>OW388257.2:5000000-10000000 GCA_936450705.2 Protodeltote pygarga | reverse complement strand
AAAACTAAAACTAAAAACGAATACTAAAACTAACGCTAAAACTAAAAGTAAAATAAAAAGAGAAAAACTTAATCTAAAAGACCGCTTCCAGTGGGCAATGTCCCCAAAACGCTGGCTGCATTGCCACGTTGAATGGCAATGCTTAGCCTTTGAGCTAGGTATAGGCCAGCGTTTTGATCCCGAGTAGCTCCGACCAAACGCCCCGATAGTTCTTTAAACATTTTTCGGGCTCCCGGCCCCCACGACCCCAGCGTCTCGACCCCAAAAGGCTCAAATAAGTAGCCGCTATCCAGGGTACTATATTTGCGCCTTTTGAGGGCCTCGGCTGATTCCGCCGCTGCGCCTGCCCTACACTGGGTTCCAGGAAGATGAGACGGCGCCAACGTTAAATATTTAAGACTCAACCAAAAAAGCATCTGCTGCTGGCTCCCATTTCACATAGATATGACGTCTGTCGAAAACACATAAAATGACCTGGTGTGGACAGTCTTTTAGCGCTCCATTTTGGTTTTATATTGCACCTTATTTCCATGTATTATTAAGGTATGAAATTTGAATGGAACGAAAAGACGCGCCACGTCAGCTTCAGATGCGTCTGTTCTATAGAACAAGCTCCTCATAAAGTTACTATTTCGTCTTTAGTGATTTCCTTATTTTTTTTTCCCAAATACATGATTAATTATATCCTAACCTGGAAATTCTGCTAAGATGTCAGGAAAGTTACAAGATCATGTAGTAAGCAGTTATGAAAAGCGGTCCGCACCGTGAATTTATTTGGATTTGGTCTGTCAGACCATATTTAATTGTATAGCTTCAAGTATGAATTCAATTTTTTACTAGTATTTAGACAAGTGGAGACGCACATTAAAGCTAGTGCGTAATGTAACAATCACCAAAGCATTAAATAAAAAAAGTCATCTAATTATTGTTACTTCAGGGGTATGAACATCAACATTATCATCAGCCTATACCTATTAGTCCACCGCTGAACACAGGCCTTTCCCAATGAGCACCACGCTTTGGAGGTATTTGCCTATAATCGCCACGCTGAGCAAGCGGGTTGGCTATCGCAGTAGCAGATGATTAATTTATGTAGAAGGATGCTGCCCATCCTCCAGGTCTTTCCCTTTGTCACTTCTTACGACACCCACGGGGTGGTTTTATTCTTAGGCAGGAAACCACACGGCACAGATATGAACATCGTTAAATAAATAAAATAAACAAGATTATTTTGCGATGTTTAATAGTTATACAGACCAGACCAGTGCACTGTCCACTAAGTATATTTCTACGTAGATGTATTCCTTTGTACAAACAATCTATTCGTATGGTCCGACACGTTTATGCAAAAGCTAACAAAGCGCATCGTTAAGAAGCTTTGGTGTCAGTTTTTATTGAATTCGGTAATCATTGTGTGTAATCGGTGACACATCAGTTTTCATTATTTGAGAAGAGCTGTTAGTACCACAATTATTTTTATTTAATTTAAGAGTTAGTAGAACATGTTTTTTCTGCTAACAAGATTGTGACTAAATATTGTTTTTATTTGTTTAATTGAACCTTAAACGTTTCAGTTAGGAATCAATTTAAATAAACTAGGATATTAACTAGGACACACATTCCGCGCTCTAGTCTTTCTAACTGCTTCGATCGATTGATCGGTTCGTGAAGATAATAATAATTATTATACAGTCACACATAATAATTATAAATCACTATACTTACTTCTTCTTCTTATAATATACTTACATATGAACTGCAATCGTACCTACTATAAATATTTCTGTGTCACAGTAATTTGATAGTAGTCACACCCAAAACTCAACTCTATAACTTGTCCGGTAAGCTGTTGTAAAACACAATAGTTCAGTAACAATATTTTGAAAGCTCAGAAAACGTCCAACAATGCATGTAGGGACATACATGATACAATGGTGCATTCATGACCCGAGACATGGTTTCTTGTTAACTATGGAAACGGAAGTTGACACTGTAATGTGCCAACATCACAACAAGGTAAGGTTTTGTTTACGAAGACTTCCTTGTGAGCGATTAGATAAAAAATCTATTAGGCTTTTGCCTGTGGCTTGGCTAGCGGCATTTCTTTTTAAAGATAATTTATTGTCCGAAAATAATACGAAATAAATAATATAGAAATATAGAAATAAATAATACGAAACACAAAATCATGCACACTGCTATTAGGTAGGAATATTGACAGCCAAATAGAAAGAAAAAATTGCTTCTTATAAAACATGTAGGTATATTATATTCTTGATAGTTTGTGAGGCTTTTTCGACGATATTTTGACTGTACTTTTTGTATGTTGGTATTGGGGTATACTTACAAACAATATAGGTATAACGAAATTGACTGACTTGAAGTTCCAATACAGAGAATGAAGATCGGAGTATTGTGATGCAACTTCAAAGGGGACTTCCTTTCCAATTTAACAGTCAATATTATGCTAACTTGATTGATTGAATTATGTTTACCTGATTGCCAAAATACTCTTGGCATTTTAAATTTATAGCAATAAGAATTTATAAAATTTCCAATTTAATGGCAATAAAAATTACAAAATTTGCATATTTTGATTATTTCGTAATTTAAATAAGATTACTTACCTGATTAAATTTGTAATTGTTTAATAGATACTTTTTTCAAAAATCAAACTGCCTGTAACTATCACTGCAGGATAAAAGCCTTTATAAAAATATTTCTGTCTGACATTTTAAATCATTCTGCATATTATAAAATACGCGGTGTTTCAATACACTGACCCGGTGTCACGCAGTATTTTACAAAAATAAACGGTCCAATATTCTACCTTTTGACAAAAATCCTCTAAAAAAGTAACAACAATATTAGCGATCAATCTGAAATTCAACTAACCGTCCATATTCTGTCAAAGTGACGTGAACCAACGCTCCCAATTTGACACACCTATCGCCTGTACAATCTAACCTTTCACATGTAAAAAATCATTCAAACAAAACTCAATCTTAATGCCTTATAATAAGATTTATGTATGATGAAGCCCTAACTTTGTAGTTTGTTGAATATACGGGCGTTCATTCACGAGATTCGCCCAGAGATTGTGGTCCATCCATCAAGCCGAATGTCAAAACTAATACGGAACGCGGTCCCGTGAGAGAACCTCGGATTCGTAATTATGTGTTTCAATGCATCGAACGTCATCCGATTAAAATTGGCATCCAATAGGGGACGGACGAGATGCGTTCGAATTACTTTGTGTACTATCGTGATTCCGTTCTAATGGCCGAAGAAATTAAAAATGATAACATCTGATTGACACGGTGACTGATCGGGTTTGGGGTTGAAATGCCCGCACATTGTTCATGAGTTCCGGGAATTATATGTATAAGTAATTTCAACTGATCAACGACCCAATGACTAGGCAAAAATTCTTAATTTCTGACACTTTAAATAGATGACTACGAAAATTGGTAGTGATCTAATCATTATCATTACCGGCAAAACATGTATGTATGGTTAATTACGTCTTTACTCTACGTCACGTGTATTACACAAAAAAATTGTCATTGCCGTTATTTTTGTCCTTGTCTGAATTTTTCTCGCAAAGATCATCTCATTCTTCTTTTTCTTCTTATCGTATGGTTGATTAACAACCTGGTGTCAGAATTTAAACCGCCCGTAGGCCTCTGACATGGCTTTACACACCATTAAAAAATCTCTCAGTTGTGCTGGTTTCAGCACGATGTTTTCCTTCACCGTTTTAGCAACTGATAATGTATAATACTTACATAACTTACGAAAAGTCAGAGGTGCGCGCTTTGGACCATTGACTTATCAGTTGACGGTCATACCACTAGGCTATCAGTGCTCATCTCATTAAATCTTCTAATTAAAAAAATTTATACACATGTACCAAGTTGATCTTAGTAATCCCTTTTGGTTGACAGTGTATCAACTATTGCAAAGGGTAGCATTAATATTGTTCGTCCTTTGGGATAACGATTCATTTTTGTGGCGACAAGTTTACAAATCGTATAAATTATTGATTGAATTTTTGATGTAGTTCATTATTGGTTGTTAGATTATGCACTTATTTTCATTATGCCCTGGAAAGGGGCGCTACTGTTAAATATTATTATCAATTGGTTTGTTTTAGAATGTTATGTTTATGATAACAAAATTATACAGAAAAACCTAATAAGGTTTATGTTTACACCGTTTATTTCTGTATTCGTATTTGAAATGTAGTAGGTACTTATATGAATAAATAAATTTAGCACTACTAAGCACTACCTATCTTTTAAGTAATTCCTAAAAATTAGCATAGGTCTCATAAATTGATTTGTCGGGGAAGATATCGGGAACTTACTAGTAAACAGTAAAATAGGCCATTCACGTGTAATACTGTGTGTAAAAGTGCTGATTCTCTTGTAAATTGCAGTAAGTAAACTAATTTTTTATACACTATTATCTCTCTTTCTAATAAACACTGTCGAAAAGGGATAGAAAAAAGAAATCTAATTAGAGTTGTCAAATTAGTCTATGCTCTCGTAACTAGCGTGAAATTATACGGGATCTTCGACACGTCGCGTCGGCGTCGACTTAAGTTTCGTAGACAACAAGCGAATTGACTTATTTGACAGCTCCGAAAATCTATAATATTTTTTTTTCTATTATCTTTTCTGTAAGAAAGAGTGACAACGAGTTTAAATTTGTTTAGAGCGTGTGCGAAAAATTTAACACCAGATACTTAATTCACTAAATTAAGCAAGAATAGGCACTCTGTATTGGGACATAACGGTGTAATGTGACTTTGAAGTGTGTCGCCATTATTTAAGCTTTAGATTTTTTCTTTTTAGCACACTTAGCTGAAAAGCGATAAAACTTTTCATTTTTAAATTGCCAACAGTGATAACTGTCGTGAAAATGCGTTAAATGAAAAAGCAATGGAGAAACGTATTTATAGGTATATGCGTTCTATGAGTCATTATAATACAATGTTATAGCTTAGGACATTAGAAATATCGGCTGGTACACAACACATAATAGGTTTACCTAGAACTTACCTTGGAATTTAATGTGACTCAATTATTTGATCAAAGTTCTAGAAATGAGACACAATAGGATAATACATCCGTCGATACGACGGAAGCAAGAGCTGTTTGATAGAATAAAATTGTGTATCTGTGTGTCTTTGCCATCGTAGCTCCCAAATGGATACACCAATTTTATAATGGTTTCTCTTATAATAAAATGTGATTTATCGAGAGTTTTCTTAGCTAAAAAAAGTTATTTGCATCGAGGATAGGACTAAGATGTGATCATACTAGTGTTTATATGTCGTACTCTTTGTCGTATTCTTTGACTTAGAATATAATATAATATGACGTAGATGTTTACTAAATAATATAAAATTAATTGCATAGTAGTTTTAGTCTGAAAAACACTAACTAACTCAGATGACATTCTTTTAACGAAAAACAATAGATCATAAATTGTCTCTGCAAACCGAACAGCGCAAAGAGTTCTTTTTTTTCAATACGATATCCAGTCACAACCCTTTGAAATCCAGTAAAATTATCAGGAACGCATAGACAATAGCATCATCAACGTAGAAACAGACAATTATGTTTGTGATTAACTTATGCAAATATTTATCCGTGATTAACTCCATGTTGACATAAATGGCCGGGTTAATACTGTGCTTCGATGATTATGGAGTCAAAACATCGACTATTCATAGACTGTTCTGTTGTTGCCTTTGTGACGTCAATATATAATATCTAATAGATTATCTATACTATAATGTAATTGATTAAACGCACGAACTCACGTGATGTGACTCAACCATGAAACTAAACAACAATTTGATCTACGAGTTTTCGTAATTTGCAAAAAAAAACTGAACTTTCTATACCTAATAACCATTCTGCAGTCCGTGGACAAGTTCAGGTCCAAAAAAAAAGATATATAAGCCATCGCGCTGTTCTGGGCCTCCAGTTGAGTCGGATTGCTGTCCCATTAGACTATGAAAGTAAAGGCATAGATAGAGCTAAATAACCAGATGATTGTGTATTTTTACACACTTCTAGATATAGATATTTCCTGCAAAGTACGCTAGTCTCCGTTGAGATTGGCCGCTGTGGACAAAATTCTGTAAAATAGATATAGAATAAAGTTCACTAATATCATAATAATAAAGTGAATAATTATTATTATTATGATATTAGTGAACTTTATTCTAATTAAAACTTTCTAGTAGGTACGTTATTTAGAGATCGTTGGAACGTGAGAAAGAAAATAGCAAATAAATACAGTTTACATTTTAATTACCAAGTTGATCTTGTTGTTCACAGAGCGATTTAGTTTATTTCGCGGTTCAATAATTAGAAGAGTCAAAATAACGTCTGACTAAAATAGTTCATTGAACTTTTCAATTTGACAACTAAAACAATGACTAAAGTCAGTTAATTTATCAGCTTTAGTTTCGCTGCTCCCAAGATTAAACTAATTTTATTATTATTTATTTGATGCTAATTTTTGCACACACTCTAAACTAATTTAGACTCGCCATCTCTCTTTCTAAGATTTTTAGAGCTGTCAAACTAGTCCATTTGCGTGCATAATAGAAATCATAGATTGAAGTCTGTGAGTATGTGAAACTCAATTCTGACCTATGTCCTAACAATAGGTCAGTTTCTAATTCAGCGTATGTTATGTGGGTGTCGCGCCTTTATGTCGTAAAGGTGAGATAAAATGTAAAGGAGGCTTTCTTGAAAGTAAGCAGCTTTATGTTTTACAGCTTTACAGCAATATGAAAACAAATGAATGTAAACAAATTTCTATATTGTGATGCATAGCGCCATCTCTTACCTCAGGCATGAGTAAGCGGCGCAATGTAGACACATCAATTTGCTAAACGCTCACCACAAAGACTTTAACTTACAACTTGAACTTGTTTTATGTTAAACACTTAAAGTAATCTGAAACTTCTGTGAGTTTAAAGTTATGTGCTTGGTACAACTGTAGCTATTCTAGTTATCAAAGAATCTAATAAGACTTTTTTGTTTAATTTACAATCTAATGACGGCCTTGTTGGTCTAGTGGTAGCAAGCGCGACTGCTGAGCACGAGGTTCTGGGTTCGATCCCCGGGTCGGGCAAAGTGTTATTGGGTTTTTCCATTAGGAAATTCTCAGTAGCAGCACGGAGTCTGGAATTGTGCCCGGTTAATGGCAATAGGCTCGCCCCCTATTACATGGGACTTAAAACATAGCCGGCGAAACGTGGGTGTACTGCACCTCTGCCTACCCCCTCTGGGGAATACAGGCGTGAGTCTATAAAAAAAAAACAATCTAATGAGCACAAATTTTCATATTAGATGTTTTCTTATTGGACAATCTATTCATATCAGAATTTATGGTTAAGTTATAAAACCTATTTAAGTATTTATTTTTAAGTAACTTTGGTCATGTTAGATTCGCAAACTAAAATGTATTTTTGCAATACTTTTATATTGAAACATACTCACCGTTGTGTAATGTTATATTAATGTTTCAGATATTATATACCTATATTTAAGTTGGTAACCGTCGACTGAAAAGTCAGAGGTATCGAGTTCGAACCCAAGCCCAAGGCACGTATCGAGCGCACCTCTGACTTTTCGTAAGTTTTGTGCATATCATAAATTAATTATTATCAGTTGCTAAAATGATGAGGAAAAACGTCGTAATGAAACCAGCACACCTGAGAGTTTTTAATGGTGTTGTCATGTCATGTGTTGAGATGTCAGAGGTCTACGGTTTAAACTCTGACACCAGGTTGTTCATCAACCATACGATAAAAAAGAAGAAGAAAAAATTGGTAATTTAGAATTCAGCCTCGAATTTTACAATAAATTAAGGTGCCACTGCACTGTATCTAGTAATAATCACTGCATTGGAATAAAATTCCAAAACAAAAGAATAAACAGAAATATTTCTGAATCCCTCGAGTCAAACTCGAACGAATCCGAGACTGTTTCGTTGACAATAAACCCGACTATTTTATCTTCGTACGTAAACCTAACTTTGAACATTCAGCCAACTTTAAAATTTGTTTGTTAGCAGTAAACGTAGCAATTAAGTTTTACAACGAATTCCAGTGGTATTTAAAAACGAAAGTTAATAATTGGTTCACCGTATATTTTATTTTTAAACTGTTAACAATTATAGGAATAGGTGGCATAGGTACCTTTTACCTCTAAAAAGCTCTTCGTTAGTGAAGTAAAAAGTCAAACAATTTATCAATTAAAAATGTTCCTGACAAGAAAGCATACTTTTTGAAATTTCCACAATTAATGTTTAAAAAGTTTAAAAATTTGTCAAAAGTCCACTTATTAGGACCAGTATTTTAATTAAAAGACAACAAAAAGCCAAATAAGTTTGTACTAGAAACGTCAAATAAATAATTAATTTAACCTCCGTTGAAATATAATTAATTTGAAAAGCGGTCTAAAGCGATTCAATGACAAAATTATTAATATAATTTACCAACAAATTGATGAAAAATAAATTATTAAAGCGTGCGGATTACTCTGGCTCTGATTTTATCTTTATTGGCATGACAATCGGCCAATTAGGGTATCCACACGACGCATTGTCGGCATTTGCGCGACAAAACATACTCGTATATATACTCTGGAGTCGTAATTAGGTTTAATGTATTGCGACCTTAAACATACGACCTATTGTACAATGATATCATAAAGAAAACATGTTTATGACTACAAAACTCTAATTTGTTTTTAGAAATGATAGAAGAAACAAACATTTGTATGGAGAGCTAAGTCCAGAAGACGTGATAAACTCCGTGCGCAAGTAAATCTTACTGATAATGTTGTTTACAACTTTATTTTGTTTATTAAATGATAACCTATTCAAGATGTAAACAGTGGGGAATTACTCTCATAATTTTATAACACTAATTAGTCCTCAACCTTAAGACATAAGATTTATTTGTAATTTATTCTACTAAGAAACTTATTTAAAATAGTTTACTCTTATAAGATTTAGTTTTTTATAGGGATCTCTATTTATAAGTGACTGTAATTCAGACAAATCCAACTGGTTCAATAGTATTTATTGTCCCTTATATGTGGTTAAAAACAATAGTTTTCCAAAATTCAAAATATAGAATAAATAAAAAAGTATAAAAAGATATAAAAAAAGGTGCGTTACGCACACCATTGAAACTGCCTTTTTTTAAATTTTGAAGATAGTTACCCATCAAATTTGAAAAAGAAAATTGGCAGTCAATATAAGAAGTCAGTACCCTCACAACATCTTACCTTAGAATCTTATGCCATTCAATGACGTGAAGTGAACTTTAGAATTCGGAATCACTTTGTGCCTGCCGTGGGCCTCCTGAATTGGTTTTACACACTATCGAGAAAATCTTCCAGTTGTACTGGTTTCCTCTTCATGCTTTTCCATCACCGTTGCAATCAAGAAATGTTGATTTTCTAATAGGCTAGTGTTGTGGTGGCGCATTGGTTACGGATCCGCTTTGCAACCGCGTGAGTTTGGGTTCGAACCTAGCATGTACCAATGTAACTCTTTCTATGTCATTATGTACTTTCTTAGTTAATCTATGACTCCACTTCTTCTTCTTATCGTATGGTTGATTAACAACCTGGTGTCAGAGTTTAAACCGCCCGTAGGCCTCTGACATGGCTTTTACACACCATTGAAAAATCTCTCAGGTGTGCTGGTTTCATTTCGATGTTTTCCTTCACCGTTTTAGCAACTGATAATTAATTTATAATACGCACGTAACTTACGAAAAGTGAGAGGTGCGCGCCTTGGGATCGAACTCGAGACCTCTGACTTGTCAGTCGACGGTCATACCACTAGGCTATCAGTGCTATGACTCCACTGACTAACCGTGAAGGAAAACCTCGTAAGGACACCTGGAGTTTTATAGTCTAAAATCGCCAACACGCAGTAAACTATAGTTCACACACCACGCTCCTTCTCTGTACAAGAATAAGCCTTTGCCCTGTAGTGGGACAGTTACAGGCTGATTTATTTTATTTTATAATAAACACTTTATTTAGTGCCTGTCATAGGTTTGGACTTGCCAGTCCAACCGATCCAACAGGCTTTATTAGCTAAAATTAGGATCACATCCGCTCTCAGATGGTTAGCAACTGCGCTACCAAACACTACTGCACTAACAAGGTAGTAAAGGATCTCAGAAATAAAAAAAAAATACAAAAATATCTAAAGATATCATCTTAGCCAGCTGACGCTAAAGGATTTATGTGTATTTTAATTACCCGACTACAAAAAAAGGAGGGTTATGAGTTTAGCAGTCTATGTATGTATGTATGTATGTATGTTTGTATGTATGTAAGTTTGTTCATCTGTTCCCTCGTAGCTCCTAAACTATTTGTTGTAATTCAATAAATAAGGTGTCTATCGATGCGTCTTAATGGTCTGCGGGTTATAGGATTTATGAAATTTCGTAAAATCAAATAAGGTGGATTTTAAAAATAAATTAATAAGCTCGAAAAAAATAAAGTTAAGGTAAATTTATCGTGTTTGATATCAAATGGAAGGTCTTGATGAGCACATTCAGAATATGTATATATTATCTATATATTCTGGACCACTTCTTAGAATATCAGGCTTCTAGCTACCCGTTACGTCTATCATAAATATATGTGATTATAACACTGCATACAATGTGAAAACGTGATAACAATAAATATTTACTAATTAAATTAAAGTTTCTACACATCACTGCCTATTAAATTATGATTATATTTTAAAATAATGTTAATTAAATTGAGATTTCTTTTTCGTAACTAGATGGCGTTGGTTTGCGGTTTTGTGGAAGTAAGTAACATAGAGTTAAAAATACCTCCTCAAAAATCCCGGAATCGTAAACATAACAATTAAATCCCGGGATTTTATTAATATGGACTGGATTTTGACCTATAGTTTTTATTAGAATTAATTTTGTATGTAAAATAAAACTCATTAATTTAACTGTTTTAGTACCGAACTACTTAAGTATTACATTATCTGTTACCGATGTCTAAAAACATAATAAAGACTTTTTATTGTAATAATTTAGTCTATATGTATTTAAAACGTTAAATTAATATTTTGGAGAATTTATTACATGTTTTAACACATGTTTGCTTATTAAATATAATAAATTATTTAATAAGAAATTTGAAAAACAACTGATACGGAAGGGATTCGAACCCACGATCTCCGACGTACCGTGCCGACGCTCTAACCGCTGAGCCACCGTATCCCATCAAAATCAGTCGAAATTTCAAATCTCTTTCTACGCCTAGGGCGTGTGGTAATATCTATCGGTGCCTTCTAAAAACTGCAAAGTTTAGAACACTGAGTCGGATAATTAATGTATTCCGTTCGATATTACCACACGCATAAGGCGTAGAAAGAGATTTGAAATTTCGACTGATTCTGATGGGATACGGTAGCTTAGCGGTTAGAGCGTCGGCACGGTACACCGGAGATCGTGGATTCGAATCCCATCCATATCAGTTGTTTTTTCAAATTTCTTATTAAATAATTATACGTAAAATTAATTTCTTATTTCCCGGGAATTAATTGTAATGTTTATGATTTCGGGATTTTAGAGCAGGTATTATCAACTCCATGTTACTTACTTCCTCGAACTTTAGGTAAATGTACTCTATCTATGATGATATCCCACAAAAAAGGTTTCATGTGTACTTATACAGCTTGGCAAAAAAGAGTCTGAGGCGGTGACAGCTGGAACTGAAAATAAAAATCTTAAATAACTACGTTTGTGATTACTAAAATAACATAAAAATGATTCATTTGATTAAAATTAATGACAAAAAACTCGTCATAGAAATATGTAAGCACTTAATAACTTGTAATTTGAATTGTAGTGTGAAAAGTGCGACAGCGGCGCCCCCAATTTTTCCAGACTCTTTTTTGCCAAGCTGTACTTCTTACTACTTTTCATGTATACTTCTAAGAAATATATGAGGCCATGTTTTAATAGCTCGAAGTCGCGGACGACACCTTTGAAATAAATTTAATTTAAAAAATACATGACATTGACTAAAGGTTTGAACCGAAGATGACAGTTAAAGAAATCTACCTATTTAAGAACTACCACATTCTAAAAAATTGTGATTAAAATGAATTTTATTGGTTTCTTTACCACTAAAAATCATTGAAAAAAAATATAGTATAAAAACTAAAACCCGACTACTTAAAAAGATTTTAAATAAAATTCTGTAGTCGGAGGCCTTAATGTATTATAGGTAAATAGGTACTAGATAATCTTCCAAGGGTAAATACTTTGTAATTTGGTGGCCTCCGACTACAGAATTTTATTTAAAATCTTTTTAAGTAGTCGGGTTTTAGTTTTTATACTATATTTTTTTATATGACTATAGCTTCAGATAAAAACTTACATTCAACGAGGAAACTGGAAACTCGGTCATTGCTCGGCGGAGCGAATGGGGAGAAAGGACTTTTATAGGAGATAAAATTTTAAGAAAGTAATTAGGACAATAATGAACGAAAAGCACTATCTCAAATCTTACCATACCTAAGTGATATAATCATCATCACGCCAGCTGCTGGGCATAAGCCTCTTCCAAGGTTTTCTTCTTCTGCGACATCCCACCATTCTCTCGAGGTCATCGGTCCACCTTAATCAATCCAGGTCACATATTTGAATCCTACTCAGAAGTAAATTTATATTTAAATAATATACCTACCATCCATACCATTATATGCATACATTCAGGCATGCATGCATATAAAACCGGTCCAGTCGTTCGGAAGTTAAGCTCGTATACATACATTTTGGCGATTTTCTTTTAATTATACTATAGAAGATTATAGTCGTCCTGCAAATTTTAATGATAGAGCACTGGTCATGTCGGATTGGGCGGTAATCCGACATGACCAGTGCTCTATCATTAAAATTTGAATAAAATAAAACATCGAACTATGAGAGTGAGGAAATAGAGAGTGCACCTGTGCTGTAGTACACAATTCGTGGAAATTTTAAGTGTCTACCTATTCCTAAAAATATTCAGCCCTGAGACAGACGGAAGGTCGGAAGGGCAGCGGAAGCTTAGTAATAGCTCAATATACTTATTTCCAAGTGCTTAAAATCCAAACCATAAAAATCACCCAGAACTGTAATATTATAATATTACAAATATTTTATCTACTCTTAATTAAAACGGATCCTTTGTTAAATGAAAAACATAATTTAAGTATCAAAACGTCAGTATAATTTATTACGTTTTCAAGATATCTTTGTACATTTTTATACAAAACAATAATTTTCATTATGACTAATAATTACAATCCAAAAATTACATTTATTTTCAAGTTTATAATTATTAAATCTAATATCACGATTTAGCTTAATTATTTTAAAATAGGTACTCAAGCGATACATCTAAGTATAGCCAATAAACGATAACATTGCAACCATATAATTATATCGTTATATACATTTTCGTTACAATAATATTATGAGTAAGCACATTAATAAGTGTAACATACCTATAATAACACTTTTTCATATCAATCGTATAAATATAAGGTATAATAAAGAAAATAATAAAGATTTCGGTAAATTTATAATACATACACATATATTATTATTTTAAAATTTGACTGAGTAAGCTTAACATTAACAAAAGCATGTGAATAAAATTATTACACAAAAACTAATCAAACAAAGTATTTTATTGTGTTTAATTTGAAATATTAGAAACCAATCTTAGTAAAACTATACACATTAATATTAATAATATTATTATAATTGGGAGTATGGGAATTAATTTAAACATCTTAAGCTATTTGGTGTTGCTTTACAGTGACTGATTTGTGATTTTTTTTCACAATTTCCATAAACTATATCAATACAATTAATATGTAATAATTTTAATATTCGAAAAATGTTACCACAATCAGACTCAACATTTTCACACAAACTTTGTACAAATATTGTTTCATTAAAATACTCGTATTTTTGTAAAACGTCTCGACTCCCGTAATGCTTATATTACGTATGTGAAAATTGACAAAATGTACGACAATAAGTAACAATGTATTTACAATAATAAATAAATTACGAAATGTGAATGAATATTTTAAAAGTGCAAGTTTCAGTGCAAGGAATAGGAAATAAAAACTTACTGTAATTGGAATAGCCAAACATCGACAATTATTGTTCAAACAAAGTACGTACGCCCCTTATTAGAGACACTCCCGGTTATGGAGCGCGGAACAGTCGGCGAAATATCATCTACCCTAGAATATACGTGACCACTGCTAGGGGACAGCCTGAGGTCATAATTAAACCGAGGACAAGTCCTGTTGTCAATCGACATGTAGCTATTGTTCGAATTGTTCCCTTCCCCGTACGTGTTGTTGTCCGACGATGGAGAACTTTCATTCTGAGACGATTCCCCATCGTTCCTCTTACAATACTGTAAGGAATTTGTGAAATTCTGCTTTGAGCAACTATCGTTTGAGACCGGCATTGTCGTGTATCTCAACGGCGGAGTCTGACGTAATGACTTCTTGAATACGCTTTTCTCGGAGCCTTTAACTGTGATAATAGTGTCGGTTGAATTAAGTAAAGCAATGAATCTTTCCCAGAAACGCGGGTCGTTCCAAGATATATTCTTGTATTTATCTAACACACTACACAATTCGTCGCTTATTTGATTGTTTTCTACAACTTTAATAAATATAATTTTGTTCGAATCGCTACGATTTAGGGACTTTAAATAACTAAAAAATATATTTCTGAAATGAATGTCGCAGAGATCGTTGCAAATAAAATATGTTGTTAGAACTATAACGAGTCGTTTACACAGTTTTGATGATTTTGAAAAGCTGTCTAATGTAAGAATATTTAGTGAAGCTTCGTTTACCGAAAACTTTTTGGAAGTCATTTTTCTGAACTCTATTTCAGACATTATATTATGATATACGAAATTTGTATCTTTGGTATTGCATATCACGTAGTAGTCATACATATGATTTGGATTTCCTTCCAATACATGATCGACATTTGGACAAGATTGTTCTTTGAACAGAGGAACACCGTATTTAGTATACAACCAGTCACTGATCTCATATCTGAACGCGTAAAATATAGCACTTATCAGGCAGATCACAACTAGAATAATAATCACTCCGCAAATAACAGCGAAGTAATTATCGGGAAGAAATATTGACTTGGATACAATTTCATCTCTAGATACAGTCGGGTCACCTATTGATCCCATATACTCTTTACAATGGCTTAATACCGAGGCAATAGTTATTTTAGTTGGTTTTCCTTCAGTATCTGTACACAACATTTTTTCTGGGTCCCCCGGATCCCTTCTAAGCCACGAATCTAATTCAGCTATACTCTTACAGTCACAAGAATATTGGTTACCCTCAATAGAGACATGGGCTAAACTTTTGGAAGACGAAGCTAATAATTTCCAAGGATAAAAGTTGACAAGTTTATTATCATCGATTCTTAGAACCGACAGGGACTTCAAAGAGGAAAATGTATTATTAGCAACATGCACAATAGCGTTATGATCTAAATATAATTCATTCAAATTATTTAGATGTAAAAATTCGTCCCCCTTCAATTCAACCAGTTTATTATTTTCCAAATGCAACACTCTAAGTGAATCAACACCTTTGAAAGTTTGGTTATTTACTTCTTTCAATTTTGTGTTATTCAAATATAAAACTTGGAGTTTCTTTTTGCCTATAAACACGTGATTTCCCAGATGGCTGATGTGATTTCCATCTAAATATATTTCGGTAGCGTCCATTGGAATTCGTTCGGGTACTTCTGTGTAGCCGGCGTATGAACAATCTACAACGTTCGCATTCCAAGTAATGTCGTGATAGCATCTACAGTTATTTGGACAAATCATTTCACAGTCACATGCCACAAAGTCACAACAATGACACAAAGCAAAACAATGGCTTTCGTACGGGCAGAGAAAGTCTGAAGGTGATATGTCCATTATCATCTTTTTTTCTTTGGCGCGCGAATGGACCAGCGTACAAAAGGCTTTATCTAAATCTAACACGCGCGGGTATTGTCGACTGTGACTCAAATAATTAATGCGCTGAATCCATTCCATTGAACAGTCACAAACAAATGGGTTTCCGCTTATAAAGAATTCTGGTAAGTCACTATCTTCGTCTATTTGATCTAACCTGAACGCGTTCATGTCGAGTTGTACTAGTTTATTGTTATTCAGTGTCACAGTCAAAAGCTTTTGTAGTTTAGAAAACGAACCAACTTGAATGTTTTGAATGTTGTTGTCATTCAAATAAAGTTTTTCAACGGATTTTGGTATCAAAGTCACAGTTATTTGACTCATATTATTGAAACTTAGGTCTAACAATTTTATATTTACATTAGAGTACATATCCTCATTAACAAAACTTTCTATGTTATTCTTATGAAGGTCTAACCATTCTAAACTACTAGGAAAACTTTTGAAGTCAAAATATTTTATTTTATTTTCTGACATATTGAGCCAAACTAAACTATCCAAAGTGTTAAAAATTCCATCAAATTTTAATATTTCATTTCCATCCATTCTTAACAATTTTAGATTGACATTTTTTCTAAAACAACCTGGGGCTACGTGCTTTATTTTATTAGATGCCAAATTAAGTACTTGAAGTTGGGGTAAATGTTCAAAAGTATCTTCATTCAAATACGTAACTTTGTTGTCAACTAGACGTAAACCGAAAAGTTCTGACAGACCCCTAAAATGTTCTCGATTCAAATGTGTTATATTGTTGTTTCCGATATCCAACGACCTCAAAGATCGAAGTTTACGTATTGATGAAGGAATTGCTGACAAAAAATTATCACTTAATCCTAAATCTTCGATAGCTGTCATATTATCAAATGCATTCTCCTCAATATGCTTAATTTTATTGTTATCGATGAACAAATCGTGCAAGACATGTAAATCTGTGAATAAGTGTGTATGAATATGTACAAGTTTATTGTTTGAAAGTGTTAGAGAGTGTAGATTACGCAGCTCTCCAAATGCATGCTCGTCTATAGAAAAAATTTCATTATGCTCTAAATTTAATTTCTGTAAACTATATAAATCTTGAAACATTTGACGGTCTATTCTATTAATCCTGTTATATGAAAGATTAAGTATAACCATACGGAGTAATCCTATGAATGTGCCCTTATTTATCCACTGACTAGTAAGTTCATTATGTGACAAATCTAGTATTTGTAGTTGGTCTAAACCTTCAAATAGTCCTGGCGGTAAATTATTTATAGTGTTGTTACTAAAATTAATTTCCTTGAGGGACTTGGATTCAGAAAAAAGTTCGGGAGGAACAGTATTTAAAAAGTTACTTGATAAGTTTAAAACCTGCAGGCTGAGCAATCCTTCAAAGGCACCATCTTCTAGGGTAGATATTGCATTATTTTGCAGTAACAATTTCGACAGCGAACGTAACTTTGACAAACTATTGTCGGTCAAAACAATTAAGTCATTATAAGACATATCAAGAACTTCAATGATTAAATTGCAACTTCTTACACTTAAATTTTGTTCCCTCAGAGAGTCTGAGAAACCAATAGTCTTAATGTTTTGTAAGTGATTATTAGTCAGATTCAGAGTTTTCAAACTGTATAACGGACAGAAAGTTTCTGTCTTAGTGCTCCAGATGTTGTTGTCACTTAGGTCGAGTTCGATTAACTCATTTAAGCCTGCGAAGGCTTGCTCCTGTAACTCCATCGTCATCGCCGACCACTCGCTGTTGTGAGTCGTCACGTGCAAACGTTTCAGGTCTTTGAAATTTTCGAAAGCTCGCGGCGGTATCTGTCGTATCTTGCATTTGTCGATGACGAGATCTCTTAGTTTTGAAAGACTTGTATGTTTTCCTGTTGACTTTTCTGCATGAGCAGTCAAAGTGCTTTCAAAAAATAAAATCTCACTGCACTGTACGTGTAACGATATCACGTCGTCGAAATGCGTCCTACTGATATTTTGTAACAGGTGGTCCAAACTGCTTATGGTTCGGATCTTGCAGAAAAGTACCGCGTTCTCCGACGTTTCCGCTTCGAGGCTGCGGTACGCGCACTCATGCGGCATTTCAGCCGCGGTGCTCCTCTCGATGACATGATAGTAGAACAACACGTACACTATGATTCGATTAAAAGTTCGGTGCTCGAGTCTTTTCGCGACAGTTTGTTTTATTAGCATTTTACGGTCATATGCGAGCTGCGAAGAGGCATTGAGGTCGGCAGTGCCATTTATGAGGGAGCGAATTGGTCGATCGCGTCATAAATATTCACGCGTTGGAAGTGACATCGCGACTCGCGTGGCATGACAGCGCTTAGCGTGGTGGTGATAGGCGTGTAGCGCGTACGGCGGCTGCCCACCGACTGAACGGCGCTTCGTAACTCCGCCCCACGGCGTCGTACGCCCCGCGCTGCCGCGCCGCCCCGGCGTCTAAAGAAACTTCATCTCATATTATCAAGGGTGCATAAACCGTTGAATTATTCCCGTGCGGGTGTATCGAGCATTAATTATAAATAAACTGGGTCTAGTTTCGTAGTGCTTGTTGTTCGGTTACGACTTTTTCTTTCAGCGTTGGGGATTCTAGCTTGTCTATAATAGGAAACTGTATTTAGTTTTACGTTATGAACATTAGTTAAGTTTTTAATGCATTATCTGGAGTACTTAATGTACGAAGTTTCATTAAACGTGGCTCGTGAGAGTTTTTAATATAAAAAACACCTTGAAAGGTACACAGTGGTTCTCATAAAACTTTTCTTCATTGAATATGAAGATACCTTTTTCAAAACAGGTACTCTTATAAAAGGGGCTAATACCATAATATTCCGAACACCTGTTGTATCTTGAACAAGTTCGGTAAACTTTTTACTCTGGCTTGTTCTCGTGAAAATGGGATAAAAGACTTGCAAAATAGTTTTCTGGGACACCACATGGTTCTGAAGTTAACGTGTTCTCTTTTATTATGGGCGACGAAAACCTCTTAAAGTGTAACCAACTTTTTTAAAGAATTTTCACATTTTCCGAGTATAAGGTAAAATATAAAACACATGATATTGTATAACATGCATAGGCTTTTTCGTTTATGTTCTTAACTTTCTTTGGAAGGAGAGTGTGAGAAAATTACTTAAATATTGAGCATAAATTGTTATTTTTAATTCATACCTACCGCTACCTTCGTTCATAAAAGAGATTAAGGCTTAGGTATACTTTCTTTGTCTTACATATTTTGAACTTTTATTATTAAGATCTGACTTATCGAATTACACCAAGAAAACAACCGCCACACTAAATACCTATATTTAAAACGTAAAGTTAATGTGTTTTAAAATTGATGTATTTTTATTAAGGCTTTAAATTAATTATTGAATTAACATTAAAAAGATACAAATTATTATTTAAACAGTGTCTTTTTTGTAAAATTTTTCATTTCTTTATAAATAACGGGCACTAGGCGGTATTGAAGCCGTAACCACATAACTGTAAAGATGGAACAAACGAAGAGAACAATTTATAAGTATATTGAGAAAAGTTAAAAAAAATTGCATTGTTTCTTGGCTGATTAAGGAATTTGCAACTTTTGAGATTGGTTTCGTAGTTCAAGAGTAAGGCCCCATGTTAAGGAACGGCTAAAAAGTCTTGCAACTATTAAATCCCGACTTAATTCCATGTCATTCTATCAGTCTGTTGCACTCATAGCTCATATCGTCATGACAGGTGTCCCCACCAGCAACCCTTCTCATAGCATTAAACTTAGAATTAATTAAAACGAACGTGTGGGATTTCTCAAAATGTTTCTTTCAGTCTTTGAAGTCGGTGATAAGTTTTAATTATAAATAAGTTACTTATGTGAACCTTTCAAATGCATATGGGGTGTTAAAATTATGTTGTTTGATAATTCTTTATGTCTCGTTACTGTTAAATCATCTTAAAGATCACAATACTTATGATTTTTTCAAGTTACGGTCCCATGTTTCGAAAAATTAAGGAAAATTCAAAAGAAATTTCTATTTTACTATTTCGTAATTTTTTTTTGTATAATAAATAAAATCTTAATGATACAAAAATTTTACGAAATAGTTTTGTAGTGTTGTTGCTCGTATAATATTTAGTAAAATCATGTTCAAATATATTCCTACACGTTTAAGTTTTAAGAGCTTTATACATTAAAGCCAATGATATTAAATACGGATCATTGAAAAAAGTCAATTAAATTAGGTATTCGTTCGATTTTAAAATAATGACGATTACTTTTATGAGATTTTTATTTTAACCTGTAAACAACTGATATTTGTGATGATAATGAACAAAAACTCTTTAAAAAACCACTTAACTTTTTATGGAAAATGTGTAGGCTGCACAAGAGCAAAGTTGTACAATAAATATCAGCCGATCACATTTTTTGCCTAGATTAGAATATGTTATTAACTCAGCAAAAAGTATCATAAATAAATATCTACTCGAATAAAAATCCCACATTAATTCCTAATCTAGATCTTCTAAATAGCCATGAAATAACATCGTTTGATCAAACACTCGTATAACATCCTTATAATAATAGACTGCGTTAACTATGTAAGCAGAAAACAAAAAAAAAGCTTAACAATTTTATCGATATCCAAAGAACCGGATATTCAACATTATAATTTTCCGTTACCACCATCACTTTACATATAAGTAATTCAGATAAATTTTTGAGAATGAGTTTGGTCTTAAACAAAGGTTCCGTATCAGAACAGAATGTAAAAATTATAGTCCTTACTGATATGAAACTTAGTAACTTCCTCTTGCGACATCATCCGCATTATTTAAAGTACCTTATGTCACTCTCTGGTTCATAAACTAGCTCAACACAGAAAATCAAACAATGCTGAATCAATAAAAGACAAAATAATGTGAAAGAAACTTAAACGGATTAAAAATCAACAAACACCTTTTCGCATTTATAAGATTATTAGTAAGGATTAATGTCTTTGGTTTTTACGATCTCTGTGTATAATGAAACTATTTTTTAACCTGATAATTTTTGTGTATTCGTATAAAGGTTTTTAGCCTGATGTTTCAGAGACTTAGCAGGCTCAGTTTTCCTGCGAATTCAAACTACAAAGACTCGTCAGGCAGGCTAAAAACAAATTATCCAAAAGCTATCCGATTAAAAAATGGTTTCATTATTAAAGACGTTAATCTTGTAGAACTTAAAATTACACATTTTGAAATGGAGCATTTCAAAATGCATGATTCAACTGCTGAACACGTCTGTTCTTGTACCTGATAGAAATGATCGTATAAAAATGTAAGTTTATCGCATTAAAATGTAGGATATTTCTCGTTTGCACTACCTTTTAAAATAAAATTAATTAAAACCTGCATCAATAGACAAAATTACTGAATCCTCTACCTCCACCATTCAACAAACAAAATCTGATAACTTAAAACTCGAAAGCAATTGAAATTCGAAATCCATTCATGGGTCGAACCCTAAAAAGCACCCACTGCGTAATTCAAAAGCTAACACAGGTAATTATGAGTTCGTAGTTGAAGTGCATAACTAGAGAACCAGGAATGCTTAATCGTATGGGAAGAGTTTGTGTTGTAATTGGCCAGTGCGTAATGGAGCTATGGGCCTCAATGCACAAAGAAGTATACGAGTATACGGCAATATAATTTGTAGTTTGTGATAGCCATGGACCACCCACTTGATATTTAAAGGAGACTAGATGGCTTTGAGCGCGCATTTTTGAATATGATTTTATTATAGTTTGGTTGGTACGATATGACTGAAGTGGTTTCATTCAATACTTGCAAAACTTTATTGAAGAAATATTGTTGCTTTATATAAAAAAAATAGCTGAGTTAATATTTTTATTTTAGCAACTTATAAAATCTGTGATTTTTATTTAAGTATCGCGGACACGAACGGTGCACCACTTTGCGATCAAAATGCTTTGAACGATGCTACGTGCGTAGGGGCGGACCTAGCGCTACGTTCGCACGCCGGGTGCAAGCAATTCTAACCTTAAGAGTGGTGCACCAGCTTTGTCTACAAAAGTATACTTCTAGTTGAATACGTAAACGTGATTTTTCCGAAGAGATGCGTGTTTACTACAATTACAACAGTACAAAACAATCTCACAGAAACTACTTTCCTTAGTAAGTACTGCTACTTCACAAAATTACTATTAAATTGCCATGTCCTACATACCGTGTTTTTTTTTTAAAAAACCTTTGTCTTCCCTCTAGTGTCTTCACGTTTACTATCTCCCAGCATTCAAATGGGTTTCCGTACAGTACAAAATTACCATTTTATGTTCTTTACAAGTTTTTCTATGTTCATTCAATGCAATGTAGTTTTAAAACCTACACAACTGTCTATAAAAAACTTCTTCAATGTTTTTTTGACTTATCAGATGTTGAACATTCATTATCCTGAATACTGCAGTTTTAAATGTTGAAAATTGGTTAAAATCAAAATCTAGATTACTTTTAAATCAAACAACCTTGATTACTTGATTCTTTTAAATTTCATATGACCTTATTTGTTTTTCTTTATAATTATATTATTATCCTTCTTCTATTACCTATATTATTATCTCTTATCTTCTATTATCTATTATCCTTCATATATTTCAATAATTTCTGGACCGTGTAGATTGCATACAGGTATTCTCACAATTTTGCCACTATTAAATCTGGCTGGCAACATGTTTTACCTCTCGATGCCCACTCTTATACTTATACTTAATCCAATTGCTATGTCCGATTAAATTCTTCAAGTACTTACATTAAGTTGACATTATCCTGCTTCATTTATTGAAAAATGTATAATAGATATTTTTTGAAATCTTCAAATATTTAAAAATATAACTATGCTTTATTATTTGTTAAAGTTGCTAAATTATCATTTCTAGCTAGCATTTCAAACTAAAATTATTATAAAATGCTGCTAAGTACTATCTTCCACCAACTACCAAACTTTTTTCACATAACCCGTTACCAGAAATTATAACTAGGTGCACGGTTCGGTGCCCAAAGTGCTTTGTTTTGAAAATCTATGATTTATTTTCCCATGAGTTGGTTTTAAGCTAATTATATTCACCGCTAGATGGCTGTAAAGAGCGGTTATCGAGTGGGCTCGTCCCGCCCCTAGCAATAATCACCTTGTTACCGCGGTAAAGTGCTGTTTGTATGCGTTTATCGATAAAATTATTCAAGAAATTTTTGTATGTTTGTATCGAACTAAACGAACTATAATATTTTTTTGGTTTTATGGTTGTCAGTTATTGTTTAGTGATTAGGTACCAAAAAAAGGTATCAATCACAAGAAAAAAAACAGTTATTACCCGTAGTTTTGTATATTTACAAACCAAACATGAAAATGTAAGAAACCGTTTTGCTCAGGATTACCGGTAAACCCATTTATGAAGCAAAATCGGAAAGTACAGATTGTTCCTTAATAATTTAATATGAACTAAAAATATTACAATAATTTGCTATATCTTGAGATAAATCTTATTTGAGGTAAATAATAACATCATTAATAATTATAGTTAATTCGTAATTAGTTAATAATGCTGATGAATTTTCAATAATTAGTTCCTAAATCTTACAAATTAATGAAGTTAAGGCATTTATAAAAACATATATTATTATGTAACATAAAATGTAGGTGTTGAAATCTGCAAAATACAATACTGCTTGCTAGTTTATTTATCGACATTGCAAACGCACAACCCTATACTTTAACACGACCTAAACGGTATGCATATTAAATTTGATTCGCGTGCTTAAACAATATACCTATTTATTTTTTGTTCAAGCCGGAAGGTGGGGTGGTCTATTTCAGTTTTAAAATAAATCCCACCAAAAACGTTATATGTAAAATGTAGCCAAGGGTCACCGTTGCACTTTTAAATAAGAGATTGTAACAATATTATTTTAATTAACCTATTTTAGAATTATGACGTCATATGAGCCATCAGTTTGGGAGGTAGGGGAAAGTTTGCGTACTTTTTAGCTTTCTAGGATGGTGGTGAGTTATTTGAGCAGGATTGCAATCTTGCTCGTCATTTTTTATACAATCATTCGTTTCTTTTCCACAAAGGTTAAGACTTTATAGTCTGTTCAATATTGCGCATTGATTATGAATGATTGAAATATCCATAAATATAGTAATAGAGATAATATCTACAATAGAGAGAGAGATAGAGAGACAGACAGGATATATGGATACTTGGATAGTCATAACAAGCTAATGCAAATTCAACGGTAACTTTTATACTTAACTTTGTTACTACATAGGACTCATCTCAAACAATATGCATTTTTAAATACTACATCAAACTTTCCCAACTTTGGACATATGCGAGTTCTTTATTTTTAAAAGCTTGGACGAGGCTTTGTAGGAAATATTTTTTTATCCAGTTTTTCAGCGTTCAACGTAACTTTTTTTGTAAATTTTATAGCGATGAATAATTTTCATGTAAAAAGTTTTGATTATTTAGGTTAATTTCAAAATTGTATTATTCTACACGCTTCTATAATAATTCCTATATTTATTATTTTTTACATTTTTTTTTACATTACACACAACATTTGACATTTATTTTTATTTACTATTTATTATACCTATCTAAACTTGGCTAAAAAATTAATACATAATTAATAATACTAATCCGAATCGCCAGCATCCGGCAAAGTGCACAGCGGACCAGCACTGCTACATTGAATGACAATGCTTATTTTTTGACTAAAGAATAACAAAGTGAAGTAAAAGTCACGTAAAGCTTCGACAAAGTACACACTGCAACATATCAAGCTATACATTTCCAGTATAAGCTGACATCTTGTTGTACGAAGAGCCTATACAAAGCGACGTCAGTTCATATTAGAAAATTTCCAGGCAGGCAGGCACAGACATATTATTAATCTATACATTTCCACTTGAAATGTATAGCTTGATAATTATGTTGCCTGCATGTACTTTACGATATCCAAATTTGTTATCTACTATCTAAAAAAATAACCGTAAAATCTTATTACTACTTAATCACAGCGAGAAAATTTCTACCTGATTAATCCTGTAATTTAGGGGAAGTCCGGGAGAGTTGAACCACTTTTAATATAAAATATCATAATTACTTGTTTATTGGGTTTAGAGAATCGATTATACACTTATGCGATGCCTTACTTTAGTAGGTACATTTGTGCTTAATTGTATTGCTAATAAATGCCCAGGTAAAATTTTATTGGCATTTTACTAAAAAATGAGAAATGAGTCAAGTCTCCCCACCTGCAGGGACACTTGAACCGGGGTATGGGGAGAGTTGACCATATTATTTCTGTGGAAAATAAAAACCATTTTCAGCTTCAATCATAGTTTTATATATCTTATCTTATACAATAATTAACTTGTTTTTCATATTTATATTAAATTTACATATTTATATATTCATATTTATTTGAAATTTGTCTAATAGAAGCGCCTCCCTTAATTTCATCTATGGCATTTTGCAACTCCACTTTTGTGTGTTTTTTCCGTTTGCGTGCATTTTCAGGAGGCTTGTATTGAAAAGGCATCATACACGTTGGCACTGCAAATACAATAAATAATATTAAGACCGAAAAAAAAACAATTAAACAAAATTAAGTATAATTTCCCTGCACAGGGAGACCTGAAACACTGAGCAAGTCTCCCGCAACCACCCTGGTGCAACTCTCCCGCTCACACTAATTCCCCATTTAGGTTATGACAAAGAAATACCTCCGATCGTAGAGAAAAAACACTTAGCACACGTCAAACTACATTTGTCTGGCAATATAATAACAGCAACACACAATACGTACCTCAATAAATACGACAGCAATCACAAAACTCCTTAAAACATAAAAATATACTCCGCGGCAACAAAAACACGTTTTACATTGTCATTGACAAACCACACTGCTAAGGTGCAAAATCGCTGCATACTTGTGATTGGCCTCTTGCGTGCAACCAATGAACGCTTTGACGTTTCGTTCGCGCTAAATTTAAGTACAATTTTGAAAGGTGGCTCAACTCTCCCACCTGGGCAAGTCTCCCGGTTTTCCCTACACTACCATAGCAAATCTGTGATAACTTTAGCGATGATTAAGGTTAAGCAACATTTGCTTCGGTCAATTGGTAGGTGGATGACCGTTTAAGGCGCTTTTATTTCCAAACATCCACGGTTTGGGAGGTATGTAAGCCGTGGCCATTTAGCGTGGCAACTAATCGTAAGTTAGAGTCAGAGATAGTAAGTTGGAGGTCAAAAGGCTGGGAGTAATCCAATTGCGGTAACTACAAACCCAATTACAAAACTACAAAAACAAAATTGCGATAACGTCAATCCATATGAAATGTGCATAATGCTTAACCTAGTACTCTTGCTTTGATTTGTAAATAATGAAGCAAAGCTTTGTAAAAGACGATGATCATAACGCTTAAACAGGTTAAGATGAAACACCGAATTTTAACAGACTTTAGCTTTCATCTTCTCTTATATTTAAGAGCCAGGCTCTTCTCGGTGGAGCAATCGCCACATCTCTCTATCCTCCGCTTGTCTAGGAGGATAAGCTTTAGCTTACTACGTAGTTTAAATTATTGCGTAGTGTGTGTGCAGATATAGGTGCGATATCAAAGTCAGATGTTCTTCATCGAAGACCAACGCCGCTTACCATCAAGAAGTTCGTGGTCAAACACATGCCTTTACATATAAAAAAAACTCTATTTCCATTATTCTCATTGTCTGATGAAATGAGAGATACAGGAACAAGGCTTACAAGCTCACCAAAGAACGCAACAGGTGATAATTAATTCATAATACGCACATAATTAATGAAAAGTTAAAAATGCATGCCAAGAGTTCGAAGCTGAGAAAACGGCAAGTCAGGCAAGAAAGAATAAAAGATCAATAAATAATACGACAGAAATGAGGAAAAAGATCTAAAATCCACTTCAGAATATTATTCCACCTGCAACTCAGATCTTGCTTTCAATTCGGCAAACTTTCAAGACAAACTTTCCGATCGCTAACTTGTGAATTCTATTTAACACACCCATAAAAGAATCAGTGAGGGGCCCAAACAAAAACATTTGAAAATAGAAACTTTCCCCTCTTCTTTGTCTTGTTTACACAGTGCTCATCTAAATGAAAAATTGAATCGTACGTCTGAAATGACAACGTAACGCGTGTGAATCATCTGGATGTTGACAACTTTATATTTTCACTAATCATCTAACATCTATTTGAATGCACGTGTAAATAAAGCTTAAAATCCCATAACTCATGTTATACAGCTGTATATTTAAAGTGGTTTTGTGTAAAATAAACACAGTGTAAATTAGTGCTGGAAGCATTCAGTACAATTAACATATAGAAGAGACGCGTAGGAAGCGACATGTCATTAGTCATGTTCAAGCGATAATCTTCGAATAACAGCCGTTTGTCATACGGCCTTGTGAATCTATTGTATGTTGGTTTTGTCAGGTCTTACGAATTTGAATATGTAGCCAAGTAGCAGCCAATACATGAGTATTTACCTGTTTTTGTATTGGTTTAACTGTTATCTTGGCTTAATTTGGTAGCTTTTGCGATCATTGCTTCATTTTAGGAGAGAAAATGCCAGAGCCAGATATTTTTTTTCTTTTGGATAACTGAATGTGAAATTATTTCTTTTGGCTTAGTAAAGATAAGGTTAAGTCATTATTCAATAAGAAAATTTGAAAAAAAAATTATTATAAAACAAAAAACCCGACTGCTAACTAAAAAGATAGAAACAAGTTGGTTATAGATAGATCATACTTTACACAGTGTTCACAAACGCAGTCGGAGGCATTAACTATTCATTCTCTCTCTCTCTCTCTAAACCCAGAAGAATATTACCTAAAGAATGCCTCCGACTGCGTTTGCGAACACTGTGGAAAGTATGATCTATCTATAACCAACTTGTTTCTATCTTTTTAGTTAGCAGTCGGGTTTTTTGTTTTATAATAATATTTTTTTTCCCAAGAGATAGTTTAAGAACTATATTATATTATAGATTTATAGTCGTTAAACTATGTAGGTACGAGTATGTAGTATATTATATATGTTATGGCAATCTTTTATCACGAAAAAATGCATAGTTCCTGTAGTCTCACGGACGAAATCGCGGGCTATATCAAGTTTAAACATATAAGTTGTATATATATTTTTGTAATCACCTTTTAAAACTCTTCATTTTGATACCCCTTACGATCGGTTTGGGGGATTATTTTTTTTATTAATCATACCTTTTGGCACCAAAAATCTGGCATATTGATTTTTTTAAATTTGTATATACCCAGTGACACTCGCGCAATAAAGACAAATCTAACGACATATCATTCATCAAAATCGCTTCAGCCGTTTAGTAGTTACGAGGGAACATAGAGACGGACATACATACATACAGGTCAAACACATAACCCTCCTTTTTGGCTTCGCCGCAGTCGGGTAAAAAAACAGCTGATACGCTGACAAACAACTGATTTTGGTGGGATACGGTGGCTTAGCGGTCAGAGCGTGCGGCGACACGGTACGTCAAAGATCGTGGGTTCAAATCCCGCGCGTATCTGTTGTTTTTCCAAATTATTTCATTTAATAAGCTAACATGTGCTATATTATATAACATGTAAAAATTCACAAAAAAATGGCGTAAAGTTCAATGCAAAACCTGTATAATGGATCTTGTGTAGAAATCCTCTGATTTAGCTGAGGTTCATGTTTAACACAATCATGATAAATAAAAGTAATTATACGAGTACGTAAAA
Source organism: Protodeltote pygarga (assembly GCA_936450705.2). Taxonomy (NCBI): domain Eukaryota; kingdom Metazoa; phylum Arthropoda; class Insecta; order Lepidoptera; family Noctuidae; genus Protodeltote; species Protodeltote pygarga. The sequence continues at coordinate 9,971,086 of OW388257.2, read as the reverse complement.
GTAGGAATTAAAAAAAAACAGTTTAAAATAACATACCTACCAGCATTATTAAAAAGTAAAAAAGAAAACAAAATAAAATAAGCAAATTATTTACAGTTTGCACACAAAAGTTGCAGTTGAAACAGGTATATCGATAAAGTCAGATTACCGTGAGCCCGGGCTTATCGCAAATGTATCGACTATTGGCAACACGTGAATTGTAATTCAACAAATTGGCTTGAATTCTGTTTAATACCCGTATACAAGTACGTAAAAACTGCATTTGTTAATAGTGTTTGTGTTTGGTTTGTTGCAATTAATATTTCTGAATAAATTGCTGTATTTACTTCGTAAAATGTATCGATATCTATAACACTCATGATTTTTGTATGATCTAGACTAGCAATTAGTTCTTATAAATTCTCGTTAATTAATTTGCCAGATGGTTTCATATCTCTGCCTCAAAGTGGATATCCGGTTATCTACTGCGAAGTCCGAGGCCCAGTGTCATAAATCCAAAGCTGACAAAGACTAATAAGCGAACATGTAAAAAATTCACAAAAATAAAAGAAACTTATCTCAAAAAAAAAACTTTAACACATTTAATAAAAACTTTTAATCAATAAATAGGCATGTCAAAGGCCTACGGGCGACTTAAACTCTAACACCAGGTTGTTCATCAACCATACGTTGAAGAAAAAAAAGAACAGAAGTTTTAGAGGCGGTGCCAAGCTACGCGAGTTCTAGATTTAACCTGCGAAACGAACGTTTTTCAAAAACGTTCGGTTTTGATTTGAAGTCAGTTTTTTGAAAAAAATAATTTAGTAGGTATATAATTTTTATCGCATTAGTTAAGTTATTGATACCAAAATACGAACCCCTACTTATTACACAACACAGGCTAGACCCGTCCAAATATTGTCATTTAAATATTATAATTAACTTCGTAGAATCGCTTAGTTTAAGTGTCCGTTTTAAGAAAATAAAAAAGTTAATGCAGTGTTTATTATTTAACTCACATCTATAAAGACATAAACACCGTAACGATGTATTAAAATTCTGAATTAATTAGCCACAAAATGCTATGAAACAATTATGATCATTCGATATCCTATCTATCCATTTAATTTTAGTTTTACTGTCACCCATAAAAGTACACTTATAATCTGAAGTGTAATAAAAAGAACTTGATTTTTAGGCAGTAAACAGAATCAGATTTCCATAGCAAAATAAAATTGTTATAAAACATTGTCCAGTGTCATTCACCCCTTTACGATGCTCTCCCAGCTCTACATCTATAATTTGGGTATAATGTTGAACAAAAGTGGATTTTCGACTGTGTGCGTACGGAATATTTAAGTTTTTTTATGATGCAGATTGCAAGAGGATAGGTTAAGAATCGATTCTTGAATTTGATTGAGAAAGTGAGTTTGAGTGATCGTCAGTGTAAGATACAAGGGTTGACTATATTTTGTCTACTTTTTTTAAAATTGAAAGTTATTTTTATACAAATTTAAAAAATACTAAAAGAAGGTTCTATAAAAACAATTCTAAATATGAAGCTATGAAATAACTTCGTTAAAATCTAAATCGTCTTCATTTTTACGGAAGATGAAAGCGATTGACTCGACATTAAGAAGTTATAAGTCAAACTGTGAAAAAATTAACACTGACACTTTGAACGTGATGTCCAAAGTGTTACTTAGCTGTCAATATTATGTTCCATTGTCCCCGCTACATATTGTTTATGGTTTTAGCTCTCAAATAATTCTCAATATTTGATTGGAATTATAATAATTGAAATTAGAATTTGGATGGGATTTTGAGAATTATCTTTAAGATTTCCTCAATTATAAAGATAATTCTCAAAATTAAGTATTATCATTAAAAAACCGGACAAGTGCTTGTCGAAAAAAGATACGTTTTTTGCGGCATAAATGGCCGTATCTTTGTTTTATGTGAACATATAAAAGTTAGATTTTTCACTGCTTCTAGGGGCTGTAAACCTGAGTATATGGTTTTAATTTCAACTCGATACCTCCACGTGTTCCTAAGATAAAGGGTATTGACAGTCAGACAACGAAGTGATCCTATAAGAGTTCCGTTTTTTTCTTTTGAGGAACGGAACCCTACAAATACGTTCGAATTTTGATCAAATGGCGAATATTAGTTCTTAATAATTAGCTTTACAGAATTTGCGTTAACATTAATAATAATCACACTTATTAATATTTTGTCTGAAATCAACTTAATTGATCTCTAATAATAGGTATCAATTTTGTTTAAATCCCAACTGGAACAGCAGTACTAAGCAGTTTTGTATCTAATCTACCTTCAATAATATTGAGAACTAGTCTATAGGTATAACAACACAACAGAATGAAATCGTTACCGACGCCGGAGTCTTAAATTAACGACATTAAAACAAGCTTCTCTCATTCAAGATAAGACCTCTGTGAGGGGGGAATAAATTGGATGGAATTGTGCTAAAGTGAACAATTTTGTCGCAGAAAAGTTAAGACACAGCACACTGAAATGAAAATTAAAAGTTAAAGCTATGTAGAGAGAAATTATGAAATTCGACATAATAACATTTATTTGTTTTTAAAAAATATATGTTGTTTTCTTACTACGATGACAAAATAATAACATTGTTGAAACCTTATGTGTGGGGATAGCCCACTTTTGTTAAAGTTTTAAATAAAGTCGCGATAGGCCAATTGGATATAGGTCGATTTAAATTGGATATGGGAAAGCCAAAATTGGGATAGTTATAAATAAAATTGTGATAGCCCAATTTTATTTAAAACTATACCTATACATATAACAAATGTTATCTTTATGGTAAAAAATTTGAAGCACGTATAAACGTATCAAAACATTTTAATCAATCCAAAACCCTTCTTTTAAAAAAATACTAGTACGTATTACCTACATTTATTTTTCATGCGGTCAGCAAAAAATCTCATTCCAATAACCGCATTAACCCATCCACATTGTTGGTGTATGATATTCTTAAGGTCCTCCTACAAAATTACCTCCTAACTCGAGTCACGTTTCAGCTATTAGTCCAAGGTACTTATACTAAAGTTTCATCGCGAAACGATCAATGGACCTCTACCGTTCCGTTTGGAAAATATTTTATGGGGGTTAAGACAAACGAACCGTAGCTTCAGGTGGTCAGGCAGATGTAGAGTGAAGACGCAATCAGAGTGACCAGCGAGACGTGGAAGATAAAACAAAGGTCAATAGCTCGGGTCAATATTGCGGATCTTGTTTGAGTTTCTAAGTATATGATTGGTGGTTAACGATCCGCTCTATTCGTACGGTTCTCTTATTATATTCGAGTATTATGATTTGGTTTATTTTTTTACGCATACCAGAAACAATAAGTACCTACTATAACATTATCTGCTGATCAAAAGAAACAAACAATACCATGTATCGCTCTTATGTGAAATAATGCCAATATTTCTTTTGTTTTTTTTTATCTGTGTACATGTCAACCCAATGTCAAATTACATAAATTCCTTCGAGAATCTGTATTCTAAATAATATCAACTACTTGTTCTGTCTGCTGAAGACGTCTTACAAACTTATTTATTCATTCATCTAATTTAAACTTGTGAAACTTTGTACGCTATTCAAAACAAGCTTTATGATGCAAATCAAACGTTTCCCAAATATGGCATGAACTCTTAACTAGTGAGCGGTTAAACAGTTAACATCGACATCCCTTCAAAGGTCCTTTTATCTGTGTAAAGTTGCAAATCTCTTGCTAATAAAGCGTATTCACCCCAATTAGAGCTTGGTACACACATTAACATAGACTCCATCTACTAAAACCGTTTTTCGATATTCATTGAATGCTTAGCTACGAAGCCTGAACAGTATTCTCTGATGTAAAGTTCAGTGTATACGGAACAGGCCTGAGTTGTCGATCAGAAATGTCGTGATGTAGCAGGCGTTGTGTGTCGTAGGCTCTACGTTTTCTACGAACGACTAAGTTTCGTATCTAAGGGCCCGTGGGCGGTTCGCAATGTTGCATCTCTATTGCTTTAATAAAAAGTACAGTTCTTTACATAGCGCTTGAATACTGAAAAGTCTTCAAATTATGTTTTAAAATTCAAAACTCAATACATAATAACTTTGAATAATAACGAAATAAATAATTATGCTCAATCAAGTAGCGATTATTAATGTTATAAGTAGAGATTATAATTGTATGCACTTGAGTTAAACGTCTCCTATGTCTTACGTATCCTCCTATTTATAAGTAAAACTAATCCCACCAAACACATTTTCATGTAAGATGTTACCAAAACATCGCCGTATGGCTCCCAATGTAAAAAAGTTATCAGATCTCATGTAGAGCCAAACTCTTAATTTACACTACAAACCCTAACTTTACAAACTTAACACGATAGCCAAAATATTAGTATTATTTGTCTAATTATATTTCAAAGCTTACTGTGTTATCCTTAACGTTTCTTCACAATTCTCACTGACCAAGTTTTAAAGTATCATACAATTGTTCTACCCAACTTTTATATTTGCAGAATCATCGTTCGAGAGAATAATAATATGGCTATTCATTGAGGTATCTGAGTATAAATGCTCGTCATTTTGCTCATCATTGGTAGCTTACTTATCTACAGACTGTCTTCATTTACTTTCGAGAAATAAGTAAATTTCAATCAAAAGAACAACAATAAGAGGATAAAATTGACTTTTACAATTATTTTGAATAAAGTTTCCAGTGTTGTCTTTATTTTTGATTTATTGTCTGAAACTGTTGTTCAATAATATTCTAGTCAGCATTTTGCTGTTTCATTCATTAATGATGGTTAAAGTTAATTTAAATAATTGGTTGCACATTGTTTATCAATAAAATGTTTATAAAAGTGTTAATTAATTGAATATTTGTTAATAAATATGGATGTATTACTAGCATAGACACAGTTACTATTCAATAGCAAAAGAACAATATCAAAAAATCTATATGTATAATTATAGTGAATATGAGTGCTTACGAATTATTTCAGTGCTTGTTCGATTACAACTATTTTATAGGATGTGGATTGTCCTTGGTGTGTGCTACGGTGTCAGTAATAACTTGGTGCATCTTGCCACAATGGCGATCTCTTCAGAACTACATCAGTGTAAATCAAATTGTAACTGGATCATTCAACCAGTGCCTTCTCACTTTTCAACCATTACAACAATTGTGGCGTCTATATCCTTATGTCACTCCAACTCTGTGTCAATATTTAGTCACAATATCAATATGCTGGTCACTTTGTTCCTCTTTACTCGCTTATCTAAGACTTGTTCTAGTTTTTAATGGGAATATAGCTAATGAGAAAAGAATAGCTACTGTGTTTGCTTATGGAACATTTGCAATAATTATAGGAGTCTGCAACGGCATTGTCCCGAACGTTTTAGAATTACAATTCCAAGAAGACGTTGTCAGTTTGTTACCATTATATTTTATAACGACGATGAATTTTATTGTATTTATAAGAATTGTAATGTTTGTAATGTCTTGTTGTAAGAGCAGTATGTCGCCGAGAAATGTCAATCATGTAATATCATTAATTGGGGTCGCATTTTTATGTGATTCCGCATTAATAGCACAAGTTTCTGTTTTATTTGTTTTTGATGTTGATCATTGGATGTTTTATTTAGCAATGTTTTTATTCACTCATCGATTGGTGGTGCAAACTATTTTTGCGGTATTCAGACAATCTTCAAGAAACATTTGGAAATCATACTTTAGAAAGAGAAGAAATCGTGAATTGAATGATATTACACTCAATTAGCTTATTAGATACTGTATAGGTTATTACTGTTTACAGTTAACTTTCAGTTATATTTTCAAAATTTCAATAATATCTCGGTATCCGACAGTCTGACCGTATTCCTGTCTGTCCGTCTGCCAAACGCAAACAGTAAAACAGTAATGTATTATTAAAATAATTACGTATAATTAAGTGGTAGTGCTTTAATAATTTAAAGTGTGAATTAGATATTTAATTAGTGATATTTATTTAATTAGTGATAGGTATTTAGTTAGAAATAAGTGGTGACATAATAATAAAGAAATAATTTTAATTATAATACGGTGATTTTGATAGGCTAATATGAAATCTGAGACTTGATCCTTTCAATCAGGCAAGAGGTTGGAGAGGGTTTATTAAAAAATAAAAAAATAATTTCAACGTCACAAAAATGAAACTCTGAAAAACACAAAATTAAAAATATACTTTTACATATACATAGGCATTTTTCAATTAGATATATTTTTTTGCATTTTTTTAAACATTTTTGGAAAAACGTATAAATATAAATCCAAAATTATCGGTCATGAAATATGAAAAAAATTATGCAGGATAAAAATAACGCATAGATTAAACAAATACAAGAAAAACTAGGTATATAATGTAAACTAGATAGTTTTTTTGTCTTAGAATAATAACTTTCGTCAGTTATACTTTTTATGTATATTATTAAATATTGTTACTGCTTTACTCACGGATTGATTTCGGGAATGCCCGACTAGTTTTAAACTCAAACGGAGTCCATTTTCAAGAGCGAATGTAGTTACGCCGCAGCGTCGGTCGCGGACCTCACTCAGTTTTTTTTTGTACTTGAGTTTGGGTTTTATTTACTTGTTAAACGTAATGGCTTTTATTAAATTGACTTCAATAGATAATAAACATTCAATGACTTTTATTATTCTACATAACACATATTAAAATGCACTTGATGGGTATATATTTAACAATTTATAAAAATGTACAAATAATATATTTTGCGTATAGATGAAACATTATAAAGTAAATAAAGGAATATTAATTAAAACATCGATAACAAAATACTGCATTATTAGTATATTGTGATAAGATTTAATTAGTTTAATACCTATTCGATATTATTATAAACTCATTTTAGTATTATTGCATTGTAAATAATTGTGGCTCTGTAGGTACTTGTGCCTAGTTAAAAATGTTTTATGAAAAAGTACTTTTACTGACCGGCTCTCTGCTATCATTAGTGTGTACTATAGCTTTATTGATAACATGGTGTCTGTTGCCTCAATGGCGTTCACTGCAAATCTACATAAGTTTAAATCAAGTTTTATTAGGAACATTGCTACTGAGTGTATGGTCAGTTTTTACCTTTAACCCATTTGAGTTCGTGTACAAATTAAACGTGAGATTATTGATGTTTGTTTGTAAATATTTGTTTGTCACTTCAATATGCTGGACCCTATGCTCGTCAATGCTTGCGTACTTTAGACTCGTCTTCATCTACGGCAGAAAGATATCGCAAGAGAAGAGAAAAGCTACTGTGTTTACCTACAGCCTTGTCGCTATAATAGCGATAGTCAACGAAGGAATCATGCCAAACGTATACTATAATAATTTAGTTGGTGTTGAGGTTTTTAACTTAACCATTCTTGTAATATTAATGATTAATTTTATAATTTTCATAAGAATTGTCTTTGCAGTTTTGTCTTGCTGTAAAAAAAGAATGTCAAATAGAAATATTCAGCACATTTTATGTTTAGTTGGTGTGGCAATATTATGTGATTCAGCTCTAGTAACACAAGTTCTTGTTTTCGCAAGTGTTGAAGCTAATACTTTTCTGTGGTATCTGACCTCATTTGCATACACTTATAGACTAGTATTTCTATCTGCAGTTATATTGTTTCGAAAATCATCTAGAATGCACTGGAAACTTTATTTTAGGTGTCGGAGAAATCGCACTTTTAATGATATTCGTCTTGTTTAAGAATATTGTCTATTGTTTTTGCTCAAATTGTATTTTATAGGTACATAAGAGTTCAATCAGTCAAATGATCAGTTAGTTGAATGTAAAAATTCAAACTGAACAAAATTATTTGATATTGGAGGTTGTTAAAAATTGTGTGCTAATCTATACATTATTAAATACGTAAGGAGACTTATGGTGGCGCTAGTTTAAAAAAAAACATTTACTCAACTAAATCGCAAAAAAATCAACTTTTATTTATTTTAATGACAATGACGTCAAGAATTAATGACATTTTTACAGTTTGTTCACTTATTAATATAAGTTTTTCAATTGTGTAAGTTTATAAAACATTAAAGTAATCATACAAGAGTAGTTTTATTTACATCATTGTCCTAAAGTCCGGAGCTTGTTCCTGAAACTTATTTGACTAAATGTAGAGACTTTATAATAATTTTTAATTATAATATAATAAGTTGAGATTGTTTTGTAAATTTTCTAATTAATTAATTGTATTTAATAAGCTAGCATGTGCTGTAAAAAAATTTGAGGCTCGGTTCTAGATGACAAATTTCAATTTCTTTTACTTAACTATTAAAGAAAAAACATAACCCTTCCTGACAGTCGGGTAAAAATAGCTTTACCAACTAAATTTTTGGTTCAAACCAAGAACTAAAGACTTATTTATCATCGTTGTGATGATAAGAACAATTTCCCTTTGCAGTTTTATTTTCTGTAGCCATCTTGTTTTTGTTACCCCACGCATTTATGAAGATACCACTTTGTATATTAATACTACAAACTCATTTACCATTTATATTTGTCATAAAGCGCCACTGACTTTCCGCGGAAATGCAATTTGCAATGGAAGGAGGATAAAAAATAAGGGTGACAACCGCTTGAGGCAAAAGGGTATCGCTTTGCGCAGTACTTGAATTTTTTTGTATTATGAGCATAAAGGGAGCAATTTCGGTATAATTTTTGCTTTGAGCATTAATCCGCTCTAGTGGTGCATTTAGACTATTGGTTTGTGCTTTTGTCGTTCTGTCAGTAGCAGGACATCTGTTTGTGTATGTAGATTTATGCAAGTAGAGCTTATCGCACGGTCCGTTTGCACAGTTTCCACACGCTCCATATCTTCGTGAATTGTCGATAACGTTCGATTTTGATGTGAATATGTTATAGTGGTTTGATCAGTTTCTATTGGCATGACTGTTCAAGTTGTTGAAACGTTTGATTCAATAAGTTGTTATTTTATGATGCATACTTTATGCATACTGCCATTTAGAGCTTTTAAGTACGAGTATATCCTCATAGCATCAGTCTACTATGCTTCTTTAAAAAAAGTGCCTAACAATAATTATAAAAACCTATTATCAAAGCAAGAATCGTTGAAACATGGGCGGGTTTACAATTAAAGTTATCCCGTGGGACATCACTCTTTGCAACTACTTTGTTAATTTATCTAATCCAATTACACAAGTGCGCCGCAACACCGCTGGGACGGCAATTCTATTATTTTACGCTTACTGAAAACGTAGAGGCGTAAAAACAATTGAAATTTTAGCGTCTATCCTTATCATATACCCATTCGAATTATGAAACTGAACGACTCTAATTATAGTAATTAATGCATGCATGATATACCTACCTACTTCTGGAGTCTCTAATAGTTCTAGAACTGACCAGTCTTTTGACGGTAGATGGTCACGAACAAAAATATTAATTTTGCTCATTTTTTAAACTAATAAAAGAAAAGAATATTGCAAAATACTATAAATGATTTTGAAGCAGATTTATAACACGACTTTATTTAAGCATGTTATATTTTTTAAGTTTCAAGAAGCACGCTTTTGAGGAGCTACGTCCGGTCATTTCTCTTCGTGACGTAATAATGGTGCATAAATAAAAATGCAATTTAAAAAAAGGAATTTTCATCTCATCATCTGCCTAGCCTTTTCCCAACTATGTTGGGGTCGGCTTCCAGTCTTACCGGATGCAGCTGAATACCAGTGTTTTACATGGAGCGACTGCCTATCAGACCTCCACAACCCAGCTACTGGGTTACACGATACCCTTAGTAAGACTGGTTGTCAGACTTTCGGGCTTCTGACTACCCGTAACGACTGTCAAAGAACTACAATTGACAGCCGGGGCCAACAGCTTAACGTGCTATCCGAGGCACGGAGAGTGATAATTAATTTATAAAACGCACATAACTTACGAAAAGTCAGAGGTGCGCGCCTTGGGTTCGAACCCGAGACCTCTGACTTGCCAGTCAACGGTCACTACCACTAGGCTATCACGACTCCGACGACGACGAAAAAAAGGAATTTTCAAAATGCAAAATACAATGCGATGCAAAGTTCTAAATACAATTTAGAAAAAAACTTGTTGCATTTTATATATTGCTGGTTGAAATTGAGGTTAGGAGGATTCTTTCATAGCTCTCAAGTTAATGCGACCAGAGATAAAACACAACCAAGTTTTAACTCCATTATTATTTTGACTAAGGTCCTAGGGGTCTTATGTGGAACATAATGTCAGTCCAATAACTTTACATCTGTATAACTCACCTATTCACACAATAGCTATCTACGCTAACATATCATGAACAAAACTAATTTGCGAGTTCCCGCGCCTGAGTACTGAAATGCTACTGAGAGCGGAATCGGTACGTCGCGTCGTCGTGTCGTTGGGGAATTTTCTAATTACGTTTTCAAAGACACCTCGTTTGTTGAACATGTGACATTCGGAGTGAAAAAGGTCACGTATAGAAAATTGGAAATCCGACTGGGACGAAACGTGGACGTTACGGCGCCAAAAATTTGCCTTCATGCTTTCCTATTAACGAATCTCATTTGTTGGACCGTTGAGAACGAGTCTTAGCTTTTTTCAGCGCTTGAGTATTGCTTAATTTGATATTGAATGCAGTTTAGTTTTTGCAGAGTTGAATAGAAATTTAAAAACTTTGCCACATTCAGACTATTTATTTTTTAAGTACTTATAGGAATAATAATAAATAATATTTACGCATAATGCTTAATTCAAATGGTTAATATTGCACCAAAAAATATAATAATTGTGTACAATGAGTAATATTTGTTTTAAAATTATTAAGAAGTATACGCGCATCTTATTACCTAATCCTATTTTTAAAATCAAATGGGATAAAATCCTAAAACGGTATGCATTCATACGAGACTATAGTCGATACTGAACACCTACGGTGAAGCGACTTAATTAAAATTTTCTAATAAACTTTGTCACACAAAATCCTGTCTATGCCCCAATTTGGGACAACATCTGCGCATCCCTATTGCAAAATAATTAGTCTAAAGTAAATTATGCACCCTTTAAACTGCATCAAATTTAGGCAAATAGAGTCAGTTTAAAATATATATTAGAGGGCCACATGGCATGTGTTTTAAAAGACAATTTCTTATGAGTTGCATCACACTTAAATAAAATAGGGGAGGGGAAAAAATGATATTGTGCAGAGCAGAGTTCTTCCTGGCAATGGTTTTTATTGCGTGTGTTCGAAGCAATTTTAATCATACTTATAAAATATTATTTATTATAGTATAGTCCCACAAAGAAATATAGAGTTAGGTTATTATGATAAAATAATGATAAAGTAGGTACAATATTATGCAAAGTACGCCAGTCATCAAGGTGATGAGGGCTAAGGTTGGTGAAAATGACCTTTAGAATTGTTTTGTGTCTAGAGAATTGTATATAATTATGGTTTTTCAATCATAGTAAATACTAAAATAATTGCAATACCTAAAACAATAATCCATAAACCCTAAAAATACAATTCAATATCTCGTTGAAAGGCTGGTTTAAGGGCCTGATGCAGAAGGTTGTACTCCTGACTCGGCTAGCACAGTCAGGAGGTTTCTCTCTTTGGAGCCCTATATATCTGTGGACTCCTACTTTTTGTATTTGTATTTAAAAATATAAAACTGTATGAGTGAAAATTAATAAATCAAAGTTTAATAATAATAGTAAACTTATCCTAATGTAAATATTTTCAATCATAATAATTCTTTAATAAAACTGTCATTCTACAGAATTCCAATATTCTTTTCATAAATAATTGTCCAAAATTGCGTCACTTTTCTTTACAGACTGCCAGCAAAACACTCAGAACGACGCGTGCCGGTACAATTGACCGATTGCCCACAATTATTCGTTCGGCGGAAACTGTGGGACCGTATGGGTGCGAAAAAAAAGAAATATTTATTCACCGGGTGCAATCATTGCGAATAAAACGATAACACGCTACGCTCGTGGAATAGCTTCCATTATGTTTAGTATGAGAATTGGTGCAGTGAATAGAAATATTTTGTATCTATAAACATTTATTTTTATAATCTGTGTCAAATAAGCGAAATAATAATAACAATAAATAATGAAAAAATTAAGAACAGGATCTAAATTGCCGGTGGTCAGAGCCTCCTAATATCGTACTAGAGCGGTAAAATACCTCAGGTATATTGATAACCTTCTGATAAACTTATTATTTATTATTGAATACATAAATTGTACTTTATACATCAATGTCTTATATCAATAATATTTGTAACCTTTTGTGTTATTTTATAGACCCTTATCAGACTGACAGGCACTGATAAATTCAGATGTTATTTTTGTTACCAACTTTGAGTGGAAACATTAGTTGCCAAATTAATGTGGTTTCACCCTTATTTTATCAAGCATTATTAATTTATGGAATTTATAATGAGTGGACATTACAAACAAAACGATTTAATGAAATAATTTCATATATCAAATGAATCCCTTTACTTGGCAAACATTAGGAATATGTTTGATTAGGATAATAGTTCAAAGTCAATATTTTTCTCAGATTATTTAGTTGGAATCATCAAACTCACACAATCTTGTATTGCTTAAAATTTTAGGTAGATAATTATTTTGATTATAATAATATTTAGTAGCAAACAATGGTAGGAACTGTAGCTGGTATGAGTATCAATAACGATCGCTGTTTCGAGCCTAGTAAAATTAAAGTCTAAGTCTTTATCTGCACATGAATACAAGCGTTTGATTAATGAATTAAAATTTTTTAAAAAAATTGGTAATCTTTCAAGTTTCTAAGTATATGGAAAATAAATTGAAATATTGTTTTGTTTCTTCCAAAACAGAGCTTGATGCCTTGCATTGCAATGTACTTGTAGCAAATAGACCAATTAAGTAGCCGATTATAAATATATCAGATTTATTGGAAAAACGAAAGTGACTTGTGATGTCATCGAAAATTTGGTTGCTAATGACAATAATACCGCTGGAATGGTTTTAAAAATACCGACTTAAAGGGGACATGTTCTAAGAAATCTCTTTATAGTATTCTTGTTATGTTACTTATACCTCACATGGGATATAAATTCCATCTGAGCAATTACTTTCCTTTTAGGCAAATTAACAGGCTGACTGTAACCATAGAAATTCAATCCGACCAAATCTGTATGTAAATGTATTGTAATGTGGGGCCAATATTCGAATTACAATTTCTATGTTGATTAACCGTGTAACACTGGAATTTATGTTCGCTCCTCTAACGCCTGTTTCTTTAGTATAATTTTGTTTATTAGTTTTATATACGTCAAACGATTGTGTTGCCTATCAAAATACAACGCATGCGTAGTTTGCGAATTTGTTTGAGTAAAAAAGGTTTCAGATCACGCTAAGGGGTAATTTGATAGGAATAATTTTTGAAATGGCAATGAACTTAATAGTAATATTAAAATTTAATTAACTCTGCGTTTGCTTACTTCTTTTTTAGTAATATTATTTTTATTGATGGACGAGCAGCAGCTTGCTGATATGCCCATTTCACAGTGCTATTTATACAGCAATATTTTATACAAATAATACGCGTTGGTTCATTTGAACCTTTATAATAATTTGGATCTATGCTACCCTTTTCACAACATTTTCCTTCGTCAGAATTACATTTATTTAGGTACTTTGTTATCTGGAACTCTTACATCATGTTCTCATTCATAATCTAGACCCTATCCGGCCGTGACATCAGAAAGGTATTTATGAAATCCCTAATTATACTTACATCTATTGATAAGATTATCAGAATCCAACGGTCATTATATTTTATGACTTATTTTAATTCTGATATGGCGCGGTAAGCCTTTGTCTGACGCCATAATTAAGTTAATTAAGGATTATGCTTAATTTGAGTATCTTTTCATTTGTATTTGGGTTTTCGTTTTATTGATAGTACCTATTGTTTTTTGTGTCATTAGGTTTTCCTTCTAGCAATTCTAATTTGGAGTCTAAAATTATTCCTAATACTGTGGCAATAGGCTAGCCCCCTATTCATAACATAACTGGTAAAATGTGGGTCGACCCTTCAAAAAGCAAAGCGTGAGGTACAAGCTTGGCAAAAAAGAGTCTGAGGCGGTTACAGCTGGAACTAAAAATAAAAATCTTTAAAGCTAAGTTTGTGAGTACTAAAATGACTTCTATATGATTCATTTGATTATACTAAAATTTGATGACAATAAATTCGTCATAGAGATATGTAAGTAACAAATAACTTGTAATTTTGAAGCATGAGAAGTGCGCTAGTGGCGATTCCATTTTTTCCAGACTCTTTTTTGCCAAACTGTAGTTATTTTTATTTATTTTAATTGACTATGGTGGATTGTTAAAAATGTAATAAAAAAACAACACATAAAAATTGCTGATTAATTTAGCGATAGAATACGTCTATAAACCAGCGGTCTTAATAATCTATTTAATTATGTGTCAAACAGAGAATAGTGATATTGCATACCTACCTACAAACCAAATTATTTGGCCCTTCACCAAAAAGGTTTAAATCCATAATCGCTGCCCAGTCGAAATTGGTCTGCTGTCACACTTAAAATAAATTACTGTCCCCGCGTAATTTCACACCCCTTACCCTCCCACTAATTGAACCAAAATACACTTAAATTTTCTTTGTGTCTAGTGTAATTTTAGCTCGGATGGGGTCACACAGACCACCCCATGGCAATTTAACGGGTTGAACATTCTCTTCCTGATGTCAATTTGGAGTTTCTTAAGTAAAATGAACTGAATATCTGACGTAAACTTGTGTAGACTAATTAACATTTTAGTGTAATCGGTTTTCTCCGTCTACGTAAACATTTAGGAGTCTGTTGTTTTGAATTAAAGTATTTAGTTTCGACTCTTTTTGAGAAATTCTGTTGCTATTCTTAGATAGGAAATAAAATGGAATTTTAATGTTTTTTTTTTTAATAAGGTACCAAAAATACTATTGTGTACAAAATATATACGACAATCTTACGATCATTTATTTTAGTAAAATAATTAACAGGAGTATTGTCTACCATTTTCTGTTTCTGTCCTAGTTGATTGAGTGATATTGACTAATTAATATTATTGAGCGATAATCAATTACGTGGTGACTGCTAGACGTAAACACCGCAAGTTACGCCACAACTCTCAATCTACATCCTTCCACAACCAGTCAACCCCAGCTGTGTTCTTAGATCATCAGTTTGGGCCCAGTTTACGATTGCTAGACTGCAATCTCCACTCTAGCATATATTTTTAAAACAATTTAATATTAATGTCCTTTTATGTCCAATTGGCATTTACGTATTTGAAACCCCAGTTCCCAATACATAAATTACCCAAAACTGTGACCAAATCGAACAAAACCAAAGTACTTAATTTACAACCGGAACAAATGAAACAGTTCGTAGTTCAGCCACTAATTCTGTTGACAGTACACTAATCATTACATCAAAACGTGATGACGAATGAAACGCGGGACATGAATAACTGAATCGCGGTAAAACCCGAGTTCGCATGCAAGCGAGGATGTTGCTGTCAAAGCTCGAATTAGGTAAGTATGGTACATTTTACGGTAAACACATTTTTTCTCTTTTAAAGGAGAATTTCTTCCGGTAATTTTCTTTCATTTTGCCTTAAGGCAGTAAACTAACATACGACACGCCTGATGGTAAGCGGTTACTGTAATCTTTAGACGTTTGCAATACCAAGGGCAAAGGAGTACCAGGAGTAAGTGATACTTTCCTCTCCCTCTCCCTCTTCCTCCTGGTCTTAAAGAAAGGCGATTGGAGTACTACGAATCCTACAGTAATTTGGAATTTCTAGGTGTGCGTTATTTTCTCATATTATTCCGTCATTTTTAATACCCGCGTGATTCCAAAAAATCTATGTTTACCGTTGAGTTCGATGCTGCGCGTTTTGGTAATGTAAATGATCGCAGATCTCGAAGCTGTTTCATCAACAAAGGAAGTATTAGATATTTATTATTGTATAAAGATAAATTTATTTTACATATTTCAAGCGAAATTCTTGTTGGCAGTTCTTTTTTTGTTCGAGTACAATATAAAATCATATCGATCGATTGCATATTTCACTGAGACAATAATGTTGTATACGACTGGTCATGAGAGCGGAGCGAACGGATAAAAGCCAAGCTACTAAAATATCCTACCAATAAACTCTGTTCAGACTTTTACAGTAACATAGACAAACCGCATGCGTTGTGAGGACCCAACGACCCGGTTGCATAAATTCGTATCGCGACAATTATACGGGACATTATCTCCGTTTTCATTGTCTCCTGGATTTTTATTCGTTTTTATTTTATGTGGACTTTTTAGCTTGTCCCTTTCTGTTTCCATTTTTTTTTGCAGCTTTTAATAAGTACTACAATTAAAAGTAAACTATGTATTTGACAATCGACGAGATGACACGTTGCTAGATGCAATGTTTGTCATAGTATATTATTATCCCTTTCAGTATCAGCTTTAAACCCAGCTTCTTTAACCTTTTCATTAAGAACTTGACTTGGAACCGACTCCAAAACATCATCATGATCATCATCATCAGCCTGTAATATTCTGCTGAACATAGGCCTAGGTCTCCCAATGCGCGCCACGATTGTGCGCTAATTGCCACGCTGGGCAAGCGGGTTGGCGACCGCAGTAACAGATGATTGCTGTTACACAGAAGGATGCTGCTGCCCAACTCCCGGATCTTTTCCTTAGTCGCTTCTTACGACAACCGCGGGGCAAGTAGGGGTGGTTCTATTCTTAGGCCTGAAACCACACGGTACGGATTCCAAAATGTCTTAAAGTTATTTCTTTTTAGGTCCTTTTCTAGTCGGTATATTTTTTATTTAAATTTTTGGTTTAATACTGCTATTCCTGCCACGATATCCAGAAAGTATCGAGGCAATCATTAAGAACTAAGTTACAAGTTAATTCGTTTGAATATTATTTATTTTGATACTTATTTCTAGCCTTACCGCAATAAAGCGATGATACAGTTGGTGATGGTTCTCGCAAGCCTAAAAAAAACCCCTTCAACGATATACCAAAGCAAAAAACGCAAAATGATAAAATTGTGGTCTCTTGTATCTACATTTATATGGAAGGTCTGGCTCACATAGTCGGTTACACCATCTGACGCACTTGTGTTGTGTAATGGTCTGTACAGCGTAGTTGTATGTAAACATTTCTTCTTTATGTATTTAATTTGAACAGCAATGGACGCACGCATAATGGCGGCAGCATGTCGCCGCGGTTTGGCGAATGGACGTGCTTGGATATAGAAGGATATTAAACTGGATGTACTAACTGTTTGATATGTTACGTTTCTTTTTTGTTGTGAATAGTAAACATAACGAAATGGAATGTAAACTATATACCTATCTGCTATATACATAGCTGTGACGCGGAAAAGAAGTGAATGAAATTGGATATAGCATAATGATTTTTATGTCAATTGTTTAACATACAAACTAACTCCGCCGACGGCAGTTGTGGAAATTCCCGAGAATGCGCGAGAATTTCCTGGAAAATGCGCGATTTATTTATCTATTTTGTTTCGTTGCTGAATTGACTTAAAGTTCATTATAGTTTGACCAATCCTGTTCGCTTCTATTCCGTTCTGCGGCAATTTAAATGGAGGTTCCATAGAAAACTAACCATTTTTAAATCAAGAGTACACTTATGTTCGCGCACACAGTTGTGCACTTACGCACTATAATATCTCTTTCGTAAACTCCGTGCTGCTATTGAGAATTTTTTGGGTTTAAAAAAGAAATTAGGTACACTTCCAACATGGAAATCCAGTAGGTAACTTTTTATCAGCAGACATACTTTCCGTTACTAGAGCAAAAACTAACAGAAATTCTATTTCCATTTATGTCTTATCTAGAAATGTTAGATTCTAAACTATTCCGTGTAGTCAGCACATAGTGACGTTCTATATAGGTAATACGTTTATGAGAGCTAACGTACTATGTGGCTATGAACTGGACAATCTATTATTAAGAATTCATAAATGAATACAGAGAGAATTTTAATGGGTTCTGTATGATAATAAATAGAACGATATTAATTCATTACTTACGCATATAGAAATTAATGATTTTCAGTTTTTAATTAATTTCTATAATTTTGTAACAGGGTAATGGTTTTTGTGGTACATATTTGAAATACTTTGGAGTACTTATAATCTTGTTTCAAAATGTAAAAGTATTTATACATTAACATTAATCTTCATTAATTCATTTTTATTGATTGCATAGCACGATTTTGTTCACACATTAATTTGGTCATTATTGGATATGTTTATTGTATCTGTTACATTAGTATTCAAACATTTTAATTAGTAACTAGTTAGTAATAATATCGTTACAAATATTTACCGATACATTTTACACAGGTAATTACCGATACATTTGCAGCAAATTGTGTACAGGAAATAGGGTTTCCTTTGATACATTTTAACCCATGCAACGAACGTAAAAACCAACTCATCAAAATTTAATCAAAAAGTGATAGGGGCCATTTTTAAACCGTAAACTACAACAACGAAATTAATTAAAAATCTGACGAGATCCGGTACAAATTAAATGGTTCTTTTGGATGCACTTTTCGCTGCTTTTGCCAGCGAACAAACATTTTGATTAACAAGTTGTGTCGAATCAATCAGATTAATTGGTCCGCGACCAACTCTGCCGCAATGCAAAAGCGTTTTCCCATTATAACAATGTGCAGCCATGCAGTGATCACTTAAGTGATATGGTCATTAGCCGCCACTCTCAGAGTTTTGGACGCAAAGTACTCATTTTTAACTTTTTGTAACTCATGAGCAAGAGTAAGACAAATCATTTTGTACTTGCTCTGTGCTTAGAAAAGCACGTAAATCGGTAGATTTCAGTTATCAATAAGTTCTATGCCTAATCAATAAAAAATCTGACAGCTAGTCTTACTTTAGAATTTTGTAATCCATTAGATGACAGAAGTCATCTTAGGCAATCGCTATGTAGAAAACTAATTTCCACATTATTAGAATATATTACTATTACTTTATTAGTACCCATTTTAATATGATTGTTTAGATTAATCAGCTCATTACGCCTGAGGTACAGGTTCAGTACCTAGTTCAGACAAATACTATGTTAGACCTAAGTAATGCTTTGTACTTGTTATTGTATTTTGTAATCATTTAATTTGAAATAAATATTCTATTCTATATTAAAACCCCAACAAGATGAAGATTAAGAAGAATCATCTTCTTCCATCATTGCCTTCAGACTACCTACCTGGTCAGAAACGCCCTAAATCAAAGAGCATGTAAGAAAAATATAATGAGTGTGAATGAGGCTGAAATCGTAACAAGTTGAAATCCGATGTCTCTGCTTACCTTAACAGACTTTGTTATACGCGATTGAAATGATTTGAGCAACGAGAGCTAATTGTGGCGTTTTTTTTAATAAATATTATGATAAAGTGATTTCAAAAACACGTTGTGTTAGATTGATTATTATTAACAGTTGATGCATCGTTAGACAGAGATATTTCATACATATCATTTGTAGCTAGTATCAATAAATAGTGTTTTATACTTTCATCCTTCGCGATTTAGCGTTTTGCAACTTTCCTAGCACATTTTAGCTTAGCCAAAGAAATATTTAAGTCTATTTACAGAGAAAATATTTTAGACGTTAATGCAAAAAATAATCGTTGTACGTGAAAGAAAACAGAACTCAGTAGCATTAGCTTGCTCTATAAAACTGTGCCAAGAAGCTTGATAGGACAACAGTCCATTATGAGAAGTCTATGCAAAATAGGACATTTAAGTGTAGAATTGGGTCGGCTGGTTTTAGCATTTGGTAGCTTACGTGAAGCCGCAATCTTTAAATCCACCACATTATTGTTATCTCCGCTACTAGGATTCGTTCTTTCTTTAGGTATGTAGAAGTCTTTGTTTCCTTTACAATATTATTTTACTAATATTTATATTTTACTAAATACTAGCTTATAATTTGTAGTCGCACATTATTTTCGGTAGATACAACATGCTCTTTTGTACTATAGTAAGAATTTTTGAATGTAACGCTTAGTAGAATTTAATAAGAAATAAATAATTTAAAAGAGTCTGCTTTTTATCAGAATCAGTGACAATGTTTTAACTAGTGAAATAACGCTAAGTTGTTCAAGAAGCGGGCACAAATCTTGTAACCGAATTTCGGTCTTTCTCTCAAATCTCTCACTATAGTCCAAGTGGAAACCAATCCAATAGGACAGGAGAAGATCGGCACATAAATTAAGAAAAGTTAATAGTGCTTTAGGTTTGAATCTGAAACCTCATACTTGTCAGTCAATGATAAAGTAATTTAGACTAGCACTACTTAAGACGCAGGCGCCTTTAGTTACGCAAAAGCCTCATAAACTTTTTGATCATGTCTTCTACCTTTTAAGATAAAGTCAAGTGATGCAATAGAATCCCTTTAAGGGTTTCGTTAAGTTTTAATGTTATAGACTACGCAACTATATGCGTCTAAAATTCCTCGTAACGTTTTCATATATATCTTGATAACATCGTCTATTTCAATAAAACCTAGTCCGATTCACGTCGAAACAACCAAATGACGCAAACAAACGTAACCATTCCACGTATCGTCATAAAGGCTATTTTTATTGCTTACAGTTAACATAAAGTTTATCCGGCTTCATCCCCTAACGTCTCTAAATGCAATCCAAACGCAGTGGAACCAGGAATTATACCAGCATTTACTTTCAACGATGCACTCAAGATATTTTCAAGTGTGGCGAAGTGAGGGTTAAATGTAGAATTATTTTTATTTCAATAATATTATAGTTTGATATAAAAATCTTGGATATGTACCTACCTGGAAAACTTTTATCTGTTGCTGCTAAAAGTTTCCGATTTACTTTAAGAAGACTATTGTCTTACTTACATTCTGTTTTCATAAAGTAAATACTAACTACGTCTTTGAAAATAAGTGAGCTAAAATTATGTACGAAGCAATTTCGCTAAAAGTATATTAGCGTTTTAAATTCCTCTAGATTGGGAATAAAACGGCCGAAACGACGTAACTTAAAATTATTTTCTTCAAATGGATACTTTATATGCTGCGCCCGTAGCTTTGACCTACTCGTTTCACTTATTTCGATATTGGACCCCACTAATTTTGTTTACTTATTCATTAAAATGGAGAGCGATGGCGGACTCGAGCGAAATGCTTTCTCTATTAGATTTTTATGGAAAACTGAATACGTGAAAGTGGATTTCTAAAAAGGAAACCTTTTTTAAACCGATCTGAGGAAGTTGCACCCATAAATTTGTACCAGCCATTATGGTGTACAGGAGTAATATATTTTTTTATGTGGTAATTGAGTTTACTTAGGTTCATGACGGTACTAGTATGCTTACCGATTTTTATTTTTATGGGGCAATACTTTATGGTCAGCCACAGGCGTCAGAAAAATTCTAACGCCGAAAAACACCGCTGTACTGTAGGTACAAGACTGTCATAAGTGTGTGCAAAATGACATTTGGTATTTTCCATAATACAATATTAGGTGAAATATACGCATAGAAATCAATGCTTTAAAACAGATTCACGATAAATCTCAACAAAGAAAAAGGTGTGACTAAAGTGAAGACAATTTGAATACAACCAAATAATAGGAGTAGACAGAAATCCAGACATGTGTCGGGCATCACAGTGGAATGTAAAACAGAAAGATGAAGAATATTGTTCGTGAACACGGCATACGATATCCAGATATTACACCAGATTTACGTAGAAAATGCAATGCTCTAGGAACCGCTTGACGGACTGCCGATTCGCATCTTGAATTATTCATAGTTACCCCAAAAGTTTACCAACGGCCGCATCTAACATTGTTTTGTTTTATAGTTTATGAAATTTTGCTTCCTCTCTTATATTGGTTTATTCTGCAGTTTTTTGAAATTTAGTTTTGTGAGTTTTTTAAATTAAAATAGGTACCCATTTTTACAGTTACATTACACAGTTACAGTTATATTTTTACACATTACCACTGTATATATTTCAGAGCAATTACTGCCGGATATTTATTATCAAAACATTTTAATAATTAAGTTCATTAATTCGTCCAACAAAATAAGCAAAATTAATTAGATTTCTCTAAATCTCCAAATATTATGTCCAAGTTTGTCCAAAATACGCAGTAAAATTAACATCACGAGAAAACTAATAGTGCTTTTAAAATACCAAACGCTAAACCTGCGCCGCGCTGGTATTTTTTTTCCTATTTCAGTCTAATTCACTAATAGACTTCAATGAGCGTCGCAATAAGTCAGTGTAACAATAAGTCAGTCAGTTCGGCCACGTGCCTCCCTGGAACATCAGTTATCCATACTCCGTCGCACAAATCGGTTCGTTTGCGAAGACAAATGGCAACCGTCTGCTTGCTAACATACACAGTTCGCATTTACAAAAATTACTCGAAAAGAGTTGGAAATCCAATATCGGGTGCAGGCTGAGGCATGAATGCTGTCGTATTTTTTACACTTCATCGAAATTACAATTTGAGACCCTAAATTGTTCTCAACAGAGTTTATTTTGTTTCACTCAACAATGCATCTAGTCGGCATATGAAAAGTGATGCTTTGATATTGATATTCCGTTTAGCATTGTCGTCGCGCTTCAACCGTGTCACCCTCTGTTACCACGTTTGACTTTTTGTTTAGCAACAATAGAATTTATTACTATTATGCCTCGATTTAGGTATGTCATGCCCATTGTTCGATTAGCGATCGGCACCCATCGCGTTTCGAAAGTATTCGCCCTGTGGTATTTAGCGCCGACGGTGGCATCGCAAGGCGCTTCGTTAGAAGCCTGTTTAGAATCCATATTGTGGCATTAAGTGGTAATTAAGATAAATTAGTGCCGATAACAATTTTAGGCGGACGACGTGCCAACATCGTCGCCATGTCGAAACGCTTGACCAAGACAAGAAATTCTAAGCGTTGTTTTAATAACCGTATTTATAATGATCTTTTGTTTTATTAATAGGTACCTACCTACTTGAAATTCTTATATTTTTATCTTGAAATAAGTAAAGCTTGTTTTTCGTGATTTTACATGCTATAAGCACATGTTAGCTTGCTATATATTTTTCAAATTTCTTATTATTATTTTTTGTGCATTATCAATTTTCTTAATATTTTTTTGGGAATTTTTTACATGTCAGCTTATTAAATATTTATTTAGCTATTTTATTCATCAATGTAGTATTTATGTCAAGCTTGATAAAAAAAAATTGCAAAAAATATTGTTGTAATGTAAACAAAAATGTTTGTAAATTGTAATTAAATTCTAATTTACAAACATTTTTGCCAAAACATTAAAGCTTGAGTTATAAATTTAAAAGAAACCGAATAATCCAAAAGTAAAGGTCTGACACTCGAAGCTATGATAGTCTTCCGAGGGGAACGGAATTTAAATTGAACGTCGTACAGTCATCTCAATAAGCGGCTTGGCTCTCAACACAGCTCGTAAATTCGATGCCAATTGTTTGTTTTCAAGGCAAAATATTGCGAAGTTGAAAAAATAAGCTGCAGTAAGTTCTTGATGTTCAAGGTTTTTGAAATATTTGCCGTAAGTATTGATATTCGCATGAACTAATCGTAATAACTTTTGTACCTATTGTTGATAGTCTAAAACTGTTATGAACATCAAAATAAAAAAAAATATTTCTGCAATTTACACCTTTTTTTTGTCGCGTGGAAAACTCTTTAAAAACGCATTTAAAATTTATATTTTCTTAGTAAATACTTTCTTCAAATTTCTAACTAATCTATTAGTTTTCATAAGTAATTATTTTATTTAAACCTACCTAATCAATTAAAAGTCAAGTATTACTTATTATTTATTTTATGTAAGTACCTATTTATTTTTGATAACATTAAGGTCCTCATTAGTGATTACCTCCTAGAAAATATTTTCTATTAATTATAATTTTTAAAACTAAGCTGTCGACTTATCATTAAGTTTCGGATTAATTCAGAGATTTACTTTTTAATCAACGTAGAGCTCTTCTAATAATAGAAGCAATAGAGGTAATTAGGAAGGCTTGAATTTTTTTCCTTAAGCATCAACTTTTGCCATAAGTTCTATACAATCTGTGCATAATATCCATAACATATATTATATTAATGTCTATCAAAAATATATGTCCTAAATATTTTGAACGGATACCTATCTCGTTCAAAATTGTTTAGAGTTTGAACACGCTACATCAATCTAGGTATCACCAATACAGTAGGTGCGGTATTGCTGCCAAACGGCAGTGATTTGCGAAACGCATCTCGCTGATTTATCTGTCTGGCTGGTAAAGTTGTTCAAGTAAATCTTTTGAGAACATTCCTGCCAGTTTTTTGTACGAATGAGTAGTTGTTTCATTTTAGTTACGCACTTCCCTTTTAGTTTTGTTGCGAGTTGAATGTTGATAACATTTTATGTTTTCAATTACGATTGAGGATTTATGATACAGGAATTTATGGATAGTGATTAGTTCTTTGCTTTACGTCGTAAGAGTACTGAATATCAGTTGAATTTCCATCGAATTTAGTTTTTTTAGTTACTCAGCAGAATCAGTAGAACAACACAATAATATTATTTAATAAGTTTTTAATAGTCATTAAATAATAAAGCATTTAATAAGCAACACAAGTGCATAAAACATACAAAAATGTTGTTTATTTAACGGCTTAGTAACTCAATTAATTGATGTTTACATTTATATTACTATCAAATTATATAATGCATGCAAGAACGTAGTTTAAGTAAATTTATGTCACATTTTTAGTCACAAAATGTTCATATATTATGGTATACACCTTCACTTACAGACTACACCTCCTTACGACGAACCCTTAGTTCCAAGAGGTGCTTAAGACGCGAGAAGTGTCTGGTCAATTGGAAACCAAAATGGCACTTCAATACAGCTTGTTGGAGTAGTTCTAATTAATTTTATACTTTACATAAGTAACTACAGCAATTAAAACTATATTTTTCCTGATAACATTGAACATTCATGCTTTGCTCATACAATTTAAAACGATTGATTTACATATATTTAACGTTTATTTATCTACCCAAACATGCGGGCTTCTATTGACAGCTAATATCTGTTTAAATAACTATTATCCAATAGTTTAATTCCCGTGTAAATCATTGTTTACAGTTTGTTTGGTTTTTTGATGATATTTATTATACGTACAATTCATGGGATGGTGTTATTCTTTGGCTGAATCAAGATTTATTTCCTGTATCACTGTTTATTGGTAAGTTTCTGTTACCTTACCTAATACAATTTCATACAAATTCAGTTATATTTTTTAACGTATCTCGTAGGTAGTGTCTATCCGTAAATTGTGAAATAAGGCCTTAGTTTTAGACAAGACGATATCAGTATCGATAGACCTTTGTATCGTGCTATAGACCACGTTTGCTATTTCGATATGAACGATGTTGATTCTTTGTTTGATAATAAATTAATCCTAGACCGAATAAACTGAACTGTTATGGTTATTATTTATGGTATTTAAAAATGTTATGGTTACTCAATTAATATAACAAACAGATTTCTGATAATTTAATCAAACCACCAAATCAGTCAGTCATCATTTAATCAGTCACCAAACGTCTCACACGTCAACATAAGAAAATAATAATCATGGAAAATACATACTAAGCAGAATATATTCTAATTTATATAACTTCCCTCTATCCACACGTGATCGAACCGCTCCCGTCACTTATAAACTAAGACAGTTTGAAGTTTTCAAACTGGCACCAAGCCAGATATGGGTGTCGGATGTAGGTACTTACATACTTTTCATTTACACCTATGTCTGAAACCTGTAAATAAATTCTATGTAACAATGTACTGTGTTCATTTAATTTATTGGCTTAGTCGGAAGAAATATCTTCGCAAAATTCTAGTTTACTTTCTAGTCGATGCTTAGAATAAATAAGAAATGGTATACTATGCTGCTTAATTAATTAATAAAATTAATTTAAATAATTAAAACTAGATATTTAAAGTTTAGTTTTCTGACACAATTTAATTAACTGTTATTTATTTGCATAAAATTTTGACTTCTATAATAAAATAACAGGAATTAGGCGGTCATTAAGTCATGATTACGTGATTTGGTAGCCGAAATTAAGCATTTACACAGTCAATATATTTTATTTAAATAAATTTCAAAAAGTTAAAAAGAATATTTTGAAAAATATAAATTTTTTAGTTATATATATATTAGGTCTACCTCCTTAAATATTTTGCATTAATAAAGTTAAAGTAAGTAATTATAAAAATAAGGCAAGAGATCATAAAATTTTGATGTGGGCTTCGCATAGTGGTTGCTTCTTATTACATGACTCCGATTATAACTAAACGTTATTCTCACTAGAGAATGGGAACTAATTCGTTCTTACTCTTACCAAAAAACATGAAAAAATATTGTTAAGTCACGAAATAGTAAACCATATTGGTATCTACATAAAATAGTTATAGAATTTTCGTTTGAACATGATTTTCGAACATCACTTAGGTAGGTGAGGTTTAAAAACTTGCAGACATACGTAGACAGAAAACACGAGGTTCTAAAACTTAAAAATTAACGACTTAAAAGGGTTTTAGATTTGAACATTGCCTGATCCTTGGCCTCTGCCCGCACCCGCGTGTCACAAAACCCGATCCCAAACGGATCCGTCACGCTCGGCTCACAATGAAATCTGTTATTTCTTAAAAGGGTAAGGATGGCCTGTGGTCGATAATTTTTATGTCATGGTTTAACCTATATAACGCGAAAAAGTTGAACATCAGAAAACGCGTCATACCTATAATCAACCTGCGCAAGTCAGCACAGCAGTCGGGATTTTAATTATCTTCTTCTTGTTTCTAGTTCGATTTATAAATAGTTGATCTAAAGCTGCGCATATAAATAAATGCTATAATACAGAAGAGGTATTTCTTTTACACCTCCAAACTTCTTAAAGCTCAAACTTGTTGTTGAATTGAGATAAACAAAAACGGAATATTATTTCCAGTCCAGATTGCATTGTATCCATATTGGGAATGTATGCTCGCAAGTCTCTTTAGGGCTACAGAATCTAAATTATGATTCCTACCTGAAGTATTCGATGAACAAGAAAATAATCTAAGCCGAAGATGGATAGCAGTATGATCAGACTTTTTTTTGATACAGCATACCTTAATTGACTAAAGACTCACAGCTTTAATTTGAAGTAATAAGTCATAGAAGGTTCTGTCACACATGATCTCAAATTTTATATAATTTACATATATTGGTAAATTTTCAAAAATATATCGAGTTCCAAACTTTAATCACATCACTAAAAGTTTCGGCAATCCTTTGTCATCAAACGGTTGGTTTAATTTGATTAGTTGTCGCCTCGGCCAATAGCGAGTGAAGCCGGGTCACTGGTCAAGTTTAGAATTTTTAATTTACGACTTTTAAATTTGTATGGTTTAAACTTAAATTAAATAAGATAGTGGTTTTATTCTCTATTTAAAGGCAAGTAATTTGTAACGTATTAAATCAGAAAAAAATACAGTGATAACCTAGTGGTAAGACCGTTGGACTGCCAAGGCAAGGGTCGTAGGTTCGAAACCCAGGCACGCATGTCTGACTTTTCAGATTCATGTGCATTTTAGAAATTAATTATCACTTGCTAAAACGGTGAAGGAAAACATCGTGAGGAAACCAGCACACCTAAGAGATTTTTCAACGGTGTGTAAAGCCATGTCAGAGGCCTACAGGCGTTTTAAACTCTGACAAGGAAAGATCAGAAAAAAACGTATTTTAGAACTACATGAAATTCAATTCCATTAAAAGTATACCAGAGAAACTTGGTATCACTTACCAAATAAGTGTCTCCTAACTCACAACCTCATAGCTGTACAACATCCAAACATTGACAAAGACGCAGTAACTGGACAAAACATTGCAATATTTCAGAGGGCATAAGCCACAAAATATATGATGTGGTATCGATATATTTATGGCGTCTGTCAGCCAGGTAATGGTACGAAAACACCACAGAGACTCACAGCAATAAGTTTAAGAAGAACACAAATAAAAGTAACACGATTGAGGGTCCCTCCCTCATTTGAACGAAACTCGTGCATAAAATATGTAGGCGTATGATGAGTGCCGTCGATGTACCAACGTTAATAAATTAGATTGTTTGCTTAATACATGTTATGATGTTTGTAACACCAAAAGAGCCAAAAGTGTGCTGGCTGTTCGGGATATGCGTAAAATGCTTTTACTTAGTTTTGAATCTCATATTACATCTGGGGGGACGGCCAAGACGAGCCATACCAAGCAAAAAGGCACTATCTATCTACCTTTTCTCGAAGTGTTTTTTCGTATTTTTGAACCGTCATTACATCGTTTTAATAATTATACTAGATACTTAAACAAAATTCTCGAAATATAATGTCAATAGTGGAATTATTAATTAAATTAAGTTTCGATTGCGTAGCTCTTATCCTTTATATATTTTGTATTTTTTGGCTATAGGATTGTATGACAAAAACGGTGCAAATAGTGCCTTTAAAAATAAATATTATTTCCCTTAGGTATCCATATGATTTTTTATTCATATTTATTTATTTTAATTGACCAAAAAATGACATACTTTAACTATCGAAAACTTTTAAAAAATGGCAATACCACTACTAAAACTACTACGTCAATTTGTCTCACAAAACTAAAAAGAAAAACAGCTTACCATTTCAAAACTTCAAAATTTCTGGCATAAATAAAAAGCGACCGCACATTTTGTAAAATTATCTACACACATTCGTATTCTAAACGCAATCTATAAGTTCTTCATTACTTATCTTCAAACGCATCGATACGCAACATTTATTACGCTACCAATTGCAAACATAAAATAACAGTCCAAAAAAGATTTGGCGAACCTTAACACCTGCCAGTAAAGTCTAATTTGAGAAGAAAATTCAGTGAAGGAGCGTAAAAATAAAAATGTTTGCAAATGTCTAGAGCCGTTCTATCACGTCAAAACAAGGAGCAGGGGAACAATGTATTGCAGTTGGCAATCTTAGTGCCCTTTCTACAATATCTTTAGTGTGACGCCCCTCAATATGAATAATGTGTCATACGATCGCGCCCTTTTATCTGCACTGAGGGAAACACACTGAGATTTTGTAGAAATATCATTGGGGTGGAAAGTTGGTGTATTACGATATATGTGATAAGATGGTGAAGATTTTTTCTTATGATCTATTTGAATTTAGATTTTTTACAATCGCTTATATTTTCTTGAGTTTGACCAATATCATCTGATGGTATGTTGTGCATTGCAGCACGTATCGTAGTCATAAGATGGAGCGGGCTTCGAATTAATTGTTCAAAGAGTAACAATTTCGTTTTTGGTAATGTCAGCTTAAAGCGCACCGCTATAATATTGACATTGGTTTCAGAGACTTCAAAACAATTAACAATTATTTGCCTTTTTGTTTGCTTTTCTGTAATAAAATCATAATTTATAACTTGTACCTATACAATCATGTCGCATCACTACCGAAAAGATATTACAGAATGATAAATGGATATAAAATGGAGTACAAATGAAAACAACATCATAAACAAGAATAATACAAAAACAATTGACAACGATCTATGATTTAGCGATCAAACATCACTCTCCTCCTTTAATATCTTTTGTTTTTAGTTCCCCAATAAAATACTCCTGTAATCGTCATAAAGGCAACAATCAACTAATGGCAAAGTTGAATGGTGGCCATAACTCGCCCACGTTAATTGTGGTAAACAATTCTACGAAAAAGATTATAAAGAAACCATTTCATTCATAGTCCGCGAGAAAAAGTGTTATTGAAAAGTTAAACACATAAACGTGAAATAAAGACAAAGCCGTAGAAAATTCTTAATGAATTGGAATCAAATCTAAAATACCCAATTAGTTAAGAAGACTGTTTTAACAAATTTTGTGGTCAAAATCACTAAAACGAAAATAGAGAGAATGAGAGCACTGATGATAATATTATGACTAAAAAGCAAATTATTCAAAATAACTTTGCTTTTTATTTTTAAATTATTCAAAATAACTTTGCTTTTTTGACTGACATAGTCACTGACTCTATTGAAATAGTGTAGCCTAGAAACTGCTAAGAAAATTAATATAATTGAAAACATCGAATCGAAATTTTCAGATAAATTCAGATACTTATTTGCACCATTAAAGATTTTTAAAATAGTTGAACTTTTGATATCCTAAAAATATATTTTAGCATATTATCTGACAAAGGTTAGGTATACATTGATGCCATTTTTATTAATATTTAGCACCCAAAAAATTAAATTAAAAATATATTGTGCATGCCTTAGACCATCGAGCTATAATTCAAATATAACTACTGACGAATTTACTTTAAAAGATTTTTTTTTCTCAGAACATTAGCTATGTTAGGCTCCCCATTTAGATACACATTCAATAGATAAAATGGTACTTACTTAACTTTCTCAATAAATTTTCAATGGGTGTTAGTCGTAACTATAGTACCTTTATCGTTTAATGATAAGTACAAAGTGCTTCTATTATAATGATTTAAGAATAATGATATCTATTAGGAGCTGGAGAAGAATTGAATTTACAAAACTCAGTGATACGGATATCCAAAACAAAAAAAAAATATTATAGACGTTGGCAATCACAACATGCAGTGGCACATCACAAAAGCTGTAATTGCCCAGTGAGAGACTAGTGCGATTGACTGCCCAACTCAAAGGTAGTGTAGTATTTATGCATACTATTCAAACACTAAAGTTGGAAACTTTTATTTAAAAAAAAGCTATTTCAGGCAGGATTTGTACCCGCGGAACCCGGATTGAAGCAGGATTTAGGATTATGAATCAGCTTAGCTGCCAGAGCTGCTTGTGCCAGAGCGATACGACGCGTTCAGTCTCCGAAGAAACGTACCGATACAGTTAGTGTGCTGTGCCAACCTAACACACATAATTGCAAAGAAATGAAACCACGGTTGAAGTCTAACTGTTTTATTGCTTTTTCTGCCAACCACAGATAATCTATAATATAACATTGACCATAGTTAATGTACCAACCTTACACATCCCTACACCAAATCAGAAGTATATCCTAATATTCAAAGAAACCAAAGAAATTTAATCTTACAGCAAACAAAGAAAAAATAAATATAATTGTAAATTAACAAAGTTTATCAAACATTCAATTCTTTCTTTTTAGACCTAGTATAAGCTCTCTTTGCTCGTGCTGAGGCGTCTGGCGGCAGAGATGTTCTCGGCCCCGGTTGAGCGTTCAACTCATCATCAAACGCGTCTTTAAACTCATCACCCGAATCAATCACTACGACATCCGGTTCGGCCTGACCTTTGCAATTTAATGCCGTGTTCTACATCCTAATCTTAAATGAGGGTAGTTGATAAAACTGCTCGCGCTTGTCGACGGTGATCTCGCAGTTCTTCAGTCGCCTAGTCGCCCCGTGACCACGGCTGATGTAGTTTAGCCGAAACGTCGGGAAAATATAATTACAAGGTAACGACGCGATAAATATCCGTTTTATTGTAATTTACAGCAGTGTAAAAGTGACTTTCTTTAAAACCTTGTTGGTAGCTCTCGTAAGGAAAGAAAACAAAAAGTATTAGAGGTAGTATTTAAAACAATATGAAGAGAGAGATAAAGAAAAACATAACGCGCATTATGACGTATTTAAATGAGCATTCACCCCACGGCATAAAAAAATGTGAGTACAAATACTTGTATTATTTTTGTGGGGGTGATTCTTAGGGGCAGGAAAAGGCAATGTTTTGGCTTATACGACTCCGTAAAAAAATGCATGGGTTCGATGCAATATTTTAATATTAACCGTGTTATAGGGTACAGGGTGCATTCTCAGTTCTGATAGAGAATGTTGGGTTTAGTATAGACAGGGTTTTGCTTGATATATTTTGGCAGTGTTTTAAATATTAGAATGATTTGTTTATTTGATTAAGATTAATTAACTTTCAAGAAGTTAACTTGATTGCTTCGATCATAATGTATGCTTTTATAACCCCCGACGCAAAGAGTATTATTAGTTTGACGTGTGTTTGTTTGTGTGAGTTTGTCTGTGGCATCGTAGCTTCTAAACGGATGAACCGATTTTGACTAAGTTTTTTTATTAAAAGGTAAGTAACTTGACCGAGAGTATTTATGGCTAAAAAAATGTTGGTTTTGTCGTCGGGGTTAATTAATTACTATTTTTTTATTGTACCTATATTTTCTTTGTTTGTGATAAATCCGTACGTCAGATTTTTATATAATAAATCCTTTGGACAGAAACTTTATAATGAATGTAAAGTAAAAAGATTTTATTTAGGAAATTATCATTCTGTTCTTCTCGAATCATAAAAATTTAACCAAATTAAATCAAAGTAAATACAAATCCATACTACAGCCAACCATTCACACATATTTACGTCATAAAAAACTTCCATGCACCACGACTGCACACTGTGAGGGCAACATCGGTTTGCACTCCCTGATATTAGACTAATATTCAGCTTACCCTCCGCTTTATTAAAAAACCAAGGGCCATTTGTATGTATTTATAGTTCCCAAACATAATGGTCCCTGTCAACGGTAGTACCTCCCTCTAGATTAATTTTGTTAAAACATTTTGCCTATCAATACTTCTTTTGAGGTCTGGGCCGCCCTTAGGTGCTTCGAATTCCAACACTTTTATTGGGCGCATTGAGCAAAAAGGCATGTTTGAAAATTGAAACGAGGTGCCGATATTACTGTTTTTAAAATGAGAATCTTGTTGAGAGGGAGTGGTGAAGGGAGCACCACTTTTAAGCCAATAATAGACATCCGGTGTTCCCAAGCCGGATCCGATACTCTAATCAGACTCGCGTCAAATTTTTATTATTATTATTCAAATGTTTATTTTATCCTAAACATCGGCAAAAATATCAGCCTACATAAAGCGAGTCTAGATAAAAACGGTCATTATTTTACGTCTATCATAAAAACCGTTGCAGCCTAAGGGCAAGTTAATAGCAGAAAAGAGGCGTATCTAAAAAGAATACAGTAACATTTATCGCACGTGCGATGATATTTCTCTATAAACATACGTCATGGACACACCATAACTTTGCCCTAGGATGCAATAACAGATAAAACGTAGAAAAACAACGGACCGAAACATAAAACGTCTCTCTTGTTTATTGCAAACCGGTTTGTGGTACCGAGATATTGCTATCTGATGTCAATAAATAATAGATAGTTTAAGCAGTTTTATGCACATTCACGTAGTTTGTTTAAATATCACGTTTTTTATTGCACATGCGTTTTTTAAAAATGATAACCGCTTGCATAGTCGCAAAATGTATGTTTGCCAATTCTAGTTTTGTTTTTTTAGGTTTTGATAAAAAGTTAGTACAAGCGTTTGTTATTCTGTGACAATGTTACTCAGTTTGTTTAGTGCGTTTATACAAAAACATTATAACTTTGAAGAGCTTAACAACGAACATAACCCCGCGTTATGACTTGAAGTCCAATGCATTATACCTAGCAGGACTTTCATTTAAATAATATCAGCATAGATGAATAATACTAATTCAATGCCATATAAACTTTGAGTTCTAAAATACAGATACTGCAATAAATTCTAATAGGCATTCGTTTGATAGTTGACCAACTTTTTGTATACTAGCTTTTGCCAGCGGCTTTGTCCGGATGGAGGTCCGACCAGAATAAAAATTATCTATGTAAGTATTAATCGATTTTTACGCGATTCAGTGAAATAATTACAAACTAATAAATTGTACTTAAGTACTTAGCGTAAAATTTTGTGCAGTTTTAAAACTAAGAGTAATCAAACACCGTATCTTTACCGTATGTACTCGTACATAAAACGCCCAAAACAGAAGGTACTTTGAATAAAGATTAAGCTCCAAAATAAACAATTCCATTCTTCAAAAAGAGTTTCATTAAAAATAAAGGTAAGAGAAATCCTTAAAAGATGAAGGTGGCAACCAATGAAATGGCACTTAGCGACTCAGTTTAGCAGTTGACAAATTGGCCAATTTTTTTTGCACCCTCTGAAGATAAAGCCGTTTCATAACAGTCTGACGGTGAGAGCTTATTACTGGGCGTCCGACTCTTATTGACTTTAATTTTCTACTCTGTTGACGTTTCCAATGATATATACCTCCGTCGAATGGTGAAAATGGCCCTTCGCTTTTTCAAATAACAAACGTTGCCCCATCAATCGTTTCTGTCATTAATTTACTCGGTCCGTTTCGTGAAATATTAGTGTTATCTATCGGGAGGAATCACTGTAAAAACTACTGCGCCCTTCCAAAAATAATATTTCACTCTGATTGTTTTCCTTTTGTAAATAGGGAGTGAGATGTTTTTGTTTGATGGCACGTGATTAGCCGCAGGCTTTCCGGGAAAATTTTAGTTTTTTGTGTCCCGTTTTTATGATGTTTTAATTCAATTGGTTTTAGATAATAGTTTTGTTTTAACGCAAAGTAATAATATAACCTACATATTGGTTTTGCTCTTTGGCTGACGAAAATTTTCCGTTATTTAATATATACTTTTAATTAAATACTTTTTGAAATCTTGTTAAGATAAATTATGTAGGTATCTAATTAAAATTGTTTTGTAGCAATGATAACAATTGGTACAGTAGATAATATTAGACTTGTAACTGGCCCAATTAGAGAAATAGGTAAGTTTTTTTTCAGTATTTTTGTATCCCAGATTACTAAAATATAGTTACTACGTAACCCACATAGTGTGCGAGTCCGACCCGCATTTGGCCAATTTCTTTTATTTATCATGGAAACGACCATAAAAGCCAGGTAAAAAAATATAGCCCTGTGATAGGCAAACGAACCGAAAAAAAATACTAAATAATATGGATTTAATATAGTTTTAATACGACGTGGTCAGTAAAAGTGGTCTTGAAATTAAACTAATTGATTTCGTGCGAATTAAGTTTAAAGGGCTCCTCATATATTTTAACCTGCAGTGCCTTAGATCAAATTAAATATAAAAGTCCAAAGAATCAAAATCTCTAAAAACCATAAAAGCATAACACTCTTTACACTTGCTTTGACATAAAAATAGCGATGTGATAAATACCTACAGTGAAAAAATCTTATTCATAGGTTTTTTTTTGTATGAGTATCGAACTCTTTGAGCGCTTAGCTGTACCCTAAACAAAATAAAACAATAGCCTTGTTTAACTTGCACCCGCATGCAAATTCTCTATTGGGAATTACACCTTCATAGATTAATGATAACAAATAAAGAGAAGTGACATTCCCTAGTAGGACGTTCAATACCCACACGTTGGTATAGGGTTAACAAAAGCATGCTGGGCTCAGAGATCCCTCACTGGCTGGAATCCAACATAAGTGGTATTGATGTAGGCTATATATCGGCTTTTACCCTTTAACTAATGTAATAAGATTACAAAGGGTTGTAGACGGTACGCCAGACGTGGCAGGAATGGACTCAGGTGAGATTGGGTTATTAGTTTCATTAAGGTAAGGTTCAAATATGCTGGTACCATTTTTTACCGGTTTATTAGGTAGGGTTAAAACCGGTGCAGGTGTATTTGTTAGATTATTTTGATAAGTGATCCCGGATTATTATCAGATTAGTTTAATAGTAATAACGCCAAGTGCGAGTGAGAGTCGCGCAACATAACTCCGCAATGTTACCGGGTGCGCGAATTAGTGTCTTGATCGGTACTTATATAGTAAAAAAAATTGTAGATCCTAGTTTTCTGGAGTTGTATTGTAACAACAGAGAGCCTCGTTAACACCTTGCACAGTAGCACCTTTCAAAGCACTACACGACTCGAAAATGAATAAAAATTGCAGCGCCATACACCGCAATACCACATTGCAACGAGATCCTCATTCATCATTAATTACGTTTTTAAAAAAGCAGACCAAAATTATTGCACGTAATATCGACCTATCTAACATTCAAACTTCCAAATTCGGCTCTGCGTCCCCGTAACGAATCACCACTGACGTTTGGGCGAAGCGTTAACTGGCGACCCCCAAAGGGGTAGGGGCGTTATATTATAGCCATTACGGACTATCGTTTAGTCGTCTGCAAACAAAATATCTTCACGGTAAAAGGCGATCCGTCACGGAAGTATGGGATGGAGTTTGTTCACGATTGTGAACTTAGTTATTTGATATTATTTTGTTGGCCATGAGTTAAACCTTCTTCTGACGATATGACCTGACGTTGATTTGGTCAGATTAGAGCTTTTATATCATCAGTGTAGGTATAAGTTTGTCATTCATATGTCTTGATCATCGGTACCCCTTGTATTAGTTAGTAAATTTTATGAATATTGACAGTCCTTCCGGGAGAGTAAAAACGAGTCACGTAGGTAGGTACCTACCTACACTAAAACTATTTGTCGCTCTTTTGGTCACCGACGGGACCACTCATCCGTCCAGTAGCAAAGAGGACCTTAGGCGTTAGACATGAGGTGATCACGACACAATGTGTGACCTGGCGTGCCGTGACGGAGAGTGGGTGTATGTTACCTACCCCACCCCCTTTGCATCTCAGGTACCGACTATGTCCCATGGTAATCAACTAATCAGATTACTGTCGTTGCTCTGGCAATATTATGTCCAATAATTGTAACGAGCTGGGAAGTTAATAAAAAATCTCTCCAAGAATTAAAAATGCAAGCAAAAAAAATAAAACTATGCCTTATCATCTTAAATTAAAATCTTTAGTTTGTAAGTTTTATTTTTTCAAAATTTTATTGTAAAAGGCGCCATCTTTTATTATTGCTTAAAACTAGCTAAAGTATCCTGGTGCATGTAAAAAACATAAAGTTTAAAATCACGACGTCTGTATCAGTTTGTATGTAACTTAAGAGTTGATTGCTTTATAATAGTTCAGAACAATACTTTAAGATGGCAGCACTATGAAACAAGCTCTTGATTAGTTTTTTACATTGTTTGATAGATGGCGTTGTTACCAAAAATAATATTTATTAAATATTTTGTTTATTAGTATAATTGCCATTAGTTACAAAAAATAATATTATGATTTGTATGTGTTTATGTAAGTACCTTATATTTTAATTATTGTAATATTGTTAAGAGAAATTAAATAGCGAAATGAAATCTTTTGCCTCCTCCTTTTTGATAATAGCGCCATCTTGTGGTATTTATTTGTATCTTTTACATTTAAAGTTGTGTATCTAAAATGCGTCAGTTTGAATAGATGACACTACATGTCTCAAACTTTCATTTAAGTATTCGTTCGGATTGATAGATAGCGCTGTCCCGAATTCTGAAAAGGCAAACCCAAAATAGTTCAGTAACATAAAATTATTCTCTTTAGTTTTTTTATCTTAAGAGAATTAGCAACATTGTGATATTTATTTATGACGGTTGGGGAATACAGGGAGGTAAATATAAAGATATTAATTCAATAAATACTTCATATACTTACCTACTTACATAATTTTAAACCAAAAATTATGTCGGAGTATTATTAAACAAATTGCATAGCCGTTGTTCGACTTAAAGTCCTCTAAAAAAATCACTTGGACGAACCCTAGTTTTTGGCTGTCTACATCCATACTGCATACTGTCTACATACAGGCCCAGGCTACCTACTATTATAGTTGCTTCCTACTTTAGGTCGCTGTT
The DNA here is from genome assembly GCA_936450705.2 of Protodeltote pygarga. NCBI lineage: Eukaryota > Metazoa > Arthropoda > Insecta > Lepidoptera > Noctuidae > Protodeltote > Protodeltote pygarga. The sequence continues at coordinate 9,933,181 of OW388257.2, read as the reverse complement.
CCACCCGACTAGGGGTGTCACTCACTACGTTTGTCGATACGAGGTTTCCACTCTCTTTTCGTCTGCTCTTTGAATCAGGTGAGTCATAGAGTCGGTCATTCGACAGTGTTATTTCAGTTACTAAGTGAGACAAATAAAGCTTTGGAGCTTTCTCAGAGATTTTTCCTTTTACTCCACTCACGAAGTCACAACCTACATAATTTTATATTTTCCTTATGTTTATATTATAATATGTATATCTTCGAACACCTACTCACATAATAGCTAACAAGGTGGAAACAGGAAAAACTAATAGGTACCTACAGTTTAACGGAAATGATTTTTTTTTACATCTTCTCATAGAAAAAAAAACTCAATTTTTTTTTCACAAAATTCTGGCAGTTGTTCATCAACCACACGATAAAGAAGAAAAAAGACCCAAATGAATTTGAATCAAAAGTTAATCAGAGATTACCTAGTCGTGATAGTCTAGTGGTGGTGACCGTTGACTGGCAAGTCAGAGGTCTCGGGTTCAAACCCAAGGCGACCTCTGACTTTTCGTAAGTTATGTGCGTTTTATAAATTAATTATCACTCTCCGTGCCTCGGATAGCACGTTAAGCTGTTGGCCTCGGCTCAGATGATGAGAGATTACCTACGTAATTTTTCTAGATAATTTTTCTTTCAGAAACTGGCCGTAGCCACAGATGAATAAATAGTTACTACGTACCGTAGCTATAAGAAAAAAATAATTTCATGAACAGCTTTAACGCGTTCGTGGTGAAACGGTCTTTTTCTTAAATTGTTACGTTTTTTAATTCCAGTTTTCTATTTTATTTACTGGAAACAAAGTATGAAACTTAACTTTAGTATGAAACTTCTTTTTCTGCAAAAACGGCTTCAATAAAGACCTACCTAAGTTTCTCAGTATCTTAGAAAGAACTAGAACTTCCGTTCTTTACTGTGAGCAACTTTCTGTCCTTAATAGTTTGTCTTTGTTTGTCACTATCCTCTAAAGAGCTAATTACACATCCGGGCCCCATTTAATTAACGACAATGTAAACAACATTAGGGCAGGCCACAAAGGGTCCAACTTTGAACCTCCATTGGAACGTGACGGAGCCCTGGACATACTTTTGATTAATTAATAGTGAACTAGCCACGCAAGTATTATTCCAAGACGGTCACCCCTTGAGGTTTTTAGATGAGAATTGTTAATGCCAAGCTATTAAGTTAAGAGTTTTAGGTTCGTATTGTGATGGTCGGAGCTATTAATTAATTTTGGTTGAGCCGTGTGGTTTTCGGCCTAAGAATAGAACTACCCCTAATCATCTCGCTGGTGTCGTAAGAAGCGTTAAAGGGAAAAATCTGGAGGATGGGCAGCAGCATCCTACTGTGTAATAGCAACCATCTGCTACTGCGACCGACAATTCGCTTGCCCAGAGGCAGCAGCGTTGCGATTAAGGGCAAACATCTTCTAATCTAATGACTGCACAAAATATATTATGAGTATGAAGAGGCCTATGTTTAGCAGTGGACTGATATTGGCAGTGTATGTATTACATTACTAGCTGTTGCCCGCGACTTCGTCCGCGTGAACCACCCTTATCACCTGGGGGTATAAAATTTAAATTAAATAAAATGCAAGCCTAAACTGATAAAAAACAAACAGGACACCTTTGTGCAATGTACTAATCAACTTGAATTGTACTAATCACCGATACAAAAAGTTTCCCGATGACAACGCCTCCCGTCCCGTCGTGTTGTCCGCACTCGCCTAGGAGCCGATTGACTACGATCGAGATGGCACCAAATTCAAATTTAAAAACCTATTAGGATGACGCGGATCTTATTTCGTACATCAAAAGGAAAATATGGAACCCTTAGAGGATCTTATAAAACGTACCTTCGTTTTTAAGCTAGAAGGTTTCATTGCGATTCTTAGGTACCTAACCAAAAAGTATTTATCGTCTAGCTAGGTACAATAACAACTTCATTTGAAATTACGAATCTCTCATAGAGTATTCAAGAAAATATAGAGTGATAACGTCAACCACATTGCCTTGTGTGGAGCGAAAGCAGGTCTCACCATAGAAATGTTAAAATGTCATTTTTTCAAATTATGATTTCTAGACGTTTTTCAAAATTTAACTCAGCAGTAAACCATGATATAAGCTAAAATGTAACTTTTTCACTCGTGGAGCCTAGTTGAAGCGCAGTCGATCGAGGTATGATCGCAAACGGAGCTCGTGTCGCGGCCGCGTTGTTCATACCCGTGCTCACAGTTCATACTTCTATAGGGTTGCTCTATATTTTCTTATATACTCTAAGGAATCTCTTTTTTAACGGCTTAATCGCTTGTGGTGACATCTACCGGAGTAGGTTCTGCTGCACTGCATGGCATGAAACGGGCAGGACTCGGTAGCTTAGTTGGTAAAGCGATGGCACGCCAGGGATCGCGGGTTCAAGTCCCGCCCGAGTAAGTGGTTTTTGTGAGTTTCTTATTAAAATAATATATTTTAATAAGCAAAACGCATAACACAGAGTAGGTATAGCTTGGCAAAAAAGAGTCTGAGGCGGTGACAGCTGGAATTAAGAATAAAAATGTTAAAAACTAAGTTTGTGAGTAGTAAAATAACTTTAAAATTTTTAATTGGATTATATTTATAAATATTTAATAAGAAATTTGAAAAAACAACTGATACGGATGGGATTATATTTGATGACAAAAAGATCGTAATAGATATATGTACTAAGCACTAAATAACTCGTAATTTTGAATAGTAGTATGAGAAGTGCACCAGTGGCGCCCCCAAATTTTCCAGACTCTTTTTTGCCAAACTACAGCTTGACAAAAAAGAATGAGGCGGTGACAGCTAGAACTAAAAATAACAATCGTAAATAGGTACTAAGTTTGTGAGTATTAGAATAACTTAAAAGTAATTCAATTGATTATATTTGATGACAAAAAATTCATCATAGAAATATGTAAGAACCAAATGACTTGTTATTTTGAATTGTAATATGCGAAGTGCGCTAGTGGCGCCCCCAATTTTGCAGACTCTTTTATTTCCTATGAAAAACTTTCCAAAATAACACCTTTGCGAAACGACTGAAAAGTATGACTGTATATATTTTTTTGATACGCTTAATGTTTATGGCAAGACGTTCCGTTTTATTTTGTTTTTAAAATGAATGGCGCGACATGTTGAGTGGTAAGGCGTATGTGCGCTAGTATTTATTTATTTACGGAAGGAAAACCAACAGCTATTCATATGTACAATTACAGTGGAATAGGATACATGGAGCCAATTACAAACGGAACGTTTATTAACTACTCAAGATGTCATCCGGTGTCAGTGTCTTTCGCTAGAGTGGCCAATATGGTGACTGCGATTTGTCTGTCAGCATCATTAAAATTTAACAAAATACTCGACAATCCGAATTTTGCGGATATATGTTGTCGACTCGAAATGTTTATTTTTTCATATTTTATTATTTTGGTGAGGTTTCGATCGAGTCTACCGTACCCCTTGACGAAATTATGAATATAGATTTCTTTCACTTTTACAATAAAACCGTTATTTTACTTTAAATATTAAAGATAGATATATGGTGTCACGGACTTTTTTATAAAACTAATAAAGGCTAATATTTTTGCTAAACATTATAGTCACTTATTTTAAGCCGTTTAGATAGAGCACGTAAATAAAGCAGCCAGATAGCATGTTTTTCTGACTTGGATCACAGATATTGTTATTTCTTGCTGATAACTTATCTTTATCAGAATAAAAGATAGCCCGTAGCACTCAGGAAGAATGTAGCTTTCTATTACTGAAATAATATTTTGAATCGGACCGGTAGATCTGGAGATTACCCCCGACATACATACATACATACATACATACAAACTTTACCTCTTTATAATATTAGTATAGATGTATGTAGTTAAAATAGAATTTGCAATGATTGGGCTTTGATGTCATAATATATTACGATAGGATTAGCTTTAATTAATAAAATTTTGCCTGAATCCTCATTGCTGTAATTTAATAGATTAAGGCGACTAAGTATACAAATCCTAGATACTAATTTTATAAATGTGAAAATTTTAATATTTGTGAGTAAGTATATGAATTTGGATGAAAAGCACAAAATGACTTAAACCATAACCTGGATTAGGGTACTTTTTATCGAGGTTCTAACTTCACGCAGACCACACTGTGGGCAAACTAAAAGTACTTTTATAAAATAAATGATTTCCGATTCTAAAATCATTTATTTTCTTAGAATGTAGGTGCTAAATAATGACAGTAGTATCCTTGTACCTAAATTCTACCATAATGACATCCAAATAGTAGTTAATCATTACATTAATATTAATATCATAAAATTAATTAATAAAATATTAAATAATTAAATTAATTGTGAGAAACTGCCACAAAAAGAAAGGAGTGGAAGCATAAGGGGGAGATTTTTGTAATTTATTAATAAAAAATAAACTGACTAACAATAATCATAAAAATAAACAGTCATTCTCGATGTAGATACAAGTTTTTGGTAAATTTTAAGATTATATTTAAAACGTACTTAACAAAAACAGTGTTAAGAACTTAAGTTTGTTAATTTTGTACACAATATTCTGGAGCCTTACATAATTAATACTGAGCTTCGTTTACACCAGTCTTTTATGTAAATATGACAGAATAAGTTGGTAAAATGTGGTGGTAAATAGGTACCTAAATAGTATTTTAACCCCCGACGCAAAAAGAGGGGTGTTATAAGTTTAACGTGTCTATGTGTATGTCTGTGGTGTAATAGCTCCCAAACGGAAGAACCGATTTTATTAAATTTCGTAATTTTTTATTAAATTTGAAAGGTAATTTGATGGAGTGTTCTTAGCTAAAAAAGTTGAGGGTTGTGTCGTGGGTTTCGACTCAAAATTTCTTTATTTTGTTATGTATTAACCATTCCAACTAAGTAAGAGAGGCCTATACTCAGCAGTGGGTATGATTCAGACTGAATGATGATTATGATAATATTTACATTCTAACATTTGTGTTCAACAAAACATATTTAATTTAAGTATATAATTTACTTTATTTATCATACTTACCTATTTTGCGATAAAAGATCCATGAAATAAAACTTTTGAACAAAACCAAGTAAAAAAATCAATCAAATTGTTCTTTGCTCAAATTAAGAAAATTATTTTGAATCGTTAATTTTTTTTACTAATTTAACCAAATTTTATTATTTTTTTTATTAAATTTATTTTCCTATTTCGTCGGCGTTATAAATATTATATAATTATTATTCATGCAAAAGTTCAGCTTTCAAACATTGATAGTCTGCGAGTAAAATGACTATGACAGACGGACAGACAACCTTAAAAACCGTGTTGGTACCCCCGTAAAACAAATAATTTCTCTTGCAGGTACTCGGTGTATTTTATTTTTCAGTAAATTACCTTCAATAATAATTAAAGTTTTCCACTAAACCTGTATCAGAGTAAATACAAACTTCAGTAAACATACAACCTTAAGTATAATTACCTACTTATCATTAAAATGATAGTTACCGCGAAAACAGTTCAAATGAGAAGCGGTGGAAATTTTGTACCAAGTGATAAGGTGCTGGGTAATTTTTATGGGTACATTTGCAGTAACAATAATAACAACTCGCAACTAATTAAAACCGGGACACGGACTGGCTGGGTGGGGCTTCCTTACCTTGATAAGGGGAGTGTGCAAAAACATTGTCGAGCAAAAATATTCGCCACAAAAAACCTCGACACAAAAATAGGGGTTTTTTAAGTTTAACGGTTCTGTGTTATATCTTTGAGCTGTGTCTGTGGCATTGTAGCTGACGGATGAACTGATTTTGATTAAGTTTTTTATTTCATTTGAAAGGTAACTTGACCGAGAGTGTTCTTAGCTAAAAAAATTCCTTAAAAGTTTCCAAAATTCATTCCTTAGTGCACTTTTAGGGTACGCAAGGGCAATTACTTCCACTTTCAAAATCTCTTGGTCTATTGGTTCAAGCTGTACATTAGTGTACATTGTCTGAGTTAGTCAGTCTTCTGTTTTATAAGTAAACAGGATTATTTGTAAAAAACCAGCATCCTTAAAAGGGGTGATTTAACTCATCATTATGAACAACTTTTACTATGGGACCAACCCTGAAATCGCAAAAAAAAAATCAGCTGTTCCATATATACCTATGTATTTATGTTCACACTAGCTGTTGCCCGCGACTTCGTCCGCGTGAACCACCCTTATCACCTGGGGGTATAAAATTTAAATTAAATAAAATGCAAGCCTAAACTGATAAAAAACAAACAGGACACCTTTGTGCAATGTACTAATCAACTTGAATTGTACTAATCACCGATACAAAAAGTTTCCCGATGACAACGCCTCCCGTCCCGTCGTGTTGTCCGCACTCGCCTAGGAGCCGATTGACTACGATCGAGATGGCACCAAATTCAAATTTAAAAACCTATTAGGATGACGCGGATCTTATTTCGTACATCAAAAGGAAAATATGGAACCCTTAGAGGATCTTATAAAACGTACCTTCGTTTTTAAGCTAGAAGGTTTCATTGCGATTCTTAGGTACCTAACCAAAAAGTATTTATCGTCTAGCTAGGTACAATAACAACTTCATTTGAAATTACGAATCTCTCATAGAGTATTCAAGAAAATATAGAGTGATAACGTCAACCACATTGCCTTGTGTGGAGCGAAAGCAGGTCTCACCATAGAAATGTTAAAATGTCATTTTTTCAAATTATGATTTCTAGACGTTTTTCAAAATTTAACTCAGCAGTAAACCATGATATAAGCTAAAATGTAACTTTTTCACTCGTGGAGCCTAGTTGAAGCGCAGTCGATCGAGGTATGATCGCAAACGGAGCTCGTGTCGCGGCCGCGTTGTTCATACCCGTGCTCACAGTTCATACTTCTATAGGGTTGCTCTATATTTTCTTATATACTCTAAGGAATCTCTTTTTTAACGGCTTAATCGCTTGTGGTGACATCTACCGGAGTAGGTTCTGCTGCACTGCATGGCATGAAACGGGCAGGACTCGGTAGCTTAGTTGGTAAAGCGATGGCACGCCAGGGATCGCGGGTTCAAGTCCCGCCCGAGTAAGTGGTTTTTGTGAGTTTCTTATTAAAATAATATATTTTAATAAGCAAAACGCATAACACAGAGTAGGTATAGCTTGGCAAAAAAGAGTCTGAGGCGGTGACAGCTGGAATTAAGAATAAAAATGTTAAAAACTAAGTTTGTGAGTAGTAAAATAACTTTAAAATTTTTAATTGGATTATATTTATAAATATTTAATAAGAAATTTGAAAAAACAACTGATACGGATGGGATTATATTTGATGACAAAAAGATCGTAATAGATATATGTACTAAGCACTAAATAACTCGTAATTTTGAATAGTAGTATGAGAAGTGCACCAGTGGCGCCCCCAAATTTTCCAGACTCTTTTTTGCCAAACTACAGCTTGACAAAAAAGAATGAGGCGGTGACAGCTAGAACTAAAAATAACAATCGTAAATAGGTACTAAGTTTGTGAGTATTAGAATAACTTAAAAGTAATTCAATTGATTATATTTGATGACAAAAAATTCATCATAGAAATATGTAAGAACCAAATGACTTGTTATTTTGAATTGTAATATGCGAAGTGCGCTAGTGGCGCCCCCAATTTTGCAGACTCTTTTATTTCCTATGAAAAACTTTCCAAAATAACACCTTTGCGAAACGACTGAAAAGTATGACTGTATATATTTTTTTGATACGCTTAATGTTTATGGCAAGACGTTCCGTTTTATTTTGTTTTTAAAATGAATGGCGCGACATGTTGAGTGGTAAGGCGTATGTGCGCTAGTATTTATTTATTTACGGAAGGAAAACCAACAGCTATTCATATGTACAATTACAGTGGAATAGGATACATGGAGCCAATTACAAACGGAACGTTTATTAACTACTCAAGATGTCATCCGGTGTCAGTGTCTTTCGCTAGAGTGGCCAATATGGTGACTGCGATTTGTCTGTCAGCATCATTAAAATTTAACAAAATACTCGACAATCCGAATTTTGCGGATATATGTTGTCGACTCGAAATGTTTATTTTTTCATATTTTATTATTTTGGTGAGGTTTCGATCGAGTCTACCGTACCCCTTGACGAAATTATGAATATAGATTTCTTTCACTTTTACAATAAAACCGTTATTTTACTTTAAATATTAAAGATAGATATATGGTGTCACGGACTTTTTTATAAAACTAATAAAGGCTAATATTTTTGCTAAACATTATAGTCACTTATTTTAAGCCGTTTAGATAGAGCACGTAAATAAAGCAGCCAGATAGCATGTTTTTCTGACTTGGATCACAGATATTGTTATTTCTTGCTGATAACTTATCTTTATCAGAATAAAAGATAGCCCGTAGCACTCAGGAAGAATGTAGCTTTCTATTACTGAAATAATATTTTGAATCGGACCGGTAGATCTGGAGATTACCCCCGACATACATACATACATACATACATACAAACTTTACCTCTTTATAATATTAGTATAGATAACTCAACAAAATGTATGGAACAGCTGATTTTTTCATATTGTTTTGGTACTTCTGGAAAAACTATTTTCATAGCGAATTTCCCATATTTATGGCTCTTAAAGAACATTAAAACTATATACATTGAAATGTCACAAAGTTTTTCAAATCTCACTTATACAAGTTTAAGTTTATTACTAAAATAGGCTGACAATGTGAAAAAAAAAGAACTTTTTCAACACTTTCTTTTGCCGACGGTACTAAAAGACGACTTCTAATTAGCAAGTTGAGAGCTAAATATTACATTTATGATATGCAAATTTTGCTGAGCCAGCTAACACAAGTACGATAATTTGAGCGGTATTCCAGTTTGTTTAAAGTCCTATTTTGCATGTACTGTTCTTAGATGCTAAGTTTTCTTCTTTATAAGGAGACTGACTCATTTGTATTATCACGTTTATTTTATTAGCTGTATTTTAGTATGGCTCTTTTTAAGAGAATAATATATTAACTTAGATATGCAGGTTTAACCATTTATAATACTAGTAATTCATTCGTAATTTATACGTGTCCAGTGATTTTGACCATTGACTGGCAAGTCGGTGGTCTCAAATTTGAACCAAACATGCTCTTCTCTGGATATTAAATGTAATACTTAAAATAAACCAGCATTGTTCTCACAAATAAAATTTGTGATAATATTTTTGTGAATTTTTTACATGTTATCTTATTAAAAATATAATTATTTAATTAGTTAAAAAAAATATAAGAAAATTGGTAAAGCTATGCGATGCTATCATCGGTGCCTTATAAAACTACAAAGTTTGGAGCATACGTAATGTATTCCGATAGATATTACCACACGCCCTAGACGTAGAAAAAGATTTGAAATTTCAACTGATGCTACGTCGAAGATCGTGGGTTCCAATTCCATCCATATATTCTGTTTTTTCAAATTTTCTTATTAGATACCTAATGATATGTGTGATAAATGTGATAATAGTTAAAAAATATGAAACAGAGAACCAAACCATTACGTTAAGCACTATCCTATTTTTATTTTATTTTATTCTCTATCAATTGTTTCCAAACATCTTTGATTGTCGTCACTCCATGCGTGTAACAAAAACAAAGGAGATCATAAAACAGAATATATCAACCGTAAACTTTGCTTGTTCCCTTATCAAAGATTGAGACGCTGTTAGTGTACGGAAGGAATAAAGCTGCAAGTTCAATGACGATTAATGCTGCATTTTTATTAGAATTTACTGCTCAAAATGATACATACGAGATTGACAATTGGCGATAGTTAGAAAAAATATTGGTAAGGAGATATTTCTATCCCCCGATCTATTTAATTATGATTAGAAAAAAAGTCTCTCGGTATCATGATTTTTAAATGATAAAAGACTGGCAGGCAATAGGCTCGCCCCCTATTACTGTGGACTTATAACATAGCCGGCGAAACGTGGGTGTACTGCACACCTCTGCCTACCCCCTCTAGGGAATACATGCATGAGTCTTTAAAAAAATAAATTAAAAAAATTGGCACGCATCCCAGATTTTTCGAAATATTACACATTTAAAATATACACAATTATTAATCTGAAGTTTGTGAGCCTAAATAAAGCCTTGACCTGTGCCTGATCTCTAGCCATATCTCCAGCCATGTCGGATTGCCGTGCCATCGGACTGTGAGAGTAATTCTGTGTTTGTAATAGTGAGTATACTTGTGTACTATAATCATATCTCCTGCGTACTTTTCAGGAGGACATTATTAATATAAGATTGTTTACCTTTTCATTCAATTTTATACTACTTGCCCGCATGAGTCTTAATGCATGTAGACTATAGTATCTACCTATGTCTGTTAGTTTCATAGCATTAGGCAGAAAAAGATCAATTTAGCATTAGGTAAATTGCTACCTGTAGAAGTATATTTAAATAAAAATCTAATATAATCACTTCGAAATTCGAACTGCGTCTGGCAACGCAAAGTCACGGGTTATAAAAAAACTATCGTCTAGTGAATAGCCAGCTTTAACATCTATAGGAAGAAAATAAGCGTGTATCGTTTTGTTCATATGATTTGTTACGATAATTGATGTGGTCTTGTGACCTCGTCTTGTTTTTTCCTCGTTTTGTTGATTCCTTGTGAATGTGAGAATATTTGGGAATGAACGGATTCAAGGTGAAATTGGGTACATGAAACCCTAGAAGGAAGAAAGTATTGAATATATACTGCTTTACAGAAATAGGCAAAGTTAAATGACGTTCCATGTATTGTCAATTTTTTTTTGGAAAAATAAAAAGTGAAGTGACAAAAGGAATGATATGAATCAATCACAACTCATTTAATATGACGGACTAGTATCGTTAAATATGATTTTATTTATATTGGAGAAAACACGAGTTTTTTGCTGGATGTTGTATGGCTTTAGTATGGATATCATCTAAAATAAATAGGGATTCATTCATTAATAAAAATAAGGATACCGATACCGGTGGGCTACTACCTATATTTTATATTTTTAAATGTATATTTTTAATTTTTATATATATATTTAAAAATGTATTTTATAAGTTTAAAAATTAATGAAAAGATTAATAAGGATACGATACGAATGATTAACTGAGGATTTATGACATGCTATTACTATTTGTAGTGCCTGTAAGATCATTTTAGTGTTTATAAACCAGGATGGTACTAATTTCAAAAGTCAAAGGTCTTAGGTTCGAAACCCAGCCCAGCAATTCTACCTTTTAAGATTTATGTGCGTACCTATTAGAAATTAATTAGCAATTGCTAAAACGGCGAAGGAATAACATCGTTAGGAAACCAGCAAACCAGAGAGATGTTTCAACAGTGTGTAAAGCTATGTCGGAGGCTTACGGGCCGTTTTAAAAAAGTAAAAAAAAGGATAAATCTTCTGTTATAGGTACTTAACATAAAATATAAAATTATTCATTCATTAAGCACAATTTGAGATGCATTTATATTCGTCTTGTCCATTACGGATGCGTTACCCGACCCATTAGTACAGGATATCCTTATTTGAAGGTTGTAAATGACAATGACGTCATAAGCTGCACTTTTAGGGCCCAATAACTGTTTATCTGTTAGTGACATCCGGATAAGTGTGGTCATTTGAAAGTAATTAATTAAATGATCATACTCTCTCACGAAGTTCGTTGTGCAGTGTTACTGCGGTGATAATTATGATGGGTGAAACTTTTGTAGCATTTTATTTTCTAGTTTAACTATGAACCTTGGTTACCAATAGGTACATGTAGACTGCCTCGTTGGTCTAGTGGTAGCAAGCGCGACTGCTGAGCACGAGGTCCTGGGTTCGATCCCTGGGTCGGGCAAAGTGTTATTAGGTTTTTCCATTAGGAAATTCTCAGTAGCAGCACGGAGTCTGGAATTCTGCCCGGTTAATGGCAATAGGCTCGCCCCCTATTACATGGGACTTATAACATAGCCGGCGAAACGTGGGTGTACTGCACCTCTGCCTACCCCCTCTGGGGAATACAGGCGTGAGTCTATAAAACATGTACTAACTTAGTCGTTAAGATAGGATACCGTGGAATACCATGACACTATTGTATACCATGACAGTTGTGGGAATATTCGGGAATAATAAGGTTATCATGGTGACATGGTTGTGTGTATAGATTCTAATCTAATGACAAATTTATCTAAAATTCAGAGGGATATTTAAGATTTTATTACTAATATGAAATTTCTGAAAACTGACAGTTTTTTTGGATAAATTTCAACAGTTTCTAGTACCTACTTACCTTCCACCCACATTCATCAGGTCAGCTGCAGCGTGGTGAAGTACAAACAAATCTCTTCACCATTTTTGAGAGCCCACAGCTCTCGGCCTCAAGATAATTGGCGAGAAGTTATTCCTTACATATTTTATAACATTTTTTAAACTTTACTCTGCGTTTAAGCATACTCATGCATATTAAGCAATGTTCATGCATTTAAAATTGTTATAAAGTTCCTTAATGATCTCTAGATGATCCTTGTGTCCTTTTCGACATCAATAGGAATGCAGGGGTGACTATTTGAACTTTAACAAAATTCTACTTACTTGCAGGTAAATATTTAACAAAATACCCAGGAAAAGAGGAAAGATGATTCATGATATTAAGAATTACTCACTCCTCCCTAGAATCGATTCATTGCTTGATTCGACTGGTTATTATTCTGATGAGGCCCTTAAAAGGACATTTCGTCCAATTAGTATTTAGTCCCACATAATGATCCGATTAAGCTTGTAGTGTGATTCACGAAGCACTCGGACGTATGAATAAAAGTGAGTTTACGATGTTAAGCGATAGCGGGAGCGTATTGATGATTTTTTTTTCTATTGTATTACAGTAAAATGTTATAATACAAGATAGTGTTATTTAGTTTTACTTTCTTAGGAGTAGTGCAGAGTTTGAGATAAGCTTGGTACTCAAAAGACGGCTTGTTACCTGGAACATGGCGACATGATATATGTGAGAAGGTATGTGAACCTGCCGTTTTTGGAGGAAACATAGTTTAAATCTACGAACACAGCTGTTTTAGATAGACCTCGCACCGTGCACGCACTGGATAACTTTTAATGTAGGTACCCAAGTTATAAATTGTACCTATATTACAAAAATATTGATGACTATTTGGACATTTTTGAAAATGTTCAGTACTTTCTACTTATTAAGATAGGTACTTATTGAAGTTAGAAAAGGGGTTTAAAAATATACCGTACACCACCATAATCATTGAATAATAGTAAACCCTGAAATACTAAATATTTAACCAAACAATAAAAGTTTAAATTGCAGGCTGTTTAAATTGTTTAAATTAACTGGCAGACAGTCTGGTATCAGGTCTGTAAGTTTTTATTCTGTTTCTTGTTCCAGGGGAATTAAAATGAAATCAAAATGAATATCGCTTTGAGAGAATTTAAGCGAATAGGCTTTAATGTAGCAATCGCGTTGCTACCTTTCGTCAACCTTCAAAGCACCTTTACGCACTACAATTTCTTTAACAAACTCCACAATCAAAATTCTTATCAAAGAATTTTAACAATACTTCCGTTCGCTTACTTTATGTCGTAGTACGAGTATTCGTCACCAGTTCTACAGAAAACACGCAACCGTTCACACATACAACATTAATTATTTTAAAAATCCTCATTAAAATATTTCGTCTATTACTTGGAATTCCACGGACGTTTCCTTTTTTACGGTGACTGACTTTTGTGGAATAAAAAAACGAGATTTTGTATCATATGACACTGTTATTTCGAGAGCTTTGCCTAACTAATTTACATTTAAATTCTATAGCAATATGGTAGCATTCAGTTTGTTCGATATCGAAAGTTGTTTAATAAATGGAGTGACAGAAGATCTGGCGTCAATAACGTAACGTTTTGCTACAAAAAACTGTTTTACTAAGAAGCTTTTATCAAGATCAAAGTGGAAGCATTCGAAACAATTAAACTTATCATTGGGTGATTCATTAATAATCTTTGTTGGGCAAAAAATGAATGTTTTGTTTACATTTATTAGGGAAGTGGTGATGTCTCATCCATCACTTGGAGGAAGACGAATTGGGATGAGTGTTACACAACGTCGACGTATTTACTTAATGCTCATTTACTTTAGGTAATACCCTAGTATTATTCACAGAAAACACTTTGTATAGGTATTACCAGAATAATTACTGTATATTGACGAAGTAATCTAGTAAATTTTTGTGTTCCTTTTTATATAATTACTAAGTTTGTTAAGTTTTCTGATCCACTGCATGTTGGGGGCAGGTTTGATTTAATTTCTTTTACCTCAATTTGTGAGAGAAGTCCTTTACAAAGAAGTGTAAGCTGATTTATTGGTACTTTAGGTCGCTTTTTTTTATTGGTTGCCTATAGGTTTAAACTCAGCCGTAACTTTTTTTATTGAAAACTAAAGCTCGTCAATAGCTACGAAACAAAAAATAAATTTATTAAAAAATAGGAGAAAATAGTATTTACCTAACTATCTTGTCTGCCTATCGTATTTATACTATAATATTTTTTTAAATATCCTATGTAGTACCTATAATGAAAAAAATATTGAATACGAGCAGGGTTTGAACCCGCGACTCTTGCAGACATATTTTTCCGCAAGCAGGATTTGAACTAAGTACTTAATATTTATATAATCTCAAAACTAAGAACTAGCTGAGTAAAAAACCTCGCTATAACTCAAAAAGTCGTATCAGGAACTAATTAGAGCAAAAATGAATACCTATACAAAGTTACAAAATACAAAAATGTTGGAATATGAATACTAAATATTTTTTTAAATATCCACTTCCACCACAAAACAACCCCGTATCGGAAAATAAGAGTCGCATTACCAGCGTACAGGGTAACATTATTAAAACAACATATGCTCCTTAACGAGTTCTAAAAAGTGACACTTTTTTCTAACTGTCCCGTGACAAAAAGCGCCAAATTAACTTTTTAAAGGAAACTATCTGTTTTTGAGAACGCCACGTGTGACATCGCTGAGATGGCGACGCATTCTATTTTTGGAGTGACACCACATGCCTGTGTTGATACTTTGTCGTCAAATAATCCCTCATCATTGGGGATATCTATTTTTACCACTACCCCGATTGATGACGCCAACTTCGTGAGCTCAACTTGACTTTAATATGCCCGTGATATATTGAACCTCCTTACAGAGCTGACACATTGAAACGAATTCCCTTTATGAATTATTCCTTCTACCCGTTACAGACTTTATGAAATGTCTTTCATATTTCACGTTACAAACTTACTGTACCAGACGAAAACAAAGAACAGCCGAATTCGAAAATATAACAACTCAATCTGTACTTTATTTTACAAACAAATTTATTCAATAGTCACAATAGGAAAAGACAATACAGTTTTTATTTTATTGTCTTTCACAAAAAGCCCTAGAGAAATATATGGGAAAATATTAGGAAGTAAAGGTAAAAACTCACGAGTGCACAGACAGATAAAGGGGAAAAAGGAATCTTAACTGGTTCCGACATTATATTCGCATTTGTGAAGATCAAAGAGCATGTTGTGACACACAGGCAGGAAAAACTTTGGACCGTGTGGTGAGGTGAACAACGCTGGAGGGCTCTCAAGTAACACCATCCTTGAGGGAGCTAGGCTTTGAAACAAAATGCGTTTGCATACATTAAACTGTAAGAATGTTGGAGATAGGGAGGGTAATACCGACGGGTCCCTAGGGGAGTGTGTGTCGGCGATTACGCGGACGGAATTTCTCAACAGTAAGTTGCCTTCTTGGCGAGATAGTTTGCACGTAACACTAGCCTCTTTGCGTATTTTCACAGTCGAAGCCGCTCTCCAGAATACTTCTGTGTTTCAAAGTATTTGAAAGGCAAATTAGGAACATATCTTGAGTGAGTTCCTTGAGAGCCTGGAGCACTGCTACGCTTGGGACGTCGTAAATATTTGAACATAATGAATTTAAGGCGAGCTTGGTTTGAAAACACATTTCAGGTTTAAATAAAATGTACTTGAAATGTGCTAAGAATCTTCGCATACTTTGCAGGAGCAAAGAGAAGTTATAATTTAACTTTCTGAATTTTAATTCTGACAGAAATGAGATGTTCCAATTCTGTCTCATACTAATATTTATTTAAATCTGATTAAATGAAATATTAATCATTGTTTGATAAACTCTACGTCCTACTAAAATAACAAATACACTTAAGTAATAATATGTATATATTTGCCTAACCAACTAATTAAAAAGTAACAATGGAACACGAGTGTAAACAGAATTTACGATACAAAAGTAGCCCCATTTTCCAAGGCGGTGTGTTAGTAGCTGAGTTTGCAATCTTTGGGTAAACATAAGGCCCTCAGGGATTGCCTCAAGTTCGGATGATGCACGTCTCAGCCACCCTGAGACATGGTGTAGAAACTTTGATGTGACGTGTGAGTCATTACGAGATTACGTATTGCAAAACTTTTTAATGAAAACAAAGTATTTTTTATCTCTAGTTCTGAACTAATAATATAAGTTTGAGAAATGGATAGACTTTTTTCTTGTATTGGTATATTTATTACGATGAGCAAGACGTAATACAAGACGTTGCTCATCGTAATAGATAAAATTTACACTCTTTAATCTCTTTCTATTAAACACTATCAAAATTTTAAAAAAATAAATTGAAAAATTTGAGCTGTCGAGTTAGTCTATGTCCAAAATGCGCAAGTCACACAGAAAGGACATAATATGGACATAGTATTATGACATGGCGATTATACCAAATATATTAGTAAAAAGTAGTACTACTAGTACCTACGTAGAGTAGCCTATTTCACACTTTTGTCACTTCTTTTTCTTGTTCGATTCAGATAAAATGTCATTCTAATTTTTTAATATAATACAACAACTAAAGAGGATGTCACCTTAAATTCCTTGCTCCAAAGGAGATCGCATCCAGGCTCTACAAATACCTACCCTTAGTTTTCAGTAACCGCTTACCGTATCGGCTGTCTGCTTGTTTGTGTTTTTGATGCGATTTTTTTGCATCAAGGAGGTTAGATGGTATAGAAATATGAAACAATACTTATAGGTAGTTTATAACTGCAAAAAAAAAAATCAAAATTATAAGTTGAGTTATTTTCTAGGAATCACCACTCAAGCAATTGGCTTATGTTAACTGCTCAGATAATTCAAATAGGGTAGTAGCTAGTATACTTCAGGGAATCATAGTTACTGCTAATATGGCCCTCGTTTCTGGTTTACAACAAGCCGTTAACTCCATCTTTATTTAACTTTTACAACTTGGTTCTAAAGATTAATGTTGGACTTCTGTGTTGGATGTAGGTAGGTAAGTATGTATAAATTTCTTATGAGATTAAATTTGTAATTATAACTTTGTTACAGATTTCTATGAATTTTATTTTCTACGAAGAACTTATTAAGTTTTTAAATTGGAAACTGCTTTTTTTATATATTAGTTTATAATTTTTAATTTTTACTCCTTGGTGTATCAGACATTGCAATATCCATAAATTAGATTTAGATCTACGTTGACACATCTTCCTTTGAAGCAGTTGGACGGTCGATAGACAGTACTCACAGTCATTCAGACTTGTTCTCCAAATAGGTTTCACCGTCCATCATGCCAAAACCAGATCTGTGTCTTTTGTTGCTGTGTGCTGAAAGAAAGCTTTGGCCATATAAAATTTGTTTCAGTTTCAAAAATGTTTTGTTTCCGTTTTCAACAAAATCAACTAATTTTATTGAATAAAACAAACTGAAGTCTTTATCATTACATCTAAAACAACAACCAAACGTTACAAACTCTTACATAAAAAGGTAAATAGAACCTTCACAAATAAATAATAGTACCTTCTCCCAGTAGATCAACAAAGTAACAAACTTTATGTACCGTTTTTATAAGCGGCAAAAGTTACTTATTAACTTATCCTTATTTCTAGGTAATAAATTATTACGCGTCTACGATTCGGCGTTTCATGTCTTCAAGACAGTTATTACTAAGGACCCTTTTATACCACTGGACGGGCGCAATAACCACTGGAAGTCGCAACGGTGATAAACTTAGTCGAGTCTGTGCGCTGTCGTGGGACAAAGGATTCCTACTGGGCAACGAGGAATTAGTCTAGGGTTGACACGTTGTTCATAAAAGTGTGGCTCTTAGGACCGAAAACGACGACGTTTGTTTTTCGACATCAATGGTAACTTTTATGCAACTTAATTTAATATTAATAAGTACCTTTTTCCAACAAAACTGTTACTGTAATGTGCTGTCAACTGTAACTCAGCTACATTATGTATGGCGTTATTTTTGCGCGTCGTAAGCGTTGCTTCATAATATATTGTTTTGTGTTTGGTTTTGGAACCAATTACTCATTCAATAGCTTTTAGAATCAGTTAATTGAAATTGGTTACTAGTTCTTGTATAAGGTATTACTTTTAAAAAGCGAAATATTTAAATATTTCGCTTTTAAAAAGTAATATAATTTAAGTTGCCAAGATGATTAATTGTATATTATTATAAAAGCCGTACATTTTTTTGAGATTTATTCAAATTATTGTGGTTTTCGTTTACGTAAATAAAACCTTTCATGAACTTTTGAATGGTTCTTGAATTGGTTTTAAAACCCTTGAATTGTCTGCAAGTGATCGTAGAGGAATTAAAAAAAAATTTGATTGCTAGTATGAAAACCTCCTAAAACATTTCGCGTAAGACTTTATGTTTAGGTAGCAAGTTATATTAATTGTTAAATTTTATAATAATTTAAACGTTGATAAGTCATTATAATGAAACCCACCAGCTGTCGAGCTGTCGATTACGTGACGATAAAAATACCTTCGCTATCAGGAAAATGTTAATGTACGTTAGTTTAAATTAGCTGATTACACTGTATTAGGTGCGGCAAAGGGATGTTCAATCCAAATCCCATAGGTCCCAACCCTGTCGGCGATAATACAAACAAGACTACAAATTTAAAGCACACTGAATAACAAACTTGGTAGTTTTCCCACATAAAAGTTACTTACCCACTCAAAGTTTTATAACGTTCGTCACGCGAGCGAGCGACTTAAAAACTTTAAGCAAGTTGACAACCCTGCCTGAACCAATTTAATGCTGTAAATCCACAGGGCACACTTACCTCCCTTCAAACTCATGCGATATTGCGTTTTTTTCTAAACCGCAGTGAAGGGGGCGTAAGTATGTGGAGCTATCGCTTTATGTCGTCACGAAAATGTTTTACGTGTAAAAATGTTAAGGAAAATAAAATGTATGTCGAAAAAGCAGGTTACTTTTTTCTTGTGTTTTTAGCGAAGTGCACAAGTGGTCGGAATTTGTATTTTAAGAGGGTCTTAAATAAATACGTACTTCAAAAATTATAGCGGGAATAACGTTTTGTGGTGGTAAATAAATACACTATTTTTGGGCATCTGTAGTAAGTATTGTAAACCAATCAAAAATTTTAGTTGTCGATGAACTCACAGACATTTTATTCTTTATTTAATACACTCTGATTTTATCCTTCTAATTATCCTATATCATATTCCTATTACAAAGAATATTCGTAATTTACAGTAAATTTATTCATGCTAAAAAAAACATAGCATATTTTTACATTTCAAATTATTGACTTAAGACCTTAAATAAATTCAAGCATTCTGTTTTTCAATATAACATGTCTCATTACAATGAGTATATTCAACAAAAGGATCCCAAAAGTGCTATTATTTCAGAAACCTTTAGGTATTCCCTCGACTTTGTGAATTAAGTCTCATTTGAAATTAATATGAAGATATGACGCATCATACATTCTTTTGTTTTTCTAAAGAATGGTCTTTTTCTCCTCCAAATGTCACCGAGTACATTTCATTTAATAGAATAACCTACGGGTTACTGAAGGAAAATTTAATTGGTCTTCAATTGTCCATAATAAAATACCTTTTACAAATAAAATTGGTAAATACAATAGCAACTCTTATTAATAAATAGTGCGCGTGCCTTTACCTAAGAGTTATGGGGTCCCACAAGTTTTGGAAAATATTGAATCGCTCCCGTGGGATTCCTTTCATTTTTCTCTTAAAACCATAACAAATTTCCAGATTACTTACGTTCAGGATAGTCCCCTTCTATCTCTCTTTTTCTCTATTTATTGCTCTCCACCCTAAGCTAAGTTATCGAAAATATTATCCCTCTTACGCACGGAAACTTCCACAGCTGATTACTACTTGGTCTTGATAACGTTCTACAGTAATATTGTGGATATACCTACAATCTTTTGTATATTTGTATTCAAACTATTTTTTTTGAAATATCCAATTAATTTTCATAATATTATCTAAATTTTGTATCAAAATTAATTGACAGCAGCTACGATTTCGATCTATTATTCAATGTTTATGAAACCGCTAGATACAATAACAGCTATTCCCTAACGAGGTGATAAATAAGTATTTATGTGAGACTTGTAAGCGCGTTAATGTAAATATATTCACGACGGAACGTAACCATCAAGGAGTGTTTAGTACCTAATTTCCAAGAGCACTGTAAGTAAAAAGCCTTAAGCAGATCACGTTTTATCGCAGAACTTTTACACCCGTTAAACCCAAATGTTCACCATAAAACAATCATTATACTTTCATTAGTGGATTGCCCATCCACGTTATTATATACGCCGGCGAATAATCTGGGGTTATTCTCCAAGTTCTAACTTGCGGGTAGAAGAATAAAATCCAAGTGTAATCCCCGCGAGATTAATATTATTTTATCGCTAACAATAAATAAGGAGTGAATTCAATAGCCAAACAGAATTACAAGTTTTTGACGCACTGTAGGAAAACTTTCATTGAATTCAATCTGCCTGAGATTTGCTCGGAAAGCTTTATATTCAGTTGAACATTGAAGAGGTATCGATAAAAAGTAAGTTTATGATAAAACCTCTGTTGTAGAACTAGATTTCAAGCTAGTTTGACAGTTCTTGCAGATTCCCTTGAAGATGTATGAGCAATATTATTCGATCTAAGTGATGATGGATTATTCTTTATTTTATTTGATTATATTCTTGCTTTGGAGTTTTCAAACACTAACACAGTTAAATAATATTTAAACAAATTTTGAATACATATCAAAATTCCAAGGAATTCAAAGTAGAAAAAGCAGCTTTTAAATAAAATTTTAAATTATTAAGCTTGTAACTTGACATTCATTTGTCTTCATAATGACCTCCATCTTGTATTTTAAGATTTTTTACTTTTTAGGTACTTAAATAAGTTTACAAATTGATACTTATTGAATCTTTATTTCTGTATACGTCAAGTACAGATGAATGGAGTTATTAATAGCATTGTGCTGAATGAATAGAGTCCGCAGCGATAAATAAAATTAAACAGAATATTACTCAGTAAGAGGTTTCTGAACTGTCAGAGCAGTCTATTAAAGATTTATTATATTGTTTGTCCACGCATTTAAATTACATGAATATTGATGTAGTAAAACAAATGGTGAGGAAATATTGACAATAATGGGAAAGTATGAGTGGATTTATTGTACTGTTGTACAATTTGTGCAGTCTGGGTTGTATGGTCGTTTATATTTGATATAAAAGACTAGTGACCACGTCCCTTATATTTTCTGATCTAAAATTAAGTTCTTACATTTAATATCAACGCACCTGTGACAAATTTGTGAAATGTAATTAACCAATCAATAATTTGATAACAATATTTAATAAGGTGCAATGCCTAGATTTTAGAGGTTACGAAATAAGTCTAACTGTATCAACTAACTGTATTAACTCATATTCACAATAAACTACCTATTTGAATTTGAAAATTTGTATTTGATTTTTTTTCTTGCTCTTTGTTATTTAAATAACTGGATTGTGATTTTCTGTATTACCTCTCTTAAAACAGTATTGCATACCATATTCTACTCCTATATTTCGATCTATCAGAAATAGATGAATTATTACCTAACAAAATATTAAAATAAACATATTTTTTTAAATAGTTATTTCAAGTAATAAAATAGATGCATTGAGATTAATATGTGGCATGGTAAAACACACTCATGTTTACTTGGCTTTAAATAAAAATCATATAAGTCTAAAAAGGCCAAAAATATATTTTGTAGAGAACACAATTAAAGCCATAAATGCCCATTGAAATCCATTCTGTTTGAAGCTGAGCATTGTCGGATTTCAAATGTTGGTATTGGAATTTATTGGTTCAAATAAAATAAAATCAATACAGAACTCTTATTTCGTAATGGCAAATAATATAGAGTGTCTAGTACCTAGTAACAATTTGTGACTCTGATAATAAATACCTATTATTTCGTTTTCGATTTACGTAATGTCCAAAATCACTATTTGGATCGTTTTTATGTATATTAAAACCATTTTTCTTCTTCATATTATTATTTATTTTTGACAACCCGAAAAACAATGACATTATCACATTACATAAAAAACCAAAAAAGAAGAAATTAAAAACAACAAGAATAAAAACTACCTAAAACCTGCTTGGCGTTGACGCCTTAACATACCCACCCACTAAGGACAACCGTCCTTAATATATCTAAAACAATTCCAACTTTATATACAATGCAAAATATAAAACTATATAACCCCAAATTAAACAAAAAACAAGATAATTATACCATAAACTAAGTATTTAAAACTAAACATTAAGTGCTAGTAGGTAAAACACAAATTTTTGAAACAGGTCTCATAATTAATGAATTTTTATAACGTAAAGTGACCACTCTAGTTACATTGTCCACGCCAGGATGTTTTTTAACTATTCTACCCATTAACCATCTGGCAGGCGGTAAATCGGGTTCCCTAACCAAGACAACATCACCGATCACCGGTTCCGGAGTTAAACGATTCCACTTGTACCTGTGCATCAATCCAGAAAGATATTCTTGAGACCAGCGTCTCCAAAAATGTTGCAACATACGTTGACCTGTTGCCATCTCTTTACAGAACTAAGGGTAACTTGTTCATAGTTACGCTCAGGAGGCAAAATCAAGGGTTCACCTACTAAAAAGTGACCTGGTGTTAAGGGTGCTACTACATCTTGGTCTTCAATATACGATATTGGTCGTGAATTAAGGCATGCCTCAATTTGAGCCAATAGCGTTGATATCTCTTCAAATGTCAGTGTGGAATCTCCGATAATTCTTCTCAAGTGGTGCTTGGTAGATTTCACCCCTGCTTCCCATAAACCTCCGAAATTGGGCGCGTGAGGGGGAATAAAATGCCACTGCGTTCCATTCGTCGCTAACCAATTCGAGATTTCCGAAAGGAAGTTAGACCTCTCCACATCAAATAGTTCCTTTAACTCCCGTGCTGCTCCCACAAAATTAGATCCCGTTATCACTATAGATATTGCTACAGTGACCCCACCTTGCTATAAATCTCTTATATGCTGAAAGAAAACCCTGAGAAGTCATGTCACTGACAGCTTCTAAATGTATCGCTTTTTTTTTTTTTTTTTTTTTCTTTTTCTCCATTTCTGTACTTCAAATCCTCCTTTACTTAATAAACCATTTAACTGATTATATATCTCTATGGCTTCTTCTTCATTTTCACACCCTGACATGAAATCATTAATGTAAAAATCCCTTTTAACTCTATCCTTTACCATAGGGTAGTTTCTTCCTTCATCTACAGCTACCTGCATTAATGTTTTTACCGCCAAGTACGGCGCAGATGATGTGCCAAATGTTACGCTTAGTATTTTATCTTCCATTACATCTTTTTCAGGAGCCTCCCGCCATAAAATACGTTGGTAGTCTGCATCCTCTTCTGAT
The DNA here is from genome assembly GCA_936450705.2 of Protodeltote pygarga. Classification (NCBI taxonomy): domain Eukaryota; kingdom Metazoa; phylum Arthropoda; class Insecta; order Lepidoptera; family Noctuidae; genus Protodeltote; species Protodeltote pygarga. Next base: position 9,909,244 of record OW388257.2, on the reverse strand, counting down.
ATTAGCTTTTGACTTAATTGTGGTTCACTTTCCATTTCCCAAAAAGCCTTTAAAAAGTCATCAGCTTGAACATGCATGCTAACCATATTTGCAGAAGGAGACTGTGTTCTGTTTGTTCCAGTTAAAACCCATCCAAAAATTGTTGCTTGTGCTAACAACGATCCGGAAGAACATTTATGAAAACCCTCCCTTAATATATTACCATAAACATCTGAACCCAGTAAAATATCAATTTTATTGGGCAAATGGAAATCCGGATCGGCTAAGTTGATATTCTCCAAAATAGGCCATGGTTCCACCAAAATTTGCCGAGGGGGTAGTAACCCAGTTAATTTATCCAAAACATAGGCAGTTACCTGGATGTTGCAGTCTGAATTGTGCGATGAATGAAGAACAACAACTGTCTTAGATTTAGCAATCACCTTAATTTCACCGCCAATTCCTGAAAAATTACCCTTGACTACCTAACATTTTAAACCAAGCAACTGAACTGCGGCTTGCGTAATGAAAGAAATATGAGACCCTTGATCCATTAAAGCACGCAGTGGTATGATTCCATTCTTTGAATGAACATATACAATCGCTGTAGGCAACAACGAAATATGTTCAACACCCTTTGAAATGTGTAAACTTCCAGTTTCTGGTGCATCTTCCAAAACCCGATTAGATGCTGTAGGCTCCAGTGATAAGTTTGGTTGTACTTGTACACTATTGGAATGTAGTAATGAGTGATGTCGTCTTTTACAAATGTGGCAAGAAATTGCGCTTCGACAATATTTTACTCCGTGGTTGTTTGCTAAGCAATTGAAACATAATTTATTAGTTTGTACGAAGTTACGCTTTGAATCAATATCTAAAGTAATAAAATCTTTACATGAAAATATTTTGTGATCACCGTTACAAAATGAACAAGTTGGTTGCGAAACAAGAAAACTGTTATTAAAATGAGGTCTTGAAATCTGCTTATCTTTATAGCTTGTCTTTGTGTCTAAAAATTCCAATGAGTGAAATCTGTTGGTCAAAAAACTCTGAAATTGCTTAAAATCAGCTAATATATTACTATCACAAGTTAACTCGCTGACTTTAGCCTCCCACTGTTTTCTTGTTTCCGTATCCAATTTTTGTGACACTACGTAAATTATTATTGTGTCCCAAGACGTAGTGTCAACCCCTACATTCTTTAATCCTTGTATCATATCTGTAGTGTTATCTAATAACTGTTTTAGACATGTTGCAGATTCAGTTATAATATTGCGCTGTGAGAAAAATTTATTAAAAATACTGTTGGACAAAAATTGCTTATTATTAAACCTTTTTTCCAATAAATCCCAGCATCGCTTGTAATTATCATTGGTAATAGCAACGTGTCTAAATAACTGCTCCGCTTCTCCGGTCAAATGTCCCTTAAGATAATGCAGTTTCTGCACGTTATCAATATCCTCATTGTTGTGAATTAATGACACGAATAGATCTCTAAAGGATATCCAATCTGTATATTTACCAGAGAATATTGGAATTGTTATTTTTGGTAGTCTAACTGAAGGCCTTACTAGTTTATTATCTGTGCTTGACTTGTGATCTTTGGTGTTTTGACTAGCCGAACTACACTTCAATTCATTCAAAAGTTCGCCTAATTCTGATTTAAACTCCAAATAAAACTCTTCCACTTGGTTGTGCAGATCCACTATAAAATAATTATAGCCCGCGGTCTCCTTTCTTTTTAAAATTTCATAATGATTTGTTGAAAACTCCTTCCACTTATTATCAATCAAGTCAATCCTATTTTCAATATTAGAAATCGATATTCTTTGTTTAGGACTCTTATCATGATTAATTTTTGCCTTTTTTAATTGTGACAAAATGTCTTCTTGAATTTTTGTAAGTTCCATTATGAATAAAGTACGTAATGTACTCTGTTCCGTTTAAAATATTTCAACAAATTATTCTAAGTTCAAATTCACTTTAAATTTATTAAGTCCCTATTCGCTTTAATATTATCAATGTACTCACAGCTTTATATCCATATCACTTAGCACCACACTATTTTACTTGTCGAACTGACCGTCCGTCCAGAGTTGCTGAAGATGTACTGCCCTGCTGATGCCCTTCCGTGTACGTCGTGATTGCCGATATCGATATTGCCGATATTGCCTTAAATCCTCAACGACAATCCGCCGCCACTTGATGTCGGATGAGCCGCCTTAAAGCTCTGGTCGGACTAGGTGCAACTTCTAGCCAGATCTATTAAATCCGGCTCGAAGGACCATGTCCAAAATCACTATTTGGATCGTTTTTATGTATATTAAAACCATTTTTCTTCTTCATATTATTATTTATTTTTGACAACCCGAAAAACAATGACATTATCACATTACATAAAAAACCAAAAAAGAAGAAATTAAAAACAACAAGAATAAAAACTACCTAAAACCTGCTTGGCGTTGACGCCTTAACAGTAATGTATAATCAAAACCAACGGGACAATAAATAATTGTTTGTTTTTGGTGTAAAAAATATAATTCTGTTCCTCCCTAAACTGTTAAGGGTGGTACCATAAGAAAACCGACTGCATAAGATAATAGACATATTCAACCTCCAGTTCTTCTTTACCATTTCAGTGGAATGATGTAGTATGCAAACAGTATAAATAAATAAATTAGCTTGTAACAGTCCCACTGCAGGGCAAAGGCCTCTTCTCATACAGAGAAGGATTGAGCATTAATCACCACGCTAGCTCACTGCGTGTTGGCGATTTCAGACTATTAAAGTCTAGGTTTCCTTACGATGTTTTCCTTCACCGGTAGTCAGTGGTGTCTTAGATTAACTAAGAAAATACATATGACATTGAACATGCCAGGTTTGAACCCACACCCACGCGCTTGTAAAGCGGGTCCGTAACCAATGTGCCTCCAAAACACTAATAACATAGTAACACGTCCTTAAGGACGTAAAAGTATCAGTTTGCTAAAAAGTCCTCCAAGCACTGTAATAGAAAATAATGTTCCTTAGAGTAGGCTTTATCTGCAATAATACAGACGCTCGTTGTCAGCATTTTGAATAATTTTACACCTATTTTAAATAACAGGAAAATCTAATAATTTGCTCCCGAAATAACATGGCACCATTTGCAACCGACCTTATTATGAAAAATTGCCAATTTTCATGTGTGTCTTATTTTATGTCGTCACAAGATTGAGTTATAAATCAGAAGCTCTTTTCATTTGTACGTATCGTCTATGCGGAAAATTATACCATTTCTTTTTAAATTGTGAAAGTTATTTTTGTTAAATTTCATTTTTTTCTTTTTCAGTTTGGCGGCTACAAAAGGTGAGTACTTTAAAAATATTGCTTCTATCAATAGAATTTAAATTTCTTCCCCTATATGGTGGAAACTGTGCTTATTTCTTGTTTAATTTTTAAGATTACCGGCGCTAAGCGTGCCCTCTTTATTTGTCACACATACACGTGGTACGCATAAACCGTTGGTTCGTTCACCCTTCGTGCCCCGTATAAATATGAAATGCACCCTCACTAAGACAAATTATTTCATTTCCTCGTCCAAAGGGACGTCGAGACGTGACTGCAGTCTTCCATCAAATGTATGAGATGTACGACGATTTAATGTAACGATGGTAATATGATGGCGGTTGTTCATAGATATTGCTATGCTTTTTAGTGCTTGACTTAGTTTATGGTTTGGATTTTACGTGTCTAACATCTGTGCTGATTTTGTTGAATGGTTTATTTCTCTGTTGGTTTCGTTTATTTTTATTGGACGTTAAGATTTAATTGTCTAGTTTCTCACTTTGGATCATTTATTGGTTCTAAACAGAGTAAAGGTTTTATTATAACACGATCTAAGGCTAGGGGCTTCATTTGCAAATTTAAAAAAATACCTACCTTGTTGTGCTTTATCTTTGGGCAGTATTTTACTGAAATCTCAGGCGTTAAGACTTTTGAAATAATATATTTAAGTGGATTTACCTCACGTAAGTATTTGTTAAACTTAAATTATTATGTTTAATGTTTCAAGCGAGGTATAATAGAAATACCTCATTCAACAATCTCAGGATGGAATGGACTGTGTGGCCAATTTCAAAACCGACTCAAATAATTCATGTGTCCACACCAAGTAAAACCAGAATGTCTACCCCTAACCTAACCCCTAATGTCCAAATATACGGAATTGCGGCCCGTCAGTCAATCAGAAGGGACTTTTCACCAGGGAATTTGTGTTCCAATAAGGGGCTACATGGAAAATAATAAAGTTAAAAGAAAATGCCTTACCAACCCTTATTTGCATATACCCCTAAAATGCGTAGATAAATATGAAGGTTTATCGTTACAAATGTATTTTAATATGAGTAAAAATATTTTTTAGGGTTTAGGTACGGTGTTATCAAAGTTTATGAATACTCAATATGTTACGGTTTTTATTTTTTTATGAGTTAAGAATAAAAAATACGATCTGTTGTGGCCCTAACAAAATTTGTTAGACATGACCCTTTATATGATAAGCCGTGTCAAAAGGTAGGTCAAAAGTAGGTATGAGCAGAATAAAATACTTGAACCTTTGTACTGTAAATTTCCATAGAATAAAATATTATTTTATAATCTCTATTTCTTAAACTTTGAAGCTCTTGAACTCTTGAACTGGCTATAAAGAGATGTAGGTAATAGGGATAATCTCTACGCCATTTTAAAAAGAAGAGCTTAATGATAATTATCTAGCTAGATATAATGCAGTCTTAATTTTTTTTAAATAAATAACTATGATCCATGCAATTATACTATTTCTTTAAATATATGATAAAACAAAAATATTTCTTTATTTTACTCACAGTAAAAACATTTCCAAACATTTAAAATTGTTATTCTTTCCAAATTAATTCAAACTGTCTGTCAGTTCACAGCAAAATTTTGTTAAACGCCGTTACCGTTTGTTTGAGGCCTAAGAGGGCTTATTTCTGTTAATTAATTCTAACCATAATATACATAACAAGGAGTACTAAATTAACATTACTTCCGACTGTCTAATAAGCTGGGCGTCTAAGTGAAATTGTTTTCTCTCCAGCCTTGTACACTTTGTCACCGTCAACGTGAATACGTCCAGGGAAATTGCCCCCCAGTTCAAGCGAGCGCAGCCATAATTAGGACTGGCTAATGTCCCGGAAAAACAATTTCATAAAACATCTCATTTCTTGCCGAGCTACCGGGCCCGCATAAAAAGAAATAAGACACTAAATAAACTTCTACTTACTCGGTTGGGTACACCTTTATTCGGAGCCATGATGAAATATGTACCTACGTTTGTACCGTTGTCAAAGCTCGACGGGCTACATTCCGGTATGCGTGAAAGAACAATTTGCCTAAAGCTTGGACTCGAATTAAAATTGTTTGGGGCGACAACTCGCAATATTGCAATTCGAAATCTCACCGCAAATTAATGCGGAATCAACATGCGCCGTATTACAAAGAAATAAAGGCTACATTTAATTGAGTTTAACGTTTAAACTTGTAAACACTTCACATATTTGGCGCGGAATAATACGATTTGTGGCAAATCAGTCGTCACTGCATTGTTGGAAAATTTTCATGGTCCGGTGGATTTGTTCGAACAAATATGCACAGTTTGACGTTTGTCATTCATTTTATTTGGCGTCATTCTACATACTGTGATTTTTACACTGTTTTTTGATGGAGCTGGTAACATGTTTCCTGAAAAACAAACCGTTGGAGGTTTCATCAACGCGTTGTTTACCAATGGTTTTCCTGAATTAGAAATGAATTCATTCAAACTGATACAGAGTATTGTATGTATCATCTTGTCTGTAATCAAGAATGAATAATCACGATGTTCTATATATTTAACGCTGCAGTGAAAAGCTGACGCTGTAAAACAAAACAAGCGTGCTGCTATTACCAGAAATATCTGACTTTTCGTCGAAAAACAATACCAAAATATCGCGAACTCCAATCGAAATAGGGTTGACCCTATTTAGTTTTTGCTGAACAGAAAAAGTCCTCGCATTACCCGATGTTGGTGTAGTATTCTTGACCCAAGTTTGAAAGTTTCGATATCCTTCTTTTATGTGTGAACCCTGCTGTTGACTTGGACCTAGTTAGACCAGCTGTCAAACTCGCTTATCTTTACCATCTTGTTCGCGTTAAGCGTTTTTAGACGGCTCGAGGTAAATTGGAAATATTTGTAAATCTAGGTTAGGCACGAGTAATGGAAACCAATTTATATCGATATACCTACATTTAGGGTTCATTTATTTTGTTTAAATTTCTTAAGTAAAGTGACCTTTAATTTTGTGTATCAAATTAACTTTAAAGAATATGTAAATAGGGCTTATTGTTTATTTGTTACACCATATTGATAAATTTTCTGTATATGTTTGGTGTATCAAACTATCTGGCTCATCAAAATAAGTGATGTAGAATCACTAACCTCTTGGTTGATAGATACTTCCGTCATATAATATTCTACTCACGCTAAAAGGGGAAAAAGGGCATACACGCACCCACAAGATGAATTAACTATACCATAATTGCACCGAACACATCCATTACTAATTCCAGATAACACTCACGCACAATTATCTACGGGACCTTATTAAGATAAGCCGGTCACGGATAGCGCACGTTCCAAATGGATAAATTACTCGCGTTATCGATACTAGTGATGGACAGCCCTAGATTATAAGCAATCCTGTTAACGAAATTAGATGGTTGTATTGTACTGTACACGTGGCTTGAAGTTCAAATGTGTACCTATGCATTCGAGAATTGAACGCTAGAATTTGAAAGATATTCGGCGTTTTTACGATATTCGAAACCGAGTTTACAAATTTGAAAAAAAAATCTGAAAAAGTAAGCTTTTTGGTTTAGAGGTAGAGCCCAGCTACTGTTAGTTGCTAGTTATTAAACCTGGGACTTTCAGGTCAGGTAAAGTTGATTTACCATCAAAAGGTTTTAATACTGGTAATTTTCATCAGAACCAAGTTTGGAATCGTATCCGATATTACGACAACAGACTTGATCACAAGTTACAAAGGATTTATAACATAATTAGTGTAATATATCTTTGGAAACACCATAGTTATTGTTATGTTATCTTTGAAATAATTTTAGTTATTGTGTGATACAAAATAAAAGACATTACATTTCGTTTTGGCTAAATAGAGATAACCACTTGTTCCTCTTTTCCCCATAGTCCGCTAAACTGAAAGGTCCTAAGGGATTATTTCCATAACACGTAGATTGGCGATGTGATGTTATTAGTTTCTAGGGGAACTCGGATGACCATCTCTTGATACCCCTTTTCATCTTGTATGAAATCGAATCAGAAAATCTTTCAATTGAATACAGAATTTATTGTTTTCTATCGCCGGATGTTGTCCTGCCCTACCGATGTCTATCTTAGCGCTACCTACCGGGTCTAATTATGAATTTAAACACAATTATTAAATTTAATTATAGTATTCAATCACACAAAAAAAAAACATTAAAATCGGTGAAGTCGTTTAGGAGGAGTTCCGTGGTATGTTCACATACAGTAAAATATATAAATATGAAGTTTGCTTCTTGCAGTCCTTAAAATATTCATCTCTATATGCGAAAGTGTGTTTGTTGGTTTGTTTTTCTTTCACGTTGCAATGGAACAACGGATCGACGTATTTTTTTGCGAATAGTGACATTGGGGACATTTTAGGGGACTTTATGTTCTTTAATTAAAATAACAAAGTCATACTACACAATTAAAATACACCACATCGAAGCACATACAAATTTAGGGCCTTCAATTAAAATCTAACCCTATGACTGCGCGTGACTAACATTGAAATATGCAACTGTCGTGAATGTGCACTGAATGTGATGGCAGTCTAAATTGTTGCGACCGTTTAGTTCTGCCCGGTGCCCTCTGGTTATGTGCGTTAACTGTAGAAATGGTTCTTGTGCATATTGCAGTACCTAATATTCAAATTTATCAAATATTCGAATTTATCAAATATTCGAATTTATCAAATATTCAAATTTATCAAATTCGGAGTCGAACCAGTTGTTGTATTTTACAAGAGACATAAAAACAACATGCTTTTGTTTTTATGTATAGTACCTATTAGAGGGTTGGTATTTTATGATTGACTCGTATTAGAGGTGATCAAACACGATACCTACACTATATTATTTAAATTACTTATATCTGCAAATAACCCGTATAAAGGATTATTGACTGCTATGGATTATTTTATAAAATAATTGTGTTTAATGAGAACTATAATATCCTCGGTAATAATTCGCGGATCATAAATAAATGATTAATAGTATTGTTGGAAATGATTGTTTATTGTTACTAAATTTATTATTATTTATTTATTTAATACAGTTTACAGTAGGCAGTTTAGTACAATACTCCACAAAACCGGTTTAGCGATTTGACTGTGGATGAGTCGCAATTAACATTAATTTATACTAATAATGCTGTAGGTACTCAATTATTATTAGATAATTTGAATGATTTTGATTGTAATTTCATCCTCATTATTCGAAATAATATTTATTAATATTAGTTAATGTTTAGCTCATTGTTCTGTTATTATATAAGCCAAATATTATAGAACGCTATATGTATATTATCAACCAGAAAGTTTTCTCTAATTGAGTCCTTACATTTTTGATTCATCATCAACGGCCTACTGCTGGTTATAAAACTCTTCTCTCTTTTGTGCCAATCTTCTTTGAACTGCACAGATGTCATCCTTTCCGCGAGACTACATGTCTGAGTACTGCAGGTCAACTCAAACCACTAATATCTTCACTCCTGTCCATGTCCACTCTAAAAAAAAATTCCACCTGCCATCATCATGCCGAGTGATTTTGCTAACCTTCTTTAATTTCCCAGTTACACCCAAAGTCTAGAATTAGACATTTTGTCCGCAAGCTAGCTCCAAAACAAAGCTTGGATTCGGGCTTCTTCCTGCTAATATAATTTTATAAAACTTTCATTCAGATGTGCAGTCGGTTTTTATTCATCGCGTAATTATAGAAGACTAAGTAAAGTAAATGCCATTCTAATTCTGGGTGCTGGAAGTCCACGAAGATTTTTCCTGAAAAAGAAAAAAAAAATTGAATGAGCCATTGTTGAAGGGTTACAGTTCGCATACACGCATGATTTTACAATTGGCTAGTCGTCCAATTGCTGACCTTCATTATTGGCATTATATTCAGTATATATAGAGTTTCTCCTTTTTAGAAGTAGATTAAAAATAAACAGTAATGAAACCAATCACGTGGTCAGCAGTCATTTAATTATAACTAAGTACCAGACTAAAGAGTTACAAAAAAAAACATTTACAACATAACCGGTTTTATAAAAGAACCGGTCTTCTATTCTGAACACAACACGTTCCCTTTTACAGAAATAAATTACGCAAACAATTAAATATCGGCAATAATGCGAACATGGGGTGCGACAATTTGTCTGGACCGGCTCGCTGGGGTAGCCTGGTGAATACAGCGTGTTGTAAAATAATTACTTATTCAAGGCCGTTTTCTGGAAATTAGTCGTGATTTGAATATCGGTAGATACTATATTTCAATTTGCGGGTTCTAAAAAAAATTGGTTTATTGTTAAATATGAGGTGGAAAATATAGCTACGACCCACTTGATGGTAAGCGGTTACCGTCACCTATGGACACGCTTGCAATACCAGGGGCATCACTTGTGTGTTAAAGAAAGAAAGACAGAAATTATATTTATTTCAGCGTCAAAAAACACAACAACGTAGCATATTCTAGCGTTACCGATCATTGTGTGATTTTTAAAGGATTTAAGGAAAAAACAGCTTGGGCCTTCGTTGCTCTCACTAAGATGACCGTACAAAAAGGAACTTTAAATTTAATCAAAAACTGCCACGCCGACATTTTGTAAGTATCCCGATACCCATCGTTTTTTTACGGGGGGAATCCTTCAAAAGGCACCCGGCTTCCAGGGAAGTAACCGGGTAGTGTGGGATTCTTACTTCACTAAAATCAACCCGGTGATCACCATCAGCAAATGGAGGAAGGTCGGGGTCCTCTTACCACTATCGAGCCGGCTCGTACATACTAAAATGCTCAAACCATGCCCTTTTACTCAAAAGAATACTACAAATAGGTAGTAGATATTTTAGTGATCGTGATGTGATTTAATGCTAAGATTTATTATCACAGCTACGAAAGTTCTCTCGCCGTTCTTACGTAAGCTAACGTACAGAAGTGAGTAGCGAAAACATGAAAAATCTCTCAATCAGTCTTTTATTTAATATAGATTTTTAGGTCTTACCTTACCTTTTAGGTTTTATAAAGCTTCATTTTGAAAACGCCAACGCTTGTATATTTTTGCTTCTAATCATAAAATATACAAGAGGCTACATCCTGTGTATCCCCAAAGTAACACATGCATTGCGTAGTTAATGTAATTATGAGGCCGTAACGTAAACGGGCCCAACTTGTAGCGATTAGAGATTGTCTCCACCCAGGGGCGCACAACACTTTGGTAAATGACAAGTCAACTTCACTTAGGTAAGTAAGGTAGTAGGCTTTAGGTAAGTCCTGGACATACAAGTAGGTGAATAACTCTGTGATATGAATTGTTTACTAACATGTACTACAATGATAGTCTAGTTAATATGACCTTGGGATCGAACACTGGATTGATTTTGAACATGGATTGGAATAACTATCCAAATTAATTCTTACCTGTTTCGTGCTCCGAAAGCACGTAATGACGTCGGTCAGTCCTGCGTCTGATCTCTCTTCGGTCATGTCAGATTATTATCCCATCAAAAGTGCACCTTTATGCACTCATTTGTGCGTTTAAATATCTTCTGGATAGTTAGCTAGTGTCCGTTGAGATTGGCGACCAAAATTCTGTTATGAGGACATTATTTTTTTCCCATTTTGAACTGATCATGAATTGTTACCTTGCTGTGGTAACAGTTTCTACACAGCAACCAAAAAAGTTACTACCTGTAAAATTAACAAATCCAAATGGGTCTCATAACATAACTGGCGTAACAAATGTGTAACAATATAATTTTATGTTACGATCCATTATTTTATGTCACTATCCATTATTTTACGTACAATCTGGAACTGAAATATTAATCATCATGATCATCTCTAAACATCTTCATCTAAATTTATTTATTAATTCATGAGCTTTTACTTACAGGGATTGCTATTTGTTAACAGTGTAACAGATAGGTCCGAACCCCTCTAAATATTTATGCTATTATAAGATCTGTTTACACAAGTTTACCCGTTAAAATATGACTGGACTCTGTGTTTTTATTTTAAAACCTTTTTTACGGGGGGATTCCTTCAAAAGGTACCTCTGGGGAAGAGACCGGGTAGTATGGAATTCTTACCTCACTAAAACCACTCCGGTGATCACCATCAGCGCATGGAGGGAGGTCCCCGGTCCTCTTAAGAGACCAATTGACAGTGTTAAACAGTAAGATTCAGACAAGGATTTAGACACCATCATATTTCAATTGATCATACTTAAGATTTTTTTTAAAATTATTTCTTTCAAGTCAAATATATATTATATCTATTTTATGGTATTACAGATGACATTTTCATACAAAAAAATGCACATTAATCATTATTTCAATTCACTCTATGCAGAACATCCAAATGTTTGTTACCAATGCAAGTAAATTGGAGGCAAATGTCTGTATTCATTGGAAAAGTTAATGAAACTTGCCCCAAGTTAATGATTCACTCCCCACTCATTGTGTACCCGAATTGTTTACCTTATGTGTTTTTGCTAGTATTATTCACCTACGAGTATGTCGGCCAGTGTCTGCTTATGTATTAAATATTATTTCGGCTTCACTCACATGTTGATTGGGATTACCCGACTAGGTCTGAACTCAAACGGAGTCCATTTTTAAGAGCGAGCGTAGTCAGGTAGTCGGATGATATGACGAAAGTAGTCAGACTTGAGAATAATTATTATTCTCAATACTTTGGCAAGTTTCTAAAAATAACTTGGCAACAAGACACTTGCTAACTACCTTATTAAATACCTTACAGTTAAAAAAATAAGGAGCAAATCTCAACAAATCATCTCATCTATAAGCTTTATTAGTTTTGAGTTCGCCTTATAAAATAAGACCAACTCAAAACTTCTTGCTCAAGCAAGTGAAACTATTTTGTGATACAAATTTACACCACACAAATTAATTCGCTAAATGTAAAATTGTTTTCTCATTGGTCGCTTTTGAAAATAAGGTCAGATTACGAGTAGATCTATAGTCATACTGGTTTATAGCGCGAATAGGTTGACTCGACTAGGGTAGGGCAGGGCCAGGGTATGGTAGGACCAGGGTTTTGGTGTTGCCTCACTATGGGTGGCGATGATCAGTAATCATCAGGCAAGTTCGTTTTCCCCTTTTTCCATAACAAAAGATGAATTTAAGTCAATATTCACATGAGTTTTGAAATTTTGGAGATGATTGAACTAAAAATATTTGGCAATTTTTCCAATTCTGTTTATCGCAGGCGCTTCTACATGCATCCATCTTCCTTTCAAAGCTAGTAAGTTTCACTATTCTGTTTGAGTGGCTGTGAAAAATATACTACTACAGCACCAAACTACTAGGCGCACAGAAAGCGAAACGACTGTAAAGAATACAAAATAAAAGTGCATTACATGTATCTGAAAACACTTTTAGCGTCAAACTAACGCAATAAAAGCAAAGGGTGCATTCTGGCACGTGACGCCTCAGGCACTACGCTAAGTTAATGCAGACTGCTTGCAAATTATCAATACAATTAAATTTCAAATGTTAGTAACGGTTGTGACATTTCCCGGGGCGGGAGTGATTGTGGCAGACTTAAAAAAATAGGGTTCATGTGTACTGGTGCGAGATTGGATTAAAGATTGTGTTATGAGAAAGCAGTGCTGTACTTAATGGATAATGAATTGTGCAATAGATAAAATTTTGGTGTATCAGTTATGTTTTTTGGAATAAAAATGTACTGTTAGGCTAAAACACGTGTAATTACTTTTGCGACAAACTTGCTTAGGTGTCTTCAACAATTTGTTATCACAATATCTTTAGCAGAAAATATGAGTAGCTATTATAGTACCGAGTAGTAGTAGTAGTAGTAGTACCGAGAGTTAATAATGTCTATGGAGACCGAACATTAAAAAAGCATATCCCTTATATACTCAATAATTTACCAGACGAAATCAGGGGCGAAAAAAAGAAAAATAAATTTAAGAACAAACTAAAAAAATATCTATTTAGTACACTTCCTTAACATATCTAAATAATTATGATTAAACACATACCTAACTATTATATAATAATTATTAATATATTGTTATATGACTATCATATAACTATAACTAAATATAGCTATAAAATATATTATAATATTGATATTTAAACTACGAAATACTTACATATTATATAATATATAAATATAGGTCACAAAATGTAAGTCTACATAAATAATATATATATATATATTAATATAAGTATGATACATATTATAATAAAACTACAAACTATATTAACTACTATAAATACCATATATTACCTATACTAATAAAATATAGTTAATAAGTCTTAAATAAGTTATATTTAAATATATTATTAAGATAATTCTGTGATCCAACAGACAAACTATGTATATAGTTTTGTTGGACATTTTATTAGATTAGATTACCTACAATGTACCTTTTATCATTAAAATAAATAAATAATAAATAATAAATAGTATTTTTGTAATAAAACGTGTAACATCTTAAATAAGTACGGCTTGTAAAAGTGTTATCGGTAGATACTATATTTCAATTTGCGGGTTCTAAAAAAAATTGGTTTATTGTTAAATATGAGGTGGAAAATATAGCTACGACCCACTTGATGGTAAGCGGTTACCGTCACCTATGGACACGCTTGCAATACCAGGGGCATCACTTGTGTGTTAAAGAAAGAAAGACAGAAATTATATTTATTTCAGCGTCAAAAAACACAACAACGTAGCATATTCTAGCGTTACCGATCATTGTGTGATTTTTAAAGGATTTAAGGAAAAAACAGCTTGGGCCTTCGTTGCTCTCACTAAGATGACCGTACAAAAAGGAACTTTAAATTTAATCAAAAACTGCCACGCCGACATTTTGTAAGTATCCCGATACCCATCGTTTTTTTACGGGGGGAATCCTTCAAAAGGCACCCGGCTTCCAGGGAAGTAACCGGGTAGTGTGGGATTCTTACTTCACTAAAATCAACCCGGTGATCACCATCAGCAAATGGAGGAAGGTCGGGGTCCTCTTACCACTATCGAGCCGGCTCGTACATACTAAAATGCTCAAACCATGCCCTTTTACTCAAAAGAATACTACAAATAGGTAGTAGATATTTTAGTGATCGTGATGTGATTTAATGCTAAGATTTATTATCACAGCTACGAAAGTTCTCTCGCCGTTCTTACGTAAGCTAACGTACAGAAGTGAGTAGCGAAAACATGAAAAATCTCTCAATCAGTCTTTTATTTAATATAGATTTTTAGGTCTTACCTTACCTTTTAGGTTTTATAAAGCTTCATTTTGAAAACGCCAACGCTTGTATATTTTTGCTTCTAATCATAAAATATACAAGAGGCTACATCCTGTGTATCCCCAAAGTAACACATGCATTGCGTAGTTAATGTAATTATGAGGCCGTAACGTAAACGGGCCCAACTTGTAGCGATTAGAGATTGTCTCCACCCAGGGGCGCACAACACTTTGGTAAATGACAAGTCAACTTCACTTAGGTAAGTAAGGTAGTAGGCTTTAGGTAAGTCCTGGACATACAAGTAGGTGAATAACTCTGTGATATGAATTGTTTACTAACATGTACTACAATGATAGTCTAGTTAATATGACCTTGGGATCGAACACTGGATTGATTTTGAACATGGATTGGAATAACTATCCAAATTAATTCTTACCTGTTTCGTGCTCCGAAAGCACGTAATGACGTCGGTCAGTCCTGCGTCTGATCTCTCTTCGGTCATGTCAGATTATTATCCCATCAAAAGTGCACCTTTATGCACTCATTTGTGCGTTTAAATATCTTCTGGATAGTTAGCTAGTGTCCGTTGAGATTGGCGACCAAAATTCTGTTATGAGGACATTATTTTTTTCCCATTTTGAACTGATCATGAATTGTTACCTTGCTGTGGTAACAGTTTCTACACAGCAACCAAAAAAGTTACTACCTGTAAAATTAACAAATCCAAATGGGTCTCATAACATAACTGGCGTAACAAATGTGTAACAATATAATTTTATGTTACGATCCATTATTTTATGTCACTATCCATTATTTTACGTACAATCTGGAACTGAAATATTAATCATCATGATCATCTCTAAACATCTTCATCTAAATTTATTTATTAATTCATGAGCTTTTACTTACAGGGATTGCTATTTGTTAACAGTGTAACAGATAGGTCCGAACCCCTCTAAATATTTATGCTATTATAAGATCTGTTTACACAAGTTTACCCGTTAAAATATGACTGGACTCTGTGTTTTTATTTTAAAACCTTTTTTACGGGGGGATTCCTTCAAAAGGTACCTCTGGGGAAGAGACCGGGTAGTATGGAATTCTTACCTCACTAAAACCACTCCGGTGATCACCATCAGCGCATGGAGGGAGGTCCCCGGTCCTCTTAAGAGACCAATTGACAGTGTTAAACAGTAAGATTCAGACAAGGATTTAGACACCATCATATTTCAATTGATCATACTTAAGATTTTTTTTAAAATTATTTCTTTCAAGTCAAATATATATTATATCTATTTTATGGTATTACAGATGACATTTTCATACAAAAAAATGCACATTAATCATTATTTCAATTCACTCTATGCAGAACATCCAAATGTTTGTTACCAATGCAAGTAAATTGGAGGCAAATGTCTGTATTCATTGGAAAAGTTAATGAAACTTGCCCCAAGTTAATGATTCACTCCCCACTCATTGTGTACCCGAATTGTTTACCTTATGTGTTTTTGCTAGTATTATTCACCTACGAGTATGTCGGCCAGTGTCTGCTTATGTATTAAATATTATTTCGGCTTCACTCACATGTTGATTGGGATTACCCGACTAGGTCTGAACTCAAACGGAGTCCATTTTTAAGAGCGAGCGTAGTCAGGTAGTCGGATGATATGACGAAAGTAGTCAGACTTGAGAATAATTATTATTCTCAATACTTTGGCAAGTTTCTAAAAATAACTTGGCAACAAGACACTTGCTAACTACCTTATTAAATACCTTACAGTTAAAAAAATAAGGAGCAAATCTCAACAAATCATCTCATCTATAAGCTTTATTAGTTTTGAGTTCGCCTTATAAAATAAGACCAACTCAAAACTTCTTGCTCAAGCAAGTGAAACTATTTTGTGATACAAATTTACACCACACAAATTAATTCGCTAAATGTAAAATTGTTTTCTCATTGGTCGCTTTTGAAAATAAGGTCAGATTACGAGTAGATCTATAGTCATACTGGTTTATAGCGCGAATAGGTTGACTCGACTAGGGTAGGGCAGGGCCAGGGTATGGTAGGACCAGGGTTTTGGTGTTGCCTCACTATGGGTGGCGATGATCAGTAATCATCAGGCAAGTTCGTTTTCCCCTTTTTCCATAACAAAAGATGAATTTAAGTCAATATTCACATGAGTTTTGAAATTTTGGAGATGATTGAACTAAAAATATTTGGCAATTTTTCCAATTCTGTTTATCGCAGGCGCTTCTACATGCATCCATCTTCCTTTCAAAGCTAGTAAGTTTCACTATTCTGTTTGAGTGGCTGTGAAAAATATACTACTACAGCACCAAACTACTAGGCGCACAGAAAGCGAAACGACTGTAAAGAATACAAAATAAAAGTGCATTACATGTATCTGAAAACACTTTTAGCGTCAAACTAACGCAATAAAAGCAAAGGGTGCATTCTGGCACGTGACGCCTCAGGCACTACGCTAAGTTAATGCAGACTGCTTGCAAATTATCAATACAATTAAATTTCAAATGTTAGTAACGGTTGTGACATTTCCCGGGGCGGGAGTGATTGTGGCAGACTTAAAAAAATAGGGTTCATGTGTACTGGTGCGAGATTGGATTAAAGATTGTGTTATGAGAAAGCAGTGCTGTACTTAATGGATAATGAATTGTGCAATAGATAAAATTTTGGTGTATCAGTTATGTTTTTTGGAATAAAAATGTACTGTTAGGCTAAAACACGTGTAATTACTTTTGCGACAAACTTGCTTAGGTGTCTTCAACAATTTGTTATCACAATATCTTTAGCAGAAAATATGAGTAGCTATTATAGTACCGAGTAGTAGTAGTAGTAGTAGTACCGAGAGTTAATAATGTCTATGGAGACCGAACATTAAAAAAGCATATCCCTTATATACTCAATAATTTACCAGACGAAATCAGGGGCGAAAAAAAGAAAAATAAATTTAAGAACAAACTAAAAAAATATCTATTTAGTACACTTCCTTAACATATCTAAATAATTATGATTAAACACATACCTAACTATTATATAATAATTATTAATATATTGTTATATGACTATCATATAACTATAACTAAATATAGCTATAAAATATATTATAATATTGATATTTAAACTACGAAATACTTACATATTATATAATATATAAATATAGGTCACAAAATGTAAGTCTACATAAATAATATATATATATATATTAATATAAGTATGATACATATTATAATAAAACTACAAACTATATTAACTACTATAAATACCATATATTACCTATACTAATAAAATATAGTTAATAAGTCTTAAATAAGTTATATTTAAATATATTATTAAGATAATTCTGTGATCCAACAGACAAACTATGTATATAGTTTTGTTGGACATTTTATTAGATTAGATTACCTACAATGTACCTTTTATCATTAAAATAAATAAATAATAAATAATAAATAGTATTTTTGTAATAAAACGTGTAACATCTTAAATAAGTACGGCTTGTAAAAGTGTTTAAGTTGAAGTGATTAAAAGTTTGCTAATCAAACATGATAGATTACTCAGACAAAAGAACTTCGAAATAAACAATCTTCAACTAAATTTTATGCTAAGGTAGAATAATTTTAGGAAAGTTCATTAGCCGATGACTAATAAATTCCAAATATTATGCGTGATCATATTAGTACTACAAATTTCAATACACAAATGAGTAAGCTAATTTCCTTCGCAAAGGTCTTATAGTACCATTCGAATCGTACGGCAGTTAGCACTGCCTCCTTTATTAATTGGTCCATTGCTGTAAGTAATTGCACACTGCAGACTAACTGGGCCCATTACTGTGTAGTAGATGTACCAAACTGCAGCATATCTTTATTAATTGCTAAGTTACAGTACATAGTTAATAGTTGTGGAATATGTTTTGGTAGTTGTGTTTGTTTAGGGCCCTTAAAGGGATGAACAGATAGCAAATACATTTTAAAAAGTTTAACTTTATATTCTAACTTGGCTGAAACGAAAACTACTTTTTATTATAACTAAATTTCGCGTCGCAATACAAATTATTAAAAAAAAACTTAAATAGTGGACGATAATTATTTTACCTACTTAGTCTAAAATGGAAAGAAAAATAATATTAAGCTCTTATTTGTAATATTACAGAAGTAGATTCGTAAAAACTTATAATAATATGACATCATAATCCTGTATATTACGACATTGCTGTTTAATATTTTCCTTTATAATAAACCATCCTTATTCACTCGGATTGCTGCCTAATATTGGGCTAATACGTGGTCTAATGTGGTTCATTACATAAATATAGCTTACAAGATACAACGGAGTCGCCGAAATGAGATGCGTAGTCCTCCGGCCGGCGACTGTCACATTCGAAAGAGAGATGTGAATTTTATGCAATCCTGATCTTAGATAACGCAGAGAGGAGGGTGCGGAGGCCTAGATAGTCGCTTTATTTTAATACGAACCGACAACAAATAACGAATAAATATTCCCTTTTTTATTGTTGAGTTGTGACGCGAACACTTTGATTTAGGGTGAAATGAGAGGGGTCCAACAACGAATTGTGGTTGAGATTATTCTGGATAGCACAGGGATTTATATTACTGTAGCTGTCAGAAATCCGAGTGGTATCAAATTTCATCAATATTTTTCGAGTGTTGACCCGCAATTTGGGATTGAGTTCTTATTATGGATTTGGATAAATTTTTCGATTGAACATTGATGTTGAATTCGAATGCGGCTTGATCGGAAAGGGTAATTCAGCCATTTTGAAAATCCATTTTAGTTTTACTCTTTCAAATTTCAAGTCTCGGAGCCTAGGTATAGGTTTGTCTGTTTTGAATAGGGCGTTTTCATTTACGTATCGATAAGGTAGGCCTTTTATGCTTAGAGTGATATGGGTTTGACACCCTCAATCACACAATGTCTTTCTATTTTTGACGTGTCTGCATCTTGTTGAGGCTAAACACATATTATATAGGTTACATAAAATATTGCGATCCACATATAGGTAACTTAAGTAGGTATTGTCAGAATCAATTGCCTGATGAGCATGAGTTATGTAATTTTGCATTCATTACATTTAGAGAAAAAAATATTATTTTAAAAATGTGTATATTAATTTGAATCCATTTGAAAATACCAAAGGATTCGTTTAATTAACTTTCTGGCGTACATCGTCATATGCAATCGAGACTGTTTTTATTTCATTTAACAACACGGGTACAAAGTAAACAAAATGTATGAAAATAAAGCAAATATTGTTTCTGTTATTAGATGACCAAACTAAATAACGCTGTACCCGAGGGGAAACCTTCTGTCCACTACCTAAGTGTAGTTTGGTACACGTGTTTCATGGATTCAAAGTTTTAGAGCCTTTATACACGGGACCCTTTTGTTACTACAAAGTAAGTATTAATTTTATTAAAGCATAGCATCGCGGCTGAATCGCTTTTGCATTACTATGCAAAAGCGATTCAGCCGCGATGCTATGCTTTATAGTTTGTTGTGTAATGTATAAAAATAGTTATAAGAATTACAGTGATACAGATGCTTAATTTCAATAATTTGAAACAGATTCTAAACGCATTTAGTTGCGATTATGATGCATGAACAATGCTAATCTGACTATAAAAAACGTGAACAATAATCTGACTGCTACTGAATTGCTACAGCTTTAAGTAGAAATCATTATTTTAGTATACAACTTAAATCGAAGGTAGCTTGATCAAACTTTGCAGAAATTAGAAATTAATCACACAATAAAATATCATTGATATTTTATTCTGCTCTTCACACCATTCCGAAAATATGTTGGCACTCCTAAGAGATGCTTTACATCTGAATAACATGACAAACTCCTACATATTATGAAATTATGACACTTAGTTTTCTTTAATCAACCATTTAATTAGATAAAAAGGCAGGAGCTAAAATGTAGCTCACAAAAAAAACCATCGCTTTTTATATCGCAATAGCATAGCTTCAAAAAGTCGTCGTGTATAAAGTCCCTAAAACCACCCTCACGCTATAAAAACAATCAGTTCGTTTTGAAATAAGAAGCAGACGCGGACTGCAAGTTCACTTTTTATAGGGGACGAGAAATTATGTTTCAGTGATATATGGAGACACTTCGCTCGGAATTTAAACGTCCCGTTTTCGTAACGGTTACTTACAGCAGCTAGGTAGGGCGCGAGTATGACCCTTAATAAATTCAGAATAAAAGAGTTCGTTGGAAAAATTGTTGCTATCACGTTTGAATGTTTTATTGTTGCGGTAATTTTATTAGTAACCAGCTTAGAGCAATTTATGTCTTAAGTCAATTCATGGTCTATCTATGTGTAAATTTTCATCTAAATCTGTTCAATATGGTTTACACGTAACCAAGATCCAAACATCTTCACAAACTTTTACATTTATAATATACATATTAGTAGGATTTAATTTAGTCAAATACTTAGGTTTTTACAGCAGCTTTTTAGTTAAAAGTTAATTCTGGCCATGTAGATAAAAAAAATCGTGTGGTGTCAAATAGGACCTGGCTGACTATAGATTTCAAAGGGTTCTGACTGACATCAATCGACCAATATCTACCTAAGGAAGAAAAATTGCCAATATAATAATATAAAAGTAATTCCAAGCCTAGTAAGATGATTTGGTCTACGTTAAAAGTATTTCTGTGACTCTAATGAAACTGAAGATCCTTATCATTTTTGAAGAAAGGTTGACATCACACCTCAATCACTTTTTTTTATGTGTAAGAAGGAACCCGTCGGGGGTTATTTTACGACCAAGGGGGGAGATAGGACTATGTCCGATTAACACCGACTAAAGAACTCACGGTGTGTTCCTTGAGTTGCCTCTGGACGGGTGGTTATGGGATGCCCTTGCGAATTCATCGCGCTTATCTCTTTAACCTGAAAAAGATGCGTTATCATTAATATTTTCAAGTACAGAGCGATCTAATATTAATATTCTAGATCACTTTCTTAATAAAGCATAATCACTTGCTGAGTTCACGACAACAAAGGTAAAGTTTATCTCGATCAAACCGTTGGCTATCTTTCTTCCTGGTAGCAGATGGCTGTGATAAAGATTGCACGACTGATTCTGTACTCGTCGCTGTGACCCTAACCGTATTAGAACTCTTGGTAAGTGGAACATGAGAGCCATTTAATTTATCAACTTGCTCGGTGGCTAGCCAACTTTATTTCCAGGATTTTTTTAAGGAGTGCAATGGGTTTTATAGCGGTAATATTTTGTTCTCTTCAGAGTGCAATCTTTTGTGGATTTTGAACTTATACCGTTTTATTATGAAATATGGCGTAAGAATTGTTTCTGATTCAAGAACGAGGGTTACTGAAGTTCAACCTTTTTGTTATTAATACACTTAAAGAGTTAATATCTTTGGATTACTTTCTCATTGAGTTATACAGCAACTCTTGTGCTAAATAGCTGAATGTCTGAATTAAATTTACGTTGCCAACCTATTTAATATGACCTCTTGGCTCAGAATACCTACATCAGCCACGACAACAATAGTTTGGTTAACTATTTAATCATCTTCCTAGCCTTATTTTTCCCAAACTTTGTTAGGGTCGACTTCTAATCTAACCGGATGCAGCTGAACTTATCAACGGAGCGACTGCCTATCTGAACCCAGCAACCCTACGATACGATATTCTGAAGTTAGATCAGTTGTCAGGATTTTATGAGGGTACTGACTCCCTATATCGATTGTTAAAAATCTGCATGACTGCCGGGGCCAACGGCTTAACGTGCGTTTTGAGGCACAGAGCAGGTGATAACTTTATAATACGCACATAACTTCGAAAAGTCAGAGTTGCGTGCCTTGGGTTCGAATCTGAGACATCTGACTTGCCAGTCACGGTCATACCACTAGGCTATCACTGCTTAGGTTAACTATTTAAGCATCCTAATAAAAGAAACGTAGAAAAGCACGTACAAAATTTTACTTACTCCATAACGGGTTCATCTAAAATTCCACATTCATTCTTCACGAACATCTGTAACGAGTTAGCCTAAGGGTATAGCCAAAAGTCAGACACTCCACAATCGAATTATTTTTTATTTCGATCAATAAATGGCATTGGATTTGTTCAGCCAGCGCCACGTGTTGCCTCCGGCTGTACTCCGAAAGTCCTTTAATGCACAACTCCAGTTTGTCGATTTATCGAATGTCCCAACTAATAGAGGAATTCCATTTAAAAACTTACGTTTTATGCCCTGAGGGAGTGAGTTATTTTTAATGTTTAGAATGCATTTTGAGAATTGTTTGTCGTTCGATTCTCATGAAGGGTGTATTTGATTCATGATATTTTTATGTGGGACTAGAAATAGTAACTAATAATGGGTCATACAAATGTAATATTAAAAAAAATGACTTAAGGTAGCGAGATACATTCTTTGATAACTAAAGGGAGTTTTTTTTTCAGTTTGGAGATACCTACGTCGCTTTAAAAAAAACTAATATCAAATTCGTTGTTTTCCTGAGTAAGATGAGATTACGTAGATACATTACATTTCATGAGATTCCAAGATACTCTGTTCATACATAATTAACTTGTTAGAGATCTTCTCGGAGGATTTGAATGACATTTGGCACATAGACAGACCAAATAGTTTTTAATATTTATAAACACTAACTTTGATCTTACTTTGTAACTTTGATGTGCGTAATGTCATTCAGTCATCCGTTAAGACGTGATTTATTTACAAACTTCCAAATTTTTATTGAAAATGTTATTGTATAGACTCACGCCTGTATTCCCCAGAGGGGGTAGAGCAGAGGTGTGCAGTACACTCACGTTTCGCCGGCTATGTTATAGGTCCCATGTAATAGGGGGCGAGCCTATTGCCATTAACCGTGCGCAATTCCAGACTCCGCGTTGCTACTGCGAATTTCCTAATGGAAAAACTCAATAACATTTTGCTCAACCCGGGGATCAAACCCAGGACCTCGTACTCAGCAGTCACGCTTGCTACCACTAGACTAACGAGGCAGTCATGTTATTAATGTTATTATGTAATAATATTACACAGTATTTCAAAGTCTCATTATTTCCTAAAGAAACTACATTTTCTAAAGCAACGGACTGCTAATGAGAGAAAATATTAATTCAATAAAAATAATTTATACTAACTTTACGCGTTAGAAATAACTTTATTGTCTTTTTGACTAATTAAGAAAACGACAAAAGTTCTAATTGAATTCAGAAGAGAACGCGGTGGGCGTGTCGAGTACCTAATATTTCTTATTTTTTGTAAAAAAAAATGCCTAACGAATATTTCTAATATTTATGCTAATAATTTAAATTAATTAGGAGATTCCATTAAGGCACTTTTTCGGGTTCCGTAGTAAAACCACGTTATAGTTTCGTCAAGTCCATCTGTCTTTCTATTCATCTATCAAAGCTTGTTTATTCGCAGACTATCAATGCTAAAAAGCATAATTATAATCAGCGTGAATTATTTTTTGCTATAAGGGGTCATCTACTTGCGGGTCACCTAAAGTAAGTTATCATCGCAGCGCATGAAAATCCGCAACGCGATGTCGTGGGTGTCGTCGATGCGTTACCGACCTGTTGAGATGTAATTGTAATTAATCGTAATTGGCTTCCGGTAATTGTAACTTTCAATCACAACACAGCAAAAGAGTAATTCTTCATTCCAATATTCAGTGATGGTATGATACTCTAGCCAAAATTTGACTTGGTAAATATTAAAATGTTCGTAAAGCGACGGATAGTTTTACTACCTTAACAAATCGTATTTTTTTAAGCTATAGCCTTTTGGACCTTAGGGCCGGTATTCACCAAAGCAATATTTTTCATTAACATGCCAAATGAAGTTCACATTTCGCCGCCCAAGTTCTCATTTAGTATGAGAAGCAACTACTCCCTTCTCAGACATTTCTTCTAGAAATGCCACTAAGAAGCTACTAAGTAACAAAATAATGATGCAACTTAGCGCAAAATTACATTTTTTTTAAATGAAGACATTTTATTTTCCTATCCTCTTTATAACATCGTATGCTTTAGAAATTGGCACGTCGTCATTCTTCCCATAACCCTTGGCATCCCTAACGACATTTAACTCTACAGACATGTCTTCACAAAGTGTATGTAAATTGGTAAATGTAATAAATTGCATATATTTATCTGGTAATGGGGCTTTAACGTAGGGGTGAGGCAGTGACGGATCGATTGGACAGATTTGTACTGCTTAGTGAAGCTTTTAGGGACGCTAATTTTGGAGACGAGATTGTACACATGTATTCGTAATTGTAAATTTCAAAAGGTATCCACAATCGCTGAAAAGATTACAAGAGATTCAGGAACTTTAAAAAGAAAGTTTTTATTGATCTTTCTATTTATTCTTTATTTAACAAATATAATGCATTACAGTAAATCCCAAAGAAAATTCACGTTCAAAGGCGAGCATATACTGCCTTTTTTAACCACCGACGAAAAAAAAGAGTGTTATAAGTTCAACGTGTGTATCTGTGGTATCGTAGCTTCTAAACAGATTCTTGATATTTTTTTCAACTTGCATGGTAATATGATCGAGAGTGTTCTTAGATAAAAAAAAATTGCAGATGGAGAAACCCCATAACTCTTTACCTGACCTGGTAATGGAATCTTTTCCTTAACGTTGACTAGACAGGAAACAATTTTTTCTAGTTATGCCGCTCATATTTTGAAATAGTTATGGTATAAGTTTTTGCGAAATTTGTATAGAAACAAGTCACGAGAAACAAAATTACAGGTAGGGGTTAGTATAATGCACCAACCATTAAGCCCGTCACAAACGATGAAGATTCTATATTTTATATTTAAATCTATCTTAATATAAAATTTTATTGTATCATCATCGTCTGTGACGGGCTTTACAGTCGTAAGAAGTTACATCCATGATATTTCGAGGACACTAAACCCGAAATAATTTCTGTGATAAAGTATTTCCAAATACGAGATTGAACATAACAATATAGTATCTACCACTTTATCGCGGTCAGCACGCACTGCTTAATTTTCATACTGTCATAACAGTGATAGCATACTTCATTTCAGAGGACCAAGTGAATCGACAAAGAAATAATCAAAATATTTATGAAGTTTGCTGGGATAATGTAGGAAATTAAACGGAGCTGCGACATGCGGGCACACTCAAGCCGTATCTGCAATCGTTATCAAACATTCAGTAGGGGACGTATTGGTAGTTCTTATTACGTATACTGTTGGCATTTACTCAATACATTTTACACAGACCCACCCTGCCGGGCATAACAATTTCGATTAAAACTATTAAGTACTTTTTTTTTCATTATGAAAACGGCTAGTGCTTGACCATGAACTAGTGGTAAGTGATCTTGTGATTGAATATGGAGCTTTTCTGCCTTTTAATCATGAGAACGAAAGTGAGAAAGTAGAGTCCAGACCCAGCCCCAAGATAGATTTCACCGAAAATCATGCCGAAGCACGTCCAAGTTTGAAGTTTATTATATTTTTTTTATAAACAGTTGCCGTTACCTATGGACGCTTGCAACTCCACTTCCAATCACTTGTGCGTTTCAACCCTGTGCGACTAAAGAAGAGAGAATTTGGCTTCTTACTGACTGCATAAAACGCGACAAGACGAATAATACCTTAAACAACTGGATCTACCAGGACTTAAAAAAAAGGGCTGGAGCAAAATTAAATACACTGAATGCAGTCGTAACAGCACAAGCAAATAAAGTATAGTAAGATCTGAGTCTTAATCTTGATTAAATCGCAAACCTAATCACAATCCTGTTTTTACTAGGGCAAAAACCGTTTATCAGCCAGGAAACAGCATGCCCACGCAGGCACTCGCCACAGCACGAACTTTGCAAGTTTATATTTGTATTTGGGATCTAGATTGAGTTCGTAATTCAAAAGTAAGTTCCCTGATCTTATCTTATCAATAGCCACAAAATTCACACAAATACGTAATACATCAACAGACCAATCCACAATAACATGATTATCTCAAGTCATACATTCTGCAAAATAAGCTATTATTACCAAGCGAAAATTCCTGATACTAAAGGCTTAAAGGGGAATACTTCAGTAATTAAACCAAAGTAATTATTCCATGATTATATGCAGAATTAATAGGGCTTGTCAAAGGGCTAATGATCCATGGAATGGTTGTCAAAGGCAGTTATGTACTCATAGTGAAATTATTAGCATGGATAGGATTATTGGCATATAAAGGGTGTTAGTGTGTGTGTGTGTGGTGTTTGACTTGACAGTCATAAACGAGGATACATGTACCTATGTTACAGCAAAGGGGTTGACACGAAGTTCTGAGACAGTCTCCTCTCTATGGATATATTTGACGCTGTTGTCTTTTCCTAATTATAACAGTAACGACACAGGGTGTCTGCGAAGTTCTCTAATTTAATTAATTGCTAAGTAATTATAAACTGTATGCATATAACGCAATATAAGTACAGTCTTACCTTTGTTCTCAAATGACTGTAAATACATGAGTTGTTGTTTCCTGAAACAATTTGAAAGTAAATTTGTTAGCGTGGAAAGCCGAACATTTATTAAAATCAATCCTATTAATATTATAAATGTGAGAGTTTGTGAAGATATTTGAATGTTTGTCATACAATTACGCGTAAACCGTTAAGCGGATTTGTATAAAATTTTGCACACAAACAGACCATGATTTGATTTAACACTAATATTTTTTATTCGAAAGTTAAGATAAATTTGAGATAGGATGAGATAATATTAGTTAGTTAGCACGCTTTTAGTAGTATCACTATCACGCAATAGTTCTCAGCCTCACTGTATGCAATACAAGATTTACAAGAAAGAACTACAAAGAATTTGCATTCACCCCCATTTTACCTGTCAATATTATTTCAAGTTTCAATATTATAACAAGAACTAAAGAGGGGAGTTGAGATCTAACAATACACCTGTCTCTCTCTATGAGGTGTGCCCTACGAAATACACCTAATATGTCAGTTGAAACAAGATTTTTTCTCCCCTCGGCGTCAATTTAGTTCGCGACACGTCAATAATATAAAATTGGGGTTCCGATCTTTGTTTTCCCTTTATCGAGTCTATATGCTACGATTATCGGATATTTTTTTGTTTGAATTTTGAACACTGTAAAATTTTATGATTTGATTCAGTGCATCGTGTAACGTGATTGGATGTGACGGCGCAAAAGCATTTTATTCTTTTGTTATTTTCAAAGTTGACAGCAGTTGTATTCCAATAAGCAGCGAGTTGATACCTATATAGAATATAATTTTTCCAGTAGAATAATAAATTATTAGAAAATAAATTATATCTAATGTGACTGTGAAAGGGTCAATGAGTATGAGAAGGTTATTTTTTAGGCAGGTAATAATCTACTCCTACATAATAACAGACTTAATTCAATTCTTAATTAGATAAAAATTTCTTAAATATAATTAATAGATGTCAAATAGAAAAATTCGTGATTCGTTTGTCATATACTCGTATAGGAAAATAATTCGAAAAAAATATCTGTACTTCAGTTTAGCTCAGTGTTTAAGACCTAACTATAACTAATATAAACTACAGGTATCTAATTAGTCAAAATTTGACCGATTTTTTTTTATTTTTCCATTTTTTTTATTGATGATAAAGCTTGTCAAAACTAAACAAAAATAGAAAAATATTGATTCACAAACCAAAAAAGAAAATGGCATTGAACTAGGCAAGCACATTTCTAAATGATGTATATAATGAAGCCCTGATTCACTATCTACGGATATGCACTACCTACTAATTAAACAAAAAACTGGAACGAAATTTGTGTGAAATTGTTCAGGTACGGTAATGGAAAGTACCTGTAAATTGTGAAAATGGCCATAAATCTATTAAAATATTTATCTTACACTTGATTGTCTCATTGTCTTTATAAGGCTCAAATGTAATGATACTAACCTGTACCTACAATAAACTTAAATACGCGTGGCAAAGGAATATAAAACAAATGGCGATGATTAAAACTTTTGGGAACTTTGAACAAAAATCACTCGAAGTTGCTCAGCTGTGAAAAAGTTGCTTGATTACATTCAGACCTCAAAAGGCTTAACCTTTAACATTTTTATTTGAGAATTCATTGTACCTTAATTTTTATTTCAACTATAATAAAATTTATATTGTTTGAATTCATTTGAAATAGAACAAAAGGTTCTTTAAGAAAATTCAAGTTGAAGATATTGTTCATGATGGTTTTTTTAGATGGTTGCGTATCCAAGTAGGCCGCTGCAAACACTATTTGGGAAAATAAAGGATTATAAATCTTTCTCAAAATCAAAATATTTTTATTCATGTAGACCATTTGAGGCACTTTTGAATAGTCATAATTCTAATATTGTTATAAGAGTGACTCTAGTTGCCAGTTCCAAGGGCAGCCTACCCTTCATGGAGAAGAATATGGCAAGAAACTCCATGGTTGCTCTTTTAAATAATGGCTTACAATATTTTTAGATTCTCTCATTCAAATCCCGGAAACTTGCTCAGAGAGCTTGTGACCGCTAGAACTAAAAACAAATATCTTAAATTTTGTGAGTACTAATGTAACATAATAATTATATGATATGGATGAGACATATTTAAGTACCAAACAACTGGTAATTTTGAATGTAGTATGAAAATTGCGCTAGTGGCGCTCCCAGTTCTTGCAGATTCTTTTGGCCAAACTATACTTTTGTGATTTTTAGAAAAAGTACAAGAATAATATTATTGCTTTATTAGAAAAAGTACAAGAATAATAAAGTTTTTTTTTTCAAACCATTGCTTTATACATTTAAAAAAATGTTCAAAAGAAATAAATGTACAACGCGTTGTATGTATGTAGCAACAAGAGTGCCTAACTCTATTTAAAAGCTGTAGAATAAAATATCTTATCTTGTAAAACTTCAAAACTTTTCATAATCTACCTACGTTTCTAATATTGTTAAGTACCTTTATATGTTTGAGAGCTGCTTTGGTATTTGTATCTTTTGAAATTTCATTTTTAAATAGTTATATTATAAATATGAAAAGTACCTTAACATTGCCAATAAGCTTAGTATTTTTAAAGAAAAAATATAAAGAAGCCGTAAGAATTAGATTTGAATCATACATTTTCTTTAATGTCAATCAACTCCAATAAAAAATATACACAGCTATTCTTTTTTCATTACAAGATGAATGCTTAATAACTGATGATACATTAACATCGAAAAGTAATTTACTTATCAAAGAAAAATAGACGCACATCGTTAATATATACTGGTATAATGAAAATGCTTTTGTATCAAAATTAGTAATTTAAACGAACAACAAAGATTACTAGGGCTGACAGGCTAACGACAAAATAACCGCTGTTATAAAGCCATCAGTTGCAATAAAGGAAACGTAACACGGAAACAGACATGGCACGCTCCCATTCATACCATGGACAGTAAAAATAATGATCAGCCTTCCTGTCACCGCTTCGGCTGCAACCATCGGAAACGTTTCACCATTGATTTTTCCGCAAATAATACAGTCTCGAAATTTCGCTTCGGTCTTCATTGTTTCCACTGTCACCCTAGTTCCCCTACCACTATCGTCGCATGGTTTTGAGTGCATTAGATTCGCTCAAACACATTCGGCACTGTCGGTTTCCTGGACGGTGGCCGACACGTGGCTTCAAATATAAAAGACTTCACGCTTGATCAACTTACCGATATAGATGTGAATGGAATTGCCCTTATTGTGTAATATTAGGAGGGTCATTTGGAGCATCAAATATGGCTGCAGATAAACCGGTTTCCATATCAAAAACAGACGCAGATTATGCCACAATTTTACTTAACTGTTCGAAATATGTGTTTAAAAATAATGATTGATTGACATCTGCATATTTTATAGGCGACAACTAGTCGTAATCAACTCTGACGTTTCATGCAAATCTGTTTCGGTCCTTTTTATCTGGAGCTCTTTCATTGTCGTAATGTGATTAGGAAAGGCCCCAATCGAGGTACCCTCTTTCAGAAGGGCGCTAAATAAGATGCGACGTTTTCCGCCTCGGGCACCTTTGATAGTACTTTTTAAAGCTGTGTCACGAATTCCGAACCTCTCTTTTATTGGTCGCCATTATGATAATTACATTAAGGGCCGTCCGTTGCCGATACTTCGTCTTTCGAATTTGTTCTGTTGTTACGGTAAGGCGTTTGCCTCTTGAATATTGAGCAGCTCATTTGCGAAAATCGCACCTATTCTCTACGTGACACTTTTATTCCACAAAGTCCTCCGGCATTAAGTTTCTTAGACTGGAATCAAATTATCCGAAATTAAAAATTTATTCACGCAGTTGACTGACACTCATTTAGCGAAAGTTAAAACGTTGTCAGTTCTATGAATCTTGAACATATAAATATTTGAATTTTTTATTTAAATTTCTCTTATCTTTAAAATAATTTTCAAAGAATTTAAAAACGTGATTTCAAAGTGCTTTAAAATCTAGTTAGTGATTCATTTTGAGACAGGACTGTTGACTTGTTAAAGATATTTTTTACTTAAACTAAGTAAAAGTTTGTTTTCAGCTTTTTTTGCAAAACAAACAGTTTAAAATGCTTTCGGCTATTAGATTTATTTTGAGTAAAATTTTAATGCGACTTTAAAGTTTTCTTTTCAGTATTTAAGTTTCATTTATTACGTAAAATTTACCAGATTGATAAGGCATATTTTTAAGTGGCACAAATAATGGCACTTTCACTGCGATGATCTTGATCTTATAAAACTATACAGTAACATAATTTTAAATCGAATTGTGGAACCCAAAATTATTCAATTTCATTTGAATTTTATTCATCAATCAATCGCCAATCTCTTTTGATACTAAATCTAAAAACATTCTTGTAGTTTCTATTCTACACAGATTAAATTGAAATGTATCAACAATAAAAACAAAAGTTGCTTCAAAACATGTCTGTTGTTTATTCGTACGGACGAAATATTTTTCGTTTGTTAAATTGAAACGTTTTTATTTATTCTAAAAACACAGTCGTTGATTGTTTTTTGTTCCAATTATTCTAAACATCACTATTTTCACTATTCACTAGTTTGAT
The DNA here is from genome assembly GCA_936450705.2 of Protodeltote pygarga. Lineage (NCBI taxonomy): Eukaryota > Metazoa > Arthropoda > Insecta > Lepidoptera > Noctuidae > Protodeltote > Protodeltote pygarga. The sequence goes on along the minus strand of OW388257.2, from coordinate 9,877,506 downwards.
AACTAAATTAAAACAAGCAAGAATATTTTTTACTTGAGTAAACACGTATTTTAAAGTTTTCACACTTTTAAAGGGTCGGAAATGAATATGAACGTGCTGAGTGATGTCATAGTTCAATCATAAACCATACTGCATTGTGTACACTAGGTTTAAATAACGAAGATCCTAAAAAAGCAGTTGGACGCAGAATCGTGACAAAAAGCATTAAGCGTGTCCTTAAGAAATTTGCATTTGAAATAAAGGCGTCTCCACCCAAATCACATTACCACAAATTTAAGGCCAAAATGTCGTGTCATTTTGGTGAACACTTTCAACCACGCCCGTAAAATAAAATGCTAACGTAGTTTATTAATCGTATAGGAGTTTTGCAGAATCATTGTGAGTGTGAAAGATCATGGTAAAACCGCCTTTAGCAAACCGTTAGGCTTGGGGCTGAGTTGTTGTAGATACAAAATTGGGGGGATACAAACTTAGATATAATAATTTTATTGCAATCTTATATTGTCAACTTTTTGGAATACAACAATCAATATTGGAGCTTGGCACTCTATGCCGTCTGGTTTTATCAAATGAAATTTCAAGAAATATTTCTAACGTGTCTGTATGTCTGTCTGTGTAACTCCTAAATGGACCGATTTTGAGTTTGTTTTTTTTATTTGTAAGATGAATTGATCGTGTGTTCTTAGTTTTAAAAAATAAGATATTTGTGTCGAAGGTTTTAAATTTAAAATATTGTTCAATTGAATCTTAAAACAGAATTTAGAATTTTTATTTATTTTTAAGGTTTTAGTTTATAGGTTTGTATATATAGATAATTTTAATTAGATAATAATTGATATTTAATATTGTAGTGTACCGTTATTCTTTAAATAAAATTCTTTGTTGATACCTAAAAAAAAACAGAATTAACATTATTAGTACTACAGACGAAAAAAGAACTAATGACCTACTTGATTGACCTGATAAAGTAAAAAGTTCTTTTTTAGAAATATTCGATTGTAATGCAAACTAGAAAATATAAATGTCTGAAGTAATGACAAAGCAAGTAAAATACAAAGTCATCGTTGTAGGAATTAGGTCTAAGAGTGAGCTCACAAAATAAAGTTACCTACCTACGCAATAAAATACTTTCGGCTAACATTTCGGATTTTTCCGAAAAAAATTGACATGAAAGCATTATTAGATCAGGAGGTCAATTTTATAATAGTGCTAATTCTCTTGCACGCGCTCTAAACTCATTTAGACTCTCCATCTCTCTTTCTAACAGAGATCATTAGAAAAGGATAGAACATTTTTAGAGCTGTCAAACTAGTCCATTTGCGTGTTATCAACGAGAATTTAGTCGGCATGTCATATAGGTATCATCTAATTTCACGTCAATTACAAGGACGTAGACTAATTTGACAGCTCTAATTTGATAGAACAATTTGCTGTCCTTTTTCGATAGTGTTTATAAGAAAGATAATGGTAGAGAGACTGGTAGAGAATGCCTAAGGCATTAAGTCCGCCAATGTACACTTTTGTGACATGAAGTTTAAATAAATAAATAAATAAAAGAGATATACCTAGTTAGACTAAAATTAGTTTAGTGGGATGTACAAGAGAATCAGCACCAATACGTATTCGAAAAGCGTAGTATTTTTTATTGGTGACAAAATAACGATCCACAATCGCAGTCACGATGGGTCTATGACACCCCATTTTTAGAGATGGGAATTGCACCTTCCATTATTATTTAAGCTTCTGTCCCAACAACAGGCACAATAAAAAAAACAAAAGCATGAGTCATATGTGATTCACTGGACAGGGAATGGGTTAAGATAAATATTGAGGTTCTAACCACGAACAAACAACTTACCTATGTATTGAGTACCTACTAAAAGTATATATCTATGGATGGTCGTATGGATATATCTATGGATCTAAATTCCCCCACATCGCTGTCATCTGGTAACGTGCTTAATAGACTGGTAACGTAGCCAAATGGCCTCGTTACGGCTTAGCTAATTCTGACTATTATAATAGAAGCCTATTACTGTACCAATAAAGGACACCGGCCACCTCCCAGATTTAGTGAGGTTAGACTATAACGCAACATTTAACTAAGCTGGACCAGATATTGTGCAACCCTTTTTTTATATAATATCGTATAGTATCGTATAATAACCTTTTTTTGTAATAATAAAGTATAAAAGTTGCTTAATTTTGTGTTTTTTTTTCACCGACTTCCAAAAAGGAGGAGGATATTAATTCGATAAGTCTATATTTTTAGTAAAGGTGTTAGGCCAATTTAAATATGGCTCTAAAGCCATATTTAAATTGGCTAGAATATGACCCAGAACGATGTACAAAGGCCAGGAATGTTCTAGGTATAATATAGAATTTTTGGTCACCTTATAAGTTAGCCCACTTTTGGTAAACAACTTCTTTCTTTGCTCTATTACCAAGGATAGAAGGTGTAATCATATCCGGCTCGCAATAACTTAAAATCACAAGGCGTTCCTTGACGGACCTCTAGTCAGGAGTACGGGATGCTTATTCACCGCGCGTCTTGTCTGACCTGCCAATAGTGTAAGTAGGTCCCGCCATGAAGCGGATCTCGCCATGGAGTAGGTCCCGCCATTAAATGGATCTCGTCTTGTTGTTATGAACCCAACCTGGTTTTTTTTTTATTATTAATTAGTTGGTTTATAGGTACTGCATTGAATACCATAGATTTAAACTTGTGATCTTTTTGTGATCGTTGAACTTGTCAAACTAACATTATAACAATGCTGTCCGTGCTTTTCATTGAACTGATAAAAAAACCTTTTACGGTTTGAAATATTTAAATTTGAAAAGAAAATTTGAATTTCAGTGATTCAAAGAAAATATATTTTTATGATTGCACGTCCATCAATCAAAGTGCTGAATTTACTAAATTATTTCAAGCAGTTTAATCTTACCAATATTGACAGTTTTGTAATTAATTACAGTTTGAATATTCCAAAAAATATTGGACTAAGGTCTTGATAGTTTACATTGGATAAACTTGAGTAGGTACTTTAAATAGATACTCTGTATTACTTTAAAAAATGGTAAATTTAAAAACAGACGTTTAATTTACCTTAGCATTTTCAACGTATTATTTTTAATCATCAGTTTCATTTCATCATCACATAGATAACACCTACAAAATCCGTCACCACTTCCTAGTACTACTGCTAGTAAATTTTATATTATTATTATTTTTGTTAGCCTACTGTGCCCCAATGCTGGGCAAAGACCTCCAAGGCCTTTAGGCATAGGACTATATATTATAATTATATATTTTTAATAACTGCGTTCAGCTGAATAAATTTTGAAAACCTATCTCGAACGAAATTTTAGTTTTATGTAATTTTGTCGTGTTTATTAGCATTATTTAATGTTTGACTAAGGCCTATCTACTATTTTAATTTTAAAAACAATTTGACTTTTTTAACTACCTCTGTAAAGCGATTTGAGAAAAAAACGTTCAGTTTTGTGGAAAAATTATACAGAATCCACTGTAACATAAATCCGAAAATAAATAAATAAAAGAATTAGTAAGAAAGATATTATAAGGTTTTTATTTCATCTGTCAATCACTCATTGTTATTCTATGTTGTAAAAACGTAGACGTAATTATTTTCTAAAACATTTAAGCACGTCAACAATGATAGACATTGAAAATTGAAAATATTAAATTAATACTTTTTAGAATTGGAAATATTATATTTATTGTAACTTTTATAATAGATTCTTTGAGTCCTAATAAATACGAAGTAGTATTCTTTTACTTACTTTTTTTTTGTCTTACTTTACAGAACAACAGAGCAATGTGTCGACGTGTTTTTTTAGTGTCAAGAGTTGATGTGAAATAGTTTATGGGCTGGACATGGTACTTTTAATACCATAAAATTTAGCACCATGCGAGTGAAACTATTGAAAAAAATGGATCTCTAAGTCTGTGAAGTTAGCTGTGGGTTGCATTTGCGCGTAGAATTTCCTCTATGCAAGAAAACACGTGAGACGCTTATTGGGATTTATAATTGATCTCGTTTTATTAAACGAGATTATTCACAATATTTATTTTATTATTTTAAACTCGATGATTACATGAGAAAAATCATCGCGCAGCTAACTTCATACACTTAAAAATCCGTGGCGCATACTGTGTGAGGATTTGTTGATTTTTCTTTTTTTCACGCTGCGACAGAGCAATGGATTGACGTAATTTTTCGTCAAGAGACATATTATGGGCCGGAGATTGACAACTTTTAATCCCGGAAAACACTTGAACGAAAATTTTCATGTCCTTTTGTATTTTTCTTATACATAAGAATGTTCTTAATAAATTCACGTAAAAGTACAGCTTCAACTTAATACCTCAAGCCTTTAATGTTAACAAACAAGGCACTAGTTTTATTTCAAACAAACTTCAAATCACTGTTTGTTGATAGATACTCAAGCACGAACAGTTTCGCTTAGGAAACAAAAACATCTAAAGGGCTTCCTCTATCCCTTTTTAAACCATTTTCTTTTTATACTAAATGAACCGTGAAACTGCAAGCATGTGTGCTACGAGTTAGGGAACCAATCCGGGCTTTAACTTTGGTAAAAAAATATTCATTTGCTTTATATATGAGTATACTCAATACGGGTTATATTAAAAAGGATTTTTATTAAATAATTAAAGACCTTCATTAATACCTCTTTGTTGGTTTGTATTGGTACTTTACAACACTGAAACTTACTCACTTTGTAAGTAGGTACAATAGAATGATAGAATTATGACGTCAATTTTAATCTTGCACTTTTTTTACTACGTGTTCTCTCTAAGTTATAGTTCAGGAGCTCAGACTGATTAATAGGACTTCAACCTGACCTAAAAGGCCTCCAGCTAAAGCAACATACTTTTTATAACATCATTATAATTATGATATTTTATCCGACTTCCCAAAAAGAAGGAGGTTTTCAATTCGGTCGGTATGTTTTGTATGGGATTTAAGACTTTATTAAAATAATTAAAATAGTAAGTCACAAATCTAAAATTAACTAAGAATTTTCGAACAAAAACTCGACAAAATCGACATAAAAATTCAACAAGTCAAGTTTTTTGCGTAGCTAGACGGAAACTAATTTCATTAAAGCTTAAAATCTTCATTTCGTCAAATAAATTTTATTATAATTTAAAAACTTTTACATCTAGATTTCATTAGACAGTGCTGAGGTCAAATACGAATACGAAGACAGATTTGTCAAACCACTAGACGTCATTTCGCTAAAATAGCTCTTTCTAGAAGCAAATATGTATTATTAGTCATATAGAGTTGAGTTCATACCACATGTATGTCCATTTGTTCTCTATCTAGATGGGACTGAGTCTTATTAAACCTCAACCACATTAAATTACATTTAGGTAGACTAAGCATGCTGTAGTTTATGTAGAAATTAAACTGGGTATGAGTATTAAGCCCTGAGGAGATAAACTATGAGCAATAATGTGGTAGCATTTCAGTAATATCTAGTGCAATATTTCTTTCTCACATGGTTAGTTTATCTGATGCTCAGTATAAACTGAATAATATGCATTTTCAGTATTTAATAAAATAACGCATAAACAACCTAGTCATTATCTACCATATGATGTAGATAAGTCCTTAAAACAAATTAATGCAAATGATTTATAACTTATAATTTTACGATATTTCAAAAACAATTTCTAGTGCAGTTTTTGCGTAAGCACTAAATAAAATAAGCGACAAGGGAAAAAAATCTATTTGATATCAAATTAATGCTTTGGATGCATTGAAAGCATCTCGGGAAATTCATTCGAGCACCGCTCACCTGTGCCTCGGTATTAACGTAAAGAGCCTTTGTTTACTTTTTGCTTAAAAATTAAATGAAGATTTTTTTTAAATACCCCAGAAAGCTAATAGGAAACAAAATAGACATTTTATTCTAACTTTTAACTACACAAATAAGTTCTTATTACTTAAAACAATGCTATTTTCTTAGCCTGGGTAAACCAACAAAAATTGCCGTACAAAAGAAACGAAGTCCAATTTAAGAGACGGGAACTTATTATTCCTTATTCCATCCTATTTTTCTCAACAAGAGAAACTAATCTAAAGAAAATTTTCGAGTCCCTGTGAAGAAAATAAGCTTATAAGGAAGTGCAGTTTGCCTGCACGAATACCGCCTAGGAATACCGGCTGGCAACAAACTTTAAATTAAAGTTTTTCAAGGAAATAAGAATTTTTACATTTTCATTCGGCCCACAGGGTGTTAAAATTAGGTTTCCGATACATAAACTACACTACTGAAGATATAATGTAGTGCACGGGTAATGCAGTAACCGTATCGTTTCTAGGCGGAGTATAGTACGTAGTATTTAAGAAAAAATTCAGTTAATCGACACGAAAGAAAAAAAAGAAGATAACATGAATTCGATATCATTATGACAGTCAAAATTACTTTTTTTTAATAAAAACACTTTCTTGTGGAACAAAATAAAAGACAGCTGGTAGCAATTCTTAAGTTTAAATGCAAGTTTTTTACAAAAAATCAATAGAAAAATCTAAAATTGACTTCTATAAATTACTACTAGCTTTTTTTGCTACTTTGCCCCCTTGTTTCTAATTTTTGCTCTACCCAAATATCTAACTATTTAAATCCAAAATAATCTCAGGAATGGTCAACAAATACACTTACTACAGGATTTGTTAGTTAGGAACAAATATTATATATAGGAATAATATTGTAAATTTACTATATATCCGGAACAAGTGAAAAGAGAGGTAGGATTTTGGCCCGCACCCCGCATTGATACGATATACCCTAAATATATAAAATAATATAATATTAATATTATATCTAACTTAAACGCTATTTTGAAAGATCGTTATCAATATAAACCATACAAAATTAAAGGTTCTTAAATTAACGTTAACTTCAATAATATCTTTAACTTCTTCAAACTTCAAGATCGCCGAGGTAACATTTTAGTTAATTTTCATTTCGCCGACTCATATTTTCTCATATAAACTTTTCTCTGTCTAATGAACTGCAAGTAACATAATATGAAAACTTTTATACTTGCCAATATTCTTTGGTATTACACAGTAGCGTTATGAAATCTTTTGTAACAATAAATTGTTTATTTTATGGCGCCACAAGCAATGAAACTCATATAAGGATGTTTGGTTAAAAATAATATTTGATACTTACCAATTTTATGAGAATCTATGTCAATCTATTGTGAATTTGTCATGTAAAAGCGCAAACAGTATAGAATATAGATTGTTGATGTAAAAATACATAAAAGTAATGAAACTGTGTTTTATCTAAAAACGAAATGACGCGACGCCATTATAACGGCCGAATAGTATAAGAACCTAGTATGAAGAATGGTGTAAACTGTTGACACGCAAGAAGAATCTAAAAACAGACAATAACTTAGTAAATATAGAAGAAGAGTAACTTACTTTAAAAAATATTTATTTTTTTATTTTTTATCAACAGCATCATTACAGCACTTGAACCAAAGCTATGCTATGGCTCTATCAATATGATAATTATAATAGTTCTGATTTGGGTTGTAAAAAAATCGAGTTTTTCTGTCTTAATTTCGGTCTTGAATTGATTTTTTAAAATTCGCGACTATTAGTCTCACGATTCAGTCTTAAGTCTCTTTTGACTAAACTATAGACTCAGAAATACTATATCAAGCTTGAGTTTTAAAAAAATAGTATTTTTATTACGCAAGCCTTACAACTCTAGTTCAAGTACTCGTTTTACTCATAGAAATTCTAAATCAAAATATATACTCAGTGATTCCATCTTGTATACTTTCTACTAGAAACGTCTATTCATCGCTGCAAATCATCAGAAGTAGCCTCTTCACTTTAGAACTAACTAATACAGCAAATGCACAAATCGCATAGCTCTTCATGCACCACTGGCTAACATCGGACCGGTAATGCATCTCCCCTATCGCGATATCGGTACATTTAATATCATACATTAACTTTAATGGATTGGCCATTTTGTTATTACCTTTGCTTTTTTTATTTATTGGCCATTTAGCTTATTGGCCTTTGAGTTTTTCGAATTTAGAAATAGGTTCGTAGTGTGTAGTAGTTACTTTTTTGATTATAGGTAGGTACTATCCTTAGTTAGTGCGCTAAATCACTAGTCACTTGGTTCAGGTCGTGTACCGTCTTCGGTGAGCGCGACATCCAGTTCATCGAAGGCAGCGTAGTCAAGTAGGTACCGCGATGGGGAATTAGTTTATTAAGTAAATGTGGCGACTAGTGATGCACTTACTTATTGTAGAAACCCGCTTCTTTTATGGAGTTCTAACAATGTTTAATTGTACTGCTATATCTGTAATAGCCTCAAAAAGCCTTCAAAACGTCAACACAAAATTACGACAAATCATATTTTTCTTATCTTTCTATAATAATACTATCAGAAGAGTTGAGATAAAATACTCGTAGAACCGTCAGCACCGACAAAATCGCAGTCTTATCTAACACTGCCCTCTCAAACTCGTTCGAACTCCGTGATAAAATCACAATATTGTCTAGAATTCTAGATATTCCATGTTTGTCACAATGTTCCGATCAAATCGTATCGAGAATTCATGGTATCCAAGTTAGAATTTTATTTTTGCTGAAAAATTATCTGCGTTATACCACGTGTCAATCCTTGTGCAAGAAATTTCAACAATAGGTATGATCGGGCTTGACGTGGTTGTAAATCAAATTTAGTAAAGGCAGTAGTGCCTCGCTTAATTTTCATTTGTTCTTTTCAGGAAATTTTCAATAGAAGCCCATAACTTAAATAAAAAAAAGTAAAGTTGAAAAAGGTACACAAAAGTAAAAGTAAATACTAAAATTAAAATTAAATAAATGCTTGCAGCAAGTAATATAATTATTATTGGATACCGGTGATGTCACATCTATTGACAATTCAGTTTGTTACAATAGTAATTTACTAACATTTTTTTAACATTTTCACTCGAAAAACAACGTTATTTTGCTAAGGTTATCCTTATTCGAATTTTGAATTTTCCATCTATGAAATGTTTATTCCTCTGAAATGTGAATTCAGAAACAATAAAGATATATTTCTGTTATCTTTTTTGTATCATCAGTCCTTTGGGTAATCGTTCCTTTGTATTGCTATACATTTGGTAACTTACCATCACCGTAAAACAAAGAGTTTCAAATTTATTGTTTATTTAGTGTTATACTCCCTCGGGAAATTATATCCTAAGATGTGAAAGCATACTTAATAGTTTTCGTTTTATTGATGGGTATTCTCAAAGCGATCGCAAAATATTGATAAAAATTTGAATTTGACTACGTCATATGGATGGAACTTCTCTCTTGAGGGTAGATGTTTGTTGAACTAGTTTGAAAATCTGTTTATGTTAAGTGTAATATTTTCCTATTTTATTGTCCTGGAATCTTTGAAGTTGACTTGTTCCCTGTAATCTGATCATTGATATCAATCAATGGTAATGTAGTCAAATAAAAATGCAAATAAACGTCCACCCCTCCCATATTAAAAGATAATTTTCATATTTAAATAAGATTAAGAAATATGACAATAGGGAAAATATAATTAAGTATAATATATAATTATAATATAATTATATAATTATAATATGTAATTATAATATAATTATATTTTCGCTATTGTCACATTCCTAATGCAGTGGCTATAACTAGCATAATTCATAATTATACCTAATATGCATTATGCAGAAAAAGGTATCTGCAAATAAACTGCATAGTTGACTGCAAGAATGTATTGTTTGTGTTGCCATTGTTAAAGGACTATTTTCGTGAAAAATATATATGAGTAAGCATTGGAGTATGACTTACTCCCTGTAAGTCGTACTGAAACGCTTACTGATAGTTTGATCCGCTACGGAATAAGTGATTCGTATTGTAAGCCATTAAGACTCTAAATAAAATGCCAAAAATGGTTCTCCAGCCATTTTTCAGTAACATTTTCAACCTATAATTGCTACCAGATTTCCGAAGGCTTCAGTACGATTTTATACATTGCAAAACTGCGGTACCTTTTTATCACATCGTTCTCATATTGGAGCACGTTTTAACAGTAAATTCTTGCCGTGGGCCATTTAGCGGACTCCCATCGTACTCCGCTGCTCGCTACGTTTTACGGCTATAGCTTGCATTATTAAAGCGCTTCTGTACATTGAAGTGAAGAATCTTAATACATACGTGAAATTATTTATAGAATCCGCTTTCCAGATGAGAGTAAACTCTACTTGAGTTGCCTTCAATCTAGAAATCTAAATTTTAGGGGCGCCCTAAAATATTACAGCGTTATTATTAATATTATGCTGACTCAACAGCACTGATTGCCGTGCTTTAATTGTGAAATGTAATGTACTAAGCCTGTTGGAATTCGTTCCGTTACGTGACTAAACACATACGTTTATATCAAAATTTCCATGGAACCGTTAATTTACTATTTTTTGTTCAATTTGTTTTTCGTGGCACACGCAACCTTGCGCCTTAGCATGTCAATAATAACATTATTTTAACATTATTATATTACTGTTCTCACGTTAGCACAACAAAATATTAAAGCGTACTAACTTCGAAATCTGATAAATGTATTAACTTCATTGCTGTTACGTTTCTTTGGACACGAACACAAAAATCCTTTCATTTACGGAAATTGATAAGCGGCCGAGTTTGGAAGTTATACAATGGTGCGGTAGGAAAAAGTCGGGTGGCCTCGCAATTTTTCCCTAACTGTATTTACCTGAGTAATAACTTTGAACGAAGTTTTTAGGCCCGCGTGGGAGAGGCCGTGGCGAAACTTCGCGAGGACTATTCGCCAAAAACGAAACTAAATCATATTAATGTTGCCGACGAGTTGTCCGTGGTTGTGTTTCTTTAATTTGAATATTGGATCCGTGCTCTGCTCGGCACTCTGAGTAGATTAAAATTTTATGCCAGACGCAACTGTGTTTTAAATATTTGAGCAAAAGTACATAGTTCTCACAAACAGTTTGTACGGATAATGGCAATTTTCATTTGTGAGAAACTGTAAATTTTATGGGCTATATCTTGTCATTTTGTTGAGGTGGATTACATTTTGAAGTACTTACCTAGAACTATTCTAAGTTTTATTCTATCTTTATAGTTTCCTAGAGAGCTAGATAGATTTAAATACAAATCCAAAAAGGGGACAGTCCGTAATGAAAATCGACGTGTACACAGATTAGAGTTTCGATCACTGGACGTTTATCTTGTGGTGTAAGTGAAAAAATGAGCGATTTTAATTCGATTATATAATCACTATAACAGATTTCTTTCAATTGCCAATTACTTAGATATTATATTTTATTTACTGGCTGTAATTTACTTTGTACAATTTTTTTTTGTAAAAATTAATATAAAATATAGGTATAGCCGATGCTGACTTTTCACATTCTCTTCAGTAACTCGATGGAGAAAAATTTTAGCATATTGGGATTTAAGGTTTTTTTATGATTCGGGATTTTTTAAATTTAAAAATTATAGTTATGTATCTTATCATTGGACAGATAAGTTTTAATAACTATTATTAGTTTATTTATTTAAAAAGTTCAGTAGGTATCTATTTTATAAGTAAATAGGTATTTTAACGAACTTGATTGTGTTATCAATAAAAAAAATGGAAAAAAAAATAGTTGAATTTTGACCAATAGGCTTCTTGTAATTTTAACTAGGGTACATGAAATCGCTAACGCTTATAACATAAATCGCTTACCGTGTGCCGGACAGTTGGACACGTATAATAGGAAGTTATTTCTTGCACAACCGACTGACTCACTCCATTTCTGCATCAGACACTATAATGAGATAAGAAACATGGGCATTTGGGTCAGTGTATTTTTTGCGACACGTGAAAACAGAATCCGGTTGCCATTTCTATTATAAAATTTCCTTTATCAGAAAATCCTGTACCTACTGAATGAGGGAAAAAAGTATTTTATTTCCCTAGCCAAAAGGAAAATTTGAGCGCCAAGTTTTGCCATGTCCGTACATCATCTGTAATTAAACAGACTTATACCTCTGCCAGGCAGGTCTAATTCATATTGTTATTTAATGTTGTTGCTAATATTGCATAATTATTGTTGTTTAAACATGTAAAAAATATACGTAAAATATAAATGTAACTGTTTTTAGGCAGGCTTTAGAAAAATAGTCTAAATACTACGGAATCCAAAGTACATGCGTATGCGACAAGCACTTGGTTGTGTTTACTGTATTAAATTTTCACGCTAAGCGTTATTATATTTAAATGTTACTCTTTATTTAACTATATATCACAACACAACAAACATTCAAGGAAGAAATTCCATTAGGAATAAGTATCACCCTGTACATCGCCTTACCTAATGCCTTATTTTGTTCTTATATATTTTGTTGTGTGTACAAATAAATTAAATAAATAAATAAATAAAAATTATTAGGCTCTTAAGTAAAGCCGGAAACCGGAAAATTCCCACGTTCAGAACAAAAATTAATATTAACCACAAAATAACGTTTTATAAAACATTTTACGGAAAAAGCCCAACAAAAAACAATTACCTAAAACTATATTTACAAATCCAATCATCCCTAGTTTTTTCATCGTCATATTGTTGGAATAGAGTTCACGAAAAAATCTTATAAGGCTGCAATCAGGCGGGGCGTGAACAATTTATTTCCCTGGAGTGTCAGTACATATGTGCTGACTCCGGATCCAGACACGCCCTATTTGTTCCGCTGATGAGCCCCTGGACTAATCCATGAGGTAGCAGAGCAAACATATAATATGCAGGCTGTGTTCCTAGTGCCTTTTAGTAGAACTTTTTCTGAAATTCAAACTTATTATTATCAAAGTAAATAATTGTAATACATGGTTTATATAAATTATATGTATATGATGATAATATGATACAAATTGCTCAGTTAGCTGGTAATTTAAAACCGTAGGTTGCTGGTTCAATCTTGCTAATCAAAAATGTCTAAATGTCTTTTAGAGTTTGCTTTCGATGCATGCAAATGTTTCTGTTTTTGAATAATAAATTATTTTTATCGTCAAATAAAATGATAAAAAATGACTTCTTTATACTTGTCAGACAATGTTCAAAGCTTCTTTCAAATGAAAAATTAATTATCTTAACGTCAAATGCACAGTCTTAACCGCAAAGTTTATTTACAATTCAGTGATCAATTTCAATAATAAATACACAATTTATTTAGATGCAACATGAAATCTACAACAGCTCCAAAGTACGTGACATTGGGTACAAGCTGGAGAGAGATAGTTTGATTCTAGAGCACGTCGGAAACGTATTCCGTGGGCTAACGACACCCGGAGTGAGCGCGCGGGAGAACTAATGAGAGCTGGCAGGACGTCGAGAAAGCTATTTACAAATAATAATCAAGGATGACAGAGATGGGAAACATTTGTATGCATACACACTCTGGGAAAAGAGGGATTTTATGACCGTGAGAGTAGGTACTAAACCGTCAAATCAAAAGGTAAACTTTTATTGTTACTTTATTCTACTCAGGATGAGAACTATTTCCAAACTTTGTTGAGGTCGGCTCATCTAATCTTTCTAATCTAAACAGATGCAGCTGAATATCAGTTTTCTACGAAATGACTGCCTTACAGACCCGCAAGCAAGGATACGATATTCTAAAGTTAAAACGGTTGACAGCATTTTATGAGACTACTGACTAACGGCTGTCAAAAATCTTCACGGCAACCGGGAACAATGACTGTTCTTGCTTTCCGAAGCACATTTTTATTATAAGATAGGTATTAATAGTATTATAAAATAATTAGGTACATAACTGCCAAAGGACTATCACTACTGCTGACTATTACTGTTACTGTTACTGTTACTGTCAGCCCATATCATCCCACTGCTATTACCTAAAAAAAAATATTTATTAAAAAAAACTATTCTGTTCTACGCCAGGTGCCAAATACCGAACAAAATAAGAAATATTTTTATTTTATTTAATTTTTCTATTATTGTTAGTTCGTTCTCAAAATCAAAACGTGTACGTCATACTCGGGTCGCACTACCAACCCCAGAATGAAAGTCAATAAAACATAAAATTATAACCTATCAAAGACAAATTGCTGTTTGCGTTTCCAATCAAAGTTGAACCAATATCTAATTGGGAGCAAGTTCATTTAGCTGCAAAATTGAAGCTGCTAGGTTGGTAAACAATTTACTTTCTTGTCACTTTGCTTTAGACGAAACTTATTAAAATAAATTAACTTTCTTGTTTTGTTAAAAAAATTATATGCGATCCAAATAAAAATGGGCTACCTTCACCATTTTGTGACGTCATACTTGTCAATTTGATAGAAAAAATTACAATGTTTGTATGACGTCAAAAAAGTCGATCTTAGATGTACCTACATTTTTATTTGAATCGCATTGTATTTGATTATAATTTATATTTTCTTATCAATCTTTTTGATAAATATGAATTTGAAAATAAGCCGAGGCCCGAGTCCCATTAGGGGCGCCCTTAGCTGCTGTTGCTTTAGGTTTAGTTAAATTCCTGTAGCTAGAGGCCTTTAGGTCTCGCTAGAAGTTCGGTTAATCACTCTGAGCTCCCTTACAACTATACATAACTGAGAGCGACCATGTAGAAAAAAAAGAAACTGCACGCTCCAGACACCGCCGCTGCCCCGAATTTGCGGCCTTAATAATAGAATCGTTGACACCCTTTGGGTACAGAACCCTAATAAGAAAGAAGACCAAGATCTTCCAAATAAATGAACGCTACACGATTTTATTTTCCTTCAATATTCAAGTAAATTTTACCGCACCTTATCTTGAATTACTTTGGACATCTTCCAAGTAGGTATTTAATTCTTTTTATTTCTGACCATTCATTTCACTAAATTTCCTTGGTCTACATTTGACCCGATTTCGAGGCTCCGTTCTGAATTTTTATGGTCGTTGCTTTTCAAGACGGGGTTATTTTCCAGAACAATGCAAGTGCATCTCTTGCTCCCCTTAGACTCAGAGGGTTTGTTTTAAAAATAAACAGGAAAAGAACCGCTTCAATTATTACAACTGTTCCTAAAGAGACTGCATTTTATATTAGCATTTAATAATGTCTTTCTGTGTTTGTCGTTGCTATTTGTTATGCCTTCCTTGGAACTGTGTTGTGAACAATTTAGTTTTCTTGTTTGTGTAATCACTGGAAGTTACCATTTCCTACCGTTTCCTAAACTTGTCCCTCTTAGCTGTTTTCAGCTTAAAATATAACTAAGTTTTAAGGTAATATTTATTGTAGTTTCTATTACTGTTTGCTTCAGTCCCAGTAGAGCTTAAACACGCATTTATGAAAACATAAACGATTTCTTCTTTGGTTGTTGTTTTATTGTTACTAAAAATGTATTGGTAAAAAAGTATTGCAATATTTAAAACTTCGAAGCAACTTTATTAGCAAGCAAGCAACGGTTTAATAATTCGCTGTTCATTATTAAACCCAGTTTATAAAGAAAACTGCCCGAAGCATAAAACTTTATTAGTCTGTAGCAGATTAAAAACGATATTACCAGTATCGGAAAAGAGAATATCGGAAGAAACAATTGACTGCGAGGCAATCTTGAAAGGACGCGAATTAAATTTATTATTCTTGTATCTAAGGAAGTGCTTTCAGTACCTGTTCATCTTAAAGTTGCAGCAAGACACTTTAATTTCCCTAGGGTAGTTGGAGAGTGGAACTCATAATTCATGCCGAGTTAACATTTTGTCAGTTCGCATTTGTTGCTCAAGAAGAACACATGCCTTTGAACTTTAATTTCGTCTTTAGAACGTTTTCTTGCTGGCCTAATTAAGTACCGTCAACTTACAAAGAGGGCTTGAATGTTGATTAAGTTGAAACATTTTTGGGTAATTTTTGGTCTACCCGCGTATCAGTGTAAAAGTCTTTTGAGGCTTTGAATATTAAGTTTTCGTTACATTTTAATAAAAAAATACATCTTTTTTCCTGTAAAACTTTAAGTTGAATTTTCCTCTTCATTTTTTAGAAGAATGTTATTAAATTCTTTTTTTTGTGTTAGTAGGATAATGAAACTTCCGCTACTCTAAAATAACGATCATACATTGCACCGTTTTTCTATTACCTATAGGTATAAGAAAGTCATTATCTTAATATTTTCAAAACCACGAATGTGAGTTCGATTGATATTTTATTGTCTTTACTACAAAAACAAGTCCCCAAAAAAGAAGGCACATGGAGACAGACAACTTGAAAAGATAATACTTTTTATCAAATTGATATTTTTGATAAACTTTGTTACTCTCCTTAACTTAGTATTTTTGCAATTTACCATAATTATTTTCAATGATTTTATAATATATTCAATGTGCGAGCGACATAGAAATTATTATTAAGAATACGAGAAGAAAAATAAGAATTTGTAAACGGTTTTGATATTAAAGGCAGCAACATTACCACATGTTATGCGATCCTGATACAGTGTTCCCATATTGTATCTATTGTCTATGTATTGATGATTTTTAAATATAGTTAAGATATATCTGAAGTAAAATAATTGATTGATTAATTGATGAGACTGTTTAAAATTAATTCGACCTTTTTTAAAATAAGTAGGTATATTATTCAATTTGTCAATATCCTAGATACAATGTTAGCTTATAACTTCACCAACATTTGTACAACACGACAATGGCGCTTTCAAATATTTACTCAGGTAAATTAGTGTACTCAGATTCTGTGGTACAAACGGCATACTATTTGTACAATACCCCTAAAGTTTAATGAATCAATGATTTGGTTTGACCCTCCTGTAAATGTTGGTTTGTTATTTATTGATGTTGCTAATCAGACAAATGGCTAATCCATTACGTATACAGTCCACTAAAGCCGACCAGCTATGTGATGAGGACGGGAATAGATCGTAAATGGATGTGTCGCGGGTAGTTCGCGAAATGGGATGAAACTACGATATTAATGTGTCAAATTAATATGATGTTAGTGTTTTTATGTATTTTTGGTTTATATGAGGCTGAGGGACTAATCCCATTCTTCTGTGAAGATAAGTTGATCACTTATAGGTATAAGTGAACTCTTATAACGATTTAATGGATTGTACGGAATGTAGATTCGAAATCGCGGTGTAGCGTAAATCGTAGCTTTGAAGAAGTAAGTACAGAAGACCAAAAAAATGATTCCCGAAAAATATTCGTTCAAATTCTTTAACCCCAATACTAATTATTTTATACCAAATTACCTGATATCAAACGTTTTAAATCTCGATACAGGTAACGCTGAAGTTATGTTACGCCCATAGTAGGTATATAAAACGCAAACAGAGCGATATTGCGATAGCTTAGTTGAAAAGAGCGTTTGCCACAGTACGAAAGTATCGCTGGTTCAAACCACATGTATCTTCTCTCATTAAATTTACTGTGACTACTTTGCAGGCGCAATGAGTATCGGTTGTTTTGTTTCATCCGATCGTACCATAATATGCAAGTCACCCACCAAAAAAAATCTGTAAAAATATGTCCTAGTTTTCCGTTCATTTCATCATCTGAATGGGGAAAAATCCTTCATGTTATCCAAATTTTCTTTCCTGTGAAATCTGAAACAAAAGAAAAAGTTTAAAAATAAGTTAATTCTTAGTAGACCCTGAACATTTTTCTTCTCGTTAATTTGGAATTATGAAAAATAATCTAGACGATTACAAGTAAATTGATTGCTTCGTCAGAATCTTGCGAATGTTTCATAAAATAAGTGCTGGGTAATATATTTTTTTCATAGAAATTTAAGCTGAAGATAATGAGATCTCGTATGTCAGAAGAGATCAATTTTATAACACTGTAATCTTTTTATATTGAGCCAGACTTAAATATTATTTTTAGAAACCCCCGAGATTCAGGCAAATCACGCAATCTCATTATATTATACTACATACCTACATAATTATATCATTTCGTCATTCGTGAAAATATACACACATCAAAAGTGTCTAGGGATCAAGCATTTTTATGCGGATTTCTTGAGATTGAGATGTGGCTTTGTAATAAATTTATGATTTTATAAATTTATATGGATCCTTTTTGGTGCATTTCATAATTTGAATCAGGAACTGTGAATCAAATTCAAGTAAAAGATGAAAATCAGCTGTCAATATTTTCCCTATAAAAACATACAACGCATTGAAGACATTATTAGTGCTACTGTTTCCCTACTACTGATTAAAACCAACGTTATTATGGAGCGGCGACGTCATTTAAGCAGGGAAGAAATGCTCAGAGCCGTGGGAATGATAGAAGCTGGTTCCCGGCAACGTACTGTGGCTTTAGCTCTGAATACAAGTCAGAGTGTTATCAGTCGACTTTGGACACGTTACCGATGCACTGGTACCGTGGCTGAGCGCCATGGAGGACGGTATCGCTGCACCACACGGAGACAAGACCGATACATTCAAATCTTAACTCGAAGAGCTCCAACAATAACCGCCATGATGTTAGCCGTGAGGCTTCATCACTCTTCAGGGAACTTAATTAGCGACCAAACAGTCAGAAACCGCTTGCATGAAGTGAACCTTCATTCCCGAAGACCGCTACGGGTACCACCTATAGCAATGCACAATCGTAGGATTCGATATCAATGGGCTCTTGAACACAGAAATTGGGCAGAAGAACAATGGCGTTTCGTGAGCTTTTCTGATGAGTCTCGTTTTGGTATGAGACCGGATACAAGACGTATACGACACTGGAGAACCCCTGGACGCCAACAGCGATTAAAATCCTGCCAGGAAGTCCATCCTTATAGTGGTGGAACCATCATGGTATGGGCGGGTATTTGGATCGGCGGAAGAACTGAGTTGATTTGGATCAGAGGCAACCTCAACGCTCAAATTTATGCTGAGACGATTGTATCAGACGTCATCGTTCCTCTACAAGTGCAAATCGGTCCCTTATTTCAGTTAATGCATGATAATGCACGACCGCACACCGCAAGAGTTGTAAGACATACTCTCGCCGCAGCTAACATCAATGTCCTGCCCTGGCCTGCTCAGTCGCCAGACTTGAACCCGATTGAGCATGCATGGGATATGCTACAGAGAAGAGCTCTGCCGAATATGGAGGGTATCCCGTCGCAAGAAGACCTTTTTTTGTTGTTGCAACGAACATGGGCGGCCATTCCACAGCGTGATTTGGATGAACTCATTTTGAGTATGCCAAACCGATGTTCTTGTGTTGTTAGTGTTCGCGGTAGAAACACGGATTATTAATTGTTTAAGTTACCCAATAAAATTTTAAAGAAAACTGTTATTTCAGTCTTTTTTTTGAACTTTAATGTTAGTGGTTCAAATGTCAAAAATCCCTTTATTAGGAAAATGGCAAATTTCTTTATTAATGCAAAGGTGACTTGGTTTATCGTTACTGTGACAAACGAAAACACTTTATTTGATGAATCCTTAAAGAAAATTTTAATTAATATCAATCAGGAGAAAAGTTATTGCAAAAATATATGTTGATCCCTAGACACTTTTGATGTGTGTATTATCACTTAACTAGAAACTAGGGTAGAAAGCAGTGTGTGAATGGTATGAACGCTAAAGTATTAAAAATCTAATTTTGTAAATTTTTATTTATAACTTACTTAACTGTGAAAGTTGTATGACGCCCCTTCATCATTTTTCCAAATTGATCTATAAATGTGTAATATAGTTATCAACTGTAGTGAATGTGGGTAGATATATTTTTTCTTATCCGGCGCATACGTCACAAGGTGTGGGTTGATTGGTGGAGAGCGCGCAGATTATAATCTGACGTCAGACTAATAGCACGTGATGGTGCATTGGCGGGTCAAATAGAAAAGTTATTATATATAGTACAGTGAATCCCGCATATACTACAACGACGTTGAGAGACGTCTTTTTATCCATAGATATAGTAGCATGTTAAAGAAAACGATAAATAACTGTGAAAAGCAACGGAAACCATAATATCAAACATTCACGCGCGAATTAGTGAATTTTACTATACTTAACAATGAATGCTTTGTTATTTTGTATTCTGTTACGTCTCTATACTCTCTATGAATGAAAAATAATAAAACAAAAATCGTTCCCGTGTGTTCACTCTCCAAATATCCGTTACTCTTCCAGCTCTAGTCATGTGAACTAACTCGTGGACTCAATTAGCGAGGGGGTCCTATAGGGTGAAGGGATAGATAGTAGTAGCAGTATCTATCTATAATATTGATATGCTTTGCTATCTATATACAATACTGAATAAGTTTATTTGTAAGGCTGAAACTTGGCTGAAACTAAACACTCTCTGCAAACAAAATTAAAATTGACCAACAATAAAATTGTAAATTCTTTGTAGTACTTTAATATGTATTAAGTTATACGAGAACATTCTAAAGAGTGCCTACATGAAAGCTATTAAAATTACATTGAGAAAATATTAATTTGAACATTCAAAGAGCAGGGTCCAAGTTTGCTCTAATTAGGTACCTAGTAAAAATGATCACTTCAGACTAACTTATCTCACATAGACTCACGCCTGTATACCACAGAGGGGGTAGGCAGAGGTGTATGCCGTACACCCACGTTTTGCCTCTATGTTATTAAAGTCCCATGTAATAGTGGGCGAGCCTATTAACATTAACTGGACATAACTTCTGACTCAGTGCTGCTACTGAGAATTCCCTAATGGGAAAACCCAATAACACTTTGCCCGACCCGGGGATCGAACCCAGGACCTTATGCTTAACAGTCGCGCTTGCTACTACTAGACCTACGAGGTAGTCAGTAACTTAGATGTTTAATTTTAATTTGTGATATTGAAAATGTAATTTTACACAAAGATTTACTTCGTAAGAAGGAAGGGTTGTATTTTAACAAGTCCAGTTCAACCCGAGAAAAACAAGTAGTAATAATAGACGAAAAATATAGTTTTAGTGGTAGTTATCTGATTTAAACATCATGATCAAAAGAAAATAAAGTTTAAGTACAAGTTATTTTTAACTCCAAAATTACCGATAAAACATAAAACAACAATAAAATCGTATGCGTACCTAGTAGTACGATACTACATTTTTGACTAGACAACCTATAAAAGTTTTTATGACTAGAATATAAAAGTTTTGGTCGATGTAAGCTCTTGACAATGCAAATAAATGTTATTTCAGACAATAAACAAGACAAATATATTATCATTTTATTTTGAATGTGGAGGTACTATTGTTTTTTAATCTGTTTCGGTAAATACCTTAACGAGAAACGAATAATTTGAACAAAATTTTAGTAAAAATGTTAATAAATAATTCACTTCGAATCTTTACTGAAATACAACGTGTAAAGGATTGTAACGAATTTGTACCGAACAGAATCGAACCAATTCGATTAAAACATTCACTTTTCTTCAATTAGAATTTCAAAATGTAAAATACCTACTTACCTCTTTTTTTTATGTATAAATACTTTAAATATACAGTCTATGATTTTTTAAAATGATTTTGAATTAAAAAATCTAACTTCTATAGTTATGGAGAAATTGCAATTTGAAGTTTTGAAGGCCAGTGTATATAACTTATTAATTTACCTATTATGTTTCCATATAAATTGTTTTCCAATCAAACAATCATAATAAATATCGCTGTCCGATAATAAAATGAAAGTATCAATTAAATTCAGTTCGACTCTGCCTACCCGACCAGAATACGTAGACAAAGGGTGAAATTTGCCGATCGCACTAATTAATAAATCAAGACTTGTCTGGACAAACAGGTTCGAATCAGCCAAAATGGATGTTTGAGTTTCGGTCTGCGAAACCCATTATCTGTAATTATCTGGCTTGTAAATATAACTACATACTGTAATCTATACTGTAACATTATATCCCAAATACACAAATAAAAATCAATAGCCACAAAATGTTTGTCCGTGCATTACTTCAAAGCGGCAAGACCGATTTTAATGAATTTTTTGTGGGTTTAAGTGGGTCCCTGGTTAGTTTTTATTTGTAATTGGACCCGATAATTGACACAGCAAACGGATAAAATTAGAACTACGGGGGCGAATCCGTGTGACGGTCAGCCAGTAGCTTATAAATTAACGAAATTGTTAATTAATTGTAACATGCATTACAAAAATGATTTAATGTAAGAGAAATTGATGCTAATTAAATTACCTATTGCTTAATTTTTTACTTATTTCCTTTTTTATTTTTTTATTTAGTAATTATTTTTGGTTAAGTCAAATTGATTGCAAAGTAATCTAGATAAAAAAAAATAGATCATATAAACGTTGAAGAAAATAATAATTAGATATTGATCCTAAAAGGTATAACAGTGATCAATATCTAACTATTATATAATTAATATAAAACAAAGGAGAGTCGGGTCAAGTCTATATTTATTTTTTCTGCAAACCTTACCGCCTAGACGTCATCACTCAAATTACCGTCTAGAGTGCGGCCTAAATTAATTTGCAGGACGAAGGCCGAAATCTTTTTCCTAATTCTAAGTCCGGCAAATACGGCTCTAATAGCTATTTAGCTGTCTGCGAAAAAATAAATAAACGAACACTCATGCCGTGGAGAGATCCACGCGAATTTATTTGGTTGAGCGTAGATTGGATTAAAAATTTAATGCAGCATTAATATATTATGGGTTATAATATCACAAACGGAGGTTTAAGTATTTCATCAAGTATATTCCAAATTAAATCAAACAGATATTTAAATTTTGAGTCTATACAAAATTGACTGCAACAATTTTCGGCAAAAACAAATAAACGAAATTATTTTCGTCGTACGTCAAAGTTGATGCCGATATTATGGTACTCTATTAACGTCACCGAGGATCTGTCCAGGAGGTCCTTTCAAATATCAATTATGTCGCCGCCGGCAGTCGTCTCAGACAATGGTGATTAATTAATTAGGGGCTCACTGCAATTATGTCTTCTGTTGGCCTTTATGTTGTCGTTTACTGGAAATGTTCTAGTTTTGAGGGTAGATTGGCTTAATTTTGGTACACGGTTGGTAACGTTTTGTGTTTGAATATCATTAATTTGAATGACATGGATGTTTATTAAATTATGTATTTGATACAATGTATAAACCCAGTTATTGTAATTATGGTTAATGTAGGTGTTGCCTGCATAGAAATAATATCATAGAGCAGTATTAAATACATTTTTTTTGTGTCATTTTTAATATTATTAAAAAAACGACTTAAACAGGAGTTTGGGTATTGAAATTGGGATCTATATTGTGTCGCGAACAACACAAAAATACGAACAAGTTTCATCTCAAAATAACTAGTTCCCGTGGTCACAACTTCGGTTGACAAAAAGATGACATAATAACCAACAGATGGCTTACAAAAATAGTCACATAATATTCACATTATTGCAAATATTATCGTATTACAAAACAAAAGACTCTTATTTCGACACGTCACAAATTTTGACAATGGAATGATTTCCCCTAATCGTTGTTAAGCTCAATGTGAATTACAATATTGTGCTGAAACCTTGTCGCCCTATACGTACTTCACATTAGCAGTGCTGTGCAAGACACCATGAGTGTGTATGACAGGATAATGGCTCACACCCTCACTGAATCCGAAATTGGTAATATTTGTGTGCATTATAGTGAAAAGAATTTACGTGTTCACATTTTCGGTTGGATTTCTAATTATTTAACTTTGTAAAACGTATTTATATTATTTAAATTTCATATCGTCGTCCTAATTCTACTATGGTATTTTCTGGATGTGAATACAACTTTAATTATTTTTTTATTATATTAAAATAATGTATGATAATAGTTTCATTATGAAATCATAATAAGATGTAGTTTTGATTTCCACCTATAGGTGCGATATATCGCAAGAAATTGTTGGTTTACCAAATTTTAGTACGTTTTATTAGAATAGGTCGACGATACATTTATGACCATGGAAGACCTAAGTAATTGTAAATTCATTGTTTAGAAGAGATGTAAATCTAAACTTTACTTTAAACTTCTTACAGCACTTATGTTTGGTGTGGGTTCGAACCTGGTATGTGGTTCGGGCCACTGACTAACGGTCATCATCATCATTGCGTATGGCATTCATCCTGCGTGGATCAGATCTCTATATCCAAGTTTTTCTGCCAGCCTACGGCGGCAGGTGTAAATTTCACTGACTAACGGTGAAGGAAAACATGGTATCAAACCACGAACACGCAGGGAACTAGCGTGGTGATTAATGCTAGATCCTTCTCTGCAAGAGAAGAGGCCTTTGCCCTTCAGTGGGATAGTTATAGGCTGGTTTTATTAAATATCAAGGCCACATATTATCGCTAAATAATTTTAATTACCAACACAAAGACCCAGACCCTTTCAAATAAATAAAAAAAACTGACTTCTTTATCTTCCAGTCGTTTTAATAAAATGCTCTACAACCGTTTTCTTTTAAGAAATATTCCGATAAGTTTCGATAAAGGCTACGAAGGCGCGGGTTCCGATTTCCTTCATTTCCTTTTAGGAAACTTAAATAGAACTGAGACTTCCCTGACGACGGGGCACCGAATCAATTATTTGTGTTAAGGAACTTTCCTTCGATTTGCTCCGTATAATAGTGCTGCGTAGTTTTTGTTATTTCTGATAATACTTTTGTTTAGATAAATGTTTACCTATTAAGGCCCTGTCTGATACGTCTAAGTAACCGAAAAGTTTGATGTCAGACAACTTATTTTTATAGGCACGGGATATTGAGCGAAACAATTGTATACCTAAGTAAATATTGAGAATATTTTAACCGACGAAAAGAGGAGGTTCTCAAGTAAGCGCGTATTAATGTTTTATAAATAAAATACAATTTGTTATTATTTATTAAGCTATTGTGTTCCGTATCTACCCCGGAGAGCACTATATATAACCTTTTATAGAGTACTCCAATTTTGATTAATCATTTTTATTCAGAAGGGAATAAAAATGATCCATCAGAAATTGACTATATAATACCTCCATGGTAGTCCCATCAGTTTATGACAAACTTGTATAGAAGTTTGTCATAATCTGTTGATGAATTTCAGAGCTACAGAACAGAACTCCTTATCGGACGATAACAAACCTCTCGAAAAAACTAATTTAATTTTGTTTCTGCCACTCAAAATATTAAACATAATAATTTAAACTTTTAAACCCATGGAACCTAAAAAAAAACCTTCGTTTTAGAGTCTATGTCAAGGCTTAAAGTAAAGTTTAATGGAAAGTAGAACCAACTTGCTTTTTAATTTTTTAAATCTATACATATAATAAAATCGTAACGAAGTATGTATGTAATTGATTGGCGCGAAAACTACTGGACAGATTTAGTTGAAATTCGGCAAATATACTTTTTAAATTCTTAGTCAACTTATAGGGTATAAATTATTACGTTTATAATTATGGGGGATGAGCAGTATTGTAGTAAGCAGCGTATTTCTAGAATTTGCTGCAGAATTGTTGTTGTTGTTGGGAAAAATATTATTAAATTTCAATTTACAAAATATTATCACGCTATATCCACAAGGAGCTAAACATTACATAACATAACATAATAATATCTTTTAGGAACGATTATTTTATCTACATGTCAACAGACTTCATAGCCATCCGGTCGGGCGAACGCCTTGGAAGTGTAAGGCTTTGGGTTCGATCCCCAGTTCCGCAAACTTTTTGTGGATTCTTTTGTATTTTTTTTTGTCATTGAAATTAATATGTATTTTTGTGGTATTTCATTCTTAATGACTTTTATTACTTACCGGCTGAAACCCGAAGGAAACATGCTTTTTAATAATTTTTTAACTTATAAAAAACGTATATGCAACGAGGTATGCAAGGATCGTAGCAAGTGGAAATCCGTTGTCTCTGCCTACCCCTCTGGGAAACAGGCGTGAGTCTATGTATGTATGTAAAAAACGTCACCACTTTAATTTGAAACATTTATAAAATTTATATTATTTAAAACATAGTGTTCTAGATGGCGTTAGAGTCTATTTAGATCAGCGGAATTCTTTTTTAAATATTTCAATTTGAAACCCGAAGGAAGCAACGCGCATCGTGTGGGATTATCCTTTAAAAATTTCAGCTTATAAAAAAAATCCGCTTTAATTTGAAGCATTAAAATTATTATTATTTAAAACATAATGTTTCCTTTTTCTTAACTAGATGGCGTTAGGAGTCGATTTAAATCTGAGGAAAAATAATTTTCTTGGATACTCCTGATGGGACAGGAAAAATATTTATAACCACTGGCATCCTTGCAGGGAGGCAGGGCAAAATTACAATTGCAGTAGCGTCTTCGGCGATTACTGCCACGTTGTTTTCTGGTGACAAAACAGCGCACACCATGTTTAGGATTCCCATCAATTTACAGAGCAACGAAACACCTGTTTGTGATGTGTCACGAAATAGTGACAAGGCAGGCATTTGCTTAAGAATTGTTCTTTGATCGTATGATGGGATGAATGTATAATGGCAAACAGAAAAGCAGTTGATGCGGTACACAGCACTCTAAAAGACATCCGTAGGAACCAACACATAATGGGTGGTGTCACAGTTATGTTCAGCGGCAATTTCCACTGAACGCTGCCTGTGGTGACGCGAGGAACTGGGGCTGATGAGGTGAATGGTTCTTTGAAACGATTATTTTTATGATCCTGTATTCATAAGTTGAGCTTGACAATAATTATGGGCGGCTGAGTAGGAATCCACATGCTCAAGAATTTTCCAACTCAAAACGCCCAAAAATAATCAAGCTGCAGCAATCAACGAATGCATTCTTTTATAAATGAAAGGGAATGAAGTGTTTTACACATTTATAAACACTGTTGTCAATCAAGATGACGCCACTCATTATTCTGTAAAATTCCTGAATTCCCTCACTGCAAGTGGACTTCCGACGGACGTCATTAAGTTGAAGGTCGGTGTCCCGATTATGCTTCTTCGGAACTTAACGCCTTTGAAATTGTGTAAAGGGACCCAGAAAATGATGGCCTGATGGCTTAATGTAAATTATCTGCAAATCATCAAGGCGCAAATTCTAACGGGTTTCGGTATTGGCGAGACAGTGTTTACACCATGTACCACTAATTCTCCACAATTATCCCTTTCAATTTAAGCGAGTGTAGTTTCCTGTGGGCGTTTGTTTCGCCATGAGAAGTCTGCGAGTGTCGATCTCAGGACCAGCTTCTCCTCACATAGACTGTATGTCGTTTGCTCTCGGGTCACCAGTCCTGACTCTCTGTACATTTTAGCTCCCGAGAGCAAAACTACAAACAAAGTAATCTGTATGTTTTTCTAAATATCCTGGTTCGGATTTGATATTGATACGAAACTTTTGTTCTTTTACATAGGTTTTTCGCTTTATTAGGTCAGAAATTATGCAATAAAATATGCGAAGCGCACTTAGAACTTTTTCTTTTGCCCTATACATTAGTAAGACTTAAATATAAAACTAATCTTTGTTGGAATAATTGCTCTCAAATGTGCAAAACATATACAATACAATAGGTATATTTAAAAAAAATCTCTCATTCTCTCCTGTGCAATAATTATTCCCACATGATAGTGGGGTCTCCTTTTCGGGTTTTTCGCTTCCCCTTCGCTCTATCCATTGCATCGTCCTGGATAATGTTTAATGGCAATATATAATGTTTTCAATAATAAATATTTTGGATAATTTAAATGTTTATGCACATGTTTTGCTTAATAAGAAACTCGCAAAAACAACTGACTTGGGCGGACTTGAACTGTCATATCATAACATTACTAATCTGCACTAATAAAAGTTTGTTACCTAAACACTTTTGATTTGAATAGAACTCGGTAAACATAAAAACCATATTTCCTGGATTAACAAAAAATATAAATTTTATCCTGGTTCAACATCCACGCGGGCGAAGCTGCGGGCAAAAGCTAGTAGGAGAATAAAGGAAGCTTATTTTTATCTGTGTAATCAGTGCAATACAAATAAAATTTGCAAACAATTGACTGTTTGACGATCGTGCCTACGGCTGAGCGCGTGCGATTCAAACCCTGATAGAGCTTACTGCAAATCTTTAAAAAGTATAAATGATACGCAATAAAATTCAGTATTGCATTTAAAAAGATATTGATGAAATATTTGTTTTGTTCATTAAATAGCACGATTGGTTAATACCAATAAAAAAATCAATATCAATCAATTAGATTACAATGAATCTAAATGGTTAGATTCTTTTGATTATTATTTAAATGCTTACTCAATATATATATATATTTTTAATTTATTTCATGACATGAGTATACAAGTCCTTCAGTCGGAATATTAAAGAAATACAAAATTAAATAACAATAAAGATTAAGATTACATATTATAAAACAAAAACTAAATTTTTTCAATAGAACTTAAAATAAACTTAAAAATAGATATGAAATAAGATTCATTTACGAGAGTCTTGAATGCGGCGGGGAACACTTATAATTTTCGAATGTGAAACTTTTAGCATCCAACGGCTCATACTTGTCAGTGACATTTGTGACATATCAGAACTTAGAGGAAAAATTTTTTGTTTGCACTCTTCTAAGTACCTATCAGAACAAAACTCAATATATATTTTCTTAAATGCTGCCACACCCAGAAGCCCGTGCTTGACAAATTGTGATTAGAGTTTCATCCCTAATATACATACAGGCTACGCCTAGGGTCACAGTCCAAATTGAATAACAATGCTTCTTAAAAACAAATATTTTGAACTTGAATTTTATTATTTACCTACACTGTTCTTAAAAAAAAGTTCGTTAGAACTCAAAAATATCCTATCAAAAACGACGCCACTGAGAACATTTTATATTATTTTGTAGTTAACAGGATTAGCGGTGGTTTGTATCTAATTCATTAATTATTCATTAATTTTGAAAACTAGATCGTCGTCTGTAAAACGTAGTGAGCGTGCCATATATTAATCTCAATAACTGTACACAAGGGAGCCACATGCCCAGCAGTGGGCCGTTACCAGCTTGTTAATGAGAGAATTAAGAAGGAGAATAATAATCAAAATGTGGGTGAGCGAAGTTTGCAAGTAGCTCGTCAGCAAATTATAGTCTAAGTTAAGCGGCCGTAGAGACACAAGTTTCGAGCATAAAGCTAAACTTGTAGTGATACAAACTTATGATTCCCATTAAATTCTGTCTTACCTAGAATTAATCTACTGAGTATAGCGTAGGGATCGTGTAGTTTTTAGCTTGATCTGAGTTTCATGTGTAAGGCGATTATTTTTTTATTATTTTTATTTGGTTTTTCTAACACGTGATAGGTACGTTACAGTTGGTTAAACCAAGTATTGGAAATAATTTTTTTCATCATTGCGAGTTACGTGTGATATCGGTACCTATATCACATGTAGGTACCTACTTTATTTTTGCGAACCCATAGGTAATAAAGGATGTTTCTTGGTGATAGATACCTCCTATTAAAATGTATCTGTGATATTATACAACCCATTCAGAACCCACTTCCCGCAAAAATACCAAACTGATCCATCCCGTTCGCTACACTTGCATTCGTTCCGTGCCGCTCGGGTGTATTTGATCAGATCAAAAGGTAGCAAGTAGGTATTTGTTTTGTTTGCCTACACAGCTTCGAATTTGCGTCCTGTTCGCTAATGTCACTGACACCGCGTAAGTAATACAGTAGCAATAAAACGTGCTACATAAATATAAAAACATCTTAAAATGTTTGGAAGCGCAGAATGTTTTATAAACACCTAACCATCGGTTTGCAAGTTGAACACCCATTTCGTGAGTACTCGCAACTTGCCCAAGTACGAACACATACGGGCCTAACTAACTGAATAAAGTAACGTCGCACGGAACTCCAAGATACAAAGTTTCGACTTGCAAGATTTGCGAAAACGCTCGCGGCTTTCCTTGTTAGGGCTGAAGCGTATGCTACGGTTAGCCGTTAAACATTTTAGAATTATTTTTATTATAAATAATTAATTAATTAATTAACCTGTAACTGTCCCACTGCAGGGCAAAGGCCTCTTCTTATACAGAGAAGGATTGAGCATTAATCACCACGCTAGCTCACTGCGGGTTGGCGATTTCAGACTATTAAAGTCCAGGTTTCCTTACGATTTTTTCCTTCACCGTTAGTCAGTGGTGTCTTAGAAAAACTAAGATCATATATACATATGACATTGAAAAAGTCACATTGGATATGCCAGGATCGAACCCACACCCGCGTGCTTTGCAAAGCGGGTCCGTAACCAATGCGCCACCACGATATTATAAGTATTCATAGAATATTCATTAATCAAACAATAAGAAGATGATAAAAAATACTTTTCTAAACAAAATAAAATAATGTTTTCCTACCTAAGAGTTAATCTTTGCATTCTGGTTGCATGATATTTATCTATTACCTGTAGCACAGAAGACAATATTTTAAAGTCAAACTCGAGATTAGGTTAATTTTGCCAAAATTTCTGCGAAATAGACGAAATAAACTCTGGTTTCCCTAAAATTTTGAACAGACCCTTTTATATTTTGGATTTCTCTGAATAGCAGACAATTTTGTAAGTTAAACCATTTTTAGTGTGTTAGTTCCTGAAAAAACTATTGCGTGTGATAAAAATTCGTCCTTAGAAACTTTAAAACTTTGGGCGCTATATTTGTTTCAATCAAGAATACAACAAAAAAAATATATCGTAGGATTTTCAATGCAAAACCGTCAAATCCGAACAAATCCTTAACGTGCGACACCTACGAGCGATACGAAAGTGGATTTAGAAGCACGTCGCTTCGTTTTAACTTGTTATGTATGTGTTTAGAAATAAATTGATACAACTTTCTAAGAGCCTGTTTAGGGGTAAAACCTTTTTGCTGTTAAAATTTTCAAATATGATTTGCGTAATATGGTTCTTAAAACATTTAGGGATTTTGTGTACCTATATGATATTGTTGGTTATATTGTTGTAGTAACTTATACTGTTGTTATATGCCGTGTGGTTTCCGGCTTAAGAATAGAACCACCCCTACTAGTCCCGCGGGTGTCGTCCGGAGAATGGGCAGCAGCGTTCTTCTCTCAGCTTCTGTGTAAGGGTAATCATCTGCTACTGAAATCGCCAACCCGTTCCCAGCGTGGCGATTATGGACAAACACCTTCAATGAGTGCACAATAATGGCGCGCATGGCTGATAATGATTGTTGCTATACGAAAATGTTTGGTCTTTTAGCGCTTTTGAATGCCAGGCCGCTTGGCTGGGCCCTCACAAATAATTCCTAAACAATCTATCTTTTATCATGATGCTACGTAGCGTTATAAGAGTAGGTTACTAACTACCAACACTTACAACGCCTTTATGACGTCATAAAGACATCCTCTTCGACAATACCAATCTAAGAAGTTGCTACCATAAAATATTGCAATTTCGTAACGCGGCAAGTGCTGACTTGCATAGTAAAAATAAAAAAATAAAAATAGGCATCGTATTGAGCATCGCAACTTCCTCCTTTTTTTGATGTCAGGAAAAATGGGATTGGAATCTAGTTCTGTGTTCAAGAGTAATCTTCAAGTTCCAAGTACTAGACCTTTTAGAATTAAAATTCATATTAAAAATAAACATAATATACCTACACATTATATATAATATATATAATAAGGTAGGTAGGTAAGGTAGGTAATTTGAGTCGTGATAGCCTAGTGGTGGTGACCATTGACTGGCAAGTCAGTGGTCTCGGGTTCGAACCCAAGGCGCGCACCTCTGACTTTTCGTAAGTTATGTGCGTTTTATAAATTAATTATCACTTACTCCGTGCCCCGGATAGCACGTAAAGCTGTTGGCCCTGCGCCTGATCTCTCTCCGATCGTGTCGGAAGGCCGTCCCATCGGACTATGAGAGTGAGGGAATAGAGAGTGCACCTGTGTTTGCGCACACACTTGTGCACTATAATATCTCCTGCGTAATGGGCTAGTCTCCGTTGAGATTGGCCGCTGTGACCGAAATTCGGTCAGGAGATTGTTATATAATAAGGTCGTGATAGCCTAGTGGTGGTGACCGTTGACTGGCAAGTCAGAGGTCTCGGGTTCAAACCCAAGGCGCGTACCTATGACTTTTCGTAAGTTATGTGCGTTTTATAAATTTATCACTCTCCATGCCTCGGATAGCACGTTAAGCTGTTGGCCCCGGCTGTCAATTGTAGACCTTTGACAGTCGTTACGGGTAGTCAGAAGCCCGAAAGTTTGACAGCCAGTCTTACCAAGGGGTATCGTGTAACCCAGTACCTGGGTTGTGGAGGTCTGATAGGCAGTCGCTCCATGTAAAACACTGGTATTCAGCTGCATCCGGTAAGACTGGAAGCCGACCCCAACATAGTTGGGAAAAGGCTAGGCAGATGATGATTAAAAATAAACATGATATATTTTAAATTATGCAAAAGTTTTGCATTTTAATTTCAACAACACTGAACCAACATGAATTGTGTCTGTCAATTATTTTATAATTAATTTGCCATTTTTATGTGCCTCGCCACGAAAGCCCAGAAAAATAATGACCATTAGCTTCTATTATAATTTATTTCAAGTGCTCTTAATTGGCTTCCCTCCAAAACTCAGGCCAAATTGCATCATAGAGCAAACTAAAGCAATATTTTCAACTATGGAATCCCAAACACGTTTCCAAGGTCCTTTACCAGAAAGTTGGCAATATCAATGAAATTGCAAATTATTGTAATAAACTGCACGTTTTAATACACTATGTTGTGTACAGTCGATGACAAAAGTGGATCTGGACTTCTTGAGTTGGCACAGTTGGCGCTTGGCATACAAAACATTAGCTCTTCATCTAAAAAAGAATAACTGTCGGGTATATTGCGGAAGTCATTTTGAACAACGTAAATATGTTTGTTTGTTTTATGAGCGATATTGTTGTTTGTGACAGGAATTTTTATGTGATTTTAGATTGGAATAGCGATTTTGTAAGGCTGGCATTCCGCAATTTAATAACGCGTTATTTAAGAGTCTTTGCTTGTGACAAATTCGGATATTTTGATTGTCTTAAATTCGTCGTTTTCTAATTGAATGTTAAAAAATATACTTTACTTTAACTTTAGGCCATTATTTTATTCATACAAAAATATTGATCTTACATTAAATGACGGATCTTCATATAATTCCTCTCTCTACAACTATCTAAAATTATGCAAAATATTTCTAATTATACAGGGTTATTTGTAAAACACCAGCATTCTTTTAAGAGGTCATTAAACTCATCACTATGATCAACTTTTACTATGGGACCAAGCCTGAAATCGCAAAAAAAAATCAGCTGTTCCATACACTTATGTTCACATGACTCAACAAAATGTATGGAACAGCTGACGTGCAATACAATTCCAAAAGTATAACATAGTAGAAACTATTTGCATCAGGGGTTAAAAAAGAACTGTCGTTAACGCGGCCACTGTGCTCACAAACAAACTTCATTAATCCACGATTAAAAGAGATAAATTGTTAAATTTTAGTCTCCACTAGGAGTAACCCTACTCATAAAGGTCCTACTATGTACTCAAAACAAATTTATGTAGTACCAACACAAAAAGCAGCCGACCAATGCCAGAGATACTTGTGGACCAGAGAGTTTGACATCGGAGCGAATAAGGTTTATTTATTAGGAAAGTTTCTAACTGGCAACAGTAAATCAACAACATGTCCAGAAAAGGACAACTAATATGATCGTGGAACTGTGAATGGGGATATCTGTGACATGGGAATGATAATATTTGTTCACAATTTTGTTTGACATTAATATGATAAAGAGAGTTTTTTTTTTTTTTTTTTTTTTTTTTTTTTTTATTTATTTATTACAGTTTACAGTAGGTACAATAGTAAGATAATGCTCCACAAAACCGGTTTAGCGGTTTGACTGTGGATGAGTCGCAATTAATTTATATAAACCAAAGATATAGGATAATATTGGATAATATTTCTGTGATATAAACCTAAATTATGTATTAAACAAATATTTTTTAAGTTTCCTCTTAAATTTTATTTTGTCATTTTCATGTCTGATGTCCGCTGGTAAGCTGTTCAAAAGATATGGCACACGTTTATTTAATGTTCTATCACCGAAGTAATTTGTAACCCTTGGGACACTAAATTTACCAGCGGTCATCGACCGAGTGTTATTATTATTATTGGCCAGTGATAGGTTATACTCTTTTTTGCCATGTTGATTTAATAACAGAAGATATTTATGTTTAATGCTAATTGGTAAGATGTTACATATTTTAAATAATTTCCGGTAGTCATCTCTACAGCTTGCTCGGGTTTTCTTTGTTACTAGTAATTTAATAAATCTTATTTGTAGGGATTCTAATTTATCTATATATGTTTTAAAGGTTAGACCATAACTATCAAGGGCATAACTCATCACTGATTCAACTAAAGTAAAATACAGACATCTTAATATATTAATAGGAACTTTGTAACTTAAATGATAGAACTTACTTAGTAATATTCTTAACTTACTAGCAATGTAGTCAATATGTTGTGACCAAGAAAAGCTTTCATCTATTTTTACACCTAGATATGTAACAGATTTGACAATTTCTATAGGCTTACAATTGCATAAATTGTTATGTTGACATGAGTATTCATGCGCAAATAGGTCAGTTGGACAGATATTAATCTTTGTATATGGCGAGCGAATTATTAAACATTTGGTCTTTTCTGAGTTTAAAACAATCCCATTATCATGCGACGACGGTGGTTTGCGTTGGGTATCGAAGGATAATAAGAAGGGTTTGTGTAGGATCATAATTATTAGGTAGCAATTAATATTACTGAAACTTTTTTCATTCAACCTCTTCAAGGTCCTTTTTTCAACTTGTGGTTCTAGATCGATGGAGGTGGAATGCATGATGAAAGGTCTGTGAAAGTAAGGGTTGACCTTAGAGCATATAAGAAAAAAATAGAGCAACCCTATAGAAGTATGAACCGTGAGCACGGGTATGAACAACGCGGCCGCGACACGAGCTCCGTTTGCGATCATACCTCGATCGACTGCGGTTCAACTAGGCTCCACGAGCGAAAAAGTTACATTTTAGCTTATATCATGGTTAACTGCTGAGTAAAATTTTGAAAAACGTCTAGAAAACTTAATTTGAAAAAATGACATTTTAACATTTCTATGGCGAGACCTGCTTTCGCTCCGCACAAGGCAATGTGGTTGACGTTATCACTCTATATTTTCTTGAATACTCTATGGGGTTGACAGTATTTATATCAGTATTTTTCTAATGTGGTAGGTATGGGGCAACTTTGGATGCTGGAGAGTTCAGTCAAAATAAAATAAAATAATCGTTCCCCAAAAATTCAAATGGAATTTGTACAGCATGATCTTTAGTTTCAGGTCTATTATATATTAATATATTACATAAACGTCATTTTTCAATTTGAGCACTGATAGCCTAGTGGTATGACCGTCGACTGACAAGTCACAGGTCTCGAGTCCGATCCCAAGGCGCGCACCTCTGACTTTTCGTAAGCTATGTGCGTATTACAAATTAATTATCAGTTGCTAAAACGGTGAAGGAAAACATCGTGATGAAACCAGCACACCTGAGAGATTTTTCAATGGTGTGTAAAGCCATGTCAGAGGCCTACGGGCGGTTTAAACTCTGACACCAGGTTGTTCAACAACCACACGATAAGAAGAAGAAGAAGAACGTCATCAATCCACATTGGATTGCATCATTTATTTTTCACCCATAACAAAATCTTGAAACTAGTTTAAGCTTACTATTCTATTAGTATGCAGAATCATGCTGCACTTAGACGTTCGTGTTTAGATCGTGTAGAACTGTTTACCTTTTACGATAAAAGCATCGACGAAACATGTATTGAAACCACATAATAGCTCTGTATAGGTTTCCAATTCCTTTTGATGCAATCAAAATGTTAAACATCCTACGTACTGTCTCATCTAGAATTGAAATAACACCTTAAAATTGTATAATAAATTAAACTCGATGGGTATTTTATAGCAGAGAAAGCATACATTAACTACTTAATAGTTATTTAATGTGACAAAAGTTACAGTTATATGCACCTTACGGCTATCCCGACGATCGTTACACAGCAGGAATCTTCGATGTTAAAATTCAATATCAATCAAAGGTCGGAGTGATGGTCAATTTAATAAAATTTACAACATTTTTGACGACACAAAACAATGACGTTTGCTTTTAAATTTTGTTATTATACGAGTTTATTCGATTTTTATTGTGTGCATTACAAATATCAATTGAAAAGTCGTAAATGACATTAATGGACGCGACTGTACATAATTTTTTTATGTTTATGCTTGTAATTCGCGTTAATTAAAAATTTTATGTGCCGAAGCATCAATTTTCGTTTCGGCTAGATATTAATTTTGATTATGTAAATTTTATCGGTAATTATAAATTACGAGAAAATTTTAATAATGTGTAGATGTTTTATTGTAGTCATTTGGAATATACATTCGTAGTTATGCTCCAAGAAATGTTATAAATAAAAATAGAATAAGACTTATTCCATACAAAAGGTTCTCTATGAATAACATTTTACTATTTAAATCATCAAATACAAAATAATATAATTTCGTACTGTTAGAGCAGAAAAAGTATTATCTACCTATATTAAAATATTTCATCATTAATAAGTATATTTATTTTATAAAATGTAGAATTGAAACTCCCAAAACATTAAAATTAATTAAATTCCTAAAACAGAACATTGGACATAATAAATTTCTCAAAACACAATATTGTACAGTCTCTTATGAGATTAATCTAATGAAAATTTAATTGAACTCTCTTAAAAAACAATAGTTCAAAGTTTGTCCAACCGTTGGCCTAAGCTTTGTTGCACTTGCTCCTGTCTGCTTCAATTACATTTAACTAGAAACAACCATTTGTTTCAATTACGACCAACGGTTAATTTAGGTAAATACCAATTTTATGGGCATTGGAGATTATTGTGGTTAGAGTCCACGATACTGCAAAGGGTCTTAAAGGGTTTTTGAAATTTAATAGCCCCGGTTTAAATTAATGCTACAATATTATAAATGACCTTTTGATGAGGATTTATTGATTTAATTTTACCATATCTCCTTTCGTAGAGAGTTTTAATTTAAGTTGTACAAAATAAATAAGTTTGAAGTATCTTATGTTACAACTAAATATTTTAACTATCCACATCAGAAGTCATGGGTATCGTATATAAATTTGACATCGAAACGCCTAACAATGGCGACGAAAAAATAATAGTAAATCGATGTGACTATGCATTATCTAATGTCCCATCGAGAGACAGAATAAATTGCCTTTTAAAATCGAGTCCACCCTATAATATTAACAATGACATTGGATGTATATCAATGGAGTTTCGCCCACCTCGTCGACATAAGTACACAAAGGTATGGAATGCATCAGTACATTAGCATATCGATGTCGAAGTATCGATGCTGTCGCGATGAACCATCGATGAGAGCGTCCGATACTGATCACTGAGAAAAAGGTCGCCCGACCCTCAATAGAAGAACCTAAAAGATTTAACGCTTAAAACCCGCTTCCCCAATCGATTTTAGACCTTTCTATAAAAAGAATAATACTCATTCTTCTATAAATAGACGGTAAAAATAAATTGGCAGTCGTATCTTATTCCTTTTCAAATCATTGGTGACTCATTTCGTCCGTGCCAGCTTTTTATGCTGGCACTCGAATTGAATCTTTGAAAAAAGTCGTTATTTGAATTCAATTTAAATACTGTAAACGGTATTGTACGGGATCGTATTGAGTATTAGGTCCACAAATTCGTAAGGTCAAGAAACGAACACTATGGTTTTAACCTCAGTGCGAACCAGGTGTTTGTGGCGTGGTGTGTAAAGTATCGAAACTATGAAATCTCCATAACTCGTCCATGAGGAAATGACTAGGGTAAGGTTGCGATCAATGGACCAGCGCTTTGATTGGAACACTTCAATATCTCGCGAACGATTCAATTTAAAAATCATTTTTTACATCACTTCGCTAGCTTTACGACCCCCTACCTGGCCCCCGAACCACCAGTGTCATCGAAGGCTTGGTTGAGGAGTGACACGTGTCATCGTGTTGTCCGCACTATTGATATAAAATTCGTAGATATATACTATCATGTAAGTATAGTGCTATTAAGTACTTTAACGTCAATTTTTTTTATAAGATTGCACATTTATCGATGTAGCTAAATATTATAAAAAGTTTTTTTAAAAAACTTCATTTCTTTTTAAAAAAAAATTTGAGTGAGGTACTAGCAAATTGCCACCAATGAACCACTGTATAGCTCTTTGATAGAACCGGCCCAATCATGGCGATTTTTTCAAATTGTTGATTTTATAATACTTTATTGTTCTTTTAGAATGGCGAAAAGGGAATATATATATAGGGTATTATACTTGGAATCAGACCAGCACGGATTTAACGATGAAAAGTGATTTCCCATTTAAATAAATAATAAGATTTAACGGTTCCTATTATTAAAATGTTGAATAAAAATGTGATTGTGAACAATAGTTTTATTTTTGTACGTCCTAAAATTAATATATTTTTGTAGGCTTCTTGAATGAACCAGTAGGCCCGAATTTTCTAGGTCCAATGGCAGCAACTGTGTGGTCCAATTAAAGTTACAGTGGTCCAAATAAGGTGACCATATTATATTCACTTTTTGCTATTTTGTCGCTATAAACTTAATGTTAAAAATCTAAAACAATAGCTACGGATACTTCAATAAAAGTTCTATTCATTTAACTAATTTTTATATTCCCTACTGCTATAGTTAAGTTTTTATGGCCGTTGAAAGTTAAGTGGTCCAATAGTCGCAACCTTACCCTAATAGCGAAAGCATGTGCGATGGTCCTAGCCCGTCATAATTTAAAAAAATTCTTGAATTGTCGTTGCACCCAGGTTTTAAAATCGTGGCAGGTGAAAATATCAAACTATTTTGGTATTGTATTAGTCTTGAGTACCTACCTTTTGATTATCCTTTAAAATATTGAGGAAATCATGGTCAACACTATAAAGGATTAGACGATACAACAGCACCAGTCTTACACAGTATCTATAAATGCACACTAGACCACGCTAAAAACGTTATTTAACGGTAAAATAGCAAACTAACATTAATCGAATTTGCTTTTTTGAATTTATCAGGTGGGTTTGCGGTCAAACTCGTGTCAGTTTCAAAATAAAATTTACATTTTTAAACTGTCGTATCCAGCCAATGTTTGCATTTAACCACCCAATGGCTATTTACGAGTAGGTAGAAAAAGAACAACATAAAACATCAAAACTCTTTCATCAGTAAGCTAATGAAACACAAATTGAACATGTCCACAACACTGTCAAACTGAATCCCAATTTCCGTCTGGAAACAAACATAATTTTGCATACAAACCTTCCAACTCATTGACGAACATACACGTAAGCTGAACAAAAGAATTATGAACACGTGGGCTTGAAGCCCACACTTCAAAGACGCCCACGCTCTAAAACATGTCAAAATTTTGTTTAACAATCGAGGTGGACTCGGAAAACAAATGACTGTTACTGTATCTATTGCTGTTAGCTTATAATACTCATAAATTATTTCGTCTTGATGGACAGTTTATAAGATATTCGAATTTGAGCTTTATTTGTATTTATATACAGCTGATTTACTGACACAGTGGTTTTGGTTTTATGTCGTATAAATCGATGAAACAGTTGCAGGTAATGAGACGAGATCGAAGAATCGATCATCGCATGCTCATGCTTGTTAGAATTCCTTCTAGTTCGTAGAACATGCAAATCGAAGGTGAATATTACTTTTATTTGCGACTTTTTTTCTTTTTTTAGGGTATTGAAATAATAAAAACAATTACGTTTCGTATTTTTTTCGTAGTTTTTTTGGAATTCAAATAAATTTATTGATGTTATTGTGTTAAGATTATCTACGTTTTTTTTTCATTTCGATATCTTTTAATGCCACGGTGCGACTTAAACTCCCTCAAACTCGAAACATTATCTCCCTCGATCATTGATTTCTATTCTTTGAAACATTTGTGATTTAGGGTTCTGTAGTAAGACCAGGAACTCTTATAGTTTTGTCATGTCCTTTATAACGAAGTTTAAAATATTTATTACAGTTTTGTTTCATAATTATTCATGCAAAATGCTATTAATTAATCAAAATTCTATTATAATATCATAAGGAGTGCCCCATGAATGGTTTAATTTTTTCTAAGCCATTTTTATGTCTTTAAATGTCTTCTTAGACACTACAATCGACCACGTCAGTGAGTTTGAGTTTGAGTGACCTTATCATTACTACGTCAGTCACCTTAAAAAGTGATTCAATCACTCACAGGAGACAGCTAACACTTACTTGTAATACCGGAGGCAGTGACACAGTATAATGTTAATGAAGTTATGGTAATCAAATTTAAATTTAAATGGCTATACGTCTTTGGAGATCATTCTTATGGAGATATGTTTGTGTATGTATACGATGAATTTGTAAAGCTACTTTTGATGTTATACTTCAAGCATCGAATTATCTACTACTAGCGACTCGCCCCGGCTTCGCACGGTTACGCTAATATGCATGTATTATACATATAAATCTTCCTCTTGAATTACTCTATCTATTAAAAAAACCCGCATCAAAATCCGTTGCGTAGTTTTAAAGATCTAAGCATACATAGGGACAGGCAGACGCGGGAAGCGACTTTGTTTTATACTATGTAGTGATTTATTTCTGTGCGTAAAAGATGATGATCGAAGTCGAGGCAAATCGACGTCTTCATTTGCGCCGGAAGGTGTTCAGCTGGATTACTCCAGCAAGCTCAGGTCTGCCATAAATTCCCCCAGAGTTCTCACGTTGATGATGGCTGGAGGATCTCCAGTGACCCGAGGTATTTGGCTACTCAACTGCATTTCAGCAACTGAATAAGCCTCTTCTCTACTTTGCCCCTTTCCTACTCTGCTAATCGCATCCTTATTACCTAATATATCTGCTGCAACTTTCGCCAAAGTGTAAATTTAAGGCTTGTGAAAATTGTAGCCTTTTCATTTTCCCAAAAAAGGCACGAAAATAAAACCAAAAGCTTTTTAAATTTATAAAAGTGTAAAAGACTTCCAAAATTATTTCAAACTCCACCATTAGGTACTACGGTTGTTAACTAAAATGAAACTGAATATTTCTCTTACATTTAAGTATACTACTAACAGTTACTTAAACGTCAAAAGCTCAAACAGCAAATGCCAAAGCACTTAGTATTCAGAACAACATCACCTAGAATTCAGAAGAACAGACTAACAACGGCAGCTAATGTCCACCAATAATCATTATCCTCTAGATAAGTGCCGTAACTGAGTGCCTCGCCAATTGCCTTAAGATACGTACTGGCTAATTGCTTTGTATCTGTAGCTATGTAGTCGCTGTTTCGTTTAAGACGACAATAACAGGAGAAAAATGACTACTGATAGTACACTTAGTACTAAATTATATTAAAATACATAAAGATTTTTTGAAATTATTTATGCATAGGTACTACGCAAACAGTAAACTTCGGTAAATAAAAAAAGACATTTAACTAAAAAAAAAAAATTAAATGTGTGTTTCCTTACGATGTTTGCCTGTACTATTTTAAGCTAATGCACACATTATTTCAGAAAGTCAACTGCAAATGCATGGGTTCGAAGCTCCGACATTTGAAGCAATGAATTCAAAATTTAAATTTTATTAACTTTTAGAAATCAACAAGTGGAAAAAATAACTCATTTTAAACCCAAACACTTATACAAAATATGTCAAGAAAGGAAACCATATTTTATTGTTAGCGTCTATTCCACAATTCCTTTGATTTATAACATGTTGTAGTAATTGCCCACTTCTTTCGTTCTATCAAAAGAAAACCTAGTAACATTTCTTTATAAATTATAAATCAAAGAGGCAAAGGAAACATCTGTTCTATGTTTGCATGTATCATATAAACAGTTACACAATGAGACAAAATATATGGGCAAACTTGTATCACACAATTTTCACATAAAAAGTTTTTATGCTTCCTTTGAAAAAAATGGAACGCATTAAATTAATTCAAATTAGTTTCTATCGTGCTTCGCATCGCATATCGTTACGCTTTTGAATAATTTATGTGAACGTATAATAAATAAAAGGTGTGGCCATTTGGACTCCACCTGTATGCCACAATAGTAAACGCCCATTAAAAGGACAAGGAATTGTTCACACAACATTGACCGGGTTAAATTATGTAGGAATTTTAAAAAAGTCGCTCATTCATGTCGAAGTTCACATTTAAGGGTTAAGTTATACAGACCAGTCGTATATTACAGAAGTCGATGTGAATAAAAAGTTTACAGAATGCTTCTCAAAAAACCTAATCATTATTTCCATTTGAAATATTACTCAAATGCGTCACACATTTCATTTCAGAAAAGCTTTTCTTACTTATTGTCATCCTCGGTTAATGCGTCTGGAATACTTTGAAGCATAGCATTAATATATTTACATGAGATGAATATCAAAAAAAGAAATTATATTACTGCAGATATAACAATAAAAAAGTAAATTGAAATCATTTTTGTAACATTTTGAAATACAATAAGCGCAAACCTTTTAAATCTCAACGAAGTACAAAATAATATAATTAACCCTCGTAGCTGTCACTTTGTGTTTAGACACAATCTCATGTTTTTTATCAGTTTTTCAGTCTTTTGTAAATAATGCTAGACACCCTTGTAACTATAAATAATATAATAGACGGTATCGCGGTGGATATTTAAATCCGTCTTCAGTTTGCTATAAGTAATTTTATATCTTCATCATTACCCCATATCCAAGCCTCTAACTCTACATGCCCTAACTCTACAAGCCCTAACTTCATATTTAAAAAGTAAAGAAACGGGAAAGGGGAATGCTACTAGCAGTCAAGGTTTTAGATGGAGGAACTTTCTGACTATGCGTATCAAGGACTACTGCTTCTGCATCAAGCCCTTAATTCACGTAGGTACCCAAGTAGAGCCTCTCAATAATATTCATTTTATTTATTTATTTTAAACAGGAAGAATTAATTATATCGATTAATTAATTATAATTTATTGTTAGATTTTGTTAAGAATTCACATTTCTTAGTAGAGCACTTGACTCTCTAGGTCGTATTCGGTAGTAGGTACTAGACTAAAAAAAATTTAATTAGCTCATTTTTAATTTCATGTATGTTTTTTTGTCTTACAACAACAGCTCATAACAAAATAAGATTTTTATTAATAAAGACTTCCCGACGTCACATCCCAAGGGGCTGCAGGTCTTTCTACATTCCGGGTCTATCAACAGAATCCGCTGAACTACTGAGCCGATATGAGTTATTATATAACACAGACCCTTTTTCGGAGGAAACGACGTTAGCTGGAGAAATGTTGCTATCGAAAATTGGTGAAAACAGGCAGAAGAGGTGGATCAACACTGAACACTGTAACTAGCATCGACATGACTCATAATAGTAAAAAAGCTTGGAGCACCATTCGAAGGCTGACTAACGAGTCCCCTCAACCCTCACCTCCAAGCCAAGTTACCGCCAACCAGATAGCACATCAACTGCTAGCAAATGGCAAACCAACACGTCGTCCCAGTAAGGTCCCTAAGTTACAACAATCTGATGGTGGTCCTGACGATATTAGTAAACCGTTCAACCTTGCTGATATCGTTGAGGCAATAAGGGGTCTTAAGTGTGGTAAGGCTTCCGGAATGGACGACATCTCAGTCGAACAAATCAAACAATTTGGTCCAGTTGCTGTGTCGTGGTTGTTGCAATTATTTAATAATTGTTTGAAATCAGCTGCAGTACCCCGTCTCTGGAGAAAATCTAAGGTCATAGCTATACTTAAGCCAGGTAAAGCAGCAGACGACCCCAAAAACTTTCGTCCCATCTCTTTACTATGTCATACATATAAGTTGTTTGAGAGACTGCTGCTGAACCGTCTTACGAGCGCTATTGACCCGAAATTAATTCCAGAGCAAGCTGGTTTCAGACCCGTCAAGTCTTGCTGCAACCAGACCCTTAAACTTGTGCAACACATAGAAGATGGTTTCGAGACAGGAATGGTTACAGGCGCTGTATTCGTAGACCTGTCAGCTGCCTACGATACAGTTAACCTCAAGAGGCTGCTGTGGAAAGTGGAGTCCTTAATCGACGATCGGAAATTTGTCCGAATACTCCGGGAACTTCTCCACAATCGCCGTTTTCAGGTTCACCTTCTCTCGGATAAAAGTCGTTGGAGAGCACAAAAAAATGGCCTACCCCAAGGTAGTGTCTTGGCACCGCTGCTGTTTAACATCTATACCAACGACCAACCATCCAGCCCGAACACGTCCCGCTTTCTCTATGCAGACGACCTTGCCCTCACCTCCCAAACCACCACCTTTGAGAAGGCCGAGGTCAGCCTGACTGCTGCTCTTGGTGACTTAACGTCATACTACCTCGCTAACTCACTTAAGCCCAATCCGAGCAAAACGCAGTCCTGCGTTTTCCACCTTCGCAACCGAGAGGCGGGCCGTAAACTTAATATCGTTTGGGATGGGGTCCCTATTGAACACAGCAACTTCCCAAAATATCTTGGAGTCTCTCTGGACAGATCGTTAACTTTCAGCAAAAACTGCAATTCCATCAAGCAGAAGGTGCACACTCGCAACAGTCTCTTACGCCGACTTGTCTCTTCGAAATGGGGTGCTTCGCCTCACGTTTTGCGGACCACTGCGTTGGCGCTATCTTTTTCTGC
Organism: Protodeltote pygarga; assembly: GCA_936450705.2. NCBI lineage: Eukaryota > Metazoa > Arthropoda > Insecta > Lepidoptera > Noctuidae > Protodeltote > Protodeltote pygarga. Next base: position 9,832,571 of record OW388257.2, on the reverse strand, counting down.
TGGCGAATTTGCATGCCCCGTGTGGAGCCGTTCAGCCCATGCAAAGTTGGTGGATACAGCTCTCAATGAAACGTGCCGGATCATTACCGGTTGCCTTAAACCGACTCCGGTACAGATGCTGTACCCACTAGCAGGTATAGCGCCACCAGAAGTTCGCAGAGCAGTGGCAAGCTCTAACGAAAGAGCCAAAAGGCTTCAGACACACGCCACCCTATGCACAAAAACACCCTAGTGTCGCAAAGGCTGAAAAGCCGAAACAGCTTTTTAAAGTGTGTCACCCCACTTACTGGCGAGGGATCTAGGGAGCGACTGAGGCTGTGGCGAGACTGTGCATCCCTACCAAACCCATTTGTTCCACCTGCTGAAAATCTTCCGCCTGGACATGAGTTGCCATGGCTGACCTGGAAGTCTTTAAATAGACTCCGGACCCAGGTTGGCCGAAGCAAAGAAAACCTGCTCAGGTGGAGATTTATTGATGACTCTGCTCTGCAGTGTAAATGTGGTGCTGTCCCACAAATGGAGGATGATGATGGAGCACTTAATATCGTGCCCTGCATGCCCTGTCGTTTGTACATTACAGGACCTGATGGACGCTACTCAAGGTGCCAATCTCGTAGCCCAGTTCTGGGCTGACACAATTTAGACTGCCATCGACACGCTAAGAAGAAGATTAATAAAGATTCACAAAACAATTTTTTATGAAGAACAGATATTTTTAAAATTTGTTTCTATATTAACAATGTATTATTGAGGTTTTAAATAGAATTCACGTAGTTATTCGGAAAACTAATTATACAGAAACGTACAATCATCACACAAATAGAAACATTTTCTCAGTAAGGCTATATTTTGTAGCTGGCAGTTTATTGTTGTATTTTGAAACGTTATTAATAATATTATGTTCTTGGAAATCCCTATGAATTTCTTTATATATTCTCCCCCCCACCACTACCATCACCCCCTCCCCGAACCTTGCTTATGCCAGCCCTGGCTGAGCCTGTAGCCATAAACATGTCCCTAAAAAATCAAAATCAAATCCAGCTAGTCCCTAACATGTCCTCAAGCAACGCCCTAAGCCGAGGCCTGAGTCCGATTAGGGGGCGCCCTTAGCTGCTGTTGCTTTAGGTTTAGTTTAATTGCTTTATCTGGAGGCTTTTAGGTCTCGCTAGAAGTCCGGTTAATCAGTCTGAGCTCCCTAGAGCTATAATTGAGAGAGTAGAAAAAAAAACTACCATCACTCGCAAGACCATGGCTACTCTAGATTCATTGTATGAGCTACAAAAGTGATTTTTCAGTGTTCTTATATTTAATCGTATACGGCTATCCCGACCCGTATGTCGCGGGCGTACAAGATAAATGACTTTGTGCGGAATGCCTAGGCGAGCGCAAAAACACTAGCCTAAATCGACGCGTGTCGCAAAAAAGACGATTTATCCTCAACGTTTCATGTAGTTTTGTGTATGTTACTTGTGAGGGATAGTTTTCATTAGGTGTAAGAGATTTATTAACATACACTGTCAGGTCATATGGGCCTTTATATTTTAGAACAAAAGAGAAAATATTCTCATATATTACGAGAACATTGTTTAGTGTACTTTAGAAAGGGTTTAGTAAGAGTAGGATTATTAACTTTGCTTTTTAAACATTGCATGATATTATTAATTAACACGAATTTGTCAAGGAATACATAATTTGCTAAGAATTAATATAATATAATATAGGTTACCAGTAGTAACTTATACATAGCGTTGGCGGAAGCCATTTAATGAAAATAAACATCATGATATGAATATTGGATCGCTTACGTTCGGTTACGTTAAAAAAGACATGAAAACCGTAATAAACGAATGTTTGATCACTTTTTCGTGAAATACGATCCTCATAATACAATAAGCCTCATAATACATAACACCTATAAGGTTTCTTAAAACAACCTGACATATTGACACCAAGTTTCAAATGACTTGAATGACACCTCTCTTGATTTTTAGGTGAAATGATATCAATTACGTCGGAAGTAGAGTTAAGTGATGCGGAAACTGTCTTTTGGCGATAGAACGAATCCATTAAGGTGTAAAGTGACTTGGTTTGACGTGATGACGGCTATATCCCGCTGACGGGTTTTTTGTGTAGATGAATTATGTTTGGTTAAAGGCGTGCCGTACCTATTAGGTGCATACTGCTATGATGTTTATTAGTATTAGTACTGTGGTGGATTCCTATACGACCTGCATGAAGAGCTACGAACCTGCTTACGCTGAGACAGAGTGCGATGAGCAGCTCCATTTCTTCTTTTTTATTCTAGTGACGGACGTCATCTTTTTTAAATCAAAAATGTGTGTTCTGTTACGAAATTCTATAATAATAAATATTTTAATCAGTCTTCAGTCAACTTGCATATGAATCAGTAGTTTTATTTCAAAGTGTGGTAACACCTGGACCAGCAGAGTCCTAGGGTTCCCTCAGTACTTACCGCAAAAAAATCATCTATGTACAATCTGTAAAAACAACCCTATCCAATCTGTGAGGTTGATATAAGGTTAAGGTAAAGATTTTTTAAATGACGAAAAAAGTTTAATTCAAATTGAGAAAAAAATAACAATACAATGTGGTGCGCGGCGGTTGGATAGCGGTGTCTAAAGATTTATGACCTCTGCTGATCCAGGTTTTACTTAATAGTTAAACTTCTGATTAAGATATTACAATAATAAAAATGATTACTCAAATCTGCCCACTAATCACGAAGTACTTAGTGGACGAACATTTAAAAAATACGCATCGAATTTAGAAACTCTTTTGGAAACTTTTTAGAAACTCTTTTCTTTTGGAGTCGGTTTAAGACAACATAATTATTATCGATATATATTTAGTAGTGTCATGTCACCCACCTTTCAATTAAATGCTAAACGGAGGGTCTTACTGACAAATTCTATATGACTTAATTAAGTTAAATACATATTTAGCGAGTGTACCTGTCATTTTTTTATCAGACTGAATATTAAAAGTATATTCGTATGCGATTTCATAAGGGGGGTGCATAATATATTAGTTCATTAAAGCATAAATTGACGTTATAAAGTAGGACATTTTATGATAGGAGTGTTTGCTTACGAGGGCTTATCTTTATGAGTATTACCTAATATCGTTTACAGAATGTGCTATTTTGATAATTCTGTTATAACATGTTTCATAATTAGCGCGATGATGTATGATAGACGTGCCTCGTTAGCGAGCGGTTAGGGATCATTTTGTTAATATCATAATGGGCTTATTTTAATTTTATAAGCATGATACTATTTTGAATACTGTTATAATTTTTATTAGGTCAATATTATGAATTATTTTATTTTATTCATTTTGAATTAATTTTGTTCAAAATGATATTTGAAGAATTGATTATAGAATTATGATTATAGCAGCAGCTCTTCATATTTGTTTGCGCAGTAAAAAAATGCTGATAATTGTGTTTTCTCGGCTATTTCTTATTCTTATTTTTCATTAGTTCTTTTATGCGTCATTCTTATTTTTAGAAAATTCTCAACACAGATAAAGCTGAAAACAGAGTGGCATGATTTTTTATGTGAATACATGGCTTTCAATTTCCTTAAGGGATTTTTACACCTGATATTTTGTGGTACTTTTACTATAAATACAGATACATCGTTAAATATTTATATCCGTATTTTATATGCGCCATTAAAATTTATTATTGACAGGTAAAATTAAAAGAAAGTGTGATTTTTTACTAGGCGCTTGTAAATTGCGCGTATAAAATGATTTGAAGTGCTAGTTAGTTGCGGACGGTGGAAGCGTTGTTGATGAAGTATGCAATTTGAATAATCATTAAATTGATGCGTATTCGTTTTGCGGTGTTTTAAGCTGCTTTAATTGGTAATGAACGTGTTTGATTTTGTTTTTACATTGGCGCGTATTAGTCTGTATTTACATCACAGAGCACTAAACTAAATTAAGTTTTACAATAAATAGATTTGTTATTTTTACATTTTAGCTTATGATAATGAATTTCTAATAGGCTCATAAATTTGAAAAGCCAGAGTTATATTATTACAACTTATAACGTGCCACGTGTCGCGGCGTGGCAAATTATAAGCCATCTTGGACTCCAGAAGCGAAAGTTGTAGGCAGGATAGCGTTAATAGTAAATTGGGTATATAGGTAATTTTTTTTGGCTATAGATTCCTGAAGCCTTAAATATTAATAATGACGTAATAAAGATTACATGTGACCTAAAAGTTTAATACTTCAACATTATTAAGCAACTTTTAGCTGTTGAAAAATCCTTGTGTTGTGAAATGTCATCATTATGTATACCTAATAATATGCATAGTTCCAGCTATGGTTCATGGTAGGTTTAGCACATCATTATGTATCATAACACACCAACGTACGTAGAATATTATTTATTCTAACGTCATTGTTTACAGCATTCCAGAATATTGATCTAAATACGCCTGTGTGGGCCTATCAACGACATTTGCATGCGACCCAAATAGTAAAAATACAATAAACATGGCAAACATATGTATATATGTCCATAAATATTTATATTATTGAATCAGAACGTCGTAAATATGTTAATTTTGCGCCGAAAAAAAACGGTAGCCGAAAATTTCAACTTGTTAAATCATGCAGTTGACCGACTTAATATAATAATAAACTTGGTTAAAGTATCAAACTTCAATGAAAAATTTAGAGCTGGTCATAAAGTCGCAATTCCAAAGTTTTAACGCTTAGAAATTACGTTGGGAACTGCGAAAATGAAACGGCGACGGGTTTTTTATGCGATGAATTTCTGTTAGCGAGAACAACATTTTGTTACAAAGCTTGTAACAAATTTTCTTTGAATATAATGTTTAAGTTAAGACAATTAAGAAACAATGCTTAAAATTAATTATTATTACTTTAAGGAATTTCTAATTACACTAACACATTTAACAAAGTATAAAACGCTAAGTTTTTAAGATAAGCCAGTTTTCGTTTTGTGCTTGTCAATTTAACAAATTAATAATAATGAAAGCCTTTATTTAAAAAGAATAACCATCGAAGTTTATTAAATAGGCTTTGTCAAAGGCAGTCGATTAAAAAAAAAGTCTTTCAGCAAGTGTAGCGTAGCCATGAAGCATAAACAAAGAGCGTAGCGCACGTCACTGTATGAGATTTTTGCTGTAATCTTCGGCTCAATCAGGATAATAAAGAATGAGTAATTTTACTGATATTCTAAAGTAACAGAATTTATACTATTGTGTTTTGTATGATCAGTGAGAGAGCATGGAGGTCTTATTAAAAGGGGAACCGTCCACAATCCCCTCCCTCTCATTCATAATACCTTGATACCCATGAAGTTCCAAGCGTCCAAGGTTACATAACCGCTTACCATCAAGACTTTTTACCACCTTAGCAGTAAAAAAATTTTTGAGGTTGACCCTATTCTCTGTGTCCCGACTTCGCAATACAATTCCGGCCAAAATAAAAGGCACACCTAAAAATAACTTCTTTAATTTTACGTACGAGTTTGTAACAACAAAAGTTGCGTTCCAACGATCATATCCACAATTTTGCCGACAGTTTGACACACAACTTCATCTCATCAGACATTTATTTTTACGATGTTTGTTTTGAATTCTCTTGGTTTAGTTTCAGCGGCTTGATTAAAAGAAATATATTGCTGTTGAGCAATGCGAAAGAAAAACAAGTATAATTTGGAGAAAACAGAAAACAACTGTCAGTGTAAATTTGTGGAGAGATGTTTGAAGATTTTTATCATTACGTTGAAATACTAGTCTAATTAGGGTTGATTCAAAAGACATAAAAGTTGATGATGGTTGACATTACGATAAAGTCGACAAATATTGACATCTGTGCAAGCTACTTACGCATTTTTTTAATGATTAGAGAAGATGTGCAAATTGATCATTTAAACGTATATAAATAGCTTGTATGTTTATGCACCTGATTTGCTTATTAAATGAAATTATTTAATAAGAAACTTATTGCATTATATTAGCAAGACTATTAAAATTTGATTTAAATGGTTTTGAATCTTTACAAATCACTTTCGGAATTCGGTTTTAGTAAATATAAAAGAAGTTTTGATAAACCATAATTATAATTTTTTTTTTTTTTTGGAAATAATTTTTTAATGTAAAACAAATAAAGGTTGGGTGGAATTATGTCGACTTCTACGGAATTGAAGTGACATAGTATTTATTCCGCGACGGATCTCTTAGCCAATAAAATAATTGCAATACACGCAATCAGCGACAATCCATTGTCCTAGTTTTTAATAGACCAGCTTTCTTGTTTACTAAAATTATTTTAAAATGTCATTTATCAAAATGTTATTTAAAAAAGAAACAAAAAACTCATTTCACATTCGATAAAAACGAACAAATTCGAATATCCGAAAATCATTGAGTAACAAATGAATAATCGATAAACGGTTAATCATAAAAACCTATCACCTGTCTGCCCGATATAGTGCCGGCGTTTTTTACTGGTCGTAATTAATAAAAAATAAAAACTGTCGAGCGATGGCCCTAAAACGCATTTAATTCTTGATAAGGGTAACAAATTGGATAAAGATAGCAAGACTGTCGGAGACAGAGAGATCGTAAGTGCATTGCCGTGATAACTCACGTGTGATGGTGATGGATTTGTGTGGATAATGCTAAAAATAATTTTACTTTGACTTATTTTTACCTGAAATTCGTACTTACACTTCTTATTAGCCTTTGAATCGTAACCTTTTTGTAATTGTAACTTTTTGTATTGTCTTTTAATTGTAAACATTGTATCAATTCGCATCAATTCTCGCTGCAAAACTTGCCATTTTTGTTTAATTTTTTTTTATAAAACTCTTTTATTTGTCATTTTAACAGAGCGACCATAAATAGGTTAGAAATTTCCAACACCTTTCATAGGTTAAAATTATGTAACTAACGTAATAAATAATAATAAATAACATAATTTGACTATAAAATAAATGCCTAATAACAATTAAATAAGTTTTGCTATTTTGCATTGCTAAATTGTATAATTATGCTAATTTGCCTAACTGATAAAAAAAAACTTATTTTAATCAACACACTAATAACATTTCTAACTGGTGCGGTCGAACTCGCACGTTCAGTAATAGCGTTAACCGCACATTAAAACTGTTTAAATTGTTCGATGGAAACAATAATACAATTATTATTTTTTTCTATTTGTTTATTATTTAGGTATGTTCTGTTTTTAATATTTCGGGTCTATTCGCGCACAGATAATTCAGGTAGGTATGTTCTTTTACGAAAAAATGAAAAATGAAAAATTATTAATAAATAAATGATAATTAAATTATATATATAGTACTATAGCTGAAAGAATGACTGGCAGACAACGCACAGACGTTAGACGCACAGAGTTAAAGAAGCTGCACAAGGAGAAAATTTTGAAAATTTCACCCCTAAGCGGGTAAAACAGGGGTGTAAAATATCCAATATCTACGTGGACAGTCCCAAGCAAATCGCTAGTATTTATTTATTATTATAGCAAATAAACAGAAAAAAAATTGTATTACAATTTCAAATCCACAATATTCTTTCATTTGGCCTTCACCATTACTTCTCAACATTGTACCAGTGATGTTTGTAATCTTAAAATGTCAAAGATATTTAATTTGAATATCATGTCTTATCTCATTCCCAAGCATTGAACTTATCGATAAAATATCTATCGATATGAAATGTAGCCTCTATTATTCTGAAGGGATTGAAAATGAATGTACTTCGGTTACGTTACTTTTGTTTTTTACGTTAGTGTTTATTTAAAATGAAGCAGAGAAAATAACGAAATAACATTTATAGCACCTCTACAGAATAAAAACATTCGATCAAGTAATAAGATAGAGTCAGCAGATGAAGAAATCGATACAATAATATCGATAAGTTTGAGATAATATATATTATGGTCAACTATATTGACATTATTCTATAATATTAGTGAACAGTTTCACCACAATGTCATAATATCTGGCAGATAATTTAATTTGTATTTTGTGTCGTTTTTCTTATTTACCTAGTAAGTAGTCCCCTCTAACCCTGTAAAATGGGCCCCTAATATATTAACTTAGCCATGTGATACTTTTAATTAGTTTAAAGCCAATTTTTCTGTAATAGTATCAACATAATTATTTGAAAACTTTATTCTTTACTAGTTCTTCTAAGATTCTTATTGGTACCTAATTACATTCAAGAGTATTTGAATGACTCGACCTTTTACTTTTAATGTCACGAATAATATATAAGAAAGTAAGTGGTACGTATACAATTAATATAGAAATGAAGCACAAGCCGCTGGGGATCCCGCCCACAGGATCATGGGGATCAGCCCTGGGGATCCCGCCCATAGGATCATGGGGATCAGCCCTGGGGATCCTGTTTTTTATAATACTTGTACAAATTTACGTAAATAAAAACAGAATGGCGACTTCGTACCGCGCATAGACGATCTAATAAATGTTTAAATAAAAATCTAATAGATAATATTGTTTGGTTTTTAAGCATTAAAATTGCTTTCATTAAAATTATATAAAACAACAGATATTTTTTTTTTGTCGAGTACTCCATCTCTTTGCTTAAATTTGCATTAATTTATGGTAAGTACCTACCTATGAATTAAAAAAAAAATATAATGCCTAAGGGTCGTATTTTTATGATTTAGGTACCTTTCGCTTTTCTAGTAGGTAATAGACCTTTTTACAATCAAGTATGATGAAAATATAAATTTGATTCAGACAGCCAATTACATAATATCTATTATTTTCAGATATACTCCATTAAAACAAATTAGAATTCCAGTCTCAACATTTTAAATTAACTTATTTGTTATAATTATTTAATAAGAAAATTTGAAAAAATTATATATATATAAATTTGAAAAAAATATTATAAATATATATATTTAATAAGCTATCATTTGCTATAACATGTAAAAAAAAAATCACAAAAAATAACTTATTTGTTTTATCGATGCTTTCAAGAGTCGATAGATTAGTGACGGCCCTAACTTTTCTAGTGTAGACAATAATAATGTATCTAAATCAAGGCATTAAGGCTGCGATAAACTTGGACCATTACTGGCCAGTAGGTAATAGCTATTTGCCACTAATACGCCTTTGTGTAGTCCGGGTGTGTCACGATGTTTATCTGGTCAATTCTTGCTAGATTCAATTTTTCTTATCGGTTTAATTAGTTTTAATTGGTTTGGTTATAAAAATCATTGTTGGTTGTGTCATAAGCAGCTGCATTTTGGTGTTTTTAATAGAAATAAAAAAAAAAAAAATAGTGTTACTAACTTGCTGAGTTCGTCCCTTTTGCTTCACGGAATGCATGTAGTCTATTTAATATAAGAAATAATGCATGTTTTTATTGGGGTAATAAATAAGTTTCCTTTTTCTCTTTCATAATGATAAAGTTAAACAAATAAAAGCAGATTCTTTTTGTACACATTGCATAATTTAAAAAGCTAAATAGATAAGCTGTGACAACGTGTTACGAGAGGTAATAAACTTAAGTATAATCGATATGCACAATGTAGAAACAATGTCCCGTATGTAAACATAACTTTAACTTAGATTAGACTTAGATAACGTTTATAATTTTTTCGAAGAGCATCTTTTTTCAGGATTATATCCTGCCACATACATAAATATTATTAAAACAACATTTATTTTTGCTCAGAGACTAAAAAAGTAATCATACAGACGCGGCTAGTACACACATTAGGGTTTACGTAAAAACTAACACCGTTTTTGATTTTTTATTTTTAGCCATACCAGCTAAAATTGTGGTATCTATTGTCAAGTTATTGTATCGCAAACGTAGTTGTAGCAGATAGTTCGCCAGAATGCATATTTTTCGAACGATTTTGATTTTTTGATAAAAAAAAGTGTCAATAAAAATTGCTGGACACCGCTCGCAACCACTGTGTCGCGTGGCCGGGAACAAACCGCGCTTTGATTCTTGAAATTCAATTTTCACCTTAATTTATTTTATTGTGGGATGTAACACTTTGCAGAGTGAACAATTCTGCAAGTCCTTTGAAATAATGAGTGAATTATTTTTATACTTAGTTGCTACTACGCTACTGCTATCAATACTAAATATGTCATAAAATACAGTTATTATCTTCATCGTAGTATGGCTTTTCCTGCTTTTTAGGATGTTTTAAATGTGCTCTTCATATATCAAACATCGTAAGGAAACCTAAACTTAATAGTCTGAAATCGCGAACACGCAGTGAGCTAGCGTGGTGATTAATACTCAATTCTTTTCTGTATGAGAAGAGGCCTTTGCCCTATATTGGGATAAAATACAGTTAAAACACTATATCAAAATCTTACTCATTTGTTAAAACACACACAATTTTCAACGTAGGTACCTTATAAACTGAATAATGAATAGCTATAATAAATACTGATATAATATACATGCAGCGATACATTTATTCCCACTAAAATCTACTTGTTAACCATTTTTACGATAAAACATTACAGAAAACGTGTTCATACGTAATAAAAAATTTAATAAAAGCGTATATAAAAATGATGTACACTAATAATATTCAAAACATTTCTTATACAACGTGCATTCTGATAAGATAAAATATTTTATGCACAATAAACACGTTGTTCCGAATTCCGGTCCATTTTATTGTCATATGTCACGACAAGGAACCGTAAAGTTCCGTTAGTATTATAAATTCTTGTGTATGTTAGTCAAAAATGATTTGCATATTGTGGTAGTTGTCGCCTTTTACTGGTGCTTCGCGTGTAAGCGAACGATAAGAACCACGACTTTATTAAAACGTTATTGATGGCACAGCTAAGTTGCGTATCTTTATCAAATTCTTGTTGACTTATGGTTATGGGGTATTGTTGTAATTTTTATGGCGGAACTTTTTACTTAGCATTGATTTTTATTAGCTTACGTTTTAGTTGTACACGCTAGTCACTAGCGTCACCTGCGATGAATGCGTCACGTCTGATAGCAAAGTTTAAGCCGTCTAGGCCTCTGATATGGCTTTACATACAAAAGCCGAGAAAACTATTGAAAAACATGTAAATTAATTTCTGCATATTGATACCTCAAAGGACTAAAACTTAATTTCAATTCATGAATGTTCATAATTATAAAAGTTAATTACAATCACCATACGTTTTCACTTTGCCGTATAATATTTTTTACCAACACGTGAATTTTAATGCGTAAATGAAAGCTAGCGATGGCTTTCACAATTTACCCCGGATCTCCCTCATTTAGGCGTGCCAGGCTCAATTTAAAAGCACCCCATATTTGCGTAATTCAAAAACCAAAAAATATTGCGCGTATTTTGCATGAGACTGGATTACAATAACGAAAGCCCCTGGTAATAAGCAGTGAATCGTGGATATTTGACTTTAAAGTTTTTTAACTGGTGGTTTTTGATAGCTAGTTATTGTCAGGACTTTTATAACACTGCCAGTTTATTTCTTTTCTTTAGTAGTTCACCCAGCGTGCAGTATTGCATAAATAAAATAAATGTGTTTGTGATGTCTCCTAATAGTTTTCCACATGAATAAAAAATATTTTGACAAAAAATAAACATTAATATAATGAAAATCTGATTAACCACAGACACAAATATAATTAATCTCTAGATTTAGAATATTTTATTTATTTATGATTCATGTACAAAGCAGGTACATAAGGCGGACTTAATGCCTTGAGACATTATCTACCAGTCAACATTTTTTTTACAAAGTTTTATTGATTTAAATTGGGTAATATTACATTTATTACCAAACTTTTATATTGAGTACGCTCGGGGGATGCTCCTCTTAAACGCGAGTATTCCATGTACAAAAATCACTCAAAGCTAACTTTGCTTGCACAGAAATCCGTGGTGAATACTGCAGTAATAACCTGGTATTTAGGCAAACATTTTTACGTTGGCAACAGTTCTATTTTCTGTATTTAATGTGAGTTATTTACCTGTCCACAGCTTTGTATGGTTGTAAATATGATTTTTGAGTAATTAGTACGTTTGCCCTCGTCTGATTTACGCGGCTAAACCGTCCCCCTTTTAATTTGAAAGGGACACGGCGTACGCGGCGTTTTAATCTTCATAACCGTTTGGCTTCCACTCTGTTTGAAAATATACGGTTGAAATAATTAAGTTAAAGTATAATTCTGGTGCAGATTTATGTGTGATATATGTGTTTTTTTTTCAGTAAGTGACTGCTCATTGCTATTTAGACTGATTAGGTTATTAATGAAGGCGATGTTATAAAAAAGATTATTTGTACCTATACCCTGGGTTTAATTAAATGACCACTAGAATTTGAAGGATTTTAACATCCACTAAAGCAAAGTTCGCACAGCAGAGGAACATTTGTTTCTGTCAATAATAAAATATTCACCTACTTTCTTATGTTTTTGATACACCACAGTAAAAATAAATCTTAGCTGACCCACAGTTCGGACAATAAACTCCACCAATATGTTCTCACAAATCGATGTGCAAAAGAACAGTTGTGTTCAACAGTTGCAGAAGCTGGTTTGTTCCCAGTGCGTCCACTGCTGTGGTCAAATTAAAAAAAATCCGACTCGGCTTTATGTCCTCTCAGTCAAAAAGAGGTTTCTTGAGGCAAGACTGGCATTGCCAAGCGCAGGTTTACCTTAGTGATCTTGAGAACATCTGTTATACCACATCACCACGAGCGTCACTAAATATAATTTCGACAGTAATTGTAGCACAGACAATACCTTAGTCTCACAAGTATCTCTAATCTAAAATTACATCCTTGTTCCTCTAAAGAACTAAATCCAAAAGCCATACTTGCTATGTAAAGGTGTCGACAGAGACTAACTATATAGTTTCTAATAAATTGCAGAGAAACTCTAATATTACGAGCTTCGAGACAAATTGTTGTAAACCCATAGATTAGAAGATAATGTGCGCTTAAGTAGATAAAATTATGCACAATTTAATATGCAAGTCGCAGCGCATTGCTAGATTCTTCTTCCCACACGCTTCGATTGATTCGCAACACGACCTACACTGGAAACGTAAATCATAAATCAAGCGCAGACAATTACTAACGAACGTTGTTCAAACATTGAAATTGAGTTACGAATAAAAATGAACGAAACAATAGCGCGAGGCCTCTATCACACTTCAATTTGTCAAAATGTGTCAGAATAATACTATTTGCGTTTCCTCGTTCCGTTGCGGGTAGTTCTCGTTCGGAATCCACACCCAGACACGCTTTCAATGAATATTGTATTACGGGTAGTGGGAATACGGGAAAAAAGTTAAAACTGCCAAGGGGTGGAGGCGGGCGCAAAGAGTACAGGACTGCAGGCCCTAGGCTATCGCAAGCGACACGCAACGCAGATTCGCTGAACGTTTTTAGTTTTAACCGATGCACGATGGCTGTTTTTGTCCTTTGTTCTACGTTTTCACGTGCTTATTCGTTCGAATAACGTCACGAGATAAATATCCTAGCTTAGTTTTGGAAAATATCAAATATCTGACAGAGCACGCGACCAATTTTGCAGCGTTTTGTGTAACCTATCTCTATTGTTTCCTGAACTGTATTTTTTGTGAATCTGTTAACCGTTTATTTTTACAATAAGCCAATTTAAATACAAAAATGTCTCCAATATGCTACAAATTTCGATCAAACAAACCGCATCTAAGACAAAGCGTTAGGTCTTGTAATTTTTTTAATACTAAGAATATACATTAATCCATTCAACATTTTATTTTAATGTGTATGTAGCGCGAATTTCATTTTTAACGCGAGTTTTTTATGTTATAAATTGCGCAGCTCACTGCAATCTATGTGTCGCTTCAGTGAAACGGACATCGCAATTAGTTCGCACAATATGTTAGTCAAATATCTACATATTTATTGGAAACAGTTTATATAAATCTTTATAACGGGTGTGATGATTTTTTAATTAAAACAATAAAGAATAATAGGAGACAAACCAACGCAATTTCGAATCCAAACACAAAAGTCAAAACCAACGGCAATTTAAAATGCACCCCGGTTTTGCATTTCTCATTTCACAATTTAAAATCAAAACAATCAAATACACTGAATGAGGGTTAGGTGCTATCCGGAGGGTTCTTTACTTGAAATGTGCAAAATATTTTTTCTTTGCAAAACACATCGTATTTTAATCCTTATTTCATATGAGGTAAAGCTTAATATTCTGTAGAATTATAATGACTGCGCGAAGGTGTGATCAGTTTTCCACAGCCCCTGTGAGTTATGATCTGACGAACTTCTCAGCTGAAACCGCTTGCATTCTGGATATTCTCATACGAAAATAGGCCTTATGTAATCGTAATAGCTGTTTGCTCGGTAAAGAATTTTGAATTTTTACGTAATGTATTTAATGGTTACTATCGTTTGCGGGTCCTGGGTGAAGTACGCCGATAATTTAGAGCTTAATGAAGCGAAGCTGCTGCGTCGTCTCCGGCGGAAGATGGTAGAAAAATGCTCGCAGAGAATGCAAATTTTCTCCATTATTGTTTGTCTATTGTCCTGTTTATGAAGCGAGAAAGTGAAAATTTGCGTCGGTGTTTTATATTTGTTTTAAGAGTAAAATATGCAGTCTCTACAATTATGAACTGAATTAAATAAGCAGTAAGTAATTGAAGATTATTTGTTACATTTATTTATTTCTGATTGATGATAAATAAAACCGATGTAATATATTACGTAAAACATCAAATAAATCCCGTAATCCATAGTAACTAATACGGGTATAAGCGTTATTGACAACCAACGATCATCCATCCATATAATACCCCAATACTTCCGCAAAACGAGTCTTTCTTATAACATTTTATTTATCATCAAACGATTTTGTCGAATCACGCCTTAAGTACTATACTGAATATCCCGTCGGTGGTTGAACTCGAATTTTTAATTGTAATGGAGATTAGCAGTTATCTGATTCGGCGTAGAGCGCGCATTAGTAATAACATATTTATTTTGTTCGTTTGACAGCTGTGGGTGGATTGATCGTTGAGATAAGTGAGAGTACCGGGGCCTTTAATGCGAACTAGAATGCTTATAACAACTCACTGCAACTGGTCTTCAATTACTGCTGTCTTTTGTTTTTTTGTATCGCTGCTACCGAGGTGTTAGGAAAAAACACGTTTGGAAGAGTTATACTTCCAATGATACTTACGGTAGTTGAAACTGTTTGAATGTTTTTTTTTTATATTATTCGGTTCAGACAAAAAATATTATGATGTTTATAAATATAGAAAACCCTATTGTATATAAAAAAATAAAAGTAGGTACACCTAAAAGATCAAAGCTGAAGTGAATAATGTTACTCTTAGATTTTGGAAAATAGATAATAGAGATACGGTAAATCCCTCGAAAACTTATCCTTATAGATGTGAATAACGTTATTCACAAAAATATCTATCTTCAGATATGAGACTGATAGGTGACCAAAAGAACATGTCATTGCAAAAAATCCATCGTTTACAAAGGACGTGTGCCGATAATTCAAGTCATTTGGCACACATTAGCACTTAGGGTCCCCTTGCAGAATCCATTCGACTTCGCTGTTGTGCGACGGTCATTAGAAAAACTGCATTTCACGCATTTAATAACGTCGTCAATGTGCACCCTACAGAAGAAATCTATTAACGTCAACACGAACGTTTTAATAATCCATCAAGTATTCAACCCCTTGTAAATGAAAAACGTTTTTCAGCTAGACGCGTTAACAGTGCAAATTTTTAAGCTTTTATTTTGTCAATTTTTTTATCTTATTTTTTAAGAATCCGGTGAATAGAGGGTTTTTATAGCTCAAAGATTAAAAATAAAGATTAGTTATCGTTTAAAAAGCACTTATGCTTTACGAGTGCTTAGAAAACTGAAATATTTTAGACATTTCAGATTTGTAATTAATTAAATTCAATTTTCTATAGTTACAGAGGTGAGATGGCAAATCAGTAATAATACCTACACATTTTTGGCATCATATTTGACATGATGTATGTACCTACATAATTATCTTTAAATTCATCAAAGGTAGAGAAATTGTAACGTGCTGCCGGCATGCAGATCCTGCTTATGTTAGTAGTAGATAGTAAATACATACTCTTTTAGCTTGGTTCCTGGCTCAGACTTCATCGCAATATGTAAGTACTTACCTACGTGGTTTGACGTAGATTGTGTCACTCCCATATCTTTTTTACTCCACTACCATAATTCATAATTTCTTGTAAAAGAGGTAAAGCAAAAAAAAATTAGGTAAGAAATAATTATACAAAAAATACAATATTACATTTTTGGAATCTTTTGCTAACTGTTTTGATAAACCAATGATTTCTGGTACAAACAAATAATATCAAGAAATTGTTACTACTTTCTACAATAATTGACTGTATAAAATATATTATATTTGGATACCGATGATACAGCAACCAAATTAGACTTCCCAATCAGTTGTGCAATACAAAAGGAATTTTCGGTCTGGATGCAGTCGCTTAATGGGTGCTAATCATTGCAAATTGCATTCCTGGAACGATGTCAAATGACCTTTTTAATAACAGTGGCACTCTTAGTTGTTTTGTCCTGGATTTATTGTCTAATTATCGTTCTAGAATATTCCTTTCAACATGAAATAGATTTTTTTCTAAATGCTTATCATTCTGGGTTTATATCATACTAGCTTTTGCCCGCAGCTTCGCCCGCGTGGATGTTGAACCAGGATAAAATTTATATTTTTTGTTAAAAGCGAAATATGGTTTTTATGTTTACCGAGTTCTATTCAAATCAAAAGTGTTTAGGTAACAAACATCTTCACAAACTTTTATTAGTGCAGATTAGTAATGTTATGATATGACAGTTCAAGTCCGCCCAAGTCAGTTGTTTTTGCGAGTTTCTTATTAAGCAAAACATGTGCATAAACATTTAAATTATCCAAAATATTTATTATTGAAAACATTATATATTGCCATTACATTATCCAGGACGATGCAATGGATAGAGCGAAGGGGAAGCGAAAAACCCGAAAAGCAGACCCCACTATCATGTGGGAATAATTATTGCACAGGAGAGAATGAGAGATTTTTTTAAATATACCTATTGTATTGTGTATGTTTTGCACATGTGAGAGCAATTATTCCAACAAAGATTAGTTTTATATTTAAGTCTTACTAATGTATAGGGCAAAAGAAAAAGTTATAAGTGCGCTTCGCATATTTTATTGCATAATTTCTGACCTAATAAAGCGAAAAACCTATGTAAAAGAACAAAAGTTTCGTATCAATATCAAATCCGAACCAGGATATTTAGAAAAACATACAGATTACTTTGTTTGTAGTTTTGCTCTCGGGAGCTAAAATGTACAGAGAGTCAGGACTGGTGACCCGAGAGCAAACGACATACAGTCTATGTGAGGAGAAGCTGGTCCTGAGATCGACACTCGCAGACTTCTCATGGCGAAACAAACGCCCACAGGAAACTACACTCGCTTAAATTGAAAGGGATAAATGTGGAGAATTAGTGGTACATGGTGTAAACACTGTCTCGCCAATACCGAAACCCGTTAGAATTTGTGCCTTGATGATTTGCAGATAATTTACATTAAGCCATCAGGCCATCATTTTCTGGGTCCCTTTACACAATTTCAAAGGCGTTAAGTTCCGAAGAAGCATAATCGGGACACCGACCTTCAACTTAATGACGTCCGTCGGAAGTCCACTTGCAGTGAGGGAATTCAGGAATTTTATAGAATAATGAGTGGCGTCATCTTGATTGACAACAGTGTTTATAAATGTGTAAAACACTTCATTCCCTTTCATTTATAAAAGAATGCATTCGTTGATTGCTGCAGCTTGATTATTTTTGGGCGTTTTGAGTTGGAAAATTCTTGAGCATGTGGATTCCTACTCAGCCGCCCATAATTATTGTCAAGCTCAACTTATGAATACAGGATCATAAAAATAATAGTTTCAAAGAACCATTCACCTCATCAGCCCCAGTTCCTCGCGTCACCACAGGCAGCGTTCAGTGGAAATTGCCGCTGAACATAACTGTGACACCACCCATTATGTGTTGGTTCCTACGGATGTCTTTTAGAGTTCTGTGTACCGCATCAACTGCTTTTCTGTTTGCCATTATACATTCATCCTATCATACGATCAAAGAACAATTCTTAAGCAAATGCCTGCCTTGTCACTATTTCGTGACACATCACAAACAGGTGTTTCGTTGCTCTGTAAATTGATGGGAATCCTAAACATGGTGTGCGCTGTTTTGTCACCAGAAAACAACGTGGCAGTAATCGCCGAAGACGCTACTGCAATTGTAATTTTGCCCTGCCTCCCTGCAAGGATGCCAGTGGTTATAAATATTTTTTCTGTCCCATCAGGAGTATCCAAGAAAAATATTTTTCCTCAGATTTAAATCGACTCCTAACGCCATCTAGTTAAGAAAAAGGAAACATTATGTTTTAAATAATAATAATTTTAATGCTTCAAATTAAAGCGGATTTTTTTTATAAGCTGAAATTTTTAAAAGTATAATCCCACACGATGCGCGTTGCTTCCTTCGGGTTTCAAATTGAAATATTTAAAAAAGAATTCCGCTGATCTAAATAGACTCTCACGCCATCTAGAACACTATGTTTTAAATAATATAAATTTTATAAATGTTTCAAATTAAAGTGGTGACGTTTTTTACATACATACATACATAGACTCACGCCTGTTTCCCAGAGGGGTAGGCAGAGACAACGGATTTCCACTTGCTACGATCCTTGCATACCTCGTTGCATATACGTTTTTTATAAGTTGAAAAATTATTAAAAAGCATGTTTCCTTCGGGTTTCAGCCGGTATGTAATAAAAGTCATTAAGAATGAAATACCACAAAAATACATATTCATTTCAATGACAAAAAAAAATACAAAAGTATCCACAAAAAGTTTGCGGTACTGGGGATCGAACCCAAAGCCTTACACTTCCAAGGCGTTCGCCCGACCGGAAGGCTATGAAGTCTGTTGACATGTAGACAAAATAATCGTTCCTAAAAGATATTATATGTTATGTTATGTAATGTTTAGCTCCTTGTGGATATAGCGTGATAATATTTTGTAAATTGAAATTTAATAATATTTTTCCCCACAACAACAACAATTCTGCAGCAAATTCTAGAAATACGCTGCTTACTACAATACTGCTCATCCCCCATAATTATAAACGTGATAATTTATACCCTATAAGTTGACCAAGAATTTAAAAAGTATATTTGCCGAATTTCAACTAAATCTGTCCAGTAGTTTTCGCGCCAATCAATTACATACATACTTCGTTACGATTTTATTATATGTATAGATAAATAAAAAATGAAAATAGATTGTGGTAGTAAAATAAAACGGCGAAGTCAAGCCACTTTTTATTTATTTTGTGTATGCAATTGTCAATTTTAAGTATCATTTTAGTAAGTGAAACTTTATATCTTAACGCACATGAACCCGAAAACTTAGAAGTGCGTGCCTAGGTTTAAAATCTATGACTTGACAGTCAATCGGTCATACCACTAAGCTATCACTCTGCTTACCAGTAAAATAAATACCAGTACAATGAATAGTAAATTGTTGCGTAGACTAATTTAGAATTAAATATTATTATTTCCGATTTCATCATGTCAATATCGAAACCTTCAAAAGAGCCGATAGCTTGCCGCTTGAAGTTGAACTCGATTCATTTCGAATCAAATAAGAATCCAAATTGATCTAGTTGATTGCTTCTCGGTAAAAAGGAACAAACATACGTGTATGTTCATTTTCATCCTTCTATGTATGCAAAATGATATGTCAGATTAAATTTCTTTCTGACAGAACTAATATTATTGGAACCTCATCCAAAATGTGTTCGTCATGTTATTTGTGGCTCATTTTGCTTTAACTGCCAATCCTCATCAAATCTCCAACGATATTTGGGATGTTAGATTTATACACTACGATAAAATGTTCTCTGTGACCCGCCCAATCAATCGCAGCTTTTAATGGACTGTATTTAGAGCTAATGGTATTTCCACAGACTAGCGAACGGCAGACGGGCAAACAAGATTTCGTTTTGTGAGATGAATATTGAAATAGAAATGGTTCAGATGAAAGATTTTATGCATTAAAATTATATTTATATTCATTTCTGAGAGACTATACTGTGTGTAAATAACCCTGTTATTCCTGTTAGCTGCGTCATAAGAATTGATATTCTAACTTAAGAAAATTAGTAATTTTGGAAAACATGGCATTTTTTTTTATATGCAAATATTCTGCATGGATTCTGATTTTAATGTGAAGGCAAAGAAAGTCAACAAGTTGAATTAAACATGCCGCAGGGGCAATCACACGCTACTGCTGTACTAAAACGCTCTTTGCTACGAACACTACCTAAGTTATTACTACTTATTATAACTACGTACCTATCGTTAAAAAAATACATGATTTCTTAAATGGTGCACTTACTAAGCTTGTCCCTACAAAAGAACTAGAAGGTTTTTTTACACAGTCTATATCCATTTTTTTACGTATTGGTACATAATGGAAAAACCTTTTTATTTGTTTTTCGGAGAAAAAGTATAGTATTTTTTTTGCTTCTGAAATTTAGATTTTATAAATACGCCTAATAATACCTCTTCCTAAACCTTCTTGTTAACTCTACGGTATAGCATTTACAATACTGATTTTATGCAATAGTCCTTGGGCTATTTCTTAAATTCAGCATGAAGTATTAGGATTAAATCACCTTAAATTCGATTGAAAGCCAGTCATTATATCGATACAATTTGCAGCACAAATTAATTAGATGCGACTTATCTTACTTTCGTGGTAGCTCAACGTCAAATAACGCAATTAAGATCGCACATGCTGATAGTATCCAAATCTAAAAATTGATTTTAAACGAGACTACCGTATTAAGTCATGACATTAAGCTGTTGGGATTTCAGCCTATTGTTCATGTATTATTAATTTGGAACATACATGCAACTCAACGTTCCTACGTTGAGGTATGTCTTGCGCATGATTGGCGTCATTGTAATTATTTTGATACAAGTATGGTGAATCTAGAAAAAACTTTTTTCAATAAAACTCTTTCATTTAAAAAAAAATCAATTGAAAAAAAAATGCAATTTTTTTGGAAGCGACCGCATGAAACTGAAATGCAAGCAATAATAGAACTTAAGGACTGTAAACAATTTCCATCGACTCGACTCGACTGTACGTGGTTTTAATATTCTTCTTGCATTCTGAATGAATTTATAATGATGACATAACTTAATGCGGTCACAAATCAATATTAATTTCTGTTGCAACACTGTATACAAAATAAACCGTATTTTGTATTCAGCAAATTCGTATTATCACTAACGTCTCGAGTTATTTTCAATTAAATAAATTGATGTTTATGTTGATTCATGATCGAAAAACAGTGGGGAGCCTCCTGCTTCGCACTTGTACACAAAACTTGAACGCTACCTCTAAAATTCTTATAAAAATAAGTGGCTATCAAATATAAAGGTTATTTTAATATGCAGTAAAATTTGAAATCAATTTCTTTTTGAGTCATAAAGAGGCGTTTTAGTGAGCTTTCTCGTGAATCATCGCGGTGCGTTATTCCAATCCAGTGTATGATTTGTCGGTATGGAGTAAGTATGGTCTCAGCGAGAGATGTCGTAAATCAGTAGACGTGACACCCATATGATTCGTACAGCTGCACAGCGCCGACGAAAAATAAGATTCTACGGCACAATGAAACAGGGTTTTTTAAATATTTATTACGCACTCGTGTAGCGCTGGAGTAAAGTACATTTTGGAATGTAGGAATGTATGAGCATACGAAATAGGTAAGAATGCTTTAACAAAGTTTATTTTCTTCAAGGAGGCGAAAATACGTTAATAACATTTTTTATACGATTTGTAGGTAAAACTTCTAGGTACTACGTCGGCGTCGCTAATCTGAAATTCCTTGTAATCACTTTATGTCAGATATTTTAATTTTAGCCTACTAAAATATTTATGTGCTGAGCTTTACTTTGATATGAAAATTTTGTGAAAAGCTGATCGTGACGATGATGTAATAATTTAATTAAATAAGTTTTAATGCATTAAAATACCATTTCAGTTAATTAGGCAGTGATAGCTTAGTGGTCTGGCAAGTCAAACGTCAATTTATTAGAAATTAATTATAATTTTCATTTATTCAATCAAATTACATATATTAAAATACATTTTTAAATATATAAAAAAAAAATAGGTAAAATATTTTGAAATGCCCACCGGTATCGGGAACAGAGTCCAAGCTAACTAACTAACAAATTGATTGAAATTAATTGTCACTTGCTAAAACGGTGAAGGAAAGCATCGTGATAAAACCAGTACACCTGAGAGATTTTACAACTGTAAAAGGTATCGACTGTGTATAAAGTAGCAATAAGATGACGAAGAAATCGTTCATTGGTAAAAATACTAATTATTCTATTGCTTTCAAAGCGCACTCATAAGTTATACAGCTTCTATAAAGCATCATTCAGAGGCTTCCAGTTTAAATAGTACCATTAGCTAATTAGAAAAAACTATCAGGATTTTGCTTGAAATTAAAGTGCGTATTAAACAACACAAGTACGCACTTTTCTGCACTTGATGTCGTGTTTTGGACAAATATTTTAATCAGTGTTTATGCAATGTAAAATTATAATTAAGTAATAGGTAGGTATGCCAGATAAGAAAATCTAATTTATGGAACTTTGAAATTTGGGTCCAAATACCTTATAATATGTAAATTACACTAAATTTGTAGGTCCGAGAATTATAATCTCAATATTTGGGTAACTAAAACCTTGGATTATATATATTTGAACAATCCCCAAGGGTTTGGCGTACTCTATAGCATTTAACTAAAGGTAAACAAATATTATGAATAGTGCCTATCAATAATATTTGTTGAAGTTTGTTCTGAAAGTAATCTTAAACTTCATCTAGTATTACATTTCTTCATGTAGGGTAGGCTGCCTTTAGAACTGGCAACAAGAATTACTTAAATCATAATATTATTAGAATAATGACTATTAAGTTAGTCATAGGGACAGACGTTAGCTCATCAAGCTACCAAAACCAATCAACTTCGAACCTAATGTTTCAGCGAGAAAGTTGAAAATCTATTAAAGAAATTTGACAGATTGTAGTAGCACAGTCTAAATTAGGTAAACAGTTCTTTATACTGTGGTAGTAGCTTGTCAGTAGGTATCTTAAAATGATTTAATTAAAATAATGGTTTAATAAAAACCGCAACCAGTTAAGCCTTATTACATTTGTTTTCAGGCAATTACGAAAAAATTCGAGAAACGTGGGTGTATAACACCCACGTTTCTCTCACTCTTCTAGAAAAACAAAGATTACTGTTTTATTATAATAACTAAATTACAGTTTGTATTAAACACATTATGTCAAGAAAGGCTTGGAAAAACAACGCCTACCCTTGTTAGCGTAATATTTATTCTAGGAAAATAAGCTAGAAGCGGGTAAAGCGAATCTTCAAGAAACTAGTTTTATGCATAAACTCATGAATTCTTCGAAGAAAAGAGAAGGAAATTGTGTATAATTCTGGAGAAAATTCACCTAATAGCGTTTGTAGTGCTGCAGCAATGCGGTGTTTTTCACGACGGACGAATCTTGTCAGTTGCAGTTTAATTGCAGACTCGATTAAATTATGTAGCATTCCTAATCGATTGAAACTCTTGTGACCAGCATGGCCACTTTGCAGGTTTTTTTTAGATAAGCGGTTACCCTAACATTACTTATCGCCCTTAAACTAGGGTCTTCGCTGATGCTTAGCACCCTTTTCCCCTCCCCTGGTTGGGGACACTTTCCACTGGTATTCTGTGAGAGCGCGGAACTTTCTCAGTCGAGCAGTTTTATTGTGGGTTACAGTCAATAGTTGATTACAGCTAGACTCTACCTTATAAAACATAATGGTTGGAGAGCAATTCTATAATACATAATTATCTCTATATGTGGGACAGTTAAGCCTTCACTAAATGTGGGAGACGTCGTACTAAGTTGTTAGGTACCAATCAGCACTCGGATTGGAATTATGCAGTGGAGAAAGACGGAATTTTTCCAACTTTGATTTGTAAAAGACGTTAAAAAAGAGCAAAATGCTATGTATAGTAACAATAAATATATTAATATACATCCAAGCGAGATGGTTCTCGTACTGTTCTCGATAATTAAAAGAAGATCTCTTTTACTTAGTGAGAACAATACTTTTACTTAGTGAGAACAATACGAGAACAGTAAGTTCCTCATCGAGTCTTACTACACTAAAGACCTTTAAATATCAGAACAAAGTAACAAAACAGAAAATATTTTATCCCTTAATTTGTTGGTAAACGATACAACATATTGTACGACCTGTAATTGATCTGTGTAAGTAAATACGGTGAGGCCCAGTAATTTGTTTTAGCCAGAAACCCTCCCTTCACATCAATCGAACAAAGACTTGCTGATTGAATAGTAATACAATCCCAATGGAAGTGGAAAACAATTGATACTTACCTTGTTTTTATCTTCAGCACTGTTGAGGATGTTAGTATCAATATGCTGAATTTGATTAAATAATTATCTCGATACTGTTCTCTTAACCGAATTTCAGTCACAGCGGTCAATCCTAACTGAGATAACGTAGGATTTATAAAAGTGTACAAGTGTGTGCGTAAACAGGTGTACCTACTCTGTTCCCTCACTCTCACAGCACATATTAGACAACAATCCTTCACAATCGGAGAGAGATCAGGCGCAGAACCGACGTTTTGATGCGCTCTCTGGAGCGAGCGATCATTTTTTTATATTTGTATTATGTCCACACTAGTTTTAATTTCATGAAAATTTTTGTTTCGCGTATGAAAAATATTGAAATGATTTTGAAGGGCCTTGATACTGACTGTAAAAGTTGTCAGGCAGCCTCTTATCTTCTTATCTCTGGAACAATAATATAATATTATATACGTATGATGCAGAACAACTGTCTCTAGCTAAATAAAACTCATAATGTAATTTTAATTGTTCTTTCTTATATTTCACTGAACATTCTGAAGACGACTGATACTTTTACACTATTATTTTAATGTTGTCAATTTTAAATATCTTAAAAACTAACTCTGAGGCTATCATTGTAAGCAGCCTGTAGGTACTTAATGATTAATCATACAGTAGACGAACCAAGCAGGTCTTATGGTCTTACAGTACCTTATACGGCGTGTAACAGAAGTCCGAAATAATACATTAAGGGCGTATAAGGTACTCTTTATACAATCCTTGATCATTAGTTTTGGAACCAAACCCCAAACAATACTCGAGTAAATCACGGTCAAAGTTTTCACCAAAATCTTTCAAATACAGCCCTAGAAATCAGCTGAAAGGTGAATCAACACGAATCCGGTAATTTACCTTCAATAAATTCTTTAAGTAAGCACTAGGAACGCGTGGGATAATGAAATTTGAAAATAATTATTTTGTATGAAAAAAAAAATGCCTCTTTTGCATTCAATATTTTCACAGGTGACTCTTCATGATATAGATACATGCCCTTAAGTATTATTTCGGACTTCTGTTACACGCTGTATATTATGAATGATTTAAGTACTTCTGTAGATACTTAAATCATTCATAGAAAATCCATCCATGAGAGACAGTTCTCTCATTCTAATAGTTGTATAGTCAGCTGTATATTGTAAGAGTAAGTTGTAGAAACCGTATCTACTTGATTTGCTTTCACGTAAGTTTGCCTCACTAGCTACTTACAAACTATTGCAATTTACTCCGGATAGCTTATTGTCTGGTTCTAGTCACTGCATTTTGTATTAAATCCGTAGGGTGATTAACTATCCTGCAATACGGCTTGTAGATATATTTATTTTTATCAAACCGCCAATTAGGGTTTATTGTTTTGCAAATGGAAGGTGAAACTGAAACCGTGTAATAATACTCGTACATACTAAGTAGCCAAATATCTTTTTTAGATTTGTTGTCAAAAATGAAAAAAAAAATTTTTTAATGCTTGATTTTTGTTTCCCAAAATAATTAAATAACATGAATTTGGGCCCCTATTTAAAATCATTGGTAGTCTTGACATTGTCGTTTTAAAAACACTGCTCTAAATTATTTTAAATACTATGTAGGTACAGTCGACAAAGGAGTTAGGTTGACAGGTCCTCTATTAAAGGATGAAGTTTTTTATGCAAGTTTGCATGCGGTTGTGTAAAATTGATTAGTTTTGTATAGGTTTCAGTCATACCTTTTCAGAAAATATGGTAAAATTTAATTATATTGATAACATCTTGAAAAAATTGCAACCTTAACTAGCGCCCCTGCCAACCCAACTTCTTTGCCGACTGTACCTATGTCTACCAAATGCGACAACTAATAACCTTTAAGAATATCAAAAAAAACTTATGGTTGTAGCGTTGAGTTATTAAGATTAGATTAAGTCGAAATAATGGTATTTAGATTTAGGAGCTGTAGCCATAGTACTCAGGTTTAACTTCTAGCTAAACCCGATAAGTATGATAGAATATTTGGACTGCTAACAATGTAGTATTCACTTCAATACCAACTTCAGGAACAGAGTTCAACAACCCGGACATAGTAACCGTGCCAGGCAGTCTTAAGGGAAATTTATCATAACTCAGTCAGTCCCCTTCCAAAATGTCTCCCTCACTTTAAAACTCGTATAGAAAGTCTCGGGAGACAGAAAACTCCAAACACGTGCTGGTTAGCGCTATATGGTAATCTAGAGTTGATGGAATCCCGGAAGAATTCACATTTTCTTCACAAGGAAGAAAGGTCAGGGAAAAACGAAGTTCAATGCTTTCATCTTTCTGGTACGCTTTAAGAGTAAACCCGACAAGTGAATCAGTTACCGAAAGTTCCATACAATTGGGACACAAATTGGGAAAGCATATTTTTTTCTGCAAAGGACCATAATACATCCTTTTGTTAAGTTTTTTATTTTTTTATAGCAGTTTGTAGACCATAGAGCTAAGTATGTATTCGATATTAATTTCAACTTGATGATTATCTAAAATCAAAATCAATCAATCTAGTTGGAATTAGCTAGAATCGCGTAAACTTTCTTACTGTTTGAGGCAATCGTTTAGCAAAAACATTAGCATCGGCTAAAAGGCTTTTAAGCATAAATTGTACGTGAAATTCGACAGGAACGATTTTGGATCCTAAAACTAGGGGTTTTGGTATCACGGTTAGTGTACTTAGTTTATCTGATAGTGAAACATTATTTAGGTCGCTTTCAATGTTTGCTAAACGTATTCAGGCGTTTACTTTACGCGATCCATGTATTTTACGGGTCTTTGTTCGGGTCGGCCTAAGTGTCCTGTTTCCAAATGTTCTGACACGGTTATTATCCTCCTAATAGCCGTTTGAAAATAGTTTTGATTATATTAGGGATTTAGGTCGTAATACTAATAGAACATTACTAATAGCGACCCATATAAAAAAGACCTAGACGATATAAAAAGAGTTTCTGGACTACTATCGATGAGAACGGCGAGAGAGCAAAAAATTGAGAAGACTGCAGAAGGCCTATGTCAATAAGACAAACTGGTAACGATGATAATTATATTAATTTAAAAAGTAAACCAACAAGACGTATCGCAGCAATCCTGCTTTGTAAGCACGTGGGTGTGGGTTCAAACCTGGCATGTACCAATGTGACTTTTTGAATTTCTAATCAGTCTGTTGCGGAAATATTAATAGGTGCCGATGTTTTAATAAACAGGCTTATATTAGCACAAACTGTTAACTTCATTTAGTATTAATATTGTTGTGAGTTATTTTAAGCAACAGTATCTACAATGAATTTTCCTTAGGTAGTTCGGATTACTCGGGACCACTAATGGTGTAGTTTGCCGTGTGGCGGCTAAGAATAGATCACCCCCATTCTCTAGGGGTTTGTAAAAGGCAAACATGGTTGCGGTAACATGTCTAAACTGTATCAACCTTTATTATACGCTAGAACCTTCAGTAGTTTTGTGACAGGGTGTTGTTTATGTTATTCCTTTGTAACTGGCTTTATCAGGGGGCTTAGCCAAGTTGACTATCTACAATTGCTAACGCCATAGAAAACGTAAGAAATGTATAGGATTTATCGCTATGTCACGTGGTCAAAACAAACGAATAGAATCTAATCCTATACATTTCTTTCGTTTTCTACGAGTATATCGTTAGCGATTGTAGATAGTCAACTTGGCTAAGCCCCTTGTTGTATTAGAAAAATACAAATTTAAAACATTTAGGGCCTATTTTACAGAATACTAATGTTCCTTACCTAACAAAAAAATTCATACAAATTACCTAGTAGTTCGAGCCTACCTGGAACCTGTGAAATTAGGCCTTAAAAATATTAGTTTTGTTTAAAATATACCGTTACAGAAAAATACGAAGTGATGACGATGCAACGAAGGCTGTGTGGCATTAAGTCAAGCACATTTTGAACTCTTCAAATGTGTGAAGTTCAAATCCAACAGTCACTTGTTGACCTCAATGGATGGCAGGTCAACCGGGCAGTAAACAAGAGATCTTTTTCTACGAAGATCTAACTATTAAGGTTCATAAAAATATAAAAAAGCCCTCGAGACGAGAAAAGTAAAAGAAGCATGCATCATTACGCGTCCTCGAAGACCTTCTTAAGACAATAACGAATATTTTCTTTCTTATTTGTGAAGAGCCACCGAAATAAAAAAAAACACTCAATAGGCATTCGGTAGACGGCAACTGAACACTGTGTAAATAATGATAAAAGTATTTGCTTTGTCGAGACGTACAAAGATCAGAGTAAACACTTAAATACGCCCACCAAGGTACGTGGCACGTTGATACGCCAATAGTTATGTATTTCTTGTGATTTTGATTGTCAAGGACTCGTGGTCTCAAGCCAACCACGCCCCGGCTCGGTTTGAAAGTGGATTAACTTCAGTCTGTATTTTTAAGTAGATTTTTTATGGCCTCGTTGGATGTTGAGAGATGTTTGCTACTTAACAATCTGTAAACACATCACAATTCCATGTTCCACATTAGCTTAATGAGCCTTTAAGCCACCGGTATTCTTCCAAAGTCCATTAAGAGATGTATATATTTGTATAATAAATAACTATCAGGTTTCAAATAATCTCGAAGTGCTTTGAGTCTCGTCATTTGCCGACAAATCGACTATAGGTACAAAATAAAAATGTATGCAAAATAGCTGAACTTTTTATTATACAAGTATTATAAACCTTAAAATATTTACTAATACGCTTCATTTAACCTTGTCACAATTTAATATTAATAAGAATTTGACTTGTCGTGCACGCGTCATTAGAAAATAATAGCAAGACCATTAAGAATTTGTATAAAAAACACCCCTTGTGTAACAGAGAACAAATTGAGACAACTTTAGAATTCACACGGCGGAAGCGAATTTAATTTATCGACATCTCATTCAAAGACGTCTCAGTTGCGCCTAACAACAATTACAGATTTACAATCGCATCCAACACTTTCAATAAACTTTATTGCGAACAAAATAGAGCTCAAATCACCTTGTAAGGGAAGTAAGATAAGTTTGTAAGGACAGTGCCGAAGTGACAGAACTTAATAGGACTTTAACAAATAGCTAAACATTTTGTAATTCGGGGAACATCTTGAATGCTTAGTTTACTTAACAAAGAATGGGCAGTCTCCCGTTTTGTTCTGCGCCTTGGCCCGGTGACAACATCTGCCGTTTTTTCTGGAATAGTACCTGGAGGACTTGAAATAGATATTTGTTTAACTAGCCAGAAAATCGGGAGCTATTGTGTTTTTGTAAAGGTGGTAAATGATTTGTTTGGATAATAGTATTTGGTATGGTTGCACATTGCACTTTTGATGTAATACTTTAACACTTACTGTAATAGATAGATACTTATGCGTAAAATCTTGTTTCATGACGTGGAAGTTAAGTGTTTACTGTGCAAGGGTTTTTCATTAAGTAAACTAAAATTTACATAATATACAATAATGTATACAAAAAAAGAAATGTTTTAATATTTTTTGTCAGTCTTTCTGCGTGATTGTATCGGGTAATTTTCGAAACGGGATTTGAAGAATACTTTTAATTTCAAGTATATGTTTTTTAATGGCTACTTTTGCCACCAAATAGCTTAAAGCAAAAGAAAAAAATAATAATAAAAAAATATTCTAAAAAAGCTGCACTGACCCTGACTAACACGGCATAAAAGGGATAATTATAAAAAAAAGGAAAGTAGTCACGGGCTAGTTTTTAATAATTTTTAAAAAAGATTACAAATTATTTCAATTAATTCAATAATTTTGTTTTATGTCTTATCTAATCCAATAATGTTTTTATTCTTAATAATGTGACCAAAAAGAATAAAAGCCATCATTTTTGCAGCTTTTTCCTAAAAATCTTTTCTTAAGACTACACCCAACAGTACAAAATCAGAGCAGACTAGACAGTAACCGTAAATAAAAATATTTATAGCGGCAAAGGTTTTCATAGACACAATAAGCATTGTTTAAGCTTCTAATAACAACACACAGGGATCGTTTAAACAATAAATAAAGAGGGCGGTGCAATATCTGTCTCGGGCGCGTACTAAGTGCAAGCCATTTGCATCGGAACTGAATGCGACGAAACGGCCTCCCGTGGAATTTAATAAAAATATCTTAGCGCATCGTGAAGTGTTTCTTTAATATACAGCCCAGGGTATTCCTGAAAATATATTTTCACTACTTCTCTATGGAGATTGGGATGGTGTTCTTGATATAAATGGGCGATTATGTTACGTTGACTGTTTTAAAGTGTTTTAGTGCGGTGCGAAATGGTTGGGCACTGAATTGCTCTTTTAAGTCGTTTTCTGAGGTTTGGTAGTTGTTTTTGCTGAAAATATGGTAGTGGATTTGTTTTTTGTTTGTAGTGAGATTTTGGATAGCAGTGGCATTGGGCTGTAGTATGAGTGTGTATAAAATAATAATAAACACAATAATTATGCAAAAATAATTGGTAGGTATATCATTGTTTTCTATCGATTATAAGATCGATTTTAAATTGATTACTAAAATCACTCCGTAAATATAGTAAAAATTTGAAAACAATTCATTTTTGCATAATTACATCAAAACTCAAACTGGTCTCAATAACAACTAAACCATGTTGTTTTAAGCACAAACAATAATTTTACGAGCACCTAATCTAATTTAAAAGCAACTCCAAACCTTAATAGAATCTCCACATAAAACAACGTATAACTTTATTAACTGGGCAGTTGCTGACTGATGTGGCTAAATGAAAGATATCTCTCACAGAAATTAGCATTCATGAACCAACTCAGGCGACATAAATAACATCTGATATTTGCTTTATTACGTGTCTCGATAGCGACTACTTGCTTTTGTAGCCTATTATACGCCCACATGTCGAAGATTGTTTTAGATATCGCTATTATAGACAATATAACACCAAATAAATGTGTTTATTGAATTAGAACGAAGATTTTGGATATGAATATATTATTCTTCTGATTAATTCAAGTGTCATTGTCTTATCATATTCAAGTTTTACAAGTTTGTCGTCGACTTTTCTTCGTTTCAACAGATGTTACGTAAATCTATGAGATTCTCAGTGAGTCTTTGTTTGTATATTTTATCTGTCGTTTATATGCAAAGATAGGCTATATAGTAAGATCTTTGTGTCTATGAACGATGCTACCAAATAAATTCTACTGTTTATTATTATTTAACAGTAATATGAAGAGTCTTGTTCTTGTTAATAATATATTTATATAAAAGTTAAAGTATTTGTCTGTTTTAGGTTCTTTAATTTGATTTTAAAAAATAATATAGGTATAATCTGAGTATTTAATAGAGATTTCAATGCTTTTGTAAATCGATGTGACTGTATTCAATTCATTACACACATTCGAAAGCATATTGTAGCGATTCGGCTGTATAGCTTCAAGTTTTAACTAATTATCACATTTTTTGTATTGAGGATAATTAAGCATAGAAATTTAATCTATGTAGTAGCACTTTAATGCCAATACCAACTCAACTTAAAAAAACAATATTTGACAAATTAAAGTTAATGTATAAGAAGGCAGCTAAAGCTTAGCTAAAACAAGGGATGATAACGGTCATAATAAAAATGACCAATACGCTGATCACGAATGCTTTGATCGTAACGCACAATAGATGTCTAAAATTTCATTAGTTTAATCTACGGGGCCACTAACCGTGGTCGCGGCTGTTAAATGAGCAAAGTGTCTAATTATTATCGAAGAAATAAAACCATCGCTGCGTACATTGCCAATAAAGTGTTTTTCAATCTTTTTCTAATATTGTCTATCTTATAGATTTCTATCAAAATACACAATAACTCCTCCGACCTCCACAAAGCCACTCTGTATTCGAGAGTCGACTAGTTGTCTAGTTACTTTGAGGATATTGCTATATTCCACCACAAATACGTGGTCTCCGGTACAGTAAATATCATCTCAATAGATGTGGGATGTCTTTGACAGAAAGAGAAACTTGGCATAGGTCCAAATGTGTAGGTAAGGAGCCTTGTTCAAACAAGTATCCAAAGATTATAAGGATATTGTGATTGGATATTGATTTATTTGGAGATTTGGCGATAATATTTCTAATTATCTTTCTTGTAGTTGGAAAAATGATTTCCGATCACGTAGCAATTGATCACGATCCAAGCAATTATTAGATTTAAAAATATGAAAGCATGAAACGCATATATGTAGTTATATAAAACAAAATGTTCTTTAAACAATTTTTTTGTATGAAAATTTTAAATTTTACGACTGTTTGATTTCAAAACTAGTCCAGCGATCCCGTAATCGGAACATGAGGAAAGCTAATGATGAAAGATAGTACTTAATAAAATAGTATGATTTAAAGCTTGCAAATATTTGGAAACCGCTTTATTTACACCCCTTTATTACCCATACCTAAGAACACTTATTTCGATCCTGTCTGTCTCAACCACAGGGCTGTCACGAACGTCTTACCTATTATGTCCTTTGTATATTTATGAATTGTGGCATCCTTGATTTCACCTCAGGTCTCAACGTTTTAGGGGTCCTAATACGGTATTACATTATTATAATCGTTAAGGACAAGCCTTTAATATTCAAAGGGTTTTACAAGGTTGGTTGTTAGAGTCGTAGAATTGTAGAACATTATTTGATGTGTAATGTATTATGAAAATGGTATTCGAGGTTTGAATATTATCTTTAACCCTTAGTAGGTAACAACCTATTTTCCATTTAACGCCATATACGGCCAAATACAAATTTTAGGCTTCATACCTAACCTTAGCCTAGAAATAGCTTTATTTACACCACAATACCTAAATATGTAGTTGCACTTGTGCGTCAAAAAGACTAGCGTAGGTACTAGCATTTAGATAATTATAGTGATGCGATAAATGTTTGAGGCACTATTATTTAATTTAACTATTATTGTTTGGCACACCTTTTAATCTAAATATTAAAATATATTAATCGTTTAACTGTGCTACACCTTGCCAATCATCTAACTTGGCTGATTTTTATAAAATGGAACTGTCTAAACTTATTATGAACTAAAATCTTTAACTTTAAAGATCTGCGTACCTGTTACTATGCTTAGTACCTAATGTGTTAAGATGGGAGTCAAGTGACCGGGATAGTCTGTCTAACCGTCACTTCCAAAGCACGTCATGTAGGCGTATCAAATAAAATATCAGGTAAGGAACTTTTTTTTCAACATTTTTGATAGATATTCTCTTTTTTTTTCTTAAGGGTTTCAAAGTAAATCTTGGCAGAACCTTGTGGAGTATGAATAAAATCAATATAATTAGGAATCCTGATTACATACTTTTAATAGGGACAGAATTACACTGAGATATTTTATAAAACAATATTTCCCAATACATTTCTGCTGATAAACTACAAGATTTTGTTAAAGTCCATATAGACTTTAACTTTACTAAACTACAACTCTAGCGTAAAGTCTCTAAGTAACTATACTTTAAAGTTTCCAAGTCAGTCTCACTTTTTACTTAAAAATCGATTGGCCCGGTTATCCAAGCTTACTCAGGCGAGGATCCGCTATAATAATATAACTTCGCAACTGAAGCTAGTTTCACGGAAAATCGATGGATTTCTATTAAAAATGTTTTCATATGAGCTATAGCGAACGTTGGGATGAAATTATGGAATCAAACTGAAATTGGATAGAAGCTAAGGTGTTATTCATTTTTTGATTTTATGACATTATCAATTCAAATCAATTTGCTCGTTGTGTTTTATCGAGTGTAATATTAGATCCTTTTTTTTACATTATCTTTTTCTTTTGATCAGATTTATTTTGAATAAAAAATAACATAATCGAGGACGGGCTTGGCAGAGCAGTTGCCTTGTAACGCAGACTCTGCTAGTTTTGTTATAAGTTTCATATAACTGGCACTTTATTTTCCTTTAAAAAAACGTAGCTACACTCTAAAATTTTTTTCTATGTCATAGGTGTATACAGTAGGGCAATTTATTAAACTCTAGCTTTAATTAGAGGTAGAAGGGCCTAAGATACTAAAAATAAATAAGTAAAAAAATATTTGCTCACTAACATTTTCTCCTAACTGACATCCCTTTAAGGAATAAACAAAGTTGTCTATTTTTAGCGCAAAAAGAATATCAAAACTGTATTATTTAATCTTGTTATTCTAAATATTTAATCTAAATATTATTATGTTTACCTATAACTAAATTTAGCATGGCTCTAAGGCTACAAGAAAGTTTGCTTAGAAAATAATTTGGGATCTAAAAATATTGTGGGACTAAAATGATTAAAAACTTTTTGAAAACTATAGTATCAACCTATACTGTTCCATTAATAAACAAGTCCAATTATGTCTTAATATTTCCGGGTATCAGTTTTGAGATTTGACCTGTTGACATTAACTGGGCGGCCGTTTGATCCACATCTAGTATTTTGCTAGAAATAGTTATAATAATTTTTTTATGATTATATAAAGGATATTGTGTGAGAGTGCCATTTTCGAGCGTTTGTACGCAGTTACCGTATTGTATGTTTATTATACTGTACCAAATAATTCAATAGGTTTACAGGCATAAATATTGGGATCGAATTGATTACTCATTAGAGAAACCGTTTGCCTAAGAGAAAATAGTATTTATTTTTACTCTAAGAGCATTTATCACCTCTTTATACGTATAATCCGTATATATTTTGCAACCACTTTAACGCAACGTGTATAGAATTAAGCTCTCTTAAGCAGGCACACTTCAATCACTAATGTTTACTTAGAAATCGCAACTTAAGAGTGACACACAGCCGTGTAGTTCTTCAAATATTTTAAATTTTAATCTAAGTACAAATACAACATCACATAAATATTTGTCCAATCGAAACTACGAGACTACGGGTATGTTTCTTAATATTCACATGATAAATAAATAGTTATTCTTCTTTTTAATTATTGATTGTAAAGCTGCTAATCAATTGAACCACAAATAATAAATAAACCAGCCTATAACAAAGGCAAAGGTCACTTCTCATACAGAAGGAAATGATGAAGGAGAAGGATCGAGCATTAATCACCACCCTAGCTCACTGCATGTTGTGATTATTTTCAGACCATTAACTCCAGGTTTCCTCACGATGTTTTCCTTCACCGTTTGTCTGTGGTGTCCTGTCCTACTCACACATCCACGGGTAGCGGATTACCTAATATCAAAAGGCGGTCTAATGTCCCGGGTAGCACGCTCCCCGGCAAAACTCCAAAAGCAACTTCTAAAATGGGCTCTACTACGTTGAAATATGGTACTTTATAAAAAATAGCTTTATACCAATACAGCAGAAGAAGATGGAGAAGAAGGATTAATCACCACACAAGCTCACTATATGTTGTGATTATTTTCAGACCGTTAACTCTAGGTTTCCTCACCGTTTGTCAGTGGTGTCTTAGATTATCTAAAAAATACATAAATATGACATTGAAAAAGTCACATTGGTACACACTTTACAATTAAACCACAAGAAAATTAAAAAAGTTTGGTGATCCTAAAAACATTATGTCTCAGTCTCTTAGACCATCATTGTAAAAATGCTTCTTCTAGTAAATGAGCAAACATAATTATGATAATTTTTGTTTGATTTTACGTGTCTACTCAAAGGGATTTAATAAACTCATTAAAAAAACAAAGTATTTGTATATTTGCACACTTTTTTACGTAAACTAACAAACAGATTTACATTTATTGATTACATACTTAACCTTTTAAACCGAGTTATAATGGTGTCTATACTCCGGGGGCACAGCCGATTCAGGGTTAAGCCTTCAGATAGGTTAAAAGGGCAATTACAGAATAAATCCAACGTAACTTTATCTATTTTCATTAACGTCTGAAAAAAATACAATATAAAAATCCACTTACTAGTGTCTAGAATTCAATAAAATCAAAGGTAATAAATTACATCAATGGCAATTATTTGAACTATATAAGAGCCCAGTCTCTTTCAGATACCTATAAAATAGGTGACCTACTTGAAACTGAATAGCTCAAATTTTACTTTGAGCTTCCAAAGGCAGCACAATTTTAGAGAACATATCAAATTGAATATGAAGGTAGATGATAATCATATTTGTGGCCAATGAAATTAGTTTCTTGCAAATGACCCATTGAAACAGCGAACAGAGACACCAAAATTTAATTTGCAATAAAGTTGGCACATGATTTCTCACTGCATCCACCCTTGACTACTTTATTACTTTTCTCTGAAACACAGTCCTTTATAACTTTAATATTTCATTCCTGCATATACTTTGCTTCTTCTGAAGTGCCGATTGTTAATTTTTTTCCGCCATTGTATTGTGTTTCGCGATGACCATACTAAAATGTTTAAACTTTTATAGCTCATCTTCAGCGCACAATGTAGCAAAATGTTTTTTAATCCACTCTAAACGTATAACAGTTTTGTCAATAGAATCATACAAAACAAACTTCCACTATGAATTTCAAAAGCATTTAATCAAAGTTCCACGCGGAGCCAGGACAGTAAAGAAAAGTCAATATGAAACTCTAATTTGCGTTCAGAGTCGAGTTTATTTTTTAATGTTGGCAGTCGGATTGGAGCAAGCTTTTAAATTAACAAAGGCATTCTGTTCAACAGCGAGTGCATTTAAAAGTTGCTAAGCGAACTACTGCGTTCGTATTTATTTCCATGCAATTTCCACGATCTCAAGTTTCATTAGAAAAGCGAAAGTTTGATAGCATTTCGAACCCGATGTGGCGTCGTACCGATCAGCCCGCTTCACTTGAATAGGCATCCATTTTATTTATACCTTTTTGTTAAAGAAAACTTACCCTTCGTTCCTACACACAACGTAAACTCAACTCGTGTAATATCCAATATAGAATGCTGGGAAGACCTCATTTTTAAAATCAATCTTAATATGAGTAGCCAGGGTTTATATTTGAATAAATGCTATCTTTGATGACACATTTTTATTCTATAGTCATATTGGCTATTCATAAGTAGTTGAAGTATTGTAGGGCAGCAGAATGCGCTTCTGTTATGCTTGTATAGTTTATATTGACTGGATAGTATGTTAGCATACGGGTGGCTTATTACATTCTTTATACATTTTATTCTCGTACGTAGAATTTTTAAAATGTTGTTAAAAATATATTTTAGGCTCTAATTATAGTAAGTATCTAACTACGTTATAAAGTTTCATAAAAGCCATTAAGAAAGAGAAAATTTTCCTTATCTTAAAATCCCAAATCTATGTATCAAAACGGTTGTGTTTTCTGTAAAAGATCACGAAATTCCTTAAAATTTCTTTAGTGGTTTATGTCACATCATACAGATCTGCATGTTTTGCATTATCGACTCTATTAAAGAAGCATACTTTGTCTTTAATGCAGATCTACCCACTCTAAGGTAAACTGGCTGTGGCATTAAGTATGCCTCTGTGCGTTTTGTGTCCGAAAACTAAAAATAAATAATATTTACGGCAATCTGTGAGAGCTTTGAATCTATTTGCTGAAATTACTGTAACTGTAAATATTACGAGTATAGGATGGGCATGTAAGCGTTGAACACTGAAAAGCTTCTATGTATGTATCTCTATCATTTGACGTAATCAGTGCAGTAAAGCATGCTTTTTATTTTTGTTTTTATTTTGAATCAATTCATTGCTTGACTAAT
This sequence comes from Protodeltote pygarga, assembly GCA_936450705.2. NCBI lineage: Eukaryota > Metazoa > Arthropoda > Insecta > Lepidoptera > Noctuidae > Protodeltote > Protodeltote pygarga. Next base: position 9,794,197 of record OW388257.2, on the reverse strand, counting down.
ACAAAACAGAAAATATTCCTAATTTCATGTGATTGATAGAAGCTACTTGAATTTTAAGTAAAAATGTTACCCTCTTTGCAATATCGTTACATCTTTACCAAAAATATCATATTTTGATAGAAATCAAGCTCAGTGTCTTCAGCCTTTTCCTCACATAAATCGTTTGTTTGTAAGCGAACACAAACATCAACATACATTTACCTCTTCATACAACTATACGCAGAATCACGACAAAGAACGTGTTACCCAGTCATGTAGCTCTCTATGACGAATCTATCTTAAAAACGGTGACAAACGGATTTGAACTTTGCTGCTTGAAGATAAGGTTCTTGGCGAGAAAAATCGTAAATTCTCAGCATCCCGCTGGGAACAATGTTGGCGGTTATCTCAACATCAGATTGAGATAGCATGGAGGTCAAGTTCGGCACGCGAACAAATACAAGCGAGTTTATGCTAGTTCACGAATATGGTATGAGAGTTACTATAGCATTTTTGAGAGATGGAATTTGTGCCTGGACAGTAATGAGTTCATTACCATCGACTTGAATGTGTATCAAAATAAACTATTCAAAATAATTAAACTAATTTATTAGTCTGTCTTCAGACATTCTTTTATTTTTATCTTTGATACCCTATAACCATTTGATGCAGTGGCGAAGGCTCCATACGTAACAGCTCTAATACTTTCGGCTTCCCATTAAAAAATGGCAAAGTTTAAAATGCCTACTGACTGTGCATTATATTTGGTTTTTCTGGGTTGTCTCCGGCTTATCTCTTGGAAAAATTATCCTCCGCCACTGCTTTGATGTAGGTATATTAAAAGTTAATCAAGATGAGCTGAAACCATTATAAAAGAAAGAGCTTAGGACTCATTTGTCTAATGTTATAGCCAACAGAGTATCAATGGCATACTTAGCACCTAACAACAGAGTAGGCCGAACAACCTTTTTGCAGATTGTATTATGTTTGTAAAAATATATGGCTACACAAAAGAGGCTGCTTCGTGCCTCAGAAAGTACAGTATGACATCGTCAAAGCTATAATAAAGAGTCAGTACCCTTACAAATTCCTGACAGCTGATCTAACTTAAGAATATCGAATGGAAGGGTCAGATAGCCGCTCTATATAAATGTGGTATTCTTCTTCTTCTTATCGTATGGTTGATGAACAACCTGGTATCAGAGTTCAAACCGCTCGTAGACCTCTGACATGGCTTTACACACCGTTAAAAAATCTCTCAGGTGTGCTGGTTCCATCACGATGTTTTCCGTCACCGTTTCAGCAACTGATAATTAATTTATAATACGCACATAACTTACAAAAAGTCAGAGGTGCGCGCCTTGGAATCGCACTCGAGACCTCTGACTTGTTAGCCGACGGTCATCATCATCATTATTGCGTATGGCATTCATCCTGCGTGGATCAGATCTCTATATCCAAGTTTTTCAGCCAGCCTACGGCGGCAGGTGTAAGTTTGTGGACTTCCGACATTCCACCGGGAAAACAGCGAAGTGGGCATTCGTTTACCACATGGGAAAGGGTCTGGCAAGGTGCTCCGCAATCGCACTGTGGTGACTCCCTTAATCCCCATTTATGGAGGCGGTAATTAGTTTTTCCGTGGTTGGAACGGAATCGATTCAGTTGGGTCCATGATTTTCGGTCTGAGTCGAAACCAGGCAACTTTTTAGTGGGGTCTGATATGAGATTCGTGTTTGTGTCCTCAAAAAGGCCCCACTCCGAACGCAACGCCTCGTTTAGGTTGAACTGGCTTTTGATCCGCTCGTCTGTCCAGATTGGGGACCTTGAACTTAGACGGTGATATGGCAGCTTATCCAGTGTCTCCCTGATGGGCAGGGGTTTGGAGCGGTTTAGCTGGGAACGGAAGCTGGGAAGCCGACGGTCATACCACTAGGCTACCAATGCTACAAATAAAATATGATATGCGAATTTTGGTCAGAAGACTACAAAGACCGATTGTAATATACAAATATTACCAAAAAGGGCATTTGAAAGGAAATAAATAAAATTGGATGTGTCTTTTTTAAATAAAATATTCAACTGAAGTGTTCTTTTGGAGTAAAATATTCGAGAAATATTCGATTTTTAACTGATATGAATACATAAGCAATTCCGGGGCGTCGTATCCTTGCAAATGTTACGAGCACAATTTCGTTCCGATATTCTTCAAATACTGTTAGAAATACGTAACTATTCCACGTAGCGTAATAAAACCGCATCGGCTGCACTTTTCTTTCTATATCGTGCAGTGTCTGGACAATATAAGTCTTCTAGAATGCATGAATCATATTTGGTCCCTATCATTGGAATCTTTTCTTGATCGAAAATATTTTTTTTCCAATCAAGATAAATTGAATTTGCTATATATCAAATTTCTTTTTTTTTTATTAATGTCTTGTTATACAATTTTTCTTCTTAACGTTTCGATGGCAAACAATTTTTTTTTATTATATTGAAGCGGCCCAGAAAGTAGCGACGCTGACTGCTTATCGAAAACAGCCATCATATCCTCCTGCATGCAGGTTTTAGTGTTATACAATAATTGAATGAGTTGAATTTTGTAACTAACTAGAATTCTATTATTTGATAGTCTAAAACTTCAAGCTACTTAATTTAGAAGTACATTTATATCAATATAATTAAGGTTACCTACTAAGTTTCTTTTTATTTAGAGATGAAATATAACAAGACCATCAAAACTTTGTGACCTTTGATTCTTTGAGAAGGTTCTTTAAATAGAGTTGTATGTGAGATTTAACATAGGCAACCTACGGTAGAGGGCATAGAGAGACCCGGCCTTATTCAGTTAGACAGTACATGGTATTCGTGACTTACATTCTGTATAAAACAATTCTCGGACAAAGGTTCTGGTCAGATCCGAGCAACAAAGGAACAATGTGGACGGGAGATGCCTTTGCTTCATTTCGATTGTGGACAGTCCATGTCCATGCGATACCAAACGAGCATTGGTCTTCACTACAGTTTTATTGTTTAATATGTGCCTCAATTTATTTATTACATATTATTTAGAGCTCTATAGTGTTTGTGTTTATTTGTGTCATTACAATATCGCATTGGGTCTAGCCTGAAAAATGTAGTAACCTCTTACTAATAAACTATGTTTAAAAATTAATCGATATGAACGTTTTTTTCACTGGTTCCAAGCTCGAAATGCCAAAAATGTACGAGCACTTGCTTGTTTACATTAATTGAATTTGATGGAAGAAAAACAATTTCTGATTTCTTTATAAATTATTTATTGAAATATTCAGTCCTTCAAAAATTTTGTTAAAGCCAATCTAAGCTAATCTGCTGCCTCGCTCGCACATTGAAGTTGATAAAAGATATAAAAAGTTATGAAAAATCGAAATAAACCAATTGATGGCGAACAACATTACAAACTTTCTGCAAAAATCGTAACTTGAACATGTTTTTAAATAAAAAAAATAGCTTTAAATGAGTTTTATTATATGCCATTTTTTTAGTTGAAAACATGTTTCGACCAAGCTGTAATTTTTGCTGAACTTTGGTAATGTTGTTCTTCAATTGGTTTAGTTCGATTTTTCATAACTATATACATTGATTTTATATAATAATGTGCGAGCGAGATAGCCGATTAGCAAGCGTCCGCACCTTAATAGACGAAAATAATAAATGCACGCATTGTCTAGGATATAAATTGTATCTTTTTAAAGTTTCACAATAAAAATTATTACAATGAACATTGTTATGGCTGGGATGTGAGCAAACAAAACTGACGAATCTATTTCGCAAATGATACAAAGAAAAGAGCTTGCTTGTTTGCGGGCCACCCGCAAATAATGGGAGCGTAGTCGTAGAACCGTAATGGTTGACCGACAATGTTGACGACATGACATATTGACTTCTGAGGTCTTGATTTTGCACAAAACTCAATTCACATCAATACAATGCTTGCTTGAGTCAGGAAACATTCAGTGATTCTGTGTCATGCCTGACTTTTATGTGGATTTCAACCACAAATTTTATTTTGACAGTTTTGTGGTTAGGTACACAATATACGGAGAGAATATTTATTTTAAAGTGGCAGCACATTTTATGAATGAAATTGAAATGCTGTTAAATCGGGGATACGAGTCGATTTTACTGTGATTTGGTAAATCATACCAGATATTACGAGTTACAGTTTCCGCGAATTCCATTTAATGTCCTGCGCAATAAAATATCCGCATTGCACCCAAAACTAAAAATCGCATTATTGCTGTGTTGACTCGTGAATTTACTGAGGCTATAAACGAGTGCTGGTGCATATGTGAAGATGAACGTATAAACAACGCGCGTTCAGGGCTAAAATATCCATTACAATGCAAATTCGCCTCCGTCGTCACAATGAACGAGCTACCTGTCCACACCAACTTTTTGTCCAGTTCGAAACCCAAAATTGGACTATGACCGAGTTTGGTTACACAGCCAACTGGCATGTACTATCCACAGAATTTCAACTGGAACTACTTTTAGGACCTAACTTCGTGACAGAATCGCGGTTTCATTGTTAGTAATTGAGTTCAGTATATCGAATCGATAATGAAAAGTCTGATATATAGGTACAGTGTATTCTATTTTTACGTCAGTTAGATACACTAAGAAGTGGAAAATTTGTACCACATAGTTATGCAAAAAGTTTTAACTTTTCATTGTACGAATTCATTTGTTGTGATTAACATTGGGCTTTTTTCTTTGCTTCAATAATAAAAAAATCTTAAATTTTTCAAAAACTGGAATTGTTTTTGATATTTTTTTAATAATACCAATTTTATTATTAACATTAAATTTAACATTGTCCCATAGTTGAGCAAAAAAAAAATTAACCAATTAATGAAAATAATCACGATAATCCACTAATATTAACATGAATGAGAGGCTTAAATGAATTTGTGTTACAAAATTGTTGCAAATTTATTATACGCAGTGTAATCGAATTACATACTATGGTTTCTCACAAATTTCTCGTCTCAAATTAACCTGGCAGCACCAAATTCGTTTTGACTAATGGTGTTATTAGTCTCGGGGCGTGTGTTCATAACGCGTGCTGTATTACTTCACTTGGTACTAATATATCTTCGAGTGAATTCATCCAACTTGAGTGTGTACAAACGTAGTAATATATAGGTGTCTATGGTGATAACTGCGGAACTAATGTTGCTAATATGTTTATTCTTGCGGTTATTTGAGTTTGACCCTGTCATTATTTTCGCGGTCCTAAGAAGAGCTGTCACGCATGAGTAATATATCTCCCATCAGGAGCACTATATATTTTTTTAAATAATCCAGAAACGCGAGGCTTACTTTTGAACAACAAAATTCTTACCCTATTTTGACTATGCAAAAGTAATAAAATCCTTAATTAGCCCAGAAACATAGCGCGCATTGGCACGTATTTTTGCACCAATGTTGAAATGAGTAAGTTTTGAAATTGGGATCAAGATAGAGTTCGTAGTTCAACAGTAACTTCTATAGGTATATTTAACAGGACACCAGTTTACTTAAAATAAGGTATAATCTAATAGAAGTCTTGCCTTATCATATAAATGTACACCAATATAACTGAATCAGAACTAACTAAAGGTATGTAAATATATTAATTTTATAGTGAACGGTTGGATTTATTCTGTTAGTACTCAGATCACCTTTTTTTTTTGGCTAGAGATCACCTAATTGAAGAAGAAAAGTTGTAACAATGTCTGATTAATTTCAGTTATTATACATACGAAGATGTAAACATAATGTTTAGTAAATACATTATGTTATTAATTTTAAATAAATTACGTTAAACGAGAATGGGAATGACATGACCACACGCGCACATAAAAACCGATGTCAATCAAACTCAAATGACCTCAAAAATATTACCTGATATTTTCGCTACATTTGCCAAAAATTTTCGGCCAATTAAATCAATTATACACAATACATTTTATGTCGCATTTAATACATAGTGTCCATCATGGGAGGCAAAATTAAATTGCATCGTTCATCGTCACCGTCCCATCAAACATTTATCAATATTGACTAAACTCTTAATAAAGCCTAATGGACGATGTGTGGTCAGAGTATACAAACACAGGAACGCGTCCGTCGATGCTTTTAAAACAGAATAAAAACTCTATGCCCTGATTAATCGATGGTTATAAAGCTACATGAGAAATATTTTTGTGCATCATTAGGTTGATGGTGTGCTCTATCCTCTTGTGGCACGTGTTACTATTATGGATTGCCTCTCTTCTACATTTTCCTGTTTGCATTAATCGTTTGGCTAAACAAATGAATAGAGAGACTGGCAGTTCTCGTAGAGTCATTGCCTGGCCTCTTTCAATAAGCTAAAGTTTTGTGTTTGTGCCAAGTTGTAACTGGCCGTTTCTGGCTGCCATCGCTTAGCATGCTTTGAAGATAAGGCGAGGCGAGTATATACAAAAATTCGATTTTTGAATGTCATACCTATACGAAAATTGTAAAGGTTGCATCGCATTTCTAGTACGTTTCGAGATATAATTATCAGTTGTCCTTTCCACCCGAATTTTAATTTCTGTGCTTTACATTCCGTTGCATGATGCGGTACATTATCAGTTTTTCATTGCTTACCAGTTCACAACGTTTTCTGCATGAAATTATTAACATAATTATATATAACTCAAACATCAAGCAAATATTGAAACAAAATTTCGATTCTAATGGTTGAAAATCGCAAATCACAGGCAGGCAGACTGACGGACAGACATCGAGGTGATTCCAACAGCGTTTACTTTTACCAAATTTGGTACAAAAAAATTAAAAAAAGAATGCTATTCAATATTTTTAGCTGCATTTCATCACCTGAAGAGAAACTTGTCAATTTTTTTTGAAAAATCACCTTATGTTCACGAAATGCTCAAAATACACACGTCGTCGTCAGTCGAATGAGAAATATGAAGTTGTGACGTTAATTATAATGCAACAGTGTGCGTGCGCAAGAAAAATGTTTGTTTATTTTAATGACTGTTAGATAAAAACTAATGTTTATCCTGTCCATTTGATTGATTGTTCATAGCGTTTCTGACGACGCAAGCGCATAGGCCTTGGGCTAAAATCGTAGAGCGCATGCGCGTGTTCATTTGTCTAGTTAGAAATAATAATATAATATTATGATTGTATTTGTTGTGTTTTATTTATTTCTAGTTCTTACTTGAAATCATTTCAAACATTATGAAATCAATTTATAATACAATGAAATAAAAAATATATTTTAAGGTACGCTAATTTCGAGAAACAGCTAATGTTTCTTAAATATCAAGACTGAGTGAAACAAAAATGAAGGTCTCCACAGTAGCAAGTCCACAAAATAAACATAAAATTATCTTAATTTTCTAATCAACAGAATTAAATTGGATAACATTTCAATACTATCTAACAGCGATAAGTACTCTCTATTTTAAAGTAAAACGCCTAAATAGATAAGAAGCGCTGAAAGCTTGAATTTATAATAATTAAAATTAAGTAGGAAGACGCTTGAATGTAGATTAAGATATAAATAGCAACTAAACTGATACACTATCAGCTATTTAAATAAAAGAGATACGTGATTTCAAAATTCAAAGAATTAAAAAAAAAAGAAATAATGAAAATTACAATATTTTTTTTATGTTGGTATCGGAGGTGTTGTTTTATTTTATGTTGCTGGTTGTAATTTCTGTGCAACTTGTGTAAGAAATAATCTAAATGTTTCTATTTTTGAAAAATTGGTGTATTAAAATAGACATACCCCTTACTTTTAGAACTGGCAAGAAACTGCACGTACTTTAGTCTGATTTTGTTTTATTTAAGTTTAAAAATTATAATCAAGGTATTAACTTTAATTTCACTTTATATTTAATATTTTAACCTAGTCTTACACATTTTAACTGCAAAATAAACGCTTTTTTCTTTAACCTTTTTCCTTTTTTGCCATTATAAATGCAAAAATGTGTCTATTGGTTGGTCTTTAGAATAGATAGACGTAATTTTAACTTAAATTTTGGAGAGTAATTTCCTTAAATATACGTTTTATTCCTAAAAAATTAGAACCTCGGCAGCAAAACCATAGGAAAAAGCTATTAGTATTATGAATTATTTATAAAAAATAATAAATTTACTCAAAATGAAAAAAAATATATCCTAGATTACTTTTTATTTTCATTTCCAAAATTATTAATAAAAGAAAATGAAAGAATAAACTTAAATTTACACTTAACCAGCTCATCACATATTTATGCCTCATATAAATGATTGTACTTGTCCAATATATCGGGTATCCCAATTTTCCGTGTCGAACAACAGAGCATCCACATAATTCTTTACTATCTCCACACCACGGACCGCGTGGCCGCAGTGTTGATAAACCTTTATTTAATAAGGTGACTAAACGCATAAGTTGACCGAGATAGTGCCTCAGACACTTGTTTAAGTGTAAACTGCTGTTCTTTTCTGATAAAACGTCACATTTCGATTATTTAGCACGAGATGCGTCCGGAAAACCGGTTCGGTATCGACGTTACACAGAAATTTACACAAAAATACAATGGTACGGATGAATAGAAAAATTGGTTCGAATTTCGACCTTATGTTTTAGAGATTCCATTTTCTTTTCTTTGCAATCAGGATTTTTTTGGAAAGAAAATTAAGCGAACATAAATTAAACTATCATATTGTGTGTACTTTAACAATCTATAAATCTACCAAAAAATGTAAATTAAAACATAAGAATATTTAAAAATATCAACCATTTTTATAACGCACTTCATAACACTCCGAAATTAGTTTTTTAACACTCCATTTATAAAAAGAACTTTCGCAAAACGAACATCTCGTTTGACTTGACAGAATGATAGGTAATGGACAACTTTATTACGGTGTTAACAAGTTTGAAAAAAAAAATCGCTCTGTGGTTCTGCTACGAGTATTCGGGATTAAAAACACAAATTGGTGTTGTCTCGAAGTTGGATGCTCGCCGCTGGCTAAAAAGTCATTGGAGGTGTTAAACCAGCCTTCGATAATTAGGTAATAAATATTTATAAACGGAGAACTGGCTCATCACAAAGCTCGTTGCACTTTTTTTATTTTATACTCTTTGAACGTCAAAGAAGTTCGTATATCGAGCCGCACGTGCTTCGCAAATGCGTTTCCTCTTTTCTTTTTAATTTATACTTAAGTATAAATATGTAAAGTTGAATTTTGCATAGCAGATTGAACAAGTAAAGTCAGTATGTATTGGTATAGGCAATGTGTGAATAATACCTGGGATATTTATTTGCAACTGCATCAGTAAGGCTGTGCAGATGGGATTTCACAGTTAGCTAGTTGGGCTTATGAGAAGAAACTTTTATTTTTATGGCAGTAGCGAGGTAAATAAAGCAATATCCTGAGGGTGCTGTCATTACAGAAGCGCCAATTTAAATATTACAACCAGGATTAGTGGCTATATTTCAAATGCAAATTTGCAACGAAATAGGAAAGAAGTTGTGCGAAGAGAAATGATTGCAAGAAATTTAACGAAGTTAAATTAAAAATTATTTTTATAGAATTTAAGTATCTGGTTATAGATGCGTTCCATAAAATAGAGTTTGTACGAACGTCATCAATATTTTAGTCAGTTATCATAAATTGTCCAATAGGATATCATTAAATCGATTATAAATTTATTGAACTTAATTATATTGTTTTCTTAGCCATCATAACGCACGTCACAAACAAAAGGGTATTATCTTCGAAAACAGTGTTTTGAGATATCGCGTTTTGAATGTTTAAAAAATCATAGCTTCGGAACTACTGGATCAAACATTTTAAATTATACCTAGATTTATAGGTACATTGTCTTACTTTGTGCTAAGTAAGTTTAGTTAGTGTAGCAATAGTAGTTTTAGTTTTATTAGTACTTTTATGGAACTGGGTAAAGATGATACCATTTAAGCAGTTCATGTAGCTCTGATGTTGAACTTACGACTGTCTTGCTTAACCAAAATTTACTAAATTGCATTGATAACACGTCATATTTAATATTGATACCATTTTATAAAGTAAAGAAGTTATGTTCTGCCTACCTGAGTAAGGGATTATTTTATTCTTTTATTAAATACCAATTGGATCTTAAAAATGTTTATTCAAAAAGTGGTAACTATCATAATAAACTAAAATTAAAAAACACAACATCAATTAAACATATTTATCAAAGTATTACATGTACGTATGTAAGTGTAATAACACATTATCATAAGTACTTATTAAAAGCTATATTAACTTTAGGTACACACATCAAAAAAAGTTTGCGATCACTAGCATAAACTGATATTTTTTTAAAAATTGAACTTTATCTAGAAAAAATAATTATTGTGCGTTTTCTTTAAATAGAAATACTTTCCCTAAAAAAATAAAACTATTTTTATTTTTTGTGAAAAGAAATTAAGTAGGTAATTAATCATAATGTAATTGTAACAGAAATTTTATAGAAAGAAAAAGACTGTTTAACCAAACATAAACAACTAACAAACAAATTACTAATAAAAGGTTTATATTCAATATAGTGTAACTTCTCCCCTGGCCCTGGAGATCCTCCTGGGCATGCTCAGAATCAAGTTATTCAGTATTTGTTTGTATAACCTGTCCCATTCTTGAATAGCGGCTTTCCTGAGCTCTGGCACAGTTTGGGGACGTGGCTGATAGTTCCAAACAGCTCGCTTAAGAGCATCCCACGCGTGCTCTATTGGGTTTAAGTCAGGCGAACCGGCAGGTTAGTCTAACCTTGTGATGTCATTTTCTCGGACAGCAGCATTGACTCCTTGAGGTCAATGGGCGGGCGTATTATCATCCAACAGTGCAAATTGGTGCCCATGTTTTACTTGGAATGGTCTGAAAATTCCGTCAATAGCATTGCTTTATGCATGTCTGCTATCATGAAGCCTCGATACGAGATCAAAGGTGTTCTAGCTCCAATCATCTTACCATCCTATAATGACACCGATTTCCCGTCTTGCTGAACTAATCCAGTGGCAGTTTTTTACCTTTCACGGTGTCCTGATCTTTTTCAGATACGGACACGTCAGTTATCTGAATTACCTACTGATTCGCAATTCGTCAACGAAGAGACCATTTTGTCAAATGTTTTCTTCTCAATTTCGTTTATTTTGCTGAAGCTTAGCCCACTGCATTCTCCGTCGTTGACGTTGCGGGTATTCAGAGAAGCTCGCCAAGACCTCCGTGCTCATAATCCAGCCTGGCGCAAGCAACTCCGAATACTCTGAGTGCTAACTTCAAGCATAGAGGCGGCCCGAACTTTTACTTTTATTGTAGTAGTAGTATTTGGGTCACGGGCTGCCAGCAATCTAATTTAGCGCTTTTGGATAGCAGTGAAAACAGTTGGGCGACCACTGCGGGGTCGGTCAGCTAAATTACCCATCCCGTGGTACCGTTGCAACGCGCGTCGCTACACTCAGAGTCGCTCTGAGAGAGCGACTCTGAGTGCTATTTCTCTCGTGGTGTATCCTTCTTCCCTTAAAGTTACTATTCTTGCTCGTAAAACTTCTGATAATCCTCTTGGCATTTTTTGAATTACAACTTCCCGCGAAAAAGTATTTTAAAACCGTTAAAATTGACTAAATCAGATTTCAGAATTTTAGTATTTTCAGTAAACGAAGAATTTTAAGCCTTTTTATATGGAAAAACAAGTAAACTATTTTATTGTTTTATATTTCAATACTATATTTTTAAATAAATAATCTAAAAAGAAGAAGAAATCCATCAGGTGTACTGCCCGGTGTACTTTAGCGATCGCAGATTGCTCTCATTATCAATTCAGCCCTTTTACTTCGCTTCATTGTTTTGAATTTATCTAAAATAAACAAAAAAATAAAATAAACAATAGCCTAAAAGGTAGTATTCTACTTGAAACTTCGAACCACAGAACAAAATTGACAAGCAATATAGAATTATCTCATGCAAATCGGGGGCTATAAAGTATCATTTTAAAATAATTTCGTTAAAAATAACACATTAAATAAAATTGAATAGGCAAAAGGGTATTATTTAAATAAAACTTCAAACTTGTATTAATCCGAACAGGCAATAGGGTATTAACTTGATATAATACTGTTTAGAATACTCACAATTTAATATTTTGGCATGAAATTGACGACTGGACGGGTTGTAACTCACAATGACATGTGTGACGGGCACGAGCGATTGCCGGCAACTGAATGAACTAACATGCGACTGTCTTGATTGTCTCGAAAATGGCGTGTATGAACAGTCAAGAAAGATATTTGTTGCTATATTTTAAAAACTATTTGGAATTTAAATACTATTGTTTTACCAGTTTATAGAGAAAAAATTGTTGTTTTCGAAACGCAAATAAAAAAAAATCGTTTTTACAGACTTAATACCCTTTTGTTTGTGGCGTGCGATTAAGTGAACCTCAATTATACTTTTTATTGTCTTTATTAACATAAGCAGGCATATTATGCTTCTGTTACACAATGCCGCCGCTGGCATCATAAATTGATTTTATACAATGTAATAATTTTGCAACTCGATAATGGGTTCTCTTTTTACCCTTTTTTACATTTATGACTTATTAAAATATAACATTGTTTTCTTAACATACCATAGACCACGTTATTGATCATCAAAGTTAGATACTAAATGTCTTAATAAATTTGATGTAAAAGTTAGTTTTTAGGTCGCAGCGATGAGAAGCATATTGAGATAGTAAAAACATTTTACTACGGGATACATTCCAGATTTAATTGCATGTTCTGATGCTTTTCGGGTAATAGTGGTTTCAAATCCAATGATACATTCGTTTGTGGTCAACAATCTACGATTAGAAGAACCTTACATCATTTTGTAATTTTTTTTGTAGTATTATTTTCCTGAAAACTTGTAAAAGAAAAAACCTCACCAAAGTTCTATTAAATTTATCAAATTTAAATTGTGGTTCCAAAAAATAAAGATAAGAATAATAAAATACGACTAATTGTTCCCTAAATTGCATCAGCAACAATAAATTTAACCGAATTACACCAGTCAATTAACAAACAAAAGCAATTAATTAAGCAGATACATTGCAATGATGTCCATATAATCCCACACTGGGTCTCATGCTCAAACAAATTCAAATTTTAAAACATGCTCAACGACCAGAACCAAAGCCGCCATTACAGTAAGAGTTACACGTTTCGAATTAAAGTCCCATTCAAATTTGAACCTTACAAAGTAAAATTAGGATACTGGAAGTTAAATATACTTCTTGTGGTATCCCAGTTACTTTTCGAGGCAGTTCTCTCCATAAAACCTTCCAATTATTTCCGCTCCCTAGTTATCGGGTCGCATCTTGCATCAATCCACTCGTATTACACAAAAATTTACGAGAATGAGACTTCTTTGGCTGTGATTAACAATAAATTCTCTCTTAACAGCCTGATGTCAGACGTCTGCTTCTATCCATACTTTTATAAAGCGAGACACTTCCACAACAGCTGATTTATAGTATTTCTCCTTTGTTTTGTGTTTGTCCTCTTTATTGTTTTATTTGTTGCCCTTGTTTTTTTAGTGGTCCCGTTTATTTTTAGACAATTTCTTTGTTATACTACCATTGAAAACGCTTTTTGGAGCATAATTACCGCCTGTATCAGTGACATCTGCTAAAGCGTTGTAATAATATTTTCATGGTGTTACGTTTTTACTGGGTGATCTCTATAATAGTATAAAATATTAAATGGAAGTATCAAGCAGTTTCATCAATTAATTTGTTATATAAATTATATCTAACCTTATAACTGGAAAATGGCCTCATGCATATAATTTTGATGAGTAATTTAATCAACATTAAACAAATACACAACAATAATGTTTTATTTACTTTTTATCTTCGTTCATTACAGTACTTATTTTTAAAGATGTTTATAAAAAAATACTCATCATTACGATCAGATAAAACAAAGATTTTTACCAAGAAGTAACAACAGGCGCACCATAATAAAATCAGGCCAATATCCTTAACAAGGCAACGAGGGAGCTAATTAAAATTTTAAACCCAATGACCGCTCTAAGATGGAGTAATAAAGTTGTCAAGGAGAGGGCAGTAAACTGACAGTGTACAGCTAACGACCATTGTGTAAATCTGTGGGAGATCAGAATAATTATGTATTAGACTCAATAATTATTTGGGTTCTGTTTATAAAATCTTTCCAAGTTTTAGTAAGAAACAAGGATACTTGCTTAGTAAATTAAATAAAAAGAATAAAAAAACAAAATAAAAGTTGAATCCATTGAAAAAGCTCTTGCATTGATGTTTATGGTCGAATAAAGTGCTGATTGAGGCGTCAAAAAAGTCTTTAAATCAGATCGTCTTGACCGAGGAGTTTCAGAATTCATCAAATTCAACAAATCAATTATTATGGTTTCAGAAACGTGGTACTTGAAAATTAATTTACAAGTTAACACGTTTTTGCTTTTAATTTATTCTTATTTATTTTCAATCTAAAATTTGTTTTCAATTACTTAAGTTTAAATGTCTAAACATTTTTATGAATCATTTACCTATGCATGCGATGCAAACATTAAAGTTCCAAGTAGCTCAAGTTTGTTCACAACACAAAATATTAGGAAATAGGACCGACTATTTTCATGATGTAATTATTTGATACCCAGTTACGAAGTACATATAAATACCTCGCATTGTCTGGTCTGATCAAACGGCTGGGAGAACAACTTAAATCAGGTAACAGACTATTGTTCCAAGACTTGGATAACTAGCCGCCAAGTTCCTGGACATCAATATTAAACTGAAGTATTTAAGAACATTGTGTAGCCTTTAATCCTTAACTGTCTAAGTTACAGATGTTAAGATTAGTTTGAGAGTATTCCCATTCATCAAAGAGTTGATCGTTTGTATCGCCTTTAATAAGAACAGTGTCTGGTGATTGCGTGCATTTTGCTATTTGCATTTAGTATTGGATCGCATTGCTATTTGCTTACTTTGCTGTTTGTAGTTTGTCAGTTGTGTGGTTGCACCTAATCACGAAATTCATAGACAGTATTCAGTAAAACCCAATCATATTTTTCATAATCACGTTTACCTTCACGCTGTTAATTGATTGAAAGACCCTTATGACTATTTTAAAAATTTTATAAAGATATTCATATGCCCAATATATTATCGATTACTTAGTTAAAGTTATATTTTCGTACCCTTTCAATATATCTGTTAAATAGTTGTAATAAGCACCAAATCAAAAGAAGAGTACCTATCACAGATATTTATTTTAAAAAAGCAACAAATAACCCACCCTCTTGGCCTAACATTTTATCTATACAAAACTCATTTATCATTTAAACAAAAACAAAATTATATATAACATTCCCAAACTGGAGCATGGACGGCAAAGACGCATATTTTATAGTCATCAAACACATCCCATTTACTTTACAACATTAATCATGAACAACACGAATGTCTAATTAAACTATATGGAGGCAATTAAAACGTACTAGATGAAATTTTTCATACAAAACATTGTTTCCTGTGGCTCTGGCGTGGTGTTAGCCGCAGTCCGGTTCGGCCCCTGCTGTTTCAATTAAATCACTGACAATACTTCGAATGCCTGACCAGTCAATACCAAAACATACCACTTTTGGTCATCACTGTGGTTGGATGAGGTGATTTTGATAGTTTGGTTATTTTGAGTTAAATTTTAAAGTAAGTTTGAATTACAATAAAACTATTTTCGATAATAATTCATTTAGTTTATTGCTGGATTTTTCTTCGTCTATTGCTTAAGCGGTAAGGTTGCAAGCGTTAATTTATTAATAATTCAATAAGCGCACAATAAGAGTTGCATAACTACTTATGCGTTTTTATTAAATATTTTCTGTAAACATTTTAACTGTCTACATATTACCTTAAAAATATACAGCATTGTCACAGAGAGACAAACAGACAGACTGAATAGACGTGTATCTTTTCGGTACGGGACGCTAAAACATAAAATAGATACCTACGCACTTTTCGTTGCCAACCACAGAGTAAATGATGTATTTTGCAGATAAAAACCATACCTACTTATTTCAATGAAAAAAATCTAACATATCTAAATCGTTTGCTCCACAAATAATCTTGTTATGGACCTCACGACTGTACGCATGTGCCGACAGAGCACTGATACCATCTAATCCAGATTTCCCCCACTATTTAATTGATTATTTCATAAAGATTAATATGACTCGTCATACTTGACGGTCCGTGGTATCGAACATTAAAATTTATACCAAACAATCGTCCATGAGTCACGATTAACAAAGCCATCTTAAGATGACCTATTCCCATCCGATATTTCGAATATTTATCTTCTTAATTCTAACAAATTGAAGGATCAATCTAAATTGGCAGTTATAAATGTGCTTGCTAATAATTTTCAAGTTCAAAGTCAATTGAAATTGAGTTCAAGCTTTAGTTGAACGGGTCGTTTAAGTGTGATACGTATGATTGATGTAGGTACACTTAATTGATTTATTCGGCAATTGCTTTAACATGGTAAAAAATTGATAAGTGAATAAGCTAAGAGGTTTCGACAGTATTAATATAGCAAAAAGTGAGTGTTCGTGCTGATTTTACGAAGAAAAAATATAAGAACATGATATGAGCAAAAAAATTAGACGAGATTAATATTACACCAAATACCTACATTAATATTATAATAAATCAAAATTTTCTATCCATTCCTAGGCATTGGCAGATGACTTTGTCTAGCTTTAAAATTAAGGTGGCATTTTTTTTCATACTATCACTGACGTGAGAATAAGAGAATAGAGAATGCACCTGTGTAAGCGTAAACATTTTGTGCACTATAATATCTCCTGCGTAGTTGGCTAAAATGTTCTTCAATAATGGCTGCTGTGATCGAATTTTTGTCATGAGGATATTTTGCTAAAGTAAGCTATTATAAAATATGATAGTTCATTGTAAACATTGTAGGTATTTTGACGTTATATTAATAACTTGAAATAATCTTTTTTTCCTAAAGGAATCAAAGGCAATTCTTAACATTAAGCACCGTAAGAAGAAAAAGATTGCAATATACCGGGAATATTGACGTGAATTTGTAGCTAAGGAGAAATTAAAGAATAAATTTGGGACATCCGTCGTTCTCAAGCAATCTCGCTGGCTCCTGCACCAGATCAAATAAGAATTACCAACAAGACGCGGTAAGATACTAATTAACAAACATAGTTTCCTTTTCATCAACATCATCCAAAACCAATCAAAACAATCCCACAGTATTTCACATACCCGTAATTCCAGTATCTTAAATTAAAGCAATTGTAATTAAAGGCAATAAACTCCAACTCAATGTCAATCAAGAGTCCATTATCAAATGCGTTCTCAAGACAATTTTCAATTTCACCGGACGTTGGGCCTATAAATCTATTTAGGAGCAAATGGTTATAGGTCCTGTCCATTCGATTGTTCTAGATTAACGAACCATATCACTACGCGTAATGAAGCACTATGATCTTATCTATTATCTACCATCAATGTCAGCCTAAACTCTAGTTAAGCGGCGGATAGTAAATATGTAGTGAGGATTTTGTAAGAGTTTGGAATTAATTATAAGTAGATATACAAATATTTTTATAACGCATATAAATTAAGTATGCTATGCAAACACTAAAGTTCCAAATTTTTTGTGGAAAGAAAACTTTAAACGTTATTATAATCTAACTGCAAAGTTAGACATACTAGCTTGGAATGCATAAATACTTATGCATTCCAAGCTAGCAGTTAGCTAAAAGTTAAGCTTAGTAGTAGACCGACTGGGGGTTATACACAGTAGGTCGCGAGTTCAAATCCTATTGTAAGTATCCTAGCGTTTTGTAGATACGAGTATTATGTTGTAAGAAAAATATTAAATATTTCAACTAAAATTTAAAATTTCGAGAATCTTTTTTTTAATTAATATAAGTGTTCTTTCCGACGATTCTCATAATGATCACAAAACTTAATCTTCTACCACATAAAGATGGGGTCAGATAAACACACATCAGTTGCCTTCACCCCTAACCAAAACTCTTAGATACATTAAAAGTGACCACAAAACGACAAAAGCAAATGCACTTCGGTTAAATGAATCAAAAGTATTATTAAAACCACCTTACAGTTTTGGGTAGGGATCAATTGACATACTAGAGATGCCTCCTGAGTTTACTAGATATATTTTATTATTCTTCTTTCTTCTGCCCTGGTGCCATGTAACTTGGGGTCGCCACAAAATGTCTTCTTCTTCCATTCCTCTCTATCAGCCGTCATATAAGCATTTACACCTTTTTCATTCATATCAGCGCTTACACACTTCATCCATCTTTTCTTTGGTCTCTCTCTCCACTTCCATCCATTAACACTTATATTCATCACCCTTTTAGACGTGCGTTTTATTATGATTATTTATTATTCATTATTATACAAAAATATTATGCATTCATTTAATTTAATCTTAAACACTATATCCATCATTAAAAGTCCTATTCTGGTCTTGGTTAAATTATTATAACTCTTGAACGAGAGACCTATGTTTGATTGTGTTTTGCAATCTTAATTCTTAATTTTTTATATACAAACAGACGGATAATATCTAAGTATAATGTAGTTAGAAATAAATAGGAAGGCGACCCTTCTGGTTGCGTCACAATATCTTTTCCCTTTATCTAGACATCTACAAGGCGCAACACGACGTAAAGGACTACCGACCAACACAACATGCGTATTAAAACCTTATTGTGTCGTGGACCCATGCTCTTATTTCGATGAGTCAGTAGTCTTTGATTTTTTTTCATTTTTTTTTAGTTACAGTTTTGATGTATAACGTATTGTTAACAAAATGTATATTGAAAGATCGAAGTCATAAGTATTCTGATACTGTCTTATGATTTTTTAAAATACCAATATATTTTTTTATAATTTTATTAAATTGCTGTTTAGGTATATAATATCAAACGAATATAATACAAAACGACTCTAGAAATGGCATGAGTAATTCACGCTCATTCTTTATTTTTATGTATTTGACGTAGTGATAACAAAATATAAGTATTAAAAGATCGAATCGAGAAGTGAGGTAGGTATTCTGATATTTGTGATTTAAAAAAAATTATATTACAAAAAAGTTTAGAAATAGCGTGAATTACCTGTCAAAATTATTGAAGGAAAGACTGAGCCAATTTAGAACAGATTAAAAGCTATAAACCTCAATTAAGTTCTACAAAACCTCTCGAGGTTAAGGATAAAAAACGTGATTAACTAATGATTTATCGCTCAACCCTTTTCAAACTAAAGACAGTGGTTACTTAAGACGTTTGAAAAACTTTGAATGTTTTCGGCAACTTTAGTTAGTTCATTCTTTATTAAATGCACTCAAAAACCTAAAGCTCACCCTTGTTACTTAGACGATTTACGATCAAGAAGACTTTATAAAAACTTTAATGCACCTGTTCGGTCCATTTAGCAGAGGTGACCGAGTTTGAGTGCCGTGTAAAAAACGTATCCACACCGTACAAAACTTCCGAATTTCCAAGCCGTGTTTTTTCACTTTTTTGTCCCAATGAAATGTAGATCAGATAACACGACTATTTTTTCTACTGCTTAAATTGCCGCGTTCTAGGTACTGGTTGGAGGCCTATATACTCCAGATGATGCCTTGTAGTCATGAATATGCAAGCGCTTCTGATTATAATATGCTTTTCTAAGGGCTCCTGGGAGCGTATGTGCGGGAAACACAGCCGGTTTATTCTCGAGGCATGTGAACTTAACAAGGTTAGCTGAGCAAAATTAATAAAGATTAGAATACATAACTTTCAGCCTCTGGTTATGAGAGCTGTTTGAGAAAATGTGTTTATTGCGGTGATTATACGCAATGGCTTAGCTGGCAAATACTTTATTTAATGATCTTTACAATCTTTATTTTAGATATCATTTTCAAGTACAGGAACACATAGGGTCGTATTACAGAACCTAATTTAAGATTCAAGCATCACTTGAAAATAGTTTTTGTTCAACAAAGCATCACTTGAAATCAGTTTTGTTCAACTATTCTAGTTTCAAGTAAAACTTGAGTCCTGAGTTAGGTTCTGTAATACGACCCGTAGTTTGACAACGTAATATTGTATCAGTTTATTTTCAGAGTTAGAAAACTATAAACTTGAAACATTTTCTTTTCAACACTGACACAAAAATAGTCAAGAATTTTTAGAATTTTAATAAATACGTAGCTGATCACTGATTTGATGACAAACCAGACAGCGTTAGTGATGTGGGTCCTACCAAATTTATGTCAAGTCGAGCCGAGTCGAGATATTGATTACGCGTTGAAGATTCTCAAAGTCGTTAGTTATAAATTTAATTGATTTAATGTCCAAGATATATCAACACAAAGTTCATTTGCGGCAAATTAATGATGGCGTTTATGTTAATTTTGTTTCTGTTGCTCATTTATTATCTGATTTTGAAACTTGCAGAGATTTTTTATTGCTCCTTTAACGTGATTAAAGCAGTTTGCCAAAAATTATTACACTTAATTTATGTCTTTGTTTTTTGAAAGAATATTTTGATGTTTTAAAACCGGATTTTCCGTTAAAATTAATTAATTGTCTTATCTCAACTCATTGTCTAAACATTACTTAATTCTTTGAAATCCGTCAGGGTCACCGGTCACCGAAATTAATTAATTTGAATTTGTGTCTGCTGAGGCTTTCAAAGTATTATCTGGATAGACAGTAATAAACTTTAATAAGAGCTCATCAGGCTAGATTTCTTGATCACATTTCTTGTACCTATAATAAACAGTTTTATGGTCATAAGGTCCATTTTTTTAGGACCATTACCAAACGTTACCATTCCTTAAATAAGAAATAATGTTATAGAATTTATTTCATGAAAGTTTAAATAATAAACGTTCAAGTTTCAGTAGCAAAATCTCTGTATGTATCCACATTTAGAAAACTGTAACTATTAAAAAGTAAACATTAATAGTATCAAACCAGAGAAAAAACCAAAGAGGAAACCAGCTAGAAGAAAAAATACTGATAATACAAAATAGTTGTTTTAACGTAAGCTAAATTATGAAGAAAATAATCGTAATACAAAAACCGTATACAAAACTTGGTACATGATGTCGAACGTGTCTTACCAAATAAAACGAGCAGAACCACCGAATTAATTACACACGTCTAACTTCCTCAGGAGAAAATAATTAACATTAAACGAGCAATAATTCCACCTGCATTCGGCCTTCCCTAATTTGACACTGGACATTATAACCTATAACTGAAACGACGGCGCCAAGACGATATCATATTATCTGGTACCAACAATCTCAAAAATATCGAATGACAAAGAATGGACTGTTTATTACAAAATAACGATCTATCGGCTGTAGGCGAAGGCACCCGAAAATAAAACGATCGTCAACCAGACGTATAAAATAACAGAGAAAAAAATGGAGATTAGAATCGGAGTATTTATAGTGAGGAAACGATGAAGGCGCGCGTTTAAAGGTTAACGATTCCTATCAATTAAGGTTATGGGTGAAGTCAACGGGCCCTTTGGGTGGACCCCCGGTGCGCCAGGATTTCGCACCTGTCCTTTTCGGTTTAGTTTTTCATGTCAACGGCACCCAGAAGTGGTTACAGGTGCAAAATAACTGTAGGGCGACCCTCGATTTTATTAAAATAGGATATCGGTTTTTGGGTTTGCAAATTTAAACTTGGATGAGATTTTATTGGGATTTTAGTAATAAAATTGTTGCATTAGTAATGGTTTATGGTTGATACAAAGTGTGGGTATAACTTTATTGTGGTTTCTTTTTCTTTAATGGTTATATTTCTTTCTAACATTCTTATATCAGCAATGCATCGTATTGGCTTTTTTTAGATGAAATTGCAATCTTATAAAAATTTCGTTTAATCTTTGCGGTATTAATCCAAAGTAAAAAACAACGCATGAGTAATACGGAACTCTTAGTGTTAGAGTCCAACTTGCACTCGATAGATTTAACCAAACTAGTCACATATTTGTCAAAAGTCAATTAATTCAAACCCGGTGCCAAGAAAACGATGGTCACACTATTCTCTCAAGTTTTTGTTATAATATTAAAACAAGATCCTTATTTATGGATATTATAATTTTAAAAGAAAGTGCCAGTGCCCTACTGCGCAACAGTGGAACAAATAGCTTGTGTGATAGGGAACTTCTCAAAAACAATTCATTTTGTTCGATAATATTAATAAAATATACATTTTGTATGGTTACGAAAGAATGTGATTTTTATGTTTACTTAGAAAACGTTTGAAAAAGCGAATAGATACATTATTTGGATGAGACAACCGTTACGTGTTATGCCTCTTTTTTAGATATTCCTATCTTGTTTTAAAAAATTAATTGGAAAGCACAGCAGTTGATGATAAAATTATGAAAATAACTTGCTTATACCTCACTTGTATTCTTGTACGTGTTTAATAACTTCTTCCAGTATTCGATCAGATTTAAATATTTTACGAGTTAACTATTTAACGACCTAGATCGTATTCGAGCTTTTTTAAACATAGACCATCACTAAGATTTTTTCTTGCATTGTACGTAATCATAGACATAAAATTTCATAATTCACAATAAACCGGACTTAGTGATTTACAATTTGGAGAAAATATTCCTAAAATGCCCTTTTTCTTCTTCTTCTTAATCGTATGGTGTCAAAGTTTAAACCACCTGTAAGCCTCTGACATGGTTTTAAACACCGTTGAAAAATCTCTCAGGCTTCCTCACGATGTTTTCTTTCACCGTTTAAGCAAATGATAATTAATTTCAAAGTTGAAGGTTAATTTCGAGAGGTTTGAACTTATGACTTTTGACTGTCCAACTGTCATACCACTAAGCTAACACTGCTTTCTGGGCTATCACTGCTAAAATACACTAGAGATGCAATAAATACTAGAAAGGTTTTTAAAAACCTCTAAGTAAAACTGACAAAGTCACGGGCGAAGTGTTAGTTGTAAATCAATTTTATAAATAATATAACAATTCTTAAAATGTAACCCTTAATGAACACTTAATTATTAAAATGTAATAAAAACAAAAACGTCTTGAAATTATATTGGACTCCGTTATTCAGCGGTATCTTAATTTAAGTAAGCACTCTTGCTAAATGAAGAGTCTAAATAAGTGGATCTTTGATGACAGTTAGGTTTTCATTTGGCTCACTGTACAGTGCCACCAACTTATCTGTTCAGTCGTACAAAATTGGAACTAACCGATTTCCATGGTAAATCTCTTAAAATGACATTACTGTATTCACTACTAGCGCCACCCTCAACTGTAATAGATAAAATGGTGGCATTGTAATTGTGTTTGGTTAGAACTGAAGCATCGAGAAAGAGTATTTCTCTAGCTTTTGATAAATTGGTATTTGTTTTAGTAATATCAACTGTTCCATTATTATCTGGAGCCTTTGTGTCATTTAAATAATTATTTAGAAAGATTATTGACATAGTGGTTAAACAGCGATCAGCTGGGGTCTAGGGCTCAAACCCGAGGTGCGCGCGCACCTCTGATTTTTCGTAAGTTATGTGCGTATTATAAATTAATTATCATTATTCTTTCTGACTTCTTTCCATCAGGCAGTATGGAGTCAATTTGTGCAGCAGTAATAAAAAAAAATATTCCGTGCCCTGATCAGATTGATGATGAATCCCATCACAGTATGAGTGACTGATCTACTGTAAAATTATTAAGCCACTGTAACTTTGACCTTAAAATAACAAGATCTTAGATCCATTTTCAGTACTTTCAGCCATTGTGTCAGTAATTGTTTATTCAAAATTCTTTGGACTGATTTAAAGTTCTTAAAGCAGGTAAGCTTAGTTTCCTATCAACTCTTAACACCATGACGCAACATAAAATTAACTGTTCGCGGGTCATCAATGACGTAGGAGTAGATAAATTAGAGCACTAGTAGATTGGTGAAATATTCTAGCCCCAATCATTCTAGGTCAAACAAATTCCAAACCTATTAACGAGTTCGTCGATTCTCTGTCCATATCAAAAGGATTAAGTTCAAAGTTATAATAGAGTTGTATATTTGTGTGAGAGGATTGTAAGTACTTAATCATCTCGTGTTTTATTTAGTTCCATACCAAAGGGTACAAAAATGTCCCTGTGTGTCACCTACACCGTGTCTGTTTTTCTCTCAGTCACAAGGTATTTTTAATCATATCAGATAACCACTTGATATTTTTTACAGATTTCATAAAAAAATAAATAAAACACCGGTTTCAGTTTAACTTACTTAACGATGGATTGAAATATTCAGATAAAT
Source organism: Protodeltote pygarga (assembly GCA_936450705.2). Taxonomy (NCBI): domain Eukaryota; kingdom Metazoa; phylum Arthropoda; class Insecta; order Lepidoptera; family Noctuidae; genus Protodeltote; species Protodeltote pygarga. Next base: position 9,769,778 of record OW388257.2, on the reverse strand, counting down.
ATACTTGATGCAAGTATTATGTAAGTAATTATATTTCAATAATATTTTATTTTACTTCAAAAGTGTTTAAGTTATTACATACTGAGTTAAACAGGGTCAAATGACTGAATCTAAGGGTGACCTAACGAGCTAGAGCGTAACAAGGCAATCAAATCTAGTCGAGCAATCTGAAGCTGAGCTAACCGCAGCTTAACCGCGATCGTCGAATGAATTGCTTGAATACTTCTGAGATAGTTTGCTATATTTTATAGTTTGTTCAGTAAAGGTGATAGTGTCACTCAATACGTTGATGATACTCGATACATAGACATTTTTATAAATAATTTATGCTAGCTATGTGAATATACTGTGTGGCGTTCTATGAGGGAGGCCTTTTTTTAACAGTGGACGTCTTCCAGCTGATTCCAGCAGGCGAACACTAAAGTACCCAATTTTTGTTGAAAGGAAAAATCGAAAACGAGCGCAATTTGAACCCACGAGGGTAGAGCTAAAGCTATTTATAGCTCTCTTTCTAACAGAGACCAAAAGAAAAGGATAAAAGATATTAGAACTAGTCTATTTACGTGATAATATCAATGAGAATTAAAAAGGCCATGTCCTAGATCTAGACTAATTTTACGTCAATACGCAAGGGCGGGGCGTAGACAAAGTTGACGGCTCTAATTTGACAGTAAAATTTGCTGTCCTTTTTCGATAGTGTTAGTGTTAGAAAGATATTATTTAAATTAATTTAGCATGATATACCTACAAGAGAATCAGCGCTGTAGAGTATGTATAAGGCGCATTTTCCTTCTGCAAAAAAAAGAAAAGTAGAAGGAGGTCTTAGTCGCTAGCCAAGAGCTAAATTAAAAATACATTTTCTTGCCTAATTTAACAACTTACTTTTTAATATTTTCCCCTATCGTGTAGATTGAACAAGAAAGTTTGCAGTTTCAATTAAAGCCGCTTTTTTGTTACCCCGCTCCGGTTTTAAAACTTCTAGTCGGTTACTTGAAAGTTCAAACTTCGTTATTTTCCCACTCATAGTTGCAATAAGCTTGACCAAACTTCTTCAAGCTTTAATTAATTTTGTAAGGGGTTTATAATCCTTCTTTAATGGTTAATTAAAGTAGTTACTAACGACTTTGATATAAAAATATTTTTATTAAATTCGTTTTATGCGTTTTTACAATTTTATGAGCAAGTCTACGGGTGATATTATAATTATTTTGCTACTTTTAGGATTAGCTTATCTTTGGACTTGATTTTCTTACCACAAAAACCATAAAACCTTTTATGAACCAACAGTAAGCTTAGATGATTAAAAGTAGAGTATTAAGAAATATATACCTACCTTAATAGAGAAAATATTTAGCCAATGGTAATATAATATTAAATTCAGATATTTAATAGTTTCTAATAAACTTGACCAAGTTTTGAGGGTAGTAAATTATCATAATACAATGTGAGATTCCGTAGAACATTTCAAATATTCACAGCCCCTCAACAACGGCGGTTCCCTCTAAAGAATGTAAGATATTGGAAAACCCGTAACGGGACCTTTAATAAAGGATAAGTAGAATAACTTTCGCGTTGTTTTTAATACAATATTTAATATCTGTAAGGTTATCCTTATACATATATGAAGGGATATTATTATCTGCTTTTGTAAAATTTATTTTTATTATGTAGCGATCCCTTGGATAGCACGGGTACAGGAGAGTTAAAGATAAGTTACAATAGCAATCTGTTATTTGGAGTGCAACAAAAACAGTTCTTGCAGTACAGTCAGCTTTATAAATACATAACCAGTTTTGGATAATAAAGTATCGATTTAATCTAAGTCTGACAGCCAAGTCGCATGTTAATACTTATAGATACATGTTTTGCGCATGCCAATATGAGCTTCTCGCATATGGCATGGAAAACTGACTTCTATGACACTCAAGCGCGTAAGTAATTTCCGTCGAAAAATATGTGACCTATATCAACAGTCTTCTAGCGCTAAAACATTGTATAAAAACCGAGGGAAAGATACAAATATTATATTATAAATCCTTCCAAGAATGTATATCTGTATAAAGAATGTATTTTGTTTGTATATATATACAAACAAAAACTATAAACATATCGTTCGTATTCTTAATATATTCTGTTTATGTGTACCTCAAAAAATTTCTAAACGAACCGCAGATAGAAATATCGCAATAAAAGGTAAACAGGAAAATAACGGGAACATTAGTTTTCATATAAATGGAAATATAATGCTAGGTAATAAGCACTTCAACTTCAGCTTCGCAATTGCTTTTTTTACAAATAGAATGCTGTTCAGGGGGATCGAGTTTATTTACGACATTATTCTTATAATGGCTGCGTAGTACGACCCCAGGGCACAGTTTTTAACTGAAAACATTCGTATTGTAGCTATGGGACGCATTAAATTTTTAACTTTAGCGAAGATCTGTTGTACTTTTAAGTTCTACGAGTTTATTTATAATTCATTTTTATAATCTAAGTCGGAAATTCCGTTTTCCTGCAATTATATTTTGTTTATTAAGTTGCTGGTAATTTGCATGCTTTATTTATTTGTATTTATAAAAGCTTTGTTGTCCCACACTAAAATTTTCTCCTGTGTCGTAGATACGATTCACAGACATATATTTTGCTATTAGAGGGCAATAAATATCCCAGACAGCCTCGTTGGTCTGGTGGTAGCAAGCGCGACTGCTGAGCACGAGGTCCTGGGTTTGATTCACGGGACGAGCAAAGTATTACTGGGTTTTTCCATTAGGAAATTTCCAGCAGAAGCACGGAGTCTGGAATTGTGCTCGGTTAATGGTTATTACATGGAATTTATAACATAGCCGGCGAATCGTGGGTGTAGGTACCGCAAATACCTCTGCCTACCCCATCTGGGGAATACAGGCGTGAGTCTATGTTGTGTTATGTTATGTTAAATATTACAGGAAACTCACTGAAAATTGCTAAGGCATTGAATTAAACGTGTCGCTGAGTCTCTTTCAGTGATATTTATTTTTAAAATCATTGGTTCTTACATACCTAATATACACTGTAGACATAGATTTTGTAGACGCCACCAGAGTACAAAACATTTTAATAAAGCATGTGAAGTGAACATTTTCGCAGAGAGAAATCGATTACAAGCAGAACCATTAAAGTGCTTCAATATATTTCTTATATCAAATATGTATATATCAATACTTTTTAATCAATTAGGTACAAACTTAGCTAAGTCTAGACCTTGATGTTAATATAATTAATACTCACTTAATCTTTGTTTACGCATTATATCTTACTTAACGATCAATTGATTCTAAGTACAACATATAATTAAATAAAAATTTACTTGAAATACTACGATACCTTTCTAGATCAAAGCAATAATAGGTACTCAATAAATTGTCCTCTTGACCAAATTTCGGTCAAAGCCAATTTTAGCCTTTATAGTATATATATATAGATATTATAGTGCACAATAGTGTTCTCAAAAACTGGTGTACTCTTGTTCACTCATTCTTATTGTGCAACCGCAGAGAGATCAGGCGCAAAACCGATAACTTTACGTGCTCTCCAAGGCACGGACCAGTTTTGCATCTTAGGTTCAAACCTGCGACCACTATCTTGCCAGTCAACAGTCTTCCCACTTACCTAAGCTGTCACTGCAGTAAATCAAAATACGCGAGTCATATCAGTAACCTACAGAAACTTCTTTTCTAGAAACTTCGTCTTATTAAAACTTTTACGATTTTCCACGTGATAAAATATTCTATCGAACATTGAAGATTTTTAAAGATTTTATGTCAATCTGAGAGCAAAATATTTAATACTCTGTGAGAAGTTTGATCAAAATATAGCATCTGTGGATTTGCCGAGATTGATTTTTGAAATTGAGTAACAGTTACTAGTGTCTTTGGCGGACTGTCATGACTGTAATAGGTACGTTAAGCAGAGACATGACGTACCTACCTAAAGTGCAAAATGAAATGCTTAAAATGGTCACCTATCTACGATGCTGCTTGACCTTACTGTCCATGACAATCACCACGACACTTTTCAAGTAACCTAAATAAATCACAATACTATAATTAATTTACAGATCACAATGCAAGTAATTACATTTTAACAGATAGATAATAATAACAAAACGATAGAGTGTATATTTCTCGAAATACATTCGAATATAGGTACTTACATTAAATTTAGTGTATAACCACAACCGCTCTAGTTGCACAGTGTGCCAAATTTGGACCGTATCTGACAAAATCGTGTCCAACGTCCAGTTGCATGGACGGCAAAATCATTGCATAAATCCCAACGATGTTGCTGAGATTAGCATAGTCGTATCAGATTTTATGTCGTATAATTTGTTTAATATAGTTATTATTTTGTGTATTACTAAATTATTTTCGCATTGAAACTGAATTTATTGAACCTTTTATTTGTCATTTAAACGTGTAAAAGTTCGACTTAAAAGTCTAAAAAAAATATTTTTTGCTTGTTTAGCAAAACCAAAACGTAAGCACTATTGCTTGACAATCTTATCTACCATTCAGACTACTTAGTTTTAATTTTATCGAATATTTAATGCAATAAATTACCAAAATATTTTAAAGTGTAGGGACTTATCTGTCCATTACTTTATTAAAGTTGGAACAATAACCGCAAAATAATTCAAAAGAAATAAGCCGCAATATTAAATATCAAACGAACAATCAAAATATTTCAACTTAATTTTCGAAACAACGGACAATTAGAGCGAATGTTACTTTTATGAAAGCTATTTATTGCGGAGAGCACAGATATTCCTGGTTGCCCGGACATGTCACGGAGCGGACAGGCAGTGCTGTCCGCATTTCCACAACCCCGAGGCGGGAAATAGTTGCGATTTTGTGTTTATTTAAGGTAACACCTTTTGAATTATTCGTGCCACTGGGCAGGCTTATAAATAAATCGTTAATATTGGTCTATCAAGTTTTGCTTTACAACATTTTACAAATAACGAAATATGCCAGCTTTTTATTTTTTGATAAAAAAAATTGTGCGTCCACAAAGAAAGGTATTTCGTCTCTTTATTTATACATTTCATTAAATCGAAATATTTTATAATTATTTAATAAGAAATATTTTGTTTTATTTGTTTGATTTATTTTCTTCTGGTCTCCTTTATTCTATAATACAATATATTTTTGTTTTAATTGCTTATTAAATGATGTTAAAATTTCAAAACCAAGGGTAAGAAAGTTAAGTAACAAAATAGCTACATTTTCATTATGGGTCCTAAAAAGAAACCAATAGGTATACATCATTCAACTTCCATAGGAAAGATTTTTTCTTACATATGGCTACAAGTTCCTTGCTATATACAAACGGTAGCCGATAAGCAGATAGAAATTAACTAATAATAGTTTTATAGGCTTCTATCTATCGCTTACTTATTATAAAATATATCTAAGCAAGCTTGCAAGCGCAGCTAAACATTCAAACTGATACAGCAGCAGTTTACTGTCCAATATCCGGAGGAGTCGTAGTTTCCGGCCACCGAGCCGTCCGCGCGTCCCTCCCATCTGTCGCATGTTGCACTCACCAATATTATAGATTTTATTATATAATAACACTGCTTTCATGAATTTCTGAATACCTAGTACATTTTTGTTCCGTATGAATCCGTGCTAAAGGATTATAATATCAGAATCTGTAGATTTAGGTTGTTAAGATTTTTGTAACACCCACGAATCAGATTTATAAATTCACCATATTCTAAATATTTAATAATAAATTTGAAAAAAAACAACTGTGGATAGAATTTCAAATTTCTTATTAAATATTTATATTAAACATGTAAAAATTTCACAAAAATATTCACCATATTCTTTTTCCTATTTTTATTTTATAATTATTATGAATAATCTACTTATAAATAAACACAATTATTATACAATACTGCAATACTGAATAAATACACGCTGGTATTCATGTTTCTCTTCTTTTATTTATCATCTCCTAAATTAATTACTTAACACAAAGTGAAATTCGCCCCACCATTTTCACAAAGAAAAATAATAAAATAAATTTCAAATTTCTACGTTCAAAGTATATTCAGAGTTCGTTGTATTCACAGGAGCCGCTGCGGTCAATTCATAGAATGTTGGATTTTGCTTTTTAAACTCATTGAAATCGTTGCAACTGTGGAACGGAAGTGGCGTCTTTCAAGTACGTATGTGGTTTTATGGTTTTTCTATCGCTTCACGACTTTGTTTAAGTGAATTTTGGAATTTTCATCCCTTTATTTTAGCCGCGTAGAGGTGGAATTTCCACTCATCTTTCCTTGGTGCACCTTTAGGAACTTAAGGGATATTTCCTCCAAATTTTAAGGCTTTAGGTTCACTGATTTAGGCTGTCTGTTCGTTGTTTGTCAGTCAATTAGTCATGGTACTGTTTGGTAATTTTAGAAGATTAGTTCACAGCAGTATAACTTTTGTTTTTTTAAAGATTAAGAATCTCACTTTCAGAATCGCCATTTTGTTTAAAACACAGTTTGTTTTTTTTTCATAAAAAATGTACACTGTATGCACCTGAAATAAAATCAAAGTACCTAAAAGTTTTTTATATTTTTCTGTTCCAAATACATTCGAAACAATTCATAACGGAAAAACCGAACGTTCCATTTTCATTTTAAACTTTTGAATCTCGAATACGGTTTTAAAACATTAGTACTTGTCTCCAGTAATTTTTAACCCATTTTGCGCTTGGCTGTAGCGAAATATTATTTGAACGTTATTCTAGTGACGTCACGTGCATCTGATTCGGGACGTCCCGCCCCGCTGCCCCTTGGGCCATTAATCATTGGGAATGTCTACGTGTCGACCTGCCTGGGCCGACTCTACATTTTGGTACTTACCTACTACTCACATTGTTTGAAAACATGGATTGTTGCTGAATTATCAATTGGTGGGATTATTCCGATATTTGTACCTTTGGGATTGTATCGTAGTAGGTAAGTAAATATGTGCAACGGAATAGCAAGCTGTCACTCCATATTAAGATAGCATTGCAGTAATTATCCATGTCAGTCAAATGGAATCTGTTATCGACATTTTGGTTAATTTGATGAAGTATGTAAATTCCCAAACCTTTATACCTATGTAGGTATATGAGAAGAAAAAAATATTTTATTGAACTTGGATCGTTCGAAACATAGAATAAGTTTTATAAGAATTTATAAGATAAGAGGAAGTGGTTCTTATTCACCGTTCTAGAACGGCCGTTGTAGTTCTAGACCGACGACCGCGACGTTCTAGACCGTCTAGAACGATATTTAGCTAACGTTCCACTTATTTATTCGGCTGTATTTTTCCGGTCGTAGGTATCTGCCGTCCCATCGGACAATAAGAGTGCACCTGTATTTGCGCACATACTCTTGTGCACTATTATATCTCCTGGAACTATAGCCAATCCTAACTGTGACCGAAATTCGGTCAGGAGAACATTAACCTTAGTGATCTCGACAACCACCATGATTATAACTGCAGTGTGCCTGAATGCCTGGAAAAATAATTTACTAATTTATTTTACGTTTCAGTTTACGTAAGCGCTACAAAATCCAATAATAAATCTATTTCAGCTATTATTATTTTCTCGACGTTTCATTGTGAAAGTCAAGGATAAACCAAAACGGGAGACATTTGCGAAATTCACCTAACACTTTCTAAAATAGCTAAAAACCAATTAAGCAGAATAACATAACAAAGTTTCAAGTATCAAGTTTTCACGCATAAAAAGGCCTCTTCTCATACAGAGAAGGATTGAGCATTAATCACCACGCTAGCTCACTGCGTGTTGGCGATTTCAGACTATTAAGTCCAGGTTTCCTTACGATGTTTTCCTTCACCGTTAGTCAGTGGTGTCTTAGATTAACCAAGAAAGTACATAATATGACATTGAAAAAGTCACATTGGTACATGCCAGGTTCGAACCCGCACCCACGCGCTTGCAAAGCTGGTCCGTAACCAATGCGCCACCACGACACTTATTAATACTATTAAATAATATCAAACTATAATTTTTGTTGAAAATTTAATTATGATCTTATTCTCCTTGACTGGATGTTTTTTTGGTATCATCAATGTGCGAGCGAGATAGGAGTTCAGAGCGAGAGCCTTAATATATCTACTAATGTATAAGTTATTAATAAGTTCATACTACACCCTTTGCTTCCTTCGCTTCAGCCCAATTATGACGTAAGGTGATACCAAACAGTAGTTGGGTATCAGGTAACATGCCAAGTTTAACGATTTTTGGCACGGGGCGTATACTAAAGGATGTTTAAATTTAGATATGTGGTTTAATGGCTGACACAATAATAATGTGGGATTTTATTTGCGGTTTTCAGAAGGACTTTAGCTGTTAGGTGTGGTGTTTTATTTTAAGTTGGCTTTTAATTTTGTGTCAAGAATATTTTCAATGTGTACGATATAGTACATAACTCAAAATAAAAATATATTTTTTGATTATGTCCATTCAAAGTGTCGCGATGTGCATTGGTTACTGACCCGCTTTGCAAGGGTTGAAATCTAGCATGTACCAATGTGACTTTTTAATTGTCATAAGTACTTTCTTATTACATAAGACTACACATAAATCGCTCACTATGTGTTGGCAATTTTAGACTATTCAGATCAGGTTTCCTTATGATGTTTTCCTCACCATTAGACAGTGGTGGCTTAGTTTAACTAAAAAAGTACATATTTATGACATTGAAAAAGTAACATTGGACCCACACCAACGTGCTTGCAAAGCGGGTCCGTAAACAAAACGCCACCATGACTACTTTAAATACGTACTTACTTAAAATTCATCTAAATAAATACATTCATATTAATTACTGTTGATTTTATAAGTCTTGTTTGAATACAAATTCGTTACATATCTTTAGCTTATTTAAACTTCTTCGATTATAAACCTTAATCATTAAGCTTTAAAGTAACTTATTGTTCAACATGTTGCTTCTCATTGATGAAAGGAACATTAATTAATTAAGCAACGACCTTAAAGGAACTCAAAGTTAAAGAATGTTTGTAACTAAGGGACATCCAAATCAAGTTCTTGAAAAGTTTCGTTACGGCTATTTACTCTATGTAAAATTTATTTAAGATTTGTTCAGTAATATTCCTTTAAAATTTGTCTATAAAAGGAATCTTTAGAAAGCAAGCTTTCTCTTGTAAAAAGTAGACTTTATATCTAACTAGTTGCCGCCCGTGGATTCACCCGCGTTGTATGTTGATATATGCCTATGTGTAATTCTGATGTATTAATAAGCAATATTACTGTAAAGTTACATTATTCTAGTTGTAGCTAGCGCGACTAATGAGCACAAGGTACTGGATGCGATCCTTGGGTCGGGCATAGTGTTAGGTTGGGTTTTTCCATTAGGAAATTTCCAGTAGCAGCACGGAGTCTGGAATTATGCCCAGTTAATGGCAATAAGCTCGCTCCTGGGACTCATAATAAGGCTGGCGAAACGTGGTACAGCATACACCTCTGCCTACTCCCTCTGGGGAATCAGGCGTGAGTCTATGTTTCATCAAAATTCGTTCAGCAGTTTTTGCGTGAAAGGGTAATAAACATTCATCCATCAATCCTCTCAAACTTTCACGTTTATAATATTAGTTGGATTTTTTGTTAGAAATCATTTTAAATAAAATTTCGATGAGGTTTACTTTGAATAGGTTACATCTCTATTTTATTAGATTCCCATGAAATAATATCAATATCAACTTAATTCTAACCATTTATTCATTTAATTGATTTGAAACTTTTAGTGCATCCTATTTACTCTAGTTCAACATCGAAATGCAATTTCAAATATCAGTCTTTTATTGCATGACGAGGACGCTATCTATCCATTAATCTACCAGTTTGTCGGCTACCAAAGTCGGCTAATTGGGGATACAACTCTGTATTTTAATCCTACAAAATTGGGGCACGTTTTCAACATAAATGAACAATATAATAGCGATAGAAAAAACTAAATATATCAATTTGTTTCTTATAAAGATTTTGCGGAAATCTTTTCAGGGGAACAAGCGGGAAATGACTTAGATAAAATTTGGGCCAGTTACCTTAACTAATGAGGCTGACGTCCACCATGACTCCCCTAAACAAGAATAGAAATGGCGTAGAGTAGTTAATGCAACTTTAATTACAAATTTAGTTTGGGTGCAGTCAAAAATGGTGCAATATCTGTACTAAATCATTGTAATTGAACAAATCTAACGAAAAATAGTCTCGACGTACTAGTAGTGGTTGTTATATATCAGAAAGAGAGAAAAAAAAATACTGCGCCGTAAAAATCTATCTAAGATTCATTGAAGTTTTGAGCAACTTTGAGAAGCTCTCATCAAAGATAACTAAAATAACCTAGAAGTAGTCAAGTACAAAAAATTAATGACCCAACAAAACCGACCGCTCCACACCATCCTATCCACGCCCCATGCAAAAGTTAACACAACAGGCCCGTGATAAACGATTGACTCAATGACTTGAAAAAGTAACGCCCCAAAACGACGATCGTGGTCCGACTAACGACGTCCATTATCCGGACGATATCAGGAGAACGCGACGGCTCGATCGGTGCTTTTCACTTGCTGCGATTTTGCCAGCCTGAAGTGCCGACCAAATGAGTCTAATTTGAACGAATTGGACGACTTGTGATCAACGCTCCTGTTGTGAATACGGGTACGTGATGAAAGTTTGTTGCAGGTATCTTGGAACGGATTTTGTGGAGGTACGGTGCAAAAAATATTAGTCGCAACTCGTTTAGTAGCTGATTGGTGGGTTTCCAAACTTTTTGGAGTTGGTAACAGGAGGACTGAGGTTGGTGGAGGTACGATGAAAAAGGCAACAGAGTTTTTGTAAAAGAAAAAACAAATCGTGTCTTTTACGGTGAGTTTGATGGTATATAATACACCGCATCATTTTATAGAAATCTTGTCTATGCTTGGACTGCAATCATAATTGTAAATCGACTAGCACCCAGTGCCGAAGTAAACTGAAATCTGCTTTAAATATTCACCAATATGAAGTTAATTCTGAAAGTATTTACATCTAGTATACGTGTAAACAAAATACATATTACCTAACTATTACTTATATGGGCATCAGAAATGCAATCAATGAATATTACCAAACGTTTAATCACTGCATCAGGGTGAGTGCACATACAACATTGCGGTGCGTCAAAAAATAATGTTAAGTTAAGTGTCGAGTTTTCATAAGCAGATTTCGATGTCGCACTACACAATTGTGTACGTGCCTTAATCCCGTCATTTGCTGCATCGTTTATAATCTATGGTCTTCATAATTACCCGTTTTTCAACACATTTTCTTTTCTAGCTAGCACGGAAAACTTAAAAATAGAAATGTAAAAATAAAGTGTGCCAGTATTGTTGGAAAAGGTGCCGATTGAAAGATGAAGATTACGTCTTGTGAGACCATCGATCAAGTTTCTTTAAGTGACGGGAGAGCCTCGTCTATATCAATTGAAACCTTTATCGTACTATATTTGTAAGGAAGTTGGCAAATAAATAAATCATTAGTTCAAAGGTCATTCATCAAAACTCAATCCTAGTTTATTTATAGAATTTACGTTCACTCACTTTCTTTATTAATAGGTATATTATGGGATTATATTGCTTAAAATTTTGTTTGATGGATGAAGATTTTACTGGTTTATTATTTCATTTATACCTTTAGGATTTTACCCTGATTTTTGCTATATTTCAATAACACAACAAAGATTTTAATTTTTATTAAATACTGGCCTTTGCCCACGGCATGCAGTCGATCCAAGATAATAAAGTATCATTTAGATTCATTCAGGAAATGGTATATATATTGCCAAGTTTTTTTTATTTAACAAAAAGGCTGTCGTTTAGCGACTATATCGCCCAATACAGAAGGATTTTCCAAATCTATTAAACAGTTTACGCGTAGGTAATTGAGTACCTAACTAATACTCAGACATCTTCACAATTTTCCACATTGTACTACAAAAAGTAGGATTATTTTATTCTTAAATTGGTCTTAAATCTAGTTTTCCCGAAAGGAACCTTCGATTAAATATGAAATATATATGTAACTGAGAAATCTCAAGATTTACTGGATCAGGTTTGTCAGTACCAGTTTTGATTGTTTTTCAACGAAACTTAATCCCAATCAAGTTCTTAATCGCCATTAATTAGTCAGAAACAATTAAAATATATTGTGTGGAAACAAAACTTAATTTCCTAGATATTTTGTTCATAATTTAATTGAGATAACGATTTTAAAGGAGCGTGAAGCTTGTCGGGATCGATTTCTGAAACACAATTTCTTAGTGGCACAGAATGGAAGGAGCACAAATGACGACCCTCGTTAGTGCAAAGACGCCGCTCATTGGATTAATTAGTTCTCCGTTCGGAAGAACATACTTTCGAAGCTGGTATATTGCAGCCAACTGGCGGAGAACCCTTATTGTTCGAGACGCTTCACATTTTCATGTATATTTTAAGTTAGCCGCGTAAAGTCTTCGCAAGTTGCTTGTTCCCCTTAATCCTTTAACAATGTTAGGAAGAAAGTATTCAGCATGCTCTAAGGAGTTTTCACTTTGTTTAGTATGAATAGTTAATTAAGAATTAATTGAATTTTAAACTAAATTATGTTACTGTTGTGCTATTTGGGGTTATGTTGAGAATTTCTAATTTTGGAAAGTTAGATCCCTTTTGGGTTCAATATTAGACGCCTACTGTAAGTTTGCTTTACTTATTTAACTGATTATACATATTGTTCCTTAGAAATAGCTGTTGTTAATAATAATGTCAGTTTCCAGAGTAAGTCTCACTCCACAATAATTAGTTAACCAGAAATATAATTATTTAATAAGAAAATTTGAAAAAACAACTGATACGGATGGGATTCGAACCCACGATCTTCGACGTACCGTGTCGACGCTCTAACCGCTGAGCCACCATATCCCACCAGCACCAGTCGAAATTTCAAATCTCTTTTACACGCCTAGGGCGTGTGGCGACATCTATCGGAATACATTACGTATCCCGACTCAGTGCTCCAAACTTTGCAGTTTTAGTAGACACCGATGCGATACTACCAATTTTCTTATGTTTTTTTTTTTAATGAGAGCTAGCAGAGCTATTATGTGCTTACAACATGTAAAAAAATCACAAAAATAACCAGAAATAATTTTATTATGAAATGAAATATGAAAAAATATTATACGTTAATATTTTGATTTTGATTTCACGACCACTTCGATCAATTGTCTATTTAGTCTTTAAATGCTTCTGCTGCACCTGCTATTAAACGCGCTAATTAATGGGATAACTATCTAGCTATCTCTGTTTAGACAATATGGCGTTGACAAAGGCAGAAACTCAATTAACGCGTTAAGACATAGGCAGCATTACAGAATAGTATAGGAGAAGACGGCAATCATCAAAAGACGTAATCAGAGAAGGGAATGGGATTCGCTCCACTTTTTACTGGAACACGTGTGAACCGTTGCAATGTAAGAGACGTTTCGCACGCTTTGTGACGTCGCGCGTCGCCTTTGTCGGCTTATTTCGGAAACAAGGACCAAGTGATTATGACCAAGGACTTAGAATTTGGATACAATTTCTTTAAAAAGGCTTTAAGTCAGGCAATTATATCTGCATAGTTACATTTCAAAAGATTAATAAGATGTCTGATAAATAATTATAATAGGAATATTTTAAAATTCCTTCGAAAAAAGGAATTAGTTCGTTATTTTCGGAATATTACTATGCCTTTAAAGAATTCACCTAATCAAAATTAATCAAATGATTTTACAGTAGATCTCAAATTACATTAAAGCACATTGAGCCCAGAAGTGGTCTGTAATTATATCAGATCACAAACTCAAGACACTGGCCGTTGACGTTTAAAAATAGAACGCGTCCTTATCTTTTACAATCAAAAAGACATAAACTACAATCACCAGGATAAATTTAAAAAGAATCTTCCCAATTCCCCCATACCATAAATATGTCCCAAAAGACCAGAGCCGACATTCTGCCTTATTTAATCTACGACACACGAAAGTAGCTGACACATGGACATCAGTCATTCCGCCGGTCTGTCGCGCGTGACCACAAAAACAGATGCCTCAACTCGGTGCTCATATAAAAACTGTAAAGGGCAGTCGGGTCGTACCGATTGTCATGGAACAAAGGTCCCCGCAGTGACATAACAGGCCATAATTAATATTATTAGCTGTCAACGACAGATGATTGTTATTCTTATGTTTGTTAATTTAGGTTGCAGTTCTTTTTTTTCTAAGCCAATTAAAAAAAACATGTCGAACCATGTTTATCGGAAAAAAATTTGAACAATAGTGATTTGCAAGTACTAGACATAATGATAGAGATTGATGATGAGCATCGATTTGATTTTTCTAAATTGACAAGGCGTATTACATGATCCATGATTTCTTAAATTATAGAATTAATTGATATTGTAATTTTGTTGACTAAATTTCATAGTTTTCACTTTTTTTCAATTTATACCATTTGAAAATTATTGTTCGCTTTAAACTAGCAGCATTAGTAGCGAAACAATCTCTCCTCGTAGATTGCAAAGAGTTTAGACCGATACTAGGACTTTTAACCTAACAGGTCAAATTTTATAATTTGTCGAAAAAACTCCACTGCGACCTACTGATTCCGAATTTCTGTCATTATTAATCAAAAGTGATGATAAAATGTTACTTTAATAATTTGATTAACATATCTAAATTTTATACTGACATTGTGATAAGATTCCGGAGGGTACATACCCTCCGGAATCTTATGTTTATGTCTATGTCGGATGCCATGTGATATTCAGTTTCAATTTTTCACTGCATCAGTCATGTCTGTAAATCGTACCCACGTCACAGGAGCTAATTTTAGTGTGCTGGAAGAAAAATAAAACAATGACGAAGCAAATTATAAACTAAACAACTGAAGTTTTTGTTGTTTACTTAGCAAATAATAATGATCGCAAGTATTTTACTTTTAGGTAATACGACAAATACGACATATGGCAAATCAGATCACAAAAAACACTAAACAGCCCGTTTAATTCTTCCATTAAACATTTTATCGTTTATCATGAAACAAAAACTTAAAAACAATAGACAAATATCAGGCGACATAATGTGTTTTTAAAAGAATGTCACCATATGGCTGGCGGAGACAATAAAACCTGATAGTATCAGTGACAGTTGGCTTCAAGATTGTGGCACTAATTATCTTCATGAGTATTTATTTATTTTCTCGGGTTTTACACCCAATGTTAACCGTCTCAAGGTTATTTTTATTTTAATATAGGTAGCAAAAATTGTATTACCCTATCCCTGAAGGAGCGTGAAGTCCTGCTGTGAATGCGCCAGTCCCTAAACTTTTTTATGAAAAAATCACGACCATCTTTCCGTTGCTCCGTTATTGCGTGAAAAAAGGTCAAACCAGCATTAACACACTTTCGAATTTATAATCTTAGTGTGATGTAGTAATAGCTTTTTGCAGCAGTTTTGCGCGTTTTATTTATCATTGAAAGTACTGGTCACTGAACTACCTACCTACGCAAAGAAAACTTTTAACAAAAAATATCAAAACCAATTTTAAAATACTAAAATGCTAGAAACCTAGGGCTTACACTGAATCCATAACAACCTTTTTTATTACATTTAAATTTTTTATTTTAACAATTCGAAATCCAAATATCAACACTACACTTGTTTTTTGTATAGATCGTTAAATATATTTAATTAAATAAGTGTTTTGGGATAGAAATGTTTTATCGAACAAAATCGAAAAAGATTTTTTCCATGAAATCGAATGAGTTAATGAAGAATATAGCCTCGGGCGGATCTTTTCCTTTCAATTTAACTGAAGCACCGTGATCCTGCTAATCGAAATATTATGTTTCAATTCATCTGCTGGCTAAGTGAAAACTTTTTTAATCTATATTCTATCAAAGGTGTAGCGTTTTTAGATGAAGAGGTAAAAGTGTTTGTTTATTATTTACCTACCTACATTACTATAACGTAGTCATCATCAAATGTAGCTTAGTATTTAAAATTATGTCTAAAATAATCACGTTGCTAAAACACGTCATAATAGTGTGATACCGCCAATATCAAAAGTAGCTAGTATCTGATATTTCGTAAAGAAATACATTACAAAACACCCTCTGAAACACTCAAGGTAATATATTATATTTTCAGCAAAGATAAGTTTTTTTTGACGGTCTTCTTCTTCTTCATCGTATGGTGGATGAACAGCCTGCAGGTGTCAGAGTTTAAACTGCCTGTAGGCCTCTGACATGGTTTTATACACCGTTAAAAAATCTCTTAGGTGTGCTGGTTTCCTTACGATGTTTTCCCTCACCGGTTTAGCAAGTAATACCTAATTAATTTCTAATACGCATATGAATTTGAAAAAACAAAAGTGCGTGCCTGGGTTTTAAACCGACCTTTGACTTGGCAGTCTAACGGTCATACCACTAAGCTATCATTGCTTTTTATAATGACGGTTACATATACACATCATATTTCCCTTATTTTGCAAAATGTGAAACGTATGAAATGTGCTTTTCATACGTAGGTGCTGATTTGGACCTCTCTTTACCGACACGCAATTTTTACGCATTTATTAAAAAATTGACACATTTCAACCAAAATTTATTCTAGATTATAAAATGCCCAAATGAATATAAATCATTTTTGTACTTGACATAAACTAAACTAAAAATGAAAATAAAGTAAACGCAATTTAATATTACCTAGTCGTAAGCAATATTACACACATAACTTATGAAAGTAGACAGAAAATGAGATTAACTTATAAATTGACGTGTCTGTAAAGACACTGGAGAATACTAAATAACACATTTTGATATATTATTTATTTCTTCAGTAGTTTATTACTTCTTGATGCGTCAACTACTGAACCAATTCCAACAAATTTTGGCACAGAGCTCATAGATATACGTAGGATATCTATTTTATATGGCATTAACTCTGCCTGTGTACGCATGTGCGTAAAGTATAATTTTTTTATTGGTATAGTAAGCGAGTGCATCTACGGGCGTAAATTAGTTAATGACAATTAGAACTATGTATTATCTTCAACAATAATAAGAATGATGAAAGCCGAAAGGCTTTACTGAAAAGGAACTAACTTATCTATCTACAAAAAGTATAGTTGAACAAGAGAAGGTTGCAGCTGGCTCAGGTACCTTGTAAAGGCAACAGTGTAAGCTAGACGCAAATATATAGGAGCTTAGTTTTCTAAGAACGTAGGTATATAATTATGTTGATATTTAGCAAACATATTCACTCTTGGGCATACAGTTATTTTTTCAAGCTTTAGTAAATAAGGGTTATTTTACGCTAATAATAACCACATTAACATGTTATAGTAAAAAATAACAAGATGAGAATTTTAAACCCATAAACAGATTTTCTATGAAGCTTTAGCTTACTAAAGTAAGATCTCCCTCATAGACAATGTCTTAATTTAAAAAGCGGCGTCAGTAGGTATTAGGTACTTACTTAACAGAAGGACGATTATTTTGATACTTATCATTTAAAAGGCATATTGAATAAAAGATGGTCACAATCAAAAGTCTCTAGGTCATTTTTAAAATCACCCTATATCAAAAGCATCGTACTAAGACAACAGACAGACATAACATGACAGACATAAGACGACAAAAGCACAGAATCTGAGACGTCTCTCTAATAATGCTGCAACTACTCGTAGAACAAACAATCCTAACTCGAATTCACAAGATCCGTGTAAATAGCTCTAAGTGTTTTCCCATTTCTCTTTGACATTTAGTCGACAATCCTGACATACACTATGCTCTGAAGGAATGTTTAATTTATTTAGATAGTCTCCCATAGCGCAAACCTGAAGGCACGAACCTAATTACGTCTGTAATAAATATTCACTAGCGATAAACTCTGTGAATAATTTACGATGGTGTAAACGTTTAATTTCACCACGGATTTGGATATTAGCGCGTGGGATGTTTTCCAATTGAGAAGTTGTACTTGTGTTTACGTGGAAGATTCTGGAACATTGGTAAAAGTACGTCGGTAATTTTAGGAACAGACTTTACAGTTCTAAATATTCCTTGAATGTTTTCTTAGTAGACATTTCTCCTTAGTACCGTTTAGCCATATTGCTTAGTTCGTAACAAATTCTCTAGTTCAGGCAAATTAGTTTTTGCCAGTGAATTTTAAATAAATGACGGTGAAAATATATTATTTACTCTAAAAAGGTGTTAGAATAATAAGCAACATCTTGGCAGTAACTAAGTTAAGTAAGGAGTAAGTTACACTAAAAGGGCGCAAGCATCATCATTCCACGATATAGGAATAAATTTAAACAAATTCACAACGAAAGCAATTTGAAATTCAGAACTTGATCCAACTTCACCGCTTGATGCGTATAGAACTTTCAGAAAACACGTCTCTAATATTAAATACAAGTTAAATAAAGACAGTTTGCTCAAGTATTGTTCGCTCACGTGGATCTTATTTGAGAAACAAGTATAATTCCAAAGAATTTGGAGCAAATTCCTTAGGAAATTAATTTAATAAATTAGTTGTGAAACAACAATACAAAGTTTTGCTTTTACAACTGACGTAAAAAGAATTTTTTGCGCTCATTACCATAGCTTTTTGAGGAATTATTTTTAATATCGAAAATATGTTGTAGACGTCAAAATACAGTATTCTTTGGAATCGTGTTACACATAAAGGTAAATTTATATTTTAGAGAAGGTAAATATGGTTTGGTTTCGTTAGATCTATTTTGTTAAAAAGTATAATTTTTTAAACCTTTAAAATTGTTTTTTTTTCAATCTTCTTCTTCAAATGTACCTAGAATGATTTATCGTAAAAATACGCAGCAAAAACCATTTTTTGTTAGAATTTCCATAAAAGTCTCGAACAAATCCGCCCACTGTACTATAAATGATGCATGATATAAAAATAACAATGCACGAATTCTTATGGTAATGTTGGGAGTTGGGACGCATCACAGAATATTGCATAAGCCCAACCATACTAGAGGTAATAATAAAATTTACATTTTAAAACATCAAAACACTGAATCACGGTTTTAAAATCATCTTAATCTGCGTACTTAATCCTTCGGACATTTCGAATGCGTACGAGATTACTTAACTCTTGTCATGCGATAACGCGCCCGGACCACACATTTATCGTATTCACCTCTAATTAAATCCCTTTTATAAAAGCAGGGCCGGTGGGGCATAAGTCAGGTATTGCGAGATAAAGATTAATGCGTTCTTGTCAAATAATTTACGGTGTTGATAGCGATCCGGCTGCGTTGTCCATTTTGCATGTCGCCGTGCATTCAGTGCAATACGCGCGTACTTTGTATGAAGAACTTATTAGCGATTTAGTTGTTAATAGCGCCATAAGTAATGATATTGATAAGTAAGAAAATTGGATTTGTTACATGTGCCACAACGTCTGAAATACGAGTAACAGATAAAGTTCTTTAAGATACGTGTTGAAAGAAAAGTAAAATGTTTTGGATAAGGCGCAAACCACACAGAATGGTCATCATGATGTAGCATGGGCTTTTTCCGTTACATTCAAATTTTATTTGAAAAACATATTAGAAATAAGTCGCAATTTAAAACTGTCTAGCGCGGGTGGTAAAATACTTCTTACTTCATTATATTTAGGTATAAAATGAAACGGCAAAAGGCGCAGGCGCCTAAATCTTGCTTTGATCGACTTTTGTTTTGTAATCATGAATAAACACAATGTAATCCAATTCCGATGGCTAATTTTAGAACACCGCAACACTTTTAGCGTTTGAAAAAACAACAGTTTAAAAATCTGAATCGCCGAACTTGTCCCTGATTAGTCCCGGTATGTTTTGTCTGAGATCAAACAAGTCCAACCGAGTAATGCCGGCGCCTACACAAACATGCTACCTAATGTGTTTACCTCATTTCAAACAAAAGTTGTACGAACGGCCCAATGTTGTTTGAGTACACTTTGTCTTTTGCTGTAGTCGTTTTTACTGACGGATTTGCTCTGAACTAAGTCAAGTTCTTGGGTACAAAAAATGAAGCCAAGCTTATTAGACCCTTGTAAGGATTTCTCGTAGTTCATGCAAGCATGAAACAAGTGCTGACCGTACTTGGCCCACATATTAGAGTTATTTTATTGAGAGATTTGCTGTTTTTCCGTTTGTAAGATTTGTACTTTGTTTTATGTACCTAGCTGTCTAGAAGAACTTATGTTATGTTAGAATCTAGCAATATTGGAAGTGTTTTTGACTAAGTATTTTTTATTTACGAAAGTTCATAATTTTTGTATGGTCCACACATTCGAGAATTGACACTTATACTTATATGGGATTGACATTTATAAAAAAAATCTTGTCTAAATTATATTCGCCATTTTTATGACTTTTTTATACATAAAGTCTCTTATTTCGTATATTGATGATTTATTGTGAAGTTTAGATTTGTGTCCTTTGAAATATTTATATTTTGCAATAACCACTACCACATTCTTGCTTGGCTTTTTATACTATGATAGTGGCAAAACAGCTTGATGGTCAGAAGTTACTATAGCTTATTCTTCTAGGCAGAAGACGATGTAAAAGCTTTAGAGTACTACAATGAAATGATTGAGTTATAGAGTCAAAGTATCATACCCAATATTTATTTGATTAAATCAAGAAATTAAATTACAAAGTGGGTCTCAACATTTTGGTTTCATCAAGTCTGTTTCAGGCACTTAGATAATTGATTTACTTACAGGATTGTAAGTTTGAGTAAGTTAGCCTTTAGAGGCAAAATTCTACAGTATCTAGAGATTTGCCTCAGTAATATATTTAATTTGTTATTTCAAACCTCATGAAATTATGATGTTCCACATACTCTGTAAGTTTTGATTAAGTTTTAGAAATTTGATTAGACACTGTCACAGTAAGTTTTATATTATTTGGTTGGAGGCAGTGTCATTGGTAGATGAGAACTTGATTCACAGCAACTAAGGACATTACAGTTTGTACGTAACTTGAATTATTCAAGTTAAAATAAAGGATTGAAATAAACGAAATTAATTATTGTTCAAGAGTATAACATATATAACATAATATAATTGGTTTTGTTGCTTGTTGGAGATGGGTTTGTGGCCACGTTTTGTCTCGATTTTCGAGGGAAGAGCTTTGCCCAGTAGTGGAACAGTACCTTATAACTGATAATTTGTTATTTATCAAGATTACGATGAGAGTCAATGTCTGTTAATGTTTAAGCACTTTAAATAAAATAATATAATACAACTATTTTTTATTGGCTAATTATTAAATGGTACAAATAAAGCTTACGCATTTTATAATTATAAAACTTAAAATAAATTATTGGTTCTCCAAAAAATTTACAACTTCTTAGCTTAAGTACCTTTCAAAAAGAGTGGTCAAAAAAGCTTTGTGAGCTTTGTGTGTATTTTCTCGTGTGTTTTTGTGCTATTTTAAAGAGTTTGGGATCACGGCGTCCCTGAGCTGTCTTAAGAGTAAAGTTTGATCAAGTGGGAAACGTTCTCAAGTTTATACTTACTTCCCCGCAGGAAGTGAGATAAATATTCATGAGACTTAACTCGGTGAAAACTTATTTCCACGTCAGTGTCTGTCCGTCTGTACATTTGTAATGAAACGACTTATAACAGACTGTTTTAATACTTTTAATTTGGTTCAACTCTTTAATATTCCAGCGCGGCGTGCTTCAGCTTAATTTAGTTGCGTTTAAACTTTTTAAAGTCTTTGTTAGAGTGTATTGTTTTAATTGCGTCGCATTGTTTAGTAAATTATATTTTTAATGATATCGTAAAAGTAAGTTTTCATTTTGATTATCTATTTATAATAAAATTTTGGTTTAATTGTTAGTAAAATTAATTTGTAGATAAATTTAGCGAAGTTCAATTTGGGCTAAAATATTTAGTAAGTGTTACTGCTATTTTATGAAGGGGAAGAAATATAAAACTTTTTTCTTGTTAATATTTTATCGCTTTTTAATTGAGTTACATTTTTTTATTAGGCTACTGTCTCCCACTGCTGAGCAACGGCCTCCCCATGTCCTTCTAAATACTCTTTTGCCGCGCTACCCCGGACCAGCCCTATAATATATATAGGTAATTTATAATATATTTTTTATTGTAACATAATAAGACTTACACAAATGTTTACCGTGCGGGAATCAAACTGTGCCTAACGCAGACGAAACTGGAAACATTAAGCCAATTCTTTGCAAGTACTTTCACTTTTTAATTATTGAATATCCCAACTTTCATAATTAACTGCCATTATACTTTGTGATAATAATACTTGTTAAAAGTTATAAAGAAAAACTAGCAACTTCATTTTTCTGAAGAATTATGTGCTCTACTTTTTATCGTTCGTTTTAAAAACTTGAGACAGTTTTCTCATCATCACAGAACAACTTTGCGTTGATATTCAAAATGAAAAATTGTATTAATAAACCGTATAATGAAGCTAATTCAAGTACCTATTTTTGAAATGGATTTAAAATTTAATATCTACAACTTTACTCAGCCCAAATAACTTTATATTACGGGATAACAAACTTTATTGCGAAGGTCTAAAGTGTATAACATAAATCACAGTATCCCTAACGTCGTACTACCCTAAGGCAACAAGACACATTTTGTTAGCCAAGAGGTATTTTACGTCGTTAGCGAGTTCACAGACAACCACAAGCTTACGTGTGGAAAACTTTCAACTTCAAACAGTGATAAAACATACTTTGCGAGATATTTTCGCAACTTTTTAATGTTGCAGGACCCTTAAGTAAAGCTAAGCCCCTTAATGGTAAGTGGGGGGCATGATCCTGATATGATGAAGACGTGAGACGACTAATACCATTTTTGTGCTAACTTTAAAAAAAAACACAAAGCACTCCGACTTTGACACATGACTTGAATAAAATATGGGGCCAAGTAACTTCTGTAATGGAGAAAATGTCTCCCTAAAGTGGTGTTGTAGAGCATCTGACATAAAAACAAAACATTTTTGGCTATAGTTAGATAATTTGTTTATTTAGAAGAAAATTTGTTTCGCGTGTGAAAATTTTAAAAAAATTAGTTCGATCGCCCGTGTGAAAATGAAACAGCCTCTCCAACCAGCATGCGGTCATCAATTTGGCCAGTCACTAAAAACGACAAAAGTTTTCAAACATTACCACGTCATGAACTTTTATTGGCAAATATAGGTGCACTCGTGGCGACAAAACCCAAGAGTTAGAGACATGCAATGGAGCTAACTTTCTAGCATACGCTCTTAACTAATTTAGACTCCCTATTTCTCTTTCTAATAGAGATTATTAGAAGAGGATAGAAGATCAACCTAGATAGAGCTACTAAACTAGTCCATTAGAGTGAATTTAAGTCGGCATGTCATAGATTTGTCTAATTTCACGTCAATTGCAAGGGCATAGTCTAACAGACTCTATTTCTCCTGTCATTTTGACAGCTCTAATTTGATAATTCAATTTTTTTAAGGTGTAGGTACTATTAAAAAGAGATATTGTTAGTCTAAAATTTGTTTAGCGTGATGTACAAGAGAATCAGCCCCAATAGCTGAAATGTTGAGTGTATACACTGGGATATCACGTGAATTTTTCATGTTGACTTTCGTAGTGTTACAAATAATATGTATATATTCCACGTTGCGAATAATCGGTTTATCCTTCAAGAGAAAAAAAAGTAAATCAGAGTACATCAAACTATTTTATGTGTGATCCTAAATCCGAGCTTATAGTCTATCCCTTTCTAGGGTTCTGTAAACCAGAAACCTTTATGTTTGTCCTCCCTTCTGTAACAAACTGTATTTAAAAAATCATTATGATTTTTAACTATGCAAACCGATCTGCACACTCCGATTTAGTATTTATTCAAACCAGAAAATATGATATTTGACGCACAGACCTTCAATGTAATCCACATACTATTTGCACAATTAAATTGTAACGATATATCGCTAGAACATATTTATCGTTACGATATAATGGTTAGGTAATAACTTAAGGATTTTATATCAGTGATCACACAAATTATTAGATAGCCAACAACGGAGAGAGATCAAATGTAAATAAGTGGTAATTAATTAATTATGCACCTTAAGATAATAGTAACAAGCGCCACTTTACAATAAAACTTTACATTGACGTACTGGCAACTATATCAAATTGGCTTTTAGCAGGAGTCTGTAAGAAAGCACAATATTATAAGAGTTCTTTATACTGTGGTATTATGGTGAGAATATTCTAGTGATGGACAAAAACAGAAAAATATAAGTATCATTTTTCAAAGTTCAAAGAGGAGAAATCTGAAGTAATTGCCTTTATGACTCCTTCAAGACGTCTTAGAGTGTCGTAATGAGCTCTGGAAAGCTATTTTTTTGTGATTTGCCGTTTTTAGTTTTTTTTTTAAGACGTTCTTTTAAATTCCATTAAAGATCTGCTATTAAGTAAATGGAGGTTTTATTATAATTGACATAAGACACCTTGATAAATTATTTAAAAATGTCGGAGCGGAATGCTTTAATTTGTAGTTAATGTAAAAGGAATTAAGTAACGTAGGACTACCAATATACAATCATTTTTATAAAGTCTATTTTTTGAAGAAAAAAAATTCGGTTAGGAGCGGGATTTGAATCCATGACCAGTGGATTTAGTGGTAGAGTCACTGGAGGTTTTGCCCAATAGCTCGCGGTTTCAAACTTTAATGTTCGCATAGTTTGCATAAATAAATAATTAATAAAAATATTTATGTATTTGTAAAGCAGCAGTGATGGCCTAGTGGTATGACCATTGACCGGCAAGTCAGAGGTTTAAATCCAAACCTCTGACTTTTCGCAAAGTTTGAACCTTTGAAACTTATCAAGAAACTAGTGAACCGCCCCGGCTTTGCAAGACGTCGTTTTTCTTTTATAACAAACATGTATTAACCTATCGAAAAAAAAACTTAATAATAGTGGAAATCGTATTAATCTGTTAGTAAGCGAAGAATCAACAAGACGCCAATAGCATATTAGCTTTCACTATTTAGAGAAGAGAAACACAGTGCGCTATCATCAAAATACAAAAGTAGATACCTACTGTCAAAACGTCTATACGTATCCGATATTTTAAGTCAAAAACAATTTTATTTTCACCTCGCCAGTGGCTCGCAGTGTAACAAATATGTACCTACTTTTCAAAGTCGTCTGACATAAACTGGCTCTCTTAAACTAAACAGACACCAAGTTTCAGTGTTCTGGTGGGTAGAGCGAGAAACTTTAAGTTTAGTGGCCACAAGTGATGGTTTTTCGTCGATAAGGCCGCTAAGCTGCGCTTCGTCTGAAACGTTTTGATTTATTCGTCTGTTTAAAGAAGTTTGTAATCTCTGTTGGATTACTTGTTTCGAATTTGATATGCAAAATTATTTTGTGGAAATTAAATATGTTTTCTTTGAATTTCTTGCTCTTGGCGTTTATGTTTCTGTTATTAATACAATGTTAAGTTTAGTGTTTTTGGTTCAAGTTATTAATAATGTTTATCTTGTTTAGATTTAGGTTGTAGGCTTGTAGACCTTGTTATTGATTACATAAAGTTTTGATTCGAAGAATATCTAACATGATGTATGTAGCGTTTGTTTATAATAATAACTATTACATTAATTACCTAATTAGTCATTATTATGACCTATCATCTTATGCAAAGCAAACTCAATTCATCTTATATTTTTGTAGAAATTACAAAAAAAAATATACTTACAGAAAAAAGTTAATAACATAATATTATGTTCTTATGTACTCATAAGTACCACAATAACACTTGTAAATGTTGGTCATTTCTTCAAGCTTTTAAAGCATTTTATACCTGAACGGTATTAGCATATTCTACGGCGAACTTTATCAGTGCTAAAGTACTCGTTTGTAACACAACAAAGTATAAAGACCTTACAGAACTCATTAAATTTGCATGTACCAAGCAACATAATAGCCACGATTTTTCTTTCCGTAAAACACTTGCCTTTTCCAACTTCAACTTTTGTTTTGAACGCATTGAGCAAAAAGAAACATCAGACCAGAAAGTGGTTTTCACTGTCATTACAGCTCATTTTCCTGAAAAGCTTTTATAGGTGAGATGTTAAGTTTCCCTCTCAACTATCATTATCTCCTACCTGCTATCTAAAATTTTCTTTAAACGACCTGGTTTTGGTTCGTTGGAACTTTAAGTACTTTTTGATTCTTTTATTTTTGTGTATTATGTTTTTCCTTGAAAAATCTTGGGCGGCAAGTTTTAAAGTATTCAGAAAGGTTTCGTTTAAAAAGAAAATTATATTCATGAGGTATTCCTAAAATATCTTAAATAAAAAACTTTTGCGGTAGTCAAATCCAGTATAATTTAAGTACATTTTTTTTTATTAAACTGAAAAGAAAAATTTGAAAACAATATAAATAAGATGGGACATAGAATAAAGTTTCCTTATGAGACATTTAATGTAATAAAACAAGTTCAATTATATTAACATACGTAAGAAAACAAGGGTTTTCGCCTATAGATACAATTTAGAAACTTACATGTACTCTATATCACATTAATATTTGACCCGTTGAGAAAACGAACTCACGGTACTTGGTGAAGCAGGCTCATCACATAGTTACTAATACTGCGGTTTTTTATATTACAAATTTATGTAGATTACTAATTTTATTAACTTAACCATTATTATGTAAGTACCATGCTTAAATGACGATGAATGTAATTGAAATGAAACCGATATTTCCAAATTACTGGTCCAATCAGAGCTCACTATTCAAATCATTTTTTTATCAATACACAAACAGAATGGAGTTTATAACGTTGGCTCTCAAATAACAATGGATTTCGAACAATCTGTTACTATTTTCATTAATAACACAAGAGAACGACCTAGGGTGAATTAGAGCGTGGTTGGAACTTAACCACTATTATTCTGCGACTCTGGCACCAAACTCCATAACATGATTAAGGCTGCAATTCATTGTGGGAACAGTAGCAAGTGAAGCGATTTTGCGGTTATATTTTGAAACTGGCCACTCAAATCAAGTCGTTCATCCTATCCTACTAAAAATATTATAAATGTGAAAGTTTGTAAGGATGTATGGACGGATGGATGTTTGTTATTCTTTTACGTGAGAACTATTGAACGGATATTGATGAAACTTCAGTATAATAATGTAGTAATATAAAATAAGACATAGGTTACAATTTATCAACATAACTCGTGGGCAGAGCAGTAGGCGAGTAGAAGCATATACGTATGTAGGTGAAAGTGCAGCAAAAATATCAGGAGCTCTTTTTACTGTGATATCAGTTTGATTGGAATAAGTTTTCATACCAACATAAAAAAAGTTTCAAATAATTTTTTATTTAAATAATTTTTATATGACTTTATTTAGATGAACTTGTTACGATTAATTTAAAGCTGAAATTTTTGTTGTAACTTTGTAATATTGTTCTCCTTAACTTGCTTTGTTGCGATTATTCATACCTATATTCATTGATTTATATATCTTCAATGTGCGAGCGAGATAGCAGATTAGTAAGTGTCCGCGCTTTATATTTTGACATCTACCGGACTTCTAGCGAGACTTTTTTTTTTTTTTTGTTTACGGGGGAAAACTTTCAAAAGGCACCCGGCTTCAGGGGGAAGAGACCGGGGAGTGTGGGATTCTTACCACTACTAAAACCACCCAGGTGATCACCATCAGCATATGGAGGGAGATCTCCGGTCCTCTTAAAAGGCCTCCAGCTAAAGCCTGCGCCTTAAAGCAACAGTCCTTCTCATATATCGCTCCCTCTATCTCCTAACACTGCGTCACTACTCTTAGCACATCGGTTGTAGGCTTTAGGGTGGTATTAAGGTCGGGCTAGCTTCCAACGTCTTGTATTTGGTAGTCCGCGATGTACACTAGTTTAATTTATAACGGCACATAGAAATATCTTTGGTCGATATGATATGTGGCCCTTGGCTTGGTAAATTGTACATAACAAACACGCACTATATTAAAATAATTAATTTCGACCCAAATATTTGGCGTGGTTAGGATTATTACACGCATCCTTTATCAGGAAATGGTATACACTTTGAGTGCGTTGGGTGAATGTCATAAAGTGCGCTCTGAAATATAAAACTTGATACCTAAATAAGTATGTAGATTATAGTATACAATTTTTGAGCCATAACATCAACATAACATATTGATTTACTGTAAACATGCTATGTATAAAAAAATCTCAAAAAATATAATATTGAGAAAAAAAAATTATCATTCCAAAAACAGACTAAACTGACATTGCGAAAAGATGACGTCACTTGTTCTAATAATATCCAAGTCAAAGATCACACACAAGATACATTTTATATATTATCTTCACTTTACGGGAATAGGATAGCACCTCACCACAAATCAAAAATGCGTCATCTTATGCGATTGATACTTTTAAACCTTCTTCAAGCTGATATCAAATATGTATACTTTTTTAACAGTTGATAACTATCCTATATAATGGAACAATTATAAATACTTAAAAAAAAAATATATTATATAATTTTGTGAACTTATCAAAATATTTTTTATTTCTAAAGAACATTTGCCAGATATTTACGAAGTGCGTCTGTACAGTGTTAACGACTTTTGGCAAGCATTCGCCGTGAGTGGACCATGAAATCTAAACAATAAACAAACTGTTTCCTGCAAGAAAATATACACAGATTGCAGCTTTGCAGAAAATAAACGTCTTTCACACCATATAAAGGGTGGGGATTTGTGTGATGAAGAATGAAAATGATTGCTCTTTGTTGGGCTATGTCCATAGTAAAGAACATGGTTACCGTATATGAAAGACAAAATTTAAAACTTTTTCTTATACCTCTAATATAAATGGAAAGTACAGTGTTATAAACTACACCAACCTTCTCTTTAAGTTCGTGAATGAGTTTATGCAACCTTTAGAAAAACGTTATCATGTTTTCATAAAAACAAAAGCAAGTGCATTTATTTTCATGAAGCAAATAAGTATTTAGTCATTATGATTATTTAATTGACATAAACTCTGATGTTTGCAGTGATAGGCTAGTGTTCCTAGCGTTGACTAGTAAGCCAGACGTCTCAAGTTCAAACTAAAGGCTTTAAAAATGTTATATGCGCATTATAATTTAATTATCACTTGCTTCTTATCTCGAAAAGCATGTAAAATCGTTGATTCTACGCACGACCTCTTTTTGGTAATGTCGAATTGTCGTAACATCAAACTCTGAGAGTGAGGGAATAGAGAGTGCATCTGTATTTATAAGTAAAATTTTGTACACAGGCCCACTATGGCACTCCTATTTCTCCTTTCCCGCCAGGATTTAATTAATAACCACCTCCGAACCTGCTTCCATCTAAAAAGGATTAAAATACCATTCTCAAAATCTAAAATCAAAACATTCGCCAGTAACTGCAACCTTCTAACAAAAATATTCGGCACAAAACAATAGTGTTTCCCCCGATCAAGTTTGATACTTGGCATTCACAGTAGCGACAGGTGTTTTTTACGACCACCCGGTGATTTAGCGCTTGAGGATTCGCCATTAATCCCGTTTGGATAGACACGAATAGAAACAATACAAACATTGCGTTAACAAAGTGTTGTTTCAAAATAACGAATGCAATTATACATCGAAAGATATAAGCGACAATAGATTTGGTTGAATAAAATAATTAAAAAGAAAATAATGTGAATGACTTACCACATGAAAACCAATATTTAAAAAGTAACTCAGTTTCAAGAAAAAATACTACGCCTAATGAAAAAAGAGGAAAAACAAACTTAGGTAAGGCTAATAAAACAAAACCGAAAGTTTTACAAATGACATCGAACTTGAATCCGCGTGAAGTTCCACAAATTGGGAGACATAAGCTTACAATCAGGAAGGTACTGACGTACAAAGTTCTTTTAATGGGACTTTCCTCAGAACAAATTGGCTGTTAAAACAGAAATTCCAACAGAAATGTTAAAGCGAGATCTTCAGAATATACGTGCGATATTCACACCTTGACACATTTGAGTCACTTACGATGTATGAGTGGCAGAATCAGAATCAGCACATTTTATCCTAACGAGACCGAAAGCACGTTCCTTCCCGCATAATCCAAAAGGTAAAAGTGTCAATAGCGACTTAAAATTGTGTTAGAATTTGTTACCCAATTCTGAGAGCTGTGAGGAATGTCTTACTAAGGTATTTGTTAAAAGCGTTTGTTAACACGATAGCGGCATGCCTGTGATAGCAACAAAAAGCTTTAACAGCATTCTAGTGGTTTTGAGAGATGTCTGCGAATATTTTGCGGCAGTGAATGCATCGCGACTACCCCTTCAGACGTGCAGGGATCTTTAACCAGACGTAAAAGCATATTCTAAAACGAGGACGAAATAAAAATGTCTTAGATAAGAGTGGGTGAAGGATTTACATGTTTTTATATATTGTTCGCATATTATACATATTAGGTAGTTTAATTTTCTTGTAATCACAATGTAATAAAAGCTGTACAATTAATACTTAGTTTGTTACTGATGCAACTCTCTTTATTTAGGTTAGCTTTCAACTAGCAAACTTTGAACGTTTTAAAATATTTTTTTGAAGATGAATTTGATCAGTCTACAAAGTTGATATCAAAGGAAAAAGTAATAGCAAAGCTAACATCCGGAAGGATCAAGAAAAAAATACTGGCATTCAAAACGCGGAACCCTAGAAGCTCTCAGACATGCAACCCGTCGTTACTGACGTTTCCTGCAAAAAACCACCGCCAACAAATGAGGAGAATTTTAATAAAACCCGCCGATGCGAATCGAAACAGTCACACTTCGATTTTCATTGGTGTAGCGACAAAATGAACGTCAGAACAATGTGTTAAGCCTCGCTATGTAACTCGTGAGCGATGTCTTTTGTTTTTATAAGCTAAAAGCCTTTGTAGATTCTATTTTTGTTTAGATTTATACCAAAATGCATGCAAATGGGAAACTGTGCTGTGCGAATTTGAAACAAAAGTATTTGTGTACGTAGTAGTTTTTGTTAACTGTATAGGTATTTTGGTTAAAGGTACATATTATGAAAAATGTTCATCTAGTACAGAGTCTGAAAGGTCTCATTTATGGTCAGAAAAAATATTTCTCATTGTTTATAAACTTGACCCTTGACACCTCAGTCTGTAACGACCACGAGAGCTGCAAAGCACTCGATACGTCAGGACTTGACAAATGAAATAAATATTTTTCCGCGACTAAACTGTTGGAAAGTTGTTTCATTATGCGCAGGAAAAAACTTTTTAACGTACCTATTGTTAAACGTATTAAACGTGTGCGAAAGTTTCAGACAATATTACTAAAGTAGAATTTCGACACTGTTATCAGGCTTTCGAATAGTTTATATACAGTAGTCGCAGAGTCTAGTTTAGTTTAGTTCAGTGTTTTTTTCCTAAATAAAATTTGATATGATCAAAAAATAATGGTATTAATAATAATCGCTTATTTGAAGCAATCTTCAACAATAATATTGTCTTCAATTATACGCTAAGAAAGCAGATAAATTCATACTTCTGCAAAATTCATGAACAAATCCTAACAAAAACGGAATCCATTAGTTTCATCGTCTACATTCATTTAACCACCCACAAAAAGCTACAAAGTTTCGTAAAGAGCAGCGCATAGTGGAACAAAAAAGTGCGAGGGAGCAACGACGTACATAATTGTCTTGTGTCTTCTTCGTGTTGTATCCGACGCATGGTGTCCGAATGATTGTAGCTGCCCAATGGACACTTGGCTTTAGATTAGCAGCCATGAGATAAAATACTGGTACCTTCTATAGATTAACACTTCTTTATAAAGACGTAACAAGTTCAATTTTTTTTTTAAATCATTATAGCAGCATGTTGTATTCAAGCAAGTTTTCAGCCGTGTTAAGACCTTTGCAGAATTAATTCTAATGATTAGTAGAAAATCGAAATTAAATTAAAATTATATTACAAATTGAGTAAAAATCTAATAAGTTGATATTTGTATATTTTATTGTACTAATAGTACAAAAGTATAAAACTTGACGTTAACATGGTAAAAAAGAAGTAAGAAAAGTGGAAAAAGGGTAAACAAGAAAGGTCTGTTACATCAAAAGAATAGTCTACTTCACTGAATTATTAATTGAAAACAATGGTATTCTTTATAAATATTTAATAAGAAATTTGAAAAAACAACTGATACGGATGGGATTCGAACCCACGATCTTCGGCGTTCCGTGCCGACGCTCTAACCGCTGAGCCACCGTATCCCATCAGAATCAGTCGAAATTTCAAATCTCTTTAAACGTCTAGGGCGTCTGGTAATATCTATCGGAATACATTACGTATCCGACTCAGTGTTCCAAACTTTGCAGTTTTAGAAGGCACCAATGCGATATAACCAATTTTCTTAATACTTTTTGTGAAATTTTTACATGTTTTAGCACATGTTAGCTTATTAAATATAAATATTTAATAAGAAATTTGAAAAAACAACTGATACGGATGGGATTCGAACCCACGATCTTCGGCGTTCCTTAATAAGCTCCGTTAATAAGCTAACATGTGCTAAAACATGTAAAAATTTCACAAAAAAAAAATGGTATTCTTTTCAACAATAGCTGAAAATTTTAAAACAACCATAATAACTTTTCTATACTAAATTGCAGAAAAAAGACTGACATTTTATGCTCTAAATACCCTGCTGATAACAGAGATAATAATGATCTGTGAGTCACACTTGTGAGGTAAGTTGGTTTTCTAATATTTTTCTCTACCGTTGGAGTCAAGCCCTTTTTCTCTCTTTTATTGAAAATGTAGTATCTAATAAACATAATTATATTATACTTATGTATTTCCACGATTTGCAAATACCAAACCAAAACAAATATTTGCCCCGCACGAGGCTGAAACCTATAATTAACTACCTACGCATAGGCGTAAATGATCGATTCTACGATGCAGTGACTACGATGACGTGAAGCCAATTACATAATATTGAAAATTATCTTGGATTTAAATCTGAAAGTTTTGATTTTAAACAAACTTTTCAAAACTGTGTAGCAGATTATTGCTACACGACTATTCTTTCTTTACAAGACGTTACTAAAACGTCCTAATGGATGCGTGTCAACGCTTCATTCGAGTTAGTAGCGACAACAGGCTCAGCCGGCGGCATTATTAACTCAGCTGTCTTCGTATTGTACTCAATGAAGGATTCAGTGCAAGTGTAAACTGAACCTAAACAAAACCGTCCGATTGTGTGCTGTGAATCCTTTACATACAATAGGGCATCGATTACTGCTGGTGAAAGTAATTGGCATTTAAATGGCGGTAGGAAAGTGTGAGTGCAATGGTTGCGTTTGAGGTCATAAGGTAGTATTGAGTTATTGTCATCACATTGAATGCATTTATTGACAATGTTGCTTGTTACTGTAAAATGTTGTTTACCTATTTGCAACTACAAAATATAAATGTTAAGGCTGATTTACCGCCGCAAATCTAACCAAGTGGCATCGTGTAAACATAGTAGGATGAACATGGTAACGCTCCATTGTCTCTTTTGCTCCATTAATGTAAACTGTATATTTATATTTGACGGCAGTGGTTATTTCTGTGCTTAGTGTCGTACATTTCTAAATCAGGAGCCACATACTCAACTGTCGCCTTAGTGAACACTAGACAAAGGCCATTAAGGCCGTTCGAAGGCAGTTTATACAAATAAATTATATTTTTTTTTTTTTTATAGACTCACGCCTGTATTCCCCAGAGGGGGTAGGCAGAGGTGTGTAGTACACCCACGTTTCGCCGGCTATGTAATAAGTCCCATGTAATAGGGGGCGAGCCTATTGCCATTAACCGGGCACAATTCCAGACTCCGTGCTGCTACTGAGAATTTCCTAATGGAAAAACCCAATAACACTTAGCCCGACCCGGGGATCGAACCCAGGACCTCGTGCTCAGGACAAATAAATATAAATCAAAATTAAAATATTTAAATATAAATCACATACAATATGATTCTGACACATACAATAACCAACAATGGACGGAGATAGTATTATTCCATGCATTTCTGAGCATCGATTTTGAATATTAGAATAATTCCGCAAAAATCACGGACCGTCGGATATGCAAAAGGGTAAAACCTATTTTTTCGAGAATAAATATACCTACTGGGATGTTTTATTGTAGTTTTGGGTCAGTTTCGTATCAAGCTTTGTTATTTTTGTCTACGAATATGATTTTCACAAGATAATTTTAGTGGAAAAATAATGACTCAATCTTTTTTTTTCAATTAAAAGGGGAAATGCGTTTATATGTATCTATAGGTACTATTCAGCTCGGGAAATGCGAGATGGTTATATCGGCTATATAAGACCGTAGCCACGTACCACGGCCACTAGGCCTTCCAAAGATAAGATGAGACTCCTATTGGAGGTGAAATAATGACTCAGTCTAATCAATGTTAAATGTTCAACAATAAATGGAAGACAGTTTATTTCTTCCCTTTACCATCCTTCAAAATATTGCAAGCAACAGAAAGATTCCTTTCCCAACAATGTGGAGCTTTAAACGTCATGTAGCTAATAAAATAAAAACTCTAAACCACAAGTTCTATCATTGCGGTGTTATTACACCATCGAGGCGTGAGAAAAAATGTCATACATAACATTACACTAATCTTAATGAATACTTCAACGAAATAGAATACAACAAAAGCCGATTTCTTTCATCGCATCCCACAATGCAATAACCTAAATATTCTAATGGCTTACAGATACAATGCGTTCATATCGGCAACCATTCTGTGTAACTGTACTCTCTGATTGATGGATCTCTTGACATTCGAAACAATGCACAAAATATCAATACATCGACTGTGATGACCTCCAGATAGTGAGATTGCGGGTAGTCACAACATTTTGATGATACCTCATTGAGTATAATGAGATATAGCCAATAACACTTAACAGCCGTCTTCAGGGCAATCAATTAACACCTACTTCTACCAACCAGCTCCAAAACGACCAAAACTCCAATTGGGTAGGGCAACACGTACTGACTAGTGTAATTTATATGTAATTTATCATGTACAGTTAGAGTCGAAGGCCGTAAATTTGATTTAATATCAAATGCACAATTTTTTAAATTGAATCTATCGAAGTGACGTTTTCGTTAGTATGTAGGTTGATTCAAATTAAAATTGTTATTTCAAAGCGGTGTAATCAAACCGTCTATTGTGAAATATCATTTGATGTCACCAAAATTTTATTTTTTTATTTTCTGTGCCAACTATTACCGCGTGAATGTTGGAAAAACAATGTGCCTGGTCTGTAATATCCGTGCACCAAAAGGCATTTACCAAAGCTTGCATCAAGATGATATTAAAAAGAAACTTGAAATTTGATAGGTGCGAGTAGCGCCTATAGGATAGCTCAGTTGGTAAGAACGCTGCCATGGTATGCCAAGTATCGAGGGTTCAAGTCCCGCACGTATTCTATCTCATCTTCAATTTTCTCTAATTAATTTAAGCCTACTTGGATAAAACATTTATTAAAAATCAATATTTATGATTAGGCATATAAATAAAATAATTCAAATAAATAAAAGATCTGTGTGTTTAAACGAATAACATACTTAAATAAGGAACAATGCGCCATTTTTATTATCTGTCAACAAACCGGCTGAAACTTTTCTGGTGTTCTCATCTTACATAACATAATATCATAGTCTAATCATCAAGAAGAGCTCTTTATACTGTGATAATATATTCAAGCTAGATCATCTCTGCAAGCCCCATATCAGCCGCAGCGGTAAGGGTTACCTTCAACCTATTCCTAATAGCGATTATGACGCAACCACATGATGGATATTACGACACCAAAATTTAAGACATCCCGTAACTATTCTATTCTATTTCTATGCAACACACAGTCGAAACTCCATCAAAAGCAAAGTTAACATTCCAAAAACGAAAATCTGGTTACCCAAAATCCATATTTTTAATCGTATAACACGAAACCGCGCTGCATTTACGCCTGGAAGCTTCGATGCGGCGGATTTCTCGTAAAAACAAACCCGAACAAGATATTTGCGTTTATTTGAACACGATGCTGCATGTAAAAATGGTGGAGGCAAAAACTTGAATGCTCTTGGATCATGATACCGCGAGAGCTTACGGAATGTTGATGTAACGTGGTTAAGGGATCCGACAGTTCTATGTAGGGCTATAATATAGATGTGTGTTGGTAATTGCATCTCTTTGAAAAAGGGCATAACCAAGCGCTTCAAGCGGATTTAGTTGCGTATATTATACCGATGTATGATCCAATCTTTGTGTATCTATGTGATAGTGAAAAAAAAATGGTAAGGAATCCAATTATTGAAACTTTATTCACCGTGTCTATTAGATGTTACTTGGGCTGACAACGTAGGTATGTATATGCGAAATTTCAGAATGATTGGTAAGGTATTCTAAATCGAAATAAAAGTAAAAATTAAGTAGTTATATGTGTATACAAAAGTAATATGAAGGCGTCAAAGAATTCCTTCCATCACCATCGTCTGCAGGCAGCAAGCGTCAGCATTGCCTTGATTGGATGGCAATGCTGATTCTTTGAGCAAATAAATAGCCAACCTTCTGGTCACGCGGTCAACATTTTATTTGTACTTTATGCACAAATGTGTACAAAAGCAAACTTAATGCCAATATCAACAATACCATATTATTCTGAGCAACACCTTTTTTACGTCACGAATAAGTATTATTAACCATATAGCCATAGCCAGTCCATTTTCCTTGAAATGCATCGTAAACATATTGTTTTCCCAAAAAACTCTTTGTTTTCGGAAGCAAAGTATACAATATAAGCCAGTCGTAATAAAATTTTGATGGAATAGCTGATGAATACATGGAAGAACATAAAATAGTACCAGAGATTTCCATCATATATGGCTTATTGACACATGTTATTTTCCCTGATGTGATCATAAAACCCACCAATCTTATTTTGTTGGATGATATTTGGATAAAGTATACTTTGAACTAAGGGCGAGATTCACACATCACCCTGAGACT
The DNA here is from genome assembly GCA_936450705.2 of Protodeltote pygarga. Classification (NCBI taxonomy): domain Eukaryota; kingdom Metazoa; phylum Arthropoda; class Insecta; order Lepidoptera; family Noctuidae; genus Protodeltote; species Protodeltote pygarga. Next base: position 9,732,509 of record OW388257.2, on the reverse strand, counting down.
TTACTTTGTATCAAAGTACAACTAGCACACATACATCAAGCTAATATAACATAACCTAACCAGTATAAACTGACCTCGCATTGTATAGGCTCTTCGTACAACAAGATGTCAGCTTATACTTGAAAGTGTATCTTGATGTGTAGCCGTGTGTTCAAGTTGTAGTTAACTGTCAATGAATAATTTTATTATTATTTTTAAATATTAAATAAAATGCATAGCGAAAGACTCTAGATACAAATTTTAAGTATATATCCAGAAAGTTGCAGTTTCAAATCCAGCTTCAAATAAATTTATTTCTTCTTATAAAATTTGAAACTTTAATTATATTAAAAGTTAGACTTTCATTCAAAGTAGGTAAAGTCTGTGTGCAGACTGTGAATCTACCTCTATGTTTCCAACAAAACTGAAAAAAGACATTTACTAAACTACAAATTTATCTATTTAGTATTGCGCTAATTTCCTTACTAATTATATAAACATGGATAGTTTTTCTCTCTTTCTATGTTAACGAACAATGGCACCGGTGCACGTGATAAAACTCTACTAACTAAAAAAAAGTTTGCATATTTTAAAACAAAGACTTTTCAAATTCGACATTGATGGATCCGACGAAGACGCTATCTACAATTTTTCACATTTTAGTGAGACCCAAGTAGAAGGATCGGTGACGGGCGGAAACCAACTATTCTTACTATCTTCCCAAATCTCGAGATTTTATGTCAGCAATATATTACTGTCGTACTGACAGAGCCACATTCCTGATAATATGGTAAGATTTCTTAAATATTACCTTAATTACAAGTGATATCGATCGGTGGTCGTTTCATCATTCCTTTATCTTGTACGTACGGTAACCATTGAAATATTTCGAACATTAAAGTTTGAATTTCCTAAAATTTCGGTTTGGTTTTAACGCTATTGAATTTCGTATCAAATTGCCACAATTATGAGATTCTCTGACCGCGTCATAGTCACATGGAACAGTATTGAACGTGATAGTTACACTGAAAACTTTATGTTAGTTTTGTGCTAAAGCGAAGTAGGTATGTTTATTTTCCATAATTGATTAGCGTATTCCTATTAGAAACACACCAAAATAATTAAACTTTTATAAAAAAAAAACTTAAAAATAGAATACTTAATGAAAAGTCGAGGTTTTATGAGATCTTAAACGTAAAACTTATTTTTGCGAAATTTTTGTATCGACTATATTGATATGAAATAAATAAATAAATCAGTCTGTAACTGTCCCACTGCAAGGCAAAGACCTCTTCTCATACAGAGAAGGATTGAGCATTAATCAATAAATCTTGATATAATACGTCATATAAATTATGTCCAAGTATTTAACATGCGCACGTAGCCAGGTTAAAACACCACAATCGTAGCAATTGCGAGCTAAAAAAAAACAATAATCTACACAAATATAAATACAGTCATGATTACACATTGATTAATTGCTAAAAACAACCTGCACACCGAAACAGTAGATTAATGTCTGACAAATATTTATTAGGAACAACTGAAAGCGTTCACGAGTTAGTGAAACAAACCATGTCCATCGTAATAAAACGAAAGTAATAAATTAAAGAGAATTTTAAGATTTCATAACTTCAGTTAATTGAAGTATAAACATTGCAAATTGGTGACTTTAAATACATAAATCATCGGTATAAATACAGCAGTCATTACTTTTATTTACAGTTAGTCAAATAACGAATCTTGTTTAGTCATGTGATTTTGGTAGAAAGGTATTGTTTTTATGAAACATAGTTGGTGATTAAATAAATGAATACTGGGACCGTTAGGACAACTAATTTTTACACCTCCATCTAAATCTTTTCATCTTAACGTAGTTTTTTACGTAAATCAAGTATTGACTTGCTTTGCAGAAAATCTACACGATGTCGAAACACAGTCGAAACTTCAAAATAAATGCGTAGTACCATTTTATATAAACGCAATACGGATTGCGAAGATACATCGTTTAATTTTTCATTGCTGAAGTTAAATCGCTCGGCGAATGGTTATTTATCGGTGCCCAGTAAGGGTTGCTGCCTCGCTCATTAGTGGGACAATTTTTTATCATCCTCCTCGGTTACACCAGCTTCTGCGGTGTTTTGAATGTTAAAAATGAATAAATAACGTTAACACTTTACTTCGAGTGGGTTTAAGTTTTTTTGCCCTTTAACATATAATTAAGGCAATAGACTGGTGTAAGCATGTTTGTCTTTGCCTTTATGTGGTTTTATTCTGATTATTTAAAGACCGAGTCTAATGTTTTTGATATTTATTTAATCAAACAAAATCTTAGAAGGGTTAAATTAGAACTACGGGGGCGAAGCCGCACGCCGAAAAAAAAAAATTAACAATCGCTCTCAAAAATTAGGTATAATTTACATAGCTACTTACAGAGTTGATGAATATAACAGGCTGTTACACACAATCCACAACCGTTATTTAAATTTCCCCACAAACTTATATAATAAACTTTATACATAGTTGCGCAAGAATTCGCACATAAATAGCTACCTTCAAAAGGAATGCGATTGTACAAAACTCTAAAGGCCCGGTCTTAAAGGAGCCATAATTTTCCCTTGCCAAAAGCTTCATAGATGCAGTTTATCCACCAAACAATATTACCGTCCGTGTGTTTGCCCTTGGCTAAATGGTATCTCGTTTACGGCAACGCGATTGCGAATCTTGAATCCTTTCAGGCGCACTCAGACGCCTTTGATAGGAACGTTAGGCATTAAACACACAGTGCGCTACGTGTTGAAAGAAACGCGGAGAGCGCCATAGGGCATTTCAAACTAGCGTACATTCTACACCACTCATTACCATTTTATCCGTTCCGAGTCGAAACACTGTTATTATTAACAAGAGCGAGCAATGATCGCGTCTTTGGGATGTGATTATCATGTTTTTTTTGTTCAGTTTCGACTGGTGTTGAACAAACGGATTGTTGCTACAAGTTGTAATTTGTGTTGACGAGTTCAAATATTTTTCTTTGGGCGCAGGTATGAATTAAATAAATTAATGTGAAATGTAATTAGGGTACCTATCCTATTTGGTCTTGTGTTAGTTCTATAATCATGCCCTCCCTTATGGGCATCTATCATATATCTATTATTTGTATGCCAGAACTTTCAATGTTTTATAATTTACATTATTGCTGGATAAGTATTTATAGTGTAAAATCAAATTAGTGAGCAAAATTTTACAGAAATTTTAGCTATCGATGATAGATTACTTAAACAACAATGAAAAAAAAAATTCTGTTTAAAGTTTTTTAAAAGGTGGTGTAATTTATTTAAAAAAGTTATTGAGATTATTTCTGATTGAAAGAAACTATAATATATTTGGATAAATTGTCAGGGAAATCAAGGAATCCAGTATTCGCATAGCGAAAGCAAACCAGTGGTTCATTAAAAAGATATATGCGGTCATTATGACGACATTCAGACTGCGTATCACGGTAATACCCGGTTCATGGCAACTTATCGGATTACTATACGGTCTTACTTTCATAACGCAAAATTTTTTAAGGAAGTAGATCTATTGATTCTTCATCTGCCTAGCCTTTTTTTCTCAACTATGTTGGGGTCGGCTTCCAGTCTTACCGGATGCAGCTGAATACCAGTGTTTTACATGAAGCGACTGCCTATCAGACCTCCACAACCCAGATACTGGGTTTTACGATACCCCTTGGTAAGACTGGTTGCAAAGGTTATTTAACCTTTGCATAAGCTCCGTAAATTTGTGACTCGTAAAAATAATTAGAATTATAAATGTGAAGTTGTTAAAAAACGATAAAAATGCGGCCAAAGAATAATCCAAGGCATAAAAAGTAACTTCTCCGTGTAATGTATGGTAAATATTAAAGATATAATGAGTTATTGTGGGTACATTGAAATTAACTAAGAATCAAATATTGTAGGTAGAAGTCACTCTTGTGTATTTCGCCAGTCATTATACGATTGTTCCTGTATGTACTACGTGTGTTATTTCATCCCTGGATCCAGCGTCTTTCCTACCCCAGAATTGTTCAGTGCGTTTAGCAGTGTTGTTCAGCATCAAATGGTGCGGCAGAAAACGCGGTAAAACTTTGCAAGCGGGCCATTAAAAAGGCGTATAGGGACAGTGTGGATGTGGATACAGCTTTGCAAACATTCCTGTTAGCTTACCGTAATTCAGTGCACAGCACTACTGGTGAGACACCTGCGTCGATGCTACAGAGACGTTCACTTCGATCTCGACTCGACTTGTTACGAGGGCACAGGTCATTAGAAAATAGGGTCCGGGAGATACAGGGTCGCACGGCAGAGTGCCAGGAACGCCAGTCACGAACTCTTTGTGAGGGGGATATGGTTTGGGCGAGACAGTACGGTGCTTCGGATAAATGGGTGAAAGGAACTGTGAGAGAGGTAGAAGGTACTCGTAGGTATGTAGTGGATAGCGGTGACGGTCGACTTTACAAACGACACATTGATCAAATAAGGCGCCGGTCTCGGTTGTCAGATGTACCTTGTCAAATAAATGACTATAATAAAGAACTAGGCGGCCGGAGTGAGATTGTGGAGCCATTACAAGCTGATACACGGGTGCAGGTTCCTGAATCTGGACAGTTGAGTAAAGATACGCTAGGCGTTACACAGGAGGAAAACATAGTAGACAAGAGTAGTAGTAATCTTCGAGTAAATGTCCTGCCTCCCGAACCTCCATCCACTGACCAACCATCTAGTAGTAGTGCTAAGTCAGCCTCGCCACTAGTGATGCGCACCAAACGAACGCGCAGACCTGTCGTCCGATTTGAAATAGATTAATTGTAGTAAATGTTCAATTTCTATCTTTAGATTATAGTTTAAGAAATAAGAGCGGAGGTGTAATGTATGGTAAATATTAAAGATATAATGAGTTATTGTGGGTACATTGAAATTAACTAAGAATCAAATATTGTAGGTAGAAGTCACTCTTGTGTATTTCGCCAGTCATTATACGATTGTTCCTGTATGTACTACGTGTGTTATTTCATCCCTGGATCCAGCGTCTTTCCTACCCCAGAATTGTTCACTCCGAACTAGACTTGCTTCTATTTTATATCTTAACAACTGAGCATTCAAATCTTAAAAGTCCAATAATTTAAACTCCGTAAAAAAATAAAAACTTTAAAAAAGATAACCAATTTAAAAACACTTGAATTCTCTTTAAGGTCAAGGCTCAAACAATCAACTATTTCTTTTGGAATACAGCCAAAGTCCTTTAGTCTAGGCAAGAAGCCAGGTAATAGAAGGTACGTTGTGACATCAGCATTTTTCAAAAATAAAGGTAAGTTTGTGGAAAAATCCAATGTAATAGAGTCTTATGCCACTTGCCACCATAAAGGGTTATGTTGCAGTAATACCACTTTTCACGTGCGTGACCGTCACATACTTCGTCACGTACAAAGTCAGCTGTGGATCCCGCTTTTTCTACTGCAAGCTCAACGTACACGTGACGCACCACCTCCGCATCCACTACTCTAAAGGTGGTTTTATGCCGGCCGAGCGTGGCGTGGCAGAACCGAGCGGAGAGTGAAATCACGCTGACCCTTGACACCGAAAGATGTCCATCGCTATACCGAGTGACCAAGCGGGGCCTCGATGGTCGGCGTGAGATTTGTATATCCGATTTACAAAGTAATTACATACTCTATTATTAGAGTAATAAAGTTCAATATTGAACTAACAAATATTTCAATTCTCGCCACTCTCATCCACGCGCATCGAGACCTTTTACACCAAAAATGGGAGCAGGGAGTGGATTGAAATTTTACCATACAAATTTTACTATCCGCTCGGCTCTGCCACGCCGCGCTCGGCCGGTATAAAACCACCTTAGGGCTCATACACAAAACTGAGATGCGACGTCGCATTGCAAAAGAATACACGCAAGTACCGCGTATTTATAGACAGATTTTTGCGATACGATGTCACATCGCAGTTTTATGTAAGCCCTTAATACGTTAAATGCCCCGCACCATGCTGCCCCAACTTCCGCATCTCAATAAACAATGCCTTAGTATAAAACTTTACTCAGCGTTATTTGCATAGAAAAATTTGTTCGTAATACATGTATAGTTCTTTTCATGATATAATATTTAAAAACAACGTCGTACAGACTCTAGCGACTGCACCGAGTATTCCTTGAGGCTCAGAGTAAGAAAGAAAACTACAAGCCACTTGAGCTTTTACACTGCTTTAAGTTGATACGTTCTTTTAAAAAGCTCTTAAGATTCACAAACTTTTTATTTTTAATATAATAGTAATATATTCTCCTCTCGTTAATATTATCAATCCTTACTTATAAGTTTACTTCACAGGAATGTTAGGGATCGATGATAGCTTACTTGAAGAATAACAAAAAAAAAAAAAAAATACGAGCTAACTTTTATTCAGATATAAACATTAAAATAACTAAACTAACTAACTAAACTAAAAAAAAAACTAACTAAAAACTAACACTAAAACTAACGCTAAAAATAAAGTAAAATAAAAAGAGAAAAACTTAATCTAAAAGACCGCTTCCAGTGGGCAATGTCCCCAAAACGCTGGCTGCATTGCCACGTTGAATGGCACATACATCATACATACTCGTACATACGTCATATTTTCTATTCTATTCCACGCCAAATGCCGAACATAATAAGAAATATTTTATTTTATTACATTTTTTTATTATTGTTTATGTTTTCTATTATATCGATACCTGTTATGCCTGTAAAGTTTCGCTCACTAATTTCATTAAACCCTATACAGAACAAAAGTGATGCGCATCGACAATAATATTCACAACCAAGCAAAAAAACTCCATATTCTGTAGTTATAAAACTAAAATATGCAGAATGTCTTTATTTTTCACTGGCCATAGACAAAAGTTTTCAAATCAACAATTTTGTGCATACTCTCGATGCACCCTAGTGTAAAATCGACTGGCGATACATCCCATATATCCAGATCAGCGGTTCAGTTTTAGTACAGGCGAGCCCACAATTTCCACCGGATGAAATCTTTCAAAGGGGGTGCATCCACAACCGTGAAATTCAATTAGATTATGGTACCTAGGAACTCTAGGGCTTGCTCCTCTGATCTCGACTGCTTTCTTTAAGTATTCCCAAGTCGCCGTCTGCTTTTTATGTTGAATGGAATAAATATGAACGTTTCATCAGTCGGAACGTTTGACTTTAAAATATTCAAGAATATTCTTTAAAGATTGCAAATGTGTTCCGGTGTATGAGATTTTATATTTATTGCAGAAAGCAGGCTTATACTTGCATCATACTTGCAATATACAAAAATCCTTCCGAAATGGCTGGACCGATTTTTGTTTTTTTATAGGTCTGAGATTAGGTCGTAGGCTATATTTTATACCCCTAGGTGATAAGGACCTCTCTCTACATTTTTTTTAAATCTCATAATTTGAAAAACTATATCCAAGATTGACAGTATGGATAGGGTAGGGTAGGGGTAGAAGTATAATAGGGTAAGTAGGGTAGGGCAGAGGTAGAGTAGAGTAGAATAGGGTAGTGCACACGTAGGATAGGGTAGAATAGGCGTAGAGGTAGGATACTGTATGAAAAAATATTACCAAACAATAAAACTACTTATACCTATATATTATTTCATCAAATATATTTTTAATCATAATATAAAAAAGTGACAAAAACAATAATTTTGTAACAAAAACAATGGACCCGCAAAATTTATTTCTTATACTATAAAATTGTAGAGAGTGATGATAGTATCGTAATTGCAAAGGTCGTAGTCGCAGACTGACCACCAATAGTTGAAAAGGGGCGCCTTTATACAACCTCGCCAAATATAGCCGTCGGCTCGAAGAGCTCGAACTGCACAAACCTCGTCAGGGTCACAGTCTTCCACAGGTAAGTTGCCACTGAAACAAAATAAATATCATATTACTTACCACCTATTACTTACCACCTATTACTTACCACCTATTACTTACCACCTATTACTTACCACCTATTACTTACCACCTATTACTTACCACCTATTACTTACCACCTATTACTTACCACCTATTACTTACCACCTATTACTTACCACCTATTACTTACCACCTATTACTTACCACCTATTACTTACCACCTATTACTTACCACCTATTACTTACCACCTATTACTTACCACCTATTACTTACCACCTATTACTTACCACCTATTACTTACCACCTATTACTTACCACCACAAAATTCATGATCAACACTCACTTGCTGACATGCAGTGTAATTCTTGGCACCTAAACATTAAAGGATACCTCAAAAATGTAGTGTAGACACTTATTTTAAATTTTAGTTGCAGCTGCTAAGCTTTATGACTCTTGCCATGAAAATCATTTTCGGATGTACGTACTTTAGATTAATAGTTTAACAAGTATACAATCACTGGCTACTTTGAAGGTATTACTGGGAATATTCCAACAATCCAGTTTTATATTCCCCATTTTATGTGAAAAACAAATATCAATAATAATAAAATTTGATGAAGCAATTTTTGCAGTATTGTTTTATCTGCATATAATTATTACAAACTGTGGAACGTCATGCAAAATCTAACTTTATTAAAATATTCGCACTTCATGCCAAACAAAGTTTTACAGATTAAAAAAAAATCTAAAAACTTTTCAACAAAATATACGTACATGTTTCCTTCCAAACAGTTTGCACTATCAAGCATATCTCCTGTTTTGGTGGTCGTATTTACTTCGCATCTCAAGCAAGACATATCTTTGAACACAGATTTTCTAAAATGCCTCGTACGTGAGAGCTCAATAACATTATCTACCCAATCTCGTTTGTTGGAGAACATAAACGGCATCTCAGAAATGGATATGTAGTTGCAAAGATTGCAGGAACATACGTAGGTGGTGAGATTGTGATTTACGTTGAAGCATCCACGTTCGACTATTCCGAAAGGCGTGTGCAACGAAAAACACAAGTCATCGTCACGTTCGCACATTGCCGACTGTATTCTGAAAATTCAACAATCACAAGAGAAAGCAATTTTCCGAAAATAAAGTATAGACGTCTTAATCTAAACTACAACAAATAAACGGTTCCCTATCCATTTGCATAAAATTTCAAGACATAATATAACATGGCACAATTTTGTTTTTCCTAATTATATTTACGCATAATATTTAGGCATAATAACTTACACATAACTTTTTTAGGCTTATTTTCTCTAATCATAATAATTTTAAAGCATAACATCCTAAAGCATATATCTATTTTCGCATAATGATTATAGAACATATTTTTAAGAGCATAACAAAGACGCATAATAATTAACTCCTAAAAAATTAGATACAAATTCACAATGCACTTAGAGAAAAGGTAAGTATGTAAATTTGTTACATGTAAGTATGTTAAACATATTGGCGGCATGTACATAAACATAGCCCGCCGCACCTTGATATTATTATAACTTATAAAAAAAAATATTCCCGTTATTCCCATATGTTTATTCCTTAATACTATTATGCTAATAGTCATTATGCCAAATAACATTATGCAAACTAAAATTATGCCAAAATAAGTTAGCCTAAAAGACAATTATAGTAAATTAAACTGTATGCCAAAGTTTAATTATTATTCTAAATTAATTATCACTCCGTGCCTCGGATAGCAAGATAAGCTGTTGGCCCCGGCTGTCAATTGTAGATCTTTGACAGTCGTTACGGGTAGTCAGAAGCCCGAAAGTGTGACAACCAGTCTTACCAAGGGGTATCGTGTAACCCAGTATCTGGGTTGTGGAGGTCTGATAGGCAGTCGCTCCATGTAAAACACTGGTATTCAGCTGCATCCGGTAAGACTGGAAGCCGACCCCAACAAGTTGGGATAAGGCAAGGCAGATGAGATGAAACTATACGCCAAAGAACAATTATAGCTAAATGTTATCATAACAAAAACATATGCCAAAGTATATTAGGAAAACAGATATTATGCAAATGGAAGGGGTCCCTAAATAAACATATAGAAATGGTTTATGTATCTAAAAATCTGGCTTTAGTTAGCTTCTTATAATACCAAAAGAACACTAAATAGGCAATGAATGTGAAAGCATGTATGTAGTTAAATTAGTACCCAATACGTTATAATTTTATTATAAATGTAATTCATAATTAGTAGTAAACTCACAATTTATTTCTAGGATCATTACATTCTTCCGAACCAACATTATTACACATAATACAGGATCGTCTTGGATCACTTCCCTCAGTATCGGGCTCTGTCGCATTGGTGTTATACTTTGATTGAACAGATCCTGAATTATCACGTTCCTTTTTATCAGATTTTTCATATTGTGTCATATCGTTTGAAAGTTGCAGACTGTTTCTTGTATTCATCCCAAGGTTTTCGGTACTTTCTTGCTTCTTATCTAGCAAAGTAGTAAGAAATAAGTGTTGAACAAGCACTGGCTCAGCATTATATGTAGAAGTAGAAATAGTACTACTAATATTAGCTTCAGGAACGATAAAATCAAATGAGGTTAATAGTACTTTAGATGTGTTTCTAGTGGACTCTAGAGTCGGAATCTCTATAGATGTATTTGTAGTAGGCAAAGTTGTAGTTTCTGTCGAAGACAATGCTTCTGTAACCTCTGCTTTTTCGACTAGATCGTCGAAGATTTCTCTCACATTTTTAACCAGAAAAGAAACCAAATTACGAGGATCATCTGTTTCAGTTTCATTAAAAATCTCTGATTCATCAAGTTGTTCCTCTACCTTTCGTCTAAAGTAAGGTAAGAGCTTACTTTTTGAGCCATTTTTTAGTTCACATTTTACGTAGTATATATCGATGTAAGTTATGAATAAAAGTAAATGTAAAATTCTTATTCTGTTCATTGCTATACTGTTATCAAAACTGAAGTTTGTTACTGACGTACATCAACCAATTTATTCCTCACGTCAAATCTTTGTGTAAAGGATGGAGTTTGTACTATTGAAATCTTAAACAATTTCTTGAAATTCACATGTTCTCATATTTCAAGACAGAATAGTACTAAAACATTCAAATACATATTTTCATGATTATTAAAATGAGCATCAAAGATAATACAGTCGTAAATATGTTTGGGCTGAAACTCGTAGCGGAAAGTTGCGATATTGTCTGTGGATCTAGAAGTTTTAGCTCTGGCGCACGATATGCTATTTTTTTAGGGTTTACAAATTTTTCAATATTGCATAAACTAGTATTACAAAAAAAATGAATAGAATTATAGAGCGGTCTTGTCATGCAACCTCTTGACACAAAATCTGCTTCATCATCAATATTTGTGTAGCAAAGTTGATTGCGAGCACATACCATGTAATCAGCACTGTAAATACATACAAAAATATTAACCTTTATTATTAAATATGCTAAATGTAAAAGTTTTCGAAGGAGTTTGGATCTTTGTTATTTTATCACGCGTAGACCACACACAGATATACCATTATTTTGGTTTCAATTTTATTTTTTTGACCTTCACCTGGGTAAAACCACATGCAGAAGCTCGTAATTGTAAAAATTAAAAAAGCGCTATATTACAGCTCGTTAAGCTGTGATATTGTCAAGATCTCTAAGGTTGAGTAGCGTTTTACGCGGTTGACCGTAGATGGGTGACTATTAGTAACATTTAATTTAAAACGTCTCCAGGCTTTGGAAGACACATTAAGCAATGAATTTTGGCTACCACTTTACCTTACTGTACACTGTACACTGTACCTTTTCCTCTCTCAACTTGATTTATGAGAGAGTACCATTGTCTATCCGTATGACATTCTAGGCTGATTTTAAATTTCTGTACCAATGTACATCACTGAACTCCTCCTGGACCGATTTCGATGAAATTTTTTGCGTAAGTCTGAGAGGATACCATAGATACGATTGGAACTGGTGGCTTTGTATGAGAACGTCTGGCTAGTTATAAATAAATTGACTACATTATTAATAAGTTCATTTGTATCAAAAGTGACCTACTTTTTGCCATATCTACAATTTTTATCAGACGTAGGATTTGTCCCTTTGGTTTCACAAACTTTACACATTAGATCCATTCCTATTAGAGGTATTTGAAGTCGAGCGTTATCATATTCCCAATCGCTGAGTTTTTTATATTCATAATTACTAGTGTCGAAGGAGGGTTTATCGTTGCAGAGAGGACATTTGCATACAAACGTTCTATTTACCCTTCCAGGTAATATACAACCCCTTTTTATAAATTGAGGATTAAGCTCTATGAAACACTGTTCTGCATCAGCACATTTTTTTACCGGCATTCTGTAAAATAATTATGTAGACTAAATTATACATTGTAATAAAACAATAAATTGTGTCTTAACACATAGACATTTTTATAAAGTATTTATGCATTGGAATCGAACACTCAAATTTGAAATTTTTGTAAAGAACCCGCGACCAACTTAGTAAAGCCCTCAGTTGCTCTGCCACTAAGATTATGAATAAAACGAATAATAGGTTACAAATAGCTTAATGGCATAACGACCGAGGGCTTTACCCTGTTGGTCGCGGATTCTCATCACTTTAAAGCGGATGGACAGATTTTGATGAATTTTTTGTGTGGGTTTGAGTGAATACCTAAATGGTTTATATTTACAAGTGAGTATACTCACGTGAGAGCCGTCTAGTAATAAATAATTATATTTATTAAATAATAGGTATGTACGAAATAGAAAGATATACGTATAAATTATAGCAAACTTGTGATCGTTGTATTTTTTTTAAACAAGCAAAGCCCCACTAGCTTTACTGACACTACAGTGTACAAACATTTAGAACGAAACAAATATCTGCCGACAAATATTTATCATTTAAATACATGTTTAATTTCAAACAGCCCACAGTTCTTACTATTCTTACTAATCTAAACTTTGGCTGCATAGTACGTATAATATTATAACAAAAATTATTCGAACACATTTACTTACGAAACACCTTGAAAACAGTTTTCATCTGTCCTCGAAACAGTACTTGTAAAACAAGAATAGCATTCCATACCGTCATAACCCGTACGATTGAAATCTAGAATTTCTCTAGATTTTCTCCTTGGCTTTTCTGTGCATGATTCTGTCATTTGTGGTATATCAATTTGATTTCTTGCTCTATCTAAATTTTCATATAATTTAAAATTTCTCACAAAAAGTTTCTTTAGTTCATTATCATCAAATTTTTCATCGTCCACAGCCTCAGTAATAGCTGTAGTAATTATGGTCTCAGTCTGAGTTTCGACGAAATTTGTTTCGAGCCGCGGTCTTGGTTCTGTTTGCTCTGTATCATAATCCCAGTCGCTTCTAATCCTCTGCCACAATGATACTAATAAAAGAAGACTGAAAAGATTTTGTGCATTTACATTTAACATTTCGTAGGTTATTAAAGGTAATGTCATTACATATTTTTTAATTCTTCTGATAGAATTTTTGGTCGAGATTCTAAAAAGGAGGTTTCTTATGTTAGTCTTAATACTTTTGATTTGAATAACTTTTTTACCGTAATGTTAATTAAAAAAGGTTCTGAAGTATTCGTTTCGGAGTTGGTGGTTTAATTAAATCTAGAACTTATTAATAGGCTTGGCACCGACTCCAAAATGCACAATTTAGAGTTTTAAAGTAGTTTTATTTTTTATTAAAAAGCTTTATTAAATATTAATATTGTATGAAACATTTTATAATTAAATTTTAAATAAAAGTATTTATACCTAAAAACCGTTGGTAATGTACATAAAGGAAGCAATAAAGGCTGTTAAACATGTAACCGCTTTGGAGCGAAACAGTCCAAAAATTGCATAAAGAAAATTACACGTTGTAAGTTCGAGACCATAAAACAATAAACAGCAGAACAGACTATTAAGTAAATTACTAAATTTCTTCGACCTACAGCCCCGGCCGTACAATTTTACACTTCACTACTCTCGTTTCATCAAAATTCTGAATATACAAAAATTAACTAAATTGGTCTCGCTTTGGGAGCTTTTGGGGGATTAAATAATCCTACTAATATTATAAAGGCAAAAGTTTGTAAGTATGGATGTATGGATGTATGGATGTTTGTTACTCTTTCACGTAAAAACTACTGAATGGATTTGAATGAAACTTCACCACAATATAGCTTATACATCAGAATAACACATAGGCTACAATTTATCAACATATCATGCGGGCGAAGCCGCGGGCGGAAGCTAGTATTTCATAAACATGACTCAGGTCAAGCAACATGAACCGGATGAAAGATGAATAAACTTTATAAAGTTTAAGAAAACTTCGAAATTCTTCTTGGCATTATTATTTAGGTGTTTCCTTCTGAGTCGTGGGTAACATTTACAGACACAATAATATAACCACATTATAATTTATAATCAAATACGACATTATTTTTCCTGACCGAAATACGGTCACAGCAGCCAATCTCAACGAAGATTGGTCGTCGACGCAGGAGATATTAATGCAAAAGCGTATGCACTCACACAGGTGCACTCTCTATTCCCATACTCTCAAAGTCCGATGGGACGGCAATCCAAGACGCATGGAGAGAGATCAGGCGCAGGACCAACGCCTTTACGTTCTTTCCGAGACACGGAGCAAGTGATAACTTTAATTTATTTTAATTAACCGACTTCAAAAAAAGAAGGAAGTAAACAATTCGTCGGAATCTTTTTTTTTAATTTTAAAGTGGACAACGATCATTTCAACATGTTTGGAGTTGAATGAAATTAAATAGTCACCTACACATTCACGGACTGACCGCTTTAAGCTGATTAATTTAGGTTATCGTGCGTCCGTGACAAATATCATAATTCATACCACAAGTGTAGTAGTCCTTTTTTGAACGAGATGCATCAAAACTATATTGCACGTTGTCAAGAGCTTCACTAAGTACATAATTAGGCGATATACCTGAACGATGTATTTATCCGCATGGGAACGTAAATTTTCGTACTATTACAATGCACGGTCAAGCACGATATGTAAGGAGTAACTAGCGTTAAAGGAAACTTGATAACACCTCTATGTGTTATTGATGCGCCCTGAACATTAGGTAAAGAAATATTGGATGTGGCAACTTAACAAAAGGCACTCAATCAACGCTTTCACATTCATTTTTGAAAATGCTATTGCAACAAACTGGGGCCAATTCTGCTATTTTACCAAAAATGACAATTCTGACACCATGCTATTGCTATTGATCTTTATAACATCATTCTGCTAACTATTATAAAGCCACCATGGTCGTCATAATTGAGTGTCAATATAATAGCAATTGGATGGTGTAGGCACAGTCAGTCGGTATTGCCCTTAAATATCTGAAAGCTGGAAAGGTGTTGCCTATTAAAATCCACCATGTTTTATATTTTTACCGGTTATTATAAATACGTCTTTAAATACTTGTTTTCTGCGGTTAAATCTTAAAATTGATGTTCTCAATTATTAAAAGAAACTGTTTAATTCATAAAATACTTCAGTTGATCTGAAAAACATGGTTTTATTGAAAAAATGTATTAAAATTAGAAAATCGGTTGTATATATTTGTGTCTTTGCCTTTTTTTAGCACGTAAAAAAAAGAATGACAAGTGACAACTAAACAGTTGTCTAAAAAATCTGTTTATAAATAAAATATGCCATAAACAAGAAAAAAAAAACACTGGGCTATCAAACGCCATTCAAAAGAAGTGAAGTGAAATCTGTCTTTCAAAAAAAAACATTACTCTCTATTCGCTAAAGTAAGTATTTTTTTGTGTCTTTATGATGTTTACTGCAATAATTTGTGGAATCATTTCTTTTTTGTAGATGGTCAGTGTAACCAATTGGGGTCGCTTATTGACTTTCTGGAGGAGCATCCGGAGTTGGCGCTTGGTCACTGCTCCAGGACCAAAGAAGGTCGCAGTCTGGCCAAGCGCCTATGGACCGATTGTGCCAACCTGTTAAATAGCACGTCTGTGGGGTGCATTCAGAAGACGGCTGAACTTTGGCGAGTGGTAAGTATTATTTTATTATGTTTCCATAGAATCGTAATGTCATTTACATTTGTATCTACCTCTTTTTTTTACCCGACTACAAAAAAAAAGGAGGGTTATGATTTTAGCAGTCTATGTATGTATGTATGTATGTATGTATGTATGTATGTATGTATGTATGTATGTATGTAAGTTTGTTCATCTGTTCCCTCGTAGCTCCTAAACTATTTGTTGTAATTCAATAAATAAGGTGTCTATCGATGCGTCTTAATGGTCTGCGGGTTATAGGATTTATGAAATTTCGTAGAATCAAATAAGGTGGATTTTAAAAATAAATTAGTCAGCTCGAAAAAAATAAAGTTAAGGTAAATTTATCGTGTTTGATATCAAATGGAAGGCCTTGATGAGCACATTCAGAATATGTATATATTATCTATATATTCTGGACCACTTCTTAGAATATCAGGCTTCTAACTACCCGTTACGACTATCATAAATATATGTAATTATAACACTGCATACAATGTGAAAACGTGATAACAATAAATATTTACTAATTAAATTAAAGTTTCTACACATCACTGCCTATTAAATTATGATTATATTTTAAAATAATGTTAATTAAATTGAGATTTCTTTTTCGTAACTAGATGGCGTTGGTTTGCGGTTTTGTGGAAGTAAGTAACATAGAGTTAAAAATACCTCCTCAAAAATCCCGGAATCGTAAACATAACAATTAAATCCCGGGATTTTATTAATATGGACTGGATTTTGACCTATAGTTTTTATTAGAATTAATTTTGTATGTAAAATAAAACTCATTAAGTAATTTAACAGTTTTAGTACCGAACTACTTAAGTATTACATTATCTGTTACCGATGTCTAAAAACATAATAAAGACTTTTTATTATAATAATTTAGTTCATATGTATTTAAAACGTTAAATTAATATTTTGGAGATTTTATTACATGTTTTAACACATGTTTGCTTATTAAATATAATAAATTATTTAATAAGAAATTTGAAAAACAACTGATACGGAAGGGATTCGAACCCACGATCTCCAACGTACCGTGCCGACGCTCTAACCGCTGAGCCACTGTATCCCATCAAAATCAGTCGAAATTTCAAATCTCTTTCTACGCCTAGGACGTGTGGTAATATCTATTGGTGCCTTCTAAAAACTGCAAAGTTTAGAACACTGAGTCGGATAATTAATGTATTCCGTTCGATATTACCACACGCCTAAGGCGTAGAAAGAGATTTGAAATTTCGACTGATTCTGATGGGATACGGTAGCTTAGCGGTTAGAGCGTCGGCACGGTACACCGGAGATCGTGGATTCGAATCCCATCCGTATCAGTTGTTTTTTCAAATTTCTTATTAAATAATTATACGTAAAATTAATTTCTTATTTCCCGGGAATTAATTGTAATGTTTATGATTTCGGGATTTTAGAGCAGGTATTATCAACTCCATGTTACTTACTTCCTCGAACTTTAGGTAAATGTACTCTATCTATGATGATATCCCACAAAAAAGGTTTCATGTGTACTTATACAGCTTGGTAAAAAAGAGTCTGAGGCGGTGACAGCGGGAACTAAAAATAAAAATCTTAAATAACTACGTTTGTGAGTACTAAAATAACATAAAAATGATTCATTTGATTATAATTAATGACAAAAAACTCGTCATAGAAATATGTAAGCACTTAATAACTTGTAATTTGAATTGTAGTGTGAAAAATGCGACAGCGGCGCCCCCAATTTTTCCAGACTCTTTTTTGCCAAGCTGTACTTCTTACTACTTTTCATGTATACTTCTAAGAAATATATGAGGCCATGTTTTAATAGCTCGAAGTCGCGGACGACACCTTTGAAATAAATTTAATTTAAAAAATACATGACATTGACTAAAGGTTTAAACCGAAGTTGACAGTTAAAGAAATCTACCTATTTAAGAACTACCACATTCTAAAAAATTGTGATTAAAATGAATTTTATTGGTTTCTTTACCACTAAAAATCATTGAAAAAAAATATAGTATAAAAACTAAAACCCGACTACTTAAAATCTAAAAACAAGCTTCTTAGATTTTAAATAAAATTCTGTAGTCGGAGGCCTTAATGTATTATAGGTAAATAGGTACTAGATAATCTTCCAAGGGTAAATACTTTGTAATTTGGTGGCCTCCGACTACAGAATTTTATTTAAAATCTAAGAAGCTTGTTTTTAGATTTTAAGTAGTCGGGTTTTAGTTTTTATACTATATTTTTTTCAGTACTATAATGGGTATAAGAGTAAACTACTTAAAAAAGTAAAGGCTGCGAAAAGGCAGCTTATTGCCACTGGTAATATTTACAATTTCTTTTTATAACCTGTTGAAATACTGTAGCTCACTTGGAGTGTAGTATGTTAATACTAATCTTAATTTAAGGAGGAGGCCCAGCAAATAGAATTGCCTTAATTCCGCTCCAAGAGCGGCTTTATAATATCTTGGGGCGTGATGTTGGGGATCCATTGCCAGGAGTCCAGCACAATCCCTTATATGTATGAAACATTTTTCTGTATTATATGTTTCAATATGCATTTTATGTTTTAGTTGTAAAATTAATTTGGTTTTGCTAATCATCAGAGATAACATGTTAGGAATTGAGAACTAGTCTAGGTCGCCATCATCGGATCGTAGCAAGTAGAAATCTGTTGTCTCTACCTACCCCTCTGGGAAACAGATGTGAGTCTATGTATGTATGTTTGTCAAGTTACTGTTACTGTCAGCCCAAATCTTCCCACTGCTGAGCAAAGGCCCCTTTCTCTGATTCCCATTCACTCTCTCTCAGTTAATCTCATTTCAGTAGGGGAAAGTCAATTAACTTTACTATCCTCACCATTTCATTTATTTTCTAGCACTCTACATTGTTATCTTAACCATTTCTTACGAAGCCGATGGAATACGATTGCTTTGTAGACTTGCAATAAATGTCAATGAAAGCCAGTGGAAAGCTACTGTAAAGTCACTGGCCTCAAAAAGTACTTGCGGAATACCATTAGACGATTATGATGCCATTGTCATTACACTGCCACTCCATTATGACGTTTTGTCGTTACGTGAATCGGGCCCCGATTGAAGTGAATCATAAAATGTTCAGTTTAGGAGCTTGCTGAATTTTTTAATCTATAATTAAGGAAATCTACAAGATTTACTCTTGATCTACGAATTTTAATTAATCCATTTGTACTCGTACAATTAAAAAGTCGCAAATTTCTTAATCAGCGTGCATTTACGCCAAGCACCAATGCGGTTGCTGTGAGTTCATGTACCTATAGATTATGATTGGTATTGTAGGTAGATGGATTGGTTGAGTATGAGTAGTTCAAGAAAAAACCCCCTGTGGTTTAGGAGTTCAAACTAGTTAGTTCTAATTTTTTCTACGGCATTGAAATTAAATACTCATTTCAATAGTGCAATTGGAAGCTATATCTATAAAGAACTCTCCATTACTGGGATTGAAAACTAATATTCTAACAATTCAGTAATCACAAATCTCCTTTGGGAACCACGTCTTCTTACATCCATGATCAGCGGTCCCTCGACACGACGTTGTGCTATAATTCAACCCAATAATGATTCATATAAATTTGCGAAACGACCGAGAGGTGCAAACTGTAAGAGTGAGCGATGCAGTGTATAATTTGCTCGAGTACAAGCCGCGGGCGGATTATAGTGTTGCCAACATGTCAGCCATATCGATACAATTTAAACGGTTTGCAGCAACGTGTATGTATTTTTATGCTCGACGTGACTTTATGTGACGTTCGTGACGGTGTTAGATGTGAAACTATGTTTGGTGGGGAAATTGAGATGTTTTTGTGCTCAATTTTGTTAAAGGTAAATGTAGATATTCATTTTTAAAGTAAAAAAACAAATTATGGATTTAGGTAACAATCTATAACGTCTAAAATATTTAATTATGATGATCTGATAAGGAATAAAAAACTAAAATATAAAGTTATAGGTATCTCTCATAATACCAGCATACATTACAAAACCAGTTGTTGTAGTCCAAACAATCTAACATTAACTTGATTATGTAAACATCATCCAAATTCAATAGACGCATACCTAATTAATATTTCATTTGATAGGCATTGCAATCTATTATCCTATGTTAAACAATGCAGTGTAATGTATCGATAAAATTTTAATATCCATTGTTCGCAACACTGGCTAAGCTTGTCATTTGGTTTTTATCGTCATGATTAAGTTTCGCTTATTGAAGCATCATCTTGCATGGCTAATAATTACATGGAGTGGCGTTAAAGGGAAAAAAATTAGTAAATTGATATATTATAGACATCGATCAACAAAGTATCAAGGTTATTTTTATAGCAGCCTTGACGGGTTAATATGGGATTTTATGTAGTAGTTATTCATTCTACATCTTGTATTCTACCATTATAGTGCTTTTTGATAAGATCAGTTTTGCTTTTGAAAACTAGTCATCTACATTTATTAAATACGCAACGAGTTTTACGTAGACACTACGAATACTGCTTAGAACGCTACAACCGGTCGCTGGATAAGCAAAGCAATACCGTGCCACGGGAGCGCGCATCTTCACAAAAATATTGCAAAGTATATTATATAATATTCTGAGGATTACTGCATTTATGCATTTTGGAAATGGGTGGGGCACCTCAGCTGGATGCCTTAGGAAATATGGGCAAACACTTCACTACACCAATACATGACTGTCTAAAGACGGAAAGCGTCATAGGTGTCGCCCGTGAAAGTGATGGCGAGACGATCACGATACTTTTGAGAACGACGTGGGAAACTGCCAAGGAAAGAAAAAAGTGGAAGCATTTGGGAGAGACCTTTGCTCAGCAGTGGGACAATTTACGTTAAAAAAATGCATTTATAATATATTTTTAATACATTAATTTATTTTTTTCATTTAGGCTTATATAAAACTCTATTAAGTCCAATAAATGACCCACGAGCTACATATTTTCTATTTTGTCTCAATAAATTTATCTCTTGGGTTCAATGTGTTAATAAATATGAATTTGATAACACGATTTGCGCAGTCGCTAACCGATGGTCTAGTGCAAATAGATTTGTATAATCCACAGATATTTGTTTCGGTCTTTGTGTGTGTAAATTATGAGTTTATATGTATGTGAATAGTGCTCACGACTCAGGCCAATATTTATGTGTGGGGCTAATAATACTCTCGTTTGGTACCTGGATTAGAGGCCCGGGAGGTTCTTCTCCTTGGACTTCTTACAAACGGGACCAGTAGCTTGGACTCTGATCCGTCAGTTGTAAAAAAGGTCACAAAGAATGAAGGAAAAGGAGGGAGGCCTTTTCTCAGAAATAGGGTATACCTATTATGGTAATAATATAATGGTACAAACCTATAAGTACAATGTTAGTTTGAAAATAATTAATTATTGACAATCAAGTATCAAGAATTCTTACCAAGGGGTATCGTGTTACCCAGTATCTGTGTTGTAGAGGTCTAATAGGCAGTCGCTCCATGTAAATCACTGGTATTCAGCTGCATCCGGTAAGACTGGAAGCCAACCCAAACATAGTTGGGAAAAGGCTAGGCAGATGATGAATCAAGTATTTTATT
Organism: Protodeltote pygarga; assembly: GCA_936450705.2. Taxonomy (NCBI): domain Eukaryota; kingdom Metazoa; phylum Arthropoda; class Insecta; order Lepidoptera; family Noctuidae; genus Protodeltote; species Protodeltote pygarga. The sequence continues at coordinate 9,710,855 of OW388257.2, read as the reverse complement.
TATTTATTTATTTAATGTACACACAAAAAAAAAAGTTACAGTAACATGATACTTAATTAAAATTATGTACAAAGGTACTGCTTATTCCATTTAGGAATTTCTGCCAGCAGACCTGCGATGGGAAAGGTGAAATATAAATGTGGCTAGAGTGTGTAAAATATTTTTAATAGTGACAAAAAAAAAAACTAAATAAAAAAATGTTTTAAATAAATAATGGGAGCATAACAAAGTATCAAGAATTTGATGCATGTACAGTAACTCGGAAGACACTAACTAATATTCCTTTGTTATACGGCCTCTCCGGCTAAGTTTACTTTGTCATACGTCCCAAGACTTCACGCCAGAATATATCGCTTCGCAGGTCTTAATGACCAGTGTCCGTCCGAGCTTCTGACCGCTGCGTCACAATCCTCACGTTACCTTATCAATATACGTTCAGTACATTCGATATTCACTAACGACCTTTACTAGACTGTATGTGATGTTAGGCTTGTTATACATGAGACCAATGTTAGCAAGTCAGTTATGAATTTAGCTCAAACTTGGCTTATAGTTATGTATATTGAAAATTTTTGAGTTTCCTACCAATCCTACCCACAAAACTACATGTAGATAGGTACTAGTGTTCTTTTCTTTTTCAATAACAAATTACTAGAAATGTTTCTAGTATTTTTTTAAAGGAAAATTTCTATTTATTTGTCATATTATATTCTGATCTAATATAATCTGACGTAACAGGGTAGGTACGTAACTAACCATTTGTAATACCCGCCTAGATTCGCTAGCCTCATCTTCATACAATTAACGTTCTGCTCGTCTTTTTAAGTTATAAACTTTATTCCCTTTTCAACAATTAAGTAAGGGCTAATTTTGTTACTCAAGTTATTTGTTTCCATTGAATTTATTGCTGGTGTAGCCAAGAACCGTTGAAGAATTCCACTTTAGATGTATAATTTGATCTAATTTATAAACTTAAGTAATGAAAAGAGTTATTTTGACTCTTTAAATGTAGGGTACCTACTGTAGCGCTTCCATCTACGTGGGTTACAAGCCTCGTCTATAGATAAGTAGGTATATAAATAAAATTGGAAATATAAATAAAGTAATAAAAATCTAGATAGGTATATTTTAATAAAACCAATTGCCACAAATATTTGTCTGCTAGAATCTGTTAGAGTTTCAGGGACGAAGCCGTGTTTGTACCTAATACAGTAAGCAAAGATTTTAACTTACCTGATTTTTTTAATAAGGCCAAACAAATTTACAGTATCTACAATAAAACCATTTTTTTTAAATCAAGACGTAGGTACCTAACAGTAGGTAGCAATGAAATTATTATCTGAAATTAAAACCTTATCATCCTCAAAGCTATTATATATTGATCTACAAAATTACTAAGAAATCTACCAAAATGAATGTCAAATATGTTATATTTCTTTATAAATTGCTTGCGTACGGAGCCTACTTAAAAAAAAAACACGAGTAACTACGAATTTTATACATAAAGAAATTAGGTTACTCCACGAATCACTGAAGTGGAGAAGTCGATAAGCTTATGAGCGAATCCTTTGAGAATATATTTTTACATCTGCGTCTAACATACAGATTATATTTTTTGCGTCTTGTATCAAAGAAAATATATTATAATATAAATCTAGGACGATTGACAATTTCGCAAGAACTAAGCCATATAATTACATTTCTAACAACTTTCGGTACCGAAGTAAATTTAATTTTAACACATTTTAGATTAAGTTAGGTAAGTTTATAAACTGAAATACTTAGACACTAGATATTATAATCATTTTCAAGACTAATTGTTTTGAGGAGTCTCTCATTAAGTTGAAGGTTTGCTATTTAAAATAACAAAATACTTACACAAAAGGCAAGTAAGTAGCTAGTTAGTAGATATACAATCTACAAGTTGTTTAGGTTAGACACAAGCATCAGAAAGTAATAGATAAATCTGTAACATTGTAAAATGTTATACTGTGGTTATAATAGAATAAAAGGCCTCTTTACAATGCGCGTAGCCGTTGGTCACACCGACTAAGGCGTTGCATAAATCCTCTTCCTTAATTTAATGTCGCATAAAATCACAGGTCGGTGCAGGCAAGCGTGCATCCCTCACAGGCTCGACAGTGTACCGCCTGTGTGTACCTTTTTACCACCCATTGTAAAGTTTTTTATTACCTGTAATTTAATATACTATACTGAATCACCGTGCAGTACACTGAGGTGCAGTTTATGGTTTCATGAAGCGCACTATTTTGCATGTTCAAGTGCGCATCAGAATCTCTCGTCTGTACAGTGACGTTGTTTTCTAAGGTTTTTTTTTTATTATAATTATAATATTATACTTTGAAGCTGAGTGCGGATATAAAAAACACTCGTTTAATCTAAGTTCATCTTTTTTGTAGCATTATTTTGCCCGCTGGTTAAAAATGTAAATCCCTTTCCGCGCTCGAGATTTTTGAATCAGGTAAGCCTTTTGTAATAAAGTACTCGAAAAATCCTACTTGTGTTTTTGTTTTGGCTAACAAACACCATTTTACTAAATTGTTAGTGCAGCTAATAATATAAAAGAACCAAGAATTTCATTATTTCTGGGGCACTTTTAGAGAAAAGTTGCGCTACAAGTAACATATGCGTAGTTCAAGTTAAATTTAATTTGGATTTTATTTTCTTCACTAGAACTGTTCTACATGAAAAGTAATGACGCAAACGTTTCGAAGGTACTCTTGTGGAATATACTTAAGATTTTCCTATAACTTGGGATGTTTATTTTATGAGATACATTTTATTTTTAGACCGCCTGATGGTAAGTGGACCGTAACTTTTATGTTTCAACAACAGTAAGGGGTATCACTGACGCGTTGCCGACCTGTGTGAGATTATAGAAAGAGGGATTGTGTTTCATTATACTCATTGACCGTACAAAACACAACAGTACCAATACTATTATTTCACAGCGATATTCTGTGAGAGGGTAGTACACACGGCTCCGTGCATCAAGCTATACATAACCAGTATGAACTAACCTCGCTTTGCATAGACTATTCGTACACGAAGATGTCAGTTTATACTAGAAATTTATAGCTTGATGTGTAGCCGCGTGTACTCCATTAACTTATTAGTCCCTACTGTTGACTATTATTATATTATAGTTTAGTAGTAGCTAAGTAGCTTAATATCCAATTTAATGTAATTTCTGAACCATAGAGTGGATACGTTGTAAACAAAGGTATATTATTATGACGCATTATACCGCATGAGAAGACTTCAAATTAATTTAATTTAAGGGAATGTAGCTCCAGTTGTGTACAATAGGTAGGTACATATAGTTGGTGAAAAAAAAACTTATACAAGGTGTCCTTCTTCTTCTTATCGATAAATACAAAGTGTTATTGCATTAACTTAAAACCTGAAAACATTGAAGTCATGAAAAAAAATTTGAGTTTTCTTACATTTAATTCAATGACTACTTTTCACGTTTCGAGTAACTTTAATTACACCTTGTATGCGCACTCTCTACTACAAAGTTGTTTTTTTTATAACACTACAATTTCAATTTGACACCTTGTGTTTCTTTGAATAAAGAAGACAACATCGTGCGAAATTAAAACAAAAAAAAAACAAACATTAATTAACTTAATCACAATCATAATTAATTAAAAAAGAAAACTCTCTAGCTGGACAACACAAATTACTTGTACCAAGAAAGAAGAGAAAGAATCTATTTTTATTTTTTATTTTTTTTTATTTTATTCGGGAAGGAATACTGATCATTCGTGTATCATCATTATCACAGCACACACACTTACCAGGTTTCAAACCAATGATCGCGATGATGTCACCATTTTCTTTGTGCTACTTTGGATGGCTTCACGCAACAAGTTTCCATGCTTATTTATTTTATTACGGCTTCCTTTGAACCTTCAAATCATTTATTTTGCATAAATTTTCCTGCTTGGTTGATTTTGTAATTATCAAAAAAAAAATTGTTCCGGTCGGGTACATGAAAATTTGAATAATTTGACGTCGGTGCCTTCGTGTCAGCATTATATTTTTATTTATTTATTGTTTAAATCAGGTAAAATCTATACAAAATATATAGGTACATGTCCTTAACGACCAACATACAATTATCTATAAAAACATAGTCAGCACCACTAACAATACATTTTGGGAGCTTAAGGTCGCTCTTTCTTATAACGTCTATACCTACACTACTTCTTCGGGCTTCGGGCCAAAAGTCTGCACTTAGAAAGATGAACTTCTACGCATAATATCATTTTAGGACAAGGTACTGGTAATATAAGTTTTTTTTTACTATTCGCTATTTATGTTATATGTCCCATATTCATCTAATTCCATTATTATCGGACACAATATGGTACTTGCACGAATTTACTTGTTCCGAATATGAACAACATTTATAAAACTCATAGTTGTGTTATTCTTTAAAATTAAGATTAAATATTAACAGTTGTTTCAGAAATGCTATTCAATTTTGTATGAACTTTTTGGAAGTGATGGCTCAGTGGAAGGTTGCCTCCAGCCTCACTAAAAATTTCATGCTGTGCACATGACGAGATTTTTGGTAGTAGTTCTCGGTAACAGTGCCAGTACCTACATACTGATTCTTTTGCCTTGATTGAGCGTTGTGTGAACAAAATTCGTGGAACACTCACAACTTAAAAAAATGAACTATTGCACTATTTATGAGATAACTCAAACATTTACATATAGTATCTACTATCTGTTATTGCATTAGGTACATTTTTACTTGATTCCACATGGTATTTGCCTGATAGGCAATTGAAACTAGGGGGCTTAGCCAAGTTGACCATCTACAATCGCTAACGCCATAGAAAACGAAAGAAATGTACAGGATTAGATTCTATTCGTTTGTTTTGACCACGTGACATTACGATAAAGGTAATGTCATTCTATACATTTCTTTCGTTTTCTATAGTGTTAGCGATTGTAGATAATCAACTTCGCTAAGCCCCCAGAATAGATTTGCTTACGATCTAACCCTATAAATGCAACCACTCAATACCTGACATGGATATGATTACAGACATTAATGACGTCAGAGTATGTCCAGTAGATGACGTATTTAATTATGTAGCTAATACCAATGTCTAATAATCAGAGCATTCAACTGACAGTTTGATATTGAATACATGGAAATTCATATTAGTCTGAGTGAAGTAATCATGATACAAGGTAATGAATTACAATTCAATGCTCTAATTTACTATTACATCAATTTGTTAGCTTAAGATCATTCAATAAACAAGATGCTTCAATGCTCTATTAAATTGATTGTATTTATTGAAAGGAATCAGTCATTATGCATGCCTGAATGGGTACAAAGTTGATGTATAATAGTTTCTACTTAGTTGGATGTCATTTAATTTATAGCTATTGTTGAATTTATAATCTTGTATAAATATATTGTTGTATATGAATAAACATTGGCTATACCTTTTACTTAAACATTTTGATGACAATAGTTATTGTGCTAAATTAAAAACACATCTTAAAAACTTATACTTACATTATTTTAAAATTGTTGTTCTAATTTGGAACATATTGTTTGAAAAATTGACGGCAACGATTAATACAATATATTGAATGCGTCTTAAATACTGTAACATGCTCCCAATTTCCCTGTAATAAAAACAATAATTACTTATGTGCAGTTACGTCACCGAATTCCAGAGTTGATGTTGATCAGTGAACACCGGGAGATCGCCACCGTGGACACACTGAACACGCTGCAGCGTAGGGTTACATTGTGAGACTCCTCTGAACGCGACGATACATGAAGTGATGAAGGAAAATTAAAATGTACTTAGAAACTTTACAATAAACCCTTTGAACTGTCAATAACAAAAATAATTTAAAAAAAAATTGACTATATAAATGGAGACGATAATGTTTTTTTATTATTATTATTACTGGCTGCTAATATCATGACAAAATAGCAAAAAGAGAGGCTCAGCAGATGGTAGTTTCAGGATGGTCATTGGTCACCCAATTTTTATTTTCGCTGTATTTTATTCTCAGAAAATTAACTTCACGTTCAAACATACGTCTAGATTTTACTATTACACTAAAATTACTATGTTTATTATTACTGCCAAATTATATATACCGGGTGGAATGTTGTAATGCCACCTGGAGGGGAAGTACTCTTAATACTTTAGATAGAAAATTTTACTCAAAGGAAACATTCCTTTATTTTTGAAAAGAAAAAAAACTGCATTAAAGATTTTTAAAAATTCGCTTGCCGCACACGGTAATCGAACCGACTAAAATCTGTAAAAGTTGCACCGTGTACTTTTATTGCATTGATTGTTAGGGTCAATAAGGATGAAATCTCTTTAACAAACTTCATAAATTGAATAACATGAAAACAATTAAATTTTAAATTAATTTAATTATGCACAAAAATTTAAACTAACTTATTAATTGCTCGAAATGGGCTCCATTTTCAGAAGTTAAATGAATGGAAAACAATGAAATGAAAATGGAGCCCATTTCGAGCAATTAATAAGTTAGTTTAAATTTTTGTGCATAATTAAATTAATTTAAAATTTAATTGTTTTCATGTTATTCAATTTATGAAGTTTGTTAAAGAGATTTCATCCTTATTGACCCTAACAATCAATGCAATAAAAGTACACGGTGCAACTTTTACAGATTTTAGTCGGTTCGATTACCGTGTGCGGCAAGCGAATTTTTAAAAATCTTTAATGCAGTTTTTTTTCTTTTCAAAAATAAAGGAATGTTTCCTTTGAGTAAAATTTTCTATCTAAAGTATTAAGAGTACTTCCCCTCCAGGTGGCATTACAACATTCCACCCTGTATAATTGAATTTTATTCTATCGCTTACCAAAAGTACCGTCATATTGAGATTTTACAAACACCGCAAAATGACTGATCTCTTGATCTAAAGTTCGATTCCCAGATAGAACAGTTTCAGTAACTGTGGTAAAAAAGGTTAGGTTAAAAAGGTTAATGTGAATGCGGCTCTATGGGGCTCATAATTCTTTTTTAAATAATGAGCTTGGAGGTGGTATTGCTTTCAGCAAATTTAGACTGGCTCTATTAGGATAGGTACCATCCTCTCATAGAATACCGGCGTAGAATAAAAGTATTCGTGTTTCTATCAGCGAGAAGAATTGAAGTCCAATCATCTTTCTTCCCCTTCAATAATCCCCCTTCTTTATTTTCCCTCCCCTCTCATAATTGCAGCACGCAGGTAATATCCCTGATATCCCTGTTCTAAAGGCTAAAAACATCAGGCCATAATAATATGCTTCTTCGAACTACATGAAAAAGCAACTGAAAATAAGACTGTCCACATTAATTTATTACCTTCTCCATTCAAATTTAAATATTTCCTACATTTAATTTCAACCAGTCGATCAGGCGTAACTTAATACCGTCTTCGATGGTCGCAGCCTATTGGTTTCCATCCAGTTCCACTCGTTTCCCAGGCTTGTTCGCACATGTAGGTATACCGTATAAGGTCTAATATACCTTGTATTTACTTACTTGCGTCTTAGGCTATCTTTATTACCGATTTTCGTTCGTTTTAACACATTTAAGGCTGAAAGAATACAGGAATATCAATGCGCTGCTTTAGTTAAGCGTTAAGATGTTAATAAGTTCGATAACGTGTAAAAAACGAATGTTTTACTAATTAATCACATGAGTTATTATGTTTATTTATTAAACATCTTGTTACATTTGACTTTTATGGTAGTTTGAGAGCCTAATATCTCATTTAAAAGATCAGTATATTGTATTAAAAATATTTTAACAAGCACATGGGCTGATTCGTGGAAGTCCGATCGCACCTCGAAAACAAAATCACATCTCAAAGAATAACAAATGTTACACAGGTTTTAAATGTCGCAAATCATTTAAAAACAATGCTGAACGCTATTTATTATGAACACTACTTTTTGACAATGTATACTTATTTGAAAAAAAAATAACAACGAAATCCAAAATAGTCGTCTCCAATTTAACTACCAATTCTCAAATAAATCTTGTAATATGTGTATAGAATCTGCGTGTAATAAAACACTTATTCTAATTCACATAATAAAATCATTGGCAGCGCTTTACTAATTGTCTTTGTGGCCGTCCCAGTGCAATTAGCTACATTGGACGTGCCCTAACCAGACGAAATTGCCAATCAGTTAATTGTATGTAGAATGTAATGTATAGCTACTATTATTGATGTCATCTAAGCAGGCTGTAATTGTTAAATGAAGTGCGCAAATTGATTAATAAGTCGTAATTATCTACTATTAAATAGAATAGAATATTTATTACAAATTCAAGGATTACAAATACCTACATCTTAAATAGTAGAATAATGTTAAATATTTCTACTATAATGTATCCTACATTGAAGAACAAATGTTTTTTTTTAAAATCCATACTGGAAGCTAACATGTTGTTATTTTTAAAAGGCATTTTATAAAGTACCTACTAGCTTCCGCCCGCGGTTTTACTTGCGTGGTATGATGATAAATTATATTAGCTTAGAATACGATAGGTATCTTAAAACAGAATAAATGGAATAGGTTTATTAAGGGATAAAAGGTGACAATTGACATCATTTTGTCATACGAATATCAATAAAATCATCTATTTAACGAGTTAGATTACCTATTATTACGAAATTTTATCAGAAAGAAAAAATTTTGGCAAAAAAAATCCAACAGCGACCTAATTGGTCGCCCCAGTCGCTCTGCTACTAAGCTATTCGCAACCCCGCCCGTGTTATCAAAATTCTCTTCCATACACAATTATTAAGTATTAAATATTATATTTATTAACAAATTTTAAATGAATGAAAATTCATATTTCAAGTATTCATACTTATAGGTTTATGATGAGTATTCATTTGTTTTACATTTTACGTACAAGTGCGATATGAGTATTAATGTATTAGCGAAATATCACTAAATTTCAAATTTGATTTTCAAATCTGATTAGTTGCTACATAATACAATAGGTACCTATCTGATTGAACAGTTTTGATTCAATACAAAAGCATTTTAGTAATCAGTAAATGTATTACCGGCTTATTGAAATCATTGATTCTGTATAATTTCATTAGGATTGCATAGTCCAGTACTTACCTAAAAGCTGTAAAATAAAGACTAAAATAAATTTCACACAGATATTACTAACTGACTAAATAGAGAAAGAAAAATAAACAGTCATTTAATATAGCTAAATACCTACTACATAATATTCCCACCCACTCAAAACTTCTAGACAAACAATTCATGAACTCTAGATTAATTTTCGCGAAACTAAGTCTTCCTAGCCTTCATACACATACACAGCAAATATTTACTGAACACATTATAACGATAACTATCTTCTACGTAAATAAAAGCGAAACATTTTCGTCTTCGATAAACTTTCTTCCGAGAATCGTGAAAATTAATCTTCATTTCGTTAGTGTTTCAGGCTTTATTAGCCAAGTAAGGTAATGTATGGTCCAACTACAGACCGAGAACTCGATCAATCGGCATTTCACCGTTTCGTGTTTGAAAATCGAGGTTAATTGACGTATGTTACGAGAACGATTGACGCTTCCACGTGAGTAATCGATTTAAGAGTCTATTATTTTGCGTTCGAACGTTTGGGATTAATTAATGAATGAAAGGGTCAGCACTGTTACTCATTTCGTTCGAATTGAATTGAATTTATTCCAAAGGATGGTTCCCAGGAGCGTTTGAAAGCGCAGTGGTGATCGGAATAAAATTACTGGAGAAATAACGTTGCTGTTGGATGTAATAGGTATTATTTAGATCTTATTCCGAGAATCGATACTGTTAAATTCATTATAGTAGGTACACTTTTTTCCGCAACTTCGCTTCCGCGGTTAAAATTTTACTAAGATAAAACTAAAACCAACCAACCATAAAATATGAATACATTATTTTATAAAAACCTATAATTCAATCATTTATTTATTTCTAGACGCTAGGGCGCATAGAAATACATACTTACACGTTATTAATTTTTCAAAAATTAACTTTGCGGTATTAGAAATACAATAAACAGATTTCACTTTCAATTAAAATTACATTTCTAGTTAAATAAAGTTGCAGTTCTCATAAAGTACTCGTGTTACTTAGGTTTGGAACATTGTTTATTTAAATTCCTTGTGGGCCACGACAGCGCGTGTTGAGTAGCTATTTCGTATGAGCTTTTCTTGGGGCTTTGAAACTCGCGAAAATTATATAATGAATAGCTTCTGCTCACGGCTTCGCCCGCGTGGTATATTGAAAAATTGTAATCTATGTGTTATTCTGATGTTTAATTTATATTACTGTAAAGTTTCATCAGAATCAATTTAGTAGTTTTCGCGTGAAATAGTAACAAACATCCATCCATCCCTCCTCACAAACTTTCACATTTATAACATTAGTAGGATACTGAAGCATACAGTTTTATCCTTGTTTTGTGTGGTTAGCGACAAATTTTTTAGATTTGAATTGTGGAATTACAATTGAAAATTTTGTGTAAGAAAATCTTATGGCAATTCATCCAACCATTCGTTGCAATTAGGTATAACATTTTTCTGTCTCCAGTTTGCTATGCAGCAAATTGAATATAGGTGTTAAATATTTTTCGAGATTTATCGTTTCGTCCAAAACTGCTAACCCAGTATTAAAATAGCATTATTTTGCTAAGGACTACTAAGCTAATAAAACATAAAAAATAAATGCATTAGTATAAATAGTACTCGTTCTTCAAAGCCTTTCCTCGCTCAAACTAAGCTAAGCTAGCCATAAGTCTGTACGTTAAACTAACAATGATCCCGCCCACTGCATGCAGTTGCGCTTATCGTAAAAATTAACTGCCTTACCTGTGCATAACACTAACCATTTATATTTTGCATTAAAAGTTGTGTTTATATTTTATCTTGTTAATAAGTTTTTTTTAAGACCCTACGTATTTCATTAGAAGGAAGGCAATATTTTATATAGAAAATTAATTAGTGAACTACGTGCCCGTGTATTTGTATTCTCGAGATATTTCTTTTGCTTTGATAAATGTTTTTCTTTAGAGCCTAAATAATAACACAATGCTTTATTAGTTTTAGAACGTTTTGTGTTATTAATGTCGACAGTTTTCTTGGAATTATTATTTCGATATTAAATATAATAGTTTAGGAATATAGGAATAGAATATTAGGAATATATATGTAATACAACACATCTTAGTCAAATCTGACTAAGATGTGTTGTATTACATATAATATTTTGGGTCTACTCGCGCATAGATAATTCGAAGCATATTATCTATTTTGAATTCTACTTGCCTTTTGACTAAGTTGCATTGGACGTGTGACATGTCACAAGAAGACTGTTAATTTAACTGCCATATTAAGCGTTGGGTGATTTTTTTAACTACCTGCTTTTGATTTTTGACATAGCTTGTAAAACTCTTTATATAAGCTATTACAGTAAACATAACAAGAGCAAAGCCTTGTATGTAACATAATACTTAAGCAAGAAAACACAACTTAACGTTTCCCAACTAAATATGCAAATCGTGGTCTAATGATCTCAAAAAGCCTTTTCCAACCCTAACATGGATGTCGTTATGTGACATATAAAATTCAACGATAACTATTTTGATGGTAGCTACATGAAAATAAGAAAAGTAGAATTATCAAGATAAACGTTAATAGGATTTAAAAAATCTTTATTATTATTTATTATGAGCCTGTTGTATCCCACTGCAGGGCAAAGTCCTTCCTTCATTTCATCTTTCTAAACCGATCTGGGGCAGAATTAAGTCCTCGTTCGGCCATATCTTTCGGGGCCTACTGCGTCGCCGGGAATTTCAGGAATCTTAAACATCCAAAAATCTTTTGCGTCCCTTTCTCATAAGTTTTTTTTTTAATTTATGTTTTACATCGGAAAAAACACATTTCTTGACGACTTACTCAATTTTGCTTTTGTATGCAATTTTGCGTAAGATATTCTTACTTTACAGAGTCGTTCACCTACATTTTGTAATAGGAGACGAGCCTATTGTCATATTCCAGTCACTGTTCCAAATTCCGTGCTGCTGCTGAGAATTTCCATATGGATAAACCTAATAACATTTATTCTGACCTGGAACTAGAACCCAGGTTCTCACGCTTAGCAGTATAACAGCACAAAGAGAAAATGAAACGATTCATCAAGGCTCAAGTGCCTTGGAATTAGCTGAAAGTGCATTGTCTCTGGTTTATACATTAATGTGGAACTAAGTTCTCTTGCTTAGGAAAGAGGACACGCAGTCTGGTGGGTGCAAGCGGTTTTACGTTATATTATGTAAACTGGGCAGTGGATGGCCTGTGTTATAAACTGAAGCGATTTAAAAGTAAATAGTATTATATTTACATCAAATTCCAGAAGAGCTATTTTATAAGGCACAAGTACAAAACTCTTATCGTGTGGATTTTTCGGACGTAAGAAAGAATTCATTAGATCATAGTTTGAATGAAATTATACGTATAGGTTAGATAAGATTATACGTGTAAAATATTATTTGATTAATTATACAAACTGTATTTAAGAATTTGCAACTTTTCAATAATAAAAACGGGATTGGTTTGTACTCGTAGTTAAAAAACAACCCCTCTAGAGTCCATGCAGTTCCAAATGGATAAATAAAATAATATTTATAAAGGCTAACTCATAATAAGGATTTAAAATGGACTTGGAAATAATTATGTACCACAAATAATCTACAACCAACTTAAGTTTTACACCAAACAAAATATGTACTTACACAGCATCTTAAAGATAACTAAATAGCAAGTCTAAGTTATGAGCTTATATTTTAAAACTTGAGCCACATTAACTGAGAATGTTCCATCAACACCAGAGGAGATCCGCAACAAAGGCTGCGTTAGAGGATACACTCAACGTTAGAATACGCTTTGTCGACTTTACGTTATGTTTACTTTGGAAGTGCCTTTTGAAAACGAGCGGTGAGCAAACAATTACAATATTTATTTCATTAGGCATTCAGCTCCTGGTTTACTGGACAAAAGCAGCCGTTTGTTGAATCTTTGAGCTGGTTTAGATTTCATGTAATGAGCTGGTTTTTATTGTCCTCTTATAAAGAGGAAGCCCAGTGGTATTTACCTGAAAAATGTAGCAGTTTCGAATCCAAGGTTCAATCAATTATTTTTTAATAATGTCGACATTAAAATAAAATTACCAAATATACCAATATTGTGGTAATATACCAAGATAATGGAGAATTTATAGTAGTGCACAAAATGTACTCAACCTTTAGTCAGACAAAAAATTAACATTAAATATTTTTTTATGTTTACGTAAGACGTCATGGGCCGGTTTTGATAATATATAGCACTAATTAAATGGGAATAAACTTTTGGGTAACAAAGTTTACATTATTTTAAGTAGAAAGAAGAAATATATATTACGAGCAGAATTGAAATCTGCCTCTAAATGCACCAGCTGCTCCAATACCTAACATTCTAATTTTCTACCATTCTTTATTCTATATAAAAAATGTTAACATTGTCATTATCACGGATATTCATTTATACCAAACGACAGAGAGATAGGATATTGAAAAAGACGGTGAATCAGCTACATCAAATTAAGATAACAAATCCGATACGAAAGGTTAAATAGCCAGATTAAAGTAATATCACTAAACTGTTCATGAAATAGACCAACAATATCAAGTAAAACTAAGCTTAATATTATAAGATTGATGAAATGGGAGTATAATTCAAGTCATTATTATTTATTTGATAGCGGCTGAACGGCTATAACTATTAAACTAATGATCAAGTGGTCGTGAGTGTAAATCCTGAGCGAGTGAACTATAGCAATGAACTCACTAGCACTGCGGAGAAATTAAGCTTAGTTAAGCTAAAAGGAATATTTGTTAGTAAAGATGATTCCACATTGTTTTCGTCACTAGAATATTAACTTACTAAAGAAATCAATGATGAAGAAATCAAATGTAAAGCAATCAGAGATGAAAACAACGAATATGATTAAATTTTTTAAACAGAAAAAAATCATATTTAGCTCTAAAGAGGTGATGCCATGTAACACAAAAATGATTACCATACCTTATTACCCATAAACATTTTAGAATGAACATTATAGAAATTAACACGATTCGTAAGTGCTTTATGGTTGTTCGCGCCCAACACTAGCGCGTCTGAAGGGGACTGAGGGGAGCGAGGGACGGGAGGCGGCCGGCGTCCGCACACCGCGCGACGCCGCCGCCATCTTCACTTCAAACTCAAGCTCTGCGCGTGAGGTCGCGCTACACACATGCGTCACACCGACGCCGACGCCTATCAAGTTTTATTTTATGTACCGAGATTCGAGTCATAATATATTTTGTAATAATAGTAATACACGTTTATTCAAGAAACGTAGTTTTGTTGAAACCCCAACAAAAAGTGGCGACCGTGACAGGACTTCGAAGACTCGGAAGACGAAGACGATAGCGTGGCGTCGGGTGCGCCGCGGCCTGCGCAGAAGAAATTTAAGAAAAAGGATTAAAGGAGCTGCTCGGGAGCCGACCGGGGATCGCCGGAGGTCTAGCCCAAGGGGAGTGAGCCCTTCCTTCTTTCATTTCCCTATTTCTATACCTACTCACCTAGTGAAATACCTACCTACCAAATATAATTATATTTCAATTATTGTGTTCAACAAAATGGCCGCTTCGCTGCTTCTCGAGCGTTAGGAACCTATTGCCTACTTATGCTTTTCCTAATCTAGCTCCCAGGGGCACGTAAGCACTAATCGCAAGTGTAATTTTTGAAGTCGCAAGTGAGTGGTGGTGTAATTTTATTATATATTAAACGGTGTTTCTGCGCTATTAAAGCGTTAGCCTATTATACATAGGTTAATCAAGCTTACAACGATAGCGATATCATTGTCTACGAGAACGCACGCAATTTGCACGCTGCACATAATACCTATAAGCACCTAATATCATTCACAAAGTCCATCTGCATTGCAAGCAATTATAAGCTAAATTCCGATCCTAGATAACTTATACCTATCACAGACCCAGCACAACTTCTAGTGTGTTTCCGTTTCTTAGTATTTTTGCCGACTAATTCCAGCGACCCGCTGCGGTGGAGCGCATCCTGTTCATCTCGGCTGCGGCATCGCTGCCTACCGGGTTCCTTCGCGCGCGACGCTTCGTGCGGGCGCGCTTGCTGGCTACGCTGTCTGCTCGGCGCGAGCGGCGGCACCAGCGCTAACGATTGGACCTGGGCTACTCTACTGCTACATTTCGAAACGGGTTTGAGTGCACATATATATTTCAGTGTTTGTGTCTGTGTTATTGGCTAGTGTAATTTTAAAAGTTAAAAATGAGTGAATCGGAGGAGCTTAAGATGGAATTATCGAATTTAATTAAACAACGCGGCATTATTAAAGGTCGTTTAACGCGATTTGATGAATATATCTCTAATTTTAAAAGTTTAAAGGATATTCCTACTGTCAAGTATAAAGAATTAGAGTTAAAATTAAGTAAAATTCAGTCGCTTATGGATGAGTTTGAGGCAGTTCAAAACAAAGTTGACATTTTGCATAGTGATTCAGAACAGCAAATTTTAGAAAGGGAATCTATAGAAAATAAATTTATAACCCTTGTAACATGTAGTCAAGAGATTTTGGATAGTTTTTTGAACAAAAATTCTAACAAAGAAGTTGATGGCGATCAAGCTTCATATAGTAGTTGTTGTTCTGGGAAATTCAATGGTATTAAATTGCCAACTATTAAGCTTCCTACTTTTGATGGAAATTACCTAAATTGGTTGGAATTTAAGGACACTTTTCAGACAGTTATAGATAGTAATCCAGATATTCCACCTATAAATAAGTTTCATTATCTAAGGTCTGCACTACAAGGAGGTGCGGCCGTAGTCATTAAATCTATTGAATTTAGTGCTAAAAATTACAAGATAGGGTGGGACTTGTTATGTCAAAGGTTTGACAACAAAAACATTTTGATTAATAATCACTTGAAAGCTTTGTTTAATATTGAGTCTCTTCAACGAGAATCTTATAAGTCTTTAAGGTTTATTGTAGACCATGTGTCTAAACACTTGCGGGCATTAGAAACTTTAGGTCAGCCTACTAATATGTGGGATGTGCTTATTATATTTATGATATCGGCTAAGTTAGACATCCATACAAGTAGGAAGTGGGAAGAACATAAGAGTAATCTCGCTGAGCTGGCCACATTAAATGAATTTTATTCCTTTCTGCGCAGTCGA
Organism: Protodeltote pygarga; assembly: GCA_936450705.2. NCBI lineage: Eukaryota > Metazoa > Arthropoda > Insecta > Lepidoptera > Noctuidae > Protodeltote > Protodeltote pygarga. The sequence continues at coordinate 9,694,513 of OW388257.2, read as the reverse complement.
GCTGACATACTCGAGACTGCCTATTTTAACAATAACAATAGTCGATCTGACAAGCAGACTGACTACAGAAATAAAGCAAGTTCTCAATCTAAAAGCCTTATTGTTTCGGTAGATAAAAAAATAAATAACAATCGTTGCATTTTATGTAAGGAAGAGCATCCTTTGTATTTATGTGATAAATTTAAAAATATGAGTGTGGATGAGCGACTAGGTGAAATTAATAAGTTAAATTTATGCAAGAATTGCCTCCGTAAAGGGCATTCAGTCTATCAATGTCGGTTAAAGGCAGTCTGTCGCACTTGCATGAAAAGACATAATACACTATTACATATAGATAGGAGTAACTCGGTCACAGCTGATCAGCCTACTACTAGTTCTTCCTCGCTACCTGTGTCACTATCGGTCATATCGAAAGACCAAGTTCTATTATGTACTGCTGTAGTCAAAGTTTTAATAAATAACAAAGTATATTTTGCACGGGCACTCATGGACACAGGTAGTCAGTCTTCATTTGTTACTGAGGCTTTCAAAAGGAAGATAGGGTTATCTGTAAACCCCGGTGAGTCAGTTAATGTCTGTGGTATAAACAATGTGGCATGCAATATTAAAGAGAGTTGCAATATTAGAATAAAATCTACTTATGGTGAATTTGAAATTAATGTTAGGTGTTTAATAGTTCCTAGGATAACAGGAGTATTACCTAATTCTGTAATTAATACTAGTAGTTTTAAGTTACCTGTAAATATTAATTTAGCAGATCCTAACTTCTATTCCCCTGCTGAGGTAGACATACTCTTAGGAGCCAACGTGTATTGGGATATAGTAGGGTCAAATATAATTAAGTTAGGCAGCCACCAGCCAGTATTACAAGAGTCTATGTTTGGTTGGCTCATAGGTGGCCCTATAAAAAATTCTAACTCTCCTTCTAAAGTCTATTGTAATTTTACTCAAGAAATAAAAGATTCTTTAGAAAGGTTTTGGAAAATTGATGAATTTCCAACAATTAAAACATTGTCTATAGAAGAACAACTCTGTGAAAATCACTTTAATGAAAACTTTTCTCGTTTAGCCAACGGTAGGTTTTCTGTAGCTATGCCTTTAAAGGAAATGCCTGAGAAAACACTTAGTCAGTCATATCATATAGCTAAAAAATGTTTTGAAAGTCTTGAAAGAAAATTTACAAAAAATCCTAGTTTAAAAGTTAAATATAAGGAATTTATTGATGAATATAAAATGTTAGGTCATTTATCAGTATTGAAAGTTAAGCCTAAGTTTGGATACTACATGCCCCATCACGCAGTAATACGTGAAAAGAGTGAAACTACAAAGCTCCGCGTAGTATTCAATGCTTCTTCAAAAACAAGTTCTGGTAAGTCACTAAATGACATACAAATGATTGGGCCTGTAGTACAAAGTGATTTAATCTCCATTTTACTTCGTTTTCGCTTACATAAATATGTTCTAACAGGTGACATAGAGAAAATGTTTAGGCAGACAGAAATTATTGAAAAACAGCGCCATCTACAACTCATATTGTGGCGCGATGATACATCAAACCCTCTAGATATATTACAACTGAATACTGTTACCTATGGTACTGCTTCAGCACCTTTTTTGAGCACACGGTGTCTGCTACAACTTGCAAGGGAATGTGAGGACATATCTATAGCGTCTGTAATTGAAAATGATTTTTATGCTGACGATTTAAGTACAGGTTCAGAAACTGTTGCAGGGTTAAAACATATATATAATAAGGTAGTTCAGACACTAAATTCAGCATGTTTGCCGTTAAGGAAATTTAGAACAAATTGTCCTCAATTATTCGAAAACGACATTAATTCATCGAAATCTGTAGATTTTAATAAAGAGTCTAGTGTATTAGGTTTAAGCTGGTGTCCTAAGGTCGACACATTACATTTTTCTACAGATTTGGAGCCTTCAGCTCAGATTACTAAAAGGTCTGTAATATCTACGACAGCCAAGGTTTTTGATCCTTTAGGATTATTGTGTCCTTGTACTATAGTATCTAAAATTTTATTGCAACAGTTGTGGTCTTCTAAGTTAGACTGGGATGATCCAGTGCCAGCAGAGTTTTGTAAAAACTGGGCTAAGTTATTAAAAGAATTTTCAAATTTATCAGATATCCGTATCGAACGGAGAGTTTTGTGTGATAACCCTAATAATATAGAATTACATTGTTTTGTAGATGCTTCACAACATGCCTACGCAGCATGTGTCTACCTGCGTTCCAAGGGCTGTGATAATAAAATCAAAGTCAGGCTGTTGTGTGCCAAGGCACGAGTTGCACCAATGAATCCAACCACCATACCGCGGTTGGAGTTGTGTGGCGCTCTGCTAGGAGCTCGCTTATGCTCCAAGGTATCAGAGTCTCTAAAATGTAATATTAGTAAAAAATTTATATGGACTGATTCAATGGTAGCGTTAGGCTGGGTAAAAACCCCTCCTAGGGATCTTAAGATATTTGTGTGTAACCGAGTAAATGAAATACACGAATTAACATCTGGATTCACCTTTAATTATGTTCCTACGGATCAAAATCCGGCAGATATGGGTTCTAGGGGTGTGAGTCCTAAGCATTTACAGTCATCTCTTCTTTGGTGGGAAGGACCTTCGTTCCTCGCTGATGACCCTACATCATGGCCTAAACAACAAAATATTCAAATTCCCCCTAGTTTACCTGAAATAAAGCACTCAAGTACCATTCAATGTAATGTAGTAAAAATAAGTAATGTTATAGATTTTGAGAAATATTCAGAGTTTAAAAAAGTTGTTAGAATTTATGCATATGTGCAACGTTTTATTTATAATTATTTTAACAAGAAGTGTCAAATTATTGGACCATTAAATACTAAGGAGTTAGATCTATCATTAATGATGTTAGTTAGGTTATGTCAACTAGAAAGTTATTCTACGGAAATTCAATTAGTAAATATTAAGAAAGCTCTAAGTCGTAAGTCTAAGTTATTATCATTAAATCCATTTATGGATAAGAATAATATTTTAAGAGTTGGTGGTCGACTGCAAAACTCTGAATTTTGTTATGATAAGAAGTACCCAATGATTTTAGATTCAAAGCATCATTTTACAAAATTATTATTTAGATACGAACACGAACGTCTATTTCATGCAGGACCTCAACACTTGCTAGCTTCTTTAAGAGAAAGATTTTGGCCTATAGGTGGGAGGCATTTGGCACGCAGTACGGTAAGGCAGTGTTTGATATGTGTTCGTCTGCGTGGCAAAACATTGCAACCTATAATGGGTAACTTACCCGCTGAGAGAAGTTACTCAATGTTTCCCTTTTATAACAGTGGTGTTGACTTTGCGGGGCCCTTCATGATCTCTAGCCGCAAGGGTCGTGGCAGTCGTACCTCAAAATGTTACCTCTGTTTATTTGTATGCCTCTCATCCAAAGCGATACATTTAGAATTAGTTAGTGACCTAAGCACTGATGCATTTATTTTAGCTTTAAGGAGATTTGTCTCTAGAAGAGGTAAACCTAAATTAATTTTTTGCGATAACGGTAGCAATTTCAGGGGCGCAAACAATGAGATTTGTAGAATTCTCAGGTCCAATCGTAAGTCTACTCTAAATTTTGCTAATAACGAAGGCATTAAATTTGTATTTAGCCCCGCATATTCACCTCACTTTGGAGGTATATGGGAAGCTGGCGTCAAGTCGGCTAAATATCATTTAAAACGTATAGCGGGTAATTCGTCCCTAACGTTTGAGGAGCTAGCTACGTTATTCTCACAGATTGAGGCTATTTTAAATTCCCGTCCTTTAACTCCTTTAACCTCTGATCCTACTGATCCTACCCCGCTCACCCCAGGGCACTTCCTTATTGGGCGGCCTCTATCGTCCGTACCGTCGCTACCAATAATCACGAAGCATCCTAACAGATACCAGCTCATAGAGCAACTAAGGCAGCATTTTTGGGAAAGATGGCGCCGGGAATTTGTTTCGGAACTTCAGCAACGTACTAAATGGAAAACGAGGCAACATGAGTTTCAAGTGGGGGACCTAGTCATTTTAAAAGAGGTCAATCTTCCCCCACTCCAATGGAGGCTGGCCCGGATAGCTAAACTATACCCAGGGACAGATGGCGTCAGCCGGGTCGCCGACGTCACTACGTCGAAGGGCGTAATAAGAAGAGCCATAACTAATATGTGCCCAATTCCAGCTAACAACAACAGCGCCTAGACCAGGTTGAAAGGGAACCTTTCAACGCCTGGGAGGATGTTCGCGCCCAACACTAGCGCGTCTGAAGGGGACTGAGGGGAGCGAGGGACGGGAGGCGGCCGGCGTCCGCACGCCGCGCGACGCCGCCGCCATCTTCACTTCAAACTCAAGCTCTGCGCGTGAGGTCGCGCTACACACATGCGTCACACCGACGCCGACGCCTATCAAGTTTTATTTTATGTACCGAGATTCGAGTCATAATATATTTTGTAATAATAGTAATACACGTTTATTCAAGAAACGTAGTTTTGTTGAAACCCCAACAATGGTTGTGCTGAAAATGAACCCAGTTACGCGTATGTTAGACAGGTGCCTGGCACTGGTTTACAACTTGACTCTAATAAATGACTCACTAACACAAACCAGAACCTACAAACGTATTAATAATGAACTAATTAACAATAAATCAGTTGGCTGAATACTTGCTAACTATCATCATGGTATAAAAAATGTAATGATAGCTTAGTGGGTTGACTGTTGACTAGCAAGTCACAGTTCTCAAGTACGAACCCAAGTCTAATTAACTTTGCTTAAGTTATGTGTGTATTAAAAAATAATTATCACTTGCACCTCGAAGAGCACATAAAGCCGTCAGTTTTGCACCTGATTTCTTTCTGGTAGCATATCTCCTGCGTTTAGACTAGCCGCTGTGACCAAAATATGAATTTCTGGCATATTTTATTTAAAAAATGACAGTATTTCCCTACATTCAGAAACATTTGCAGTTAAAAGTTTCTTGAGAGAGAAGAATCACCTTACAGTATAAAAAGCTTAATCTGGAAATTAAATCCAAAACCTTGTGACCGCGTGTCAATATACTAATAAAGCTGTTCAAAAAAGCAAATAATTATATAATTATGTCTTGCGGCATAGAAATACAATAAAAAAGCATACTAAAGCTGTGACGTGGGCTCGTTGAGTGGAAGCATTTGCCTCCGTAACTGACATTCGATTAACAATCTCCGCTTACACCGCAAAAGAAAATAAAAGTAACAATAATAATAAACTTTAATGTAATCTAATAAAAACGAACAACATCAATTGATATTATGTGAGGTTTACTGAATTTTGGCAAAATATTGACCGAAGAACCAAATGATATAACAGAATAACGCTTTATCTATACAATTTGATTTTACGGCAAAATATTTGTTTTTTTTTTGTAGAAAGCGATTGTTGGGTTTGGTTATACCGTTGTCAGAAAAAACAAAACACATAAAGTGATAGCTTTAACAGGAAAATTCTTAAGCCAACCCTCGGGTTATGTTCATTCATCTCCATATGTCCAAATACGGGTAATTTATCACGTAATGTCACGAAGACAGAACAATAAACATACTTTCGGTATCCCGACATTGACTTTACCGAAGCCACAGATGGAACCTGCTCGTTGATAAATCCCATACAGTACGCAAACCTGTTCTCAAACTGGAAGGAAACGGTTATATCTGCAAACCTCCCTCGAACATCCTCACATCAAAACTATAATTAGAAACGATTCGCATCCACACCAGCCTTTATAATTCAAACCCATTTATTTCCTTATTTATACTCTTATTCCTTCTTTTACACTTGTTATACGTAGCTCACGTACAGATAATACTACAATGAGGCATACAAATTATCGCTTGTGCCGACGTCTGCCGCTTTAAAGTCTAAATCGGCGAGTGTGAAGAAACATTGGTAGCCAATTTCGATCTTATTGATAAGCAGTGAAGGTTGAATATTAAATTTTCAAGGTCGGTTATTGAGGACCTTTTCACTTTCACCATAAGGTCAGTGGTCGGCGAATAACTCGCTAAGACATGATCATGACTTGTGAGCTTATACTCCACACCTCGTTACGTGTTAACAGGCACATTCGCTCACGACGCGATATTTATCCGAAGAACTTCAAAACACCCCGGCCCAACTGCATTCATGTCGAAATATTGTAATGGAAGCTACGTGATAGGGTAAGATGATGGTTTCGTTATTATAAAATAATATTTTGGACAGCTTGTTGTAAAATTTGAGGGGAATTTTCACCAAACTTTAACACGGGGCGCGGCACGACGAGAGCGTCAACAAATAGGACGTGAATTTTAGACTTTGAAATCCATAAAGAATTTCTTTACGGTTTATTTCAAATTATAACTGTTTGTTGTTGATGTTTAATGACATTTTATTAAATTTAAATTTCATTTGTTTGCCTTGAAGATTTAATTACTACACAAGCTTTAAATGTATTTGTAAATAGTGATGAATAAAATTATAGGATGTTTCAGATATTGCAGAGAAAAGGTACATTAGTTTTATACGTGACATTAACGATGTCTATAAGTCACATGGTTTCCTTCGAATCATGGCATCGAGACCTTGGTTTTGAAACCCCGTTTTAGATTTAGGTTACTTTTGAAGTAAATTTACTATGTGCGCTCGAACTTCGTCGGACTAGTAACTAATGTAGTAATAATTTATTAAGTTCATGCAATGTTTACATTACCCTGTTTCAGGTTGATTGATAGGTAAACATATTACTACAATTCAATCAATTTTATTGAGTAACGTGATACTTCAAAAGAATAAGATTATTATTTTCTTCTATAGGTAGGTTCTTCTATATTAGCGTGATTTTCATTTTTTTTTCTTAGATTATAAAGTGCTAAAAAAAGTATGAACATGAAAACGCTGTTTTGTTTACCCAAAGTAGCTCTTGAGTTAACAGTTAACTTTATAAATTCAATAAACCTTCTAATGGACATCTGATGTCAGGATTCTTCATGCGCAAAATGAAACATACCTACTAAATAAAATTTGCTCCTATTTGTAGAATTTGAACGATTCTGTGAGAATTCAAAATAAGAAAGAAGACTTTGTTTGCTTATCTTTATCTGTTTCCGTTGCAGTACGTCAGTGTGAGGAGCACCACGAGTGTTTGTCAGCGAAGTGGGTGCTTGACACTCGATGCATCAAGTTGAGACGGTAGTCCATGTCGATACTGACAAGTCGCCCTGCCAGTCACCATTTTTCGGAATAAACTTCAGCGGATACGTAAGTCTAACCCTGATGTAAATATATTGAAGCGTAGTTTTTGTTTTCAACAAAATATAATGTGTTTCTGCTTGATTAATCAATACAATATTAGGTATGATACTAATAGTACTTACTGAAATCTTATACATCAAAGTGAGTTGAGTTTAATTTTCCACCATAAAGATTCAGTATCTTCCGTATTCTAGATTTAAGGTAACGCCAGACGTCAACAATGACCATGGTACCAAAAATTCAACACGGAATTTCCTTAGTTACCTATTTTTATTGGTAGTTCCACGTCAAATTGACACATTGATCGACATCGACAAAACATCAGCTCATCACTAGCTTTTAACCTCGTCCCGACTTAGAACGTTTGTTACAAAACGTACCGTTGCTCATTGTCGACTTTGATGTACTGTTATCAAATCGCAGCAGATCCTGTCCAATTTGTGTTTCCATTTTATTAATATCGACATTTATTAGTACTACTGTAGGTTAGTAAAGGGATTTGTTTAAATTTGATTTGAAATCCTTTGCTCTTTAGGCTTTGATTTAAGAGTTTTGCTGTGGTTTAATTTAATATACACCATGGAATTTTAGTCTTCTTGAAAACTTGCATTGGTAAAAGTACTCATGTGCGTAACCAACTATTATTATGGAACCAACTCCGAAACTGCCACCCCACACAATTCAGATAGTTCATTTTATGAAATTAAAATGTCGTGGTGGCGCATTGGTTACGGACCCGCTTTGCAAACGCGTGGGTGTGGGTTCAAACCTGGCATGTACCAATGTGACTTTTTTAATGTCATATGTACTTTCTTAGTTAATCTAAGACACCACTGACTAACGGTGAAGGAAAACATCGTAAGGAAACCTGGACTTTAATAGTCTGAAATCGCCAACACGCAGTGAGCTAGCGCGGTGATTAATGCTCAATCCTTCTCTGTATGAGAAGAGGCCTTTGCCCTACATTGGGACAGTTACAGGCTGATTTATTTTATTTTATTATTTATTATACTGCACTTTCGATTCAGGAGAAAATCTTATTTGAAGCCACGTTTTAGGAAAAAAAGAAAATAGACTAGTAAAAAACATCACAAAGCAGAACACCACGGCGATATCAATCTTCAATACACTGCCTAAACCCTCGAAGTGGATGATAAAGGGCCTTTATGTTTCGCGCGCGGCGTAATTTTACTGCTCTATAAATGAAGATAAGATTGCTTGGACCTACATTTATCCGTCGACGTTCACGCCAGCACTCGTTATGTTTTTATTTTGCAAAGATTGATCACCTAAATGAAACGCTTCACATCTAAAAGGTACTTCAGAAACATTTTCTTCGATAATAAAGTATTTCGACAGACTAAATCCCATGTGGTTAACAATTTAGATTAATACATCAAGGAAAGTTCGCTGGGAGTTCCTAGAGTAGATTTATTGGAGATTATTTATGTCATTATATTAATTTATCTCATAGGAACATCAAAAGTAGCTATGAAACTGAAATGTACAAAAAAATCACATTGCTTAACAATATCATAGCATGACACCGCCAATTTAAAAGTAGCTCAGATTTTTTAAATTTCGTAAAGAATAACATGAAATAAACACGTTAAAAAATCGTATGTCATAATGTTGTCGCATTAATCACCACGATAGCTCACTGTGTGTTAGCGATTTCAGACTATTAAGTACAGGTTTCCTCACGATGTTTTCTTTCACCGTTAGTTAGTAGTGTCTTAAATTAACAAAAAAAGTACAATATTTATTATGACATTCAAAAAGTCACATTGATACATACCAAGTTCGAACCCACATCCACTACTTATTATATTTTTTTTTAAGATAAGGTCCGCTATTTTTGATGTAGACGTGTCATACTGTTACGACATAATAATATCACAGTCTGAGAAGACCTCTTTATACTGTGATAATATTTTGAAATGTAATTCTTCTGTAGATTTTAGATACTCAGATACTTTCAATATTGAGTGTACCTAAAAGTTGTAAGATATGAGCCGTAACTGGACCTTATGATAAAGTAGGTATTTGCTTTTTAATAGAACTACAATTTTGAGAATTTCTGTTTTTTTGAAAGGCCAACATAATACCACTTTAGTTAATTAAAATAAGCACTAACTTGATTATAACTATTTCTGAAAGTACCCCAAGCCACACCAAGTAGTCAGCTAACTATAATTAAATTAAAACAACCCTTTAATATAATTTTAATAATAAAGATTCTATCGTGTAATCAAAAGTTTTAACTAATGTTATTTCAAATTAGTTATTTAAAGTTACTTTTATTAGAGAGTATTAATTAAATATATTCAAAAAGTACTAAGGTGTGCATTTAAGAATAATTTTACTTCACATCAAAGAGAATTTGTGTCTGTTAACTTCGTTTTATCCATGATGAACAGTGTCCGAATTTAAGCGACTTGTTGTAGGCGTCTGACACAAATAGTGTATATTGTGTAGGTAAATCGTATAGTGTGTAAAAGCATGTAATATATATACTAATTAGTACCTATTGGTCGAAATTTGATAAACACAAAAATAAAATGAAAAAATCGACTGACAAACAGAAAAGAAAATGGTACTAAACTATGTATTTTGGGTTTACCTATTTTTGTTATAGATTTAAAATTATTTAATAATTTAATATTAGCGTTTTTCTTTTTCCTTCATTTTTTGCGATCAGTTGTAAAAATTTTCCAATTTGGAAGTTACTTAATAAAAAAAAAATTAAGGTAAATTAAGACTACATCGCGTCCCAGAGATTGCGTAAAGCTGTTTGTCTTCGTTGTCATACAAAGCCCTTTTACTAACAGTTATGAGCGACCAAGCCCTAAAGACTGACAAGCCAAGACATTGAGGCACAAGATAAAAAGATAACAGCATGAGTCACCAACCATATCAGTGAAACAGTGATAGCTTTGCTAATATTTCACGTTTAATCCAAAGAGTGGGACGACAAAGCCATCCTGTGGGATTAACGCATGCTGATGAGACTCTGAGGTCAGAAACAGTTACACAGTGTACGTGAAGCATATGAACCGTATGTGAGCATAAATCAACTCCACACTGAGAATTTATTAGGTCTAAGGTATGGGATCTGAGCGGTAATAATTCAAAAAGGGAATTTTGGAAAACTTGATAACAATAAAATTAATATTCATTGTCAAATTGCTAATAAATAGGTAAGCGTAAACGTAAAGAGATGGGTGACGATTAAGGCCCAATTTCACCATTTACTTTAAAAACCGAGTTTAATAAAACTAAGTTCAGCCTTACGCAGATTGCAGTTCTGAACTCAGTTAAACGCTTGAACCGAATTTAATTTGGTGAAATGGGCTATAAATTTGCAAAAAGTCAATAGTAACAAAACATGAATTTTGCAGAAACAATCATTATTAAAAAGACTCAATTTTAATAAAGATATTAAATATGATCATCTCACAAAGTTGAAAAAATACATAGATGAAATCTCTTTCGCTTTATACATGTAGGTATTCCAAGTGATCCTTCACTGCGGGCCCAGAGCTTGTTATCTACCGTCTTGCGGGATTCCCTGCGCCTTCATTACAATTTTCGTCTAGTATTACATACGTATAATAAACAAACTCCGATCGTGCCATAGAAACGACTCTGATGAGGGCTACGGTTTGCCAGTTTCATGTTATGGATTTATGAGGAAGACGCCCATTAGAGTGCAATATGATGCAATTTGCGTATTATTTACTACAAGAACAGCGTTAGACGAGTTGTAATAGGAGGCATCGTTCCTTATTCAGCTTTATTACAATTCGTTAAGATTTATTTACTTTACCGGTTGTAATTTAAGTATATTTGCAACCTTTATGAAACAAATACAAATTTTACTAAAACATTTTAATGAAATCCAGCTGAGCTGTTGTGACTTTTGTACTAAGACACGATTAGACAACTGTTACATGTCTTAATGTCTTCATAGATGACCACTAATCTATTTAAATAAACATAAAAACAGAATATCTACATTAGCCTCGGGCGAAGATATTATGTATTTTAACTGAATCACGACTATTTCAAAAGTTCGGGGTCCATATTCCATTTATTTTATGTCTTACTTTATAGGTACTTCTGATAAAATCTTATACCAGTTTATTTTTACCAACAATATGAACAAGCCCCGACATAACAGTTGCCTTTATTAATTTTCTGTGTGTACACTCATTATCCAACTTCCACAATTTTAATTACAAGCTAATTTGCTCTTTCTTGTGTAGAAATTCTATTATAATATTGGCTTTTGCGCTGTTTGTTTTTAGTACCGCATTTTGGTCACATTATGAAGTAAAATTGGGAAAATTTATAAAGATTCCCTCATAAGCAATGATGATAAAGTTTGTCTTAAGCTTCAAAGTCACAATTTCCGTGTTAACTCACAAGAGATTATCTCTCTTAGTCTCTAAAGTTTAGAAATTCTCGGTTAACATGTTGCGAGGAGGAAGTTTGGTGGATTGAGGCGAATCCCCTCGATGATGAGCAAGTACGCAACTGAATACCGACTTCCTGTTTTGAACACTAGATATGAGTAGATACGCCTTTACTTTGCAATTCGATTTAGAATTTGCTGAATGTTCTAGTAATGGTTTCGACGTTAAATCTAAATATACTCAAAAGCTTTGACTATTAATCAGTTTATTCATAATAATTATTATTGAATCCTGTATATTCATTGGACGATACAATACACAGAACATTTGTATATTTATTTATTGTATATTGATTACTGTATTTGAATTACTTACTATATATATAGTATATATATAATATAACAAAAATAAGTAAATGATGATATAAAAATGTTTTTTTGATAAAATTACTAAAACTAACAGTTCGGAACAAAAGCACAAGCGTATCCACACTATTACTTATTTATAATAAAGCAACATGATACAGCAGAGGGCAAGAAGCAACGCAAGGTGAGTTTGAAATATTGCAGAGGTAAGTACACGCTGTGTGAATACTTCATGTTTGCGCAAAAACATTTGCTGAATGCTACCAAAGTTATTTACCGTACCTTCTAGAATGTTCTTTCAAAATGAAAATGCAAAATACGCTGTAGTAATTATAATTATAGTGTAGTTTTCTGGTACATGAAACGCAAAACATAATTAGAGTAAATTATTTCTACTGTTATTCGAGGACGTTGTGTAGTTGTTTGTTCCAGCAAGTTTCATATACGCTTTAGTAAAAAAGTGTTTTTAGTTTGTGTCAGTAATTCTAAAATAATGATGAAATGTTGAACCAAACGAAGTGGGGTGGGACTGTGACGTAGTTAAATATTACGTGTTACATCATTAATAAAAATAAGCTTAAAATAATATTTCACATCCTGTGTCGACAATAAAATAAATTGTAACCCAACCTCTGCTAGGGATGCTACCAAAAGTAATATGACAGTCGTATTAATGTGCCCAGTGATTTAGATATCGATAACAAGCCACAATAAAAACTTAAAACGACGCGCCAAACGAAACCTTAGAGGCAATGTTTAATGAGAAAAAAATTAAACACTGTCGGAACTTTCGGCCCCACACAAGACGTTTATTACGCATTTGACATAATAAAGATTAGAGCCCATATTTGTAATTAATGAAATCAGTTTCCATTTAAATAAACGTCGTGTGTAATCAAATTCGGTTCGGGCGGCGCAACCGGCGCTTTTGACATACAATAATCGAACTATAAAACCGAGTATTTATCTCGAATTTATCTTTATCGATTCAAATTGACAGATGTTCTATTCGATTGATGTGTGGTAATGCAAACTGCTATTAATTTATCGCCAAGTTTAATGGCAGAGCGACGGTCTTCCAATAGTAATGATTGTATTGTAACTGTTTTAAGATTTACTTTGACATTCGTTAAAAGACGATATTCCAGTTTTATCGCAGTTTATTCTGGTTGTAATCTTGGCTGCGACTTGCCATGCAACAAACGGTATGGATTCTACTACATACATACATAGTCTACTATATATTTACATTTAATTAATTTGACTTATTTACAACGTCTAAGTTTGTTTTCTTAATTTTACTTTTACATTTATTTTGTCAAGAACAGAAAATCCTGCGGTAGGTTGATACAAATGAGGATCATTCATATTGTGAGAGATTTTTGTTTTCACTTTTTCACTCACACGATCGTGATTACTTTCAATGTCTCCAGAATCCAAACGCCAAGATTTTTAGGGTTTACGATGGGTTATAAAAGATAATCTTTTACGGTATTGTAAGCTCTATCTCTTCGTACTAAGTTCGAAAGTTGTATGAGTAAAATATAAACTTTTTTTATAAATCAATGGTTATTTTGTGATGTGGCGGGTGTGCCGCAGGCTTTCAGATGTTATCAGTAGCCACCGGTAATGAGACTTGGTGTTAGTCGGATGGAAACAGAGGGACATGTATTTTTAATTCCTATTTTCGAAACCGAGAAGATCGAATATAATGATGCGGGAGACGAGATAGTAAGGTAAATTTAGAAGTAATGTACAAATTTATAATGATTTCTGTTTAGAAGTTGTGGAGATTACGGTTCAGAATGGAAATTTTAATGGCAGAGGATATAAGCCAAAAGATTATTTCTTATACCATACATTTTAAAATAAATTAAAAAGTAGTAAAAATGATTGCAAGTGTAGTACTGAGGGAGAACTTAAAAAATTGTTGATCCAATTAGATTAGACACACATAACGTTGCATTAGCATTCGATTACATCGCACCGATTACACTCCCAAGTATCGATCTTGATAAGTCACTAATTAAAGAATCAGCCGTTCGTAATGTAACGTAGCCGTATTCGATGATACGTCATTTTGTAATCGAGAACTCGATGCTTGTGCAATCGTGTAAATGGATCGATTCGGCCTACCTCTATAATTAGCTTCTTCAGCGTAGAGCACGCGCTTTCTTTAGATTTGTTTTATTATTTCACCTTTTTTTTTCGACCACACCTATTGTATTACGTTGATTCTGTTTCAGATTCGAATTCAAAGAATACTGGTTTTTATTTTAAATGTAATTAGAAACAAGCATTGAACGGGAAAGTTAAGACGTTGATCTACTTTTATGTGGTTCTTCTTTCGTATGCCTATCGATTCAGATTATTTTGTTAAATTCATTAAATATGAAATAATTAATTTACAGATCTTTAATTTAAAAAAAACTAGCATAGGGTTAAATCAAACTAGTAAACGAGATTTCACAGGCATGCTATTATTATTGTGTTCAACAGTTGACACCTGCCTTAGAACAGAATAAAAATTGTTTTTTTATTTTTATTTATGTAATCTATTAATTATCGATACCTACCTAACATTCCTGTGAAGTTTCGCTCACTAATTTTATTTAACCTTATACCTATAGGTACCCAAATTTATCTAATGACTAATTTCTGAAATTAAATTTGGAAAGTGGCTGAGCCATACCTACTGGGTTCAGCACGAATGAGCCGGCTTGTTTGACCAAGGTATTACCAATTCCTTACGTTACGGATTATCGGCCTGAATTTAATGACTGTTTATCTATAAAAATCAATATTTTTGTCACAATTTTTTTCCACGCATCACTCTAAAGCAGCTGCACCGATTTTGATGATTTTCTCACAATTTGGCGTTACGACGCACAGGGGCGAAGCCACGTGAGGGTCAGCTAGTCTTTGATAAATTAGAACTAGAGAAGCAACGCCACGGAAAAAAGCTAGTTATAAATAAATAAGCCAACACAGCTTACAAGCTAGTAATGAAGAACATTATTAATTTCACTAGAACCTCGATACAATTAATTTACTTTTAATTTTCCTACAGGCGCGCCTGAAAACTAACGCTCTGGCCACAACCTCACAGCTGTTACTTGACGTCATTATTAAATGCTTTTCAAGAACAGGTGTTGATATTAACGAGGGTGAACGTTTAATTAATGAACAGAATGGTAGTTTCTTGTACGGATGATAGTTTAATATTGTTGGCAGGGTGTGTGACGTGTAGATACTGTTTTTGCTTGAGTCGTTTGGTATGGCGATGGTTATAGATAGATTAATAATATTAGTTCATTACCGTTTCTCGAAATAATAAAGATAGAGGGGAAACACACAACAGGGGATGTAAGGTAAAATTAATGTAAATTATAGTAGGCTTTTTCAAATAAACCGGTTTTCGAAAACCGGTTTTCTAGAGCCCTAATTTTTTCTATGAAAAACAAAGATAGAAAAACCGGTAGCCTCTGATGTTACTATTGAAATGCAGTAGTAAACAATGATACATAACATTAATTAACACAATATTAATTCAAGACAAGAATATTAATACGCACAAAACTAAACTAATAATGTACTAAAGCCAGCCATTGAGAGCATTTCTCGACTTCGCTATTTGAGTGCCACAAAGCAAAGATCAAGTAACGAGTCGCCATAGGCTATTTTGCGATGCCAACAAGATTTTCTAGTGAAAACTAATTTTATAATAATGATTTTATAGTAAAAAGAAATAGAGCAACTATACGAAACAACTCGTTTCTAAACTTTCATATAGCAAAAGAGGTTTGAACTAACCAATGTACCTTTATAATTTTTCAAATAAAACCAAAAATATCGAAATATGACGTATTTGATATACATAGATAAAACATTTTTTTAAACTCCGAAAAAAAAGAAAAGATCTCTGACATTCTGGCGGCACTTAACAATATGATTTCCAATGTCTCATTTCTAGACCTCTGATAATTAGTTGAATATAATTGGAATAAAAAAAGCCCTAAATCCATAAAACATCCATACAAATTATTTTTTTTAACGATATTAAATATTGTCCGACCTCCTTACATAAATATTCCCTTGCAAAACTCACATTTCTCGGAAACTTCGTTTCTACGAAAATAGTCGCCAGAAATCATGACTGGTGTACTGGCACGTTTAAACAGGTCCCCTAACAAGCCTGGTATTTATTTATTTATTTATTTATTCATTAAACAATAAAATTTACAGTAATTATACATAGCCCCACAAAACCGTGCAATCGGTTTGACTGTGGGTATAGAGTCTCTTTAAAATAGTAACGGTATATTAATATTTGTATAAAACTAGAATAAAATTAAAGTGATAAAAATAGTTACAGGAATTCAATTTGCTTGAAGTTCTAAATTATCATTGATCACAAATACTGAAGTAGTATTTGGTTAACTTACGTTTAAACATAGTCTGCTTATCCTCCAGTAAAATTTCTTTAGGAATACTATTAAGCAAATACGGCAATATTTTCTTAATTGTTCTATCGCCATAATAATTATGCGTTCTAGGAACAATGAATTTACCGCTAGTCATAGACCTTGTGTTATGATCATTAATGACCCGCGCTGGGTCATACTCCCCACTGAAACGATGTTTACATAATATTAGTAGTTTATATTTTAAAGTAATTGGTAATATATTACATATTTTAAATAGTTTCCTGTAATTGTCTTTGCATTTATTTTTAATTTTTTTATTGACTAATAGTTTTAAAAATCTTATTTGTAGTTGTTCTATTTTATTTATGTTACTTTTAAATGTTAAACCGTAGCAGTCGAGAGCATAACCCATCACAGAGTCTACTAATGACATGTAAAGGAGTCTCAGCGTACTGATTGGGACCCTAAAGCTTAAATGATAGAATTTACTTAATAGTATTCTCAATTTACCACATACATATTCTATGTGTTGAGACCATGAAAAGTTCTCGTCTATTTTCATTCCTAGGTAGTTCACACAGTTAACCTTTTCAATTGGTTTGCAATTGCAATCTAATATTTTATTATGAAAACACGAATATTCATGGGTATACAAGTGTGTGTGTGATGTTGAAGGCTGAAGGTATGGAGAATGAATGATTAATAGTTTAGTTTTATCTGTGTTTAGTACAATACCATTGTCGTGTGACCATTTTACTATGGAATCTATATCTTGTTGTACTAGTCGACAGGTCTCAGTCAAATCGGTGCCGGCTCGAAGCACACACAAGTCATCAGCATACATGTATGCTGAGCAGTGCTGTAATACCCCGCAAAGACTGTTTACATGCATAAGGTAGCAAACAGGTCCGCTCCCTGATCCTTGCTGCACTCCGTACCGTACCTCAGTTCTGTCGCTAAGAGTGTCGTTAACTTTGACGCAGAAGGAGCGCGCCGTGAGATAATCACGAAACCAATGGTTTAGTGGTTCCCTCACCCCGCACTCCTCCATAGCGTTTATGAGAGTTTCCGTGTCTATAGTGTCAAACGCTTTTTTATAATCGAATAATATAGTTATAATAAATTTCTTATCTTCCAAATAGTTATTTATTTCGTCTGTAAATTTTGATAGTAATGTATTTGTACTTTTTTCTTTTAAAAAGCCATGTTGACATTTATTTATTATGTTGTTCTTCTGTAAATATTTTCCTAATTGATTTGTAATAGTTTTTTCCATAATTTTATTAATACTTGACAAAATGGATATAGGTCTATAGTTCGAAAAAATTTCATGGTCTCCTTTTTTATATATGGGTCGGATAATTGCTTGCTTTAATCCTTTAGGATATATGTGGTTTTTTACAGATAAGTTAACAAGTTTCGCTAATATAGGACTTATTTTACTAGATACAATTTTTATATCGGACATACGTACGAGGTCGCTTCCTGGTGATTTATTACTGTTCATGGATTTATTTATTACGTTATAAATACATTTACTTGTGACTGGTTGCCATCTCATGCATACGTCCGAGGGTGATACATAATTATGTCGATCCAACCAGCGGCCGTGACAAAAATGTTTTAAATTATCAATTTCTTGCGAGAAAGTATGAGCAAATTTATTAGTAATATCTTTAATACATATATTCTTCCCCATATTCGATAATATAACTTTACACCCTAATGATCAGTTGCTGAAATATCTAGATGTATTTAATTGGATTTCGTTATGTCTCAAAAGTGGCAGGGTGTTTGCAGGTGTACCGCACAGAATATGCTTGTGATTTATGTTGAATTGAAAAATTGCTGGAAGGAACTAAAGTATGATGACGTAATTGTAATTTTAAAGGATGAAATAAAAGAATTCTAATAGAAAATGCACTTACTCTCTTTATAAACTAAAATTTATACTAATTTTAGAGGTAAAATTTGTTTCTATTGATCGATAACTTTTAGAAAGCTATACTACCACTGAGTTATACAAGCAATAGTTGTACGAGATATACGGGATAATTAATTTTCACATTGACAAAGTTGCCGGCGACAGCTAGTACGATATTAAGTCACTTTCAGATATAGCTACCTATATAATATCCAAAACAGACACTTTAAGATATAAAATAAACGAAAGTGTGTGAGTTACAACTAGCTGCAAATATATTATTTCCTTCAGTAGGTTTCCTATGCTCTTTTTACAAAAAACAAATATCGGATTTGTCCGCTAGGAAAACTGCGGGCTTTGGCTAGTTCGTATGATCTTATACAATATATCTGTATTTTCTTTTAAACAATCAATTCCTAGCGTTGTAACAATGGTGACACCATGTAAGTAATTGTATAAACAAATTTTATAATTTGCACTGCTTATAAAGTTGTAGTTTTTTTATAATTTCATCAACAATACATAATATATAACAAATAAAAATATGAACAGAAAACAATAGATTTGCAGCTACTTATTCATTCCGATTGAGGGTGTGAATATTACACTATAATAATAACTACAATAATTGTACACTTCCAGTACCGCACAAGTCTTGAAAATAAAGGGAGGAATGAGTTCATCGCAAGCGCAGATCGCGCGACGTGGGAGGCTAGGTTTCTATATTCTTTGTTGCACCTAAACCAAAATATTATGTCTCTTTAAACGCACTTAGAAATGTCAGTACGTTTTAAATGAATTGCTTAAACTTTTCACTGTTTCACTTACTCAAAAAAAATAATTTAAAATGTACAAACCATTATTTATAAAGTTTCTACGGGTTTTGATTTTTCGTAATATTAACAATTAAATTATCTTAAGATACCTAACTAATTTTACTGCACTTTCAACTCTTTTTGATACTTAGTATAATAGAGTCAGTTGCGGTTTCAAATCAAGCTTTACACAACATTGATTTAAAAAATCTTAATACAGAGACGCCTTGTACCGAAAACCACATCCACATCAATTGCAAAACAACTGCCAAGATATCCCATCCGTCTAAAATGTAATAAAAAACCACTACTACTTTTGCCGCCGACACAAACCTACGTAAAACACCGAAGCTCGTCGGGCAACGATAAATAAAAATAGCGACCGTAGCATATTGCCTTATACGACGAAGGAGCCCTCTTGTCACTTGGCACGGTACTTAAATCAGCTGCCAATGCGCTGCCAATGCACCTGTGGAAACGTCGATTATGCAAATGGTAGGGGCTCTTTTAACTAAACACCGCGCGGTGTTGCAAAACGTTCGATTCAAAAATTCCTTTACGATTTTTTTGGTTCCATTTTTCACTTTCAAGACTTTTTTATTTCGCCCAAGTCGTTAAAATGCGCCAATTAAGCTTGGTACACGAGTATATTGCATTTTTAATTTTTATGCTTCGTCCAATACTATGCCACTTATTTCCATGTTACAAAAATATTGTTCCTTCCAGCTACCAAGTCAAGGACATAAAATAAATATAACCGAATTATGAAAATGAACTTAATTAAAATGAAATTATGAGAAGCGAAGTCTGAATTTGGCCGAAATTAATTGCCGTCCTAGTAATTCTTAAAGCTCGTAATAATTAGGTATTAAGTTAATTTTATTCGAGGGAAATGTTCGATAACGTAATTGGCACACAATTCGCTTGAAAATGCCAATTGAATGGAGAACGTTCCCGAAGGAACTGCAGAATGGTGGCTTAATTCGAGTTCACTTTAAATTTAAGTTAGAGATTCAGCTATTTCAAAGCAAATTGACAATTAGGTACTTACTTAAAGAAATATAAAATAAAGAAATAGTAGAAGTAAAAAAGATAAACATTAGGATTAAATATAATATAGAAACAGTAGTTATTATGTTTTATGTTTATATGGTTTTAATAATTTAAAAACCGCAGTGATATAATTATTTATTCACGGTACCACCATTATTAATGCAAATACAAATTAATAATACTTACAAAGTAACTAAATATTTTTTGAGGATCTTTGCTAACTTATTCAATACCTGCAGCGTAGCTAGCATATAAATATATTGTAGCTTTTCGATATCTAAATAAATAAATCATAATTCATCAAATAACATAATAATAGGCTGGAAATAGTTTTATAAAATCGGTGCTTTTTTGCATTCTTAATTGCAATTAAAAGGAAGATAAAACGCATGCTTGCTATTAGCTATTGCATTCGTTTTACGATATCCTATCAATACCATTATTGTGTATTTAATTTAATAGTGCAATTAGTAAAAATAATAGTAATCGTAACAGCATTAAATTGCACAAGACTTGTTTCTACAGTATGTTACTATTGCAATCTACGCTTTTTGCTTTTATTATTTAGAAAATACTTTAAAAATATTTAAAAGTACAGTCAACCGCACATCAGTGGTAAAAATTTGACATTGACAGCACCCTTATTACGTAGCAGTAAAGGCTATTTTTGTAGTTCAGTGTCACTACTGTCATGCGGTTGACTGTACTTAATAAGAATAATATTAGCATGTAAAAAACATACGTATAATAGTTATCGGTTTAATTACAATATAAATACTTAAACTTTTATAAAATGTTGAGGTATTTATTAAGTTAAAAAGGACAAGAAGATAAAACGAAAAACCTAAATAACTTAGAAATAAAATAACGACTAACCTATAAATTAAAAACTGAATTTAGGTTGCTGCCCGGGGAAATCGTGCCGGGGATATATATTTGTGCCGTTTGGGGTAGAGACCATGGGCTCATGGGGTCCATATGCCCGAAAATTTTACAAAGAGCTTTCCTCCAGGCTGGTGGACACCACTGGTGATCAGAGAGCTGGCAGTTACCTCGGCCAACGCCTCAGTCTGGTTATACAACGAGGTAATATTTAAACTAAAATAAAAAAAAATAAAAAAATGAGCATTCATATAATAACAAAATACGAATCAATAAAACTGACGTGTGTGCTCGCTGGCTGTATTAAAAATATTGTTTACACATTAGCCAGAGATACGTATAACCCAGGCAAATTCAGAAACACCCTATAATAAACGTTAAAAGCATTATGTTATACCTACAGCACCTATTTCTTTATTAGAATGCTTCGTATAAAGGATTCGATCTGTTTTTACAACCCCATCGTTTAATTTATATATGAGTATCATTAGATCCGCCTCTACCTATGTCGGGTTCATTATTCTGTTTATTAGTACGTATAAAGTAAACAGTTAAGATATTATCGGATGTAAAGGTGTTTTAATCTACCATATAACGTTTAAAACTATTATTAAGAAAGGGTTTTACTCAAAATTATATTAGTATATAGTATGTTCTATATAAGATGAATCGTGGTATATGAATACAGTTATAATTTTATTAGGTAAAATTAAATAAGAGTTTTAAAAAGAATGATTCTAAACCAAACTTTTATATTTTAACACCGGAATTAAACGTACCTACAAGGAAAAATTTCTCGTCTATAATTGTAATGTTTCTCATCATGTCTTAAGGTTATTATTATTGGTGACGATTTCCACTTGTCTTCCGCCAGTTCTTTCAAATCTTTGTATGTTTCAACATTAGGCTTCTTCTTCTACAACTGTAAAAAAATTACAATTCTGTTATTATTCAATGAAATGCTAATAACGATAAAATATTCTATTTTAACCATTAATTGAATATGTTTTCCAAAATATTCCTTCTCTTGCATTACTAAAACCCTTTATTAGTACATCAAAACGTAAAAAAATAATATTCATAAACCTATGGGCCCTTTAATTTAATACGCACTTAATTTTAACAACCGAGCTACAACCACAGATTAGAGCGTTCCATTACGCATTAGGTTCTCAGCATTCGTTCTTGCGTTATTCAAATAACGCAATGTACAGAATTCTGTGAACTTTTGATCCCGCTCCTTCGTAAGTACGACCAGCGAGTTACGAGTTAGATTTGGCTCTCGTACAAAATGCAAACAAAAGAGATTAGTTTCTGGATTGCGTTTGTAGGCTACATCCACGTTATTGCTCTTAATGAAGTCTGAGTGGTACGCTCATTCTGCGGATATTTTTTTTTTTTTTTTTTTTTTTTCTACGTGGTCTCTCTCAGTTATAGCTCTAGGGAGCTCAGACTGATTAACCGGACTTCTAGCGAGACCTAAAGGCCTCCAGCTAAAGCAATTAAACTAAACCTAAAGCAACTGCAGCTAAGGGCGCCCCCTAATGGGACTCGGGCCTCGGCTTAGGGCGTTGCTTGGGGACATGCTAGGGACTAGCTGGATCTGATTTTGATTATTTAGGGACATGTTTATGGCTACAGGCTCAGCCCGGGCTGGCATAAGCAAGGGTCGGGGAGGACAATTACTGGGTCTTCGCGACGGGCCTCGTCGGCGAGGACGGAAAATCGGGCGGTTCTGTGCAGTGTTTAGAGCTTTTGCTCGTTCGGCGGTCTCTACCTGACAAATGGTGATATCATCGTCGGGGTAGGTGAGCGCGTGCCTCGGACGGCGGATCTTGGAGATACGAGAGGGGGCGTAACTAACGGCCGAAACTAACAGAGGGTTAGGATGGCGGACGGCAGACTCAAAGTATCGTTTAGACGTACGTTTCATAAACTGCTTGATGGTCGGCAGTTTCAAATCAACGTGTAGTTGTTTGTTGCGCAAATAAAAGGGGGCACTGGTGGCCTTGCGCATGAAACGGTTTTGGAGGGTTTGGAGGCGGTTGAACCTAAGGTCGGGCACGTGGGCAAATACGACACTAGCGTAGGTCATAATGGGCCGAATGCAAGTTACGTAAAGTCTCACCTTATTTCTAAGGGATAATTTACTGCTCGCATTGAGGAGATAGTGTAGACGTCCGAGAGCGAAGGCGGCGCGGGCCCGCACCGCTTTCAAATGCTCACGGAATGATAGGCGGTGATCGAGGATTACTCCTAGATATTTGGCCTTGAGTTCCCAAGGGATTTCTTGGCCAAACATAGAAATGGGACGTATGTGCTCAGGCTTAGGGACACCTGGCCTTGCGAATAGGACGGCTGCGCTCTTATCGGGGTTAACCTCGATCCTCCATTTCCGAAACCATGCGCCGAGGGCGTTAGCTGCGGTTTGGAGGGAGCGACTGATCATGTCACAGCTTCTACCGGTATAGTAGATAGCCGTGTCGTCGGCAAAAAGAGCCAGTTTGGTCTTTTTGTTCTTAGGGATATCGCTGGTGTACAGCGTGAAAAGGAGGGGTGATAGCACAGAGCCCTGAGGGACTCCGGCACGGATAGGACGAGGCGATGAGAGAGCGCCTTCGATGCGATAGCGGAAGCTGCGGTTCGACAAAAAGTCTCGAATGATGAGCACGAGACGATCTGGCACACCGAGTTGGTATAGCTTATATATTAAGCCATTGTGCCAGACTTTGTCGAACGCTTTCGCTACATCGAAAAATAGCATACCCGTCATCATCTTGGTTTGGAAACCAACACTAATGTGTTCGACAATGCGGTGGACTTGGTGGACACAAGAATGCTTAGCACGAAATCCGAACTGCTCATCAGGCAGAAGGCTCTTGGATTCGGCATAATCCTTGAGTCTCTTATAGATGATGCGTTCGTATATCTTGCCAAGAATATTGAGGAGGCTAATGGGTCGGTAACTAGATGGCTCAGAGGCAGGCTTGCCGGGCTTGGGGATGCCGATCACGGTAGCATCTTTCCACGCTTGTGGAAAGAGATTGTGACTTAATGACGCATTAAAAATGGCAGTCATTAGGATGATGAGCGGGGCGGAAAAGAGCTTGATCACCTTATTGGTGATGCCGTCTGAGCCAGGGGCTTTCCTGGGTTTGAGATTCCTAACGATCATTCGCACCTCGTCTACGGTGACAGGGGGCAGAGGGTCATCCGGATCCTCGGTGGGAGGGAGAGCAGCTTTACGTTCGACGGTGGCGTCCACCATGTCGAGGTGGGCCTTGTTTACTGGTAAAGTGCTGGGCGAACATTGGGCTTCTAGACTGTCGGCTAGGCATTCGGACTTCTCATCGTCATCGAAGGCTGGGCTACGATTAGGACGATTGAGAGGGGGCATGGGTGATTCCTGCTTGGACTTGAGCTTACGTTGGAGTTGCCAAAAGGCCTGGTGAGTCGGCTCGAGACTACCCGTGAGCTGACCCTAATGCTCGTCTCGCATCTCTTGCACGCGGTTCCCCACTTTACGTTGTAGAGAACGCGCGAAGGCGCGATTCGCTTCAGTGGGGTAAGCTCTAAGGGCTCGGATAGCCGCATTCTTCTCCGTCATCAGTTCACGCACATCATCCGGCAGTTTCCCCCGGTCGATATCGACCGCCGGAACCTGTCGTGAACAGTCGTTCACTAAGGATTGTACGTGACATGTGAGAGAGTCGATTGCGCCCACCGTGTCGTCGATCGAAACTATGTCATCGGGAATAGAATCTAGGTGGGCGGACGAAGTAGACTGGAGGCGTTCCTCTAGTTTCCTCCAATCCGTTACCACCTTGGTAGGGACGGGCAGCCCTGGATCTGGGGGGCCTACGCGCGGAGCTAAGTCTAAGATCACAGGGCGGTGATCGGAATTGAGCTCGTCTAACGCCTCCAACGATCGTATACGTAAGTTTACGTTCTTTAGAAGCGCTATGTCGAGCACATCCGGACGAAGGCCTAGTGTCTTTGGAAAATGCGTGGGGTGCATTGGAGCTACAACATCAAAGTTGAGAAAGCTACTCAAGGATTCTAGGTTCTTACCCCTCGTGTTGTTCGAGTGGGAGTTCCAGGATATGTGTTTCGCGTTGAAGTCCCCTGCTATAAGGACAGAGTCGCTTAAGGCAAAGAGGGATTGAAGATCGGACTGGATAGGAACGTTACGTCCAGGAGGAATGTATGCCGACACGAGTGTGATCGGGCTATGTCCGGTCATGCCTATCCGACAAGCAGAAGTCTCAATGTGAGACAGGGTCGGGGGCTCGATAGGTATGCAGTGCAGGGACCTTTTGTAATAAATAAGGGTGCCGCCTTTGGCAGAGCGGGTCCTGTCGTTTCGAACTAACTGGTAGTTAGCGATACGAGGATTCCGCTGTGCGGGTTTTAAGAATGTCTCCTGTAAGAGGAAGACATCAAGGTGATGGTCGCGGAGGAACATGGCTATCTCATCCCGTTGATTCGATAAGCCATCGGCGTTAAAGAAGCCTATTTTAAGGGATCGCGGTTTGAGTCTGCAATTAATTGTAGAATTCATGATTATTAAGGGTTGTTAGCGATGCGGAATTTGGCCACGGCCTCGGATATGTCCGTGTAAGTGGCCAAGACTTTGAAGTACTCCTCGTCAGAGGTAGCACGGGCGATGGCCTCGTAGGCATCGTTGATCCTGTTCCGTTGGAACATGGAGAAGAAATTGAATACCACTTTTTGTTTGTGGGAATCGGGGACCTCTTGCGCAGTGGGGGCAGCGCGGGATTTGGGGGCTTGCTTGGGAGCAGGCGCTGCAGTGGGTTTTGGGGGCAAGGTTAGTGCGCCAGAGGGTGCTGGGGGTGGTGACGGTTGAGGAATACTAAGATCCATCAACGATGGGATGATACTGGGGGTGGATGGCTGTTGATTCAGCTTGTTCCACGGGGAAGGCCTCTGTGGGCCAAGCCGTTCAGGCAAGTTGGACGACGGGAGGGAAGGAAGTTTATTCCTCTTAAGGCTGGCCTCATTGCGCTTTGCCACCTTTGGGTTTACACGTGGGGCTTTCGGGCATCCGCGATAGTTCGCAGGATGTCCGGAGCTCCCGCATAGAACGCAGCTGGGTGGCTCAGTGCATAAGGCGCGGTCTTTGGGGCGCTGGCAGTCACTTGTGCCGTGATCCCCTAGGCACTTGACGCACCTGGGTTTCGCGTAACAGTGACGCTGGGAGTGGCCGTAAAGTTGGCAACGGTGGCACTGGGAGGGAGGGCCCGATTTGTGAGGGGGTTCAGCCTTGATGCCAGACAGGTGGCACAAGGTTTTGATGTTAAATAGGGATTGTTTGGCGGCAGGGGTGAGTTCGCTTATGACGAGGACCATGTCATAGGCTACACCACCACGGCCACGGTGCATACGATGCACTTCTAAAGCGGGGATGTTTTGTGATTTAAGATCACTGAGGATCGAGTTCGTGTCGATCTGTTGGGGAATGCCTCTGATGACAACGCGGAGGAGGCGTTCTTCGGGGAGGGCGTACGTGTGGAAGGACACGTTACGCTCCCGGAGGAGTTTGGAAAGCGATCTAAAGTCGCTGGAAGACGGCACCTGGACTTTGATGCCGTGTTGGGTGGAGCGGGCGTTGGTGTAATTGATCTTATGATCAGTGCACCATTTGGACACATCGGTCCATTTGCCCTTGTCTTGTATATACAGGGGCGGAGGGGGAGGTATTTTCCTCGGGGCTGAGGAATCACCGTTGGCTTGTGGGGTGGGGGTCTGCGGGCGGGAAGCCTGCGGGGAAGATGTCGGGGAGGGCACTGGAGAGGGGTCAACCCTCTTCAGGGATTTTGAGGGGGCATGGTTTGCAGACGATTTCTGCTTACGTTTTTTGCCGACGACTGTAGTGAAGTCGTCGGAAGAAGAGGAAGAGCAACAAGTGTCACACTCTTCGGAATCAGAGGACGATGATGACTCAGAGGCCATATCAACATCGTTGATGATGGAACGAGTCGACGAGCTGCGCGATAAGGAATGCGGCGCGGGGGGATAAGCGTCCGGAGACAGTGGGGCGGCCTGGGACAAAGGCATTTGGGATTCCGCGAATTCTATTGTTTGCGCAGGTGCGCTAACGGCGGGCAAAGGGCTATCCGAGCAGGTAGCCAGACAGGTTTCTACCTGTGAGGGGGCAGCGGAACGCGGAAGGAATTCACGCGGGATTTTATTGCCAATTTTGGCGAAGATTTCAGGATCTTGTAGAAGATCCCTTAGGATGTCTATGGCTTTGGCCTCGGAGGCCTTAGCCTTCGATTTTCTAACCATAGCGGGTGCGCATTTACACCGATTCGGAAAAACGCGTCGCGTTCCGGGAAGGAGAATCGGTAAGAAACTTCCCGGCAGTCGCGCCTATAATAATATCTAACTAGACCGCTCCCCGGGTTGGACAGGCCCGGGGGTGTGTATTATTCGTATGATCCTCCCCGCCGGGTATAGGCAGGGAGGAGTGAGTCCTACGGTGTGCCCTAAGCTTGTAATCCCGTCGCCAGTCTTATTGTGCGAACGGGTCCCTGACAGCTTTAGTGCAGAGGGTGATATGGGCCGAAGCTTGCAGCACCCAAACAACACTAAAGGATAGGAGACTAGGGAGTGGAAAGGTGGGATGAAGGTGATAGCTAGTGTCGACTAGGAGACCCCCCAAGGCCGGTGGTACTAGCTCCTTCCGATGGATTGCTTTGCCCTGAAGGGGCGCGGCGGGTGTATCGGGTCCACACCCCACTCGGTTTCGTTAGCACCGTTAGGTTTCCACCGAGGACCACCAAATAGTGGCTTTACCCAGATGGGGCTTAACAGCGAGAACTGACAGAGAAATAGATCGTCTGCCTCCTTGAAAAAGGCAGCTTCGGATCAAAAGCTGGCGGAGCTACGGCGGGGCGTAGCGCAGAGTCTCGGACAATAGCGGTCAGAGCGCGCGCGGACACGTCCGTGCGCGGTGAGAGCCAGTGAGCGAGTGATTCATTCTGCGGATACACAAAGTTGGTATTTTTATACTACTTAGCAAACAGGCATCCGTGATGGGAAACGGTTACTGTAACTTTTAGACGCATGCAACACCAGGAGTATCACTAATGCGTTGCTGACCCTGAGCGGGATTATAGAAAGACGGATATAATGGATAGAGAGGGGGGAATATGGAAAAGGGGATTGAGCTTCGCTGTCTCATTTAGGCACTGTATGAAACACAACAGGCCCATTAGTGCAAAAACCAGAACGACTCATGGCTCGATCAAAATGGAAGAAATGAATGGCCCTTTGGTTTAGAAACTTTTTTAACAAGCTACTTTGGGTGATCCAAACGTGGTACCTATTACGATGATCCTGTATGATAATGGTGTATCTAAGCGTTGAAATATCCTACTTTGGTATTCAAAGCACGTAATGTGTAAGGAAGATAAGTTAGGGAACTATTTGTATTGTAGACTTTAAGCGAGATAGAAATTCGGTTCAGTTTGAAAGCTTTGTACGATGTACAGAGATTACAGTGCTTGAGCAATTATGTCGCTGGAGCACTTTTTAATCACTTATGGCTTAAAAATTGCGGGATTTTTTTCTAACTATATGATAATTATAAGCAGAGAAAGCCTAGTGGCTTGTTCGTTAGACGGCCTAGTCAAAGGTCGTTGGTTCAAACCCTGGCACGCACCACTGACTTTCCGAATCATGCACGTGTTATATATACCTATTAATTACGAATTACTTCAATTTTGTGAAAAGATTACAAGGAAACTTTATTTATCTCTAAGATAGATATAACCGAAAAGAAGTTTTTTGGATGAGTTTTACAAGCAGTTAGTTATTTTATGAGACTAAGATAGGCCACTTTAGCCTTTATAAAAAAATATTTAGGGTTCAACGCAAAGAAAAACCTTAGTACCTTCTTTAAAGTTAGGGACAAAATAAGATAATCAGATAATTAAATAAATAGGATAATCAGATTACACGCAAATGGATTCGCGGCCAACAGTTAGTTTTTAAATATAATTTAGGTACTAACTAACTCTGTTTAAAAACCTATAATATATATATTAAAACCTAATTTATATCTCTGACTTTTAAGGAAAAGAGACTAGATTATCAATGCTGATTGCTGAACAACATCATTCTGTATGTAAATGATAAATTATAAATAATTTCACGCACGACTGTTCTTTCATAATTCATACTTGTTATAATACGTCCTCAGTGGCAACAACATTAATCTCTATTAAGATAAACAAATTTAAATCACTTTTTATTCTAAACACGCCCAGTTATCTACCGTAGAACAAAATGCGGGTTGAACAATTCATCAATCAAGACAAGGATATCTACTTAAAAATACATTAACTCACTCCCTTAAATACACAAAGTTGACCAACAGGTGCCCCCTGCCTAGGTAACTCTCAAAACTTATCTTCATTCCTCCATAATTGTTATTAACGAATTTCAACATACGATAAGGCGCCTCAGCATTAAATTGTCAAGAAATCATTTAACTATCATTTGTAACGTTAGATTGACCTCGGTTTTATTTCGACAAAGTTCCAACTATTTCTCCAAATTGTATAATTAGAACTTTGTCTTAGTAAGTGTGGTTAAACAAACGATATCTGATTGTGAACTGGTATACTGGATTTAGGGCGGATGTACACGTGATGTGGGCTTGACACGGTGACGTCGTAATAATAGTTTGTAGTCTCGTTATAGAATAAAAACGGCATAGGTTATGCTTCGCTTACACCGGCCCCTACCATGTAGAAACCGCCTATTTAATATATAGAGGATGTATAATACCGCCCGATATGGTCGCATGGTTCGTAGATCTTGACGGGTAATGATTTTTTATGTAACGATCTCTGTCTAAAGTTAAAGACAACGATAGACTTTTTGTATTTGGACTAAAACAGTTAAATGGCGAAGACTTTAGTGTACAAACTTCAAAGAAATTACAAACTCTAAAATTAATCTAATTTATTCTGTGACAATTTAAAGTTTTGATGCTTTATTCAAACATTTTTGTGACAAAAAACATTGTTTAAATTAAAGTTAAGACCAAGCAGGCGTTATAAAAGACGCGTAAACACACGAAGCACATTTTTATTTTCATTTCATAAAAGTAAGCACTTATTTAAAACCAATATAACAAGAAATAAGTATAAAATTAAGTTACCATTATAACGTTCTTGAATATAAATCGACGGCAAAGCGATCAAACTGAATATCTTATTCGGTCTTAAAGTCAATTTAAATATTTTATACTAAAGTTACGTTTGGGCCCGCCTAATGTTGGGCGAGAGATGAAGAAAATTAAACTTGTTACTGCATTACTCTAAGAACAGGTAACTTTTTAATTTCCCTAACAAAATTGTCATATTTTCCTTTGAGCGGACCCTAATGAAATATACGGAAGACGAACAAAATGGACTGTTGTAGCATTTTTATAAGCTCTTTATATTCTCGACACTTTATTTCCATGCAGTTTTGTGAATGTTTACAATACGGTCTTTACTCAAGAGACATTTTATTTATTATAGCTAACTTAATAACAGTGAAAATCTTTTGAAGTAGACGAAAGTTGCGCTAACAAAGAGGTGGGCCCTTTACGGCGCTCTCAGTGAGGACGTCTGATAATTAACAAGTCTCAGATTTATTACGAGTTGAATTAGCTTTCAGCCTTTCATATCATAATCCGAAAGCGTTTTATTGTCCCGAGCTCGGCGGATTCTTCGACGAAGGTAATTAATTACACGTAACACGGCTTAACGACAATTTTGAAGGAACTCTCAGTTCTGTATTTTGTGTAATAAAGATAGGTATTAAACGGGACTTTGGAGTTTGTTTAACATTGTCAGCTAATTTTGAGTGTAAATATTTTTAGAAATGTTGTAATGTTTATATCAGATTATGAATCTTGTTTGAAAAATCTTTGTGATTTAGAACACGTAAGCTGAATTTACTCCAAAAGATTTATAAAGGATAAAAACAATGTTCAGAAATGAAAATAGAATGATCATCAAGCAATCAATCGATAAAATCAATTAATTTGCTCCTAAATATAATGTCTAGCTATCAAAGCACTTTTTATTAATTTAAAATTAAGTTACATATGGTACCTATAAAAATGATATAAATAATTATACTTCCCATACGTAGTATAGAACAAAACAATAACACCCTATATCGTCCACTAAGCACATTTCAGTTTACCACCAAAACTATTTTACGACTCAGGAGCAGGTCGTTGGGGTTTCCTGATAACGCACAAACACATTCCGCAAAAACAATTCGGTGAAGTAATAATTGTTTCCTTCTTCATTACGGCACCAAAGTCGAGCCGAAAGGCATAAAAAGTAAACGTATTGCAAGAATATCCTTCGCACACTATGTCAAAAATGGCCGTCATTGTTCTTCGGGTGTACTGTGTCCAGTAATTGTGTCAGAGACAAAGTGTCCTCCGCCAAAAACTCCAGAGAACTGGCTGGCCATAAAATTCACATGTTCGTCGGGGGCTTATTACCGCAATAACAATTTAAGGAAGCCGAAAGGGTGGCGCGGAATTCTACGAAAACTTTTGTTTGTGTCTCTGTCTACGAAATTGTTTTATAAACAATGTTTACAACAGTAACTTTATGGTCCACTTGTTTTATCTCAGTTTTTCATTGCGACACTATTCTCTAAAGTTATTGTTTGAACAATTTTGTTTTGTTGTTATTATTATGTTTATGACTCATGGTTTCACTTTTAGCGATCCATTTTGTGATTGGATACAAATGATTTTGCTTTCATTTACTATTTTACGATACTGTGTTTCGCTTTTGAAATATTTTTGTGATAATAAAAGTAAATGTTGTGTGACCGATGGGTTGTTTAAAAGTGAAATTTGTTGATGAGTCAAAGCTCCGAATAAGTTCGTTAAGCGAATACGAACAGTATTGCAAATTGGAATAGCTATAGATAACTGTATAATGATAGTGAATATTGTAATAAAAATTATACGATACTGGTAGAGCAATTTGAAACAGCTATTACGAAGGAAAATGTATAAAACATATTACTTATTAATACACACGTACTTAAGGAATTAAGTGCTTTTTTGAAGGTATTAAATAGAAATTGATATGACAGTTGCGTACTAAACTCTCACCACTGACTCTATTAAATGTCAGCTTAACCTGTAAGGGACAATTTATGAGTGGAGGTATCGTTTCTATCAAGTTTACGACGATACCTCATATTCTATATAAATATAAGAGCTAATCTTATGACAATGATATTAATAAAACGATATTACACCTCATTAATTTAATAATCGCCTTATTATATTTGAGTGATTCATATAATTTTTTAAGCCATGATAAGTGAAGAATGACGATATTTCTTATTGAAAATTGTATCGAAAAATAAGGACAAGAAATTCGGCTTTCTCTGTCACAATTAAAATATTAATGTACATAGGCATACATAATATTATTTTATTTTATTTTTATACTATTATGTGGACTCAAAAAGACTTACGAATAACCTACCTGTCAGAAAGCGGTGTTGTGGTGTACATTGGAGCTCATCTGCCTTTATATAGAAGTTAGACGGGATCGTCCAGGCCCTTACCCCAGCTAACTTCTGTCAAGCTTTCTTATATCATAAGAACTATATTGCCTACGGGCGGTTTAAACTTTGACACCAGGTTGTTCATCAACTTTGTAGTAAAAAAACAGTACTCAAATATTTATGTCTAGTTCTTTTCATAACAATATCAATACAAACATTAAGATATCACTGATGGAACAGAACGTGCAGAAGTAAACATAAAATATACTGTAGTGTACCATTATTGTTGGTACTCTTTAGATGCATTTTTAACGCTATTGTACCAATTTTTATATTCTCTAAAAGCCTTACAACAAACAGCTTTAACACACAGTGGTACCAGGGGCCCAAGAGTCGGAAGAGCATCGTACGTCGTGACTGACTTTTGCCCTGAATATTTTAGTTGGTGTGCCTGCCGGCGCCATCTCACCATACGAGTCTCGTGTCTGAAATCGCTGACGTTGTTGTGCTATGAGAAAAGAATTCATCGTTTTGCAATGCTCGCGCCATGTCTGAGTAAATATCAAAAGAGTTAAGAGTTGAAGATATTCTAAAATTACAGACTAGAATACCGAATATTCGAATTTGAGATTGAGTCTTAACCATTAGGGTTAAGCTAAGTCAATCTGTATTAATAAATTACAAGCAAATTCAAGACTGGATTTGGTACATCTCTTAAAATAGAACTAAATTACTGATTTAGTAAGTTTTAAGTGAAATTGTTGTCTCTCATCGCAGCAGTCATTCTTAACAGTGTCAAGATCGTCTTGCCAACGCTGTAGCTTTTTTTAAAGTTGTGAAACGACTGAAAATGCCAATGAGTTCATTTCGTTCATAAAAATGTAATTCATAAATCTCTAAATCATTTTTTTAAACAAATTTGAGTCAAATCTCAAATAAAAGGTTCTCGATATTTTTTATAAAATATCACTTTGCTTTCGTTACAATTTCAGAAAAAAATATTCATGAAACGGATACTCAATCCTCTAGATACGTTTTTGTAGAGCTTTTCTAGTCTTATCCTAAAAAAGAAATTGAAAAAATAGAGACAAGAAACGGGCGATATTGTTTATGTCAATAGAAAAACTTTAACCTCGAAAATTGAATATACGATTGAGATTGATTGGATTAGTTACAGTAAACTTTTCAGGCCTATTATACTGCCTAAATCAACTTTATCTATGAGAAAATAGTAGTAGAAAGTAGTACCTACCTATACAAAGTTTTTTATAAAAGTAATGTATACCCGTTAATTATTTAGATACAAGACGGACATACACACAAATTACCACTCAATTCTCCATTTTCAACCTGTTGGAATATCTCTAAATAACAACTAATAAGGTTCTATCTCAAACATTTATGTTCCCAGACCCATTTTAATTTACAAATTACGGCTTTATCGATTCAATTACCTTGTTAGTCTGTGCCGATGATAGAAAAAAAAGTTCCGGAACTGTTATTTTAACGTGAAAATTGTTAAGGCAAGTTCGCAGCAGGGCAGCTGTACACTAAATTCCTTTTTCAAATTATATGATGCCTAGCTTGTTATCTTGTCAGTAATAGTCCAAACTTATTCGTGAAATGAAAAAATCTTGATATTGAGTTCACCCTTGTAAATTAAGGGTCGGTTGAGCATAAAGTGGGGCCAATTAAGAAATTTATAGTCCGAACGCGCTGTAAAACAATAAATTGTGGAATGGCTCTCAACAGCATGGCCTATTAATTACCTGCACCAGTTTCTAGGGTTATTATAAAGGACTTGCAGACGTTTATTGATAAAGCCTGGTAGTTCGGAGTCCGTGTTTTATTATTTGAAATTCTAGGAACAGTTGGATGCTTGTAGGTTCGTGTTATTTTTAGTGTTAAGTTAAGCTAGTGATATAATAGTGCTAATTCTCTTGTATACTACGCTAAACTAATGTTGCTTTAACTATATCTATCTTATACATCATTGAAAAAGGATAGCAAATTGAGTTGTTAAATTAGACGTGTCAAATAAGTCTACGCCCTTGCAATTGATTTGAAATTAGACATCTATGACATACTAACTCAAATATTGTTGCTATCAAGGAAATGGACTAATTTGTCACTTCTTACAATCTTCTATCATTTTCTAATGGTTTATGTTAGAAAGAGTGTTAGAGAGTCAAAATTAATTTGAATTAGGACCAATAATAGTTATTTTAGAAGTTCCCATTATAATAACATTCTAATGTGTCTTTCTCAGTATCTCGACTTATGCCAAAGCTGCTACATCTTATGTTAATATCATTATAACTTGTACAGTCTCGGTAATGTGATTCATATCAAAGTCTGCTAACACTATTATTGGATAATAAGTTACTGTTCTATCCATAGGTAGGATAGTAGTAGCAGTAGATAGGTTTATTATTATAATAACTTATCCTAACTTTTAACATCGTGATGAAACCAGCACACCTGAGAGATTTTTCAATGGTGTGTAAAGTCATGTTAGAGGCATTTAAACTCTGACACCAGGTTGTTCATCAACCATACCATTAGAAGAAGAAGATCATAACTTCGCTACTTATAACTTAACTATTTTTACAGATATATGAGATCACACAAATTTGTGCCGTGCGGGAATCAAACCCATAACGCGAAACGTAGAAGGCATTCAATCAGAAACACTGCACACCTCGCGGCTATAGGCTTTTGTCCAGTCCAGTCTCCACAGAAGGAGGCAAGGTCCCGTCATTTCGACTTAGCCTGCCGTGACGACTGTTTCTAATGTGTGGGTTCCAAAACGTAGTCGCATCGGCCCACGGCTCGTCCACAACCAAATTACAACGTATTTAGTAAAATAATAAAGGATTTAGTAGCTCTTATTGATATTTTAATAGACTTATGTAGTGATTAATTATTGTCTCTTAATTCTTAAGTTTGTGTTGGCGTTTCTCCTTACGACAAAATAAAATTCTATTTACAGAAACATTTCGCGTAAAGAAACACAATTATATTATGTAAAATAATCAGCTAAAATAGCCTATCACATAACATAGATTAAATTTTTCAGTTACAGGCTCATTTTTTAAACTACACTGGCTTTCAAAACATAGTATCACACTTTTAAAATTGCAATTTCTTCTAAAGTAAGTATTCTAACTTTAGGAGAAATTGCTAAAGTATTTTATATTTTTCTAGCATTATTTTCCTAGAAATGGGTAGAGTTTTAAAGTAAGAAACATTTTAAAGCAAATTTTATTAACTTCCTTTAAAGTTTAAAAAAAAATTCTGATCCTTATTTATTATTTAGAAAACTCTTGTGTATTTTAAGTTATTGCAATTTAAAAGAGTGATACTAAGTTTTACAGGCCAATGTATATAACCCCTCTCTCTTCATCAAATTAACTATTCTCGTATTGTTATAAACCTACTTACAAAAAGGTCACAACTAAGTGAGGTCGATACATTGTAGAAGGTACAATGTCGTGAACTTTAACACGGTGTATTATGGCCCACGAGTACGGCTCAGTTTAGTTGTTTACGAGGTATCAACACAATCCGTGCCGGTGTATCTCATAATTTACAACTACAATACTATTTGCAACAAGATAATATTATCGAATTGTACAATTGCATTTTAGAGGTATTCTAAAATAGTTTAGTTAGGCCTACTACAACAATCAACACTTAATTCAAGCAACAATTTTTTTTAGCTGAGTACTTTTTAAGAGCTAGAGGCTCGTAAGTTACAATTATTTAGGTACAAAAATGCGTAAGATTCTAAGTTTTTTTTTTAAGAAAAAAAAATCTACTTCGAACGGGAAAGTGAGGCCTTATTATCTTTGAGGTCGCAATCAGGCATAATATGGCCCAACTGATGGTAAGTGATTACCTTAACCAAAAATTGCTTGCAATACCATTTGAGCGTTGCTGACCTTTACGGGATGACAGAAGAAGGGAATTTAAAAAGGTAGGGAGAGTTATACAAGAAATGGGGAATTGAGATATGATGGTACTCTCACTGGTCGTACGAAACACAACAGTACGAATACTGCTATTTCACACCGATATTCTGTGGGAGGATAGTACTACCCTGGGTGAGCTGGTACATTTGTGCACTACTATCTCACTCCAATTCGTGCTTTTGAGAGAAGGTTTTTACCCAGCTAGTGGTACTAGAAAAGAATAGGCAAATTCATTTAAACAAATAATATACGAAGGAGGACAACGGAGCCTTATAATAAATGAGCATTCTTCGTATAAAACTTATTAAAATACCACGTACATTTCTATAAAAGCGAATTCGTTAAACTAGATAGAGGATAAACTATTTCCAACTAATAATCAAAGCTTTAATCTTACTAACTTCTGTATATTAACTCAAATAAAATACTGCAAATGGAGTTCCTAAAGAACTTTAATATGTAAAGGCTTATCTGTCGCTACGGCAACATGTATCTCTTGATAACCATCTCGTTTATATCTCGGACAATCAAGACGACATCGCAATCGGGCTCCGATTGTTAAACTAAACTGGCAGTAGGCTGCTATAACACGCATAAATCTCTTTAATTTATATACGAAAACATAATAAGAGGAAAATGTTATTCACAACGCAAGTGTCCGGTCGATCTCACCAAGCAAGACATAATTTATTACTTAGACTTTTACTTCTATAAAAGTAAATAAAGCTAGTGAAATAGCTATAAATCGCCTTACAAAGAACGGCGATACATACTACGTGTCCCGGTAAAGTCTCTTTTGGTAAGATACGCTCAGACACGACCTTTGAATTATGTGTTGTTACGGCGATGTAGTGCTAAACGGTTACATAAATTACTGCAATGATTTGTGGTTAAACCATTTATGTGTCTAGCATACGTCTATAAAGTTAAAAGAATGGAATGGATTTTGAAGAATGGAGTGGGTGCTATCTTTGCCGTAGTAGGTATATCTTAGTCTATGAAGGGTTTTGGGAGACATTTTCAGGGCTTTAGATTTTTTTTCTGATATTTAGTTTTTTGAGAATTATTCTGTCATTAAATCTTAATGTCCAGTTTGGTCTGTAATAGACATTTAACTAGTATCTAATATAGGTACTTATATGTATAAGTTGTAGGTCATATTGGGAGCGTGCCTACCATTTTTACGACGCCTAGCCGAAAGCCCGTCACAGTAATGTAACAATAAAAAATTCGTAAAACATTATTTTTATTACTACAATGTAATTTAAAAAAAAATAGGCTTGCATTGTTGTTAGGTACTACGCACGCTACTGCGTCCTATCTATCTTACAAAGTTTTCAAAATTTATTTAACTTAAATTAAGTTTGAAAAATGCTTATTTTTGTGCTCCTTCGACTTCACTTTCGCACAGATAACATTTCAAAGTGAGTGTTTGATCTTAATCTGTTGTCAGAAGTGTTCAACATTAAAATGAATTTTCTTTTCTTACGCAAAGCTATAAAATTCTTATATTTAACAAAAAAAGTACCCGAAAACAAAGCAAGTATTTTGCTAAAATATTTTCAAGACTCAGAAAGTAAAGATCAGTGCTCGACATAAAAAGTTAATTACAAGTTAATTATTTTTAAACATTAAAAAATTTGCAACCAGTTTAGTCCTCTACACATAATTCAATTAAAATGATTAATTTTTTTATCGCCTCTCATTTTGGGGGCGATACCCAATTTCACCACAGAGTATACTTAGAAGCGATCAAAGCAATTTTATTAACATGGAAGACCGTCATTACAATCCAAGTGATTACGTGTTACAAATAATCACTGAGCGACAACTCTCAGAAAACCAAAATATCGTCGTTGAAAATTTAATCGCCCGCACAACCGATTTTAAATGATTACTTATCACTTCCCGACGAAGAAATCACACCTTTGAAGTTCAAATTAAGAGTTTCGTTTCCCTTACGACGGCATCACAGCAGTAAGGAATGACTAACAGACGCTAACAAGGTATCATTATAAGGATGTTCACCTCACAATCTTTCATATCGATAGTTTTTTGCTCATTGTTTTTATTAAGCGTTGATGAAATACGATATAAAAACGATAACAATTGTTCGTAATGGTCAATCTACGTCGTAGCTCCGCCCATTAGATTAGAACAATAATAATTGCTATTTTAACTTACGAGTATGTCTAGTATTATAACATTCGCGTAGCTTTATTGTAATAAGTATGTACAGGCTAACATCAACAATTTAGGCATTTTTTTTATATTATTATATCATCTCTTCAAAATCTTATTTTAAATTATTATATTAAACAACTTAATTAAACGTCATGAACTTTTATTTTGCATTTGTATTTTCAAAGCTTAATGGATTGAATCTAGACAATAAAAATAAATGTGATATTAAACGCAAAAAGGTCACAAAATATTGCATTTTTTTATCGATTAATCGATATGCTTAGTCCATCACTTGCAGTGTTTGGGCAGGTGGCGAAACACCCAGACAAAAGGCGGTCGTATCATTATGCTGTCTTGTTACTGCGTCCGCGCATCCCAACTCGCTGCGATATAATTCAAACACCGTAATTACTTCGTACATTAATGGCGTATTCCTCTAAGAAAATCTCCCATGACTATCTACTGAACAAGTACCAATGTACTGTTAAATAATAACATTACTAAGTAATTTTACATCAATTAATAATTTGTGCGTCTGGACCGCTTGTCAGTCTGTCCTAGATAGTTTCTAAAAGGGTCAGTCCTTTTAATATTATTATAATAAAGATTTTAGTATTAGCTTATTTTGCATAATTGAGTAGGTAAAGAATAGATTCAAAGCATGGAAGAATCCTTCTGCTCGGGCTACAACTACGTCTTAACGCGTTAATTAACGTACTAATAAAATTGTATTCCTGTCTTTATTAACCCAATAGTATCCAAAGGAGATAGCGTGATAATTACCGTGTTAAGACGCAGGTGTAGCCTGAGCATTCGTGAAAAACTCTATTGAATAACCGTCAAAGATTTTAGTTAACAAGATAACTAATTATAATTATTTAATAAGAAATTTGAAAAAACAACTGATACGGATGTGATTGTTTTTTAAAATTCCTTATTAAATAATTATATTTAAAAAGCTAACATGTGCTATAACATGTAAAAAATTCACAAAAATATTAAGATAACTAAGATTTGCCGCTCAGACTAAAGTTTGGTTAGCAGGATATTATTTATTGGAACATAAAACAAAGGTAGGTACAACAATTTAGTGTACAAGAATAATTATTGTTATTATAATTATGAATTGTCTGTTGGTACGTTACTAACAGTAGGCGCGGTCTCTAACATACAAGTAAACCCCGTTATTTGCGAACTCTGTTATACACGAAGGTTCATCTCTGCATTTTAGACGGTTATGGGCGTAACGGTCATGTTACGCTCAACGCTCAGCATAACGCTATTTATTTTTTGTTTCGAATTTTTAAATTAATATCGATAACATATTAGACCACACAATTTTACCAGTTTGAAAACTATTTAAAATACAACACGTTTGTTTTATACGAGGGTAGGCGGAAATTTTGGAAAGCCACTGTTACAATTCTTAGAGTACAATCGCTATAACTTTGTTCT
This sequence comes from Protodeltote pygarga, assembly GCA_936450705.2. Taxonomy (NCBI): domain Eukaryota; kingdom Metazoa; phylum Arthropoda; class Insecta; order Lepidoptera; family Noctuidae; genus Protodeltote; species Protodeltote pygarga. Next base: position 9,654,155 of record OW388257.2, on the reverse strand, counting down.
AGAAGTGTATCGCTGTCTCCTTCGCTCCCTATAGTTATGCTTACTTGCATTCCACTTACTCAGAGGAAATCTAACTTCAGTTATAGCAAATGTACTTATACGTGCTACTTTTGTCCCATATTCATTCATATCGTCATGCAAACGCGCCTCTTGATTTTATGAAGGAGACCAATATTATTGAAATTATTTTCAGATTACATCGCGTTTGATACTTAGTTTATATTCCTTGAAAAATGTTATCCTCTTCCAATCTTCACTATCAGCCGTCATCTGAGCATTCAAATCTTTTTAATTCATCTCATTCCTTACACAATCCATCTTTTCTTTGAATTCGCTCTCCTCCTCCCTTATATTCATCACTATTTAAGTCACATGCATTTCATCTCTCATCATTACATGCCCATACCAAGGTCGATAATTTGCTTTTTAACTTATGATAAGTTTTTCTGTTCATTCTGCTAAGGTTTTGTGAAGCAAAAATTTTATAACTGCCGGCCAGAGTGACACCAACCTTCCTTGAGATAGATGGTGATGGTGGTTTACCTGCCACCACACATATGATGATATGACCCAAAGTGCTTTTCGATATGCGCCGAAAGAGTTTGTCATGAAAACCAAATTTAAACAATCAAATTCAAAATGTTTGCCCATGCCCTTGAAACTTTAAACCCTTAAAGTTTCAAGGGCAATCTTCATTGCCAGTAAAACATTTTGAATTTATTTTTAATGGAGAAAAAACTAAAAGAAATAAAATGGTTGCTGTTTTACAATAATATCGTACAACAATAAAACACAAAAAAAAGAAATGACAAAATAACATAAAAAAACTAACTAATGACCTGGATGTACTTTTTCGTTACGATGAACTCATCAAAGCAGAACATTTAAAGATTATCACATTAGTGTAGTCAGCCGATAATTACCGACTTCAACCATGGGCGTTCACATATACATCATTTGTGTTAAGATGTTATACGGAATATATCCAAGTTAATCTACCCAAACTGTTAATTTAGAAGATCTGTTATCCGTAATAGATGTTCGTGAGATTTTTATTTTATTTATTTATTTATTTATAGACTCACGCCTGTATTCCCCAGAGGGGGTAGGCAGAGGTGTGAAGTACACCCACGTTTCGCCGGCTATTTTATAAGTCCCATGTAATAGGGGGCGAGCCTATTGCCATTAACCGGGCACAATTCCAGACTCCGTGCTGCTACTGAGAATTTCCTAATGGAAAAACCCAATAACACTTTTGCCCGACCCGGGGATCGAACCCAGGACCTCGTGCTCAGCAGTCGCGCTTGCTACCACTAGACCAACGAGGCAGTGAGATTTTACTGAAATGAATTTATTGTGAAATTACGCCCAGGTGAAAAATTTGAGTGTCGAAGGTCATTTTACATTTTGGTGTCATCGGAGCTATTTGAAACCAGTTTTAGGAAATGTTGTCGTAAATTGTGGTCATTAAACTTATTAAGTACATTTTTTCTACTACGCTTGGTGTCGCGGGTGGCAAATATGTGTGACTGCCCATCAATATGGGTGTTACACATATATTTTCGCAGCCACGTTACGTTAAGGAGAATAATTATGCTCTTCTGTATCAAAGTCAAAGTAATTTTTTGTGTATTAAGATGTTCAATATAGTGCATAGCTTATCCTAAAACCTGGCACATGGTTAAGACAGCCTATATTGACGCGAGCAATACCCCTGGCAAATAAATAATTAGTTTTATATTTATTTCAAATTTCAATAAGTACTCATTCGATATTCTGTGAGAAACTAGTACTACCTGGTAGTACCATGGTGGAAATGGCCCATTCTTGCTTATGGCTGTACCACTACCTAACCTAACCTAATAAATACGTAGGTATAACAAAACAGGAATAATGTTGACATAATATTAATATTAATTAAAACACAAAATCGTTTTCCAATTATAGTCAACTTGGCGATATATTATCTCATATAAATAGTCTATCCTTCATGATTTAGTTCACCAATTATATTTTTATTTCTCGCTCAATACAATTTATTACGACATTCAATATTTACAAACAAACATACAAGAAAATATTTCGATAGAACCTGTTATGTTGAACTCGTTTCACCGAATCGTTCTAGCTCACGATAACTTAGAAGCAACCTTCGTAATTCGATATTTTATATTCGATATTAAAGATACGATTAAAATACTGACTCGAGTAATTGATGCTACTCGAATAACGTTAGTCGATAAGTGATCAGTGTAATCGAGTAATATATATTTTTCTATTATTTCTAAGGCAATCTGGAAATGGAAGATAAATGGGTAGCTGTTTATCGTTGAAGGCAAGCAATAGTTATTTATGTTTAGGTTAAGTATTTAAGCAATCAAATTGAATTTCTATGGGATCTACAAAATTCTTTGAAGATGAATAGATGTTTTATCTACATTTACAGGAAACTGATATTATTAATTTAAACCTAATTTAACCTATCTTGGTAGAAACTTTAAAGCTTTTTAGCAAGTTTCCTCTTTTATAGAAAAAATATATTTTTATAGAAAAGGATCTACTCAAACTTGACCCAGGAAAAGGTACAATTTTAGCCTAGATAGACAAAACAATCCAATTCTGATAGAGTGGTACCTACTTCAATCGATAGTGTCTGCCAACAACACCGATTGCTGATTGGAAAGAGTAATCGAATCGTATCATAACATTCATATATCCATGTTTTTATAGATATCTAAAACTTTTTGCGAACTTTTATAATTATTTTACATCTCTGAACTATTATTAATAGTCTTAATAATTTATATTTGTGTTAAAAAATTGTATGGTTTATATGTTATTTTTTTAGGTTTATTTTTGTGAAACGATCATTTTTTATAGTTATAATATACTATTTATATCTGTCTATTTATTACCATGTAGTATATCGTTAGGATTTTTTTACATTAAGACAATGATGAACAAAAAATAATGAACTTCATTAGGTACGGTCTTATTTTGAACCCATGGAGCTATTTTAAATCTAAGGACACTAACTTTTTAAAATTATTAACATATTATTAGTAATCACTCGCTTAAACAAATTTAATATAATGACATCTAAAAGATGTTGATGGTGTGCAAAGAAATTTGAACCTGGAAGAAACGAACACCCGCGGCTGTATTTTCAAAACCATAAACGTTTGTTTAGAATGGTGACGAAAAATTTTGCATATTTGAGAGCTATTTTTGTAACAAGTAATATTTAATCCATAATAAGTTTACATTCAGACACTTGTTCATCATTAACAAAATATTTTTATTTTGGGACCATAAACTAGATTTTTCTCCTATATCGTACAGTTTCATAACATAATGCACAAACACAAAGACCAAAACAAATATCCTTAAACAAACAGGGATATAGCAAACACACATACAATGAAATAAATAGTATCAAACATTTTACCTAACACCAAACAGAATGAAAACACTACCAAAACAGTCATTAAAGTAATGGACCTTTTACATACCGTAGTTACACAACAGAAATTAAAGTTCACACACAAATGCTTCGGAATAATATTCCTGCGCCACATAGGCCCGATTTATAGAACTTAATTTGAAGCCAGCACCTTAACTTTTCCATAACACGTATGTATGAGAAGGCAATTAAGGGAAAGTACTGTACCTTGTTAGAATTAAGGTGAATTTAATCTTATACGTGCATTGTGTTTACTGTAGCGGTAGATATTATGTCTTTTGTAATTACCCATTTCTTAAGGGAAGGCTTGGCTTAGGGTAATGAGGAATTAAGTATCATCCCTAAAGTGATTTAGAAGCTAAACTATAAAACCTCTTACTTAGTGATAAATACATAAACGTTTATGCTGAATATGCGAACTCGAAAGTTCAAAACTTTTGTAGATAGAAAAAAATATATAAAAATATTTCTTAGTGATACTTTGTCTATAGCTCGAAGTTACATTAACTGTCTCCGTTACAAAATAACAAAAAAAAAATCCTGTAATATAACCTCCGTTGCAGCCTGCAGGGTTAGATTAGAGTTAAAGACTCAAAGTCGACCAGTGATTAAATATTTCTGTTAAGATATTTTAAATTACACTGTCAGGCTTGGCATTGTCTCGAGTAAATACCTACAGGCAAGTGTCTTATCAAATACTTAGTAATGCCTTCAACACGACCGTTCCTTGCAGCAGTGGTGCGATGTAAGGAAGCTTAATAATCAGCCTGCTATGTTTGCAGATAGATTAGGTACCTATATTTTACCGTTAACGATAGATCAGTAGTAAATATCATCCACCTCTTCCTAAACTATCTGCATCAAAAAATTGAAACTTTCCAATAAACATTGATTCGATAAACTTGCTGCACGCAGAATTGTTTTTTTTTTGTTCAATTTCCAACTGAAAATATACAATTACTGGACAAATTACAAACACCGAGGCAATAGCAAATGCGTTCCTGCAGTTACAAGACAACATCATTCACCTATATCCAGATAAACCAAAGTTTAGTAAACTACACAGTTTAATAAGATTCGTATACAGTTTTCTCGAATTATCAGAATTAAAATTAATTTAATAGATCTTTAGCGTATAATCCCTAACGCATTCAAATTCATATTTATGTCAATAATTTAGATATTCAGACAGTCACATGCTCCTAAAACTTAGTATTACTTGGCTTAAATACTAGTTATCTCTGTTTTACATTAGTTATTCGCAGTGTAATATGTAAGTCTTACTAACCTAAAATATTTAGACCATTTACTATTATAACAATGAGTATTATAAATGGCGTACAAGTACGTTTAATTTATTTGAGGTTTGCAGTTTCTTGGGTGACTTTAGTGAACTTAGCAAAGTCTAAACAATAATTTATATTATACTTGACGTAATAATATTAAAACAGAACAAATTACTTAGGTATTTGCAATTAGGCTGAGAAAGAAGAAAATGATTCCAGTAGCAGCGCTACTGTGATAATTATCAAGAAGTCTCCTCAATACGATGTAGAAAGGGAACTTAAAATTTTGTTGTTGTCCTGAAGATCTTTGACAGTTGATATAAGGAGTCAGTATCCTCATAAAATCCTGACAACTAATCAAACTATAGAATATCGTATCCCTGTGGGTTGCAGGGGTCAGATAGGTAGTCGCTCCGTAGCATTCAGCTGCATCGGGTTTAATAGAAGCCGACCCCAAAAAAGTTTGGGAATAATAAGGCTTGAAGGATGATGATGACCTATCTTCAAGTGTATTGGTTTCGTTACGATGATTTCCTTCACCGTTTTTAAGCGAGTGATCATTTCTAAGACACATTTGAATTCAAATAGTCTGTAGTGCGGGCCTGAGTTCGGTTCTGAACCCTTTAACTTGGCTATCTCTTCTCTTCTAGATTATCAGCTTACAGTAAGTATTCTATTAAGTAAAAAGCTTCTTTGTCTTAAAGTTTAGATATCATCAATTCGTGTAGGTACCTCTATACTGACATAAACTTTTCGTGTCATAAAGTACCACATGTGATCCATCACTATCTATATCCATACTTTGTTGCTAGAACTTCTTAACAGTAACTTTTACTAAGTTAAATGGATTCTTCTGTGCGCCTTGTATTCCCTGAAGAAATTACGATTATGTTTATACTATATAAATACAAACACATAGTATACTATTAATAATATAATATACAATGTATATAATATTAGATTCATTATGGCAGTTATGTATTGCATATACACATTTTCTACGTGTGGAAAACCCTTTATCGATAGTCTGCACAGACTAAAAACCACACTGTGTTCCTCGGTACCTCTGGGTGAGAGTACGTTATTCACATGCGTATTCACCGCAATATTGCCAGGTCTTGACCCGCCAATGGTGTAGGCGGGTCTTGGATAAATATGAACAAACTATCTAATAAGTTTGTTTTAATCTATTATTATTAGATATTATTATTTTTTTTGCTTTCATATTGGCAACTGTCAAAAAAGTAGTGTTTTTTAAAATCACTATGTCATTCAGTGTTCCAAATTTGACTTAAACAAAGCAAGCGAGACTTGAAATCTTTCTAAATATAAGTGATGTTTATCAATGCAATTAAATACTTGTAAGTATATTTAAATCGGTTTTTTTTTTATTTATACAAGTTTTTAACACATAAAAATGAGCATTTCATTAAAATTTTATATACCTGCTCAATTATTAAAAAAATATAAAGATGTAATTTTCTCAACCCAGAAACGTGTTTTCGTATCACATATTTCAACGTCACCAAATTAATATTGACAGATCAAAGCCTAGTTTTTTTTTAATATAATTTTTTACGCACGTTAGAGTTCCATAATTAAGTGTGAACCTGGACTTTTTATAAATGCTTCTTGTTATATAAAACAAGATATTTTACAAGCTTGTTATAGTGTTATTAAAATAGTTCTTTATAGTCGTGTAGGCGGAATGGGTTATTCGTGTAAACTAGTTATGGGCCGCGGCGTCATTTAAAACGGATATTATTTATAAAATAGCATTTAAGGTTCTATATTGAGCTAGTAAATCTATAATAAAGTAGGCTCTTGAAGACCCCATATATTCACAGCAATGAAATTATTGAAGTCTTCATCTCGCCGTGGATAAATATGAAGTAGGATGGTACCTAATGAGGATAGAGACGATTACAAGTAGAAAAACTGATACTCATGAATCGTTAGAATTGCTAGAACATTCTTTTTTATTTCTAGCTTATAATTTTTTTTTATTATGTATTATATAACTACATAAGTACATTCTTGCTTCTATACATAAGGTAAGTATTCAGATAAGCAATTTGGTCGTAGTCAAACAAGAAGAACAAACAAAAATCCAATATTTTTTTACATATAGGTTCAATGTAAAATCTAAAAACAAATTAATACAGAAAAAAAGAAATATAGGTAGTCTTTGAAATTTATGATCCAATTATTTTTATGTTAAGTCTTACAAGGAGAATGATAAACATCAATCATAGGTAGAATCGGTATTTCGGGTTCAGATCTAGATATTATTATAAGTATAGTACTTTAATGTCTCTCATTTGGGTATACAGTTACAATTCTTCCCGAAAAAGACTCTTTGAATCTAATATACTATACATGTCTTATAAATTTAAACTTAAGAATGAAGTAGTACTCATTGACTGTCATTCTGAACTTCGAAGTTTAAAATATCGATTCACTGTATTTATAAAGTTCATAATTACGAATAATGATAGTAAGAAATCATGCTATGACGAATAACCAGAATGAGAATGTTTACTATCGCGATGCACGGAACTTCGAAATCTTGCTTTGGCGAATAACCTTATTGAGAATGTTTAATATTGCGATGCACGGAACTTCGAAATCTTGCTTTGGCGAATAACCTTATTGAGAATGTTTAATATTGCGATGCACGGAACTTCGAAAGACTGCTATGATGAATTTCTTATTTGAGAATGTTCGTAATCGCGATGTACGAAACTTTGAAAGCTACTCTACCCTACCCCTACACACTACTACCCATACCCAACCTTTACTCTACCCTTATCCTACTCTACAGCTACCCTACCCTACCCTACACTATCCTACGCTACTCTACCCTACCTCACATCTACCCTACCCTACTCTACCTCTACTATATCCTACCCTACCTACTCTACCTGTACCCTACCTACTCTACCTCTACCCTACCTACTCTACCTCTACCCTACCTACTCTACCTCTACCCTACCCTACCCTACCCCATACCCTACCATACCCAAGGGGTATAATTCCATTTTATTTTTCATCGATTCTTCTATCTATACTTATAAAATGGTAACGTGACTGACTGACAGACAACGCACAGCCTAAACCGGTGGACCTAGAGACTTGAAATTTTGAGACAATATTCTTTAAGTATCGTAGGGGTGCACTAAGGAAGGATTTACTGAAATTCCCCCCCTAAGTAGGCAAAAAAGGGGGAAACAGTTTGTATGTAAATCCGTCATTCTTAACGTTAAATGTACGAAACTTGGTATTCAGTTTTTTGGTTGATAAATGAAAGGACGAGCATTGTTTTTTTTTTTAAATCTACACTTGAGTGGATAAAAAAGGGGGTGAAAGTTTGTATGGAAGATTCGTTATTTTTTAAGTTACAGATGTAAAAATGAGTATTAAGCTTATTCGCTAAAAATAAAAAAGACGTGCATCAAAAAATTTGGATTTTTTTCCCCCTAGGGAGATATAAAAGGGGACTAAAGTTTGTAGTTATGAAAATCCGTCATTAAACTTGATAATTAGCTTTTCGGTTAACAAATAAGACGTGTTTCAGCTTTTAAAACCTTTACCCATTAGGGGGAAAGGGGGGGGGGTATGATAGTGTAGGAAATTCGGTATTAGTAAGAGACATCAAAGTGGCATAACTAATGCACGTATATCTCGATATTCAATGGCTATGGGGAGAAAATAGTAGGTATACTCGAGAACTGCTGGACCGATTTTCATGGTTTTTGATTTGTTGGATTAGTCTCCGCCTATAATAGAAGAATCGAAGAAAAAAGATATGGAATTGTACCCCTTAGTAGTATGGTAGGGTATGGGTAGGGTAGGGTAGAGGTAGAGTAGGGTAGGGTAGGAATAGAGGGGTAGGGTAGGGGTAGAGCAGAGTAGGGTAGAGGTAGAGTAGGGTAGGGGTAGCGTAGGTTAGGGGTAGCGTAGGGTAGGGGTTGAGTAGAGTATGTTAGAGGTAGAGTAGGGTAGAGGTAAAGTAGGGTAGGGGTAGCATAGGGTAGGGGTAGGGTAGGGTAGGGTAGGGGTAGAGAATGGTAGGGTAGAGTAGCGTAGGGTAGTGTAGGGTAGGGTAGAAAAAGCGTAGAGGTAAAATACTTACGCGCACAAAGTCGCGCGGGGCAGCTAGTTATATTATAGGCTGAGACTAATCCAACAAATCAAAAACCATGAAAATCGGTCCAGCAGTTCTCGAGTACCTATACCTACTAATTTTCATGACTTCAACTTTTAAAATGGCAGAATTTCATTAAAACTTTTATCTTCTATATTTTCTCCCCATAGTCATTGAATATCGAGATATACGTGCATTAGTTATGCCACTTTGATGTCTTTTTGAAAATTTAGAAATTCGTCATAGCAAGCTTTCAAAGTTTCGTACATCGCGATTACAAACATTCTCAAATAAGAAATTCATCATAGCAGTCTTTCGAAGTTCCGTGCATCGCAATATTAAACATTCTCAATAAGGTTATTCGCCAAAGCAAGATTTCGAAGTTCCGTGCATCGCAATATTAAACATTCTCATTCTGGTTATTCGTCATAGCATGATTTCTTACTATCATTATTCTTAATTATGAACTTTATAAATACAGTGAATCGATATTTTAAACTTCGAAGTTCAGAATGACAGTCGTACTCATTTAACTGGCTGACTCATAATATTTTTGTGAAATTTTTACATGTTTTAGCACATGTTAGCTTATTAAATATAAATATTTAATAAGAAATTTGAAAAAACAGCTGATACGGATGGTATTCGAACCCACGATCTTCGGCGTTCCGTGCCGAAACGCCGAAGATCGTGGGTTCGAATCTCATCCGTATCGGCTGACTCATCACAAAATCTTTGGGATTTAGGTATATATTTTAGATTCTACAAAGCTCTTAAGGTGCTAACTGAGAAAGGATTTCCGGTACATAATAGAGTCAAAAAATAGCTTCGGGTCAGAGTCTATCACTAGATAACAAAAAACCAATAACTCGATAATATTATTAATATATGAATACTAATTTATAGACTCCCACAAAGTAGATTACTCGTTTTTACAACTGTGATTATAAACGAATCAGGCGGAAGATTTAGACCTCGTTAAGAGTTCAGAAAAAAAAATTAAATAATTTATTAATCATAGTTTTGACACCGCATTAAAATAAATCGAATTGCTACTTGAAATAAAAAGTTGGTGCTCATTTATTATATTATACTGAATGTACCTATTGATGCTTACTGTTTTAATTATAATACGAAATCCTGTATGTGTAATATATTATAGATATCAATAATATATTCCTGACTGGATTTCGGTCACAGTGGTAAATCTGAACGAAGAATAGCCTTTGTGTAATTGTGCACCATAATAAGTATTTAATCATAATGAATGAGTATTTAATTGAGATTAAATACTCCATAAGAGTGTGCAAAAAAAGGTACATAAGTACTCAATTCTCTCTTAAAATAGGTACAACTTTAAATCGAAGTATCCTATTGCACTCTATGGACTTCTACGGACTCGTTAGACTGCTAAAGTACCAAAACTACACAAAATAAGAGCATTTTCTTTGTCCAATGTACAAAGATCTATATAAAAATTCCTTAGCAACGAAATAAAATTTAAAATTCTTTCACGCACGCTGCAGCAGACGGTTACAGAATACACAAAGATTCGCCCACCTACATTACCTATGCAATGGCTCATAAGCTTTTATTTCAATTGCAAAACATTGAAAAGTTTTTGTATATTGAAAACTGTCAAGACTCGTGAATGTTTGGAGAAACAATTTAAAAACAAAACAATTTTAGTTCAGAGCACAGATATAGAAAAGAAATAAGAATAAAAAGCAGTGGTGACCATAGGTCAGGTTGACTTTGCAGGTCAATTAGATAGGTATTATAGGTATTGAATTTAAGGTTAGTCAGTCGCTCGATCGGTAACAGTCCTGAGATGGGGGCGCGCCACTCAAGAAAGATCCTCACAATGGCTGGACCCGACTATACCAAAAGCGAGTCAAGAGTTCAAGACCTAGCAGGAGCGTGATGAATACTCAAGTACCTTCCCGTCGTTGTCCATTCAAATTGGGATGTTGATGTGTTTTACGTACATAAAAATATTATTAGGTCATAGTCACATATTTTTAACTGTAAGCGAGGAACGTATAAATTTGGCTTATTCCACTTTTCCCCGTTGGATGATCCCCATTGATGGGGATTAGTGAACTTTTTGTTCACTATTCCCCGTTGACCCAAAATTTTTATTTAATGGGGATAAGTGAACTAAAAAGTTCAATAATCCCCATTAGGTAGGTACGTTAAAAAAATAAAATATATGAATCATGTTACATTTATTAATTAAAAATATAACTTTCTTATACCTAATAAAGTCACAGATTGTTACAATCATTAATTTAAAATTGTAGCATGAAAATATTTCTTTCTTATACCTTGTAAAATCAAAGATTACAATCACTTAAGTTTTTCTAATTAGGTACGTTAAATAAAAACAATATAAAAATAAAATATATGAGTCATGTACTTTTATTTTTATAAGGTAAGAACAAAATTTTAAATTACCTACATACCTACTTTACGATTTTATTAGAACGAAAAACAGATTGTTGCCCCAACGAAATTGTTCTAACGATGTTTATGTGATTGGTCGACCCATCTTTTGTTTTTGTTTCGTAGTTTTAAGGGTTAGTAGTGTGTAGTGTAGTTCAAGCGTGCAGTTCTTATTATTAAGGTTTTATTATAGTGTCTATGTTTTAGCAGTTTGAATATTGTTCTTGACACGTTCCATGACATTTCTGTTTTACTCTTGACGTTTATATAAAATATATGAAAGTACATTTTTTCAGCTGTATTATTTATTGCTTTATTTTATCCTCAACACTTATCAGTTCGCAGTTATTAGTTTAATATAGGAATAAATAAAGGAAATGGCTGGTAGTTCAACTGACGTTTGTTTAGAGTACGTTAAAAAAGGTAAAGCTACCATACTTCTCCGGGCCGGACATCAATACAGTAAAAAATGCAAATATAAAAATGGTGGAGTTTTGTGGGAGTGTACCACAAGAAAAAAAAGTAAATGTGCCGGATCCATCACTGTCATGGTAAGTTACTTATTATATTTTGTGATTAATAATGACAATAATAACTCAGGTTATGTGTGTTATCAATATCACGTTTATCAATATCAAAATTTAAAAATCAACGTTAAAGTTTAAACACTGTTTCTGTCATGGCGGCACGTGTGACGTCATTCTTTTGTCAAACAAGTCTATTACACCTAGTGTAAAAGAGTGTAGCTGAAGTGAATTGTATATATTTAATTATTATTACATATTTTAGTTAAGCATAAAGTGAAATATGTTTTGTTGAACTATTCTGATAGGATAACAACAATTTGTTATAAGTTTTAAAGGTTGTTAAATAGCCTATTTAATTTTGTATTCTATGTAAGTGCAATATTGTTTACTTAAAAAATAATGTAAAGTAATTAATTATTATCACTTAATTTTACAGGACAATCAAGTTGTAGCTGAGAAACGACACAATGTTTGTGAACCTGATTTTGCGCGGAATGAAGTTACCTTGAGGTTATTCAAACTAAAAACTACACTTGCGGATCCAGAAGCACCTGCTATTCCCACTGCTTACAACGCGGCTGTGAGCTCACTAAAAGATACCGGAATTGACAAAATAAAAGAATTCCCTGCCCTGAAGTCTATCAAAACAACATTATATAAACACAGAAATGCAGCATTTGAAGTAAGTAAAATTGAGTTCAAAAATGTTGAAGAAGTTAAAGTACCTCCAGCTCATCAGGAATTTATTTTAGCAGACTACAATGACAGTGGTATCCGTGTAATAGCTTTTTGCTCTGAATTTGCCCGACATCAAATGAAAAATTTGAAGATGTTCTTGGGTGATGGAACGTTTTGGATCTGTCCATCTCCCTTTTACCAACTCTACACCATTCATGGGGATTTGGGCAGTACAGAAAAACACATAAACATTGTGCCACTTGTTTATGCCCTCATGAGCCATAAAAATCAACAAACATATGAAATTTTATTTAGTATGCTAAAATCTGCATTACCTGATTGGAATCCAGAAATATTTAAAAGTGACTATGAAGTGGCTCCGATGAACGCAATGCGAAATGTTTTTGTAAATATATCTATTAGCGGCTGTTATTTCCATTTCACCCAGGCAATATGGAAGAAAGGAAAACAACTCAAACTAACAAAAGATAAATTAACCAGAAGACAAGTTGCACTTAGCACTGCTTTGGCTTTGTTACCATCAGATAAAATCATTGCGGGTTGGTTTTATGTTGCCTCTCAAAGCCCTGATGATGATGAAGATGAATAGCAAGGAGTTTAGAAATTACATGCTCAGACAATGGCTACAAGATGATTTTATTAAAACGTGGTGTGTATTTGGACAGACTCATCGCACTACGAATTTAGTCGAAGCATGGAATAATAAAATAAAAAAGCGTGTGAAAATAAAGAAACCCAACATTATGAAGCTCCTCACAGCGTTGGCTGAAGATGCATCGTATTACGAAGTTCTTGCATTGGGGGTTTCTGAAAATAAAGGTATAGCGGAAAAAACAAAAAAAAGCATCAATCGCGATAATTATATACAGGAGGTCCAAATGGAACTCATTAATAATGAAATTACGATTGGGCACTGTTTAGAAAAACTTAAGTGAGTGTAATCTTTGATTTTACAAGGTATAAGAAAGAAATATTTTCATGCTACAATTTTAAATTAATGATTGTAACAATCTGTGACTTTATTAGGTATAAGAAAGTTATATTTTTAATTAATAAATGTAACATGATTCATATATTTTATTTTTTTAACGTACCTACCTAATGGGGATTATTGAACTTTTTAGTTCACTTATCCCCATTAAATAAAAATTTTGGGTCAACGGGGAATAGTGAACAAAAAGTTCACTAATCCCCATCAATGGGGATCATCCAACGGGGAAAAGTGGAATAAGCCATAAATTTCATCTGGCTGCACGTCGTACTCTACTGCGCGTATAACTTATAATGTTTAGAAAATGATTTTAAAGGAGAAGAACTAACTTAGCGCGTCAGAGCTGCCTGTTTTCCAGTTGGGGGATACAGTGCCTTTTTAAGACGAATTGTGTTAAGAATATGTTAGTAATCTGTCAGTATATGCCTTTGTAACAGAAGTGAAAGTAGACGCATCTTGATACAAACTTCGCGCGAAAAACATCATCTGTTCGACAACGAACTCACCTGATGGTAAGCAAGCATTGTCTCCTGCCAAGGTGTGCTCCAAGGCAGACAACAACTACAAGTATAAAGGTATCGTCCAAACCCGTCTCCTTGATAGGTTTCACGCAATATCTTGCAGGAACACGACAAAATCACTGTTCACTGTTGTTTGACCAGCCACCAAAAAATTTTCTATCTTTTTCTCTTGATATACAATTTGACTTAATAGCACAATTTTCAAACTATAAATATCAAATTCCACGCTTTCAAGTCGCGGGATATAACATACGGAACTTCACACAAAACCGAAGATTAAAAACCTCATCAATACTTCCCTTTCCCACAGTAAATGTGACTTTTTATTCGATTAGCAGGTTATCAATAAAAAAATATATTCAAAAACTTTTATCTCTTCCAATACCAATAAAAACATGCCGGATATTTTATTGATATCGGCGTTTGATGTAGAAGTGCATCTCTTTGTATATAGATGTATTGGTTTGCCATACCTTTCAATTGCATTTACCATAAATTTAAAGAGCTTTCAACGTTAATTTAATTTAAACAGAATATTCAGTATTAATGATTCGGTTGTGGTCAAATTAATCGAAAATTATCACACGGGAATTCACACCTTATTTTATTTAATAAAGGTTGTTTTTAGAATAATGTATTACAGGAAACGTGCTCCTGTTAATGTTTGCGTGTCCTTTTTGGCCTCAAAGCTGATATGTAAATAATAACAAATTAGACCTCATTAAAACTCATTTAATTGTATATTTGGTAATTAAAATCGTTAATTGTAGCCGCATTTCCTACTTTATGCAAGCTATTATCTGAAATGAAACATAAATTTCATTGTTATCAAGCCGTGAAGATAACACTATGTTATCAAAATTAGAAATTGTACAATAATGTGCTTTTTATGATAATTATATAGTTCGATGAAAAGTAAGATTAGTGTTTTAATGGATAGCGCATTTTAAATTAATAGAAATTACAATTAGTTCAACATCTGGTCTTTACAGCCTGTTCATTAAGTTCTACATTATTGGTAGCTGTTATTTTATAGCCAATATAACAAAATTCAATTACTTAAAAGTTTTATGACCAATTGACCAAAAGTGGCGATTGGTTAAGTAGACTTGACAGCATAACTACTTTTAGAGTAACACATAAGAGCCAGCGTCCACTGGTACCACGGCACGGCCAGTGATTATTAAATTAAATTTAAGTTTAGATTAGTTCGTAAATCAAAAGTCCAAGCGTGCCTATATAGGCTCGAATCTGCGACGTTTTTAGCAACCCTACTGGGCAAACTACTAAGCTATCATTGCTTCTCAGTAATTCCACGCCATAGGAATTCACTGTAAATACTTTATTTATCGTAATAGGTACAATAAACATTACACCACAAAAGAACTTCACAATGAATAAATCTACCTACTTTATATTAAGCCATTATGCTTCACATTCTAAAGGAAGAAGATATCATTTATGAATAAAAGAAAACAATTTTGTCGTTATTATACAACACAGGACAACTTTAGTCCTTTGTTTCGCTTTCCCTCTTTATTCAGCAACAGTAGCCAAACAGGCGCACATTGTCAACTCTATTAAGAAAAAATAATAAAAAAAAAAACATAAAAAAGCAAATTAAAAGCCGAGACTGGCGACCCAGCCATTGAAGCGCGAATAAAAGTGTTTAATTAAAGTGTTGTTATTGATGGGGACCCCGCGAGATGGCATTTAATCAACAGCTGTACTCTACCGACTTCTTTCGACTTTATTTTTAATTCGACTTAATTGCGAGAGTTACGACGTTGTTCGGTCGAAGGACCAGAACGTTTTACGCTCCAAACCTTTATTGGAGTGAAAGGTTCGATCTTAATTACTAGAATGTACACAACTGACTCTATGTTACTGTTTCTCAGAGACAATAGTTGCACAAGAATGTAATTGAAACGTCTACCGCACTTTTTTAGAAGGAGGAGCCGTAAGTAAGGGAGAATGTATCTTGGTTTAATTAAAATTATGACTCTGGTCAGACTAACTAACTGGTCTATTTCGTCCTGACAGAGTCTAATTTTAGGGTTTTTATATTTCTTAAAAACCCTTAAATCATACTCTGTTATTTTGTAAAGGAACGTTTATTCAGCAAATGGGGGTAATAAATACCATAATATGACAATTTTGACACAAAAAAGCTGAACAAATAAAATTAAAATAAGTAATATAATTAAAAACCAAAATTAAGTGCCGTAAAGCATGCCCATGTTGAGATCTCATGCTGAAGCTATATAAATATTTTCACTAGCATCTCGAAGTGGCTCGCTCCCCTGACACTTAATACTTATTACACAACCACCCTTCTTATTACATATCTGGCTACCCATCTAAGAAATACCGGCGTGAATTTTTTTTTTTCTCTTCAGTGACGTATTTATTGCCATTTTTTGTCTCAGTTTACACATCGCGTTCAATTTGAAACGTGACTGGTACCAGTAATGTAATTAAGGAAAGCTAACGGTATATTTTTTGATGTATGATCTACTGACGAGCAATTAGCCTGAAAGTTAATTGTAGGCCTGTCTCTCACACTTAAAACACTGGTATGCAATTATATTTAAAACATAAATTTTAGTAACTGGAGCCAAAGATTTATTACGAATTTTGTTTGTACAGAATTAAAATCGTATTAAAATTCAGTTGGCATGAATTTATGTCTAAGTTGATATATGAAAATTCAAATATCCATTAAATGGTTGGCCTCTCTGTATTTTAATTGCATACTTTATTTGATATTAAGTACCCGAACGTCCATAGGTATATCCTGACCCGAAATTCCATAGATTTTAATTTTGTCTGTAAATTGACACCTCAATAGGGTAATATCATTATGCTTCTAACTATATGGAGCAACAAAAATGCGTTCCTTATTTGGTTTCAATTTTAACAGCAGAAATCCGATTCCGAGTACAAACGAAGCTCGAATCCGATCATTAAAACCAAAACTACAGCCGTAATACCTCATGTTTCGTGGTCCTGTGTTCTGCTACACTGCGGTGTATGGGAGCATTAAACAGGCGCTGTGGGCAAACCGTACATTCAGACATTAATTACGTAATTAAGTGAACGATTAAATCGATTGTTTAATTCGTTTTGTGGTCGCTCGATTCGATAATACGATTGTTCGGACCATCTTAGGGATAGGTACGCGTTTGTGTTCGAAGAGGTTGCAACAATTAGTAGAGTCTAGCTAATTGTATTGGGTAGTAAGATAAGATTTTATCTTTACGATATTTTCGAACTGAATGGAACAGAAAATGCGTCTCGATATTATCATCTTTATCATTCTACTTTTTATAAGCGTGTAATGTTTAATTCTTGAATATTTTGTTTTGTAAAGTACGAAGACAAAACATGACTGAAAAAATGTTTTATGAATGATCCTTCTCCTCTTGTGTAATTGTCTGTGCATCGTAAAGTTTGTTATAATAGATGTTCATGTTGTTCATAATATTAGTGTAAAATGTAAACAAAATTTGATAATATTGGTAACAATAACAAAAAATATTTAGGTAGATAATAGTCAAATTATAAACATATGAAATGAAATTAGAAAGTGTTATTACCGTTGAGTTCCACAATAACAAAGATAATAACAGTCAAATATAACATGCAAATGTATGGACGATCCATGATCGCGTATTAACTTTTGATAACCACAATACTTTATTTTACGTTCCAAAGAACATAATAAATAACATCAACTCTATGTCTGCAGCAACAAGGTTGTATATTCACTGATTTTAATAAAACAACGGCAATTTGACGTAGTTATTATGGATGTAATATAATAAGTATGTAGTACGCATGCACTTGCTCGAGCGTCGACTAAAATGATACCCCATTATGGGTCGAAATCATATGATGCCAAAATAGTACGATAATGTACCAAAATCTGACACAGTTTTCTCAGTAATTGTGTGGACCTTTGATCTTAGATTTAGGCTATTTCTATGAGCCAATGAAATGGACGTAATTGTGATGATAATAGCTATGTGTGGAGCAAATAGTGTCCGTTATCAGCCTTAGGCATTTTCGTCACTTACTGATAGAAAAACTAAATAGACAGAGGAGATTAATATTTCCCGCGGGGCGAATAATAATTTCGTACCGCCCGCGCCCTACACAAATATGGTATGAAAGAATAATGTAGAAGTGCAAAAAATTTAAAAAGTAGGATGTCTTGAAAACAATTATACTAGTTAGTTTAAAAAAAAATAGTTCTGTTATGTCGTTTGTTTTTGGGAAATCTTTAGATTCATCAAGCATAGCAAAAAGTAAAAAATAATTAACAATATAGTTGGGTTGGATTTAAACTTATGTTGGACAGTTGGTGTTTATTATGAACAATGCTGCATGTGTTTGATTGTGATCCCACCTGATTGTGAGCGGTACCTATGCTAGAGCATATGCGAAGGAATCGGCCTGCCTTTAAAGTGGGAGGCCGGAAATTGAACTGTATCATCCAGACTTGTCCTCCAGATAGGTCTCTCCAAACATCATGCCGGAACACGACTAAATCGCGGTGGAAAGGTACCTAAATGGTAGGTAAGTGGTAACCAGCCACGGCCGAAACCTTCTACAAGAAACTATTAATTTGTGTATTGACAGCTGCAAGTTTGTGACCTTTGTCCCATCGTTAATCGACTTTTACGACACGCAGTGGGAGCAGCGTTGGTGCTATTTTTTCCCGATAACATATAATAGGAAAAATTTACACGAAGTTATTATAGTATGAAAGTATGTTATTGTAAGTACCTGATTGCCGCGCCCTGCCTTGACCCAAAGCGGAAAGATATTAGATAGAAGCATATAATTAACATTTTATTAATTTTATAGTTTTACACAATTCAGTGTTTACTATATTTCCACATAAACACTCTATTGTAGCTATAAAAGTTAAGAGGGAACTGGTTATTCTCGTGCTATGGTCTTGACTGACAATAACAAGTAATGGGTAGTTTTTACGACGGTGACAACTACTTAAGTACTAATATTAAATTAACACCTTACTGCTGCTGTTTATGATCTATCACCATATTCACCATAAAAGCGAGTACAAGTACCCTATAAAACAGAGTCTTGAAGAAATTTCGGGGAGAAATGGAATCATAGTATAGAAAGCAAGGAGAATTTAACCATAAATGACATATTTTCACTAGAGAAAACATACATTACTGATAAGAAGATATACAGAATGATGATCTTACTACTTTTGTAGTTACTTTGCCCTCTCTAAAATTCGTACTTCCATATTGAATGACCATAATAGACCCACGTAATCTTAACTGGCTTTAAGCCCAGTGCACACGTGTACAACGCCAGTACAGGCGGTGTAACGTTGCATGGCGACAATAATTTAACGTCAACGGCACTTGCATTGAAACCGCACTACAATTTAAGAGCTGAGCAATAAGGGACCCAGCATTGTCTGCCAAGTCTCAGGTTACAGCATTCATGAGCTACGCTTTAAGCGCGCCTTAATCTAGTTTCTGGAAGGTTCTATTTTGATTCCTTAGTTTTTAAACGAAGACCTACCCCGTGATATATGGGGGTACGTGTAATTTATTTTTCAGGACAAAGGTTTGTGCTATAACAATTTTGCGCGCTTTGTGCGGGAGCTGTCTATTTACTTTATGATCGAGTCCAGTTTAAGTGAAGTAATATGATTTATATTTAGTAAATTATTGCGTGTTTACAAAAGAAATTTTATCTTATTTTTTGAAGCCGGTAAATTATTATTACAAGTTAATACTTGTATGTATGTCTGTGTTGATCTCAATGATGATATAAAGGGTAATTTTTTTTTAGAAGTCACGTAAATTATATAGCAATATATTTTAAAGACATTATTATAATTAATTTAAATCACAGGACAAGTTATCGTGAACTGTATTAACTATAGTGGGAGCCACATGTTCAATGAGATCCCAAGTGATTGTTATTGCAATATCTATGCATAATATTTTTATTCTATGAAAAAATAACAAAACCTACATAGTCTGTTTCCACGTATTGTTTAGAAATAATATAAAAGATGGTATGTTTGTAGCAAAGAATAATACAATGATGTATATGTTGTTCTTATATTATGTACCTATAGTTAAAACAAAGAGTAACTAAGAAAGAAAAAGGAAATAAGAAAATGAAAAAAATTGACGTCATGCGCATACAGAGGTTCATAGGTAATTAGTATAATTATAAGGTAATATTATATTTTCTTATTGTAATAATATTTTTTATTATATTATAGCTGCTGCAGCTGCAGCTGTTTTAGTAATATAACTGATTTGCAAATAATTGCAGCTAAAATATAGGTACTTGATAGTAATCTCTTTACAGGGCAATGTGAAAGCAAAAGTGACAATGTGGTTTTCTCTCTAGCGGCTACCTTTCTCCATAGAACTAGGGGTGTTACCACCGTAAATCTATGTGTAACTTGCGTTAAATAATATCATGTTAACGAAAATTACGTATGTAGTTACATGGTTTATTTCCTTAAGTAGATTCAATTTGTATTATAGAAATTGTGATTAGAAATGTAGCTTAAAATTTTTGTAAAAAGAAAAATAATGTTACAATAAGTTTGATTTATATTTACCTACTTTCAACTAAAAATTTGAACTTATGTGTTTGCATGGCATGCATAAATGTTTTGTTTTAAGTATAAAAATTTTCATTATGTAAGTTATAAGTTAGATCTGTATAGCATAATAACTGCAAAGTTAGATATGTTAGTTAGAAGATGTACAAGGCGTAGATTTCCCATCTGAAATGGTTGAATATGGAAAAGAATTCCGATAGTAGGTACGAATAGCTTAGTTGTCTAAGACACTGGTGGCATTAATCAGTAGTTAGTAGGTTCCAATCCTGCTTGTAATTTTTTTTTCATATTACAAACATTTGAAACTTTAGTGTTGCTTTATTAAACTGCAAGTGATACCCAATATAAAACTATTTTCGATATCAAAGGGAACTTTATTAATTTTTCGTTGAATATTTAGATATTTGAACCTGCTATTATTGACCATACTTACCTTTATGGTATAAGTACTGGAATATTGAAATTGACTCATATAGAGAGTCATATGATATGAAGAAGTCCATTCCATTTAAATAAAATTGGCACAGTATCAACTCAAACAGCAAACGCCAGTAATTACTTAGCCGTCACGACTCATATTTCAGGCAAATAATTGTGGACATGTAGGTTACATTCCAAACAAGGGTAATTGAACCTTCACGTCTGCTACAATATAAGTTAATTGTACAATTAGTGATGGAGACTTACGTAATGCGAGAAGCGACGATGGTCATGTCAAGAGAAATGCGGCCAAGTACAAATTGTATTTTCTTAATCGAATACTTTGGAATTAGAGCAGTTTTAATTGCACGATTTGGGATTAATGTCGTAGACGTGGCTTTTGGGCACGATGAGCCAGTTTGTAATATCAAATCAGACAATTCGTTCTTTGGTTTCTGATTTCGGAAATCCCCTCCCCCTGAATCAAAAATGTATACCATGTTTAATACTCCACTGCAAATTCCGGCTTGGGATATTTAAAAGTTATATATAAAGACTATGCTTTTCTACTAGAGCTAGATCATGAACAGCTCAATTGGCAGGGTAGCTGGTGCATCTAGCTTAAACTAGGAGGATAAATCGGTCATTTTTGCTCGGTAACACCGGTAATTCTCGCTCGGAAACAACCTCATCAAAAAAATCCCTATCGTCAAGTTGACGATCCTTCTCGATCGTTCACACCTAGTACAAAAGGTTATTTATGTTGCTGCCATAGATTTAGAATCGTTTTCATTGAAGTATAGTGATATTAGGATCTCATAAAATGCAAGAGAGGAAACGTTTGGATCAGTTTTGTGCCTTTTATAAGAAGCTGACTGTTCGTAGTCAATTTTATCATTCTTCATTTGTCTTTAGTCTTTAAGCGATAAGCCAATTAATTTATCTTACCAACCGACCAAATTGGGTCAAACATTTATTTTCATAGGTTTCGGCTTTTGATAAAATACCTACCAGGTTAATAATGTTAATTGCGATTGTTGATAACTTTCAGGCTCTATAACTTTCTTAATCAACTGATACTTTGCAAAGAGAGATTTCTGCGCGATAGTTACTAGATACTTTTTATAGAAAAATAAAAATTGTAGGTGCTAACATTTTCTGAATAAAGGATAAATATCTAGCAGTTTGTGAAATTCTAGTGAAATCGTTACAATATTTGTATTTGGCTGTGACAAAAAAAAACTTGAAGACTTGAGGAGGTACTAACTTTCGTATCATATTGAGCATCAATTTTTGTAGAAATCATATTTGTAACGTTTTATAGATACAATAGGTTTCTTATGTTAATGAGAAAATAAATATGTTCGATCACTTTATAAAAAATCGTGTTTATATAATTATGATATGATGCATATTTACCATGCTATTTTTGCAAACCTTTTAATGATTCCGATCAAATTTTACTTTTATGAAAATTATTGTTAATAGATCCAATGACTAACAAAAAGAGGACAAAAATTTAAGGAGATCTAATACCAAATTCAACAAGGAAAGTCGAAGTGAACTATCTAAATAAAAAACAAAAGTACATTCGAAAATTCCTACATCCGCATCATTTGAAAACGTCTTATTAAGATAAACTTCAAGTCCTGTGCAAGCTGAACGCAGAACTTTTGCTCTCTACAAGGTAGTCATTAGGCGACTGTTATGCTCGCTACTTGGCTAGATACATTCTTATATTGGCCGTCTATATTTTAAAAGAAACTTTATTCTCTTAACTGATTTTTCAGTGGAATATATTCTATAATCAAATTTTATTTTGAGTAATAACTTTATATTTGATTATTATAATTCTATTGAAAAATAAATCAAGAGACACTCTAGGCTCGACACTAAATTCAAAGCCTACCTATTTCGTGGCTTTTTCCTTTAATCTTTGTACTGTGTTATAGTTGGCCTCCATCTAATCAGTTGGGACTGAATATCAATATTTTACGTGGTGTCGCTGCCGTTTGAACGCCAAAACTCAATCACTGGAGACTATTCTAAGAACGAGCCAATTTATTTAAGTTTTATCCTTGAGAAAAATCCAGAAAATTACGATTTCTTTACTTGACCAATATTACGCTTTATGTTACGCTTGGTAATGTCTGAGTTTAATAAACAGCGGACATGGCATTCATGCAACACCATTAGAGGTTTGTTAGTTACCTCATGAATGATATTGGTGACTCGATAGCGCTCATACAAATAGGCTATGATTGATACTGGTTCAAAAACCTATATTGAAACTAAACCTTTCATATTTCCTAGCCGGACTCCTACACTAACAGCCGTAAATGGAAATGGTATCTATATATAATATTTTATAATTTGTTTCGAACTACTGGATCATAGAATATACACAATAAACTTTTATAAATTATTAACCAATACATAAAATTATAACTTAAACCTAAACACTGAATTCACACCAAGTGTCAGCATCCTGTATCGCACGGAGCCCCTGAATTGCCGAAACACTACACCTCTCGGCCAAAATTCCTCGTCAATGATAATTATACCAAGTAACAGAATTGACAGGACGAGAAAATTTATTATACCCACAAAAAGATTATCAGAGCATGATAGTCAATGTGTACTTACCGATATCCTTCCTGTGAGCGCAAGCAATAATGTTGTAACTCAATTGAATCACGGAACTATATTGTAAAGACCAAGTTGAGCAACAACTAACAAGGCAGTCCATAACACATAGGTTCACCTCTCAATAAGGATATCGCATCAAATTGTCTATAATTTTGTTTTTTCTTCTCACGAGCACAAATCTGAATAGGTTTCGCGGTAACTTTAGGATTCGACCGCGGTTTACTGCTCACGATATCAGGACTTGTTGGAGAAAATTGCTTATTTCAACTTATTTGAATTCATACCTCTATTTCCTGTTCCCTCAGCGTTTTCACGCTCATATTCTTAGGATATAAAAGTGCTTTCGAATGTTTGAGAAAACGATTTTATACATATTTAGAGCTATTTAATGTGAGCGGCTTTGGTGGTCTGCTTTAAAGTTTTAGATAAAGTCTTTAGACCAAATTTTTGACTTAGGATTTAAGAGAAAATATAATAATATTGTAGAGAATTTTAGGTCTGAATATAGTAATTATCTTTTATTACAAAGACATACATGTTTTATGTGGTATTTTGTCTTTTTTATGACAAATAAAAAATGCTATTAGCCTGATTTTCAGTAAAAAACCATGATTAGTTTACCTATCCCAAAACCTATAATATCTTTTTCTAACATACTAATTTGTCTTTTTCTGCCAAGAATGAAAGAAATTCAGATGTTATAAACCGATAATTATGACGATCCAAATTATTCAAACAAACAATGTTTTTATTGATTTGTTTTCAACTAAAATATTTAATTACAAAGCTGTATGGATAATCTTAATAATATTGTAGTCGCTAGTAAGCACATAAACAATCTATATACATTCAAGATTGCAATAACATTTTCTGCAGTATAACTTAAAAATAAAAAGGTAAAGCTGATGGGTCCAGACATAGCTGCAACAGCCAACCACATTTCAAAGCCTTATTCCTTCCTAATAATTTCTACGCCGGAAATTAAACGTTGCAAGCCACAGCTAAACGGGAAACTTTAAAATTAAAAGTGTTAAGTACCTCCCCCTCCCTTCACTCACCGATTCCACGTTTATCTTGTAATCTTCAATGGGGCTGCAACCCTTTTCTCGATTGTACTTTTTACCGGAGTTTTGGACAAGCCTCGCCTCGTTTGTAAGGTTTGAATTAGCAGGCTCCCCTTTTTGGCTTCAGGCTGACGTATTACTTTGAAATACAGAAAGGTTGTTTATAGGTAGACGATGTGTATAAATTAGGGTGAGTTGTACTCGACGTATTGTGAAAAAGAATGTAGTAAGCAGCTTACTTCGCCATATTGTTTTTAGACATTCAGATATTTCATCTGCCTACATTTGGCCGATCTTAGCATTCAGCATAGGGGTAACTCTTGAACTATGAAATCAATCCCAATTTATATACGAAATCATTACAACGCTGCATTATTTCCTGACTGGTTAAGCGATTTGCAACTTTTGTACAGTTAAAATAGGGTTGAAATTGGGTTATAGTTTCAGAGTGAGGCGCCAGAAAATCCTTTTAAAATTGGGACAGTACAACAGCAGGCAGAGATCGTTGAACTGTTTTTCAATTCAAATCATATGTATGGCCTTAAAAAATAGACTTACTGAAATAATTCATATAAAAAATATTCCAATAGAAAACACGCTGATGTTTGCGCTTGTACTGCTTCAGAATATAAAACAGTTCGGACTACATTACTCAATCAAAAATACATTTGTAACCAAATAACTTTTTCAATAGATCAGATACAAGAGAAATGTTATAAATATTTTATTCTTTGGCATTATATTTCGTTTTCTTACGGTGTATTATGGTTGCTAAACAAGCTAGTTTAAAACCACCCATAGACGTCTTACATGGTTTAACACATCATTGACAAAATCTCTCAGCTAAACTTGATTTTTCACAAAATTTTCCTTTACCGTTTTATGCAAGTGATATATTTTTAAAGTGATCAATTCCAGCTTTATTATTCCCAAACTTTTTTGAGGTTGGCTAATTTTTTTTTATACACTCTATATTGTCTATTGTATTGTTTTGTGAATTGCAGTGGTTCTAAAAGCCTTAAACTCACACCTGCAATCTTTGCCTTGCTAATCCAATAGACATGTTACTAGGCTTTCTCTGTTAGTAATTGTATTGGGCTCGGTGATATTTTTATCATTACAATTTTATGCTTTTCTAATTAGACATATTTTCCAACTTTTTAATGGACTTGCAATTTACTGCACCAAACATGCTTGTATATACAAACATCTAGATATACTTTAACACAGTAACATGTGAGTTGAGTAATTGTCGTCATAGTAATGCACAATAAACTTACCACGGTACACTGCACACAATAAATTCCTGTTTTACGTCTTTGATTAGTCCGGGCTCAAGTTACCCCATGACCCTGCATTCATACGGTAGAAAGTACTTACTTACATTCGAAATGGCGTGCCTTTACAAGTGAGACCACCCTTTGTAGCAGATGTTTGTACTTGTAGCATTTGATTTGGTCTCGTATTAAAAGGTTTAACTGCATTGCTATGGCAACGCTGAAACAAATTTAAATAATAACAATTTGTATTATGATTTCATTGTGCTAATTAGGTTATTATAATTAATTTGTATTGGCTATTCACTGTTTTATAATACAGTAAAACGAATACGAGTCTGCGCCCTCGCAGCTATTGTGCAATAATTACATATTATTATTTTATTGGCCAATATTTTACTATTGTCTGGACTATGCTTTTAGTGTTTTGGTTATTGTCATTGTAATAATTGTATTCATTAATTTGTTGATCAAGGTTGTAAAGCCTGGTTCACATTGCAATTTTGACGATTATTTATAAATGTTTCATATTGTTTTAGACTTGTTTAAGGTTACTCGTAAATCAAATACGTATTTGCGTGAGACACGTATATAGTAGCTTCTAAAATATCCTACTTCAAACTTCAAGTAGCTGTCAGTGAATATGGGGAGTTACTTTTAAACAACGAACCCAATCCCAAATTTATAATAGAACTCATTGCAAAGTTGGTACAAGAGCCACTGCCAAAAAGCGCTTTGTTTTCTGTGTGATTGACTTGAAATTGACTACTTTTGCGTAATTCATAGTTTAAGAGCTTAAGTTATCTGCTCCTGTAACTATTACGAGTCATAAAAATCGACCTTCGTCCCATGCGAAGGTCACAAACTAGCAGCAAATATACATGCAGTGGGGGGCTTTGGTCATGGCTAGATGCACCACTGACAAAACCTTACCTATAGGAGACTTTGTCGTATTCCGGTATGATGTTCGGTAAAAACTATTAAAATTTGGTGAATGGGTTTTAAACATTACCAATCAACTTCCGTCTCCTGATTTAAAGGTACGTCTGCTCTATAAAACAACACCGCTTAGTCTAGCAGTTGAGCACTTTTTCATAACAAAAAATCAATAGCAAAATATATGTACCTATTAGCTTACTTTGTATTACTTCAATTTATTAGCTACTTACATTTTAGAATTTATCTTAACAATTTATATAAATACCATTCTTTTTTTATCTTACTTAGAAAAATTCAAATTACGAATTCATTTGCTTACAATAGTCTGCTGTTTCTCAAAAAAGTGTAACGGACGGAATGATTCCACAGAATTCGTCTCGCTCCTACTTTTGACGTCTCGCAGTGGACTATAATAAATGATCTGAAAATATTCCGGTACAATTCGACACCGCCTTTTGTATTAACACTATTATCAATTTGGCAAGCTTTAATATGGTCATTACAACTATCATTTTTATACAACTCCGTAGGTGTCTTGAACTTTTTATTCTCACATAATAATGAACCCGATTTCATCTTTAATCAAATTATTCGATTAAGTGTAGACTGTAGTTTTATTGTACGTTCTTTCATGAATTAATTTGTCATGGTGACTTAAATAATAAAGATTGATTACCTAGTAGTTGATATTTGAAAGAATGTAATTTCTTTTTTATTAATAACCTAGGTATAAAACTATGTTTAGATATTGCCTAAATGAATAAAGAGCTAAATTCGTTACGTTTTTAAATATGCAATGTAATTCAAAAGATTTTAATACACTTAAAATACTATGAATTCTTAATAAGATTTGCTTTAATTTAATTTGACCTTCGTTGGTTTTAAATTACTTGCAGCAATTACTAGTTGATATTCTATTACTATTATGACTTATTCAATATCAAAATTTAATTATGTTTAAACAATAATTTTAGATTTGGAATGCTAAAGTAATATAATTTTGATTAAAAATTTAAAGTGCAACTTATTTGAAGTTTAAAATGTTTGTATAAATAAATAATCGATATAAGCTAGATTTAGACTCCATACAAGGGATGGATCTAACTGCCGCCTAAGAAATTTGAACTTAGAAAAGAATTTGTAACTGATTTGTTGAGTCGTCTACAAATCTACCTATATCGTACCACACCTCCTAAACGATTTAAATCGCGAATAAAAAAAAGTAAAAAAGGTACAATAAATAAATACGTCTGGCATGTTTTCGGCCTGACCGGTGTGTGCCGGATGACATTGCTGTACTGTGATTAATTGTCGCAACGATTGAAACGGTCTAACCCCCCACTGGCAGACGAAATGGAATACTGTGAGCCGAATAGGACCTTTTTAATAACGGGCGCCAAGCAGAAACTAATTTATATGTAGGTATGTCTGATAATAGTGTTACAGTTAGTAAACGGTTGCGCAATTGTGGGAATTGATTACGTTGGTATGATGTGGTGATTAGAAAAAAACTAAAACTGCACTTTATAGTACCTATTATTTTTTGTGATTTATTATTACCTATCATTCTTAAGTTAGGTTTATATATGCCTATTTAAGGAATATATTCAATTTTCACACGCCGGGTACTATACCTACAAATTACAAAACGTAGGTACCTACAAGTTGCTTATTTGTCCAATTGTTCAAGTGTTATAAACCTTATTAAGAGAATTGAGTTATGGAGAAAATATATTTATTTATATTAGATTTTATTTAGATTATAGCTTAGAAACAAAAAAAACTTATTGAACTGGTACCTATTTTTTTTTAATTCTGATGAATACAAAAGAATAAATTATTTTAGACACTAATTTCATTCCATTGTCACATGTAAAAACTGTCATACAATCCCAAAAAATATAAATTATCTTTAATAAAGTCAATATGACATTTAAATAATATTTAAACTCAGCGTGTAATCTCGCAAACAAGCGGCGATTTGGCATATGCGATCTTTATTTGACATGTTAACATCTCTTTATACCTTGGTGCCGTCGGTTTTATCGTATAAAAATATTAAATGCTTTAATAACACGGCATGCCGCCGCACGATCTTAGGGTTCAATTTAAAATGGAGTAAGAACCGCTCAGTCATGGTCATGGGATTTGTTTTCAGAGGAATTTGAAGGGTTGTTTACAATCTCAATGCTTAGTTTGGTTGATGCATGTAAAATCTCTTGATCCAGATATTATTATTATTTTAGCCTGAGACACAGCTCCTAGTTCGGGAAAATATAAAATCGTGATCTACATTATGTTAAGTGTAAGATACCATTGTAATCTATGTGAATTTATCTTTTTGAATATTTTTTTCTTATTACCTATCAATAAAAATTTAAGTCAATAAATAAATTTACTGTGTTACTAGCTTTTGCTCGTGGCTTCGTTTAAGTGAAAATTGGACCAGGATAAAGATTATTCTTTGTATTAATTTAGAATACGGTCTAGCGGTGTGCCAAGTTTCAACCAAATCTGTTCAACAGTTTACGTGTGATAGAGTAAGCAAAATGCAATAATCTTCAGAATCTTTCACAGTATAATTATGTATGTAGGATTTTTATTAACATAATCTACAATAGTTCAATTCAAATGATCCTGACTGACCTGAACCCTGAACATTTAATATATCTTCTCACTATAATAATATCTGTCTCACATATTAAGTTAGATTTGTTTCTACAAAAAAAAATTGCTAAATAAATTACGTTGTTATTTCTTGTTGTTCACAAAATTACTTCTATCTACCCACCTGTTTACCTAACATTAATAAATTCATCCAATAAATTTGTCTATTTACTATTATTTTCGTGTTCTCCTATCTTATCTTTACCGAATAAATGTGCAATACTTTGAATAAAAACTTGAATCTTCACACAAATGACATTTTAAAAAGAAATACGGAACTAGCAAGGCGTGGGATGATTCACACTCGCGCCGTTTCATTTTATTTATTACACAGGTGAGTATAAATTAGTTCACTTAACAGAAACCCGCTCTTTAGGGGTCCTCACAAACAGGTTCAATCGGTTAATTTGTATTTTTTTTTTCTCATTGTGTACGGAATGAGTTTAGAGTCCTTGACTCAACGAGGTGTAACTAAAGAATCGAATTTGTAACGAATCGATGTCCGGCGTTCCTCGTGATCTTTGATGGCTACACCTGCCTTTATCATCAAAATCTCTAATTAAGTAATTGTGGCTTTTTAAGTAGGTATTGCGTTTTTTTCCTGGAATATATTGTGTTGTTATTGTAAATTGTATCCTCGTTAATTTCAGAATAGGTTTCTTATTGTTTTTTGCTTATAACATGATTGTAATGAATGAGCTGTTGCAGATGTAATTTTTGCTGTTAAGATAGACACATAATTATATACTTACCTATAACGTCCTATAAATATTTTAAATTAGTATCTAATAATTTTAATTTAATAAAGAAGTTTACGATAATGTTTATACAATCCAAGATTAATGATATAAGACAAAACAGTGGGTTTTTTCGTTAGGATTGTAAAATTTTATATCTAGTAGCACAAACAAGACACAAAATATTGCTACGTTTGAATTTTTTATTTTAAGTTTTATTTAAATTTAATGATATTAAAAACATGTTAAAATTAACATATCAATAAACAAACAGCATACAATCAAAATAGTTCGCGCGTTTATTAGTAACAATTCACATCAGGTCCATAAACTCATCAAAGGTCATGCAGCCTATCAAAATACCTTTCCAACTTTCATTCCTCATCCAAAACGGTTCACTAATAGAAAATATTTAATAGGAACTTTATTTTAATTACACATAAAGCCGGTTTTCTATTTAAAACAAGTGCTGGTCGTGTTTTGTGTGAAGTTATCAAATAATCGACCTTATTGATGTATGAGCTACCGTCTAGCGATGATTTATAATGGCTTCCGACCAGGACATCATTCCTTTGCGTTGATTTTCAATCACATCCGACGGTTCGTTAGTGCTCGTATCTATGATCGGCCGTTTACGGCGATACGATATGATGGATGAGGTATCTTTATCGGTTGATCGAGGAGAAAATTTTGCATTATTAAAAAAATATTGTTTATTGTTAGCGTCGCTGTATTAAGACCACAGTCACCAGACTAGTGGTCTTTTTTCAGAAGATAGCAAAAACGTTGGACTCACTTTAAAAAAAGCGTAGCTCTTCCTACTCTAGGATTTTCTTTTTCATTCTATTTCAGTCCCCCTCCACAAATCCTGTCTGTCCTGCGTCTGATCGTGTTAGATTGCCATGCCATCGGACAGTAAGAGTCAGGATAATATAGAGTTCAGAATAGAGGGAATAAATAGAGAGTGCATCTGTGTTTGCGCTCATACTTGTGCACTATAATATATCCTTTGTCGATGGCCATTATTTGTTAAGATTGGCCGCAGTGACCCGAAATTGAGTCAAGAAGACATTATTATTATTTCACAATTCCTTTTCTTTTCCTGCTCTTCTAATTGCCTGGTTTTGGTCTGGTAGTCGGAGACACTACTAGTAGGTTTTTTCGTTAGGAAATTCTTATAGCAGCGCCAAAAAAAGGAAGACACATTTTATGAAATGCATGTCTCATCCAATCTTTCGTAACTCTGTAACTTCAAACTATCTTTTACCGTTGGCAACATCAACAAGTGATACAAACACATGTAAATAAATTGAGATGAGCATTCCCGCGGTTGGCAGCACGATCTATCAGTAATTCACGTAGCATTATCAATCAAACATTCTATGATTGATGAAATATTTTCATCGGTAGCCAGATAACTTGTCCGTTTTGTTGTTAATTAAGACTTCTACGTACGTAGAGCGTTCCTTATACAGCATGATTTTGTAATGGGTCGATAAACTTTGGGGTACCTACCTAGTCTGATCGTGATTTTGAACAAGAATTCAGTGTCCATTTAGTTTCTAAGAGTACTAATAACTTGATTAAACGTTAATTTATTTATATACTAAGATACATTATTAATTTTGAGTAAACTCAAAATTATTCGATAACCTACAATTATTATTAATAATTTAAATTTTAAATATTAATCGCAAAGCGTTTTGTCGAAACTTCACCTGACCAGAGGGCTATTCTTTGGTCAAAGGATTTGTAAAGTCCCTATCGCTGTTGACTGTGCCGTGTGGTTTCCGGCCCAAGAATAGAACCACCCCTACTTGGCCCGGAGGTATCGTAAGAAGCGCCAAAGGGAAAGATCCGGAGCATGGGCAGCATCATCCTTCTGTGTAACAGCAATCATCAACACTGCGATCGCCAACCCGTTTGCCCAGCGTGGCAATTATAGGTTGATATCTCCATCGAACGTACAATAGTGGCGCGCATTGGAAGAGGCCTATGTTCAGCTGTGGACTAATACAGGCTGATGATGATGATGTTTAGTATTTTATACTAAAGTGCAGCTCGCTATACTGTTGGCCTCTTTACTTACTAAGTTTTATAAACCTATAAAACTATAAACATTTTTAGATGACAATCAAAAGCTTTCGACTGTTTCCATCACATTTATAGCTTTGCACGTGGCTGATATTATCAGTTATCGAGCAGCTAGTTTCGAGATCGCGCTCAAAAGAATGTTGTTCTATTAATAATTTGATTCCAGCCAGCAATATTATGATCGTATCATTGTCTGCGAATTAAAGAAATTAAAGAATTCTAATGCGATCTCTATCTACCTTGTTATAGCCTCTGTAATTTGGCTCTTTGGGTGTGGTATTGGGGAAAATCGGGTTAAAAGGGGAGATGGGACAGTCTGACAACAAAAGCAACGGTAACCCTTTCACATTTAGGGACGCAACTAAATAGTCTTTTTTAAATTATAATGTGGATGTAGATTGTTTATTTCGGTACATGTCTCGGTAAATAAAATCAGGTCTTGTAAAATAGACTCTAGATTTGGAAAGTGATTTACCTAATAAAATACGAGTACTATAATATACGGACGTCATTTAATTTACACATTTCCTGAAAGGGCCACCAAAAAATTTTTTTCTATCTGTCACAAAAAGACCAATAGCTTTCAGGCCATAACAA
The DNA here is from genome assembly GCA_936450705.2 of Protodeltote pygarga. Lineage (NCBI taxonomy): Eukaryota > Metazoa > Arthropoda > Insecta > Lepidoptera > Noctuidae > Protodeltote > Protodeltote pygarga. The sequence goes on along the minus strand of OW388257.2, from coordinate 9,620,995 downwards.
GAATTATTTATTTTAGGCTATTAGCTACATTCAATAAATGACGGAACTATTTCTTTTAAAATGAGCATAAAATGAGAGCAGTCGATGATAGCAAACGTTTATTTAGGAAATAAAAAGGCGAATCATTAGTTTTTCTAGCTATTTGTGATATAACAAAAAATACCCTGTAGATAATATTATTTTTCTATTTTTTATTGTTGCATTTATGCATATCTAATAAAAAATACTGTCTCATTAAATGCTTCAATATTTTTCAATATATTTAAGAGCTACAGTCTTGTCGACGCACTTTCTTTCAGCTAGGCAGAGCTGTCAAGCGAGAGCTGTCTGAGCTATCAAGAGCCAATTAAAAAAACATTGCTAACCTTTTTTTAAACAACGGTTTAAGTATAATATAAAAAAACAGAATCAAGCATCAACCATACAATCACTCATATAATCACACATAACGCAATGATCCGTAAACTGACAGGAAAAACTCACCGACACCGCAATGACCAGCGGCATCGAGTACCGCATTCGATTGTACAAAAGGTCCGAATCGAATCGAGCTGTTACCCATTGTATTGACATCTACTCATTATTTGTATTCGAATTCTTTCGTAACATTCCATTGCTTGTGTCCCTGTCTACAGTTAAACTAATACCGCTAGTTCGATATTCGTAGCAAAAAGTGAAAGAGTACCAACAGTAACGAAAGCGTAGTGATCTAATGACCATCGGCGCCAAAGCTCGATCACGATCGTCAAAGAAAAAAGTACTGAAGTAGAGTAGTACCTACTTAATAAGATTAGCTTTGATAATTGTTTTGCTAATCGAATTTCTCGGAAAATTAAGTCACGTCTCGTTTTTATAATTGATTTCTTGTTGAGCTCTATTTAGATTTACTCTTGATAGCCTAGTGTAATAACAGTTAACTGGCAAGTCAGCGGTCTCAAGTTCGTACCCTAGACGCACACTTCTATCTTTTATTGTTATATGCGTATTATAAATTAATTATCACTTGCTCTGCACCTTGGAATGCACGTAAAGCCGTTGGTCCTGCTCTTGATCTCTTCTGGACGTATTAGACTGCCGTCCAATTGAATTATGACAGAAAGTGAATACAGAGTGTACCTGTATTTGCACACACACTGTCTTATCCACTATAATATCTCCGGCGTATTTGATTAATCTCCGTTGAGATTGGCCGCTGCTATGACCGAAATTCGGTCATGAGAACATAGGTTTAAATTTGAAATTTATTCTCAATAAAAACAATACTGTCACTTAATAACACAATGTGCAGCACAACAAACTTAATAACAATAACATTTTACTACTATCTACTATCATTTTACTCTTCAAAATAAATTGAATAACTTGTATAATAATTTTATTTGTGGATTATATTCAAAGATTCAGATTAAAAGAGTACCTATTATTAAGATATACTACTATTACTAGATATTATTGGAATACAAACGACAGTTCTAAACTATGAAGTACACAACAGAAATATTTTCATTAAGTCTATTGACAATATACTAAATTCTAAGTTGAAACGGAGTACATTTCAACACGAGCACATCACAAGCATTTGCGGGCGCTCAAATATCAAACATAATAAATTAATTTACCAACTAACAGACTTCTGCAATAACGCACTGCTGTATGGTAGAGTTTAGCAAATATATTTTAGTACAAGTGGTGTAGTGTGGTCACTGTGACTTGTACACAGAGTCCGACGGTTCATCGCAGTTCCCCACAACTTTCTCAACTGAACCTCAACTTGTAACCATTAGAAGACCTGTTAAATGCTGAGGGTACGATTATGCAAACTGCTATGTATGGTAATATTTAGTACGGAACATAATAGCTATTAAGTTAGATGTTAATATGTTATTTTGATTAAGTTACCCTATTTTGAAACCCTCGAATATAACTGATGATGGTGCCGACAAAGATAATAGGGATACGTTCGACCACAGTTCAATTTATGTTGAGTTTCGAGTTTCATATTTGGTGCTAGTGTAGATAATCATGATAGTTTAACTTTAAATAGTCGGGTGATGCAGTACAAATCCTTTTGATATTTTTTGGGATAGATTGAGAGCAGTCGAAAGAAGATGCTATATTCTTCTATAAAAACTTATAACCACAATATTTTACTTTATTTTCTAGAAACAAAAGACATAAAATTATTCTAAGTTTAAAACAAAAAACAATACCTGCTTTATAAAACATTCAGTAATTACTCAAATCCTAAAGATATTGTGACTAATATTTGGTTACTGCAATTTTAAAGTTTTCAGTCAATCTTGACGTTATTTAATTATGCATTAAAACCGCCGCAGTTAGTTTAAATTAATTTCCAATAAACTGAAAGTTACCACGTCTACAAAGTTTGTGATGTGTTATTTAATGATGATAAAGAGAATTTTATAATGATATATTTTAGAATACCAATCTGCTCATTAGGTTTTAGTTGTGGGTACAAAACCGCCTCCTGCACTGAGTTAGCGGGGTGAAGTATGATCCGTTTTGCCTCATCTCGGTTGCCGAGTATATACAGTGCAGGCCAGTACTTATTATTATTACTACATTAGAAAAACAAAACTCAAAAACACTGATAAGTATAAAATGATCATATCATATCATATTCGAAACTGGGCAATGGATGAAATAGCTTGGACCGGTTGATATGGGTCCGATCGGCTAAAAAGACTAAATCGGCTAAAATTTCAATCTTTAAATTTTCTTCATTTTTTCTAAGGCATTTTATAATATAACCGTAACGTGTGCAATCATTAAAAGATTAATTAATATTATTATTTTCCAACAAATCGGTGGAAAAAGATTACAGAATGGTGACAGTTCGTTCCGACAACTTTTGCATGAGTTATTTTTCATTGTTACATAAAAATCGTTTTATTTAAGCTGTAAGCAGCTTAAATTGAAATGCCTTTTGTAATTCATTCAATCTTTGTCGGCCTAAAGTATTGTCTTTTATCTTAACTTAGATAATCTTTGTTTCGGAAGATTGGTTCGGTACTTTACCTGTATAGCTTTGTAATTTTAACAAGTTTATTTTAACAAAAGTACGATAAATAACTTTATGTTAACAGTTCACGGCGCCATTCATTGATTTAGATCAGACGAACATACCTGCAGCAGTAAGTTGTTTATTTAGACAATAGATTTTCCTATGTTTTATAGAAATCTAATTTAAAAATGTATAAGTGTGTTTGTTGGTTTGTCCTTTTTTCACACGGCAAAAGAGCAAACAACGGATTGACATGACACCTTTTAATAAATAGTATGGCTTATGGGCTAGATAGTGGCATTATAAGTATTAAATGGTGGTGGTGAAAAAGGTTTGCGTTTGACCCTGAACCCATCTGATGGTTAACTATGTTGTGTCCACCACAACAGCCTTTAAAACAGGACGAGGACGACATTATCCAGACCCCTCTCCCAGATAGGTGTTTTATCGAATATCATGCCGCAACGTGGTATAGTCACTTGGCGGCATTGTCCGGTGGCTAGTAACCAGCCATGGCTGATACCTCCCATCAAAAGCAGTTTAGGGGTTGATTGCTGCTAGTTTGTGACCTTTGTCTGATCATTAGTCTACTTTTACGACCACAAACGGAGTGTCCTTGGTGCTATTCGTTCCCGACACCACACAGTGGCCTAAAAAGCAACGAATAAATGCACAAAATAATTTTAATTCTCAGAGTCCTACTAAAGATATTTTAGGAAGCATTTATGTAAATGGCCTTTGACATAAAGCGTGAATTTTCGAAACAGTCATCGCTGTATACCATTAATTAAAATATTTCTGACTTGTTTTCATTGCTTTGACTATCAAATGAAGTAAAATTTGTCGTTAAAGATTTAAGATAAGATTTTATGATTGGTCACTTACACGTTTTATAACACATGGGGTCGCTTGAAGCTCACTGAGGTATTCTTTTAATTAGAGATAATATAGATTTCGTATCAGTCAATGACAACGCAGACATTCTTGAATAAAAGTGTCATTAAATTTCTAAGTAGGTTTTATGTAGTCAAACTATATCGAACATCGAAACAATTTAAAAACAAATTAACATCTACAACATTGTTTTCGGAGTTTCGAAGCACCTGTTTTACAATGTTATACAGATTTATTGATTAAAAACCAAGATGTATATTTCATTCGACAGACGCCGATAAATCGTTAATTTTAGTTTAGTGAGAGTTTTGTATATTGCGTTAAACAAGTCTCGTATCCCGCTGAGAGTGGTATAATTTGCTTCGAGTGCGGCACAGAGATCTCAAAAATATAAGCGACTATGGAATCAAAGGTGTAGATCGATCAGCATAATAATTGTATGGAAGAATTGAAACTTCACATAGTATTAAAGTTGAATCAAACAATAGTGTACGATAGGATCGTCATTTTTATGTATAAATATCTTATAAAAATTTAAATAAAAGACTTTATCCCTTATATAATAAGAGTTACAGTAGTCAAAACGCCGCGATGGGAGCGAAAAAATCTGTCGTTCCAGTTTTAATATTCACGTCGTAGGAACGCAAGCCGCATAAGGTTAGGGCACTACTGCACTAAATGAAATTCCTTAGCCGTCGCAGGCAAGATAGACAAAAGCAAGGGGATGTGCAATGAAAAATACCTTTGTCTATCAAATAAAAATCTTCCGTAACTAGTTTCAGCTTTATAAAGTTAAGAACAAATAAATAGTTTATTCGAGTAACCTGAGACCCATGATGTGTTAGTATTGGCTAGACTCTCGCAACATACACCGCTCAACAGTGGTTCATGTAGGAAGAGTTCAGCCTGTCTGCTGCCATGACGCAGTTAGGGCTGACTTGTATTCTGTGAGGTAAGGATGCGCATCGTTTGCGTATGATGGTGTAAAAGCAGATTACACCTGCTTGCACAAAAATTCCTAATGCATTTATAATTGGAGCAGCTCACTAATGCTTTATTCCGTGTACCTCGCTAACAAAACTGTAATTATTTGATGACAGTTTATTTGTATTGTGCTCAATTGGTAGGTATAGAAAGCTATTGGTATATTGGCTATTCAATTTGATATAGAAAGTTTTATTTTATAATCCTACTTGCAGTCATTTTTACTAAATAATAATATTAGGATGTTCGTTATTTATAAAATCAACTTAAATATTTAATGATTGCATGCTTCTGACGTCTGTTTCCAAAAACGAGATGCATGCTACTGCGATCATTACATACTTAATCTTTTCTAAATGTCCACATATTAAATGTGGAAGACGCAATATTATTGTATGGCGAATAAATATAATATTCATATTTAACTCAAATTTATTTTCTATACAACTAAAGGTAGCTGTGCATAAATTATTAGAATAACCTTTTTGCTAAAACAAATCACGTGTAAAATGAAGAGGCCTTTTAACCCTATGAAATGAGGTGTCAGTAAAATAGGTTTTTTAAAGTTGACGTTTTATGTTCATGAATTAATTGAGATTTATAGTCCTCGGAGTCATTTGCAATGTGTCACCCCTCAGTAACTTTTAAATTTCTAATTACAAGGCCCTAAAGGTTAAAATTGTTTAATAACCAATTATGTTGACATGTTAAAATATGATTGAGTTTTTATTTATTATGCATTCAGACTATATCTATACTTGGCTCCTAAAAAAATAATTGAGATACAAAAAAATATATAACTGTGTTCAACCAAATGAAAGAATAGTGTTAATTATGTGACATTTATGCGTTTTTGTATATTATTCTGTTAAAAAATCTCAACAAAAAATTTACATGTAAATGGTGATCAACTGATCACTTTCTGTCAGTCATCGTTAGCAACTTCGTATTTTTACGATATCAATGGCTTGCTCTAATATAGTTTTACATATTTTTATTATAATTGTATGCTCATAAAAATCTTTTAATAAATGGTGAATATATAATGTATATGCAAATATATATTTAAAAAAACCCACTGAAACATCTCGTCTAATTAAATGTTGCTTTTATTAAAAGTTGTTATAATTATGCCGATTTTAGTTTCGATACAGTTTACACGATTTATTTTATTTATCTGTAGCAATTTTATGTACCTAATTACTACTATTTCTACTTTAATGGAACTCAAAATAGATAATTACCACGAAAAATTCATCTAGGTACTATTTATTTTATTCAAAAAATACAAATCAGTGAAAAAAATATTATGAAAGATCTGAAAGCTGAATTCTTAGTTTTTGTTTTTTGTGCCCAATTGTTTTTAAGCCTATTAAAATAACATCGCATATTTTTAGATGCCGTAATCTTTATTAATCTTAATTCCCTTATTTTTATGAACTGGTTTCTTCGTGTTACTAATAACATAAACCCCTAATCCTAATTTTTCAAATAGATTAAAGGCTTAAACTATTTGCTTTACCTAGTTGCAAATAAACAGAAAAGTTGACTTTAAAATACGTGCCTTTGTTGGTCACTACAAAAAAGGGAAGAGAATAAAATTAAATAACTGTAGTAGCCTTAGGCATAAAAGACACCTTGTAACTAGACTTGTCCACAAATTCCCACCCACCGATGACATTTTTTTACCAAAGAATAAAAAAGATCAAAAACTGCCTCATAATTGGCACAAAAGCTGGCGTATCGCAGAAAAGATCGTTCGAACACAGAGCCTTTTATCTTTTTTGAGATTAATATTTTTGTTAGTCATTTTTTATTTGCAGTTCAAATTTTTTTCTTCGTTTCATAGTTTCGTCGGGATTTTGGAATAGGTGAATGAATGGATACGTCTAGCTACATTTATACCAATAAAATAAATATGATTGCGTAATGCGTATTCGACTGCATTTTCTTTCTTTCGTTTCATTAAGGCCCAGTTTCATAGGCTCTGGACTGATAAGGTAATACGGATAGGTAATGGAAGATTGTACCTTTTATTTTCTCTAAAAGTCTTTAGCGATTCCGATGTCCTACATAGACAGTACAATATAATATACGATTACCTACATACGTGCGAGCTCTCACGAGGGTTTGATTCCCGGGAGAAGCTAAGTTATATATCAATAGCTCGGTAAATAACAAGGTGCTCACCCGGTGATACATGAGACCTTAAATAAAACTGGCAATAGTGTTTTTAACAACCCTTTTAAAAAAATACAAGCGTGGCGTTAGGTTAAAATAAACATAAGCTTTTTAGGCTTGCTGTTACGCAGTAAACAACTTAAACGTTTTTTAATAGAATTTATTTAGAATCACAATGATGTGTTCGATGAGAGTCTTGAGTTAAGAATGACAATGTTGCTTATGAACTAAGTTTATATACAATAGGATCGTTAAATAAGGATAGATAATGAGTGAATCAGATACAAATAGTTAGTGAGAAAGACAAACAAGTGAGCGTGGTAATGACAAACAATAATTACTTATCTTATTTTCTATGTAAATGAGGATAACAAATTAACTAATACTAAATGATAAAGATTATAGATATTATGTAGAAAGGGTAGGTACAAAGTATAGGTCAATATATAACACCTCCCCCCTTAGAATAAAGATTGGGTGTTAGCACCTGATCTTTGGGAGTGAGGAGTTGATGGAGTAACGTCGTCGTCATCTTCGTCTTCGGAGATGCACGAAGTGTTCCGATTTAGGTTCGTCATCGGGATGGCTACTTGCGTTGTACCTTGTCTTGTAGAGTTATCGAAGCAATTGTTGAAGATTTGTATACAACTATTACTAGTGCCTGAAGATTGTCGTCGTCTTCTTCCAATGAATCCATTTGGGCAGCGATTACAAATTTTGATTAGTAAGTATACTAACATCAAGATCCCAATTATAATGGAAAACCATAAAAGTTTAGAGTTGTGTTTTTCGAGAAATGGTTGTGTTCGTGCTGTTTGAATTTTTCGGATTTCCTCAGACGATTTTTCAAGTAGTGATTTAATGTTCTTTAATGAGTCCAGCGGCATCTCATTGATGGAGATAGGTATGAGATTTGGAGATTCAATATTTTTGGTGAGCTCGAAGCATTCGTCGGTGCTGATGTCTGGAACCACTACTGGATAGGTGATGTTTTCTTCCGATGATTGGTAAGCTGATATTGTACTATATCCAGTGTGAAGTTTACAACCTTGGGGTAGAGTGATGATTCCTGAACCGTGGAGTTTGTGATTTGAAATTTCACTATTACACTGGAGAACACAGTTCGATTCTTTAGTGAAGATGTAGAGCCATCGATTATTTTCTAGTTGTTGCAGGGTTTGGATCTCGGCAGCAAATGATGTCGTTGTGCAGGTTTTTGGGATTGAAGTAGATTTGCTTTTCAAGATTTCGAGTTCGCAGATAGGTCGTTCTGTAGAGTCGTATACAACGAAGTTTTTGCAGACCCTTTTTCTTGTTGCGAAGGTAGTGCAGTCATCTAATATACTCGTCGACACATAATATTGCCCATTGAGGTCGGTAGCCAGGTACATATGCTCTGGGATTATGGTTGTATGGAATAAGGAATCAGGATGTTGGACAGGTGTAGAATATAAATGATATAAGGTGAAAGGATTATTTTGAACTAGTGGAAATTCTAGGATATATACTAATCGATTAGAGTAAACATATGCAGATAGATAGGAAGAGTCTAATAAGGTGTGAATATTATCTAAAGAGATCGAAGTTACTAATTTCTTATTAGTTCTAATTTTATTTGATAGCAAAAGTTGTTCATACAGTTTCTTTAAGCTTATGATAGAGGGGTGTATTATATTGGATTTAGCAAATAAAATACTTGTAAGGCAATCATTAATTTCATTTTCAAGACTAGTTACTTGTTCTAAGATCTCTAAGGAGATGGTAGAGATCTCTTCGGATAGCTTTATATCGAATATGAGAGTGTCAGTTTTATTGAGATATTTGTTAAGGCGATTAATGTTTTCATTAATCACTTGTTCATCGAATGAGATTTTAAATATTGTGTCGTTAAAATTTTTTATTGTAGAAGAAGTAATTTGAATCTGATTTTGCATCAGTTCAGTCAGGTCTAATTCTTGTTTTTCAAGTCTATCGATGCATTCCTCGTATCGTTTTGCATCTTTTGCGTCGGGAGTACCAATAAGCCACTTCAAAACTGAGCTAAGACCATCTATGAGTTCTCGTTTGGATCTAGAATTTTTACCTAAATAAACGCTTAATTCTGAAAGTCTGTTCTCTATTTTTTGAAGGTTTATGTTAAGATAAGATTTAGTTGATTGGACATTAGGAAGGTTCACATATTTAGATGATATTATCTGAAAGTTACTGGCGAGACGTAGTAAGGATTCATGGGAGATAAACAAAGGTCTAAGGTCGCGATAAACAATTAATTTCCATGATTCATCCGATATTAATATTGTTCCCTCGTCATTGAAGAAAATGCCTGCTTGAGAGGTCAGAGGTTGGGATATATTTATACTGGCAACTGTTCGGGTGGTTGCCCTGAAATAGAAGAAACGTTCATATTGGAAAACTTATTTTTAATAAAATCTTTAAGAATAGTATATATTTTGTATAACGCTATACATGCTAGGAGTTTAATGATTGAACAAAACATGAAATTGTATATGTAGTTTGGATCATGAAATAAAGGGAAAAAGAGCATCGTATTGTTTTGGGCTACTACAAAGCGACATGCGCTGAAAATAGGAGAAAATAACTAATTAAATACTACAAATAATAAACTAGCCTAATAATGGTTATCTTAACTGCTAATGAAAGGTCGTAGGCGGTTGGCATGCACAAGTTGAGTTTTTCCTGCCTTCTTTATAATAAAACTTTCATTAAAACCTACACGTATTATTTCGTATGGGCCGTCCCATTTAGCGTCTAAATTGTTAGGATTTGGAACACGCAACATAACCTTAGAACCTACCTTATATTCTATTGTATTTTTAATTTGACTATCATAACGTTCTTTAGCCTTTTCCTTCATTTTCTCTAGATTTTGTAATGCTGCGTCTTTAGAACTCCTAAGACGTTCGTTTAGGTCTTTGAGATAGTCGCATGCGGAATAGTCAGGTATGAGTTTTAGAGAATAGAGTTGACGGGGTTTATATCCAAAAAGAAGTTCATGGGGGGTGTATCCTGTGGAACTGTTGACTGAGGTGTTATGACACATTATTGCGAATGGGATAATCTGATCCCAGTTCTTTAGGCGTCGGTTATGGTACATTCGTATATGTTCACGTAGTGTTGCGTGAAACCGTTCAAGAGCACCGTTTGATTGCGGATGATATGCCGTATTAAATGTGTGGTTAGAGCCGAAGAATTTTATAAGCTGTTTCATTACATTATTCATAAATTCGGTGCCTTGATCTGAATGAAATCGCTTAGGAACACCGTAGTGTTGGCAAAAGTGAAGTAGTTGTTTTGCAACGGTTATGCCTTCTTTATTTGGGATTGGATACGCTTGAACATAACGTGTCAGATCGTCTTGTAACGTTAAGACGTATTTATTATTACTGTCACTAACTTCAGAGTAAGATACTAGATCGATTGAAACTCGTTCCAATGGTTCTGTTGATTGAGATGTAATGACCATAGGTGCTTGAAAATTTTTTCTTTGTATTTTGTTTCGTTGGCAAATGAGGCAAGAGTCAATGTACTTCTTTATATCGTTAGCCATGCCCTTCCAGAAGAATACGTCTCGAATTTTTCTAGTAGTTTCGGTTATGCCACGATGACCGGAAAGTGGTTCGTCATGATAGATTTTAAGTATTTTAGGGATTTCGTCTGGATTAGGATATTGAACTCTATTTTCACAAATTAATATTTCGCATTCATAGATTTGGGCTAGATATGCAGTTATGCGTTGTTGTTCATTAGGAAGAAGTTTACAAGTTTTATCATTTTTCAAGTCAGGTATATAGAGTTGAGAAATTTCATGATTTTGAAGGCAAGATAAAAGGGCTTTAAAGTAATTTTCAGAGTCCCAAGGGTCAAAATGATTAGGCCTAGTATAGCAAATAAATAGATTTTGTTTCTTGTCTGAAATCAGGAGGTCTACGTCATACATAGTTTTAGGTTTTTCTAGATAAGATTCTACTTCAGAACATGAGGACATTGCTTCACTAAATAAGTTATTTTGATCGGAATGTATGCAAGATGTGGGGATAAAGATGTTTTTATGTCTAGAGTCTAGTAGTTGATTAGCAGATGATTTTATGTTTGAGTAATTGGAACATTGCTCGGAGGTTTCTAGAGAATTATAATGTTCATAGTTAAGCTGTAGATAGTCTTCATTTTCAGTTGAGGATGGGTTATCTAGAGTTAAATCAACGATATTAGAATTGAGTATTGGAGGACGAGACAGGGCGTCTGCATTTGTGTTAACCTTGCCTGCTTTGTAGATTATTTCATAGTCATACTCTTCTAGCTTTAGTCTCCAACGAACAAGGCGACTGCCGGGGTCTTTTATAGAAAATAACCACGTTAGAGGCTTGTGATCTGTAACGATTTTGAATTTACGACCAAACAGGTAAGGCCGAAAATGTTTAACTGCCCACACGATGGCTAGTAACTCGCGTTCTATCGTAGAATAGTTAGTTTCAGCTTTGTTTAAAGTTCGTGAAGCGTATGCTATTGGTAAATCTTTGCCTATCTGACCTTGAGATAGAATCGCACCAATTGCGTGTATAGAGGCGTCAGTGGTCAAGATAAACTCTTGATTGAAATCAGGATATTGCAAAAGTGGGGTCGTAGTTAGGATGTGTTTGCATTCATCAAAAGCTTTTTGTTGTTCGGTACTCCAAATGAATGGGATATCTTTTTTCAATAGACTAGTTAGGGGTTTTGTGATCTTACTAAAATTGGCAATAAATCTTCGGTAATAACCAGCTAAACCTAAGAAAGCTTTAATGTCCTTGCATGATTTAGGAACGGGGAACTCTTTCACAGCTTTCACCTTGTCTGGATTGGGTTTAACACCTTCATTGGATATAATGTGACCTAGGTATGCTACTTCTTTTCTTAGAAATTCGCATTTATCTGGCTGGACTTTCAGACCATGTTGTTTCAATCGACTAAATACTTCTACAAGTTTCACCTCGTGTTCTTGAAGGCTAGATGCAAACACTACGATGTCATCTAAATAGACAAAACATCGTTCACCTTGTAAGCCATAAAGAACGCTATCCATCGCACGCTGGAAGGTAGCGGGTGCATTTTTAAGACCAAAAGGCATGCGCAAAAACTCATAATGACCATAGGGTGTGTTAAAGGCTGTTTTTGATATATCTTTAGGATCGAGTTCAATTTGGTGAAAACCAGATGCAAGATCTAAAGTAGTAAAATAGATAGAGTGTCCTAGTTTATCGAGGATATCTGTGATGTTAGGCAAGGGGTAACTATCTCCAATAGTAATATCATTGAGTTTACGATAGTCAATGACAACTCTCCATTTTTGTTTTCCGGAGGCGTCCTTTTTTTTAGGGACTACCCAAATTGGGCTGCTCCATGGGGAAGAACTTTTGCGAATTATATTTTGATTTAACATCTTATCAATTTGTGTTTTAACTTCTTGTTGATGTACGTAAGGGAATCTGTAAGTTTTAGTGTTGATTGGTGTATCAGAAGTAGTCGGGATTGTATGTTTTGTGTGATTGGTAAACGTCAATGGTTGACCTTCTGTGTAAAAGATGTCGGAGAACTCGTTAATGATCTTATCTAAAGACTCGCACTCTTCTTTGTTTAAATGATCGCGCCTAATGAGGCTACCTATTGTATCGGTTGAATGTAGATAATTAGATGTATTTACAGTGGTTATTGGGTAGTTAATTAGTTCTGTTGATTCCTCGAACAAAATGACGGGAATTGTAGGCGTTGAGATGTATTTGTCTTGGTTGCTAGAATTTACACAAGTTATGAGAAATTTGTTATCTTTAATATTTACAAGAGCATTAGGAATTGTTATATCCTTATCAATGATTTGTTTTTCAATAATAGCGGATCCGTTTCTAATAGTATTTGTTGAACAACATATTACGGTTTCCGACCTTTGGCTCACTAATTGTTTGTTATTTACAGATTCTTGAGGTTCTTGTCCGATATGAAATAGTTTATAAGTTCGATCACGTATGCGCATAGTTTTAGATTGAACATAGATATTGACATTAAATTGGCTCATGAAATCATTACCTAAGATACCGTCTACTTTGATATTGAGATTTGCTATATGAAATTTGAATTTGGAGAAATTATCTAGAGATATTTGAGCGGTGCCAAAACTTTTAATTGAAGATTGATCACCGGATATTCCTACTATCGATACGATATTCGATTTATCTAGAGAAGCGTTGCCAATCTTTTCCTTATTGAGTACGGATATAGCAGCTCCTGTATCAATTAGCAGGGTGACGGGTTCACCTTCTATATGGAATTTACAATGTAATAGATTTTCTGGAGGTACATTGAGTGAAGAGATAGTGACCGATTTAGTATTGGATTTGGTAGAGTTAGTAGAATATGATTTAGTATTAGATTGTTTAGATTTGGGTTTTCTAGATTTAGATTTAGCACTTGAGTTTGTTAAGGATTTCGAATTTGTTTGATAATTTGTTTGATTTTGATTAGAGTTCGAAATTTGTATTTCGGTTTGAGTACATACATCGCGAAACTGTCTCCGATAGACTGTTGAGTTTGCGTCTGTATGACTTACGATATTAGATTTAGTGTTAGCGCCTTGTCCCCGATGGACTGAATGAAGCGAGCTACGTTTCTCAGGGTTACTTAACGTTACGGGATTTGTTAGTTTAGTTGAAGTAAGTCTATTTCGGTATTCGGATCGATGTTCGAATGCGGAATTATAGTCGGGGTCTGGGCATTCGAGAAGTAGGCTGAAGCGGTTTCCGAAGTCATGCCCGACACGTCGGCCGCTTCGGAGTTTAAATTATTTACTTTGGCGAAAGGGGCTGATGGCGGTTGATTTTGTGGACTTTGACCATGGTTTGGTGCCCTTTTGAGATTATTGTTATAAGCTCGCTTACGACATTCCGTGATTAAATGTCCGGGTTTCTTACAGTAGTTGCAATGTTTCGATGTATATGTATTTTGAGATTGTAGGGAAGTCCTGGGTAGTTGCGGTTGAATTGGCAAAGATGTCGTTGGTTTTCTAGTTTGATTAATAGGAATATTATTTTTATATAGTGTTTGTCTAGCTTGGTTCATATTTCTTATCTTTTCTTCTTGAATTGCAAAATTACCCGCGTCTGAAAGATTTGCGAAAGCGCGAATGCGGAGCATCATCCCTATATCTGAGCTCAATCCGTTTACAAAGACGCTTAAGGCTGTCTCTTCGGTAGTAGTTTTACGACCTTCTAATGTTGCGTCCGTTATTTCCGCGGTCATCTTTTCGATTATTTTGCTTCTACACAAATCGACTCTATGAAAATAGTCTACAATACTTTCGTTAGGTTTTTGGAACAATGATTGTAGTTCAAGGTTAAGATGTGTGAGTGTTTTAGTTTGGGAATATTTTTGTATTAGGAATGCTTTTAAGTCATTCCATTGGAAAAATTGTTTAGAGTGAACGTCAGAAGATCCTGGCCCAGTGATTTTATTCAGTGCATATGTAAGCAAAATAATTTTTTGAGTAAGTGATGCTAATTGGAACGCGGAATCGCATGATCGAATGAATCGGTAAACTTGGGTATTTTGTAAAGTATCAAACTCGGGAATTAACTTTAAAAGAGTCCCTAAGTCTATTTCTGAGTTATGGGAAGGTTTAGTTTCGTTGGTCGACATGTTTGTTAGTCTTGGGTTTGAACACTTAAAATAAACACTAAAGAGTATTACAGATCGTGATTTGGAATGAAATAATTATGTGATAATCGTAATGAGGTTTTGGGATTTTAGCGAGATTTAGGACGTAGGAGGAATATAGAAAGGAAATAGAGCATAAATGTTTAAGCCACTTACCACAGTAAAACAATAAATATGCGGATAGACATATCGGTTCGGCAGGGAAGTTTAAAACCCTTCAGGTACCGCACTGTTTCACAACCTAACAGGTACGTTATCCCTGTCTGACTGCCCTAGGCTATCCTACCGACTGCGCCAAATTGTTACGCAGTAAACAACTTAAACGTTTTTTAATAGAATTTATTTAGAATCACAATGATGTGTTCGATGAGAGTCTTGAGTTAAGAATGACAATGTTGCTTATGAACTAAGTTTATATACAATAGGATCGTTAAATAAGGATAGATAATGAGTGAATCAGATACAAATAGTTAGTGAGAAAGACAAACAAGTGAGCGTGGTAATGACAAACAATAATTACTTATCTTATTTTCTATGTAAATGAGGATAACAAATTAACTAATACTAAATGATAAAGATTATAGATATTATGTAGAAAGGGTAGGTACAAAGTATAGGTCAATATATAACATTGCTCATTAAACTTTTTATTTTGTTTAAAAAATAATTGTTGTTAGATTTCAACTCCACACCACTGAGCTTAAAAAAAGGTTCTTTTTTAGTTATGAACAACGCTTATAGTGATAATGTTTGCTACCTGAGCGTGGGTGCGTTTTAGATCCCGACACATGAAATATTGCGAGCCATCCCCTGTCACATATCAGCCTTATAAAATCGAAAAAATATTCTTAAGAGAAGGATAGAACATACAAAACAATGGAAGATAAAAAAGGATAGGTATACCCCGCGGAAAGAAATAAGCGTTGTTAATTGCTTTGATTAGATTTCAAGGATATTAATATTGTGATTCACGCGCTCTGTCAAGTTTCTTATATTTTGATTTTGTACGGTGCTAGTTGAAATACGTTATTTCTTATTCTATAGCTGTGTTTATCCTTCTTGGGTTTGGGTCATTGTGTGTTATAGCCGATGGAGTATTGTCGGTAGCCTTGACTGTCAACGCTAAGGTCAAATAAAAAAAGTTAAGAAGGAAATATTTCGCACCTACCACATTTCCTACAGGATGTTTACTTTGTTAGTTTTTAACGCTGCATACGTTTTTGTTTGTATATGTTTGAATTTATTAGACATTTAAGCTACCGTTGTACCGTAAAATATTTTAAACCGAAACAAATCGGGATTAGATTTTTTCCTTTTGAGAAATTGTTTCCTAGTTTTCTTTGAGATCCGTGAAATAAACGGATGTTATAGTAATTTAACATTTTGGGACATCATTTGAAGAGATAAATGACCGTTGACGTCGCCAGGATTCATATTGATTAGAAGCTATCTAAATGATATTTTTGTAAGTTTTCCCCAAAAATATTTCTTAAATATATAAAGCCTTAAAAGACTATGGTCCTTGAAAAGTTTCTGTGAATTTCTTCTGTGTTTCTCTTCAAAGTATGTCTGCTGTGTTAATTAAACATTCATCACAAGACCTAATTTTTCCAAGACAAAATTACATTAACTATAATGGCGTAAATACTCATAAATATACGCGCACGTAACTCAAACGCAATTTCTATGTTAACAAGGATAGGCGAGTTATCGTATTTGTACCGCTATCTGGGTGCAAAATACACGGGGTGAATATTTTACACATTTTGTTTTACGTCTCAACGTATTCACGGTAAATAAACATTTCCTAGAGTTTTTTTATTTCGTCTTTTTTTTGCGAAGTGACGTTAGTCGAAACACACACTTGAAATGTTTCGAGTGCTCTATCTAACAAGACTCTTGAGAATTTGGTTTTCAAGTTTCGATATGCGATAGTATGACTGATATTATATTGGTACAAAGTTTAGGAGGATGTTAAAAAAATATGTATATGAGTTGTTTATGGTTATGAAACACTTATGTTCTATTTTTGTATCAAAATACGTGATATCATAATATTCTTTTGTACAATTTCAGTCTTTCAAACTTCTTTTGAAGTTTTCTTTCCACGATAGAGCTCTAGACGTGTTACTAACCTCTTTTTTTTCACTAATAATGTCCAAAATAAAAAGAAATTATACTCTATATTTAATAAACTCTATATTTTTTTATAACTATAAACTAAAACAGAATACCAACCATCTTTTCAATTAGCGTATAAAAAAATAATATAAATATCTACCTATATTAATATTAGGTAAAATATGTTTGTTGTAATTTTTAGAACTATTGAACCAATAATTCAAATTACTTCACAAACCTGTGTATATAATCCAACTGGATAACTCAAAATCCACGCAGACAAAGAAGCAAACAAAACGTTATTTACTAAATAAAATAGTATCTGTTTTACTTGGGTACTTTATTATTTAAATACGAGTTCAAAGGTTTACTAAACCAAGAGATTATTTCTTACTAACTTATGTGAAACATACAGCCTTGATATAACTCCTTTTATATCTTATCCTTTCTGATAAGATATATTCCAATGTTATTTTATGTATAAAGCTTTTAAATTATGTAAAATTTCAATCAGATCGTATATACAATCTGGAAACGGAAAAATAGATCACTATGTTTAGAAAATAGCCTTGTATTGAACATGTTATTTTATATATACACTATATTTTATGTATAAAGCTTTTAAATTATTTAAAATTTCAATCAGATCGTATACAATCTGGAAACGGGGAAATGGATCATTATGCTTTGTGAATCGCTTTGTATTTAACAGTTTTGAAGGTATCTTAATTATAAATGTATCACTAATAAATAGATACATATTTAGTACGTTCTACTTCTAACTTAAGTTAATAAAATAAAAGTTATAGTTTAATAGCTTTAACCTGCAGCTTTGCACGTGGATCATTTCTTCAAAGTATTATTTCGGGATAAAAGTAGGTCTATGCTTTTCTCCAAATCATGCTTGTGGTCTATGCAGAATTTTATTCAAACTAAACTTGGATTCCTTCGTTTGGGGTTCGGGTATAAAGAAGTAATAAACAAGCAAAACACTTTCGGATTTCTAATGTTACTATGGATATAAGTGACGTATTCTTTAAGTTTTTTGAGTTTTATATGAAGTATATTAGAGTACCATATTATTTTCTAACAAAAGATGCTATGAGATGAGCCACATCCACATCTGAACAAAGGTGAACAATAACCATACAACTGATAGCCGCTCGACCAAAACAATAATCTGAAAGCATGGGATACGGAACAGGTAAACACAAATCGGTTACCTATTTATACGAAAAATAGATACACTCAACCATTCGGCCGATCATAAAATTGATCGGCACAAACAATTTTTATCGTAACGCCGACGCGCGACGTGCGCATTCATCAAAAAACATAAATACCTAAGCGTGGGTAAGGAGATACCCCTACGGCGAATACAAGCGAAAACGATTGATCATTATTCATTCCTTCAGCTGACAGATTGTGATGTGAAACACTTCGGTGTAATAACTTTAACACGCTTCGGCGTCTCCTTGATAGATGTTTTTTGAAATAACGAAACGTTAACATGTGTTTTTTTTAGAGCTGGAATACGACCGTAATTACGTCATCGGTACGTGTAAGCTTTTGTCTCAGATCGTGATGAATGATATCACTGTAGTGACAACGATAAACCAACATTCGTACATGTTTTTATAAAACGCAGACATCGTAAAGCGTCGTTGAATGTATTGTAGTTGGAGTAATCGTAAATTATTTAATTACGGCTTAACATAGGAAGAATTTCATAACAAAGTGACAAAAATAATTTTCATCAACAATGTTTAAAATGACCTTTGATCTTTTAATGTTTACATTTTGTCTTGATTAAAAGGGCAATTTTCCAGAAAAGTCATAAGGATGCATGTATATATATATATTTTGGTCCATCTATCATATATGTAGAAGTGGTCGTAGAGTTACATAATTTTTTACCAGATTTCAAATTATGTAGAAATACATATTTTTAAAGTGATTATGTGGTATCTATTTTGATAGATAGGTATTACATAATTAATTTAAAAAAAAAACAAATTGTCAAGTTTTATGTGATAAAAAGTGATTTATTGATATTTTCTTTACACAGTGTTTGCCGAGTTTTTCCTTTTCTAATTAAATTAAGAAATCTACATCCTGTCATTTTTGCGATAGATCTTGGAAATATAACATGTTTGTGTTGTGTGGTTAACATCAACGTTTTATTTTTCGAAACCACTAAATTCATATCTACTTAATGCTACTTACATTACTAGTGAAAAATTACCTAACATCCAAAGGTAGAACTCGAGAAAACCTAAGATGTTATTCCTCAAAGGTAGATTATTATTATTATCAGCCAATTATGTGTCACTGTAGTGAGACATACTCTTCTGTTCTGCAGAGCAAAGGCTTTTTTCCTTTTTCTATTTGTCAAAGTTGAATAATAAAAAAAGACATTTGCATGATCAAAAATTAAATATTATACACGAATAAGGATCATGACGATTATACTAGAACTATAAAAAGACAATATCTATGGGAATACATGACGACTACTATAGGTCCATCTATATTTAGCAATGGACTTCTCAGAATCATTAGCCTAATGATTGGGGTTAAAACTGGAGCGCGGTTGGAATGGCTAAACTTGCGGTTTAAACTAAATTACATTTAGAATTATTTAGTTGTAGTAATTATTTAACTTTCTTATTTAGGTCAAGATGCACCTCTTTTGCAATAAAGGTGATGAAAAAAAGATATTATTCTTCCAATTTAATTTTTGGAAAAAAATAATTTTCGCGGCTTTGCAGTCGTGATTCAATTTTTTTTTTACATTTTTATATATTCTAAGCCAATTCCCGGCCCATAAACTAACTTAATGCAAAAAAATACGTCGATCCATTGCTTCGTTGCTGTATGAAAGATGGACGAACTAAGAAACACACTTTGTATATATACCTATATTATTAGATTGATATGTGCAAAGTTAGTACCATCAAAATAAAATCTAAAAAGGAAAAAAAAACAAATCACACCAAAACATAACAACTTCAACCATATCTCAAAAATTATCTTAAAAGGAATAAGCCCGCCCTCTCCTATCAAAATTAATAACAAACTATTAATTTATCTCACGTCAACCATTAAGAGTCAGCTAAGTGACAAAAGAAAAACACGGATGCCGGCAAGGCATCTGTCTTTTCATAGTCAACTTAACTAAAAGGATTAAAATGATATCTTCCGTCGTCTGACAGCCAGTGTGGTCTGCCAAGCGTTAACAGAAAACCTCCTTTGTTAAAGAATTTTGTTACCTTAAGCTTTTAATTCCTTTATACCATTGCTTTTTAATTTTAGCATTTTATAAAAGGGTTGATTTTAATCCCGATTACGTGTACTTTGAAAACGTTTTGGATGTCTTTTGTTACAATTTTAGTTTCTATTCATATTGCGGTAAGTTCATTTCGATTTCTTTGAGATATTATTGTATATAATGGAATTATAAAGGTTATATGCGTCTTCTAATCCTATTATTTCTTAAATTTATATAACTGCTACTATAACAGCAGCAACTTAAAAAACTGTTTTTATATTAGATTGCATGCCTTCTTGAGGTAGAAGTGATAAAGCAACATGATTGTTGAATTATAAATTTTATTCATAAATTTACAATAGCCTGCTATAAACCACAACATCCGTAAAAATAGGCTTCCCTGGGTTCTCAGAAATCTTGATAGGGTTTTAAATCGATTGTGTTAAGGCATGCAAAATATTCCGTAACTTAGGAGGTTTCTTTGGCTGAGGTAACAAATTTCTCACAGAGAGACTGGATTTTTGTCCAAAAAATCGTGGCATACTGTGAATTTTTAAGAACTGAAGCTTAGTAAAAAAGTTTCAACAATTTGCATACAAATGTCAACAAAATCGAGCCCACATTCATATTTAAATACTCCTGGAGCAATAACAAATCAGTGTAGGAATGATAAATATGAAATCCAGTTCCACTTTTAAAAGCAGCTGATGCCTGGTTTTATTCAAAGTTTGCGGTTTGGGAGACATACAGTCGATCGCTTAAAGCTCCGAAAAAAATAATTTATTGTAATAAGTCGTCGTGAGCATTCGCCACCGCTCGGCTCATCTCGCCCCGCTCCGCACCCCTCTCCCGAGCGTATACTCGACTCGACTGCAATGCCTTTACCAACATTCAGTCGACTGGTAGTAGCGTCTGGGCACGGTCGCGCCACACGACGCTCTGATCGGACTTACGTTACAGTGAAAACACGCTTATCACTATCGCGATACATTATTAAGTTAAGGACTTAGTCAAAAAAAACTACTTAAATTATATTATGAAGACATTTTATACAACACAACAGTGAATTTTGAACGTTTTAGCAAAACGCTAGTGTGGACAGTTACAGTGAAAATTTTACTAACGTTATCAAGGACGCTAAATTACCGGATTGTGAATAAATCGACGCATCATGACTATTGCCCCGACAAGGACTATTTGTTAAATTAAAGTCGAAATAGTGTTCATAAATTGATGGATACTACACATCCGGCAAGGGGACGCAATACGCGAACGCCGACGGAAAAAACATGACACTGAGCTTACCGTGTCTTGTTTTCTTTCTTCCTTGATATTTGATTTCCCCCATGATGGCTCTACTGCAAACTTCTTCAAGAAAACGTCTTTGCCAAATCTTGTTTTGGTTTTTCATTGGCCTCAACGTTGCTGATCAGAGTTCTCTACCACTGAAATATGAAGCTCCTGATGACTGCCAGTGGTGGCTTAGAGGTCCAAATGACGCACATGAAGTTTCCCTCACGTGTAAACTACGTACAATAAACAGTGAATTTGATACAACAAACTTCAGTGTCATTCCATCAGAACACACCACATCTTTAAGAATAGAGTGCAATGAAGAAATGATGTATAAAAGCTCCCTAGACGACCGGAGTTTTGCACATCTGGTAAAACTACGTGAACTTGTTTTAGATAACTGTAAAATTGGAAGATGGCCGCCTGGCGTACTGTCCGGCTTGAGAGACCTCCGAAATTTAACGATTCGAACGAAAAACACAGAGTGGGCCGCTATGAGTTTAGAGATAGCATCAGAAAGCTTCACGGCTGTTCGACAGTTGGAAAAGTTAGACCTCAGTTTTAATAACATCTGGTCGTTCCCCGAAAACTTGTTTTGTCCGTTAACTAATTTAGTGTATTTGAATGTGTCATCGAATCGTCTACAAGATGTGAGTGATTTGGGATTCAGAGAGCGTGCAATGCATCAAGCTCTGATTAGCGAGCAAGATGGGCCACCTCCCTCGGCACCGTCTATGTCACACGCAACCTGCTCATTAGACATTGAAGTCCTGGATGCTTCAAGCAATCACTTTGTGTTGATGCCAGAAAATGGATTTATGGCACTACGTAGATTAAAAGAACTACACATACATGATAACGAAATTTCAATGGTTGCTGATAAAGCTTTATCTGGATTAAAACAGCTGCAGATAATTGATCTTTCAAACAACAAAATCGTCGCTCTTCCTCAGGATTTGTTCAAAGATTGTAGACCGGTTATCAAAGAAATATACTTACAAAACAATTCTATCAGTGTGCTTTCACCAAGCCTTTTCGCCAACTTAGATCAGCTGTTAGCATTGGACTTATCTAATAATCATTTAACAAGCACTTGGATTAATGAGAATACTTTCACCGGTCTAATAAGAATGGTCTTGTTGAATTTGTCAAACAACAGATTAACAAAGTTAGATCCCAAGATTTTTAAAGATTTATACACTTTGCAAATTCTTAACGTTCAGCACAATATGTTGGAGAGCATCGCTGCCGATACATTTGCACCAATGAATAATCTGCACACGTTGATCTTATCATACAACAAGATATCTCATATCGATGCTTACGCCCTAAACGGTTTATATGTGCTGTCTTTGCTATCTATAGACAACAACCACCTTGAAGAGCTTCATCCAGAGGCATTCAGAAATACATCCTCCCTACAGGATTTGAATTTAAATGGAAATCGTTTAAAGAAAGTGCCCATTGCGCTAAGAAATATGCGATTACTAAGGACTCTTGATCTGGGAGAGAATCAAATAACGTCATTAGAGGAACCCGGCTTTGTCGGATTGCATAACGTATATGGCCTCCGTCTTATTGGAAATAAAATAGAAAACATAAGTAAAGATGTGTTATCAGATTTACCGTCCTTGCAAATTTTAAATCTTGCCCGTAATAAGTTGAAGCACATTGATATGAATGCCTTTGAAACTTTATCAACTTTACAGGCTATAAGGTTAGATGCCAACCAACTCACAGAAATTCAAGGCCTGTTTGTAAATATTCCATCTCTTTTATGGCTGAATGTGTCCGATAACCAAATAGAGTGGTTTGATTACACTGTTATCCCCTCGGGACTTCAGTGGTTAGATCTTCATAGTAATAATATCAAAGAACTAGGAAACAACTATCGTCTAGATAAAGAACTTCGCTTACAAACACTAGACGCAAGTTTTAACAAAATGACTAAAATATCAGCTTACTCAATTCCCAGCAGTGTGGAGTTGCTGTTCCTGAATGATAATCAAATTACACAAGTTGAAGCTCAAACTTTTGTTGGAAAAACCAATTTAACGAGAGTCGATTTGTATGCAAATCAGATAACTAGTATGGATCTCAATGCGCTTCGTCTAACTCCGGTCGATCCGGGACGGCCGCTACCCGAATTTTATATTGGTGGAAACCCGTTTCAGTGCGATTGTACTATGGAGTGGCTACAACGCATCAACAAACTAGACCATCTTAGGCAACACCCTCGTGTTATGGACTTGGAGAGCATTTACTGTAAATTATTGTACAATCGTGAAAGGACTTATATTCCGCTTATCGAAGCGGAATCGTCTCAGTTTTTGTGTACTTATAAAACTCACTGTTTTACTCTGTGCCATTGTTGTGATTTTGACGCCTGTGATTGTGAAATGACGTGCCCATCAAACTGTACGTGCTATCATGACCAACCGTGGTCAGCAAATATTGTGGACTGTTCGGCTGCTGGGTATTCTGAAATACCTAGTAGCATACCTATGGACGCTACTGAACTATATTTAGACGGTAATAATTTTGGTGGTTTGACAAGTCATGCTTTTATTGGACGTAAGAACTTAAAAATATTGTATGCTAATAACTCTAATATTGACGCATTGTATAATAATACGTTTAGTGGACTAAAACGCTTAACAATATTGCATTTAGAAAAGAACAATATAAAAGAGTTGCTAGGTTTTGAATTGTCGCCTCTGGAGAATTTGCGCGAATTGCATCTACAAGACAATAAAATACATTATATCGATAATCGAACCTTCATGGAGTTGAGGCATTTAGAAGTGTTGCGCTTGGAAGGAAATAACATTTACGGCTTCGCAGTGTGGCAGTTCACGATGAATCCATATTTGGTAGAGATAAGCCTCTCGCGGAACCTTTGGTCGTGCGATTGTCAATACATGCATAAATTTCGCAATTGGTTTAAAAATAACCTAGGAAAAGTGGAGGATGCCCAAAAGATTACATGTATATTCGATAACGTAACAAACGCAGTTGGACCGCTAATGGCCGATTTTAACTCCACAATTTGCACGAGTCATGTGGGAGGAAGCTCTTCCATAATAGAAAATCAAGTAATTAATGATTATCTTCCCCTGCTGCTAATATCTCTCTGCGTGTTTATTACGAGCTCGGCATTAATATGCGGTATATTTTATTGGCGACGTGAGCTTCGAGTCTGGATTTACTACCACTGTGGATTCAGAATGTGCTACAAAAGCACAGCTTTCGATGATGAAGCCGACAAAGATCGCCTATTTGACGCCTACATAAGTTATAGCGTGAAAGACGAAGCGTTCGTCGCTCAAATGTTAGCGCCCGGCCTAGAATCCACCGACCCAAGTTTCCGGCTCTGTCTACATTACCGAGACTTTAATGCTTCGGCTTACGTAGCTGATACCATAATAGAGGCCGTAGAGTCATCCAAGAGGACAATAATAGTCTTATCTAAAAATTTCATCAACAACGAATGGTGTCGCTTCGAATTCAAAACGGCACTCCACGAAGTACTGAAAGAGAGACGAAGAAGACTGATAATAATATTGCTAGGCGAACTACCGAATAGGGACATCGATCCGGAGCTCAGGTTATGTTTGAAGGCGAACACGTGTATAGAGTGGGGCGATAGACAGTTTTGGCAAAAGTTGAGGTTCGCGATGCCGGACTTGCGGAAGTGTCAGTATCACCGGTCGACAGTGAATATTTACGCTTCGGTGTCCCCGGTGGGGGCCGGGCGGGCGCCGGCGCCGCCCCCTCCGCCGCCGCCGGGCAAGCTCCCCCCTCTGCTCGGCGACGGGCTGGCCCTGTCGGCCAGCGTACACACGCGCGACGTGCACCCCCACCGCATGCCGCCGCAAGCGCAGCTCTGGGCGTAGCGTATGCTCCAACGCAGGTAAACAGACACTGAATTTACTTGCAACGCTTAAGCGTATTAGTCCAATAAAATGGTGATAATTAATTTTAGGTTGTTCCACGTTATATTTATTGTATAGAATAAGATTTACGATGCCTGACACGATTATCATTTATTTGTATAGATTAGGCTGCTAGTTTTATTTTAAGTTGTTACGGAATAATTTCCTGATTTCTGCGATAATAATTTATAAACTACGGATAATCCGATGTAAATATTAATTTTGTTAAAAAAATATTTCAGTGACTATAAATATAATCGGATCGCTTAAATATTATATAATGCCAAAGTTTAAAACTTATAGCTATGTACAGATGCATTTATTAATATAGTTTTGTTAGAAGGAGAACATTGTCAATAAAGAGTCTGTAAATATTATGATTTTGTATATAAAACTGTAAATATGCAAAATAATAACTATTATTATAAAAAAAAACGAAAACAAGAAATACACATTTTTTTAAATTTATTTCCTTTTGTTTCATTTCTTGAGTTACCTTGTTTGTGTTCGAGATTTTACATTTTGGTTTGTTTGGTTCAGTTTTCAATAACACAGAACAAAATATAGCAAAAACAAAAATGTCAAGTAAGAACCTATAACCTACAAGTATCGACAAAGTTTAAAATACTCATCGGCATGTTAAAATGGAAGTAGGTTCGAGCACTAACTCAGCCAATATGCAAACATATTGAAAATTGAAAGTCACTCTAGCAAAGTTCAGTAGGTACGGGTAAATGGTACCCGTAGTTCTCACTGCATAATGTACTTCGATGTTGAAGTTCAGTACATTCGTGAATAGTACGAACACTTACCAAACTAGTAAAATTAACACAGAGTAATTCACTTGATTTAACTTGGTACTAAACTACTAACATACCCATGAATCTCAAATTCGACAGTTCAGTCTAAATAAAACAGATGGTTGACGATATTAATTAAAGAATCTAATATAACTGAAGTGCTACAAAACTAGAATGATCTAAATAAAGATTTTGAGAAATAAAAAGAAACTTGAGTAAATATCTATTAAATATT
The DNA here is from genome assembly GCA_936450705.2 of Protodeltote pygarga. Lineage (NCBI taxonomy): Eukaryota > Metazoa > Arthropoda > Insecta > Lepidoptera > Noctuidae > Protodeltote > Protodeltote pygarga. Next base: position 9,594,555 of record OW388257.2, on the reverse strand, counting down.
TGTTCAGTAACTAATTGAAATTAAAACATCCATCAATACGAATGATAAGATGAAAGAGGATATAAGAGATACTATAGAGAAAATTGTATTATAAGGGTTTTCTTTCATCATCAACTGAAAAATGTAAAAGCATTATACCTACATAAATTACACCTTTTAGGCTTGAACTTATTCAATAAAAAAAAATCTTGTTTGCAAGGGAAAAATCCCTTAAAAAAAAAAGGAGGAAGAACTTGTCTTAAAAGTAGATAGAAATTATTTTAGAACTTCCTACCTTAACTAATTCAATTTGACTCTCAAGTTGAGAAAAAAAGGGAATAAGAAAGTTGGGGCTGTCGAATTTATCGTACCTAATACGAAATGTAGAAAGAAAAATAATAAATGTAGGCAAAGAATTAATGTGACTAATGCTAGACATTAATTTTATTGTTTTTAGCGAGTAACCGCAGACATAAATGACGTAATGTTTATTTGAGAAACAATAACGCATCATGAAATATAGAGCTATCACTTACAATACATTTTGCGCGCTGTATTTGTTCAATGCAAACATTTCTAACGTAGTAGCACTTACTGGTATATGTAATGTAGAATGTTTATTCAGGTTCAGACAATTGAAATGTTATACAAAATCTTTTTGAACATTTTATGACCAAATCTTGTGCATTGTTGTTCTTTAATTATTCTAAGCAACTTTAAAAGACATTTTAGAGTTGCTAAGAATAATTTTAACTAATTCATGAGCCTAACTTACATTTTGTCCTATTTCAAATTGGTAGCTCAGAGGAATAGCAGACAAAATGTTACCATTCTAACTACTCTACATAAAATCAGGATAGTAATATCCTCCTGACCGAATTTCGGTCACAGCGGCCAATCTCAACGGAGATTAGCCAATTACGCAGGAGATATTATAGTGCGCAAGTGTGTGCGCAAACACAGGTGCACTCTCTATTCCCTCACTCTCATGGTCCAATGGGACGGCCTTCCGACACGATCGGAGAGAGATCAGGCGCAGGGCCAACAGCTTTACGTGCTTGAAAAAAAAAAAAAACTAGTAGGTAGGTACTATAAACAATGATCGAAATGTGGTTTGTAGAATAACTGGAAAAATATTGTTTGGTATAGGTATAATATACTTAATGTTTGAAATAAATATAAATATTATTTTATGCGATTCAACATACAAAGATATGGACTACCTTTGTTCTGCAGTAATAAGATACAGGGTTGTAATAATATAAAATAATGTCGTAATAATTCACTAAAATTTATTTTTAATTTTGGCAACAGGTTGGTAATCTATCACCACCTTATTTAGTAAGCAATTAAATTTTCACCTAATCGTGAATCCTAAATTGATTGAGTCCATTGAGAAATTAAGTACACGCATAGGCTACCATCGCTCAATACAAGGAAAAACTCGTCTAAAAAATAGGTATCTATAATATTTAACAGAAATTCTTTACTTTTCTGTCTCGCATCGCCATGATCATATATCTACTATAAGTAGCAATTCGCCCTTTGACTCGTCAGACAATTTTCTTCCCATTATGAACATACACGCAGCGATAAATTCTCATATTTTTCACCCCACAATGCCAACTTATGTATCCCTAGCTACTAGTAACGGCATCTAGTCGTCAACTCATGAAACTCCTATTATCTGTTTGCGGACAAATCAAAACGAAATCAACATCAGTTATTTTTGTCGTTGGCACCCTTATCAAATGAACGTAGGGTCAGTTATGGGGGTGCCAGGCGTTTTGAGTTTCTTCGGATAGTGTTTAAAGTGTTTAAGTTTGGAGTCTTGATGCCTGATTTCTGTTTTGATGAAGATTTAGTGCTGTAGGTTGAAATAGTGCCCAATTACTACAAATAATTTAGCCTATAAATAACGATATGTTAGTCAAATAAGAATACAAAGAATAGGTGCATAACTTCGTTATTTCCATTCCATTAAGTATTTAACCTTTGACTTCGTGACAAATCTCTGGTTTTCCTGATTTTGGCACAAGTTTGGTTTCGCACTGCAGTAAATAACGATTGCTTCGTTGCAGGCTAGAAAAAATATAAAGGGAAGTAGCTGACCCAATAATTTGTTCAGTCAATATTTCACGGTATTTGTCACTTATTTTTAGGATATTTTATTTGTCGGTACAAGTGAAACTTCCTTTCCAACGCAATATCTGTCTCCTCGCGTCAACAAAATCTGGTGTCGCTAGTCAGTGTAGAAGTAATGGGAAAACTTGTTTGCTACTGTGGCCAATGTGCCGAGCAAATTTATGATACGTAGAAGTCTTTATGACAAGTTTATGTGGGCTAACCTTTTGTGGAGGGTCACAATTGTTGATATTTGTTCGATTTTCTTTAGTTTAAATCTTATAAGGAGGTGATTTAAAATCTAGTGTTCAGTTTTATGGAACTGGAAACACATTTAAATCAGCTTTAGTATAATACGTCTATAATATTAATATATCATATTTCAAATTAATATTTCTGATTATAACTATTTTAAATTAAATTGCATCAATTCGTATAATTGTAAAAGTAGACTTCGTTCGCGTGAATTTTATGATTCAGTATAAATATAGGCATATATAAAGCTTAGTGTAGCTTGACTAAAAATAAATTTGATAGATATTTATAAATTTTTTGCTAAGGGCCGTAAATTTTTTTGGTGCCAGTGTTCCTAATAGAATTAAATTTTAAAGCTTTTTTAAAATTACATATATATATATATCTATTTTTAAATTAAATAAAAATACCCATCTATCAAACCATATTAGAAGCTAAATTCAAATACGTACGTTATGCAAATTAAAATAAGTTATCAGGCTTTCTCCCTAACAATGCGTTCAGGGAACGTCCTGTCCAACTAACGAGCATCAATACACGTCCAAAAGTTTTAAACTAAACAATAAACGCGTGTATAATAATAATTTAATCCAATATTTCGGGTCCAGTACCGGACACAGCCACGGTAATGGAATTAGTTTTGTAATTAACTTACTTTATCGTTAAAAGGGGGTACTCAGTACTATCAGCGTTGAAAATTCAAGTTGCCATACATTTGTATGTTGAAATGGAAATTACCGAACCACAGCAGTATTTACTAAAGTTAAGAGGGACGAAGGTTTAATCTGTTTGTGGTACTATTAGACATAAATACGACCAAACATTATATGTATTAAGGAATGGCTGTACCACGGCCTAAATGGGGTCTATGTAAACAGTTAGGTATATGTATAAATGGGAGTTAGATTATATGTTAAAAACGTAATTTTAGATGTCGTTATGTAAGTTAGACAGTTCTAGATCAAACTCGATTTTAATTAAATACCGGAATTTTCAAATCGTTGAGTCAGGTTTATTTTACTGGAGATTAAATTTCTGATTTTTGTAATTAGTTTTTAATTAAACTTTGAATTTTCGATCTGAACTGAATGGTACGTTAGCTATTTTAAATTTTCATTAAAATTAGAATGAATATATTATGTCAAAACTTATTGATTACTGACAGAAATATTTAAAAGCAACAACAATTATATTTAATAGTGAGGTTTTAATATGAGATAGGTCGTCAATAAAAAAATAAATGTGCCCCATATTGAACAACCGAAATTCAAGGTACTCTTACCAATAAAAAAGCAATAATAAATCAATCGTCTACGGAAGAACAATTTTTAAACAATTCTAAGAAAGTATTTAACTGGTTTATGGAACACGACCATGAAATAGAACAAGATAAAACACGGTTAAAATAGAACATTAGAAAGAGATGAAAGTATAGCTATCTTTTATAAGAGTTCTACGTGTGGTAAAGGATTTTTTTCCGACAAATTCTAAGCAATTAGATCTTTGAGTCTAAAAATAATCACAATAAATGTTTAGTGTTTAGACTAGTGTTGTCATTTTTATTCATCATTGATTTGTCAGTTTCAATAGCTTTAATAATGTTTTCGATGGTAGCTAAGGCTACTTCAAGGTATCTATAGACCAAAACAGAGCCACACAATCGGTGCAATTTGATGCTGGTAGGTAAAGCGGCTTCACATCTTTGCAAGCTAAATGGCTGTGCCTGCGCGGCGGCACCAGGACGCAGAATCTGCAGCATATGCGATTTATAGTAATGGTGGGTGTACACAGAAGTTTCGTGTGTCTTTTGAATACTAAAATTCAGTTGTCAATTTTCAGTATTTGACATGCTTGTTAAAATTAGGTCGACACGTCGCGGGTATGCCGCTGGGTATTTTGTGCAAGTTTGCAAATGCGGCGGCTCTGTGGTGATAACTTCTTTAAAATTCCTACGGGTGGCTACTGTTACCAAGTGCCTTAACAATCTTATTAATCTTATGAGACAAAAATTATCTCCAAAATAAAAAGAAGCTACGTATAAGAAGACGTTTTCAATCCGACAATGGTTAAAAGAAAATAAATTAATGCAAACTTTTTGCGTAAACATAATGTAACATCGGTAATGTTATTGTGAGCGTCATGTTTATCTTTAAGGATTTCCGACGAATTTTACCATGTGTTCGACGTTTTCTTGGAATTGTGTAAATATAAAATGTTAGAATATTGCGGGTTCGATACTGCTACAGACCGTGAAACACGTACTGTGTTTTAGTAATAAATAGTAGTACTTATTACAAACTTTTTTGGACACGCTCTTATTTCTTATTTTTTCTCGAATAAATGATGTTCTTTAGGTTTCTTTTTATTTGGCTAAATATTCATAAAAAGATAAATTTCAAAGACTTAATTCCTTGAAGTTATGAATACGCTTTACCTATGGAAGTAGATTGCTAAGATGGTTATCGTAAAACGAGAAAGCAAACATAAATGACAGTGATAACAAATAAAATCCCATCTACATACTCAATACGGGCACATTCCTTTGATGCACAGCCAATGTCATTTGAAATAACTTCGGATTTCTAAATACTTAAGGATATTAGCTTACTCCCAAACATGTAGGCTTAACAAAGGAGCCATCTGCTGGAAAATGCCATATGGTATGACAAAAGAGGCATGCGCAATTTAATAGCATCATAGTTAAAAGCAACGGGTCCCTTTGAATATCGTCTAAATACACAAGTATGGAAAAAAATGTACGTTGTCATTCGATAATCCTTTACGCACTAGAGATGTCACCGTCAAAGATCAGCTTTCCTCCAACGGTGGGTTTGCGTAACTCAATACATTTATAACAAACGACATTATATCTCTAACGTAAATCTTAATGACTACGTAATAAGATCTATTATTGGTTGTTGATGAACGTCAACCACAGACCGCAGAACGAGGACAATCGAGGACAAAAAGCATCAGATAATATGCCATCCCTTAATCACATGCACTGTTGATCTCGAAAAAATATTTGGTAGTTCGAAAGCATTCTTATTTATTCGTTAACAAAATTATTTTCAAACTTCTATTTGTACATTTATAACCGGCTTACAACATACTCTGGAGTAGAATTTGTTGTCAAAATGTTAAAACTTCGCCTCGGATTGTAAACGGTCGGGTGTCGTGTTCTAAATTTGTATCGTTTTAAGAATGTTTAGGGCGCGTTCGTAATACAATAGATCTCTGGTACTGTTAATTTCACTGGGAATTCCGTGATTTTGTGCACTTTTTAGTGTCGTTAATTCAATCTGGAACTTGGTAAAGAATTTGAATGAAGTGTCGGCTCTCCATGAGAAATTTCGGAGCGCAGTAAATAGCTCCACAGAGAGACCGTCATTATGGTGAGTTCATTCCGAGTTTCCAACATTAAATTTGGATGATACTTTACTGCTGTACTGTCCTTTCGATAATAAATCCCGCAAGAGCTCTATCAACTTCAACAGCATAAAAGTCATTACAAAATTTAATGCAGAAATTAAAACAGACCATTAAATTAAACATTGACATTGTTTTAATGATTCTGTTGTTTCAAATATCTATGATTTCCAACAAATAACTCATTCCATTCCATTCTCCTGGGTATCTTTCGTATTAAAATGCCAATAATAAATTACGAACCCACATAAAACAAAACGAAATATTAGACATTTCACAACGAATTATTCAAGCAAAATTACTATTCTAAAACCTTTGGAATATTAATTGAGTCTACCTACTGAACTGAATCCGTATTAAATTTACACCACACGGGTATTATCAAATTAGACTATGAACCAAAACGCCCCAAGTGTATGTTCCGACCTTTATTTGCGTAGCAGTCGGCTTATGAATAGCATATTACTAAAGGCCTATCCCAAGCGAGGGTATATGGTTTAGATAACCCAAAGACGGCGGTTACTAGAACCGAGTGCCAATAATTGACTATCAAACTTGATATATAGCTTTCTCGGCGGCTTGACGGCGATAGTTGGATGAGTTATAGTCGGTCCTGGTCCTGGGGGAACGCGAGACATTTTGTTAAGTTGCGCAAAAGTCGTACTTTGAGCTGTGTTGAACTAATCATAACATTTCAGCTGCGTTAGGTTTATATTGAGCTTAACGTATTTTCTCGTCATAACTTTTCGTTCCACTTTTCAGCTTCTGTCAGAAATTTATCGACTTCTACATTGATAGAGAAGTTTTATGACGACGCGACTGGTGTGAGTAAATAATCGATTATTGAAGGGTACCTAACGGTGCCTAAGTTTGTGCCACCAGATGATGCTCTTCCGTGTTAAAAATATAAAATATTTGAGTGATAATCGCACTAACGATTCCAGGAAAAATCTAAGTAAAAAGACAAGTACCTATTAGAATTTTATTTTCGATCCAACCACGCCACATTTAGTTCTGCACCTTAATTCATACGAAACTGAAATCACAACACCCATTAGTCTTAGTATAAAATATTCAGATCCAAAAGTGTTTACATCTGTAGCACGATCGGTACGTAACATATGTTAGCAACGGTCTCGTTCATTAAATATTGAGGATGACGCTATAATTTACAATGAGTCCGCACTGCTTAAGCCTCGTGTTATGAAAATTTAATCAAAGTTAGCAGCCCCAAGTGTATCGGTACGGATACAGTTTAATGGGTTCCATAGCATTTCAGCGCCAGTTATTTGCATCGCAAACTTGTTTTGATCACAAAAGTTTTGTTACATTGCTATTTGATTTGAAAATACTGTACTGTAGATCGAATTTTTTGGAACAACATTGCAGATATGAATTTTTTGTTGTGGATAAAGCATATTTTGGTAGGTATTATTTTTTTATTCTAACCGTTATTTTTTTTACACAATATTTTTGTTTTTCAAATAGGTATGTTCCTAACAATAGACCTTGGAAACACATACATTAGTTACCTTTAATGGAATGGAAATACCATTATTTTCTTCTATTATTATTTACTATCTGTTCAATTATGAAAATGGTTTCCCAGATAACATGCTAGACCTTAACATTTCTGTTGGTATCAAAAACTAATTAATGCCCATTACATATTTAGTTAAAGCGGGTTCTTTGACATCTGCTTCATCGTTAGAGTAAAGAGACAACCTAAAATATGTCACCAACATTAATTCATTTTGGTATGTCATAGCCTACTAATTTGTTAAATTTACTGCCGCCTAATGGCGTCGAATCCGGGAACGCATCAATAAAATATTAAAAACTCTTTGACTTTCCTCCTATATGGAGTCCGCAAACGTATTTATGTGTCAGTTAACACCAATAACAGTTGGAGTATCATCAGCGTAAAGTCAAAACATAGGATAGTAATTTATGAGACAAACTTGTCGCGTAAAGCGTCGGGTGTGGTCCAACTAATTTCAAGAATTCTAAATTTGTTTGAATGTAACAGTCCAATAACAATAAATAAACTCTAAATTAAAATTTACTTAAATTGATTAACTTTTTATTGTTTTCTCACTTTATTAAAATTATACTTAATTTAAAATAACGTTTAGGTACTAGAAAAAATAAAAAACATGTAAATTAATTTCTAAAAATATTCAACATTGGTTTTATTTACTTAATTTTCCATATCATAAATCATATGTAAAGTATAACGCCCGGCTTAAAAGGCCCTAGCTGCAAATAATTTGATCCATAAAAAAACTCTCCTACAAAATTGCCACTCGAATGATTTTTATTTTTTCTCCGTAATGCACCGTTGCAATAATTCAACCCTATAAAAGCCGTTATAGCTGCAATTGGCTTTAAAAGATCTATGTGTCGACTTAAAATTGTACTTACATTGCTAAAAATAGATGCCATTATTGCTGAACTTTGAGCTTCATATTTTTGTAGTGAACAGGCATTTTAGTAGGTACGAGATTGCTTATATAAATTCTTTTTTTTATTAAGAAATTGTATGGTAGAATTGTGTTTATTATTCATACTAGGTTAAGGAAAAATCACAGTATTATTAGTTTTATTTAAGACTAACGTAGGTATCAGTTGTTGCTGCTGTTGTGGTTTGGGTTTCATAGTCAGAATTTAAAGATATCAAACCCAGAGGACTACCTACAAGTTTTAAAAGCTATAATAGCTGTTTAATGTAACCTCAGTTTTTAATTTAGAAAATTCAATCAATACACTCTAACTAAGAAATAAGAGTAAAAATTAAAATTAAGTAAAAATTGATAGTCATAAATGTTGTTATAGGTACTACTATTGACGAGGCAAAAGGAGTACTTATAGGAACCATAGGCGAGACCGTAGTTCTGTAGTTTCTGCCTACCCCGATGGGAAAAAGGCGTGAATTTATGTATAAATGTCTTATGTTAAAATAATTTACCAACAACAATAGGTGGCTCATCTTCCTGAAAATTCTTGATATTTTAGCCAGCGTTCTTTATGTTATGCTATAATATTAAATTCAATAGGTATTCAATGAAGAACTATGAACATTCTCGTTACTTCTCCTTTACGTAAATAATTGATCCTAAGCATCTAAAATCATTATTTTACTTCACTCGACCAATTTCGCTTAAGTACATACATTATCTCAGTCATCCTCTCCATATCGCGCCTGGATTATCGTGTGATCTGATAATTTTCATACAATATCAATATGTAACGTTTAGGAAAATTAGTTGACGCACGTTCCAAATTCAAGTGAGTATCTATTATAAGCTTTGCGCTCACGTTCTAATTTACTTTAGCAAATAATAAAATTTAAAGGCAAAAATGTGCGCAAAGAGTTTTAAAAATAACTAGATATTTGTGCAAGGTAAACCTTTTAGAATATTTTCGTTGATTCTATAATTTTCTGATCAGTTTAGAATAAAATTGTAAGCTGCGAGAATAACAATTTAAAAACAAATTTGATTTCTATCTAGACTTATTCGAATGATATAAAGGCAATGCTAGACAAATGTGTAGTAGGTAATTACAATTCATCATGTACCATTTATGTTTGGTCTTTGTTGCAAATTTTTGAAGAAATTATAATAATTATCTTAATTGGAGATAAAATACACCATTTTCACATTGCGCCCTAATTTTGCCCGTAAGATTATGTGATGTTAAACACCAACATTTTGCCAATTATTTAGTCGCCAGTAAATCCTAAATGTGAATGCTGGACCATCGACTACCATACAAAATATCTCTTAGACATGCAAATAAGACTACACAATTATCTCAATAGTTTAAAGCTTGTCCTTCTGTACTAAAAGTCGCGGGTTAGATCCCCCGCTAGGAAAATGTAATGCCCCATCTGAGATTGTAGGTATTAAAGTGCTTTAATTAATCACTTTGCCCACAACATGTATAACAGATACTTTCCATGACTTCTGTCTGAGTTAGGAGTTCTAAGATATCAATACGATCATTAAATCTCACATAGAAATCTCTAAAGTCCCCAGCACTTATTAAATTCAAAGTTATATTCAAATTCTCCACCACATTCGATGATATCGGTACTAGATCTGCTTCTAAGGTCGCCTGAGCCGACAGAAATAAGATACTGTTCCTTATACACAAAAAACAAACGAGTTCCACTAATACTGGAGATTGTCACCGGCGATAAAATGGAAACGAGAATCCTTTCTTGATATCGGTGAAATACGCGATGTGTTTCGCTGTTAGTATATTCTTGTTAAATAAACAAGAAAGCTAGTATTTTATGCTTACTTAAACTTATAAGTTGGTACACGTACGTTCAGAAAAAGTATTAGTTTTGGAAAAGGATTCATAATATTTGAATCTGAATTCGTAGCTATCATCACTCATACTTTTAGTTCACCAAATTGCTGCTTTAGATATTTTATAGCCTGTTACAGTTTCACAAAAATATTTTTAACGTTTTTAGAATATTGCGAACTAGATTCATACATCTATACCTACATATTTTGAATTTATTCACGCACAGATACAATATAAATATTAACGTAACGGTCAATTTGCATTAATAGTGGTTACGAGAAGACAAATTGTAGGTTAGTTCAATAATACGCGAAATGATATTTTTAATTATCTGCACGGTAGGCCTAATGTAATATATACCTAAACAAAAAAAGATAAAGACTCACAAGAGCAACAACAATCTAAACTTTAACCAAAACTTTACTTTAGGACTATCAATTGTATTTAGTTTTAGAAGTAAATTATCAACTATTATTTATCAACTTTTATTACCAATCGAGCTACCAACCTTTTTCACTGCGCCTATTGCTGCGCGAATCAAATTTTGATTTGAAACGTCCAAGATCGATAATATCACGTAATAATCAATCGTGGATGTCTAAAATGTAAGTAAGCTCATATTAAATATCTCTGCATCATTATCGCATCAGTTGAATTATATTTACTGTTGAATTGATTCACGGCGCAGTAAATTTAGCCTTAACGATACGCGTAGGAAGGTCGAAAAAAATAAACTAAACACATAAATACAAATTTTTCAAATTTATCAACACCAATAAACATCTAGTCAACACTTCTAAATTAACAAAGCCGCGGGCTAAAGCTAGTATTTCACATAAAGTACCGTATTTTCTCTAAGGTGTTCCTTAACAGATAATAAGAAAATAATCTTTTGAAACTCATTATGCAGCGTTAATAATATTTACTGCTAAGGCAATGGGTAAGCTGGAAATGTTAGCACCTGGTCTCCCAATGTGTCAAGTAAAGTTCGACGTGGTCATAAATACGAAGCAAAAGTTTATTTTCTAACGCCTTAAGGCAAATTTAATTATCATGTAGACGACGGAAATCTCATACATTGGTACTTGACGCCTACAGATAAATAAATCAACGCGGTACCGCTGCCATATTTCAACGGGCAACTTAAACAATAGTTAAAATACTAGTGTCGATGTTCAAGAATAATTATTTGGGAACATTTTAAATAAATCAATGAATAAATTAGAGGCTGCTATTACGCATGATTTAGATGGCAGCTCATCTGTTACGAACAAATTGCGTTCGGGGCTTTAAGTTTTAGAAGAACAATATTTATGTATAAAAATTTACTCGCTTTCAAGGAAATATTTATCTAAAGTTGTTTACATACATCATATTTTTTCATAAATAATATAGCTTCACAATATTATAATACAATGTGCTTCCATTATGATATAATCCGGAACAACGTGTCGATGTAATTTTATGGATAGAAATAGGTAAAAGAGTGATATAGCGTACTTTTTCCCGGAATAATACAATTCACGGAAACAAAACTGCGGGAAAAAGCTATATTAGAAATATTTAATAAGAAATTTGAAAAATTTAATAACCTATCATGTGCTATAAACATGTCAAAAAATCACAAAAAAATAACTATATTAGAAAGGTAGAAATATCCTTACTTCTTCTGCAATAGTAGGTATTAAATACTCGTACTATAACTCTACTGAGACGATCAGTGCTTACCGTTTACGAATCGCCCGATCACGCTTCAGTGGAGTAGCGCTTAGCTATCGGCTCAGGAATATTTTATGACTCTTTTTATTTAGACGTGATTCTATTACATATTAGTGGCAATAAAACTGAGGGATATTATTGCTTTCAGAAGAAATTCAAGTATTTTCTCTTAGTAAAGTATTCGTCGCAATATGACAACGATTTCTTCATAAAAGTTGATGATAGCTGTATATCTATCTTATACGTTTTTGTTTTCTTTTGTACAAAGATTTTCGGTTTTATACGTTTTTAATGTGATGTTTTGGTACACTTCAACTACGAAACGAGTTACTCGTAAAACAGTTTCTTGTAAACCAACCATCATCATAAATTTCAAACTAGACAAACCGAAGAATCTAACCAATACATTCAACCCTTTAATTCATCGGAGGACTCCAATAAAAAATAAAATTACCCAAGTTTTGTTTTAAAAGACCCACAAAAAGAGCTAGCGACGTTTTAACTTTTTTAATTCCAGTAAGGCATGGTAATTAAGAGGAGGTTTGCTAGTTCCAACGTAGTGGCTCCTAAACGTAGTCCTGACTGACATTAAAGCAAGGGAATGGTGCACTAATCCAGGGATATAGCGGGCTTCTAGAATAGTCTAGAAAATTACTGTTGAGGTTAATGAACTTGAGCGCTCATAGCGTGAAAAGTTTTTATATTTGGAACGTTGCTCGCACGTGTTTATGTTGCCAGTGTATAATTTTGCGTAATAAGTAGGTGAGTTTTTATAACGCCTTGTTAGGAGGCTTGTATGCAGTGATTGAGTTGTTTAGATTAACACGGACATTGAAGAAAACGGAAAAACAATTAAATATCCATTAGCTTTTTTATAATGGACTCTAATTTCCCTTGTCGAAGAATAAATATTATGTTTTTAAGTTTTTGTTCATAAACTTGTTTGCTGGTAAAATGAATTTCCCTTCAAATAAAAAAGGGCTAGAGACATGTAAGAGCTACGCATATGAATTTTTTATCAGAACACTACGACTTTATTGTTTATCATAAAATACCTACCGAAACAAAATACTACTTACATCTCATGCCTTATCTCAATGTAATCTGATAAAGGAAAAACTTTTGTAAATCTCACTGTTGGGGGCTTTGCAATAGTTTCACTCAAAAGATCGTATCCAGTAACTTTGCATCTACGCTTTTATCCTCCGGGACTCCAACCATATAAGGATTAGGAATTCGTGCGGATTTGCTTAAAGGGAAGGCGGGGAAAATTGAGAATTGTTTTCTCTACCGCACAGTGAGCAAGACTCGGGACCGAAATGTTTGAGACACACGAACATGTCGTGTAATTATGTAAGACTTTTAAATTTAATTCACTTTTTTTTTAAGTTATTTTAATACTTTTTATTGTTTATTCAGGAATTAACAATTATACATTTAAAAATAAATTTAAAACTACATTCACTTAATACACAAACTTATAAATAAAGTAATCGATATGTAAGATAAACTTAAGTATCGATGGTCGAAGATCGAAATTTAAAATCACCAAATGGAAAAACATCGGTAAATCCATGTCAAATATCACGTGATAATTTACTTAAATATTTGGGCAATTCCAAAATTAATACGTTAAAACAGGCAATATTGTCCTAAAACCCAATCAAAGCACAGTATCATAAACATACAGCCAATAAAGAGTCTCAAAGAGTCAACTCGCAAATTGCAACCCATTCCCAAATTTGTTTATTACACAAACTGTTAATTGTAGGGACTTTAGAAACTCGTTGCAAATTACTCCCATTTTTGTACGTGTCGCATTTCAAAGTTAATTAAGTCTGTTTTTCCGGACTTTATTATTCAAGGTCCAAATGTGATTAACCAGGTATAATAACAAACATTTTATTGAGACATTACGTACGCCGTGAACCTTTGGTCGTAAAAACGTGATGCGGTAAGAATGGACGCGTGATCAGTTGGTGTTAAGGAAATAGTTTCCTAATTAGCTCTTGTAGCTATAATAAAACCGCAACGTTAAACAGAGATTAGTTTGAACAGTAAGTCAGAACTCAGAAGGTATGTCGTTATTAGGTATATCTAATGGCATTAATAACAAATCAAGAGACAGCTGCTATTGACGTGATTTCCATTGTAGTTTGGATATTGCGTGAATAAATTATTGGTCAACTATGAAGTTTATGACAAAGTAATACTACCGAATCAGAAAACTAAACTTTGTTCTGAGTTAAAGTCGAAACACACAGCATGCTTATATGCCCTTTGTACAACGTTAGGTATGTTGTACAAAGGGCATAGGTATTAAGTAGCACGAACAAGAGCAAGAGCTAGATTAAAGATCTCTTACTGTAAAGTTAGACATGCTAGTTTCTAGTACGTTCTATAACGGAAAGTTACTACCTTCTGAGACGTTTGAATGTAGAAGATAATAATTTTTGATAAAACGAGTTGGATTACTAATAGCTTAATTGGGAGGGAAGTATACGAATCCGCATTTCTTTTACAAATTAGCCAATATACTTACTTTTGCAGCTTTGATTACGTTATTACGAAAACTAGATCCGATTCTGATCTCTCAGCCTTTAAACACAATGAACATCGTTCACCACTTTGATCATAATTGTGAACAGTTTACTAATAATGTCAAGAATAATAATTCTTAAGTATTCATTTTTAAATAAGTAGTCATGCAACTTCCTCGCCAGATTGAGATATAAAATTTCTTTTTTTTTATAGACTCACGCCCCCAGATGATGTATTATATGTAGATGTATTCCCCAGATGGGGTAGGCAGAGGTGTGCAGTACACACACCTTTCGCCGGCAATGACATAAGTCCCATGTAATAGGGGGCGATTGCCAATAACCGGGCACAATTCTAGACTCCGTGCTGCTACTGAGAATTTCCTAATGAAAAAACCCAATAACACTTTGCCCGACCCGGGGATCGAACCCAGGACCTCGTGCTCAGCAATTGCGCTTGCTACCACTAGACCAACAAGGCAGTCAAATTTCTAGAACCTATGTAGGTACCTATTCACGTATTGAGAGAGAGAGAGTGGAAGATAGTGTGACGGTGTATGTTACTTATATCTTGATAGGTATTCATAACACAACTGCAGTTAATTACTGTTTAAAACGGTTTGAATAAATAAACAGTGTTATTAATGCAGTGTACTTTGAAAATACAGTTCAAACTGTTCAAAATCTGCGTCTTATCTCAGTACTGTCAAGTTATGGGAACAACATGCTATTTCCAATTAACTTTGTTTTATTTTAACAGTCCAGATCAGTCGTACGACTAATGGGCTTTATTTGCGGCTTACGTTCGCCGATTTATTAAGGCTAGGCTTTAGACTATTAGATGCACTACTGGTATTTATTGCATAGTTTCTGTTGTTTAAGGTGATTATGTTTTCTTGTTAAGGAATGGGTTATTATGGTTTATGTATTTAATAAAACTTCTGTACAAAATGTTTCTCAATAGGGAAGATGCAGATGTAATATTTATGGAATTTGTATGATTAAAACGTTAAAAAAATATAAAAGAAAGGCCACTGCAACGTTTTTATTTTACATATTGTTGTTTTTTTACAATAATTACGATTTAAAAATGACTTGAAACAATACGTATTTTAAAACACGAATTAGCGTTTCGTGACGTCACACTTGTTTTGACAACTTATTTGACGTTATGGTTGTAAAGGTGAATATTATTTTATGGGAATATTAATTGCGTTTTTTAAATAAAAATGGAAGTTGGATTTATAAAAGCAGACTCCAGGAATTTACCGAAAGTTAGTGTTGACATGGTTGTAACTTTTTTATCGAAAGTGCAGAGTTTTCAGGTGTAGAAATGAAAGGGGCTAAATTACTACGGTATGTATACATCATAGTCATTCATAGTTGTTAAACTTTGTATTTTATTCAGCGGCTTCTACATATAGCAGTTATTTCAGCTCGACAAGAGAATCTTATGGCGATAACGCAATCGGCCATGTCCAAATTAAAAGAGATGGAGGAGAATTATGTACAATAAAAAGTAGAGTTACTCCGGAGCACAAAGAACGTAAAGAAGGTTATCGGGTTACAGCCATTATTAATGAAACGCAAAGCTTGGTCGGAGTGTAGCAAAGGGTGTGCACCATTTGTCTTCACAGCTTGAAACCACTTTTTTCTCAGCTTTGGGTCAGAAGGTCCACTCAAAAATAATTTATTTGCAAAAACTTTGTTGAGGTAGATGGACACATTGGCACAAAACATGAGTCAACACGGCTTTTTATCTGAATATTAATGGTATTGTTACAATCACCTGACGTCGATGGATAGTCCATTTTAATTTTTTACAAATAATCTCGAAAAAGCAAAAGTTAAAATGAAAAGTAAATGTAAATTGAAAGTTGTTGACAGACAAGAGTGACGTCATCAGTACCATAGGTCCGTTTTCGCGCGAACTGTCAAACTGTCAATTTAAAACAGCATTTTTTCCGATAAATTACAATATTTTAATTGTTTTAATATATTTGTGGTCTATTCTACATGGAATTCTTTAAAATGAAAACAAAAATAAAAATAGTGCATCTTCCCTATTATGAAAGTATGTATTATGATAAGAGCGATTCTAATTGGCAGTTTTAAGGCCAGTCTATTATGAAGAAGACTTTTGCAAGAAGCTCTTACTTTAGACAATCTTTAGTAGATGGACAATAAATAATCAAATGAGATGTGCTAGGTATTGTGACTGTGACGTCATCATATAGTCTCAAACTTTTGCGAACGTTTAACATAATAAAACAACTTTTAACGGATAACTCGTGTTGCATATTTATTTTTCACAAAACACTTGACGTTTCGAGTGCTTTGCAGCACTCGTGGTAGCAGGCAGACTAAGGTGATAAGCGTCTAAACAGTTATTTAAAATTATTTTTGTTCTACCGTCAATTTTATTTAATATTAAAAAAAATATTTCACATAATATGGGCAAAATGAACATTCAACGCGAGTTATCCGTTAAAATTTGTTTTATAATGTGACGTCATCGTCAAGTGCCAAATAGCAACAATGCAATCTTTTCCTACATTACTACATTTATACGACTCCACAATAGATTTACTTGCTTAGAAATGCCGCCATATTGTAAATTGTATAAAACACGTCATACACTACAAAAAGACATTCAATAACAATACAAACTTTCAATTTTACTACAACATCATAAAACTAATCCTTTTAAATATATTCCTTTATACGAAATCATAAATTTTATGACATTGTTTACAGTAAACAAAATAGCCGAAGTCGAAAGTGAAAACAATCTGCATACAGGAAGCCATTAGGATGAAGGTCTTTTCAATTCAAAGTATTTTTTTCTCTGCTCGTAGCTTTAATGGCATAAGTTTAGAATTGAATCGAAGGATGTGTTCTGGCTGAATTGATTGTTATAATATGTGACGCGTTTTATTTTTGAATAAATTTAAAACGGGTTTAAGTATATTTTAATGATTTTCAATATCCTTTTAGTTTTTCATTGTCAAATTTTTATCGTCTATAATTTAATTTACACCGTTCATACAAAAGATGACTTTACTGCTAAATTTTTGTATTTCTTCGATACTGTTTAATAACTACGTTTAATTTAAAAATCCTCGACACAAATAACTAAATTTTTTTAGCTATGGTTACCGAGAGTGTTCAAGTCACCTTCCAAATAAAAAAACTAAATCGAAATCGGTCCATTCATTTAGGAGCTACTATGCCACAGACAGACACACAGATATAAAGACACGTTAAACTTATAACACCCCTCTTTTTGCGTCGGGGGTTGAAAAGAGTTTACGTAATAAACGTTTAAGTAGTAAGATAAGTTTAGAGTGATGTTCAAAAGAATCACCACCAATACCTACCTATAGTTTCATAATCCACAAAACTAGACTGGAAGAAATATCTGTCGATCACATAATTATTTGTCGATCACACAAATATTTGTCTCAAGGGAATCGCCTAACCGCTACGTCAAGCGTGTCGTCTATGGTTCGTGTTATGTTTTTAATGCCTAGAAACATTCAGAAATCTATTACGTGACTCAGTCATAACATTTTCATTTATAGCTGTAATAAAGATTTATGTCAAGATTCGGAAAGAAAACATTTTTGTATTGATCACTTTATTTTGTAAATAGTCAAAAAAACAATCAACAACAGAGTCACTAAACTAGTGTTATGTTTGTTTTACAAAAACAAAAGTGATCCACTTTCATTTTCATCCTTTGCTTAAATTAGTTTTGAAGGAAACCGAACTCCTATCGTATTTTATTCTGCCAAAGGTTCGGCGGTTATAAACGAAAGTTTGGACGCCGATATTAATATTTATTACCTTCAATGTTATACGAAACACTTTCTTTGTCAGGTTATAAATAGTCTTTATTTTATGTTGGCCACCCGTCAAACAATATAACGAAAAAAAGAAGGGATTTTTACGATCCGCGCTAGTCTGGTCAGGCGCCACATTCGACCGTTTACGTCTAATATTATTGGTAGTAACCAAAGTTTGTTTGCCCCTGCGCACGTTAAAAGGCTCTGCTGTAAATATTAATATCCTAATTAATAACAGCTGCGACGCTACTACATAATTTTATGGCTATTAAAAATAAGGAACAATTTTCATAACGTAAGGTAAACGTTAAAATATCACGTTCAAGTATTTTCTACCACCATTTACACCACTTTATTGATAGATATTTTTCCATGCCTCAAATTATATTGAAATATGATTTGTTGTAAAGTTAAAAGCAATTCTGGGCGCAAAATGCTTACAAAAAATCATTTTCCGAACCTCTAATGGGAAGACATTATCCGAAAACCGTTTTTGTGCGAATACGAGTAAAATTTACTGGGAAAATTTTAGGAAAGCGCACAAGGACTTATCTTTATGTACATTTTTATGTATTTTTCAACAAAATGTTATCGGCCAACAGTTAACCGAGGCCTTTAATGTGACGGTCTTTTTCTGCGTTATCGCCAAAAGAATATAAAGTAATTTAGAAGAATTATGGAAGCGTTGTCTGTCATCCATTTTAGGAAAGAAAAGTAAACAAAAATAAAGTTTGACGAGGATCCACACATTACTAGATTTATTGCGGCATTATTTCGACAAAGTTTACGAGTTATGTAATCTCAACAGTGGAATTTGTGACACCGCTTGGATGACAAAACTTTTGCGCTTAAAAAATCCTGTAAACATACTAACACGGGCCGCATACGAAAAGAAAAGTTGGTCAAACAAACCTATATCCTATAACTCGTAAAAATACAAGCCTAGCTACTTTATCTAAACAAATGGCGTCGCGTTTCTCACAAAAATCGTTTAGGCAATTTGTTTAAATTACTTTCCTATGCTAATCTGCGCCGTGTTGCGAATATATTCCCAAAGAAAAAAGAAACGGTATGTAGGCGTTCGCGATCGTCAAATCTTTTTGCCTCAAATGATGCATGTTGTAGAAGCTGGATCTCGTATAGAAAAACAAGATACTGCAAGCTATTACTCGGTTAACATCGTAAATAATCGTCTTAGCTCGGTAAATAAAATAAGTGTGTAAGCTTGGGCATGCTCGTATCTGATGAGAACGGGACGCAGCAAAGGACGGGGAAATGGTGTTTAAAAGGCGCGATAGGGAACAACGTCTGAAGAACATAAGTTTTGCGCCGTGTTAAAAGATAATGAGTTTGGATACAGTGTATAAGAAAGATGTTGCGTACGCCTTTGTAAGGAGACATTATTTTCTTATCTCAAACATAGCTAAGTCTTGTTACATTATAACGTAGGTACCTAGGAAGGACTCGTATTCGTAATTTATATTAGCATGGGACAAAGTTAAGACCATAGATTTATCTTCTTCACTTATACCAGTAGATGAGCTAGGAGTTAAAGGTCAAAATATACAGATTTGATCATAAAATAGACTGGATCCGAGATGAAGTTTCAGAAGCTGATTGGCTCTTGATTTCTTGGTAATTTTCATTCCCGTCTTCGTTTTTTGTTATAATAGTCTACTTGTAGTCTAGCTGCAGGGTACATTTATATTTTATCTTATAAACTATGTCTATATTTTAAAATATTTAAGTAAAATTATGTAGAGATTTTAATCCTTTTTGCTCGACCTTCTTTACATCCCAAGGACTGAGAATAAACGCTAGACGTATACACAATTTATACCTACTATTGTTTACTATAAATATTACTAGATATTCAACATATATTAAAGAAAGAGCCATAAATTCCTTTAGGTACTGAGTTTAAGTGCTAAACATAAAGACAAAAAAAACTTAATACTATACTTTTTTATATAACATAAATAATTGGCTAATAATTTTAAAAAACATAACACGACACTTTTTTAAAACGAACTAAAAAGTAAACAGTCAGACAAGAAAGCGTAATAATTAACACGCAACATCATATGATTAACAAAATCAATTTAAAGTCTTGTCTGGTATATTTTGCAATGAAAAGTAATCTATGCGTAATAGCAAAATGGCGTCTAATCAAAAAAATATTAATGTTTATCTTAATGAGCTAATCATTAGCGCTGTCTACAAATTATTAAGCTGATCGCTACTTCAAACAGATACCACCTAATTAGTACAAACAAAAAATGGCAATGACATATTTAAAAAAATCGCAATCCATCAATGCCATCGCCGTTGTTAAACGTTTTCAATTAAAGTATAATGATCGAGACTCGAGGCACATTGGTTTCTTTGATGAAATGTGAACACCCACGTAAGCCGTACTGTTATATTATATACGATTATAATCTTCTCCAATCCAATTTTCCGTAAAGGTAAACAAACCGCTGATTCATCAAAATTTACTGTAAATGTGAGAGGTGCTGCTGAATAATAAAAATGTTTGATTTTTGATTCAGGCGGTGTTTGAATTTTCTAGTCAGATTATATTTAAGTAACCTGGGCAACCGAGCTCTGCTCAAAACAGATGCGTGAAAACTCAGAGAAAACGATTTTTTCCAGAAACGAGACTAGCTACATCTATTTTTCACCTTCAAATATTATTCCTTGTATTGTACATACTAGCGTTTTTCCGCGGGTTCGCTCGCGTTATTATAATAATTAATTATTATAATTTCAATTTCATCTATTATCATAAGAATGTTATTGTTGTTTTCCTCGAAAACAGTATAATTTTTCGGGATGGTAAAGTACAATATGTCCGTTTCTGTACACCTGACGACGTATAGGCAAAATTTTAGGATGATGATGAAGACTGAACAGTCAGTGGTTTAGGCGTGAAAAGGTAACAAACAAACACACTGAGTTTCGTATTTATAATATTAGTTAGAATTAGGATGTACCTAAGTAGATATAAGGTAAGATTACTTTTCATTTTATAATTCAAATGGTTGACTTAAAATTCTCAACCGCTTACAGGTCACAAAATCAAAACAATCATTTTTATTTATCTCTTCAATATATCTGATTGGAACAAACATTACATACACGATACGTGCGTGTATGAGCTTGCGTTGGCGGACAAGTAAATAAACTTAATCATTCATACGATTGCCCCATCATTGTTACAAGTTAGCCCACTGGGCGAATTTAGTTTGCTTTACAATGATAGACGATGTTATAAGTAGCTCTAGTTTGAATGAACTCTTATTGAGATTATTTCACGTACGTAACGTAGCACAGATAGCCTAGTGGTATCACCGTCGACTGATAAGTCAGATTTCTCGAGTTCGATCCCAAGACCTCTGTCTTTTCGTAAGTAATGTGCGTATTATAAATTATTTATCAGTTACTAAAACGGTGAGGGAAAACATTGTGATGAAACCAGCACACCTGGGAGATTTTTCAATAGTGTGTAAAGTTATGTCAGAGGCCTACGGCGGTTTAAACTCTGCCACCAGGTTGTTCATCAACCACCCGATAAGAAGAAGAAGATAAAGTTTTTTAGGTGAAGAAACATTTACTTTTATTCAGCTTAAATAGGTACCTACCATTACTTTCTCTGATTCTTTTTTGGCAATGATAAAATTGATTAGGTACACATTTTCTTTTATATTCTGAAAACATGGTTGAATAATTCTTACAGTAAATGTTAATATTCAAAACATTGAAATTAGAACTAAAGTTTACGCTTCAGTACGACTAAGTTTTCTTTACAGTAGAGATGATATCTCAGAATTTAGCCCAAAGAGCTAGAGGCGAGACATATGGAAAATGAGGATAAAACTTTCATTATTATGAGTGTAGCCACACGTTTGGATTCACCATTTCGTTTCAAAAGTAGAATAAAAATATCTACTTTTGTTAATAAAGTCTCTGAGTATAGTTTTTAATAAGAAAATTTGAAAAAAACACGACGAGTACCATGTCAACGCTCTGACCGCTAAGCCACTGTACCCTACCAGCATCAATCGAAATTTTAAATCTCTTTCTACGCCTTGGGCTTCTATCCGTATCAGTTGTTTTTTTTAAATTTTCTTATTAAATAATTATATTTAATAAGTTAATTTTCTTATTAAATAATTATATTAGGTATTTAATAAGCTAACCTGTGCTATATAAGTATAGCATGTAAAAAAAATCACAAAATCTCTTAGCTTTAAAAAAAATGTAAATGCGTACATAATACTATATATTTTAAATAAACCTTTGAAAGCTCTTTTGAATAGCTTTTATACTATTAACTATATTCAAGAGTACATTGTAACTTTGTAAGGACACTTGAAGGATGTTCTCAAAGATATATAAAATCATGCGAGAGTCCTACAGGCTAATCTGACATAAAGTTATTCGTCAACCATACGATAAGAAGAAACTACTCATATATGATTCATAGCTTTTTATTTGATTTGTTGTGATTATTGCATATTCTCATATTAAACTACAACATCAAAAGAAGTTATCATCAAAGTAAACTAGGTCCTTTGATTTGGCAAAATTTGAGACAGACTGTTCGATTTTATTGTAAACCAAAGGTCTGAATCTAACGAGCCCAGACATACACTGTAACATTTGTAACCCGTGGGCTTTGACACGAATAGATAAATCATGAATGTCACTTTGACAGAACATTGTTTTACGACCTTCTAGAGATGTCCTAATTACTCCGACAATCGAATTGCTATCGAGTAATAGAACATTATGAATTACAATTAGATTTAAATTCAAATATACGGGTACCTACTGATCCATTATTTTAATTGGAATTTATGTGGTAAGAGTCTGAATACCGCTTGGCGCGCAGACATCGATAGATATCGACAAACATTATGAGAGTATCGATGTTATCTGAGACGTTTCCTGCTCAGCAAACGAAAAAACAACTGAGAAATTAGATTAGCTTAAATTTAATCATTTGAAAGAGAATGGTTGAGTAGATTGGACAATTACAATTACTTTTTTAATTGTAGAAACTGATTTAATGACATACAAACATGTGCAGTAGTTGCACAAAGTAGAAGTTATAAAAAAAAAAACTTGGAAATATGTATTATGTATATAACGAGTATGTTCATTTCACTGTTCATACAACTAACGGTAGTTACAAACACATTTCACACCTTGACCAAACCAAAAAAGCAAATAAAATTGAATTGTATTGACAAACGACTGCGCAAACAAAGCCAGAGGCAATATAAAGGAACTAAATCTTAATTTACTTTTTCCAATCTGAAAAGAAAATAAACTTATCCACTACGTACCTACAAGATGAATCACAAGAGCAAACAAATCCAAGTACGTTAAAGCAGTTTGCGCTAGAAAACGAACGCGATCTAATCTGAGATCTGGCGATTGAGGGAGCGGACTTGGCAATGCATCACCTGGCTTCCGTTGTGCAACGATCTTGATTTCTTCCAAATGTACCTCCCACGTATACGCGTGAGTGATGTCGCCATTCAGAAAAGACCTCCTCTGTCCCTTGCTGTCTTTATAAGGTCTTCCTACTTGTGGTTTTGTCAATCTGTGATCGAGGGTCTGTTTATGCTGGTAGCAACACGTCTTCTGTCAGTTGCTTGACGTTCTAGTGATAAGGCTTGCTTGCCGCTGTTCATTTAACACCTATTTCGGCTACTGGTATCGTCCAGATTTCCATTGTTTATATTTTCTTCCTTATCTGGTACTTTTATGAAGTTACTTTCATTGTTTATCACCATCATTGTATATTTTATGAACAATAAAACGTTTATTACGCTCCTTGGTGGTGCTTTCAAACTTCGTTAAACATTGATTCTTTGTATCGATGTATATTGTTTAGGGATTTTATGTTTTAAACGACAACAACTTTTATCTACTTTCAGAAATAATATAATAT
The DNA here is from genome assembly GCA_936450705.2 of Protodeltote pygarga. Classification (NCBI taxonomy): domain Eukaryota; kingdom Metazoa; phylum Arthropoda; class Insecta; order Lepidoptera; family Noctuidae; genus Protodeltote; species Protodeltote pygarga. The sequence goes on along the minus strand of OW388257.2, from coordinate 9,570,376 downwards.
TATATACATTTTATTTACACCTCTATTTTATTTTTCAAATTTAAATAAATAACATCCTCTCTAAATCAAAGTTATCATTATGCGTGGGCGCGAGAATCCTGCATATCACCATTAATATCCATCGAGATAGATTTCTCGCATATGAATGATGCAGTGACCGTAGTTTACTAGACATTGACCCCGCTGGACGGCTACCATGATACATATGAGACAAAAATCTGCATAAATAGATACAATCTTAAAAGAGACACTTCAATGAACAGATTAACTTTAAAGTTATGACTACATTCAATATTATGTCACTCCATGAATGGAACACGCTTCGCTACTCAGAATAAAAGGAAAACATTGGATCGTATAACCCAAAAAGCTCCGACATAAAAAGAAATCCTATCATATCAAAACAAACATAAAACACCTATGTAAAAGAGTCCTTTACATATCCCGGCTATCAATACCTTTCGAGTCCCAAATACCTTCACATAAGACGATAATAGATAATTTAGATAACAAGAAAAAGCTATTCAGAGCCGCTACTACCAAATAAATGGTGAATAATACACACATATTTAATATACACAGTTATTTTTGGGTAGAAAAAGTTTCTACTAGAGTAGTGTGTAGTGAATAGATTTTTATGTTTCCGCTATAGAGATAAAGGTTTCAACATTATCGTTGCCAATTGAACCGCCATTTTGGCCGATATTAAAGCACACCATTTGGCAATTGCCATAGACGAAAAAATATAGAGATAATATGTACTTAACTTTTGTGAATATAAAGTTTCCTATTTTGTCAATACTAGTCAAGTAGTGCAGGAATTGGCACGGGGATAACATTTTGAATTCGGATAATATTTTGTTTACGAAACACCCTTAGAGTTTCGGATTGAATTTAAGTATGGGGTTTCTTTCGTTAAGGGTAAAGTTGGTTCTTTTTGATACAATTCGAATTGTTTTTGTAACTTATTTCAGTTTATCAGTTTCTTTTAGTAGTTTGTTCTGATAGCATAGAATAAATTTCTAACAAGGGAACTCGGTATATTTTTGTAAATATTTCTTTACACACATTTCAAAGGATTGGAACATTCTGAACTAGACAGTGACTCGACAGCGCTATTAAGAAAATTACGTCATTATTCACTACAATAATGTTAAAATCTCAGCTCAAATGACACTTCACTATTTTTATTTTGTAGAAGTAGGACAGCAAATAAAAGGGAAATGCATCAACTCCTAGAGAAATATCAAAGTTTATAACTTCGGTGTAAAGCGACTGATTTTATATTTTATTCACATTTTTTTTAAACTATCTTTAAGGTGATATTAAACTTTTTAAAGGCAATGTTACTTATTATCACAAAATTAATTTTTTGTCAGTAGAGAAAAAGAACATTCAGTTAATCGTTGTAGGAATAGTAAATAGATTAAAGCCCAGTATTGATAATTATATGCGCCACTCAACGCTGCGAAGGCTGGGATGAGAGCCAATAATTAAGTGCCACTTAAAAACTCAAGCGTAAAGTCGGGATAAAAGAAATAAATACTGCTGAAAAAATCCTTTTTCTCAATTATTTTTATACAACATTACTGTAAGTAACTGTCAATATGTCGCAAATATGTATTTGAGAGACAAACAAAGCGCGTTCAGAATACGATAATAATATTGTCTGTCTTCATCGGTAAACAATATTTTAGGTAAATGTCTGAGTTATTCATATTAACGATATTGTGGAGGTAACTCTACAAACTTTCGCTTGGTCGAGCAAGGTGAGAGGCATATTTACATTTTTTTCTCAATTCATTGCTCGACATGTTTGGTGGATGGATGAGCCCCGCCGACATTTTGTGACATTAGGCTCCATTGATTTTGAATGTGTCGTACCCCGACCAACCCGCTCTTTTAAATAGATAAGCAAATGAATTGGAAGGCCTTTGTGTTGGGTTTAAACGGATTTATCGTTGTGATATAAAGTAAAATGTTTTTAACGTGTATAATTTTAACATAATGTTCGAGTGTTCGAAGCTAACTGAATTTTAATAGAGTTTGAATTATCTGTACAGTCATGTGTAGGAGTGAGGATAAAAATAATGAGCTATTTAGAGAACAATGTATAGCGTCATAACTCTGCCAGTATTTTATTTATTTGCAACGATGCAAGTGTGTTTTTGTTTGCTCTGACATCTCAGCGTACGAATATCTGCATTCTTCATAGTAGATATTCCTTTTTCACAGCTAAAGAGTAGATTTCGAGGAGTATGTCTAGTATAGGAGTATTCTCTGTATACATTTTCATTACACTATAACTTAGAGATCAAATCAAGGATAAATAGACGTCGAATAGGCACTTGTGCTCCACAATAGATCGCTATACTTTACCATCAGGTGGGTTCATGGTCTGCCTATGCCAGAATCAAAAAAAAAAAAATTTCATCTCCCGTTCTTACAAAGTACTGCGTAGACGGACGCAGATTTAATATTAATGAGGTCGCTCTTATAGAAGATATATCACTAATAAATGGATTCTACGTTGCTAATTAAACACGTCTTAACGTTCGCTCTGCACCTAAAGGGATTGTAAAATATTTTGGCAATTAAGCCTCTGGTATTATTAAAGAAGTCCGTGGAGTGAAAAATTAATTAAATTTTAAGCTTTTCAGTCCTCCCTACGCGTCAGTCGCAGAATAAAAGGGCTGCAAGCACACATTTCAGTGAGCAACTAAAGATCAACCGAGTTAGATAATTAGAAGGGGCTTATGCAGTATGTGTGGATTAAAAAAAACTGTTTTTGTACTTTTATACTATAAGTTTTTTAGTTTTGAATTTGACATAAAACTTTCAATAATTTTTAAATGTTCAAAAATTTTAGCACTTTTTTGCCTGTTTTATAGTATTAGTACTGTTAAAGTCCAGTAATATTACCTAACAGAAAGTTTCATTCCTTTTTTGTTTCATATTAGTTAGTACGGGTACCTATCCGTAAACTGTGAAACATGCCTAATAGAGTTATAAAAGTTTATAAAATACTTTAATGAACAAAAGAGGACGTGAAATATATTTTATAGCAGAATAAATGTTGGTACCATAAAACAAATACAATACATTTCAAATATGAAATTTCTTATAACTACACCTGAAAAGATATTAAAATAAGTCTAGCATGTAATATAATAACCCCTGTGGTACATTTTTCATACAAAATTTAAAGAACGTTAGCATTTTCACATAAATGCCGTTTCGTTTTACAAAGCCAACATTCTTTATTTTTCTTAATCTAAACGTTTGATAATACATCATCCTTAAATATAGCAGAAACTTATAATCTGATTAAATAGGTTTTTTAACATCAATCTAGTATAACTGTAGGTAACATAAACCAAATTTAATACATTCCAAATATGCAACTTTTTAACCTGAAAAGATTAAAATACGTCTAGTGTACAATATAACGTACCGTAATTTAGGCCCAGACTTATAACCATTAATTTAATCTTCTACAAAACTCACACTCAATACAAATATGTAATTAAATAGTGTGAAAAAGTTCCTGTAGTTTTATGTGATAACTGAATATATTGATCGTTGCTATAGGTAATGGCAAGCTATGATGGCAAGTATCACTCGATAAATACAGCAAAATGTTTTTGCCAAAGAAAAAAAAATAATTAAAGGTCATTGGAAATTACGAAAACAAAATAATTACTAAGAATCGATACGGACTTATTATACTTAAGTATTTCAATGAAAACCTACATTATTATATAAATTACCAATTATTTTTCTATAAAATTTACTAGACCCATCGCGTTGAAAACCGTCCCTTTATCAAGGGAACAATAATTGCATTCAAAATCAAAGATGTCCGCTCAGATAGGCTGTGGGTATTTTCATTAATTAAGGCCCAACATGCGCTGAGCAACAATTAAGAGGACCGATTGTTGATAAGCTCGAATCGAGTTGATAGTCAACCGAGAATCGAGATAGTACTTTGTTAAACTGTAGGAAGCTTCACACCTTATTAAGGCATTGCTATTGGTACAGTTTGCAAATATTTTATTTACAATGTAAAACTTGTAAGTAATGTTTTAGATAATTCTTTTGATATTATTGTTATCGTACCTTTTGAGAATAGATTTTGGCGAAAATCTTTAAAAAAAAAGATGTAGGCGTTTTTCTTTGAACCAGCATAATCTAAACTTAAAATAAAAGTCGTATCTTTTATTAAAGAGTACGAAAGAAAGAGATGCCATCTATTATTACAATCAACACTATTGTGTATGTTCAAGGCGTAATCACTACCTAAATGGTTTTATTCAGAAATTTCAAATCCTTAAGTAATAAATCTGCTTAACACTTTCAACATAATCACTAGAAATTGAAACAAACTAAGCTTTGAAATTAGATTTCGTCATGTCTAATAATAAGGATGGAGTAGGTACCTAGTCAATTAAATCGCAGAGCGGCTAATAAAGAGAACCAACAGCAAAATTATCCAGAAGATTTACTTTTTTCTACGATATAATTGTAGATAATATTCTTCATAGTCTAATCGCTGTTTGACTAAATAAGTTAAATAACAGAGAGTTTATACTGTCAAACTGCGGAATAAAACAATTGGCGTGATGGATAATTTTCCAAGTTTCAATAACATCCCTCTATAACTGTCGAGTAACAGTTAACTATTACTATTCTTATATGAACCGTAAAATTTATTGAAAACGAAAGGTTTATTATCTCAAAATGACGATTATGGAACCATAATATTATTACAAATAAATACGACACAGGAAATATTTCTTACGAATGTAAAATTATATTATAGGTAATAAAACTAATTTGTCACAAACATTTAAATTGGACCGATATGACATAATATTACTGTATAGAAAACAACATGGTCGCCAATACCTGCGTAAGAACTGCCGCATTTATGTTACAATTAATTGTTGTAAGAAGTTGGCTCAAAGGCTACTGTGTTGACGTTTCGAAATCTACAATAGCTCTACAAACAAATTTCGAAAACCAACAAGCCTAGTCCTTATACACCCAGATTGTTTAACTCTTCCACGCACAGGTATTACCAGGTAAAAGCAAGAGAGGGTCTGTTACTGGGTCTGTCTATATTTATACGTATATTGTATGGAGTTAACCTTCGGCCCGTATCTGTATTACCCCATAAAGGAACCACAGTTGATATACCGCAGCTCGTCCCACCACTGATAGTGTAGACTTGGTTAAATTAATAGCAGTTCATTGTTCTTAAGTAGATGCTATTGTGTGTGTATTTTGCGAGCTGTTTAGTTTCATTCTTAGGTATTTAAATTTTAATAGGAATGGTAATAGATTATACTTATTTAAAAGATGACGTTAGTAATAAAATTGCTATAAATTTTTTTTTTTTTTTTTTTAAATTTTACATTATTTGGTTCAGTTTATCTTATAATAACTATAATCCGAAGTTAATAAAATATATTTGAATAGGTAGTCAATTTTTTTTTTTGGAAATTATTGAAACAAATGGAATTTGAGTTCCTAAAAGAAAGGTTATGCCGTACAGTGAAGACGCCAATAATAATAAATGAAAAAATATAATTATAGTGTGCCGTAGTTAAGACACGAAGTGTGTCTTATACCTAGATATTATGTGATCTATCTAAATAATTTAATTTTGAGTTTGCTAAGGCTGGAATTTGTTACTCTCCCGCCTTAAAGGTCGACGAACAATGTGTGGTTTATAGTCAGTACGAGTCCAACATACTCCATCACCTACCCTAGTGGTGCAGAAAGGCTTCCACGTGAAAAAGGGGGCTGGTATTCGTGACATCTCATATGATTGTGAACGAGACGATTGCATAAAATTACGCCTATATGCCATAAGGACAGGCAGCGAGAATACAACGTGTTACGGTCTTGTTTCTTTCATATTCGTAAGCCTCGTCATACATGCGCCCCGCAGCGCCCGCGCCGGTTATGAGTACTACTCACTTGACCTTTTTAAAGGACATACCAATAAGATCAATGTCATCCTTCTAAGGCGTCCCCTCCGCCATTTTTACTGACCTCCGCACTATATTTAATAATAAAATACTTAATGAATTCTCTTAAATCATTCTCCAAAGCACGATGGGTTTCTACATTTTTATGGAATTTGGTCTATATAGTTAAGATTAGTGTCAATAGAGTGTCTAAATTCATTTAGCTATAGAATGTATGATATTATGTTTTGTAGTGTACTTAACATAATATAAAAAAACTAAGAATAGTATTAAAATCCGTAGGATCAGATATTAGGTATACCATTTTACGACATTACATGAAAGATAAAACAAAATAAAATAAAAATACTAAATAAAAGCTGCGTGAGAGTCACCTAGTTAAACATATTTTACGGTTACCTATACCCGAGTATGAGTTTTATATCTCTTTTCTCTAGATTGATTTTCGTAGTATGAAATAATTTATCTCATCTTTCAGGTCACATATTATTATATTGTGTCTACTCATATTTTACAACAACTCTGTAGAGATTTATATTATCATTTACTTTTGTATCATATTTGTATTCCACGTGCCTCTTGTGAATATTAATAAAATAGTTACTGCTGAGTAAATAATCGTGGTTTTGCTAAGATATCAAAATTAAAATGGTTAGCATTTTAATTACCTACTCTACTTACCTAAGTAATTTTAATTACTAAGGTAAGTAGAGACGTCTTTTAACTACACTTAAGAATCTTATTAAGCATTAGCCCAGTATTTAGCTTAGCTTAATTCTTAATTCAGCTCAATTATTTTTATGGCCCCAAAGAAATTTCGTATTACGTAAGCGGCGTCTGACAGAATTCTAAAATGCCTTCCAAATGTAAAACAAAAGAGCGCGCGCAAGCAGTTTACGATTAAGGCCAGCAGCTTAACCCTTCCGACTTCACTCCCCTTAAACAACGTAGAAGTTTAACGAAAAAGTCGACGTTTAAACGCGCTATTTAACCCCCGCGGTAATCGGAACACAAACAATGGTGGAGTGAAATAATGTCGAATTCCGTCCGACAAATTAGGCGACCTTTTTAGGCGGCGGTGGTGGGTGCTTAAAATAACAAAAAGAACTTTTATTCGGATGTTATTTCTGGTGGTGAGTTGAGCCGAGTTGTACCGTCCGTTTGTTGATATGAGAAAAGTCGAAGTTCGTTTGGCTTAACTCATTAAGGGCGTGGGTACCTTATTATAAATCAACTTGAGTGTTAGTTACTAACATTTGTTATTGTAAAATAAAAGGTCACAAATACAACACTAATGTTATTAATATTTTTTTATTTTTTTGTCATTTATAAAATTTATGCTTTACAAGAATTCAATTCAATTCAAAATGGGTGAAATTCTAGGTGTTGTTTATTATATAGCTTTTAAAGCATTTGTTTGAATATACAGTTTGTTAGCTCAATGTTAGAAAAAAATACGTCATTAAAAATATGTACGTAACAAAAAAATACTAAAAGGTTAAAAGTAACCCAAAAACGTTCGTTATAAAGTCCAACGACTGTTGAGATCGTATAAAATGCAATAATATAATATAATTATATAATAAAATTACAAATATACATATACAAACTTTTCTTTTCTAAGAACTGTACAGCTTTTCGCACTCTCACTGTTTTCGTAGATTTAATATGATTCAATAATAATAAATGTTCACGTAACCAAAAGTTGATAAACCATGTACCTTATATCCCTGAAGGTATACGCAAAAACAATCTCTTTTTTATACGCCACTCAGTTCGCGAACACGTAGACCTAAATATAAAAATATTGCTTACGTACGGAATCCACTTTTCATATTTATGTGATAAAAACATTAGGTCCAATTGGATATCCCTATTTGGGGTGAGAGAAATATATGTTTTTATACATCGCAACCGAAGGAATATGTTTTAAGATATTACATGGACTGTTGGAAATGAAAAAAAATGTCATTGCATTTCTTATAATGTAATAATTCGTGACGAATATTGATGTGATTCGGTCAACTAGATATACATAAAGATTAAAAGGCTTATTTCTTTACTAAATATTTGTGTATTTATTTCAAAAGAAGCCATTTATATTTTAAATCATCGGAAAATTTTCTCCTAAAACTGAAAACGCCTTTTAACCGGCCGCTTTTGTAGGAAAAATTTCTAATTACCGGCTGAGCCTTAAAGATATCGTAGTGAAAGAGATCCAAAGAAGAATATAATAAAGAAAATACATTGGAGTTTTTTTAGCTGAAGTGCAAAATTGGAAAACCATGTTACAAAAGAATATCGACAGCAATTTCCAGCGATACTCGAACTTTATCGGTAAGATATGAGGGTCCAAAACCATTTTTCAGATATTAATTCCTAACAATCGTAAAAGTTACTTTCATGGTAGCCCTAAAAAGTTATTGCCGCTTTCACTGGAAAATGTACTTTCTATGAACTTTATCTTGTATTCGTTTTATCTACAAACAGGGATTTAGATTGCTATAACAATAAAGACATAACAGTTTCATGTGGGCAAAGTTTATTCTGTTAGGACTCTTGCGAATGTTGAAAAACATTGTTAGATGATAGTAGGCAAGCGAACCTGCGTATATAAATCTATAGGCGTCAGGTACGAGGAACTCTGCAAGCATCCATGTAATGTAATCAGATATGTGAACAAAGGTTGGAGTGTATCTGCACATAATGTAGAGGTAAAATACAAACTTGCGTACATCGTATCTTTACTGGCTTACTTTGTTCGAGATACGGGAAGATATAAATTATTATTAACCTTAACTAACAATTTCTTGATAACATCTATCTGATAGGCGGTTTTATCACTATTAATATTAAATTCAACCGAAGAAAAGCCTTTAAATGCAAAACTTTCTTCACATTACATATTACTTACAATTTGACATACAAGAACATTTCTACCAACGTATTTCAATCCTATTCGAAACCAGAAATCATTTTAAACTTTTTTCCGAAACGCGTACGGCGATTGCGTGAGGTTTTATAATACAACTTTGATGATATCTTTTTATTTTTTATTTTGTAGTCGTAACAAGTCGACAACAAGCCGAATCGAGACAATAAAGCATCTTTCAAGGCTGATGAGACGAGAGTAATGATTATTGCTTACGGTTGTTGATCCGACTGCTTCTGGCAAGTTGTATCTGTAATTTAAGAGAGTACAATAGTGTTTTCAATCTCTCGAATCTATAATTCAGCTTTGGTTCATTATGCAGTAACGTGACAACTGAGTTTAATCATCTGATATACTACTCTTAGTTTGTTTTAGTTTCTCATTTTCATTGAGAATTTTAATGTAGGTAACCGATATTATTTTTGATCTTGTTGAAATGTTTGTATTTAAAAATAAAAAAGATAAACATAAAAAAATTGAAATTCCCATACCAGTCTAGCCAAAACTTTTAATATTTTAAACCTAAATCCAAACATGCGCTTGGGCATGACTTAATGTATGGATATGACTTTATGTATAGACAGAGAAAAAGATAGACCTTGGAAAGAAGATCCTTATTGAACAGGTTACCACGTGTTTTGGGAGAACAGGTGGTATAAACATATGCAGCATTCAAGTATCAAAATACATCAATTAATAATGTTTTGGTTAAGTCAGAATCAATGCCAGAACAAAATGGTTCATTCATACATTGGCACGATGCATGTAGTCAAAACATACTGCGTCTGAATCGGCTACCTGCGCGTACGCACACAGATTAGTGGCGTTGTAATGGCGGGTTGGATGTTACGGTGTATTACTTTAATCGTCATCAACACGCGTACTGTTGGAGGAACAAGTTGGTTTCTTTTTGGATACAAAATAATTTTGTTCATGCGTTCGATGTTAACATTTTATTCAAAATGTTCATTCTAATTTTCATTTTATTTCTGTTTATATTTTTCTCTTTCCGTTACCAATTTTACACACGACACGTTTTCTTAACAGAATATTCAAATGCGTATTATTCAAAATTATTTGAATACAATTTCTTACAAAAACTAGAACCTTAACTTCTAAACTTGATATTTCTCCTGGTTTGCTGACGTTACTCTGGCCAATGTCCGCGTCAAAAGTTATACTTGATTGCGTTACATAAGTTATCATCATCATCAAATTTTGTGAATCTGTTGTAAGAAAGGGACTGGTCCGTTATTAGGGTTCTGTAATTGTGACAGAAACTGTCGTCGACTTTCCGTCGTTTTATTAATAACGTTGAAATATTCACTGGCAAGTGACAACTGTATTTTACCAAAACAAAAATGAGCAGGAACTAAAAGAAGTAAGCTCTTAATTAACCTTTTTTAAATAAAGAAGTTACTAACTTAAATTTAATATTACGATTATGACGTTTGACGTTGCTTAAAAAATCAAATATCCTTTAATATTTCATAAAACAAAAGATTAACCTAACAATCACTTTCACAGTGTCTATAAACTATCGCAGAACCTTTTTCTTGTTCAACAAATTTCTTCTTAAACTAGTTTCGATCCGTTCCAAGTGAGTCATGATTGATGTTCTGCCGACGACGCACGGCAGGCATAATGTTACTAAAATTAGAAGTTCGCTTAGTTAGTTACAGTTCTCGACTGATGAGTTTCAAGTTATAGACAAGTGGCCGCGAAGATGCCTATGGGTAACTTTATACTGCTGACAAACTGCCTATGTTTAAAAGTAAGTCTTGGTGTAGTAGGTTTCTTGAAAAATAGGTATATATAATATATTTAGTTTCCAAGGAGTCTTCAGATTAGTTATTGTACAACTTTTACAATAGATATACGGCGAAAGACTATATATATTTATATTTTTTACCTCTTAAAATATGTCTTGAGTTATGGGATTACGAAGCTGGGCTGGCTGGAGTAATTCGGCCTCTCACCCTCTGACACGAAACAGGTGCATAAAGACGTTGAGTAGCGGAGATCGCCTGTATTGTACTGATGCAGAAGATGGTGTTATGATTGTCATCAGCAAAAAGGTTGCCAAGTTTTAAGTTTGTTCTAGCCCAGCGCCTCTTTTCATGTCACTAGATGACTATAAAAACCGGAAACTGACCTAAACACGAGGAAAGACTGCGAAAAGAAATAGCAAAAAAGAGAAAACTAAAAAATAGGATTAAGCATAATATATGAATAGCCAACGTGTGAAACTAACCCATACACTAGTAAGATGTTGTTATTTTTATTTCTTAAGGCTTCTCATTTTACATGTCGTGAGCATCAACGCGTCACGATTTTGGAAAAAATTGTGTATGTTTATAAAGTTTAACAAAAAGACAGGGTACAAAACGCTAAGTCTTGAATTCATGCCAAAGCACTCAAAACATCAAATTAACCAACATTATAATTGAGAAATTACAAGCTGGAAATGCAGTCATCCACAATCATGTTGTCTTCTATTATAGTCTCCCAATCAGCAATTATTAATTCAAATTCCAAATTATACACCGCATTAAAAACACCATTTATGCTAAAATGTCTTCAACAAAAGTAAAAAATCAAATTACATATTATTCGTCGCTAATTTTCAGAGATTCTTCGTCTCACGTTTCAATACAAATCTTCAAAACTGCATTGCCTAAGGCTATACATATTAAAAAGAGCTTACGTGAAATCTGCAGCAGTGCCTAATGATTACAGAACTTTAACTTTAAAGTTGGAATCCGCAGTTTTTTGCATTTTATAGGGTACAATTTAGCAAACTAATGGCGTGATTGGTACAAGGGAAGCGAGAGATTCCGTGCGGTTAAAATCCAATAATTGCGCCGAGCGCTTTATTAGGTCGGTCTTTACCTTTTTCAACGCTACTTGGATTTTTTGCATTCTGCAATAATATATTATTTACCATTAATGTATCTACTTTAAGTCAAAATACTACGTGTACAATGGTAAGGTAAATATTTTAATTTGCGGTCATCATCCTACATGCTATATTAAAAGTAGCGGTACCAGCTGTTAATAAAATTAAACCACATTATAAATTTCGAATTTAATTTAAATAACACATTTATCTACATGATTCAATACTTATATCAGTAGGTGGTATAACACGTGTATTTATTAAAGTTTGTGTAAACATTCTTTAAAAACATATATCTACTTGGAATAGTTGAATGGAACTAGACAGATTACAATAGATTGCCATGAGAACGTTGCATCAATTCATAACACTTTTTTCTTAAGTTAAACAGTTTATTCCATCCATCAGTGACCGGAACTGTTGAACATTCAATAGCGGCTAGAAAGAACGAGCACAATGTATTCAAAAATACAAAGAACCACTCGAAGATAGTAAAATTTTTCTATTACAACATAGAATCGTAAAAATGTCACTGTACAATAAGAGATCAATCATTTGAGACAAGGTCCTCTCCAGTTGTGGTTGGATGTGAAAAATAATATCTACAGGGTGACCCACTTCGAGAGATTAGCATTCAAGCTGAGTCGTGGTATAATTTATCATCCATCATACACCAACAAAAAATGTTGTGAAAATATCTGTATAGAGTTTTAGTTTGTCGCCTCAACTTACTGCATCCGCTAAACATGTGGGATTAATTTTATAATTCATGTTCATTGTCTAGTCGGAATAGGAAGAATAGAACTCACTGTGACAGTTAGATGATGTACAACGATTTTTGGTTTAATCCAAATTGCACTGATCGTAATGTCAAAAACTGTACAAAACTGTACTATACCTACTTACTTATTGATAAGTATTGGACTATTTTTTTGTATTGCGTTTAAAATGTATGCTGCGTATTTTTTGTATGTGGCTTCATGGTGCAAAGTATTGTTTTGACTTATTTTACAACAAATTCCCTATACAAAAGCTTCGTCAAATGGAATGCAAAATTGGACGCATTGAAATAAAAAATGCGTTATCAAAACGCTACAGACAGTTTATTCATAATATTTTGCTCCAGGACAAATATTCAGATTGGAATTTCATAAACGAATACTTTAATTATTTAAATAATTCAAATGTTTCACCTCCCATTATGTAAATTGGCTTAAATTCGACATTTGAGCCGATTTACATTTATTATTGTATCGAATTTGGTTGTTAAGTTATTACATGCGATACGATTAGCATTATTTTAAACGAGTCTTTGTAAAATATGAGCATCAGAGGTCGAAATTCTATTCTTAATTAAATTAAAAGATAACACATGTTTCGATCTAAACTAACTTACCAATATTAAGAAATAAATAAGTATATTGAATCGAACTTTACTTCTTTCGTTTACTACAAGCGAGTATCATTAAAAAGGCTTATATTCCAAATTCTTATTTATGATGTCCAAAGAGATCAATAAATTAATATTTAACAATGCGTAGTATTCTCTCTGAGATCAGACTGAGTAATAAATAATTCATAAATATGTTTTTATTAATTAATAATGAAGTGACCCTCTGAATTATGTAGAAGAAAAAGTCTTTTGATATCAATATAGTATACAACTCAATTCTTATGATTCATATTTCTTACGTCTCTATTGTTTGAAAGACATTCCACAGATACATGATATTCGACTAAGAATTTAATAATTGGAACGTTTGTCCTGCAGCTATAAGAAAAACAAATTGGTGTATTTTGTGTATACTATCCTCCCTTGGGGCTCCGTTTAATATGAGCGCGTTCGTCCTGATTTCAGGCGATTTTGTTATTACCCTTTAAAGAACGCAATATATTTCGTATAAAAGTTATTTTGGAACTGGTAAATAAAGTAAGTGGTGAGGTAGTAATAAAATCGAATAAATCTGAATGTTATTTCTTTTTTTCTTTCGTTTGCGGATGCGCGGGTAGTAAAATATTATTTTCGTGGTGTATCTTATGAACTTTTCGATGATTCTTTAGTTGGGATCTGTCGATAAAATATTGTTATACTTCGTTGGATTTGAATAAGTTCCACGTGAGATTTAGTCGTGTGAGATGTGTATTTTCCATTTATTGCCTCATGGTGAATTTTACTGAGAATCATTAAGTATATTTTGCTTGAAGAATTTACAGGTTAGAGACAACAATGCTATCGGCAACACTAGTTCATAGAAGTATTTCCAAGCTAAAATCTTAGCACAAAAACTAATAAATTGTCGTTTTTTTTAAATAAATATCACATAAAACATCAAACTATAAAGTTAAGTACGAATATTCATTTTAGTGTCGTCTAGTGACCTCTACTTATGTAGAAATTGGTAGAATATTCTATATCGTAAGTTTCAAAGTTTGTTCATGTTGAACTACCTACCTCGACTGACTTCTTAACTACTTGGTGAGTGTAGTGGAAGCTTAAGCGACAGCTGCGTCCAAGGTCCCTGATTTGATTTCTCTCTAAAGCTGTAGTTAGGAATTAGTGCTTGTGTCTAACTCTCACAGGAAATGTAATATTTTTTTAATTTATTTAATTTTCTTATAAAAAAAAATATACAGTAATATATCTTAGTGTCAAGTAAAGAGTTTATTCTAATATCTATATTATTAATATTAGTATTATTCTAATTCTAATATTATAATTTATTATTCTCTCTTCTCTTATTTCATTCATCTCAATTTTTTTTAAACAGGCTCCCTGGATGTGAGGTAAATTTAATAAATAAATTGTCTTTGTCTTACATTGACTGTAAGCTTTCAATAATTTCTACCAATTTTCTTTTACCGCCATTCAGGTTAAAAAGAAAGTTACTTGTATCTAGATATCTAATAAAATAGTTTAAAGATATCTTACAAAATGGTTTCGCTACCACATTTTGTCACGATTACATTCGCCTAGTTTCCTTAGATAAAAGTAGCAATTTTCATACGTTTCGAGTGCGACTGTACGACTGTACGAGTAAGATATTAGTCTAGCAATAGGGTTGTTGGGAACTGTTAAAAAATAATAATAAATAAATAAATAAATCAGCCTGTAACTGTCCCAATATAGGGCAAAGGCCTCTTCTCATACAGAGAAGGATTGAGCATTAATCACCACGCTAGCTCACTGCGGATTGGCGATTTCAGACTATTAAAGTCCAGGTTTCCTTACGATGTTTTCCTTCACCGTTAGTCAGTGGTGTCTTAGATTAACTAAGAAAGTACATATGACATTGAAAAAGTCACATTGGTACATGCCAGGTTCGAACCCACACCCACGCGTTTGCAAAGCGGGTCCGTAACCAATGCGCCACCACGACATACATAAAAAATAATAAACATTTATTATCACCATGAAGAAGGTTAAAAAGTGCGAAAAAAATACAATCAGTCGCCTAATGTTGAAGTTTAAAAGCTTTTTGAAATTCTGGAGACGGTTATTGCTATATTTTCCCACAAAATAGGATACGTATGGAGTGGCAGTTCTTTGACTTTGACATTTGAACACATGTGTCATCTGTTCAAGAAGCCTAACTTTATATTTTTTAAATATTTTACTGATGATTTAATTGTTTTTGGAAAAAATCATTTGTGCCTTTCAAACCTACTAGTAAAGTAATAAAATGAGAAAACATTTCTAAACAAAATCAGGCATCGCGAGTCTCGATCAACTCACGCGCCGATCGTTCCGATATAATCATGCTCACGTATCGTCCGGGCCATTTGCTGATTCAAAACAACGTATCGATGCGAGTAAAGTCGTACGCGAAAGTTATGGATAGAAACCTAATTGACCCCTCATTCTGTTATTCCGATAATCTGATACTACCGTAAGATATGTGTAATGAAGATTATTATTTTGCTGTACGTACAAAAACTGATTTATTTTATGCTGGGTATAGATAATCAAGAATAAACGATAATTATTTATGGTTTTAGGGCCGGCTCTACACCTGTAAGTTCTCCTCACTTAATTAACTTATCCTCTTATAAGTAACTTATCAGCACCTTTATAGTAGTCGTAGTAGTAATGAGTTACTTACATCAATTTTATGGAAGTAACTTACACATGTAATGGTCCTAAGATAATCCTATCAGTATTTTTGCCAATAGTACAGTTGCTTACTGTTTTGTAGTACTGTTAGCTATGTCAGAGGCCTACTAATAGTTTAAACTTTGAAAAGTTTTCAACCACACAAAACAAAGATAATATTATTGAAATATGTGCACCAAAAAATGTGTACATGTTTACAGTTAGAGTAGATTTGAGATAAAATAAAATAATATTTGAAAGAAACATTTTAACTTAAATTTCACATACGAACAAGGTTATCAGAACATCTCTACGTTTGAAGCAAAGAAGTTTTTTTCTTAGAGTGAGTTTCGACAGTATATTTCCATTTATTATGTCCTATTACAAAAACTTTTACTACCTAAATTAAATTCTTCAAGAAACGGTTTGCGATAGACGTAACATTGTGTAAATAAGTGACCCTAAATTATCCCATTGCAGGGAAAAATCATTATAACGGCGTGATAAAGAATTGCGTGACAGCCGCTGTCAAATATAAAAGCTTCATTTTTTTCATACAAAACAGAAAATATTTTTAAAATATTCAATCGTGTAAAACTTAAAATGTAATCTGATCGCGCCCTTTGCAACGTTTGCATTAGGTATTTTTTTTTTTATAAATGTACTTAAATAAGATAATCTGCTTCTCTTGTTTGATCGTTGCGTCTCGTTGGATTGTCAAATTTTGAATTTGGATTATTTCAAAATACCTAGGCACATACCTCGATATATTTTCAATGTATATTATTGAGATGTGATTTGAGGAAGACACGACAAATTTACGGTAACTTAATCTTCGACCATGTTAATGTATGAGCAGATACTTAGGTACTTTAGAAAATTAATGTGTTTTTAATCATTTTTAAAATACATTAATTATTATGTGCTACGTAACTAATGGCCATCGAAGAGTTAATCATGCCAAAATTTACTGATAATTTTATCTAGAGAGGATGTGGAAGATCGTAAAATTTAAGGCTAAGCTCATTTGTCTATCGTTATTGGTAGAAATACTGAATAAACAACGATAATTCAATAAAATACTTGAATATCAGGGGTTTGATCGGCCAATAAATCAATAGATTTTAATTTTGTAGCTTTAAATTGACAGCTAAAAGAGTAACATAATAGGTTTTTATACACGCTATAAGTATATTTCAAATACAAAAAATATAAAATAAAGTAGTTACATCAATCTGATTTCCTCTACATCACAATCCTTCATTTGAAAATTTCCTAATCTTTAATTTTTTATATGTGATAGAGCCGTGCTGGTTTCAGCGCTAATATGGGCCGGCTCGACTGCTGTAGTACTTACATCTTACATTATATCAACGTGGAATAACAGTATTCGTACTGTTGTGTCTCGTACGGTCAATAAAGGCATCGGAGGCATCATTCTCCCTCAGTTTCCTTGCCTCCTTCCTCCCGCCCCACCTCTGCCCTTTTCCTTCCCTTTTAGCTTATCTTAAATTATGTTAATCCAAGTTTTACACAAACAACGTTTAATCACTCAAAAAATGTACAATACTAGCCTTAAGACTTTGATTATCTTTTAAAGTAAGTAAGGCTCTTTTGATTTAATAGTACCAGTAATCCTTCAAAATGCAGGCTAGCTAGCTAATCCAGGCTTAAAAAGAAATGACGTAATAATCAATTTTTAAACGATTTTATATTGAACGGAAAATAAAAATTATAAAAATGTACAAAAAAGTTATAATTTCTTTTAAAAACCAAAATAAATATTTCATTTACAAGCCCCTAAATAAAATGCAAAGCGTATAAGCCTTTATGCAACATAAGTAGAACAAAAAAAAACAGACGAAGCTTGGACTTGACGTGTGAACGCGAAAACGTGAGATAATCACAACGAACTCGGATGCAAAAATGTTACAAATTATAAATTGTGGGCACTAGTCACGTTTATTTTGTTTTTTCTATGTTGGATGAGTTAATCTTATAAGGTAGGTACTAGTTGTTGCTATAACTGTAGTATTTCGGGATTAGCACTTAAAAACTCTTTTCTTGTAAGACGCTTTTTACAGATCATGATTATTTCCCACAAATCTAAGTTGTCACAGCAAAACTACAATTACACTTTCACAATTTGGTTTTGTTTTAATTTTGCACCTCACCACCTCATCATCTTTCGTATTCAATTTGTGACTTCTTCTTCCGTTTTTAGGTCCAAAATAACAAATCAAAATTTTAATACTTATAAATTCAATGCCAAACAGCCCAGCTTATCTATCTCACTCATGATCTGACCATAAAAAACTTTCATCAAAATCCCTGCAATCACTTGGCGCCAGGGCGTTGCTTTAAAACCACGTATGTTTCGAGTCAAATTATCCACACAATCTTCTAGAACCACGTAGACTTCGCGATGTAAATCCAAGCTGTTAGCGCTACATACAAGTTATTAGGATGAAGCTTATAGGGCTGTTGTTAGTATTATTTCAATTGAGATTTTAGAAGTTATTAAATTATGATATTTGTGAGATTTCCTTGAAGTTTCAAGGAAATCTGGTCGAAACGTTAAGTCATAAATCTAATAAACAATTTGCTTACTGCTTTTTTTATTTCTGTTGTGGAAGAGCCTACTTTTAATAACTAAGCTTGTTAATTATTATTTAGAGAGATTATTAAAGTAAGGGATGATATTTATAGTGTATTAACATTCGCAAATACACTTGTACACATTAACATAATATATCTTGCGTAGTTGTTTAGTCTTTATTGAGATTAACTGCTGACGGAGATTAGGTTATTTAGAAATTTCTGACAGATACAAATATAATATTTGACTATTACAACAAATTTCACATTTAGCAGCGTTGATCACTATTAGACCAATCTATGAACTATAAACATCCTAAAGTATGTTTGTTTGTTACTTTTTGATGCCTAAACTAGTTAACCAATTTCCACAAATATTTACTCACAACAAACACTACACTGACATAAGATTCTTCTTATTCTCAGACAACGTGAACAAAACGTCCGTCATCTAGTAAGAAACTGAATTGTAGTAAGGTATTCTTCTATCTAAAATATTGGCTCGTCTCTCAAATCTAGCCCATAGAATAATACAGTACTTTGATTTATAGCCTGATTAGTCATCAATTTCCTTTCTTCAAACGAGATCGATTCTAGAAAGATGTAGGTATAATTGTTCCGGCAATTCATAATTAGTCCATCCAATATTTTACGATGCCAACCCTGTTAAAATAACGGTCAGTGCAATCTCTGTACCATCTCTTCGTGAAATATGAGAGACCTGTAAGTTTTATTGTGAACTCTAAGATACAGATCTGTGTAACTTCATGTCTAGTTTTCCTAATTAATGATTCTGCGAATGTAGGCAGCATGTTTTACACGTAATTCTACCTGCAAACCTTATTATTACCTCTATAACATTGTTTTTAGTAAAACCATTCGTAGTAATGTTTAATTATGCTTTCATCGGCTGTTTGAATCTCCTCTGCAAAGGAATTTGTAATAAATTGTCTTGTGGTTGTCATGTAAGAAATGAAACTATTGCAGGATATCTATATCAAAATAAAAGCTTTGTATCAAACGTCAATATTTTAAAATTAAAATTTTATAAAATATTACTTAAAAATATTGAAAGTAAAAAACAATAAGTGTTTTTTAAATACTTTTGCACATTAAAAAAAAACCTAAATCCACACAATGATTTTTGGACGGTCTTATTATATTATGTTGAAGTAAAGGATTATTATCTACGATCTAAAAACTAATGATTTAATATAAGGCATTAATTAAACATTAAACATAATACGAACTATAAATAAACTGAACCAATATTATACCAACCCAATATATTAAGTACTAATTATCTAATACAGCCAATAAAATGGCCTAGCTTATTACTGACTTTACAATAATGGCGACCGCTGCAACATAAATTCATTTAAATAAATCCAATGCGACAAGCTCGATGCGAGAAATTAGAAGACAATTTCTCGAACACTAATAGTTTTGTTACAATGGAATTTATTAGCGAAATCTGTGTTTGTTTTGTCTACAAATGGGTAATGTGAATTATTATTTTTAGTAGCGTCTTTGTGCTTTGTGCCTTTTGTGTTAAACTTATTTTCAACAAACGCTTATTTATGTTCTTTATGTTATACATGTAATTCTCAATGTTAGCGTCATTCTCTTAGCGTTAAAAGTTTTCTTTTTAGGTTATTATCAAAACTATTTACTTACTTTATTTTATTTGAAATTAATGTCGTTTTGTATAGTCCTTGTTTTTATTATTTATTTATTTATTTATTACAACATACACAAAAAATTACGTATACTGTGAAAGACCGCCTTATTAATCTACTTTTATCTGCCGACAAATAATCAACAACTATAATACACATTAAACATAAAGGTTTAATAAATATTCGTGTAATTTATTTTTAAAACATTGTTTTTGGGGTCTTGCCTGAGATCGGTAGTTTTTTTTTATAAATGGGAAAGGTTGAAAGTATAATATTATTTTTTCCTTAATCAGGAGAACGCAACAAAATATACAATTTGTACAGTTATAATCAACATCAAGAGTCTTTCATAACAAAGCGCGCAGCTGATTGGTATAATTCACTTACACGCAGCGGCAGTCTGTTCATAACTCGTAAACACCATTGTTTCTTTGTCCCACTTGCACTCCTTCGGATGCAATTTTCATTCATCGTTTACTTAAGGAATATATCTGACATAGTTAATAAATCTGAATATCTTCGCCAGTTCAAACTATTTGCAAAAAAAAAGAAACGTAAGTCCTTTGAATAAAATATAATTTGGCTTTTCTTAATACTAATATCTTACTTAATACAGTATGTAAAGGCATGGACAGTAATCAAAATACATGTGTTGAAAGTAAAAAGATCAAACAAAATGAAGAAAAACACACTAAGTTGACATAATTATGTGACTTAAGCGATTAAACTAAACAGAACACTTACTAAATTTAAACAGCCCAAGTGGCTGTTAAGCTTATAAGCCGACAATCACCAGCCACCTTGCCTATAACGCAAAACATCAAAGTGCTGAAATCACCGATCTATCTACAGTCAACAAATTAATATACAAAATCTGAGACTTGTAAGCTAAAAATACTGGAATCAAAGGGACTGGAACGAGAAAACGAAGATCATTCTATTTATGTTAATGTCACGGGCGTGAGGAAGCGTTTAAATCCAGTCATTAATTATTGTCACGGGTAAGACAAAATAGATAATACATTCTCTATTTGTTACCCTCTGCATGCTTCTAAAGAGCAGGACGAAAGAAATAACAAGGAAATAAGTACTGCTCAAGACCAACAGATTGATGATAGAGGAGCGTTGAAAAAACGTGTCCTTAAAATTATGGATGGATTCCTTAAGGGTATGCTCCATAATGAGTTTTTCGGTAATGACGTAACTCTCACGTGATAGAATGAAGGGACATTAAATATCATTTTGTCAAGCCCCATAATTTATGGAGAAGGGTTTTTATTAGTATGAACTATGGCTGCTATTCACAAAACTTTATTACTCATTAGAATGTCTTCTGTTAATGTTTATGTTTCCTGTAAGTATAAATAGTTTAGATTTTAGAATGTAAATACTAATTTATCGCGACTAAGTTCGTATTAAGCATCTCTTTTTACCTTCCATGTATTATAATTACCATCTGATATGATAGCACAAGTCATTGCCCATAATTGTATGTATAAATTGATACTTCCTTCATCACGAGCGTATTCTAAATAGTTTGGTGTTATGTTACACGTTTAATGAAATGAGAGACCAAAAAAACTGAGGCATTTATTGCAAATGATTAAGATTTATTGACGTGTGCCTCCTTCTAGTAAAATTTGCAAAGACAAAATTAATTTAAGTTAAATAATGATCAATTCATTCGCCGTTTATCGAAAGCAGCTAGATAACTTACATTTCCAATAGCCACGCGAAGCAAAACAGTTTAAAACGGATTGTAATCATCATAAATGTAATTAAAGACTGGAGGCGGTCTGTTTCTTTGTGAATTAACGGTAATCAATTAAAATAAATTTATTGCTCCCAGTTAATACAAGTTGAGGTTTTGAATAAAAACTTGAGCGTCTTGTTATAGTTTCCATGATAAATATTATGTTTTGGAAACCAGTTCCTCCAATCTCACCGTTAATTAGTAGCATTAATTAAAGTAAATCGTTGCTTCAATGATAGATTATTTTAAAAACGATTATGTTTATACTATAAAATCGTTCAATATTTTATTCTATGCTATATTAAAATTTGTAGATGTTAAAGTTTTTGCTTGCCACAAATGAGAGTAAGAAAATAAATATGTAATTATTTAGCCGGCTACAGTCGATACCGAAAACACATTAGCTCGAGATCATCCAGTGATTAAGCGTGGAGGGAATGAAACAAAAAGTCAGGCAACACTTACTAACCGAGTCGGTAAGATCGCAATAAATCTTTCCCCTTCCCATACAGTCATACAATCACGTCGGTCCCTATAGACAAGTGTTATAATTAAGTTAAACTCGGCGTACTTACACATAGCATTCACGTTTACCGTTCCTTTTTTTATTTTGAATTTTGTTTTATTATTTTTTTCTATACGATCATTATTTTAATAAATATAATCTATAAAAAACTGTACATAAATACATAAACTGATGACAGTTAATAAATTTCTTACATCAAATATTACATTATTAAGGTATTTAGAAATATTTCTCAACATAAATTTATTTTGTGTCACTAATTTCAAAACAACGACTTCCTACACAATGAGATCCATCAGCACATTGGATGATTATTTTGTCCGTATGTATCATTACGTTGAGCCGTGGCCGAACACAGATGGTGTTTTGGTACGGGTGGTTAGCAAAACAGAAAAAAAACTAAAACATTACTGAACAACTAATAATGCAGCTTGTATACCACAGTCTCGCATCTGCTGTTTTTGTGAACCGTACCAGGGAAGTTGGCTAATTAATTTAGGCTACCACACAGTAAGCCGTAAATTGATTCGTCTTACTAATATAAGAGTAATAACAAACCAATTAGTGTTGGGAAATGAGGGATTACAGAAAAGAAATCACTTTGCCACACTACATCAATATTAATTTTCCTACTTCAACCCTTTTTACCAATTTGGTATAATATCTTTATATTTATAAAAATATTTTGCAACAATTACAAACATAAATACACAGATACTATACTATTATCTATCTGTATTGTAAAGTATACCTTTACATCTCCTGTAGTTTTCTTTAGTACTTTAGTTTTACTATCCATTTCACTTTAAAAATCTGTAAATATATTTTCCAGTAGTAGAAAACAATGAGCACAGAATATGAGGTAATCCATTTTCCTTTATTGGCATTTATTAACATGTGTGGGAACCCAGACCATTCATTTTATTTATTATTCTCTATCAAGTCGGTCAGAATTAATATCATTCGAATTTTATTTTACCTTTTACTAATTCTTCATCTCAATACAATATAGAACTTGACTGTCTCAAAGCGGTCTAAGAAGTTGATAGAGCGTATTATGCTTTGAATAAATTATTTCCTCTCCGCGCTAAGTGGTCACTGTACAATGAGACATAATAGATGACATACCTCTTTTACTGAATGAACATTCATTTTGTCATGTGATATTATTTCTATTACAAGCAGCTTCATATCTTCTACGTCCTTTGAAGTTCAGTATTTAGATCCATCATTATAACTACCATTGGCTTCCATAATCCAGTTTGTTTGATATACGGAAATGTATACCTATTGATATTAGTGTTGTAAAAATGTGTGGCTTGTTATTCAGCTTCGTATAATATAACGATTTGTCAATTTTCTTACAAAAAATGTTGTTGTGATTTGTTTGAGTTTGCTTTAACACTTTCGAAGTCAATAAACATGTTATTTACTGTCAGTTGGGTGTGTGCTGAGAATTTTATTTGAATACATTTATTATTTAAAAATTATACTGAAGTTGCTACAATTTTTATAACAATTCGTTTAGCGTTTTGTCTCCCAGTTACGGCTTTTGCGGCCACCACTAAGCTTCATGAATAGTTATCTGCAGTCATTTTATTTTATTGCCTACGTCATCGACATCCCCAATGATTTATAGCCTCAAAATTCCTCGGTGTACCGTCGCCGAGTGTGCAGTCCTTTATATTTTTTTACTTTTAAACTGCGGTAACTCTGTGAGCATTTAACGCTGATTAAACTGTAAAATTACGGACGCAACGGCCTTTGTGACAGATGCGGCTCCAAATAATAACATTATACACACACGTACAAGGTTTGAAGGTAGCAGTGTCATGCGGCTGGCCCTTTGTAGCTAACAGAATCCACTTACAGCACAAAGAATACAATAGAGATCTTTGGCAAATTGTAAAATATACACCTAATTATTTGCTTTGAAGTGTGACGGTGCGTTAAGATCTTCGATCCGACGAGGCGGTGCTTAAGGCTTATGAAAACATGTAACAATAAGTATCCAGTGGCATTCTATTGTGATAGGTGGCTGCATATTTTTTGAGTACATATCGACGGTTTTATTCTGAAGTGCACGACTACATTATTGTGCTAGGCATTAACTACAATGTTATCATGAACTCTACTGGTATAAAAAATTATAAAGACAAAAAAGAAAAATCTAGTGGTCGTAAAACATTTTAAATTAGAAGTCTATATATGACTTGGTTGATTTATGACTTATGAGGCAACTCTAAAAAACGTATAATTTATTTTGGACCTAGCCGTCTATTTTGTTGTAAATATTATTACACTCTTACGTACGCTTCTGTGCCGTGCACGTCGGCGTGCAGTGGAGCACTTATTACAATGCAATTAAGGTAAATGATTGATTTTACTGTTCAATTAATAATCTAGGAATTGTTGCTACTACTCGCGCATTTTCCGGTATAAGATAAGCCTAATATAAGCCACATTTGCCTAGCTGCCGCCGTGTGTGCTCGGATATCGCCTGGTACTCTCGAGTGTCGCTGACGCTCTCCACGCACTCCTACTGACTGGGCCCCTTTATTCCGAGAAACGCGCGAGGATTTCTGCGTTTTTTCGCCGTAAAGTAAACGCGGTCGTTGCGTAGGTATGTGGTTCCATCCTCGCTAACGAGCTCCGTCAGGTGTGAATCGTATACTTTACAATATTATTACAAACTAAGAAGGAGGTTCCTCTAAATAAAGAAGCCAATTCAATAGGGCCAATCAATTATAATTTTTCGAATCCACCCATTCTTCATATTCCTAAGTAGTTAATATTATGAAATATTACCCGGCTATCGATTCGACGCCACCTCTGGTTGAGCATTTTACTTTTTTATACGATTTCGCTTTTTATTTTGGTGAATTTTATATTTTTTTTATGAATACCCTCTCCGCCCCTTTCTCGCTCGAGAGCCGATTGTTTTGTCAGCGCTACACCTGGATGCAAACAAATGCGCGCGCGCATAACGGTCGGTGATCCAAGATGGCGACCGTCAGTGAGCTTTTGACGAGATTTTTTTGAACAAAATACTTTCTTTTTCTGTAATTCACGATGACACGCTACTAAGTTTAGTGTCGCGGGTTTGATTCCCGCACAAGATAAATATTTTTGTGCGCATTGTAATAATGTATATCATCATAGTATAGGTAAAATCCTAGTGTGGGGCAAAAACAAATGATGAACTTAAATGTAAACACGACAAGTATGTTTATTTGAACATTAAATATCATCATTTTACAATAGGATTATTTTGTTAACTAACTCCGAAGGTCCAGATAATAAAAACGAACCAATGTTTTCAAACAATATTTATAGGAGCAAACAATGTAACCCTTTAAATTGCGAAACAAAAGAAACACACGCAATATCGTTCCGAGTTCGGCTGAATATTTTAAATTAACGATTTCATTAAAGGGAGTCTCGTAATTAAGCTGTAAATCAGATGTTTATCACCCCTAGAATTAACGTTGTGAAGTGATACAAAATGTCAATGTGCGCGAAATGTTAACAGTTAATTTCGAAGGTTACGACTGATTACGAATTCGAAATTCTAAAATACGAAAGTATACAAGTACCTTATCTATGTACTCTTTATTTGAAATCCAATATACGTTCAACTAAACAACACAACTTGGATTTCAAATATATTTTCGAACTATTCCTGCACTATGTATGACTAGATATGTCAGTCTCCTCCAAAGAGACATGAATGAAACTCCGAGCGATACACGAACACGACATAAATCAGTAAACCTACTTACTTCGGATTTCTGTTTCAGCTTTGATTCAGTATTCCGCGGTACATACATAATTCATTGGCATCAAGTAAAACCAACATTTTATTATGTCACTGCCAGCCCATTAATCTTTTGACCAATTTTATAAATTTCCCGCCACTTTCACGTATTATCACGATTTATTTAAAAAATTATAGCTCATTTGTTTTTGTTCTCATACCTCCACGATTAAACATTCAACTTTATTATTATAACCGAAATTAGTTAGGACATACATAATGTTGGTCCAATCAACGTAATGTATTTCTTTAAGTTACCAACTCGGACTGGAGTTTGTTAAAAAAACGACACGTCATCACTCGTTTAGATATCCGTTAATGTATTCCTCATTCGAACTGAATTATTAATTATAATAGGGTCGTTTTACATAATTTTCTTATTAGAAATGAGTTAAA
This sequence comes from Protodeltote pygarga, assembly GCA_936450705.2. Taxonomy (NCBI): domain Eukaryota; kingdom Metazoa; phylum Arthropoda; class Insecta; order Lepidoptera; family Noctuidae; genus Protodeltote; species Protodeltote pygarga. Next base: position 9,543,690 of record OW388257.2, on the reverse strand, counting down.
TTTATACCGGGTTCTGTTTTAGCGGTGTCGTAAATTACGTTCGGTTAACGTCAAGTTTGGACGATACGTTTTTAATTAAATCTCGGTTCGTTAGTTTGATTGGAATGCGTTCGTAAATCTCCATACTTTGATTGGTGCTTTGACATTACCAGGGAACACGATAATGATGTAAATTGTTTTTCTCGTGTTACGGAAGCCGATATCGTAAAACAAGCAATATAGACTTAATCAGCATTCAATTATACTATCACGATTCCGAAATTATATTTACATATAAATGTTAATACGTCAGATGTGTTCGTTTTTAGTTGAATATTACTAAGCATGTACATTTAAAACTTGTTTTTGTATTACTAATGAAAATCAAGTGTCTATAAAATAATAAGTAAATCGAAGATTCCCGTGGGTCTGTTGATCTTAATAAAAAAACTGTTATAGCAAGAGAGTTAGTTAATTTTATATCGCATAGAAGATGATTTGTGATACATTTGACTTGATTGACTACTGATAGCCTTTGGTTAGAAAAAAAAACACTACCTATTGTTTTTAATTTACCCAATTAATTCAAGTAGTTGAAAAATATGAAACACGTATTTAAGGGTTTTTTAAAAATTCTACCCCTAAAAAAAGATAGGGGTTGACAAAGTTTGTATGTATATACTATAATATGTAAAAAAATACAGTATATAACAACTTGGTATCCTAGCATAAATCGTTCAATAAGGTGTCTTTAAAATTTACATAGGTACTTATCAACAGCTCGGAAGCCCATTAAAACGGACATCAAATGAACCCATTCTCAGTATACACTCATTTGAATGCTAATTTTTACAACACATATATGTAGATCATAACTTTTAATTAGATGGAGCATTATTAGCATATATTTTGGCTAATTAGAAATATTTATGCGGATTTTATCTTTGCGGGATTATGCAGAGATTAGATAAATATACCTATACATATACATATCACCTATAGTTCTAATAAGGCCCTGCGCAGACGACAGACTATCCGTGACGCACTTTTTAGTCTGTGAAAATAGAACCTATGCAATTATATGCAGTAACGCACACGACGCGCAAAAAGTCCGGCGCACAAAAAATCCGTGTAATTCGGGCAGACCGGACCGCGCCGCGGCGCGCCGCTCCGCACTAAAAGTGTGTGAAAAAAATTGAACGTTTGCTTCAACGCGCGCTAACGCAGACGGCGCACACTTTAGTCGGCAATCTGCATTTGCTAGGGGTGGACCAATGCACCTTCTGGACCAATGCACTTCCTCATTGTTGTTTCTGAATGAGTCAAAGCAGGTCTCAAAATAAATAGCAACTCATCAAATGTAGTAACATAACATTTTATAAAATTTGAAAAAAATTGCCGGATGTTGTTTCAGAATTGTATGTTTAGTATGGAACTGTCCCTTCAGTAATCTTTCCGAAAGTATAGGATGTACCCAAAATTCTCTATTTCTTCTTCTTTTTCTGTACTTCATGTACAAAATAATACTTCGCGATCTCTGCACGATTTCCATAGCGTCTACGTCCCTACAGCTCTGCCGACAAAATGATCGAAGATGTGCGTCGTGTGCGTTGAGTCTGTGAAAAATCCGCGACCGACTTTTTGCGCGCCATGCAGACTTTTTGTGCGCCGCAGACTCAATCGCACAAAAAGTGTGCCGTCTGCGCAGGGCCTAAACACGTATATATATCGCTAAGTAAGTATCCAATCTAGACGTAGAGATAAGAAAACATTTTGCTTTAGAAAAGTACCTAAGTTGAACAAAAGTGCTTAAACTAAAATCAATTTACTGAATTTTAGTTAGAAAAATGCAACTTTCTTTTCTTCAAATATTTTATAACAGGTAGGTAATCACAGTTTAATGCTAGTTAAGCAAATAGTAAATTGATTTATAAGACTTTAATTATAATAATGATAATTTAAATTTGAATCACATCTGTGCCATGTGCCAAACACAATATAAATTATACCCAGTTAAACCCAATTTTAAACTCATCATTATGCTAGGCTATTTTTTTTATTTTCAATTTCTCAAAAAAATTAAACAATCAGCTGAAAAATTGTTGAAATATCCAAAAAAATTACAAATGGGTCTGAATATTCTTTGTCGAACAGAGACCGTGCTTCCATCAGATGACAAATACGTTTAATGCATCAAACATAATAATTATTATGGTGTAGGCACCGCTCGCCCCTTTGATTTTGTCCCTAATTGGCTTCGTGTACTCATTCGCCCCCTTGGTGTTTAGATAGTCTCGTTCGACCCCGATTTGTTATTAAGTTAAAAGTACAGTCAGAAACATCAAGCTTTTGTAATAAATTATATCGAGAGACAACTACTAACAGGAGATCGAAATGTATTGGAATAACTATGAATAATGGTAAAATACAGGTTTTGAACTTAAATAATACCAGGAAACCAGAAATGAATTGGAACTTTCTGTTTATTTAGCTCTATAACGGTAAAAATACAGGTTTCGAATTTAAATCATACCAGGAAACCAGATATGAATTGGAACTTACCCTGAATAATGGTAAAAATATAGGTTTTTTAAATAAAATTATACCAGGGAATCAGAAATGAATTGGAGTTAGCTCAATAATGGTAAAAATACAGGTTTTGAAATTAAATGATACCAGGAAACCAGAAATAAATTGTATTGTATTTTTACAATTATTGAGCTAAATAGTAAGTAGGTACCAATTCATTTCTGGGTTCCTGGTATCATTTAATTTCAAAAATTGTATTTTTACCATCATTATTCAGGTAAGTTCCAATTGATTCCTGGTTTCCTAGTAGTTGTGTATCGATATAATTTATTACGAATCTATCATGCCCATCTCTAGATTTCATCGTGGCATGGGTGCGCTTCGAGGAATTAAATTATAATATTTTTAATTTAATTTTATTAGTGCACCTGACGACGGGTGCGGGTGATATATGTCACGCACTCAAAGATAAAATGTTGACTAATTACAAAATACCCCATTAATAACTTAAGTTAGAAAGAGACATACAAAGCGTATGATAGCAAACCCTTTTTTGGGAAGCCTATTTATTGTCTATTAAACCTGTTTCACTGGGTATACCCATATAGGTAGCAAAAACAGATACATGATTGTGATGGGATTACAAATATAGTAATTTAAATAGGTTATCAAATCGAATCTATTCTTATATACACGCTTTGACAACCTATTTAAATTACTTAGATAGAAAAGTAAAGCATACCTTTGTGTCGCTGTTTTCAGCGACGGACGGTGTGTTTTCTCTTTTCTGTCTGACGGTACTTTTTAGAAGAAATTTTAAATGAAATGAGGCAAGAGGCGATTGAACACACCAAAATAATTAAAAAATAATAAAATATTACTCGCCCCTCCACAAGGGTCGAAGATACCCATCAAAACTGGGCGAATGTCACATTTTTCTAAAAGGGGCAATATCTAAGGGGCGAGCGGTGCCTACACCATTATTATAACATCCAGTGTAAAATATAGAAAATTATAAGTCCATTAACAGGCTTATCTACTAATACACACACACACACCCTATAGTTACCCTATATATATATTAGTGTGTATTTCTTTAAAAATTTCATTAATTTTCTGACATACATGTATATACGTATACATTATATAGTGTAGTTATAAAGACAAAAACTTGGGCTAAAGATTTACAGTTATTTACCTAAATCCTTGAAGGTCGGATACACGAAAGCCTCTGGGATAATAAACGGGGACTATCAAAGCCTTTACACTAATTCCCAACTAATTGACAGGTTGATACCTGTTCTAAAATTAGTTAATCAATACTTACTAACGTTGAAAGCATTTTGTGATTGTTTACTTTCGAATGTTTTATTAATGACTTTCTTTGTTCTTATTTCTTCGGGGTTTTGTTTGCGTAGGTTTATTAAATTATTTTTATCTACTTACTCGTAAAAAGAGCTATTTCATTATGCAAAATCCAAAATTTCGCCCTGATAGTAATAGATTTTGTTATATACCGTAAAATGAAAGTATAGGCAAAGAGTTTTAATATACTCAACGAAAAAATCATTGATTTTCGTCGTGTATTAAATTTTAAGAAAACATTAATAATGCGTAAGAAAAAACGGACCAATTATTCGGTTTTTATTTTTAAAATTTATTGTATCGAATAAATATACAGTATTCTTAACTATTCTATTACTATGTCGCAGTAGGTAATCACCACACGCTAGCTCACTGTGTGTTAGCGATTTCCTCCTCCACCTTCAGTCAGTGGTGTCTTAGATTAATTAAACATAATTATATAAATATTTAATAAGAAATTTGAAAAAACAACTGATACGGATGGGATCAGTTGTTTTTTCAAATTTCTTAAATGCAAAATAGAGATAGATAGATAGATAAAAGATAAACATCAAATTTTTTTTGGACTTAAAAAGTGTGTTGCTAAGCAAAAGTGCAAATCCAAAATCGTGTATCTTTTGAATTAATTTATTGATTTCTGATTAGGAAACTGTATAAGTATTCCAGGATGTATCGATGATTACTGCTGTATTGTAGAAGAAAAAGACAATAGAGATATCAGATTTCTTTCCGGTTACTCCTTGTTTATAAAAATAAAGTTATTAATAGCTTAAACTAGGCATAAAATCTAAATAATTATATCATTTATTATTCAATTATGAATACTAGAAGGACTATTATAGTTACTATAAAATTCCAAATAAGTCTTTTTCTCATTTTAAGACTATCCATAAATATAGCCGTCGGCCCTTAACAAATTTTATAACTGCCTTATTTACCATAACGTTTTTAATAACGCATTTCTAATTTATTATTAAAAAATTATATATTTAACAACAATACAGACGTAATAGGGATTTTAATCACCTTTAACATAATTACTTTATTTTAATTTAAAACATCTGAGCTAGTAAAGACCAGCTAAATATGATGGTAATAGTTAGATAGATAATGTGAAATGATTTACCAATCAAAAACATCGTAATGATAGATTAAAACGCAAAGAAAGTAAAACCGGCCAAGAGCGAGTCGGACCTATGAAGGTACTTACTTAGTGTTCCTTGAGTTGAGCCCATAATAATGTCTACATTTCTACAATTTCAACCGACTGTCTTTTACGTTTAAAAAGATATAGTAATTTGAAACGGAAAACCATTCAAACAGACACTACCTATGTCCTTTGTTACCTTTTGAGCATAGAACCCCAACATTATAGTTACCTAAACTATGTAACATTTTATATACACAATTATATAAACAAACTTGATAAATGTATGTTTTCAATAATGATTGAATGAAAACGAAAGCTAAAAATATTCACCTTGCGTGTCACAAATTGTGACGAAGCCATTATTTTCTTTTCGTGTAGGTTAAACCTATTTGAGTTGAGTATATTAAAACAATTTTATAATAATTTCCATAACGGGAATGAATATTGCTTACGTAAAAAGATTAGCACGATTGACCTCCGGCGATCGTAGTCTTTGCGAGGTGTTTCAATGTTCCAAATATAGAGTCATATAGACGCCCTGTCACGTACGAAGCACATAAACATTCTACGTATTATAGATACGCTATAGTTTCGTTTCGTTTGGGGTCAAGATTAAAGTTCCAACATCTGCAAAATTATCTTCCAAAAACTTTCCGTTGTTCAATATTTGTACTTTTGCTTGGTAGAAAAAAATCTGCGACTCTAGTACATTTTATATCCAGGTCAACATATTCAGTGTGTGTTGCATAAAAAATTCTGGATTCTGTTTCATTTAAAATATAAAAGCCCTAAAAGGATTAGCCAGTTTGACCCATGTCCATGTAAGCCTACCAGAGGATAGGGATTTGTGGAGGATTCCAGCCCGTATATAGCGTTAAAATACTATTAATATCATCATCGTCTGTCTTTTCTCGTATATAAATTCTGTTATTTTGGGCTGTTCTTGGTTGGTAGAGTTTTGGACACTATATACCTATGATATATTGATTTGAGTGATTATTATATTGTGTTATGGAATAAGGTGATTTACTGGACATTATACAATGGTATATTTAAAAAAAAGAAAGAGATATGCAATGTGATCTTATAGGTATATAGTTACGTCTACTCCTTGTACGGGTATTAAAGTACCGTGAAATGGTTGTCAGAGTGACTGATTTTATTTAACCAGTATTATCTCTTATCGTTTTTTTCTTTCTACAAAATATTTTACTTAATCTTGACTTTTGTTTTTCTTACTTTAAACTTAGTACTTGCGAGAAGTGATGAAGTGACGTACATGACAATAAAATACGGTAAATAAACTCTTAAGACATGTGGTTTTAAGTATCCCCTTCAACAACTTATTTTTATCCTTCACACATGTGACTTGAGCTACTGTCAAATTAGCTTTTTATTGTTCATCCTAATCTCTTAATAAATCCTAACAGACGGGTAACAAGATTCTTTTAGGATTCTTTTTTAGAATGTGGTAACTATTTGTTTTACTGTCTTCATTGGAAGTTATTTTCTTGTTGATGTGTACTTTACTTGTCACTAGTTTTTTGTAAAACTACTAGTGTATTTATTATCTGTAGTAGTTTTGTATATGTCTAATGTCTGTCTAACACAGAACGTTCAAACTTTAAATTTTTTTTGGAATATTTCAATTATTTTGTCACAGAATATTTAAGTTTTTTTAAAAGGTTTATGTATTATAAGTATCTATTAAAACTGCTTACGTATTCACACAAAACAAATGCGAGAAAATTATCGATTGCCAATTTGCCATATAAAGAGCTTTAAAAATACCATTTATCTATTATACCATTCTTGTGTCATCGATGATCACAGCGAAGCTTTGTTATTAAAAAACCATGAGACATTGAGAATGATTAAGTATATTTTTTTACTGTTTTCTTTGTGTACTAGGTACTTATAAATTATATTTCCTAAACAACGTAAAACAAAACTATATAAATTACAAACGTGTTTATATAGGTATATTTTTTTTGTGCTAAAAAAGCTGAAATTCGCAATAGGATCAAGAAAACAATGAATACTAATTCGTAACAAAATTTTAATTATACAACGCCGTAACACATGCAAAGTCAACTGTAAGCTTTAAAAAAATTATTGTTATTCAAAGCTATACAGTTGACAGAGCGGCTGGTGACCTTAACTAGTACAAATCCTGTAATAGTTCAAATCCTGCTCATTACCCTGACCGTCAAAAACTAGATTCCCTAATTTCTAGTAACATTTCTAGTGTAGCTTTTACGTAAATCTCATTCTACCCAATAAGACATTTGAGTACTGCTTAACGTCGATTAAACTTAAACAAACACCCATGGTGACTAGACAGTCGGAACAACGGGTTAGTTCGATAACCTCTAGCCATTAGTTACATCTGTTCGGACACTGCCGATCTTCGGCGACCCTTTCATCTCCGTGGTCTAAGCCATTATCGTAAGATTCGATAATTCACGAGTCAAGTGCCAATTCTGCCTAAGTCCTCAGTGAGGAAAAGCACGTTAAATTAATTCCGAAATAGAAAACTGCCACGGGCTTCACTAATTTTGGTCTTCGACTAAATATTTTTCATTTCACTTTATTTCATTGGTACCTATACTTAAACGTGTATTTAAAAAATAATTACACGGAAATATCAATAAGGTAGATACAGATATCATAAATATTGAAATCTGAACTTTTATTAGACAATGTTTTTCAGTTTTCTTGAATTTATAGCTTTATCCGATACACTTATACACTTAAAGACTGTCGATACTCATCGAATCCATACTCTTTGCTATCAGACGGTTCAACAAGCGTGATCTTGCGCACGCGATACACCAAAATTTGTTCCGGACATATACAAAGGCGGCGACCAGCTAACATCTCACAATAAAACTAAAACCTCTCGAGGAATTCTCTCGTGGCGACAAATAAACGCATTATAATGATTCTTTGTGCTTATTAATTCATATTACACGGCCGTTTAGAACTCTTGACGGGGTGACAAAAGATGGTCTCTGGTCGGCCACAAAAGTCAATGGATCGGAGCGAACTGAATATAATAAATTACAACGTCTATGCTCCAAGATGCGTATAGATAGCACGTATACGTAAGGTTTTTGTTCCTTTTTCTCTCGTAGACCGCGTTTATTTGTGTGCCGGGGCAATTTATCTTACGATACGACCGGCGTATGAATGAGTAAGCTTATAGTTATCGAAACGTATGAATTGTCGTTAGAGAGCGTGCGTATTTTTTTTAGTAGGTAGCACCTAACCTACAACAAAAATCCCTTTCATTGAGTGGATCAATTGCGATACCAAAATTGCGAGATTGTGTTTATATCTGTGCAAAATAGGTATATAGGTAAAATTATTGTTTTTATTCATTTTGTGTTTCACTACGTGATTAGCAAAGTAAGATTGAAATTTATAATTTATATCTTTTGTAAGTAACAAATTGCTTTTAAAACTTTTCCATTACGCTATAATATTTCTTTGTTCTCAACGCCGGCACTTACTGCGTCAAAACTAATTTTCTTTGCAAAATTGTACTGGCCTGAATAAATTCTCTGAGGAGTATCTTCAAAGATATCAGTCACAAATCAAACTAAGCAAAATTCCGATCACGAGTCGCAAATTTTCTTGTACTTCAATAGCTCACATCAAAGTTTCTTTATGTCTCCTCTACCCTTGTCAATTGTCTATTCTGTACCATATCTTTCCTTCCACGCTTATAAAATTCTGAACGTGCGTGTATAGAGCATCATTGGTAAATGTGAAGTTTTCACAAGCGTAATATAACCTACTTTTTGATACTTTGAATAGGATCTCTATCTTCTTATGCTGGTGACAGGAAAGGCCGCCGCAAAATAGCTTCTTCATCTTTTTACCAGGCGTGGTTGGAAGATATTGAGTAATAATAAATATATTTATCGGACCTTATTCCTTCTTACTATAAAAATGAGTATATTCTCTATTAAACCTGTCACATCATAATAATTCATCATGCAGCTAATTGTAATATGAACCAGAAATATTATAAAAGTAACAAATTCCTGATGTTCGTAATTTTTTTAAACTTTTATTGCACCTATTTTCTACTTTCTGATCTTGTCTTAATTTAATTTAGAGTCTGCGGAATAGTATTTTTCGTTAAAACATCATACATTTACATTAAAATCAAATACATTATTGATATAAAATATTGTTCTGCGTTTTGTACCTAAATATACTTTATTAGATCCAAATACCGATTAAATTTACCAGTATACCAGGTTTTGGTTTTTGATGATTTATCGAGCCGTAAATATTACGATTTTGATATGCTACTATACCGATATTGGGAAAAATAAAGCTCGTGTAACGTAATAGCTATCAAATATAGGCATTCATTTGAGTTAGTCGCTAACGAGAGGGTGATTGTACTCATTTACATGACAAAATGATTTTGATTTATGACCTCCTGAATATTGGCATTCATACAAATTATTAACATCTAGAAAATATGCTCAAGAAATATTGGCCATATATTAAATGTTTTTTATATAAATGGAATCACATAAAATTTCTTGTTTTTTTTTATAATATTAACTGGCAGACTAATTTATAACTGACCAGATGATAAATGGTTACCATAACGAATAACATCAGTTTTGTCACCTAAGTTGGAGTTCACACTTCAAAGGTGTATAATCAGAATACGTTAACATCATAATTATTTTATGATAAAGATGCTGAGCTTATACGGATACTGTATATTATGTATGTATGTACTGTATACTGTATATGATGCTGTACGGATTTGAACTACCAGATGCGTAGACGGCTTTATACAACTGTTTAACCATCGAGAATAATATTTCAGGAGTGCAGATTTCTTCACCGTGCGTGTCATAATTATGAATATAATACTTTATTTACGCCAATTTTCCCCGGAAGCTGTAGGTAGACGTATGCAGTACACCCACGTTTTGCTGGCTATGTTATATGTATATATGTGTGCCTGAAGACTAAGTACAGGACGAGAGTGCAGCTGCTGGAATCTCGACGCAACGTCAATTTCAAGGCGTTTGTGGTGAGAGTCCCTACATGCCTCATACCCAACGTCATGGACGAGGACTTTTGGCCGAAGGGAGTGGTGTTCCGTCGCTTTCGCGGACAAGTTCCACAAGAACGCACAGTGAAACAGTGCAAGTAGTGAAGTGCTACTAACATAGATTTAAGTTTTATATTACTAACCCACTTTATTATATAATATGTATGCTAGAATAAGGTATATATCTATGGGCCTATGCAGCCTGAAAATAAAGGTTTTTATTATTATTATTATTATTATAAGTCCTATGTAACAGAGGGCGAGGCTATTGCCATAAACCGAGCACAATTCCAGACTCCGTGCTGCTACTCAGAATTTCCTAATGGAAAAACCCAATAACACTTTGAAAAGACAAACTGAGATTTAATATTCCAACCAGGTCACAAATTTTTACTCTTTCATATATTTCTATAATAAAAGCCCAAGAAGCTAAGACTTTCAACTTACGTGTCTCTTTTGTCTTTTGTATTTCCTTAGTAATTCAACAATGGCTTCATATTTGTCAAAGGTAGAACGCGTAGGCACTTAGAAAACATTGAAACAGGTACCCCATTCTTTATGTTTGGTAGAGTTTCATTCCATATTCTAAAATTATGCGTTCAGATATTCGAAAACGGAATACAAAACGGTTTTGGTGCGTTCCTCTTTACTTAACGGACATGTAATAATTTATTTTTTTCCGAATATTTGCATCAGAAAGGTTTATGGATGCTGGTCATTTTTTTTTTATTATTTGACCGTTACTTTTGGTTTGGAATAATTTGTCTATTCTGCATTGTGCAGTATGACTCTATGATTTAAACTGAAATATTCATGAAAATTTCAAATTTTTAGGAAATTGAACTTTCTGGAAGTTCTAATTTTCTGGAAATATGTAGGTATGATAATCCTTCAAGATTATAATAGTTCAAAATGTAACGTTTGTATTCCAAAGCTAATAAACTTTACTACATAAACAAGAACTTAAATCTTCCATATATCAAACATTTAGTCAACCCACGTCCCTAGACACATATTAATTACAGCGCTCCTTATCTTATAATAAAACTAAAGTACTGCTCTAACTACCACATACATTATTTTGATCAAGCACTTTTATCTGCTTTAGAACGTTCCATTTTTATCTGTATAATCACATAGTTCATGGCACGTATAACGATACACCCAACACATAAGTTGTGGTCGTCAAAATAATAAATTGACCTATTTATTGCTAGTTCTTTATGATACCACAAAAATTTCAGGTCATTAACACTGGCAGATAAGAAAATGTAATGTTGTTTCGTCGAAAATCGTTTGATAAAGGAGTCGAGTTTCATAAACCAGTATTTGTCTAACCTTTTTTGTTGGCGTGACCTACCCGACCCAATTATGTACTAGGGAATACCAATTTCCTTTCCGAGATTAGTCTGGTTGTTAGATTTTGATAGGTATATACCTACTAGAATTATTGCCAGTGATGCTGATGTGGCGAACAAGGACTTTTCTTCCAATCAACATCTTGTCTAATCATCCATTAAAAGCTCTTCTATGAAATTGCTACTTCATTACCAATAGATATAATATATAGTCCATTTCGAACCTGAGGGCTAGTAGGTATATATTCGCTTCCAAGATTACGTTAGTAAGATTAATGTTCCGTTCTATAGGGGCGCAAACAACATATAAGTAATGTGATTGATTCGTAGGTACTTTAAATTTATTAGTTCTCAAATAGAAATCAAAACACTCTTGTAGCACGGTAGCCGAGAATTTTGATATGAAACCGGTCTCACGTAGATAAAGTACAAGAATATACATCAACACACGGCTAACGATCACTTTATATTTCATTGTAATCTCAAACATCACGGATACTGCCTGCACCAGCACAAGCTTTGTCAACATTAATCAAAAATTTCGGATAAGATACCTACATTCTTGGTGGTTCTAAGATATACTAATAAAATGATATACGACTTTATCAGGTTGTTCAATATTACCATAACATGACAAGTCCATTAAGGCGTGGTGGACACATGTATGGGGAATAACTAAGTAAAATATATTTCTATGTAATATTATTCATGACGTCACTCAGTGTTAGGAACCTTCGCGTAATCGTCGAGTCATCGCCTCAAAATTTGTTAGACCTGACGCGCTTCGACGAATTTTGATCTTGGAGATAAGGGCCGTTGTAATTAGTTCTGTATTTAAGTACATGTCATATATTACAAGGTTGTTTTTGATAGGAACAAGCTATACAATCTTTATAATGTTAAAAAATCTCGTAATACATTGTCTTTACATCAAACATCTCTCTTAATTTAAAAAGGTAGACCGGTAATTTAGTTAGTCTGATACGAAACCCTTTTAAAAAGACTTGTCGACAACATTTCTTATTTTATTGGATATTCATTAATTCGAGACATAAATTCTCCATAAAAATCAATTTTTATCAAAATTACGGACCATAAGCGTCAACGAATTAGGTTTTTGTGTGAAATTAATTTGCATATGATGTCATCTTACTATGTTGATGCCTCTTGAATTTCGGGCTTTGATCCAAAAATAAAATTATGTCATACTCTTATCTTTTTGTTATTATTTGGAATTAATGACCAATATGTTATGTTTGTTTTGTTTTCGTGTTTCTGGAAATGATAAATATGAATGAATATAATCAGATAGTCCTATATGTATAATAAATATATATTATAATGACTATAACTATATCCAGAACTCATTCTTCATCATTTTTACAAAGTGTGATCTTTATTCATGTACAGATTAATTTTTGACGTTAAGTTTGTGGAAAAACGAGTTAACGTTTCGACAGTTATCATTATGTGTGACAGGTATCAAATACACAAACAAAAAGTAAGAAAAATGGCGTCACCATAAACAAAAAAACTAATCGCTTAACCGCTTCTCCGATTGTGTCATCATAAAATAATATACACGTATCATCCCAACTTAACAGCTAAAGAAATAAGATTTGAAAATCCCGTAAGTGATAAGCAGCTGGTAACCTGTCATCATTTGTACAGACGTCAGACTAGAAACTACCCGAAACTGTCAAATTTTCCCAATCAACTTTGAACCTAATGTGTAAGCGAGAAAGCTGAAAATCTATTAAATAAATTTGACAGATTGTAGTAGCTTGATGTGCTAGCGTCTGTACACAATAGTTACTAGTTACCTTTAGACCTGGCACGACATTGCTACGTGACTAAGCGATGCGAGTCGCCAAGTGTCGATACTGTGATAGCAATTGTCTTTTCTACGAAGAAATACTCGTTTACTACGATCTGACTTGACCGTTTTGAAGTTCACCATTTGTCTGCGCAATGGAACAAATTTAATGTTTTATTTATGCGAATGTTTATGTTTGACCACGGATCAGTGTGTGATATCTTCCTTTAAACTGATAAGTCAAAGGTAGTCTAGTCGTAGGTCCTATGGTTCGAATCCAGGTCTAACTTTTCGAAATCATTTGCGTATTAAAAATTAATTATCACTTGCGGTAAAGGAAAATATGATGAGGAAACCAGTACAAGTTAAGTTGCTGGTTTCCGCGACAAGCGTCGAGCAGCACATGGATTCCGGAAGTTTATTTAAAATCGCGGCTACCGTAAACAGGGCTTTTCTGATGCTGCAACTGGCGTTGACAGTTGTTAACGAAAACTCAAAAATTAACAGTTGACAAACTAAAATTGCTTCGTCTGCGCAGCGCCTTAGTAAACATGACTGAAAATAATGAAATACTTACACAGATTTTACAAGCTTTTAGTGCCTAACTGAAGATAGAAAACGTGTCAGTAATTAATTTAATTAAAGTAATTACATTTTCAATTCCATGTAAGGAAGGCAGGTTTGTCATTTAATGAGAAACAATCTGAAAGGGTGGTCCTTTTTATAAATTCAATTAAATTACTTTCAAATTGGAAACACGAAACAACAAGAAATTTATCCGTAATTACACGCTTACCGATACAAAGAAAGAGTCATTTCCTTCATTCAAGTCATCGGTACCGTATCGAAAACGGATTGAGATTATCCGCTTTTTCTATATTATAGTAAAAAAAAAAATATATCGTAAATTGAACTGATTAACCCTAAAAGCTACAACAAATTCGTGATTTAATAATAGACGCTTCAAAATTCAATTTACCATCCTTGAAGTAAGCTTTATTCCGTACTAATATTCAAAAGGCACCTCATCTACCCAACTTCTCTCATCCATCGTCTTTTTTCTTAGAAGATAAAAGTAAATTGAATCATTTGTAACCTGAAAACTTCGGAGGTAGCGAGGACAAATCTATGTGCCTATACGATATAAATTACGTAACATCGTGTAAAGCGTACGCGCTAAGCTCAACGTTTCAACAATCATGGTTAATAGCAACATTGTGGCAAACGTAATTTTAAATTATCCCCTTTATAGCTCATATAATCCATGGAGCGCGAATCTACCGCTCGTATATTAGCTTTGGCTCGTATCATAAAGGTCTGCTATGCGAAACCGTATATCTCTCGTACGGATGAGTTTTTTGCCGTTTGTTTTTACGCAATAACCTCACATTACGTGTTATCTCCGCGGCCGGTTCCACGCCGCGGCTTCACTCATTTATTGTATTATAAATTTAGTGGGAGGAGCCATCGCCCGCGCCACCGACCTTCCCACTTTGCGATGCGTACAGCCGCAGGAACAAGACGGCGATACGCGCAATAAACCAATAATAAATAAAATGAATGAGAGAGACGCCGTCAATTATTTTAAAGTTCGCTAGGATAGAAAAATAGGGGTCGATCGAAGACTTCCCCTCATTAATAAGCTATTAGATTACGTGATGTCGCAACGGCCGATTGGTAGGCCGTAGGGAATCCTAATAAACGCTTCCCCCCACTTCCAGTTCGATGGTTGATCGAGATTCAAAAGAAACCCGCTTTGAACGCGTTCGAAACAAAACGGGCGCTCGAAAAAGACCCCGCTCTAATTCTCTTTACCATCTCCAATTTCAATTGCTCCTTCAGAAATTTGAATGTAGGGAGGGACAAAGTTTTGTCACGTAGGGTCGCTGGTATAGAAATCTACTGTGTACATACAATGCGGGTTCGGCCTCATAGGTACCCCATTAACGAGAGTGCCCGAGTGGCGAGGACCATATCACAAGTAAAGATCAGATTGACAATAGTCAACAAAAATAGAGCTAGTTTTACGAGCCGCTCTGTTATTAAACATTTTAAATAAATACGCTTTCAGTTTTTTGCTGCTGCTACTATTCAGTATATAAAGAACTATACTTCCAAAACCCTTTGCTCAAGGGACGCACACACATAAACAAGTAAAGTTTTTGTCACCAGATCTGCCCGCTTGTATGTGTGTTTTGTGGATATTTTTGTCCCCTTTAGTGCTGCTTTTTGATACCGATCATTTTTTGTTCGCCCATTATTACCGAGCATTGTGCGAAGGTTTAGTTCGGATAAGATCTCTGATATGTCACCAAAGTCTGTACTATTTTTTATTTATCAAAAGGAGTAACCTTTTTAGTAGATTACAAAAACATCGTGAGAAATATGCTCTGAATAACGTTAACGTTTATAAAAGGTCAATAAAGAGTCTAGTAATATATCAAATATTCATTTTATTTCATAAATTCAAATTCTGATTTAACGTAAAAGACAAATGGCTGATCTCAGCAAATTGGCATCCCTTTGAAGAGTCATTCACTTGATATTGCAAGAGTCACATCGATCATCAATCATTCCAGATTACGCCACGAATCGAACCATCCACACGAATAACCATAAAATTGCATATTCAGCATTGAGAAAAGATAGATTCGAAGCAAGTAGTGCAGAAACATTCGCAACACTGTTGAATCATTTACCCACTGTTACTTGAAAAATTTTTCATAGTCGGAATAAAAATCGCGCTTTTATTCAAGACAAAAGATAGGTACTCAATGTCGTTACCACGAGACAGTTTGTAGTAAAAAGCGAGCTTTACAAAATGAAATAACAAAACGTAACTGAACGACGTTTTGTGACTACAGTATTTCTAAGACCTCTTAAATGAAGGTATCAAAAATCGCTGAGTTGTCAGAAGAATGGACTTGGGCTAATACTATTTACTCGTTCCGTCCACTCTTGGATTTTATATGAAGGATTTGCTTGATTTTATTTGTTTTTTTTTAATGATGACAATATCGTTAATTTTATTTAATTCCACTCATACGTTCGGTCCTACCAGTGTTATTATAGATTACTATTATAGCTTCATAAAAATAAAAGCATAAACTTACCTATAGCTATAAGCTAATAAAATAAAACAATATAACATCGTCAAATGATTGTATCATTTGACGATGTTATATTGTTTTATTTTTATTTAGTTAATCAATTATCTTTTACTTGTTCTCAATAATTATCTATATTACTATATTATTAACGTATAATCCCTCGATACAGAAAAACCACAATTTTTTTAGCTAAAGACGCTCTTAACCCTAGAAAGATAACCTACGTCGCAGAGGCGCCCGCGCGGGAAACTTATTGTTGTATCTTTTTGTACGATGCGTGTGTTACTTTGTTCTTCTCAGCCAACTCATTTGACGGTCTACTCTGTCCTAGGATGGCTGTATTTCCGCGGTAAGTGCTATAGTTGTTTTGTTATGATGATTCGTTGCGCTCACGAGGCGTATGGTTATCTTTTGTGCAACTTTTAAGAGGTTGTTAATATTGAAGTTGTGTTGATGTTATCCGTATTTTATAATAATTTTGTTTATTTTTAGGAAGAATTTAGTCAGCACACCTCATGGCACATTTGAAGTCGTTAGCAGAAGGTGAAATATGTGCTAAATATGTGTTTTTTTTGGACAGAGTAGAGGGAAACTACCCAAATGAACCTCTGGAAATTAGTAACGAGTTGGAAGATCACCTGAGCGAAGATGGTGTTCAAAGTGACTTCGAAGTTTGAGGACCACCATGAAATCATCATGTACTATGATTATCAGACCAAAGATGGCTACTTTTGAACGAGATACTTTTGACCAAATGTGCTCTTCGATGCCGTGTTCAACGAAAACAAATATAAGGCAAATGACCATGTTTTATGACATAATGATTATAGTTTTTGTCAGTTCTAAAGTGATATACTACCACCGCGTTCTAACAAAACATGGAAAACTCTTAAATAGAATAGGAATATTTGAAAAATCTTAGCACCCAGCTGACCACACCACGGATGATGAAGAGACTTGAAACTCCTACTTTCATGTGCGGAGTAATGTCGAAAATATTATCCCATCCCTACTGCACAGGATCTCATGGATTATGAGGATAAACTATTGGCCAAAAAAAAGCGTTTTTGTAATAAAAAAATAAATAATGTCAAAGGTGTCCTGCGCTAAGTACAAAAAAACTACAAGAAAATTATATTTGCCATTGCTGTCTCTGTCTCTGACAAAATTTTTTTTAAACCGATATTATAATATTTTATAGTATATTAGTACTAGCTTCTTTAAAAAAACTTTATTTTTATAAGCTAATACAAGTGGTTTTGTTCATAAAGCATAAGACTACTATTTTTTCATAGCGGTCTTCTCTTTAATTTTTATTTTTTATTATTAAACAAATTAAAATAAAATTGTATATTATTTTTGTAGTCTTAAGAACACCTTTTAAGGAAATAATATCAATTATTTATTTATATTATTTAATCAATTGAAAACACTCATTTAAAAAGGATGCGCCTTTGAAGCGTATGGTTATCTTTGACGTATGTCTTGGTATGGTTATCTTTCTAGGGTTAATCAAATCAAAGCAACGATGCCACAGACAGGTCCAGTGACACACAAAAACACAGATACACAGACACACAGACACGTCAAACTTATAATAACATTCTTTTTGCGTCGAGGGTAAAACAAAGGAAGGACACACAAACATTTTTTAGATGTAGAAAGTAATTTTCCACTAAACCCTATCGCATCATTTGCCGAAGCTCATACAAAATTCAAGCATTACCTTCAGTCGCTTGTATTTCAACGATAAGAAGAAACTCCTGACTTCCCTATTGCATGTCCACTTTTATCGTCCCACCGGGGAAATGTTGTAATTCGATGTAATTTCCTTTGGAGAGCGGCTACTGTGTGTTGAGTCTGCAGGCTCTTGAGTGGTACCAAGGACCATTTTGTATCCGATTACACGTCTACGCAAGGCTGGTTGATTGTTTGTCGTACCGTCGGTCGCTCGCTTTATTTACACACTTCGATGTTTTCCCTTTAGTGGCTCAAGAATCTCAGATTACTAAATACAGAAGCTTGGCAAACAGAAATTTGTCTATTAAGTTTGCATAGTTACTGTCTCAAAATGTAAACCAAATATTACTATCGAAAGCTTGTTAAATTGGAAATCTTTGCCGTTGAATTATTTGGATTATTTTTCGATAATATCGGGAATAATCTTCTTTTCATCGGATAATTGATAAAAAACATAATGTCAGAGTTTAAATCTTTGACTTCTGACATAGTTTTGCATGCTTTCAAAATAACTCTATAATAATAATTAATTTTATTTCATCATATTTGCTCTTAAATAGTGCTATTACCTACATGTAAGACAAGTATGCGGGTGGTAAATCTATCATACGACCCTAGTGCGTAAGAGATTTTTGAATGTGGCTGTGTAGAAGAAGCGGGCGGTAAATCTAAAATATAACCCTAGGGTACAGCTAATAGATTGTTTAATGTGGCTAAACGCGTGTTAACTGTGCCAAAAACCTTATTAGAAATAAGACATAAGAATACATGCGCCGTATGGCCCCGCCATTATTGTATTTTATTCACGTACATTGTAAATTGATTTGTTGTTTGTTTCCTCGCAAGTTAATGGAAAACATTGTATGTCACACGTAATTACTAACGTCGGGCCATTAAATCCCTCACCTGCGGCTTGAGCTTCGAATGTTCCTTTAATAGTAATTGTACTTACCGCCCTTGTGACACAATGTACTTAAAACGCATTTGTTTTTGAAAAGTCAATAGTCTAGTCCAACAACGGTATGGTGAAGAACAAATTTCGAGAATGTAGAATAAAAAAATAACTTAAATTTAAAAGATATCATAAAAAGTGAAGCATTTTGGGTAATACATAGATCTACATGGAAATAGCGTACTTACATAACGTCGTTTATATTTATTATAGCTTTTTAAGATAATATTAAAATCCCTTATTGTTTTTAAGCACGATTTTGTCACCGAGGTTTTATTGAAAACTGATGTTATGGGGTATCATAAAACTTGGCATCTAAATCTAAGATAACATGGCATCGTATGTAGGTAGGTACGTTGTATTTCGATAATGGAAGTTTTATAGATCAATTTTCTCATCATAATTTTAGAATAAGTATTAGAATGTTTGAGGACGTCTAGGATGTAAAATTAATGTGTAACTATGGCAAAGACACAAAGAGAAAAAAGATAAGAACCATTTTGTCAATCTTCTTTTTTTTTAATAGCTATGACGAGCTTTATTGATATCAATAATGCGTTACTAGTTATTTTAAATAGTCCTAGTAATATTCTAAATATGAAAGTTTGTGAAGATGTTTCTTACTCAACACGCGTTAAAAGGATCAAGATGAAACAAAACTCGCAAATAGACCATGTTTTGGATTAATACATAGGTACGATACTTTTCATCCTGGTGTGACCTTCACGCGGAAAAAGTAAACAATATAATATCATAAATGGTAAAGTACCTCGACGTCGTTTAAATAAAATCAATCTGTCAGTATTTTATTTTATTCCACACTTATCTATGGCTTTGATTTTTCCATTGTTCTCGGGATTCATCAAATATTCCGAACTGACTAAGTTACTTCATTAGAATTATCTCAGAATTGTTGAAGTTGATCTTGCTTTGTTTCCGTTGATGAGATTCAACGAAATCTCATCACATCAGTGGTTGGTTGAATTTCTGGCAACAGCTGCCGATAGCGCCTTAGATTGTGCAAAATTTAATCCGCGTTGCAGTGCCATATTGAATTTCTTTTGCGCTCGATTGAAAATGTTTTTTTAGTGTCCCAGTCGACTGTCGCCTTAGTTTCCTTTGGTATCTCGAATTACACGGTAGCGTCTTTGTAGTGTTGTAATTTTAGAGAGCCGACTGTAGGTGCCGTTCATTCATATCGGTTTACCGCCATTTTTTTTATTAGAATTCAAAAAGGCTACTTAGTATTTGTTGGTGGGCGTAGCTCTGGGTGTGTACAAGTCAAGTTTATGGTGTCTTAAGTTAAGAAGCTATAAATTTCCTTAACTGGGACGTAACTCTACTAAAGCATGACTTCTTTGTCTTTTTGTATTTAAATTCTCGAGTATTTTATAACGTGTCACCAGTTTATAATGTTAATACAGTGGCGTCTAGATTCTATTGTGTTAAAAAAATCTATGTTTAGTATGATTTAGTTGAAATAACTCACACAAAATCATAAATTTAATTATTAATGAAGCATTAGGTACGTGCTTTAGTTCAAGATTTTATTTTATTAACAGTAAAACAAAGATTAAAGCTATTTATATTTAACACCGGTATTAAAAACCGAATATTAATTAGATTAAGCCATCTACTTTTATAATACGAAACTAACATAATTATTTGGATATAATTTAAATCTAACCCTGTGTAATAAGCCTCATTCATGTGCAATCTAGAGGAAAAAATCGTTGGTAGATTCTGCAAACAAAATAAAAATCACATCAACGCTAAATTAACTTCTGGAATTTCATCTCAAATAACAATCGCGGCTGTAGGTAAGACAGCTGATGCATTCAAGAACAATATTTGAACATCGATACACAATAAAAGATAGTAAACATTGTGAGCAATTACTACCGCCCTTATATATTTGCTTAGGACTAAGGAAAGGAATCTCTTCAAGCGTGCGGATATGTTTGAAGTATTTCTAAGTATTAGACTACACGCTATAGAGTTGGACGAGATTTTGATAAGGGTTGAGGTTGTTGGCGACAGTTATGTCATATCCGGAGTCTCTAATAACTCTGAATTATTCAAGCGATGCATGGTATTTGAATATTGTTGAATGCAAATTTTTGTATTGAGTCCAAGGGAGGTTTAATGTAGTGTGTCCAGAACAATTTGCGTCTGTATTTTTTCAAAATGTTGGAGTTGTTTTTAAGACGCCAATTAGTCTAATGTAATTAGTCTAATACCTGGACCTGAACCAGACTTCATACTGCTACCACAGTATAAAAATCAGAGAGTGTGCCGTTTTCAAGCGTTTATACGTAGTTTCTGTACCGTATGTTTATTTTACTGTGCTGCTACTAAGTATTTTACCCAATCTAAAAGCCTTGTTCTTACATTTGTGTTTACTGAACCAACGTGCAGTATAAATTTACAAGTGTAGGTATTAAAATAAAGCATTCAATAATAAACTGGATGGCTTCGAAATAAAAATTGTCTGATAAAATCTCCGTTGTACGCTGTCCCTTATTGTCTACAAAACGTTCTCAGTAGGACTATGTAAACAGAGGTAAATTGATGTGAGACAATAACCTATCGGAACAATCATAGGATATATGTATTTGATTTATTAAACGATGCTCGAGGCTCTGATAGATACATATCAGTTATCACATAGTCCCGTTCGAATTGATGGGCGTGATATTATTGTTTCAAAATGAATTCGTGATAAAGCTAGGAAAGCTGTTGTTTTAAATTTTATATTTGTATATATTTTAAAGCAGAATAGATCAAGATTTTTAAATTATATGAAAGATACTAATAACTGCTTAAAGCAATTTTTTATCATCATACCCCTGTTCTTACATTTCCTCTATTAATCAATATTTTCTAGAAATACCGGATATTGTCTCAAAGATACTTATAGTATTCGTTTATAAACTTAAATAAACTTTTACTGCCTTTATAAGGATATCATTATCCACTTTAATGCAGAAAGTGTTGCAAATGAGGAGACAGAAAAGAGGGTACAAAGAACAAAACTCTCTATATTAGTTCTCTTAGCGCTGCCGCACAATCCTTTAACGGTAACTTTTTTATTAAAGAACCTTTACCTTCTTCCAATTTCATAAAAAAACACGTTGAATGTCGTCATAATTAGGTATAATGAATTTGTATATTATCTAAAATTAGAATTGTTGTAGAAACAAGTAAAGCTATAAATTCAATTTTCTTTACAACAAATTAAATGAATAGAATAGAATACAACAAACAAAATAATGAAAGATTATTAAGTTTACAAAGAGTGAAAATATAACAACAATATTATTATGCAATATAAAATTAACAAAAAAATGTTCTATATAATAACAAATTACATTTCACTTTTATTCTTATCTAAAATAAGTCGAAAATCAAAGAGAAAATGGTAATAACATCTCATCCCATCTTGTATTCTACAAAAGATTATGAGATTGTACCTAGACACAATTTGATCTAACTGTAATATCTCCGAAACAAAGCGCTCCCCAAGCACAGGTCCGGAACCATTCTAGGTATCCATTATGTTATATCTCATAGTAATTTTTGCGTTTTCATTTTCACGAAATTGGTCCCAAGGAAATCGAGTTTGCGTCTTCGCTACCCGCAATCCGCATCTGTACAGAATAGCTCGATAGTACCGAAACAGGAGACAACAGATTGAAACGTGTTTCCGTTGCAAAAACGTTCTAAGCGCCAGGAAATTTCAGGATGCGTTATTAAAGAAAAGACGTCCTTATATTTTGTGTTTAAGGTTTGTTTTGCAAAGTAGGTGGTACATTCGTTAACGAAAGTAGACAAAATGCAATCTACGAGTATTCTGGTAGGAGGTACACACCAGATGTTGCGGTCTGCGAATTGCGACGTAACTAAAAGCTTTGCTCTGAGTTAAAGGGTCTCTTATACGTTGATATAAATTTATATTCAGATATTATTGTTGATGGAAAGGAACGTAAAAAATTTCCCAATTTTCTTCATGTACAATTTTGTTTTAGCAAAGTTTTACTTATTTTAATAATGTTTTTCTTACAGACCAATGTAATAATAATATTTATTTTCGAGCTACTGTAGCTCATAGATACATATCGTACAAACTAACATACATTTATTTATTATTTTATTACAGTTTGCTAAGTAAATTTAGAGTTGTCTATGGGGTCTTTTAACAAAAACCCAAAATCGCAAAAATTTTTAAGAGAAGAATTTTTTTAGACCAATATTTAAAAATAGTATTATTTAATAAAAAAAAACAGGCTTGAAGTTATTAAATCGATTTATATCTTCAAATTCACAGTTTTATCGCAGCTACTTCAACGGTTATCGCGACAAATATTTTAATAAACGAGGATTTTACTACTGTCGATTCAACAAACCACGATAATGTTCCCAGACTAACAGGTAATACCAATAAATAATAATTTTATTAGCTCAAAACTCTCTTTATTATTATCGTTGTGATTTTTATCGACGGTCATGTTAGTAGCCTGGTTTTTCAAAAATATGGTCATTGTTAATTATACTTATAAGTTTTTTTTTAAGAAACAGCTAATTTTAAATTATATTCAAGTTAACAATACTTTTGAATAAGTTAAATATTGAGTTGTTAAACGTGATAAATATTTTATCACGGTTCACGGTATCACTGCTTTTTTCCAAATTAAAAAAAAAAAATTTTTTTAAAGAAACAGCTCTTAAATTATATTCAAGTAAAAAATACTTTTAAACAATTTAAATATTAAGTTGTTGAACCTGATAAATATTTTATCACGTTTAACAATCACGGTTCACAGTTATCACGGTTCACGGTTATCACGGTTCACGGTATCACGGTTTTTTTTCGATATTAAAAAAAATAATTGGCATTATGTAATTTCTCCGAATTTCTTATTTACTGTCAAAACACGTTTGACAAAATAAGATCATTAACAATAATTGCTCTTTTTTAATATAAGATTTAGCCTCTTGACGTTAAAATTAAAACGTAAGTAAATAAGAAACAAAGCCAGTTCCTCCTGATAATTTATCCGGCAGATATTTTCAATAGTATACAAATTTTGTTTTGTAAATCAAGCTCGTAATCCGGTCAGAATTATACTATCACATAGAAGTTTGCCTTTAACTAGATAAGTAGAAAATAGTCTAGTAAGGTTGGAAATTTATAGGCACTGAAATGTACAAACAATGTAATAACTGTCAGCAACATTAAAAATATTTGAGAAAGCTAGTTGGAACTAAGAAACTAATAATAGATGCTCTATCTTTATCTATCTTGTTATATCTAGCTCTAATTTATTTCATGTATGTACTCGTATACCGTGTAAAGGCTATCATTTATCCATAATAGGTGTAGAAAAGACATCGCTAATATTTCATTTGTAAGTCTTTTTATGGCATATTTTTCCATTGTTTTCTAACGCCGGGTTATTCTTCTTTTCATGCCCACGCTGATGCGCCGTCTGGAAAATGGAAACAGGTCAGTAAAAACATTTTTCATTCATTGTCATTGCAAAGGTTTGTGGGAAATATATACTTTTATGGGTTTCGTCCTTTCGTTTCTCAAACTGAAAAAACGGTACTCTAAACTTTATTTTCATTATTTGAAACTTCAATTTAGGTTCAATAAACTATTTAGAAAAAAGTCACAAGGTCTAAATTAATGAATAGGTTCTACGAGTCCGTTTGATCCAACATAAGTCTGTTATTATAAAACGATGAATATTCAAGGCATTGAGTACCTATTTATTTATTTGAATCTTGATGTTTGATCGCATATAAAGTCATTGTCCCTATAATTTAGCCACTTCATATAGAATTAACCGACATCAATATTTAATGGTGATATTATATTATATTGTAATATTATATAGTATAGTCAAATATTATGTACAAATATCAAAAAACTAAATAATAATATAACTTATATTTACAATTAAGAATTATACAAAACTCAAATTACTAGACTTAGACTTGTGTTGCAGTTGTAAACATCTTTCTGAGTAATGTGTCCAAATTCCTTAATTTTATTAATTTTATTTTATAATTTTACATTATTAATACATTCAAGAATCAACCGGCGATGGTCCAAAAGACTAGCAGCATTGTTACGTTTTAATTTATTATAATTATAATAATTTTTAATTGTTAAAATATCTTTTTATAAAATAAATTCTATTTTGTTTTTTTAAAGAGGTTCTGTAACAGGCCTCAAATAAAAAAAGAATAGTTATGGTAAAAATACGAAATAGATAGAAGCAATTCAAAAATAAATCTAGAGTTGAATTAATGCTTAGATACCAAAGTTCAAAGGTAATGTGATCAATACAGAGCACGAGCCTCCTTTCACAATTAGAAAGGTTATATTATATTCCTATAATACCCAATAATTATGATCATTGTTCTGTACTAGCTTTAAAAAAGAAAAAAAAACGAGTTGTAATATACCTAAAAAGAAAAAACAACATAATAGTACGCAATCAAATGCATTTAACAACTATATTCATTACACAAGAAGTTCAATGAGCAAATTACTTTGATATTCTTGTTCCGTATGTCCCATTGTAAACCAATGGTATTGTAGTCTAACAAAACCAATGGCCAGGTACCCAACCCACCAATTACTGGGTATTGTCAAAAAAAATCTCGGAGACATTTTTGAACATGTCATTCTTATGGCTGCGAACCATTTTGCTGACGAGGAACACCTTGCTATTTAATTTTCAACCTTAATTCTACTTGAACAAAAGGTATTTTCAAAATGTTAAAAAGCAAAAATACGTTTGTGATACACTCAAAAACTTTTGTGCGTTGGTCCTCTAGTCTGTCACATATCCTTCTTATTGTGATTTTTCGTTCAATAGGTTTGAATCCATATTATTTTTTGTTGAAATTGTTCCTTATTAAAGAGTTCTACACCTGCTTTAAATTCAGAAGTGTTTACCTAGGATCATACATACAAAATCGAGTTTGTGATGAAAGCACATAATAGACTGGGTTCCCGCGTCTTAGTAGTTATAACTTGGAAACTACTTAACAGACTTTAATTAATCTGAACGTAATGAAGCAGTAGGTATGTAGGTTTGTAATTATGAAAATTGTGCCCGAATCTGTCAGCAAATTTGAATTATAATTAACCTTTTGACATTAAAGATGTTACGAGGGCACGAAGCCTTATTTATTTAGTCCGTAAGTATTGATATTTCCAATAAACGGCATTTACTGAAAATGGATGAACGTACTTTTCAAATGGATACATTTTATTATTCATTATCTATCTATTAATCGTGTTGAGCTTTCATTAATAACAAAAGTAACGAGGTGATTTTTTACATAGATTCCATTATTTTGCCATCAATATTATCTATATATTATTCATAATTATTATTGTTTATTTATCATCAATATTCAAGATTTATCAGATTTTTCACAAATTAACTAACTAACTAACTAAACTTAGTCTTAAAAAAATTATGTCTGATTAACTACTTACTTAAATCCTTGTTAAATAGCGATGTTCATCAGGTTAATCGAACAAATAAAGTTCTACACGTCTTCAATCTAATGTTTGAGTTTGATTACAAGTTAAGTCGAATGAGTTGGTTAGGAGTTGAACAAATTCAACATCTAAACTTTACTTGTAACAAGCAAAAAAAAATCTTTTCCCAGTTACTTTAAGGGCTAGTTTTAAACATACATAATTTAAATGTTAAAAAATAATTAATCTGATAGACAACAAGTGACAATACAATAAAGGTGGTTTTTACGCGGAACTGTCAATCCCGTCATAAGCAGTGGCGAAAGAAAATTTAAAAACTAATTTGGCACTTAAAAAATGTCTATTTACATCGGTTTCATGTATATCAGTTATTTTATACGGTTATAATATGCCATAAATTATAAGGATTTTAAACATAGATACTTACCTACATAGGTAACTAAAATTTATCATAAATATCGTCAGTCTGTAGAAAAAAAAAAAAAAGGTACCTACATGTCAAACAAAAGGACTAACAAAGCAAAATCAAAAAGGTTGATATTTGAGTGCTCAAATCCTTAAGAAATCACTAAAAATATTTCTCATAACATTAATCAGGTGAGTATAGTTCACAATTCTTTTAACATTTAACTTCAAACAAAAAAACACTAGCAGCTAATCTATCCCCCCAGGTCATTCACAATTGCCGTGCCGTTTCAAAGAATACGCACAAACCGAGGCAGCAAACATACAATTATTTAAAGAAAGAAAATGATCTACAATTAGACCTCGATTAACATTACTAATCATTTTATTTGCTTTGTAACTACAAATCGCTGAATCGGACAAAAAAATTATAAGGTGTTAACCTTTATTTAATTTATGCAAATTATAAAGAGGTTCATACTTAAAATGTTTTATTGCCAGGAGAAAATTACTATCTCTTTGTAAGAATGTATTGAAACTTATTTAGAATAGATGGTTAAGGGGATTTAACAAGCTAATCAAGTGTAGCGTGAAATTGGCATACCTATCTACCTACTGTTATTATTGACTCTAGTATTTAGGTCTCAGTTGATGGGATTTCTCATTGTCATAAAAAGCAAACTCGTATCTAATATATATACTATTAGGTGGATGACTGGCATCTAGTTATCAATTGCCTTATTTTCCTTATGATTCTGATAAAAAATCTAAATTATTTCAATCTAAATACCATCCGATTAGTATGAAAATCACTATTAGTATTAGGACTTGAGATTGTAAAGACTCCTAAGAAAGAGAGTGTAATAAGAAACTCCCATAAATTACCGATATCATACTCTTTATTGCTGGCGCCCATCACTGCAAATCATTTTCAGTATCATAGATACAAAAGCACATATACTGTATGCAATTCTTCTGAAGTAACTTGACAGTAAGCACCATGCTTTGGTAAAGCAAATGGTCAATGTAGTGATGGCACACCATTCAATGCTGATCTGATCTCGTAAAGATAAATACGCGACAGCCTTTAGACGCCATCTATTAGAGCAACTAAGACCTTAACTTATTTACAAATAATTTATATTCCTAGCTGATGATATTGTTGTTAGAGATATTCTTGCCTATAAATTTTGTACTTCAGCACCTATCAGAATCAGAATCAGAATTTTTTTATTTGTGAAACATAGGTACATACATCGGATGGCAGAGATACAGTTTTAAGTGCCAAGTCCTTAATCTTTCGCATCCAGATTACTCCAGCTGTCAAGAAGACAGTTAGTCGCTTAGCCGTTAAGAAAAAAAATATATTGGTTTTCTGTAACCTTTTTGTACTCCGAGATTTGCAAACTCGTACCTCCTGTGCAGGGGTTGTAGTTGTACTGTTACTATCTTCACATTATTCTACAGCTGGGTAAAGTCCCTATCTCCATGAGTTCCACATCTTTCGATCCATAGTCCAGTGTGGGCTAGTCACCATAAGTTTTGTCCAATGCGTACCACCATCTCCTTCCTTCGCGTGTGTCGCCGGTCGTGTAGCTATATCAGAGAATTCATTTGGTAGTTTTTTTTAATACCAGGGTACCGCTATCTAAAAATTGTGCAAATTCTATGTTAAGTTTTTGATGTTTTCAATTTCCTTATGGCACCTAATAATAATGACAAAAAGCATTCCATCTCATCTAAATATTTTTACTACATTTATGATAAACCTAACACTAAATTTCAGCAAACAATTTACGGTACACAGATATTTATGAGTCTAATGTTGAAAGTTAACTGACATAATTCACACGAGTTCAACGCAAAATGAATAAGACTGAGAAAAATAACAGTGTAAACATAAAACAGGTTTAGCATAAGGTGTAATAGCTACTTAATAACTTTCAACTTTAATAACCATGCTATAAGATTATATGGTGATGAAAGTGTTGTGCACGAACTTGACTTAGAAGCGCAACGCTAAAACATTCATAACGGAATTATTAAATTATTTTGTTTGTGGGAAAAATTAGGTATTTTCAGAAGGTCGATAAGTGTATTAAAATTGAAACATTTTAATCACACAACATGCGTGGTAAAAGACTCGAAATTTCTATAATTTCAATAATAATTAGGTACTTACTATTTGTATTTGTCGTTTCCTTAGTAACTAAAAGCACTACGAAAGGAAAAAGATTGTTAGCAGATATTTAATACGGTTTAATGGTCTTCTTCTTCATCGTATGGTTGATGAATAACTTGGTGTCAGAGTTTAAACCGCCCGTAGGCCTCTGACATGGCTTTACACACGGTTGAAAAATCTCTCAGGTGTGCTGGTTTCCTCACGATGTTTTCCTTTACCGCTTTAATTAACATAAATCCGAAAAGTCAGAGGGTTTTGAACCTACTACCTTTGACTTAGCAGTTCAACGATCTTACCACTTTTATTGCTTTTGTTATATTGGTATTGAAATAAGATAAAAACAATGCATTGCCCTTCCGCTATTCCTTTTATATCATGTGCTTCTCAATGTCCATGTCTTACTAGCACAGTCATTTGTAAATGTCGTATTTATTCAGCATACAATGGCCGCCACCTCAGTTCACATGTCGGACCCCTCACTAATTAAAAAAAAGTCTGACGAATAAGACCGGCGATTTTTATCGCTCGCCGAATCATACATTCAAAGAAACTACGTAGGCGTTGTCTATCTTATTTCCTTTTCGGACTACCGAAATTTGGTATAGTCGTCTCATTCTAATAAACTCTAGTGTACTCGGTCCATTCATTAAATCAGTCAGTAATTATTTATAATTATAATTCATTTAAATTGACTGCCTGAATTTTAATTGACTGCCTCGTTGGTCTAGTGGTAGCAAGCGCGACTGCTGAGCACGAGGTCCTGGGTTCGATCCCCGGGTCGGGCAAAGTGTTATTGGGTTTTTCCATTAGGAAATTCTCAGTAGCAGCACGGAGTCTGGAATTGTGCCCGGTTAATGGCAATAGGCTCGCCCCCTATTACATGGGACTTATTACATAGCCGGCGAAACGTGGGTGTACTACACACCTCTGCCTACCCCCTCTGGGGAATACAGGCGTGAGTCTATTCATTTAAATTTCGGAAGAATCCCGTTGCGCTTCTTCCTTCTGATACGGTAATGGGCTGTGAGAATTTGATAGTTACCTCCAAAGACAAGATTAACTGTGACAAAAAAGTCAGATTGTCGGTACATTTACGAGTCGACTTCAAAATTGTACTTCAGCTATAAAGAAATTGTGTTCATAATGTGGTTGGTTGGCGGCAAATGTAATTTGGCCTCTGTCCAGTGGTTTGCGTCGTAAATCGAAATCAAGAGCTCGACAGCGACAGTGTTTTTGTTTGAACATTACTGGTTTCGAAGATAACGCTTGTTACGGTCTTAATTATTGTTATAGCCGTGTTGAAGACCAGCATCGTGAAGGCGTGATAATTATCATAATTGTTATTAAGTTCCTAGAAGACATTGGATTTATGTGACCTGTCGTCTGTGTCGGCGGCGATGTATCTTGAACATTAAAATTAGACAAACATTAGTTCTAGCAGTTTGTTGTAATTTGTTACCCAAGCCTCGTCGGCAATTAGTCGGCAAAATGTGACGTGAAAAGATAATTAAAACAGTCTGTTAACTTTAATTTTCGGCGGTCCGTTACAAAAGTCTGAACTTAAATAGTCTTATTAATGCTTTGTGAAAATGTTGTAGAAAGCCAATGTTAATTAGTCCTATTTTAAATTCTGTACAAATTCTTTATAAGAGACTTGAAAATACTACAAGCAAGAAAGCTACAAAAACACCTCTATTATATTTTTCTATAACTGTGTCTTAAAATATAATGCCAAACTAAATGCTGGCAAACATTATATCAAGCTTTTCATGTGTTTTAGATCAAAGAGAAAATATTAAAATTTGTTAGTTTATTTTCAAGGATTATGAAGCTCGTAAGCACTAAAATGCTTTCGCTAAAATAACCCAACAAGTTATACTGTAAATCTAAGACCATAATTATTAGATCAAAAATTCAACAACATCTTTGAACATTTTTAAGCTACTTATATTAAAAGTGTATAACGCTGAATACAGAAATAATACTATGAATAATAAACAATTTATTGTTGTAATCTAAAAGTTAATTACTAATCAACAAATAAATCGTTACTAAATTTTGTTAAACAAGAAACACACAAAGGAAAATTCTAATATATCCTATAAATTTTGAAATATCTTTATAAAACAGTGACAATCAATGAATAAATACCAAACCTTCCAAAACATACTCGTAAATATTCTATAATAAAACGAGCCAAAATACTCTTCACACATAATTTCTAATTCACAAAGATGATCATTAATATTGTACTGGACGAAACCGACTTTGCTTTATAACCTTCATCAAACAGACTAATTTATGACCCTTGGATCGTTCCTAGAAGGACTGACGTTTACCGAAGGAGGTTACACATCTCCTTAATAACATGCAAGCTGATTAATATGCATAGCACTAGGATAGATTCTGAGCTATCACCAATAGAGACGAGGGTAATTTTAGTTTCAAACTTTATAATGAATTCACAATCTTAGTACGCAGTTTATTATCGCACTGCTGTTGGTATAAGTTATTCTGTATTTGGTTCAAGAATTGTTTGTTTAGGAGCATGTATCGTTTTCGACGTAGTAATGTGGCTTTGGGAATTCGTTGTAATATCATGTGTCACGTGCTCCCGTTACATAGATACCGCCATAATAAAACTGTTTGTGTATTTTTATTGTGTTTCTAAGTCTTAATTTGTATACATAAAGTTTGGTTAGAACTCTATCCTACTAGATTTTCTTTGCAAAATGTATAAATTGTATAACTACAAATTTTATTTTTTAGCACATTTATTTATACACTAACTGTTTCGTACTACCTATTATATCACTAACATTGTGGCAAAGTCTAAGAATTTTTTGTGTGTATTTCCAAAGACGTCAAGAATTTGCAAAATATTACCAATATTGGCAACACTAACCGGAGGCTATTCCAAACAATATTTGTTGTCATATTAGTTGTTTGTCTTACACGAACGGAATTATACTTCAATAAACCATTAGTCTTAGATCACTGATTTGATAGCAAACTCATGTTTATCTTCTATTACACATTATTACTGTTTTCCTCTATCAAAGTTATATACGGTTTCTGATTAGCAGGAAATTATGTTGTAGGATCAATATTTGCCTCAAGTCTTACTTTCGCATCCTGTGCTTCATCCGATTGCTTATTTTCAAATGCGTCAATAGATTTACAGCAAATCTTTTTTAATTTCAAACAGTCTGGACCCGTCAATAATGATGCGAATTATCTTATAACATATGGCGTTATAACAATCCTAAATCGCCTTTGGATCTTGTTTGTTCTTTAGCTAAGGTATAATTACGCGGCGTCTTGTTAGCCCCAATCCTGCTCAGGCTTTCAAATTAAAAGGGAATTCTCAGTTCAGCCCGGCTGACTCTGACCGCAACTTACAGTTATTAACGATTCCGGTACAGAAAATATTTTACTTCCACGTTCTTATTAAAACTTGTTTTTCGGCCCTTTCTGTTCTATCTTTACGGATCGTTGCGGACTTAGAGTGGATATGACGTAATAATACATTATTAGAACTATTTGTAAATTTCACAAGCTAAATAAATATTTTACAAAATAATGTAAGTTACTTTATTCTAAAAAATATTATTGTAGAAAATAATTATGCAATTAGGCAATACGAATTCCAAATGACAAATTATAATCATGCTAAATTGATTAAGTAGGTACGCTTAAGTCCATTAAATAAACATTGGATCTATTACTTTAATAACATAGTGTAATCTTTACACAATCGAAGCAATAAAACTGATTTATACACCTATTCGTTAATATTTTTGTCCGTGACTTTGAAAAAAGTGAGATACATGTGTGGCAAATTGATTTCATAATGCCATTAATTTTTCGTTTGACACCTAAATGTTATATTTATCTATTAATATTAAATTTAAGGAATTGTATACACCTTATTAATATTTTACTGTCTCGTTAATCTATTTCAACGGTTGCTCAAGCCAAATTTATTTTTCCGGCACGAATACCTACAATGCTAAAAAGGAAATTACTTTAAAGATTACTCGTCGGAAAATAATAAATTATTAGAATATCTATCTTAACATCTTTGTTGTTTGTAAATATTTTTTCAACCAAGTCTTTGAGACTATAGAAAATGCAGAGCTTAGTTTATAGAAGTAGAGTGACCTTTTTTAGAGAGACCTTTGACCACCTTTGACTGATCAGAGATCATAGGTTTATAACCATCACAAGCGCCACTAATAAAAAAAAATTGTGTGTAATCCGTGTTTATTTAACTTTAAAATTTTTTAGTCAAACCTCAAGACGTTTTTAACTAAGACATCAAATTACCACATCATTATGAAGTAAAATTGTTATCAAATTCTGCTATATTATTACTTGAAATTTTAATGAGTAATTTAAATGTTTTATATTTTTTCTTCTACAAAAACAATCAAATTAGAGAAGATGTTTCCTCAAAACGATGTGGAAAGGGAACTTAAAATTTGGTAGATGCGAGTAATGATACGATAGGCGATAGCTCAGTCAGTTAAAGCACTGCTACGGTACTACGAGTGTTTCGAGTAAAATCCCGCTTTTATTCTATCTCTTTGTCAATTGAATTTTCTTTTTTTTTTGGCCATAACATGTAATATAATGAAAGAACTATGTATGATAAATGCAGTGCTAGTCATATCCATACAACTGCTATCGTATATAATTTTATTTTTTGGTCTCTGGCTAACCCATATTCGTGAGGCGTCGTTACCCGAGGCGCGGCGGCGAGGGCGCACAATTATGTAATTATGTGTTAGGAGATCTGTTTTTATCACGTCCACCCTTGTCTATCGAATGATAATTGAGCTCTTGTTTTGGACGTAATTCCGCGCCATTACACCAAAGTAGTTTTAAAAAAGAATTCACCATATGTTGTGTGTTGAAGAAACTAATTTCGTTCGAGTTAGTATTTTCACACGTTATAAATTATTAGAAATGAGGTCTTGACACTTATTGACTTAGGTCTTGAAAATTCTAGGTAAGTAGGTAACAAGTTTCATGGTGGATTTAGATATAATCTGCGATGAATGGATAAAATTTTCTCTCGTGTTTCACAAAACAATGTTGTCTTGTGACACACTTTGTGTTGTGTTTATTTTGCGTTTAAAAGTCCTTTTGCTTGCAAAGTATTCTTCTGAAAAGGCATAAATCCCCACTTTTTTTTACCTTTACACAAAAAGATTGTATTCTGGATCGAAACGTGAGGAAACCAGCAATTACCAAAAGCATTACCTAAATTGAAGAGTGGCAACAAATTTGTGACAACAGGTGACTTAAGATTCTTCAAGTCAGACATCTTAAAGTCACCAACAATTTTAAAAACCTTAACATAAGTTTTAAAATTCTAAATACTACAAAATAAAGTCTAATGTATATGCATTGGTTTAGTATTCCTCCACATCTTCCTAAGGAATTTCGGAATTGGACAACCATTTTTATTGCTCAGTCCCTTGTAGACATCGCACGTGATTTATCCCCTATTTGATTCCCGGGAGGAGCACGCGTACATATGTACCTAAATGATGCGAAATAATGTTGTTATTTTTCAGTTTTTGTCTATTTAGCTGCGTGTAACCTTCTCTTTATTCTACTTCTATGGAGATATTTCTATTGATACTGATATTCTAGAACTCAAATGAATGTCAAATAGCTTTAAAGCTTCATTAAAAATTCTAATAATCACATGTTCCGTATAGGAGAAAAATAAAAATTTCAGCCACATAAGCATTACATACGAGTATGTTTCTCAGCTTAAACAATCTTCCATACCAATCATAATTAAAATCGTATCAAAACAAGAAAAAAAGAACAATTACGAACACAAGCCGTTTGCTCGAAAATTTCAAAACACCTTTCAACGCTTGTTTTAAAGGGAGTTTTCGCTAATTTTATGTGGCACACGGTAATTTCGGTGGCCATATGGCGTTAACAATAGGGCAGGGTCAATAACATATGTAAGTATCCCGCCAGTGGGACGTAACACTTGCTTGCGATGACCTAACGATCGTCCGTTTTGATTATATAGAGATGATAGTACCAAGTGTGTTCTTTGAAAATGTGTGATAGTGGGAATAAAAGTAGAAAGAATAAATATGATAAGTTGTTACTATGACAGATTAATTCTAATGTGTAATTCTAAAGTAATAACCACACTCTAGAACAGGCACACATTATTATCTCCTCTTTCAACGCCAGTTTTAGGCCGCGTTTCCACTGACGCGGAGCTGGGCGGAGAGGAGCGGAGTAAAGCGGTGAAAAGTGGTCAGTGTTTCCACTGAAGCGGAGCTGGGCGGAGAGGAGCGGAGCTGGGCGGAGAGGAGCATACTTTTGGAAGAAGACAACTGACACACTGCACGCGAGTCACGCACCGCCCCGCTCCGTACCGCCCCGCTGTCCTCCGCTCTGAACCCCAATGCTCGCTGTCCTACGCACTGCACCGCCTCGATGTATGAATATCCGCTCAGCTCTGCTCCACCCCGCTCGTACTGTTTCCATTGAAGCGGAGCGGAGATTTCAAGCCTCTCCGCCCAGCTCCGCGTCAGTGGAAACGCGGCCTTACGAGCCATTCTCATGATGACTATTTTAAAGTATGTAATTACGTAATAATTATAAAGACTTATTAGTCGTAGACCAGCTATCGCCCGCGACTTAAACCTCGCGAAACTAAATGGTACACCGTCTAAAATTATTTTCTTTTTAATCTCTCAGCCGTGGCAGTAATTTCAAAACCATAGACAAACATTTCGAAAATTTTATTTATTTGTATAGTCTTTGATAAAATATCTTGTTGAATGGATTGCCAAGCAATATAAATGTTAAAATTATTTATCCTACAGCTTAATTCAATATACAGAAATAGAAGTACACATTCTAAAAAAAATATGTAGTACAAACCACTCTATATAATTCTTGCCTCCTTATAAACTCCATTACAGCAGGTCCAATCAAAAAATCATTTTTTATGATATAAATTCGACCGGACACGGCTCATACTCGAATTTAAATGACTTACAAAGTTGTTATAATAATAGATGATCATCTATATAGGATATAAGCAATGTTTATGATAAACTAACTTTTGACAGTGGGTTTGTCCGTGAAGAACCGTTTTGATTATGGTAATCATTAATTATAATTGTGAGAGATGCTAGTAGAGCTGTTATAACATAGTAATTCTCACGATCACCAAAATGAAGCATCGCTTGGCTGTTTGTTTCATAAATTTCGATCGTATAGGCCGTTATTCCAGGCTACGTATCCGGCTACGTTCCAGCGTACGTACATTATGTATGTTTCGAGCTCTAGTTAAAATATTAAAAGTAGATTAACTATCAGCAATCAGTAAACTATTCCTTACAGCTTATATGTATAACTAGCGACCCGTCTTGGCTTCGCACGGGTGCAATATACATAATAATTATAAACCTTTCTTAAGGATCACTCTACCTATTAAAAACTACCTAAAAAAACCGCATAAAAATCCGTTGCGTAGTTTTAAAGATCTAAGCATACATAGGGACAGACAGACGGCGGATAGCGACTTTTTTTATACTATGTAGTAATAATAATAATCATGGATATAATATCCATTTTTAGTGATAGATTTTTTGTGAGTATATTTTATTTAAAATTACCTACAACTTTATTACGGTCACTTACTAGTCTACTCTAAGCCGCGACTATATTATGTGACAAAGGCTTTAAGCTGAACAGATGGCTAAGAAAGGGATCTTTATAAAATCAAATTGCAAGATGGTAATACCTAATACATGTGTAGTTGACTGCAAAAGTGCATGGACAAGAGGAAAGGATATATTTTTCTTATCTTTTGAGTCTCAGTTTAAATAGATATAAAACGGATGATATGTGTTAAAGATAAGTGGATTGTACCTAGTTCAGCCAATAACATAATATAACATATTGGGTCCAAGCCTTCACAGACCGACACCATCTGCATGGCGGGCGATCAGCTTTGCGTGGTCGGTTGTGTTGTATTGAAGACACATAAGCGATATGATCAGATCGCGCAAGTTCAGCTTACTGCCATCGCTACCCGGGCAGGTCACCTCGGCTTTATAAAATACAATGTCTCAACTCTCTGGTATTATTATTTAAGGGACGGGGCTGTACAGTGTACAGCTATGCAGCCATATCACGTCGACCTTCAAGATCTATTGTGATTAGTTCACATCTTCCTTATACCGAATGACGTGGCTGGCCGGGACAGACCTTATATCCTTCGAACCCAGTATGTAGTGATCCAAGAGAATGTTCCGTCTGTAATCTCTCTGACCTATATCCAACCTTGTTTGTTTGTTAGACCTTTGTTGTTTGAAACCTTTGTCCAGCAGTGGGATTGCTCATTAATGTATATGCTAATTGTTAATTTCGAACAAACTGGTCAGTCCTCAATCGGCATGAGTTTTGTAGTCAATCTGAATATAGGGGACCCTATATTCAATCGTGAATAAAATTGCTTATGTCCTTTTCCGTGACGCAAGTTTCCTCTGAGCAAAGTGCCTTTGTCATCCGGTCCTGTGGTCGAGAACAAAAACATATTAGTAGGTAGTACTAGCGACAGTGTGTTGACGTTTTGGTTGATAGATGTGAGGTGACTATGAAGAAGTTAATTAGACTGCATTTTTTTGTTTTAAATGAAAACGTGTTTATCTACATTTATATATTAATACGAGTAGCAAAGACTGTGGATCCCATTTTAAGAATATTGCGCTCACGGAGGAGTGTGAAACCTAGCATAGTCAAAGTTTATTAGAGAAGAAGTGCAGAAAGCCAAAATTTATTAAAATATACGGTCGAAATCAGAATCAAAATCTTTTAATCATAATTATAGACCATTAGGCACTTATGAATAGTCATAATTCTAATATTTTATACTTAGTAAGAGTGATTTTAGTTGCCGAATTTCGTACACTGACTGGACCACTAGTAATATAAAATATAGGTTCTACTAACTACCTGATTAATTCAAATTTTATTGAAATTATAAGTAGCAACATCAGTCATCGATGCAAATCACAGTATGATTATTAAATCAAACAATGTCTACCGTGTGTTGATTCAACAATGTCATTTAGTATTAAATTTACCTAATTAATACAGCTAATCAGGCAGATCTGATTGGTGGTCGTTGTATTGGTTTTGAACGTTATTAGCTAGAATTGTTTACCGATGGCAGCCAACGTGTATTTGCATTTGGATTGCGCGACGAAAAACAAGTCAGAGCGCTACTGTGCTAAAATGTTTCTATACTTTTTTACCATTGGGTTGCATTTTTCTTTGCTGAGGTCGGATTCAGAATAAAAATCTGCTAATTATAAGTTTAGTAAGATTATAAGTACAGAGAAGTGATAGTCTAGTGGTAAAGCAGTGATAGCCTAGTGGCATGGCTGTTGAATTGCCAAGTCCGAGGTCATAGGTTCGAAACCTAGGCGCCTCTGACTTTTTGGATTCATTTGCGTTTTAGAAATTAATGATCACTTACTAAAACAGTTAAGGAAAATATCGTGAGGAAACCAGCACACCTGAGAGATTTTTTAACGGTGCGTAAAGGCGAATAAGTGACATCTAACCAGATGTCCCTTGTTCGCATTTGAGTAGAGCAAACACTTACATACTACTAAATTGCCGAAGGATATTCTACGTAAGAACACAGTGTGCGTACACTTAGTGCCAATAAATAGTAGAAAACCTTGATTAACACTTTCCGGGACATAGCCATCGAGAGGCGCTCGACGTGATAACAATAAAACTATCTTTTGTATATATAGCACTGATAGCCTAGTAGTATGACCGTCGACTGACAAGTCAGTGGTCTCGAGTTCGATCCCAAGCCGCGCACCTCTGACTTTTCGCAAGTTATGTGCGTATTATAAATTAATTATCAGTTGCTAAAACGGTGAGGGAAAACATCGTGATAAAACCCAACACAACTAAGAGATTTTTCAATGGTGTGTTGTAAAGCCATGCCAGAGGCCTACGGGCGGTTTAAACTCTGACACCAAGTGGTTCATCAACCATATGTTAAGAAGAAGAAATCTTTTGTATTTTGTAACTTGTCCCGCAAAGTTTTAAGTATGTAATAAGTACCAAAAGCCTAATTTCTCTTGGCAATTTTATTACAGTTAGGTCAAATTTCATTTATTCAGTAATTTAGGCCGAATATGCCAATTTCGCCATAAACCAATACTGGTAAAAGCATTTAGCATCAATTTACATTAGCCTTAATTAGGACAGTGTGACTAAAATTAGCTGGATTTAATTACTAATTCTCAATTTGTTGTAAATGTATTCAATATTATTGTAAAATATGATGGATTTTATGAGTTTTACAGTTTCATTTAGTGTATCCTTCTCCTGAACTAAATACCTATAACTAAAAAAATATATATTAATAATTTAGAATTTAAAGGAGGAATCATTACAGAACTATCCTGCTTTTATTGTTCCAGTTTCGGAATCATGTGCGTTTTATAAATTAATTATCACTTGCTAGAACGTTAAAAGAAAACATTTTGAGGAAACCAGCACACCTGAGAAATTTTTATTAATTAGAGGCCTACGGGACGGTGTAAACTCTGAAAAAAAAAATTGTACATCAACCATAAGATAAAGAAAGAAATGAAGGCTCTATTGCACATAACTGTTAGGGTTACAGTTATTTGAAAAAAAAATACAACAACATACCTAGCAATTTTCTGTCGGCATCTTTTTTAAAAATTATTGACATTATTTGTAAATTATTGTAAATGCTAAGAAATAATTTTATGATTAACCTTTTGTAAACATCATTTTTGAAAATAATAATTATTTAGGACTCATCGCAATCTATTGTACCTACAATCTATATAACATTGATTCGAACCCAAAGATATTGATATTTCTATGCGCGAAACACCTCGCAAAGTCATTCATTCCATTACTTTTCATGCAGAATCATCCCGGAAACATCACTCGGCAAATAAAAAAGAACAAAATGAAACGTTCATGAAATGAATAAATATACAAAACACAAAATCTCTACTTAAAAATAGAACCTCTGCGTCTAATACTCGAATAAATCCTCCCTAACAAGAACAAAAGACAAACCTCAGAGAGAGAACGCCCGGGTAATCCTACGTCTTTACAAAAATAATGCAACCACAGTATTATTGAGCTAGGTTAGATATAAGTGTGTATACAGGGTAGAAGAATATGAAATATCTTCAGCGGTTACAACACAAATTCGTGTACCTCAAAATATTCATGGAGCTTATTCTCTTGAGGAATCGGTGCGTCTTGATGAAATGCTCACAAAGAGATATTTATGAAATATTTGTGTTTTTGTCCTTTATTTTTGGGTACTGTCTCGAGAGTAATAACTGAAACGAATTAAAGTTACAAATGTTATTACATTATTAAGCAATATTCTCAAGTTTTCAAATAAAACAAGTTGTTTAGCTCTTTTAAAAACTAACTAACCTACTTCTTCGTTCGAGATTTAATAACGAAGTTTCTTGTCTGCTAATAGCTATAACAATATTCGCAGACAGCTGGCTAAGTAATATACAGACTCAATGAGATTCAAAGTTTATTTAGACATAATTAAGTTATCAAAACTTCTGCATGGAGCAAAATACGCTTCATAAGCGTTTTAGTTGTTCATAAATCACTCAAGAGTATAAGTACGAAGTAGTATTAGAAAATAATATTAGGTAAATGGATTCGGATATCAGAATAGACATGTTGTACTACCCTAAGTACTCGAATAACCTTTAAAGTCTGAAGAGAATTTGCTAAAAGTCTAATACAATGACTATTCTACAAACTACCACAAACATACTTCAATCTAAAACGGGAAACAATGCATCTGAGTCTGAATAATGTGTCAGCAAGTCAATTCACAAAATTATTCTATGAGAGAAGAACAAAGGACTCCCAGGAAAGGTGACGTGAACGCACGAACAATTCAGTAATAACCCCGTTTTGCAGGGATTTCGTTGGCAGAAAAATTACGTAATTTTAAAAAGAAAAACTGCGAGCCATAAAAATGCCGTTGTTGTCTTATAAGCAGGGCAGATCAGAGGTCCCCGGGTCCGGATCGGAATACATAATTCACCGGGCTTCCAATGCGATGTTGTAAATACTGAAAGGATTTTTCTATGCCGCCCTGAAATATCTATGATATTTTTTGTGGGGGAGATAGTTTATGAAAGGTCAGGTAAGAATAGATATAGGGCTATTTGACTTCCATAAATATTATTCTAATATGTTTTGGTTTTAAAAGTGGCCATTTAGAACTAAAGTTAAAGTAGAATAGCAACGTTCAGAAAGGATTAGGCGAGAACCAAATAGCTCATAAAACAGACCCCCCACTGCGAGAAAGCCAAATTGAAATAAACTTCTAAATTATTTTCGGATAGAAATATAATTTCATTTTGTAAGGAAGTAAAAGCAAGAGAACATGGTACCAAATCGATAATTTAGTCGCAATCTTACAGACATAAATCTCAGCCGCCGTCTTGGAAACACTTAAAACTCTCGTTTAATTTACCGTCATAGATAATTATACAATTGCAAATTATCCTAACCTTGCTAGGCTCATGTTGGTACAGAACCGTTGTTTATCTTTAATCACCCTTACTTTTTCCCTTTCACCCCTTTCTGGTACCCTGTAGCGAAGGATTAGGGTACCTAAATTACGGTCGAGCCGCCGGATAAAAAAGGAAAATAAAATCTGACAAGTAAAAAATAAATTGTTGGTTATTTAATTAAATCTGGGGATACTTAATTGTTGACGCTTAGTATGGTCAGCAATGGCCTTATCTTAAATCCGGTTTTAGCTGTAATAAAGCTTTAAAACGCTCGTTTTTGGAATTGTAAGTAATAGACGTGAAATTAGGGATATGAAACTCGTAACGAATATTCTTGAGCTTGATATTATTCAGCCAGTTTAGTTTGGGTTCAGATTATGAAAAAATAAATCTTTTAAACGCGAGAACTTTATTTAAGAACGATTAAGCGTTTAGATGTCCTTAAATTCACTAAACAACCAATAATATTTTTATTTATTCAATATCCAATACATTCATACATCCGCAACAAACAAACAAATTCTAAGATCTTACGATTAAACCTCTGTATTTGCAAACGTTTTAAAGAAAATTTTCCCAGCTAAACACTCTAAAGAGGCTTCCTTTTGAAGATCGAGATATCTCCGTCAACACCAAAGGCGTGGACACCCCACTGAAAGCGGAATTATGCGGCCTCACGCAGCAGGATTCTATAACCCTTCCAACCTAACTCATGATTTCGCTTATCTCGTGTTGGGATCGGTGAATTTAAATACGATTTTGGCGGGCTCACCCCGACATTACGCGTTTTGCTTGTACACGCAAATTTAGGAGCCCCACGGTAATGTCTTGAGGTGTTTCGAATTGTTTGAGTTTCTTTCAAAAAGATTTTATACAGATAGAGATAGATTTCTTTTCTTTACGCTTATAATGTTAAAATAAAGGGGAGTTCTGGGAGAGGTTGTAATGATGAAAATATTACGTAATGGGGTGCAAGTTTAAAATTCATAGGGTAGATTAAAAAGAAAGATTAACTACCAGGGAGAGTAACGTTGTTGAAAAAATGCTATAATATTCTACTAAGAAATTCATTTGAGGTCGGACAGCAATCTTTTTAGTTCGAAATCACTATTGTGTTAACAATAATTACTGTGTTATTTATTTATATACTACTTAATAACAAAAGTATGTAGGTAAGTAGCTTCTTACAATTTATTCTAAATTTAATTGTACACAATTAAGAAAAAATCTTATAAACCAAATAGTAGGTCATTAGTAAAGGATATAACGATTTTTGTTAAAACTTACGTTGGCTGTACTCTATAAAAAGATCAATTATAAAATCTTCGAACCATTTTATGTAACTATGTCGTAATAATATGATCTTAATTTCTTCTTTTTGTCGAGTCAAAAGTAACTTCCAATTTAGAATTTGCTTTGCTTTAAATATGAAAGAGCAGCATAAAATGCATCAGCTATTCATCGTCCCCCTAGCTGCGAGTAAGCTGAGTTAAGAAAATGGGCTATTTGATGGCGTTATGCAAAAGCTAGACAATATTGTAAACTCTTATATATTGGCTTATAACTCACAATGATGTATGAGAATGGAGCTGGTAAAATCTATGTTGATGTTTAATGGAAACTTATAGGTATTAGACATATATATATATATATATAAGGCCTTTGCGTCTATTGCAGACGATTTATGGCGTAATGTCTGCGAGACAGCGTTTTTGGTGGCTAAATAAACCAATGCGAGAGCGACATATCCTACCACAGGCTTGACAACAGAAACTAGTCGTGGTTGGTAACGACTCACATTGATGTCTTTTGTGCCTCTTATCAGCGAGCGCTCCGAACCAGGCTTCGTCACAAAATTTGCGACCCTCCGCGACACGTTTGCGCCATTCTGTTCGTCGTTCCGCGAGTTTCTCCCATTCTCGGTGGTCAATTCGAAAAGCTGACATGTCCCGCTTGGCGCAGTCTTTAAAACGTAGCAATGGCCTCCCGACGTCTCTTTTTGCATTTGCTACCGCACCAAGAAGTACACGTCTTGGTATTCGAGAAGGTTCCATCCTGTGCACATGCCCTAGCCAACGCAGACGCCTCTGTTTGAGAATCGCGGTTAAACTAGGCAGTTGTGCGATTTCTAAAACCCTCTCATTTGTGACCCTGTCTTGCCATGTTATACCTAAGATTTTTCGTAGGCAACGCATGTAGAAGGAGTTAAGACGTCTCTCTTGTTTTGCATACGACGTCCAGGTCTCGGCTCCGTACAAGAGTATACTTAAGATGGAGGCCTGAAAGACTATCATCTTGGTCTTCGATGTTAGGTGTTTATTGTTCCATACTCTTGCACTTAACTTCCCGAACATGGTTGCCGCTTTGCCGATACGAATGTCGATCTCCGCATTAAGCGACAGATTGTTCGACACGACGGACCCTAAGTAACAAAACTTATCAACTACCTCCAACAGCGTGCCATTAAGTGAAATCGCTGGAGCAGCAGCGCCTTGTGCTAGGACAACTGTCTTTTTAGGGTTTATAGACATGGCAAACTGAGAACAAGCTCGAGAGAAATTATCCACCATAGACTGGAGCTCCTGTGCG
Source organism: Protodeltote pygarga (assembly GCA_936450705.2). Lineage (NCBI taxonomy): Eukaryota > Metazoa > Arthropoda > Insecta > Lepidoptera > Noctuidae > Protodeltote > Protodeltote pygarga. The sequence continues at coordinate 9,499,272 of OW388257.2, read as the reverse complement.
GAATTAGCCACAAAGGCTGCATCATCAGCAAAGAGAAGACTGTCGACGAAAAGATCCTCACGTTTTTTCTTAGCGTTGAGTAAATGGATGTTAAACATCTTTCCGTCGGTCCTCGTATGCAGGTGGATACCCTGTTGGACATCGCCAAAAGCTGTATGTAATATTAACGAAAAATAAATTCCAAACAGGGTAGGAGCCAAGACGCAGCCCTGGCGAACACCTCTGCGAACGTCAAACGGCTCCGATTTACTACCGTTGAAAACTACCGCACCCTTCATGCCTTCGTGAAAAGATTTGACGAGACTCAAGATTTTAGGCGGGCACCCAATGCTCTCCAGTGCAGAGTACAAACCCTCCCTGCTGACCGTGTCGAAGGCTTTATTAAGATCAACAAACGCCACAAACAGGGGAGTCTTCTGCTCTCTACATTTCTCCTGTAACTGACGGAGTGTAAAGATCATATCTACTGTGGAACGCTGGGGACGGAATCCGCACTGGGCCTCCGGATATACGCGCTCTGCAAGCTTTTGGAGTCTGGATAGTATGACTCGACCAAAAAGCTTACCAACAATGCTCAAAAGAGAAATGCCACGGTAGCAGTTACAATCGCCACGGTCACCTTTCCCTTTGTACAGAGTAAAGATATTAGCATCACGCATATCTTGCGGTACTTCCCCCGCCTCCCAGCATTTACACAGCAGATTGTGTATGAGCGGTCTCACGCACTGCAGCTTAACAATTTCGGCTTGGGTGCCGTCTTCGCCGGGACTCTTACCACACTTAAGTTGGTTTACGGCCTTAATAACTTCCTCCACAGATGGTAGATCATCTAGCTCAGTCCATACTTCCAGTTTAGGCATGCTTAGTGCTGCCTCCGGTTGTATAAATACCGGACGAGCGTAGAGACCGGTGTAGTGCTCGACCCAGCGGTTAAGTTGTTGTTGGCTATCTCTGATAATAGCACCATCCGCGTCCTTAAGAGGAGGTATTAGACAAGGCAAAACATAATAATATTATATTTTTGTTTAGTTTGTAAATACTTGTATAATAATGTAAATAATTGATCTTTTATAGATAGTTTTATTTAGTATAATTTATTTATTTTAGTATTCATGCAAATAACAATAATTTTCTCAATAAACATCTTATTCAACTTTCTTATAGTTACGAGAAATTTAACAAACAATTGAACAATACAACTCTGTGACGTACTCCCCCTGGAAATGATTGTTGAAAAGAGAGATAAGCAACAAGAAATTGGAGATTCGAAATATGTCAGTGTTGCATTGAGTTTAATCCCGCCAAAATCATTGATGTGAAACAGGAACCATGTTCTACGCTATCCCTGTTGAGATCTAAATAGGTGCAAGCTCTATAAAAGTCATGGGTTACAGTGCTGTTTTTATGTGTAGGTATTTTGGTATAAAATGCATTGTCATTCAGTTTGATGTGTAAATTTTTATACCGGTTCATTATGTCCCATATTAAAACTTTGGATGCAAAGTTAATTGTGTCAACGTTAATTGTTGCGTGTAATAAAGTTTTAATGGACCCATTGAATAATGCAATCGCTCGGTTGTTATTATTCCATTACCGCCCCTATTATGAACGATGTATGAGCACGTCACGTTATGGTGGTGGTGATAAGACTTTATACTGATGAGATTGAGACCTTTTGTAATCTGTAATGTCACTTTTACCGCTGTGTAGTCATTCTTTTGCTTCCTGCAGCCTCCGTTCGGGTTAAGGATAGGTACCTATACTATTTCTATTCATAAAAAGATTCACTTTAAAGTTTGCAAAAAATAAATTTTCAGTAAAAAAAAGGATGTCGACCAAAGAATCCCTGTAAAAGAAAAAGTTTAAGATTATCAGTGTGAAAAAGACCTAGGCATTACATGATATTGTTCTGATCTGACCAAAACCGGCGTCAGATTATTTATCTGTAGGAAGTTAAATAAATCTTTACCATCTGTGCAGTTTGGGTCTAATGCTCGTAATTGTAAAAATATACTTTATCATCAAATTTATACTAACTCGTGCCCCTGTGGTAACACGGTGATTGTCATTTGCTTTAGCTATTTGTGGCAATTCATTACAAGCGACTCCGAATTTGATTATACAAGCAAGAAGTTAGTAGAAATACTACGAGGGCATGACCGACCTAGACACTGATAATTAATTGTGAATATGCACGCGTAGGTATGACGAAATGCAGGAATTTAAAAATTAAAAAAACTAAGGAGTGTGAAACGATTCTACCATGCGATGTTCTTCTGCCTGCCCTCATGAATATAGATATAATTCTTCAATTCCGACTTGCAATTTGATATACACTAAAATAAGGTGAAATTCTTCAAATGTTACTGCAACTCTGAATATTCTAAGAAGACAAGCTCGTTCATGTTGTGGCTATAAAACATTTTATTTCCATCGACTGTCATACCCGAAGTAGTTTATGTGAGTTTAGCCACGTATTATTTATAGGCAGTTCTCCATTTATCACGCAAAGCTTGTAAAATAAAATAAATGATATCAAGTTGTCGTTTTGTTATTTCGATTTTTTATATTTGCTATCAGGTTAGTTTGGATGTTGACATTTTGGGGCTAAAATATTATTGGAATTTGTACTTGCCATAACAAATACCAGATATTTGTATTTGCAATATCGTCAATTCATTTCACTTTGTATAGCCTTTCCTATCACTGTCACTGTTTTTTAAATACCCGAAACCTCTAACCTTGGATTAAGACCCTGTACAATTTTTGTTCTTTTATTACTTATATCCAAAATTATTCTGTAGTTTGCGTATTCTAACTTAGACGGCCGACTACAGACCAGGATCGGAGAGCTTTCTGTTTGAGTAGTAGGTACAAACGGCATAAACGGGCGGCGACTGCTATAGTATACGCAAATTTTACACACTTCAAATTAACCTTTTTTTTTACTTTATTTAGTTTTAAGTATATTCGTAAAACAAAAGCTGTTTAGAATCATGTTACAAACTAAGAGGTTTTGGGTACTTTTTAATTTGTTCTATTAATCAAAGCTTTTTACTTCACTACTAGACATGAAACAATTTAATCGAGTTTTATAGTGCATTGCAATGCATTCTTCTTAAACAAAGCTATTTAAAAAAAAATTGTGCCGATAGTGGCACGGGGGTATTGGGCAGCATATAATTGAGTCATAAGTCCATAGCACACCACAATTTACATGTTATATTAATTTAAATTGCCCACCCGTCTGAATTCGACGAAGCATGCTTAATTATGAGTTCAATTGAAAATTAAAAATGAATAATGAGTAGCGGGCAGCAATTTGTAGAGATTTATAGCAATTTGTAGTTGCGTGTGATTCAAAAACACATTATCGATATCCTTAACAACTTTTGTCGTAAATTTACTATTTCTGACTGCAATTTTCCTCAATAGCATAAAAGTTTCGTTAATTTATACGAGTATTAATGAGGATTCATAAATGAATATTTATCCTTTTGCATTGGATTTTCGATTATATTTTTTTTTCTACAAATGAACAGTTGGGCAAGTATCATAAAAATCTATCACATTTTGCCGATAATAATTGAAACATAGAAAGCATTTTACGGTCACCATTTAGTACCAACCTGCTATAACAGTTGCAAGTAATGCTCAGACCATTACAACCACATCAATATATGTCAAATGGACGGGAATAATAAATAAAAAAAATTTAATCGTTAGCGTGATAAAAATTCACACAAAGAGTTCCGTACAATATTTAAATTAGATTCTGTAGGATATCTGTTTCTTTAATTTTTTCGGCATCACCATTGTATAGTTTATATGCAGAATATTAGTTAAATAAACTATGTTTATTAGTATCAAACTATGTTTTTAAACCAAAGCTTAGACTGAATAGGTACAACGACTACATAATAGAAAAAGAAAATACATTTGCGTTGGAAAAGTACCAATCCATTAGTATAGCTTTATACTATTTTCTGATTCAATTTATACTAGAATAGAAATGAAATCTCTTGCTTATATTTTAATAAACAATTACTTCAAAATAAATGTGTCTCTTAAAGGCAACGCATTAGTCCGTAGACCTTTATTTGCGTACTCGTATACTAAAAAGCACTTTGAATAAAATGATGGTAAAAGTAAAATATTTCTCAGGCTGGTATTACCTACTCAATTCAAAAATGAATTTAGAGAAAATTATTTTATTTATGAGAGAACCTATATTGCAAAGCTAAGTGAAGCATATCTATACTTATAAAACAGTACCGTGACTGACTGACTGACAGACAACGCACAGCCTAAACCGGTGGACCTAGAGACTTAAAAATTTGAGACAATATTTTTTAAGTACCCTAGGGGAGCACTAAGGAAGGATTTTTGGAAATTCCACCCCTAAGTGGGTAAAAAGGGGGATAAGAGTTTGTATGAAAGTCCGTCGTTTTTAAAGTTATATGTACGAAACTTGGTATTCAGCTTTTCGGTTGTTAGATGAAAGACGAGCATAGTTTAATTTTTTCAAATCTATCATTGAGTGGATAAAAAAGGGGGTGAAAGTTTGTATGGAAAATTCGTTATTTTTAAAGTTACAGGTATAAAAATAAGTATTAAGCTTATGCGCTAAAAATAAGAAAGACGTGTATCATAAATTTTAGAATTTTTTTCCCCTAAAGAGATATAAAAGGGGACTAAAGTTTGTAGGTATAAAAATCCGTCATTAAACTTAGTATTTAGCTTTTTGCTTAACAAATAAAACGTGTTTCAGCTTTTTGAAAACTTTATCCATTAGGGGGAAAGGGGGGGTGGGGGGAAATTTTTTGTAGGAAATTCAATATTAGAAAGAAAATCAAAGTGGCATAATTAATTAACGGATATCTCGATTTTCAATCACTATAGGGAGAATATATAGGAGATCAAAGTTTAAATGAAATTCTGCCATTTTCAAAGTTGAAGTCATGAAAATTAGTAGGTGTACTCGAGAACTGCTGGACCGATTTTCATAGTTTTTGATTTGTTGGATTTCGCCGCCGCCTCCACCTAGAGTAGAAGAGTATGGGTAGGGTAGGGTAGAGGTAGAGTAGGGTAGAGCAGGGTAGGGTAGGGGTAGAGTTTGGGTTGGGTAGGGTAGGGGTAGATAAGGATAGGGTAGTGTAGGGTAGAGTAGCGTAGGGTAAGTGTAGGGTAGAGAGTAAAAAGGGTAGAGGTAGAATAATCACGCGTACAAAGTCGCGCGGGACAGCTAGTTTATTTATATTGCAAGATGAGGAAATATCGACATAGCTTATTTTTATAATTGGTTTATATCAAAAACTTTCATCAATCAACATATTACTAAATCTGTCGCTATTTCTAGTTCCAATTTTAAATTTCGAAGAGACTGAGAAACATTTTTCGATGGTGTGTAAAGCTATGTCAGAAGCCTAGGAGTGGTTTAAACTCAAACACCAGGTTGTTTTATCAATCATACGATAAAAAAGAAAAAAATTAAAATTCAAAAATTTTAGTTCAATGAGATAATAATACAGTTGCGGTTTTATTAATATTTTTTTAAGATACCGAACCCTAAAAGGACGCATCAAGTACGTTACGCTGTCGCTATTCAGGATCGGAATACGGTAAATGATGCCATTAAGTTCAATAATATACCGCAAGGGAATGACAATGTTGGTAGATACGAAAGATTTGTGGGGACCCGCTCTGTTTGTTTGCTCGTACTATATTTGGGGTTAATGTGTTTTTTTAATTTTTATTACACTTTTTTAACAGTTGGCCATTTTTTTTTCATAACCGTAATTGGCCTTTTCTATTATCATCTGCCTAGCCTTTTCCCAACTATGTTGGGGTCGGCTTCCAGTCTTACCGGATGCAGCTGAATATCTTTTCTATTGTATACAGGAGTAAATCAGAATTAAATAATAATTTTGTAAATGATTTCAATAAAATATCATCGATTCTGGTACCTATTTTTGTCTTCTTCTAGAAAACGTAGCTCCATACTGGGATGATTTTGTCCTGTATTGTTGATACAGTTACAGTTAATTTCACAATACATAAACACCCAGACATAGAACAAGTATTAATAATGAATCACACAAATGAAGAGAAAGCTTTAATGCGACAATAATTAATTTATTAAAGCCTCACGTTTGATATTTTAATAAAATAAATATTAATTTGAATACGTTCATTTCATATAGTGATCATATTAAATGTAATATAACGGATTATGAAAATAAATATACTGTAAATTAGGCTACATTATCGGGCTTGGTGATCTCTCCTAAACTAAAAAGGATCCTTTTGAAAAGGATAGAAAAAGCCTCAAAATATAATGTCAGAAACAATTAGGCAAATATGAATATAGGTAATATAAGTATACGATAAATTCCTACTTATACATAGATAAATAATTAACTTATACCTAAGTCATTGTATAATTTATAAACGTTTTCAGTCTAAAGTCAAGTCTGAATACATTTTTTAAATGTATTTCAAAAGTATCGCCTATTTATAAAACAACTATTATTATTAAAAATCTGCTATTAATAAAATATCCCTATACCTACAGTATCTAAAGCTGTTGATAAGTTATTAATTGCTACTCTGTACCCAATACCCGGATTAACATGGATTCTGATACCTCATTGATAAATAATTGGATGTTTTCCAATATTTCCAAGTGACAAATTCTGTTAAATTTATAATGTAATATTTCACTTTAATTAAAAATATTAACTGTTTCCTCTATAATAATCTGGGACTTAAAAGCTGATCCGAAATGAATACAGTCACTGGATGTACTATCATTTACAAAAGTAGTACATATTAAATAATAATTTTTTAAATAGGATTTTAAAATTTAGTTAATTATCTTTAAAATATTTTGTGTTTTATATTACTTTAATGTAAAACACATAAGTAGTCTAGATAATGTTATAAATAGATTTCATTTTAAAAGTCGATCAGTACTTTGTATTTTCAAATTAAACTTTCGTGAAGATGTTCTTAAAAATGTCAAACGAAAAGTTATCTAAAGTCAATCAAACACATACCTACGTATATCAAAAAATCAATAAATTGGATTATTCGCTTTTTCAACGTAATCAAAAAAGTTTGTGAAAAAACATAAAACAATTTCACACATCAGAAAACCTATGTAAGTTTCTTGAAAGCTCGTTCGATATAGACTTTTGACTTGTTTGACTGAAAAGAACGAAAACTTATAATAGCAAGGACCAATATCCAATTTTTGTGTTGATCGTAAAGAATAAAATGAAAGTTTAGAAGGATTTTTCTCGGATTCACTTTGACATAGTTTGATTTGTAACTCTACCGACCTATAAAATCTCAACACTATTGCCTGGATATAGGTTCACTGAACATAAAATTGTCCTTCACTCGACACATTTATTTCTTTCACTTCTTACTTTTTGGCCAGACGGTATATTGGATTGCCATTGCTGAAATCAAACATATTTACGCCACTAAAAATTGTGATTGAAAAGGTTATTATTGGAATTTCTGAAATAGCTTTATGAAAGGAGAGAAACATTGAATTATTAAAGAAATTGCTATTAATTTTGCGATTATATTCCATCTGTAGCTGCCTAATAATTAAATAATTATGTATTTTCACAATCAATTCCAATACCAGCTATAAATCAAAGCGAGCGTGACCAAAACATACATATAAATCTGTAGTAATACACGATGACATCAAACACTGATTAGCTAAGTAACGGAATAAGATTACCAGCTCCAATAATACAAATCTATTTACCAAATAACAACCAAACTGGTCGCAAAATATGAAACAATATTTGTGCGACCCGCACGCACGTCCCTACTGCAAACAGTGGGTTGTTATGATAAAAAGCTCTTTACTGCAAAATAAATAAAGGCCTAAATTAACTAGTATATTTTATCATTATTACAATATATTTAAACTAAGGTTCGGGGCCACTAGTCACTGTTAAGCTTAAGCCGGTTACGTCCCTCCCTATTTTCTGATGGAGATTTATGTCAGGGGATCAAAAGTTTCCAACCCGCACACTATAATGTTCGCAGAATCTTTATAAGCGTATGTGTGTGCGCGCAGAGCGTTCACGAAGTACGCTCGTTTGCAAATTTTGTTAAAAAAATATTATTTCGCTATTTATGAACAATTTGCTGTCAGTTCAAATAAATATATAGCTGTTGAAACGTTCTACGATAGTAACGCTCACAGTTTGTGATAATAAAAATATATATAATATAGTGGTCGTAACATTTCGTTTCTTTCATAACCGGTAACTCATTTTCACATTAAATGTTTCATTTAAGTGATAGGTGGAGGCGAGTTTTATGAGACGCAATTTATGGTGCTTTGAAGTGTTGTGCGCGACAGTACGTACGAAGCAATGTGGTACGTGCTTGCCAATGCCATTAAAATTTAACTGGAAGGCTCCCAAGCGCGTATCACTGCCAAACAAGAGGCACCATTTCCTCGTATTTCTGCTTATCTAGAGAAAACGTTGTTACTGGTTATAGTTATCTCGAAGGACAAATAAATTAAATTTTAGTTACAAAATTGATGTTGCACCAGACATTTTATGTATATCTATAATTATGATGTTTGCCTTCAGACAAAATAATTTATTTTTTCTATTTTTATAATTTTACGGGTGTTTTAAATCAAAATACAAAAATAATAAAATAAAATATCAATTTTTTTTTTATGAATAGCAAAAATACCGCTTCATTTTTTTTACATCTTCATTACCTACCATGAAGTTGTTATTACGGCACTCCCATCTTTAAATCATAGATGTGAGGTCCAAAATAAATTTAAACCGTTGAAATAACTGCTGGATTCGAGATGAGAGTCTACCATTTTAAGTCATAGCAGTAAGTTAGAAGGACAACAATTAATTAACTCAAGATACTTATTTTTTACTTATTTACAATGGTAGGTAATTGATGATAATATTGGAGTAATAAAATGCATGCATTTTTGTCACAACCCATCCCCACCTATCTAGGTGTAAGATCCTATAGGATCTATTGCATAAATTAGTTAACGACAACGTCTCTGATATATCACAGATGTGGTTGTTAACTCAGTATCAAAAGTCCAATCTAGAGGTCTGTCGAGCAATTGAATGTTGTTGTCCAAGAATAACAATACAAGTAACAATAGTATTTTTTACTTTTCTGTATGTCTAACTTATTTCCAACTCTATTGTCAAACTGAAACACATTTACACAATTACGTTGAATTCAAAAACAAAAGCACTCACAAGAAAGACTTACAAAACATTTTGTTGGAAAAAAATGAACTTCCATGTTTTCTAACTACGACCATTTTTTATCAAGTAACCTTTCCAGCAGCTTTAGCGCTGTGGCTTTAGTTTTTGCACGTGTCCTGACTTCGCGACACATCCCCATGTATTTACTCACTGTTTGGTGCTATTTATTTATTTATGTGCTCTTTAATGATTGGGGGCGCTTTGATTCCGACGTATTAAAACGACACGAATGCCTATTATTGTTTTTTTGTGTGATGTATGTGTGTTTTTGGTCTTTGTTCGTTTTTTGTCACTGGCTTGTAAGCGCGCGCATACATGTATACATTCGCACATTCATCTGTCACATTTAGGTCCACGACGCCGCGGCATGCGCATGTTTTGACGAACTATGTTAGGGTCTGGCCAGAATAGTTGTCTAGAGATCACAAAATGAAATATATTTTTGGACGAAAAGATGTAAACGATATTATAAATGGAAATAACCTACCGAGAATCTTTGAAAAAGTGTTTTATTTTTTTCATTTCTTTATTCTTTGAAGGGCGTCTGGGTATCACCAGTGACCCTTAAACAATTGATTATAATAATGTCAGCTGCGTGACGTTCGCAATGTTTATTAACAACGTCATAAGACCATTTACTTTCAAAGACAATTATGTCTGTCTGTATAATAGCCTAACTTCACTATCTAGGAGAAGTCTACAACAACATGTATATTATGTCAGAAATTCGTATCCTAACAAAATAAGAAGACCATAATTCTGTATTTTTCAATAACAAACCTATTTTTACCGCAGCCTATTACTCTTTCCAAAATTACGAATCATAACAGACACTCCTCATTAATATTAATATGATGGAGTTACATTAACTCAAAGTTTCATTCTATTTCCATACCAAACAAACACACGAGCAAGTCAAAACTCCGAATGTTTTTACGAAATTGGTTTTTGACAGATAGAATGTTATTCTTCCAGCTTGTTAGTGAACGAAAATATGGTCCTGTCGACACTATTCTGAAACTTTACACTGAAAAGTTGCAGAGATGTTTCACGAACGAATTTATTACTAACGAAAATAGTCTGAAGTTCTCACTAGTGGTGTTTGGTGATGCGTTGTCTGTGATTTAGCATACGCGACATAAATCTTCATCAAAATCGTGTCTGGAGAACAGTTCCTGCTGTGCAAGTTTTCGTTGTTGCACGATACGATTTTTAGACTTAGCTTCAAATTGATGTTCTTTTATGCTCTTGGATTTAGCAACTAGTCTGTATCTACTTACTATCTTTTTGAATGTGCGTAAATGATTTTCTATGAATGCAAATATAGATATTTCTGAAACCAAGTTCTGTGGTCGCAAGTTTGATTTTGACACTGTGAATTGGGGAAAATATTAGCATAAAATTGAAATATTCATAACAATCTAAATATTTCTAAAAAAGAAACCGTTGATAAGTGTACCAAAAAAAATTCTAAAGTATCTTTACAGAGAAGAGATTTCAACTCTCTACTATTTTAGTCAAATTGACGTGTCGGATAACAATGAAAACGTTGCGAGCTGAGTCAAGACATAACTCACCAATACAGCTAGTTATGGCACAATAAATTCGTTAGGTGAGTTAACTTGGATTTGTTATAGCACATACTTTGATGCGTCAATTTTGTACTATTACAACCAATTTGATATAATTATTACTACAACATCATTGTTACTGTTAGCTTATATCATCCCACTGCTGGGCAAATGCCTCCTCCCATGATTTCCATACTTTTCTGTCCAAGGCTATTGTGGACCATTGATCGTTCGTCTTATCTAAGACATCATTATATGGCTGGGGTCACCTTCTTATCTGTTTAGATGCAGGTGAATATCAGTTTTCTACCAAGCGACTGCCTGTCTGACCCTCGCTAAAAACGATAGGTACCTACGTTATTCTAAACTTAGATCAGTTGTCAGAATGTCAATACATCGACTGTCAAAGATCACCATGACAGTTGAGGTCCTTGCTAACGTGCTTTCCGAGACATGGAGCCAGTGATAGTTAATATTTATTACAATCATAACTTCTGAAAAGTCAGAGATTGGTTCGACGTTTCGAATCTGAGACCCCTGACGTACCTGTCAATGATCATGCTACGCCCAGAGGTCCGTCAAGGAACATCGCTAAGCCCGTGTGCGTCGGACATAATCCCATCATCAGTCCGGCAGTGATACTGCTTAACCTTTTAACATTGTCATATTGAAGCATTATTTTAATTGAAGAATAAAATAATAATACCAGTACTTATCTCAATCATAATAACAAGTTAAGATATTCTGATGAAAATTTAAAGTACAAAATATTTTTAATTATAACTACGTTAATACTTAATCGAAGTTGGAAAGTTGGTACGGTGGGAAATAGGTTATTGTGGTGTTTCTAGGTTTATAGGCAACAGACGCGATCAGACATAATATAATATTTATGCACCATCTGATAAATCCCTCTCGGTGATGGACGCTGTGATAAGTTATGAAACAAGAAATAAATATCCAAGTTTAGTTTTTTTTACGGATAGTTTAAATGAAACAACATTTATTTATTTAAACTTCATGTCACAAAAGTGTACATTGGCCGACTTAATTTATGTCTCTGTATTTATGTCTTTTGACTTTATTACCCGACTACGGCGAAGCAAAAAGGAGGGTTATTTAATTTCAATTGTCGTGAAGCTTACAATCGCTATCACCTCGTACCTATAGATTAAGATTAAAATTTAAATACTGGCCAGAAAATATTGAGAACTAAAATAGGTAGTACCTATAATATCATGAATATTTGTTACTGATTATTTATTTAATTATTTTTTTAAAATATTTATTTAAAAGTATAAAATGATTTCTTACACCGTATCGTTTCTGGTCGGTTACATTTTGTACAAATACATAATTCATAGTATATTCTTATAATATAAATGTAATAATATACTGACAGTGCATAATGCACATTCTCATTCAAGTTAATCAGTAGTAATGAATTCATAGCAATACTCAATCATGATATTACTAAACCTCATTACTTATCCTTTACCAGATCATTAATTACTAATGAACCAAATAATGTATACATAAATAGGTCTAACATTCACATTGCTCCACAACACTATCGATTGCCAGCTTCTGTATACATATTTAATTGGTATACGTGTGTAGGTGTTTAAGCGCTCAATCCCGGATTACGCTCAAACAAAGCCGCTGCAGTCCTATCATCGTTGTTTCTTCATAGCTTAATCAGTGCCTACAAAAGCCTATATTTTGATCGAAAAATCCTTTGTGTCATTTTATTCCAGTTTTTCATTTTTGTCATCGCTTTATGAAAAGAGCTTTCATGATTTTCAATTGTATTTTTAATAGTTCCCCCTCGTGAGTGTTCGTATTTTATTTTTCAATGGAGGGATAAACGTTGGATAAGTTGCCTATAAAAATCTGTTACCGCCTTTTCATTGTTTTAATAAAAATATTTGATTAATTATTACTTGTGGCGCGCTGTGATGTACCGTGGCGATAGTTACGATTACTAAGATAAAGTTGAATATTCCTCAAGCTCACTCCATACAAACGAAGTTTGATCTTAATTTAAATATTACTCAAATAAAATCTATAATTCATTTAAACAAGATCTAGAAACTAATATCTGTGTCAAAGTCTATAAAATTAATCGATGACGCTTCAGATGGATTTTGATTAAATTTTAAACACAGATAGTCCAAGACCTGGAATAGAACTTAGGATACTTTTTATCCAGGTTTAGCTTTCACACAGAAAAAGCCGTGGGCAAAAGCTAGATAATAAATAACAAATGAAGCGTGAAAAATCCATTTACTAAGGGAAATGGAATGTTAAATTACACGTTATCTCCATAATTTTTCTACATTAATAAAGAAATATTGTAAGAAAGTTCCTCATTTTTGTTATAAAGGAAATTGTAATCTTAGATTTGTTATGAAAGTGAGGAAATTGATCAACGCTCTTGACCTATATAATATTATTATTTACGAGTTTATCAAAACCATTTTAAGGAGCTTTGAGTGGCAAAATAAAGTCCGAAATAATTTGAAGCTTATATTTTTGGGGATTGGAACAAAATTTGTAAAGGATATCAATATTTGATTGAAAAACGATTTTTTAGCAATAACTGGGAGTAATCTGTAATATCCAACTAGATTTTTAGAAGATCTAGTATTTTTTCACATAAAGCGTATTTTGTTATTAAACAATTAAGTAGATACAAAAGCATTCTATTAAAAAAATTAAAGAAAACTTTTTTGAACAATCCTCGTATCGGTCAAATTAAGATTTAGAATTTTTTCCTTTATCAATAGATAATAAGCAATAGAATTTCTTTCCTATATCATGCATGTATATAATTTCTAAATGAACAAGTAACCAGACCGGAATAAAATATCTATCTGTCATACAAATAGTTGTCCCGTTACCAAGAACGTAGCTTCATTGCCGAATGAACATATTATTTGCTCGCTTAAAGTATTTACGAACGAACAAATGTTTGCCCAGAATTGGGAGCTTACTTTTGAATCATCAACCCAATCATTCTGATGACAAACTTATATCATTTCTACTTCACAAACTTTAGCATTACTTTTACATATTATTAGAATTAAGTTAGAATTATTATAGCTTCCAGTTTCCTGGCTGATTAGGACATTTTTGCATATTAATAAACAGGTCAAGCTAAATAAAACCGTTTAAAAACAAAATTGCGATTGGGTTGAAGATCCAAGAGTAAGCGCTCCCTGTTTGGAATATTTACGGGAATCACAGCCTAAATGGCTAATAGTATAAGGTGATTATCATCTATGTCGTTATAGACCCTTGCTTAGATTATGCTCCCACTATAGTGTAACTCTACGTACAATGTGAGCTCACTTTGACAGAATCAATTAAGCTGTTCTCTGAATAATTTCAATGCAGATTTAATACACTAGCGATAGATTCACCTAATGGTAATGCTATTGATATCTCCAATGCTTTGAAGATTAGTGTTATACTGATATTATAGATATCAAAATAAATAATATAAACATTATTAATTTGTTTAAATAATACCATCCATTAGCAAACACTTTTACCAATAGGTGATAAAAAGGTTACAGTTCGTAATCGTTTGTCATTCAAAAGTGAAAGTTCTAACAGAAATCCTACAAATGTAGACTCACGCTAGTATTCCCCAGAGGAGGTAGGCAGAGGTGTAAGCAGTACACCCACGTTACGCCGGCTATGTTATTAACCGGGCACAATTCCAGAGTCCGTGCTGCTACTGAGAATTCCCTAATGGAAAAATCCAATAACGCCTTGCTCGACCCTGGGATCGAACCCAAGACCTCGTGCACAGCAGTCGCGCTTGCTACCACTAGATCAACGAGGCAGTCAAACCACCCAAAGTTTCACACAAAGTCACGCTCACAACCTAGTCTAGACAATTTACTAAGATTGCTCGTTTCTTATGGAAATAAACAGAAAGTACAGAACGCCACGTGTAATGTAATTCTTTTGTTTTTTCCTTATTCAACTCGTCACACGTCAAACGTTTGTAAGTAGTATTCACAATATGACTTGTTTTTGTAGAGCATCCAGAAGTCAGGGGTTTTAATAAGTAATAATTAATTAATAATTTACTCATAACTTGCGATGCGTTCAAACTAGAGACATCCGACTTGCCAGTCACGGCTCATTACATAATTTATAATACTTTATCATTAGGTACTGTAAGATCTCTTGTTTATCTATTATCTAGGTATATCTATAATAGTTAATGTTAGGAACATGGAATTTCCGTTAGTACGTCAGGCGGTGTTCAGAGCAGCGTAATTGAATCACAATATGCCGGCGACAGCCAGTACTAACACTATTGTAACAAGCAATGATAAATCCAAACATAGCTACGGTTGCAACGTAAATTGAAACGATATGCTTTGAGTAAGTGTATTGCAAGTTGTTGATTTTTAGAATTGCTTTTTTGGCCAAATGGTTATCACACAATTCAAGTCAAATCACGTATAATCACTACATAGTATAAAACAAAGTCGCTTCCCGCGTCTGTCTGTCCCTATGTATGCTTAGATCTTTAAAACTACGCAACGGATTTTGATGCGGTTTTTTTAATAGATCGAGTGATTCAAGAGGAAGGTTTATATGTATAAACATGCATATTAGCGTAACCGTGCGAAGCCGGGCGGGTCGCTAGTAAAAAATTAAATAAACTAAAAGTAGGTAAACAAAATAATACCTATATAACGTTATTTCCATTCATTGGCAAAAACTAGAAGCTAGAAGAGCAGTAGTTGTAAATGAAGTAGATGTTCATAGAGATATATTATATGTTTAAAGATTTATAATTACTAGTGGTCCAGTAAGTGGTCGAAATTCGACTGTATTGTTTTTATAAATTTAAGCTTTCTGCACTTCTTCTCCATATAAACTTTTACTATGGCAAGATTCCACACTCCTCCGTGGGCGCAATATTCATACAAAGGGATCCACACTTTTCGCTTCACGTATTAATTCATTATTTCCAAGGTAGATTAGATCATATACAAGTCAGCCGATTAGGTAAGAGGCCATCTCATGAACATATAATTCTGAACTAAGACTCAACATTTAAGAGAAAGAACGTTCCTCGATAGCGCTTTAGTACCTACTAAAAATGATAAATCACTCGTAATGAGGGTAAATAAGAATACTAATAAAATAAGAAATGGTAGTCATTTATTAGTAGGGCTAAGTATTTAATAATTTTATTAAGGTTGTCTTCATTTTCAAACAAAAGTTTAAAATATTGGGCAAATAAATTGCAAATCTCAATAAAATGTATAATTGCAGCATAAACAGTAGTTCAGAAAATAAATATGTAATTGTAGGTACTACAAGGAAAACAAACAACTCCGTTTCAATAATCAACTCGGAAACAAACTCACGCTACTACATAGATTGTATCACAGTAATTGTCGTTATACGCGATCGTTTGCATGAAATAATGCTTAATTTCAATTCCGTATGCATTAAGTACATGTAAACTTGTATGGAGCACTGCCAATAAACTTCGATACTGATCGTTACGGTCCCGCCAACCGTGTGCATTACTAGGGT
Organism: Protodeltote pygarga; assembly: GCA_936450705.2. Lineage (NCBI taxonomy): Eukaryota > Metazoa > Arthropoda > Insecta > Lepidoptera > Noctuidae > Protodeltote > Protodeltote pygarga. The sequence continues at coordinate 9,482,834 of OW388257.2, read as the reverse complement.
GCATCAATAACTCCCTCTATATTGATTATGCTAATTTTATTATCGAAATTTCATTCGTCACGGTTGCTTCGAACGCTTTTTTCGAACAATTCAATTGTAGACGCCAATATTAACATACTTTCTGCTAATAAAACCCATTCGGTGCTGCGCTGCGGTCGATTCTGCTTACGGGTCACTTATTCCTGCGAGCTAAGTTTGCACAAATGTTTCCATAACTGGAGATTTCCACATAAATGTTTTTGAAAGTAAAACACGAGATACAAGATGAGAACATATTGTGGGGAAAGTCGAGAAAATTTTTGATTTGATGTAGAGTTTCCGTTACCACGAACGCTGTAGTAAAATTTACGATCATGTTTACCGTACTCGGATGTAAGTTTGTTTATCATAGAAAATCGAAGGGAATCGTGCATCCCCAGGCAATGAAAGCGGATAATTCTGTTTGTACACCAACAGCCGATTAAACTTGAATGTGAAATAAAATTTTGTTTGGTGATAAGTTAAAAATTTGACGTCTGCGTCAGTGTTTAGCTTTACATTCCATATTGTGTACCAATTTTGTTCCGTTTGTTTTAAAATTAGGTAGTTGTTGTAGTTTTAAGAAATTATTGACATTCCCTAACTCTTAATCATTACAAATTGGTTTGCTACTACATATTTAGCCTCCCAAATTCCTCATGGTCGTGAGATTTTTTGTTGATAAACATCCTAGTAATTTTAAATGGAGTTTTTGTAAATGAGATTATCTCTTTATTAACTAATCATAGTAACGTATAGTTAAGACTGGCTGGCGTTCGTTGTATCGAAACTGACGTGGTAATGATGAAGATAAATTTACACGTATGTCACGGGCTAACCGACGTTAATTTCGAACGTCGTTGCGTGTAGCCCGCTCCTTAATCTGTGCTCCATTAACAGGAACCATTAATCATAGTTTTAATAACAATTTAACCCCAACTAGATTAATATATCTTCATTTATTCACATGCTCAAGCGCGGCGAGTTGAAGTCATCAAACTTTTATCATTTAAATTTCACTGAACTCGTTTTATAGAAAATCGACGCCGCAACAAATGTGGCTATTCTCTAAACATGTCGCGACTATTATAATGAATTCAAGTGCAACTGTTACAAATGTCGAATGCGGCTTTTGTTGTTTACCCATTGTGTACAATTAAACGTGGAAAGATGTAATAATCTCGACGATGTCATTGTATTTTTTAACTGAACGGAGACACATGCGGGGTCACAATAAATAATAAGTGCGGTGCTGCATCGCGAACATTCATGCCTCACAATGAATTGAATGTCAAGTTTAAACGTAGGGTTGTAACAAACTTAGTTAAACGTGTGACGTGTGCGCAACGATGACTAAAATTCGGGGTGTACCATACTTATTATTTATTACAGTATAATATTTTGTTGCAGTCCACCGTTTATGGGACGTTATTTTTTATGAATTATTTTTTATTAACGCCATAACGGGTCATTATATAGCATTGAAATGATGGGGTTGTATGTAATTCATTACGACTGTTTGTTATTCTCACGGTCATGTTTATTTTATGAGAACAATGAAAAGAGAATTATCGTCGGACTTAATGTAATTTTTATTTAATTCTCGTAGAGATAAGTAGCTTTTTGTTTTACCGAATATATCATTTTCATACCTACTTAATTCGGTATCGAATAATTTGATGCTGATTTATGAATTGTTTTGTAATTTTGTTTTGATGATAATTTGAAGCTATATTGGGCTGAATAGACGTTTTTCTACAGTTAAATTTTGTGGCAGCTGTTATTTTCAATTCACACACAAACAAAACTAGCTCCTATAATTATAACGCCAAACATTACACACAGAGGAACAGTAGGTACATTATAAAGTAACGATCACAATCCCCGCTGCTTAATCGCACTCAATAATGTAACAGTAAATTGGCTGAACTACCTCACGAAGCAAATTACTAGTCTAAAATTACCGCAGTCTATAGCAAGGGGAGTATCACAGCATGTAAATCGATTGTATCGAAATATTTCGAATAGCAGAAACGTCTCCCGGGGTCGGAGCCCTAAATTATAGGTTTGGCCCGAAGCTATTTAGCTAATAGTAACTATATTTGCTAATAAGTCGTGTCAATTGACGAATTTCGATTTGATTCTCACAGTCTTAGCCATATGTTGAGAATAGGCACCCCAGAGAGTTTTATTTAGTTCAGTTCGAACCATTCAGAAGCGATTGTTGATTTAATATCGATTGTTAGAACTTTGTACATGTTGTAAATCGAGTTTTGTAACAACTTCCTTCATAAACTGCTGGTAATTATAAATTGAGAAAGTTTGGAGAGCAAAATGTACTAAATTGAGCTACTTGAAGCTACTCAATCATTTCTTGTATTAGATACACGCGATGTTCAGAAACATAAATTGCTATCATCAACGTCTTCACGCTCATATTTAAAGTATGTTCGGCAGAGTTAATATTTATCCATAGTTTACACAGCGTCGTATTTGATCCCAAAAATATAAGAAGTCGATTTAATGCCTATAAAGCAATGATATATTGAAATACCAAATTGTTAAGCTTAAGCTAGAAATCAGTCCAGTTGAGACTATCAACGTGGATTTGAACACAAATTGATCATGCGGATTATGGATCGCAAGATAGGCAGTGTTTGACATCCTTTATTTATAAAGAATTGTCCAACTTTGATGACAATATTGGCGTAGCGGTAAAGTCGATTCTCGCACGGGATAACATGTTATTGACAGATATTTATTTCAATTTGGGTGTTTCTGCAATATAAAATTAAATTGTATAAAAGGATTCAGAGGAAAATCCTGGTTAGGCGGGCTAATGTCAGAAAATAAATAATTAGAGTCTTATGGTCTTGTCAATAAGATTGACTATAATTTAGGTTGTCTAAATTTTAAACTGCTAAGTGTAGTTTAAATCCATACGTAAATCATGTTTTATTTAAAATCTGTTTTCACTAATTTATCTACCAAACAATCAAGTTCCTTCACTAGCATTTCAAACGAATTCCCAAAGCAGTATTACATCCGAAACAACTACTTACTGTCTATTATCTCCACGCTAAGGCTCTAATGTCTTACTTCCTACCAAATATCTCAATTGGAGCATTTCATTAAACCTCAGTTTTGCAGTTACACACACATGCACAATAGCAAGTGACGTGATTTTAGTGATATGTGTCTGTGTGAATGTGGCCCCACGCACAACGGGCACCCCTCGCGTTTCATTAAATACGTTTCCGCATATCACGCACTATGTCATTTCCTTTTATAGGCGCGTCCACACAACGCTATCGATATCGATAAAAATCAAAAACAATCATAACGTTGTCACGAAATTTTATTTGAAACTATAAATACGTTATTTACGAGCTATTTTATTCAGTAAACGCATTGGTTTAATCAATTTGTGTATTATTGCGTTCTAGAAACTGGTAGTTATGCATAAATCGATTATTTTAACGCGCAACAAGCGAGTTCTAAAAGGAAAATATTGAAAGCTCATTCAATCGACTGAATATTTTAGTTCAGAATTTTTATTTCTTTCAAATATGAAATCTGATTATGTAAAATATTATGTAGGTATTTTAATGGAAGTAAATATTTTTGTTAGGTTCAAACATTTAGGCTTCATTAATACCTTTTCTTGGTTTCTCACTGTTGAAAAGAAAATGAAAGAAAGAATAATGTCTTCTTTTTATGGTCGGTATTCTTGTCTTAAGCGGCATAAAAACATCATTGAGTGTGGTTATTATGTATGTAGCTCCAAAAAAAAAAGTTTAAAGCATTTCAAATTTACAGTCGCACAACTATCGATAAATCGAACTTTCAAACTTTCAACCCTTCCTTCACACGTAACCATGGGAAGCTATTTGCGGATTCAATCAAATCCACAGAATGGTAATATTATTAGCTGGAAACATTTATTTGCCGTCGAAGTTAATTCGTTTCGACCAACTTTGTTAATGAAAATCAAACGTCAAAGTTCGGTAACGGGAACATGTTAGAACATTAATGTTACCTACGCCTTTATACCCAACGGTGTAGTGAAAAAGCAATGAATGAGCGAGTATGAGGCAATTTTTTTATATTATTCAATTTTGATTATTTTTTTGCAAAATCGATTAGTTGTATTGGTTATTGGTTTTAGTTTGAAAAGTGCCTTGGATTGCAATTGAAAATCCGGACAACAATTGTGCATCGTTTTTTTGTAAAAAAAAAACGAGATTAAAGTACCTACAACCACAGTATTATAAAATATACAGTTTACGTTACGTTACGTTACGTTTAAAATATACTGTAAATCATACAGTTTACGGAAACTACGTACAAACGCTCGAAACGGAACACACACAACGACGTGTATGCGATGCGTAACATCGAGACTCCTAAGCGGACGTCGCGGTACTCGCAGTATCAACGACGCGTCGTTGCGCACGTTTGTATGAGTGTGCCGTTTTCGAGCGTTTGTACGTAGTTACCGTACTGTATGTTTATTATACTGTGCTACAACATTCCTTCTCTTTTGTTTTGCAATAAAACAAAGCCTGATCGAGTCAATTAGATAACAATTGCCTTGACAAACGGTAAATCCGGTTCACAAAACTCTTTTTTTTACGGAATTTTCCGGCACAAAGCAACCTAAATTACGTAAAAGAATGTACAGAGAAAATTCATTGTCAGCTTTATTGACACATCTAACCGTTTTATATTGAAAGAGTAGCGTTTTGCTTAGAATAACCCTATTGACACTTTTGCAGTGACGGTGTACGTAACATAAAATGTATCTTTTCAAGCCATCCAATAAAATGTTTGACCGTTTATCATAAGTAGGTATTTTTATTAAATACCTACTAGCTGACCCCCGAGATTTCGTACACGTGATTATCCTACTTCAACGCCTATTCTACCCATACCCTACTCTACTCCTACCCTACTCTACCCCCACCTTATTATACCCCTACCCTACTCTACCCCTTTTTCTCACCTTTAAACCTTCCTTGGACTTTCACACATATATCAAAACCAAAATTATCCAAATCAGTTCTCGAGTTTTAGCGAGACTAAAGAACAGCAATTCATTTTTATGTAGTACATACGATTACAATAATGTCTTGACCGAATTTCGGCCCCAGCGCGAACGGCCAATCTCAACGAAAATTAGTCAACTACGCAGGAGATATTATAGTGCACAAGTGTATGCGTAAGCACAGGTGCTCTCTCACTGTCCGAAGTGCAGAAATAAATAAAGACTAAAAAATAAAAAATAACTAAAAAGAATAGCACTACTATTTCTGGACGTAAAGATCAAAACTCTACTATAAACTAAGTAAACAATCTGTGTAAATCTTTTGAGGCATCGGACCGGTTCTTAATCTTCATTTCGATCATCCGCGACAATGCAAACATGAGCCTCATTCGGCGGTCGTTATGCCCTATAAGTTACGACAACCATTGGACGGAACTGGTCTTTTATAATATATGGCATGGTTGGATCACCGTATTGTTGGTCACTATTGCTACAAACACAGTATAATAATCATACAGTATGGTAACTATGCACAAACGCTCGAAAACGACACACTCACACAAATATGCACAGCGACGCATCGTTGATACTGCGAGTACGGCGACGTTCGCTTAGGAGTCTCGTCGTTACGCAATATTACGCATGTTTGTGTGAGTATGCCGTTTCGAGCGTTTATACGTAGTTACCATACTGTATGATTATTATACTGTGCTACAATGTTTGTGGTTTTGATCAGTTTTAGATTCGGCAAACGTATGCACTATATTTTTTAAAGTTATAACTGTGATTAATAAAAATATTTCTCCCCGACCTCAGATATTCATAACTGAAAACGAGATTTAATTAAACTAAACTGCATCGACTATGCGTTTGTAAACTACGATGTACAAACAGACAGCTTTGAACTTATAGCCGCCTATTTTTGAGTTAAGAGTTAAACAGCTGAATCATAGGTTAGCGGGCCAGGAAACTAATAACTTTTAATTGTTAATGCACTGTCATTACAAATTGCCGCTCAATGATTCTTGGTTATTTTATTATTATTTTATTCGTAGTTTTTTTTTTGTTCTATTCTTCATTTAGATGAACGACAAAAGAACATAAAAATCAATCATTACTTTTGTTAGCCTACTGTGTTCTACTGCTAAGCAAAGGCCTCTTCCATATCCGTCCAAGTACTAGGTGTAAGACGTCAAAATCATCTCGCCAACTCTTGGGCCGTCCTTGGCCTCGGCGTCACCATCCGTCTTCAGGCACCCATAGTGTGGCAACTTTTGTCCAACGGTCATCACCCGGCTGATGTGACCCGCTCAATCCCATTTGACCCTTATAAGATGAATTAATATTTATTTATACCTATTTATACACATTTTATTAATATTTACAATAATTACATTTTACTGTAACTTTATACAAACAAAATATCAAGCTGCAAGCCCAAACTGTCCGATTTTCTCCCCAAAACAATACCAGTTTTAAAATTAGGGTTCAAACAATTGGTTTTATATTTTGTCAACGATAGTGGTAACCATAGCGATCCTACACGCCCAAACAACATTATCATCCCTATATCAGTGGCCGTTCTTGCGTATTACGATCTAGTGGGGGTCGTTTGTACCACAACGGGACTTTACAATGCGTTTATCTATTCACTAAATTGGTTGCTATACAGATTTCGGGAATTGTTTAAAATTGTGTTCCCAGGCTGTTTGATTAGTATGGGCTTATAGGGCTGGTCGGAAAGCAATTCACTCCCCTTCAAAAACCCTATTTCGACCGTGTGAGGATTACGCACTGTTCGACGCGTTTAGCGAGTAATTACAATTTCGCTTAATGATTTTTCGTGGGCAGAACGTATTCGTTTGAGCTAGATTGCTATTGAGCTTGGGGATTTTAATTGGATCGAGGCCGATTCGTAATTAGTTGAAAAGTAATCAAATTTTAGTACTGGAGTAATGTTTTCCATGTCATTGCCAAGTGTATTGATCTCCTGAGAATATTAAAGCTTCAACTATTCTCTCAAAAGGACTTGGGTATTTACTACCACATTTTTTTAAATGGCACAGCTTTATTTAATGTTCGCCAGCGACTGAAAATTATCACTTTTAGTGTCATAACTTCCATTGTCACAGTGCATTATTCGTGGTCTTGAAAAATGGTAAGGGTGTACGACTGGTACTTCATTGCAATCCGCCACAGAGAGATAGTAAGCAAAAAATTCAATAGACGAAGAATAGAAATTTCTTCACGATTTAACCCGACTATGAGAAATGAAACTTAAACTTTGGAATATATGTAATTTTATTTTTGCTCAGGGGTAATAATTATGAAGTTTATTAAAGTTAATTTAATATCATTTTATTGGAAGAAGAGCAATACATTAGGTTAATCACTTACCATCATTCGGGCCCGTACGCTTGTTTGCTATCTTAGTGGTATTATATCTTTAAAAAAATATATTGTTTATTTCAATGCAGACATTATATGCTACATTCAGCTACAGTCTTTTATAGCAGCCAGTAACAACCACTTAAAATTTTGCATAACAAAGAAGGATTTTATTTGATAGAACTTTAAAAGTTATAAATATATTATTATGTAAATAAAATGTGGCTTACTTAACGGCCTCTGTAGACCGCAGCAGTAGGTATAAGTCAGCCTTTATAGGTTCAATAAGACGAACAAATAAAAAAATTATAGGCTCATAAGTTTAGTACATTACGTATTCTTATAAACTTCATATAATGTAACGATAAACGAACGAATAAACGATACCTTAAATCTTAACCTATCATCTTCAGACTTTTAAAAACGTATTTATATTATAATAATATAGCTAAAGCTATTACTTAAGTCTATAACTCGTTCCTTAATAAGATGTAACATTTGTACGATGATAAGGAATTAACTTATGTTTAAATTGCCTTAAATACGAGTTTACAGCCTATAAAATACGTTTTGTTAATTAATAAAGTTTTCAACGTATCTGTAACAGTTTAGGATGTAGAAATCATAGAAAGGTGGATATTATGATTGTGTGATCGTAAAAATCTTGGGACATGTTTTATAGCTTCATGATTAGAGAAAAGATGAGGCGTTGGATGCTAATTGGTACAATGGAGACCACCAAAGATGCTTTTTTATTCAAAATTGAGTTGGGAATATTAACATACGTCTTGAGTTCAATGTATTCTGATGATGATGTACCTACCTATTTTATGCATGATTTTTTTAATCGAAGCAATTTGATATATGTGTGTGTATATTTTCGTTAAAAGTTTTGCAATTTTCACACATCAGCATAACTTTTTATCTACCTACCTACCTACCTATGTGAAATTACTTCTCCAATAATATCTACTAATACACTTAAAGGCACAATTAACCGCCCACCTAAGTTTAGTGTTACCACGTTTGTGTTTGTTAAGTAATGCATGTCAAAATGATTTTTTTTAAGTGGGTACCTACTTTATCAATAAATTAAACATTTAACACACCCTCGTTCCTTTTTTAATTTGTGTTTCTGCAGCGTTTTTGTGATTTAGGCAAATATTGACATTCGTAGCAATTTTACTATTGTAACTTTATTTCCCGTTTTCTTCATTTCTGGCCATTTAAAGTTGTTTATTTAGTGTAATCGGCTATATTTTATTTATTATTCACCCAAAAATGTCAATAGACGGTACTGGGGCAGCTAAGGATGTGGCTTTGGCTGATGCTGGGTACAGGCATCGTAGGATCACTCGCACACTAAGTGTGCCTCGAACCACTGTCCGGGATGCCGACAGAAGATTTTGGGAGACTGGATCTTCTAAATGGAGGCTAGGTCAAGGCCAAAACCGTTGTACTTTAGCTCGAGATGACCGGTTTGTTGTCAATCACGTGTTAAAAATCACTTTTTTACGGTTCTTGAAGCTCGTAGTCATCTATTCGAGGTGAAAAATGTAAGTTTAAGTAAACGTACGATAAGAAGAAGATTGGCAGAAAGAAACCTTAAAGAATTTCACCCAGCTCGGGCCCCTAAACATCTCCCACAGCACCGTAGAGCTAGACTACATTTTGCTTGAAAATATGCTGACTGGACTACTGAGCAGTGGAAGAATGTACTGTCCTTAGACGAAAGCAGAGTAGCTTTAAGACGTACAGACGGTCGTCAGCGAGTGTGTAGACGACCAAACGAAAGGTTCATTCCATGCGCCATAGTGGAAACGGTGGATTATCAGGGAGGTCAATAATGATATGGAGAGGTATCACTTATGAAGCTTGTACCGATTTTGTTGACTACAATAGAGGCAGTGTGAATGCTCAGAGAGACTTGGAAGAAGTTCTTGAAGATCACGTAATACCGTTCGCGCCATTTATTGGAGATAATTTTATCTTAATACACGATAATGCAAGTTGCCATGTCGCTAGACCCATCACTCAATATCTTGACGAGGTCGCAATTCAAAAATTACCATGGCCGGCACTTAGTCCTTATCTCAAGCTCATAGAGCACATATGGGGCAGTCTTAAATGACGGGTCTGGGCAAGAATACCAGCACCAACATCTATTGGAGAGCTCAAGACAGCTCATTTAGAGGAATGGCACAGTGTTCCTCAAACGGATATTCAAACTTTCATGTGTGGACTTTCAAACAGGCTTCAAAAAGTCATTAGAGTCCGGGGAAGTAACACACATTAATAAAAAAAAAACAACATTATTAAATATCGAGAAAAAAAGAAAATGTTATTTTTTGTCAAGTAAAATAAAAACGTTTTTCGGTTGTTAAAATAAATTAATCCAAGTAAAAAGATTTTTTTTTTAACTTTTGACATTTGTTTTTATTGCTGAAATGTTGTTTAAAATAAACCTTTTATCAAATTTTCCCAATATCCTAAAATACCTCCAAAAATCAAGAAAAACCGGGTGGGCGGTTAATTGTGCCGGTGAGTGTAGTTTAAAAATTTTTGATAACAAAATTTTGCCTACAACCAAAATTCATAAAAAATATTAAGAGAGTTAGGAAATTACTATTTGCTGTACAAAAAAAACATTATTACATTCACTATTGATCTTGTTTTCTGTATCAGTCTGTATCAGTCCCTCAAACAAGGCAAATGCCTTTTCTCAAACAGAGAACGATCTCGCATTTATCGCCACGCGGACGATTTCATACTATTGAAAAAAGAAAGATTTATTCAGTCCATGTATTATTGTATGTCTATTGAGTTCATGGTTTACCCTGGGTGTTTCTGATGTTCATGATGTTTGCTTACCATCAGGTGATCTGCAAGCTATTTTACCTTTTATGTAACATTAAAAAACACCAAATAAATAGGTGTAATAACCCCTTTTATACTTTGTAACTTCGCGGTCTTGAGCTTATTGTATTTTCAACGCTAGACTACTTACTTTAATTAAAACAGCAAAAAATTTAATGTACTTAATGTATTAAAGCATTTTCAAATTTCTTGAGACATTTCTGGGACAAAAAATAGAGTTCCATTTAGGCTCTTGAAAATAACGAAGTGGCCTTTTTGAGAAAAAATAAAATAAGCTTCTTAGAGATCGGGATTTTTGCTTAAGACCGTTTACTTAGGTCCGAGATTAGCATAAAAGACAGTTTACCGATGACCTAAGTGATATCTTGCACAAATATATTTTAAACTTGATGAATAGAAAGAAGCAGTAATCTGGCTTTATAATTCAGTATAGTTAATGACGAAAGCAAGAAAAGATGAAAGTTTTGAGGTTTATATCCTTTAAATATCATGAATCTTTATCAAACGACCGGGGTCCCATTTAATGTTTTACTTTATTTCATTTATATCAGCCATAGTGATTCATACTCTGTGAAAATGGCAAGTGTCTACCTATTACGGTTCAAAATATACAGCTCTGTAACAGACGAACGGACGGACGAACAGACAGCGGAGTAATTAACTCAAAATAGCAGGGTTTTGAGCATCAACACATTTCATAAGCTTTTTGTTATCTTGCCATTTTTCAAAATTAATTTCCCACGTGACCGAAAATATTTTTCAATGCCGTTTCAGTTCGTTAATTCATTACGTAAGTTGTTAAAATATATTTAATGGAGGTAATTTTAAATGTCGTGTTAACATGTCGTGGTGTCGCATTGGTTACGGACCCGCTTTGCAAGCGCGTGGGTGTGGGTTCGAACCTGGCATGTACCAATGACTTTTTGACTGACTTTTTCAATGTCATAAGTACTTTCTTAGTTAATCTAAGACACCACTGACTAACGGTGAAGGAATACATCGTAAGGAAACCTGGACTTTAATTGTCTGAAATCGCCAACCCGCAGTGAGCTAGCGTGGTGATTAATGCTCAATCCTTCTCTATATGAGAAGAGGCCTTTGCCCTACATTGGGACAGTTACAGGCTGATTTATTATATATAATTTTAAATACGAGATAGCAGTGCATAACTCGCTTCGGTCCAATATTTACATGCACGAAACGAGTTCCGTACAGTCAATATTAGGCTTTCCATACAAATGAATACATTCTGACACAATGGGGCTTCCATTTTGACCGCTGCGTTTATGTTTGCACAGACAATTCTCGCTTCACCGGCTTATACCACCGAAGTATTAATGTTGTGGTACTTTCTTTATTTCATGCTAGCCTGGTACTTCCAGATTGTTTTAAGTGAAGGTCTTATTTACTTAGCTTACAAGTATAATATACTTTATTAGTACTAAAGGATGTTCCTCCTAACCTGTGTATGTGTAGGTACGTCGGCACGATGACAGGAGATGGCTGGCGGTGGATGGATGTGGGCTGCCCAAGACTGGTGTGGTTGGCAATCTTTAGAGGAGGCCTACGTTCAGGAGTGGACGGCGATAGGCTGATGTGATGATGATGATGAATCTGCCTAACTCATTTACAACAATTTCATCACTCACTCACTCATTTGCACTTTTTTTATTTTCTTTCGAGTTACAACAAAAATATGTTGTAACTCGGGACACAAACTACATCGTACCACACTTAGTTTTAAATAGACGATCGCAAAAAAATAAAGTCAATAAAATAAAAAAAAAACCTTTTTTCGAGACACGACAAAATCGCTTTCAAGCGTCATATGTAGATGATAGTATATTTAACTTTATACTAGATTACACTGAATATATTTTATTTTTACTTGTATTTTCTTTAACTGTATGCAAAACTATTATCAAATTAATCCTAGTAAACGCCATTCAGAGTTTTCAGTTAAAACGTCAGTTTATAAGCTTTTGGACGATAGCCCAGTCAGCATTCATAAATCAATGGCCCATCCAACTGGCGGCCTAGCTATTAAAATCTAACTTAACCGCAGTGACATGAAGCTACTATCCTATTCAGACCTTTGTTCCGAATTGTTGAGAAGTTATAGGTCTATTTAAATTTAGTGTACTATTTTAGGAATTACGTTTGGTTATTTCTTCTTTCAAATAGGGCCAATGTTGAGCCTTCACACTTCGAAAATTCGACTTCTATTTTCAATATTTGTCGGTTTTTGACAATCCTTAGATTAAATTTAACCATTTATTTTCGTTTTTTTTTGCCTTACACAAGGACTATCTCCCGTATCGTGAGTAAAGTTTACAGACATAATTTCATGATAAACACACAGACCGAAACAAGTATTTGTGAATATCTCGTGCGGGAATCGAACCAGTGACATCAAGTGCAGAAGGCGCAACGCAATCATGTCGATTGAAAATGATCACAATTTTAATGTGTCACTTTCAGACCGCGTAATTTTTTTTTACACTCATTAACACTTACAATAAAAGATAAATAAAGGTAATAAAAATAAAATCTTCTTTAATATATTCTTTAATTTTAGACCAATCTTATTCGTCGTCACACAGTTAGCTATTCGCATCGACAAGCAAACGTAAATTAGCCAAACTTTAATTACCACTCATAAAATACAAAAAAAAAAGCTAACTAAGCGCACAAACTGTAACTCAATCATCTCAAGTCATAATTGTTTACGGAAGCGTTAAGATGAGGTGTTAACTGATCTAGTTTAAACTTTAACTGAAGCAGGTGCTGCAAAGAACAAAGTTGTTGGTACAAGTAATCAAACTGCAGTACCAAGTCACTACGAGGCACCTTCTAATTGGTTGATAATTTATGAATATTAAAACTTACCAATTGGTTAACTACTTGTTAAAAGAAAGACTGGTAATGGTGTCTAGTTTTAAGTGAAAGCCATGAGCTACTGTTTTCATTAGACGCTTTCATTATTTTCCGTCTCCTCAATATTTGACAGGAAATGTTATACTTCGACCCTTTTCGGAAGACAATTGGAGTGGACATAGCAAATTATGACGTTTAATAACAGGACGATTCCAATTTATGAATTCCCACTTGAATGAGATCGTAAGTTAACACATAAACCCACAGAATAGGACACCCTTAGACTAGCGACAATTTATACATTTATTCAAATACAGTGCAGTGGAGTTATACTTATAGTAGAATCTCTGATGTGACATTATCCTGGTATTCTCTGATGAACCTATCAATTATAATAAACAAATGCAGAAATTTTGTCAGTTTAAGAATTAGTAGTAATGTAGCTTTGTTGTTTTTTTTTTATTTTAAATGTTTTCTGTACACGAGAGCCACGATAAAAGTGGCATAAAATGTATAAAGAAAAAAAAACCTATAAAATTGGTATGATAACTGTTTGATAAGGATAGATTTTTTACTGTGAAAAGTTTTAACTCTAATACTAGATTGTTCTTCAACTAGAGATAAAATAATAGAAAACAATAAATTTCGCGTCGATTCCGTTTTATTTCTTAAAAAAAGAGCACATCAACGTAGTTTAACCTCCAATTTGAGTCAAAGTCCTTACAGGCGTGATAACAAATTTACCTAACATGAATTGTGTTTCAGAAGTTTGTTGAATATTACCACAATTTTAATACCAAACTCTAAACTTCTTTAAAGTACTTTCCATGGTGGGAAACAATAACAACAATAATGTTTATTAACCACTCGCGACGACTTCCCAAAATATTCATCCGAATTCAAAATTGCACAACTTTTTGAATTTAAAATTAGGTTTCAACGCCATTATTAACATTTTCTGTTAAAATAATCCTTTGAAACGAGAAATTACTTACATAGTCATCATCATAGTATTCCAATATAGAAAATGTTTACAAATAACTAAGGTAAATATCATATTAAAATTCTACAACGATTATGCTTTAAAAATAAATTTTAACTAATTGACTTTCTATATAGACGAAGCTTTTTATTCAGAGACTAACGCTGGGTTTTCTCCTATTTTTAAACCTAAACCATTGCAATTAAATATTTATCAATTATAAAATAATAAATATAAAATTATAATAATTTCTCAACTGTCCAGATCAAGCAACTTTATTCAACTAACATATTCGTGCCTAGTCTTACCTTAAATGATAAATTAATCAAGCCGTTGCTTCTGAAAAACAAAAACATTCCCACGAACAATAATTTCATTAAGCCTTTTTAACATTCATATCATAACCTAAGACCATACTTCCTCATTTCTCCAATATCACTTCCACAACTTATTTACGCAGACGGATTAAAAAAGGTTTCCGTCGTGCGAGCATACTATTATTATTCCTCACAGTTCCTAAGAACTTAGGGTGAAGCTATTACTCATCTTTTTCCCGCGTCGAGGGCTCGTTTTTATTGCTAGACGTGAAAAATACCAGAAATTTCATCCGGTCCGCTCAAAGTGGCCGGATTAATTCAGGAGGCACTTATTTCAAATTGGATTTCGCTCCAGCCCGCGACTTTGGCGTCTGCGTCGCGTCGCCTTCATTTCTTTTTAATAGTGTCCGACTTGTTCTCTCTATTGGTCTTCTTTCAATGTCAATTATGTCCCAATTGATTGGTACAAAATGTTCTATAATACCATTTACTCAAGAAATATTTCTAACGAATATATTAAATATTATTCCGGTTTTACGCGCGGGTTGATTTCGGGATTGCCAGACTCATTTCGAACTCAAGCGGAGTCATCAAATATCTCATTTTTAAGAGCCAGTGTAGTCACGGCGCGCGGCGCGGCGACGGCATCGCGCACCTCACTTCTTGAAAATGGACCCATTTAATTTAGAAAATAGTTGACTAATCCCGAAATCATCCCATAATAACGAAATATGGAGAAACAAACAAATCTATCACAGACATTATACTCGTTTACACAATAACTTATGTGATAATATTCCCTTTATATTGATTGATGTGTTGTACCGATAATATCGGATTTGTCTATTGAAGTAACACTAAATTGTTGACTGATACGAATATCGGTTAATCTCATGTCTGTGATCACTGGACCGCAATGGCCGACTATAGCCAAGGGCGTGAAGGGTAATCGGTCAAAAGATACGGTTCTATCCCAATCTATCACACTCTAATAATGTATCTACCCTACTTTATTCGCATCATAAAACATGTACTGAAAAGCTCATGACAGACAAATTGATACCCCGAAAATATTTTGATCTTCAATATCAATATTAAATTTTTACTCAAATTATCACGATCACATTACAAAAATCTTTATCTTTTTGCCTATCTTTAAAGAATAATGCATATAACATCAACATTTGTAGTAGGTTCTAAGGTAAACAGTATGTAATTCGTAGGCTTGTCTCATAAAGTGTGTCAAGAACATTGACCCCCGTCCTATAAGGGTCCTCTTTAGAACAACATGCTTTACCTAAGGTAAAGATAAATAGCGCTTCTGTTTATTCAAATGCTCGTAGGTGGCACTTGAAGGAGCGAATACATTAACTTTTCATTGCATTTCAATATAAATTCGACTTCTTCGAGACTCTTAGCGTTTGTTTAACTGTGACCAAGTAAATTGACTACCGTAGGATACACAAGTGGATGGTTACAATGCGTTTCTAAGTCTGGTTACGCCTTTGTTTTGTCCAAACATGTTCCAATTGTTACTGCATGTAAATGCTGTCCTCGATTACCATTAAAAGCAGGCACAGTTACAACGATGTTGAAAGTCAAGCTTTGAATACTGTAAACGTTAATTGGACGTGAAACAAGACATATCCTGACTCATTAAATTGTCATACCAGAGGACCAATGAGTATTTCAAAATTTTTCCGTCTAGCTAATTGACGGCCGGTTAATAATTCTGTTGTATTCCAAAAAGGTAACGTTTTACTTATTTAGATCCAAGACTCATTCATAATTACTACGTGAACATTATATTTAAAAGAGCTGTCATTTGATAATTCTGGACAGACAGTAATATAAATTTGGTCATGATTAAAATAGTTTGAACAATGTAGTCGTTGAAACGCTTTCATGTTCTGTGCTAAAATTACTTTATGTGACAGAATCGGAGCAACGTTAAATTAAAATAGATTTCAGTTTTATAACAACATTGTTTCAAACTATTACTAGTAGTAAATTTCATATTTTATGTATAAAAACAACTTACTACTGGTCATCATTATCGCATTAGTCTTTGTGTATATTGTATTTTAGTCAAAATTAACAATAACTGTCAAGATAAAACTGTTTTAAGCTTGACATGTTACAGAAATGTTGGTCAGTTCTCGAATATTGATTGTAATGTTCTTAGTATCATAATAAAATACGTATTAAATTGCAATCGTGTAAAAATGCTGTTTTGGTTGTTTTTTTTTCCAGAATAATAATTATTCTGGAAAAAGAAACAATAAAGGGTCAACTTTAGATTTTTTTAATACGGTGATCTAGTATCAAGTCTAGAATCACCATATTCAAAATTTCTTAGGGATAAAATATCTCTAATATAGACGTTTGGAAACATTGTTATTTAATTTAGATTTTTCTTTGTTTCAGTGCATCTTCGGAACGCACTGCGTACACCTGGTTGCCAGACACCAGGATTGAATTCTGCTCACCATACAGTCGCCGAAAGAGTTCTAATTCTACCGTTTACGAGAGTGACTGATGGTATGAGGGCTTCGACCAACTCGAAGAAGCGTTACTTTAATCTCGGACACTTAAAGTGCTAATTCCTGTACCATGGATTTCTTGAGTGACATTGTGTATGAATATTATAGTGAACATTTGAACATTGTACAGTGTACACTGTTTTTCCTATAAAATACAGTTCGTGTTACTGTTTATCATTACAAATAGATCTAGTCATTGTATATAGTTACCTTTTTATATAAAATTATCTTGATAACAATTTTATGCCATCCATTAAGTAATTATAGATTCTGGGCAGTATTGTAAATCTAGTAAAAAGCAAACCCTTTGCATTTTAAATTGCAATGACCAACAATGTGCACTTTGCACAAGAATGTAAATAAACAATGAACACAAAAGAAATGAACCTTCGTATGAACGTAGTTCTTACTACTAAAGCATTAGTTTTAACTTATATTGTTGTTACTACAAAAATTAATACGATTGATTCATGGACAGATAAGAATTCTGCAAAGTTCGTCTCAACGAAACCTTTGCGGATTATGGAATATATTTTTGGTCATAAATTCGCTAATATAACCGCATCTCCTTCGACTGGGGCTCGATGAGAAACCGTGAAAACTTCCTCTTGCTTACCGAAAATGAATATTTATGACGGGCTACGAGTAATGCGCCATTTATGGACAAAGTTAGAATGTTCGTCTACTTATCGAACGTAACTGAATCGCAAAATTACATAATATACTTTAAAAATATATTAATATTACATGTATATTTTAATGTGTAAAGGTTAATTTGGGTACGATAGGAATTGAGTAAAGAATGTGTATGCCCTTTATTTTTTGTTAATTGGGACGGTTTTTAGGCTTTATAAGAACACAATGTATAAAACGATGTCCATGTCCACGTATTGTATAAGTATTCGTTAATTTGAGTCATCATGTAAATCTTAATTAACATCACCAATGAGAATCTAATTATTGACATTATTAATTACTATTAATGAATATTCCTATATCTACAAAATACGAATTTTCATATATGTTACTATATTGATAAGGTACAATTTCATGTAAAAGTTTGATGTAAGATATGACACCATCGATTGTTATAATAATATAGATAGTGATTACAATGTAAAAGTAGATAGGTAATTGAGATTCGCTGTGATTAATTTATTATTTAATTGTTTGCGTTGACTTAACACTTTTGTTGGCATTACATTAGGCAACTAGGTATAAAGGTTGAACATAAGAATTATTTTTATAACATAGAATTCCCAGGTTTCATAATATCATTCAATATACCTAATGATAAATAATTGTACAAAATATTCTTTATTGTGTAAATATTCTAAATTAGGAAGCCATACGCTTTTAAGAATCTTGTTTTTAATCATTCTTTAGTTGCATTTTATCATGGAATGATAAAAGTACGCAGGTTAGGAATCGACAAAAGAGTATGTGAATTGTTACATATATTTCCTCGAAGTTTATTTTTTGTACATTATCAAGGATGTTTTCAGTTACATCACTATTCTATTCAATCTTCTTTAATACATTATAAAAGCCTGGGATTTCCCCTTCCTTTGTTATATTTACTTCTTTACTGTATGCATTCTTAAGTACAGTAACATTGTTATATTTTTATATCGATAGTTGTATTTTATCTTCTTAAACAATATTAGCTCTAAAATCTGTCTTATCTACATTACTTGTCATACTATAAGATCTACTTAATCATTTATTAAGTTTACGCGACAAAATCAAACGGCTTGAAGCTCAGTGTCACAAAATATGTTATGAACAAAGTGACCCACATTGACAAGCATATAAAAAATAATATAAATACAAGAGTCCTATAGTGTGAATGTTTTGCAAATAAAATTATTTGTGCAGTTTGTCTAAATTGGGCTATCCGGCATTGTGCCCTGGCCTTACTCCAAGCGGTGGCAATTCTCGTGTTGATACGGTTTGGGCCTCTCATAACATTAAGAGAACTAGTTTGAAGCACAATCTTATATGGGTCACTCTGACCCAACATGCTATTATTCTTTAGCTACCGTGATGACTGTACTATGTAATCCAATTTAAACTTTATCACAATGCACAAAGGGTTTTGTTTGCAATAAAATTTTAGATGCAATCTACAATTTAGAAGTAACTTACTCAAAAGCATAGCTCGAATGTTTAATATATAGGAGTTTTTGATATTGTCGCGAACTATCTTTTGTATATAACCTATAATTAACACAAATTGTACTGTAACTTATTGATAATTTATTTTTACCTCCTAATACTGGTTTGTTAATTTGTATCGAATGATTTCTTAATGAAATGCTGTATTCATTGATCAAGTCGTATTATTTTCAAATAAAATCAGATAATTATATCCCTTAAAATAGTGAGTATCATTACCTTCATGAAGTATAGTATACTCCTGACCAAATTTCGGTGACAGCCAATCTCTGCTGAAATTAGCCAACTACGCAAGATATATTTTCGGGCTCAAGTGTGTGCACAAATACAGGTGAACTCCCTATTCCCTCACTCTCATAGTCCGATGAGACGGCAATCTGATACGACCAGAAAGAGATCAGGCGCGATACCAACAACTTTACGTGATTCCCGAGTCACGGAGCAAGTAATAATTAATTTGTAATACGCACATAAAGTCAAAGTTGCGAAAAGTCAGAGGTGGCGCTAGATTTGCCAGTCAACCGTCATATCCACTAGGCTATCACAACTATAAGCTGAAAAAGTATACTTATTAGGTGGTACATAAAATATTATAACAGTTAAAAGAGAGCTTACATAATCAATAAATTCGCGTAGATTCTTTTTTGCGAGACTTTTGACCGGCATGATCCACATGGATGCCGCCACGCAACGCAACCGCAAATTTTGTATCATCATCAGTCTTGTTTATTGGCCACAGTGTGTACACAAAAGTTTTCTGGTTTATTATAAATACACAAATTATAAAAATTACAGAAAAATTAGATTTTATTCAAATAATTTTAACAAAAATATTGTTTTGCGGTGTTAAAATGTGATTTAATAGTAATGTTACTGTTGCCAATTTTAACTAAACCAATTAATAAATCATAATATTATTGAACTTTCAATTAGTAATACAATTTAAATAGAGCTTATTACCATTAGTAGGTTGGTTAATTTCGTTTGCTTAATTACCCATAGCTTATAAAAAAAAAACAACATTTTTGAAGGGAACTAATCAAGTGCGGTATAAATGCATGACCTACCACAGAAAATAGGATTACAGTAGTAATTAGCGTGACTTCCTTCGCAATTCTGTTTCATTCGAAACGCAGACCTCGTTAATCTTTCCCCTGCTTAAACAGATGCGTTAGGGCAGTAAGCGTTTTCTAACTGAGCCACACAATTAAACACTGTGTCGCGGTTTTAGTTTTTTTTCAGAGTCGCTTATTGTGTCAGACACTGTGCTACTGGCGTCTTAAATCGGAATTGGGGAAGTTTTTGTGATATGCCATACAAGGCGCAAGTTCGGAACGAATCGATCTACGTGTTTCGTATTACAGAAGCTTTGATTTGGTGTATTGGATGATGTTATTCAGTAGGTTATAAACTTTAAGTATGTAGTCGATTTTTTATTGACATAATTATTTTAAAATAATATTTTTTCCTAGTCTATTGCGTTTTAAGCGATATTACCATTTAATCATTCAAATAGAATAATTACAATTTAATTAACATAAACAATCAGGCAAATATAAAAAAAATATATAAAAAAATTGAAATCATGTATGTCATGAATGTGTAAAGATCACTGGCTTAAAATAATGAAAAAAAAGCTTCAGAGGTTTTCGCTGTTATGTGACAGTTTACTGTCAATTTGCTGTATACTGCTAAGTTCTGTAGAGCAGCCTACAAGGCCTACATAGTTACGATTTACGGCTGCTATTCGTGACAGCATCTCAGTAAGGTATTGTAAAAGTTGTAAAATGAAATTTTTAAAGAAACTTCATACGCGTGTAAAATATTTTAATATTATTTCAGTATAATTTCGGAACACATTATGGAAAATCGTGTTTAAGAAACGATATTTTAAGTAATAACAATAATTATCATTATTATGCTTTATATAATAATGTTTACTGTTGTTTAATCTCTATTATAAAATATTAGTTAGTTTTTACAGATTGAGACAGCTGACTTTCAGTATCAGTCTTAGTCAGTAACAGTATTTACAAATTGTAACCTCTTGGTTACATTCAGCATAAAGCGTTTCAATCGTAAGCGTCATGGTCACGAAGCGTATTGAAAAGTTCCACCTGAGTTTATTTGAGTTATTCGATTGCGCGCAGTCGGACTGAGGAAGTCTGAAGGTGGTATTAATTCCGAAGATTTTGTTTGGACACCGGTGTACGTATGTGGATTAGTAAGTTGGTAAGTTTATTTACAACATAGAGAATTCTTTTTCAGAAGGTAAAATTTACAAATCAATTTATTAATAATGTACAATAATAATTGGTAAATGATCAACTATTATCTATAATAAAACTTGAGAGTGTTTGTAATAAGACTTTTAGGCTTCAGGTTCGATCCCGGTTCGATCCCGATCGGGTTCGAGTCCCAGTTCAAATAAAAAGTACCTACCTACCTATTTCAGATAAGCAATTAATTTATAATACGCATATAGGTAATTTAAACGAACCTGAGACCTCTGACTTGCCTATGAAGCTAAAACTGAAAAAAATGCTGTTATGATTATAACAGCAATGTTTAGGCACCTTAAGAAAGTAAAGAGCAACCCTACAGAAATCTGAACCGTAAGCCCCGGGTATAAACAACGCGGCCGAGACACGAGCTCCGTACGCGATCACTGGACTCGAGACTCGATTGACTGCGGTTCAACTAGGCTCCACAAAGGAAAAAGTTACATTTTAGCTTATTGTCATGGATAACTGCCGAGTTAAATTTTGCAAAAATGACTAGAAAACATAATTTAAAAAATGTTTTTTAACATTTCAATGGTGAGACCTGCTTACGCTCCGCACAACACAATGTTGTTGACATAACGACTTTTTTAGATACTCTAAGGTAGGCACCTACTCAAACTAATTATTACTCATGAAACATTCCAAAACGATAATCACATGAGTCATAATCACGACAGCTAATCAATAGTTTTAATACAACTTAGCAGACATGTTTACAATGACTTCCTGTTCTCTTCTCACGACGCGTATGTTAAACAGAGGCATAATGAAATTGTTTGCCTTAATACAGTAGCTACTAATGAGATTGGTAAACTTAGTGTCGATGACACTAAGAACATCATAGCTTACCTCCGGATATGATTAGAAAGTTCTGGATACTTAGCAATGAGTACTTATTAATTACTAGCTTTACTTTGTCCTTCTTTCACGCTCAAACGTTGCAACAGATCGAAGTATTTTTTTACAAAATTATAGTTTTTGGGTTAATAAGTGCAAGGAAATTTGTATTCTACTTAGAAAAATACACAATCACGGGCTTAATCTAATAGTAGAAACTACAGAGGTTTTGTTATTAAAAAATCTTTAACTTGTTTAACAGTAATATGTTTTACTGTTATTAATATTAGTATACCTATTAATTATAATATATTACCAATACTTGACTATCATTTTATTTACAAGCCACATAAAAGGTGACGACATTTTGTAACCACATGAGATATGGAGAGAATGTATGATAATGACCAAAAACACCAATTAATAACACAATTATCTCTAAAAAATATCAATGATTCCGTAATTTGTAATACATTAAAGGTTTACCTGTTTTGATAAAGGGAGATAAAATACCGAACAGTAGTCTGGTACATTAAAATATTAGAAGAACGTGAGACATTTTCTTAATAGTTTATCGTTAAGATTTCTGGTTGCATATCTGGTTTTTTATTCTTCATCGTATTATAAGAAAAGGGCTGACCGGTGAATACAAATTAAAACAAAGTTATTTACTTATTTCTGCGTATATAAATACTTGTGGTACAAATAGTTTTAGACCTGTCTTTTTGACTTCATTTTAGATAACATTTCCAGTTCAAAAGAGCAACCTTGAGAACAAACTCAAAAATCTCAAGGATCATCACATTGGCTTAAGACAAAAGACAGCTAAGAGATGATTGAGACCTTGGCAGTTTTGTCATTGACATTATTAGGGTTTATAATAGTGCAGATGAAGTGATTACTCGGTGAATTTCTGCTTCAATAATAAAGTTGATTACATTGATGTTACTTTCTTCGGTGACAAAGTCACCCCGCTCACTTGAAATGTAGACTACTGCACCTATTTACATATTTACGCACTTTAAAATGCTTAACAGTAGTATGTTAGATATTTGATCGATCAGACCTACCAGGTTACGAACGTTAGAAACCAATTCTCACGCCAAAGTCAATAACTCGAAAATTTTGTAAACAAATTTCAACAATAGAGTAGCGTGTGGATCTTCATTTCATAGTCGATTGTTAGACACATGATTTCGAACCTTCACCCCTCGATATATGGTCGCTAGTGCTAGCAAATATAACATTAAAATTTCTGGCTACCACATCGTATTGACTTTGCCTTTGTAAACACTAATAGGAAATTCAAAAGTGGGAACCAGTTGAGATGAAACAGTGAATATGTTAATTTTGTTAGTAGAATGTCTGGAGGCAGGGGTTTTTAATTCTTCAACATCCTCGTCTCATCTGATAGTATTGACCTTCTTGTTCTATTTGCACTTGGACGAAAGTTTAGTTCAATTTCAAACAAAATTCTTGCACAGATTCTGTCGCGTAATGAATGAACACAGAGATAAACTGAGCCTTTCAGCCTCGGATTTAGCAAATCTCTGATATATATCGAGATTATCAACACATAAGACGCTAATCCAGTTTTTATTCCCAAGATATACGCCCACTGACGGTATTTTATGGAATTTAAAGAGGCTGATTTTCAAAAGGCATTTGTGCTTAAGTAAAGCTGTAAATATTCATAACAAGCCATGTTTAGGTATTAAGAACATTTCCTCAAATGTAAGTATAACTCGTTTTATCTTTTATGTACAAAATACTCTCTTGAACTTTCAATTTTAATCAATACGTTGTGCAAACTACCTCGTTACATAGAATACTCATATGCAAACAGACACTTATAGCTTTTAGCACTAAGAGAAGTCTGGTAATATCATTTTAAATTCAAATACCAAAGCAATTTCGTAAATCTAAATCCACACTAGGTAGTGACAAAACTATTGAGATCAACCCACACGGAATGAATTTTCTATCTCTTAAAGCTAGCTTAAATGGTCATGTGTCTTGAATTATACATTTTGATCCAATTGTATTTAAGTGGATAGTAAAATTATTTGATAAGTTGCAACAAGCACGTATTGTAATGAAGAAATAGAGCAAATTACACTAGGCTTTAAAACAGAGCTACCAAATAGTCATAAATAAGGTTACATTAATTCTATGGTGTCTTTATTTAATAAATTTAAGATTAAAACCAAATCGATTTAGATTGGAATAGAATAATAAATTGGAAAAGAATCAGATAAATTAATTGGCAAAATTTTAGAAGCTATGATTTTAAACATAGCACCTAGGAAGTTACCTATCCTTGCACTCTAATGGTCATCACCCTTTTACATCCAGTCTATCATAACCGCCTAAAACCGGTTATCTCAACTCAGCATAAAACATACACACGACTCAAAAAAGCAAAGCAATAAAACTTGATCAGCCTGCACCGTGTATCTGTACTTTAATATTCTTATTTTACTGCGCCTATATCAACTACCAACCTAACGAATGCATTGGACTCCCTGTAAAAGGTACATAAAGGTCCACTTAGGCAACAAGCACAACTAACAACCCTAGGATACGTCACACCGCCCATTGCCACCTGATAGTGATAGTCGTTAAATGCGTGCCATTGCCGGCGCCCGCGCATTCACTGGAATAATCAAAAGATAAATCACATCGCTAGAAGATATTGATAAAGGAACCGCTGCTTGTATGTTTGTTACATTTTCTTCAAATAATTTTCTATTACGTAAAAACGTTAAACCAAAAAAAACTGTATTATACGTTCAGTAGGAAAACTAAGTATATTTACTCGAAACTATATGGTTGTCCAAATAAGTTGATAAATAAATCTTCATTTTTCCAATTAAAAAAAGGAAAAACCCAATGCAGCTATTAATATAATTATAGGTAGGTACTTATTCCCCTAGGTCTTTCTTCACCTATTGTTTTGCCGCTCTACTGCAAGTTGCCAATCAGCTTTGTAAAAGAACTATTTTAATTTTTACCGAGTTTTGCTCTAACTTTTCCTAATTCGATGAACTTACGGAATACTTGTTTTGATCCTTAGGTCACCAGACATACAACGGCTATTTTCAGTCCGATTTCACTAAAGCTTAGCAATCTTAGATAATTACAGTGGTTTAGTTCGACCTAAACCACCTTACTCCATGTAATTATCTTGTAAAACTTAATTGCAACTCGAGCTGTAGTCTTATAATAATTTTATATTTCGAATATTGCATTCGCTTAAAAACATTGATTACGCAAGCACAGCAACTGCAAATCATCATAAAACTGGCCTGAAGCACACCCCCCGACAAAGCCTAGTCTCGTCTAAAAGCTAGCCCGTTCCGCCCACACCGCATTGTATGTAAAATTGTGTGCACATGTTCCTTGCTCGTTGTAACTCGATCGCACTTACATGGCCTGGGACGTACCGTTTTTGGTTTGGCTAGTTCATTAATATTCCTTCTAATGCAAGTTTGTATGACTACAATTCATTGTTCAGCCTTGACATGATTCTATGTTGAATTTAAAAACACGGTTTTAATTTTTTTATACTAGTTTATGCAAATTTGTAGGTATCTTGTCTTTCGAGACCTAAACTGCCTACGTGGCATTTTTCATCCAAATTCTTTCAGCTCTTTGTCGTGATTGAAAAATAAATAAAATTGGCTTTCTCATTTATAATAATAATAGAATTGATATAAATATTTGAATATTGTAAAGTTTTTTGCAGTCTTATGAGCTTCGGCAAATAAGCCGCTTAGACACACATAATAACCCAAAAATATAGAACAATTACAAAAGGCCGATTCTTAAATTGAATTAGATAATTATAATCATTTTTATTTTTACTGGTGTCGGTGTGGTATAGGCATAAAACTTGTGCTTTCTGATGCGGTTGCACTTCTACATTATCCATAAACTTCCAGTGAGATAAAACAGATCGTAAATGACAACTTTTTGATAATTATAGTAAAATATCTATCTCTAATTTAAATAAAAAATATATGTGAGGTTATCTGATTCAGATCAAATAAAATGTTTGATACTGTTTTATTTACTATTATTAAAGACAATTTAAGATAAAGAACGATTAACATGAGAAAAGATCTAAACAACACTATGATTGCCGTTAATCGATTTTTATTGGTTTATTTTATGATTACTAAAACAGCCTTAAAAAAATATTGCCCTTCTAGATTTTGAAAGGCTTCAATGACGTCACATTTCTTACAAATTTCATTTAAACCACAGGAAGGTCTCTTTTGGTTGCCTTTTTCTCTTTACCTTCATCAATATAAGTACCTACCTATTACCATAATGAAAATGAGAGGTTATCATTTTATTAAACAAATTTAGGAAAAGACAGAGTGAAGAGCGTCGACTGTCACGAATTTCAAGATCTCTTGTCGTCATCTTACTTGCATTTCTTCAGCGACCAACAACCGCAAATAATAGGCTGCTATCATATTTTCCTCCCACTCAGATTAGCACAAACTTATTACTTATCGAAAAGCCGTAATGCTAGCAAGTGATAAAAGCTTATCTCCAACTTTGCTTTTCCACTTACACTTACTTTTCGAAGCAATAGACATTATTCCCTTATCACATAACATAAGTTGGTGGCGTTTTGAATCTTTAACGCTGTGAACCGTCCACTGGGAAAGTTGGGAAGTATAGTTGCACTTACCAAGTAGAGAAAGTATGAAATAGTGTTCTTCTTTAGTGTATAGCGGATGCGCTGCGGTACTTTGTACTGATAGCCGCGTATTTCAAACCGTGCATTGTTGCTTCCCCAATACAAATAAGGAGAAGTTTCGAAAACATCACTTATGTTAGTTGTGTGAAATTAGTTTGATAGTTCAGAATGTTGTTGCTTGCATGCTTTAGGGTTATGTTGTAGTGTGTTGTCAATTGTCATTCTAAATATAAATAATTATGACTGGCCATTCATAAAACTTTTGTAGATAAAGAAGGTTCTTTATCTACAAATATTTTATAAGAAAATTTAAAGGATGCCGCAACGTGATTTTTAAATTGACCTCTACCACCAAGACCATAAACTTTTTAGTACCTTAAACGAGAAAAGGTTTCCCGTGTGTTACAATGTAAATAGATAAAGAAAACTATACAACTGTCTATCGACATCTGCTCAACACTATTACGTCGATACAATCGTATCAAAAAAGATAGCGACATGACAAAGGCACTCTTAACAGTGTCAAAGGTGAACTTCGTGTATAGGTAAACAGTTTTCGAACTAAACTCCATTACCATATCAAATACATTCTAAACGTAAAATAAGCATTAACATGTCTCATCTCTCTCTAAAGCTATATGTTAGAGAAGACAAGCGATATTCATTGATGCGAGCAATGCATGGATTTGCATAACGTGGTACAGAACTGTTGTGAGATTTGCATACAAGTGCGCTGAGTGACAGATTTCGGTCAGATTCATGTTGGTTCCCTTACTAAGATTTTCAGGAACATGGAGCTTAGTAGAAAATCAAAATCGGTGCTATTGTTTTTTTTTCTGGTAAATGCATATTGTTTAGTTCTCACATACATGTTCAGAATAGAATCTACTAAAACAATAATATTTTAAATATTTTATTTCTAAAGAGCAAATATGGCATTTTTTTAGTTAGACTTCTCCGTGAAAAAGGAGGCGGCTAGATTATGAGATATATTATGAATATTCTTACGTGCCTTGGCTAATTTTTTTTGTGTTTGAGCTACCTACTAATTGGATAACATATTTAAAGAATTGCTGTCCCGATTATTGATTTCAAGTCATTATTATATTTCCGCAATAAATTTATTTATTTATTTATAGACTCACGCCTGTATTCCCCAGAGGGGGTAGGCAGAGGTGCAGTACACCCACGTTTCGCCGGCTATGTTATAAGTCCCATGTAATAGGGGGCGAGCCTATTGCCATTAACCGTTCACAATTCCAGACTCCGTGCTGCTACTGAGAATTTCCTAATGGAAAAACCCAATAACACTTTGCCCGACCCGGGGATCGAACCCAGGACCTCGTGCTCAGCAGTCGCGCTTGCTACCGCTAGACCAACGAGGCAGTCCGCAATAAATGTATTCCAATATTTTAGTATTTTTAACCGTTTTATATCGCTTTGAATAAATGAATGAATGATAAACAAACTCATTCAAAAGCACTATTTTTACTCACATATTTATCTTTACTTTAATATTCACGCCAATCCCCATGGGGTCTTTAAGGGTCATCAATTAATGCTACAATGCAAACATCATAATAAAATTGTCTTACTTTAGCGACAGGTTTAAAAAAAATTCTAAGTTGTAAGTTATTTATAGCTAAGAGATTAAAAGTTTACATCGAATAAAGATAAATAATTACGTTTAATAAAATATTCAATGACTCGGAAGCAGTCCTAATTTTTATTTTAAGATAAATTAACGCGAATCTTGGAGGCAGCTGGTGTGAAATGGAAATCTATCGACGAAAAACTTTGATGAAAGACTGTGATTAAAAATCTGAACTCAATTGATTGATGAAATTCGACTGACATCTTTACTGTAAGAATATTCGGGCCTATGTTAAGAATGATTTCTTCGTTCGGGGAAACATTACATGAATTTCACGAGGACTCATACTTTTGAGTAATGTTATATAATTATTAATTAATAACTACACTATACTATACTACTAACGACCCCCCCCCCCCTCCCCCCGGCCTTGTTAAACAGTGGACGCTTTCCAGCTGACGATGATGATGATGATAACTATACTACTACTAATTACACAATATTTATAAAAATACTTATTAAAAGATATGCGAAAGTGTGTTTGTTAATTTGACAGGTTTTTTGGTTTGTTGATTATAACGTTATTTTTTGTAAGTATAGAGTTAGTTAAAGGGCAGAAAAGACGCGATTCTTTATCCCCCATGAGGAAAAATTTAACCAAATGAGTATACCTAACTGGAAGAAAAAGCTATTAAATCAATAATTAGATAACTGACAAAAGTCAATCCTGCAACGAAAAATACTTGTTTGGTTTTTAATACAAAAAGGACAGAGAAGAAAGAGAGCACTGTAATTGTAAAAATATTTAATCGATAGAAGTATTCTTCGATTTCTATTCGAGTCGTCTACGAATCGTAACAAATAGTAACCTAGTGACGCTCGGCCCCAGGTCACGCATCAGTCATGGGATGGCAGCCTCGTACGTCATCTGTCAAAACTCTAACGTTATGGTTTAATGGATTATTGAATACGCCCGTTTTCAATCAACAAACGGACGATTTTTTGCGGTGAATCGTGTCACTATATTTTAGTACCGTGATTTGTTGTGTCGGTGGAGTGTGGGCGGCGTTATACTTAATTGTTTTGATTGATGCTTCATTCAATATTTAGCTGTGGTATGGCAATTTGGATGATTGGTTAGTTGGTGTAGGTACAAACGTACTGTTGTTGATTTAATATGCATAGTTAGCTAACCTAAATATTAATTCATCAACATGTCTTAGGTATGTATAATAATATTTAAAATTCTAACTTAATTCGTGCATTTGTATAAATATAATGTACTTATAAAAAAAAATATAGGTATAAAAAGTTCCATTGAAGCTTACATCCGTTAAAATCAATAACTTTTTTATCTTTTAAAATCTTTTTCATCTTTTTCGTACCTATATTTACGGCATTACTAAAACTTATCGTACCAAATGAGCAAAATAAAGATTAATTTATACTTATCTTGCTTTTTAAATGTCATTTAATTTGTCAATCACTCCAATATTTGTTTTTAATTAACTAATTCTGCACGGGAATTGAACCGAAAATCGAGATCGCAGAAGACGAATCGCTTACCCGCTATGCTAATTGTTTCGTCATATAAATTTGTAGAATAGCGTTAGGTAAGTATGTACATACAAATTTATTTCAAAGGTAAATACAAATGTTCGAATTATTATAAATTATATAAAATTAATATTATAAAATTAGGTCAAATGTTCATTCTGTTGTCTATTTTGTAGCCTATTTTTACTCATTTAACATAAGCGACTGACCTTAGTGATTCATCAGATTGAATCGTCTAGAAATCCAAGTGGTTGTATTGCTTTATAAGGACTTAACTGGGGTAAGTAGATACTTAGGTAAACAAAGACCAAACTCTTAAATATACGTCCTTTACTTCACTCACATATTCACATTCCTTTTATGACCGTTTCACAATATTGCCATGTTGTAGGCATTTAAAGTGTTTCCCACAACAATGGAAACGACAATGCTGCTCCAGAAACGGACTTACATTATTAAAATAATAACTCCCACGTATTCGGGTATTTGCGGCTCAATCGCCTCCGATAACCCGTAACCAGTCGAAGATGAGCTACGCATTCGAGAAGTGAAGAGATGGATCGAAGGAACGTGCACAGCCAGGGGTCAGACATTTGTGGTCGTGTTATCCAACCCACGCACACTGCTTTATTGGTCGGAATTGCCCCTAAACGTTACCAATGAGGCGTTTGTTGTTGTATATTTACGGCACTTTCAGACTTGCATAGTAAGCGACCCGGCCGTGATATAATAAAGTGTAAGATATATGAGGGTCCGAACCTTCTGATTGTTGAGTAACTCGATTTGTTCAAGAATTGAGAGTCTTTACCTAATTTTGTGAAAGAATCACGTTTATACTCTACTTATCCATGTATTTATGCTGCGACAAATAATAACAAGATCGGTATTCAAATAAAATTATACAACGTTTTGTTTGTTTCCCGTGGCGTGGTAGAAATGTATTTTTAACAAAATTACTTCGAAAGAAATATAACAGAAGCAAACATTATGTTTACCAAATTTACGCGCCGGGACAAGGATAAACGCAAACATAACAACAGTAAATTAAATGAAGATTAATATTATTACCTTTTTTTCGTACGAACATATTTTTAGAACAACGATGTTTTAATTAAGGAGGGATTGTTTTGGTATTACTGTAGATGTAATATAATTTTGCGTTCGTAACACCCAAAAGGTACACACGCCCCGCACCGGAGGTAGGAGACGCCGTATAATCATCGCCAGGAGAATTATTTTTTCGGTTACACGTAATGAGTTTTACTGCAATAGGCTCAGCTCAGAATGTTAGCTTAATATTGTAGGATAATAACATCGTGAGGCTTCCTACTAATTCTACTAATATTATAAATACGAAAGTTTGTTAGGATCTATGGATGGATTTTTGTTACCATTACCATACTTTTACGCAAAAACTGTAGAAAGAATTTTGATGAAATAGGAGGCATTTATAGTATTATTATTTATATCTACATCAAAATACACATAGGCTACTAATAAAATAACCTACAACACAGGCAAAACCGCGAGTAAAAGCTAGTATAAAAAAGGAAAAAAATTGTGAAAATGATTGAATTTTTGTAATTTAATCACGTGAATACCTTTGTGATGATTGTTTATCAAGCAATAATATAAGACTTTTTGTCTTGATTCAATCTACCCAACGGGTAAAGTCGTGAGTAATAAATAGAGCTAATTAATAATTTAGGATGGTTAGGTACTATTGTTTACTGTCCTGTACACTACCTACTTCAATAATTGATTGAAAAACATAAAAAACTGCTGCTTTGCTAAACTTTCACAAAATCTGCATAAAATATCAAACACGTATATTATACACCAAGTAGAAAATAAATTCTGTATGTACCCTACTGTTAATATTCTACATGTTAATTGCTTAACCCACTAGCTTCTAGTAATACAAAGTCTCCTAAACCTAAATTATAATTACTCACGTAGTTTCAAAACTAATTTGTATAAATAACACGAAATATGAGAACCTCAAATTACGTAGTCACCGGATTCGGCCTGTTATTAAACCAACCACATCTTTGACAGGGATTAGATAGACTTTATGCCAAATTGAGATTAACACCAAGAATTAATTTAGCTCTCAAATGTTCAGCTTCTCTGACTTTAGACTTCAAAACGATCGAGGATTGATTACTCTTGGGACACATGTGAGGTGTTATCGCCGGATGAAATTTTTTGATTAGCTATACAACACCAGGGATACATTTAATTAAAATTGAAAATATAATGTAGGTACTTGCACGTCTAGTTTGTGTAAATGGAATTTTAAAATGCAGTGCCCAGGGGAGCATATTACACTTTACTTTTATTTGCATTTTTACGTAGACTGCCTTTGTATTTTCGTGCGTCTCTGCAAAAGAGAGATTAAATTCTAGGAAATGAGAATGGTACTATCAACTCAAAAAAGTATCTAATTACTTGCATTAAGATTATGAATATTGATATTAGATTATGATTATATGCATTAGAACCGCTACTAATTTTGGACCAAATTCGAATTTCAGTTACAGCGGCCAATCTCAACAGAGATTAGACATCTACGCAAGATATATTTTAGAGCACAAGTATGAGCGGGCTTTTGAGGGTTTACTCCATAAATAAAATGAAAAAAAAAGGTGTCTTAAGGCACACCATACATTAAAACTTCAAAAGAGTATTACCTCACTGCGAAAAAAAAATTTGATAGAGTCGTCATGAAGACAAAAAAGCCGTCCCTAAAAACCGATGTAATAATCTCATCTATTCCAATTCCTTAACCATAAACAGAAGATAATGCATAACGCCGCCAATGTTTGCCTAAACTGTAGATAAAAAGAGCATATATTAAAATTTATTAGGGACCGGGAGTCGATCTGTAAACAGAACGGGGGGATGTTAATGTAAAACTATTTGATCTTCTTACTCCTTTGAGCTGGTTATTTGTTTATGTAGTTCACGGCATATTTTTTGAGACTTTCCTTTGTTGGGGACTTGGGGACTCCTTCGATGGTATTAGGCAATGTTTGCACAATTTAGTATGTTTATTATTCCTTCTGAGTGCGAATAGGGACGGAAGACATGTAAGTACATCAAAGCAATACGGATCAAATTTTAGGTTATAGTTATGATAAGAAGGCGGGAGCGGATAAAATTGTAAATTTCGTAATACTTGAGCTCGTCAAGTGTTCAAAATTCGACCATAATTCTATATACAGAAAACTTGTATTAAAAGAACAGTTTTCAATTTTTTTATTGGTACCCAACGCTAAACCTCTTCAATACCTAACTACTAAACAAAAAAAAACGATTCTTAAACGAAGGAGAAAATGTTTTTCCAGTCCAATTCCAGTTTTGAAATTGATTGATAATACTAAGGGCCTGTTTCACAGGTTACCTAACGGAAAATTTCATAACAAATCTATTCCATTTTTGAATTTACTTAATAGGTAGAGCTTATTCTTAGCCTGTGAAACTGAGTCTAGACGATAGAACTAAATAAGCTTAAAATATAACCAGTAGCAGAAGTCAATAAAAATTAATGACTTGATTGGAGGGGAAAGAGTATTAACATTCGGATGCCCGCGATATTTACATTTTAGGTAAGGCTTCCGCAAAGTCGGTACCAATGAAGGTAGGTGACTAATTTGATTTCATAAATAATTGCCTTTGTTAGAATAATCAATTTCGTGAGTCATACTATATTAAAATAATATTACGGCTTTACTCATAGGTTTATTTGAGATTGGAAAACGGTCTCGGTTAGAGCACGAAGCTAGTCGGGCAATCTCGAAATTAAGCCGTGAGTAAAACCGTTATACTATTTAATTGGCTTTGTGTATATACATTGACTTACAATATGTATTACTTCCATAATAAAAGCATAAGTTTAACATGATTAATCCGCTGATCTACACACAAAGTTAGAACCGTAACCTAACACATCGCAATTATTAAGACAGGCTGGTTGTTGATTCACAACGCTCCCCAGTTGGGCCGTGTTTACATTGCCGTTACCATGGTAACTTTGTTTACTAATTGTCCTCTGGTACGATTTCTACACGGACTCGCAGGTGGATCCGTAAATCCGGGAACTCAAATACCGGATCCCCAAATCTACATCGGTGATCAATGACACGAAGCGATTTATGAAACTCCTGTAAAATTTCTGCGTTACGGTTTTATGAGTTCAGAGATCGGGGAAAAGAATTTCTATTTCATGTGATCTGATGCGTTTTATTTCATTTTTATGAGATATTCTTTATGTGCGTTTTCAGATTTGTTGGGAAAGGTTTATTTCAGATTTTGTATTCCTTAGTTACTGTAAAACCACTAATTGATTAAAATTCTAAGTTTACTAACATAAAAGTGCAAATAACCGAATAGTTTCATGATGACTGTTTTGAATTAATGAATTCTCCGAGTCAATTTTCGACAAAAGCTAGCTAGGCTAACAAAGGCTAGATGTTTGACATATTGAACTGTCAATGACATTGCATAAGACCGTTGCGTGGTCAATCTTAAATGTTTTTGAAAGACGATGAAAAAGATTCTGTTTGCAATATTTACTGTCTTGAAAAATCCTTTTGATTATCCCTTCCTTTTAAACCTTAAGAATTTTAATAAAAAAATTACGCTTTTAATTTTAGAGTAAAATATACGTCTTTACAACGTTTTTATATTTGACATTACTTCTCAACTAAGTTTCGAATTTCGAATCGCATCGTGTACTACCCTCTACCCAGACGTAAAGGCCCGAAGTCTATTCAATTCAGAATTTGCACTAATTATCTGCGTATGCATTGGACTGCCGACGGCTTTTTCAAACCGGGCCTTAATTTTCGCGACAGTCTGTTCAATGTCGATGTGTCAACCGTGATGTGTTCTGACGTTCGGCTGCCGCTTTGATGCGGCTGCCGCTTGCAGCAAAGAGCTTAAGTACTTTATAAAAAAGCGTAATTTATTTTTCAATGTTGCTGGCAGTAGTATTTCGAATTTGAAAAAATATTTAAACTTTTATCGTCTGTAAAGAAAATATTATTTTAAACATTATACGTAAAATATAAAAAATAAAAATATGTTGTGTAGTATATGAGGATGAGAAGGATAATCTTCGCTGTTGAACATGATGAGCAGTTACAGACGTGAGTTGCGGGCAAGAAGAAAACTCAAGTTTTTTTTTTTTTAAATAAACATACTCCAAACGTCATTGATAAGAGTTAAGGTAGGCAAGCTTTACGACGGTAATAAATTTTTGTGACGAATAATTATCTTTTCTATTACTTATTTAGGTACGAGCTAGCTACACAACTCTACATCAATTCACAGTTGCATTTTGTTGTCAGTTGACATCTCTACAACATAATAGGTAAGTACTAAATAATTATTTTGTTTACCTATTTAATAAAAATATTTTATGGAATTTGCTCTAAATTACATTCTAAAAACAAACCACAATTATCATCTTTTATTTAAAGGTTGCACAGTCTTAACTGGACAAACTATATTATTCATGTCATTAATCAAAATTAGACTTTATTTCATTGACATAAAACCTATATACTGTGCTAATAAAAAATTGCGAATGATACACTTTGGAACGCAGTGCGCTCGTTACAAAAGAATGGCCAAAACGTCTCAGCTGTCTGGGCGTCGAAATGCAATAATTAAAGGAAAAACTTACTGAAATATTGTGTAATTATATTTGGATTCTGACATTTTATCTGGACGTACAAAAACGTATCTGGTGTAGAGATTGACAGCGCATTGGCGTCGTTTTGTCTTTTCTTTTGATACGCCGACTGACTTCATGGCCTTAATAGTGTGAAATTTTAACTCTCGTAGATACTTTTTTTATTCAAGTAGATTCCTTTTTGCACCTCAGAGTCTTATTAGAATTGCTTCTTCGAGTATATTCTTGCTTCTGAAAACAAATTAGGGCCCGAATGTCATTTAATGTCGTTATTTTAGTTACTTCCTATTATCATTATTACGAAACAATATTTGGTAAGCCCCAAACTTCTTACGCAAGTATTCATCAAACAAAGCAAATTCCCACAATGCCAACGTATCAGCTTTCGTCACAAACTACAACTATCATGTTTTCCTACAACTTTTGTATGTTGAACAGTAAAGAGCTTGATTAATTGCTCCTTTAAATCGTATATTCGATGTTTTTGTAAAGATGGCGTCTAGGTACAAGTAGTGACATGTTTCATGCGTTAAATGTTTGGCTGGACACGGACGCCCACCGCTTGCGCGCGCGTTCCGTGTCCATTTGAGTAATAAAATTCCTAAATCAGATAATAAAAATTTAACATTATTGACAATGTCTCATACGGTGTAGTATATGTATAAATATTTTTTTCGTAGGTTAATATTTAGGACTTTATTAAGTACTTCAAAGATAAGGTCTAGTTACGTAAGTAAAAAATTATCACATACATATTAGTATCTATTGACGTAGATCTACTGACTTAGATACTAACATAAAAAAGTCTCGATTAAAAAAGTTTATATACTTACTTCTAAGACATTTTATGCTAATGTTATTATATAGTAACTACACGGCTATCGAATCCGAGAAAAAAAAATCATCTGATTTATGTAAGATTTTCCCATATACTATAGTAACGCACAGCACTTGTACTTAGTCGAATTCCTTAATCGTAGAATCAAATATGTTTAATGGTGAGAATATTGTAATTTTATTTATTAAACACCAGCATGTAGCTTAAAATGGTCGCACAAGGAATTTAATTGAAGTATTTCTAACCAATCGAATTCTTAGATTAGTTATGTTTAAGTAAACGACATTATGTAACGTAATTCGAGACCATTATTTTTGTATCCTAAATTACGTTTACGTACCTTAAAATATTAAATGAATGTAGTGCTACTTGAATTTTAACCAAGTCATATTTTAATTATTAATTAGTTATTTAACATTTCTAAAAATAAAAATCTAAACCAGAAACGGTAATAAGAAAAAAAATTACTTACATTATTTATAATGTCGATGTTCAAACAGCCGTCCCTCCTTTATTTTTTGACGTGTCAAAAATATAATTGTATAGTTAAAACTATTTTACGAATCTTTCTGGAGGCATTAAAATGCCTCCAGAAAGATTAGGAAGCACCACTACAACTTGGGTGCCTGAAGACGGGAAGCGACGTAAGGGTCGGCCGCAAAAGCGATGGCCACACGATCTCGACACTTTCAAAAACGACTATTGGGAGACTGTCAAGGAAAGAAAATAGTGGAAAGATTTGAGGGAGACCTTTGCCTAGTATATAGACAATATAAGTTAAAAAAATATTTAATAGCAAGTACATATCCTGTTGGAAACGAAAGGAGTAAAAATACTAATCTCTAAGTAACAGTAGGTAAGTTTTCCTCACGAAAATATTGTTCTAGATAAACTAGTTTTAACTAATTATTTAAATTTAATTGTATTGTATTTATAGAAAATCTTATAACGGAGTTACCTATCCGATTATAAATTATCAAATCTCGTTTGGCACAGTAAATTACCTTACGGGAAGTATCTTCCTCGCGTCGCTGCACTGGTAAATTGAATAATGAACAGTAAACATTAGCAAAATGTCTGGTGTATACAAGAGCGATATTTGCAAATTACTTGGCCTGAGTAAATATTTTAATAAGTAACATTTAAGTAAAGGGTGTTAATTAAAATAATTGAGTACGTTTATCTAACATATTTACACGCTGACATTAATAAACAAACAGAAAGAGAAATATTAGATAATTTGGTTGGTGTGTAGAAATAAAAAGGAGAGAAAAATACTTTAGTCACTGGATTGACTTTTATTTTATATCTATCCTATGCCTATATTATGTATTATAATTATCAGGAATCCAGCAAATAAGGACCGCTTTATAAAGTATCCTATTTTGCTGGACATCCGGGCTTGTATAATCAACTTCTGAATTTGGACGTACTACATAATTATTCAAAAGGTAATTGGATAATATCTAGACGAGAAAACAATATTTTATTACGTAATAACTACACGATAACGTAAAAAATAATTTTATGCCGGCAAATTGACCTAAAATATCATGTATATTGGGTTTATAAGTAAAGATTTACTTAAACATCCGTTTGCTTAAGCAAACTAGGACCTATTTTTTATGGTGTCATATTTTGTAGGACTCAGGATATTATAACCAATCAACTTTTGAAACATACCTACATATATTTTAGAGGTCTTAAGGCTTGAAACGCTTGGAGTAGAAAATATATAAAGAATTAGCAAGTCACTACTTATTGTATGTAAAATCTAGTATCAGCGTATACCAATGCCTATACTGAAGGTCGGTGTTAGCATCAAACATCTTTACCTAACCTAGTTTGTTGTTAAACTTCTGTCCATGTCCCCTACTATGATTAAGATAGAATTAATTTCAAAGTTACATTCATACATTTTTCAGCACCACATATTGATATTCAATTTTCATGATAATTATATGAGCTGAGTGTCGGAGATAGCAATATTTTAGAAGTTGGTTATATATCAACCACACATAATTATAAATAACATACATAAAACTAAAGGTTTGCTGTCATCAGATGAATGAATAAATCTGAAAATCTAAAGTGCATCAGATTTTTACAGATGTTTATCGGAGAATGTATTACTTAAACAAATATAAAACTAGGTACTTCAATCAGCCCTCTAATCACGGAAAATTAAAACACATATGAAAAGTACATTATCAAATTGAGATCGAGATAAATCGATATCCTCTTTCTTTTTTAAGTCGGTTAAAGTGAATAAGTACTTCTTTTCTCCGTGTTTCTACATAACATAATCCCTCATCAATCTATACAACTTAACAGGGTCTCCGATCTATCACTTTTTGTGCTGATATTGTTACGAATAATGTAAAACGATCTGACTAAAAATATATTTCCAGACCACTAAATATAATTATTTAATAAGAAATTTGAAAAATATTATATTCAATAAGCTAACATGTGCAATAACATGTAAAAAATTCACAGCAATACTACTCAATTATAATTATTGTGAATTCAAAAGAAATTATATTTAAAAGACTTTTTTCTATAAGAAAATAGAATCCGCAACCGATAGTAGGCGCCATGAATGCTAACAGGCCGACCGCAAACGGGTCAATGGTGCCCTTTGATCCAAGCTCTCACCTGTCTTCCTTGAGTGCCCTGGTCTTTCGCAGACTAGACACTTTAGCCTCCACTCAAGCCAAGCTATAGGAAGAGGCGATGTTTACTTTATCTCTCCATGCAACACACAATATAATGGATAGACGTAGGCACAATGGAAACGTCTCACGTAAGCTTGGTAGATGTGTCTTGCCCTAGATTGGAAATCTCAGTATGTAAAGGTATTTTTTTTATATCGGAAATAAGAGAGGGCGTGCTATATTAAGATCGAAAAAGGATTTATTCAATATTTTTTCCTAGCTTTTGTCGCTAATGAAACAAATTAAGTACCTACGTAAAATATGGAAAAAGGACACCTATAAATAAAAACGCCTATTCATACCCATACGGAACCATATTGAATAATTACAACAGATGTTACATAAAATATTAAAATACTTTAATAGATGTAATAAAAATAAAAGCTTATAACTATGAATCTTAGTAATCCGGTCTGAAAGGAAAATCATAACAGTTTGATATAATTTATTAATCACGAGTGTTGGGTATAAACGTGACTAAATAAAACACATAAAAAGACAGACAACGTTATCGTTTCTAAGTTTTTTTTTAATCTAAGATATGTTTGGTAAAAATATTTTTCTTACTATGCTCAATGAGCGACAGATAAAAAGGGGTGTTTGTATTTTGTGGGTCCGGTCCGATTTGAATCATAATAGTGTTTGAAATTTATTTGCTCGTAAAACGGGAGTGTTACCGGGTTGGCTTGTGACAAAGGCGGTTTTATCGCGGCCGGTGAGCGATCGTAAATTTTACTTCGGCTGTCAAAACATAGTGTGTTGCGAGCCTTATTCCTATGGAGTGCGCGGATACACGTTCCGTGAGTCAAGTTTAGTGCTTAGTACCTATACAAATAGACTATCCAATTTTTATGTGATAAAAATGAGTTAAATAATATAGGTTTCATATAAAAGTTTCTACGTAGATATAGATTTAAATAGGACATGAATTAATACTTTTAAAAAAAATCTGTAATTTGAATTTTTAACCCCCATTAAAAAAGTTTTATTTTTTTAAGTTTAATTTATTTGTGTGACTGTGGCTCCCAAACTAATTATTTTTTAAAATTTTGCATTTAGTTTTTTTTAAGTGACTTGATCGAGAATGTTCTTGGCTAAAAAAAAATTATAAATGCGGGGTTTTAAAATTCTTAATTTATATTATTTTAAACGATTTAGCACATTACATTTCTTATAAAACACGTAAGTAAAGTACCTTAAATTAATTTGAATGTTTATCGTTTAAATTAGTTACGATGACAAGCAAAAATAATGTGGCAATAAAAATATGGAGGTTCAGTTTACAAAACTAGACATCTAAAGTTACAAATATGATACGGGCGATCTGGTAGACATCGATATTTTTGCATACACGGACATTTACGAACGCTTTAAAAGCGATAAAATTTGATATTTCAAAAATTGATTTTTTATAAACACAAGCGGTAAATCATAAATATGACGCAACGGGTTTCATTTTCGTACAACGTTATACGAAGAAAACGGTCTACAATAAGCAATTTGAGTCGGCGTAAAGGGGACCGTTGTTGTCCTAATTTAGTACAATCATTATGCATATTGTATGCCTCACTTGGCTTTGTTTCTCGATAAACAGTGGTCGTTTTCCCCGAGTTCTCCCTTTTCCCGCTTTTTTATTATTAAGAGGCCGCATTTACCTGCGGATGTAAGTTCCTGCTGTATAGTCGGAACCACAAAAGGTAGCAGTTCCGCTGATAGAACCTGTTTCTTTATGTAATTTTATGCTTTAAGTTTAATGTTCATGCGATCTTGTAACATTTTCTGTTCCGTTCATTTTATTGGTTTAATTATTTACGAGGGGCTGTTTTATATTTCTTCTTTTACTAAGAAATAGTATATTGCACACTTAATAAAAGTCGTGATAGCCTAGTGGTGGTGATCGTTGACTGGCAAGTCAGTGGTCTCGGGTTCAAACCCAAGGCGCGCACCTCTGACTTTTCGTAAATTATGTTCGTTTAATAAATTACTTACCACTTACTCCGTGCCTCGAAAAGCACGTAAAGCCGTTGGTCCTGCGCCTGATCTCTCTCCGGTCGTGTCAGAATGCCGTCTCATTGGACTATGAGAGTGAGGGAATAGAGAGTGCATCTGTAGGTATTTGCGCCCACACTTGTGCACTATAATATATCCTGCGTAGTAGGCTAATCTCCGTTGAAATTGGCCGCTGTGACCGAAATTCGGTCAGGAGAACATTATTAATCGTTACGTATATAAAATCTGTAAGAATAAGAGAATAGTTAGTCGTATATTTACTTATTAAAGTAACTAAATGCTTAGTAAAAAAACAATAATGTTGACATTCGTTTCACGCAAACATCAAAACGAGAGCAAGACGCTTGTCTTGTCCCCCTAGTTAAACAAAATTATTCCGTTTTTGATTGTACAAAGATCCAGCACTGCTCGGGCATCGCTCTCAATATTGTCTTGGTAATAGGCAAGATGCTTTTCCAGCCATATTTCGGATCCCGCCGAAATAAAATTAGCCTTAGGGTAATAAATTCAAATCACAGCCCACCGTAATTTTAGCCTCCTTTTTCACAAGATATTCGTTGTGGAATTCTTAATTCGGTTTTTCTTCGCTATTGTGGTTTCTTAGACTGTTTGTGTCTTGTGTTTGGGATTAAGGTTGTCTGCAATAAATGTTTGATTTTGATCAAGGAGAGGAATCAAAAAGTCGAGGTGATATCCTATCCGTGATATATTATCCTTAATAAGTGAATTCGGAAAACGTGTTCCTCGTCATTCCAAATAAAAAACCAGACAAGTGCGAGTCGGACTAACCCACCGAGGGTTCCGTATAAAGACTATAATATTTTTGTATGATTTAACACAATAAGTAACTTAATTGGCAAGTAATATTGCTTTATACTAAACAATATTACTTGCCATTTATTAATTTCATGGTTCTAGGTCAACAGAAAGTATCCTATAAATTTTGATTACCTTGAGAGTGTCGAAATATAGGTTTTTTGCGGCGACAGACGGACGCCAAAGTGATCCCATAAGGTTTCATTTTTTCCTTAGTACGGAACCCTAAAAATAGCGTCCCCAACATGATTGTGTACTTTTGAGAGCTTTGATCTAAAATTTAAAAGTTACACAAGTAATAATTACATCTTAGTGAAGATTCACAACACTAGAGTCTCTTATACCGCGGAAGTTAGCGCTAAAAATCGACCTAGAAAATGATATCTTAAGAAATCTTCTAATTAACAGTCTTAGAAATCATCGAATTTACGAAAAAAAGACTAGTGGTAGTAGCCCGACTTCTACGTACCTCGATTATTTAATCATTTATTTGCCCAACTGTACTTAGAACCCTTTTATATTTATAGAAAGTAAAAGGCGATTACTTTAGGACCTACATAAGGCAAACGCCACATAGTGCGGAAATTCTATCGCTGATCTTCCGCGCGTTTATTGCATGCAGTTTATCTACAACAGAATAACCAGTCTCCGTAGTTTCGATAAATAATTAAATAGTCAATTAAATGGAATAAATAATCCCAACTAATATTAAAAATGCCAAAGTAACTCTGTCTGGCTTACAGTTACGTTTTTAAGCCTAAACCACTAAAACGATTTTGATGAAATTTGGTATAGAAATGGATGGGACCTTGGGTAAGGATAAAGGCCACTTTTTATTCCAATAATCCTGGGAACAATATAATTATTTGACTTGCAAAGTAATTAGACTAAGTTTAATTAATATTAGGTACAGCTAGTTAAAAGAAAATGTTCATAGATGTTTGCTATATTCCTTGTATTGTATTGTGTATGTAACTTTATGCTTTGAAATATTTACATGATTTTTTCAATGTTTGAACTGTGTCAATTGAAAACAGTACCTCAAATGTGTTGAAGTTCTGTTGCCGACAATCTATGACGTATATTCCGCATGTGTCGCTAGCCTTAACCGACCTTTTTCTGTACAAAGGAGAGTAAAGTGGTCTAAAAAAAGTTACATTATTGTTTGATGAAAAAACTAATGTCGGTTGGATATGTCAACATCAAAGGTAACCATAGTTTGAAATAGAAATATATGAAACCCAAATATTTAAGACGAAAAAAATTTTTTTTACTTTAAATACTTTCTGTTTTTATAAAACCTACATTTCAGTTGCAAGGCCATGAGTTAAAAACCACCCAAAGCTGTATTTCATAGAAAAATAAACATTTTGTGCAACAAAATACCTGTATAATCTTCTCCATCTATAATTTAAACCTCCAGAACCTCCTTGTTACTCCTGTAACTAACATCCATCTATCCATCCTCACAACTTCCACATTTATAATATTAGTAGGATTAGTTAGGATTCATGACCTGGTTCATGACAAGCTCTCTAGCTATACTCAACTCTATTTATGCATATTCATGATTAAAGTTATAAATCATAATCTTAATGTATGACGAGTATTCTGCGACATATGCCGAAGTTTGAGCGAAAGCGCAATCGATGGTTGTGTGTCGCTGGATAAACACAATTCCAGTAAAGTCTAGATAAAACTAGTTTCATAATCATTAAACACGTACTTATGTGATTATAAGTTTAGACACCATCGACGATATTTTGCTAATGTTTATTATCCATTTTCATAT
The DNA here is from genome assembly GCA_936450705.2 of Protodeltote pygarga. Lineage (NCBI taxonomy): Eukaryota > Metazoa > Arthropoda > Insecta > Lepidoptera > Noctuidae > Protodeltote > Protodeltote pygarga. Next base: position 9,438,746 of record OW388257.2, on the reverse strand, counting down.
TTTTCTTTACCGTTTATAAGCAAGAGTTTTTTTTTTAATATGCAAAAATAAGTTCAAATTCAGCAATTTCATAAGTCTTGAAATACTTACTAAAAGATAATAAAAATGTAGTAGGCATGTCTTTGAAGACTGTTGTGATATTGAAATCTTAACTGATATTATTAAGCCTAGAGAGCCTTATCAACAGGTGGTGTCTTTCAAGAGATTTATGACCATAGACTACTACAGAAATACTTAACCCACATTTTATCTGTCAAAGAATTACTTGATTAATAAATGAATTTACATCTTCCTAAGGTGTAAAATAATTTCTAGTAATTCTTCGCTCAAACCTGGCACTTCCGAAACCGTTACAGAAAATAAATAATATAAGTAATTTTTTTTACGTTAAACGGTTTTGTCATCAAATCTAAAGCTGTGTACCAAATATCAGATCAATCTGTCAACAGGAAGGGGTGAAATATCGATTACTAAATTTGAACCAAATAATAAACAGGTCAAGCTAAGTAAACCCGTTTAGAAAATGAACCACCAACTAAAACCATACTGTTCGGACCAATTCAGACAAGCTGCGAAGAGATTTAGCTAGAATCTGACTTATCCTGAAATCGGTTCCGGCCGGTAACTGATACATAAATATCAGCGCCATCTAGTGGTATTCTTGCGAGAAGCATTAATCATTCGGGCTCTCCATTACCGACAGTGTTTGTTTTAACTTGGCAACTACGGAACTCCATATTAGATTGTACCCATCAGCTATTGGTGAGATTTCTGTTTACGTTTTGCTGAATAGACTGTTATTAAGTGAATATGCGTCTGCATTCGTATTAGAAATGGGAAGCGTGGGTGAAATGAAAATCTTTAACTTGAATAGAAGAGTCAAAATTAGGTATGATTTTACCTCTCGATAGTTGGAGAGCTGGAGAATGCGATGAAGGAAAATTATGCCAGAAAAAACTTTTATTTTAATTCATATAATTATTTAATAATAAAATTTGAAAAAAACAACTGATAATTGTGTTTCCTTAAAATTGTGAGAATCAAAGCTACTAGCTAACCAGTAACCTTAGTACAAACTTTGCAAACCGAGCGTATACTGACAATTATGGTGCGAGGAAATACCTGTCTTGTTTAAACACGCTCGAAAGAATTGAGACAACGTCTCACTAAAACTGTACTAGGGGTACAGATACGACGTGAGCGCTACCAGAAATAGTCTAAAATTAGGCAATAAAGAACCAAAAGGCGTCAAAGCATGAAGGTTCACGTGAGGTATAGATTTATACACATACTCATGTACTTATATGGTATACACGAGGGATGGTCAACACGTGACAAGCATGATAAATGAGGAGTTGGGGATCATGCCTCTGGGGACTCCCTTTGGCTGAGAGGGGTGATTCGGGAAGAAATCTAACAACATCCAAAAAATATTTTTATCGAAACAAACTCTATTCTATGTTTCACAAAGCATATTTTACGATACGAACAAGTTAAAGTTAAAACTCCATAAAAATTCAGAAGTGGGACGAATTAGTGTTGCAAAAAGTAACTTAAGTGGCTAGCTGCGATACGAAAATAGTCCTTATGTGTTACGACTTAAGATTTTAATTCGTTTGATAGGTTTTGCTTGAAATGCTGGCTTTAGGAGATCAGAAAGCAAAATGTGGAATCCGAGACTGAATCAAGGCAAAGGCGAGCGTGAGTGTAAGTGCGGAATATTTTTAGTGAACCCAAAATAAGTGTTCCGATGGAATAAATCATACAATTTTGTTATATTTCATTCAGCTGGAATATTAGTGTATCGTCTATTCGTACTATATTTGGTAGGTAGTCATTTTAGCGTAACATTCAATAATTTTTTATTGGGATTTGGAAAATTTAGGTTAGGGGTTTTTGGGCTCACTGAGGCAAATATCTTCTTCCTGCTATAACCTGATTTATTATTATTATTTATTATTGGGAAATAACTTGCTAATACAAAGACTATTCCAACAACTATTTTTTTCCGATTTAGATGTTCCTGCATTGTGAAGTTACATGTCTGTAACAGCAACCACGGCGACAAAGAAGAAAATTCTAGTGTTGGGATACAAAAATCTGGTATTATTAATTATAATTAACTATCGCAGGTGGTAGATCCACCCCTTCCAAAAATTATGAACTTCAATGTTCAAATAGTAAACATTTAAATACTTAATTAAAATGTTTGTGTTTGTGATAAATGATTTTATTACAGTAAATTCTAAGAGCGATACGTGTCAAACGGCCTGTAATCATAGTTTGAGTAGATGATATTTTCTACAGACACATCAAAAATTATCTTGATTCCCTCTTTTCTATCAGCCTCTGTATATCATTTTTTCAATTACCTTTAAAATAAATATCCTTATTTTTAACTGTAAAAGAAAATTTCGATAACACGAGAGGGGTTATGAATAGCTTAGTGGCAAAGCAACTGGGACCTAAAGCTCCCAGTACGTAGCGGGTTGAAATGTTACTCGTTAAAATTTTTCTTCCTGCAAAATTTAGTACTTCAAGATTTCTAGGTTATTTTATAAGATATAGAATAGAAATATATTTCCAGCTATAACAGAAACCCTTGGTCAGCTTCAACATAACTTTTATGATCCCTAGGTATAAAAATATATGACTAAATCCTTTCATTTGATGTAAGTGATGAGAAAATATTCAGCTACTATTACTTATTTACTGCATTACCTAAAACCATTCGGTAAAAGAAAAATAAATTCCCAATGTTTCTGGGTGATGGTCAGTTTATTGCATCAAAAGTCTATTTTATATAAAATTGATTTTGGAATAGGAACTCCGTATCTTAACAAAATGAATTATCTTCTTGTAGTCGTTCCAAAATGAGCTTTATTTTCGAATATTAAAGTTGATATTTACGCATTGAAAAATAATATGTAGGTATTATCGAATTGTATAGAAACTGACTTCGCTAATATTTGTAGAACTGCGTTATGTTTGAACACAAACCATAAAGTCTAGTTCACCTGACAGATACACCTTGCTCGCGTTGCATATACGTATGTTAAGACATAAAATGGCATAATTTGTAGATTCGGAACACCTTCGTCGTTAATGCGGCAAAACTTACGAAAGTGTCAACATGTCACTTAATCTTTGATGACATTCAAAACAGATTCTGAGTTTTACAACATAGCCTAGCAGTAGTCTATGGTTTAACCAAGCCATTCAAATCATTGCCAGCGGCATCTTAAACCCATACCTAGTATTAAGTCCGCAACATTTGATTTCCTTTTGTCTCTCATTTCTCGGTGTTTGATGGTAATATGTTTTATCAAAATCGCTCCAGCCTTTTAGAAATAGTTCAATAACATAAACAGTCATGTAGAGAAGAATTACATATTTAAGAAGATAAATATTATACATTATATAGTTGGTTGTACATGAATTGAATATAACATTCATAGAAATATTTCATTATTAATTTATTCAATAATAATTGTTACCAGTAACAGCATAAGGTCCAATTGGCAAATTTAATTGTATCTCTACATTGACAGGTCTTAAGATTACTCCATTATTATTATTACTATATCGAATCATGTGTACCAACCAGATTAATTAAATAAGTAATTTGAAAACCGAGAGTCAACGTTATTGAAAACATTTAATATATCAGGTTATTACAAAATTGGCGAACTCAGAAAATCATTTAGATTCTATACGCGTTGCGGTCTCGAGGCTTGAAAATATTGGCCCTGCAAGCAATAAGCGGTATAGCTGCAGAATAGTGGACGATCGTTATAAGGAGTTATGCGACCGTTTTGGATAGAACGCCTTTGTCCATATGCTCTTTGGAAAATGTTATGGGAATATCCCTTGTTGTGTTTCATCTATATTTTGGGGATTATATCGCGTTTGCTTATAGGCACGTTGCGAATTTGATTTGTGTTAAGCATAAGCTTGTGGTGGGGTAATTCATTATACATGGGTTTGTTCATCCACCAAAATCTTTGTCTATACCGCTTCGTACCAATATCGTCTGTAATAGGCGCAAAGGCTGAATACAAGCTAAAAAAGGCAAATAGGTAAATATGGCCGAAGATTACCTAACATTTCGAGTGCAATATGGACCTGCGACCTACTGATAAAAGCACCCAGTCGTACTGTCACTAAACTATTCGTTACCCCGTCCATATCGAAATTATCTTTTACAAAGAAAAACAATATTATTAGCAAAAAAGGGAAATTGATTTTTGATAGATGCGGGCAGCGATACTGAAGCTTATTTGGTTAGAGCATTGCTACGATACTGCAAGTATCGCGGGTTCAAACAAAGCTCGCATCCAATATCTTTTCCAATTGCTTTTAATTTTTCTTAAGTATTTCATGGCAGTATCATGCATTTAAATTAATCATTCTCCTCCTACATTTATATCAGAGAGTAGTTACATCCACCCCTTGTATAGCTAACATATTTAACTATGCAGTTAAAATACAATGCTTATACAAAAGTAACTTATTAATTATAAATACATTTTTTTTAAGTATTTATAAAGGCAATATGCAAGCAATCAGTTAGAATGATTTTTTGGTAAAAAAAATATCTAGTACTTACTACGTTTGAAAAATTAAGATATTGTATAAATATCTCCGTAAAAATATGGTCAGATTAATATAATTCTACCTAGCTCACTCAGTAGACCATGATGCTCTTATTAAAACTATTTTGTTTGAAACATCAAACATAGCAGAGAAAATGTTTTTTTCATTTTCATCGTGGCTTAGTAGCTAAATAAATATCGAATAGTTTCTAGAAAATTGCGAGTCTTTTAAATGATGTTCTCAAAAAGGTACCAGACACAAAGGAGGCCGTTGTGTATTGAAAAAGAAATAATCTCTCTTAATTGCGGCTCGGTTTTTGATCCATGACTCCGGTAATCGAAAAGGGTCTGTCGATTTTTCCCTCATAAGACGAACCCTTTGAAAATGACCCGCATTTGGCAAAAAATATCTTTGCATTCAGAGGCGTCGCGTCCGGCGTCCTTCTTTTCACCGTCCGTGGTTGATTGCGTTCGACCCGTGAATAATACCCACTTTGTGCCCAATAAAAGTTTTCCTCCCTTCGCCGATATTGGAAACAATGGCTTTGACTCACAATTTTTCCGTCGCAGCCGAGGCAGCGGCGGAAACGGTTGGGATTATATCGTTCTTTTGATTTGAGGGTAAACGTGATATCGTTTCAAATGAGCCACCCCGTCTCTAGTGTTTCTGATTATTTATTAACTTTTCTATGAAAAATGACTGAATACTAAAAATGTATCGACCCCAATCTACAAGAGAACTTAAAAAGTACTTTTTATATTATTTTATATTTTTCAGGCCAATGTTTTAACTGAGTTCCGCTCTTTGAAGATTTATAATTTCGTTATCAGTCTTACAAACTTTTCTTATCGCAAGAATTGCCGTTTTTACGTCCCAGAGACAAATATTTACAAAATTCAAGAAATGGCGTCTTCGCAATGGAAATATACGAGCATGTTTCGCATATATGGCCCTCGTAAACACAAAACATTTGACAAAACAAAACCCAGCTTGGAAAGATAATGTTGATACCGAAAGGCATAAATTTTTACCGGTCGATTAAACAATAGCCAAGGCGAAGCATCCTCAAATTAGACAAAGGCGGTATTAATACGGAAGCCATTAAATTGAGATAAGCGGTGAGGCAGATTGGGCGGCGCCCTTCGCTTGGTATTAGCCCGTGAGTCCTGATAAGTGAGAGACGGGGGTTTTGCGGGAAATGTCATAGATCAATGACAGGAAAAGAATCGACGCTTGTAATTTTATGGCCTTGTAGGGACGTGTATGCGGGTTTCCCGAGCTGTTTGGGTTTTGTTTTGTTGAGATAAGGTAAACAACACTGGATATGTTTACGAGTGCTTTCATTGTACGAGCTGAAGTTCACGTAGAGGTGACGGAACGAGAAACACAATTGACGGGGCGCGTTTGATGACAGATGAAGGAGGCGACGCGACGCGGCGCGTCATTTCTTTATCTGCATCCTGTTGGCACAAGAAAATTCTCAAGAATTTCAGATAAGTATGTAATTTTGACCTCAGATAACAAAAGCAATGTTTATTTATTTGCAATCCTACTAATATGGTACTTGTAAAGGTTTGTTAAAATGTTTTTATGCTTGTAACTCAGTCACGCGTAAACCGTTGAATAGATTTGGATTAAACTTAGCACATAGATAGATCATGTCGTGGTTAAATACGATACTTTTTAACCAGCGGACCAGCAGAACTGGTATTGATACTAGGTACTGTGATACTAGGTACTAACTAATGGTAATAATATTCAATATCACTCTTATCACGTCTTCAAAAAGTAACAAAAACAACAAATAAAAGAGTTTAAAAACTATCTGCAATCAATAAATTAATTAAATCTATGTACAGGGTATTGGCGGCAGGGTTTCTATGTCGCTAGTAATTGGACGGCCGCCGCCGTCGGGCACCCGGTTTGTCGTTCGACAATCAACACGACGTGATACGAAATTCGATGCGTTGGCTCAGATTACCGAACAGTAATCATTGTCATGGACCAATCAGGGGGACGTTTTAACTTGGTGTCAATGTGACGTTATCTAAGTATTTATTAGCTAATGGGAAATTTTAGAATTCCTCCCTGCTAGATGGGACTTATCAATGTTCAGATCTAAGGGGGACATTGCTTAACACTTGCGTAATGCTAACCAAAATAAATCATAGGTCAGCAATTTATTTGCCTATTGTCTCCCACTGCTGAGCAAAGGCCTCCCCCAAGTTTTTCCAGGTATTCTTTTCTCGCACCACGTCAAACCATTCCTCGTGGTTGGTCCTGGTCATCCCGTCACTTCTTCTTAGGCCGACCTCGGCATCGCCATCTTCAAGCACCCATAGTGGCGATAGTGTGGTATCGTTAAAAATACAAATTTTGTGTCAAATCAATCTGCAAATTTGCCAAATCTACTAAAATCTGCCAAATACACCACCCAAGCTGCTGAAAATTTGTAACTTAAGTAAGTATTTCATTTTGCATGCGAATAATATGTAAAAAAAATAAATTTTAAAACCTACTTCAGTTCAAGTAAAATTTAAAAAAAAAAATAGTATTTTCGATAAAATGTTCATTAGTATTTATAAAAACACTAAAACCCTTTGAAAAGCTTTTCACATTTTCTGTTCACTTGACCCCAAAGGATTGAAAGTTTATTTTATCTCAGTAAAAGCATTGAGTAAAAATTATATGAGGCGCAATTGCCTTATTATAAGCACAAAGTAAATATTTTTACTTGAAGCAATTAACAATGTTTGTTCACGCGATACTGCGCAACAATGTTGTGTTAACTTTCATCCAATTTGGGGGATGTAAAGCAAAAGGGATAAAATTAATGGAATAAATTAAAACCCGTCCAAAGCGTAGGAACACGTGACTTTAAAGATGTTTTGCATTGGAATGGAATTAATGAATGGAATTAATTCATATTTTACAACCACTTTACACTAACTAATTTCATATAGCACTAATAGCCTAGTCACTAGGCTAGGCCCTATTGGTATGATCGTCGACTGACAAGTCAGAGGTCTCGGAATCAATCCCAAGGCGGGCACCTCTGAATTTTCGTAGTTATTTGCGTATAAATTAATTTTCAGTTCCTAAAACAGTGAGAAAAAACATTCTAACTTCTGAGCAATGTACAGAATTTCCCTAGCTCGGATTCCGAGCTATGAAAAATATATTATATTTCTATTAAATAACTATCACTAACTATTATTATATGATAATACTAGCTGTCCCGCGCGACGTTGTACGCGTGATTATTATACCTCTACGCTTTTTCTACCCTACCCTTCACTACCCTACGCTACTCTACCCAACCCTACCCTACCCCTACCATACCCAACCCCTACTCTACCCTACCCCTACCATTCCCAACCTCTACTCTACCCCTATCCTACTCTACATCTACCCTACCCTACCCTACACTATCCTACGCTACTCTACCCTACCCCTATCCTACCCAACTCCTACTCTACCCTACTTTACATCTACCCTACTCTACCCTACCCTACTCTACCTCTATCCTACAGCTCTATTCCTACCCTACCCTACTCTACCTGTACCCTACCCTACCGTACCCATATCCTACCATACCCAAGGGGTATAATTCCATTTTATTGAAACCATGAAAATCGGTCCACCAGTTCTTGAGTATACCTACTCATTTTCATGACTTCAACTTTAAAAATGGCAGAATTTCATTCAAACTTTTATCTTCTATATTTTCTCCCCATAGTCATTGAATATCGAGATATACGTGCATTAGTTATGCCACTTTGATGTCTCTTACTAATACCTACCGAATTTTCTACACAAACGTTCACCCCCCCCCCCTTCCCCCCTAATAGGTAGAGTTTTTAAAAAGCTGAAACACGTCTTATTTGTTAACCGAAAAGCTAATTATCAAGTTTAATGACGGATTTTCATAACTACAAACTTAAGCCCCCTTTTATATCTCCTTAGGAGAAAAAAATCGAATTTTTTTGATACACGTCTTTCTTATTTTTAGTGAATAAGCTTAATACTAATTTTTACATCTGTAACTTAAAAAATAACGAATCTTCCATACAAACTTTCACCCCCATTTTTATCCACTCAAGGGTAGATTTAAAAAAAAAAACAATGCTCGTCCTTTCATTTATCAACCAAAAAGCTGAATACTAAGTTTCGTTCATTTAACGTTAAGAACGACGGATTTACATACAAACTGTTACCCCCTTTTTTACCTACTTAGGGGGAGAGTTTCAGAAAATCCTTCCTTAGTGCACCCCTACGATACTTAAAGAATATTGTCTCAAAATTTCAAGTCCGTAGGTCCACCGGTTTAGGCTGTGCGTTGTCTGTCAGTCAGTCACGTTACCATTTTATAAGTATAGATTACACATATTTATTTGGGCTTCTTTTAAATACAGAGGTTTAACCCTATATTTGCCAGCAATTGCTTTAATTTATGCCTAAAACGTTTAAATAAATAAGAATTTTATTTTGCAATTTCTAAAAAATACATAAAGGTTTCTTTAATAAATTATAAAATAAGCCCTAAATTTAATTTACGTAATATGTAGCTCCCAAAACAGTATGTTTAAAAATTAATAGCGCATTAAAACATTTTTGTTAGTACAACATTTATAAAATTCAAAATAACGACCCTCGTTAATACCCCCGAGTACTGGGGATCATAATTTTTTAACACATTAAAATTAAAATGTGTATTTTACAATTTCCCTTAACGGGCTATTTTAATGGACTACGTTTCCTAAATTTTTTTAAGAAAGTACCAATTATGAAATCTGAATGAATCAGTGTACAACGGCTAATGGATATTTTCCTGGGGGAACACGCAGGGTAGAGTTTCACAGCAATATAGCTCTTAAAAACTTTTCTTTTTAACTTCCTTCTTTTTATTGAATTGTTAAGGCAGCAACATGGGACCTGCGTTAGCAAATAGAGTGCAAAATCCTTGTTATAACACTATAACTAAGCATTGTTGTTTACTAATATTTGACTCTACGTAACGTTTGCGCTTGATTTGACATTGACATTTGACATTTATGAACAATGTTTCACTTGCAGGTAAAGACTGTATCAATCCAATTTAAATCCTTGCTATTTCCCTTTGCACAAATATCAACTCTATGAACAAATTAATTTAGTTTATTTCAGAATGATTAGAACTATTGAAAAGGTCAAAAAATATCTGAATGCCGAAAGAAACTAGCCTTTATTTTATATTCGTTAAAGACTATTTTCCTAAATTACCTGGCTTGCACACAACAGTAGACCGCATACAATCTGATTCCCTGCTCCATATTCACGCTACACTCAGTTAAAACGTAGCACGTTTTGTCATTTTGCCAGAATAGCAAAAGTCAGCTAGCTTGTCGGTTGCATGCACCCAAACCATTTCACAATCAAACTTTACAACTCGTACGTGGACAAAGAATATACAAATACTCTAATTTTTTTTTTAATTTCTTGATTAAAACTAACACCGCAGCACTCGCTTCATTACAAATTCTTTTTTTGTCCAACCCCTCTGGTAACTTGAGGTTATTATAATTTTTGAGTAGCAAAAGTAAATTAACAAAAATAAACTAGCTATAAACTTTTCTAGTACAAAAATGAATGAAATTCATTCGATTTCAAAAGTTGCTCTACATTTTTTCCAACCCTTTTTCCTTGTTGCGTTCATTTTACACAACAACCTTGTTTACTTCAGAAATAAACAGGCACAAATTATGTTGAGTCTTGACCCTAATTATCAATAACTTGTACCGCTAAAGCTCTCCTTACAAGGGTTAATAATTACACAGATGTCACGGAGGCACTTTCAAAGAGAACGGTGAATAGTGACAAGTTGCCTACTCATCGCTAACAAGTACTCACAACCCATTTTCGCAAGCGCCTTTTACGCAAGACAGGCTGTTTAAAAACCATACGTTTTCATCAACCGCATAGCGTTCTAATTTTGATGATTTATTGGTTAGCAATAATGTGACGTGACTTGTCAAGTGGAATTGTGTTGAAATCTGCTGACGTATTAATTATATTAATCAAATGGTCCATAATTATTGGCTTATCTGATATCTATTTCTAATAGCTGTCATGAACAGCCGTTTGCAGTTCTTTATGATGAAAGACAATATTTATACCTTTTTAGGGAACAAAATAGGTTGAACTTTACTTAATATACAAATGGAGAAGAACATGGCTTGATGGTCTTCCAGCCTCTTTGCTGTTTGTTGCGATAAAAAAAATCATCAACAAGTAATGACAATAATGACTAAAAGCGGAATAGGTGACATGAGGTTCCAGTTTCCGGTAAAATATTTTTTGGATTTCCCAACTGGATTTCAATAGCAGTAAGCAGCCTTAATGTATATGATAAAGCATACCACCAGCATGGACATCAATTGTAAAATAAAAATCCGTGCCTAATTCTTCGGTGCAATACAATCAAAATAGAATATTCTATCTCTTCAATTCTTCTGCACGATGCTTAACAATAACACTCACATCAACCCAATATTTGTTCATCCACTACCACGGGAACACTGATACAGTCGGTACCAATGACCGGGGGTTAGCGGGATGGGGTTTGTCAACAAATCGCACGCACAATGTTTTGTATCCGACCACCCGTATGTTTCGTGTGTTTGTTTATTATGCCCCCTACGAACGATGAACCGGTTTTATAGCCTTTAGAAATAACTATAGCAGACGGATTTTCTATTTTGCGTTACGACTTCCTGGATGGGTACGTTTTAATTTTAGATTTTTATGTTATTAACTATTGAAGGTGGATTACTCCTCACCATATTTTGATAAACTTTGTAACAGTAATAAATCGCTCTGTTGAACTAAGGGAATTACTTTTCACAGTCAACCCTTATCGTAGGTGACATATTCGAACCCAAGGTACGCACCACTGAATTTTAGAAATCATGCGCGTATTAAATTAAAATTAGTGCCCAAGTCATACCTATTTATTTTTTAATGTTACCAAGGATTTCATCTGAAAAAGAAATACATTTTTACAAAAGTAACTTTCCACGACGTAGTAAATTTTCTAAAGCAGCATTATAAAAAAAAATACGTTTAGATTCTAGCAGAAATGCGATGTGATAGTATAAAACGCCTTAGCCTCGGAAACATTTATTATAAGAAAAACTATTACAATACACATAATATCATAGTAAGTGATAGTTTCGCAGAGAAAAAAAGCATTTAGAGTATCGTGTTGAACACAAATACAAAATTAACGTACAGTCAAGCATATAAAACGATTATTTGCAATGCTAACGCTTCCCAACATCCACCAGTATCTAACATTGACTCGAAACAGTGTTTATCTACAACTCCGATTGAGTTCCCTAAGTCTACAATTAGCGTTATACCCATGTAGGCATGTTTACCTCGCCCGCATGTAAAACTATAGCCGAATTTTCCGGTCTACGAGGCACTTTGTGATTTTATTTAAACGTACGTATATCTATTTATAGCTAAATGTTTAACAAACACACTGATTGCCATTTATTTAGAACACTAGATTTAAGGGCTAATGAACTCGTATTGTTTGTATATTCAGTGTAATCATATTATTCTTGAATGGGTAATTGAATTTTTGATGAGGGGGATTTTAGAGGAGTTGTGAACTATTTTGGGAAAATTCGCATGACGTTTTTGTTAAAATTTTGCTTTATATTTTTTGTATTACAATGTTAAGCGGTTACTGAAGCCTATGGGCATTTGCAAGAAGCATCGCATGTGCATTGCCTTCCCATTAAATACAATGGGTATTTAATTGGACTCCCTTTTTTAAGATCCTCATGGAAAACTTTGGGTATGAATGTTATAATTTTTTTATTATTATTATGAACCTGTTGTGCCACATTACAGGGAAAAGATCTCCCTTCCCAACTTTCATCATTCTCTGTCTATGTTTTCCTGTCCAAAACAATGGTTGATTTCAAGATCACCGGTCTAGTTTTGAACTCAAGCTGGTCATGCCGAAACCCGAGAGTAAAGTCGCAATAATATTTAATATAAGTAATAGATAATAAGAATGACTGTAGGTAAATGCAAATGCATGTGATATCTGTAAATACAACAATAGAGGAGAAATTCCTAGTGTGGGGCCAAGTATTTTAACGAAAAAAAAGAAAGAAAAATTAAAACACAGTAATCGAATTTTTCCGTCTACAAAAATTTTAAACTTAAAATTTTGCCTCGTCTGGGGTAATGCGTTTTTTAAAACATGCTCATGCTTAGCTACTGCATTTCATTCGTAATGTTACTTAATTACAAAGCGACAAAGGCTCGAAAGTTTTTTTTTCATCTGCTTCGTACAATGTATCTTGTAATGTAACATTTATAGCGAGCACGTTACGGTTCCGTTTTCAACAGAACTACGTCGTTATAGCCAGTGAATTTTCTAGTTCACTGTATTCAATTTCGTACTCCACTCATTTCTAAACGGATTGCACGTAAAGTTTATTACAATTATAGGTAATTGTTTTATAATTGAAGTAGCGCCTGAATCCATAACTCGCTTCAACGCATTGTTGTATTAGTCGAATTATAATATGCTTCACCACCAAAAAAAGATGCTAGCGAGCACATAAAAGGGTGGGTATCCATTATGTTCTCAAATGTTCTACGCTCACCTGCAACTGCTCCAGTAATGGATACGTTCGAGCTCTTGGAGTGTGCAACGTTGCATGTTACGCGGCAAGGAGTGCTCCACGTAGACGAGACCGCGAAACGGTGAGCATCAAAGAATTTTTTAGTGTCCCGATTTTTTGCTTAAAAAACCCCAACTACCTAATTTTATTAATAAAATTACTATTATCTAAATTACTAATATTATAAGTATAACTAACATTAAAATAAATAGGTCAAATTCGTACGAAAATTCATTTTTTCCTCAATTACAAATTTTAATTTTTTTCTGACTAATGTTACATAATATCCTCGAAATTATCCGATGCAATTTTAATATTCTAGTCAATCATCGATGTAAATTCGAAATTTAATACCTACTAACTAATTATGATTGCTTCATTAGGCGCTTTTGGTAAAATGTTTACAAGCATTTTTGGAAGGGAAAATGAACGTCAATTTTCCAAGCGAACCGTCAGGGCGGGCCTGTGATTATTAAAATATCCAAATTAATTTGACAGCATTTTGACATTATGTTGACTGTGTCAATCCCAAATTACTTTTTCGAAACAGCATTGTGTCATATTTATAAATAACAATAAATTAAATACACATTGTAAAATGTTTGAGAAATATTTTTAAACTATTCTAGTAACTTTTGTAAGAGCCTAGTTTATCATTAGTAGAAATAATTATAATATTTGTGCCAAAATATTATTTGGTATAGAAATCATGAGCTGGTATGCGCAAGAGCAATTCAATAATTTTTTCCTCGCTCGTGAACGCCACTGCACTGGTAGCTGGAAACTGGGGAGTTAGAACTACCACGCTCAACGCCTCATACTGGCAATTTCAACCAGGTAACGCCACGTTAGAGTCTTGGCTCCAGTTCTTCAGGCATTAAATCTAAACTAAAGGTAGTGATATTGACCATTGACTGGCAGGTACACATACCTGATTACGTAGAGCTGAGAGCATGTAAAGCCATAAGTACTTGATCTCTCTTCGGATATGTCGGATTGCAAATCCCATTGGAATAATCCGATAGGACGCGATAGGAGTGGGAGAATAAAGAAGGCACTTCTGTTTGGGCACACTCCTACGCACTAATATATTTTCTGCTGCATACACACAAGTCTTCGATAACTTTGGCCGCTGCATGTGATCAAAATTCACTTAGGTATTAATCTAAACTCAGAAGATATTTAAATGTGGCTGTTTTAAATTTTACTCTTGTAATATTTGAGTTACTTAAGTCGTTTTAAAACAAATAAGATCTTGATATTTTCGGTCCAAGTAACCCGATTTCGTTCTCAAATAATTTCAGATATTTTCTTAAACTTTCACGATTCGTAGAAATTGTATGTTTGAAATCTTATAAAGTCCGCCTAGTTGAGAACTTTCTTATCCGTATTCTACAGCACTTGGGTTTATACCTGCGACAAATCTGAGTTGGAGTTTTTAAGACTTCTTGCATACTTTTCCTTTCAGTTTGTTAATGTTTTGTCGTGATCAAATTCAAACTTTTAATTTGAATCAACAACATTCAATGATCATCCTTTAACGAGTTTCATTAACTCTTTTTCGCTAAGAATCAAAGTCTTCGGTCGTCTTTGGTCTTTCGAATTTCGAAGACATTTTTTACTCCGTCAAAAAGATATGAAAAGCGACGGAATACGTTTTATCTAATCAGTTGGCAGTTTTATCGAGTTATGTTTTCAACTGGTAAGATTTTCGAATTTCTTGTTGCTACGATAAGCCTTGCAAAGCGTTGAACCGAATTAAAATATAAGAAAATTTGAAAGACGTAAAGCCGTCCGCTTGCTGACCTAGAAAAATTATTATAATTATGGAAATCAGATTAATTTATTATGTATGGAAAATTTTCTAGACTGTCGCGTTTGTCTAGACTCTAGAGGTACCTATACTAGCAAGAACGAGTTTACACGGGACTTAAAATTCAATTTCTAGGCCACTTGGAAACTGCCTCTGGAATCTATCTAGAATATCAGTGGAGTGGAGTGTTTCTTCTTTTATCGAGTAATTAACGAACAGCCTAGTGCCCGTAGATCTCTGACATGGCTCTACACATAATCGAGAATATTTCTAAATGTATTAGTTTCCTCACGAGGTTTTCTTTCATCGTTTGTAAATTTAAGAAAATTAATTTCTAATATGTACATGAATTTGAAAAGTCAGTGGTGCGTGCCTTAGTTATAACATAAAACCTTTATCGTGGCAGTCTGACAGTCATACCTCTAGGCAACTATCACTACTTTGTCCGATACAGATTTATTTGTAGAAATACGGGCAACGGAACAAGTGGGTTACCTGAAATAATTAAGTAATTACCGCCGCCAATAGGCACCCGTAACACCAGGGGATTAGCAGGCGCGATTTGTCGGCCTTTGTGTGGTTCCCGAGATTGAGTCTCCGATCGCGATGACCTCGCTGACAAAACACAACATGACGAATAATCTGGTTTTCCATACGCAACATTTACAATAGTGCAGTATTTAGTTAAATATTTTCTTCTCAAATATACTGTGGATAATACTAGGTACTACTGGTACGTTCTAGGTACAGTCGGCAAAGGAGTTAGGTTGGCAGGGCCACTAGTTTGGGATGAAGTTATTCATAGAAGTTTGCATAAAGTTGATCAAAATTGTTTAGTTTTGTATAGGTTTCAGTCATACCTTTTCATAAAATAGAATGAAATGAAATTATATTAATAACTTCTTGAAAAAATGACAACTTTATCAAGCGTCCCTGCCAACCTAACTCCTTTGCCGACTGTACAAAAAATAGCTTCTCGCTAAACTTTACTAACAAAAATTACCTCTATCTTTCAAATTTACGCCCCACCAAATACATTTAAACACTGTTCAGATCATTATGCATTGCGAATTTCGTTTAATTCCGAATAACACTCAATATGCCAATGTATTCCAAAATAAATCTTATCTCGGCTTACCTAAATGCAAAATAGTATTAACTTCGTATAATTTGGGATGTCTTATCTACCAACAAAGTCACTGGCGACAATTCTGCGAATACAAATGTAAGTCTTTTTAGACTATACTTATACAGTCGAGTGGTGGTAACAACTTTATTAGAATATCGCCCTTATTTCCACTGTGACTAGGTGCACAGTGCTTACAGATGATTTGACTAAACCGTACGTGATCGCAATAATTTTTGTTGGCCTCTGTAGTAGCTATCTAATGTTAAATAAAATGGTAAAAGAACAATAGGAAATTGCAAAATGAGTGTAAATAATTTCATGCTTAAAAAAATAAAAATAATAATCTGCGTATTTTGTACGGTCAGTAAGACTGCTGGAGCACCATTTCCCTGAATCCTCCACTTTCTTCTAGTCGCCATTTTTCTAGGGCTGAAAACGAGCTTTGAATTTATTTATGTTGAGAGTTACGGGTGATAGTGGTCACTTACTACAAGTGACTATAATCAAGTAGCGACCAACATCTATAATAATATCACACATGCACAATTGCACATTACGAAATCTTAGAAACTATAAAACCTACCTAACCTAAACATTATTCTTGGCAAGAATACTCCACTTGACCCCTACGCATTCACTAAAAAAGGACTTCCTTAAATCTTATTTTATTTTACTCATTTAGCTGTAGGCTAAATAAATAAAATAAATTCCTGCACATCCCATAGCAAGGCAAAGACCTCGTCAACACCAGTCCCTTCTATGTGATTCTAGTTCATTCCGTCATCTAAATGACTCAGTGGTAAGCCCAGAAGAAAAATCTCATATGATTGGAAAATACGAGAAAAAGCAGTTATGGAGAACCGTTATTTTAAATGTTAAAACAAAATCCGCATCGAATAATAATATAAACACAGACAGCCCTAGCAAAAATATTTGCCAAGTCCACAACCTGAGCACTAATGAGATTAAAATCAAACAAGCATATGAACCGCAATATTTTCACGTCGATCTGACGGTACTTTTAATTCAAACAGACTGGTCGTTTTCATTGTTTGTCCGGGGAACCTTTTTGTGAAGATTTCCCAAGGGGCGGGGAAGCGGGGTCGCTGTGGACGATCCACGTCACTTCTGTCCTCGTCTGAAACGAATATGCAAACAGATTTGTAAAAAGAAGTCTTTAATGGATTTGTCCTTTGAGTTAAAAGACCGTTTCGTAGAATAAAAAATTTTGGGTAAAATATTAATATTTTTTACTTACTTTACGTAGTAGAGACCGTTATATTTATTTCGAAACTAGCTGTGACCCGCGATTTCGTCCTCTCCCGTATAGCTTTAAATTGTGAGAAATGAATTTACTCGCGATTCGTTTTTGATTGATGCAACAGATTTTTAAACTAAAATAAAAACCAAAATTTACTCTCTATAATATTCTTATTATATATGCTCTATAGTTATTTGAAAATGATTTTAAATTAATTTAACCGTTTAACAAGATATTGCAAGGGCAGACATCAAAAATAAAAAAGCCCAAATTAAAAATTTCTACTGCGAGTGCGCAATTTTGTGAGTTATTTTTATATCTACTATGTTATAATGCAATCAGATATAATCAAATAATAATAAATAAAATAAAAAAAAATAATAAGAATAAATCAGATATATAATCAGATATAAGGCAGATGATGATATGTTATAATGCAATCGTTTTATCCCTTAAATTTGTCAAATCATTAGAAACTAAACCTAACTGCACTCTAAAACCTAATAGATTCTACCAACACACATTAACGGTAGCTAACAAATTCAAACTCACAGAATTAATTTAAATATCCTCACAATAATTATTTGCGTAACACATTCTATGCAAGACACGTAACTCAACACAAAAAGATGGGAGCTTCCAAGATAAACATTGGATACATAAACAAGGGACAATTAACGAAGCATCTAATGAATAGGCATTAAACGACACGCTGTTGAATGAGCGGCGAGCACAAAGAGGAGCTTGGAGTTACGAACATGCCGATACACCTCGCTCGTAATAATCGTACAGTTGGCTGGGAACAATTAACGCATTTCCTTTATCATTACAGGGAACTAAAGAAACATTAGCCGACATATCTGATGAAGGAAAAATTATAATTTATATTGTTTGAGAAATTTTATACCTTTATTCAGTTTATGTTGAATGAAATATTTTACCATCATCTATACAGGGTGTTGTTTGGTAAACCTGCCAAATTTTAGGAGGTAATAAGGTCTATGAAATTGAACAACTTTCCCCTAGGAACATTGGTTGAAATCTGAAAAACGAATAGAAAATCAAAAATTAAATTTTATTACGAAGTAAATAGTCACGTGGCTCACTTTGTGAAGTAAAATTTTCGGTATCGTGGTCGGCTAGTTATAAATAAATTCCTACGCAAATAAACAATATCCTTGACATTTAAATTAGGGTTTTAAGTATACAAAACTTACTTAATATTAAATCTTGAATAACCAAGACATTGAAACGTTTTAGTTTTAACTAATTCAAAACTAAATATAAGGTCTTAATTTTCAAGTCTGATATTTAAGGCTGTTCTTGAAGTTTAGGTAAATAAAAGTAGAAGCAAATAATCTTGGAATTCCACGTGCGCCTTCTAAAATTCTCTTTGCATTTCACTACACATTAAATTTGTAGTGACATGTATAGAATTACTGAGCAAATTAAGTGCAATTTTTGCATAACGTATCTATAAAATAAAATAATAGTAGAACATGTCATTGTCGATATTATTAAAGGTAAAACGCCAAAAGCCTTAAATATTCTGTATTGTTCATAGAGAGATAAAAAATGGAGCAATTTGAGCAAGAATCTCCAGGATAAAATATCTCCTGTATAAAACTAGAATCAATTATAAGACTTTTCAAAAGATTAAGTTGATTACTCGAACAAAAATCTATTTCATCGTTATTTTCAGTAAATCAAAAATCCAAAGCTCCAATTTAGGATTTTACCAAAAAATCATTAGTAAGAGTATCTTAAATATTCAAAGTTATTCACACGCGTCTCTTTCCAGTAACGCTTTTACATCCATCAAAGGCAATCAATGAGCAATTATTTGTCTAGCAGCTACTTGATACCCGGTCCAGGCAACTGGTATTAACGTGCTTGCTTGCCTGTTTTTGCTGGCGGCACTACTTTTAAGGATAGTTGCCCTTCATTAGGTCAGACGTGAGCCTATTATTGGCAGACGGTATAGAGTAAACGTGTGGTAATTTGCCTGCGCTAAATTGCCTCTGTTGCCAATTTTTTGTATTTAAATTTATTTGTTGTTGGTTTTATATTAATGCCCAAGGTGTGTGCTATTAAGGTCCAGTATATATTAAATATTATTTAATTTGTTATTATATATTGTATGTTGAACAAAATTTTTTGAAGTTCCCTACTTCACGGTACGAAGTATGGTTATTGCATCGTATTAAATTAATTCTACAATGATAAATATCAATGGCACAAAATTTAATTTTGTGTAATTTGTCGTATTATAATCGAAGTTTTTAATGAAATGACATGTAAAAAATAAAGGAGAATAGTTAAATATATTTTTTAATGTTAAACAAAAGTAATGCTGTTTTTCTTCTTGTTTCAGACTACGAAGACATTGAAGACGGCAAAGAAAATGGCAGTATTCATTCAATGAACACAAGTCCTAATTCAAAACTAGCTTCAAATAAAGGAGACTTTTAAACCTGAAACACAAAAACGGCGAAAAGCGCTCTGAACATAAATGTAACTTTAGATCGTACAAACGACGCTACTAGTCCATTGAAAACGCATTTCCATCCGGAAGTGGTACCGGCTATATCGTCGCATCGTTTGCGTCTTTGCAAATGTTCACTCAAATACCCTTACCCTGCCGTCTACATACGTACGATGGACTTCACGTCAAGACTAAACGTTTTTATATCATGTACAATAATTACATTTTGAATTCTATCCCTGAGAAAACAAAGTGCAAAATCGATTGACCAAAAGTGAACCTAGTACGTTTTATCGGACATCCGTGAATAGGATTCTCCAACTAACACAAGCAGACCAGTGGACTATTCCAGGAATTTGTTTGACGTTACCATCGGGCTTCCGGTATTTTTTACGACGTCTTTTTACATGATCCTTCGAAGCACTGACGCTGGCTCTTTATTGCGATTTGTTTAAACAGAGGATAATTAAAACTTGGAATGAATGACTCGGTACTTTTAATCCGGCAATTCTTCGCAACTTATTGTCCTTTTTTTGCGAGAGCTCTTTTTATGAGAAGACAATGGTCTGCGCTTGTTAAATAGTTAAGAGCGACTTATTAATCAACTCTGTCGTTTAATTAGCGTCAGGCGGCGTTCAAAAGTTCTTTTGTCAAAGTGTAGTACATAAAAAAAAAATGGCACGTTTCGTGCTGTAAAAATTGGATTGCTCTTAGATTTTTTTGAAAGTGTTTTAATTTGCGGTTATTTTTTAGTCACTTACCAAATGTCTGAAGGCCAAATTTTTAAATGCCTTTATTTATTAAAAGAACATTAATTTATCAATATCACAAAACATTTTTTTTTAAATTATACTTTAAATTAATTGATCAGATGAGTTATCATGAAATAATGAAAAAAGTTAGCAACAAATATCTCTTACAACAATATGTTGAACAAAATATTAACTTGTTTCGTTGAAAATAAACTCTTGAACAACACCAGTAAGTCAGGTGAGACCATAAAATATTTACTGGTCGAGTAGAAGTAAACTATTTAGCGAGAAAAAGAGTAACATGTCGGATTTCTTACAGCCCCTACGTTCATTTTTCTTTTTCCGGTTGTTAGTGCGCAGTGCTTTGAAATGTTAAGGGGTAAAAGCAACGTTGCCGTTGGTTGTAAAGAATTTTGCTGCAAAGGTTGTGTGTTACGATTTTGCTGCTTGAACTAAGGGGATTTTGACTTAGTAGCATTGGTTGTAAGAAAAAAGTAGCATTATTAAATAAAATGTTTGTACAGAATTATGATCTCATTTTTATGCTTTATGAATACCATGACAGTAAAAAGATATAAGTTTAAAATAGCAAGTAGGAAATCAATTAAATAGAGATGGTAAACCAATGGTAACACACTTTGATGTTTTGAGAAGGGGGCATTTGTAAGTTAACCTTAATACCTAAAAATGCGTTATTTCATTATCAACGATCATTCAAAAGCAAATTACTTTCAATAAATTGTATAACTATTTTATACAATAAAGTTCACACAGTAGCAGCGCGAATGGATTTCCCACAATCAGTCCAATTAAGTGTTACCGAAACATAGCATTTTTAATTCAGGCGCAGCAATAAAAATGAGTGCGTTCTCGGTACGATTTTGTAACATAAATTCAATATTTTATTTGGTATTCGTTCCTTTTATAATAATGTAGGAAAGCTTGATATTTATATTCGGAATATTCTGATCGTGACGTTTAACATTTTCATTAAAAATATTAAGCAATTTTACGTTGGCTAAACCGTATATTAACAAAACAACTGTTTTGAGCAGATCTAATCCCGTATATTCATTTTTAATTACTCCAGACGTTTCTTTGTTTATTAAGTTTTTTGCTTGCGACAATTTAAAATTTACTTAATATAATATTTTGATTATAAAATCTATGTACATAGGTATATGTTTCAGCTTATAACTGTACTTCTCTTTCAGAGAAGGATTAGCTCTAGTTTTAGCTTAATAGGTAAGAGCCGATTTCACCACTGACACTGAACGCGATCAATCGAGTTAAACTCGGTTCAAGCGTTTAACTGAGTTCAAAACTGCAATTTGTGTATGGCGGAACTTAGTTTAATTAAACTCGGTTATTTAAGTGAATGGTGAAATTGGGCCTAAGTGAGCTAGGCGTGGCAATTAACGTAGTTGTCAATTCAGGGTTGTGTGATTGCCTGATATGTTTCTATTTAAATCCAAAACACGCAAGTCGAACCTATTTCTATATTTTTTAACTCACGGGTGGGCAGGACACGCTACCGAGAAACGATTTTACAAATCACGAGGTCCGATATAAACAAACAATTTTACTAAAATTCTACACGCTATCTTAACTATTTCTTACTGTGGTCAATGTACGGAAATGAATGAAGGTAACCAACTGGTATAAATCGACGACGGTATACACTTCCCGTACAAGAGGAAATATTTAAAATTGCTCGATAGTTGAGGATGAGTTGGTACATGTGATACGGAGGGATGAGGAACATGCTGTGGGATAGGTTTTAGGTATGAATCTAGATGATTATAAAGGTAAAGATAAATCAAAGAAAATAAGGTTTTATTCAGTTTTATCTCTACCTTTTTCCCACAGCTTCGCTTGCATTAATTTTGAACATATGGCGCCATCTATTATCATAAGAATGTTATTGTTGTTTTCTTCGGGAACAGTACTTTTTGGGGTGAAAGGTAACCTTATAACCATTTCTGTAAATCTGACAATATGTATGCAAATTTTCAAGATGATCGGTTTAGTGGTTTAGGCGTGAAAAGGTAACAAACAAACTTACTTTTTGCATTTTTAAAGTTAGGATTATATATTCCTAGCTTAGATTATAGAAAATAATCAAAGATTCCCGGGATTGCCAAAGTGTTACGCGACGGTTCAACCTAAATCAAGCGGAGATGCTCTGATGCTCTAATAGATTAGAGCATCAGAGCATCTTCACACTACAACCGCACTAATAATAATAAACATATTTTCACACAATTATAGGTAGGTACTTACTTGAGAACAGGTAGCGCCGGCTGTCGCAACCAAGGAATTACTGCTATTGCAATGTGGTATCGTCTTGAAGAATACTGGATACCTATATAACTATTGTAGTGTGTGTCGCACCTCTTCCCTATGTAAGTAGGTATGTACCCGTGTGTATGTTGAAGCTTAATTACAGGTAACATCTAATTAAACGGCTGTATTATTTATCCTGTCAGTGCACTATAAATTTAATAAACTTTGTTGATATAATGGCACCTTATGCTTGCTTCTAGGTTGTGTTGCTATCTCAGAAGTTACTTTTGAACTATGAATCCAATTCTAACCCTATTTCTACTGAGTAAAAGTCATATTCTTATCAGTTATGAGTTCTTATACAATCATTATATAAATTGAGATTCAGTTCGCAGTTGAGTCCTTCAGCATTCATTCATCAAATTATTCTATTTAATTGCAAGTTTACATAATTTGCTGTTTATTACAAAGATATATAAAGCGTACGCAACTGTTATTAGCTACAAGAACTCCAGTCAGAGTTTTATAATAATAATAGCCATCAGGTGTTTCGTAAGTATGCTATAAATATGCCATTTAATAGCATAAAAAGAGAACATTTATAAGAACGTATTAAAAACTATGCCTATTCTCCGATAATTTACAACCGAGGCTTCTTTTAACACGACTAATAGTCCTCATAAGGTTTCTGAGAACAATCACTCCCCGATAATCGAGGAATGAAACAAAAAGTACTTTTCTATTTGCAATTGAAATTCTACACAAAGTTGCTGGGAGAATTCTAGTGTAAAATAATAGAGATTAACTTAAAAGACGGTGCCGGCGATAGTCGTAATTTACGCAAGTGAATAATCACATATTGCGAAGTTTCGCGACTACGCGTAGAGGCGACGACATCTAGCCCTTGTTGGCAACGGCTTTAATTGTGGCCTCTAGTTTCTACAAGAAAGTTAAAAGGTACTAGATGGTGCAAGCGAAGGTGGTATGCCGTTCTTCGTTGAGAAAAATAATGAGTCTCTTAAGTAACCTCCAAAAACACAATTTTTATTTCATAATTATTGACTGGCCGAGTTACAAGCATTATGTATTGTATTGTTTATTGTAAAGTGGCAACAATACCACTACCAGCTGATTTCAAATTATGGTTAATTACAAAACTGCCTTCAACAATACACATCAAAACAATGTAGTTCATTTTTTTTCTTGCTTCCCTAAAAGTATTTTTTCTGCAAAGAGTTTGATCCTTCTACTGAAGCATCAGATGGTAAATAAATCAGACTGCAACCGTACAGTCTTTATTTATTATTTTACAAAACATGAAACAAAAAAAGACTCTTCTAGCATATCTATTTTGTGCCCCCAAGCCCTCGTACCTACCAGCACTCATTTATCGGTGTGCCCTGCGGTAGATTCCAATCAAGCGGAGTTAGTGCAGCGAGCGACGCCGCGGTTTGCCCACAGCCATATATTTCACGCGCAGTGTACGCTCATACTTACGCACAAATCTTAAAGGGAATCGCAAACATTTTGCAGGAAAACTATTTATTTTGTTGTTGGTGTTTCTGTATGTTTGTAGAAGTTTTTTTTTATTTAACTAATGTTTTGTGGGATCTGTGCATTTTTCAGTGGGATCTGTTTTCAGTGTCAAAAGCTCCTACAAAAAATACCTACCGTTAACACGTGACTATTAAGATATCTATGTTGATAATATAAAGTAAAATTATTATTTAATACCTAATAAATTCTTTATTATATAAATCTAAAATCATAGACTATTTTGAAACGAGTTTCCTATCATTTTCCTTTTTATTATATTAAAATGAACAGTTACTTCATAACTCCACGGTAGGTGTCTGGATTCTACTTTTATGATTCTTGTAATTACAATAAATTTATGATCTTATTTCCTTGATGAAGAATAGAAGGAATCTATCCAGATACGCTCGTAAAATTGATTTCCGATAGTTCACAAGTTTCAGTTCGTAATGTTCATAATACTAGATCTCCATAAAACTTTAATACTTCCAAAGTATGAAAGCATCCATTGTTTTAAGGCTTTTAAGTTACGCCATCAAGTTCATGATTAATGTAATATTTTTGCCCGGATAATATATTAATATAGATTTTTTAAATAGTAATTTCTCGCTTGATATTGGAATTCAGCAATTTATGGAAGGAAGCAGTACCTAGCACTAGTAGTCATATTATTTTATCGTTTATTACATCATTACTATCATCATTTCTCTTATAGCCCGCAAATATGAAAGTCTAAATAAATGAGAAGAGAGTTTGCACGACGTATCATTTAGCACGATAAATTCAAATTAATCCACAAAAAAGCAACAACACCAAAAATGTTGTCTACCTCTGCTCACAAAGCAGCGAAGTGCATTAAACGCAAGTGTGTGACAGTCGATAATTAACTACTTATTATCGTTGTTTAATAATGTCCTGGCAATGTTAACAAAGCGAAATTGTTCACCACGAAGCTCCCAGCTCCCGCACTATTTATGAGAACGAGATAAAACCTAACACGGCCATAGGCTTTTACTTTTTATTGCAAATCGGTGTTCTGTTACGCGAAACTATAGCGATTATAAGCATGTAACATCGTTTAATATGCCCCAAGTATTTGTTTTGTAGTCGTAAATTCAGGATCAGCAAATGGCCCCACAGCAAAGATCAAATTTCTTAATTTATTATTATTATTATAACTGGGTTGTTATCCTAACATTGGCCTCTTACGTAGGTTTTTATAGTTCTGCCAGCTATATTTAAAATTATAATATCTAAGGCCGTGTAATTTAATTTAAAATTTATTGAATTCAAAATCTAGATTTTAATATCCAAAGTTACTTTACAATTACTTTACCTTCTACGTCAGAAAATAAAGTTACTAAAATGTTAAGTGGGTGTGGGTTCAAATCTGGCATATCATGTGTACTTTCTTAGTTAATCTGAAGGCATCACTGACTTACGGTGAAGGAAAACATCGTGAGGAAATCTGAAGTTAATAGGCTGAAATTGCCAACATGCAGTGAGCTAGCGTAGTGATTAATGGTCGATCCTTTTCTGTAGGAGAAGAGACTGGCTGTGCAGTGGGACATTTACGGGCTGGTTTAATCTAAAGACCAAAAATACAAAAACTACAAAGACAAAAATAAAAATGTTGAGTTTTTGTTAGCCGTTAAACACACATTAAAGGCTGTTAAATTGGCTAAATGAATAGGAGCAATACAGATTCGCTTTTGTTTACTGAATCAACACCGAAAAAAACTAATTCTAATTAGGCAGTGTTAATTAAAGGAATGTATGAAAATTGTTGTTCTAAAAGTATTTAAATTTACATGCAACCTAATCTAAACTTTATAACAAGAGCATAAAGGTGTTTTTTGTGTGCCGTTGTAAGTAACTGGAGACAAAATGAGGTACTGTACTGAGAGCGCAAAGCCGCAAAGAAACTTCTTAAGCTTTAATTAAAAGAGCATCGCGATTACTGCTATATTAGTTACAATCAGAGAACAGAAACTACTTGAAGTAGCTGTACTATCTATTAGCTGCGTTGTAGCGTAGTAGAGCTAAATAATAAGGCTCTACTACTAAGCTAATATTATGTCCAAAAAACAGTATGTTAAAAAAACTGATTTCTGGTACTGATTCAGAATCCATTTTGCAATTATAAATAAAATGTACCTTTTATTTAACTCTTAAGACACATAAAACCACATGACTTAAATTTTATATCTTCTTAACGCCACGACCTAACTATGTCAAGACTTTCTAGACATTAGAAACTTTACACTTAACCCTAGAATCCTTTAAAATTTTAGTGTTGTACGTCATGATAAAAACGAGATTCCAAAAACTGTGGACCCCAAAAATCCATACCAAATATTTCGCTAGCATCTCCACAGCTTCGATGTCCACACTCATCGGTTTATGGATCCAATATTAATGGGCCTGTCAATAGTATGATGTAATTATTATAAATGTTCTCAGATCCAAGATAAAATGTTATTATTCCCGTACAAAACTTATTGCGTACACTAGGTGGATTCGCCCCCTCTTAATTGCAATGTACGTAGTTTATTTTGATTTATATGAGTTTGGTCGCAGGTGATAAACTGTTCGTGTATGTTTCATCTGCCCACTGGATTGTATGTATGATTTTGAAGCCCAACCAACGGCTAAGTGATGAGCGAATGCTGTTTGAGTACACTTCTTTGATGCGTTGATATTCATCAATCAACGTTGAAGCATTATAAGAGTAGAAAATCAATGTATTTATTCTTATTAATCTAATTAACGACTACTTATTCAAAATCAAAATATTTTTATTCATGTAGACCATCTAATTAAATATCTCAACTATAATCATAATTGATCTACTTGACACTGAAGTATAATGTGTAAAAATCTAAACGTTTTGGATTTTATTAACAGTATCTTTGTTCATAGATTTTTTAAAATTGATTACGAACAGGATTTGAAACTTGCGAGCCACTGCCCTTCTCAATCTTCAATTATTGTTATTTTTTTAATTTGCTTTACTTAAAAATTAAAACGTTGTAAATATATGTTACAAAACATTTATATTGTGATCTTTTCCAAGTTATTTTATCAATATTAGTTATTAACAAACAAGAACATCACAGACACACCCAATGAGGCTACTTTATTCGTTTTTAAACATTGTTAATCTGGAAACAACGTCAAACTTTGCAAGCTTGCCGCAAAACTTTACTTCAGGGACAAAAAATACTGAATAAATTATTTTTATGTACCATACACATCCGGAGTTTTTTGTAGATCCCATACTCAATGCGTGGAGGAGAAAAGGGTTTCATCGCTCCTGAATTATGAATATCTACTGAAGTTTGTACGTGAGTACATATTGATTTATACTAACTACAGTTTTATGTAGCGACGGTACGGTAAGCCATAATTCGCGACCGTCGACTTGTAATTAACAAATTAACATGGAGCATTTTAATATCGGGATGGGAATGACGTTGAAAAATGCCGTATGATGATCGCGAATGTAGACACATGAATTTTGTTGATTAATGACGTGTTACTTGGTTTTGAGATTGATTTCCGCATACGAAATATGGTTTTGTAATTTGTGTTCATTGCAACGTACACTGGTACACTTTGTTCGTTAGTGTAATGTTTTTTTTTCATTGGGTTATTAATAAAATTACAACGCATGTAAACAATGGAATAGCGCGCGTGAAAATTGTACTAAGATTTTTTTCTAAAGGTGCATTTCCACCGGTACAGTGAGGCGATAATTGAAATCTTGCCGGCCTTTTTCCACCAAAAATTTACATTTGATAGCTAGAGACGATTTTTTAAAATTCGCCTCACATAATATTGAACCGTACGATCAATACGATTCTACGGGTAAAAAATATATTTTTTTATCTCGCCTGGCTCATCCTAGCCATTTTGACCTTTCTATCCCAACTGGATCATTTACAGTTACCTATACCACAGTCTTAGGGAAAGAGAAAACCTCTTTATACTGTGCCTATACAATCAAAAATCAGAAAAAGTTATCAATAGTATTTTTTATAGACATCGTATCCTGGTCATCTTACTCGGCATGGCAACATTCACGCGAAGCCATAAAGCTAATAAAACTAATAACATGCTTTCAACATCAAACGAAACACCAGATTGTCCTAAGTATTTGTAATTAAACTATTAAAATTGCCCAAGAATTTAGGTCACAAAGCAAATGTTTGAGTTTCATGACATGCAGTAAAAGGCACTCACTTAAAACGTCGTTTCGTGACGTGACGTGACGTGACGGGGCGCGGCGCGGCGCGGCGATGACCGATCGTTAGCGTTCGTTTAATTACTGTTATTTAATAGTGCCCCATGTCAATCAATTGCACAGTATTTTGTAAACACGCTTCACACAAAAGTTGGAAAGACTGGCGCTTATATAAAATAAACACGCTTGATGTGATGGGAAAATTGTGGACGTTCTGCGTGGTGGTAGTTCTACTCGATACCGGTATCATTGACTACCAATAAAAATGGCATGACATGAATATGTATAAGTATATAAAAAATTGATTTATCAGTCAGTTGCCCCTTTTAGCCAAGTAACTGAAATATAACTACGCCAAGTCCGAACTCCTTGGTTTATAAACTTGAAAATACAATATAAGTATAGGTATCTTAGTATTGTTCCTAAAGTTTATTGTGAAAAGAAAATATCGATTACGAGTGGGATTTGAACCTGCAACTAACTGGGTAAAACCAGCCGCTCTATCAACTGAACTATGCTAGATCCTGCTAGAACTATCGAAATTAATGTACTAGTATTAGTTAGTTAGCTTCGCATGCGTTAAGATGTATGAAAATAATTATTCCTCTTTTCTTTTAGAGGCTTACTATAGCGGGTAATCTATTGGCAAGCCGGCAATTATAATACAGCGGTTTTATAATTTCAAGAATGCACGAAAAGTCAACGAGCCAAACAGCGTTATTTTATAACCGCGGTTTTGTAGATCCACTGGCGACCTCTCGCTGGCTCGTTGGCGAACCAAAGAGTTTACTCACCAATGATTAACTGACACGGTTTTTACACACCGGCTTCGGTAAAAAAATTCTCAGGTATGCTGGTTTCTTCACAATGTTTTCCTTCACCGTTTTAACGAGTGTTTTTTTTTTAATTTCTAAAACGCACATGAATCCAAAAAGTCAGAGATCTTCTATGCCTAGGTTTCGAACCGACCATTAACTTATTGCTAAACTAAAATACAAGCATACAAAAACCTAAAACGAAAAAGATTTTTAGAAAACCTTATATTCAGCAGTTTTTCAGCAATAAATGTCACTCACTGAATAGTGCAAACAATAACCCGAGACAATACAAAGTGCTTTTCGATAAAATCACAATCGAAACTTAATAGATTGACGTCCAGAAACTTTTAGCACAACTTTATGAACATCTGGAATCTGTCAGCAGAAATAAAAGTAATAACTTTGTGAATAAAAACGAAGTAAAACTCTATATTGTATTTTTATTGTACTAAGAAGAGCATAAAAGAAATATATAAATCAAATTACCTAAGTAGTAACTCTTTTTAAAGTCGATACGTTATTGGTGATTGCTTTTTACGTCGATAACAATTGAAATTTCCCTCTGTAGCCAAAATGAGTTTGAGTGCACGTAAACTTTTGACTACTTTCAACTTTCTTCTTTATAAAACTTACAAAAGCACTTCATCGTTTATATTTTGTGAAATTATATTTTCGTAAATCTTTACTTTGAACTTTCATAAAAATTTATTTTTTATAAAAATCTAGCTGCCCGGCGCGATTTTGTAAGCGTGATTATCATGCTTATACGGCTACTATTCCCTACTCTACCCTACCCCTGCTCCCTGTTCTACCCTACCCTACTCCACTGTCAATCTTTCATATCATTCAATTAATTTACTCGGCCTATCAAGGTTAGACTTCTCTCAAGTTGTCTAACGATATAAGTCTGTGCTCAGAACACCTAGTTCTCAATCTTCCGTATCCGTCCAGTGTATCAACCAACTGCGATTCTTATTGTATAATAAAAAATATATTATAAAAGTCTAGTCCGGTTTGGCTCGACGGTGGGGGGGAGGGGGTACTTTTCGCAATATAGGAGGTAATGTAGGTTAACAACCCGGCTATTAAAAACCGTATTATTCAAATCTTTGTCTCTATTCACTTCATGTTATGGGTACTTGAACTAAAGTACTATAAGGCAAGATAAAAAAAGGTTTACTAGAAAAATATTTAATGTAATGGGTAAAAATCAAACCCAACTAGGTTAAACTTTAATATGAAATATTGTAAAAGCATTTTAGTCTAACTTGTATAGTTTAACTTGTATATTTTTAACATAACCTAATATAGAGAGCACGTATTAGGCTTCACTTGACTGTCCCTCGTTTCGCAAGAATACGATAACCAATATTTTCTAACGACCAGAAATATCGTTCACGACCACAACACGCCCTTACTATAAACGCAAATAGAGACATCTTCACACAATCCCGTACAAATTAGTCCCTTATGATATCATGTCGTGTCGTGTCGTTATCGTAACGTCAAAATTATAAGTACTTCTGAAGGGTACTTACGTTTTATTTACCGAAAAGGAAACCATAGTTGCGTGTTTATTATCGCCCGTTGTCGTTTATCTTTTGTTATTCCCTTCCAGCCTGACCGTTGTATGCAAAGCTTTTTAATAAATTTAACAAGTTTTATTCTACCTATATCTTGAGGAAAATGTCAGCAATCTGTGGTGAAATCCTACTTTATTGTTATCGTACAGCATTTATTCGAAGCTCCGAAATACATATAAACCTGGGAATCGGTTGAGAGTAAATAAAGTTAGTAGGACACCCAGCCTTTGTGGACGGGTGGATCGCTGAGATAACAATTATTGGGACTTTATGCCACGGTTACGAATTGACCAATAAATGTGGTACAGAAATAAAATGTTGATATTCGGACACAAAACGAACGGTAGTAAAAGTTGATCTTTACAGGATTTTTTATTCCAGTGCGTTTGCTATGTTATTTTTATCATTGAAGGCTGTAATAAGAACTAAATAACAAGTACTACTTATAACTCCACCCAGGAGCGTGCAGTTTATATAGGGAAAAAGTCTCTGCCTACCCTGACAGTTACGACGCAGACGACGAATTGGTGAAAGAAAGTAGGATTTGAAGGTACTGTATGTCAAAAATGTCAGTGCACGCCCCTGACTCCATCGCAGCAAGAAGCTTTTTGATAAAAAATATAATTTTCTTTTTCATATCTTTAAAGCTAATTTAATGTAGCACTCGATAACGGCATGCAATTCAGTCCAATACGGCAATGACACGACGAATACCCTTTTTAATGCAATTTTAATATATTAAAAGCGCCAGATTTTAAAAAATACAATTTTATGTATAATAATTTCAAGGAACCTAATACGAGCAAACTACATACATATAATTATGAATAATGACAGTTTTAGTGAGACATCATATACCTGTCTCTGTCGTTCTGGAAGAGTTAAAACAAGACGTCATGTATTATAACTTCTTACTAAAACTGACCGTAGGTACCTATTCACCCCCCCCGAATGTGGGTTCTCGCCTTGTCGTGGCGGGGGGGCTTAGTAGCCGTGGTTGGGCACACGGCGAAGCTAAGAGGAACCCCAAGGAGGCGCCGCTCCTGCGGGCTTTGGCCAGAAGTCCACTTTGGAGCGGCCCTGGCGGGTTGCGGTGCTGCATCAGGGTGGAGCACCTAGCAGCACCGCAACTGAGGCGGGCCGCGGTGTTGTATGAACAACATCGCGGCTGAGGAGTGCGGGGCCGCGGCGGGAGAGGAGTGCCGGTATTACGGTGCGCCGCTCTCCCTACCTTCCGCGGCCTCGGCGGGGCCGCAACCGTAGGATTGCGGACACGGTGGGGCCGCAGGGGAAGAGGAGTGTCGGTATTACGATGCGCCGCTCTCCCTATCCTCTGCGGCCGAGGTGAGGACCATGGGCGTCAGACTCGGGGTCGTCTGGCGCTCATTGCACATGGTCCTTGAAGTGGTCACGGTGGGTGGGGGTCAGTCATCCCACCCCGAGGAGGGTCTGGTAACGGACGTCCGCGGCGGGTTCGCGGATGCAATACATTCGGGATACCGCGTTCCCGTCACAATGCGGATTAGAGGTGACACAGAAGGGATTTTAGTCGGTATGCCGGCCGCTTACCATCTCTAGGCCGGAGAGCCCGACATAACCGTCTCGCATCCCCGAGCGGGACGGTATGCATAAGGCGCATTTCCCCTTCTGCGAAAAAAAAAAAAAAAAAAAAGGTACCTATTCACAATAATAACTGACATAAACGTCACTTAAGTCTATTTTCATCTCTAACTATTGGTAAATAAATGACAAGGACTGGTGTATTTTGATCAGTGATTAAAAATGAGTAAGAGTAAAGTTTGCAAACTCAAACTAGGCCCCCAGAGCGAAAGACCACACAGTCTCACCATTTAAAAAAGGTTTGAATAGGTAAACAACCTATTTTCGTAAACTTCCATAAATATAGTCAAGTAGGTAATATTATATGCTTTTAATAGCCAATTAATACCCGCTGTGTCCAATAGAAAATCTTAATGATATCGTTTTACTTGTTGACAAAAAGTGATCAATAATAGATACTGAGAACAAAATTTTATAAAAACTTAGTCCGCAAAGATTGCGAACGTTACTCGTATTGTACGTCTTTTTGTACAAACTAGAAATGTCCCCAATAGTACTGTATAGAATTAAGCAAAGAATAAAATTTGTAGTAGAGCATTGAATAACGTATTTAATTTTATGAATAGGCTGTTTCCGTTTTTAACTTCATAAGATTGTATAGAAAAGATCAGAAGAGTTACTCTTGAACACAAACCAATTTCCAATCACTACACGAACTCATGACGTCATTTGACTCACGTCACTGGTACGCGTACCAATGGCTGGCTGATTGGGAAATTTGCAGTTTTTGCATTGTATAAATTGGATTGGGATTGCGAAGCCAAAGGGCTCCTAGGCAACAGAAAGAGCTGTCCAGTTTGCGAATTACTGGTAAAAAAAAATGACAATAATGCGAAAAAAGAAGACTTAAGCTCCCAATTTTAATTTTATTTATTATACCTACCTATAGGTATACTACATTTATGATGGGAATTATTTACATCGCATGACCCCCATAATTCCTACGTTCCAGATATAAAAGAATATGATGTTATTATTTGAATCATCAATCTCTTACACTTCAGAACGCTAAAAGTAAAATTCACTTATGTCATTTTCCCCAAGTTTTTACGTAATTAAATTGGACTCAAAGACGAAGACCTTCGATCTTTCATGTTTAAATCCAATTTTCCTTTTTTCCGCCTCTAATGAAAACATGGACGTTGAGCAAGTCAAGTCGAAAATCGTATAAAGTGAAGGCAAAACATCAAAGGTGCAATGTAAGCAAAGCTAAGGGAGGCATGTCTTGAAAAGTAAAAAGGGCATAATCGAATTAAGTTAATTTCAGCGAGAAGAAAACTTTTAATGAAGATACTGAAAGCATTATCAGCTAGTAATATGTCAAAGATGAATTATAATCCGGTAAGAAATGTTTTTTTCTTAAACTATGCAGTCTCACGCTAGAAACATTGAGTAGATTACACGCATAGAATAAACACATTTTGCAATGCATCAAACATCCAGACCGGAATAAATATCTATGGAACTCAAAAATATTTATCACGTACGATTGAATACCGGACAATTGCAGAATCACCAAATATCAGCAACGTCAATCTTATCGTCACGACAATGTTTCTTTCATAGACTATCAACGGCATACCAGAGACAAGTAACAATGGATTTTTCAATCGTTTTTCGATGTTTGAAATATTACAACAAAAAATTATCATACAATTTGTTTTTAATTCTCAACTGTTGATTTCTTTTCAGAAAATAATACAAACGTACCCAGAAACGATCAGTTTACGTTATATTTTTCGCAATAAAATGTCTATGACGAATATTTCTGTAAATTTAAGGTGCCCCTTAAATTTTATTCACCGTTGCTCTGGCTCTCGAGACATGAACGAGAGCCGATGCTCACTGCAGATTTTTCTCTAACGTAAGAGGTTATGGACATAAAATATTACTAGATACGTTATAAAAATCCTACGAATTTAAAGCAAAAGTAAAGCGAGCTTTTTGAACCGCAGACCACTGCATATCATTAGTAACTAGATGTTAAATTAATTTTTTTTTGGCTTTAAGTAGGTACTTACTTTACCTTTACATTGTTTTGAATTCAAAATGTTTTTAGAAATCAGAGCGAAATGACTTGATTTATCCACTTACGGAAAATGTGAATCATTATTATCGAAAATCTGTAGTATCTCTAGTCTTTTGAGAATTGCTTTATATTTTCAATTTCATTGTAATTATTACAATTTTAGTTTCTATTCGGTAAGCACTCATTTTTAAATTGAAATGTTATAATTGTCGCTTTTCGCATATACTACGTGTTTATAATGGCATTATGAGCTTAATAAACAAAAAATAGTTCTACTAAATTAATATAAAAATCTTTAAAATAATTACCAAATTTTATATCAATGGTAAAAAACCCTCGTACGGCGCTAAAGATTTTCATATTCAATTACAAATAGACAAGTGGCGTCTCAAGTACAGCCTTTGACGTCTTCACGGTTTAAACGATATTAGGTCCCCTTATCCCAGGGGGACGAATTAGCCGAAGAGACGTTAGTAATGAATTTTATATTTGCACGTGCTCTTTTGAAGAGGCCCCTCTGATCTTGTGTTAGCCTTTGATTGACGCTGCTCTTGAAATATTATATCCTGCTAATGCAGATCATTTTGAAAATTCACTTAACATTTCAGAATGTTATGCTGTATGAAATTTGCTTTGGGCAGTTAGCTTTTAAGTTGAGAACTTTGTGTGTTAATTTGGACGTCCCCTTTTAAGTTCATGTTTAAATTTTAATGGTATAAATAATAACGATGTACTCAATACGTTTTCTTTAGAGATATTAATGTGAAAACATCATTCATCACTACATAGTATAAAACAAAGTCGCTTCCCGCGTCTGTCTGTCCCTATGTATGCTTAGATCTTTAAAACTACGCAACGGATTTTGATGCGGTTTTTTAAAATAGATAGAGTAATTCAAGAGGAAGGTAGATAATAGATGCATATAAGCGTAACCGTGCAAAGCCGGGGCGGGTCGCTAGTTATACATAAAAATATCTTCAAATGAATTTTTATTTATGGAAACTTGTTCCGATCACGCTGAAATTTTTGCTGAAACTTTTTAATCTTGTTCTCTTTAACTTGGTTTGACACGATTTTTCATAACTATATTCATTGATTTTTGCAAGCGAAATATCATGTTAGCGAGTATTTGAGCCTTAACTACCTATTTACTGCCTTGAAATAGAATAAAAAGAAAATACCTATTTCTGTTACCTACGTGAGTCACTGGCAGGGGTGCAATTGGTAGAATCCTACTTACCAATGCCGAGTTCTTTTTACGCTAAGAATAATAAAGAATATACTGCGATTGTATAAAATTAATCATGTAGGTATTTATTAATTTGAAGATTCGTACATGTGAACCCATTAAACATGCAATGTAATAGAGTTAATTACTTAATAAAGTACGTACCCTAAGAATTATAATTAACATAATTTTATATTATAAGAACGAAACTCGTGTGTCGTTAGCAAGTTCAAGTACTTACTTGAATTTTACAAAAGAGCTTCAACCGACTTACTCCTTTAGGAATCTACGTATAAAACCTTGTTATGTTAAATTGTTTCTGAAATTATAAAATACTATACGTCGCCCGCGACTTCGTCCGGGTGAAATTTTTTTTTCTTTATTTCCCGTAAAAGTTTTATTCTTCTTGTAGGCCCAGACTGTTTTTATCAAATTTAAGTACGACACATTTAAGCCGTAATAGTAATAAGCCTGTACCTAAATCCCGTAAAATTATCACGTAACATTTCCGCGAGTCCCGTATTCTTGTAAATCCCGTAAAAATTACTGTAAAAATTATATCAATATAAAGTTTGTGTATTTTTGTAAATAAATATAATTAACATTTATTTTAATGACTTGTTATTAGACAATCCAGTGTAATTTACAATAAAACAATGCCTTACTGGCGCGCACCCGTGGCACGCGTACGTAGCGTGTAACCAGTTTCGAGTTTATGGGATGTGGATCACGCAACGGCTAGACCGATTTAGTAACATAAGCTGAACCAAAGATAATTTTTTATCTGGTCCGACCTGCAGCCCAAAACGAGGGCAAAAGTTAGTAAAAATATTTATTTGAAAACTTATTACCTATATTCGAGTAGGGACTCTATTTGTCTTCAAAACAAACAAAGTCAAAGAGAATAGATAATAGTCAATAAAATACATTTTACCTCCGTTGCACAACCTGCCCTTACCTACAACTCGGCGTAAGATCAAACAAATATTCCTTACAAAGGGGAACATCCTGGAATGAGCTCTTATTATGTGCATATAGAGGGGATGTAATAACATCGAAATATAAGCTTTGTGCCCCCTTCAATGTTTTATATAATTAGCTTAAGCGGTTTAACGAGGACCCCATCTCTCAGCAGAATTTTTAAAATTTCCTCAATGAATGTTTAGATTGGACATACAAATTTCATATAACGTATTTGAATTTAAATTGAATGC
Organism: Protodeltote pygarga; assembly: GCA_936450705.2. Taxonomy (NCBI): domain Eukaryota; kingdom Metazoa; phylum Arthropoda; class Insecta; order Lepidoptera; family Noctuidae; genus Protodeltote; species Protodeltote pygarga. The sequence continues at coordinate 9,401,463 of OW388257.2, read as the reverse complement.
AAGGGTTGTAGCTTTGAAACTGGTGACATGTGTCCAAATAATGGGTCTTTGAATGCTTAAATACTTTACCTAAGCCTTTGAGAGGAATATTTTAAGTTCTTTGATAAATTAGTAAGCGTTTTATATACATAGGTAATCAAATACTACAAAACTAAACAAGACTAAAAGAAAAAGATGTAATCGCTAAAAATGTTTGTCCGCGCATCACTTCGAAGTGACTGGACCGATTTTGATGGAATTTTTGTACGGGTTTGTGTGGATTTTTGGATGTATTCACGAGTGGCACTGTAATCGGGTTAAATTACATTTTTATAAAATATTTAGGTAGCAGTAATAAATCTGATCTTTGATGAGATACTCGTAGATACTATTTAGAAGCGGCATTATCGCTCATTTCAGAAAGCAAGGTGACCTTCTGGGACCTCTAGGAGACCCAGTCATCACAGTAACTATTCCAACACTAATTTCTCAAAAATAATATCAGCGGTCTAAAAACAATGTTGGGAGTCTTTTTTTACCTATATTCTAATCCTTTAATCCTGATGCGCGTCTCTTTTTCATAGAAATGGAGTTAAGGTAACAAAAGAACGCACAGTAACTTTTTTTGCATCTGTCAACCAAATGTCAAATTAGCACAAAACCGATTTGCCCAAAGAAAGAGCAGCTGAATTATTAAATTAAGAAGTTTCGCTGAGGTGTTGCGATAAAGGGTTCCATTTTGTCGGGGTGTTGATTTTTTGACAGCAGCAATGTGGATATAAAATTTAAAAGCGAAATTATTTTTATGTGACAGTTTAGTTATAAATAGTGACAATAGCCGTCAGATAAATACATCGGCTCGGACGCACCTATTGAAGTAAAGGGTTTGAAATTATTATTAGGAACCAGCAGAAGTAACTGTGATGAAGTTTATGTTTAAATTATTATTTAAAATACTGTAAGTACTTATTTTAATTAATTAAATCAGTCAATCCGCGTTCATGACCCCGACAACAGTGTCGGAATCGATATTGAGAAATATCGGGAGAAATTCAAATCAAAATCACGGAGAGTCCGTGTAGGTATTAATAATAATAATATTAATTATTATTATTACCAGCCTATATCATACGACTGCAGAGGCTTCTCTGGCCCTTTTTCTATAGTAAATTTATGATATAATTTGACGATTCGGCTCTTAAGAAAATTACCCTTAAAAGAACGCCTGGAAATAATTTAGTTGTATCTTACGCCGTAGCGTGTTGCTATGTAAAAATTAATAGGCACTTAAAAATGAATACAGGTTTTGATCTCTACATAGAGTTTTCCCTCCTTCACCTTCACTTTATTTTACAAACAGTTAATATTTGTTGTAAAATGAACAAAATTAATTTGTTAGGTACACATACCTTTGTATTTAAATATCTATTAAGAAGTCAAAATGTATTTAACATCAGCATAATTAAATTATCTTTCAACATATTACTTTTTTTAAAACTAGATCCGTAAGCTTCAAGAAATGTAAGTAATTTCGTTATCTACGGAATAAGGAAAGCTTACCCAAGGCTATCTCATTTACGAAGGAAATAAGTATGTATACCTATGCCAAGGATAATGTTAAAAGAGTGAGTCAACCCAGGTTTACCCAGGATTAGGAAAGCTTTATCTAAGATCTGAGTTAAGCCTGAAATATAATTGGAATAAACAGTAATTTAGTTTTTTTAACAAGATTTTTTTTCGGCTTATCTTGGGTAGGTATATTTATGAGAATATGAAATGAGAGCACCCATAGGTTGGTGCTATTTAGTGAAATGAAATGTACCTACTGCGTATTAAAAATCACTGATAAAAATAATGTTAGGTAAGTGTAGTGTTGAAACGATCACCAAGATCTTCTTTCTTTCTTTATCGTTTTGTTGATGGACAACCTGGGGTCAAAGTTAAACCACCCGTAGGCTTCTGTTATGACTTTACACGCCGTTGAAATCTCTCAGTTGTACTGGTCCTACCGATGTTATCATTTACCATTTTAGAAAGTGATAATAATTAATTTCAAATACGCACAAAAATCTGAAAAGGCGTGCGTTTTAAACCTACGAGCTTATAAAAACTTTATATTAACATTAGGTAGGTACAGTTTTTACACAAACAATATAGTAGAAGTAATCCTACTCTGTTTTTGTATTTAGTATTGCGAATAGGTTGGTTAGGATTTTCTGGGACCTGCCAATAAATTACAATCATAATTTTGTTACAAGTAATTTAGGTATAACTTTTACATTAAATATTTAAATATGAGCTCCGCATACATTAATGCATAATTGAAAAATATTTATATATAATTATAAAGAGACTTTGTACACGTGATTATCCTATCAGGCGATCAACATTGATCAAAAAACAAATTAAAATAAAGCCAAAATTAGTCCAACAATATAGGTACCTACCTATGTCGTACTCGTGGTCGTGGCCTTCATAAAATAATATGAATAGTTTATGTAGGATCTCAAATCTGAGCCACAGCGGCATGATGCATTAACCTACGTCATACAGCTTAAAACGAACACGAGTAGAGAAACCATGGCTCACAATTAGATTAGGATAACAAAGTAGATTTGTATTTTATTAGCTTGCGTCACCTAGTGTTGTTAGTTTTCTAGGACAATTCTATATGCCTTTAGTAGAACCTAGCAATTTATATTTTCTACACTGAATTAATAATGAAACTTATACAGCTTGCCTTCACTACGACTTTTATGACAGCCTTTGTTTTTTTCTTCTTCGAAAATCAACAGCCTCACAATAGAATTTTCTTCTATATCTTAGGTGCCGTTATTATTATTATTATCAGCCCACGCTGTCCTAATAATGAACAAAGGTTTCACCCCATTTTCGCCATTCTTCTCGATCTACTCAGAACAATTTAAAAAAATGTTACAAATATAAATTGCACAATATACACAAACGCCTAGAGCTATCTGTCGATTAAACAAACAGGTATATATTGGTCCCGTACGGGAATCGAACGGAAACTGTGTATGTATCCCAGAAGTAAAATGGAGTAGCATAGCAACGAATCGTAGAAAGGAAGATTAGAACCTATATTATTTAGTTTTATTTTTCACCTTTTCTTTGTCGGTTTAGCATTCTAAATGGTGGTAAAACATAACATAAAACGTCCATGTAATAAGAATCACCATCTGCTTAAGTAATCAGAACGTTCATAAAACAGGATAATATCCCGCTTGTAAATTTATTTGGTCACCATACATCGCGGCGCTTACGCTACGGTTGTCTGTCTACTAAGGATACTTAATATGAGATTTTTACTGAAACCAACCTGATACTTACGAGACTTATAATGCTTAAAATTAAAACAAAATACTGCATTCTAGAAATAAACTAAAATGTTTTTGTTTGTTTAGAATAATAGGGAAGATGCACTATTTTTATTTTTGTTTTCATTTCAAAGAATTCCATGTAGAATAGACCACAAATATATTTAAAAAATTAAAACATTGCAATTTATCCGAAAAAATGCTGTTTTAAATTGACAGTTTGACAGTTCGCGGGAAAACGGACTTATGGTGCTGATGACGTCACTCTTGTCTTTTACTGGTTCGCCGTTGGCTTTCATACTTTTGCATATTTATTTAAATCGAATAAAAATAGTATTTACAAAGCATAGAATTTTATTCTATAAATTTACAAAAAAGAATAACTTAAATATTATATAGTTATTACATTTTAATTTTGGAAATACAGCATCTATCCAGAATTTCTATGCAGCATTCATAACAGATAAAATGCTTTTATCGTATATACAAATATACTTCTTTTAATTTTTCAAAGTTTGTGTGTGCTATACAGAAAAGTGATATTTTCCTTATGCTGAAAAACATTTGAAGTTGTACAACTTGTGCCCAACATTTTGGTGTTATTTTATTGTCTTTCACATAGGAAAGTATGGTAGGTAGCTTCTGTTAAGGATATTTCACCTCTACTGTGTAATTTTCAGCCGTCAGGTGTTGCACCAAAAAAGGGTACTCGGCATTACGAAGAAATCCAGCTTCTTCAATTTTAATCTAAAATGCTGATTAAAATAATATAAACAATATTTATTACTACAAAGGCCTGGAACTAAACATACCTAACTAATTATTTTATTCAAAATATTTAAACTAGAGAAAAACTAATGATGTTATGTCAAAACTAACTCTAGGTAAACACCTGGAGTCTGCTTTGATAAACCCAACTCCCATTTTTATTAAAAAAACGCAATTAATATTCCCATAAAATAATATTCACCTTTACAACCATAACGTCAAATAAGTTGTCAAAACAAGTGTGACGTCACGAAACGCTAATTCGTGTTTTAAAATACGAATTGTTTCAAGTCATTTTTAAATCGTAATTATTGTAAAAAAGCAACAATAAGTAAAATAAAAACGTTGCAGTGGCCTTTCTTTTATATTTTTTTTACGTTTTAATCATACAAATTCCATAAATATTACATCTGCATCTTCCCTATTATAATTCTTAGAATCTGCATGTTATATAATACATTCAACACTCAAGGTAATTTTCAGTCTTTTTAATTGCAATTGCAATTTTTTTTAATAACTAAGACACTTATTTACGCGGTGAGAGATCCTTAACTTTTTGGTTAATTTTCATCAAATTCACCAATTACTAATCGTTTTCAATAACCATTTTTACCAGATTAAGTAAGTACCTACTATAATCTCACCAAATCCCAGGCCAAAACATAAGTGGGATTTATAAACATCTCTTCAATACAAAAGCATTTCGTAAAAGACCCAACATTACCCAGCAGCCGAACCAAATATTTACGAAGGTTTACTACAATCAATTTTATTTCGGGATAAAACACGAATAAACTAACCTTGGGTTGTCCAAACAATGTTGAGTAGCTGGTAAACGATATCCACTCAGAGTTGCTACTTGATATCGTGAGAAACTGCCTAGAGGTTCACCACAGTGACCTTTTGCTAGAGGGAAGGTCATGAATGGCCAATATACTTAGAGATTTAGTTTCTTGGCGTTGTTACTTAAATAACAAATGCATAGCAAGGAACATTAGAAAAGGTTTTAGTTGTATTCCTGCTCCACCTTTTTTTCTGTCGTGTGGAAAACCCTTTTTGGGTGTCCCGTCACTGCAACGGCTGATGATGGAGTTATGTCCGACTCATACGGACGTTGCAACCATCGTACCTCCGCCAGGATTCGACCCACCCGCTCGGGCGGGTCCCACCATCGGCATCGTCGGCGGCGGCGACCGCGTCCTAACGCCTTAATTAACGCGGTAATTGTAGGTACTCCTGCCTTTGTTAACTCCATAGTGTTCAACAGAAATACCAAGATAGTCATGGCATTTTTTTCGCATTAGGACGCAGGAGTCGAGCTACGGAAAAAAGTAAAAGTCTTGTAAAAGATAACATTGATTCTACAAATATATTCTAACTTTTATATTAATTGCAAAACCGCAAACAAAATGGCGCCGTAGAAGTAGAAATTCAAATCTGATCTAAACTTCGGATTCTAAATAAATTGGTACTTTAAAGTTACAAAATTATACATCAAAGTTTATAAAGACACGGTCTGTTCAAATAGTTTCAATGTAAACTGATCATAAATGCTTTATTATTATAAAATCTTAACACTGTTTATTACATAAAGTTCTTAATAATCCCTTATTTGTTATTTAGGTGACACTAACAAGATATAAGTACATCATAAATAAAGATAACACTGGCCTATTAACTTAATACGAAAAGTATTCATAACAGTTTTAAACGAAAAAAGAGAAAAAGACTACACAATATTAATTTACTTTATGTCTAGACGGGAACACTGTCTTAATGTACATTGTACAACCTTTAGGATCCCTCTACGTTCACAACTAAGTACTTATTTATGTAAATGAAAAACAATGTCCAACCAAAAAGCATATTCTTATAAAGTAAAGAAACCAAACCAGACTAAACTTCATGAATACTTCAACAAAGAGATACAATTTATAAAGATAGTTTAATTTTCTGGAGCGACATTGATTGGTGAGACACTGCTCCACATTTAATTATGCCAGTTGACTCCTTTGTGTTGTCGATCAAGAGAACCTCTTAAACAAGATCATGACCGTTCGCAGGGTCAGTCATTCTTAAAAAGTTTCTATAAGAAAAGTCTCTTAAAAGTAAACAAAGTAGCTTCTAAAGACCATAATACAATTTAAGAGCAATTTGCTTGTTTTAATTCAGTTTTATGTGCCATAAAAAATACTAAATCAAATATAAATTATGTCGCGCTCTATATGAACTGCAATTAGGTTGAGTGAGAAGAATTGGAGCTGACAGAATAAGTATAAATGTGATTTTTATTCCAAAAATATTTAATTCATTAACATAATTATTTCAACAAACATTTAATAATACTACCAAAAAACTGGTGTTACAAGTATCTATCTTATTATCTGTGATATACAGAGTATAAAACTAACTAAGCTATATAAAATATTAAATACTCATTACATAACCATCATCAAGGAAACATAGACTAAAAATTATCCATAATTATATAAGTTTCTACTTACGATAATACTTTTTGTATAACTTCTTTTTCAAAAAATATTTATCTTTGTCGTTAACTGTTAGGTTTTCCTCATATTTCTTCACCCAGTCTTGAATTGGATTCAACGTCCTTGCTTCAGTAACTGGTGTTGGCATTCTTGTTCTGTTCAATAATCCTTGTAGTGCTTGTATCAAGAGGGAAAGAAGAGACACCGATACTACTATGTTAATTGGATCAAATCCTATGGAATGATGATGATAAGTCGGAGTACCATAGTTTGCAGTCCCACTCACTCCATACCCAGACGATATGTAATGATTATTGTAATTTCTCGACACTGCAATAGCATCCACCGATGAATCGGTAACTTCATTGTTTTTCAGCTCAGGAGATTCAATTTGACTATCTTTGCTGATTTTGTTTCTATTTCTGGTCCTTTCTTGTTTCACATTTCCTATTTTTTCTAACACAGATTGCGCATTTGTCTGGATTTTCTTAAGCAGCGTCTGAATTTTTGAACTTTGTTCCTTTATCATGTTAGCGATAAATATTTTGAAATTTTGTACTGATGATGTGGTAGTAGCTTTATTTTGAATATCAGCTTTCGCGGTGGTTATCATTAAGATTATTATGAACAATGCAAGCGATATTAGCGACATTGTCACAGTCACTGTTTTACAATTAATATTTTTTAGAGACATTAACTTCGCTATAGTAATGAAGGAGAAATGAAACATCTTTTTTGTATTTCTTTTTATATACCTATTCCTTCTTAATGGTCTGCTACTTTAGCTAATAATCTGTCACAGGTACTTTAATTCTATTACCTTACCTTGACATATGACCTAGCTAATCATACCATTTCACGTTGTTAGAGAAATTGTACAAAGGTTAATTTGTAGGCTGTCGGGTGGAACAAAGAAAGTTAATCTTAGAAAACTGGCTTTCTTCAAAAAATGCCTGGCGTGACGACGCGCAACTTGTAAAATTATAACTTTATTTTCAAAATATCTCATAATCTATACCTACTATAATAAAATCGTAAAGGTCAAAAAGTCTGTACATTGAATATTTTTTTGCAAAAATCAGCTAGGGAGGCTAAAAATAAGCAACAAAACATAAATCAATCGTTTTTAAAATTCTTGTCTGTCTGTCTGTCTGTCTGTTTGTTACCTCATCACGTGAAAACGGCTGAACTGATTGTAATGACATTTTAGGGATAAGTAGGTATTAGCTAAACTTAAAAACTGGTGTTTGTTTTATCAAAATCGGTCAAGTATATCATGAGATACAGCTTGATCCCTCTATTGTATGCAGTTTCTTAGAACGTAGGGGTCTTGATCCACTGGTAATTGAAATACGCGTCGCCGACCGACTGGAGCCGAGTGAACCCGATTTAGCGATCGACGCGACCCGAGCGTGACAGTTTCATCTGATGAACTGCGCCTAACAGCTTGACCTCTCTTTTATTAAATACATAGTTGCATTATTATGAATATTTATGTATATAATAATAATGTCCTCCTGACCAAATTTCGGTCACAGCGGCCAATCTCAACTGAGATTAGCCATCGACGCGGGAGATATTATAGTGGAAACACAGGTGACACTATCTATTCCCCACTGTCATAGTCCGATGGGACAGCAATTCGACACGACTTGGGAGAGGTCAGGCGCAAGGGCAACAGCTTCACGTGCTTTCCAAGGCTCGGAAGAAGTGATAGTTAATTTATGAAACGCACTTATCTTAGGAAAAGTCAGAGGTGCGCGCGCCTTGGGTTCGCACCTGAAACCTCTGACTTGCCAGTCAACAGTCAACACCACAGTGACGGATTAAGACTACTTGATGCCCATAGCAATCCATGCCTGTGGGCCCCCCTATCCGCAAGTCAACTTGAATCGGTCTTTAAACCTTTACCGCCTTATTTTTTTTGTAAAATATGATGATGAGATGTAACGTACTATATGTAGAAGTGGAGTAGGTGCGACAACAATCAGTCCTAGAATTTTTGGTTTTTCATTTTTTGGTGTGGTTTTGGGTGACGTGAGAGTGAGACGTGATGCCCTAAGGACGGTTTTTTTTGAGCTTCTTCTGGTACCCCCTCAGACGTGATGCCCTAGGCAATTGCTTAATTTGATTAAGGGTTAATCAGTCACTGACACCACTAGGCTATCACAATACAAAATTATGTATATAGGTATACGAGTACATATTTGCATTTGCAGAATCGAATATTGTTTAGTAGTTAGGTACGGTTTTGTACAAGTTTAATTCGAAACTAGGTGGCAAATGTCGCACGTCGGCGTCGTTCGTTGTCTCTTCATGTTCGACTTCCACGCGAACGAAGTCGCGGGCACAGCTAGTCGATAAAATAAATTAGCATATTTTGAGTTGTTTACAACGAAGTTCATAACAGTTCGTCTTATAAAATGAAATGTAATCAACTTAACTTGTCTTAAAATGAATCTTCAATACGTGCCTTCGTCGTCGTGAACATTCAGCTGCGAGCATTGAAGCATCAGGGTCTAAGTTGAAGCTAACTTGAGAGAATTTTTTTTGCTAAGGACGTTTTACTTCGACTCCAAGCAACACTTTTAAAATTTTGAACTGTTAGCCTTTTCCGCAACCACGAGAACTAGGTAACTTTTTGCATATGATACTTACGGTGTAGATGCACCTTTAGCCATTTGGTTTTTAAGTTTCACTATGCTTCTGACGCAATGAGAGCACAACTTTCCTCGTACAATTATAGGGTAGTTGCCTACTGTTATAAAAGTAAATAGGTATAGGTGCATATTCTTGTATGGAAAAATAAAATTGTTTTCAATCAATTTTTCCATATTTTCTCACTATTTAAACTTTCCCTGGACTTTCACAAATATTTCAAAACCAAAATTAGTGAAATCGGTCCAACCGTTATCGAGTTTTAGTGAGACTAACAAACAGCAATTCATTTTTATATTTACATACGTTTATGTCTACTATAGTGTTCAAACTCTTTTTAATAATAATTTATTAAACATTTTCATATTTTTACTCATTATTTAATATCTCATGCTAGTTAAATAATAAAATTAAAAATATATATTCAACATACCTATTAGGTAAAAATACATCTACCCCTTTTCCCCATTATGGTTACAGTTGCACACCTACGCCATAAAAATGGGAATCTAACCCCTGTAAAGCTAGCGCCTCTACGTCAATCATAGCGGTCATAAAGTTAACTATCAACGGAATTTGCAGCCACCTCTCAAACTCAACTTGTAAAAGCTAACACGAAGGGATCGAAATAATAGTACGGTTTATTTATTACAGAGGGCGTATGCGCAGGAATTTAAAATCAAACTACAGTGCCATCTACCATTTCTATTTGGTAGCTGCTTGTATGGTCGGGAAAGCGCAGGTAAATACTTACGATTTTAAATGTCAGATGGCGCTTTTGCAGGAACGCGCGCGCATTTAGCTAGTGCCATCTATCGAAATATATTCAAATCTAGTGCAACCGTAGTGTGCTGTTGTTTCAAAAGCTAATCTTTACTTTTAAGAGATGGCGCTCTACAATATTCTTTTAAAATTTATACAATACAGATTTTTTATTTTATAAGTTTTTATACTGTAATGTAAAGTTTTGTAGGCTATTCTTTTATATTTTTTGGAGTACAAAGGTATGGTCGGTTTTAGCATAATCCGTTGCGATCATTTTTATTAACCGATTTGTCTTCATACCTGGCATATTTGCCAGGCATAAAGCTAAAAAGAAAATTATAAAGAGTTTAAAAACAAAGAAAGTTAACAGTTGTAATTTTCAAGAAAAGTAGGTAGACCAACTAAATAAAAGAAATAGCGGCTAGAAATTCTACAACACCGTGCAATATTCAAAGAGAACTTTCTGTAGGTACCTACCTATAATCAGATCTCGTAAGAAAAACAAAGAATTGTATTTCTTGTACTTGCAACCGCAATACGCTACATACAAAGTAATAAAGCAAGAGCGGTAGCCGGTTCAAAGCAAAGTAATTATTCATCACCCGAACAAATCTTAAGCAAACAATACAGTGCTGATGCATAATTACAGAGAGATAAAGGGCCGGTGTAAGTACAAAGTGCCAAGTGGGAACTCAAAATAAATGGCTGTGGACTACGATATTAATACCTCGTTTGTCGGAGTCGCTACGCGGCTATTTTTTTTAAGAACCGCAGGGTTAATTGTAACGAAGCGGTATTTGGACAGTGAAATATTTGGAGCGGTGTTGCAGTAAGAAGTTGGAGGAATTTTGGGTATTCGTTTTTTTATCCGAAGGAATTACTTAGGTACCTTGAGTCTGAGTCACATTTTTGGGGTAGGTTAGTTGTTTATAGTTCCAAATTAAAAGAAACTTTGATTAAATTAAATTAATTATTTAACATTTTAATCAAATATTTGGGTAACATACTTAGGTAGGTAAGAAGTAAACCTAAGAAGCTTAAAAAATCCTATCTAAAAAAATAGAACTTCGCAAATAAAATTGAAAACGATTAAACTGCTTGAGTAGGAATACCATTAAATAATTAGGTTACTTTACCTACCTATGTGATTGTTTTGGGATATTTATAGGGAATATAGGATTTTAGCAGCCACTCCACAAAATTCTGTTCCAAAAGTCTCTGTCAGCTAACAATGTGAAAAAATGCTAAGTATAAAAATACTTCATTAAACTAACTTTTATCAGCCCTGTTAATCAATGGGCGTGGGCTAGTAAAATCTGATAGTGGGATTGAAAAATGTTATATACCGAGAGAGGGTAAGACAAAATGATACTCAAATACCTGGTTCTAAGGTACAAACTTCTTTAACTAGTAAGGTGAAGCATTTTGAATGTTATAAGCAAAACAGCAGTGTAATGGTGTCGTTACACTAGCGATTTTTTAATGCAACAGTTGCAGCAACCAGTCGCCGGAGGTTGCATCACGCGACATCATGCAACTTATAACGATATGGAACAACGTTTTGCAATAAGCAGCAACCTAAATCAATTAGACTTTTGGTAATTCTCAGCGTCACTCAGCTACATTCAATAATTCCTCTAATTCAGCAATATTGTTCGTTCTTTGAAGGATTATTCTAGATCGATCGATTGCCGTCGAGGTTGCAGCAACTGTAGCCTTAGAAATCGGCAGTGTAACTGCATCTTAATAAAATTGTGGGTTTAATAATAACGACAGTGGATTCATTGGAACAATCTAACACAATAAATTCAGTATTAAGTCGTTGAGTTTAAGAGCTTTACTATTTTTAAGGCATGACAAGTTGACTGTAGACGGATTACATGTAGGTAGTCGATCTATAATTATTTCATCAACATGAATGAATGAAAACTATTTCACTTTGGTATGAGATTTAATAGGCAACCAATAAAATTTTGATAGGCAAGTTCAGTATAAATTAATAAAAATAATATTAATAATCCAGTTGATTAGAAGACTATTCCTTTTCTGGCCTACCATTAAACAGCTTCAGTCGAGTTAAAAGTGCCATGCAACACCGTAAAAACTATGGTAATATTTTTTTATTGCTATTTTATAGATGCTAATCAGTAGCATTTGGTGATTTCCAGTTATATAAGCACATTGAGCTGTTTGGTAGTATTCATATTTACTTATTCTGTCATAAAATATTAGATTATTATTAGAAGCATTGAACTTAACTCTACAGGATCTACGATCAACGATCCGTAGAAACAGTAGGCAGTTAATATTAATTTTCATCATCATAAATAATTAACATGATATCCGAAATAATATTCGGGACATTGTTTTTTAGTAAAACTAGGCGGAGATAAGATCGCAACGCAAGTTCGTATTCAATTTGCCGGCAGCGCAGTTGTTGAAAAATAATTAAAAATGCAATTAAAATCTACCATAAATCCGTCAGCCGCCCCGCCTAGCGTGTAAACAAACTCAAATTAAAACCAAACTATAAATAAATGCGTCGTTATGTTGTTTAGTGTACAGTGCAACCTATCTTTTCAGTTGATGATGTCGCTAGTGGTGAGTATATTATTGACAATTTAAGAAAATTTGCTATGGCAATCGATTAGTTCCAATTTTGTCCGACTGAACAGATAACTTTGTGGCACTGTAATCGTATATCGACGCTCCTGGATTTTAATGGCTTGGTTACTATGTCTATGACACCCAATCACACCGTATTAAATGTCTAATGGAATCTCTTTGGTTTGTCCCGATAAGAAATCACCGACACAACAATGAAAAAGTATTTTGTAGAGTAAATAAATAACGTTTGTTTTTTTATTGTTGACTGAGGTGATTGAGTTTTAAAGAGACTTTAGATAAATACTCAACTCATGAAGATTTTTTTTTAAGGTGTTAAGATAAAATTATATTCTTGGTATATTCAGTGGGGTGCAATAGGAGGGAATTATATGTCCAGCGCGGCGGATGCTGATATTCTTAGTGTAGACATTTCATTTATAATTTGTTATTATTTTCTGTTTCTTAAATAGGTACGTTGGTTTAACTCTTTGATCGCAGTGTGGGTCACTGGGACCCCAAACATGTTCACTGCGTGACGTTCAAAATTAAACAAACAAAAAACATTATGTATATAAACACACATAAACATATACACATACACATAAACATAGGAACCTATATTTAGAACAGTTAGGCAGAGGTGTAGGTATTATATCCACCTTCACCAGTTACCATGTGTTCATGGTAACTGGTGAACAAGACGGTTGCCATACAGGCACTAAATGCTGTTTAACCCCAATAACATTCTGCCTAGCCTGGCTATCGCACCCAGGACCTCATGCAGCAGTTTACGATTACGGTGCATTAATTAAAACAACAATAAATAATTATTTTATAGTATCCTAGCAATAAAATACGTTGCATTTCCGTCGTAAAGATATTAATTATCATATTAATTTATAGCCAATGTTTCGAACATCTCAGTTAATGAACAAAATTAATTGTTTCGCATAACACGTACGGTGTAATAGTACACAGTCACTTGGCGAATGAGGATTATAAAATATTGCAGCGGCAATCAAAATTTTTCTCCGAGATGCCGTACCCTTTCTTCTTCTAACGCAAAGGAGTGAAAGAGATGACTATCTTCGCTAGGCGCAAAGTGAAACAGGTGCCCACAGCCCTTTTATGAGGAGGCAGGTGTATTTGTTTAAAGTATCAAATCGTCCAATTAATACCTTTTGAAAGAAGACCTTTTGTATCGATCCTGATTATTTCGGGGTATATTGTGTAACTTTTTGTTACAATTTAGACCAATCAATGGGCTATTAAAGTGGAACAGAAACGACAGGAAAAACTTTTCAAACATTTTATTGTTACAAAACTATTCAAAGTTTATTAAAATAAGACATTTGAGCTTTTTATGCTCTTGAATTAAAGGGTGAAATTTAAATATTAGATTATAAAATTCGTTATTTTTTTTTGTTTTAAAAACACCAGTTTAATTAAAACACTTCATGTATTTTAGAATAATAGCTTTCGAGAGTTATACTAATATTATTAAATACTACATAGAACGGTTTTACTCACAGATGTCACAGATCGATACGGAGAGAGTGTAGTCGCGACAACACTCGCTTGAAAATGGACTCCGTTTGAGTCCGAAACTTGTTGAACATTCCTGAAATCAATCCGTGAGTGAAGCCGCTAAAGAATTTAATAATTAATTCAAATGTAAATAAAAAAGAGGAATAAATAATTAAATTTCACCCTGCACAATTTCAATTATAATCCAGCAATATCACATAAAGCCATTAAATTAAAATATTGTATGCTATTCCATGTTTGGTAAACTGCGGTTTTAAAATACATTTTAACCGACTATCAAAAAAGAAGGTTAACGATTCGATGCCTGTTTTTTATATGATGCAAAATTAACTCTGTTTATGTGATTGTCACCTCATCACAACACAATTAAACTACCTACTGAATTATTTCTTATTGAAATTTGACTAAGAGAATGTCCAGGACTCAGAAAAGGGTATAGGGTACTTTTAATCCCTAAGACACTGCTATTGAAGTAGCCGGCCGAAGATTACTATAGTTATTAGTTTTTCGTATTATGGATGCAAAAAAAGATTAGATAGCTAACAGTTTTATTTATCAGTCTATTTTTACTGGCTTCAAAATAAGAAGTAGGTACAATCGACTACAAAAACACCTAAACTGTATGAAAGAATGTATTTAAACCAAGACACAAGAGAGAACACCAAATACAATCTCTCATATTGTCCAGATATACCCGATTTTTTTATACTTATAAACCATCTTAGCACAGCTTTTAATCGGAAAATGCATTTAAAAAATACAACTGTATTTAAACAAAAGCAGTTTTAAGCTTAAATTTAATTTGTTGTTACTGCTTTTTAAAATAACATTTGTTTAATTATTTACAACCATTTTTCGTATAAAAGTTGTGCTAAGATTGTTTACAACTTAAGACAAGTATAAAAAAATCGGGTGTACTTTTGTTGCCAACTGTAGGTATTATTTATCTACTGAACACAATATTATTTTTATAATATTTCTATCTATATTCTTGAAGTGCTAACTTATTACAGTGATCTATAATTTCATTCTATTTCATTTCTAAATCTGCAATTAATTACATAACTGCGATTAATCTATTTCATTAGGCACCAGCTAAATTTAAGTAATTTCAATATTTTGATATGATATTGAGAATAATAATACATTTACATACATATTACCTACATCATCATAAATAGTAAATATCAAAGAAAAGCTTAAAACTAATAGAATAAAAAAAAATATTGTCCTAGCTATAATTAAATGAATTCAGTACTAAACATCATAAATCTTGAATTTATCTAACAGAAGCGATGTTATTTACTTACAGTCTATCATTGATATACAAAAAAAAAAACCATTTGTGCATTAAAAATTAAATGTGTTATACTTTTGCCAAAAAAATACTCTGATACAAGAGTATTGACAGATGATGATATTTTTTAATCTATGCAAGTCTCATATCATTTTAAATAGCGCGAAGAGACACTATGCAGGTAATAATCACAAAAAAACCATTTGTGCATAAAAAAAGAAAATTGTAATACTTTTGCCAAAAAAAGAACTGCAAAAGTCGAAACACTGAATTAAATAATTAATTAAAAGTACCAGAGTAACAGACATTACCAAGGCATCTCTTTGTAGAAAAGGAACTTGAAATTGATAGCGAGTTCAATTCCCGCTGGTATACCTACATCTTTTTAAATTTCCTTTAAGTTCACTGATAAGTATTTTGAATTTGTGCTCGACCCGAAATAATATAAATATGATTTCGATACTCAAAAGTTTTTGAAGTTAAAAAAGTTACTGTGTGACAGAAAGCCTCGCGTATCTCAAAATTGAAACCGATTCCAAACAATTTCTTGCTTAACTCACTTGAGAGAAAAATTGACAGTTACTTAAATATCCAGTTATTTGCAATATTTATTTCGCAGTAATATCGACCGATATCAAATCATCAATTTTCATTGTCCTAAACAATATTGTCACAAAAAAGTAAACATAGAACGCAACTATTTACTAAAAAAAACGAATTAAATTTATTCTAATTGCCTTTGCGGCCGACGAGAACGAAGCTTAACCTTCAACTAAGAGGCCTGATTGGCTGCTGCGGTTGCTGCAGCCACGCTGGCATTAGTGATTGGTGGTTGCGGCAAAAGGAGATCCGCCAACCGACCAGCTTCGCGAAGTCCTGACAGGAACGCGCCGTGTACTGTTGCTGGGTAGTTGCGCATTGTATGTTCACCTAGATAAGGATACAAGTAAGTATATAGAAAATGTGCGCCTACTATACATCAGTGATGTTAATCCTTTAACACTGCAATGGGGGATAGTGAATGAGTCATTCAGTTATTATTATTATTATTTATTATTTAAGCCTGTATCGTCCCACTGCAGGACAAAGGCCTCCCTTTCCTTCTATTCAGTTTTTAAAATAATTTTATTATCACCCTGGCACAGTCAAAGTGCTAACGACAACAATAGCGGAATAGTCAATTTCCATTCCATCTTAATCATTGTTTACAGGGCCGATCGACCGCTAAAGCAAGATATTCCTAACTCTTTGAGATGTCAATTTGCAAATACAAGAAAGATCTAAAGTTTTTTTGACCGCTTTGAATTAAAATGCCTGTAAGTCGAAAGGTTAAAAGGAGAGATTGTCACTTTTGTATAGTAATTACATTTTATGACGATAACGCTGAAAGCTTACCAGCAAAGAATAGTCTATTCTCTCCAGGTGAACCTGGTACTGGAGCAGCCAAGAGATCGTAGTCAGTCCCAGAAGAACCAACAGCAACGAAGCTGTAAGAGCCTCGAGCAAAGGGATCAGCGCGCCATCTGTTGTAAGCATTATTATTATTATCCTTCTACTCATCCATACAAATGCCAAAGAAGTGTGAAGAATTGAAGAAGAATTAGGATAAATAAGATCATCAATAAACCAGATCCAGATCCCACAGGTTTTCGGACTCAAAATCGGACCATAGGACCAATTTATAGTTCTGTAAGTCTTGTCTAAAATTAAAAACGATATCAATTTTTTTTCTTACCTAGTGACCACGCATTCTTTAGGTTGAGGAACAGCAGCATGTCCAAAAATGCTCTTCAAGACAGCGATACATCTACCAACAATGACGTCATCCGTCACGTTTTCCATAACAGCCGCCGCTTCACCCGCCACCAAAGCCAACAAAACCGGAGCGCTATACAAATTCCAGAATAGAAACAGTTCACCTAAAACAAAGATAGATTTAATATTAAAATTGAATTATTCATATAAACAGTAGCTACCTCTATTAAATTTAAATTTTGTCCCTACAAATTGGCCTGTAGCGGACTGTTTTTAAGCGATAATTAATACTTTAGGTCGTTTATTTAACGTACCGTTCGATATGTTAGGGACTAATCAAACTCCTTACAGACCTTCGTTACAATAAACGTTCACAAGCTCTAGCCTTGAGGACTAACGATTAATTAATGCGAGTTTGAATCGAGGTTCAAAGCCACTCTCCGGTATAGTTCATAATAATTATGAACAGAACATTCTTGTGAACAAATACAGCCCTCGTAATATTATAGTCAAAATCACGGTCTTGTTAAATAGAACGTCAAACGTACAATGAATGGTTCCAGCAAATATTTACAGTTCAATACGTACATTCGTTAAAACCACAATGTATTGCTTTACATTTGTAGGAACAACGTTGATCGTAATCTTTAGTACCTAACTATTGGAATTAATTTAGATTGTATGATACGTAAAAACCATGGTGGGCGAGTGTTCTCACATAATTCTTTACGCGTCTGAGAGATACATGCACATCAGATAGAGTCGGTCCTTAAACGCTACACGGGCCAAAAATGTTAAATTGGCCACGATTTAAAAAAATCACGAGCCTTTACATTGTTCCGGCATTCCCAGAGCAAACGTGGGGGGCTTAATGAAGTTAGTACAGTATACAACAAAGAGCTAAGGAGGTGAACTAAAGCATAACGTAAAAAAGCTTGTCTCGGCTCGTTGCGGTGATTTATTGCGAGCGGCGCCCCTCAGGGTTCCTCAGTAGCGTTAAATTATTCAGCTTTTAATTCGTTATCGCCGCCACCGACGTTACTGCGTTCTACACTATTTACACCTGAATATAATTCATGATTTCGTTACCGGCCTCGACTAGGATAAAAGAAATAATAGATGGTTTCACCGTAATATATTACGGTGTTGTAGAGAGAGCTCACAATCTGACCAAACTTAAGACAAGTAAATTGAGAGATTAGACTCACTGTACCATGACTATATAAATCAAATAGATCGGGATATCGCTTGAATGAAGATAAATAAAACCTTTTCAAATTTGGAAGATAAAAGATAGTGATTCCATAATAAATACTTCTGGATTCGAAGTTCTTCGAGATTTTGATTTAAAAACTAAAATAAGTTACTAAATCTCATAATATTGCATAGTAGGTACTTACACCTAAACAAGCGTATATGTTTGAACCGAAAACTTGACATAAATCTTATGACTCTGTTGTAACACAAGCTTCTGCCAATTGATTGTCTATGATTTAGAGCGGTACAAAGCCGCTGATGGAATAAACTTGCTCCTGATATACGAGCTAACGTCGGAAATTCACATATCGAACACGAAGCAGCGTTCACAAACTAAGGGACCTTCTCTACTAGGAAATCACTGGCTTGGATATCTGCGTTTGATTAAATATTCGATTTCGGTATGACGAGTGTCATACCGAGAGTCAATGAGTGACACCAACCAAAGAGCCAAGCTAACATACTCGTAGATTTGCTATATTATAGCAATATAGATTTGCTATATTATAGCAACA
Source organism: Protodeltote pygarga (assembly GCA_936450705.2). NCBI lineage: Eukaryota > Metazoa > Arthropoda > Insecta > Lepidoptera > Noctuidae > Protodeltote > Protodeltote pygarga. The sequence continues at coordinate 9,382,487 of OW388257.2, read as the reverse complement.
TAGATTTGCTATATTATAGCAACATAGATTTGCTATATGACAGCCAATTTATGTTGACTTGGCTCTTATCTAAACATATAATAAAATCGTAACGAAGTAAAAACTGTACATTGAATATTTTTGGAAAAAAGTAACTGCTACTACATGTTCGGGGAACGATACTGGAGCGGAATATTGTATACGTTTTTAGAAACTTTGTCTGTCTGTTTGTCTGTCACAGATTGGCGCAAAAACTACTGGACAGATTTAATTAAAATTCGGCAAAAATATTTGTTAAATACCAAGTCAGGCTTTAGGATGCAGATTATAACAATCATTATAGGGGATGAGTAAGTAGTATTGTAATAAATAGGGTTACCGAAATTCGCGTGGACGAAGTTGCGGGCGGAAGCTAGTATATTATATAATGTTTGTTTGTATGATGGGATTTGTGTTTTATGTCCTAGAATTTGTTACAATGTGCTCTCAGACAAAAATGCTGTTCATGTAAACTGAAAAAGTGGATTGATTGTCTTTTTTTTTTTCAAAAACCTAATGCAACGATGACAAATGAAGGAAATGTTTTCTTGGTGATAGTAAACACAACAAGAGAAGATGTTCTCTAACAAATAATTTGATCTGAAACAACGTAGTATAATTGAGTCAATTAGCTAATATCAAACCTCTGCTTGCGGTGGTCGTTCCGACGTGGCCAAAGAGATTTGCGCTTGGATCCCAAAATGTTCTCTCGAAACACAGAACAACTTTGTTTAGGTTTCCGTATCCGAGACGTTTGATAGCAGCAACCTGTAATAGAATATTTACATGAAATAATCACGTAGCGATGTCGTGCCTGTTAGAACATAATAATGAAGGGATTCTTGTAATCATTGTTTTTTGATTTATCGCATAATAATACGGACTTTTATCTACGATGTATTTAAATTCGGCGCAATTACCGGGTATTTTTCGTACTAGCCACGGAAGTTAGCTACGGGTTGGTTTACTCCGTACTGCTACTGCTCTTAGCCTTATTATTTCCAAACTTTTTTGAGGTCGGATTCTAATCTGAAGCTGAATATCAGTTTTCTACGGAGCGACTGCCTCTCTGCCCCGCAACGCAAAGGAATAGGATAATATCGATTGTCAAAGATCTTCATAATAGACGGTTTCAACATTAGCATATGAATAAAAGTATTAGTAGCAAAAATAACAAACATTAAATTAACATAATAGCTGCTTGCTACTTACACGACTTACGTATCAACCTCAGATCGGATATAGTCTCCCGTAATATAAATATTTAACAGTGAATATATCAAAGCACTGCACAAACAAAAGGGTCAAACCTTCCAATCAGGTAACGGCGGATCGAACTTGACGAAGTTCTGTTGATTTTGTCCATTGTTCGCAACAGCTACCTTTAATACGCCTAAGGGAAGCGTACATAGGATCACATCACCTGCAAAAACATTGTATTAGGTATAGAAAGATATTAAAGCCTCAAATACATATTTCGACATTCAACAACGTATAAAAGGACCTTTAGAATTTTTCTACCTAAAGTCTAAATAATATAACCAATTTTAGCACATCTTATTTACTAACAGTACCTATGTTGAAAAATACAACCAAGTTAAATAAGAGACGCTGTAACTGGTCTAAAAACTTTTGTATTACATTGTTTTTCAACAAATTTTTCGCGTAAAAGATGTTCCAAGATTGTTCACATCTTACAACAAGTTAGAAAACATGGATTAAACATACGCGACAGATGCACTTTTGGTAAGATATTTACTGACAAACAAACTTATATTGTTATTCCATGGACCAGCATAGCAATTAATCAATAGAGTCAGTCAACAGGATAGAATAGTCGATCTGTGGGTAGTGATAAGCTTTCAATGTGCATTCAAATCGCTCGTTATTCATAATTGAATGGGTGAGAATCTTGCAAACTACATTTATGTATTGAGAACTTGTCTAGCTTTGAAGCAAAGACTCACAATTTCAATGACTCAATAATTAGGTACGTAGTTAAGAGTTGTTTACTTCCTATAATCAGTAGAATCATTCATTTCCCTTACAATCAGGAATCAGGTAGGCAGCTGCGTCGCAGTTTATGAGGACTATTTTATATTTTAATAGATAATGTTTTGATTGTTTTAACCGTGTTTACTTTGTTAAATTGCTTTATTAGACTATAAAGGAAGTATGGTAAAACTTTTATTAAGAACAAGTATAATATCCTGATAATAATGGATTATTATGTATAGCGTAGTATAAATTAAAAGTAGGTATGCCACACACATTATTAAGCTCTTAGAGTATTTATTTATTCTAAGATTAAGCTTATTTTTTTGAAGCATTAACGCTTGCTAAGCGAAAAGACACAAAAAATAATAATTATAAAAGGAATAAAGAAGTATTTTAACACAGTTACAGATTAAATTAATATTGTAATATGAAAGTTTACTTAGACAAAGATTTTTTTAAAGATTACACGTTTTTAAAACGGATTAAATACTATTGTTAATTCATTGCCAGTTATAAACTACGTTTAGTTTAGTTTTACGTTTAGTTCATCGGGAAGGTAGTTTAAAATCGATTGCAATTTTGTACCGAACTCAGAAGATAGAAAAGGAAGCGAGTTAATAAAAACAATGTAAAAAGTTCTTTTATATTGTAGTTTCAATCATTGTTGTGTTATTTTTAGCAAAATAAATTTCCCTTACCGTTGGATTCACAAAGCTTAACAACGCGTAGAATCAGTAAAATGAAAGGGATATAGGGTGGTACCAATCAATGTAAAAGCTGAGGTCTGACCTCACACAAAGCCTGCAAAATGCTAAATAAAGATTTCCTTATACCAAACACACGTGGTACTATCTATTTTACCTGACTAGAAAGGGGATATCGAATCGATTCTTCGGGTAAAAGGATTGTGTTGAGAATCAGACTGTGTTCCTTGAATCTATATTATGAACGTAATGAAAGTTTAAACATAGAATTTATTTTGCTTTTAAATTTGTGTTGTGACTTTTTTTGTTCGTTTGAACCTCAAAACATAAATGGCACTGCGCCAATTTACCGCCAGTATGTTTTTGTTCCTTACTCAAGCAGAAGAAAATGTCGATAAAGTTTAGGAGAACAAGATAACAGTAGCCAATGTCCTTTTCCGTGACATAAACATCCTCTTCACCTACAAACTTTTCTCTTGAAATAAACAAACATACAATCAGTTTTCTTTATTTATCGTATTAGTCGTGACAAAGTTTGTATGTGGAAAACTTTGGCGCTGTGCAGTTGTATGTAAACTAGATAAGTGAGTCAAGTTGTGATAATATTAGTCGTACTAATTTACTACTAAAACAGAAGTAAACTCTTACATATTACTCTCAATTTTATTCTACCTAAGTGTAACAATATAAAGAATTTTGGCCCATATGAAAATTAAATTGAAAAAATACAACAAAGTTAAATTAAAAGCAATTAAGCTTACACTTTCTATCTTAAAATAACTTTTAAAATATTTTTTTAACAAATTTTTAACGTAAAAGATGTTTCAAGTTAGTTTACATCTGTGGACAAGTGGGAAAACATGATTAAACATACTTGACAGAGGCACTTTAGGTAAGATGTTTACTGATAAACAAGGTTTTATTTATACTTCTAAAGCCTTCAGAAGTGGAATTGGCTATCGAGATTTTAGTGACTGAAATCTAAGTTTTGTTAAATCAATTTTTAATTAAGGAAACAATGTTTTTTTTTATGATACCGGGAAAAGATATCGACCCAATACTTACCTCGATACTCTGTGTTTAATTTCTACTCATCTCATAATATCTCTCGTAACATCAATGAAAAATGTTAGTACTTATACAATGTTTAGATTTGTTAACATCATGAAATTATAATATAATCAATAATAACCTAGATTTTGATTCAGTATTATTTTTAAAAGATATTAGTTATTCTTGTTTATTCATAAAATAAAAGTAGTTCATACACATACATTTGATAGGATCAAATATGTTAATATGTTACCGATTACATTATTATTGTTAATCAATTTGGATCTAGTTGGTGAGTATGCTTTATTGATTTTTTGGATTATATTATTTTAATGACATAATTGAATAGAACACAAAACAACCAAATTCTTGTAATTGTTAGAAGAGACTTGTACCCCGTTGTAGTACTTTCAACAACAGCAAAGTACTTATTTACATAAGAGATTCTATGTCTATGGGTAATATTTTTGTTCCGTAAAGTTCAAAAACAGTTATAACAAACAGCAAAGCACACAAAAGACAATCAGCGCCTAACTGCTAATTTTAGCACTTACCATACCGCTTTTAACAAAGCCGAGAGCACTTATCTCCGTGTAATGATGACATCAGTGTCAATATACTTTTGTTAGCAATTCTATTGTTCAACTAAAACTAACAACTAAGATTCACAAAGCGTAAATGAGCCGAAAATTACTAAATATAATCTAGCACCGCCTCTTAAACATCTATCTGTCTTGTCTACGATAGACTCCGCCTGTATGCAAATGTGGCGGAAGAGCCTCCGGCCAGGCGACTGCGGCGGCTGTGGTGAAGAAGGGGGGAGGAGCAGAAACCGCCGGGTCAACACAGGCCCGACCGTATTTTTGCGCCTCGTCAAAGTAAAATTAACGCGTTAGAATTGCAAATCATTCCGCGACAAAGAAATGACAAGGAGCCGAGCCGACGGCGTTGTGGATTTTTCTCATAACGCCCATTATCTCGCTTTGTTTTTTTTTTACCCGCAAACGGCACTTCCTTAACATTAAGGCCACATGAATTTGATTTTTCTATTTGGAACGGAAAATACGGACGCTAACGCAATATGGATGTGTGCCGTTGGCTAAAATCGATCGCGAATGCTTTTTTCACATTGTTCTCTCGTTACGGCACTCTATTCTGGAATACGTGTGCAGCAATAATGTAATTTTAATTCATACTTAAAAGTAGAAATTTTTAAAGATATTTCACGCTAGTCGTTATTATCGTAGGTTGGTAAGAATATTCTTTAATAAAAGATATTTATTACCTTTGTACGTTTGCGGCTGACTTGGGTTCCGGGTGCTGACGGCTTTCACAGTGACTCCTGGACCTCCATATTGTATTTCTGTGACAGCGGTACCCAGCCTGATGTCCAAACCATCCGCGAGAGCCACTGGCACACATGAGTAACCGTTGCGAACTGAAACAAAGTGGGCAACTTTTAAAAACTGCCTTTTTAATAGAATTTGGCTGCGACATTGCCCGCGTGGAGGTCGGACCGGGATAAAAGGTATACCATGTGTTAATTTAGGACATGGTATCTGCAATGAGCTAAATTTCTTACACGTTATTGAGTAATAAACATCTCCAATAACTTTAACGTTTATAATATTTAATTACCTTTAACATTAGTAGGACAGGATAGAGGGGGTTTTAAGCTTTCGATTTTATTAATTGTCACTTAACAGCAATATTTCTATTTGACACAAGTAATCAGTGAGGAGCACATTTATAAGCTGCAATAGATTGCTACCTACAGCTTACCATCCATAAAAATAACTTAGTCGCGAGAAGAAAAGTCGCAAAATACCTACCTACCATACAGTGACTTATGTGGGTTTTAGTTCAAACACATGCCTATTTCATTCCAAAAAAAAGTTTAATAACTGCGTGTATTGCAAATTTAAAGTACATTCAAGACAAAGTAAAGCCATCGTTACTTTTGCTGCTGTCTAGCAATTACAATGTGAATATTAAAGAGAATGCTTCCCACATTCGCAGAATCGACGGTTATTTTAAGGCAATTATAAAAAATATACACTTCAGGCTAGATATGGAATTGCATGGCAACTAATTTGTTACCTATAATTTTACACAAGATGTAAAAACGAACCCGGCAAACGAACCAATGGCCGATGATCGTTATACCCCATCGATAGCAACGTGTAATTATATTTCTACCATTGCTATATATTTTCTACTACTGCTGCGTAAACCTAACAATCTAATAAACTTTACAGTACCACATACAAGTTACGTGGTAATTATTTATTTATTATTTATTTATTATTTATTATACACTTTATTGTACACCAAAAAAAATATAACAGTACATGTAACAAATCATACTTAGGTACAATGGGCGGCTTTATCGCACACAGCGATCTCTTCCAAGCAACCTTTGGATGGACAGGAATGTTAATAAAAGACAACGGGCGGTCAAGTGTACAAGATATAATATACAAGATATACATACTTAAATTTAATAAATAAAATACATATTACTTTACATAAATTAAATAATTAAATATATATATATATATGTAATAGAAATACACTAATATACACACATCAAAAGTGTCTAGGGATATTTCAATTAAACCGAAATAAATAAAATTCTATTAACTTTTTGTTAAGACACCTACACATTAAAATAAACCTTGTTTAATAGCCTATCTAATCTGATAATAAACTTTTAGATAAATTTAAATTTTTTAAAAAACTTAGAAGAAGAGGAAAATCTCAGACAAAATTTCAATCTTAACTTTATTTTTGAAACATCAAAACCTAAACAAAACAACATTTTTTTTTTTAAAACGCATCTCCGGTGTTTATTTAATCATGCCACGTAGACACTTGACCAGGAACGAAATGTTAAGAGCAGTGGGCATGATTCAAGCTGGCGCTAACCAAATTACGGTTTCTGAAGCTATGAGGACCAGTCAGAGCGTTATATCCAGGCTTTGGTCATGTTATCGTGTCACGGGGGAAGTGGTGGAACGGCACCAAGGACCTCAACGCATTACAACACATGTACAGGACCGATTCATAGTAAATACTGCACGAAGTCAACCAAATGTAACGGCGATGCAATTGGTTCAAAGGCTACAGAGAGAGTATGGTTTGCTGGTAAGCGGTCAAAGTTTGAGAAAACGACTGCATGAAGTCAACCTACGTGCTCGTAGGCCACTTCGGGTACCAGCGCTAAGGAGAAGCAATCGAGGAAGAAGATTACAATGGGCTATTGCACACGAAAACTGGAACCTTTCTCAATGGTCACTTGTGCTTTTCTCTGATGAATCCAGGTTTGGATTTCATCTTGATTCGCGAAGAGTACGCCTTTGGAGAGAACCTGGACGTTGGAATCGACTGCAGCACCCACAACAAGTTCATGCATATCAAGGTGACACGATTATGGTTTGGGCAGGAATTCGTCTCGGCGGTAGAACGGACCTCGTTTGGATACAAGGCAATATGACTGCTCTATAATAACGAGATGAGGTGCTAGAGCCTGTAATCTTGCCCCACAGACAGCAAATGGGACAAAATTTCCAGCTAAAGCACGACATTGCCCGTCCACATACGGCGCGTATCGTTGCAAGTTGGTTACAACAGCATGATATCCAAGCTTTAGACTGGTCTGCACAATCCTCTGACTTAAATCCTATTGAGCGTGCATGGAATATGCTTCAGAGAACAGCTCTTAGGAATTTCCCTGAAGATATTGTGCATGAAAACCAGCTTTTCTTGAATCTAAGCAGGACTTGGGGCAGTATTCCACAACAGGATATTGACACCCTTGTTTTGAGTATGCAGAACCGCTGCAGATGTGTCAGGAGAGTCTTAGGTGGATTCACGAATTATTAATTTAAAATTTTCAACAAATTTTTAAAAAAAATAGTTGTTTTGTTTAGGTTTTGATGTTTCAAAAATAAAGTTAAGATTGAAATTTTGTTCGATTTTTTCCTTTTCTTCTAAGTTTTTTTTAAAATTTGACTTTATCTAAAAGTTTATCATCAGATTAGATAGGCTATTAAACAAGGTTTATTTTAATGTGTAGGTGTCTTAACAAAAAGTTAATAGAGTTTTAGTTATTTAGGTTTAATTGAAATATCCCTAGACACTTTTGATGTGTGTATATATAAAAATTTTAGTAGTAACAATAAATTATTATTAGACAGTATGTTAAAGCGACAGGAAATGTTCCTTAACCAATTTCTTAAATACTGGCAGAGATTGTGCTTGTCTCACATTAAGTGGCAAATCGTTCCACAAGCGAACAGCTTGAACAGCGAATGATTTGTCCAAAAACTTAGTATAGTGCTGAGGCATTTTTAATTTTAGATTTTCCGACGATCTCAAGGACTTGGAGTGTGTGTCACACAGGAAATCAAAGCGAGATTTAAGATAGGAAGGGGAAGAAGGATTAAAAAGGATATTATATAGTAGGGAAAGGATATGGGCATTCCGGCGAAGACGGATAGGAAACCACTTGAGCTTTGCACGAAATTCTGACACATGGTCATATTTGCGCAGACCAAAAATAAATCTGATGCCGAAATTCTGCAGGCGCTCAAGTTTGTTAACTTGCTCCTCAGTAAGGTCAAGATAGCTCACATCAGCATAATCTAGAATAGGAAGAAGAAGAGAGTGTGCTAGCGCAACTTTGGTAGCAGTGGGAAGAAAATTTCGAAGCCGCATCAAAGATCCAGCAGATGCAAACATTTTACGGCTAACCTCTTGTAACTGCGCAGTCCAGGACAGCGTATTATCTATAAAAATCCCCAAATTCTTCACTTTATCACAAAAAGGAATGGGAATATTATTAAAAGAAACTTGAGGAAGTACTGACCAGTCGATCCTGGAAACCATCCTGGAACTTCCAACTACAGTCACTTGTGTCTTCGTGGGGTTGACCTGCAGACCGAACTTTCTACTCCAGTCACTGATACGCACCAGATCGCAATTTATGGCAGATATCGCGTCAGACAATTCTCCAGGAGGAGCTTGGCAGTAAATCTGTAAATCGTCTGCATATAGGTGGTAGGAAGAAGTAAGTTGTTGAGAAATGGAATTTATAAAAATTGCGAAAAGTAAAGGAGATAGAACGCCACCCTGAGGGACACCGGCTGTATTATTACACCACGAGGATATAGTATCTTCGATACAAATACGTTGCCGACGTCCCAACAGGTAACTATGAAACCATTCAACCACAGATGGAGATATGTTAAGAGAACAGAGTACGCCAAGCATGATATCGAAATCCACAGTGTTGAAAGCGTTGCTAAAATCTAGCAACGCAAGTACCGTTAAGTTTCCGATTTCCATGCCTGACCTGATATCCTCCGTAATATTGACTAGGGCTGTGGTAGTGCTGTGTCCAGGACGAAAACCGGATTGGAAAGGATTGAGTAGATTATGTTTGGAGAGGAAAGTGCTGATTATACTAATTATCCCCTAGCAGTTAATTTGATTTTTAATAAGTACTGAAACATTTGCGTTTGAAATATTGTATTTAATTATTTACAAGGTGCTCGGTGTATGTAACAAGATGAAGTTCTACTATTTGATCATTTGCATTAGGTATAATAGGAAACTAGGTAGACCTTTTTAACCGACTTCAAAAAGCAGGAGTTTATCGGATGTAAACGTTTTTTTTTTCGTACAGCCATTTTCTCCAAGAACTACATCTTGTTTTTAAAAAGATGCCAGTATGCGAGAGATACGCGTACATAAATTATATTATATAGGTATAGTAGCATCCAAGAAAACATTTGTTGACTGGTAGGTATTTCTACCGCCACGCCACCTATCGTGTTCAATTATAAGCAAGAATGTAAACCATCCAGAGACTCATACAAATCCACAAAAAAAAAACATCAAAATCGGTGTGCAAACTAATCAAACTGAATTAATCGACATCTAATTTAGCTTAAAGCATTATACAAAGGGATCTTAGATCTTGTAAAGCTAAATAAACTCTTTAGTACAACTTTCTTGGCTTTGTCTCGAGAGCCTGGTCCAGTTGGATAACTGGCACACGCGACGATATCACAATGCAGTTTTCAATTAGCCTGATAGTGTAGCACTATTGTGTTTTAATAACTTTAAGTGGTTTTCTTACTCCAGTATGTTAGTTTAGTATACAGAATATCACAGAATATATTATTTATTTTCATAGTATCTATCTTTTTGGAGAGACAAGCTGGGGAGGTGACTATATTACTGATACTGATGATGATGTCCTCCTTGACGTATCCGTCAACGGCGAACCTTGTCAGCTCCGGATATGGGAACGAAGATGACTAGCAAAACCAAACTTTGTTTGGAAAGTCCTTTTACATGGCACACAGTACAGTTGTCCAAAAGAATCATATGTATAGGCGTAAGAGGGCTTAGGACGGGTTTTTTCCTGAAGACGTTTGGAATCGAGATCCTTGAGACGATTTTCTTCAAAAGATGCTACTGACTTATTTAGTTTCGCCATTCTGGTCTCTGTTTCGCAAGTTCTTCCCAGCCCTTTACAGGGTAAATTGCACACGGTAAGATGACACTGATACTAAACACGAATCAGTAAAAAAAACAATATAACAAAGAACTAGAAATAATACAAAATCGCTCGTTTAGGAGTTGGTGCCGAGGGCTAAGATAAGGTGTTTTAATCTTGGCACCGGCACCAAAACAAAAGTTTTTGTATTATTTCTAGCTATTTAGTGTTTGAAGTCGATTAAATTTTTTATTTAGTATTTTTTTGTATTGATTTTTTTACTGATATAGTATTCACAGTGACATAGTCACCTCCCTGAATATGGCACGGTTACAGATCAACAGCTTGTATAAGTACTGACACACCTCTGGTATTTGTTATGATGAAACGAAAACGTTGCCTTCCGAAATTTAAATAAAAACATTTGATACTTCTTTGATACAATGATGAAGAATGCAAATGGTACTAACCATTATGTAATTACTTCGACAAGAAAAGTCGTTATAATTATGCTGATATTTTAAAGCGACAATTGCTTCGCGCGAACTATTTGCCTCGTAAGTAGACAAAGATGTGAAGAGATAATTACTATTATTACGTTGCAGACCAGCAGGTGTTGCAAAAAGCGACAAGGCGTTTCGTTTAGAATAGTCAACAAGATTCTTAAGTAGTATATAACATAGCCATAGTAAAATTAATAACCATTCGTGTTTGATGGCTTGTACATCTTACGATAATTTGTTAACTAATGCTATTGGAACTCCTTATTAAAGTGACGATAATTTTCAATATAATAATATTGTAGTAAGTTGATCGCCGACCTGTTGTTCTACCTTTCATCAAAGGGGTCACCGACAAGATTGGTCATATCTTGAAGCGTGCTTCAATCAAAACCTATTTCAAGCCACATAGAAAGATTAGCCAAATATTGAGACCGGTGAAATGTCATATTCCCTTACAAGATGTCTATAAGACAAAGTCTATAAGATTGACTGTGATTGTGGGCTATCTTACATAGGCCAAACAAAGCGTAGTATAGCCACCAGGGTAAAAGAACATATAGCTGACGTCAAAAATAGACGCTCAACAAAGTCTGCAGTATGTGAACACACTATAGACAATACCAACCATTATCTTCGCTTTGATCGTCCACAAGTCCTCGCAAAGAAAAACCGGTATACGGCCAGAATGCTCCGCGAGGCTATTGAAATTAAAAAATATCCAAATTTTAATAGAGAAGATGGTTGGCAAGTACCACCTGTTTGGAACCCTGTTATGAAAATGATAAAGTCCCAAATGTCACACCATACTGTTAAAAATCAAGACACAGTGAGCGACTACTGCTTAAAATGAAAAATGTTTTGTTTATTGTTTATTGTCTTTATATTTTGACATTAGTTTTGTATAATTCATAGTAGGGTGCTGCTGGAGAGTTTGTTTCGCCGTTTCTTCTCTTTTCAGCCAAAGCACTAGGAAACGGTAGTAAAAATCTTAATAATAGCCTTTAAAATTTTCAATAAAATTAAAAATTCACATAATATCTATGGGCAAAAACTAAATAAAGTTGACGGTAGATCAAAAATAATTTTAAATAACTGTTCAGACGCTTGTCAACCTCAGTCTGCCTGCGACCACGAGTGCTGCAAAGTACTCGAAACGTCAGGATTGTATTAATCAAAATAAAAACGCGAACTATATCCGTTTAAAAGTTGTTTCATTATGTTTCATTATAATAATATTGTCTTAAACTTTCAATATAATGTTTTACAAATTACCGTAGATGTTAATATTCTAGATATCAATTTTAAAAACTGAGAAAGTGCGAGTCTTACTGTACCGTTAAATAGAATTTCAACCTAATAAACCAATGCAGATATAAATTTTGCAATTTCCTTTTTAACTAAAACTAAATAATTATCTACAATTCATTTTATTTTTCTTCTATGTTTACCAAAACAGCTATAATTCATAATTATTTCAATTTTTTTTGGCTCTCAGATTTTGGAAATAAAGGGTGAAATTAAAATAAATTTTCGAACTATTTGGGCATAAATCAAAAAATAATAACTTTAAAAATAAATAAAAAAGCCTTTTGAAATGATTCCCATCACATATAGGTACGGGAGGAGGCCCTCTCAAATTAATCATTTTATTAAATTTTATTTCGTTAAGTACTCGAATTCAAACCGAATATCAGCTTATGGTTTCTTTTTTCTACGGAACCCTAAAAATTTCCTGTATACAATTAATTTTGAAAGCCCTTAAACAAGCCAATATTCTGCAGACGGCGTTTACGAGCAGTATTGTCTGTTCATAGGTACAGTTCATGCGCTCAACTGGTTTGCAGTACACCTTCACACTGTTTTAGAAGCATGTGAAAACAAATAAAATAAAATACATTATTCAGTCATTTCGTATGTTAATTAATTAAAACTTTTTTACATTACAATAATTTAAATAACGGAATATCAAAATACATTAATTAAAGTAGTAGTCAGCTAAATCCTCCGCATCACTTTGTGTGTTTATTATCAAAGTTTCTGTAGAGATCAATGATGGTCGACACAAATTATTTGTTCTCTTCTTTAATTGCATGTCCAACATATTTATTCCATAAGTTGTGTGTCTCATTTGTCATTTAGCGCGGCGCAACAATGTGCACTGGGGTTGTACAGCACGCGCAGTCTTTGAAGTAGCTGACGACGGTTTTGCGGCATGAGATGGTACGCGGCGTCGCTTTGTGTCGGCAACTACAAAGCGCGCAAACCATTTGACCGGACAAACTGTAGATACTAGTGATTTGGCACACATGTCCATTTCTCCACTAAGTCCATTCTACGCTCAATGTTCGGGCACAGGAGGCTACTTTCAGTATATGCTTGCAACAGTGTACTATTTAACGATATTAGCCCAGTTTGTTGTCACAGCCAGCCTTGGCGCACGAATAAACTGCCCGAAACTAGAGTACCATAAAAGGAGACCGCGAAATTGTCAGACAGAGCCAACAATTGTGTCATTGAGACACGAATAGATGTTAATGCAGTTTAGATTAAACCTTTATTCGTTAAAACTATTACGGTATCGACGAAATAGTTTAACTTTTAGCGATATTTAGCGTAACGGTAAATACGAATTGAATTGAAATTTTAGACCCCCAGAGATACTTAATTTTGTTTGGACAGTTTCGAATGTTTAATTAGCAATTTGTAGTAGCTACAATATTATTGTTACATCGTATATTCACAAATAGGTTTAACTCAAGTTTAGAAATGAACTAGTTCTTTATAAAGCTTGGACATTATATACTCCTATTTGCTTCAATATAAAAGATAATATTATATAAGTAACTACAATAAATTTATTGGTAAAAAAAAACTAGCATCTTTAATCTAAATGTTATGCAAAATACAGTCTAATCATGTTATTGATGTGTAATGTTTTTGGCAGTTTACATAATAGTAGTTCAAAATATAGCCGAGTTTGGAAGCATACATTCCAAATTAAACTAAAAGCAGTTGTCAAACTAACCTATGTACTAGAATAAGAGCTAAAAACTTCTACACTTTTATGTACCTGTCATAAAGTACCTACAAGTTTATATCCGTACCCGTTTCATTCTTTGCAAAGACTAAATGTAAACTAAACTTTTTCTAAGTTTTAAGCTAACAACGATTCAGTATAAGTTATGATTAAAAGAATGCAACGTTTTAAACGTGCTGTGATCTAGAATTCATTTTCAGGGTTTCAACATTCTTTGTTAGACATAGAGAGCACCTTATTACCGTCATGTGTTGAAATGTCAAAATCAAAGAACTATCACTCCAAACATATCCTATTTTAACCCCCTTAAGAATTTTAGGAAGCTTAAAACTTCGGCATTAATCGACTGTTTTGTTTTGTTTTTTACCCTTTCATGGTGTTGTTTTTAAAGCTTTTTTATGATGATATCAAATATGTATTTTTTTGTAACAGTTGGTAACTACCCTATTGTAAAGAACAAGAAGGTTTTTATCCTCTGTAAAACACAAACTCGATTTAAAACCGATCACCAATTTTATTGTGTGTTAATGTCAGTTGAAAGAGCTAAAGCTTTGAAACCCACAAAAGTATTTCAATAACATTGTTAGCCGTTAACTGGACTAACCACTGGCCCATTACCTTGGTAATTTACCCCAACACAATATTGAAAAAGGTTTAAAAAACGATGGACAAGTTTATATCAGAGATAATGTTCGGGTTCTGTTAGTTTCAGACAATTTGGAAAGTAGCTTGTTTGGAACTAGATTTATTGTTGGTAGATATTAAAACAAAAAAAAATGGTTATTGAATACGAATATTATTGATATGTGCAACAATGGGCAATGGGCATGAAGAATGAGCAGCAGCAATGAGAATGAGAGCAGCGCAATCGAGATCCACTTAATATATAAAAACTTAATTGTACGCTTCTATAGATTTGTATCACCCAACATATACTTCTAAAATAAACGTGAGCTAGAAAAAGGCACATCCAACGTAGAATTGTTCCACGCGAGATCATTCTACAAAACCTACCGACCGAGGCTATCTGCAAAAAACTACTGGCAAAACAAATAACAAGAAGGCAGAACCCTACAATCGGCTTCCAAACGGAATTAACAACAATACCACATTCGGCTGCGTCAAAAGAGCACCCAATTTACCGTCCACCTGGAGTGCATCAGCAACATTGTAGCATTTAAAGTCGTTAGTACGGTTTGATGCCGCGTATGAGACACTGGACAACGCTCACATTGACCCACATAGGATAACAAGATATACAAAGCTATGGAATTGGCTGAACATTCAGTTCTGTTGTAACAATAGAGATTTGTTCATTATGGTCAGATTGTTCAGTATGGTATAGGTCGTCGACAGCCTTTGTAGGACTTTGTGCGTTCTAATAGACCAGTATCATGAACAATCGCAAGGGAATAGTTCTATAACAAACGCACTTGGTGATTGTATTAAATAGCGTTATGGCGCATACCGTTAGCAATCTGCAAAATAATATAATTAAGTAAAAATTTTTTCTTCTGCTTTGTTTAATCGGATCAAATTAGATCTTAGTTGCAGCACTATTTGTGTCATTGAGGACGTAATTTAGGTGTCCAAAATAAAATGTAAACTTGACTAGAATGGTATTTTAGTATACCCGATTTTTAAAACAGCATAAACGTACATAACCGTGTCATGTCGTCGTTTGCAACAGTTATTCTGAACATTATTTTACAGGCAGCACTCTTTTGACGTTCATTAAATTTACTTTTCATTCATAAATATCCATACCGACTATCTCTACAGTACCAATGCTAGTATTTGTCACATCAAGTTGATCTATGTCAGCGGCGTGAATCTCGATCACGGAACGCTGGCAGTCAACGTGATTTGTTGGTTCAACAGAGAGGGCAACGAGATCCTACCTCTAAACAATGTTACGATAGCATTTGACGGGCGAAACATAATATACAAACTTGCTAAATATTTAGTCAGGACTTACCACAGAGAATTCACACGATACAAGGAGAGGTATTTATCAATATAATGATGTACAACGAGTAATGTGCTGGGTGAACAATCCATCAAACATAAAGCTTACCCCCAGGCAGAAACGCTTGAGAAATAGATGTCTATATTTCTTATAAAACGTTGTAAGTGAATAAGGAAACGTTTCATATATTGTCTTGGATATAAAAACTTCCTAATTATTTCAATGTTTAATGTAAACTTCGCTGTAAGTATTCAAATTTTTAAAGGGTCTCAAAATATACGAGAACTGATAAGCATACAAAACAAATAATACTAAACCACGGAATTCTATCTCAAATGTTAACTGTCGATCGCACATTATTTCGAATGAGGTATTTAGTATTTACATTGGTTACACACATGCAGCGAAGAAGTTACAATTGAAACATTCTAAATACACCCCACGAGAGTTCGCGAGTATTAGGTAACTTTTGAAATATCAAAGTGTACGGTATCCAAATGGCAAAAGTTCAGCTCATTGGTTGTGTAAAATTGTATGGTGGATTCTTGGATACCGGCGGCCACATAGGGGGGTGAGTGTAGAATTAAAATAGGCGATAGCGACGCAGCGAACCACATGGAAAATACTCTGAAAATCGGGGCCCTCCGGCACCGCGGCTGGCGGCCGCTGTAGGAACATTGTGTAGAGCCTGTGGAAGTGACTGTTTTATTTATATTAGTCTTCTTCTGATCGTATGGTTGACGAACAAAGTAATCAATGCTTCTTTATATATTATATTAATTATTATTATATTAATAAAACAGACATTAATTAT
Source organism: Protodeltote pygarga (assembly GCA_936450705.2). Lineage (NCBI taxonomy): Eukaryota > Metazoa > Arthropoda > Insecta > Lepidoptera > Noctuidae > Protodeltote > Protodeltote pygarga. The sequence goes on along the minus strand of OW388257.2, from coordinate 9,365,883 downwards.
AATAATATATAAAGAAACATTGATTACTACTATTATTAATTATAATAATATATAAAGAATAAGCATTAGCTTATTAATTATAGTTATCAATTCTTAGTTGATTTTTAAGCCCAAATATTAAGTAATACTAAAGGTCGCCTATTGATCAAAATTCAACGGTTTTTTTTTTCTACCGTCTGTCTACAGTTATCATATTTGGTAAGGTTAGAAAATTTATTTTCATTTATAACACTAAAACTTGTCAATGATGTTTGGCGAACTTTTCTCATAATAATTGTGTTTTCTGGTTCTAATTCTAATAATATACAAGTAATAAAAATACATACTTACCACTACATAGGTGTAATTTAATTTAAAAATGTAATTTTCATAGGCACATCCTGCCAGAATACGTTTATACATCTGAGTACGGAACCACGTTATGCATGTTATGTTAGTACATACATGCACCCCTATGGAACTTCTCATTGTCGACAGTTTTAGAACCGCTTTAGCAATTTAGCTTTGTGGTCTTGTATGGAATTTTTGCTTTATAGTCTAAGCTTCAAATACTTGCTTTTGGGTTTTCAACGGTACCTATAATACGAAAAAGTACCTACGTCTCTGTTACAATGAAACAATCGCGCATTGTTGTACAGACATCGTAAAGATAGGTAAATATTTCGTTTTACAGCCGAAATTTAAACCAGGAGATAAGAAATAAATGTGTGACGTGGTATTTGCGCGAAATGAAATTATAATTCAACGCGGGCCGTAACTGTAGAAGATAAGTTTTGTTTATGTAACATTGTGTACTGCTAAATTTACGATTGTCGATTTTAATTCGGGAATCAGCCCATTAACACGACGCCCGGGAAAAAATACGCAGCAATTCGTTGCTTTAAGAACATTAAATTAAGCGCAATTTGAATAATTTTACGTGGCGGTGAACACAAATAGCTGTAATTAAAGTATAAGTAGGTATACTTCGCGAATTATACCAAACTGAAAACAAAGGACGGTGGAAACGCTTAGTGAGTACGATCAAAGTGATCAGACTATATTATTTAAATTTCCAAATTGAGGGTAAAATTATAAATTTAATTCTTTAAATGCAAAAAGAATACTTTAGTAGTTCAGTTAGAAATGTTTATTGTAATACTTACATTAAAGGCACTGGCAGGGTTTTTAATTTTTTTAATGTATTGTTATATAAATACCATAGACGTCAATGACAAATAAACTACCTATATTTTATCTAACATGCTTAAAGTTTTGTTAAAAACCAATGTTTTGTTGTCAAGTTAATATTATGCATACCTAAATAACAGTTTAAAAATAAGGAGTGAATTAAAGTAGGTAGTAGGTAATTGCCGATACTCTTTAATAATAACAATGAATCGTTCGTAATTAAAGCTATAAACAGATCAACTGAAAACAATTGATGTCATGACACGGGAATGATAAATTAACAATTGAATTGTCAAACAAACAATTGGATCCGGTCGTCCATTCGATTGCTAATTATTCAAACAGCGAGTAATTCACTATTTAAATATGAAAATTTTAATCATTCATTTTCAGTCAGCTTTTCGTATGAAGCTTTGCTAGACCTTCATTATGAATTCCAATTTTACAATCTGCTGATAAAGTTAAAGGATTTTAAATGTGGTAAGTAGAAACATGCTAATTTCAGCGCTAATAGGCAGGCACAACCGCGACAGTACCAGAACCGGACGCCCAATCCCCGTCAAGGCCGTCAAGCTACTTTTTTTAAGAAAAAATATATGCAAGAGTAGATAGAAGACTGTCATAGTAGAAGACTTTAGAGATTCTTAGTTATACTACATATGTATCTATATAGTTTTAAAATACCGTTTGAATATATAGGCTGAAAGCTTAAAAGGATTCAAGTAAACAGAACGACCGTCTTATGTAAATCCATACTTATAAATTGTAATCGTAGAAGCATGTAGTCGTAGAACGTAACTTTAGTATAAGAAAAGCAGTTTATGTCTTAGAGGTCGCGAGTTCGAATTCCGCATCGAGACAAACGTTTGTGGCCTACAAATGTTTGTGTCGCATATATTTTCGTTTGTAATGATTTGTGTACACAATTTTTTGTTCATACTTTTAATTATTAACGTACTTAATATGAGTTCTTAAATGATAGGATAGATATGACCATTGAATTGGTAAGTCAATCATTGTTGATATCATAGTATTTGTATAGGTGTAGCATATTTGGGGCATGTTCTCAGGCATGACAATTATAGGCTACCAACCATCATAAGAGGCAAGATTGCAGGCAAAAGAAAAGTTGGTAAAAGGAAAATGTCTTGGCTCCGTAATATTAGGGAGTGGACGGGCATCAAGTCAGTTGAAGAACTATTCAGACTTGCATTGGATCGAGAAAATTTCAAAAAACTGACCGCCGACTTTCTTAATGGAGAGGCATATCAGGAAGAAGAAGAAGAATATTTAATTTTGTTTTGGGGACATCCTTATTGATGATGAAATAACTATAAATTTAAAAACCCGCGTCACAATTAGGTAAACCTCAATTTTTTTTAGCTAAGAACACTTTCGATCAAGTCGCAAAAAACTAAATCAAAATCTGTTCATTCGTATAGAAGCTACGCTGCCACAGACAGACACACAGACATACAGATTCACAGTATCACAGACCCACGGACACGTCAAACTTATAACACCCCTCTTTTTGTGTCGGGGGTAAAAATGAAAATCTCTGGTAAACTTATTTCATCACTCAAAATAAAAAAAAAGCAAATAAAACTAAAAAGAGCATTTAAGTCTAGTGCGACCTATAGTTTATGGTTTTATTAAATCATACAAATGATGCCAAACAAAAATTATAATAAAAACAAATTATTTTAAAATAGCTCGTATTTTCGTAAAATTACAATTTCACAAATATAATATATGAATAGTAACTAAGTTATTCAAGTTTTTTATCACTTATAAGTAATAGCCAAAATCTTAAAATATAATGTCGAGTAAACATTTCTTTTCTGTGTATAATTTGTCCATTACTGTGACTTTATGAGTGTAAAATGCTACGAAATCCAGCGATTTGTCACTTAATAACAGGCGGTCTGTTTTACGAGTCTTTCGTATTCCAACAGTAATAAATTTTGTTTTCACAAAAACGAATTAGGTCTAAAATTTTATTATTAGACTTTATAGTCAAGTTTATCAAGAGAGATTACAGAAAACCAACAGGGCGACATCGTAAACTCTGGGTTTATACAGCATCCAATTTTTAATGGCAGACAGTATTGTTCGTTAAAATTTATGTAGTCATATTTTCCTATTGTCGGTTTAATACTGTTCTATTCTACGTAATGCACACTAATAGTCTTGCCTATTAATGGTCACGTCGGTACTTCATTAGTTATTCCATTAGATAACAATTGCAAAGCGGTATTATCTGTTTTGCTATAGCTAAAGGACTGCGTAAAGGACTTCAATGGCGCTTAGATTGATGATGATGCGTCTCCAGATTTTTAATAGAATACTTCTAAGAACCTGCAACCAAACTAATAGTAAACCAGGGAAGTTTTCGCTAGATAAATTATAACATTTTAATTCTATAAGTACCTATATTTTGATGATTTTCGATTTAAACAACTTTATAACAGAACTAGCTTCCGCCCGCGGCTTCGCCCGCATGATATGTTGATAAATTGTAGCCTATGTGTTATTCTGATGTATAAGCTATATTGTGGTGAAGTTTCATTCAAATCCATTCAGTAGTTTTTACGTGAAAGAGTAACAAACATCCATACATCCATACATCCATACATCCATACTTACAAACTTTCGCCTTTATAATAGTAGTAGGATAATCTTCGTTTATTGCTTACAAAGGTTTAAAAAAGATGTTTAATTATGAACAATAATCATGAAAACTTACGGCATTAACATATAAACATTTTTAATTAAATTACGAAATTGAAAAAGATATAAGTACGCGGAGCGGGTCTTGAACCCGTGATATTCGCCAAGCCGTGGCAATTGCTCTTAAACAACTGAACTATCGTATGCTTGCCATACAATGCACCGTTTCAAGTTCCCTTTCTACTACGTCTAAATTGAGAAGAGTTGGTAATGTCTGTTAGCATTTTCAGTGCCTTGAAAAATGCAACTTTAAATAAATAATTAATTGTCAATTGTAAAACGGTATAAAAAAAATATTTTTTCATTGTGTCTCATTTCTGTTCGCCTGAGAGTTTTATTTATACTTATAAAATAGTAGCGTGGCTGACTGACTGGCAGAAAACGTACAGCCTGAAAAGATGGACGTAGAGACTTGAAATTTCAAGGAAATATCACTTGCGTACCATAAAGGTACCTAAGGAAGGGTTTTGGAAATTCCACCCCTAAACCCCAGCGGGTAAAATATAGGGATGAAAAACCTGAAACCTATGCAGACACTAGTGCGTCGCGACCGAAGCACTAGTAGCTTAATATTAAGTAGTAAGTTAAACACATGACCACAATGTTTTACGCCTAACATACATACACTGGAAATTAAAACAACATCATCACTCATCATTTAATAATGAACAACAGGATACGGCAGCGCTTCCCTTTAACACATCACAACGTATTAATTAGCGTTTCACAACACTTAGGGACCCAAATGTCATGTTCAACTGTCATATACGACTTGAGTTAGGCCCGTGCCAAAGATAATCGACAAAGTCCCCCGAGGCGCAGGCCTATCATAATCCATGATGTTGACACCCATTTTCAAACACCCGAAGACCATAAAATTAACGACCATACCTTTTTGTCGCATACATTATACAGGACTTGAGTCTTGACACGCAACGTATGGAAATTAAATTTCGATAGTGATGCGCGTGGGCGAGATGCCAGAGATACGTGCGTCGTCAATGTAAACGATTAAAGATTGAGAAACGAATAAATTGTAAAAAAATATAATTAGTGTATATATGTTAGGCTAATCGAGCGTTTGACGAGGGTCGGGCGAGGTCACAGCGTGCACTCCCGGCAGCCGCGCAGGGAGAGCTGTACAAGTCTACAGCTTGGGTCATTATTCGGACAGACGCGCTCCGACGCCTTTTAGCCCTTTGACGTGGAAAGGCCCTATTAGCATTGAGCAGCTTGTTGATCTCGCCTCTTAATTACTGACCTCCACTTTAACTTTTAACTAGCCTGTCTGCGAGTGACGATTGACAAACCAGACAAAATAAAACCACAGCAGCTTTCTTAGAAAAAGGTTGAAATAAAATCAATACAAGCATCAACGAATAATCTTGAATGTGTTGGTTTTAATCAGCATCACTGTGAATTCGAAGCGAAAGATATTCAAATTAAGATCGGGCTTGATCCGCGACAAGGATAGAGCCCGAAATCAAGGCAGCGGAATCGGCGAATAAAACTGTTGATTACGGACCGCGCAGAGTTACGCTCCGTCGATCGGAATTTTATTTACTTGCTCGTTGGAAAAACAAATATGATGGCTTTTAATTTATGATCGTGTCCGTCGGGCTCCTGATGTTACAACCTGCAGTATACCAGTATAGGAACCTCGTAATTCAAATTCGTGATACGTATTTTTACAGGGACTTTTTATTTGTGTCGTGACGACGGTGTGCGAGCTAATGGAGATATCGTATCTGTCATATCAAGAATATACCATTTGACAGTTTTATTGCGATCGCATGTGATGCTGAGATATAAGACAAGTTATCCAAGGGTAAGAAATAAGAATGTCGTCAGTCCGATCGATGAGTTCTAAATCGATAATAGGTATTATTTTAATAATGTATTTCTGATGTAAGGTGATAAAAGTTTGTAGGATTTTGTGTTAAAAATAAATCAAATTGTTCAGAAAACACTTATATAAATCTACGTTCAAGTCAATTATTGTTAGTGATTGCAAGTGTTCCATATATAGAAGCGTATTTGACTTTTTCCCTTATACGTCAAAGGGGCAATTGCGTGTGGTGTTTTGAAAAACGCCGTGGTTGTCGAGCGGACGAGTGCCAATAAAGCTAGTCGTAACCCAACCCACTACTAAGGCCAAAGAAGCGCGGCGTACTGTAATCGCTACCAGGCAAAAACTTGACTGGGGATTCCACATCGATGGGCCTTTACACCATTCAACAATGTACGCAAAAATTTACAGGATAAATTTATTCCGGATTATTTATTTATTCAGGATTATTTGTTATTTAAACTTGTTAGAGTTTTTAGTCCAATAACATATTTATGTACGAACGACTTCATATTTTTTATAATTAACTTATTTTTAAAAGATAGCTGGTTTATACGCCGGACGAGCATTCTTTACCAGATGTTCTGCAATAGATTAAAATATTTTTCTATAAAACTAGCAACGAACATTATCATTAAATCATATTAGGTTGTCTTAAGGTTGTTAATCGTATAACTATTGAAGTATTCCATAGATAAAGGTCTATAATATTATAACTTTTCTTGCAAAAAAATTCTGAATAATATATTATATAGAAAGAAATTCTGACCAAAATATAAAATGATTTAATTAACCTAATTTTAAAAGTAAAACTCAGAAAGTAATAAGGGAAAGACCGTTAGTAAATGAAAATTACTCTCTGTGACGAAACGTTTTATTAACCTAATTATAAAGAGCGTGGCCCAGAAAGTAAAATAAAAATCCGTAAACGACCGTCCGCAAGAATTTTGCTTCTGTTTCCTTGTCTTATGCAGGCTTTGAACATTTTGGTGTTTTAAATTTACACTGGCGAGCAAAGAAATCGACTCAGCTGCTTAATATTAATTCAATCACTTTTATGTCCATTTTTATGTGGGTGTCAACTACTAAAATTATGATATGACGATTTTATTTAAAAAAATATCCTGAAAATTATTTTCTTTTTGTAAACCAGTCAGGTAATTTAAAAAAAAAAGTAAAATATAAAACTAATAGATTTGTTTGAAATGCCACGGAACCTTTCACAGATATTTATATTTCTATCGGTTTAATATAGCCGGAGATATTATGCAATTGAATCGGTAAAAGAAGTCTCATTTTCTCTTTCGCGATTTTATTACACGTCAAAGTGTAATTTTAGTTTTAATTTAAATTACAAAAAAATTTACTACCTAATATAAAAAAAGTCTGTAAAACCCAAAAGTCCCAAAGTCACAAGTTAAGTCCAAAAATTGCGGTTTTGACATTCCGTTTCATCTAACTGAGATACTTAGGTAGATAGATAAATCGTGATATAATAATCAATCCCTAGTAATCCCTAATAATCAAAAATCCTATTCCGGATGATGGATGAATGATCACAGTAGTGATCATCAGTGATCACTACTGTGTCATTCATGCATACAAAGTTTTGACCGAATTTACATTTGTGACAATCTACATTTATATCGGCAAATAAATTCCTGGCTGCAAGAAAAAAAATCTGATATAACGATGTTATTATTACCCACTTGGTCTAAAGAGAAAAAAATTCAAGATATAGCTTTTGAAGTCATTGTGCAACATGTCTTAAACGTTACGGACCCTACTCCCTAGTTAGTCAGAGTAGAAGCCACCGCTTGTTCTCTTAGTAATTTGTTTGTGGTTACCATAAGTGGCCATATTTTATGAGTAGATCACTCATCCGCAACCCGCGGCGGCTACAGGCCAATGATTTTATTCAACGTGACACTACTTAAGAGATATCAGATAATAAACGCACCGCGGACACACATCTCGATGCCATTTAGTTCAAAGTGACCGCTGGCTTGCACTCGTAACGTTCCTATTTAATTGGTCCGACCAAGTAAAACGTTGAGACAGTATTTTTTCTTGCTGACAGTATCATTTACTAACCGCTGGTTTGCTAAAAGTACTTAAGTAAACAGGTGAATTGCGTTGTGTAAGTTATATACCTTATTCTGTATTTTTGCGGTACTTATTTTATTTTTTATAGAAATACTTACGCTAATTTTTGTTTAAAAAATCGGATAAGTAACAAATATTGTTTCTATAAGTCAGAGTAAGTCAGTTTTTTTTTTACGATTCAGCAATTGAACAGATTGAAATTGGCAGTAGTAGACGGCGGGCAGTGGCCAACGTTTTCGATACCTCTACCTAATCTTAAAAATGGTTTTAAAAAAATACAATTTGCAAAATATTTTATTCAAATCAGTTGATTAATGCCAAAGTTAATAATTTAGAAAAGTTGGGAGAATTTAATTGCTATCCTCTTTTCCACAAATTTAAGGTCGCTCAGATTTAGGTATGACAAGTCTTTGACTTAGACGTGCCTACAATTAATAATGGCATCAAAATATTCCATTCTATTGTCAATAGAGTTCTGTACCTCAAATAAGAAGAACAGAAACCTGATATGAATTCTTTGTTATCCGTCTGTATGTCTGCCTTTTTTAGTTTACTTTATATAAAGATACTTCCTTTTAAAATAGACATATTAGGCTATTAGATAGAGATATTAGACTTTTTAATAGATATCTGTGCTTATAACTCAAATTCAGAAATGTTTTCAGGATTTTAAATGACACCAGATTATGACAAAATCTTTACGACTAAGACGTCAAAGGAAAAGCAGCTTAAATATTTAAACAAAATACCAATACCATAGGATAAAATAAAAATTAAAACAGAACCTAATTAAAAGCAACGAATGGACATTCGCGTAGGTAAATGGGTACCAACTAGGCAATTACCATTGTATCTCAATCCGATAATCGAACCCTACACAATTAACACTGCATCGTCGACATTGTTTACTTAATCAGTTCATCCCCCACTTGACTATAAATTAATTAACTACCTACTAGTGCAAATTCCGAGTGGCTCTCATGTATATTGGTCACGTATTTGGTAGTCTAAACAAATAATTCACTTCCTCATATAACACCAATATAATGCTACCATTCAAAAATCGTATTAACTTAAAAGCATTTCACTGGATGTTCTAGCGATTTAAACAGCCTATTGTTCAATCTGACTCCAGTTGAACAATAGTACTAAGTAGATTTGTGAACTTGTAGTAGTTGATTTGCAGTGAGTTTAACTTCTATTTCAAACAATTAAAGCGAGAAAACTGGTGTGCAACAAGCCATTTTCAACTTTAAATCGAATGTCATTACGATTGTATTAGAACTGTTGTGATTTATTAAAATAGATTCTATTTCACGTAGCTACCATTCTATGTCCTGCCACTTACGTGTGGATTCATGACGTGCGAAATGACGGACGAAGGGTTTAAAAAGATGCCGAAATCTGATCGTCGCATCGGTTCGGACGTCTCCATCGTGTGACGTATGTCATGAAAGACAAAAAAGGTTTTTTGCCTTGTAAATCAGCGCGTCAGTCGGACGTCAAGTCGGAGCAAGCGGACCGCGGCTCGCACGCAAATCGAAGATCTCACGACGCTGCACCAATAAAGTTGTGGCGATAAAGGGTTAACTCTCTGGTATAGACGTGATATTTCTATTTTATTACTTTGAATGTATTCAGGCATAGACTGCTTAATCTCAATCTTAAATATTATTGCTCGAAAAGTAAAATATACTCTGATTTTACTGACCAACTTGTCTTTATCTAATAATTTAGTTGTTTAACCAGCATGTTTGGTAATGATCGTTCAGTAGTGATTCGTCTTAAATTAAGTAATTAATTATAATGAATTTTGTTGTATTAGTTAAGAATTATTTCTGTTATAAGGTACGATGGGGTTGACATATCTATCAGATAAGAGCCCCTAAACATAAATAAAGATTTAAAAAAAAAAAAAAAACCAGCATGTATTATTGATCTAAGCTTTGATGTTGTAATAATTAAGTATATGAATCCTATAACCAACAATACCAACATAATCACAATAGACATTCTAGAACTTAAATAATTAAACAATACGGCAGAACATTAATATGTAAATTAATATGTAGCATGTTTGATTAAGGAAACTCGTACCTACATTATTAAGCGTAACAGACAACGCATTCCAATATACAGAATCTTGGTAAATATTTGCTACTCCAAGGGTAAGGGACGCCAGCGAACAAAAGCTAACATGGAAGACGCGATTATTACTTAGGTACTTTAATACTTTGAGAACAAATATAATATCTTGCATCAGGACTGTGCGAAATAGACACGATGCTTTCTTTAAAAGCTTTTTCCGCAGCTCTGGCAACTACGTTTCAATTTTTTCCGGAATAAAGAAAATAATAGAAAATCTTTTGTAATTAAAGTATTCAACTACAATTATCCCGTCTTTAGAATTGGATTGGAAATTCTTATGTTTTCTGAAATATACATTATATTAGAAAATTTAAGAACAAAAATTAAACGCTTTAACACAATTGCAAAAAGCGAACCTAAAAGTTTTCTTAATTTCGTTCTAAAGTTTTCTACAAAAAATTTAAACCTTAGAATGAACCTTAGCATGCGTTTAATGTGTTCTAAAAATGTTATAACCAAGTTACATCCACACTGTGCAATTGAATTAACTGAAAACCTGAAAAGGGGTCATTGAACTCATCATTATGAACAACTTTCAAAATAGGACCAACCCTGAAATCGCAAAAATAAAAGTCAGCCGCTCCATACATTTTGTTGTGTTATAAGAACATAAATGTTTGGAACCGCCATTTTTTTAGACTTCCTACTACTAGCCCTCTAGTATGCCATGTAATGGGTAGATGTCATGTCTGGGAGGAGAATTTTGATAACACGAGCAGAATTATAAAAGATTCAGTTTTTAAAGCAGCTCTAACTAAAAGATCGAGGGTTTAAATCCTGCTCAAAATCGAATTTTCCTTTCCTACAAAAAATTTAAACAAGTTTTCTGCTTACACAAAGTTAGGTAAATTGTTTTCCAGTAACCTTGTTTTCAGCGAAAAGGCTAATCTGTGTGTACCTATATACCGCGTCTTAAAAGATGCCTACTTATAAAAAGATACAATGTGAGCGGCGTCTTCACAAGTATTTTCCATTACATTAGGTAGCTAATCTTACTCCGCAGGTTTTTACTCGGCTAACCAAAGGTTGTAGAATATTTAGAAGAAGCTTTGGAATATTAGAACTAATAAATGCACGTTCTTTAACACGTTTTGTTTTAAGAACTGAAAAATGTATTGAATACAAATCGGCCAAGAACTGTTCCGTAGTTTGTTAGGTTACGTTTTTTTTAAGGTATTATCTGGAACTTATATTATAATTTTCATGAAAATTGTCATATCAAGCATTTTTTATTGTTATTTTTTTTTTTCAGATTTTTTGGCTCGCAGACTTCGGAGATAAAGGGGGAGGAACAGATGTTTGTTGCACATTTTTGAATTTAAGTAAGTCGAAAAGTAATACCTAAGCCTTAAAATGTATTTACATTCCTGGTTCACTACGGAACCCTAATAATGAAATTTTGTTTGTAGTTTGTTCGTCCTCTATGGTATTTACGTGATTATAATGTAACTTTGCTAAGTTATTTTGCGCAGGTCCCTGTAATAAAACAGTGGCAGTGACTCATTAAATAAAAATTGACATTTAGATTTTCTGATTTATTGATTTGTAAAAAATAATAAAGAATTATTATTAGACTTTTTTTTTAACTTCTAGAAACTTGACATTTACGTAGGTAACCTAATGAAAAATTGACAATCTTACTACGGTTTAAATAGTTTTAAGACTTAAAATTGGGTGTTTCTAAAAAAAAATTGTATAGTATATATCCATATTGGAAATAGTCCCAAGAAGGATTTACTTCTACATTAGAACATTAAGGATAATTGGTAGGAATCTAAATTTAATAAAATACTTTTCTTATTCCTTTTTTTTATTTCTAATTAATATTGTTTCAGGCGGGACCGAAGACAAATAAACCCATTTATCTAGGATGTCTAATTGTTGAGCTTATCTAAATAAAACCTTTGCCCTTTTTCATGCCAGGTCTCTATCACTCCAAGGTTTTCTGGAAGAAATCTCAGCTTTAAGTTAAGCTCGCCATTGTACATGTTACTGTGATCTATTTATGTGATCTATATGTGTGTTTTTTTTGTGTACAATAAAGAATAAAGCTATTCTCACAAAAATCCACATACAGGAGTTTGTGTGTTTTTTTTATTTGTTTTTCAAATCCCATATAGTTTTTGCGTCAACTACAAAATACTACAAAAGCAATCTCAATTCTCAACTATCAGTTTAGTATGATAGTTCAGTATGATATTCAAACCACACAACGGCCTCTGATTCAAGTAGTGAATACTGCAAGATTCTCGATAACACAACCAGTACAAAATGTTTTCCACCTGTTGTACATTCAATAGAGTTTACCTATGTTTCATATTTGCGGCTAACCAACCAGACGGAAGTCTACCAGATTAATTTATAAAGGAAATTTATTGAAACCGCCGACGGTATCAACGAAGCCGTGGTAGGCGATGTTGTTAACGAAACAATCATAAACCACAATTTTATTAACATTTTCGATTTCATTGAGTCTTGTAGTTACTTTTTGCACATAATAAGGAATGCAATAATTATTTGCTCACTTTTACTTTATTTTGATGTTGTTTTTCATAACTTTGACGTCATTGTTTTTTGTGTCATAGGTACGTTGTTTTTTAACTCCCTATGAAAACAGAGGCGTGTTATAAGTTTCAATTGTGTATCTGTGTATGTGGCATCGTAGCTCCTAAACGGATGAACCGATTTTTATTTAGTTCTTTTTTGGAAAAGTGACTTATCAAGAGTGTTCTAAACTAAAATTAATTTTTAATAAATTAAAAGATTAAATTAAAATTCACTTGTTGTTACTGTTGCTGTATGTATTAAAAATCAACTATAACTTTTATTTTACATTTATAATGAATAGCAAAATCATAGCCTGAATAAAAATAATGATTTGTTGCCACAATCAAGATAAACAAAAGAATAAAGTTTTAGCTTTTAAGTGCAGTTATTACTTCCTACTTCGACTGAATTGCAAAATATTTCAAGTAATTTACATTGGACAATAACTGTTTAAATAATACGCTGTCTAAACTAACAATAAAATGGTGTTCAACTCATTATTTCTCTATTTGCATAATAATTGTGTATCTACAAACGTTTTGTTTGTTTAATGATAAGCTATTTATTCTGTATATTTATTGTTGCCACACATATAAGTTAATTAACGACAACGTAAAGCTCCGGGCGGTTGTCATACGCGTGTTTACACTCATTATACGTGTTTTATGTACCTACGAGATACCATTACAGTAGATCACCTTTAGAAACCGTGATAAATCTTGAAACGACGCTGGTAGACCATTATGTATTACAATTACACATAAACATGTCATGGCGCACGTCTGCATCGGCCACTGATTGTACGGTAGTACTGGCTTCGGCTTTATGACATTCATAAATAGAATTAACGAATGAATGAATAGCCCCGCGGAACAGCAAAACGGCTAGCACATAACCTTTTGTAGTATACTACGGAATAGTCTGGCTTTGTTGTGTAAATCTAGCGTGCTAAGCCTGCGGAAGTGTTACGTTTATAAGTCATAAATCACAGAGCTTATCGTTTTACGCGACCGAGGCGGCCCGTCCTAGCACTGCGCCTGCGCTGTCCGCAAAATATGCAGCGCCCGCTTATTTGTGAAGCGTCGATAGACTATCGCTTGCATTCCATTATATCGCGTTTCCTAGCCCATTTTGATCAATATTAATATCATACGTAAAACAATCTTAGAAATATTAGAACAAGGCACTACATAGAGTTGCATCGTTAAAATTATTATTATGTGAAAAAAAATATTCTTTACGATCAGATTCGGGTCATAATTTTACAAACATACATTCATGCTCTATTTTAACGGCTTGCAAAATAGCCCCAGAGAGTTATGTCCCGGTAACGTCAGCACGACAAATTGTCTGACCGTTGCGAATTTGTGGCTCCAGTAAAATTCGCATTTGTATTTTAACAAAAATATATATCTGAACAAAGTACTTATTCCTATTATAGAATAAAGTACCAATCTCTGTGATTTGTCCTCCCGTTTATTGAAATAATTAAGGAGACGAGAGTAGTGAGATGAAGAAGGTTATTCTAAAAGCTCTACAATCAAAACATTTCATTTGATCTCTGATATACAAAGTGCGATAAACCAACTTTCCCTACACTCCTCTATTACGCATAGCATATCTAAAATCAAACAATTGAGCCGGGGGCCCGACAGAACTTCAATATGAGAAAATGGACTCGCAGGTAGTATTCTACCATTAGTTAAACAATGTCAGAGTGGTGTCTGACAGTGAATGGCACATTTTACTAGATCAACCAATAGCTTTAAGTTGATCTATAAATCTTATAGATGTATACTTTTGTCTCTAGATTTCAAGAATTTATTATGTGAATTACCTATATATTCTGTTTCTTCATCGTATGGTTGAAGGACAACCTGGTGTCAGAGTTTAAACCACCCGTAGGCCTCAGACATGGCCTTACACACTGTCGAAAAATCTCAGGTGTGCTGGTTTCTTCACGATGTTTTCCGTCACCGTTTAAGCAAGTGATAAATTATTTCTAATACGCACATAAATCCGAAAATTCAGTGGTGCTTGCCTGGGTTTCGAAAGTATGAAGTAAATAAGGGACAAAAAAGAACAAGGTATTTTATTTCGTTGCATACAACTACAAACACCTGGTTTTGATTTATCATAAATATTATCTGTATAACTATTCAATCGTAAAGTAAAAAACCTATCTGATTAAACTTTAACTGTTCTTACCTGATAAGATGTTTTAAGAGATAATCTAAGTGTAGCTATAATTCAGTGTAATAAAGCAGTCAGCTAGTAAAGCATTCCGGTGCGCAATGAGCTACCGTTACCAAAATTACAGCCAAACATTAATCTGGATCAACTGCCCAGTGATCCAGAACATGTTACTTTCGCGAAGGCTTGTCAGCCCACTGATTGACAGCCGTCCACCGATTAGATATGCCACGCTATCTTTGAACCGGTCATGGCCGTGGTTTTGTATGTAAATACACACATCAGACGGCAGACACGAAGGATTTTTCCCTAGCAAACTGCTCCTCAAAATCATCACGAACGTATAAATATATGGAAAACGTGATTCTCCTTTGCAATTCTCGCTATTGAATGCAGAAAGTTGTTACCTACACACCTCTACACGTATAACCATAAAACGAAGAGAATTCTTAGTTTTATAGAGCTATTAAAAGATCTGAGAACACGATGTACGGAAATAAATTTTGATTAAATGAAAACTGCTTAGATTTATCTCATAAGAGGCAAAGATTAAACTGTTAATGCATGCAATTTAAAATTTAACTTAAACGTACAGTAGTTACGGCTTTTAGACAAAAATATGTTAGCATATATGTTGTTAAAATACAAGAAATATTGGTCCATTAAATACGTTAGCAATTCCAACGCGTATTGTAAAACTCGAATAAAACCATTCGCATTGTGTTGAAAAAGAAATAAAGCTGTTGATAACATGTTCTACTCAATAAAGATATATCGCACGGTCATCGCGAGACACAATTTATTGTTTCGGCGTTTGTACTGATCACTGAAGCTGGCAATTAATTGGCAGACTGACGGACTTACACGTTCTCAATATGGGCATTAGGTATGTGTAGCAGTAAAACCAGTCTTGCCCTATAGGGAATTGCAATTACACGTAGATAGGTGAAGACCGAAGCCCTAGGCGTCACTACGCGCCGACCATCGCAGATTGATATCGCTCCGGACACAAAAGAAGAAACGATCAGTGAATAATAAGACTTAGGCCACGAGTTCAGCGAAATGACGCTAAAATGTTGATCCGATTCAAACAAAGTTGAACACTCAAAATGATCGGTGTATTTCTTATTACAAATGCCATTATTAGTATTTCTGTCGTAAATAGTAGGTAATTTATAATGTTTTATATTACTAAGCTTTACTCAGATATAATTTCATCTTGGTCTAAAATAGCTCAAACTAGTTCATTTTATAAGCAACGCAAGCAACTTTACGGGATTTAATTTACCATAACTACGTCACATTTTCACATGACCAGCCAAGTGGAATTCAGACTCGCACACGAGGAGTATCATATATAAATATAAATAGGCTATGCTATACCACTTTATTCTATTTTTAAATAGGCAAACACAAAATGGTTCAATACCACTTTCTCTTGTTTGTGTTTTTTTTTTAAATTTAGTAGCTATTAACGAGTTTTAGTGTATCAGTTAATAACATTTGAAAAAAAAAATTGTTTTAATTTCAACCAAGATAACCTCTAGTTATTTATGTTTAATACGTATCTGGAAAAAAATAAACTGGCCACCTATTAAGATTAAAAGGATACAACTTAGTGACAGACAAACCAACACACTCATGATACGTGGGTTTAAAAAATTTAATCTCAATGCATTTGGGTACGTAATTTAATAGACAGTAAGATTATAATCATTCCTTGTGACGTAGAATCGTTTCGCTTAAGCTTCCGCTTATTTAACCGCTGCACTTTAGAGTTTCACGAGAAGTGAAATGATCCGCCGTAAATGTATCGTCTAAAGATATTCGCTTTGAAGCTACGATTACAGCTAAGAGCTTCGAATAACTGCATAAAATGAATTCACATTGGCATTTCTCGATTATTTTTGATAGATCATTGCAAAATTCACAGAATATATTTTCCCATTTTGATGTGAACATCAAAATAGAAAATATCTTCTGTGAATTTTAATTAAAAATTTTAGATTGACAAATATTAAAAAAAAAACATTTCTTGAAGTGCATAGAAATTAAAACTGAAAACCAATGTTTTGTATGATCAGTTTGTACAAATAAGGTAAGGTAGGACTGGAAATTTACAGTCCTACCTACCTTACCTATAAAGCAGCATCACAAACATTTTATACGACACCGCGCAAATAATAATAAGTTTGATATCACTACCTTCTCGGAGTTAAGGGTACCTAGTTTCCTAGCTCAATCCGAACACAGCTTAAACGTGGTACCTAAGTAAATCAGGCCTTTAATAGACCATATTTTACAATTTGCCTCGCAGTAAGTGTCCAAGTAGTAAAAAGATGGTTAAAAATGGCGTAACAAATTTGCATGTTGTTGTAAATGTCGTTCGATGAAAATTTAGGAAAACGACGGAGTAGCCAACAGCAAACATATTGTCAGTAATTACATTGATATAGTTCTTAGCGTTTTAGGGCCGGTTTCCATCAAATTTTAGGCTAATCCAGATACGAAAATCCTCCATTTAGCCTAAACTAATAATAAAAGTGACTAGTACAAAATATATACCTATACTGAATTTATATTTATTAAAAAAACTACTTCGACTTTACTAAAAAAGTGGTAGATACTCGTACAATACTTACTAATAACTTAGATCACCAATTAGCCTAATAAAGGCTTCATGTGTGACACTTATTCAACGTTTCATATCTTAGGTATATTTTTCTTTTCCAAATTATTTGAACGATAGAAATTTCATTTGAAATACCTAACAGTGAACAGGAATATCCAACAAGCCAACCTATTTTTGCGTTTTAAGCTGATAAGGGACTTAGCATTAATTTTAATTGGCCTTAATCGCAGGAACTGTACGAATTTATTTCATAATTAAAAAGGCACGTCTGTTGCCCGGCCGCAGGTAGCCGTTGTAAGTAAGCAGCCCAAAACGTTTGTCTGATGTTAAGGTCATAATTTATTTAACATCTATACTAATTTTCCAACTCGTATAATATTAAAAGAATTTACACAGCGGTGTTAGCAACAACGCATTAATTGGCATAAATACAAAATCACTGAAAACCTTTTACTGCGATTGCGTGACAATTAAACGACGCTAAAAGCGCTGAAGTAGCGTCATTGCTGAACGCAGTGCTATGTCGGCTGTGTGGAAAGGCCTTAATGGGCCTCTTAAACACAAACATTCTCAATCATACATTAACACACAAAACTTAACTAAGTTTGTAACTGTAAACAGTAGTTGCTTAGATATACTTGAGACTTGTAGTAGTAGGTATGAAGATTTGAACTTTATATTATATCGCACGCTTCTTAGTAATCTTTGTCAATATGTAGATACAGACGTGGCAACAAGGGCGTGAGTGGAAAAATCGAGCAATTTTCCGGATGCCGTTATAGCTAATACGACCTTCTGAGGCAGCTGTCGATTAATCTCTGTCGACCGCGATGGGCTCCGACTGCACGATACACAGAACCAATGAAACGGGAACTCCGACACTTCAGATACAACCATCATTAGTTCCCCCCTTAAGTTGAACATGAGAGGGGTAAGGCAGCTCATTTCACGCTGGTTAAAGAACACGTTGGATCCCTTTGAGTACAAAACGCGAAGATGATTCAACTGTTACACATTCTAGCGAAAATTATAAATGCAGTCAAACGTGTAAAGATAAGATTAACTATATATGGAGCTAAAGTCGCTACATTTTGATCAATAAAACAAAAAAAAATAATTAAAAACCTAGAGGGAAGCGATAAAAGTGATTACGTAGGCACTAATCATTTGATTTTAGACTCAAAACGCTAAGCGTTTGGTAGTCTAATTGGCAGTTGCAGAGATAAAGGAACAATTTGGCATTGAACTACGATTCACAACGGATTCTCATCGGAATCAAATTTGCTGAAGCTTAAAATTGGTTTTTACATATAAAACGTCGATTTCCTTTCCCGCTAAAACATAAGCAGTTAAATAGGTAGTAAAGTGGCCGCATTCCTAGTCCATGCAGTACGGGACGAGGAAAGCAATGCACTAGAACACGTTTCGATGCAAATAAGAGCGTTTATGCTAGGCGCCTACAATAGTCATTACCGCGTTTCAATTCGCAGAGAATTGCCGTTGCTCTAAACAGCTAAATGGCATAAAACGAAACTCACGAGCGTCCGCGTACGAGTATGTTGCACATGAGGAATATTCATGACTCGGCCAGTAAATGGAGTAGCCTGGCCAATTCAATAACGTGCAACTTGAGGCCAACTTCAACTAAGTAGAAACTTTGTGTGTCGTTAAGTGTAACATGTTGAAATGTGGTTATTTTGTGAGAGCCATAAAATAAACTTGCATTTGATTTATTATTTGCTAAGAATGATTTATTTAAGGTGTAAGTACACTAGTACATGCAAAATAATGTGAATGAAAAATAGGAAGTTACGGAATTAATCCAAATTTTTTTTTAATAGCTATTCCAAAAAATATTATAATGACTAAACGCATTAGTTTTTAATGTTTATTGTATTCGTATTATAATATGTATAATTCATTTTTATAATATAAGCCATAATATAATATAAGCATAAGCCCATTAAATCGATTATCTCTATCCACAAAACTTGGTCAAAAGTTAATATTCACAAGTGAGAAATTATAAAATGAAAGGCATCCTTACAATTATTTTTTTTTATTTGCCATTGTTCAAATCCTTTTATAAAATGTTAAAAACTCTCAGAACATTCCAGGCAGAATTTTCCAACGACATATCGATTAAAAGTATGTTATGTCTCTCTAAATCTGATTAGAATTTGCGGAGCAAGAAAAACCAATTAGTGTTTTATGTCTTTTACGTAAAAGATATAAATTTCAACCTAATAGTGAAATTACTTTACCTACAATCAGTAACTCCAAAGACTTTCTGCTCTAAAAACTACAAAGTATGGAAATAACTTTTCCTTAGAACTTAGAACACATATTTTGTGTGCGAAAAGAACGCGTAAATGTTCAGCCGGTTATATTATTTAGCGTAAGAATGAGATTTACAATCACCTTGTTCTTTTGCCAACTTGCCAACATATTTACTAAGATTATTACCTATAACATATGTAATTTATTTACAAACTGTTTCATTTAGTTTTGCTATGTTATATAAAAGAAAGAATGCGAGGCCCGCAAAAGAAAGAATGCTAACTTTTATAAATTAAGTCATAGTTCACCACACTGTTGCTACTAACAGAGTTCACACACCGCGAATAAAATATTAAATTTATGTACATTAGGATACCAAAAGTTACCAAAAATCAATAAAAACGCGACATAAAACGAATGTCGTCATACATTCATAATAAAAATATGGCACGTATAATAATGTTTTTCACCTCTCAAAACACAGATCACATCGCTCGAAACAGATGCCCAATCCCAGAGGAATTAAGTTATTAGCTAAAACGCTCGGTCCCAATACAACTGGACACAGTCCAATGTCCGAACATTTTACTCTTCAATTTGAATTCAATGGACGGAATTAGAGAACGTGTGAGGACGCGATGTGAGAACCACTGCGATAAACTACTAACGTTATGTGACATGGAGTCTTCTGGTTTCCAAGATACTTGTGCAACCACTGTGCTATTATAATTTGTTGTTACCGTTCAATTGAACATTTTCCTCTACCGCGTATGTTGAATACTAAGCATAAATAAACTAAGTTTTCTGTTTTTATTTAAAATCTTGACTAGGGTGATGTCCCTAACTAGAGGATCCACGAAATCGAATATGTTGATGACTCTGGCATCAATTTATAAAAACTACTAGCTTTTTAACACATTTACCTAATGGATGTGAGCGAGGCATCAAATAATTAATTTATGTTGACATGTATTCTACCATTTGTATGCCAGTTTGATATTTATGTACGTACGTAACAGTATTTTTAAATGAGATTATTATTATGCCATGGATATGCATACTTTCTGTGTACGAACATCCCATCAATCTCACGATTAACATATAAGACGACTTCATTTGTTGACCATCCAATACGTTGTCCGATAAACAGCTAATAGCATTAGGGAAACAGGTGTTAGTAATTTAGTTAATTCAACTATTTGTGTTTCGCCGCCTGAAATATGGCCTATCAGAGGCTATTAATAGTCACTTTATCGTGTCAATTGGGTCACGTCCCTCTGATGGGACACAAATGACACAGTCGTATCACGAAAGAACGTAAATCTGCGAAGAGTTGATTAGCTTAATTGAGGTCATTAATCGGTACGATCGCGGCGACGGCCATATCGTGTTTAATTAAGGAATGGATGGACATTCGATTATCTTAATGTGGATGCATCGCGCTCGCGCCGTGGACGGTCCACCCCGGACACCGACGCGACAGTCACTCTTCCCCGGTGTCACGTACAGGCAACACTGTGTTACTCCGTCCAGTTTTGTACAAAATAAAAGTTAAAACTACTTTGCAACTGAATCGTAATGGGAAAACGAAAAGTTTGTGCATCAATTGACGCACAACTTTTTTGTGTCGGTTTTATTGCATACATTTATTTGCGAGAATACACAATATCCAACGTATTTTACAATGCAATCTCAGTGTTACATGCTGTAAATATTTAGTTTATTCCTGCTTACAGCATTCTATCTGAACCTAAGATCTGTATAAAACGGAATGCTTATTAAAGCCGAAGGTACACCCACCAATTAAGCCACAACTAATTAAATTTAAAGGTTGTCCTAATTGTACTTTAGGTTGAAATCCCCTGGGCTTAAGAGTAACTTTCTTGCGTCGTACGCGTAAACTGACACAATATTTTAAGCCTTCTCTCCAAACTCTAAAATCCCAAAGTCGGGGGGCCGTCAGCGCGTTATCATGCATGTACAATTAAACAAACAGCGGTTTGCGGTGACACAGCTTTTGTTTATCGTTTAACTCGACGCACAGCTGAATCTCTTAATCCTAAACAAATATCGCCGGCTGTTTGTGCGTTTCCCCTATAAATTTTCTATCTGCCGCATGGCGCAGGACCGTGGAAAAGCCGCTACCATTCAACGAGATACAATGAGAAACGGTAAACGAACGATTAAATCGCGCAGTTGCTGGCAATAATATAAACAACTGATTAAACCGGCCCCGCGGTCACAAAAGGAGACATTAGTTAAGAGGCCAGGTTTCGCTGCGTACCAAACCGATAATGGTAGGAAGTGATAGCGCCCGAGAAACGCTATGAGGAGAACTGGTCCACTTCGTACCAACACTCGATTACTACACACTATTCTCCTATCAGTCTTGTCTTCCCCCTTCGTACTTTACAGTTCAAATTCATAACTGCATTCAACTTATCTCGAAGGCTAATAATCTATTTCTAAATTTTGTAAGCAATTTCATGTTGTTAACCTGAATATTAAATGTGTAAAGAAAGGGTTGAAAGGGCAATTACAGCTATCAGGGGTGGATGGATAATTACTATCAAACATTGCAGCGGGTAACGCGCATCGGAGGAAGGGAGATGGATATAGTAGATTTGTATAGGGTGGTCTCTCTCTTTAGTCTTAAGCTGCAAGACTAGAGGAGTTTATATTACATCCTCAGGCTTTATGGGGCGGGTGGTGATAATTAGAACGAAAGATGCGCAGCCACGCGACTCGAACCATAATCAGCGGTTTAAACTATGAGAAGTTTAGTATAATAATTTTGTGTGCACAAAACATTCATTATGTAGGGCGTAATATTATACAAATTTGCTTATGCTAATTATATCGTTTGTTGTAACACGTTGGGGTGTTTCCTTGAATTTTCCTTATCGTGAAAAGTTACTCAATGTTACACAGACAATATTTTAACAATAATTGTATTCAGATCACATGGTTTACTTTTGAATTTGAACCCAATTTCTTTTAAATTTTTACTATGCAAAAGTTGCGAATTCTTTATCAGTCAGGAAAGAATGCGAGCATTGGCAGGAGATTTTGCACCAAAGTGCAACTTTGCAATAAGTTCGTATATCAATGGGGATCAAGTGTGTAGGTTCAAAAGCAACCCTATCATCAGCAACATCATCGTAATTTTAGCCAAAAAATGCTATATCATTCCCTAAAACAAATATTTTAGATCGTGTCTACATGATCCATGTAGAATCCTAGGGTAATAGAGACTTATAAATATAAGCTGATGTTGCAGGTGCTACTATTAACAGCTAACAAGTTTAATGCTACTGTGTGAAGCAATAAGAAGTAGGGTAAAAGCGTATAAATTTCATTTCTTTGGCAAAACAAAGAAATATTGTGTAAGATAAGAAAAACACCGATGCAACTTACAGAAACTTAAGACAATTAAGTTAATACTTACAGGATTTTGAGATATAAATGATTATTTAGTAAATCAAATATTGTTACTTACAGCGAATCCAATTTAATGTACATTTAAATAAATATATTCAAAATTCAATTGAAATCTAATTTATAGTTAAAATATAAATAGACAAATATTGATTATTTTATAATATTGTTTTCATTGGAAAAAAATATGCCTGAACATAAAAGATTTTATTTATTTAAATACGAGTATATGGCTAAAAAATGTGGGAATGTAAGGATAAGAGGAGTTCTTGATTATATATTATCAAGATATTTAAATATTATCTTGATGTATAGCTTGATGTATGCTAAGTAAAAATGAAACAAGCTTACTGATAGATCAAGTGCACTAGGAACAGTAGTAATTACAAGAATATTATCAGAACGTTTTACTGGTATCAGTTCGTATCGCATTTACCTAGCAGAGACCTATTCTGTATCGGTAGTTGTCACGGCTATCGCTCGTCACTTGGACCAAGCCTGTTTACAAACAGCGCTATCGCAGCGCGCACTCGCTAATTTGCGCCAGCTACACCGCGACCATCCGACAAGTTCTGAAGTCCAGTCGCGATTACCCAGTCAGGATGATTTATTTATAGCTCGCGTTAAGGCGCCTCTTACCGCTAATTCGCTATCTCGCTCGCACAATGAAGATATAAAATCAATGAATATAAGTAGTTACGAAAAATCTAACTACACCATATGAAGGAAAACAACATTACTAAGTCTCAGAAAAAAATTCAGCTTGATCAAAACATGTTTTCAATTAAAAAAATAGCTTTATGTGAATTTTTATTTTATTCCATTTCTACGAGTATGCATGAAAACATATTTCGATCAAGCTGAATTTTTGCTGAAACTTAGTAATGTTGTTCTCCTTCATATGGTGTAGTTCGATTTTTGATAATTATCATCATCATCATCATCATTTCAGCCATAAGACGTCCACTGCTGAACATAGGCCTCCCCCAATGACTAACTTGATAACCATATTCATTGATTTTATATCTTCAATCAACTTCAATGTGCGAGCGAGATAGCAAATTATCGGTAAGAGGCGCCTTAAGTATAAGTAGTTCATAAGATAGCGAATAATAAGCCCTATCGCTTGACTTATCATTTGGTTAATTAAAATAACCAATGTAAATGCCACTTCGTTCTAGCTCATTGTGAGTGGTTAGTGTCTGTTAGCATTTTTATCTGACTTCTGAAAGGTGGATGTTTTTATGCGTGTGTGTGAATTTTGTTTTTTATGTGTAGAATTGAGGAGGGAGATAAAAATGAGACATAAATAAATGTAATAGTGGTTTATGATAGCGTAACAGGTATTTAATTATCGTTTATCAGTTACCTATAGTGTTTTGTTTTAAACGCGATAACTTTATAAACATCAATAGGTACATGTAATGTAGACATACTAGATATTATGTACCTATTTGCAGTCTTCACAACAAAATGTGACATTTTAAAAATCGGTTTCAATTGCTTATGTAATTTAAGCATGTCTATATTTTAATATGTGCATTTGAAAAAGATAGCGTCAGATAAGTCTACAAACCACAGCCTTTTCAGACAAAGAAAAATTAATTATTAATTAAAAAAAAGAATAATTATTAATTAATCAATTTATTATAAATTTATAATTTAAATAAATAAGAAGCAGTTTCGCCAACGCCAATAATAAACATTCTATTTATAAATACTTTGACATTTAATTTACAATTCACTATACCGTGGGTATATCGTTGGTATGGTATGTTTAATACCCAACATCCGTCGACGGTATGTACATACATTCAAACACTACAAAAACAACGGGGGTACTTGAGACCGCTCTACTAAGTGACAAAGGTACCGCGGTAAAAGCACGTACAAACCGTATCAACGGCCACGGTACTTAGCAGAACAAACAATGGGGATCAGTAGCAATCATACGGAATTCCATCGAGAGCGTGTTTTTGTTAGCGCGGACCATGGCCCACCGAGTAGCGGACATGTCAAATCAATTAAGGATAACATTTGGAACAACAGTTAGACACATGTATATTGTTATACGTACTAAGCTCATTAAGCATGGGTCCTACAGTAGTTCGACGAATAGCCATTAACATTTTAAAGGAGTTTAACTTTATGTGAGCAGTAATTGGACGGTGATTAAATGTCCTCCTCGACCGTATGGTGGTTAGCTAAGTGGTGTCAAAGTCGTTCAAGCTTCTCATATCCTTCTGGCTTGTTTTAACGACTAAGTGTCATATGAATTAGCCAGCCTAAAGTGCCTTCTGAAGAGTGATTAAATTACAGGATCCATTTTATGACAGAGAGGTTTCAATAAGAAAAACCTTAGTAAATGGTGTACTTGTAGATGTCTAGAAAATGAGGCAGTTTACTGCCGTGTATCAATACGATTTAATTGGTAGTAATGTAGAAAATTTTAAAGACGTACTGCCGATGTAATAGGCTCTCTGATTGTGTTTTCAAAACGTGTAACCATGTGCTCTATAATTGTTCTCAATCATTGAACTAGATGATATCTTAGCTCTATCTTGGTGAATAATAAAGATGTGCGTTTATTTCGACGGCATCAGAGCGCACGGAGCATAAGAATTTATTTGTTCAAAAGATTTGCGGAATTAGTAATTGCAGTGTTTAAGGAATTAAGAAAAACCAATACAATCTGTATGCTACGACATAGTGGATGAGTACCTTTATTAACTTCATATATTTAGATCAGCATTCGATTATTATTAGTCTTTAAATATTACTACAACTAAATCGATTAACAAGTTTCTGAATAACTCGATATAACCTAACTATCGCACAGTATTCCAAACATCTAAAAATGCAATACAATTTTCATAGTGAAACAAGATCTGATAATGGATTTCACAGTTTATTTAGGACGAATTATCATTTGACCCGATTAAATGAAATATCACGCACGTTTTCGAAGACACAGTAGGTACAAATCTCTTAAAACTTTTATAAGGAATATTCCGTACCTAATTCCCAAATTGCTTTTCTGGCATAATCAATTTTCAACTATTTTAATATTTTCAAAAACTTTCAACTTAACTTAAAATTACCTAAAAATCTAACTAGCTTTCAGTGTGACTCACCTTTATAATAATTCTAACATAGCCTGTGACAAAATCTCTTCTAGCTAGCTTTCTAGATTCTAGCTAAGTAAGGTGATAGTGAAGATCTTTGTCAAAGATTGATTATATAGCCCTAGGCAAATTTTACAACTGCGCATTCATACACATGCAACATAGATCAAAGATCAAATTAAGAGCAATGGATTCTTTAATTACTAAAAACGTCTAATTTTGATAAATTTTGCTTGCTTTAATTCCCCTTGGAAATAGTTTGGCAATTATTTATTTCTACAAATTTCCAACTTTATTGTTCGCATCGATGCAAAATGTTTACATGATTATTTCTTTACAGTACTATAAAACACGATATCAGGAAAATCAATCAAGGAATTCTAGTTGGTATTGATCTGAAATATATGCTCCCATTTCTCTATTTTCCTAGGCGTACAACGCATAGAGCCTCAATAGCTGCAGAGCAATTAATCACTACAGCTATATTATAGCTATTTCTAGTTATATTATAACTAGTTGTAATTAGGGAGAAATTACTGCATAACATTCCTGAAACTGATTAGGGTATCGTTATACGTGTTCGCGCAATACAGAATGCGTAACAGGGCCATGGGGAAGTGCCACAGTTAGGATTAACTAGCTCTGCAATCAAGCCGCATCACCCTTTCCTGGAAAAGACTCGAACTTCAAATTGAACTGGCTTTGATATAAATCGATCGATCTAGCTTAATATAGGTACTAAATAGATCGTATATACCGATAGGTCAACAAGATGAATTTACAAATGATCACTGTACTAATATTTGTTCTTTTTTTTTTAAATTACCTAACTTACAGTATCTTTTCCAGTATCGTGTGTGCAGTTACAGACTTTTATCACAATGTACAATCACCACGACCGGACCAGACGAAATATAGTAAAACTAGACAAATTTATGTACTTACAGGAAAAATCCTAAAAAAACGTGTACAAATCCAAGTTTTTTTTTGTTTTTTCGTATTTTGCGCCGTGCGTGAGGTCGAGTCTTACCTTGCCCGGTTTTCACTTTTTTGTAGAAGCCAAATTCGAAAAAATTGAAATGCTGTAGGTACTAGCAGTAAACAAAGGAATAACTAAATTAAAAAGTAACAAAGGACTATCAGTCCATTATTTCAGCGAAGTTTTGTACCAATTCACAAAACAATATTAAAAGTTACACAATTTACAAAGGATAACCGAGGAATCTCTTATTTGTTCGCAAACTTCTTCATTTCTTATTAAGACCGTATAGTTTCAAAGTAGGAACAAAAAAACTACAAAGTACTGTTTGTTCGCGGACGCAGCTTAATAACAAAGAAGGAAAAACGTGTATAGTGTAGTGCTACGTGTTGATAATCCTGGCAGACGTAGCGGGACATCCGGAGGACAGCGGCGCGACGGGATCCGATCCGGGAATCCGGGATAAGATCCCGATCCCGGTAAGATTGTCGGTGCTGATTTCCTGGGACAATGGACGGTGAAGATCTGTGCGTTTATCCCGCGCGATAGTGACAGCTTTAGAATAAAACCAACTTTTATTTCAAATGGAAAATGTTTAGCATGAACGTGTTACAATTTAAGATCTAACGATAAATAAGGATGGTTGGGCGGTGAATACGATACTTACTCGATCTTGTTATGTCAATAGCAGTCTCCTCGTGTGTTCTAATAACAACAAACTGCTCACGAGAACACCAAAACGTTTGCCAAGATAACAATAACTCTTTCGTTTATGGATAAAAGTTTAAAAGCGGCCAATCTAGTATCAAAGATATTGAACTACTTATTGGCTCTGACTCTAGACTCTGGCGGGAAATTGAAAATATTAATCAGTATTAAAGCATTTTTATGATAATATAAAACATTGTAGCTGCTGTACATGCGTGGTTCACAAAATCATACCTGCTTTTTAAACGGTTTTATTTAGCTTGACCTGTTTATTATTTGGTTCAAATGTAGTAATCGATATGTCACCCCTTTCCTGTTGACATATTGATCTGATAGTACACAGGTTTAGTTCTGATGACAATACCGTTTTACGTACCTAAAAAATATTTTACTTATATTATTTAACTTCTTAACTGGGCCAGAACAAACTACCATTATTTTAAATTCAAGCCAGTGTACACAACAAATTTAAACATCTCGAACGCCTTTACAAACTATGCTGCTATTAAGATTATCCTATAAAGAAAACCGAACAATACCTTCCACGACTCCAATGGCTGTATCTCCTGAACAGTTTACTACATATTTTGTAACTACATTACAAAACTTAACCACTTAACTATAGGTATCTTATTATATTCATTTACAATATCAGGCGGCATGTCGCTTTTCACAAACGAGCACAAAACACGAACACGTCTCGCTCACACCGCTAGCCGAGTTTCATAGCAAAAACTATAACATCTCACGCGTCAGCCTCTCGTATCGAGCCCTCTTTATATTCAGCTAAAGTCCACTTTTTTCGTTAACCCAATAAGCGTGGCAAAGGAAAAACTGACACCGACAAGCTTTAATTTAATTCTGTGGTATTATTAAATTGGGATATAAAATTTGTCATCTATCCGTGGGTTATACAAATATGGAGATTTCGTGAAGCACAATAATTTTCATTACCTTGCTTTTTCTCGCGGACCTCTTTTGGTATTTGCCATCTCTGTCGATGGAAGGGAATGGGATAAGTGCACGTTCGTTGTTGTTATTTGCAAACAATAGCATGTTAGCCGCCGTGTCGCTGTCTGGCCACATCTAAGGTGCCGAAGACATCGGTGTCAAATTAAACACTGGTACCGCGTGGCACGTTATTTCACTTTGCTGGTTTGGGAACCAGGCTGTTGTATTCATGAGTATAAATAAAATCGTTATTAATAACATTCATTGTAATAAATTATTCATTTATTCTATAGAATAATAAAGTTGTATGTGATAAAAACACTTAGGTTTTTAGGATGGATGCCTGAAAACAATTTGTATTAAGGTAGGTAAGGTAAGGTAGGTATTAAGGTATTACCATTACGTTAACAAATTGCGTAGGTTACATACATGAAAAACGTAGAATTGAGCTTAGTACTGCTTAGGATTTGCATAATCTACTGTTTTAAATTAACATGAAAGATTACGGCAGAAGTAAATGAAAATGTATCGTTCTCGATGTAGCTCTACTTCGTAAGTACAAGGGGTATATGCAACTACCTTCTGAAACGGTTTTAATGTAGAAGAGAATAACAATAACTCGGGCAGGGTTACGAATAGCTTACTAGGCAGAGCGGCTGGTGGCTTTAACCTGTAGGTGCTCATTAATAGATTTTTTCTTTCTACTAAAATTTGAAGCTTTAGAATGTGAATAGATCTAATCATCTAAAAATGTATTGCTGTTCGTTAGTCTCGCTAAAACTTGAGAACGGCTGGACCGATTTGGCTTATTTTGGTTTAGAAATATTTGTGGAAATCAAGGAAAAGTTTAAATGGTAAGAAAATATAGAAAAAATGCAATGAAAATAGTAAATAATAGGCGCGTGAGGGTCAGCTAGTGGTTAATATTTTTTTTTATTGATTTAAGATTTTGAAGGCATTCATTGAGAGTTGTTTATTGTAATTAGGGATATTGTTACATACGAGTGGGGCCTGAACCCGCCACCGCTGAACCGTCGCGTTGCATAGCAATGCAATTTATTATAGGCATTGACTGTAACAAACACGGCTGTTAATTGTAGATCTTTGACAGTCGTTAGGGGTAGTCAAAAGCCCCAGTCTGACAACCAGTCTTACCAACGGGTATCGTGTAACCCAGTACCTGGGTTGTGGAGGTCTGATGGCAGTCGCTCCATGTAAAACATTGGTATTCAGCTGCATCCGGTAAGACTGGAAGCCGACCCCAACATAGTTGGGAAAAGGCTAGGCAGATGATTAACTATAACATGTATAAAAAAAAAATTCAGTATATTAATCCTAGATGTTTATTTGCATTGAAAATGAAATAAATAATATATAAATATTCCATTTTCTCTATACTTACACACGGTATTATTTTATTGACCCTGCCATTGAGTGAAAAGTCTAACATTAATTATAGTAACGTGAAGTCACGTGTTTCACTTACAGTTGATACTCGTAAGACACGTACTACGACGATTGCAAGATTGCTAGAAACCTTTAATGAATATGTTGTTGATAATTTTCTAATTTAATACACGGAACCCATCTAAGATGGTAAATAGATAGCAAATCCTACATTCAGAAACAAAATATCTTCGTTTGGTAGTTAACGTTGCCGCATGCCGATGTTCTTATCGGTTCGCCCATTAATAATGGCACTTCGTCTTTTAAGGCACAAGACCCAAGTACGCATTGTTGGGTTGTACACCGTCGCCTATTGTGGCGTGAACAATAATTTGCAACCGAACCTCGACTAAGACGCGAAAGGATCAAATAACTGTGCTGTTCGCGGTGTACAGAGCATTAGGCTTTTACGTGTAATCCTCCCCTCTAAGCTGGATTACCTGGCCTACCTATTCCCTTGTATTAAGCTCCTTCAGTTCGCCTGACACCGTCTTTGTGTCCCTGATATTCACCGCATGTTAGTTAGATTTATACATCTACCCACCCCAAAGCTTAGTTGAGCTGTCGTGGGTGGGATCTGGTTTACCTAATATAAATTGGGGATCGAATAGTAAATATCTTAGGCATTCAGTCGATGTTACTAGGTTATATAATGTGCGGGGTTTTATCAAACGCTTAGTGTAAGGAAATAAAACATTCTACATTCGTGAGATTCTTATATTATTTATGTATGAAAAGTGAAAGTAGTCAAAAATTAATTACGTATTAATAAATTCGGTGGAACTTTTTTTACGCGTGGAAAATCTTTTCTAGGTATCCCATCACTAAGGATGTGATTGTCTCATAGAAGTACGGGATTCCCTTGCGTATTAACCTCAATGTGGTCTAGCATAACTGTAGCTAAAAAAATTACAATCAAGCTTGATCTGGAAAGAACCACAAAATCACAGAATATCGGCTGGCGTCACATTGCAAAATCCATGGGGGGAGAATTATATTACATAATATCACGCCTGTATTGTAACCCAAAGGGTTAAGCAGAGGTATATCTTGCCAGTTATGTTCTAAGTCCCTTAGGGGACGAGGCTTTTGCCAATAACTGGGCACAATTCCAAGCTCTGGTACTAAACATATCCTCGTAAAAATACCCAATACCACTTTACCCAAGCGGGGGATCCCAAGACGTCCCACCCAGCAGCCGCTCTTGCGACCATTAGACCAGCGAGGTAGTCTGATTAATAATAATAGATCAGCTATGCATCGGTGTTTATGGGCTGCGGTGATTGCTACCATCGGGTGATACCGAAAGGATATTTGTCCCGTCGGCGTCGGTCATATAATTTTCCTACATAGTCTGAAAATTATGAAAGTGTAGCGGAATTTCCATTATTCACATTTTACGACTGTAATAATTGAAATATTGCGATTCAATAAAAGCACTACAATTTCACATTAAATTCAACATTTCCCCATGTTACGCGTGTGCTTGAACGTGAACAGCTGTGCTCGTTATTTTACAAAACGATACATTTTTAACAAACCTAGCCGCGGGCGCAAATTCCGCGGAATAATCGAGTTCGAGTTCAATTAAATTAGATTCGCTTTAGAAAAGCATTTAATTAATTGAGAAGTATCTTAAAATATCTTTACGAATTAAGGTGCGTGCACACATATCAGTCACGTCAATGTCAAGTCGCCGATTAGTCATGTCAAAAAATATAGTTTAGTAGAATCATCAGTACATCAGCCCCACACGTCAGTCATGTCACGACTAGCGATTTACGTCCACCAGGTCACGTTGATGTGACTGATCGGCGACTTGGCTGCGACATGAGTGAAATGTGTGCGTGAACCCTTAACCTTAAATCGAATAAAAAGTTATAAAAAAGTTCTTGTATTCTTAACAAGTTAACAACAAAATTAACACTAAGAAACATGTCTAATAAACTGCCAACGCGGCCAAATACATTAGTGTAGTCACCTAATTCTTCCAAAAAACAAGGGGAACATTGCTATTTCCCGCGCAAAGTTCGGAAAACAGGAACCACTATCGGCTTAATCCACGATCTAATCCTGTATACGATCAGCGTCGCTCATTAACAAGATTTATGAACAGAAAGGAGACGTTCAGACGACGTCGTGCGCCCCGATGCGTTATTTACGACAACCAGATTGGCAAGATACAGTATCCACGGTGCCTTATGGTACTGTGACTTTTATAATTAAAATCTTTAGTGTAATAAAGGTCAGAAATGGGGAATCTTTATGGTGATCTGTAGGTGAGGGAAATATGTGGAGCGGTTGAACTTCATCACTTATATTTCATTAGGATATAACTTGAAGTACTGTGATACTCTTGTGAGAGAATTGTGAAGCGGCCCTTATTGTGGTCAGTCTGTGAGTCACTACAATTTATCGTCACATGCGTCGTGCTTTGGAAGGCACGCTAATCAGTATGCTCTGGTCACCACTGAACCCTCTGAACTGAACTGAACTGAACCCACTGAAACGAGACACTATCTAAAATGTACCTATTGTTGCATACCTGCTGGAGGTCATTTTGTCGGAAAGCGTATTGTAGACATTTTAGGTGGGTTGATAAATCCTTTTGAGATGTGGTCAAAATCCTCCCTCCACCAATATAGGCTGGATCAACGTGGTGAATCATCAATAGCCTTGACTTAAATATATTAAATATCGTGGTGAATAGCCTTGACATTTAAACTAGGGTGATCAATTTGTCAGGAGCTAGAGTATGGTTAATTATATATTTTCATTTACTCTGATTATATTTGATCAATTGGCAACTTCTAGCAAGTTATATAATATTCTTGTTAGTTGGTCCTGAGAAATACAAACAATAAACAAAAAGGAAATCTTTATCGCATTGTAGTGACACTAAAACATCAACCCGATAACTTTTAGTCATGCAGGCTGCTGAATCCGAAAAGATTTTAGTATCCTGACTTCAGTACGTCTTGGAGGATAATCTTGATAGATAGAGGTCTGCGCTGGTCCGAATGGTTTGCTCGCGTATCGGGAGTTCGTGCACGCCACGACGGCCGGGCGTATCGGTACGCCTGTAATCCGATAATAATGAATAGAAAATAGTACGGGCATCGTGGCCCAGTTGAAACTTGCCCGTAACTGGAGGCACGAGGAGTTTTATCGCAGAACATAATTCGGCCGCGGCGTCACGCGCCGTCCGCCCGACTTTATCGCGAAACCCGATGGTTCCCTAGGGTATCGAGGAGAAACAACTTGACTAAACTACAAACAAATCAAATATAAACCAACACTATACAGAAAACTTATTTGCTAAGAAATTGTGGCTTAATTATTTTATTTTATGTCATAAAACTTATTCAGTCCACTATTGATAATAAGATATTCTACCCAATCATTTGCGAATATAACCTTACTAATTAGAGCGATCCGCCTGTGTTTTATCTCAGCAATTATGTAGGCATAAGAAACTGGCGAATGAACTACATAAATATTTTACGAGGCCATTAATAAACAATTCGCTTTAGTGTAGCTGAAATAAAGCTCTTATTACTAAACAATAACTTTCGCTATTTAATTATAGACTTTAAACTGAAGAATATCTACCCATAAAAGTTCGATTTAAAATAGGGTTGGGATTACAATAACTTTTTATTTTTATATTATTATTACGTGTGTATATAATTGGTAATCATTTTTATAACATTGATTACAGAAAATTCTCGATAAATGTAATTAATCTACTACATCATAAACATTATGTGTAGTGTAGTCATTATGTGTATGTATTCGAAATTAAAGTTTTATACGTGTACAATTCGAGGTAAAAGACTTCTGGACCTCACACCACATATTATAATATTAGACGACGTGTCCGCACGATACAAACTTTGCACTCACATCACGTTTCTAAGTTTGAAATTCGAAAACGTAAAATCAGCGTCTGAATGTAAAAATTGTAGGGGCGCGGTTACCAGCACTCTATTTGAACGGGTATCCAGACTCGCACGTCGCTTCTTGCTGTCACCTACCCAACGATTTACGGAAAATTGACGTCTAACGTTGCCGACAGAGTCCTCGACACTTTCTATAGAAACTTTATCTGTGACTAGGGCTGCTGTATATGTTTTTATTGCTCTTGTTTAGTCCTTTATATTTACTAAGAAAAACAAATCTTGGTTATGGGTTTGTGGAAAAGATAATTATCACATTTAATAACTCGGACTTGGGACCCAAATAAAACCAAAAAAAATGAGTTCTCTATACTTCGTAAATAGCTCTTGGCAGCCCTATCTGTGTTTATTTCGATAGGCCAAAAGTGTTAGACTACTTTCAACTTGAGTCAAGAATTTTGTGACAGAAAATAATTTATCTTGATACAAAAAGTTTCGTTTTGGGTGCTAGTTTGGTATGTCAGCCCTGAAAAGTTTGATAACAATGATCGATTCAGAGGTCAAAAGATTTTGATTATTTTTACCTATATGCTTACTGGAAGTTTTGCGCAATACTGTAATAATTGGAGCAAACTAAAATAACCCTAAGGTATGGTCAATGGTACTATGCAAAGAGAAAACACCAAAACAAACATCTGTCAATACAGTAGCATTGTATAGAGTTTGTGAGCTCTAGTCATTTACCAAAAAAAAAAACAATTAAGAATTAATTTTATACACATCATCGTATTTTTTCATCGCATAACGGAAACGAGCGTACCCTTCGTTGGTTCTACGACCAATCGATTCCCTATATTAGGCTTCCGTCAGAAAACAAACCGGGCCGTTCCGGAGCTTCTTTGTTCCATTGTGGCCCGCCCTTTGTTCTACCGTCGCGGATAAATTATTTTCTACGATCCTTCTTAGCTCCTATCTCGTTCCATTTCTCCCGTATTAGTTCCAGCCGATGCGCAACAATTACGTCCTTTATATCTGGATGACGCGAAAATCATCCTGTCTTGCCCTTCAATTTTACGCCTCAGTATTCCATCTTCTTCGGGCTAAATTAGAAATGCCGAAATCAGAGTAAAATTTAAAGCGATAAATTGCCCGAACAAAGTAATTCTTCGTCTTTTTTAAATAATAATTCGAGAACCAGCAAGTTTACTTATAAGTTATGCATGATACATATACCTAACCGAAACAAAAAAAATAATAAGCTTATTAAAATATTCTTGGTATAATAAAGTTTATTTGCCATTTCGTATAACTTATTACCCTTTTAATGTGAGACATAATCTTCATAACGTTTATTCAGAGGTCAAATAAAAAATTGGAAAGGATACTTTCATTAAAGCATATCATAAAAAATACATAAATATGAGTGATTAAGGTAGACATCATGTCGAGGATGCTTTGGGTTCATTCGAGAGATATAACATTTTACGACAAGATGCAAACAAAGTAACGTTACGGACGTAGTCGATTGAAGCAGCTTTAACTCGGTTTAATTATATTTTTAACAACATACGGGTTCATTTAAAAATGCTGTAGTCTGATTAACGTTCATTTTATTGCGATCTCTCCGAAAACCGTCGAGTTGTAATACGATTTCTTTTTGACGCATTCCTCATCACAACGAAAATATAATTTCAAAATATCGTTTGTACGTCAAGGGCCTGCAATACCTACAGTCTTTAAATAGACATTTTTATTATAGTTCCCACAGAAATAGTTACCTAAAATACAGTAATTAGTACGATAAGAGGTGGCGGTCGTGACGCGATCAATCGATGCCACTTTGTAGTGATAACTAGCCTTGTCGCCGGCCGCCGCTTGCAGTTGATTGATAGAATAAACCTGCCTACCACTTAGGCAACAACTACGGGGAAATTAAGACATTCCCAGCGCTAATGGAAAATGTGATCCATCAAACGACCCGAAAATTAAGACGAGGTACTATTATATCGAATGGCCTACATCTTTATCTAAATGACGGCAATGTTTTTTTATGGAAACAATTAGGACAGTAACCCTTTAAGGTTGACGAGCGATGTAAAATGAGCGTTTGATGTCGACAATGAAGAGGAAAGTGAATGTCTGTGGGGTGAGCGTGACAAGCGTCGGTCGTTGAGATAATTAAGCGGTGGGACCCAATGTCGCGTTGGGCTGCACCTCGCGACGACAATGATCGTTGACTTGAAGTACCCTACTGTTGAGGCCCGCTTCTGAATAAGGATTTCTAGTGTGGTGCAATTAAAAAGCGAAAAGATATAAGATATACGATATCTTTACGAAAGGATAAAAAATAATAAAATCCTCATCACTGATTTTCCGTTTCAATAAATTTTCAATCATTTTCTTTACATAGAAATAATTATAAAAATATCTTAGCTAAAACTTTCCTTGTCAAGACAAGTTAGTCGCTTGTAACTTCTACCAAACTTCATCTGTTGCGCCAGTCAGGTGAAAACAGCTCCCATTTGTAAGGAAAAACAAATTGCCACTCTCATTACGACATTCAGAAAAGTTCAGTGTGATTTCACAGTTCATTCAATTTTGATGGTGCCATTAAAGCTTGAGACTTTCATTTGTATCAGCCAGCCGGGAATCGTTCGAATTTGCGTTGACGTGAGTCATGTTTGAGTTATGAACAGCTAACATCTAGAAATTGTAACAAAGTGCAATTAGTAAGCGAGTATCGTAATCGTAAATTCCGGACAGATTTTGAAGCGATGATTCATATAAATATCGTAATATGGCTTGTAGCTTCTATTGTTAATCTTGCTTGGTAAAGGATTACCTTCGGGAGACCGTTAGGTTAACTAAAGACAGTACCAGTCGTAAAAACTAGACATTTCAGCAAAATAAAAGCCCGAATCTTTGAGGGACTACTGCAAATTGCTACGTTAAATATGTCCTGCTTATTACTGCAACTTGGAAAAGCGTATATTGTAGCAATCGACTGTGGCAGATCAGCTTGACTTTGCTAATAGCTGATCAAGTCAGAAGATACTCAAATTAAAGGCATCAAAAATACCTACACATTGATATTTTTTTACCGTTGCTTTTGACCATCATTATCCTTTTCAAGTAGGTATTGTAAATTGTAATATTTAGACCGTTAAAATTCAAAGAACTGGGTTTTAGGTACGTCAGTGTCGAGGCAGGAAGTCTGACCGGGGTCATTTCACACTCGGTCGGGTTTCAATTTGCCGCGGCCGCTGCGTCTGTTTATCGAAAGCCCGCGGACTTTCGACACAATGTATTATAGGGGCTCGTGTGAGACATCCGGAAAATAAGTTATGTTTTAAATCAAAATGATTAAGAATTTATTCTATTTCTAAAAGTATCTGTTTAAGCCCAAATAACTATGAAATTTATTTGGAAACTAAACTATTAAAATAATCTGAATCAAATAATGCGTAAACAACAATAGCTGGCTGAAAATTGCATATTATGGTTTTGTTATAAATTTTGATGAAGTGCAGAAGCATTAATTTCAATAACATTAAATTTCGCTTCGAGATATTATCGAACGTCAATAGGTAATCAGAATGTGGAATGAAGGATTTCATGAATCCATTAAAATGATAAATTCTGAATACTATTACCGCAGTGCTTACTACTGCAAATAAATAAATAAATCAGCCTATCTATACTGTTCCTCTGAACTAAAGAAGATAAATTAGTCTCAGAACTTGAATTACGTGGAATATGGTCACAATCCATCACACTGACCTAATGTGTGCATCTGAAATTTTTTCAAAACTTCACTTTTATAAACTTTTTTTAAATACTTAAGTAATAAAAAAATCTATCAGTTCAAAATTAAAATAACCAAATTAGTCAAATAATGAAAAGAAAAAAACAACTCTGAAATAAATGCGAAAAAAAATTCAGAATGAATATTACAATCGTAATTGTATTTTTTGAATGGTGTACCTAAATAAGGATATATTAACAGACGCCCGGACAACCATTATTCTATAATTGCTACAACGAGTCGGCCATTGGTAAATTGCAGTCGTAAAAAATGAATTTCGACAGGCGATATGTAAATAAAAATTACAATTATCGTCCGGAGAAGGCGTAGCGGGCTGAATAATATTTGACAAGCAGTAAATATTAAATTGGACGAAAGGATCTCGGTTGCAACAAAAAACCGATGGTATGCTAACTGACGATCATAACTGAACGAACCCATGGACGAAACGGCGACTCATCGTAACTCTGTTAAACTTACAAGGTAAGGACGTGTTATCTCAATGTTTTAACAATAGAATATTTTTATTGCATTGTATGAAGTACGACAAAAAATAGATAATACGTAGATATCGCGCCTGGCTCTACGGGTCGACGTACTGACAAGTTTAATTAAATTCGCCGGGGGCGTACTGTTTTAATTTGTTTTAAAACAAATCTAATCAATAAACATACAAAACGTCAAGCACGAAAACGCGTCGGCCATTCAAATATTGTTTCTCGAGCGAACGCCGGGGGAATTATCACGATGATAAATAAGATACACGAGCGCTGGGACAAGGGAGCCAATCACCATACATCACCGGGAAACATCCAAATAAAACTCAGTGAAACAAAAAGGTATTTGTTTTTGTGTCATGAACAGAGTGCCAAAGGAAAACAAATTGTAGCAAGGGAGAGATTGTATCATACTAGGCGCCTTCAAAGACGTGAAAACTAATTAAGATCGGACGCTTTTCTAAGGCGATAACTTGCAACAGACAGACGGCCGGACGTGTTTGTGTATTGGCAATCAAAACAATTAACTTTTTGCTGTGTTCACCTCTATCTAAACAAAACGGATGTAAGTTACGTTTTTTAGTTCGTTCGTTGACCTACTCATGGGATTTTAGATCTGGTTAATCTTTTTGTTGCAAAGATTTATTATAATAGCAAAATGTTTACAACTGATTACATCAAACAATTTTATTAGACATATTTAACACGTACGAAATCTGCTATAAAACAGTGAACAAAAAGTACAAAAGTTTCTAACAAAAATAAAAATAAAAGCGCTAACTAAACGCCGCGGTGCGATCGAAGCGTGAAATAAATAAAATGGAAGCGCCTCGCAAACGAGAAAAAAGGTATAAAAATTGTGGCGTTAATTTTCCAGCGAGATTTCCCAGCAGTCTCCGAGCAGGAGAGAAGCCGCGTGCACTGGACACGTGAATTAAAAACGTTAACAATGGCATCGCGACTGGCTCCTTAATGAAGTCGCGCCCGGGGCGTCGCGTCGCCGTCGTCGTCGCTACGCCGCCGCCGCTCCGCCGACGACGCCTCCACAAAACGCCATGGAATTACATATGGTCCGACAAAGACTTCAAAAAATTTCGAAATGTGACAATTTCTTTCTATAAATTTCTTAATTAGTAATAGGTACCTACTCGTATTACTTATACATAATTAACCATTTAAAAATAAATGTAGAACAAGTTATTTGTATATAATAACAATAAGTTATACCTAGAGATAATGTTTGGACTTTTGGTTGTAGGGCTTACCTTTCCATTTATATAGTCCTAAAATTATAATACGTGTTCAAAGATAAGTTAGTAAAAGGGACTTTAAAAAACATATTTGATAAACTGATAAATAAAAATGACCATATATTACCTATGTGATTATAGTAAAGCGCTCGCGAAGTTAAACAAGCTATTCAGACTGCCGGTGGGAACTGTCACTTAGATTGGCAATTTGTCTCTTGAATATTCAGTATTATAGCCGGATAATTACCTTAGTAAATAACGAGCATAGCCCCCATGCCATAAAGGAGCAAAATTTCCGCTGCGAGAGGGAAAAGGCGTTATTGAAAAAGAGGCGAGCTGATATATAAATAAAATACGGGTTCAGCTATCGGCGGCTTGTTATCGCATGCCTCGATCGTGGCTATTACGCCAAAGTATCGGTTATTCGAGTGGCCGTAGGCACAGTTTGCTTTGCACTCACCGACGAGCCGCTAGTGCCGCTACCTCGTTATAATAATGTGAACTTCGGGAATTGCGACTTCTTAAGAGTAGAGCCGATAAAATATTTACCATTTTTGGGGAACACCCCAATAAAATAAATAAAATCGAGCTATTAAACAAAATTAAGTCGATAAATCTAAATAATTGCATCAGAAATTTTAGAGTGTATTTTTAGAGCCCATTATAATAATTTAAGTAGGTTTAAAACATACTTCACGAAAATTACCCTAATTTTTTTGATTGAATAATTAATTTAAAGTAAAATAACAATGCGTCCACTGCAAGGCGTTCGCTGTTCGACGCCAGAAAGAATTTCTTTTACATACATAATAATTGCGAGTTGTCTCGAGGCGTCACGATCCTGATGCATAATGACAAAGTGCACAGTGACGTGAAAATTGCTCTACGAACTGCTACAGTACACTTCATACCTCGGTTGGTATTGGCTACACGTATATTTACAATTATGAATGTAATTATTGTCCAATGAGAGATTGCTACCTTAAGTGCTCTTTTGACGGTAATTTAAATGTTTATTTACTTGTCCTCTCATAAAGCTCAGGCGGGTGGGTAATATATCATTGCGTTTGCGTTGATTTATCATTCATTACATTTTGTAAGAATGCTAGCTTTATATATACTTACTATTATACTAGAATACTAGATTTTAACATCTCAAGTAGCGGCCACCCATTGCTCAAATTAAGACTATAAAAGCTAGCAAAGAACAACATCCACAACACCTAGGCACCGGAAAAACTTCAAAAGGTCGCCACTAACGTGAGGACCCTGGGGGACTTCCTGGCTGAGGTGATCCGGCCATACAGTATACTCCCTCCGACATAAAACACGTCGCTTTGCAGAGACTGACGAACGTATCGAAATTAAGAAGAATCTATAATTTAATTGTTACTGTTTAAATGTCAATTAAGTGTAATTGGTATTATTAATAAAATTTGTTTTGTCATCCAAACTAAAGCTGTGTACCAAATATCAGATCAATCTGTCAACAGGAAGGGGGTGAAATATCAATTTCTAAATTTGAACCAAATAATAAACAGGTCGATCTAAGTAAAACCGTTTAAAAACAAGTAGACACACATTTAATTTTGCGCTGAAAGAGCATAATTATCTAAGATTCCTACAAGCTCTATTTAAATCATATAGTAAAAAGTTATTGCAAATTCAAAACGGGGCGAGATAACGAAGTTCTAGACCGTAAAGGCGGGTAGCAATTGATTGACAAGAACAGAATAAGAACCTTCACGCCTCGTGAGGTGAAAAACAAGTCCTTTACAAGGCACCTTTTATAGAGCTTGCACTTACGGGAGTAAGTACAAGCGAGTGTGGAAATAATTAATATTTTACTAAAGAAAACGCGTTCGTTATAATACCTCGGTTAACCAAGCCTTGTAAGATGTAGACAAATTAAGTGTATAATTACAAATTAGTTTCAAACCTATCATGTACTTATTTATAAACTGAGAATTTAAACTAGGTAGGTAACTAACGTGAAATTCACGCTTTCGTGGTTAAATTAATGAACAATTTTAATTAAAAACGGAAAGTTGTACAGATAACTCTTAAGAAGAGGCATTTCTAAAAGACTAATCTAAATGCTACTATAATCGCTAAGTAATGGTGTAAGTATCAGTTTTTGTAACCATTTTTTACCATCCAATACATATTTTATTTATAATAAGAACAAAAATCTACTATAAATTTAAATAAAGAAAGATTGGACACCATAATATTCAAGTTAGTATGTACAGCTTCACAGATAAGACGCCCAGTAGCATGAAATACAAATGACGTCATTTGAATTATTTCCTTTGCGAAACAATCTTAATACATAATGGCACATCTACGACCACTTTATCTCGGAGAGCCGGTTTCAAGACAAGTGACGTTGAATCCTGTAATTGTATGCCAGATGCGTCGCTCGCGCATTGGAGATAACATGACTAATTTGCGATGTGCTAATCACGTCACCATTATGGGATATTAAGTTTTCTTTTATTTACTTTTAATGTTTGCATATTTTTATGCAGTATATTAAATTATAGGTAGCAGTGACAGCTTTAAGTGATAGGGCCGTTAAAAAAAAGGTTTCAGGTTTTTATCCGATTCACCTCTGATCTATCGTAAATCATTGTGTATTAATAGTTATTTACTCCGTGCCTCAGAGAGCACGTACCATATAAAACGCAACAGTACGAGTACGAATGCTGATTATCCTGGTCGAGCCGGGTCTTTCACTTTACACTTACCTATTGATTATTTACCTAGCCCAACGAGTACAATAAAAAAAGTTGTAAAGGAAAATATTTAATAAGAAACCGCAAAATCAACTGACTTGAGCGGGACTTGAACCCGCGATCCCTGTCGAGCCGTGCCATTGCTTTACCAACTAAACCACCGAGTCCTACCCGCTTCAATTGAAATTACGAATCTGTTTCGTATTTCTTAACGCCATATAGGTATGGTGATATCTACTAGAGTACTTTACGCACTTTTTAATAAGCAAAAATTATAGAAATATGTATAAAATATACATTAAAAAGTTGTATAGCTTAGTTGTGTGAGTCTGCTGCAGAATACAGCAACCTACGTAAAAATTTTAATAGTCTATTTGAATAAATTATTAACATCTCAAAAACTTTACTTGACACTCATTGAAAAGAGTCCGTCGCCAGCACAAATCCATAGAACGCTCAAACGTAATTGGATTTTGCTTACAATAAGCTCCGCCGA
The DNA here is from genome assembly GCA_936450705.2 of Protodeltote pygarga. Lineage (NCBI taxonomy): Eukaryota > Metazoa > Arthropoda > Insecta > Lepidoptera > Noctuidae > Protodeltote > Protodeltote pygarga. The sequence goes on along the minus strand of OW388257.2, from coordinate 9,322,896 downwards.
CTAATTTTGTGAAAATAAAATTTGCTCACAAAAGCAACAACACAAAAAAGCAAATAAAATTTGTGTGTGTCAAGACAGTTAAATCGAGGTAACGAGATGGTTTCCGAAAGCATTCAAGATGAAGGTTCAAAAGCAATCTGCGGGCGCGAGGCGAACGCAAAGGCAAGAACATTCCGCCCTAAGTGTTTCAAATTAAAACTGCCTCGCTTTTAAAAATATTTCCGACTTAATTATTTAGATTTCATTAATAAATATTATTTGTCATACCTAACTAACAAATTATTTTTATAATGGTCAAGTAAACGTTTCTAAAACGTAAATATGAGGACAGTCTTCAACCACGTCTCTGTCATTACTACCAAAAAAATTAAAAATTACGTTTGCTTGCTTTCTGTGCTTGTTTTGTGCTTATTATTATGCTGTTATAATCTTGTTACGCAATTCGTATTCCTAATAATCCTACTAATATTTCAAATGTAAAAGTTTGCAAATTAAGATGTTTGTTGAACAATCACGCCTTAGGATTTGGATGAAATTTGCCATACAGTTAGAATACAGTAATATGCCATTTATTTGACTTTCTTTGAGTTATTAATCATCATATCAGCCTATCCCTGTTCACTACTGAACATAGGCCTACCCCAAAAGAGTGTCAACCATCCCAGTCTTGAACAGCTTGCCATCCAGTACTGTCAGTATTATATAGTTATTATTTTTTGATATTATTGTCAACAATTTGGTATAATTTATTCTATACAGATAGAGTTGCTTTGTCTATCCCGTTGGTGCAGTCTACGCGTAAGTAATGTAGTCGTAATTTAACTGTCAAACGTGTATAACAAACACAGTGTTTGCGCGTGAGTGTTCCATCCTACCTCAACTCTGAGCACCCTCATTTAATTCCCTGATGACTATATTACAAACAACCAACAATTCACAAACAATTGAAAAGCTCCAGGTAGTCTCCAAGTAGTATTTTAATGACATGAAAATTATAGCTTTCATTAACTACGAAAACACTGTTGACTTTTGTAGTCAATAAGAAACAGTTGTAAAAAGGTGGAATGCCTCATTGATGGTCTGTATATGGTGCTATTGAAAATTCCAGGTACAATAAAGATAATAACAGAGAATTTATAAAAGGCAATGTTTATTTATATGCTTATTAACTTAACAAAAGAACAACTGACTTGGAATCTGGTCTAATCTAAAAGGGGATGTCTACTGTCTGCAAACGACGTTCCATGTGTAGCGGTGTTACTCTAGAAATTAATATAAATTAAATTCTCAGAAATATTTTCCAGGGTGAAATTACACCAATTCCTTTTTCAATTTCATTTATAACAAATAACTCGTTATTTTCTATTTAAGGGTAAGTTTGTACAGGCTGTATGGAATTACAAGTTGTTAAAACGAGTTGCAACAAAGTGTAGCCGAGCGTTGTAATCTGCGGCAATATTTACCACCATATATAGCAGCATCAAATGTTGGCAAAGCAATCGAATTGGAACGAGATACGAAAGCAAAGCGCGAATTGTATCGCCCGCGGGCACACTTGCTGCGTCTTGAGAATGCGCTCGCGTTGCATCCCCGATCTGCTGTCGATAATTTAATTGGGTACCTGACATTTAATCAATACGGTTGATTAAATTAATTGAACGATACAAACTGATGTACTTTTATGGGATACTGTAGTTACTTCGCTGGCGACTCGGGCTTTTTACACTGTATTAAAGTTTCGTTCGTATGTGATACCTACACATCGAAGCGAAACCATTGGATTACACCACTTCCAACTCAGTGAATTGTTAGATTTATTCGTGCCTTACTTAGATAAAATTACTTGCTAAATATGGACAAAATGCAGAAACATAAATACTTCAACACTAAGAGCCAGCACAAAACAATTTTCTGTTACATTCAGAAAATAATTAGTCTTCGGCATAGCGAAACTGATTCTTACATTATAATTTGAAGTAATCAAACTTTACTGTCGGTAGAAATAATTGTGAGCTTCGGATTTATATGATGACAAAATTACATGAAGCAAATTATGTTCAAACGACACGCTACTACACGTTTAAGGAAAGATGAACGTATTACTGAATGAGACGATTAGTGTCACTTTGCTCCACAAATTGTTGTAGAGCAATAGTAGTGACACAAATCGTCTAACGCACTGTGCTCAAGCACGTACCTATGAGGTACATGGACATTATGTGCGGTAATTTGATCAGATGTAGAATAATACAGGGTAATTTGCCGCATAGGTACTTATATTAGCCAAAAAAAGTGGCCGTGAGAGTAATCTTTGGAGTTAATATAGCGTTCACTTTCGAAAGTCATTAATGTATATGAATACGTTTTGTTTGTATTTGTACAAACATTTTCGCCGCAACGTAAACAATAAACAGTATCATGTCCCAGCGGTGCAATTTATAAACTTTTCCGTACGAATAGATACTTTTTTTACAACAGAAAGCCATTTCACGGATCAATAAACGTGAAAGCATATTCAACAAATTAAATAAATTACGTGAGTGAAAACTCAGATCTGGAGATCCGGAATCCAGAATACAATTTGATTAATAGTTATGATTGCTTATGGATTTAATTCTATGATTTAGAGAATTTAGTCTTCAAACCAGAATATGAGTAGCTGAGCGCTTTGTGTTTCAAGATACCAGTATTTAGCCAAGCCTCCCTGATAAATGGGCCTCGACAGTCGGACACTGCCTAACACCGGAAGCAAGAACAGATTTATGTACCTCTATAATTTAGAAATCTGCAGATCTTAATACGCCAATAAACAGGCTAAGTTAGTATGAACAGATTATTTTGCTCAGTTGTAGATTGTATAATGTTACTGCAATAGAGTTTGAAATATTAAACTCGATAAAAAAATAGGCATAGTTATGCTAATTATTGTCAGTAAATAATAAACAAATAAAATACTTACCAGAAATAGTGCCCCTCAAATCGTTTTGGTCACTAATTTTATAGATTTTTTTTTGCTTGGTATCTAAAATATGTTTCAAGTTTAAAATAGTCTGTTAGCCCTTATACCACCAACTTCAACCACCTGCTGGTGACAGTCCCATCAAAATCCGTCCAGTCATTTAGAATTACATTTTTTCAAAGCCCGTCATTAATGTAGAAATAAAACAATATAAGATATGTAATAATATTTTTTTAAATTAAATAAGTATTAAAAAGTTTGTCGCATATGCACCGTTGTTAGGTACTAGGTACGCTACTGTAGGTATGCTATATACTTATATAATATTTGAAACAATAAAACTGTTTAAAACAAACAGATAATATTGTATTAGTTCCCTATACATGTTTATTTTTAAGAAAGTCAGTGGATCATAAATAATGTCCGAATCGCAACAAAGTACGAGATAGCACAAAAAGTGATACAAAGGCGAAGCATTCGATACCTTTTCGTAGAAGACGAGGAAAGAATTCAAATTTAAAAGTGACTTTGGGACGTTAAACATTCTACAAAATAAAATAGAATGAAGACAAAGATGACCGACGATCACTGCTATTTTGACCGTGTTAGATGGAGAAGACTCGTGAGATTTGAATCAATTTATATTCTTTAGGCAAGATACCACATACCTTTACATAAAAAAGGCAAAACAAATTCGAAGCGCCAACACCAACGCCAGTAGTACGTAATAAGCATCGGACAAATACAAAAGCAATGGAGCATAGCATAAAGACAAGCGCGGTCTTCATTCAAAACACAGATAATTGACAAATAAGATTTGATACTTACAAACTCGAGCGTGTAATTTAAATCAACGACAACAAACAATTCCCTGGCCATAATAGAAACGAGTGCCAAACTTCAGAACTCCATTAAAGCGGCATCCAAACTTCCCATTTGGGTGCAAGCAAGCGAACTCCACGCAGAAATTTATATTTTATTCATCTCTACAACATGCCGCGCCTCCACGATTGGTATCCGATAAAACTTCACTAAGCAAAAATAAGCAACACGAATAAGTGTACCTGTCACTCGGCCCTTGTTCTTGTTTCTAAAATTTGTATAAAATATTCCGAAGTGGCAGCGACGCCGACAATGGTTTCTGTGGCGAATAATAAGACTAACGCAGAATGAATAACATAAAATGGCACCAAAGAAAATGATAAGAAATCGTATTTTAATATCTCCTACTCCTACTGATAACCAACACTATAATTTTTCAACAGGAGACGATATTATATCAAGGAAAGTTAAACACAAAACACAATCATCAGTTTTATTTAGGTGTTGTTGTTTTTGTATGTACAAGATATATTATTGTACTTTTTAAATTATTTATAGTGTGATAATCAAATAATTCAAATATTCTTAAGATAATCAACCCTTTGAATGCGCAAATTACATCGCATAGTCAGAAATCCGATGTTTCTCTGCAAAGCGTATTAATCCCTAATTCCTTACATTTTAAGACACTTCGTTTCTTCGAACAGCGATCGACAATACGTGTCAGTCATTCCATTAATGTCTCGATTTCCTAAAACGACGCAACTCGCGGCCTTTGAAGAAATATTTGACGCTTAGGCGACAAAGATGTTTTCTCACGTGTTTTGTTTTTGATCTAATCGTGGGAACAAAAAAGGTTGTCATTTTTTGAAGCTAATTTGATTAAAGCGCTTGTCATACGTGTAGATATTAATCGTAGCTACTTACCGCTGAGTAACTTTTATTGATGTATTAGCAAATCCAGATGTTCGAATGTGATACAGAAAGCGGTTTGTCTATCGCAGACAGTGTCGTAGCGGGCGGTAGACTGTGTCCGGCGTCACAATAGCACAATTAAAATGCCAACAAGTCCGGTTGCCAGCCCAATCCAATTACAGTGGACACCGATTCCGAAGAGTAATTGGAACTGAGACTATACGGGAGCCGGCGAAACACATGGAAGGGAGCGCGCCAGGAAGGAATTCTGTCGGCAATTAATATTTAACCCTTCCCCTTTTGTCTTTATACTACCACTACCCATGATTAGATTTACCTTCAATTTTCCTTAATTTTCCTCATATATACCTACATTTCAATTTATTGTCTCTTTCGCAATTCTATTGCAATAAAGAAAATTTTAGGAAAAATTGCACTGACTTCCAAGTTTTATATTGGCTTTTCTCTTTAAACTATCACAAAGGCAAATAACTTCAGCGGCCTGGGAGGGCGGAGCGTCCCAAAGCAGATGTTTGTCTCTTCCTGCTGATCGAAAAGGAAACAATGTTAAACTGTAAAACAAACTGCTTGCAGCGCTTTCAGTCTATTCGCTTCAGAATACGGCACGTGTAACGCAGTACAAGTCTGGACACAAAGGTTCAACTAAATTGAAACAGACGTAAGATCGACGATAAAATCAGACGGAATACTACCTACAACCCAATTGCTAGTTTCCTGCCTGTACAAAGGCCAATGCAAATCCAGTTTCAGTTTCATTGAAAACTATTATGTTTCATTGAAACCTACTTGTTTTTATGTGTAGTTAACTACAGTGTAAACAGCAACCATGCAACAACACTTATTTCAAGTCCAAATACTCTTTTGAAACCACTATACTCATACCAAAATTTTAAATTCACCACAGCGTCACAGGACAAGATTTTTAAATTAACGCTACAAATGACTAAAACGCTCTAAAATACGATTTATTGAACATTATCGTCAAGAGATATGCTTGTTATCTACTCAATTACTTTAAATAATTTAAGCATACACCGTAATGCCGCGACCGAAGAATAATATACCGACCGGTGCGGCGGGACATTAAGTTCAATCGAATGTACGGGTTATCAACTGTTTCTTTTAAATTAATTTAAATTATAACAGGAGATCATTCGACCGCTTTTTATTAGGAGAAGGTTAACAGCAAGTTATGGTCGGTCGCAAGGTGACAAATTAAGATATGTTAATGGGTTTGAGCGGTCACTGGACCTAAGGGATTTTGAACCGCATTAACCTCATTCAACTTCCTTTTGGTATTCATTTATATAAACTAACCCGACAGTGCAGAGGAGTCAGTGAATGCCAAAAATAAATCTGACACAGCGACCGCAGAGAATACAGACTGTCGGATTAAAATGGGATTTTGAAAAAAATACGAGACATCCGCGGTATTGTAGGCGTTACTTTAAATGTATTTTTGCATTGTTGGCAATTCGCGCGGGCATGTGGTGCGTAACATAAATATCGGACACAGTGGGCACGCTCCCGAATGCAATCGACGGTAAATAAATCGGTGCGCATCTTTTCAGTCCAACGATGTCGGTAGGCCCCCGGCGGCGTCGCGCAGTAAATTGCACCGAAAAAGAACGAGCCAATATGGCAGCCGTATCGAACGGTGCTAAGTTACGATCAGTCGCGACACGGGGCGCTAAGTGGCCTATCGTGTTTTTAAAAATTCAAAAACCGGGATTGTCATTTAGGGAAAAAACACAGCATTTAGACGTTTGAGGCGTCTCCCATTAATCAAGCTTAAAGGAGTCACGAACAATACCGTGGCGCCGAGACGTTCGGACGCCGGCCGCCGGTGGCTTATATGGAGTACACTGATCTAGTTTTTTTTGTGTACGTATCAATACTTTGAATCGATTGAAAAAACATTAATTTCACTACGAAAATAGACCACTGGGTATCAGCCAGAAATTACAGAGCTTGCATCATGTGAATATAAAGAGAAAAACATCAAAAAATAAATTCACGACCTCATTGAGATATTTTAAACGTGAAAGTGTTATTTTTTACTTTCACTATAGCGAATCTTAAGGACACGCGAGGATATATATCTGGTACAAGTCTCATGTGAGAATAATGAGCTAGTGCTACCCACGCAGGTCAGAGATCAACATTCTTGCATAATTTTGCACCATTTGAAATAGAAAATACTGTAACCAATATAAAATTTATTAAGGCGATTTTTTCAAATATAGATTTAAGTATATTATAGTATTAATTCACTTCTTCTTTATCGTATGGTTGATGAATAACCTGGTATCAGAGTTAAACTACCCGGACTCTGACATGACTTTACACACCGTTGAAAAATCTCTTAGATGTGCTAGTTTCCTCACGATATTTTCCTTCACCGTTTTAGCAAATGATAATTAATTTCTAATACGCACATAAATCCGAAAAGTTAAAGGTGCATACCTGGGTTTCGAATCTACGACCATTGACTTTCCAACGAACTTTCCAACCAAGTCCAACAGCTAGCTAGGCTATCATTTCTAATCACTGCTAATTTACTTATATTGCATTTCATTATATTGTATTGATTTTTACTTTTCTCATATTATGATTATTACTTTAAAATTTATTTTTGTATGAATATTTGCAATTTCTAGCTCGATTGAAAGTTATCTAGTTTTATCAATCAGTAAAATTTTTTTTCGTACTCTTTCAAATCTATTCTAGACAAATGAAATTTGTTCCTATTTTGGTAACTGTGATGTACTTTTGATGTATGTAATGTTACTTTTTTACAAAAAACTGGCTCTGACTAAAAACGATTGTTTTGCGAGTATTTGGCCTTGCAGAGAGTACTTGCGAGTGCTTACTTGAGTTTTTATACAAAACAACAGCAAAGGGAAGCTTTTAATGTTTTAGCCTCTGTTTTTAACTTAATTGGGTCATAATCAAATTGAACTCATAATACTGGCATCCTACTTTTAATGGGTAAAAAATATAAAGGTTGCCAAATCTAATAAAATGTTGAAGGTCTACACAAGACCTATAATTTTAATTGGCATTGAAAAAACAATAAATACCTATATAACCAATGAATTTCAAGCCCAGTTGATCCTTAACGTACCTTTAGTGATAACTAAAGATGAATATTATTAACGCGTTGAGCTTATCTCATCGTGTATGGCCTCTTCAGTTCAACTGAACCAGAAGTTCGTTAATCCAGCGAGGTTACATACAAAGGAAACTGCGGTGAGCCTGAAAATTAAGTTGGCTCGCTCTATTGCCTTTAAATTAAACCACGGCTCTACTGAAACTGTACTTATTACAACCGACGTTCGAGTTTTACCTTTGAACTTTTTGAGATATTTATGTTGAATGTGTTTCGACTTCATTGAATGTAAAATATTTCATCCTTTTATGTTTGAGCAATGAGCATTCTTTACTATTTACACCACATCAAAAAGGGTTATGGCGGTTTTCACAATTTTATCCAACGTACCTTTTGCGTGGTCGTGGTGACTCATTGTGTCTTTTCAATGTCATGTTTACTTTTTTAGGTAATCTCTATCAGAAACTGGTATAATTATCGGGATTTTCTTCTTTTTATCGTATGATTGATAAACAACCTGGTATCAGAGTTGAAACGGCCTCTAATATAGGTTTAACATCGGGATTTTTACCATGTTTTTGATGTTGTTTAAGTTTATAAATCTTCATCCGTGATAATTGTACAAAGTTAATGTTAGTGACCTTGTGAGTTTAAAAACTTAAATCTATGACACTACTGTCTATTGGTGAAGGAAAACATCGTGGACGTAATGGTTTGAAATCGTCAATCCTTCTTTGTAACGGAAAAGGCCAGAGGTCAGATCTCCTATATTGGGTGGTAAACTATAACAGTGGGCTGTCCACCATCTTTCTTGCCTTGTTCTTTTAATTTTCCTGACGTTGTCCCTAAATTCTTTTTTCACAAACAGACTGGCGCGTAAATTTGTTTATGATTTAAAAGACAAATAGGTAATTTTATCATTTTTTTTATTTTAGTCAGTTTTAAATATAATGCTACCCTAATTTGCCTCTCAAGTGCAGCAAAATTCCAAATTTAAGATTAAAAAAAAAAAACAACTAACTACTTTACTGCTAATAGGTACTACCTAAATTGGTATTCTAAATTGCTACCTAAATGGCTACCTAAATTAACAAGATTTGTTTTTGTCTCATCAATGATCATCGGAATCAGGATACCATTCACCATATCGATTTGACAGTTTCATCGGAAAAGTTAAGGGCGCGGAGCACAGTGCCTTCACATTCCATAGTAATATGAATTTTATTCATTAACCAAGTAGACGAAACTAGTTTATAGACAAGGTTTATAGAAAAAAAAACTTTTATTATAATAATATCAATGTTTTTAAGAAGGACTATTGCCTTCCGTGTGAAAAGCATCTCAACTCACGACTATCAGAGTAGCGGGCGGTCGCGCGGAGTCGTGTCTTGTAACAGTAATTCAGAGGTGATTTTTCCTCACCGCTTCCGCACCTCTCAAAGAGGCAACGAGGCCACGAGACGGAGATAATAATATTCAGGACCCTCTCTCAAATTGCTCGGACGTGTGCCTGATTTCGACGAAATTGCCGCCTTGTAAAATTGGAGCTTTAACTGTTGACCTTTTCTTATAATGATATGGCCGCCGAGGTGCCTGTAAACACAGTTGACGTGGCTTGTTGTATTTATTTTATGATATTTTTTAAAATAAACAAATGAAGACTAATTTCAAATCAGCGTTCGCATGGTGGGATGAGGCGATACTCGCGGGCCACTCGTAAATTCACAAGTCGCGATGACGGGCCGGGGCCCGGGGCACTTCGTGACCCGACTTCGTCTGCCTCACTTGGCATTATTTACGATTTTTATTATGCCGTAAAAATGCGCGAATTCTTACCGTGAGGGCACGCCTCGGTCGCACGTGGATCCACGCGTCGATAGCCACTTCGTGAGCACCGCGTTACTGCATATAAATCTGAAGACTCCAGACGGCAAATTTCAAAAAGAATACATACAAGTCCTCCTTCGCGCGTTAATTTGAAAGAAATTTCGCCAGCAAGAAAGAGACTATTTTAGTTTTCTTAAAACAAGATCAGTATATCACAATGACATTTTGGTAATGCATTTTCTGCTAGTGTAAAAAGCAAAGCGGACTGAGTGCCTCGTTGTATCACGTTGGCTGTCTCATTATTGTCACAGAAAGGGGTAAGACTCCGCTATTTCTGTAACATTTCACAATAAAAATGACTATGTAAAATTCAAGGGACACAAATGTAGTGCAATATCTAGTTACAAATTCAATAAATAGTATTATGAAAGTGCCGTCCTTTTAACCGTTTTCACCGGATAATGACTTTACTAGAATTTAATTATCGCAACAAACAAACAAAGCTTTTACTCTGTCACAATTCATTGTGGCAAACATTTACACTTAGCCGTTTTGCGTTTTCATAGTATAATTTTAAAGTATATCTTTGTCCACATTAAAGAGGGAAAATGTAAACTGTACTTATGGTATAGTAACTAAGACCATATTTTAATACATTTATATCCCGCATCCCAAAGTCAAATCAACGTAAGGATTTAGGAAAAAAGAACCGGATAGAGTCATAAAACCTTAAGGCTTCCAACTCGCATGAAAATCTGTGCGTACCGATAAAAGTTTCCTTGGCTAGGAGCGGGCAAACAGTAAGACCTTTTTTCCTGATCGTCAATACGGCACGAAACTGCGAATAGAAGGCGTAACGATAGTTTGAATAGAAAACGCTGCTTGTTTACAATAGCTGCGGGTAGTTCGTGAGCCGCTCTCCATTTAGATGGGAAGCCCGTCGATACCGCGTGCGGCTGCGGCGGTCATGTGAACCTACCACCTTCATTTGAACTCTCTATCCTGTACAGACCAAATACCAAGTAGATACGTGCAGGTATATGAAAGGATATCAAGGGCTCTCGTAGAGCTGGTCGCTTCACAGCCAACGCCTCAGTTATGGAACTTTATGGAATGAAGAGCGTTTTATACGGTCTTTGATGTTCGGTTTCGCGCTCTTAGCGTGTAGTGGCTCCCAAGGGGCGAGCAATAACAACATTGAGGGAAGTGCGCGCGGTCGTAACGTACGCCTAACGGCGTACGCATGTAAATGTGTTTTTGGATATGGTATTATTATTTCTGTTAGTATTACACTTTAATCAACTTAATGAATGTTCAACGTCTAATGTTAAATTGACCTGGACGTTCTTATTTTTTTAAACAACATAAGAAACAGTGATAGGATTACTTTAATCCTTGCATAGTGTAAAAAGTTTTTTTTGAAAATTAAAGAACTAATTATTATAATTATTAATGTCAGGAAATAATAATTTACGATATTTGATTTTAGAGAGGTCAAATAAAACCATAGATTAATGTTCCCGATGTAGTCACGTTAAAACCTTTTACTTGATAAACTGATTTATATCGCTTGGAATATAAAACGAGTGCCATTACTTTTAATGACTGAATTTCTTTTAATCTGTGCAGATGAGAAATGCCTTACAAATCACTGTTAAATAAATCTTGCGGGATGACCTATAAAATGTGCTGAAAGTAATCTCGTTAAAATCCTTTGAGTAGGTAGGGTAGTTACGAGCAAAGGAGTGAAGGACAGAGAGACGCTTGCGCAGAGAAAGGGAAAAGACGACATCGTGAAGCGTCTGATGGTATAGCGGTCGTACCTAATTAAATGGGACGTTCTCATTTCATTCGCGACAATATCATGCAGATTTTAAGGCTTCTTACAATAAAACTTAAGGATTTATTGTCGACACTACCCCCTGCGACGGATAATTATCTTACTGGTGCCAGGTGATGATTAAAAAGAGAGACATAATCAAGCGCATTATATTTTGTCCTTGTCATACATTGACCGTCGCGATTTTATTGCAAGTCATTTATAGTCCTTAAATACTTAATTTACACTCCAATCGTTTCTTGTTTTAGCTCGTGAAGTAGGTAATTGTTTCGATATTGAAGTATTACTAGCATTAACTTTATTGCAAATAGTCCTTGTGTTTGTCCTAGCAAATGTTTCGTTATTTGTATAACCAATGAAATATTTGTAGACAAGTATCTAAGTATTATTATTTCTAGTATTTGTACTCAAAAAGACTTAAGTTAATAAAATTAAATTAACCTAACCTAACCTAACTTATTAAGGCGCTCCTATGGTGACTATTTAAATTTTTACCAATTAATCTTTATTTTAATAAATCATCTTGATCAACTTAGTTGGCAAATTAAATAGGTATGTTCAATCTTGATTCTTTATTGCATAAACTAAATTTTCTTTATTTTAATTTTTATTATAAAGCGTTTAATTTAATAGAATGGATGGTATTTGACCATACTATTGTATATATATTTTTTAAATAAAGACAAACATTTCGCATAGAAATATTTTGTTGAATTATTACTAATATAAACATTGAAATATTTTGTTGAATTATTAATGGTATTTTAGTTTTGACTATAAATAAATAAATCAAATTCGATTTGACAAATCGAAATCTTAATCCAAATATAGCAAACATTGTAAAAATCACTAACTTATATTAAGTCGTTATATTTGTATGGATTGACCGAAATTGATGACTATGAGTGCTGCAGTTAACGCAGTATGACAAAGTCATTATAGACATGGTGTTACATTTCATTGTATAGAGTGGTAATCTATCCACTGTATCAGGCGTAAAAAAAAACATTATTTGGTTACGTAAACCAGTGTTCTTAACCTATGATCCGCAGACCTCTAGGGGTCCGCAAGTAAATGTGTGGGGGTTCGCAGTCTTATCTCTAGACTTAGACTATGTAACAACAATAATCCTTGATAATTGTACTTGATTTCCTGAGGGTCCATGTCTGAAAAAGGTTAGGAAACCCTGACGTAAACCAACCTTATGTTGCTAGGAATCCTTTAAACATTTTACAAAAACACGTTAGACTATTAACATTGATTTTAAAGTTAACCGTACATTTTAAATTTTTCTCGGAAAAATCGAATAGGTTTAAGAATGTATAATTGTTTTATAAAATTAAAATTTTAAACAAATCATCTTATTTTTTTTAAATATATTTTGAACTTCTGGACAAACTTCAGTAAATTAATATGGTTTCTACTTTACTATTTTAAGTTTTCCAGACGATTAAATTTATTTCTTCACTAATTTTGATGGTTTATTAATTCGCATTTTATCAAGGGTAAAGTACTAACTAATCTAATACAATTAATTAAAAGCATATTTAGTTGCTACTTTATATAACCTCCTCAGTCGTTACCCCATTGTCGCTAAGGTTCTTGCCCTAAATTGCCTATAACATGATTAATAAAAAACGTGAAAAATGTGATATTCAGTTTGTATCAAACACGGCAATTCGCAGTATCTTATTCAGTTCTTGGTACTTTCAATCATTTCTTATTAAGTATCCAATTAACGGGTTGTATTTCCACCATATTTCTAAAACGCTTAAACTTGCCGACGCGGACGTAAGCTGTTAAAGTGTAAATTAAACTGTGCTAGACACCTGTTTGTTTCAAAATCATTAGCCTGTTATAATGTGCTAAGTACTAAGACCGAATCGTCATAAATTCTCTAGGCATAGTTTAATAGGCACTAAAAACACTAAGGAATTAAGATTGACGGCTTTTCATAAAAGGTTACATTATAGCCTCTATGGGTGGGACCTTAAAATAAAATCTTTTCTTCACCCTTCGATTTATTTGCGGCATAATTAACATTATAATCAAATGCTATTTCAAGTTATTATAAGATGGAAATTAAAGAAAAATTTTAGGGTATCATTCTGGTTTAGTGATTAATAAATGCTTGTAAATGGTGCTAAAACGGCTAAGTCTGGTGCGGCTATCATTGAGGACATAAAACATGGAGAGGTACCGCATGAAAACAAGTTTTTATTCCTCCCATACTCGAACGCCTGGATAGTAATCGTTTGAAACCTACAAATTGTTTTATAGCCCGTTAAAGATTTCATTATGACTCTACGACCATTTCGGTACGTGATTAAAGGAGTCCCTGCCGATTCGTTAGCACTAAAAGTTGTCGATCTAACTACTATTTCTAAAATAGTAATTATCGACAATCTTACAGTAATTGTGGAATCTCTAGAAAGTTATCATCAAGATGTTTCAAACATTTTGATACGATAGGATCTATGATAGGAAATTTTAGTAGTATCTCATTGTTACTTTTCGGAGTACAAAACTAACAAATATTTTATGACAAAATTATAAAAACTAGACTTGAACACGAACTCGCTTATTAATTAACAATGGCTTTAACACAGAGCTATAAGTACAAAATATCGCAACAATTTGTAGCTCGTTAAATATTTAACTGTAGTGATCATGAAGCATGTCTGTCGGTAGTTATGACGTGTGACGTCACATAAGGACCAGTCCAAGCGGACAGACAAGTCTTGCAACTTTTTAGCGCAAGTCTGCTCCGAACACATGTAAGACTTTGTACATACATATGTATGGACAAAGCTAACGCGTGTTTCTTGTAGCTGCAGAGGCAGGAGATAATTCGAAAATAAATAAAAGTGTAGTTCATTAGTGGTTAGGATTTCGAATGCATTTCACGCCGTTTGGATTGTTTGTTCTGATTTATTACACAATTATCAGCTGCCCGCGGCTTCGCGCGTGGAATTTGGCATCAGAACTTTTCAGTTTATTTGGTTTCGTCCTAACCATCATTAGATTTTCAATATCAGATCCAACTAACTTCTATTGAAACCAGATAGTTACGGCTGATAACAGTATTTTATTTAGAACGACTGCCATCTAACCTTTGCATCAATTGGATGATCCTAAGATTAGATCTGTATAAGACTGTATAGGAAGGCTTTCCATCAGAGCTATGCGAGGAAGCTCAGCGGTAAGCGAGGAAAAATCAACCAATACCCCCTGTTTGGGGGTTTTTTTTATAGCTTACAGCAGTACGACACAGGATAATGAAGTAATCCTATTGGTAAATATTTTCCTTGCTCATCATTACGCTTTAGTTCTAGTTGAAAGCCATACATAGTCTTAGGGTTCTATCTGTATGTCACTACATTTGACTTCACATGCTATTTGAGGCACGGCGCGAATCACACATACATGACTAGTAAAGTCAGTTTCAATCGGTCTATCTATGGTAGTTCTTTATCTCTGACAGCAATGACAACTGTAACGTATACAGAACTTGTTTTAATACCTCAGACTAACATGATTTTTGAGGCAAGGGGGAATCATGACTGATGACTTATGTTTAAATCCGACAACTTCAACATATTCTATAACATAGCTCCTTTACAGTTTATATGCCCAGGGTTTTTCGTGCCTGGGAATACTGCCTAGTAGCAATCTTCTGCGATAAACGAATAACTGTAAATACACTGTAAAGATTCACAGCAGATAAACGCCACAAGAATTCCAGAAACAACACTCCGCTATTCACTCAACCTAGCGAACTTAAGTACAGTTGTAAGTTGTTAAATAAATTCGGGAGATTATCGCCTGTACTAAATCTAAGTAAAATCTTCCTCTTCTTTTACAATCAGCATTAAAGTTTATTTTCCTAGCGTTCAGATTCCAGATATATACTTTAAGATAATCCAGAAGGCGTAGCCGCGAAAGCTTTGAAATTTATTGGAAACTTAAACAATTAACAGCTATCTTCAAAGGTTTCTACAATTGAAACGGTAAGAGGTCCGGCACTTGCTTCTAGTTCATAACTAACTGAGAGCCGTTACAAAGAGTGACCCAGGGAGCCGCATTCTGTGCGGGCGCGCGCGGGGCGAGGGTTGGATGCTGAGGGGGGAGGGGTGGGGCACAGCACGAGCGCGCCACCTCGTAAATCTGAACAGCCTGAGGCACGGACCTGCCTCCGAGTACATCGTGGTGCGAAGCTACTTAGCAACTAGAGACAGTACCCAATAAATTCTCTATAGGTGAAAGTTATTATACCCGCCGTATAACGTGTACGGAACTTGTTGTACACTAATCGCTTTTGTGGTTACGAGAATTTGTTTCTTAAAGAAAAACTCGCGCCGATAAATATCTGAAACCACTTACGTCCACGAGTCATGTTACAGTTGGTGACTTTAAGGGGTCCGTATCTCAAATGGAAAAACGGAACCCATATCGCTTGTTGCCTGTCTGTCTGTAGGTATATTACAGCCATTTTTCTTAAAAACCACATAAGGTTAACGAGTTTAAAATTGATAAAGTCTATGGACTTTAATTGCAAAAAAAATCAAGTGTCTAGGTTAAAGCTATAAAAAGATATCCCTTATTCGTAATACATTCCAAATTTCCTAATAAAATGTTCCATTCTCAAATTTAGTATTTTTCGGTGACCTTCAATGTTGAAATTTGAAACAAAGGAAAAAAATAAAGAAGAAGATAAAGTCAATAATAATTTAGAGTAGATTACTACCCTAGCGCCCGCTAATATATTTTTGCTTTCCAAAGTGACATAAATCTCAAAAAGTAGGTTTTATAATTTATAGTACAATAAAATTGTATTACAGAAAAAAACCATTCATCTGTACATTTTTTGTGTCTTTCTGACACCTTAATGTCTAAACAAATCAAGTCATTGCGTGTATCAGTATACGGAACCCTTGGAGCGCAAATCTTACTCGCACATTGCCGGTTTTTTTTAAAGAAGTAATAACGTGAAACAGTGTATTTATTTCATAATAGCTTTTGCTCGCGACTTCATCCGGGTTCGTTAAATCGGGGTATAAAATACTAGTCAATCGACCGTTTAGTCGTAATTGAAATACAAACATACAACATTTCACATTTATATAATAACTGTTTCTTCCCGCGGCTTTGCTTTGGTAATTTAATTTTTTTTTTGGTTAAAAAATACCCGATATCATCTATTCATACAAAAATCATCTTAGAGTATTTATTGCGTGAAAAAAAGGCAAACCTACAAATACTATTTCGCATTAATAATAATATTAGTCCTACTAATATCAGGAGATCTGTTTAATATAATATTAGTCTTACTAATATTATAAATGCAAAATAGAAGGAAAATAATTAAATATTTGTTTTAAAGTCGCATCATTTAATTTTTCTGTATAATAACTTTAGCAAAACAAAGAATCAGCTATATTGAACCCGTAACAAGCGGTGTAACAGTTGCAATTCCCACATTCAAGTTCCATTGTACAAGTAAAGGCGGTATAATAGTGCAGCTTTTCAATTATTGAAATAATAGCGAGTTATTGAAACAGTCGCGGTTCAGATCGAGGGATTGTGCTCTTGCCGTGTTTACGACGTAGGCCGTGCGGCACAGATTTATAGAGCCTCGTGTCACCTGCCAACCGCAACACTATGCCCGTCCCGTAAACAATACCAAACGTAGCAATCGAATTTGAAATCTATTGCCCCCTGAAAAGGGTATCTAATAACAATTGGGAGTGTTAGTCGATTATAAGGTTGCCATGTTCCTCGAATAGAATTGGAAAAAAACACTTTCGTGTAATGACCTACATTAGAAACAGCATTTTCAAGTTTGGGTCATAAAATCCGTAACCATGACTTGAAAGTTTATTATGTATTTGTACAATAACAAATAAAAACACCTATAACCAGAACCATGCTTGATTCGTGTCTTCGCCCTTTTTCTTTTTTGGAGGTAGGTACTTTACAGATGCTGCAAAAGATCAGTTGAACACGTAATTACATGCAATCTCACAAACCCACTCTCAGCAATTTGTTGAATCGATATCGATATATGGAAGCAAATTAATTGTACACTTGATCCGTCGAAACGTCAAGATTTTAGTGCAAATGCTTCTGTATTTATTCAATTTTAAATTTTTAACACCTGTCTGTTTCGTTACGTCAAATAACGTTGCATTAATGTTTTGCAAGTTATTAATTAACTTTTACTCTTTCATTTTCTCCACTGCAAGCATTAAGTATGCATGCCGTTTCGCAAAAAAAAACTTTTCGTAAAAACTTATTTCGGAAACAATTATTCACAAACGTATTATTTCGCCAATTATCTTTACACAAAAATTCGTTTCTAAAAACATTCATTTATTACGAAGATATTTTGACATGTTTTATTTTTAAATTAAATAAACCAAATCTTTAATTAAGAAACAATTATCTTTCTTAACATTTAGTTACTAATTTGTTGCACAAACTAAGTTTTCATAACGTACTGTAACAGGGCTAAACACTGTTACAGTACTGAAACGTTGTTTTTAGAAACGTCATGTTTTTCAAATGGATATTTTGCGATAAAAGATTTGTGAAAACTTATTTTTAGAAATGAGTAGTTTATGAAAATAATTGTTTACTAAATTAAAATTGTGAAAAGTTGTTTATGAAATGAATTTTGTTGAGAAATAATTTACGAAACATAAGAGAATCTTAGCTTAAACAACCCTATTCCTGTGAGAAGTGGACGACTAGGGACAGTCGATACGGTGGCCACCATGACACAGGTATTGTTTCAACACCGGGGCTAATTTATACTGATAGCGGCATCTTGTACTAGTCGATCTTGCCAAGACCTACTTAAAAATAAAACTGGAGACAGTATTTTCTATTTACGTAGAATAAAATCCATGCTTTGTTAAAAAAATATGAGAGATCTTGACGCTGTGTTGTAATAATATTTCAGGCATGAAACATAGTAAAATGCAATATTTTTGACGAACCATTTGCGTATCTTGTCAGGCTTGCAACTCAGTTGCAGGTTGTGCACCTGACCATTTTGAATGACATCACTAATAAGGTCAGTATCTCCTTTTAAGGCGTTCTTTCACGGAATTCATACATTTACATCTGCCATCAGATGTCATGCTTTTCTACGTATCAATTTTTACATACTGGCAATTTAGTTGTAGAAACTGTTTGCCTTTCACTAGAATCGGAATGTTGTAATAATTTTGGGCACCAGGCTGCAATGACGGCAAGACTCGTAACTTTTCACTGAAGAATGGGAGAGGTTTCAAAGTGTAAACAACGGTTTCGAAGACTTTAGACAGTAACATTGTTTCACCTCGTTATCCCATCGATCAGCGAAGTAACAATAAAGCCACAGGCTCCATAAGGCAAATAAGTATTATGACTTTATCGTAAAATAAAAATATATACTTTACTTGCCCCAACAAGAGGAGAAAGTATACAGAATATCGTTTAGATGACATAAAAGGCAAGCATGAGAAAGCTCGTAGCGATCCCTTGCTCCCGGAAGGATAAAGGAAATAGTTTCAGATGTGTTACAAACAAAAATGAGGCAAAATTGGGTTTGGAATACGGAATCACGCCAAAATCAAATTTCGTTTATATGACAAACATGTCTCGTACATAGCCGGTGACATTTTATTAGCTCAGAAGTCTTATATGAGAAGTATGGGGACATCAAAAGGAGGTGTCATCACTCGCACGACACTGTTTACGTGTGAGGAATATCGTGATACACCACGCTCCGCCGCATGATGTATGTAAACAAATTTGCTAAATTTTGATTAGATCAAGGACGGGGTACGCGACTGAAATAAAAGAGGTTTTCAGCGCATGCTACTGAATAAACGCTGTGGTGAAACTCTAGGATATAGTGTTAATGAGATTGAAAATGCGTAACATTGCTCACGAATAATAACTCAATTATGTTAATATTTATTTTACAACATTTTTGTGCCTTTCAATGAGCTGCATATAAATTTATAGTTCAAATCATAATACAAAATGTATGCTTTACCAAAATAGTGCAAATCTTCTAAAACAACTGGCATAGAAATGTCATGAATCGGAATTAGGACACTAACGTTTTCAAAGTGTTCAGAACAGTTGACACCTGACAAACAACGGATGCCCCGATTAAAGGAGTAACTTAGTGCTAATTCGGACGCTTGCCAACAACGTGGATACCTGATTCTATCTGTCAATATCTGTTCCTTTTGAGAGCCGAGAGGTTTTATATCACTGAATCAAAGCTAAAGTAGTTTAAACATATTGGGAAAAAAACAATTTTTCAATTCCTTCTTATATACCTACCATTCGTTTAGATATTATGTGTTGGAATGAAGCCACCTGCTACAAATAACATGATAAAAACAAAAGAAAACGAAATACGTTCCCCGTGTGCCTAGTTAAAATGCGAAAATACGGCAACATTTCAGATTGGGTACATTAAACTTTATACGGATGTCGCTAAATTGGACTGTTGGTTAGTTTGTTCTTTGCCAAGTTTTTTCCTGTCCAGTCGTCGAGGGCCGGGGGAAATGGTTGTGGACCGGGTAATTGTGTTAAAACTTTCATCAGGAAGTGTGAAATTTTGTGGAAGCAGCGAGCCCAATGTAACCGCCATCCCACCTACAAGTTTAATTTGTTTCAAAATTGTGGTGAGACGCAAAGGCAGAAGTAAAAAGTCAATGTTGTCTATTTCGTTATGTCATCTCATAACGCAAATGAGTAATAAAATTGCTCCACTTGTTATTCTTGACACTCACAGAGAGACACTTGACAACATCAATGACTCTTAACACTCAATTAAAAACTAAATAAATAATTCATAGCCTTCACAAGTTGTATTATTTTTATTCATTGAATAGGGCACCGTGAGATACAAAGACTGAATACAAATGTGTTTGACATACGTAACTCGACATGAAACTGCCGTGGGACAGCGTGGCGCCACCAATTTTGCATCATAAATTAATATGGAATCTCATTGAAATTGAATTGAAATATAATACGGACTAATATTTATAAAAAGTAACTACACACATCAAAAGTGTCTAGGGATCAAGCATTTTTATGCGGATTTCTTGAGATTGAGATGTGGCTTTGTAATAAATTTATGATTTTATAAATTTATATGGATCCTTTTTGGTGCATTTCATAATTTGAATCAGGAACTGTGAATCAAATTCGAGTAAAAGATGAAAATCAGCTGTCAATATTTTCCCTATAAAAACATACAACGCATTGAAGACATTATTAGTGCTACTGTTTCCCTACTACTGATTAAAACCAACGTTATTATGGAGCGGCGACGTCATTTAAGCAGGGAAGAAATGCTCAGAGCCGTGGGAATGATAGAAGCTGGTTCCCGGCAACGTACTGTGGCTTTAGCTCTGAATACAAGTCAGAGTGTTATCAGTCGACTTTGGACACGTTACCGAAGCACTGGTACCGTGGCTGAGCGCCATGGAGGACGGTATCGCTGCACCACACGGAGACAAGACCGATACATTCAAATCTTAACTCGAAGAGCTCCAACAATAACCGCCATGATGTTAGCCGTGAGGCTTCATCACTCTTCAGGGAACTTAATTAGCGACCAAACAGTCAGAAACCGCTTGCATGAAGTGAACCTTCATTCCCGAAGACCGCTACGGGTACCACCTATAGCAATGCACAATCGTAGGATTCGATATCAATGGGCTCTTGAACACAGAAATTGGGCAGAAGAACAATGGCGTTTCGTGTGCTTTTCTGATGAGTCTCGTTTTGGTATGAGACCGGATACAAGACGTATACGACACTGGAGAACCCCTGGACGCCAACAGCGATTAAAATCCTGCCAGGAAGTCCATCCTTATAGTGGTGGAACCATCATGGTATGGGCGGGTATTTGGATCGGCGGAAGAACTGAGTTGATTTGGATCAGAGGCAACCTCAATGCTCAAATTTATGCTGAGACGATTGTATCAGACGTCATCGTTCCTCTACAAGTGCAAATCGGTCCCTTATTTCAGTTAATGCATGATAATGCACGACCGCACACCGCAAGAGTTGTAAGACATACTCTCGCCGCAGCTAACATCAATGTCCTGCCCTGGCCTGCTCAGTCGCCAGACTTGAACCCGATTGAGCATGCATGGGATATGCTACAGAGAAGAGCTCTGCCGAATATGGAGGGTATCCCGTCGCAAGAAGACCTTTTTTTGTTGTTGCAACGAACATGGGCGGCCATTCCACAGCGTGATTTGGATGAACTCATTTTGAGTATGCCAAACCGATGTTCTTGTGTTGTTAGTGTTCGCGGTAGAAACACGGATTATTAATTGTTTAAGTTACCCAATAAAATTTTAAAGAAAACTGTTATTTCAGTCTTTTTTTTGAACTTTAATGTTAGTGGTTCAAATGTCAAAAATCCCTTTATTAGGAAAATGGCAAATTTCTTTATTAATGCAAAGGTGACTTGGTTTATCGTTACTGTGACAAACGAAAACACTTTATTTGATGAATCCTTAAAGAAAATTTTAATTAATATCAATCAGGAGAAAAGTTATTGCAAAAATATATGTTGATCCCTAGACACTTTTGATGTGTGTATTTAATTATGGCAAAACGATCCGGTGATTATTCGTTATAAATTAAGTAAAAAATCTTATCTTCCACAGATTTTCATCACTTTTAAAAAAGTTTTTAAGTGTCAAATAGACAACATTAGAAGTAAAAGGTACATTTCAAAGACATTATTAAAGAATTTTAACTAGTAATAATCACGAATAAATTATTGACGAAGTGTTAAATTCGTCGGCTCATTACAACACATTATGGAAACGAGCTGGCAACATCCCATTATCGCCGAATATTGACGAAGCGTATACGAGAACCAAACGACTTGACTCTCCGGGGACAGTCTTATTGGGATTTACCTACTCTAGTGGAAAATGATCAAAACAATATAGAAGTGTCAAAGAGCTGGGAGCTAAATAACAAAGCTGATCGGATGCTACCGTAGTTACATGCTCGAACTCGTGACACGTCCGCCGGCATACCAAACGGAAGTTGTTATTACGAAAATATATGCAAATTACTAGCTCACTGGAAATATCCCTTTTTCAGTGTAGCGGTTTTTTGTTCTTCGTGCCGCTGGACATTTGCATCTTATTATTGGTGTGTTTTAGGGGATAACATGTCGAATTTGAATCGTGTTTACCGCCGCCTCGAGCCTCTGCGAGTTGAATAAGAAGTGATTTCACACGACACGAACACGCTGCTGGTCTTTCATGGGGATTCTATTATTATTCAAAACGCAAGGATAACAAAAAATATCCTTAGTTTTAAATCAATGCACGTGAACCTAACACAAAGTCAAAATGTTAACGTTTAAATTGGAAACCTTAACCAGGATCAGATTATTAAGCCTATAACCGTTTAATCGAAGTTAAGCAACGGGCGCATTAAGTTTCCATTTTTGGTAAAGCGGACACAATCGTTAAGTCGACTAAAATAAATTTCGTGGGAAGCTTCCTAACTCCTACCGATTATGCTATTGTAAATGCAAATGATCTTTCGGTGGTTCATTGTAAGGTGTATATTGGTTTGTGAGGCATTTATATCGAACATTCGATAATAAAGTTATTGAAAGTGGTAATAAGATTAACGGCTTGTTCGTTGCGCGTAAATCACGATGCATTACGTCGCCGACGACAGGAGGCTCGTATCGCATTACAGTGGATTAATTGCGGCTGAGCCGGCTGTGGCGACAACTAGGGCGGAGCCTGCGCCTGCGCATTCTACAAAATTTTGTATAGCGTGTCCTAAGAAAGACATGAAATGATTTCCGTTGGATTTTCAGTTTTAATTTTGGTTTAAACGTGGAGGTACGATGGTTACCAAGAAACATTGATAAGATACTTGAATTACAACCTTAGGTCTCGCCTTTGAGTAAATGGTAGGTATGCGTCATTATCGGGAAGTGTAACGAGCACGTTCGGATCGCAACAAATCATCGCGACGAGGCGGCCACAGCGGTGAGCCCGCCGCGCCCTGTCGCTCACTGCCAAAATTAATTTCCCGTAAAATCGCTTAAGCGATCTATCTTTTTCCGAGAAAAATAATATTCATCGAGGCGCGCTCAATAATAATTTCTCTGGTAAGCAAGAAACGCTTCATCTGCATTGTACGAGCATAACCTGTTTAATTCGATATGAATTAAGTCAGCCAACTTGGTCGTACTCTTGAAGGAAATGGCTGGTGCGCAAACAAATTATTAACCTTCCATATACGGCGTGAAGTATGTAGCAAGTACTTGTCTCCATACCTTTGATAGACACTAGGGCTTTTTTATAATAGACTCCCGCTTTATTAATAACTACCGTTATGTTCACGACACTTATATGGTTTTATCAAGTTTTTTGTTCACTTTTATTGTTTTGAAAATTAAGTATTAACGAGAGATTATTTTTAAGAGTAAAAGAATTATATCACTTTTTAATATGTTCTATGCAAATTTGTCGTAAGTCAGATTTTTAATTTTTAATAAACCCTTTTTAATAAGTAGGTCGCCTAATTGAAATCTTACAGAATACCTACCTGCTGTCATAGTAGCTTTTATGACAAATAAAAATAACAAAATCAAAACCAATTTGAAACCAGGTTCAAATTGTATAAAATCCTAATATAAAAATATTGATTTAACTTTTATTTAATTTATTTATAAATGGCCATTAATTTAAATTTATCTTAAGCTAACCGATCATAGCTGTAAATCGAAATAAAAGGCATCATTCATTGTCTATCCTTTCCAGGCAAATATGGCAAAAATTCCCTCCAAGTTAGCAGCGCAGTGTTCCTTGCTAACGAATGGAATGAGAGGACAAAAAGTATTCGCTCGACTATTCTTAGCTCCTCGACACGCTGCCGCTCGATTAGTCGCTTAGCCGCCACGGAACTAATAATGAAATTGTAACAAATAGTAGTTATTTACATGAATTAAAATAAATAAATAACAACTTTTTTTATTGCTTAACTAAATATATTATAAACCACAAAATATCATTGTAAGCAAGAAATAAATAAATAAATAATGCTATTAAGTATTTACTTAAATTTCTGAATTTTAAATTGTGATTCTTTAATTTTCATGTAAGTAACACAATTTAAATTAAGCTTTTGGTAGCAGACTCACTCACTATTACAAGCAATACCTATTAGGCATAAAGTCCTAGTCCTAGCCGTTAATAAATATTTACTATTATAAGTGTCAACCCTTTGAGACGTTAATTCACGTACATTTTCCTGGCTAATTGGACTTCATACTCGACCTTTCAATAATATAAAATGAAATTGAAGTTTTACTCGGTTCCGGGTATAAATAATAAACCTTTGACCTCTGAAGTATTAAATTTTATTGCAAAGACCATTAAAATTCTTATAACAAAAACAATGGTACAATAATGCTGAATATTTTTATATTTTGCTTTGCTGATTATTATTAAATTATCAAATATTTTGTATTGTGTATTATATTGAATTAAATGATCAATTACCTATTTTAAGTGCCGTATCTATTAATTTTACGAATCCCGTTTATTGACGTTATTTCCTCTCGTTCGATGTCCAAGTCAACCAGTGAGAACCTGAATGCACTAAAGGCCTGTACTTGGAAAAATAATTGCCCGAGTACTTACCGTTCAGTAAATGGTATTCTTACTAAAACTATTCGAAATACCTAAATAAAAAGACGACATTTAAATAACTCTGCCTAAGTAGTCCTGTGTAATGAGATAGGCCGGTGGAGCTTCGTGGTAATCACCATTGAACCGTGTGAAATCACTTTATAGATCTAAGGAATGACAGCGGTGTCCTCGCAAAACTATAGTAGGTATGCAGTCTCCCCGTGGATGTGCCGAACAGGCATTGCATAATAGTTTCCGAAGCTGGTCTCTAAAGAGGACCCCGGGACCTCCCTCTATGTGCTGATGGTGATCACCGGGGTGGTTTTAGTGAGGTAAGAATCTCTACCCGGTCTCTTCCTCGTAAAAAAGTCAATTACTTACTAAAAGTTTATTACTTACTGCCTTCTGTTAACTTATATTACTAACATTATATACTTGGAGAAAAAAAAAGAATTTTGTATGTTTGCTTGTAAACTCAAAAACTACTTAACTGATTTAAAAAAAACTTTTCTTCACCTGTATAAAGCTACATTATCAGTGAGTAATGCTGTATATTTAATTTTCTTCAGACTTTTACGGAATATACATTGAATTCACTTCATTCAATTTCACGCGGGCGACATCTAGTCACTAAATATACAAGTAAAACCACGCTGATATTCCCAGAAGAATTAGGCAATCCTATTTAATGGATGCCACATCGGGCTACTACTGAGAATTTCATGAAACCTAACGTCAAACTGGGCCAATCATATTAGACAAAAAATAGAGTAGGAGTTATTGAATCACGTTTGAAAGGAAGAGAAAGAGGACATACTGCGCCGACCCCAAGTAAATTAGGAAAAGAGCAGAAAGATGATGTTTGAATTGTTTCTGAGTTACTTACCTCTAGTGGTGGAACAGTTGAATCGATTTTTTTTAAAGAAACATTATGTGTTAAGATTGTGAGTATCTAAATTGCAGAGGTCAACAAGACGGGTGACCCGAAAGGTGGGTCAAGAAACGAAGACACGAAGCATAATGGTAGTTATTGACCTACTCTACTACCTACTAACCCAAGCGTAACATATACTTATATGAAAGCATATTCATACATATAGTTACATATATTATTGTTTTTTTCATAATTCTAAATAACATGGATTTCCGCAAAGAAACGCTTGATTCCATTTTTTTCTTTTATTTTTAAATATATGTAAATAATGTCGCAAACGGGAATAGTACATATTTACAGATATTTCTCGCGGTCTGGGTGTTTGTGCATTAGGAAAGACTTATCGTAGATAGACTAATCGTATCTACGATACAGGAAAATCCAAGAGCGGGTTTGGTTTAAAAAACTAGAGCGATAAAAGAAAAATCTAATATATAATCTGACGTATTTGTCCTGCCTATCTGTACTAATAACACATTCACCCAAACATTAACCTAATTATAAGGGTGAACGCGCCAAAAGATAATACCACACATTATCAGGTGAAACAGCGCTGTACCTGTAGATATCGGAGCGGTGGATGAACGTGATTTATGTGAACCGACGACATTAAATTACATCTAGATCGAACAACGCTATAAATTATCTGGCCGTATTGTAAATCTGCCGCTAGTATCGATGGTCAAATCACTAGCCAAAGTATCGTTGATGAGTTGAGTACTGTCTAGGTATATCTGATAGGCGTACTTGTTAATCAATGTCACAGCATCGATGTTGATTATAGAGTAAATGTTGTACCTGCTCGAATGAATGATATGAATATTGTAGTTGTATTATTCTTGTGTGTAGAATGACAAGACACGCATGAGAAAATAATCACCTTGTTTCTTAACTATAATATGTTAAAGTCACGAGTCAAGCAGGACGACCAATTTCAAGTCCTTATCCTTTAAATTGCTGCGGTGCACAAGTCTGTGTTCCTCAATGAAGACTGTTGGCCCACAAAAGTGTTGTTTAGACGCTATAAGGAAGAAAAGCCGAAACAAGAAACAAGCAAAACAAACTTCCCCAAATTAGTGTTAGTATAATATTATTATTTGTATGTATAGCTCGATAATAAAGAATAAATAAAAATAATACTTAATGGTTAACAGCAATGTGACTAACTGACCGATAACGCACTGTCTAAACCGGTAGATCATTAAAATTTGAAATTTGTAGGAAATATTATATCTTGAGTACCCTAGAAATAGTCAAAGAAAGAATTTTAAGGAAAAACTAAGAAATTAAAAGTCCGAAAACGACGCAGATGAAGCCGGTGATAAAACATAGGTAAGTATTATAATAACGATTGTTGTAATGTGTGAAATGGTGGAGTGTGTTAAATAAGTGAATGAAATAATAATTTAAAGTAAATAAGTACGATATTTTGATATTAAAGTAGGCTGTGTGTGCCGTTACGAACAAATTATTTAAAATTAACCACTTCGCGCTTGCTCTCAATTGCATCTTATAAGACGGCAATTTACACAATTTTGATCCATAATTAACACGTAACTGCGCACGATATGGTAGATTCGAGCTGTGGGGCAATGAATTCCTACGTATAGTATACATACCTACACATACAAATCGGTGACCGTTAAAAATAAATTATAAATAACAAGCAGGCAATAAACGAGCTGTTCGCAGGTCGGAGATGCAGGCAGATAAATCACAGCCCAGACTGGCGGTCGGGACGGCCCGTGTGTAATAGTGTAAGTGTTAAGAATGAGAAATGTGATGATGTTACCATCTACATATTCAATAGTACTAAATACACGTTGATTTAGCTGTTGGCAACAATTATATATTGTAGTCTGATCTAGTCTAGTTTAATATATAGTCTGTATCATGTGAACAAGCATTTATTAAACAAAATATTTTTATTTAGATTTCCGAGAATTTCAAGTGAATTCAGAAATTAAAGCCTTTCGTAAATAGGTAGGTACAAACCTCTTTGAATGGCGTTGCTAAAGTCTTAATTTGATGGCAAACAAAGCGAAACCACTAATGGATTTTTCATGCACCTGTCTTTAGTAAAGTAAACTCAACATTTGCAGTTTAACAAAACAGCGTTATTGCAAACATTTAAGGTAAACACGAGCGAAGAAGGTGTTAAATTAGAGGCGTCGAATGATTTTCAACACGTACCAATTATCACCCATACGATATCTACATGAAACACTCTAAAGCCAACAAGTGATTACTTCCTACAGCGACTTCGCGTCATAACGTGATATCAAGATAACATTTTTGGAAAGTAAATAATTACATACCAATATCCCATTGTCTATTCACCTTTATTTATCGTTTAATCGTAACAAAATATTGCCTATCTACCCTAAATTCCTGCATAACTTTCAATATACTGACACGTTTATATCAGAGATTAACTTGTGAAAAATTGCAAAATTACTCGAGCACCAAGGCTCGATTTTTGTAAAAATAAAATATTCCAATACAGCAGGTGCCGGCATCGACGCAAGGGACTATGACACTCTCAATTATCAAATTATCATCATTCGCAACTTGATACTTGGCCATAATAGTGGGTTTCGAGCTTAACTCTCGACTTTGAAAAGTTCCTCGCTATTTATTATTTAAGCATCGCAAAAGTAGTGTAAATACTACGTGGCAGAACCGGTCTTAAATCATCTAGAGATGTGTAATTTATGGACGCTCGAGAAAAATATTTGTAGGTGCCATTTTTTATCACATAATATGATATGACACGGTTAATTTACATTTTCTTTCAACAAGTCTAAGTCGAAATATGAATATAATCCGATTATTGATGACATATTCATGAGGCTTCTAGATAATTTGTGCATCTTGTAAATGTCAAGAAAGCAATTTTAGCCTCATAATGCCAAGATCGTGTTCGTCGGGTAGATTATGTTATGATACAATATAAACAAAGTATTTAAGATTAGTGTTGAGAATTTTATTGGTTTTGCTTAACTGCTATACCTATTTCTTAATGCAATAATGTTGCTTATTTCTCTTATTATGTTATGGCTATTTTCTTTTACCTATACTATATAACTAGCGCGCCTTTAATTCGGAAATCAATTGTTACGCGTAGTCGGCGTCCTGGAGGTATTTGAAGGTTTAATTAACAATTTTCCTGGTCAGGGAATAGGTACAGTACAAATCTTAACATTGTAACTGCTATAGCAGTTCGGTGTCTATCACACTGTAAAGCATGAAACAAGCTGAACACGCACAAAATGACTTCTGTAAGTAAATAATTATAGCAACAGGTGTGATATAAATCTCATACAAACGAGGTGTTAGACGATCGTATATCAAGTATTAGCGGCTCACCACACGCGATGCCCCTAACCTATTGCGAACATAATTATATGGCGATATGGATTATATTGAACGAGAAGTATGAAAGAGTTACCATTTCACAAGTAAGCCTATTCAAGTCAAAGTATCCCATTCGTTTAAGTAATACAAGATAGTAAACTTGTAGATTTCTTAATCCTAATTTATGTATGTTGACAAAAGACATACAAGCAATGAGATTTGGTAGCCGAAGTGGCTGTTTGAGAATTATTAGTACTATACGTTATTCTGAATAAATTAATCTGGCTCAGCTTTTATTTCATACCTGGTTTCTAAATTGCTTTGAAGCAATATACTTCAGATTTAACAGTTCTAATAAAACAGCATTCGGAGCGATTGTTAATACTTAATAAGTTACGAAATATATCTGCCATATAACCCATTCACTTTTAACATATATACCTACATATATGGGATATGCCGAGCTAACCGTACGTCACTTACTTTACACTAACGAGCCTTGATGTCGAGTGCGCGACGCACGACGGACAATTTCATAAAATACTCTATCATCCTCCTTACTCATGGAGGAACCAAATGACGGTGCGAATTCAATTTTACGTTTACACATCTCGTACTCGACGAAACAATATGTAAAGCAACGGTACAAAATGATCGACTAGCAGACACGAATCTCGTGGAAGCCTATTTGTTGAGCGCAAAGCGAGTTCTACTTCCTCTTTTTCTAACTTGCAAGTGAGCGATTTATCGCTTGCAGTTGCGTTTTTTTCTGGAGTATGGACACCATAAATCGTGTTCACTGTTTTTTCAGCGTTCGTGATTTGCCGAAAATGTGTAGATCAATGCGCACTGAATTCAAAGCTTACTCTTTCACGTCCCATAGTCTAGGTATCGTAGTAATATTATTTGTAAGTGTGTATATATTTGATATTTATGTGTAAATCATGACTAAACGGCGGAACGGATTTAAATGAAACTTGGAACCGTAGATAGTTTATATCCCCGACTTTTATTCCGAAATAATTACAAAACCGCGAGCAGAAACTAACTGCAATTAAATCTTTCTGGTGTCAACTCCAATTAGGTAAATAGTATTTTGTTGCAGGTCGCAAATAATTATATCTCGCCTTCGCTTTTATCTTGTATCAGGTGGATTGTTCTTTCCGTAACAATCGCGACTCGTTGTGTTTATACTTGACTCGCGGGTGAATTATGCGCGTGAAGTTGTGCGATCGCTTTAAGAGCAACAATTAATGAATGTTGACAGATAAAAAGTAGATTACTAGTTATTTTTGATTCTTTATAACAAAAACATTTTTTTAACTTAAGCGTATTTACTACGTTTTGTAATACTGGTTTTAAAAAAAAATTAACCATACGAACGGAATTAATTGAGGTCCAAAAATGAGATCTAATTTTCACAGATGTTAAATACATGAGTGTGCGCAGCTTACAATTTATTGGTATTCGAGTTGGAAATTGTATTTTCTGGAGAGGATACAATAAATATCCGAAAGGTCGCGTTAACGAGCCGCCCCGACGCGAGACGTACGGAACAATAAAGTACAATTTTACTGAAGACTCGTGAATATAAAACACATGAGGATAAACAACATTCAATTTGGCAAACGTTGAAGAGTATTCAAAGTGATATATATTAAAACGAGAGAATATCCTAAGAATTTTATAATAAGACAAGAGATTCAATCCAAAAGCTAGGGATTGGATTTCAAAATGCCTGTGCGCACATTGATCCGCTTACAGAGCTCTCCGCATATTTAAGCTCACGGATATCTCTCGTAGATCTCGCAAAACGCCGCAACGATGTACCGAGAGCTTGCTTGGGTCTGCTTAATGATTGGCCCCATATCGAACCGAAGAATCCCTTGTAAAATTACCGCCGCCTCATAATAGGTAGGTACATATTTTCGGCAACATTTCTGATTCTCCCCTTATCATCTCATTTCAATCTTCGCTTGTTATGAGTCGCTCACTTCACTTGTGGAGAGTGATTGAACCGCTTGATGTTTTTACGTTGTCGGAGATTCCATTCTTTTACCTTTTTACTCTCTTCGTTCTTATTTATATTTAAATGAAGATACAACTTTGATACAGTTTTGCGATGTTTTCCGATATTGCTTTTGTTAGCGCTTTAATTTTTTTTTACTTTTTTCATCTTCATGCTGTTTTTGTTTAAAAATATTTAGGTACTTGTCACAAACTCTACAAAAACTGCAAAAACCTTGTAAGTAGTCAAGTTCATCGGTTTAAATAGAAAATAGCTGTTACTATCTATGGGTATTTGGACTTAGGTGAATTAGCTCTTCAATATATTTATAATATCAGTTTTTTGGCTCTTTACGATTCAAAATTAATATCATACTTGCATTCGTTGACATGTAAAAAAAGACTGATAAACGTTAAGAAGCTTTATAAAATTACAATCGATAAATTATGTCAATTATTGCGTAGCATAATAATGTTGAATTTGTAACGTATTTAACAGCGACTGAAACAGTTATTACAAAGCAATTTAGCGCTAATAATGAGAAACAAATTAATATGATTGCTATGATTTGTTTCAATTTCTACGCTTTTCAGAGCCACAATGAAATTGAAAACAGTACCTACGTCCAATAAAATAAGTTTTTTTGTAGTGTCCACCTCTTATTAACGTCATTATTTTATTCAACTGTGTCAAATAGAGATTTTCAAAGACTTTTGTGTTAATATCACACAGTTGACTTTGTGTTGATATTTTCTTGATGAATATTATACGTTAACAAAACGTGTTTGTGACACAATTGTTGTCTTTTCTTGACTGAATCCCGACAATAAAAAAGATATTGAAGGCCTCTACTTAATAATTATGTGGTGTTTAGATACAGTTCCCAATACAATTTTATCGTATTTCCACATTTATTGTTTCCAAGTAAAATAACATGTTATTCTAGATAATTTTTGTGCTTAGTTGGCGTAGTGTAGTACAAACGTTTCTGCGAACTACTGCCTTTTAAGTTAACGGTTTGAAGCAATCATCGTTGGTGAGATTGAAATGTAATTTTATGTAGAAACCAGAACTCTGACCTACGGCGGTGCTAAACATTTACATCCACTCAACCTTACTTAACTGATTATCTATCGTAATAAATTACATTCAGCCCGTGAAGCGTTTCACATAGAATTAAATACAGATAATTATGTGGATGTGGCTACGTGCCTATAAATTCATATTAATATGATCAATTTTATTTACCCACTAAAAGTTCAACAATGTTATAAAAAGGTAAATGGTCCGTACGGCCCACCTGATATTAAGATACTATCGTGTCCTAAATCTTGAAAAGGCTGTGGCCTTTAATAAGAACCTGCCTTGAAAAACATTTTTATAATAAGTCTACTTTCAAGTTGTTATTAAAGCAGTTGATTTGATAACGATATTGAATATTTACAAGATTGAAGTCTTAAATTAGGGGTCCGCCTTGAACAGAATTACCTATCAAGTGAGAAATCAGGTCGTAACTCAAACGTAAATAGAATTATTCATATTCTTGATATATTTATCTTAGCAGACATGCCTACTTTGAATCCTGGAACAACAGCACAATAGTCCAACATCCTTAACAATGATATATTGACATTCAAAGACAATAAGTTGACACAAATAGGGTACATTATAATACTCAATACAATACAACGCGTGGGTGACCTGGGGAATGTAGGTGCTGCCTACTGAGACAACCAGCAACCGTGTATTTAACTGAGAATGTTACTAACTTTCGAGGAGACGGAGCTTACTGTAATTTTCTTAATTTCATATAATTACAAAAACTAAATTCTAATAACACGTTCATAGCTAACATTTGCTTTTATGTACATACTTAAGAATGAAATAAAATAATGTCGTACAGATAAAAATTGCCTTTTTTGTTAAGTTTCAGTGAAAGTGACACAAAGTTTTCTATTACAATTCTTTATGTTATTTTTTATCTGTTACGTGCAACGAGAGTCAATTACAAACAAGACTTAATTGAATATTTTTTGTAGAGAAGTAAATAGAATAAAAACTTACTTTTGCAAAATGGACCAGACCGTGCAAAAGTTCTAAATTATTTATTTTTTGATTCGGCCACATACAGGAAAGTGTAACGATATCGGTATAGAAAGTATTTAATTAAATTGAATGGGATCGATGTACAATACAATTTTTGGTTTAATGAATAAATAAATAATAATAATAATTGCAAGACCTACTAAAAGCTGTAAAAAAAATTCGACGGGTTTCCTTAAAAAGCCGTAGGTAGGTACTACATGATGTTCATGAATATTAAACTAAGCATTACATGACTTTTATTCACCATAAATGTAAACATGAAAAAAACGTGTTTAAAACCTTTCTAGGAATTTGTGTAATATTAAAATTTTTGTCACCCAATTATGTAGATTAATTAATGCGCACATTAAGCTTTAGACGGTGATTTGGTAGTAAAATTTATTGAAGTAAAAATGAACTGTAATTAAAAATGTTCCAAACATTTCTGCATAATAAGGCACATGCTCGAGAAATGTCATTTAAACTGTTTGCATAAGTATGCACTACTTAATTAAGTCAAGTATTTCTCAGTAAAAACTATTAAGGCCAGAATGTAAGACTCGTATTTTTTTAATCTTTCTTAATAATCTCTAAGATATTGCTATTACAGTTACGGTTGATACACTTGTTTTACTAAGCAACTTATGTTAGAAAATTATATTTTAAATCTTATTCTGCATTATTTGGATGAATTTTACAAACTTCTTGCCTACCTACCTATAACAAAAAATTAGGGAAGGCCATCAAGACTTAAGAAAGAAGTTTTGTAACGAAAGAATACCTTTCACGATAAAACGATAAATAAATATATTGTGTGATTTCACGATAAATAAATTGTGTACTGTTCAAGAAGTCAGGGGTCTCTAAGATTTACTATATCGATGATGATAACACTTCACTTGATTCAATAGAACATGTAAGATGTTAGGTACGCTATTCTTTATTACTCGTGAGAACTGTGTGTTTAACTTTTCCTAAACAAGCAAGCACGTTTCTTCAATTAAGTACGAGTGTGAAACATTTCGTAATAAGTCAAATTGAAAAATCTATAAGAGAAATCCTCATACGCGTTTATAAATCCACTTACAACAGTTTCGAGTGTGTAAACAATAAATAAATGTATTATAGATTTGTGTGTTGACAGCTAATAAGTGGCGAACAGTTACTAGTCAAAATAAATCCAACGATATTACACGTCACATAGTTAACCAGTCAACATTAAGTGTGTACCTGCGACTACGGAACGTGGGAAACATTTATATATAGCGATGCCTGTCCATCCGTTGAAACTTCAACGGTACGTATGTAGATAAGTACATAATATGCGCCCGTGATCGCGAGAATTATTTGTTTTTAAAAATAAAAAAATATTTGCAATTTATTTTAGTAAAAATTAGAAAAATATATAAAAAGATGTTTTGATAAGTTTAAAAACAGTTGTTTATAATACAAAAAGTTGCGCCCAACGTGGGGCTCGAACCCACGACCCTGAGATTAAGAGTCTCATGCTCTACCGACTGAGCTAGCCGGGCTTACTGCAGAGCGTTGAAATTGTGGTTTACATATCATTGTGTACACTTTATGTGATGTCATTTGTCGCGTGTCTACAAATAGAAGTTGTCTGACTTTTTATTATCTAATCATTATTATTAGCACATTGCCTATTGATATAAGATGTGTGAATAGCTGATCATGCTCACTTGAAATACAACAAGCTTGTACTTACAACGTTTGATGTTCTTCTACGAAAATAGTTACTCTATTTTCTCAGTGCAGAATTATAAATCGGGCCAGACGGGGCGATGGGCGGTCGGCAAACACTTCCGAGCCGTGTAATTTACTCGTTAGTTTGTATCGGCGTCCTATAGAGACTGTTATTTTATGTTAGAACTTGGCGACCGCCCGCAGCTCCACTTCAATGGAATTCGGAAAATTGTGACTTTGTAAACTTCCATCTTTAGCAGTTACGATTTTATTGAGACAACAGAAATATGAATAAACTGTAATTTGATTGCTTTATTAAAATCGATATAATAGTTTAAGTTTTTAATTAGGTATCTCTTGAATATACGTAGAAGGTTGTTGAATTAATTAATTGGTCAGTTACATCATTATTGATCTTGGATATCTGGGTTAATTAGTCCTGGTTTTTAAGCAGTTTAATTGACCCAGATTACAGGTAGGTACCTATACATAATTGTATATTTTGTTTTTGTGTGATGTGAGCGTTCTAAACATAAAGAAAATTCTCAAAATCTTTACAATGTTGTTCATAAATACAGTCATATATTTTTTATTGCTCAGCGTTTTCAATTACAAATAAGATGCCTCTCAATATTCAGAATCAATACCTAAGTTATTTGACGGAGAAAAAATTGATCGACTTGTAAAAACCATTAAAATTTACTTGACCGTGGCAAAAAAGAGAAATAAAATGTATCTAACTTCAAAGAAATTCCGAATTATAGTTTCATTTATAGCTCCGCTTAGTTATAACTTATCATATCATAACGACGTATCGTTAAATTGACACAAGTCTCGTTTTAAAATGTCCATCGGAGACAGGCCACTAAACCCATAGTCGGTGGACTCCAAGCTATGTTTGTCGGCACTACACAACCAAGACGTCTCATTTGGCGCTGTCTCCTGCCCGATTTATGAGACCGTAATGCGCGCGCATCTAAGGACAACCTTCCATAGAATAACGCAATATAAAATATAGGTACCGACGCATCGTATCTCACTCATTTTCTCATATGGACCGCGGTACCAATTTTAGATAGGTAGAGAGAGTACTACAATAACAATGCAGAGCAGTTGATCTACAATCGAATGTGATCCAATCCAAGGGATATGAGTACAAAGTCTAAGCTTCATGAACCACGAGGTATTAGCGTCATGAACCCACGGGCAACTGACGGGGTTTACCCATAGTCCAATTATCTGTCAATTTTGTTGATTTCCTCGGGATAGTTTCTTTTACGGTTTTGACGCACATGAATTTATAGACAGTGTCGAGTGCCTGGGTTCGGACTTGCGACCATTGACTAAGTTTTTACCGATCTGTAAAAGATTTCTAACTTCCGGTTACAAACGGTTAAACTTAGCAGTTTAACGGTAACATCATTAAGCTAAGGAAATTAAAACAAAGCTTTTAACTTTTAAAACGGTATAATGCCTATTAATAACTGGTATTTATTGTTACATTTTAACTCATTTAACGTAAAACGTAGCTTATTAAAAGGGTAACAATCATTTTATTTCCCAATAATTTGTGATTACATATACTTATTTTTTTTACTTGTTTTCCAAAATGACTTATTTCCTTACTTTAAATATCGATTCTAATGACGTAGCTAACCGAAACAACAAGGTATTTTTCATACTGTAGTTAATCTATAACAATAATAATTTTATAAGCTTGCAGCTAAGTACGAGCAATGGATGACCATCCTTAATCTATGGAAGTCCATTTCATCACTTCGTGCGATGCTTTGTGAGCCGTTTCGTTACGGAGAATTATTACGGACATATCTTGTTTGAATATTATTGTCGCCGACAGATAACTTGATCTTATAAGTTTCTAACTTAGCTTTTACCCAACTAGAATCTCTTTAGCACCTATACTTTGATAAGTTTTCGGTGGTATCCTACCCTACTAATTTACTTACGTAAATGTTTGATGTAAGAAATTTCTTTTGCTGTTGGAAGATTGGTGTTTACCTGAAACAATAAAATTATTATACTTATTTAATTGATCTAAATCAATTCATTTCATCAATCAATCAATTTATTTTAATAACGTAATTATGCCCATATACATTATCAAATGTCTGTTTTTCTTAAATGTTTGTTTAAAATAAATATGGCAGACTTAATTCGAAAGAACTCTCCTTTTTTCGTTAGCCGTAAGGTAAATTAATATCAATGTATATTTAACAAGAATAATATATTTTTTTTAGATATATTTTATTATAAATACCTAAATATCAAGGATCTATATATGAGATTATGCAACTGGCAACTATAATATTAAATATTAAACCCATCCGAAACTTACAAGAAATATTCAACTTATCACAAACTAATCAGAAAGTGACGAAACCGTACCAAGTTTCGAACAACTAATAACTTGACATCCAACAAAATGATATCAAATAAGATAACCATTTGTAAATGACATATCTTATAAGACACTCCGCAGATAAACATATCCAGGGATCGGCGAGCTATTGATCACTTTGTACGTTTAGTTTAACAACAGTTAAATGGCGGGCCGATGACTGTGAACAATGGCTATCGATCGATAGGATCGATGAT
Organism: Protodeltote pygarga; assembly: GCA_936450705.2. Lineage (NCBI taxonomy): Eukaryota > Metazoa > Arthropoda > Insecta > Lepidoptera > Noctuidae > Protodeltote > Protodeltote pygarga. Next base: position 9,284,993 of record OW388257.2, on the reverse strand, counting down.
ACTGGAGTGCGGTGCGCACGCGGCGTTTTGTGTGGAAGCTCCCGGGTAAACGGTTACTGTCAGAAATTTACAGGGAGTAAGAATAGTCAGGATTATGCGCAGCTTTCAATTGTAGTGTAGGTGATTGACGCTTTCACGTAGTTTAACTATTTTAAGGAATAATTTGTGTTATAATACCTACTTACGAGTACATATTAGCAAATTATAATCGATCACAAAACTTCTAGTTTAAGATTTACAATACAGGAAAGCCCTAATGAATTTCCCATCGCTACGCTCTACGTGGATATTTCACTCTCCCATCGATTTTTAAAAAGTTTCAGGGGATTTTTTAAATACCGCTTCTAAGTTGAAACTTGTGTTAACTCAAAAAATTGTGTTTTTACTGTATGCTTGGTGGACAACTGGAGATTAGAAGTTCAATTCCACCGTCCGTCCTCTGACTAGCCGGGTGCTTAAATTTAGCTAGTAAGATAATAAATAAAAATAAAACTAACCTGTAAATATGTAGGTATGTATTTAGAATCTGGATTGGAATATTTTTACATAAATAAATTGGACCTATACTATGTAGTATCATAAGTTTTTCCAAACGATTCGCCTTAGGTGCAAAGAGTTGCATCAAGTTACATGTATGTATTGCATTTATAAATTTAGATGCTCACATTAGCAGTAGCACTAAGTTATGTTGTAATACGCATGCGTGCATATCTGACGACAATGAGGCTGTCTCATAACTTCTCACGTGGCGTCGCGTACTATAAAGTAAGTCCACAATGCCGACAACTACTACCCAGTGGCCAGCGTCCGTACACGCAGAGCTCCGATGATGATATCATTCTCACTCCGCGTATCGCGCGATTCGATCGTCGATATGTACCAGACATCGGGATGCGGTGGACAAGAGATCTTAATACACAATTCATACAAAAATATATTCGATATGTCATACGTCAATTTTGTAGATAAGATATGGCGATTGTACCTACGTTTATTTAATATATCAGATTTATTTTTGTTTACCACAAAAAATATGTAGATCACCAACTTGCTATATGTGGGTTTTAAAATATTAAATCTTATACGCCACAAAGTTTATTTCTAATCAATTCTAGTAAGAATTAAATGAATAGAGCTATCTCAATCTCCTAAACGCATTAATATTCAACAGCGAAATGACAAAGTTAATAACACGCAATAAGCATAATGTAATGAGCTTCTTAATAATTATTTATAATGTTACGTTATTTTATATCATTATTAATGCAGATATAAATGCAACTATGAGAATATTCTCATTACACGACACGGCCACGAGTTTATGGATTAGCTTATCTCGTACCTATGGAGAGGTTAATAATAGTTCCTTAGCACGAATGTAGTGAGCAAAAAAGATGTGTATAAAGGGACACGCGAGATCGGGCGACGCAATAAGTAATGACTCGATACCGGCGCGGCCATCGATTTCAAGCGTTATCTCAATAAAGACCAACAGAGTGCGTTCATTAGCACTCTGACACGGCGCAATCATAAATTGTGGTGCCCCGTCGCGACCCGCACGCCTACCCTTCCCTGCACCCCTGGTACCTGGCCCGCATTTCGACTCTTTTGCCATTTCCATTGTTTTTGGTAGGAACCCCATAAACCGTAACGGTCCGATCTCTGATAGCAAACGCAGGTGTTGCCCTTCACACATACCAACTTAATTACACACGTTTTTAACAATATATTCCAATTCGCGCGAGCGATAAGCGCACAGCTGCGGGGTATTAGCCAAACTTTGATAATATCATATTTAGGACCACCATCATTTCTTTTAATGGTAGAATAAATAACTTTTTAACAGCCTAACAGATTGTCAAGTTAACTGCTGCTGCTAGTGATAAACCAGTCGGTATAAATGAACTCAACTGAATTATATTGCAGGAGCATAAAGCATAAGACTTGTTCACACGACAAACAGAGCACTAGTAAACGTCACTGGTACAGCCAAATACATAAAATATTAAGCAAAACTTACAAACATGGGAAGTCATTAAAGCAACTGGCGTGGCACTTACAGAACTCCTATAGCTGTCTGGCCAAGCATAAAGATCAATATCAGAGTGGCTCGCTGCCAAAATCTTTTTAATATCGTCCCAGAAGCAACTGAAGAGTGGTTACGGCCGATAACAACAAAACTATTACGTGAGCAGTCCGCTCGCGAATTGGTCAGAATCAGAAGGCTCGCTATCTATATAGTTGGCGGGCGCTAGTTTAATCTTATTGTTAGGGACAATGGCGAATAATGGCTTGGACAGACTTCCCTTCAAGCACTTTTGAGTTGGCTGATAAATTCCTCAGTCCTCTGCTGAGTTTCGAGGGTTCTCGCGGTCGCGTATAACTTTTAATGAGTGCAGTTAGTTGGGTTTCAAAGAACGCCCTGAAATAGTTGGTGTAAAATGAGCAGGCGACGAGTGATACTTTTAGGTCTTGTAGGTTTTTCCCAAAAAAGAAACTTTAGAAGAGTTCCGAACAATAAAACAGATTCTGGGTTTGAAAAGGAAATCGAAATAGGTTTTTTTTTTTAGGTTATTGTGTGGACATCGATTAAAAGCTTTTTGAAGCACCACTTTTAGCACTTTTTAGTTTTTTTTTAAATGGATGGTACATTTAAAAGATTTTTGTTTAATTTTTTATAATTTTTAGATAGGTAAGTATATTTAATTATATTTATGGATGCATGGCTCATTTTTTATAAATAATAACTATTTTGTTATATACACCTAGAAATAAACTATCTTTATAAACTAATTAAAAAGATAAACTTAATCCAAAAGACCGCTACCTGTAGGCAACGTTCCCAAAATGCTGGCTGCGTTGCCTCGCTGGATGGCAATACTAAGCCTTTGGGCCAGATACAGACCAGCATTTTGGTCACGAGATGCCTCGACCAGACGTCCCGAAAATTCTTTGTAAATTTTACGGGCCCCTGGCCCCCACGGTCCTAGCGTCTCGACCCCAAATACTATACTATACGTCCTATACTCGACGATAGGTATTAATATGATAGATATTGTATAATATACTTACCCACTTCATTTCATTATCTACCAATATTAAAACGTTTTTAGATTAAACCCGAGATCAGAAATTGTATTTACTGAATTATCCGGATATCCTAATAACTCACATAATATAGTCTCAAACTTTCGCGAACACTCAACATAATGAAACAACTTTTTAACGGATATAATTCGCGTTTTTATTTTGATAATACAATCCACATATCCAACTCACAAATCCAAACAATTAAATTTGTTATATGTATACATATTTATTATTCGAATTCTGAAAAGCTAATCGACAATGCACGCCTTACTTGTAGGGCGACAATAGTGTGTAACTAAAATAAACCACTAAAGTGATTAGACCCTTATCTGATTGAAGACTTTCGCTTTGAACTATTAAAGCTATCGAATTTACTACTCCATAAACCACCACAAGTGATTTGACCCTTAACACGTTCCAAAGAGTTTTCTAATTTGATAGCAGCCATCTATATAAAGGATACTACATAATTGACACCTGAAATCAGAAACCACGTTGTGCTTATCAACATGATACTCAAGAACGAAATTCGATAAGCAGACAGGAGTTACGTGGTTGTATTAAAAGCAAAATTCAACGGAGTCTATTAAAAACGACATTGGCTCGCTAAATCAAGTGCCTCTATAAAAAGGAACGTGAATGAAGGCGTTAAGTTTCACACCGCATCGCTCCCGCGCTCGAAGCGCGACGAAACGAACACCTATTATCATAAAGCAAACAAAGAGGTAGGAAAAAATCAACAAACATAAGCTTTAATGATTTGGTAGTTCTCGGGATGAATGCCAACGAAGCGAGAGAGGAAACAGCAATAAAATAGGGTTTTATTGTGGGCTCATTCATTGGTGTAACTAGAGGAACCGCTGATACACCGAAGGCATAGTGATTAGTTGCACACTACTTCATTGCCTTTCATTGATAATAATTATATCAATACCGGTAATGCTAACAACTCGTTTCAAGTTGGCGAGATTCACAATAGCGAGATTCACTGGGTGACTAAGTTGGGCTTTCGTTCAAAGTTGCGAACCGTGAATCTCGCCGTTAGTTCGTCTGCAGAAGTTGTTATGATTATCGAGTGGTTTAAAGTTATTACCTCCTTAAATTTATTTGGCGTAAGGTCTGTTATACAACCCATAAAAGTTGCAAATTGGCTACTGGCATGAGTAATAAATTTTATATTAAACGCATAATATTTTTAAATTTATTTTCGGGTTAATGGCAGTATCAAAGCGTTATGAAAAGCCTTTAACCAGTGTCTATTTGCCTATAAACAACCCAGATTGCTATAAAATTTATAACTTACAAAACGAGTAAACAACAATTATTTTGGTATCATAAAGGAGAAATAAGGGTAGCAACATGAAGGAAATTTAAAAAGTTATATTTACGCCATAACTTGTTTAGTTCCACACAAATTACTTCCGTCTCTACAGGTACGTTTTACGGAAATTCAAACCTCTGTACACGATAATCATAATAAAATGATGCAACATATCAGCTCAAAACAAACAGAAAGATACTTAACACCAGGCAAACATCTGTGTGGTCCCAACCACAACGGTTGTTTTCACTAAAACCGCTTGCTTTCCCAGAAAATCAGCACGTGGGCGATGCAGCTTGTAAAATATGACCTACTAAAATATTTATAACTTACTAGGATAAACTGCCAAAATGTTGAAGATAATTTAAACAAATTGCATTTTTGTTTACAGTTTTTATAGATATACCTACGATGTTTTCTTAGAGAAGTAGTTAGAAAGTAATCAGAGATATAATTATTTTTTAAATCAATCACAAAATAAACAGTGAAAAAAAAAACTCCGTCAAATTGTATGAGTATAAGTCTAGAGCAAAAGCAAGTAAGTATTTTGTATTGCGTAACAAATTAAGTGTAATCAAAAGACCACCAATGGAGACAATAAGGAGGGAAATTAGTTAGTACGCAATGTTAGCGAAACGACCAGTACCTGCTATTGCATAAATAAATTTTATATTAATGCATTTACACATGTGTGGGGAACTCGTAACCCGTACCAGGTTTTAAGGGATTTTAATCTATTAAATTTACGTTCATTTGTCGGGACTACATAGTTGTATAGCAAATAAAAATTAAGCGTTGTATATCAACATTAAAAAAATAAAATAACAGCATTATTATCTCCAATCTCCAATTTGCGACGTCTCTTTATAAATGCAGACCTTTACGATTCAATAAAACATGTTTGCAAAATTAATGCTCTCAAAAGAAAAAAATGTTTTCTATTAAGTGAACAATCAGGCTATCGCTAAGAACGTTCGTCAAGTAACGTATTTGGAAACACACGAAGAAAATATTATCAAGTATCTAATTCTAAATAGGTAGTTCTATAAGGGTGGCATAGAAATGAAGTCATCAGAATTTTAAAATGCTACTGTGCGACGAGTTTTGTTAAAACAGTCACGTATGACATTACAAAAAGGTATTCGTTTATTTTGTCATCGTATTTTAAATGACTAATTCAAATTGGGAGATCATTGTGCGGGTGTCCTTTCACTGTCCTGGAATACAAAAAAATAAACTTTACGATACAATATTTTATTTTTTATACTCATTTCCGTACAAAGAAGGCGGAAAACTACCAATACAATATAGATGAAATCGCTGATACGTTAAAATATTATGATTTACCTCATATATATCTTACTGAATCCACAATTCTCACGTATTTTGATATTTATAAGCTAAATTTATGGCATTTTTTAGAAAGTAAAAAACTTAAAAAAGCAAGCTAAGCAAAGACAGGAAGCATTCCCAAACAAAAACTACGAGCGCATCCGCTTTGAATAGAGACATGACACGACGGAATGTAGGTAATGTTGAAAAAAATGTCTATCACTTAATTTACGTACAAAGAGTTGCTGGACAATAGCATCAAAGCTACAAATATTTTACCGTGACATTTGTAAAAGAACTGAAATGTTATTAAACAAACAATTCGCCCATTCGGCAACATGTCTCCGAAACGGGGGTTTGTATAATTGATTCTTTCCGGAGGCGTGGCGGTCGGCCGTGTCTATTGTGGGACCTCAGCACACAAAATATTCTTATTCTGCCAGAGAGGTCTCTTTGGGAAATTCCTCCTCATTTCCGTCTCTAAACGAAACTTCAGACACCGACAATGTTCACGACAACTCTCCAAAGTGAAATGAAATGGGATGTTATGACAATATGTCGGGACTATAATGGGTAGAAATGTTTGCCTTTGGATAAATTCAAATTATGGCAGGAAAAAAAGACCTTTAGTACTTTCTTACAACGTAACGATTCTATGAACATATATAATTTTAACGTGGGTATAAAACAAGTGTCTATCATAGAGTCAGTCATGTATTAAATAGTAAGGTTTAAGTTGACGGTATCAAGACGGTAGCAAGAATGCAAAAATGACATCAAATTACATGTTCTGTCTTTAGCTAACTTGATAATAGCGGTATGACATCTTAAGAACAGGTGACTGACAAAATGGATAAAATCGATACTCCTACATAATGTGAAAACATTTAAAATGGTGTCATTATAGTTCCAAGTCCGTTGCACGCGGCCTGCTCCACAAACATTCACATAAACGATGCCAACCCAACTAATTTCCAATCCTTCATTATAAAATATTTAGCGATGTATCTAATTTCGTAAATGATATGGGGTTATTTTATTAGAATAGCCGTAATAACTAGGCACCCGGACGCAATACGCCCCTAAGTTTTCGGTAATGACCGGTTTAGACGGACCCACGCGAGATTAATACATCCGAGGGATAGGAATAATAACAAAAGTAACAACAAAAAACTAAAACGGCTGATAAATGTTCGGTTCTACCTGGATCGTAAGCCAATATTCTATGGAACGGTCCGACGCAAGCAATCGAACCAGCGATAAAATCCTCCACAAATATAATAAATCTAGGCGATAAAATTCTTATTTTACAAAGAGACCCGACTAATTGTTTCTAAAAACCTGTTATTAAAGCAAACGTTGCCCACGGGCTAACTGTTATAACGACAAAAGAAAAAACCAATACAGACTTTTTTGTTCTGAAGCTGTAATGAAAACGTTGGGAACCTAGAGTAAATACTGTCATCATCGCTCTAAATCGTGAAACAATTTAATTAATATGTAAAAAGCCGTCACAGTGTGAACCGACCCTTTATAAACAAAATGAAATATATTTTATGAACCTGTGTTAAATCGTATTAGGTAAATGTTATGCAAACTTGGCTGTCGGCAAGGGTCTGCAATAAAGAAACAATAAACGAGCGAACACCCAAAACGAAAAGGGTTTACGGATGCTAAATAATATTTTTAGAAGGCAACTAGACAATGGCATCAACGCTAACAGCAACAAAGTAAATGAAAATTGTTAAATAATACCCAGATCGGTAAGCACAAACCGCACAAAATGAGCCAAACGGTGGTTTCGCTTTCATTTTAGGATTCCGTACCCAACAAGAAAAAAAACAGGGTCCAGTTTTATTATTTTCAAGCCTACACCAGCCATCCATTCGTCTGTAGGTATATTATATTATCTTTTTACATTCATCAGTAGCCTGTAGCCACTTTCATGACAAATATTAGGTATTTAAAAAAACAAATCCTAGCGGTACAGGTGTGGTGGCACAGAACCCTTAGTGCGTAAATGCGATTCCGACTCGCACTTGCCCGGTTATTATTTGCTTTCCATTTTTCTAAACAATAAACATCATCTTGGTTATTATGTGGTCAAAATGAAAATTCATACATTGTTAAAATATACTTAAGAAATAATAAACAGTTTTGAATAAAAAGAGAAAAGACCGACAAAAGCGCATTGTGATAGAAGCTCTTTACTAAAGAGAAAAAGCTTATGAGCGCACATTAATCCAATATTTAAAGACTTTCTTTATTACATAAATATTACTGAACATTATTGACCTGATCGTTATGATGGAATAGAAATTAATATTCATAAAGAATTACACAAGTTAAGCGTTAATTACTGTCACCGAGTCCATGTTCCTTGTTACTAAAATGGAGCAAGTAATTAAAATCAGTGACATTATTAGTTTCTTGAACGCAAATTACAAGTTGTCTAGTTGTGACTCATTGTAATTGTAATACAGAATGTTATGTACTCAATATAGAAATGACAAAGACAATACAGGGCGCTCCAAATTCCAAACGTCAACTTCTGAAACATACAACAAAAGACAAATTGCACGTGCACTGGACTGTCACAATTCAATTTAACAAATCATTGTTTACAAACCCAAATTTATGAGGTTAACGTAAAAATTCTAAAATAGTTTTGGCAATATATCTTTTTGAAACAAAACATTTTTTGTGTAAACAATAAGCTGTTAAACAATTAAGACAGATGACACACTCGGCCCATTTGCCACAAAAAGGGCCACACGTGACTGCAGGAATATGAGACTAATATCGTGGCAATGCTTTTAGATGAAGATAGAAAGAAAATACGAGACCTTACTAAAAAATATATTCCCATCACAAACATTTTGTATGATTCTAAGAACAATTACGACTTCTGTCCAGTCTTTTATAAGTAACAATGTCAAATATGGAGCAAAACAGATATAATTTTTTACATTGTATTCAAACATTTAAATACAGACATAATGACTATTTAAAACAGAGTCATATCCATAAAACCTTATGGGACACGGGACAAAAACACAAAAGACAAACAAAAAGCGGCAGAGAGTGAAAGGACAAGCTTTTATGAAGACAATAGAAAAATGATACTTAAACAAATTCTCGATGCCGCCTCATCCTAGGCAAATAACCTTGTACTGATTCAAATGGAAGGTGACGTAAGACGTATCATTGGGAAGGTACCCTGTTGAGATGAATTTGGAATGTTGGTTTAGTCACTTACTTAAGAAAATTCAATTTCGTGATTCAATGAAAGGGACATTGAGTTATAGAAAATAATGAAACACGATTTCTCAATCCCACGTTCAAAACGGAGCGCACAATCCTATCAACCGCAAGTTATTTGTTATCCGGGACAGTAACAGGCGCCAAAATGTTATGACTCGGTCTCAACCGCAAAACTATTTTAATGGCTCCATTAAAAAGTGATAGTAACAAATTGTTTCGTGGGTCAGTGTTAGTTGTTACTCTTAGTTTAATAGATACTACATTTGGGTAGGAAATGTCTTCATACCGCAGCTGCTTATCGAAATTTAAATCAATGTTGTAACTAGTTCAGATTTTTATGTCTCTGTCGATACGTGATTATAGAAATTATTTGATTTTGGTAGTTTTTCATTCAACAGTAATTGGTTTGATTGATGGTAGAGTCGTAACTTGTGTACGAAGTATTTCACTATTACAAGAAGTTATTTAAAGGAGAAAGTTTGATAGTCCCTTTTCGGTTCCGTCAGGTGAATCGCTACAAAACAAAGACTGAATTAATCTAGGTCGTTCTCACCAACGAAAAAACGTGTCGCTAGACAATAATGATATCTAATGCATTTAAGTAGACTCGCAAAACAAAATTAGAAGGCATTAAATGAAATTAGCGTGAAAGTGTGTCTTCACTTACAATTCACATAATTTAAATAAAATTAAAGTACAACAATAATTGTACATTTGTGGTAAAGTAAATAGTGTAACAAATTCCTAAACAGTAACTGCTGAGACGATAACGCTGATGACGTAATCCAGTTGACATTCTAAGTGTGGGGTCCCGCTGGGCAATTCATTACAATTTGTTACCAAAACAGTGTGACGTGAAACAACCGCCCACGTCAATCCGTCATTAATTACTGAACAGGGGCCACTTCAGTCCGCCCCCCACGTTAAAGGAAATAAAAAACGGCAGGCGCCTTCGTTGGCGAATAGTTACATTCAGTGGCAGCGGCAACGCAAATTTTGCATTGCCCAGCGTTCCGTCCTAACAAAACAATGTCAGAATAGCGCCATTGTCGGCGGTGACTATTAGAACGAATTGCCGTACGTGCCTGGGGATGCTTCTCTCTAGCCTCTCTTTATTACCCTTAGTTTCGCACTACTTTTGTTTGCGTTACACGTCTCTCCAGTGCTACCAACCGCTGGAATGTTAATCTACCTATATTGATCGTACACAATCAATAAAAACATTGATATGTATTTCAACCTATAAACACTTAAACAGCATAATTAAACGGCAGCTAATTATAACCGTATGACTTTAATAGCACTGCAGTAATAAACGCGCAATTATGTCATTAAGTCTTCCCATAAAACATGGTTGATGATCGTGATATACTTTATAACATAGGTTTATTGGTACCTTCATATTGTGTTAATTAAATGTTCCTAGTATTGAATATCTCACATCACATACAAAATATTTACGTATAGTAAGTACGTCGTACCTGTTCGTTTACATAGCACAGTTATGATAATAGCTAGCACTATCAAATTTATAAATACGTTCTGCGTGTATTAAGTTATTACACCTATATTTGAACTAGTTTAATAGTATAATGATATTATTACAGAGTGTGGCAATCAAAACAAAATATTTTAAGTAGCTGTAGCATAATTTAAACGCAGTCATAAATTATTAAGACACAAAAACGCAGTGTTCTGTTTTTCTGGAATCCAAAAATAGCTAAAACATTTGAATTTTTTTGAGCACACGTTTCTTATCTTTGGGACAAACTCTCCGCTTCAGTGGAGAGACAGATAACTGCTATCTATTACTCTATAGAGATCAGTAAGGATATTGTTAAGTTAGCGGCCTTGGCGCCTAGTCTGCTTAGTAATTGTTAAGAAATTCTTATACCTAGTATTGTCTATGGTGTAATCAGCAGTAATTGGTCATTGAGACAACGTTTTAATGTCGAGCGTTTACTTTGACATATAAGAGAGATACAATCAGGAATGTTTAGCATTAAGACCCTTTAGCATGAATTTGTGTTAGTATTCATTTTTAGAATTAAACACAAAACACGATATTGAACGTTGATTGACGTCTCTATTATTTAGTAAATTGTATTATTAACTTAGGTTCAAAGTAATCTAGTATTCTACAGTCACGATTAAGCGTAGTACATTGGCAACTACATAAGGTGAGCATTATTGACAAAATTGGATAATTTACTCACAATTAACCGGTCAAAAGTATCATAACATTCTAATCGGTCAATTTACAATCACAATTAAATAGGAACCTATTATTACAGCGGCTGATGAACTCTTCAGCGGGCTACATTCATATTTGTCAACTCATACGAGACCATAAATACTAATAGGGACTTCATAGAACCTATTCCACACCATGTGTTCCATGGTTAAGAATATCGATTGGAATAGGATACCAATCCATGTATTCATAACTAGCTACCCAAAACCCAGCTTAACTTTCTAGCGGTTCTCCTTAATTTTATTAGATTTATGCCTTTATTGTGTATTAAGGTCAATTTTTGATGAATATAAAATGTATGTGGTAGCGTATTGGTTAGATACGGACCCACTTTGCAAGTACGGGGTGTGGGTTCGAACTTGGCATGTTCCAATATCTTACGTAGTTACTTTGTTTCTAAGTTAATCTAAGACACCACTGACTAACGGTGAAGGAAAACATCGTGAGGAAACCTCGACTTAATAGTCTGAAATCGCCAACAAGCGCGATCTAGCTTCTTCTCTGTCTGAAAAGAGGTCTTTGCCCTGCAGTGGGACAATTACAGACTATTTTATATTTTGATTTATATAAAATTTACCAGATTAGCAACAATCAGTCAAGACATTCTCAGTATACTGAACCTGGCATCAGCATTAGTTCCTGTGATCGTGTCAAAGATTCCAAAACTGATTATTATCATATCAACAAATTGTTACTGCCTAATTAAACAGACATCTGCCAAAGTATTCGCTAATAATTCAACTGTTCGCCAACAAAAGCTATGCTAAAAACACGAACACCCAACAGCCGGCCCGCAACACAAATTAGATTCGCATTAATGAAACGTGGGCGGACGGGCGACTAATCTAACATCCCCCGGACAATGGCACAAAAAGGGCCAAACACTGAAAAATAGTTTTCGAGTTTAACGGCAAATTACACAGAATGGACGCTATCATGGCGCGAATGGCATAAAATAAAACCGGTCACGTAGCATTAGGGTCCCGCGGCCGTCGACCAAACTTTGAAAACGATGCACCTGTTATTAACGCATCGCACGCTTTGTTCCAATACAATAGACGCTAAATTGCAACTCGAATTTCTTAAATCGAAGAATGGACGGCGTGCGCAGGTAAGCTTTTTTATGACGCAATACAAAGCCTTGATCAGTTATTCTGTTACGTTTAGTGTTTTAATACTTTTAGCGCCAAATCGGGAGCAACTTTAACATAATGTAGACCACAATAATCTTAAACAAATTGAACCAAATTATTATGAAGTCAATTTGTTATTTACATAATTATTTAAAAGGATATTCAAGTATTTAACTCATTTAACACCAACTACATGAAACGGAATTGGAAATAAAACAAGCTGTGTATGTTAATTTTACCAGTTGTAAATCCAGAACTAGGTATATCTAATTTATTAGTGATAAACCTTTCAATTTTACTACCTAGTCGGACAACTACCACAATTAATAGACAGTGGATATAAAAATCGTATTAGATCAGTGTGAATAGTAATGGCCGGTTTATGGTAGCCATAAAATCACAACAAGCGATGTCTCACCGTCACCACAAGGTATTCGTCTACGGCTGTACTAACATTAGAGATTAACCTTCTCGCCTCCTCGGCTTTATTTATGACTGCCGTTAAACATTAATTATAAAACCCTATTACGGAAATTCGCAAAACGATCCTAAGATTATCCTATTAAATTAAATTCAGAATGAATTCATTTAATTGTCTCATAATTGCATCGCTCAGGAATGTCATAACCGTCTGTAGCATTGATTCGATTAAAATAATATAACAATCTATTATCGGACGGACGTTACCATTCGTCATGTTACAAACGACATTTGTATAGAACAAAAAGTATCTATCGTCCGTTACATTGAATCACTTGGATTTGATTCCGTAAAAACTAAAGTGTAACACGTTACGAACTCGTGGAAGAAAAAGAAGCAAACATGCGTCTCTTGGATTATTCTTCGTTCTGCTTTTATAAATTATACATTTTATGGGGACAACAATCGTCTAATCTGTGATTATAATAAGGGCCGCGACTCACGTTCGATGGACAAGACAACACAACATATGGGGTAAGTATGTAAGTCATGATGATGGAACTCCCATTTGGTTGGAGGTGTGCCCGGGGTGCTAGTTTTGAATGCTGTTGCATTGTAACGGTTACCTTAGTCTGATTGCGTCAATATGAAATACTTCGTAACAGGTTAACGCTCGCGGGACATAATAGTCTATCATAAAATCGGCAAATTGTAAATTGATTAACATTTAATAGTTAACGCCCACAACCTCTAATAAAAGGTTTTTTTTTATAAATTTGTAAAATATTTTAGAAGGTTGCAAAAATTCTTTGCAGCAAAAGTATTTTAACTATTTTTATGTATTTTCAAATTCAAATTTATTGTTGTTTCCGTTCACATAAATTCTTTTTCCAGCCGACAGGTTACGTGGGTACCTATAATTTAAAAAAGGAACACGGTCGTATATGCAAATCAATCAATCAATCTGATAAATACCCAATATTCTCAAGCATTCGGTTGTAAAATTAACATTGAAATTGCCTAACTTTAATTGCCTAGTCCTACTAACAAACTATGCTGCAACAGTTACGATAACCGTTTGCTTACATGACCTAACCTAACCTGCGGAGCATCGTCATAATGACGCGGCAGCGGTAAGCGCCGGCACACAAAAACCGTAGCAAATTGGCCACAATGTGTACTCACGTCACCGAGCGGCGCCTGCGATGCACATATCGACAACGAAACGTTCAACTAACTGAACTTATAGCAGTTCTCACCGGCCAATAGATAATTCAGTATGCATGTGCATTGTATATCCGTTTATTTATTTTTTTTTGAGATATAGCTAGAATCTTTCTTAACTTTTCACGACATAGGCAGCAAAATTACAATAATATACGTTATTGTATTTTCGAAGCAAGATTGCCAACGTATGTATGACAAATTATTTTTTACAAATATATGTATGTATAAATGCGTAATAACCTTACTCAGCAACGAAACAACGTATCGACTAAAGTGATTTAGAGAGTCAGGAAAAAATTAACAACGGGGGCAAAGTTTTGGGATAAAGTTAGATCTATGAAGTAGCTAGAGAGCGAAATTTTTAAGGAATCATTTCGAATAGACTAACAGTTTTAATATAATGGATACAGAACCTTGTGATAGACTATTTCAATTGGTGAACAATTCAAACACTTATAGCTTCCTGATTAACAAGTATATAAAGATGTCAAACGGTCATTAGTCGAAGTCAGACAAAAAACTGTAATTATTTGATTGACTAAATTAGCCTAAGGATTAAGTTGTTCACACATATCTATAAAATTGACACCAATTACTTTTTATTGTGTACAACGAGGAAAACAACAATTCTTTATGTTATACGAAGTGCCAAGCTTCATCATAAACATTTACATAAATGGTTGGCGAAGCTTATATGATACGTTTGTAACCAACGAAAGAAAGAGGTTCTCAATTCGACACGTTTTTTTATGTATGATCGCACATATCTATTTACTGGGCTATCCGATTTTGATAATTATTTTTTTATGCAATAGAGTCTACCTTCAAGGTGGTCATATTTTAATATTGTCATGATCTGATAATTAAGTTCGAGATATAGAACAGAACTCCTCATTGGATGACAGCATACATCGCGTAATAAGTAAGGATCACGGAGGTTGGAGAATCAAACTTACCCATCAAATCATTGCTTATCATGCAGAGTGAAATAATATTGACCAGCCATATTTTAGAAAATAATTAAGTCTATAAAACTGAACTTAGCCCCAAGCAATATCGGTCGATCTGAAAACGAGAATTGAACGTCTTATTCAAATATACGAGTCACAATATGCAATTTGTATGAAAAGTCAATATAAAATTTTTAGATGTCGACCTATATGCTTTAGGGAAAATTGATTAATTTTATGATCTAAAATATCATCATCATCATCCACAGCCTTAATGTACCCACTGCTATTATAGGCCTCTTTTTGCTTGTCCCTCTTTTCAAGATCCTCTGAGACCATAATTATATTCTCTGCAACACTTGCAACTTTTCTTACGTCATCGACCCAACGTGCTACTGGCCGCCCAACACTTCGTTTTCCGATCATTGGCCTCCATTCAGTCAAGGCTCGGCTTCCACCTGTCATCACTCTGTCAAATGTCCTGCCCGTTCGAAAATATGACTAGTACCTAATTATTATCTCACGCTATATAAAACTGATTATTTACCAACAAACAATTCCAGCACGAAGGTAAAAATTAAATTCTCTATTCAAGATTGAAAGACTCGTTTGTGTTCATAATCACAATTTCACGCGTACTTATAGACAGTACTAACACGTTAACGTGTTGGTCACGCTGTCTGTTTTTGTGTGTTCAATGTATTTTAACACATAATCAGCTTCACACAGACTTCTCACAGGTGCAGCTTCTATAATACGATGATTATGAGCTCTTAAGTTTGTGGTCATTGCGAATTAGTATTTGTTAAGGTTATAAAAAATAAACGGACAAGTGCGAGTCGGACTTGGACATTTAACATACATTGAGTTTTCATTTGGCATACATGAAAGCAGCGATAGTGACAATTATTCTGTAAAAAAAAACCTGGTTATCAATAAAAATATGCTGTCTGATGTATGTATGACGAATTATAGAAAATTGTGTTTGGTCTATTTGAAATAAGTTTTTATTTATTGTTTTTTCTTGCGGTACTAAAAATATGAGGTACTTATTTATTTAATATTATCTAATACTCATAAAGTTTATGTTAAGGTGGATTATAAAATAAGTACATACTTACGTTAAAAATGATCTCTCTCCGTTGGCCATAAAATATTCATACTTTTATTAATAGGTACCTATCTCACGAACACCTATGAGTTTTTGACGCTACAAGTACAATATCTCATCATCACCATGTTTAGTGTCTACATACATATCTCATACACTATAAAATAACCTTATTTGTATATTTACCCCCTTTTTATAATATATATTTTTATCATTATTATATATTTTTATATATTTTGAAAATAGACTAACTGTTATATTATATCACCAATTCCTTAATCTTTGTTATCCCATTGTACGACAACACAAAACAAAAATAAAGTCTACGCTACCCTTGTGTATAAAAGAATCTGAAACATTTGCGAATTGCGACAAGCAATAACATTTGACTCAGATTCGTTAAAGTCAAAGCGTAATGTGGGGCACATATATAACAAACAAGCAATGCGGAGACGCGATTGTTCTGTACAATGACAACGGGAGCGCAAGACGCTATCACGAATGCCTGTGATCCGACCACGCAACGCTGAATAAACGCCCCGTGAAGTCATAAAACCGAGCCACGGTAATTCCAAAGGACGCCTATAAATTCTTTATTTTATGATCGCGAGCATATATTTAATTCTAAGAGCGTCCCCACTGTTTCCTTTTTTGTCACATAAATAAAGAATTTATAGTGAATTTTATACGTCCAGTAATCAGTGTTTAAACGCCTGAACCACGGTTATGGATGGATATTAAAACGTTAATGAGCCAGGATGACTTGAAGGTATGACTTGATGTAAATAATGTTATAAAATATAAAAGCTCGAATCAAATTAATAATAGTCGAGAACATAATAGTTCATGTCGACTGTTCCTTCATAATTTTGGATTATTTAATTGTAAGCAGCCCGCCTCTTTTGAAAGGCTGACAACAGGGTTTTTTTATTGCGATTGAATGCCCACACTTCCTATAGATATTAAACGTACCACAATAGATGGCCGACGGCCGACATCACAAAGCCCATTTGTACCAAAAATGCATGGTTATGTAGTTGTAGTGCGATACGCGCACGTCTCAGCTTCACAGAGACGTAAGCTCAATTGTTGGTATCGAACAAAAAGAACGAATTTCTTACATGTTTACCTTTGAACAATGTGCGTAGGAGCTTCGAACGTGGATATAAAATAGTCTAAACATTCTTGATAGTTGTAGCATCCTGCATCCTTTTAAAATAAGTTTGGATATTTATAATTAATTCAATAATTTATTTTAAACAGATAATTACGACGGCAATTATAGTATCTATTAATATGAATATTATATAAATAAAAATATTAAAGACATTATAATTATGATATAATTAATGTAATATACATAAATTATAAACATTAATGTTATATTTTATTATCTATGCTCTTAATATTATTTAATTCAATGGTTTTAATAGAGTGGACAATGTAATATTATCATTTATATGCTGATAAATAAGTATGTGTGAAACATAAATTCACGAAATAATTTAAATTCTCATTTCTTTTCGTCATCAAACTCATTTTAATTTATCAAAGTCGAAAAAATCTATCCGTATTAATCATATTTCATAAAGCAAATATTTAAATAATCTATTTTGCTGACATCCGCCTAAAGTATGCAAATATAAATATGGATTTATTAATATTGTGACTGGGAAAACTTGTTAACGATACGATTTAATTTTTTAAAATTTATTTGTCGATTATCGAATCAACTTTTTACCAATAGGTTATGGACGTATATCACGTGTTTATGAGAATGATAAAAAAATAATGTAATAATGGTATTTATATTTCGAACAATACATAAAATTATTTATATCAAAGTATCAACATCATTCGATTTAAATTTAATTGTAGCACACACACAAAAGGCATGGCGGAGAAGGCTCCAAAGCAAACGGCCCTTGCGGACCGACGACCGATTTCAGACACAATAGCGCTCGGGCCCTACACGTCACTGACCGTCACATTGAGCAGAAACACAAACATTTAAAATATCATCAGCTATGATAATACTACAAAAAGCATATAAAAAAATATGTCCATCTACAATTATCGTCCCCAGGAGCACAATAGTGAGTCTTACAAAGATAAACAGTGATCGCGCAGACAAGTTTCGAGAATACGAAGTGACGCGCTATGAAAACTGTGTAAATACATCGAGAATGGCATTCGGACATTGAAACATGAGTTACTCTCTACCTAAGGAAGGATCATAATGAAGAATTCTGCGTACGGTATCGGATGGCTAAGCTTCATAACTGCCGGTAGTTCTTTGAAGTTGCATGGACCACACGTAAGGAGAAGCGAATTATCTTTACCAATTTGACGTGTAGTTTAAATGAAGTGGGCAGTAAGTAGATGTATCATACAGACTATCATATAAAGTATCAATTTCTTAGACAATTACATATTTCCCATTTCAATAAATTTTGACATGGACACCTTTATAAAATTTGATCCGTTGTTAACTCAGGTGAGCTTTAAAGCTATCATCATAAAGTCAATATTTAGAAAAGATATACGTCAAAGATCATATTTCTTTGCGAATAAAGCATTATGCAACTTGGAAGTTTACTTAGGACTACTTAAAAGGAGGCTTGAAATTGTTATTCTGTGATCGATGTTCTTATGTAAGATGCATTGCACAATAAGGCATGATACGAATTTTTAATCTCTTGGGTTTAAGCCAAACTTAACTCATGTTTTGTTTCGGAAAGGTATCTTATTTGAGGGTATTGATAGAAACGCAAGTACACTAAAAATAAGAATGTAAAAAAATATATAAAGCAAAAACAATTTTTTAGAATTTTTTAAAGATTTTATTACGGTATTCACAAAATGTGGATTGTTGAGATTCAATTTGTTAACAATAATAAGAAACCGTATCGGTTCATCCCACGACATGTAGAAGCCACCCACACCGCAACAGTGACACTGCAATAATACCACAAGTGGAATAGTTTTCAATAAACTTTGATTCATTTTACTTTTGTCACATTCCCGAACGACGATATTTTCGATTCATATTTCTCAGCTGAGACAGGCTAATTGATTTTATACTCCACCGACTGGAGATATAATAAATACTTAATTAAATTACATACAGACCTATCATCCCTGTTAATTATGAACTGATAAATTAACGCGACAATATGTTAATTAATTAATAACATTAAAGTCTCACGTAAAAGTAATCCCTTTATGAACCCTAACATCGAAATTCGCTTTAATATCGCTCCATAAAATTTATTTTGAAAACGAAAACAATTCGTTCTGATTTTTATTAACAGTCAAATAAAATATCGACTTTATTGCAATGTGATATCAACGGGTCTAATTGGTGAATAAAAATTGTTATTTTGAGCCACACAACACATTGTGACACTTAATATATTGAAAAGGCAAAACAAAACGTTGGTGCCGTAATTCCATGTTTCCTTAAAGTCCAAGTAATTCAGTTAAACCGTCCTAAATGGGCTATAACGAGGCAAAAAAGTCCTTGAATTTTTAGAAAAAGGAGACGATGATGACGGCTATTTTAGAGTCGTGTATATATATAACCTAACTCAGGACTCGAGTACCTATTACTTGAAACTAGATGAGAGATAGATTACGGAGAAATAATTATATTCCTTTTCTCTCAAAATAGGGATCTCCTTAGAAAAAAAAGAAACCCTTATAGTTCGCCAAATCCATCTGTTTGTCACAGCCATTTACAGTTCACAATCAATGCTAGAAAGCTGAAATTTGGCATGAAATTATATTATGTATGTAAACGCCGACAAAGTTATGAAATAAAATTTCAAGAAAAAGATTAATTTGTAGAATCTCGTCATAAAAAGTGGGGATGATTTTTTTTTGTAAAATAAAAGAGTGAGGTAAAAGTATCTGGTTGTTGGGCACGAACGTTCGGTGGCAGGTGCCCGGTCACGTGCGATCGCGACTTAATGACACAACATTTTGAAACAAAACCATACTATTAGCCAGCTACAAAACCAGCCTAGTTACCGATGGAAATTCTCTTCAAACTACTTTCATTATTGATGTTTGCGGAATAATTTAACAACGGCTGCGCCTCCGCTTGGCATTTTAACCACTAAGGCTTGACGCACGGACCAAACTTCTGATGTTGAATCTTTTATCACAAAATGGACGGTAATGGGGATTTTCGTGATTACCAAATAAACGTACCTACTCAGAGATTTATTTACTAAAACCCTGAATACGAAACAGGAAAACCTAGTTAACGTAATACTATAATGCGCTTATTAACAATAGTTCAGAATCCGATCAAGAAAAAAATGAATAGTTCGTTTTTTAATCATTTACAAAACGATCTTTTTGCTATTGTAAAAGATTTAAAAAACAAGTTTTGCTAACTCCTTTAACTTCTAATCCTTTTCTATACGAATAAAAGATTACGCTACCAGCGTCTTTTGAGTAAGAATGGTATTCTTTGTAATGTTGCGAGATAATAACAAACAAAAGCACAATGAGCAATAATTGTTTTTCTTGTACGTTTATGGATTGTTGTGGTGGCATGGCGTCTTGTAGCAGACGCAAAGATACTAATTATAAACGTAAACGTATTCTCCTGTTTATTGTTAGATATAACAAAGACAGGTGCACGCTTTACTAGTCAACAAAAGCGAGTACAATAGAGAACACTGGACTTAAAACGGGTAATATAATACTCCAGAAAGATCAAGACTAGAACACTTTGGAGGTAAACTTTAACCACCTCGCCGAATGAAATTGGACATTTTATTGTTGCTACATTTTCAAGACATTCATTATCGCTAGTTAAGCGTACTTTAATGCGCTTAGAAGAGTTTGGTTAGGTTAGAAGATGTCTTAGATGGCCGAGCCGTGTATTAATGCACTACTACCCTCTCATCTGAGTGAAATAAAAGTATTAATTCTGTTGTTTCGTGTGGTCAGTGAAGAGAACCGGAAACCCCTTCCTTCTTTAATCTCCCCTCCCTTTCATAATTGTACACAGGGTCGGCAACGCGCAGGTGATACCCCCGGTGTTGCAAGC
This sequence comes from Protodeltote pygarga, assembly GCA_936450705.2. Taxonomy (NCBI): domain Eukaryota; kingdom Metazoa; phylum Arthropoda; class Insecta; order Lepidoptera; family Noctuidae; genus Protodeltote; species Protodeltote pygarga. The sequence continues at coordinate 9,263,826 of OW388257.2, read as the reverse complement.
GTCTATAGGTTACAGTAACCGCCTCCCAGCAGGCGGGCTGTGTGCTTGTTTGCCACCTTACAAGTATTGAAAAAAACTTAAATTACATTGATAATATAATAATACTTTGATTCAAATAGAATTTGTTTAGATCGATTTTGAAAATACACAATCATAAAAAATCCTATTTGGAATATAAAGTTGAACGACCAGACAATCACAGAAATGATATCTAAACAACAAAGATCATTATAAACGAGCTAGTGTCTAATATAAGAAATAGCTTTAACGATTTATAATCTGACATTATTATTTAAATATTAACACTCCGATTGATATATGGTTTATCGGTATACGTAATCGATATAAATAATACGAACGTGTGAACTAAGCTTAGTTAGGAGCAAGGCGTGGAGTACACTGAGTGGGGCGAAAGAACGTTCTTCACGATCCGGTAGTCGTCTGCAATGGCTATATTAATCATAGAGTTGACGCCTTCGGGGCGTGGCCTTAGCTTATTAATTCATGTGGAGTTATTAAATTCGATGCCGAAGGACATTGGCCGTTTGATGTCGACAATAGATTTGAATGTCACTGCAATTATATGGTTGATGTTTTTATTAGAGTGAAAAATATGTTTTAATCGATCGTAACTATCAAGTTGGTTTGTGTTGACGTTTTGATTATATACTAACCTGCATAAACTGTATCGTAATTTACTTTTGCTCAAATGTTTTAACAACCTTTGTAATTGAAAGCTTAAGTACTTAATACTCCAATGCGAAGTACCTAAACGAATACATTTACGAAATACGTAATTGTAAAGTTAATTATAAAGACTATTTATGGGAGGTGTCCGCTACTTGTATGGACTTTTATTTTTTATTCCGAGAAAAATCTAACCATGATAATACAGGTTTGATAAGTATAATATTTGGATAGAGATTCTAATAACTACCATTTTTTACATTAACCATTTAATTTTTGAACTAAAATGAACACGTCTTCCTAATTTTACCAAAGCGCATACGCCGTAAAACAAAAGTATTAATGTCAAAAATGAGCTAATCTTAAGACTTAACACGCCTAAGTTGAATAAGCTCGTCAATAAAATATAATATAAAAGGGACCAATTAATGAAGCAACAATCCTATTTCCCGTCACTAATTGAAAAATTCCCGGTAAAACACTGAAGGGTAATCCTTTTGTCTTCAGCAGCAATCAAATCAAATTCTCATGTTAGGTAGTTACACTAGTGACCATAAAACCATTGAAAAATAAATAAAATATTCCTCTTTATAAATACAGCTCATTATTTTAAAGCCTTAATACAGCAAACGATTTCTTCAACCATTTTTATAGCGCTATTTACATTTCCCTCGGCCTTATAAGATGATCTTGTTAATGATTTATCGGGTGTCGAGCGTACTAAATGGCGTATAGCCTGGATGAAGTACTTGCTACCGTAACGGACCAAGGGCCAGTTAATTATTATCTAGTCGTAAAGCTGTTTAGCGAGCACACTATTTATTGGCGGCTAACGAAGGTTAATTGTCCGAGCCGATGCTGTTAACGACACCGCTGGAACATTTCATATTGTATTTTTAAATTATATTATACCAAAGTTATTATAATAATTATAAAGAAATTGTGTGGGGAATTGGATGTCTCACACATTTTATTTTATATTAAAGCTAGAGGCACACCTTGCTTTGATAACATCAGAAATATTGTTATGTCTTTGAATCCCGTTTTGCTTTGTATATAGTAAACCACTAAGCCTTCTTTCAAGTCAATTTAATGTAATATTACAAGCGTATAAGCAGGAGCTTACTAACGACTGATAATAAGTATCTTCATTGGTACTATATTAGATAAATTTATTCAAATAATTATATAAATAATAGCTAATTCTACTCTCCGACTTTCGTACGTATAATTCTATCTATAAAGTATTATAGTACCCTGATTACCCACAATATACCAATATTAAATGAGTTTTAAGTTGTCGCAATATGGGATATTTACCTCACATTTTAAATATTATTTCGAGTCTATTCGCGCACAGATAATTCAAAATAGTCATTATTGAACTAACTTCGACGTTTCGGTCAAATTGCATTGACCGTGGTCACTTTTTAAGAACTTCTATTTACCTCACAAATGGGCAGTACGATGTGTGCAGAGATTTCGCAAGAATCTTGAACTTGTCTTTATGCATCATGCTTCTGTACGCAGTCTTCGAATAAGATGATGGCTTGGTTAGGTTCAACATATCAAAAACGGAAGCATTGTTTCCACGAACTTAGTCGATTTCAAGTGACTTGCCGAGATGTGTCCGTACCGATCATCGATTACCTAGACTCGATCACTTCCTTGGTGTTACCTTAACAACTACCCTATACTTTGGCTTTTATATTAAGTCAAAGGTTCAATAAGTTAAAATGCAAAGAAGTTGAGACAGTACTTTGCACTAAAAAAGCTAAATTTATAGCAAGCGCAAATTCATTCAAGTAAGAAGTACTAGTCCTACCTTTAGGCTGGTTAGGCCACGTACAAACATGGATTCATCTTTCAAATCGATCCTTGGTACTGCCAGAAATTGATTTATAAGACGAGTCAAAAGGCTCATTATAAGCAACGCACTGGGTCTGGTGGAAACAAAGCTTCAAGGTGTTCCAGATTCCAGCTCTAGGCGTCCGTCGAATAGGAAGACTATCAGATTTTGTCGTAAATACATTTCGATGAGAGAGTGAATCTTTTAATTCACTCAAGCGCATTTCACCATCGTACAACCAAACGCAAGGCGATGCATTACCTTTATATAGTCGATATACCACCCTTACGCACTAAGTATTTTGCTTTCTCTTTTATAACCGCGCACTGATAAAGCGTAATTCTTTCTAATGGCTAATTCTTTACTAATTGCCTGTTTCACAGTTTACTGGTAAGTTCCTGTTACATTACCTAACAGAAATTTTCATACAAAATCTACAGTTTATTAATTTGCTAGAAGTGTATTGCAAAACAATTACTATTCTGATGCAGATACGATTTTTTCCTTGCGATTGATTATAAATAGACAAAATTTAAACTAAAAATAGTTAGCAGATTTAAAACACATCCTAACATTTTTGACCTACACTAGCATTTTTCATTTTTGCACTGACTTTATTTGTTGATATGTATACTTGAAATCAATTAATGTAAATAACAAATTCAAAACAGAAACTTGTTTTTATAATTTTCAATTTGATTGATTAATAAAACATCACGGAACCCTTTATGCACTTCACATCTTATGTGCCTTTGCAAATAAATACTACAAATATTTACCAGACATAAGTATGGTACCGCACAATAAATTACATAAAACTAACTAAAACAAGGGTCATAACGCCAACCATTTATCATACCAACACTTGTGAACCGCGGACACTACATCATCTTCATCTGTGTATTTTTGAATGTGGTGTCAGGCATTCGTAAAAAACTTGCTCTGTCCGAAGAAAGATTCGATCGAATCGATCACAGTCACATGCCTAAAATAATGCTCCATCAAGCGGAGCTTCTTATGGAGATGAGAGGACCGCCAACCAACACCCTTGAGGCGTCCCGCTGCGAACCAACCTAACAGAAGACGGTTCACAATCAAATATTTAATTCTTTCGCGATTGTAAAATACTTACGCGACGTGTGTTGGCGAAAAGTAATATCATTGAACTTTTTCTTGAAATTTTTGTATGGAACATTTATTGCAAAAATTTAATTTAAAATGTGTAGAAACGTTCTTAAGTTTATTTTATTTTTTCAATATTTTACATGATTGTATTAATAGTAAACTAATTAAGTGAAACACAATCTAGAAAAATTAATAAATTCCATGGATATTTTAATCTTTTCAAAATAAAATCAAATAAAAATTAAACGTAATAAATATCTCCATGGAACAGTCAGTTTTTATCGACGTTGTAAAGAAAACCGAAGGCAGAAATATGCTCAAACCTTTATGAATAACAAAATACTAGCGCATCTTATCAATAAAACAAAGCAAGGCTCGGAGGCTGTATCGAAAGATCGGAAGCAAGTCGTCTTCGCAACAAGGCGACGGATTAGAAAGCCGACCGTACCGTCTCTTGGGTATAAATTATTTATGTAAATTTTTTCGACCGTTCGAAATTATATTTCAGCAACGACGTGATTAATGTTGACGGATTTTTCACTTGGCCTCTCCCTAACGAAACGATCAAATAAATGGCGCTGCTGGTAACTCGAAATTACGTTTAGGTTCATTACAATTCTTCTGCAATGAAACATGTGTGCTAAAATTATGACTATAATTACCTATAGGTACTCACTTACACTTTTCGAAAAAATGCGAAGCACGTGAGTGTACATGAATAATAGTTTTCGCAACTTATTATATCTGAAGGTGAAATGTTTTTTAGCCGAAACGCATGTTGAATTACACTTTGCGACGCATGCCACAAAAAAATTATTAAGACATAAATAATTACAGGAAATTTTCTCAATTACTTTGGCTAAGTAACCCGTTCCATAATTGCGACTATTTGTAGATAAAAATATATATTTCTTTTGTAAAACGTAAGAAATACAGTACAAGGTCAATATAGCATGCAATGTAGAATATGTAGATGTTAAAAATAATGTATAAATTGCTACATGTTTTTTTTTGACAAATATTACAAAATGTATTATTATTGGAAAGGACTTTTCTCTTTCTTAAGTTAGTTAAAGATATGATATAATCAAAAATAAAATATGACACATATGTGTTAAATTTAAAATACGAAACCCTTATTGCGACCTTGAGTCACTATTGACCAGCTATTTGGTTAGGTATTAAAAAGGATAAAATAGGATTGTAGGAAACAATGACAAATCCTATAAAATGTCGTTTAGTCACGTAATAAGATAAAATGAATTGCTATTTTTTTACGATAAATTCCACTTACAAGGGTTCCTCACTAATAATAGGAAAACGGAACAATGATGGAAATGAAAACCAAGTTTCAACTTATATGAGTTAATAAAATATATACTTAAGTAACAAATTGACGAAATCTACCTCGAACAATTGAATGTCGTACTATTGAATGCAGGTACTTAATAAATTAATTATATTCTAATTCAATAAAATAATTATGTTCTTAAGTAAGTAGAAAAAAATGCCTAAGAATTTATTGGTTTTCTTTGATTGTTTATTAGATACGGAACACCATATATATTATTGTTTTTTTTTATAATAAGGTTATTAGACCCGACGAATCTTATTATGAACAGTCTGTATAGTAAGGTGGAGACCCACACTCGAGTGATATTTCCGACAAGGGCCGAGGGGCGCATGCATTTAATGAAATCAAAAGGATTAAGAGCATCTGCCTGCTTGTTATTCAAATCGATTGGGAGGGAGCTCGTTTATCATTTTAAATAAGCTACTGCTTAGATAAACCTGGGGCGTGGTTCATGTATCACAAAAGACGCGGTCCTCAGTAGCCCAATTAACTAACCAGTTATTAATGAAAGAGGTTTGGAAACTAATAAAAATAGAAATTCGGATAAATTAGTATTCAGTATTAGAAAATTTGATTATTTATTGAAAGACATCTTGCTATGTATCTTTATAAAATCAAACAATGGTTTTACCCATCGCATTACAACGGGGGCTTTACGAAAGGAAATAGAAACAATTATTTCCATCTTAATGAAACATTCACTATTACAATTTGGTAAACATTACCAAATAACGACAACACCATTTAAATTCCCTCAGCGTATTCGAATTACGAATGATTACAAAGCGTTCGAGCAAATGAATATCGAATGCGAACAGCTTCAAGTACAAAGCAAGAACCCTGAAGATGCGCGATGACGCTTCGTGTTTTCCCAGAGCAAACAATCAAACAGCCAAGAGGATGGAACAAATTACGACAGCATTGTCGAGGTGTTTAGAAAATTGGGGAACAATCGTCCTGCCGAGTTAAATCTCTGATAATGTCTTTGGAGAAGTCGTATGACGGCGAGGGGATGAATAAATCTCTCTTAATTGGAACGCGCCGCGCCGTGCGACAACATAATGTGAACGCTTTGTTGCCGAGCGTGCATTCTTCGTCTTGCCGGACTGAATACACGAATCAACTGAGCTAATGACGATGGGAACTTTTGACAACCAGTCCTGACAAAATCAATGCGACTGAACCACATCGTCTTCGGACGAGAGCAATCGAATGTGAAATTGTAAAGGTTACAAGACGTTTCTGTAAAGGTGGGCTGCTTCCGTACTCTATGTCAGAAAATATTCTCTGTAAGATTTTTCACTCATAAAATAAGAATATCGGGCGTATGCTAACCCGCGCATTCGTTCTGGGAGCACTCACTTGTAAAACTGCTTACTTTATTGCTCCAGCGCTCTGGAAATACGAAGTTCGCTTTAGTTGGCTACCCCAGTGTTGCGTTCAACTTTACTACAACTACACATCGCTCGTTACATAGAAATATTCGTTAAACTTGGAACGGTGACGCATACATTAAAGAGTTAAGAAATCGATCGAACGATAAGGTCCGAACGCCAGTGAAATACAAACTAGTTTCGTTTCAAACGCCCCACCAAAAAAGAGGACAGCGTTGTAAAACACAGGATGAGGCTATTGTTAAATATTTTACTGTCGGTTGGTAAAGTAATATCGTTTGATTAATCTTTTTCCCATTTAAATTAGACATGAAATAGGTTAGCTCTATAATTGTTACAAGCTTGTCTTAATGTAAACAATCGAAACTTGTTACCGATGTTATCTTAATTAAATACAGATATATTTTGTTCGTTGATATCGTCTTTAACCATTATTCTAAGAAAACTGAATAAAATTGTTGAAAAAGGCCAGTCATCTGGATAAACTTTACTTCCTTTGTGCCTAAAAAATGTATGTATGGTTGTGATGGAATATGCATTAAATCCTCGTGCATACGGCAGCGTCTAGATTAGGAACATCTCTTTAACATGCTTGGACGGGCCGTCGGCAGGGAAAAAACGACCGTCCATCGCGATGCCGCCGGCAAATCGCTCGGCAAACATTAGCTAAGCGCGCGTGAAATTGTCTGTGCAGAACCGGGCGGCGTCCATTCTGTATACATTAGTTTATGGCACCAAGTTCCAGCTACTCGTGTTATTTAAAAAGACATACCAGTGTGTTATACAGTAGCAGTCTATAGACACGATACCTACGTGTAGCAGAATAATGGTGTAGTAATAAATCAAACAGCGGTTTCTGATGTAATCATGTAAATTAAACTTTAAATCACTATAAAAAAGACGCTATTTGACGTTAGTAATAAGGAAATCATTATTTGGATGTTTTTATGTATAAATTGTAATAAATCCGTATAAAATAAGGTACTAGTGAGTAAAACACAAGCTATTACAAAACCATATATTACAATTCCATAATTTCTATACCTGCATTTCACGCTTCATAAAAAATCTCATAAGCAGCAAGGTTGAGCCCAACGATTCGTTTTTACATTGTGTTTTTATTCAATAACCGCACCATTTAAATGGAGGTCTCGTGTTACATATACCTTTGTTGTTCTCAAATTGAGTGAAGCTGTATGCTTTAAGTGTTAACATTTTAATTTTCTTTCCTAATGCAAAATATAGCGACTATGGTATTATCCTCAGCGTTGGTAATGCTTTATCTAGTTAATATAAGCTACTGATAATAATTAAACAATGTACCATCTCATACTCATAACTACTTCAATTCCATTCATTATATACATTACACGTGTCAATACCAAATTTTATAATAAACCTAATCCAGCATCAATGGAATAATTACAACCGGTCATAGCTCTAGCTTTATCACTAGCCAAAAAAGCAGCAAACTCAGCTATATCTTCAGATTTCACTATCGAGCCCAACAAATTATATGATCTATCACTCCAAAGCGCCTCACTGTCTTCTTGTTCAACACCAGCATTTTTCAATATATTTGTTTTAATAACACCAGGAGAAATTGAGTTAACTCGAATTCCTTTAGCAGCCAAGTCCAAGGCTACACTGGTAGTAAAATGTTTAAGGGCCGCAACTGACGCGTTATATGGTATGCTTTTAAAGGGGCCAGAAACACATGGTACACTTGACATATTGATAATGCAACCTTTGGTTTCTGCTAGTAATGGTGAAGCACAGTTGGTAATATACACAACAGATCTCAAATTAATTGCCATTACGTCATCAAATACTTCAATTAGATTAGGATCTGATATTCTTACAGGTTTGTAAACGCCAGCACAATTAATTATAACGTCGATTCTTCCAAATTCAACCTTCGTATCATCAATAGCTTTTTTAACATGATTGTCTTTTCGTAAATCGGCAACTGACACTAATACTTTAGCTCGGCTTATTTTTTCACACACAACAGCAGTTTTCTTTAAATTGTTCACGTCTTTGTCTACGAGTGATAATCTTGCTGATAGTTTAGCAAAATGTAAACATATAGCTTCACCGATACCGGAGCCAGCACCAGTAACTAATACTACTTTATTGATAAAACTCATTTTAACTAAAGTATCATAGAATCGAGTGATATTGACTGTATCTGACCGTGTTATAACAGTATTTAATTCAATATCATCATCGATAATGTAATCAGTAAAAGAAATATATTTAATCTGCTAAGTATTATAATAGGTAGATATCGTTATAAAGCAATGCTTCAATCGTCCCGCTTCAAATCCTCAAACCACATTAATAAATTTAAGTACTGGAAACTCCGTGCTCCGTAATTAATTAAATATACTATATATTTATTTTAAGAATTTAATATGTTGCTTTCTCATATATTCCAAGAATTGTTCACAACAACACTATTGCGTAAGAAATCATAAACATTATCTACTACGATTAGATACTGTATGATACAGAGAAAATTAACTATTTAAGGCAATAAAACTATATAGTTTTATTCGTGAGACATGCTTATTATGTAATCAAAAACAAATTTAATATTAATCATGAATCGTCATCAGACAAATACAAACATTTTAAACGTCATAATTTGCCCAAAGGGTAACACGAGAAGGATGATTAAAATCAAAGAATACAGGGCAATTACAGACCCTTAAATTCGAAAATTTAATGTTAAACGTTTTAGTCTAAATTGAATCCCATTACTTGGCTATGATTTTTATAATAACTCAACTGAACTTTTTATAACTGAGTTAATACCCCTAGAATTCCAAAACCATGTTTAACTTGGTAAATATAACGCAATATACGTGACATGTTTTCAGATTTACAGCAATCTTAACTTCCCAACAGGTCTTAAGAACATGACGATGCTAAAAGCCCTTGAAGCACAAATACGAAAACTTGACAATATTAAAAAAATCCTATTTCGTCGTGGCATCGGTAAAAAATGCCGACAATCCGTAAAAGGAATTTCTCAGCCAATACCGATCGCTTGTACGAAATCGAGAAGCGTTCCTTTCAATCCTTTGTCGCAGCCATTTGATTAAAGTAAAGGGGCCGCAATCACATGCGAAGAGGTTTTGCGACTGAGGAAGTATCGCGTTTACAAACGGCGCACCGACTGCATTGTGACCGAGTAGCAACCGCCGATCGGGGAAGACTCCTAGTCGAAGGCAATTGAAGCCGGATACCGGGACCTCGATGTTCACTTATTCGCGACACTCGACACCACGCCAAAGTAAATTGAAAACGATGATACCGATACGTTTAAGTGAATAAAGAAGGCGGCCGTTTCACACAAAACTATTCAACTAGATGATATAGGCGGGCAAGGATACACTTATATAGTAAAGAAATATACGCAGCAAAAGTGTAAGAAGTAAAGGTGCAAAGGTGTGGCAGGATCCGCCCATATGATTAACTACAAGAGAGATAGCAACTACCAATCGGCATTTTTGACCCGTGACGATAGAGATACTTATCTTTTAATTAGTTGCAAATTTGGCAAATTGAGAAAGGTTATAAACTTAATATTATGTTTTATTATTTTTAGGTCTTACGCTTATGGTGAAGTCTTATCGTATAAGCTTTGACAGCGGCTAAACCACTGCATTTTATATGATGTGCATGAAGATAACAGAGAGATATAAAATACAATCTTGCATACTTATTGAAACATAAATCGTGATGAACTCGAAAAACCACTTAAAGAGTTACAGTCCATTATACGAAACCCACGCTCACTAAAATCGGAAAAAATATTTCGCGCAAAAAGTCAACAAGACTAAGCGGTAATTCATCGCGGAACAACGTTCGGATCATTAACGAAGTGAGGATTTACGATCACGTGCGAGGTGGTTACGGGCGACGGGGGACGCTGCGATGAGGTCCCATCACCGATGCAAGTAATTAAATCCTTAAACGAGTGTATAACAAGAATGTGTTTTAAGCGTCGACGCAGCGAAGCGCTGCTTGAAGCTGGTCGCGACACTTATTTACGATGAGTTTTCGCGGCGGGGGATACCGCGCCTAATTTCTCGGCGCGACGCGGTCTCGCGCGATTTATTTAAAATGAAATTCTTTTGTCGTACGCCCCGCTGTGCGACAATCGATAATGCGCCAACGAACCTAGATTGGATCGACCACTCGCCGATTAAGATACAAAACACCTTGCGATTCAGCTTGTTAAGATAATTGTTCATAGTTAATGAGCACCAATGAATAAAAGATACAAGTAAGATGATTATTGTGCTTGTAAAATGCTAACCCACAGAATTTTGATTTATATTACTAGGGCAATATAGCAAAGCTAGAGTAAGTCATTAGTATTAATTTACTTGTGTAATTGAAAATAATATTCCACGCTCTCGACAAAATGGAACTCACAGTAATAAAATTTTGAATAAATGATCCTCTCCTTTCGCAGGCCGTTGTGTAGATGAGTTGACACGTAAATACACTTAAATGGTGCCGCACCACCTCATTTGGATTCCATATTAAGTTAAGTTTCATTTTAATTCGTTCTCAAATTTCAATCGTCAATAATCGAAACATTTTTTTATCTTTTTATGGGATCTCGAAAATGCAATAGCTGTGTAAATTATAAATATACATATTAATAGCCTTTAAAATATAAAACATGCTGGTTTTATTGATATGGAACCTATAATAATTTAGCAGGTTATGTATATATTCTTGGAGAAGATGCGAAAACAACAAGTTTTGTATGTGTTATGTTCGCAAAGAATACTGCTGTAGCAATTTTTTGACGGACATATTATATTGCATTTTGATGGTACGATTTTCTTTTTTTGATACAGAAAATAAATCGTGTGGTAAGAAAGGTTTATTATTAAAGTCATCAATTATATTATAAAAATCGAAAGCATCCAGATTATTTTCGAACAAAACGAAATTATGTTCAGCTGGTAGACAGACAGGAGTAATTAAAATAACACTAATTCCTCACATGTTTGTGTCGTGTCAACATGGACAGAATTCATTAACGGCGTGTCCTGTGAAATCGTTCGCATCGACTCAATATCCGCTAAGGGTAGAGTAATTATCGGCGCACGAACTTTACGTGCTACAATCGAAGAGTCAACTGTCAAACTTAATCGATTTGCGCGTCAAACCCAGCGCGCCCTGAGGAGATGTCCGAGAGGTTATGGCAGATCCATCACTGCTAACGACTGGTAACTTCCTTATTGTGGAAAATTTTCACTTCATAGTGACAACAATGCCATTGAAAAGTGGGCGGTGGGCAAGCCTAGCCTTTGTGTGTAGGTTGAACTATACGTTATCGTAAACGCGTAGGTTATTTCTATTAATTTTCTTAACATCTTGTCGTAAAACAATAAATAGGCTGTTATTTATCACAAATTGAAAATATAAATCAATAGAAATTAGTAGAAAGCACGAGTCTTTTAACCTATTTTGTTGTATAAAAGCAACAGGTAAACTGATGAACAAGATAGTGATGTATTGGATTACAATTATCATATCAAGTCTTAGATCAGGGCCTGTTTTATAGTAGCGATAAGGCGGCAGCTGACTGAAAAATAAAGACACCTTTTAATGAGATGGGCCGCTCCCAATGTGAGAATCCTCTTGAAGGACGAGTTTATATCTGTCTTCAAATCAAGGGGTTATTTCGTTTCTTTTTTATTATTATTTCTTCAAAGGCATTTGGAAGTATAACAATAAAAATCTATAGATTGTATTAGATTAAGTGTTATATTTCACAAAACCGTATCTCCTAAATATTTCTAATACCTACAGTTACGCTAGGTAGTTGAACTTTTTTATTGTTTACCAAAAAAGAAAGAATGAAATCCTTTAGGTAAGTATTTTTGACGAGAACAACAATGCTTTTTAACTCAAGTGCAATCATAGTGAAGTTTGAAGATGATATTGGACAAATATTGGTGGAGCGCGCAAAACTATGTAGTATGTTGACCTCTAAGAGGTGTCAAAATTTGGGCCAAGCAATTGACACGTTGCGTCAACCACGTGTGAAAATATTTAAACAAACATCTCCTTAGTTTATTCTAGTACCAGTAATGAATCATTTCGTTAACGGTCAACCTCAACACTTGGGAAAAATCTAATACCGTTGTAGACACAACAGGCTATCGACCTTTCTTACAACAATTTACATAATTACTACCATGACATCCGAGAAATATATAACAAAAATTATAATCGAAATCAATATGATATCCAGTTTTGTTTAGTAAATGATTTGTAGCCACGGCGATATTTCAATAATTGACATTCAATAAATGAATGGTAAACGAGAAAGGCTTGAAAGAAATTATGGTGAATGGTAAGAAACAAATATTCATACAAAATTAGTTGTGTGTAAAATTTAAATATTTATTCATGTGATTGGTCTACACTGCGTAATTGCTGTGAGAACTTTTGATTTGGCCTCAATAAACTTCAAGTGGTTTTGAATAAATTTTAAAGTTTTCATGCCAATCAGGTAATTAACGAATTTTGAGAATATCGGTTACTTGACTGCTCTTCAATAACAGTAACCGCTAAGACGAGAAGGCTAACATTTTGTATCGGAAGTATCAAAAAAAGGACTAATCATTATTATTTTCATACCATTAGCCAAAACGAAATTTTGTAAGTCATTATCCAGTCTTGCGCATAGAAATTAAAAGGCATAAGAGAACTTATGCCTCAAGAGTCCCCAGAGGTATTTTATTGGCATTTCTCAAAACTGTTAACCTAAAGACATACTTACATTAAACGTATCTATCTGTTTTAAAGCATAATACTTATTATTATTATTATTATTATTATTAGCCTGTACTGTCCCATTTCTGAGCAAAGGCCTCCCTCCATTTTCTCCAATTGTCTCGGTTAGTTCCAAAAAAAAATATTTTAAAACTTTAATAAGTTTACTTTTTAAAACAAAAGATTTGTTTAAGAATGGAACATATAACTAGCTCAAAGTTGGTCTACAATAAACAAGACACATTTTATGACGCGTGGCTCGCTTCGGTTCATATCAGGCGTTAATTTGACGCAATAAACGTCCCCGTCGAATATCTACAGAATATAATGAGCCATAAACGTATATAGCTAGTCTGCTGAAGATCCCCCACATGCAACCCGTTTATTTATTTATTAATACTTTGTGCACACAAAATGTACAAAAGCGGACTTAATGCCGAAGGCGTTTTCTAGTTCCAGTAAACCTTTGGATGATGCGGGGAGAGCATGGGAGATGCACTAAGGATAGAATAAATTACAGTAGAAGCCAAAAAATAATTATATTATATTACATACATACTAATGCATACATATTCTACATACAATACATAAGTACCTCTATCTAGTAGAAAATAATATATACCTGCTTACACCCTTATTCATGTGAATATGATTCATAAATACGTTACCTATGTGTAAAATCTTATATTGTTTAGAGCGGACAATTTAACAAAATTGACAAAAGTATTACGCCATGTTTAAATTTTGAGCTAGATGTTCTGATCCACAACACCCAAACATTTCTAATTCCAATTTTGGTATTTAAGACTCCACCGACTCTATTAATGGCAGAATTATCCAAAAAAACGATTCTGCCGATACTTTTATAGATTTTCAAGAAACAAGTCTAAAAAGTAGAACCACTAATTGATGACGACAACCGCGACAACAAGGATTATACCTAATAACATCATCAAACTAAATTCGATTTCCAGCTTTGTTGAATAGCTTTATAGTCAGTATGATAAATGATAAAAACAATTATCAAAGAGTACCGTAAAACGTATACACAATACGATAAGATAAACAATTCTAATAATTGAGTACTAATAAAGTACACTAATAAATATGCATGATTTAAATCCGGATTTGCATAACGAACGCGATAAAGTACGATAACATACTGTGACCGACGTTGTCGCCTTCAGGATTAGTTATATCGAAAGCAACTAATGAAGCTGCAACATCAAATTTTCCTGCTGACAAAAAAATTCACCTACATGAACCGGTAAAAACTAGTTCATTTTTTAGGAAACGCAAACTGCAAACGGCAACTTATTACTAAGCCCATGCTTTACTTGTATCTGTCCCGTATCCGTCAGTTTACTCATCTGTTTGCCTGTCACAGGGCAGTATCTTTTAAAAAGCTTTCCGCCGCTTTCATGACAATTAATGAACAACGTAAAAAGTCAAACTGCAAGAATTGTACGACGAACGCCCTTGGCCGATGAAACTACTTTAAAACTATGGGAATGATATTTTCCTTTAGCGATCAACAGCCAAATTTTTTTTTCGTATGGTGGCTTATAGGGCATCCCATAGGGCCCGCATGTGGGAAACGTCTTCATGAGTCGTTAGGGTCCACAGGCGTTGTACTGGAGATCCTGCACTCGTTTGGCAGTTGCTTTGAGTGATCCCCGCAACCCGCATACTATAATACCGCCCCGCATGCTGTATATAGACCGATGAAAATGAGTCTTAAGTCTGCTCTACGTCATCTCTTTTCTTATACCGGTACATTTATGTCCACCGTTAATGTTTAAATATTGAGACACGATGCGGTTGTCGACCACCATAAAATAACATAATTATTCATAATTACGACCGTCCACGACAAACAGTCTCAGATTTATAGCTGCTAATGAACGGTGTCGGGCCGAGAATAAGGCGTAGTTTAGTAGCGTACCGCGTAAACAATATCAGTAATTTCTCAAGCAGTCTTAGAAAGAAAAAAGTCTAATTTATATTTAAATTAATGTTTGTTTTTGATCTCACGCAGCCATTAATTAAGTTGAGTACTCAATGGACGTTGAACTTATGACCTTCATCAATAACCTAGACGAAATTATAGTTATGCCATCGATAACACAAGATTCAGTGACCTGTTTGGGATTATCATTTTGATTTAGGTTGTTTTTTCAGTGTTCCATAGCCCCATTGGATTTTATTGGTTTAATCAAAACAATGAGAGTTTTCTTGAATGCTGTTTTTCTTAAGATGTAATGAAGAATATAACTTTGTTACATTTAACTTCAATATTAGTTAAAGTATGAGATCCATTAGTAGAACGTGACGGTAACTCTCGTTTGCCAATTACTCGTGACTGACACTAGATAATATACAAGCTAACTCAATTTGTTATGAAACACGAAATATTTAACCGACCGCTCGACGTAAACAAATGCAACCACATTAATTAACTAAAAGCAAATGTTTAGAAAATCCCAGCAGGAATTCGGATGGTCTAATGTAACAGTAAAATTTTTATGCAGATTATGTTAAAGATGTGTGTTAGGGTTCCGTGAGTGAATTTTATACAGAGCTCTAGACAAAGTAAATTTACATAACATTTTGTTATTTGCCAATGTTAGTTTGTTGTATAATATTTTTCAAAGGTATACGAAGCAGACTAAAACATTTTAATATTTTGCCCTAGACAAATTCTATTATGAGCACTATTCGACCTGCGACCTTCTGGTTAAAGTTATCAGCCGCTCTACTAACTGAGCCATTCGTATCCTGATCGTACTACCAACGTTCTCTTCTCCATTAAACTGTCCCATACGTTTGAAACATCTCCTAGCCTAGTCCTAGAAGATTTTTAAACTATTCAGTTCGCATGTGTTAATGCTTTTTTAAATATTATAAAAATAATGACATACTTCATTGGCATATAAATAAGGGTGACAACTTGACAAGGTATAGGTACCAATGTTCCCAGCAGTGATTAAGAAAATTGTTAGTACATTATGCAATGCGAAAGTTTGTTAGGTAAATTGGTTAGTTTTGTTCCGAGACAGCTAAAGTTACATAAGTGTCTTGTAACATTAAACTTTGTCTTAGAACATTCTGTAGAACTAACAATTCTAATGAATGAAAGAATGAAACGTTTATTCAGCAAATTGGCTTAATGCTGGAAGCGCTGCGTGTTCTCCTAGTTATTATTCACACTATAAAAATTACGACAGAGTTATAACACTCCCAGGACGAAGTCGTGGGGGGTAACTAGTGTTAATAAAACATGCTGCTTTGACGTTTTTATTATAACAAAAATGTTAACAAGTTTACTTAGTTAAAAACGCCGAAAGAACATTTATAAAATATTTGTGGCAGTTAAAGTCAGGCAAATTAATAACACAATATGTTTTAGATATGCCACAAATCAATGACTTGTCTTTTTTAAATGCCGTTTTGTAACATCTTCAAACTTCTCGTTTGTTTAATAACTTAGCTTAGCCTAAAACACAGTTTTGTCGTGTATTATGGGTCCAATTACATTCAATTACATCTCGCAAATATAAATTCTGAATGCACAATATCCAGAATAGACAAAAATTTATCAATCACGCTAATATTTGTTCCCCGCAGTATTTTGTAAATATGTACTATTATTATTTTGATATTTGAAACTGATTCTAAGTCTTACTCTACTACTCTTTCTTTTTCAATCAAATAAACAAGTTCAAAATAATAATACTAATATAATATCTACGGGCATTTACGGGTCTCAACACAATCGCTCTTGACTGTTCTCTTCCTAATTTATCAACATATTTTTATGCTGCCAAATATTTTCATAAATTATCGGTGATTTGTTACTTTGGCAATTAAGATGTCATCGACGCGTTCAGATTTATAAGTAGCAATTAGAAGAGTATAATCTGAACATGAATATTGATCGCAGTGACGACATTTATAAACAGCTCACAATTAGACATCGGTCGTAACGGTACGATGTATAAAAAGTACAGTCAGCTGCACAGATAGGTGCGTACAACAAGATTACGATTCCAAAAATATGTAAACAACGTACGGGGTTATGGCAATGACACATTATAGGTATTTTCATTTACAGATTTTTATTAAAGCTACGTTCCCAGAATTTAGCCGCAACAATGGCTTTTTCGTTGACTGCGCAGAAGTCGCTCGTAGTAAGACTTGTAGATAATTAGGTGTGTACGTATAATTAAACCAACTATACGTGATAGAAATAAGTAAGCAACAAATAACTTGTAACTTTGTGTTGTAGTATGAGAAGTGCGCTAGTGGCGCCCTCAATCTTGCAGACTCTTTTTGCCAAACTGTAGATGTTTTTGATAACTTGTTGCATTTACATATCTTTGCAGCCGACTGTACATGTGACTAGCAAACAACTACATTACTTTTCATTAAGGATAGTTAAACATTATAAACCTGATTAATATACTAGTTTTGCTTTAAAAGTTTACCTATGAGAATTTTATTTATATACCTACAAGATAATCAGAAAGTACCGCTAGATTTAAAATGTAACCGTGAATCACAGTACTAACCTTTTTAGTAAAATTCAAAAAGGGCCTTTCTTTTTTCAATAAGTCTCAGCAAATTCACATATATATTGTAGTACACAATTTAGTTTAGGTTATTGTTGTTGGTTTACCGCTAGTGACAAATATTCGCAGAAATTAATTTGGTAAATATCTATTTCCGTTCTGTGTCAGTGTTGAAAGCGTTGGATTATCTAATCTGTTTTTTTTTGTTACAGGGCACTCGCTAGTACTAGTTTAAAAAACATCACATAACTTTTATCTTATGAGACAGTTCTATAAGCCAGGTTCAATGAAAGACACTTAGCCATTTTTTAAAATTTAGTACTAGCTTAATAATGAATGGAATGCTAGAAAAACTTTCTACACAATATATGTATGTATGTATGAACTGGTAGACCACGTGCAGATACATTTACCTACAGTCTACATCTGAACAATTTTTCAGCCAGGACTTCCTTTCGTACGAGTTAAGCGTTTCAATTCTTAGTTAAAGACTGTATCTTCAAATGCTTGGGTTTCGCTTTTAATTCATTTTGGAATCCTAATAAAAAGATAAGATTTATTTACTTGAGAGATATATTCCTATCAGTACTAACAGTATGCGACCTCAAAATGACGAGTAAAATATCAATACTGAGTAACGCTACAAAGCTATGCATTATAATTCTCACCATAGATTATAAATAATGAATGAGTAATTCTGAATGATGTACCTCATGGCCTGTCTTTAGGTCACTAATAATCCTCTACATATGTAAATTTTAAGCTTATTACATAACTGCGACAAGTGGTTTCAAGTTAGAGTGATGGCGCCAGACCTTGTATTTATGCCGATTAGAATTCCAATCAACTGGTAAATTTCTTCAAGATTATAAATTAGAAATTGAAGAAAGCATAAGAAAATTATTATAATATAGTTAGCCATAGATTATGTTAGCATTTTTTAAAAATTAAATCAAATCGAAATCTCTATTTGCAAATATGGATGTTACAGTTTACAAATAATTAGAAACTAGATTTGGAAAAAATTGACAAAACAAGATTGAAAATGAACTCTGGCAAGGCAGCACGATAATATAAATTTCTTAGCACTTGGCGATCTTAACAATGTCATACCGCTAAGTGCCCTCTTATGCTCTCCAAACCAATATTTGTACAAAATACCGGCTCACAAAGCATTGTTTACAAATAATCAGTGAGAACGAGCCGAAAGACGTTGTATACACCCACAAGCCACAACTAACGTGACAAAATACTTATTTCATTGAGAAAAAGTTTCCGCGGAAACCGCAAACATTGTAAATAAAACCCGTTAGGTACTTTGAAGTTTACCTTAACATTTGCTTTCCAAACACGATTTAACATACACTTAAAAATGAAACGGAGTATTTATATGACAGCCAACAAGAAAGTTAGGGAATATCTTTATTTAGAGTATAACTTTCTTTGCACAAACAGACATTTCAACATAGATAAATTTAGAACTCCATAGACGCAAGTAACGTGAATAATCTCAGTTTACATTTGTAAATTTTCCGGTACCAATAAAACTCAGTTGCAGTGCGGGTACGGCCTGCGAACCGAGACGCCGAACGCGCCAATACTCCGGGGAAAACGTACGCAATAACGCTCAATTTTCAAGAAAACAACAATAACTTAGAGCTCTGCACTCTGTCGTCTGTGTTCCTTTCTTCCGGGCAATTTCTATTACCATATAGACGCGCTACTTTTCAATTCTTTTCCATTAAACTTGGTGCATCGCCGTGCGTTGTGAGGCCCGACTACCCACGTCTCGCTCGCTATGTTCAAAACACATTTATAAAATGCTCTTTACTCGGCCGCGGCGTCGCGCGTCGGTCCCCTGCGACTGACATTCTATTGCGAATTTCCAAGTATATTTTCAAATAAGGAAAAGCGCTTGAGATCAATGAAAGTTTCATAGCTTTTACGTAGTCGTGTATATTTTTTCTTAATATCATAGGGGTGTACCTGTAGCTGTTTTAAAACATGTTACAACTAACCGTTTACACTGTAGCTAAGGGCTAGTTGCCAACATGTTACTGAAACAGTAACATGTTTTAGAAAAGTCAACAACTATGTAGGACTTACAAATTAACGGTTCCGTGCCACCATTCCCTTGGGTTTTTGGATTTTATTCGTCATGAAATCTACCAATTACAAATTACCTATTCTGTAAAAAATGAATAGGCTGCCTAATAAGATTAAAAAGATTCAGTCCTGTGACAGACTATTGCGTACCATGTCAAACAACAAAAAATTATGAACAACTTTTATCAACCCTGAAACCTGAAATCGCAAAAAATCAGCAGTTCGACACATTTTTTCGAGGTATGTAAACATTAATGGGCCACCTTTTTGGGATGTTAATGTTTGAAATTTCACCCTGTATAGGTACGCATTGTTAGGATTTCATAAAATTAACACATATAAGGATCTCATTCACGTCATCGCATAATTATAACAGGACGCCTATTAACGTCAAGTTTGACGTATGAAATTTTAAATATTATAAAAGTAACTCGGACAACAAATTAGCAAAAAAAAATACCTTACTGGAACTAACAACGTGTTATACCAATAAGTATTTGTAAAATTGCATCAACGCTACTTTCTTCACAACAGTACCAAATATAGTGACTGTATAATTTTTAATTAAGTACCAATGTAGTTTCAAATTACGGTAAAAAAATATTGTTTTTTTACAAAACACGAGAATTTCCTGGGAAAATATATAATTTTAACATTATATGCATATTTTTCCATTCAATGTCTTAATTTAATTAATTCACTTTGTGCTGCATAATATGGAAATTATACAACTGCGACTTCTATTAAGATACATGTCAAGCAAGATGCAACTTCCGTTACAAAATAATGACACAATCTTCAATTTGAATCTAAGGTAAAAATTAATGAATATAATTATAATTTAGTTGCTAAGTAAGAAATTTAGTTCACAGAAAAAGACCTTTAAAATTATGTTTTAAATACAGAACTAACAAACCACGAACATAAAGCGGACTTACAAATATAAACCTAAACAGAATCTTAACGAAGAAATAAACACCTGCGAGTTGCGACAGATAATTTCTGGCCAGCTGGTAATTCATCAAAATAATTCAACATTTCAAAGAATTATGACATCGACGATATCTTAAACCACGCAGATGCTATACAAACGAAAGGCTTAACTTCAACCTAACAATTTGTCACAATAATAAATTTCATAACCAAAACACGACATAACAATGAGCGACTGTATTTGTGTTTTACAAAACCAAACAAGCATTCTCCCCAACAAAGACATCTCTATCGGTAGCCATCCTGAATTATCTGTCATGTTTCACAAATAAATAAGAGCTATTTTATATCACAATGGAAACACACCGTCTTCTGTTGGGCGCTTGATTCGAAACCATTGAGAAAAAATCTATTTATCAAACAAGAGATGGGCTCTGTGAGATAAATCTGGTCGAGTCTATTATTACCCCTTTTCAATCTGTTCCGGGATTTCTATGTACAGCTAAATCAAAATCAACCCTGAAGCGATCATATTCTATTACGGCTTCCATAGTAAGTTATATTATCATTGTAATGGAAATTTAAACACACCTTTCTCTTTCACAAGTTCTCTGTGTATATTGGCTTTGATTTTGTTTGCAAGAATTATGTTACCATTTGTATATCTGCTCATTTTTGGGCATAAATAAAAATAAATGGCTAAATCGAGTTTGCCCATGGTATAAATGTGACTGAGTCAATTACCATCTATTTATTGGCATGCAAATGACAAGGACAGGTAAAATTTAATCAGTGATTTTGAGTGACATGTTTTGTTATAAGTAGGTAAGGCCCTAAGAGTTCCGGACTACTACGCAATATAAAATACTAATTCAGTATTTTTTGTTTAAGTGTAGAGTGCACTAAAATCAGACAATGTTTGAAGCTTGTATATGTTATCAATTTAAAGCTAAAGCGGATCAGTTTTTATTGGGACCCTTGAGTTTTGGCTTGTTTTTTGCCATGAAGTTATTGTTGTCATAAGATTCTTAGACAGTCGAAAAAGGAATCCGTATAGTCAATTAAAATATCTTGACATCTGATCTATCCTTAGGATATCGTATCTCTTTGCCGGAGTCAATAAGGCAGTCGCTCTGTAGAAAATTGATATTCAGCCGCATGAGTCGATCGACACATGGCCATCTCCTACCTTTATAATCGGTTAGATGACTACTGTATAAAATGAATACATATTTTATATCACCTTAAAATTAAAATGAACAAAACATCTGAAAGTATTTAAATTGGTTAAGTTATAATCTCTCGAACTTTCTGAAGCAGGTAATAGCTATCCTCTTTCCATGCAATGACAATCGCATCAATTCCTATTATGTTGATGTTAAGTAAAAATTACGTCGTTTATAATTGCTATCTCTTTCTAGCCAGCAGTTTGAACCAAAAAAGTTTTTTTTGACATTTATTGAGTTATTATTACAAATACAATTAAAATTATTTCTTCAGACGTTGTATTATATATTTTACCATCTAAGTGATATCAAATATGTATTATTTTTGAAATAGTACTCATCTACCTTAATTCCAAACCATTAATCTGTGTATCTACTATTTAAACTATACAGCGTTTTTATAGACAAACGGAAGGACAGAGAGACGGAAGGTGTAAGCTTAGTAATAGGGTCCCGTTAGTAGATCCCTTTGAGTACGGAAACCTCAAAAGGTATGTACAATAAATTATTTATTTATTCGCGAGGTGTACACATTGCGATAACGTCACATCAAACGAGTAACTCATGTCCGCGGACCGTAGGACTTTAGCGAGTCCACCGCTCACGAGCTCAGCCTCACGATCGAACACCATGATCGAAATACGTATACGACCAGGCTGTAGGTATTACCATAAACGATTTACCGTATGAAGACTCTTTTAGTTCGCGTGGAATATGAATTCGTTCGTGTATTACACGAAATCGAATACATTGTCGAAAACAAGAATAACATGTGCTCGAAATAATAAAGATGCATTGTTCTCCGAGCTTCTTTAAATGAAAACATAAGTTACACCAGTTATGGTTGGTACAGCCGAGCCTGCAGACTAATTCAGGCATGTTTGAGTACGGCACGACAAACAAAATCACGTCTGGAATATGTATGTCGGTCAAAAGTAAGTACCAAAATTCAACGCGCACCGAACTTCACGCAACCGCGAAAAAGTATCAAGATCGTTAGTAACAGTATATAAGTAACAAGCATCCAATAGCCATCATTGCGATGATTTTTTTGTACTAGACCCTACCTGGGAATCGACGTTTATAGATATTGAAGGTCAAAGGTTATAATTTTATTGAGTTTTTTACGATATCAAATTCCATTATATGCTTCCAATATGAAATTACAAAAACGGAATGGATACCAAACACACAAACCGACCGCTTTGACTTGACTCAGCCGTATCGTTCAGTACAACACACTCAAAGGCACAGTAGGTTGCATGCATTACGCATTAAAAATCAGTTTTCTTTTAAACTCCATTTTTGTAAATAAAACAAATTTTTGAGCAATAATTTTTATTCAATGTTGTATTAGGATGAACAGTATGCGTAGATGTTGACTTGATGATGGATCTTTTTATTAAATCCGGTAATATTTATATCGTAAGATGAAGTAGGTTATATATCAAACAAATATGAAGATAACATTTATTATTAAAAAAATATAGTATAAAAACTAAAACCAAGCTTCTTAGATTTGAAATAAAATTCTGTAGTCGGAGGCCACCAAATTACAAAGTATTTACCCTTGGAAGATTATCTAGTACCTATCTATACTTATAAAATGGTAACGTGACTGACTGACAGACAACGCACAGCCTAAACCGGTGGATCTAGGGACTTGAAATTTTGAGGCAATATTTTTTAAGTACCGTAGGGGTGCACTAAGGAAGGATTTTCTGAAATTCCCCCCCTAAGTAGGTAAAAAAGGGGGAAACAGTTTGTATGTAAATCCGTCATTCTTAACGTTAAATATACGAAACTTGGTATTTAGCTTTTCGGTTGATAAATGAAAGGACGAGCATTGTTTTTTTTTTTTAATTTACCCTTGAGTGGATAAAAAAGGGGGTGAAAGTTTGTATGGAAGATTTGTTATTTTTTAAGTTACAGATGTAAAAATGAGTATTAAGCTTATGCGCTAAAAATAAGAAAGACGTGTATCAAAAAATTTGGATTTTTTCCCCCCTAAGGAGATATAAAAGGGGACTAAAGTTTGTAGTTACGAAAATCCATCATTAAACTTGATAATTAGCTTTTTGGTTAACAAATAAGACGTGTTTTAGCTTTTTGATAACTCTACCCATTAGAGGGAAAGGGGGGAGGGGCGCGAATATTTTGTGTAAGAAATTCGGTAAAGTTGTTGTGTAAAAAGTTTGAATGATATTCTGCCATTTTTTAAGTTAAAGCCATGAAAATTAGTAGGCATACACGAGAACTGCTGGACCGATTTTCATGGTATTTGATTTGTTGGATTAGTCTCCACCTATAATAGAAGAATCGGAGAAAAAAAAAGAATGGAATTATACCCCTTGGGTATGATAGAGTATGGGTAGGGTAGGGTAGAGGTAGAGTAGGGTAGGTAAGAAATAGAGGGTTAGGGTAGGGGTAGAGTAGAGTAGGGTAGAGGTAGAGTAGGGTAGGGGTAGCGTAGGGGTAGAGTAGGGTAGGGTAGGGGTAGCGTAGGGTAGGGTAGGGGTAGTGTAGGGTAGGGTAGGGTAGGGGTAGAGTAGGGTAGGGTAGGGGTAGCGTAGGGTTGGGTAGGGTAGGGCGTAGGGTAGGGGTAGATAATGGTAGGGTAGGGTAGAGTAGCGTAGGGTAGTGTAGGGTAGGGTAGAAAAAGCGTAGAGGTAAAATGATCACGCGTACAAAGTCGCGCGGGGCAGCTAGTTTACCTATAATACATTAAGGCCTCCGACTACAGAATTTTATTTCAAATCTAAGAAGCTTGTTTTTAGATTTTAAGTAGTCGGGTTTTAGTTTTTATACTATATTTTTTTTCAATGATTTTTAGTGGTAAAGAAACCAATAAAATTCATTTTAATCACAATTTTTTAGAATGTGGTAGTTCTTAAATAGGTAGATTTCTTTAACTGTCAACTTCGGTTCAAACCTTTAGTCATGTCATGTATTTTTTAAATTAAATTTATTTCAAAGGTGTCGTCCGCGACTTCGAGCTATTAAAACATGGCCTCATATATTTCTTAGAAGTATACATGAAAAGTAGTAAGAAGTACAGCTTGGCAAAAAAGAGTCTGGAAAAATTGGGGGCGCCGCTGTCGCACTCTTCACACTACAATTCAAATTACAAGTTATTAAGTGCTTACATATTTCTATGACGAGTTTTTTGTCATTAATTATAATCAAATGAATCATTTTTATGTTATTTTAGTACTCACAAACGTAGTTATTTAAGATTTTTATTTTTAGTTCCAGCTGTCACCGCCTCAGACTCTTTTTTGCCAAGCTGTATAAGTACACATGAAACCTTTTTTGTGGGATATCATCATAGATAGAGTACATTTACCTAAAGTTCGAGGAAGTAAGTAACATGGAGTTGATAATACCTGCTCTAAAATCCCGAAATCATAAACATTACAATTAATTCCCGGGAAATTAGAAATTAATTTTACGTATAATTATTTAATAAGAAATTTGAAAAGACAACTGATACGGATGGGATTCGAATCCACGATCTCCGGTGTACCGTGCCGACGCTCTAACCGCTAAGCTACCGTATCCCATCAGAATCAGTCGAAATTTCAAATCTCTTTCTACGCCTTAGGCGTGTGGTAATATCGAACGGAATACATTAATTATCCGACTCAGTGTTCTAAACTTTGCAGTTTTTAGAAGGCACCGATAGATATTACCACACGCCCTAGGCGTAGAAAGAGATTTGAAATTTCGACTGATTTTGATGGGATACGGTGGCTCAGCGGTTAGAGCGTCGGCACGGTACGTCGGATATCGTGGGTTCGAATCCCTTCTGTATCAGTTGTTTTTCAAATTTCTTATTAAATAATTTATTATATTTAATAAGCAAACATGTCTTAAAACATGTAATAAATTCTCCAAAATATTAATTTAACGTTTTAAATACATATGAACTAAATTATTATAATAAAAAGTCTTTATTATGTTTTTAGACATCGGTAACAGATAATGTAATACTTAAGTAGTTCGGTACTAAAACTGTTAAATTAATGAGTTTTATTTTACATACAAAATTAATTCTAATAAAAACTATAGGTCAAAATCCAGTCCATATTAATAAAATCCCGGGATTTAATTGTTATGTTTACGATTCCGGGATTTTTGAGGAGATATTTTTAACTCTATGTTACTTACTTCCACAAAACCGCAAACCAACGCCATCTAGTTACGAAAAAGAAATCTCAATTTAATTAACATTATTTTAAAATATAATCATAATTTAATAGGCAGTGATGTGTAGAAACTTTAATTTAATTAGTAAATATTTATTGTTATCACGTTTTCACATTGTATGCAGTGTTATAATCACATATATTTATGATAGTCGTAACGGGTAGTTAGAAGCCTGATATTCTAAGAAGTGGTCCAGAATATATAGATAATATATACATATTCTGAATGTGCTCATCAAGACCTTCCATTTGATATCAAACACGATAAATTTACCTTAACTTTATTTTTTTCGAGCTGACTAATTTATTTTTAAAATCCACCTTATTTGATTTTACGAAATTTCATAAATCCTATAACCCGCAGACCATTAAGACGCATCGATAGACACCTTATTTATTGAATTACAACAAATAGTTTAGGAGCTAGGAGGGAACAGATGAACAAACTTACATACATACATACATACATACATACATACATAGACTGCTAAAATCATAACCCTCCTTTTTTTTGTAGTCGGGTAAAAATACTACAACTGAACACACTCTACCAAGTTGAACCTAACTGTAACTTAGACTTAATAAATAAATGTTAATATTATTGTACTAAGGTAACAGTTTATCTGATAGAACATGAGTACATGACAGACCTGACATAATGACCTAATTTAATGGCTTATGATGTATTACTTCGATTTAATCGTAGATGTTCTTTGTTATCATTTGAATTAAACGTGATGTTAAGCGATCCGTCATTGTGTTGGGTGCGTGATAATCGCGGGTGACATAAGTAGAGTCGCAGCGGAGGCACGCATCATTTGCCGGCCGTCGGGTCCGATTAACTTCCACGCGCTGACGCGGGTGTCGGTCGTTCAGACCGTATGTACCGTATGTACGTAGGTAATTACGAATTGGGCTTCGGTGAACATCGCCTTAACGATTCCACTCCAAGCCAATCTGACATTTAAATTCCGCCTATTAGTTTAACAGGGCTATTAAACATTAATCACAGAACTGTAGTAAGATAATAGCTAACAGATCGGTTCACGTTTTAAAGTACTTATACTAAGTATTTAAACGGTGTCGTTATCAAATATGACAAAATACCAAGTAAAATTAATGAATTTTGTATTAATAAATCACGACTTGACTTGTGAATCATTTATTGAAATACTTCTCGCAAACGAGCACCTAATCCCACATTTCCATAAATAACAAATCAATCCTTTTCAAACCCCTCTGAGAAAGCAAAAAAGAATCCATAAACCAATAAACACTTACTTGCTGTTGTACATAACAAATGTGATGGACTCCCGCAGCGATCAAATAACTTCGAAAGAGGTCGGACATTTAATTTTAGTTTTATAATAAAGGACATATTGTGTTAGATAAAGGATGGGTTGTAATAGTGTCGCGTCATCCACATTAGTAATGCGCCTCCTGGTGGGGCGCCTGCGCCCTAACCACATCACACAACAGCGTCAAACGCACTATTCTGTTTATATCCAGTACTATTAAAAAAATACAGAATAAATAAATTTAAGTCTCCAACTCAGTCGCACTCGAAAATATTTATTCAAATAAGTCGCCATCAACCCGACCGTAAAAGTACGCCGAGGGTTGAGGGCTAGCAGTTTTATTAATATTAAACGAACGCTTCAGTTGACACAAATTGGCGATAACCAAAGCGAGTATGTCATAAAATTTTTGTTTCCCTTTAAGTTTATTATTTGTATCTCTCGAAATAAGACTGTTATTATGTTGAACAGTATTTTATCTGCTTTATCCCTGTGGAGAGATGTAGTAAAAATCCCTAGAAATACAAAACGAAGCTGAAAGACTGTCGATCGACGATCGATAGGTAACAGTAAATCGATCAGTGTGAGAAAACAATCGGACGCGCGCCATTCTGAGCAGGGCTTTGCCACGCCAATATTATTATCGCGCCATAAAACAATAAAGTTAAGTGCCCTAGCTCGCGCTAGCCCGAGATGCAATTCTTCGCTAAGGTTTAAACGAACTTGCACTCGATCTGTACCTACACTGAATTCTTTAAGAGGACAAGAGGTATTCACTATTACAGAAAGACATAAAACCGGCAGTATTTCTTACAAAGTATTACTACAATCTAGTAAAAGATCCACTCTCCGTGAATAAGGAATATAAATTGAATACGACTTTAAGTAAGAGTTCCAAATGAAAGAGGATAATATTTTATTGTTAACATCTGACTTTATTCCCTCAAAGTGCGTCGTTTCAACGAATTCACGCGCTCGACCAACAACAAAGCAGTTAATTAACCCGTAATTTATATAAATGGGTTCAGGCGCAATTCAGACAACAAATTTATTTGTGATCTTTTATTTAGGATACAAGTGGTAACGAAAAAATCCAGTAAAATAATGAAATTTGATTAAAATGATTTTCTTATATTGACAGAAGGCAGAATTTGACTAATAAAGTGGCCAACTATGTAAATGCTCGACTCTTCAGCGATGTCCTTACCGCGTAGGTGCAGCTCCAAGAAATTTATCGCCAAGATATGCAAAGCGGCTGTCAAACCAAGCATTTCTCACCCAGTTTAGAGGAGTTCGGTAGCCTAGTGGCGGCGGTCCATAGAACGAACTAACCTATAAAAACTTTGTCTACATCACGTGGCTCACTGACGATGGCTATACAGGTACTTTGTTAGCGTTCTAAGAAAAAAATTACAAGTTGTAAGTTATGCGATAGGCAATCGTTCAAAGTTAGGAATTTCCGCAGGAATGGCGACAATCACTCGGTCTCTTAAATGGATAGGTTAGAACAATGAACGTGGCCAATTAAATGAGGCGACAGGACACGAACTTCGTGTCGACACTTCGCCGAAGTTGACAGTTTATTTCATGAACGCTATAATTTTCAATTATATTTCAAAACATACTGGCAAGGTTCCGGTATTCTCGATTGTAAGCAGAAATGTCATCATCCCACGCCAGGAAATCTTGGGTTTTGCCTGGCGTTAATATTTTATTACCTTTTAATAGCATTTTTTTTCCAGTAGGTACATACGTATCTGATCAAGTTGTACCTATAACCCATGTAAAATGAATGAATAACCCTTGTGATTTATTACGAGTTAATAACAGACAGAGTAAGTATTATCCGCTTTTCTAATCATTGGAAATGATTCCTTGAAATGTTCTCATCAGTTGAAACTATTGCTGACAGAATTCAAACTTAAAACATTCTGGGCTAGGTATATGAGGCCCTCAACTATGACAACGGTAGCAGATTGCCTAATGCAACAACTAATACAAGATTTAGATAATGCTGTAAATGCAATAAACTAAATTGATTGACTGGTTTATGATTTATTTCTATTTGTGAATTTTCAATATGCGGCAAAACTAGTAAACTATGGAAACTTATTTATTTAGAATTCACAGCTCTTGGCTTTGCTTATCTATACAAAATAATCTTGTTACAATAGGGAGGAACCATATTGCTTCAAGATGGTGGTCATCTGGGTCATGGGCGTGTTTTAAATGTCACATTGTCCCTCGATATAAAAGTGTGATCATTATTGTCAAAAATTGTGAGGTTCTTCACCTCAAATTGGCGAATAAACGAAATGATGCGCGGGCGTCGCGAAGTCCCGCTGTGAGGGACCCAGCCTCGGGACTCACCAGTTTAATTTATCGCGAACAATCACATTACCATATCACTAATATAATGCGGTTGAATCTGCGTATGGGCCTTAAACGGTTTCTCGATTCCTTTGTTGTCCAAAATTTATGAATTCTGTAAACGCTACGGTATCACGCCTGCAGTCGCAGCTCGTACCTGGGATACTTTATAAGCATTGTTTTACAACCGGCTTATAAGGGATTTACACGGAACTGACAATATGGTGAGGTATTGGCACGCGCTCGTTGTTGCTGAAAGCTGCTTTTTTCAAATCCATATTTCAAAAGCATATAGGTAAACAAAACTATTCCTTGTTTTAAAAACAAAGCAACGTTGTTTATCCTTGTTTTAAATTGATCTGAATATAAGCCATATTAGTATTTTAACCTAGCACAAAGAATGACTTAGTTACTTGGGTAACTTTTTGCCGCTTAGATCGACCGCAAAAGGGTGGTCTTTGCCCTATAGTTTAATGTAGTTTTAGATAACAAATTTTATTCCAAAGTTGTTTATATTAATTCGGATCCATCCGTGTAGATTAATCATACTTAATATCAATATTTATCTCGACGTTGTATTGGCTGTGGTCACCAAAAGACTGCTATATGTGGCTGTCATCGTCATTGATTAATCTGTGCTCAAATAGACAAGTTTAATATAAACATAATTATAATATTTCAAAATACTGCGCCCACTAAAACACCTATAGTATGAGGAGCGTTTAGACTTTAGAGGTGAGTGTGAGTGAGGTGACCAATTGCTGATGGTGATCACCGATTTTAGTGAGAATCCCACACTACCCGGTTTCTTCCCGGGAGGCCGGGTGCTTTTTAAAGGTTTCCCCCGAGAACAAAAAAAAAGTTAATAAAGCTCACAATTTTTTTCGCAGACCAAGGAGACCTAATTGAGACACAAGATCTTAAATGAACACTTTGTCCATCAGAATTACGATAATCTATTCTTTTTTGAAGACAAATTCCAGCCAAGCGTTGAGTACCAGCTTCTCAACCTCAACCCTCACTAAGTTTTTTGAGCATCACAGCATGGAATTAGCTTCCAAAAGCGTGTTTTTACATGGCTTTCTTTAGTTAGCCAGTCAGAAATGAAAGGGATCGGTCACAACTTCAGAAGTACTATGTTGGGGTTAAAAAGTGTATCGGACCTAAATAATGGCGTTAAACAGAATTAAGGGGTCATATCTCCTTAAACCTACATAAAACTAACTCGAGTAATGCTAATAATTCACAGACTAGCTTAATAATATTTTATCCTTGTGTAAGCTGTGCAGACACAATTAAAATTGATGGTTTTTCTAGTCGATTGGGCCCTAAATAAGCCGTTTAAATTCCAACCAAAATTGTACTAGTTACTCAAATAAAACTACTGCGGGCGCATGAATCCCTACTCTAGAGTATTATTAACAGCAAGAACCCATCATATTAAAGTAATATTCAAATCGAGTCACAACAAAAGAATCCCATCTCGTAGCTCGGGTTTCAGAGAATGCGTGTTTCATGGGTAACACAATACGCACCCAACGCGTATGGGTTGGGAGCTAGGGAACGTCTATGTACTCGTAAATTGATGTAACAATACACTAGTTTTTTTTATCCGTACATTACAACCCGGTTACCCTTTTTATGAGGAACTATGAATGTTTTAGTAATGATTACAAGGTCTATGAATGATGGACGACTGCTTCATATACCGCATTTTTACCAGCAAACTGATAAAGGATAATTTTAGTGGATTGCTGTGATGTAATGTAATGTATAATGTAATGTACTAATCAATAGCAAAAAGGTATCTAACAAAAGTATAGTAAAGTACAAATTGTTGATAAAGACTTAGTAGTATACTGAATTTTCCCCTGTAGGTATAGTGGGTGCGGTTGCAGGAATATAATTTCCACAAACAACTATCGCGAAACAAATGTCTGTCAATCACACATGTATTTTTCCCCAAGAATCGAATTCGTGACACTAAGCTCAGAAGACGAAATCGCTTAACCACTTTGCCAATAATATCATCAAAATAAATAAGTAACCGAATATTTATATTAATTTAAGTTTTAATGGTACCACTTCTAAAACCAAATATTTTTTTAAATAATAATTATGCAAACGAGCGTACTTAATAAGCATTTATTATTAGTAGGGATCATGTACAATATGGGTCCGCTTTTGTGAGCCAACCAAAAGTGGGGAGCTGCGATAGAGGCAATGAATAACAACGTTTAATAGAATAACACGATCCATTGCGGCATGAGCAAGCCATGATTGACACGTGATCCGAGTGCTGTGGATTGAATAGCTCATTCAATTTGGTGACTTTTTAGGGTTCAGTTTTAAAATTTCACACCTGCGTTAATTTGTTTCTGAAACAAAGTTCATGCAAAATTTGCGAGGTTCTAGTTCACCAAGTTCAAAAAGTACCATCTCGGTAGAGAACAATTTCTAACTTATAAAAAATATCCAAAACTGTCGGAGTTTTGCCTGAACATACAAAAATAAATAAATAGCTTTATCTTTTATGAACCCGGTACAAAATAAAGCTTTTATAACAATTAATAACAGTAACATTAGCCTCCAAGAGACCATACAGGTCGCGCCACGGATCTCTAAGTCTGTAAAGTTAGCTGTGGAATGATTTATCTCATGGAATAATCGCGTTTAAATTATATTGTTTATTTAATTTAGATCAAATAAGTAGCCCGATAAGCTTCCCACGTGTTTTCATGCATTTAGGAACACTTAATCACCTGTATTCTATCTTCGAACACCACCTGCAGTTAACTTCAACTACCTCAAGATCCGTGGCGTTTACTGTACTATAGTTTGTGCTAACATGAAGCATGAAGCGGTAAGCATAGCTATAGATTAAATTGTTATCAAAAATAGAATAAGACCCTATAGTTTGCTCAACTTATATCGATGGAACCCCGCTGTCGACAATATACAACGCTTCACCCAATTTTTTATACAGGTATTTTTATTACCCCATTGTGGGATAAAGATTAGTCCGCAGCAACGCGGAAAATATTTAATAGAGAGTTGATACGAGTATCACAATGCACTAGGGCTTGGTAAACGAATTGTGCATTTTTTACACGAACACCCAAGTTAATAAAAGTGATTATGTTATTGTTATTTTATTTAATAAAAAATAATACAGAACGATGTGCTCACACAATAAAATAAATCCTTTGCCGGTTTAAAATAAAATTACTTATTTACTTATTTAACTTTCAATGTATGTAAGTTATGTATTTTCTGGTCAAATCATGCAACTGAATATAAAAGCCTTAAAGAATTATCCTCAACCGATTAAGATGAAATTTTGTTTGCTTGTACACTAAAATTATAGAAAATACCTGATGTTGCTGTCAGGATTGGCACTCCTCAACCGTTAGTAACTGCAAGGACATGAAATATTTCATATAGGTACGAAACAAAAGCTTGGTTTAAAAACGTTGTTTTGAAAAAACGTATTATAATGTTATTTATTAATTATGCATTGTCGCATGTTAAACGAACTAGGTTTAAAAAGTTATTTTACTCCGAGTCGTTCTACAAAATATTTCGAATATAATAATAAAACCAACATAACTTTGGCAAAGCCACAGCAGAATAATAGCACTATTTTCAAATCGATATGTGACGCTAACTGAATCGCAAATGTGAAAAAGATAAGGATTCGGAGGGTACGCCAAAAGCCCTGCCCATTTCGCAGGCGAATGGTAAAAATGCGGTAGCCGAGCCTAAAAAAACGTAAAGGGACCACCATGTAAATTATTTCACTGCCTGGCCAACTTGAATTATCGTACTCGAGTCGCAATAAAACTCCGACACCGGAGGTTTTATCAGGAATGAAGGAACATGTTGCCATATTTCATTAGCCCAACGGCAACGGTCCGCTTGTGTACAGGCGCAAAAATATTATATTAATCTCCCAAGTTACGGCGTTTGCATCATTGTGTCCCTTGTACAGTGATATTTATTGTGTTTGTGCAAGGAGTAGGCGCGACAGTCCCTTTCTGGCAGAGCGTTGCAAAATTTGTCACCGTTTCTGTTTATACGCCATAAATAACAATATCAAACACCATTACCTCGTTTGCATGAATTTAAATAATAATATAATTTGCTGGATTTTTAGAATAAATTGTACATAAAATTGATAGTGAAATGAGTTTTTTACAATCAAGTTTTATTCACTGCTTCCATTTTAATGAATTTCGTATAATTTTCTCTTAAATTTTGCTATAATTAACTAGTGCTTGAAATATTATTCTTTAAATATCATATTTAGATTCACGAATAGATAAAACAAAGCATAAATTCAATAAAAAGAATAAGAACAAACACATGTGTTTTTAGCGAAATTATTAAATCTTGGGTGGACAGGTTTGCCGTCGCGGTACCTACATCCCGGTGAAGAATTTAATCATGAGTCAACATAGTGGACGGTATGCCGATGATATCTAGACGTTCATTGGCGGCACCCAAGCCGAACAAATTGGAGGGCTGTGCGAACTGAACAAATGCTACAATTGAAATTTCTAAGATGCCTGCTAACATTTTTCTTAATAGGAGCACGTATTTCTCAGCGGGGGTTGACACGCAGCCCCGGTCTTTAATACGAATGCGAGGCAAAAACGTTTTTCACACCTTATAATTGTATCCCAAATGGTGGTATATCGGCGGCGAACGTGACTCGCAACTAACACAATTTAATATTTGTGAGCATATAAATTTGCATAAAAAATGAGCGTTAATTTTAAAGAAGACAATCCCGCTTATAAAATTGTAAGCATAAGAAGATAAAAGAATACCATGTGTACGCAAAGCTATTGTTAGCTTATTTTTAGACAATAGAATTGTAAGATTTGTATCATAGAGCGATAACCGGTGAATGTCACTTTATCAATGAGTCACTCAATCTTTCATCAATCATTAGTCAGCGTCTACAACTAACCTTTCAAAGAAGACAATGGTAATGAATGACGGAATCTTGTTATGGATCGTGGTGTACTAGTATGTAAAGATTTGTAACGTTTTTTTTATCTAATTAAGGTTGTCTTAGTTGACCTAGTTCTATGTAGTACATTGACCACCAGCTTCGTTCCCATTATTTTGGATAAGCGTTCCTTATATTTTCACCTGGGACAAACTAAATATTTGTAAAGTTTCATCTTAATCTGTATAGCTGTAAGTTTTTATTGAAAGACCAACTCACAAACTTTTAACACGACTTCTAGAATTTCACAAATTCTAGAATTTTGTGTCAAAACAAAATCTTGAAAAGTAGGTACGCTGTTTTAGATTAATTCGTGTTAACCATAGATACTAATAATCAATTACAAGCTTCGACAGTTATTTTGCCAATTTATTTCAAGATAGTCAATGTTTTAAATTCGGGGCATAAACTATCCGTGCCTGCTATGTTTAATCCAAACCCAAAAGCTTGAAAAATCATAATATTCGTGCAACGAAAAAAAAAACAATGTTCTAGTCACATGTCATATAATACTATCAAACATGTATCTAATAATGTTTAATATATCTGCTTCGATGCCGGCCTAATTGAATAGATCGCAATTAGCAGATGCTCGGCGTTCTCCATTAGTTACCGGTGACACGGAGTATAGACGATAGTAAGGGGCGCAGATGTCACCAGCGATTGTTTGCAAATAACAAAGTGAGCGCATGGTTCCGCAACAGTTTCTAATTGTGCCACGACAATGCGTAATCTAACTGGTCTCATTCGAAGGCACGTCGTGCGTCTCTGTAGGACAATAGGGGTATAGAGTGGGTTGGCGTGAGCACATTCTTTTTTTTGTAGCTATTTTGACATTGGGCATATTTTTGAAATTCTTTCGAAATGCAATATAAGATGGCTATAGTATTCCAACATACTCACCTACTATAATTCTTATACATATATCAGAAGTATTGCAAGCAATCTTTATATAGCTTTTAATTCCAACAAAATTATTAAATTACAACAAACTATAAATAATCATGTAATCATTATTTTATTATTTAAAATCTATATTATAGCCTTGCATTGCTTTATGTTTTGAAAACAATCTTCATCAGTTCAAATTACTCGACTTATTAAAAAAAAGTAGTGCAATAAATCAAATCGTCTCCACGACACTTATGTGTTGCACCCCGTGAGTCCTGAATCGCCAGGTGCCGCAGCCAACAAATAAACCCACGTTGGCTCTCTCGCGCGCCCAATTGCCCGTGTCGCGATCTGACGCACTACTAAGGGTTCCGTTCACGTGTAAAATCTCTTCAATTTACACGCTACAATTTAACCCGTCAGGGGTTAACCCTGTAACATAACACTCGTAATGTTTATTGTGCGCATTAAGTTTTATTTTCTACATTATTCGTAAATAGGATTAAGTATAAGTAAGGCCGCGAATTGTTGCACAAATCACCTGCAAGTTAATATACTATCTGAATTGCGATCGCCCTATCGTTGCGAAATTATTTTGCGACCACTATTTGTTTTTGCTCACCTTATAAATCAGAATTTGAAATCGCTGATGTTGATTACCTGAAACAAAAACAAATGTCATTAGTCATTAATGTTAATAGGAATCTACACTCAAAATGTAAACAAATAAATTACTTTAATAAATACTGCGAGTACTTAACCCTAATTCTACGTCATTTCCGTTTTCGTGTATCCAGAGACCCCGGCCGTACGCCAGACAGGACGTTAATTAGAAAATTATGTGGGAAATTATTAATAGGTCTGCCGTGTACCCGATTAGATAACAAACTAGTCCATTAGTCGACAAGGATAAAGTCTCGATCGACCCGGAACCGATGGGTAATAAAGGCTGAGGCTATTGTTTTAGGGTCTATAATATGTTAACTGGGACTAAATTCAAATAGTCCTTGGTGCATCGGAGGCGAGATAAGCGGTAGCGAACAATACGTTCTGCGTCGTCGTCGGTATGGGGGCGGGTTTGACGCGTGGTTGAGGAATGATCAACCGCGTGGAAATGACGACTTAATGGATTATATGTGTCCGCCGACACCAAGATAAGTGTCGCCCCGGTATCGGGCCTGTCGCCGGAGATTAGGCACCGAAATTATAAAAATTAATAACATAATGGAAATCGACTACGGAATGATTTTACACACCGATGAACTCAGCCGATAAAAAGAAATAAAGTTGACGCTGTACTTGTTACGAAGGATGTTCCACGTAATTCTCAGAAGTCACTTTGTATTTTTAAGCAGTTTTATATTTTAAAAATAAATCCTACACAAATCATATTTTGTACGAGTATGTTATGAATTTTCCAACCAGTAAAGTTAGATTTAAGATACGGCTGTTTAATTTTACAAACAATTCCAAAGACTTAAGTTGGTACAATTAAGTTATGAATATTCCAGATGAATCACAAGCTCCTGACCCACATTAAAAGCAACGTGATGCCTAAGCCCACGCGAATAATCTAACACCCGGACAGTTGCGTGTCGACATGAAGCACGGTAAATTGAATACTGATACACTGTTATAACAGCCGATGCTAACCCTCGAAATATACATTAAATAGCCCCACAATAACCAACGATTTACCGCCAATCTGTTCTTTTATAAACACAGGACAAGAAACACCTCGCCACTTATGACAAAAAGTCGAAGGAGAGATCCCCCGCTGGCCTTTTGTGGTAAATGTCTCTAGGCGCGATCTGGACAAACTACCCGTGGGACCCGGTGTGAAATATCGGTGCGGTGTCATAGCGGGACGGACGCGATTCCTATTACAAAGCCATTTACGCTGTTTACATAAAGGAGGTGAGACGGGAATTCTATGGACTCGACTGGTGCGATTGCAAATTTTCCGCTTCTCGCGTGTCAAAGGAGATAATTTATTGCAATTGAGATACAGCAGGCGCCTCGGGATCGAGGGCACAACACCTCGCATAAATAGAACCGCGCGACGGACGCGCTACGTCCTCCTATCATCTCGACACCAAATAAAATTATGATCATGACCATTTATTACAGGGAGATTAAGTAGAATATTTATCGTGAACTAGACTACGAGTTTATTTTCATTACTTCAATATAAAATATGGCGTTGGGAGATTTATTTTACACAACAGAAAATTTGCGTTTTTAATGAATCTTTTCAACAAATACAAGTATTATAGGATTAAGTAAGGAATAATAAAGTGAGAATTTAAAAGCCATAATTTACCATATGATACGTTATTGTTGTTTGAATGGTAAATTTAGGAAGTGATGAAGAAAATTCAAGGCACGTTCGTTAAATTTTTTGCGCAACAGCAGGTGTGAAAGGCCGAACAATTAGCAAGCAAGCGGACACAATAGAAACAGATGCGTCGTGCCCACATAATATGGCCACACCATACAATTTGAGTGGCATCTCATTGTTATTTAATGGCACAGATATTCGAAAGCTCCAAAAATTAGAAACACTTCATAATAATACACGTAAGGAATGAAACATTTAAGTTATTGGTATAAATCAAGAAAATAAAATCTAATATTAGTCCAGGTCGTTTGTTAAATCAAACGGTGACGAACAAATTGGCGGGTACACAAAATGCATAATGTGCAGATGTTTAATTTGATGAGCGGTTTCGGGATGGACGGTGGGAATTATATCAGAATCGTTTAACTGAAATAAAAGGGCGATTAGGTTGAGAATACCTGGAAATGGCTATTTTGATCGTAAAATATGCAAACGAATCAAAGTTCTCGCGTGCATAACGCAAGCATATATTATATTAAATTGTAACAGTGGCATTTCCTACCTTTTTTAAATAGCATACAGAAGCTTTTTAAGTCAAAGTTATAAAAAAAGCGGCTCAACAAACTCCTTTGCAGCACGCTGTCAAAGATTACTTAAGGCTGACTACAGACTACAACTTACTGTCAATGAAAAAAACTAAGGCAAGTACAATCGGTGGACAAAGATAAGTATCCACTTACTTAATACCAAACTTTGGTTGCAAATCACTCCCCAGATAGGACAATGATGGATATCAAATCCATTTTTTTTTCTTTGCTTTTCAAAGATTTTATAATTTTTTTACCATATAAAAGTATTTTATTTTTATGTTTTTAGATTTTTCTTTGATTCGATTAGGCCAATTAGAGGAGTTTTAATGATTCTATGTAAATTAATATTGTTATAATCAAAAGGAAACACTTTGAAACGTACCTTCTCAACGGAAGACAACAAAACACGCCTACCAAGATAAATAATGGAATCAGTAGTAACTTGCAATACACAATATTTAAACATAATTACAAAATTAAAAACAATAGTGTTAATTCTGCTAATTAAGAACCAACTAATATCTCGTTATATTAATGTGTGTCGTTGTTAATCGACTTCAAATATTTTGCATCTTGATTTAAAATTTATAACCGACATTAATTTAGTATTAAAGATAAATTTTCAAATATAAAATAAAACACAACCAAAACCGAATCGAATAAATAATTAAATTCTAATAAATTATACTGTGTTTTGTCTATTATTTACAAATAAATTATTTTAGCACAGAACATTAAAAGGATATTAAAGTGACGGATGATAGGATGTTAGTAAGACTTTATACCTACCATTAATTTCATTAGCGATAGTGAGTATACAAAATGTCAACAGTCATCAAATGTCTGCAATACAATTCTATCAACGGGAGTGTTAACAAGCAGCGACTGTGGCAGTGCGCCCGCGCACTACCTGGCCAGCTGCCTCGAGCCCCCACCAAACTATGCGCGTCTTACCCCGCTACCATCCCTCTGTCTTGCTCACACACACCGTATCAAAGCTCGCTCTTACACCACAAAAAGCGGTTTCGTTCTATGGTGTTGTGTGCTACATGTATCTGTGTGCGTTCAGTGTATTTTTCTGACAAGCTTTGCGGTAAAACCGATAGAGCCAAACGTGAAACAATCTCGAAGGCGCTTAATACTTTTTAACTCTAGGCGTGAATTTACCTGTTGGAACGCGTGAACCGGCGCGGCCTTGTGCGCGAGCGCACCGCAGGTTCGACTGCGACTCAGTTCCACCCCAGATCTCTGCGTGGTTGGTCGCGTCACGTGCACCACGACTTAGTAGGTTGCGGACGCACGATCCCGTCCAATTAGTGTTCTCGCGAGAAACGAGTTAAGTGGCCGGTTCGACTAGTGAAGTACTCGACTGCGAAGCGAAATAAAATGAACTAGTGCCCGGATAATGCGATGTATATGTGGAATTCTAGTGCGAAACGATGATAAATAAAACTATGTAATATAAAGTGATAACAGTGTAACAAAACAATGTACCTTACACGGTTAACGAGCGCCTTGTTGGTGCTGAGCACCGCTGTAACTGTTAGGGGTGCATCTTTATCGGCGGGTACTCGGTACCAGGCTCCTGATGAATGCGGATGGATGACGGATTATGACGGATCAGGCGTTGCGTTGCAGTGTAGATTAAGAACAATTAACAGCGAATTGGAGAACACGAACTTCAGTGCAATTCAACCACACCCAACAGTCCGGTTGCGTCTCGAATGCAGCGATGCGCTTTTCTTCCAAAGCTCACTCGCTCCGGGTAGTTTTCGCCAGTTGATTGAACTGCGCGAGCTTACTATTGAGTACTGCAAAATTGGAAACCTCTCCGATAGCGCATTTACTGGTCTACGCGAGTTAAGGAATCTGACAATTAGAACTCACAACACAGATTGGTCAACTATGTCACTCGAAATAACTCCAAGCGCTTTTTCCAGAGATGTGCAAAATTTGGAGAGATTGGACCTTAGTGAAAACAATATGTTAGTCTTCCCAGAGGGTGCACTGTGCACATTAAGAAATCTAGAATATTTGAATATGACTGGAAACAGGATGAGAGATATTAGTCATTTTCAATTTTCTTCAGCGCACCGACATCCGACGGAGAAATGCGGAGACAACCTCTTAGTGTTAGATCTATCTCGAAATGTCATTGATACTTTACCGCCTAATCTTCTATCAGGACTAAGAAGGTTACAAAAATTATATTTTCAAGGCAATGGACTTAATTCTATCGCAGATAGAGCTCTGGAAGGACTTATTTCATTAACTACAATAAGATTCTCTGACAATCAACTTACCAGTTTGCCTCCAGAATTGTTCAGTGACACCAAAGAGCTGAAAGAGATATACCTAAACAACAATACTATAACTGTACTGGCACCTGGATTATTCAGCGACTTATCTCAGCTTCTTGTATTAGATTTATCATTCAACGAATTAACCTCCGATTGGATAAATACTTCTACTTTCTCTGGATTGAAAAGACTCGTATTATTGGATTTTTCACACAACCGTGTGTCAAAGATGGAAATAGCACTATTTCGAGACTTGCATAATCTGCAAATATTAAAAATGCAGGACAACTTTATTGAACACATTCCAGAAAATGTATTCAGTTCCCTGAGTAACCTGCACACTTTAACATTATCAAACAATAGACTCACCAATATAGAGAGCTACGCTTTTATGGGCCTGCAAGTGCTATCCGTTTTGTCTATAGACAGTAATCGCATATCCAAAATACACCCACATGCACTACGAAATTGTTCTTCATTGCAAGACTTGCACATCAATGGTAACCGGCTCGATGAAGTTCCTCAAGCATTGAAAGAGATACCCCAATTAAAAACTCTTGATTTAGGGGAAAACCTGATAGTGAGCATAGAAAATGCATCTTTTATGACAATGGAACAAATGTATGGTCTCAGATTAACTGAAAACAACATTGGAAATATCAGCAAAGGTGTTTTTGATAAAATGACTTCATTGAAAATTTTAAACTTGTCAAGAAACAAAATTCATAAAATTGAAGCCGGCGCATTCGACGCAAACGTCAATTTGCAAGCAATTCGACTTGACGGAAATTACTTGACAGATATCGGTGGACTTTTCGCAAAATTGCCTAATTTAGTGTGGTTGAATATTTCTGATAACAGATTGGAATGGTTCGACTATGCAATGATTCCAACTGGATTGCAGTGGCTGGATATTCACGCTAACAGGATCGCTGAACTTGGAAATTACTTTGAGATTGAATCGCAGCTATCGCTCAGTACTTTCGACGCCAGTTCTAATAAGTTAACAGAAATAACTGGCAGTGCGATACCCAATTCTGTGGAAATGTTATATTTGAACGACAATCTTATCTCAAAAGTACAGTCGTATACTTTCTTCAAGAAACCTAATTTAACACGAGTTGATTTGTATGGGAATAAAATTACAAGTTTGGACCCAAATTCCTTGAGAATATCGGCAGTGCCACAAGATAAAACTGTGCCCGAGTTTTTCATTGGCGGTAATCCATTGGAATGTGATTGCACAATGGACTGGTTGCAAAAAATAAACACTGGAAACAGAGCTAGAACCCAGCCAAAGTTGATGGATTTAGATAGTATAAACTGCAAACTATTGTATAGTCGAGGAAACGCTCATGTTGCTTTGATTGAAGCTGCGCCTCACCAGTTTTTGTGCAAATATGAATCTCATTGCCACGCATTATGTCATTGTTGTGATTTTGATGCCTGTGATTGTGAAATGACTTGCCCTAATAACTGTACGTGTTACCACGATCCATCTTGGTCAGCTAATGTTGTTGACTGTGCCAATTCTGGTTACTTGAATATGTTGCCTGAAAAAATACCTATGGAGGCTACACAGCTGTATCTTGACGGAAATGATATCAAAGTATTACCAAGTCACGCTTTCATCGGCCGTAAAAAGTTGAAGATTCTATTTTTAAATGCATCGAGTATCGAAACGGTTCACAACAGAACGTTTAATGGCTTGAAAGAATTGGAAGTGCTTCATTTGGATTACAACAGCATCTCAACCCTAGAAGGACAAGAATTCGATGGGTTGGATAATCTACGAGAATTGTACATAAATAATAACAAGATAAGACACATAGGCAAAGAAATGTTTAATCACATGGCACGACTGAAAGTGTTACACCTGCATCATAATAGACTCGTCACGCTGACAGTGTGGCAAATCAATCCGGCGATAACGGAAATTACTCTTTCATTTAATCCGTGGTCATGTGACTGTGAATACACTGAAATGTTTCGCGAATGGACAAAGAGAGTGAGTTCAATAACGGATCTGTCGGACATCAAATGCATTTACTCGAAGGGGAATACGACCGAACTGGTGGTTTATGACGAGAACATATTCACTGACCCGGAAAGTGGATTTAAAATTTCAACCGAAAATGGTACTTTGTGTACAGGATTACCCAGTATAAACAACAGTATCAACGGGA
The DNA here is from genome assembly GCA_936450705.2 of Protodeltote pygarga. NCBI lineage: Eukaryota > Metazoa > Arthropoda > Insecta > Lepidoptera > Noctuidae > Protodeltote > Protodeltote pygarga. The sequence goes on along the minus strand of OW388257.2, from coordinate 9,220,567 downwards.
ATTTGACTGCTACTCGAACAATCATAACTAACGAAGAAGTCCAAGATTACATCCCACTCCTTGTTGCCACTCTGGGATGCTTTCTAATAGTGTCGCTAGTAAGCATGATGATTTTTATATTCCGACAAGAAATGCGAGTCTGGTTCCATTCAAAGTTTGGTGTAAGACTGTTTCATAGAGCAAGTGACAGAGAAGACTCGGAGAAAATGTATGATGCATTTTTGTGCTACAGTTCCAAAGATGAAGTATGGGTCACTGAGGAGCTTGCACTCATGTTGGAGCGTGGTGATCCTTCCTACAAACTTTGCCTACATTATCGCGACTTATCCGCCCACGTGACTGAGAAGATAAGACAAGCCGTTGAATCTTCGCGTCGTACAATCATGGTGCTCAGTGAAAACTTTCTAAGATGTGAGTGGGTGCGTTATGAGTTAAAAGCGGCCCTTCACCAAGTGCTAAGGGACCGGCGAAAAAGACTGATAGTAGTGTTATTAGGTCAAGTGCCACAAAAGGATCTCGATCCTGACATAAGACTGTATTTGAAAACTAATAAGTGTCTCCATGCAGATGATAGACTGTTTTGGGAAAAGCTGAAATTTGCTTTGCCCGATGTGCGTAACAATCAACGATGTCGCGGAGTTCCGAGCCCCGTGGTTAGCGGCGGCTTGCCCATGCACCGACACCACCATGCGAGGAACCACTTGGGCATGCTGCCGCAGCCACCGGTGCACGGGGCACACCCAGTGCTTCCTCCACACCCTTCTCACCAAGTGCCACCTCGTGCCTCTCCCCGCACCATGTCCGTCCATGTGTAAAGTGTAAATCAACTGTTCATGTGACTCTCAGTGAACCAAGTGATGAAAAAAAATGAATAAAGTGATCTAAGACATTAAAAATGAAGTGACCGTTCTGTTTTATAATTGTGATGGCTAGTCGGTTAGCGTTTATGAACTGTATATAATTTCAAATATTTTTAGTCATAGTAATGTGTAAATACGCCTGATATTGTATATGTTTTATTATTAAGCTTATTTGATGAAAAGTCTCTTGTGAATGTTAGGTATTTTAAAGGTCTGCTGTAAAAAATATGTCATAATCACAATATCTGTCATATTATGTGATCTGAGCTTAACTAAATTAATGTATAAAATAATAGATATGTACGAGTTAGGCCTATTTAGGCTGTGTTTGTTGGGCAAAACTTGCCGACTACTATTATTAATAAATATGGCAATACTGCCGAAATCTGTGATAAAATTAGATATAGTTAGCGTTCATTTTATATCACATTATTGTATATTTTGTATTTTAGTCTGAACTAAAAAAATATTTATTGTGGAAATCTGATCTGATCGAAAATCATAAAATTGGGAAAAAATATAAATGAAAAATAAAATGCAATTCAATCATAAAACTTGTTTTCTACTTCTATTCTATATCACCCCAGCCTTGGTTAAAACACAAACAAACAAAAATTACACATTTAACTAACACATGTAATGACAACACTATCGATAACATGATCATTCATTAAAAATTGTCTATATTATCTAAATATACAATTACAAAATAAGTACTATGTATAAGTAGTTAATATTTTGAGCCTATATCAGACAAAAAGACCTATCAAGATATCATTTTGTAATAGGAGTGGAGGCGTTATAATATAACAATAACGTTTAATCAACAGTAACAATACATTTGTTATTTCCTAGGTGTTACCATAGCAACATAATAATTTAGTTCCTTCTTTAGTCATATTCTTGATTGCAAGTGATAATATTATTTATATGTTGAATTATGATACATTTTCTTCTTACATATCTTAGGTGTATAATAACATCTTTTACACGAAAAGTCTGTAGAAAAAATTAAACAAAGTTTTAAAAGAATAGTTTTAACCAAATACAGTTTAAGTTTAAAATTGCTTTCAAATAACGTGATCAATTTAAAAAAAAATTAATGTAATAGGTCTGTCAAGATTATTTATACCTTAAGACAAGTGAGAAAAAATGGAGTAGGTATACTAGCGACTGTTTTGTTTGCCTAGTGGTCTAGTGGCTGACTTTGTGGACCCAGGTGTAAATACCAAGTCAGGTAAAATGATACTGGGCTTACCATCCGAAAGCAGCACGGAGTCCGGAACTATACCCAGGTAATGGGCTCATCTCCTCTTAAATGGCATATTAAGTAATTCACCTCTGCCTATCCTTTCAAAGAAATATGAACGTGGGTGAATTCAGATAATTTCCCTGGCTAGGAATTATCCAAAACTTGTGATCTTAAAACGCTTAATACTTACAGCAGAACCAATTATACATTGTAGATACCTACCTACTATATTTTTTAAATATTCTTGAAGTTGTTGATGACACATTATTATTCAACCTCATTTAATTTGCACCTTATGCAGTTTTACTTTATGTTTAAAATTTGCATATAAATGGTTAAGATTCCTTTTGGTATCCGGATTAATTTATTTTAATTTGAATGTCCAACCGTTGCCATATCGTAAGCGGCAGTAAATGATAACAACTGAAATTAAGGAAGTCGTTTTAAAAATTAACGCTTATTATTTTTCTTTAAATAAAATAGTTAATATAAACGTAATATGACAAATAAGATAAATAGGCTTTTGAAGTATTAAATTATAGTTTAGTTGTCACTGCAATCATATACCTACTGTTTAACGTTGTAATAGATTTTCATTAAAATACAAAATAGTTTCCCACGTAGAATACTACGAGTACAATATAATATACTACGAGTACATACTCCACATACTACCACAATATTACACACGCAATAAATAGGTTGATATTAACATAGAACAAACACAGCAATTAGCAAGAATGTGCGGAATCAAATGAATCCTACGCGTGGAACCCCAGTAAGTGAAAATTCATATTTTTCTATTTACTATAGATGTAGACATTTTTCACATAAATTATTTTCATTGTGTGATTGTGACAATAATTACCATATAACATAAAATAAATAAACTTTAATGGGAGACTTAGTCGCTTGTTAACACTTTAGAATGACAAAAAAGGTATGAAAGGGTTATTTATCTTATAATAGGTAGGCGCTATTATAGTAATTAAAGCCAAAATCACATCGTTAAGTATAAATATTTATAAATTAATTTAATAGTCACAATAGTCACTACCTCATTTACCTATTATACACTAAAATGGAAACAGATACATTTTTTTCTTTAGATTACAAAAATTCTGTCACGTATCCAATATATTTTTGATTTCCCATCTCATTGTTCTTATATTTCACCTAGGCATACTATGGATCTGTATACTGGTCAACATTCCATAGAAATGGGAACTCATAGCTACATGTAGTAAGTGAAATACATGCGTATGCGAAGTTTTTTGCTACAGGATCCGTGGGGATGCGGCCGACGACCGCGGCCCCTCAATCTTAAGTAACAAGCCCTTGGCTCACACCTCAGTAGGCGCGAACGAACTGGAGGCTCTAACAAAAGGATAGCACGTTTACGCCTTGCTTTACAGCCATGATTTACATTGGTTTAGGTACAAGTAAGTAATACATTTAAGATACAAACTTATTTTACAATATATTTTTTATGTAATGTGTTCGTAAAGTGACACGTTGAAATTTTTTCAGGATATGAAGTAAGATTTGGAAAACACTCATGATATAATTTGTGTTTACTCATTATATAAAAAAAAGAAGTTAAGAAGTTCCTTAGTATCATCATTATTCATCATACACTCCTTATTCAATTTCTTGTAACTATTTATTTCCAAGAACAATAAATATTTGCGAAAATATCAGAATTCCATCTTCATTTTAAAATGTTTTTCATCGTAATCATTTTCATGTTTAAATAATAACTTGATTGGTTCCGAGTATTTCCACATTTTCAGTATTTTCTATTAGCGATAAATACTTGTATTATCAGAAAATTATTCTCATCCTGGCAACTTATATTTTTTTTCTTTCCCCTGTAACTCTATTCGGATTTTTACACTCATTTAAATAAAACAAAAAAAATAATCGGCCCAGCTCTAGCCGTTCTCGTCATGCTCTTAAAATGAACTGAACACCATATAATTTTTACTTATTCATTTAGATAGACAAGATTATTGTAATAAAACTGATATTATTTATTTACATCAATCAGGTAAAATTACGCCGTCAAACTGTCTAAAAGTTGCGGCCGGAAGAAGTCACTGACTTATAGTCATAAACACATAACCTTAGTACCTACCTATAGCTACTATACTATAGTAGTTCACATAATACATACAGCTAGAAATAATATCAATGCACTTCAGAAGTTAATATGCGGTAATAATGTATCGGATTCATTGCTTATTTGTGTATCGCAACTGCGCTGAATAATGATCGTTTACGAGTAGCGTAGTAAATCGTTCACTTTAATCGATTCTTACTGGCTGGTAAGAAAAATAAAACGTCATTTTATAAAGGCGTAAAAATATTTTTAAAAGAAAAGTTATACCTAATTTTTTTATGTCATATTAAAATCATAAAATTTAAAAAAAAATGATAATAATTTTGAATAAGTCAAGGATTTTTATTTTTAATAATAAAAGTTCGTTCAATAATTTAGATAACTTGGACAGATTTTACAGAAAATACAAAATATCAATTCTATGACTAGCGAATCACAGTATATTGTGATCCTGAGATTGAAACTAAATATATTTAGTTTCGTAGCTCGTTGCGTCCACCCATCTCGACGAGAGGGTAACGCTCCTCGCGGCCACAGACCCGTGCAAATGCATACTGCGGTCAACAAATATTTCAAACCATACTAATAACATTTCATACACTGCCAACAATTCTACAAATGCGCGTGTCAAAACTTAAGCCAAAAAAAATATTAACAGGTTTTGCATATAGGTAACAAGTCTATAATTAAAAAAATCGCAATGTCATCATGATTACTTACGTGTCAAAATATGTAATTACATACACACTTAAGTTTTTTAGTGTCGGACATAACTGTCTGTTGAGTGTCAGCAAACTTATTCTAGGTATGTTTGCTGACACGAACAATGAAAAATCGCAGCTTCAAACATGAGTCGCTCTCAGTCCCCAGCCTCCATAAATTAAGCTAGAGAATAACACACAGGTGAAAAAATAAAATAAAAACGCGACGCCGCGTTGTGTACAACATTAATCAGAGCTCTGAGAAGGCGTAGAGAATTTATTTTACGATTGTTACAGCACCGATGAAACGTTATAAATGCTGTCGGAGCTATATTGAAACATTCGATGCATTGTTCGAGCCCGATTGAGTCGATAACGCACCGCGGTTCCGACTTATAGTCCCACTACAGCACCTTGTTGATTTTCCAACGTAAACTGTCGGATACGACCCGCCCGTAACTAGTTTCTTTTTTATTAGTACTGGTTTAGTGTAGAACGGAACGCGACTCCGTATCGATCGTACGATTAAACCACGAGATATCATAATCACCGGTCTGCGCGTTTATCGAAAGTATAATCGGAGAGCGGCAATAAATTTGTCTCATTTTAATATCCTAGAGCGTGTAATGTTCCGCCATAACCGTTCTCGATGTTTGGACTTAAATCTCATTAGAGGCGCGAGGAGAAAAAACCGGGCATCGAGCCCGCCCGCGCCTGTACGAAAGAGTTCAACGAGGTGCCGCGCCTCGCTCCTATCCATAGTTATTTCTCCAACTTGCACTATACACTACACATGCAAATATTTGAATAACAACAATATCACACTTAATTTATATATAAATTAAATTTAAAGATTAACAGTTACTTACACCAAATTCATCTAATTTCACTGTAAAATAAATTAAAGAATATCATGAAACAGCATGAGATTTTTAAACTGAAAACCTGTCATTGTGTGTATTTCTGAAACTAAATTAGCTTTTTACCCAGTGGTTGTTAAAATGCGGTTCTTCGAATCATAACGGTGCAGCGGTGCCCAGAAAGATGTTCGCGAAATCAGCTCCGGCGATGTAAACGGAGCACTCAAGCTTCACTATAAATACGAGTGTTAATCTCTCGTTAACGTTATGAGCGGCAACCTGTTATTTTGTTCTGCTATTACGAAACCAAACAATATCACGTGCTGGTTAAATATGTTCCGTTGTGACTCACCAACCTAACTATCTTCATTGGACGCGAAACAATTTTGACGCAAATTATACACTGTTATAAGCAACGACGTTAATTAAGTTGCCTTCATGAGATTAATTTGATTATCAAATTCTTATTTCAATTATGTTCACAGGCAGTTATTATTTCAACGAAGCTATTTGTTTTAACTACGTATCTTGAAATTAACGAATAATAATCTGATCATGTCGTGAGATGAATGTACTTTGCATTAACCTCTTTTCGACATAAAAGCTACTACAATTATGAAAATGACTGTGGACCTATCACGTGTTGTGTTGTAACTGGATCGTAATTCTTAATAAACATGTTGAGAAACTAACTTGAGCAAAGTTATGGATAGTTGTGTAAGTACAAGAGATTGTTCTTTAAGTTTTAAGTGTACTATAAAAATAAACTAAAAAATAGGAGTGATTTTAATAAGTAATATTCATAACATGGTGGACGTAGCAACTGTTCGTTCAGGACTTCAGTAGAATACCACTTCAAATTGAACAGCTTGCTATTAAAATTCGTCGATTGGATAGATTTATGTCTCAATCTCGGAATGTTTCATCTGTATTTACATAACTTGCAAGTGAAACATCAGCTCAGAGTAATAAATGAGTGCTCTAGCACTTATTTATTACTGCTCTACTATTACGGCTCTTGCTCCCAAACGGTTAATACCGTTACAAGCTTTACAAATCAGATCACAAATTAATCGCCTCACCGCGAATCTCCTTAGAAATAGGATTTCTTGCAGTCAAATAAATGAAACCGTTGACACGAATCATTTCAATGTCACATAAAATAAAATTTCTATATAAATATTCATAATAAAAACCCATTCAATTTAAACACGAACATTTTGATACATGAATTCGTCACGCCTGGTTATAATGCTTGAACAGTTCTCGCCTAAACAAATGTAGTGAACGAAGCATAAAACGACCGATAGAGTCGCTTTGTTTGGTCTTGAGTGGTCAGAGTGGTTACTTTAATTACTTATTGATACCCACTTGAGCCGATAAGTGTGTAAAGCGGCTATCAACGCATGAACAAGTTCGATACACCTGTTACTGTTATGGCGAAGAACCGATTTAAATAGCATCATTCCATAAACTTTAATGAACTAATGAAATAACTGATCAAATTACTTGGGAGTTTTCAAATCTAGCCATAGAAAGCAGAATGTATTTGATTTATAGAACATTCATATTCCTTTGTACAGTTTTAATGTGGAATCCTCGAACTTTTATATAAACTAAAACTAATTTCGATAAAACAACATGCCCAATCTTACCAATACTTCGACACCTCCCCAAATCACAGTATCCCCAACGGTAACAAGCATAATTGGTTGCCGCAGGTTTAAACGAGTCGCTCGATATACTATAATGGTTAGAAGTATTTAACGGTGAGATAAAATCTTAACAAAAGCGATTTGGTTAGCCGTCTTGTTTTGGTACTCACATACCACACATATGCATCTATATACCAATCTAGCTGGTCCGCGTCCAGTGAAATTGGACCTTAAATTTTTGAACACGTTTCTCTTCAATGGTCAGGCGGTTGATAGAGACAGAGCGGAGTGGGGTATCATTTTAAGATGGTGGTTGTGTAAATATATTGACCCCGGCTGCGTGCCACGAGTGTCGGTGCCTCGTCTATGATATGTAAATGATAATTGGTTCCCGAATAGAAAACGTTCTGTTTATGTTGCTAAGAACGTTCGGGGAGCAAGTGTTGATAATAATTTTAATACGCCCATACCATACACTCTGGCTGTAATTATGTGATAAGATTATGTTAATATTTATATTTGTATATGACGCCATAATGTCAACACGTTACACACCAACTAATGAGATGTATTATATAATGCATAATATCGATATAATTGGCATAGCATGTAATGTGACACAACACAAAGGGTACTAAAGAAGTTCACAAAGGGCATTAACTAAATAGAATTACAATGCAAACAATAAAATCCAAATAAAACGATAAAGTTCACGTGTCCCCATACGCTGCGACTAAGTCTATGTCCTCAACAATACATTAGAGAGAAACTAATTTCTTACACAATCAAATAATCCGGCTCAAATCTATGTCGTCAGAATATCACCCGGGGGAGCAGGCGAGACGCGGCGTTGGCGACCGAACCAACCTTTTGTAGTGAATGTCACGCCACTCGAATTATCCGAGACGCTTTTACTCATTAATGGACGGTTTTATTTGCTCTTATTTAATTTAGCATTTATTCAATCTGCCCCCGGCCCCGGCGCGATACGTGTTGTACGCAGTGTTCTTATTTCGTTTGCACCTTTTGTGACAGGGCTCATTGAGGCCGAGGTGTCGGGATGTGTTCCCGCGGCTCGCGGTTCACTTTACACGTACAACTCCGGCGCCTTTCATCGCGCACAAAGCGTAATTGAATCCCACAGAATCCTACGCAGGCCGTAAGATTTAATAGGGCATTTAAACACTCGCATTGGCCATTGTGAGACGGTTTTGTATGCGATTATTCATCGCAAAACCACAGCGCAGCTAGCTTTCCGCGAAAGCGCATTGCATGTGTTAGACTAAGTGCGGCATGAAATGTACCCCCACGTGTGGTTCCACATAAAGCTTTAAATACCGGTTCCACAAACACTGCACAACGCTAAAACACACTCAGTTTGCGTAGCGTATCCAACCACACTGGAATATTATTTTCTTAATGTAATTGTTAATAGTTGCAGTAATTTTCTTAAACGAAAGACAAGAATTAATTTTAAGTGTAAAGTTGTGCGTAAGTTTAGTTGGCGTTAGAAGAACCCTCGGCCTCGAGGCCTGTTCGTAATCGTATAAATTTAACTGAACGTCAGAGCAGCTTAGTAGTGGTGTAACAACGAATAGGAACTAAACGTGTGGACTGAGTGCCGCCGTTGTAACATGACCTACCGTTTGCGCGCGCAACAACTTTCTTGCTAGAGTGTTGCAGTCAAGGATCGGAGTTCTCGTATAAATGGGCGCGTCAGTCAGCTCGTAAAATTGGAAATGGATCCTCGTAAATCGGCGATATTGAGCCGAGTCGCAAATTGCTGCGCGTACGCGGCCGCGCATTCGGGTTCTTGATCAGACTGAGGTCCACAACACTTATATGCGCTTTTCTTAGGAAAGCTCGTAAACTTTGATTCAATGAAACAATAAAATAATATTTTAAAAGATTGTAATTCTTTTTAATGATACATTGATAGCATGATATTCTCTAATATCTATGAAATCATTTTTATTGTTATAATATGAAAATTTAGGTGCTATTAACAAAACTTATAGCGAACATGTTATTATACCTAGACATTTTATTGCTATAAAATGAAGATGTTCTGTCAAAAACCTGAAATATGGATAAATAATGCAATATATTTCCTTTGACACTCATGTAACGTTATACTTTTGGTATGAAGAAGCAAGCATGTAGGTGGGCAAAGTATAAATTAGCTTGTCATAAAAGGTTTAATGTGCTGGCCATAGAAAATACAAGGCATACCGTTTCCGTTAGTTTACTAGTCTGAAAATCTTAAAATATGTATATGAAAGTTGGTCCATGCGTCAACTATAAAAATGCAATATCATACATCGATCAGGTGGTTCAGAGGGCCAACAATAGGCTGGCCATTGTGGACTGCTATCTAATCGTAATGAATATAAATTTTCAGATGACATTTACGATCGGTGCGCGCCGTGATACTGCATCTATATAAACGTGTTAGATAGAGGTTTTAATACACGCACACTCAAATACTCGGGTGTACCGACGGTATCAATTTGTAGCATCGGCGGCGTAAAATATCCCACTTATCTTTCCATTTATCAACAAATATTGTTAAGAGTTAGTGTTTAGAGCAAGTCAATTGCGATTCTCTACTTGTGTAACACGGTAAGGCGAATGTAAATAATACAACTCTAACATTAAAATACATCGGTGTAGCAAATAGATCCGCGAGAACTTAGGCTTACGGCTTCATCTATATCACACTGTTATCTTTATAATTTACTCAATATTACCGGTTTACTGTAGCAAGAAATTTTGCCAATAGATATTTTTTTACTAATGTAAAATGCAAGACTTATATTCAATTTAAATTTAGGGCTTATATAAAAAACGTTTCAATAAGTTTTAATAAAGAATATTATTTTTGGCAGACGGAGAAATTTCATGAAATAATTGTCAATTTCTTAAAATCTCATTAGTGTGACGTTGAAAACATTTCAGTCACAATTATTTAATTGAAAGTACAATATAGTGTATTTGGGACTAACACAAGCAAATACAAGTAGAACTGTTATACAATTCATATTAAGTGAATGAGATCTTCATTTCGTTATGATTAATTTCCTAATTCTCTCCAAAATTTCCCGTGGAAGGGTAAAGCTACCTCAGGTCACTATACGTCGTTAGACCACTAGCAAATATTTAATAAACCGAGAGTCATAGAATCTTTTGGTAAGACACATTAAAGTCACCACAAATTACGTAATTGTATATCGACGAAATAAAAGCCATACCGGGTGTGAATTGCATACGCGTTCAGATGAGAATGCGAGCGGGTGAATTATTTATCACAATGACATCGGCTGGCATATAATTTGCCATGCACGCGGCGCTCCATTATGCTCTTCGCCGATTCATTCGATATAATGAGACCCACACTAGCTACCGGCCATTCGGTAATTTTTCCACAACAGAACAACCGAAACACTGCCACGTGAACTCACGAGAATTGAATCTTGAATGAAATTTCATTTTATATGTATATTACGACATAAAACTTATTAAGTTTGATTAGAGAATATATCTTGGAAGACTTTATAATACCTTGAAGAGGAGTAGAAGCGAAAGGAAGGAATATAAACGTCATGTATTGCCTTGTCACAAACCTATATTTTTGTAGCAAGTAATTTTAGTTTATAACTTCAACAGGAATGACTACAGGTACTGTTAGGAATGACCTAACCTTCGATTTTCTGTTTAAAAAAAAACTACGAAATAACGTCCAATCACTATTTATTATCTGACCAATATTTCAAAATAAATGAAAAGTGCTTTATAATACGTATTATTAAATTCAATCATTGTGATGCTTTATGTGTAGTGGGTATTTAAGTGGCTAAGTATATGGCACCATAAAGGCTCTACATTCAGCTAGCGACCACTAGTTCACCAGGTAGGTATTCATCTATACATATAAGCACTACAGTACCTACCATGCAAATATAATACATAGAATATTGTGTTTGATGAATTATTAGGTAAGCATCATGTCTTAATAGGTATATGTTTGAGTTAGCTATTCAGCCTAGTTTTCAGTACAAGTCTACGTCAGCGGTATTTGGTATTAGGTTTTATTTTTCTATATAATAGGCTTCAAAATATTACGTGCAAACACAGCAATAGCGTCATATATCCACATAACAGTTTTATAACATTACTAGCTGTCCCGCGCGACGTTGTACGCGTGATTATTCTATCTCTACGCTTATTCTACCCTACCCTACACGGTAGTGTAGGGTAGGGTAGAATATGTATGTATGTATGTAAGTATGGTAATACCCAACCCCTACTGTACCATACCCTACCCTACCCTACCCCTACCATACCCAACCCCTACTCTACCTTACCTCTATCCTACCCAACTCCTACTCTACCCTACTTCACATCTACCCTACCCCTATCCTACCCAACTCCTACTCTACCCTACTTCACATCTACCCTACCCTACCCTACTCTACCTCTACCCTACCGCTCTATTCCTACTCTACCCTACTCTACCTCTACCCTACCCTACCCATACCCTACCATACCCATGGGGTATAATTCCATTTTATTTTTCTTCGATTCTTCTATTTTATTATAGGCGGAGACTAATTCAACAAATCAAAAACCATGATAATCGGTCCAGCAGTTCTCGAGTATACCTACTAATTTTCATGACTTCAACTTTAAAAATGGCAGAATTTCATTCAAACTTTTATCTTATATATTTTCTCCCTATAGTCATTGAATATCGAGATATACGTGCATTAGTTATGCCACTTTGATGTCTCTTACTAATACCGAATTTCCTACACAAACTTTCACCCCCGCCCCCCCTTTCCCCCCTAATAGATAGAGTTTTCAAAAAGCTGAAACACATCTTATTTGTTAACCAAAAAGCTTATTATCAAGTTTAATAACGGATTTTCATATCTACAAACTTTAGTCCCCTTTTATATCTCCTTAGGGGGAAAAAATCCAAATTTTTTGATACACGTCTTATTTATTTTCAGAACATAAGCTAAATACTTATTTTTACACCCGTAACTTAAAAAATAACGAATTTTCCATACAAACTTTCACCCCCTTTTTTATCCACTCAAGGGTAGATTTGAAAAAAAAAATCTATGCTCGTCTTTCATTTATCAACCGAAAAGCTGAATACCAAGTTTCGTACTTTTAACTTTAAAAATGACGGACTTTCATACAAACCCTTTTCCCCTTTTTTACCCACTTAGGGGAGGAATTTCCAAAAATCCTTCCTTAGTGCACCCCTAGGGTACTTGAAGAATATTGTCTCAAAATTTCAAGTCTCTAGGTCCACCGGTTTAGGCTGTGCGTTGTCTGTCAGTCAGTCAGTCACGGTACTGTTTTATAAGTATAGATTATTTTGTATCATAAACATTAAATAACTTGAGATCTTTAACTTTGTACTCGAATTCGTTGTTATTCCAAACTCTCCTCGAGTCGCTTAGGGGCCCAGCAGATAAAAGACAATTTGTCCGCAAACAGAAATGTCAGCTACCGAATGACACCAATTCGCGGTCAACGTGACCGAGCAGCAAAATTATCCTTCGTCTGCTGAGTCGCTCAACGGGCTAAAATAGGCCTAGCCTCCCTTTGACAAAAGCATGACGGTCAGCATGACCACATTTACCATCTTACTTGAGTAAGATGGTTATGTCATGTGATGGTATGTCTAATGATATTGGATTCTCAAATACTTTGGGCGAATTCAATGTTATCGCTATTGTTTACCCGAAAGATAACTAAAAGGTAAGCGAAATGAGTCACCTAAGGAGAAAAGGTATGAATAGCATTCCTACATAAATATATTATGTATAATTGCCCACGCAGTGTACCGCATTAGCACATCTAGATATCTAACAATGCAAATTAGAGTAGATATCAAACGGTTGATCGGCGTTCGGACGGTTTGCATATTGTGTATTGTATAGTTTATCTTATTACATTAATCACTTAAGTCGCACATACAAATAGATAGGTATGAGAACAAAAAATATACCTACACAGAAACACGGTCTCGATTTTATGAACCGATATAAAATTAATAGTGCTTACTTATTCATACACTATGATTATGTATAAAATTAATTGGGATTTTTTCAGGGCTACAAGACCAAACGTAAATCTAATAAAGATTTAATTTTTCTGATTAGAAGTGTATTATAGATCTCATTAAAACTTAAACTCCGAGGATTCGATACCCACGCTAGACAATTCTGTTTTACCAAAAAACAAATACTTAAAGCTTAAATAAAAAATTGCACAAGAACCCTATAAAGCAATATCCAAATATGTGGAAAGCGTAAACAAAGATTACACGTGATTCGGGAATTTGACTGACACCACAGAATTTCAAAGACCATAAAACACTAATTTTAAACCAGACACATAAAGGCCCAGCGCAAACGAGAGTTATGATATGGCCATAATCGACTCTAGCACGCCATCTCTCATAACGGAGGGATCACGTAACAAACAAAATGATACATTCTCAAAACTTTAACAACCGGTTAAAAACGTAGATAAAATATAATTATACATATATATTAGAATCGATCGAAATGAATAGGCGCCGACTAATCAAGTCTCAAAATGAAATGAGTGACATATTTTTTGAGCTTTACGAATAAATTATCGTTGATAATGTTTATTAATCTCGTGGCAACATCATAAATATCGGTATTAAATACATTCAGTAAAGGATTTCTAAATAAGCAAGCAATATCACGCCTATAAGCAATAGTCGATTGGCATATTTATTTGAGTTATAATTAGGAAAACCTACTTAGCGTTCAAATATCAGCATTAAATAATTAAACACCTCAGATTATGATGCTTTAGGAATTTAAGATATTTTAATTTGCTTGTCAAAAATAATATGATTTATAAATATTGGAAAAAAACTGACAATCTAACGGCGTTTTACAGTAATATGAGACCGACAAGAAAAAACAGACGTTGTAGAGTCGTGATAAATTGTTGTTAAAATAGTGAACTATGACACATGTTAGGTTTGTACTGACATACGAGGTAGGTACGGCATACCACACGGTGCCTGAGCGAGCATATCTCGCACGCCAGCCGAATGAACAAAAAGTGACGTCTCATTGATGTATTGACTAAAAAGAAGTCTTCTAGACCGTTAGCTAGTTAACAAAACGTTACGACTATTAATCACGGTACGATGACTATCTTTATCTTAACATGCAAAGGGGGATAGTTCTGATACCGGTCACAGTGTAAGTTGCTAGTAAGCTACCGATGTAGAGCAACATCAGTCCTTCAAAATACTGTCACTTGTGGCACCTTTTCTTTTCACAAGCAACTTTACGATTAGGTGTGAACAAAACTTCTATTCGACATTATATTTAAATCACATTTTCATGAAAAATAAAAAGTAGGTACATATATGGGTAAAATTTTATAAAAGGGCTAACCCAACAAAAATATTTCCATCAATTTCAGAGGTACTTTTTAGTAACGTTGACATGGTAAAAATAATTTAAACACTGTACGAAACAATTTTTTATTGATTAATTTTCATAACTATAGGTATTAAAAGAAAGTAATCCGAAAATCCGTAGTAAATCTGATATATTCACTTCTAGAAATTTCCTCTAACCATATTATCTATAGGTATAGCGTATAAACATATGTATAATAGAAATTAAAATCTAGTTAACTATAAAAACATGCCAAAAAGTAGCGCATTCTATGAAATTAGGCTTCTATCGCTATTTCTATATTTATCCGTAACGTCCGCATAGGTTATCTCGGAGTTTTGACCCCAAAACTTCAAATAAAATAAAAGAGCCTCAATCGCGATACCAATACTGTAATATAATTCGCATGCAAATTGCCTTATAAAGAGCACACGATAAGTTAAACGTAAGATTGGAATCACTGATATTAATTTAAATCTCATTCGAAAAAAACCAAGCCGATATGATTATCTTAACAGTTATCTTGCGATCCAGATCCCGTATACTGCAACGTATATGCGTGACGATATCAATGTGAGAGTGACCAAATTTACTGTAAGCCAGGCATTGGCACCATTAAGCCAATCCGCTAGCCAATAAGGTGGACACTTGACGTATGCCTTTCCATTAGGTTAGCTCGCAAGAAATACATCACAGCGAGCCTTAATCAAAGACGCGAAGAAACCGGCCAAGATTAATACGTGGACAGAGGGGAGGAACGCGCGGAATTGGGAATTGGATACAAGCCGGACATACAAATGAAGTCAGAAGCTTGGAAAAACTGATAGCTTTATGAGTTCTAAGAGGGATGCGATACTCAGGGAGCTAAATTGTAAAGAGTTATTTGACTCTAAATACACTGCAGTTCTTGATACAAGAAACGCTCTTGTAATTTATCGTCACCTAATTTTGAGCAGTTTACTGTTCAAATAAGTGCCACTGTAACTCCTCCAAGTCATAATTGAATTATCGCAAGGTGGCCGCAGTTTGGCAAAAAACTTAAAACTTTTCTAATAGCAAGGCAGATGAGACCCGCAGAAGGGTTAATTAAAACGAATGGACGGTCATCCGCGAGCAGAATGTCGAAGTTTAGCGGATCACCAATTTCAATGCTTTAATATTGTTACAAACTCAGCTCCGCGTTTCTTTAATTAAAATTAACGACGCAAAACTTTGACAGTCAAACGAATTATTAGTACAGAAGCAAACTTTTAATTAGTTCTCCTTCTTCCAGCAATACTTTTGTGCATTTACTTGTCTAAAGTAATTTAAATTAATTTGAATTCTTTTACGCCATAAAGTTTTTTACTGTATATCGTTCATGTTCAATTTAATAATCGATAATTATCTTTTTTCTGTTCCAGTCGTAAAATCATTAAGCTTTCATACAAACACAATGGGAATTCCAGGAGAAAGAAAAAATGTAAACCTATCGCTGATAATAACTGTTACAAGTGTTACAACTTCAATCAAAATTGTTATTCACATCAAAGGAAGAAATAATCTTAGATTTACTTTGCTTGTGTGCATTCAAATTGAGTTGATAAGTTTAAAATTATAAATTTCACGCCGGAAGGCTTCGTGTACAGATCCATGACAATATTTGACAGCACTACTACCTATTGAGCTTTATCGAATCATGCATGTCTAAATATAAAATTATCGAGCAGTACAGAAGTTGGAAAAGTAATCATGGTACGTACCTAAGATGTTACGGTTACGGTAGCTTATGTTTCGGTAATTACACGTCGAAAAGTTACTTCGCACGAGTTACTGAAGTTTAATCATTTATTACGTATTTGCGACAGTTATGTAACTGTAAGCGACCACAATTACTAAATCAGCCGGTTAAAATTGTCACAGTGCGTGAATCGTTACAAGTGCATTGGTCCGCATATTCACACCTCATGAAGCCCCGGGGAGTAAAACCGGCTGGCTGGCTCGTCGGCGGCGGCGCGCCACCGTGGCCAGCTAAAGATACCTTTTAATTTGACCACTCTCTACCTCGGCGCCTACGCGCACCGACGCGACGTAAACAAATCGAGAGACGAGATCAATGAATATTAAGCAACCTCCGAAACAATTTCCAACACCATCTCAAGATAAAATAAATAATTCTCTCCAAATAAACACGGGAAAAGGAACACTGATTGCTTCATAAATTGTCAAAATGTTGCCATGTGCCAATGAGCTTTGCCAATCGGTTTTGGTTGGAATAATGAATTACATGTGGCAAATTGGCAAATAAATAAGTCTTATTTTTTTATAAATTCCTCGTATGACATTCAGGAAAGTAATTGAGATATATGAGATGGGAGATAAATATTTCAGGTATTTGTTTAAATTCGAAATATGTACCTCTATCTCATATAAATATATTACTATATATCTATACATTATATTTACGAGCTGTATTACTAGGTATAAAATAAAATAGAGAGATTATTAATTATTTAGGTATGTGACTACAAAGCTAGTAAAATAGAACAAAAAGTTTTAATCTTTATTGTAGGTACACTCGAGAATACTAAAAACATGCGCTAGCTTTTAAAAAAGTGAATGAGACATTGCAAACTATTTTGCAGTTCAGTAAAAAACTGTGTGATTGTTATGGAAACATGTTTTTATATACCTATAATAAAGAGAGCCTTGTTCTTCTTCTTATAATTAAAGATACTAAATACATCAAACGTTTATTGGCATCATACAGAGATAGTATCATGTTTGAACTGAAATAAAAAACTAACACATCATAAAGTTTCTCAAAAATATTTTTATCTGATAATGTAATGATCGCCGCGCTCGCTGGAGGCGATCCTCTCTCACAGAAAACGTTATAGTGGATGTGTTTTATAAAATACCGTTAACAAAACGTACATCGATCTTGACAAATTGCTTACGCTCCTAATATCCAGACACCTCAGCCTCCGAGAAGATAGGGGTCTTTATCAACACTTACATCTACACTATGTTTAGATTCCGAGATAACTTGATCGAGTTGATGCGGGCGGGACCGGGCGCGGGCGCGGGCGCAACCAACGAACTGCTAGTGTTGCCACTAACTAGCGATAAAATACACATTATTATATTTGTATTTTGTGACACGAAGTCACCAACATCAAATGAATTTCTTTATTAATTTTCGAGACCCATAAACGGGTATAATACACGACATGGTGTTTCACCATCTAATAATTTATAATAAAGTCAAGGAACCAAGTATGTTGCCACATATAGCCTGTGTCTAATGGATACGAGCTATCGTAAATGTGTATTTACGGTGTTGTAACTTATTTTTATTGAACACATTAAGGTGCAGCACTATTCTGAACTAACTAGTCCATAGTGTCGATCGCGCCAACTCGTAGAGTCGCGACCGTGTCCCTCGCATCAATACGGTGAGCACAATCAATATGTTAATATCTTAGATAAGGCAGTCAGATTCCTAAACATAAAACATATAGTCACCGACGTGGAACAAGAGTAACCCACATTCTTGGTAGATACGATCATAAATATGGCAATCATCTCAACGTTGTTAAATACAATCTGATGATTTTTTTTTCTTCTTTTTATCGCAATATATGTAAATAGGCTCTTTGAAAACGAATAATATATAATATCATTGCTTAAATAGAAAATATTAGTAGTAATATGCGCTTGATTTTATTAAGTGTGAAACTGGTCTCGGGTCATAATATATACTAAGTTGAATTGATAAATGAATAATTAATAATTTTAGATTATGATCTCAGATAGGAGATATTGCATAGGATATAGAATAAGTTGAATAGATAAAGCTAATTAATAATATAATGTGTGAAATATAAATTCTTGTTAAATTTAAATTACCTTTTTAGGATTCCGTATCGAAAGGATGGCGAGATCCTTCACTTGTTGTCCGTCCGTCTGTCTCAGAAATATTTATCTTAAACCGTAATAGGTAAAGTTAGTTAAAAGTCAAAGGGGTCGGGAATAAAAGAAACGTGTTTTTTCGGCGTATTTGTACGGAATCCTTCATGTGCCACTTGGCCAGTTTTATTTTTAAGTAGTGTAGGAATATGATATAAAATTGCTAAGTGATTGAGATATGTATCGATATGAGTATATTATATGTATGATCCGTACAAAAACTTTTTTTTAAATCATTTTGTTTATGTTGACTTTTTGTACTATTTAAAAGTTCTCGAAAAATTAAATACCATGTTAAAAAAAAAATTATACTTACAAAGTTGCGCAGTTTTGAACAAAGAGACTTACCTACCCAAAGAGAGACGGCACTATTTTGTTTTTTTTTTACACATTTTGCTATATTTTATCACCCTCTATAGGGTGATATAAAATATGTATCAATGTTTCACGGTAGTCAACACTCCTATTAATGTATCCTTGAGTTGCTTGGCTTAATTAAATGGGTTACAAGCACAATAATTAAATTTCACATCCATGCTTGCATCCAGGAATATTTTTATAATAATTAAAATTCAAAATATGTACGCCGTAAAATCGTGATTGGCTCCAAGTGAAAACTCGTTAGGTCGATCGTAAAAGTCGACAATAATTAGGCGGCCACAACCGCGAGAACCGATATGAGCTGATTACGAAAGAAATACAGTCTTACCGCGTTGATTTATTGTGCACTGCGTTCGGTTTCATCGCCTTGCCTAACTAACATCGTACCACCATGTACATAACGTAGAGTTAATGAAAAGAAATTCTTTACATTTGTCTTCCTGACTATGTTAGAGAAATACTGAGTTGAATTATAGTTGTTTATAAAAATAACAAGCAAATCCAATAACGATCTCACCAAATAAACTTTTATACTCGTAGAGGCGTTATTTAATAACATTATTGAGTAATTTTATACAATCAACAGTTGATTAATAAATTAATCCTTAATCACTACTAACTCCTCCGTTTGCCTTTTAAAATAGCTATAAAAATAATTCATCTAACTGTTCGTTAGTGTGCGAAATTAAAGTGATTCTATTTAATTTATTTTAAGTCGATTTGCGAATACATACCACCTATTAGTATCAATTAGTTATTAACCGTTACCAACCTACTTCACATGAACAGTTCTGGCCAAAAATTAATATTACCTTCGTAGTGTTTTGCTCGATATACGTAACAACCTAAGAGTAGATATTCTAGCAACAACAGTTTTATGCTTTTTGTACGTTTTGGATTTGTTTCGTTCTTAGTACCTACTCTCAAGTACTCTAGCTGGAGCAAATTGTTTAGCCCAAGATAAAAAGATAGATGTTACTTAGCACTTGCTTAGACAGTAGTATTCCTGTCACTGTCGCGCAATTGTCAAACTTCAACGGCAAGATAGAGATAGGAACATGTCTTAGCCGAAGCTCGTGATAAGTAATATATATTTATGTCTTCTAAGTCTCGTATATTTAAAAAAAAATTAAAACCATCGTTCAATTTGACGTTTCATCTAGACAATAAGTCAAAATTTTCTACAGCTCACTTCAGCGTCGCCGTCGTTTCAGTTTAGATAAGTTGGGAAGTCACAAATGTTCAATTTGTCGTACATCTGTACAAATTTGCCATGCCAGCCTTTTTTATACAATATCAAATGCTGTAATGGTATAATTCACAAACATTGGCCACAAAATCTGCATAGCAAATTTATGTAACAAAGCAGGTACTAATTAGAATAAGTTCTCGCTCGAAGCCATTTCAATCTTCTAATATGATAAACGATTCGTTCGAGAGAGCAATTACGTCGGCCAGTATTAGAAGTAAAGCAACAACCATTAAGTACATACGGTATGCCGTGAAACCCATACACCATTAACACTTCGCAATTTGCTACAAACACTTATTAGCGGCTTTTTAAATAGTTTGTAAATCATGGTTATTTTTTAGATTGCTTGTTTGCCAAATCCCGTTTTCAATCACCTACAAAAACGATTTGTATATCGAGAAATACTGTGTACCGGTTGTGATTGCGATAACTGTCTGTTCTTGAGCAAAACGTTAGGCATGCAAAAACGTAACCAGGCTATTGTATGCTTTTGATTGTACGATGCCCAGTTGGTGGTTTGGTCCTGCTCTAGTTAATATTTTGTCGCCTACATTCGTCTGTCTTGGCGCGAGGCACGCGCTTGATCCCGAGGTCATGCATGCCTTCGTCTCACTGCTTTCTGCCTCGTTAACACGCTCATTTCAATCCACCTTGTAATGTACAGTAAGATACCGCATAATGTCGATGGTAATCGCCCCGTTAGTACTATTACTTGAACGCAATATGACAGACTATAAAATGCGAAACTTTATAAGCTCTCGCACATTACTACTAGTTACGTCTGCAAAATGGTTCTTGGTATTACGAGTACTAAGCACTCAATTAAATTAAGATGTCTTACTTAACTTCTAGAAAATTTACAATTACTACTAATTATTAATCAACTTAGGTTCATGGGATTAAGAATTAAATAAATAAACAAAGAATCAATATATTTTCAAGTAAATATATTTGCTCATCTTATTAAACGACGAATATTTACGTAGGAGCTTATGTTTTTTTTTAAGTATCATCATGGTTGATTTAACACTTTTAATTGTAATTTCCGTAACGACTTTGCTTCTTACGCTAATGTAAGTAGCATATACAACATAGATGTTTCTTCGGCCCATATAATATGCAAATCTTGATATAAAAATAGAAATAAATTAACCGTCGAAGACAGTAAATCTAGTAACTATAAAATAAAAAATCTTGAAATATTATCGGTATAAATGTGTCTTACAGATTTAATAGCCTCTATTTCTTTATTTGGCTACTGAAGAAGGTATATGTACTAATTTAAGTGATACTTAAATATTAAACAACATGACATATACGATGACTTTTTTAACATCGGTCAACCCACATGATTGTAGAGACTTCCTCTGTAAATACAATAATTGTTATTATGAGAGTTATCTCAATTGAGGTTGCAATAGCTAGCAACTTTAAGCTTTGGTTTTATCAGGTTTACGTACACGTAATAAAAAATATAACAGCAAATGTAGGCTGCATGCACGCTGCGTCACCGTTTGAAGTCTTATCTGATGAGCTTCTATTTGAAGCCGGTGACTGCGCTTGTGCCGCCCGCGATGTGTGTACAAGTAGGTATACGTCCGTTCCCGATATAAGATACATCGTATAACCAGTCAGTTCACACCTAACACTTAACAACCTACTAACTAAACACATTTACTAATGCTTAATTAAAATATCGATAACGCCGTTGGCTAAGAATAATTGCTTCAATTATGCAACGTATCATAAATGGCGTTCGATGTTATACATACAAGGTGAACACGCTGTAATCAAAAGGAATGATCAATAACGAAGCACAGCGCGGTAAATCGATAAAACGTCAGTAGGGCCTGTTGCAGCTCTGGCTGCTTTCGATCTAACAGATAATAACTAATACGCCACTAGATAGCCTCGGTCACGGTCACGGGGGTTTCAGTTTCAGTATGAGGTTAATCAAGTCAGCGGTAACTAGATTATGTCCTTAAAACTACATCACACGCTCAGATACTCGCCTTACTTCCAAGATTCAAGCACTAAACTAGACCATCTTGTACTTTGATCAAAGTAAATTTTATTTTATTTACCACAAATTCGATCAAATTTAATCCAGATTATTTTTATGGTAGCGTATTCGAAGACAGCGTGCGACTGCCGCGTGGCATGCCTTCCCATTACCTCTGGCGTTCCGAGCAAACCCAAAAATTGGGAGAAAAATTTGTGAATTAAAATTCCAGTGGTGGAATTTAACGACTAGGCGACATTGTATTAACGGCAGAAAAGTATGTTGTTAACCAATTTTTGGATAATGTACTGGATCATAATGACTATATTAGGATTAGTTAATGGATACAAAAATAAATTTTAGTCTATTGCGTTTGTTTTTTATTGCCTCCAAACTCGTGTAATTGATTGAAATGTGATACCTATTACATTAATAAAGATTTAAAATGATGCTATTCAAGTTTAAACCTTGAATTATTAGCTGTAAGGAAAATGTAACTAACAGGTTATAATGCAAGAAAGCTTATAAGATCAAAAATTTGAACTTCGCTTCATGCGTATTAACATCTTAATTATTGATCGCGAGAACAAATTTATAGCAGGTCTGCCCGAAAGATAATTTCACAAAGGAAAATAAATACGACAGAGCCACCAAGGCCATAATTAAGAATTAAAGCTCTTTCTGAAATTGTCACGAGAAGCCCGAGGAGACTCCTGATTTATCACCACCGAATAATATTTCCAGTGAAATTGAAAATGTAAATAAGAATTCGTAGCAGATTAATCGATAAACTGTGCAAGTGAATTCGTCGTAAATTGTGGCGTCTTTCAGTGTCGCTCCGTTATCTGTTCAAATTTAAAGTATACCTATATAATAAATTGCACTGTATCACCTACCTAGATCGATTTGGTGTAAAGCAAAACTTTTTGAATAATGGGTACATATGTATGCATTAAGGAGGGCGAGAAATTCAAAGTGAAGCGCGACAAGTTTGTGGTGCAAAAAGTGTTAGTGTGGCGGCAGGCGAAACGGGCGCAGTTTTTGTGGAGGCCGTCAAAGCTCAGTGTCGCGCGCTGCGTCGCCGTCAGCCACTCAAGTGCGGCCTCCTCTAATTGGACGTCTACCTGTTGCTTCGCCTTACTGTTTTTTTCACCTCCCGAGCGAACACATTTAGAGATGAGCACTCCACGCGAAACAGTTTTGTATTACACCACTAGGTAATTTTTCTTGTTTTTTTCAAGCTCGTAGTGTCTCTCTGTCCCAAATAAGCGAGATGAAGTGAGTGTTCAAGTTATTATATTATCTCACAAAAATTTTACTGGGTACTTAGTTTTTACTTAAATTATATGACTGAATCAGAACCGGAAAATGAAGAAGACCATTGTAGTACATTGTGTTATAAGTATTGTAAGGCCACAATTGTTATCGAGGGACATTCAAAGGCCAAGCCGCAGGCGAGGGCTGTAATGGCCCGACGTTAATAATTGTCGTACCACTCTTGTAACATACTGTTTTCATCTTACTTGTGAATAAATGAACAACAAAATGCACAATACATATTTATAAACGATAAACAAAATGACAATAACAACATAATTTATGAAGTAAGTTTTTGGGCGGCCGAGCTCTGCTAAGAACAGATGTAAAACGTGAAAACACGGAAGAAACGGGATTTTTTCCAGAAATAATACCCTAGATCGATCGATCTAGCTAGATCGATTTTTCGGAATTAATAAACCGCTATAATGTACATTTTATTGGAATCGTTGCAGGCGTTTCTGAGAAGACCTGTACACATTTAGCTCGAACAGGATTATCTACATATATAAAAAGCTACAAAAAAACTAGGTACTTAGTGTAAATAGATGTATACAAGATTGTAATTCATTGAAACAAATTCAGTTCCAACTGTCGGCACCTGTTAACAGGTTAAAGCCGGTAAGAAGAAGGAGCACAAAGTCAATTCTAAAAAAAGGTCATGACAAAAAGACACCAGCAACATTCTACCAAACAACGGCACTGGCCACGTTACAGTACGGTCCCATGATGATCGGTTATTTCAGGTTGTTTTTCAATCACTTATAACCGTTGAAGCATAGCCACAGCGTGATCTGTTTAGGGTTGTCATGAATAGTAAAAGGACATCCTAGTTTTCTTTTAGAAAGGTGTCATAAATTCTTTAATCTTATATGCGAAGAAAACAGTCAGGTGCGATCGTACTTTATTATAATTTTTCTTTCTAGGAGATGAATATGCGTACTAAACTTTTTGGTTTTTTTTAAGAAATGGGACTGACCCTAAAGGTGATCAAGTGCGCGACGCGCGACGATCCGACGCGTACGGCGATTCTCCACGCGCGCGCGCTGTCGTGCGACCGGCCAACCGCCGGAAACGCAGTGACAAGGAACAAAAACTCACTAATATTCATTCATACTTTTTTACCAGCACAGCACACTCAGAGGAACAGGTTCAAGATACCAAATACGAACATCATCCGATTAGATTTTTCATTTTATGGAGCACACCTCGTTGAGGTAGTTACAGAAGTTTCACTAAAAATATAATGTTAGCCTGCTTTTCTTATCCCATTGGAGAAACTCGCTCTCTCTAATGCACCTACATACTATAATTATGTATTAAGTACCTAGAAGGGTAATGCGATCCAACTGAATTATCAGCCGATTATAAATCTACAGTGTAGGCACTCTCTAATTTGATTGGTGGCAATCTGATCATGCGCATTTCGCATTCAAGAAATTGCCAGCAACGCAAGATGGAATCGGGCTCATAGCTATTAGTTAAATGATTTCCACCGAGTGTAGTGTATGTAGGTCCCGAGGTATTGTGGTATAAATAAGTTGGTTTTGACGATAAGCGGCGGGTGGTTGCACGATCGCCCCCGCAGCCGTGGCCGCCATTGTTTTGACGTGCCGGTTGATTTGTGCGCGAGCGGCGCGATCGATCGCCCGCGCCAATTTATTACCTTTCCTAGGCTCATGCGCTGGACGGCATTACCCGCAAATTAGAGAGAGCGGTTGTTCCACTTGTTCAAGTGATACAATTAGTTTACGGAAGATAGAGTTGTGATATGTTTTCTTCGTAGCATTTTGTGGAAATTGCTACGGGAATTCTCGTAGCAGAAATGAAGACTTCTTTATATTTGAAAACTATTTGCGGCATTACTCTTTTTGGTATACACCTAATGCAAATACTGTACTGCTAGCTATAAATGAAAAATGGTATTAATGTAGAATGGATGTAGGCAGGTATGTTACTTTAAGTCATACCAACTCATATTTTATACTTTTTTACAACAATAAATTTAAGAATAAAGAAGCAAATGATTTTGAAAAACGACAGGAAAAAGGCACACTTATCGTACTCTGTTGTTAAAACTTTCACTAAAAGAGTCCTTAATAAAGTCACAGAAACATTGTTGTTTTACAATTGTTAGAACAAAGTTGAATTGAGTCATCAAAAATAAAAAGGAAAAGTAATAAGGTTGAACACGTAATCTCACACGAGCCGATAACGGCGAAGCTATAAACCTGGCACTAAACCAGTAATTAATGTAACCAACATTCATTATACGCAAAGCTGTTGGTACTTGCGAACCGACCGAATGTAAACAATCATTCGATTAGTTATTCCGGTAAGCGACGCATTAACGTTTTTATAGCAGAACCGATAGCTAAGCTTTGATTAAAACTTAATTAAAAAGGAAGTTATAATACTGGACAAATAATTTCCTAGCTATTCAATATGATCGCCAAGTGCATGTCTAAATGAACCCGCATGATAATCTTGTTGATTTGAGTGACCTATCAGATTTGAATTGATTGAGAGGTTGCAGCTCCATATTAAAATGAAGAATATTATTGAGTATCTAATCTTAATACCTATGTATTAACATATTATACGTTTAAAGTATGCACCAATTTTCTGGCTACGACATATTATTTTAAAATAAACTAACATCGATTGAAACTTCTGTTCTTTAATCAATCACACGATACTCGCGACAGATGCGATTGAAAATCATAAATATTGAAAGTGGAACGCATGTGACACAGTTTGTACATAAACTACGAAGTCAGGATCCAATTTCAGTGAAATTTAATGTAAATGCATGAATTTTCCCCGTGCCACTCGTACAATCAGTGTCGAGAGCTGACATTTGCATATGCGTTGCAGAAATTTCAGAATAGCTGTTCCACCAAGCTTAACCGAGTTCAAAACTCGGAAGGCACGCGATCCTAGGAAATGTTACTGCCATGTGGCGAGATGTATCCTTGTGACTGACAGAACGGGACAAGCAACTCTCCAGAATCTTATATTAAAACGCATACTACATTCTTCGGATACCCGTATGCCACAAAAATGGTACGCTGAGTGCTCCGGTAGTAAGAAGCCCTATTTTAAGTGTAACTTATCTGTTGAGCATATGTTTTTGAAAGAAACAGATCTTATGAGCTCGTGTTATACTAAGTGCTTACTTAAAGCAGATTTATGGTAAAAAACTGGCAGGTGTTGCGAGCTGTACTCGATGGCAAATCGGTTGGAAAATCTTATCGGTATTAACCCGCGCGCACTGTGTCGGGCAGGAGTGACACCCCACATGTCAATACCTGCTGATGCGAGGGGCACAATGCCTCGTTGCCTACACTTGGTTTATTGGAGCGATTTTTATCTACCTGTTTTAAATTGGCTGCAAAAATAATGACTTACCTACACTCTCCTAATGAGGTACTAGAGAGAATGATGTAGTTGCTTACATCTTATTATTAATAAGATGAACAGAATTAAATTCAATCTCTATATTCAACAAATGAAATGTATCTGAAGCAAAATTTATATTTTCATTAAAACATGGATCAATATTTATTTAACATAAATAACATCTAAGCTCATATTTTACAGATAGAAGGCGATTCTCAGCAGCAGGAGGAACACGCTTGTCGCTTCGAATATTAAGTACGACCCGAATACGGCAACGGATCTAGTTAACGGCTTCCCAGTCTTAGTTCGTCCTCTGAGGCGTTCCGACTGATTGGAATGTCTCACAGACAACTGGAATAGAGAAAGCAATCACAATTTATGAGATGTGATACAAGGATGACGGAAAAAGTTGAAACAATTTATTACCTTTTGAGTCTCATTTCTCGGTGTCTGAAAGTTTAAAAGTTGACGTTTTAAACGCTAATCTGTCAACGTGGCGTTTCAACTACAGCAAATTTCTATATTCAATAGTTTCAGAAAATATCAATAAAATTACTAACAAAATAGGGATTTGCTGCCTTACTATAAAAGTCCGTACACATTCTTTACATTAGTCAGCCAGCTCATTTGTCTCGTAATAGCGATGTACGCATTTTACTTTAACAGAAAAGTTACAGTGTACGAGTACTTTCCACATATCGTACTAAACAAAATCATAAAAGCTTCACCCTCCCCGGCAATCGGATGAAATGAGACACGTCCCTACAACTCATAAAAAGAGTACAAAACGACACGGTTCGCTATCCTGACAATACGCAAAGAGTACGCATTATTTAACAGTGGTCCATAAAACGGAGAGACGCAAAAGTTGCCATCGTAAACGCCCGAGCTACGTCAAGTAAAATTAAACCCGAGAAACAATATTAATAACACAACAACTTTACTAGTAATAATAAGTATATTTAGAAATTTAACATTGTTAACTTTAAACTATTTTGGAATGCGATCTGTAAATCATATACCAAATATATATTATATATATTTTATAATTTACGAAACAAATGATAGAGCGTTTTATTTATCAAATTAAACGCCCTCCGGATATGCATTGTAGAGTTACAACATTAAAATTTATTTTAATTCGGCATAAAAATTCCGTTGTTATATTGTTTATTACGCGCTCTGCGTCAAGATTTTAAAAGTAATTTAAACATATCGAAATCGAAATTGAGATGGAGATGAAAATAAAGAACGAAACGTCCTTCATTATTCCGTTTTTATTTTATACTTCTGACTCGTTCATAGTCCAACAATTACGTCTTCGGATTAGAAAAATGCTAGTATCGTAAAGCCTTCAAGGAATGACACAACACAGGTAAGACCGGAATTAAAATTAAACCCACGCATTTCTCGCATTACAAGTCCAACAGAGTGCAAGAGTTTCGTGTGAAACCATTCATACTAGAGTTTATTCTTATTGCTTACCGAGACGGAGACCATGCAATGGCCGCACAAAGGTGTTTAACTTTTAATCGAGATCGGCATTAATGTGATCTTTATAAATGGAAGAAACTATAATGGGTGCATTTATACTACTATTACACTATTACAGGTTATCAAAGAGCAATTAAAGAGACAACGCGAACCGAGAGTCCCCACGACCGCACGCTCGATTTACTTTTGACTTCGATTAATCGTTCTTTTTGTTCGACTCCAATCTTTTACATTTGCATAAGAATGTTTGTGTTCACGGTATTGATGTGATAGGTAGGCTGATATTACTGACGAACCATACTATAAAGAATAACTTTGATAAAATATGAAGGTCTGAATCGCAAAATCTATCAGATTTGTTTGAAACCTATCAATAGACAAGAAAAAATAAATAGATACTTAATCAATGATCGAGCATTCCCATCGAAACTTTCATCCATAAATAAACATCTTGAAGAATGCAACGTATTTATATAAACGAGGCATTGACGCGCTGACACCGTTGATGAGTCATAACGCAAGTCATGCGTCTGCGGAGGAGAACCGGCGCGTTTGCGCAACTTGCGCTCGCGCCGGCGCAGGCGCGTCCGTGCGAACTTGAACTTGCGGACGGTCAAGCGCAATGCTACCATTCATAGCAAACTTCTGTATTAAAATATATAAATCTCTACATGCGGTGGGTTACATGTTGATTCATTCTCCACAGGCATATGAAATGAGAACCCAAAATGGTTTTGGATGCCCAAGGTCACTGTCAAGGTATGTTTTTAATTATGTAGTTACATTGCCGTAAAAAGAAGTACCTAATGTCACATTTGATTAACTATTGGTATAATATAAAGAGGAAATCCTCAACAAAATTATCGGAATAATAAATAGATCTAAAGTGATACGGTAACCTATAATTATGTACTTTAAAACATATGGGCGGAGCTACAGGCCGAGTTTCTAATAATTCCATGACCACTGGATTGCGATATAAATATTAATATAAAAAGGAAATAACAAGCTTGTCCAATTTGTAATTACTTTGGTAGTCGTTTTTTTATTATAGAAAAAGTAAAGTTATGGTGTAGTATCTACGCACAGGTAAGTTACATTCATTATAAACCACAAACTCCATGGCTAGGCCACAAAGTTAAGTAGGTACAGAAGGCCGACTCAATGCTTCACGATATAACAAGCCTGTGTGCGCGTCCGGGTATTCTGTACCAAGTTTGTCCAACATTCGACTATGACCTTAGTTCACCATAACCCATACACACCGTTCATGAGTGCATTTTAAAACGCGTAGTAAAATCGGTCATCTGTACCTTAATATTTTGTGACTTAGTCGAGTAGATACTAGATAAAATTTGCGAAATTTTATAGATATATAAACTTTTTACATCAGGGTCATTTAATTGTTTTGTTAATATATATTATTAATCAGACACAATTAACAGTCTCTTTAAAATTTTGTTCTTGTTGTTTGTTGCTTTTTTTAAAAAGATAAGTCAATTATAATAAAGCATATTAAACACTAATGTAAAGACATTGAACTAATAATTACTAAAGTTTCATTAATAAAATCATGTCCGATATGACTGAGCGCTTCCAACATTTAATCGATTTAAACCAAGTCGCCTTGACTTAAAGCCGTAACAGTCGAATGGGTAGCTACTTCCCATAAACTATTCTGAATGAAGAGAAAAACGTCGTCTAAGCAGGTCGACAGTGGTTCAGTAGTAGATGCGTCCGGAATGTCTGTCGGTTGTGCGAGGTGAAGACAAAAAGTTAATTAAAGCTGTTGACGGTGACAGTGCGAAGAGCCGCAGGTGGCTATGGGAAGCGCGGCCGTGCGCGTCGAGCCGCACCGAGACCAATCGCCGCTAATTGTAACGATGCCAATGAACGTCGACCGACACTACTCCTATTGACACTGTCAACCAAAATTGATCGTCAACACAGCTATGAATGAAAAATTTTAGACTTTTAAGTCAAAATAAAATATGTTTTTATTGGGTTTTTAAATCTTTAAAGATTGATTAACAGAAATAAGTTCAGAATTTAATAAATTTTAATCAAATAATATATTATTTGATGGTCGTAAATAGATATGCTAATTTAAGGCAGGATATTGAAATTTTTATGTCTCTTAGGATGGGGACAGTATCTATTTAATTCAGATTGACGTCGTTGTTTAGTGAGTTTATTATTGTGAATTGGAAAAAAGATAACATAAAATTTGAGTATTGAGTTGTATATACTTATACTACTTATATGTAGTTACTTTTCCTGATAAACTTTATTGGAACAATTCCAAACGGTAGAGATATCGATGGTAGAGAAAATCAAAAACCTAAGTAACAAAAATAACTTGTCCAAGACTTTTTTGTTTTAGTCCCCTACTTTCTGTACTACCTAATATGTACCTATTACTACTATACTGTTACAAGTTCTTTTTCTTTCTTTCTATTTTAAGTAGTGCTAATCGAAAGAAGATTAATAGAAGTGTATCTTGTGTCAATAAGTTTGAAAGTTATGTACCAAAGTAAGACAAATACAAAGAAAACCTATTAAAGAAAAATGACTTGACTATCATATAGTATAGTATAGTATCTTATCATGCACAAATCGCGTAAGTAACTCATCTTTGTTGTATGTTGTCCTCTGTATATAGCCTATCATATCGCAAATGCCAATTATCTCTTTTTCACAACAAGAAATCAGTTTCTTGAAGCTTATAACGGTGCAAACTTGCAGTGGCCGTCTCAATAAAGGTTTTAAAAGAATAAAATTACACATTTTTTACCATCTTAATCAAGACTGGGTAATTTTCTTTTCGTTCTCATTTCAGGCGGGAAATATATATTTCCATGTAAACAAAACCTCTTGAAGCACTTATGATTGCATTTAATAACAACCAAGGAATGGGTTGTATTATTTTACAACTTAGAAATTTTAGTTCCGTTACAAGCGACACCGAGTAATTGCGATTGTTTATATACAGTTGTTGTAAATCTTGTAGTTTAATCGTTATACACCGGTATTACGAGCCACACAATAAGGGGTTCAGGCATTCAAATTATTTCATTCAATAAAACTAGGTAGGTATGTGACTTTTTAGGGTTCTGTACCCAAAGGGTGCTAACGGGAGCATATTACTAGGCCCATGCTATCTGCCTGTCTATCCCACCTTTCAAGAGCTCATTAGAATTTTGAACACATTATCATGTTAATTGTCATGGATTTAAAACAACTACCTTAGTACTTTCCAATAAGTTAATGAAAAACAACCGATTTTCTCAAAACTACTTCTTTGTAGATTCCGCTTGTTGGCTTATAAAAGAAAGATCAGTTATTTCAACTTTTTTATATGAATATAACTATAGATAGTGTAGTTACGTACTCGTCCTTTATTGTTCGTGGTACTACCAAGATGTTTAGTAGTAACATCTACATCGTGCAACAATTATCTTCACGATACGACTGAATTGAGTCCAACAAGCAAGTAATATTTATCTGTTTTTTGGACTAATTTAGTAGATATTTTAATAGAGACTGATCCCCAACTAGATATTAAACTAATAAATATTCTTTTTTCGTATTAGGTTCGAGAGAAAATCATCCTATGTAGAGCTACGGAGTTTTTTAAACTACCTATAAGTAATTTATGCGAGCAATATTCTCATCACCCTAATCACCACGGCATTTTCAAATACTGATTATGGTTAGCTATAAAAATCTATAAATATCCGTATTTAAATGTATAATGGTGGACCGTGGGGACTCTCTTCACATGTCTGGGTACGCATGCACACATCTTTCGACGCGGCCATTAACGCGCCGGAGATCAATTGGCTTTCGAGTCGTGGGCGGACCGTTTCATTAACTATTATAATATAAAAGCAGTCCAAGCTGATTAGTTCCTTGAACGTCTAACGCTTTTGAAGCTATAATCGATATTTATACAAAAATCTTTAAAGGCGTGTCATAAGAGCTTCTCAACGTTACGGCATGTGGTTTTATGTTTTATTGAAAAAGAGTAGCATATGCATCAGATATAAAGAACACCTACCACGCGCTATAACAACAGAATAGTTCCAAGAAACATAAAACCGACACGATCTATAATATGAAGGCATAAATCCATAAAATGATATCGTACGACGCAACTTGACTAATGCATAGGCGATTCACAGAGAGTTGTATAATAGTCGGAGACACACGAATTACCCAGTAGCGGACGCTTATCTGATAATAAATATTATGGTCCATTCTTTTAGGCGAGACGGTCATTAATCGAGCGGTCGATAGCGCGCGTATCGCCTTACGAGCTGCATTGTTGGCCCAACAGTTGTTCCTATTTATCAAGACGCCAGTAATATTGTTGTGGCGCACACAAAGACTCGCGATCGCGACGCCCGGTACAACGCCGAGTTCTTTGTTTCATGACAAGCGACATCGGTATTAATGAAATATTAATCGAAACTTTGTATAAAAATGTGCCTACCAGCAAAACAACCTGTTACACTAACTAACGTACAGGTATTGTTGATTTTCTTTTGATATTTACAAAAGAAATTAAATAGGTCTATCTATTTAAACCATGATTTACAATAGGTATTAACGCCTTTTATAATTCATTATATCAGTTGATAAATTAATTCACACCTTTCATCTAATAGGTAAGTACCGTTAAATACAAATCTGGAGGCTTTGTGGCTCTATGACAGCCGTATTAGAGTCACGAAATCGTCAAGGTTGAAATGATTTGCATATAAATTACTTTCGTCGATGCGTAAATCCACGTGTTGCTCAGCGAGAATAGAGATTAATATGGTAGGTGTCCGTGCTGGCCGGGTGACAGACAAGTTAAGCTGACATCCGTCAACGCCGTCGGTCGTAATCGCCGAATCGAAGATCAATGCTAAGCCAGGCTTATTGAACTCTTCAACGGATTCGGATCAGCCCAACACGTTCCGAGTTCATCGTTCGTCTTGATCCCAGCCTACACTATCGAACCAGTTATCTTTTCTAAATCTGACAGCTTTAGGGTCACTGGACATTCACGTATGCAAGTGCCGTAATGAAAGTCGTTACGGCGCTAGCATTATTGGAAGTATTATTATCTTTAATGTTTCGACACATGGGCCGTTCGATATTATCGTCTCTTATCTCGCTCGTCTCGTTGATCAAGCTATCTTAATAGAGAAATTGTATGATTCCATTAGAAAAGAGACTTGGTAGAACATTCTAGCATCAGGACGGTGAGTGTTAGACATAAACTTGGAACTCATTCCATGAGATTCCCTTCAGTGTCTCGTCCGGGAACGAGTGGTCGTGAAATTTTACGATGGCTACTGACCTGCGTACCACTAGCTTTAGATGCTGTCCGCAATTATGGTATAATTGACGCGTGTAATCGAGACTGCCTGTGAGCGCCGCCGACGACTCACCAGCACTTTGTCAAGCCTTTTTCAGGAATTCTTTTTACTGCAAATTACCTAACCAACGACATCATTGTACTTTATAATGATCCGCAAATGAAGTTTCTTTTCTAATTTAAGCATAAGTTAACAAGATTTTTGCTTCTTAGGTGTAAAAAATGAAGTAAATGTTACAAATTAACATAGACAAGCGAAGAAAGTGTTATCAGCGCAGTTAGTAAATATTTTTTTTATTTATATCTATTTTCTATAGTAGTACATACCACATAACACAATAATTAACGTAACAATATTCACATTTTGCATTCCGAAAGCTTCAAACTTAGGAGACACACAGATACGTTGCCGACAGGAACTTTAAGGAGTCCTACGTTAATTTCAAGAAACTTTGCCTTATTTCAATTTACTTAATCAATTCACAATAGTAATTCTCTTTGATACTAGAAACATGTTTCTTAAGTTAACTCAAAGTTGGTACAGATGCAAGTAGCAAATCACTGAGATAACTGTTGATCATTCATTAATATAGATCATTATCAAATCACCGTTGAAAGATTAATGAAGCTGAGAGTGGAGGTAGTACCGGTTTTGTACACGCGATAATGCGTAAAGTGAAAAGTGAAACAGGTAGAAAAGCATGCTTATTATCGCGCGCTCACTATTCTTCTATTTAAGGTAATTGGGAAGTGGCGCCGGCGCTGAGGCAATAGCAGCACATAAATAGGTCCAAATTGTGTTTGTAGTAGGGTCGGGGGATGTTGGGAGACTGGCGAGGAAACGAGGAGCCGCTACGTATTTATTCTATTTGCCGAACGTGCCTCTCCGCCGCGGTTGCTGTTTGACGATGCAAATTTATCGCGACGCTTAATAAAACGCGCACCGACCTCATTGATTCGCAGATGTTGCTCATTAAGAGGCGATGCGGCGGCCCGACACGCTCGTCCTGCCGCTCCGCGACTACCTAAACCTGTTAACTCAACAAATTATTATGAATTGGCGACGTTCCGATCATATATTTATCGCGGTCCAGTACTAAAAGAATGCGGTATCATATGCTGCACATATGTATTTACATTCTTGCAAAGAAACCTTTCGTGTTGTAAATCTATAAAATGACTGCGTGAACCAGCAAGGAAATGAACATAAGGCGAACATTAGAAGAAACAGAAATGCCCATTGTGGGTGAACATAAACTGTAAGCACAGTCGTTCGATCCGATAAACTCCTACATCGGAGGTTGGAGTAGCTCGCGGTTGCGCCCGATATCGACATATTCGAGCCCTTCCTCTTTCACGAAACAATGAAGCTTGTTTGAATCGATTACCGAGTTGCGGCGCCGCTGCACACATTTTTTACACCATAAAGAGCTTGTTTGTAAAAATAGCAATTTTCTTGCTACTACGCCCTCTTATTCGAAACTGGCTCGATCGCTTCTCATGCAAAAACACGAGCAAGACGGAAAAAAGGAGACGAGGTGTTGCATTTACCGCCCGCTGGGAGGATCGCGCCTCGGCGCGGCGTAGTCCTTGCCGCCATTTGAACTAGCGCGTGCAATAGTGTCTGTATCTTGATACTACATGCCCAATATAACTACATTTCAATTATATTGTTTATATCGATTTTTGTAATAC
This sequence comes from Protodeltote pygarga, assembly GCA_936450705.2. Classification (NCBI taxonomy): domain Eukaryota; kingdom Metazoa; phylum Arthropoda; class Insecta; order Lepidoptera; family Noctuidae; genus Protodeltote; species Protodeltote pygarga. Next base: position 9,184,786 of record OW388257.2, on the reverse strand, counting down.
AAAACCACTTTTGTAGAACAATAATATAAAATTGCTTGTTTGGTTGTTGTTGTCACTGTATTCTAATATGTGAAGTGTCGTCGATAAAGTGGTGTCAACCATCGAAATTGTGAGAGTTGCAACGCAAGCGTAACAAGAGTTAAGAGCACGGTGGGCACCCCTATTGCAAACTAGCAAAGTAAAAAGTGTGGCCCAGCGGCCGGCAGTGCGAGGGTCTCGTCGCAAGTGAGCTCAGTTTCGCCTCTTTTAAGCAAGATCGACGCGTTTACCTCTGGCGCGGTTCAGTGCAAATTGATGGTTTCACCCTGTTCCATACAAAACGATCATAGCGTCTCTTTCGCACGTCGCACGCTTCAGACAACGCGGTAATCATTGTTTTTGAAACGAGAATAAAACGACACCCATTTCAAAGTATACACGGGACGGGAGAGAAAAACGAACACGTTGCGGTATTCTGATAAGTTTAAGATAAATAGCGCGCTGAGTTTTACCTGGCCTTTACTCGAACCTGTTCTTTTTTCCGTTCCAATTCTGCGTCCGTAATCTAAACTGGGGATCGATTTAAAATCATATGTAACGAGCTGCATTACATTCATGCATCGGTGTTCTTTGCGAATGAAAATAAATTTAATCCACTTTTAATTGTTGATGATAAAACTAAAATACTTTAGCTCATTGCCTAAAACCAGGTCACTCATAAATATAATTCACTCATACCGGGACCTTTTTCTTTGCGTCAAATCAGCGAGAACAATGTTTTTTTTTTCATCTGAAACTTTTTTGCTATTTGGCCACCTACACTGTGAAATAAGTCACGTAGGCATCAACAAGACAGGATGTGGACTCGTATCTAAGTTGTACAAGTACTGTGTATCAATCTACAGAATCATTAGATTAATGTCTTGACGATGAAAACTTTTCATCGCAGAAACCAAAGAACTGTAAATTTTCGATGAAAAGATGTTTCTTATTGAGCGGTAATTTATGAATACTACATCATTCGCTGGTTTAACAGTGTTTGTGCTGCTATTCAAATGAATTACCATGATTATTTACACCAATGAAATCATAATAATATCGGAAATACGAGTCGAAATCACAAGTCACTACTCACTACCCCCTTAGTTTTGACTTTTCATTATTTGTCATAAGTGGCGATATTTACAAGTATTCTGCAAAAAAAAACTTGAAAGGATATATAGTCATAAGAAAATAGACGGATGAACCCGAAACTCTTCGCAGCGCATGGACTTAGTACCTAATAGCGTAGTAAAAAAACATCCAGGATCTATATTTAATCATTTTTTACATTAATAACAACGCAAAGAGAAATCTTTGACCCGTATCATACCATACAATATTCTAAGAGCGTCATAATAAAGCCTGTGTCAGTAGTTGAAAGGTGAACACAAAGCGCATCTCATTTTCGGCAGCAAAGACAAAAGCGGTAATTACAGTTAACTATTATACTTGTGAAACATCAGAATCGTGCGTAGCAGTTCGTGGGATGTACTATACTATGTTATATTACAAAATTGTTGCAATAAAGTAATTAAATAATAACTTTTAAATGCATTATAAACGTTAAGAGTGTGTAATTAAGTTTTAAATTTGGATTTTAGTTGGAATTGCTGGAAAACCTTTACCTTTACTTTTAGGAAATTTACTTTTCACTATTTGTACAAATTGGTTTTATTATGTATTCTAGCATATATGTAAGCATTAATTAAATACTATCGGCCTTGCTACACAATGTAATAACCACGGTTTTTAACATGGACAAATTCAACAATCAAATTAAAACACAATAAATTTAAAACTTAAATTGGATTGATTGATTGATATAATTACTGCTGATTTATATGGAAATAAACTTCTAAGGTATTAAAATCTTTATCGTAAGGTTGAACAAGTGCGTAACTTTATTGTGGTTTGTTTTTAAAAGATGGTTGATTTGTATTGATTTAAATTGATGTGTTGTTAGTTGATATTTTTTTTTACAAAAATTATACCAACACAAAAACATTCGTTTTGGAATCAATGCCAAGCTTAACGAGTTCCAAATCAAAGTAGGTACCTCATAAGTCTTTGTTCCGATTTTTCGGGTTTTGAAGTCGGTATTATTTTTGTAATGTTTTTCTTCAATTTGAGTGGCACATTAACTCCCCACTTTTTCAGAAATCTGTTATGAAAAACACACACAAACAAAGGGGAACTAAATGTTACGAGAGGCTTGCTATCATACGATGAGGGGTTCTGTTCGTATCTCCGAAGTTCATCATCAGATCATGATAATATTTCTATAGAAACAATCGGAGAGCAGTCTTTTAATCAAAAAAATAATTTCTCAAATCGGCATACTAATCACGGTGTACAAACATTTAAGGAAAAACGCATCGAATTGAGAATCTCCTCCTTTATTGAAGTCGGTTTACAAAATTATATCAATTATATCAATTGCGAACTGTTTACCATATCCATCTCAAAGGAACACATTGTTCACTGCAATATTCTTAGGTGTCCGTTCTACCTTAAAGGTGTTTTCGTGTACTCCAATCGTGTTTCAATTGCGGTAGCGAAGTACACTGAGCGATATAATGTGGAGGTCGTGTTCTCACGTAGTCAAGTGTTTCCTACCAGTCCAGCACATTTCCTTTTTATTTCCAGCCAGTGCCTCGGAACTAGTATGAGAAAGCTAGAAACCCTTAGAAAGAGCTATTGGTGTAAAGATTATTGTTATTGGTGCATTTGCGCAACACTTATTATAATACTATAATAATTATCATACCTGGTTCTCGAAGACGGGGTAGACCAAAAACTAAATGGACGGAAGTAAAAAGAGACCTTAATGCCTGCAACGTTACCCAGGACGATTAGATGGATAGAGCGAAGTGGAAAAACTCGAAAAGACCCCACTATCATGTGGGAATAATATAATAATTACACAGGAGAGAGATTATAGTTATCACTTTGTAACCCAAAGGTTTGCTAGAAAAAATAAGATGTTGAGTTGAGCTTACCTTAGTGCATGTTTTTCCTAGTTCTGAATTACAACTGAAATTACCTATTAATATTAGAATTGTAAAGTTTGGGTATTTGTGAGTTTTAGGTTTGTAAATAGATGGTGAGTTTTGGGTTCGACTGCAAGGATCAGTATATCGGATAATGATTTGGTAGCATCATATTTTAATAGGACCATCTAACTAACCTAAAGCTACTATTACGACACAATGCCAAGTATCAAACATAACAATTATGCAATAAATAAGGCAGTGACCACAAAAATTTACTATAGATATATCTTTAAATGTAAATCAAATAAAGAATACAAACATAATATCATATTTTTATAGATCTTCTGTTTCTACAACGTTCTATCTACTTCTAGCCGCAACTATAATGATCTATTGCAAGTTGGCATGCCTAAGAAGTTATCTAAGGTAATGTATTCCGACAGACATTCCTCCTACAAGCAAACTTACAAACTATTCATGAAGGAAAATTAAGCACGCTACTGCTGTACAACTGTCTGAAACCCTTGAACTATACGAAATTTTGCTAGTTTAATGTCGGCTACACTATGACCTCGCAAAAATATCGATTGGAATGTTTTGATAAGTTGGTAAAGCTCGTAAAAAACGAAAGTTAGGTCGTACATGACCGTAACCGAAATCAAGAATACGTGCTTGGTTACATAGGTACTATCGCGGACAAAGCCGGTGCACCACTCTTAAGGTTAGAATCGCTTGCACCCGGCGTCTGAACGTAGCGATAGTCCCGTCCCTACGCACGTAGCAGCGTTCAAAGCATTTTGATCGCAAAGTTGTGCTCCGTTCGTGTCTGCGATAGCATAAAAAGTTTACAAATCTAAATGGGTATGGACTTCACTACTAAATTATATAGCTAAATATAAATATTAAAATATGTTGATTTAGCATAAATAGAAGTAGGCAAAACCTAAGCGTGCTCTTGGTTATTTTTTTAATACTACAAAACTTGATCCACATCAACAGACACCGCACGTAGTGTGTCTGATACGACACAGCACAGATATCAATCCATTTCGTACTTAAATGTGAACTTCATAGAGTTTAATTTAAGTTGCAGTTATTGCCGACAATCACGACCCGTGTCTGTTAGGACACGTTCCTCTCGCGATCGCTAAATATGAATAAGCTTATTAATATAGATACAATTTATGTAAGTAATCATATTTTTATGTCTGATGCATTACGTATCTGCCACGTATGGTGTCTGTAGTAGGTTAACGCTTCAATGGAATAAATGTATGTTCCTAGTCAATGTGATCACAAATGAAAAATTTAAGTACCTAGAAATCTAACTTTTATGGTGGCAACCACCTCAAGTTGTTGACGCGACGCAAGGAGTCTTGTTGCAATTCGTTTTACCACACAACCCTTTTACTAAGGCTTACAGCCAATAAAACCATAGCTGGCGGTGAGCACTCACCTTTATATCGTGCGTTAATCCTGCCCTAGGGGAAAGTTCTCAACGTACACAGCTACCGAAATAGGTTTTAGTTTTAGTGCACATAAGCGTTGTTATCTGAAACGCTGTTCTACGTTTTATACCATAGTTTTAGGATGGTCGTTGTTTTATACTGAAAAAGTTAAGTTTTGGCTTGAGCATTACAACAACTACTTACAACTTACTGAAATTTTAATACCTAAAAAGCTGACTTGCATAACGGCCAATGGGACACAAAGATAATATCTAGAGACACAAAGAAATCTTCCTAATGTGTCCGTATACCTAATTGACATCTCAAATCCTTAATTCCAAACGAATAAATAATCATAGAGACGGGTACGTGATAGTATAAATAGATCTTTTAAACAAATAAAACAGAAGAAACCGGTGCCTTAATAAAATGCATGAAACACGGAATGTATCTGGAATCTGAATAACTCACGATCGCGGTAAGAGAAGCACCTACACTTAACAAAGGGTAGTGTCAGTGTCAGGTTGTTCGCGTGACCACGACCGGCGGGATTCCTCCTCACTCATTTACGGGATCGGTTTACTTCGGCATTCCTCGAAGTCAGGGACGAAACTTTATTGGACCGTTGAGTCAACGGATCACACGCTCGCGTGTCGACACTCTCACTGTCGAAGAAGCTTACCTCGATAAGTGTTTGTTTAAAGCCTAGGTAAACATTAAGATAAGTGAGTTAGGAAACTCGATTTTTGAGTTAAATAATTTTAGTAGATAGGAAGTTCAAACTATTTTTTAATTAATAATATGTACCTAGTTTATTTTTTTAGTAATGTTTTTAATGTTTTGGTCTAATTAAAGCTGAAAATATTTTTTTAAATGTAATTAATAAACATTGTAAGTATATGTGATTTCAAACTTTTACGTAAAACTAAAAAAATTATAACATTTTTTTCTTGTTCTCTGAAAAGAGACTCCATATCAAGAGTTATGAATTTCAGGGTTTTAAACGGAACATAGTATTATTATAATCATAAGTGATCGCTACCCAACATGTAACATTTTTTTAATAATCAAGTCTAACGGCCGGTTTCTGAAAGGCGGATCAAATCTCGAATTAGCTGACACAAGTGTCACATTTTGATCCAGGATTAACTCCGTGTTACATCGATTGGGTTTCTGAAACGCGAATCAACTGAGGATTAGCTGATCTCGTGTTAACTCTAGATTTTTTATTTGTCTGGTCACCCAGGGTTATTACATTCTCTTTAGTTCACAGACATATTTATTTTCCTATCTTTTGTTTCTATCTAACGTATAACGTTGTCTTTGTCTGACGACAATTCAAGTGGTCACTGTCTAACTGAAAGCTAAAACTGTCACTAGCGGGAAGACGATTATTATTTAAAAAATTAAATATAATATATTCCGTCGCCTTCTATAATGTATAAAATGCGGCCTTAATTTACCAATTTCAGCCGAAACCTTCTTAATTATTCTGCATGCTGTTGTCTTGTGCACCCTGACGTTATCAGCTACTGAAATCTGAAACCCTCCTGAAGCGTAAAAATGTATAGCCAACAACACTTGTTCCACAGCGCTAATAAAGTTTTTGCGCTGGGTCATCGGTTGTAGATGTCCAAGCAATCTCATAAGCTGACACAGTACAGGTTTAGTAATTCTGTATCGAGCCTTGAACTCTGGTTCGCTGTAGTGTTGCAGGGGATTCATTCGCTCACGAATGACTCTAATCGGTACCAAATACTCCTCATTACTACTCAATGATACATCTTCAGCAGATAAATCTGATAGAGACATTTCCAATCTGCAAATTTTAATAATTATTTATAAAGATCTTGCTCGATAAGTACTTACTAAATAAATAAAAAATATATTTTCGCAATCAGGTCTAATTTGTTCAATAATCTATAATTAAATATATTTAAGTATAATGTAGTTACCTGTTTTTTTTCAAACGTATATAAACAGTATTACAATATATATAGCCTTTGATCCGAGTATAATCCTTCGATTTTCTCGAATTAGCGAAAATTCAATTTGACATATTGTTATTGTACAATAAATCATAAAAAACCTGTCCAGAAACTCAAAATGAGATAATTCGATATTGTGACACTAGGGTTAATCTCGGATTAAATCTAGTGTTACATTTGTCTTTCAGAAACTCAAATGGGTTTTGATCCGATGTTAATCCGAGATCAAATAATGATTTGCGTACCAGAAACCGGCCGTTAGTCTAATACATTTACCTTTACTTCTATTAAAATTAATCTACATTATAAACATGTATAGACTGATAAATATATAAATTAAATTATGATAATTCATTCGGTTATAATTTATTATGATTTTGTGATAGCTTTGTGACTAACCGATTACCAACTCTGAAGGATCGAAATCGGTATCTCTTAAGAATCGAATATTGTAGGCATCAATTTTTTATCCACAGGCCTGTTCAATTGTTAAAGTGCTTTTTTTACATTTATAAGTAAAACTATAATTAAATCTACACTTACAGGAAACTGAACAAGCTTCTCCTTTTTAGTAAATTAGTTATTTAATAACAATGTGACTCCGACGAGAAAATTAAATTAAACACGCACGAAGTAGCCGCGACGATAATGAAAGCCGAGGCGAGCGCGCAAATTATCATCCAGTTGGCTTCACTGGGTTACGCAAGACAATAAGCAAACAGCTGGCCCGATGTGCAATAGGTAACCCGCCCCACAATTCTGGTCGTTGATCATAATTCAGATAGGATACCAACTATGGCAAGCATTTGTGTCCGTAGGCCGAGAGGCGCACGACCGCCATCGAAAGTGAATTGTCGTGCCCGCAACAAACATGTCGCCCAACATTTGCCTGTAGTACCGGCGGCGTGACTAGACTTTCGCGCAATCGGACATTAAGAATACAATCGTAAATGACCTTACCGTTTCCAATCGATGACTTCGACATCCTACTAGTCGTTCACTCTTAACAGAGTGGTCGCGATTATTTGTGGTCCCGAATCCTAAATAGCAGCTCTTGCGATGCGTCTCCATTCGGTTCTATTTCTGGCGTAGTGAGAACATTTAGCTATGGTGGAGTGTGTACCGTATTCTTAATCTCTGAGTTCTGACCAATTCTTAAAGGTCCGACCAGCACTTTGGACAGCGGACGCTTGGAGCGATTTGATGCCGTTTTATTTGGACCTTCTTTAACGTAGAATAAGTATGTCATAGATAAATTTTGATGAATCTATCTTAATATTTACCGTTGAATCACTGCTGCAGTGATTAAACGGCAAATGTTTAGATATATATAGGTACCTAGTTATTGTTATTATTGTCAAGACCCGAATTAAACTTATTATCTTTATTTTGTATGAGATAAAACAATATTAAGCACTGATGTAGACAGTTGATATCAAATTAAAATCACGTAGTTCGAGTTCCAAATATTGTTGAAATGTGTTGGGGCACAGGTTAAGCGCAATATTTACATTATCAATTGTATGTCATCGGCGTCTTCGGAGAGATGTTTTCACTCGCGCGCCCGCCGTGTTACCTTTCGAAAGCGTTGACTCATAAACAAAGCGACCTCTGAACTTAATAACAATGTGAGGCGGGCGTGCGAAACGGGAGATGCACCCAGCGACTTGCAATAATTCTTTCGGGGCCCATCGAGTTGCTAGGTACATGACGTGCCGTAATTTAGAGTTGTGTACAAACGGCAAAAACTGTTCACGGTTAGCGGCGATCGCTAAACAAGATAACACCCCTATAAAGAAACTTTATTGTCATACTTCTGACCCACATCTGTTGTTACAACTAAAATGGTAAAGAACAATGAGAAAGTATAAATTCTTTTTCAAAACTGACTGCTATCGGTTTTGGTCAGTGTCGTAGATGGCTAACACAGGAACATAAAATATCAAAGTGCATTAACGAGACAAGGCCAACGAGAATTTATTGTTAAGAGAAAATATCGTTGCAATTATCTGATATGGTGGAAATCGTGACTTACCTGAGGTCAATATATAATTCGGCATCTTTGACATATAAAGGACCTTGTTCTACTATTGTTTTGGTCCATTGTTTGATTTATTAGAAAGAATTTATATCTCCCTATAGCTCAAACCTAATTTTATATTATAACACACCTTACTCTATGGCTGTGGTAAATTATACTTAGCTGTATAGAATTTAAACGTAGGTTTTTATGTTTTTTAATTAACTTAAGTATGTTTATGAAAAAGAAAAAATCTACAAATAGTCCTCATTTTACAATTTTTTAACATATTTAGTAGTTAGCTCTGTATTTTGATAATGCATAATTAGAATAAAACATCAAACTAAAAAATAAACGACATAGACGAAAACACGTTATAAAAAAAGAATTGCTCAATAGTGTTTCGACTACACTCAATAGAAAACCCGAAATAATAACCGCATTATCTTTATTAACATTTAAAGTAAAAATAAATCAAAATTGACAATTGAAGTAAGTTGGGGCGAGTAAAGGCCCTGTGTCGCTTGTGCGCTAGGTTTGTTACCAAACCGGTAATAGGCTATATAGAATGTGCACCAAAAGCATTTATAGGTATGTTGGACTTGAACATCATGTATACAAAAGTCGTCTATTTTATACGGGCATCAAAGATCGAGTAGCGATCCAGTTTACAGCGATACATAATTCGGAATGTAACCGGCAATCTGATGCACTTTGGTCTCAGAGAACTGGCACGCTACGTGAAGCTATTGAGCAATCCCGCTGAAACGCCACGATCCCCACCAAAGGGAGTATTTGTTAATACGGACACGATTTCGTATGGTTGGTATTTTTAGACACGTTCTTTTATAATAGTTATAATAGTGAACCCGTCTTCAGGAGCACCTTAGTGCAAACACTTTATGTTTAGTTCTAGTTTACAAGCAAGAGCACTTATAACGGGGTAATCTTAAGTATCTTAAACAGGTCTACTAGTACTAAAGGAATTTTATGATTCTCTCTCAAAGTATATCTTTAAATTCGATAAAATCAAGAAACCTAAATTGTCAATTAACTTTTACGATGCGCGTATACGATAAAACAAGTGGGTAATTTGAGCATTAACAACTTGACACCTACAAATTAAATTCGTGACCACAAACAATTTCAAATGTACACACGAATTAACAGAATGATAGGCGATGTTCCCACACTCTCCTGCCATCGCTAGATACTACAAAACGCAACGTTAATAGGGACAAAACATTTCCAAAATTAAATAAGCACGCACAAGCACGCTCTGGCGAGTTCAGTATAATTCGATAATTTACAACATTGAATCCGGCGCGGGCGCCTTCGGCTGTAAATAAGATTCTCATGAAATTCGGCGGCAGCCGGCGATTGTATCTTAGGCACGCTATCCATCATGCGGCGCTAGACACGCAACCATCAACCTAACTAATTATTTCCGACTGCAAGACACAATATGTCAATTAAAAGTAAAATCACCAGATGCCATATCAGTTATGACGTAGCCCCGATGAAACGAGATTCGTTCAACGCACCAATTACACCGTTCATGATTTGTCATAATAAACTAACTGGTGCACAATCTCATTAACGGTCAACTTGTTATTAGAAGTGACAAGCGGTCACAGCAATATTACCATCACTGCGCTTGGAGTGTATAAAATTAAGATAAAAGCAAAGGGACGATCCTACGCTTCAATTACGGCAACCCACACAATGATTAGACGAATCACTAGAAGCGCTGCGGCTCGATCTTGGACCGACTTGAGTTATTAAGTGCTAGCTTTGTTACAAATACATTCAACATGACGTAGATTAATGGAATAAAATACCCAGCCTTTTTTATAGTTGATTCCGTCCATTCCTTGTCAACATTCTAACTCCCGGATTAAGTGCAGTCGTTTATCTAAGCATTTACGTCCTACATAGTTGCTCTTTTATGAGCTATTTTGTGGCGACGCGTAACATTTTATTTGGGCTACTCTAGTCCGTTTACACAACGACACGGGAAATGGATTTCTGGCTCAACAGCGGCTCTGGATTGATGCCGTGATACTCCATCAAAGCGAAAAGATCAAGCTTTTTATGTCAAAGTCATTGGGAAACAATTGCACTGTGAGTAAAACTACAATACAATGTTATGACTCGAGTTGCTGTAGAGTGTAGATAAACGAATAAAAGGAACTAGTTGTTCGTTATCTCGAGTTGAAGGGCGACCTTCAACTTAGCTCGACCTGAATACTGAGTAGCGTAATAACAAGAGACACTGGGAGGTAAACGTTGGACGCTTTTGTATGCAAAAAGCGTTAAGTGTTAGCCGACGCGGTTGTACGGGCCGAACATTAAACAAGCGGTTGCGACCTAAAATAGGAATGGGTTGTTTGAGTAGGGTTCTTTCGCGAACGCAATTGTACTCGAACGTGTCTTGTTAGTGAATGCGTTATGCAAATACTGTGAAATAACTAACATCATCTCTTTGACGAATACACTACAGACTCTTTCAAAACCACAAGATACATGGGTATCGTAAAAATAATTACATAATTGTGAAGTTTCTTTTAAGGTCGAAACATCACTTCAAATTATCATTAACTAGTTTGTCTATAGGTTGAGAAATAATTCACATAAACAATTATAGGTACTACACTACCGTTTAAGAGCTATTAATTGCGTCAATTTGAGGGTGATTAAATACGAACGGGTACTGAACAAGCAATCAGTCAATTCTCGACAACTCTCATGTTAATATGATGATTGCTTTGAGCAGCACTACTGACTGGGTCGATTTAAAACCTAATTAAATAATAGCTTTAATTAATTGATAGAAAAGCGAAAGAAGTAATCGTTTTATTTAGTTTTGTATCTTACAGCCCGTATCTTTAAATCTTTTTGTTTATTTTGCTAGACTACATATATTTTGACCATTAGGTTGCGTCACATAGGGCTGTGCGACGATAATAAGCAGTAACCGAGGAAAAAATCCAGCAATAAGAGAGCTGCGCTGTATAAGGCTAGGAAAATGTAGTAATCCTATTGGTTGGTATCTCACACATCCCTCGCACAACGCAGCCTTAGACTAGACTTCGTTCATTAACGTTCTTCATTCGTCGTAATTAGGTTAGTATCGTGACAAGTTTAAAGACGCGTAAAAATTAGAGTTTCGGGTTTTTTCTTACTGTGGGATTTTTAAATTTAAGTTTTATATTATTCGTAGTAAATTTGTAATTAATATTTCTTGGCTATTACTTACTGATGATTTCTATAAAAATGCTGTTTTTCCGTTCGTGGAAATAGTCCCCAAGAGTTCCGAATAAGTATGGTGCGTTGGATTACTAAAGAACTCTGCTCTGCTCTGCTCTGAAAGATGCTAGCACCCGAACTAGGAACCTTTTTTTTTTGTAGAACCTATATCTAAGGCAACTGTTTGTTAAGCTTAATCCAGCTGTTTTCTTAAGGTCGTCGGTTCATCTGACTATCTGAACAATTATTAACAATATTAATCATTTATTTGCTTTAACAGCACAGTAGGTATCTGCATTAATGCGGAGTCCAGACTCCAGAACTTCGGAATCCTGTGTGTTAGCAGTCAGTACAATGTAAGTATGCGTTCAAACTATCAAGTTTCTAACGAACTACAGGTATGCTATAGAAGACACAGGCTAAAGTCTGTCTAGGCTAAGACATGTAAGACGCCAAGACCCTTATGTATAAATTGCACAGTTGGATATCGCAGTAACAATTTTCAGAGAGTAAAGTCATAGTATTAGTGAACATCAACATAGTTGAGGGTCAGTACAATGTTGTGTTCATTACTAGAATGTCGCGATGTACAGATGACCTGCGGCTAACACGCTCGCGACCAGCCACAAGCCACAACTGTTGTTTAACAAAACTACTAAACGCGTATGTTGTTTTTGTTCATTTAATTTCACATGTATTTTTTAATATTATTTACGTTTCGATCTCATTTAACTTTTTTTTTAATGCTTTGACCATAATTTTATAAAGTAGTTCTGTGATAAAATATTTTTTTTTAAGTTTTGTACAAATCGAGACACTATTATCTACAAAATATGTACATACTATTAAAATTGTTATTAAACGGGGATTAACGGGCACGTACTACCTTATTATTTTATTTTTCCGACGTTTCGAGCAGGTTACGCTGATCGTGATCTTAAAGTTCAAAAGTAAATATGTGCACACCACTTATTAAAATGTTCATGTCAAATTAAATCGTGTTACCTAAAATCAAAATGGCTTGTAAATACAAATTGAATGAACACTAATCGGGACTATCGGTCTCTTTGAAGTGCCAGTTAAAGGCTTACGTATTGTAAGGTAATGGCGACAAACGGCTTACCCTTGCAATCTTTAAATAATAATGTATCTTGCGATTATAATTTGATTCGAGTCAGCTTTTATGACCGGATAGGACATTGGAATTGTTGCTGTCTCGCTAAACGGCCCTCGTAAATTGTCGATTAAGACGGTACACATTTGAACGACAAAAGCCCTCGCGTCAGAAACGACCGCCGCGGCAGAGGCCGGTGCTATAAATTTCATAATTAATTTTATTATCGAAGCCATTGCTCGCACGTCGACTTAAAGCGAGATTTGCGATCCAAAGCCACCGCCGCCGTCCGCTTTATCATTAAACGTTCACGATACTTCGCGCGCTCCGATTTCATAATGTCCCTTAATGTTCTGTAATTGTTTGCGAATAAAATGAGGCGGCTGAAAGAGTTGAACACGCCATACGGAGCATCCGGGTCCTTATCAAAAGGCATTGTAATAGAGTTTTCTTTCTCGACCGCGCGGTTACAAAGCTAACTTCTTTTTCAAAGAAAAGTAATGAGAATTTAACTCAGCGGAAAAAGGCCGTCGGCGCTGGCATTTCGTGAGCAGCGATGGAGAGAAAATATTTTTTACATTATTCGCGAGGTTGAACGACGCACGTCGTCGTCGCCGCGATAGTCCTCGCACAGAGCACTCTCACAAAGGCTGCAGCCAGCGCGCCGTCGTCGCAGTTCGCACCCGCCTCGCTCTCTATTATAAGCTTAACGCCGACTAAAAACGGCTTTAATGCAACTTTATACCCAACACGGGTCGCGGGTTCAAAGGAAATTATAGTTTACGTTCCTAATTAACATAAAACTAAAGGGTAAAATTAATTAAACAAATAATTACGGGCCAAAAATGATTCTATATTACGGAAACATAGACAAATGATTTGAGTATCATGAACCTTTTCTGTCTGGGCTTTAGATAAAAGTCGTAGATAATCCGCGCGTGTTAATCTTAATTTAGACATAATAAGCGGTACATTGGAGGTCGCAACCAAAGAGACCTTTAACTTCGTTAAAGCCATATATGCTGACAGTATTGTAACCGCGAATGGTGTTCAGGAAAAACGTGACTTTCTTTAACCTGGCTTACTGTTTATTGTATACCAAGACGGAGAGCCAACGAAGTAGTAGCTTGGGATCCGGTCTATTAACTTGAAACATAAAAAGTTTAGAGGTGAGTTAGAATAGGATTGATCTTACAGGGACTATCGTAAAACGAAGCGTCTTTGCGCGTTTCAAAATGAGAGAAATATGTGCATACATTGAGCGCATCAGCTGCACAAAAAGGTACAATCTCGCCAAGATAGGATAACAAGATAACAAGCGTGGAGCGGCGGACTAAGACGGATAAAAACAAGACATGGAGCCTACTCGCAGACGTGTACCTTGTTTACTTAAACGAGGCCCACATTAAGTGCCTCCGGAGTAGATTCCGCACATCTCCGGTTCGCTGTGGTGCGCTACGATGCATTTGAATCACATACATATACCTATATCTTTAAGTTTGAAAATACCTACACACTATATAACTGATGAGTAGATATTTTCAAACTTATTATAATAAGTAACGTTATAGTGTCGAAAAATTAGACACCATAGAAAATCCATTGTTGCGTGCTTCCGAGATGCTAGAGTGGTAACGAATCTAAAATTAAAATTTTGAAGGAAAAAAATGTGAAGTCTATTCTAAAGTAAGATCTTCTAAAGTAGAAGAAGATATTCTAAAGTAGATCAATTGTCAGGATTTATAAGGGTACTGACTTCCTATGGCTTAACGTACTTTCCGAGGTATGGAGCAGACGATAATTAATTTATAATACGCATATAACTTACGAAAAGTCAGAGGTTAGGGTTCGAACCTGAGATCTCTCACTTGCTAGTCAACAGTCATACTAATACGCCACCACTGCCACTCGCGATCACAAAAGTGCTACCTACATTTCTATACGACTTAACAGCAAAATAACAAAGTTTATATTCAGTTCAGACATTGAAATTCAATGCGTGTGAAATATTCATGAACTAAACTAAATTCTAATCACGCTATCAAAAGATTTCAACGCATTACTATCGATTTACTTCAAAAACTTATGAATACTTTTAAATGAGTTCACACATAACTTTTTCATATTCCAACCACGTTAAGGTTACAATATACATAAATTATTTTAAAAGCGTTGGTGTCTAACATAATAGAATTCAGAATATCATTAAAGGTAACAAGTTAAATTTTTTGCATGACATTTATCTATCTAGCGACAGATTTCGTATCACAATCAAGTCTTATCTACAATGGTAGACACTTGCTGTTATAATGTGAACATTTAGATTTTTATAATGTCAAAACTATGTAAATAGCTTTTTCAAATCAGCCTTTACCGGATGTTAAGAATGTGCAAATAGATAAGTAGGTAGTAAGTTGTTAAGAAACCGATGTTTTATTCAAGGCATGAGTTAAATGTTTATCTATTGTTATCAGTATGAAGCGATCGTGTCATTACACACGTACCCTGCCCACGGCCGTGCGGCAGATGAACGAGATGCTGTGACGTTGTGCTTTAAAACTTAAACTTTGAGCGATTTTGTGTGAATGAATTTCACACTTTCACACTATCTTATTTACATAAGTGACGTTATAATTAATTTATATATCAATTTATTTCTTCTGTATCCTCTTTTTACAACAAATATCTGCGTAAATAGCGATAGCAAAAGAAAAGCGATACTTTGTTTAACCTTAATCAACGAAACACAGCCATGAATACGACCGCTATTATAATGCAGCAGCCTAAGTCTATTCAACTGATAAACCCTGGAACATAATGTCCTGGATTTTAAAAAAGACCCTACTACTTAATATGAACTAGTTTTAGAACGAAAAAGGATTTAATATTGTGTATTTATATGTATTTATAACATCTATTATAATCTTGCACCGCTAACCGCTAGCGCTTTCCACGTACTCTGAACATCTCGCACGCTTTAGGTACATTTTTGTCGGCCCACTCGCGTGACAATCTGATGTTTGTGTGAGAACTTACGCGCACTTATACAAAAATATGTGTTACTCATCACGGTGTGAACTTCCATGTTCTGAACAAAATACCGTCTTACCATAACACTTAATAAAACGTGCCAAGCATTCACGTGGTTAAGAGTTATGAACCATCGCTTTTATCACCCTGAAACATACTACACACGAGTGAGTACCTATATATACCTACTCCATCCATTAAGCGCTCAAATAAAACGCACGTCCCTCCACGTAATTATTCATTCAATTCTGATGATACCCTTTACACCTGTGAAAGTAAACATGAAATCTCACGAATATTGTTAATATAACGACAAAAGCCGAACAATCGCTCGTCAAACGTTAACAACTCCTGACATAATAGAAACAGACGAGTGCAGTAATCAACTCTAATAAGAAGGTGAGAAGGCGAAGCGTATTTATTACTTTAATGGAATATCAGCAATTAGGGCAACAGATAGAATCAGTAGCGCTGACAAGGTGCAAACGAGAGTGGTTCAACCGGATACGTAGGGTCGGCAACCGAACTAGTTGCGTTTCTCACCAAAAACTTACTATACGCGATTGTAGGCAGTACATCCTTTAGGTAAAGACCATAGTAGCATGTACTACTAGACAGATATTATTAGCTTTATTGGCGACTGTAACGAAATAAAACAATGCCGTCGATGAATTACCATAGAGAATGAGCGGAACGGACGGATTAAGTGAAATACAATCAAACAAGGAGGCGTACGTGCCGGGAATTTAAAATAGATAAAGAGAAGTTCCCGATTCGGCGACTAAGTGTGCGGGAAATTTGTTTGTCTCCGTTTTTGTACATCGCCATTTGCAAGTTAGATTAATTTAGTGTTCCTTAATTGGAAATTTCTAAGTTCTTCATGGCACCATCTTGGATAAGCTTTATTCACATAGTACACATATTATTTAAAGTCAGGTATTTAGGTAGAGGCACCTATTGAACTTTGAGTAAAACGACTGGCAAAATTGAGTTTATCTTCTTAAGAAAAATATACCATGGAAAGGCACGAACATAGGAGGAATAAATTGGTGGCGGCAAGCGTGTGAGTATTTTCACGCCAAACTACACATTAGGCGCTAAGGGAATCAGGAAGATTGTGACTACCTGAAGGCGCCGGCACCGTTCAACTACGCTGACTCAGCAGGGCTGCACTCCCGCGCAGCCGCTATTAACGCGCAACTTATCATTACGTCGCCGTCGCGCGCGCACTTCGCACTACCAAAAACACCAGTCATCCGTCCAATTCTGACCAATTAACGAGCCAACTGCAATTTGTAAGCATAAAAACCAACCAACGCCAACGTGACGAGATGTCGATATTACGTGTCCTTGTTAACTACTGTGACTTTTTATTTTTCGTTAAGATTTTGTCCCGTCTATTGAGAATTGAGATGTCAGTAACCTCGTGCGACCCTTTCAGGGTACAAAAAATATAACAATCTGTTTGGTGTTAAATTTAATCTTGTGATATAATTTTGATGATTTGATGCCATTAACATCTGGTTTTTCAATTAAACCGTTAAACATGCCTTTGTTTTTTAGTCGGTATCGGCAAAAATGTTGAGTATTTATAAATATGAGTTATTTCTTAATAGGTACATGAATTAGTAAATGTATATATGTAGCATGTTGAAAAAAAAAAGTATAAATACATGAACATAAATATAACCGCTTTAATAGCTTTGTTCAGTAATGGCTGATTAAAACAACAATTAATTATATACAAGATTTAACAGTTACGAACGACAAGAGGTTGTATCAACGAAAATTAGTTCAAATACTTTTCTTAAATACCTACGCCTCAAATACAAGCTCCTATCTCATACAGGGTGGGCGGAGATTAGAGGTTCAAAAATTTTTTTTAGATGCCCCTCTCCAATAGCTATTCGAATAACCCCCATGTATGTTCAGCGATTATTTATAGTTTAAGAGCTAGATTTTTTAAACCAATATTTGGGAAAGTATCACATGACTTTAGATTTTATTTTTTTTCTTCTTCTGCATTGTAATTCTTGAAAATATTTTTTGTTATATTAAGTCCTTATAGTATGTTCTATGATCCATAAAAAATCTGTCTGTCTAATCATCTCATAAGATGCCTAAAACTTTGCTCAAAATGAAAAAAAGTGCAAAATAAAATTTGTTCCAGATTTTCATTTAATCAATAAAAAATAAAAAAATGGTGGCAATGACCCCAAAGTAGTTTTAAAAACTCCCTCGGACTTTCAGCATTTCAAAATAATAAAAATATTTCCTACTTTTCGGGACATTATTTTGTGCAATCATAGTTCAAAGATGGTAAAGAGAAAAAATCTCAATTAATTTAATTATTTTCTTCCCAAATTTTTATTATTTGATAGCACTTAATTCTAATGGAATACAGTTTACATTAGATATAATACAATAACAATACAAAATTTTAGCAAAATCTGTGCTTAAAAAAAAAATTCTGAACTTTTAAATAGAATTTTATTAAAATGGTTTAATTTGTTGTAGATTTTTTTTCTGCCTTCAACTGCCTCTCCGTATGTCTACCACCGGGTTGTATCTTTTTGATTGCAATAATGAAGCTAGTGAAAATGCCAAAATTTATGGATTCCGATTTATTTGGCGCAAATTAAAAAAAATTAAGCCAATTTTCCTTTTGAAAGTGATAAAAGGTTGTTTCAATACATTATTTTCGTGATAATAATATCCTCCGGACCGATTTTGGTCACAGCGGCCAATCTCAAAGGAGATTAGCCAGGAGATATTATAGTGCACAAGTGTGTGCGCAAACACAAGGGTACTTTCTATTCCCTTACTCTCATACACCAATGGGACGGCAATCCAACACGAGACCAGAGAGAGATCAGGCTCAGGGCCAACGGCTTTACGTGCTTTCCGAGGCACGGAGTAAGTGATAATTAATTTATGGCACATAACTTATGAAAAGTCAGAGGTGCGCGCCTTGGGTTTGAACCTGAGACCTTTGACTTGCCAGTCAACGATTACTACCACTAAGCTGTCACAACTCAATGAACTTTTCATGATAAAAATGTATTAAAACAATCTTTTGAACTATCAAGTAAATGAAAAAATTAATTGAGATTTTTTCTCTTTACCATCTTTGAACTATGATTGCACAAAATAATGTCCCGAAAAGTAGGAAATATTTTTATTATTTTGAAATGCTGAAAGTCCGACGGAGTTTTTAAAACTACTTTGGGGTCATTGCCACCATTTTTTTATTTTTTATTGATTAAATGAAAATCTGGAACAAATTTTATTTTGTACTTTTTTTCATTTTGAGCAAAGTTTTAGGCACCTTATGAGATGATTAGACAGACAGATTTTTTATGGATCATAGAACATACTATAAGGACTTAATATAACAAAAAATATTTTCAAGAATTACAATGCAGAAGAAGAAAAAAAATAAAATCTAAAGTCAGGTGATACTTTCCCAAAAATTGGTTAAAAAAATCTAGCTCTTAAACTATAAATAATCGCTGAACATACATGGGGGTTATTCGAATAGCTATTGGAGAGGGGCATCTAAAAAAAATTTTTGAACCTCTATTCTCCGCCCACCCTGTATAAACAAAGACATTTCTTGTCTAAGCTTATCTATATAAAAATCAATTGGCAGAAAGGTATGAAAATCATAGGGGGAAGCTATTACTCAGCAGTGGAATGATTCAAGCTAACAGTAACAGTAATAAATGCCAGATACACACGACGGGCACGATTGTTATTTTTCTTAAATACACAAGTGAAAAGATTAAACCACTGTTGAGAAAAAAAATTGAATACGGTATTATATCTATCGACTCCTTATACGGTGAATTTAAAATCATCTAAAAATATTTACTTAGCTATTGAGGTTACGTACGACCACATGTTATTACTAGATGTATCGTAAATCTTTTGACAGCTGCTTTTATGCGAAGAGCGGCCTCTGAAGACGTCAGCCGACAACCAACCGAATATTTTTCATTGTGCTGTCATCATATTAACTGACAGTACACAAAATAATCTGCTATTCATTCAATATTCATACATACAATTACTTGCGAAAACTGCCGTTACAACAATACCATCATCTCAAACATCCGACGTTAAGCACAATTAAATTCATTTACACTGCATCCAAAGGTCTCTACACTAAACATGAGAATGGCTATTTTCACTTAATTCAATAGAGTACATTTTACCCACAGCGTATAAGTTTATCGAAGAGGTTATTATATGATCTATATACATATTCAGAATAAGATGTATACTATATTCTTTACAATTGTATACCCTTATGTACAAATTCCTGGTTAAAACCGTCAAAAACCGAGAAATCAGACACAAAAGTATATCAATTGTGACGCGTCACCAGCGTCCTTGCGGTAGTCAAAGATGGAATAACAAGCTAAGCGACAGATGTCTACTCAATTCGAGTGCTAGTTAATTGATAGGTGCCGCGACTGAGGACGAAAGAAATGTCTGCTACGGGACGTGTCGGCGTCGTTGGACGCGAAACGCTCAAAGCATTTAATTTACTCTAAATCAACGTGGGGTACGCAACCCGAGCCGCAATTAAAAACCAGTCGAACACAAGGCTGCAGGATATAATCTGCGTCAACACTCGCATTGACCGTCCAATTTCAAAATATTACTCTACGCGCCAATAAAGCGAACCTGGTAACGAGCAACGCCCAAATTAAGGGGCTGCCGAGAAACCAACCTTTAATTACTGTATCTAAATTTACATTCCGTTATTTGGCCACGAGCTTCTTAATCTAACAGTATTTATCTCATTTATCGCGTTTAATACGGCACACTAAAAAGTATTAGTTAATTTGCAAATAAACTATCGTTTAACAGACACAACTTTATTTTTATTTTAAAGATTTAATTGTGTTGTAAATTGAAATTAATAATAATCTTATGGTATAAGATATCATACATACAGATTCAATAGTAGGTATTATAATTTAATAGAATTTAGTAACAGGTTTCTGTATTCCAAATTCATATTAAACCAAATATCTAATTTATACACAAACAATAGCATTATAATTTAACAGAATTTAGTATTTCAAATTCATATTAAACCAAATATCTAATTTATACACAATCTAACTTGAAATACAATAAATCTACGCGAGATAGAAGCTGCCGGTTCGCATTAACAACGCAGAGATGATAACTGGAGGAGACACAATAGACAGAGTCAAAGTCTTGAGACAATTGGAAGCGTTGCAGCGTCAAATGAGATGTTCCCTCAACATCCAATCTCCCTGTTCAATTTGCTCTAAATCAAAGACACGCGCGCTCCTCCACCCGATGCCGACGGTATGCAATTATATTACTCGTAATTTTGCACGCATAATTATAAACGCTATCAGATGACAACGTGAACGATACACAGTATTTATCCTAGGGGTTAATTAATCCTATATCGCAGTTCGTTTTGTGATTCAATTAGCGGATTACGCATATTTGTGTTTAAGAATATTTCAGACAATAGATGTTTGAGGTTTGGAAGAAACATTGCTTTTCTACTTTAATGTCGATCTCAAACATTCGCTTTTCATTCGGTAGATATACTTTTGTTTTAAAATTTATGGCACGTAATGTTTTAGGAAGAAAATCTATATGTGGCAAAGATGCTTTATACAAAAAAAAACATAACGCTGGGTACGGACATTGCGAGGCTGCTAAAGCCACGGATCATTTTGCTGATCAATAATTTCGTACCTCGTGAGCAACGTCACAATGTCGACACCAAGCTGAATATTGTCAACATATACATTCACATAGTATTTGGTATAAGTATTTGTTGATTCATCATGTTCAACCAATTCATCATTCAACTTGTAGATACATGTCATATAGTCAAGTGAGCGAAGCCGCGGACGAAAAACTAGTTATTGAATATAACTTTTCAGAATTGATTCGAATAATAATAGTTTTTCTTTTAAATCTTTTTTTTCTTTAAATTTTAGACACTGGACGCATAATAAAAGTTTGGTTTTAAGAAATTTTTATACAAAACTAATTAATTAAGATTTTCTATTTATTATATTATATTTATTATTATATATTATTGCAAAGTATAAATCGAAAAATATTTCGCATTTCTTAAGACGCACACATTTATAAATAATTTATTTTCGGACTCACCACCGCGGTCGCGTTGCTTCGTGGACATCGATAAGGAAAACTCAAATATTTTTAACAAGTACCTGAGTTAATTGAAATACGGTACCTAACAACATTTCAATTAGTTTCTAAGTAATCGTCAGACTATAATAAAACTTATTTCTAAGAAACCCTAACGACATATTTCGCCAATTATACCAATCATATTTTTTACTAGGTACTTTAGTAGATACACATCAACAACTCAGCACGCACTGGCCGCTAGTTTTCATGCTTGATTTTAACTTAAAAGAGGTATTCTAAAGCCGTTTATTAACCCAGCAAGACGCATAAAATGGAAACTAGAAAGCGAAAATGTTAGAATTGTGGACAGCATAATGCCTTCTCCAGACAATGAAACCGTTAAACGGAGAAAATCTTTACAAATAAAACGTTAAAGTTAATTAAGGGCATCAAGTATTGCGTGTTAAAATAAATTTTAAACACATTTGTGAAAAAGGCAAATTGTTTAGAAAATGTTAGTATTGTCATAATAACTGCTATAAATTTTTGAATAGAGGTAATAACTGAACTGCAATTATCCTACTAACAATATATTTGTAAAAGCTTGTGAAGATGTTTGGTACTTAGTTAAAAGTAAAGCGTTGAACGAGCGAAGCCGCGGGCGAAAGCTATTCGTTGGTTTTAAAATTCCGGCGCATGATTTCGGGATGAAGTGTAGATATTTACATACAATACATAAACTAGCTCTCTAATTTTAGAATTCTCCAATTTTCTGGGCATGATTTAAAATTTTCTTTCCCTAAAAACCTTATTTAACGAATATTACGTACATTAAAAAATTTGCTAAATCGGTCCAGCAGTTTTTCAGTGAAGCGCTATTTTAACGAACAGCATAAAATATTTCAATCCTTTATCTAGATAGATACTTCTATAGATGGATTTATAAATAAAGCAAGAAGATTCTTAACCATTAAATATTCACGACTTTAAACATAAAATCTTCTAAAAGATCTTTGTGACTGAATGTAGGTATTACGTATACTACCCACATAGTACAACTTCAAAAATCAATAAGTAGTTGCCTTAAACACGTACTAAAATACAAATATCCGCATATTTTATTTCATGTCGTTAAACAACTTGTTACAGCTACTAAGTTAGTCCAGTCTCTTCTCATCTTACATTGTGAATTTTCTTTTATTAGGTACTTTTAAGAAACCAAGAAAACTTCAGTTTCCTTTTATAATCATAAAAATATAAGTGCAAATGAAATAGAATAACATTTTATTTCATTACATAGATATTACCATTAAATACGTCTACAGAAGAGCGCGTAAAAGGAATAAAATAAAAAAGGCAAACGTATGTAAGTACAGCGCATCAAATTTCTTTAGAGGAAGTCATGTGGTGGGGTAATATTTAATTATCCCGTGGCGAAAACGCAAGGCGGGGTCGCAGTGACCCCTCCCGTAAACAAAATGGCCGCCGACGTTACAATTACATTCCTTTATCAACCCGCGGAAGTCGCCACTTTAATATTTAGAAGTTGAAATATTTAAATGGATGATTTTTTAAAACTTTTGCATTTATTTAATACGAGTGATCGAAATCGGACCGTAATTCGTAATAAACTTAATCTTAAACTCCTTCGTGCTCGCAATATTCTTAAAAATCGATCTAAAGTTTTCGCCTCACTCGAAATTTTGACGTTAGGCGTATAATTAATTCGATTAAAGTACATAAGTAAACAGTCAGAGGAATTAAATTCAAAATGTAATTACATGTATTAAAAGGTGCATTCTTTCGATTCATATTAGACATACAATTATGACATGGTACAAGCTCAGAGCAAACAAAACAAGCTTTACAATTGGATTAATAAGCCCTTCATAAATTTAAAAAGCTTCGTCGAGGACGTGTGACATGCTCTTATTAAAACTTCAATTTGACTCCTCAACTAGAAATGAAAGCTAAGCAAAAGAAAAAGAGCTCTATTTCTTTAGAGTTAAGGTTGAAAGACGTATTGAAGTAGCGTAATCTTCAGTACACGATACTCTTAAGCCATACTCATTCTAAGTTGGCGTGGATAATCGCAAACCACCGCAAATGTGCCACTGACGCTGTCTACCGTTTAACTTGATGCAGATGCGATGCAACCCATTGACATTCATAATTACGTAAATAACCATGTGAACTAATCTGTTAATCTCAATGGCGCATTAACTTAAATACACTGTGAAACTTTAAAAAAATATGTAGAATATCTTAACACCAACGTTTTTAAGACGCTTCCTTGTTTCGATTCGATTTGTTGTTAAATTGTATTACGAGGGCGGTAAGTACAATTACTACGAAAGGACGTTAATAATTGTCGAGTATCCCTCCGTGAGACATATAATGCTTTTCATCATACTAGCAATTATAATAAATAACATATGGTACATGGCCCTAGGTTCGTATTTTACCGTCCTTTTTTCATACATGTGATGCCTTATGATACTAATAGAGAGATGAAGGGTGATATAGATAAGTACAAACACTACACATAATAATTTTTCCTATCATGCACTTACAATACAGGATAAAAAATTCTAGTACTTGTTATGTACCATGTAGCTACCATAGCATAAACTGCCCTAGTAACATCTACGAAATATGATTTATGAAAGACACAAAGTTATTTTAATAAAAATTCTTAACTGCACTTAAATAAGAAAAAGACTCGACCTCAGGTACCAAAATCGAAATATAATTCTCCTAAGCAATTACTACAGCAATTCTAAATTATCACGACCACAAAAACGAAAAAAAAAAAAACATTTGAACTTCAAAAAATCTGACATTCTAACTGACATAAGATTTCGTTAAAAAATAAAACTGGCAACCGTACACGCCCGCGCCCGTTGAAGTCTTTTGTATAGTCGTCAAATTTAACTGTTGAGAACGAATCCACGATGTATTTTTTCACATTGCCGGTCATTCACTCACATAAAATGGCAATAATTTATACATGTAACTAAATAAATAACTCGACAGTTAAACGCTGAACATTTCCTATCAATCTTAATTAATACGTGCTGAAGACGAAGAGTGAATAAATTGGTGTATTAAAGGGCGCATGAGATATTTAATTATTGTCGATTCCGATCGACGCGGACGCAGCCTCCACTTGCGTGACAGGGACAAAAGGGACAATCTTAAAGAAGCTAACTTCTGAATACTGTCGTGCACAAAAGTGTTAAAAAAACAATGTTATGGTCATGCAATGATGTAAATCTCTAGTACATTTAAAGACACATAGTTACAAAATCATTTAAATGTGGCATTGTATTTATTCATGGCTATGTCATAGTTCATAGCTTTCCTCATAAATAAGCAAGCTTTTTTTCTTCTGCAGTAGTCTTCTTTGTGGTTTTAGAACAATACTCATCGTAAACCAGCCAGTGAGGAGCTTTGGTAGTCTCTAGGCACTTGACATGTGATGACTGTCTTTTGGTCACACTCTTGTTGAAGTGTGATGTCCTAACGGCACGAAGAGATGACCTCACAGTACTGCTCCTGTGTATAAACTGTTACCAACGTGGATAATGAAAACATAATAAAATAAAGACGCAAATTACACATTATAATACACCCATTCTTAGTGTGAATAGAATAGAATAATTTATTTGCATAATTATATTCGATTTATAATAGCAAAACATATACCACAGGCTACATTTGAATTTGGAATCATTAACACTTTAGCGTGCACCAGTACAATCGCGGTCAACACTTATGCGCGGGCGCCTCCCGCGGTCCGATTAAATGCTCGAGCGGTTTGTGTAATGAAGCGAGATAAATCAACGGCGTCACACGCACCCGCTCCCGTGACTCATGACCTTACTCGTGCAGTTTGTCATTTTATTTGCACTCGTTACAATTGGATAAAGTAATTTTGAGAAGAATCGTCGAGTCCTTCAAAGTGCGTGTACGCTTCGTATGCACACTTTGAACAACGCTACGACTCTAATACTCGATTTTGTAACTTAGATATTTTGTGTAAGAAGAGAAATGTCATACTTTCATAATATTCATAGTTCTTGTGTGACCTTTCCTTTTCAACCGTTTCGAAAAATATAAAACTGACCCAATATTTTGGTTTTACATGTATAAAACATACGAAAATAACCGAAAAGTGGAATTTTTTATTGATATAAATTATTTTAGTTTCAGATTCTGCGTCTAGATGCCTCTACACTGTGAAATCTAAGCAATCAAAACATTATATATTACGAAAAAGATGAAATTACAATGTGCTACTTTTCAAGTAGAATAACCAAATTTTTTTGATGGGAGGCTTCGGCCATGGCTTATTGCCACCCTCCGGATGAAACCTTGCCGCCTAGAGATTTTCTCGTATTCAGGCATGAGGTTTAGCGAAAACTATCTGGGGGATGAGTTTGGACTATACCGTCTAACTTTCATCCTTCTTCTTTAAAGAACTTTATGCTTCATCGTAAACCACATCAGCGATTAGTATTAGACGGTTCCGTGGTCTTATATTTTTTTAAATCCTATGTATGTGTAAATATTGTGTCAATGGGCAACCTTGAACTAGAAGTCAAGTCATATTTTAATCACTTAAAATGTGAGTTTTTTAGCCACTGCTGCAATCAATTTTATAGGTATTTTTGAGGGTAGTTAAACGTTTTGACGTTTGGTACTTATTTCTAAAAGTGAGAGGTAATCCTACAATCTACAATTTGGAGCATTGACAAACAATGGTACTGTCAAAACCCGTCTAGTAACTACGTGCTAGGGTAAAGATCAAGATCACTGCTATTTATAATTGAAAACTAGGCACTTTTTTACGTTAGTCATTGCAGAGACACTGAACGAGTAAAACGTGATGATAAAGTAATTATAAAGAATAAAAAAAATGTATTAGGTAATACCGTTTTATTACTACATTTGTATGATGGGCTTCGAAAAAATGTATAAATGGAACGCCCCTGATTCTATCCAAGAATGGGAAAGGTATGATCAGGAATTCGCTCACGTTTAATGTTATTGTTTGGTCTGGTGAACTATAATCAGACATTCAAGGCCGTCTAGAGTATTGTTGTCGTGTGTGCGACGATAGGTAGGTGTTATAAGTAGACGCATTTTTAAGATTTTTTTTCATGAATCGTGATTACCATTAGATCTTAACTGAATAGCGGTTTTAACTCTGACAGAAGGCAAGACATCAACCACACATTAAGAATAATTAACTGTTATTGCTAATGTTAGCCTGAAACATCCCACTGTTGGTCAAAAGTCTAATTCCCCATGATTGTAACACTTATTAACCTTAACAGTAATGATAACTATCCTATAAGAAGTAAAGTGGGTTCCAGTAAGCCAACTTGCCATATTCTAAGCCTTCATGACCGCCTTCGATTCGAACATTTGCGTTATATCTAAGCATTGATGCCGGTTATACAGTTTATTGATTTTTGTACGACATACAAAAATTTCGATCGTATAATAATTGGCAATCTAAATGTTGATTTAAATTCAAAAGCAACAAATTTTAAAATGCAATTTAAGATTAAGTATGTAGCCCTCCAACGTTTTAAGTAGAAACAATAAATTCATCGACACTAATTGGTGGTTTTCTCCCATTTATCAGCTCATTACATCACAGTAGCGCGAATAAAATAAAATATGTGTGCGGAGCGGTCCGTGCGCCGTGGGCAGATCATTCGCATGCGATAAGCGTCGGTCAGGCACATCGTAAATTCAAAGAGCAGGCCTTACCGAACTACAGACCTGATTGTGGACCTTAATCAGTCTGTTGTGTGCCTACTCGCAGACTCTACGAGCTTCATTGACTCTGAGTTCAAATTGACCATTCGCATCAAAAACATAGATCAAATCTCAATGGATTCAAGTCAAATAAAATATTTGACTACAAATTGTTTATTATATTTCTAAGCACGCATTTATCAATACCTAACAGTTATCACCCAATAAATAAAGAGCTTTATTTTTATGAAAGCTTCAGTTTCTCATAACTAATACGCTTATGTTGTAGACATCGTATCTTTAACATAATATTGTCCCGAACTTACAAAATAAAGTAATTATAAACCGGAAATTCTGCCCACTACAATATACATAATTGTAAATTATTATTCAGAAATATTTGGGCGTAATACTTTCACGAATTCTCATATCCTCATTAACATCCATAGACATAGTTTTATTAAATATATTATACCGAACTACTAAGCGAAGTCCATGCAGTTGTGTTCCAAATACGAATGTTTGGAAATGGATCCACAGTACGACTACAAATCCGAATTTATTCGAGCGGCTGGGCTTTGAAGACGGCTACTGCGTTGCATGCATGCAGATGAGCGAACAACGTTTAATCGTTTAATGGAGACTGCATTAATGTATCAGATTGAATGTTTATTTTTTATTCGAGAAAATAAAATTACTCTTGCCAACTGAGACAACGAAGATTGTTATTGGAATTGCAATTCGCATATTAGCGCTCTCACATTTATACAAAAGGTAACCTTTATAGTGGAGTGCCGTAAGACATAAAAATGGTAAAACCTCGGAATCCAGGGCCAGTCGATGAATCTTTATAGAACCTTTGGAAATGTGTTTTTAATAGTGTACAGACTAAAGTTAAAAAAAAAAATTTCACCGATCTCGATTACAACAATTATTTTTAACCAATTTTAAAAAGGAGGAAGTTCTATGTTCAGCTGTATGTATTTTGATTTATATGTTCACCGATATCTCAGTCAATTGTGAACCGATTTTGAAAATTCTTTTTTTCTTTGAAAGAGTACATATCCAAGTTGGTTTTATAAAAATATTGTCATGATCTGATCATGGACTTAGGAGATATGGAACGGAACTCCTCGTAGGATAATAGCAGAATGGTCTTAACAAGTAATATTGGTTAGTTAATAAGCGCAGTCGATGGCTGACAAGTAATGAGTAAGAGGGGGGAGCCGTGGTAACCTCCCCTCCCCCCGCCTTACCTATATCACTATCGAAGATTAAAAATATCGCGTGAGGTATCGTTTGAAAAGTCTTCTCATAAGGATTTCAAATATGAGCCCCTCGGGGGGGGGGGGGGGGGGGGGGTAAATTACGAGGGATAAACACCACTTAATATCGTGATATCGTGAAAAAAAAAAATATTTAATACCTACTTTCAAAAAATAAACCGACGTGGAGTCGGTTCCAAGGCAAGTTCTTAATGAAAAGGTAAAAGAAGTTAGAACTTGACTTGGAACTGACTCCAAAACTTTTTAAAGTTATTTCAAGCTTTTTAGTTCCTTTTGATGTCGTTTGTGAGGCTAATATTTGAAATCCTTATGAAAAGCCTTTAAACGATATCTTTTTTTGTGGCCTATGCCTTACCGGAAGTCCACTTACGTACGACCGTAACGCACGTACGGTACGAGACGACCTCCTCGCTGTCGGCTACAGCTCGCATTACGGCCGACAGCGAGATGCTCTGTTGGTGGATTGTCGCGTCGAGGGCACGCCGTTGGACCTTCCAAGCTGGACACTGCTCGAGACTGTGCTATGCCGTGTCTACAGCGAATCCGCAGTGGTGGCAAACAGGGATCTCTACCTTTTCAAACGATACCTCACGCGATATTTTTAATCTTCGATAGTGATATAGGTAAGGCGGGGGGAGGGGGGGTTACCACGTCTCCCCCCTCTTCCTCATTACTTGTCAGCCATCGACTGCGCTTATTAACTAACCAATATTACTTGTTACGACCATTCTGCTATTATCCTACGAGGAGTTCCGTTCCATATCTCCTAAGTCCATGATCAGATCATGACAATATTTTTATAAAACCAACTTGGATATATACTCTTTCAAAGAAAAAAAGAATTTTCAAAATCGGTTCCCAATTGACTGAGAAATCGGAGAACATATAAATCAAAATACATACAGCTGAACATAGAACTTCCTCCTTTTTAAAATTGGTTAAAAATAATTGTTGTAATCGAGATCGGTGAAATTTTTTTTTTAACTTTAGTCTGTACACTATTAAAAACACATTTCCAAAGGTTTTATAAAGATTCATCGACTGGCCCTGGATTCCGAGGTTTTACCATTTTGATGTCTTACGGCACTCCACTAAATATAAATGGAAATTCCAAAGGAAAATTCCGAAAAAAAAAAAAATTGAGATCGGTGAAATTTTTTTTTTTAACTTTAATCTGTAGACTATTAAAAACACATTCCCAAAGTTTTTATAAAGATTCATTGACTGGCCCTGGATTCCGAGGTATAAAGCTTACGGCACTCCACTATTACATTTATAACTAACAAAATATAAACAATAATGTAATTTTAATGTACATAAATCAACAATACAAGCGCCAACGTAGCGAAACATAGTTATTGAAATTGTAAACACAACAGATGCAAGCTCGTGGCTCGTGACTTGTGCACCAGTGAACTTTAAAATCGAAAACATTGTTTCGAAAATTAATCGATATTAAAGCCACGGTATCGATAGCATTTACAAAGCATGCACGCGTGCGGCAGAAGCATTGGCAACACAAACATCGCCCCACAATTCCATTATAACATTCTACTGCACGAGAAAATAAAAGGTCTCAAATTTACATAGCACGAGTGACCCGATCCCGAGGCACTCGACGGAAATTCACAAAATTCGCGACGTCTCTTTTCAGCGTGCCGGTGCTTTTAGCGATATGAGAAGAGAAAGAGCAAAGGAAATCGATGTTGCGGTTTAAGCACATGAGTAAAATGTCATGCAGAACAAAATCCAATTTCATTTTCAAACATTGGTTATGCGCGTGAGTTACAATGCTCGTGCATGTAGCAACCCGTACCTTTGAACATGTCGTAGCTGCAAAACGTTGCCTTTCAAGAAAAGTATCAAATAACTCACGTATTTAGCTTAATAGAGCTTCCCACAACAACATAAACCATAGCGTTTAGATAAAATGGAGATATAAATTTTGAATAAAACCTATAAGCCAATGTTGCAACTTTAATAGAATCTGGAGCAAACGTAATGTAAATGTAAATTTTATAGTGCTTCAAGGCTTAGATCAGGCATTGGCACTGACTAGAGATCAAACATCAAGATAACTGGCTTCGGTATGTAGGCAAAACTAGGGAAATCATGTTCAATGTTACTAATTTTAAGAATACTGTTGTTATAAATTAAGAGTTCGTTCTCTATGGTATATTATGATGATGAAATAATGAACTTTCCATTAAACAATTTAAAGCATACTCATAAGTGCCTATATGTTTAACAAGTATGAACATAGATTAACGAGTGCCTTTTAAAAGCAAATGGAACCTTACCATATATTGATTAATCGCATGATTCACATAATTTCCAAAGGATAGAAAGATAAAATCACCAGCGAGATAATATGAAATCATCATTTCAAAACGTAACCACTAAAAGGGTAGTAGATATTAGAACGACAAAGCGGACAATGTTATCTCGCTGTCAATCTATCGATCATGCAATTACCTATAAGCATTGCGCAAATGCACGCGATATTTTAGCGGCCATTAACCGGTACGCTACGTAACACATAACCATGGTAATTAGTACATAGACCGGTGAGCGACAGCGTGCCTAAACCGATTATATCCAGCTTTATCGCGGGATCGCCGCCGTGCTGCTACTCCAACAATACACGTGAACAGATTCCTGCGCCATGACCGAAACATAACAAACCAGACCAACAACTAACTGCACGAACTACGCCTTTTCGACGATTTCCAACCGGACATTTACGAAATACATGTACTTGCTTATCAATTGACGTTAATGCAACTGGTGTTAATGTACACTGTTTGATAATCATAAGTCTTGTACAACATGACAGCGTGCCACAGCAATGTAAACAAAACTAACAATGATTGATATGACTAACTATAACCAAACAAATAATATCAGAGTAAACAAGGTACCCTTCGGAAGTTGGTGAACGGAAAGGTTATACGGCAATATTTAACCGGCACCCTCGCCGTGCAAGCGAAAATTGCATTAACATTTTTTGACAGTCACTAGTCGAAACGATGACGAGGACGTTTAGTCCCAGCGCTGACAGTGAAAAATTACAACTCCCAAGTCGACGTAAGCAGTGCGATCGCTCGATAGTTTCTAATGTATCGCTGCCAATCGCATGTTTTGACGTGCGGAATCACTTCTTACTCTCAAACACAGCCTCTGTTAGTGCAACCACGCTTAGTCATCACTAGTAATGGACGCGTCACCCGAACGTCACTTCTGCAATGTAAATTGCTTCTGGTATACTTTGATATCCCTACAATATTCTTGCAAAGTTTCTAACATTTTAATTATGCAGTGCATGAGCTTTCAAGCAAATATCGCAACTGCGACATTTAGGCTGAGGATAGGATAGGCATTAGGATCGAGACTCGGCGAACAAAACCAAACATGATGTGGCTATTTTGTACGCGAAAATCCAGAGAATTTTCTTATAAATTAAGTTCAATCTCACTGATGTTATTATCACCATCCTATTCGCTTACAATGAAACCATACAAGTGCTTTTTCAGTATATTTTTAATTGTTTACGTGTCGCTGACTAATGTAGCCTCAGCTTTACATCGCATCGCCTAACGTCTGGAGAGCTTACGTTACGTAAATCCTATGAATAGACACATAAAATACTTCGTTGTGAACCTTAGCAAACCGCCCTACATGCAAAACTAGTCACGGTTCGACCTAAATGACTACTCGACTACTTCTTACTGCGACTGAGTCAGTGAAACCGAGTAATGAGCCAAATTATGCCCATCAACATCGACACCAGGTCAATTATGTTGCAAATGATGCCAAATCTAAATTTTTGAGGAAAACAACTCCATTATAAACAGATTTGGCGATGACGAACGCGTATAATATCAACATAAGCGTTATTTAAACAAAACAACTCACGTAATTATACGAAACGTTTCCAAAGATATGGTGTAATCAAACAGTAAATTACATTTTGAAGAAAATTGTATTCATTTCCTGTCCACAGTTTATATTGAGTCAGGTTTCATGAAAAATATTATGCCTCAATGAATAAGCCTAAGTAATTTTACCAAAATATAATAATAAATATATAGTAATATATATAATATATATATAAATACCAAAATAGATGTAGTAGATGACAAATATTTTCGTCACATTTTAATAAGCTTGTTGTAATAAGTCATACCTATTACCTGAAATACTACGACAAGATATGATTTCAGAATATGATAATTACTTTTTTATTAATTACTTTTAATAATCAATAGAAATCGGAGTCAAAAATCTTGTATCAAGGAGTTTCTAGTGCTAAATCTTATACTTACTCTACAATCGCTTTATCTCAAGGTTATTTATATTTAACTAGCTTTCCGCCCACGGCTTAACTTAAGTAGACTATTTCGATTTATTCAGTTTTTTAATCTTTTTTTAATCAAATCAGTATGTTGTTACCAATTTGATTTATTTTGAACAAAATTTCATCCCCTTTTTCCCCTAAAGGGGTTCTTTACCAAAAGCGCTATATCTGTATCTTTTTATTTCAGATTACGTGATACTTACTAATCTAAAAAACAACAAAATTCCTTTGTTCAATCATTCCTCGATTCTTTTAAGTAAAATAATCTATGTTAAAGATTTAAAGTGTAAGTAACACTTTCATCACTTTCACATCAAAATATATCTCTCGATATTTAAACGTCCAAGATAAAGTAATAAGTCATAAATCTGATTTAAGATTATAATTAGCTATTACTGACATAGAAATTAATTATTCCCATCGTTAACTAACAAAAGAAGAACAACAACAAATTCTTTTATCAAGGTCGTTACATCTCCAAACTTAAATTGCATACTTTATACGAAGAGATGGAATAAATTAAGCAACAATACGGTTCAATCTCGGTACAATTATTCGTGTGTTGAACAAGCCCGTAGGCTGTACGACAACGCGACGACGACCGCGCTCTCACGCAAGCAAGCAAATGCCAGCGTTATGAAACCGCTACGAGGTTGAAGCACTATGCTCAAACACCATTACTCATAGACCCATACAGTACTAATCCTTCTCCTTTCTTATACTTTACTTGCAGAAGCGGTAGAGGTCATCTTAAACTGGCAGCTGTAAGCGTATCGTTACATTACCGGCATTATGTTCCCCAAGAGTGCTCTATGTGTCACAGCGTGCTCCAGTTTTGTGGACACGTCAGTATTGCCGTGGGAAGTGGTTGCCGACAGTAATTGCACTCTATGTCATCAAATATTGTGAATTAAGATATCGCTATCGCTTCAACAATGCGACAAGCTTGATGTAATTTATAACCGCGCATTGAGGTTAACTGAAATAATGTATCTTAAAGTTAATATTCTAAGAATATAAATTGAGTCAGACCATGAAATCAAAGAACGTCCGCAAAATTGTTTAATTTAGTTAAAATGGATATCGTTATAAATTACAATCATAAAATTGTTTGAGCAAATCGATTTCAGGTATCTATAGAGCAAATGCCTGTGTGCAGTATAATTTATCATCATTTGTAGTTCTAGCAATTTAAATAGTTAAGCCAGTAGAATTAGTCAGTGTTTCAATGTGCGGTCTAGATATTCAATCAGCGTCGGCTTTGTCAACCGATACCTCGAGGTGCGCGTGCGCAAATCAATTTGCTCGCGATCTCGATAGCGTGAGATAGTCAATCTCTAACGAGCTACCGACCAGAGTACTATCTACTCACCACTTACTTTAAGTCTACCCATTTTAACGTTTAAATGTAATTCCTGCATGCTTTCTCATGTACAGGATATATACGTATTGCTATAAGAATTTAGTTAGGATATTTCAGAAACTAAAGTGATGATTCTCTTGCACATCGTACCAAATAAACACATCTTACCATAATTATCTTTCTTTTAAATACAGTTGCTATTCTTTTCAGACATCACAAGCATAAGTACCTAAGTGTGCAAAATTTATAACTATATAAGATTTATACTACATTTATGTAGGTATACAATTTATATTAAGCACCAATATTATTATTATATTGGTGCTAATTATTGAGTATAATATATTATGGTTTAAAATATGAAATAGCACTAATGCCGACTTACCTATAAATATAATTATACCTAACATGTAAATGGTACGCGGTAATCGGAATTGTAATAAAGGCACAAGTTATGCCTGTACATTATACGAACAAAGTTAATAAGTGTTAATAAGTCGTATGTGTGACTCGCCGAGTGCCATTCCTTTCAACTAATTATAGTTAGCTGACACGTCCGATGTCTTTCATTCGTTTCCCAATGAGTCGCATTTGCATGCAAAATATTTTACCGCCCATTACGATAAAGGAAAACTATTTTACCTTTAAACATTAAAGGCATGACATAATTCTTGAATTCAATTACCTCAAAATGTCATAGATTATAAATTTTCAATAAGTTGAACATTGAGGGATACAGCTGCCAGTCACTTTCATTTCTCGCGTGAATAGAATCAGTTCTCTCGGTGTTGGGGCCTTAATCGTTATGACTTACACAATTTCAGAACCAAAAGCTTTCCAATATGGAGACATTTAAATAATATTCAAATAACTATAATTCATAGGGTTGACACTGTTTTCAGATAGTATGAGTGATTAAATAACGTTGGAGTACTAAATAATGCCATCGACACGATAAGAAGAAGTACTAAATAAATCAAAAGACATGACGAAACATTCTACTTGGACGCAAATATCAGCCTAGATTAATACGCAGTAACTGAATAGGGCACTTACGAGAAACCTACCTACATGGATGTGTAATCGAGCAAGAAAAATGCGACGTCACAATGAAGGACAAAACTGTACGGCGAAACTCGAAGAAAATGATGATTCTTTTCACACGTAATCTGTTTACGGCTGAAATACAAAATTATCTACCGAACATATGAAGTTTGCTGGCGGGCAATCAATCATTGCGACTGAAGGGGCGCGGGAAGCCGCAGCCGCGAAAACCGACTGAAGGCACTCTTATGAAAGCAACGAATAATACAGCACGAATCAATCATAGATTTTGCGACGATCCATCATAAATTTTCATTGAAAAAAATAACCATGTTATAATTCGATACATAACGTAGGTTGATGAGGGACTTCCTGTTTATCTTTTGATAAGCACTTTATGAAGGTATTCTCAGTCTTGTTAAAAAATATTAACTCATCAATTACTGATAAACGAAACAGAAAAGGGAATCTGTTGCTACGTACCGCCGCCGCTGGGAGGCAAACCAAGCCTGATAGGTTATAATTAAATAACGCAAAATTCTATAAAATCCATTATAACGGTATTCATTGACCGGTGTTAAGTGAAGATAATCATTGTAAAATAATGGTGCACAGGTGCGGTACAGTAGCAATAAGCGATCTCACATGAGATTGAGCTCTCAGCCAGCGTGTCTTCGCGAATCGGCCAATTTGATCTCGCTTCCGCGAAAAGCGGCAGCTATTCCAAACCAGTCAACGCACGACAAGTGCACAAAGGGCGTCGGGACGTGGCATTGTAAAGTGGCTTTAAGTAGGCACAACTTCCTCTTCGAGTGTCGATACCTACGGGACGGAGCGGAGGTCGGCACTCGCTGAATCTGTGATTCACTTATGCAGGCAGGAAACTTAGTTGCTCAGGAAAGCTCGTGGAACGTTAGCACCGGACAGTTTCGTTTTAACATTTTCTCAATACTGTCGGTATCTAACTGCTTTATCTTATACCTGAATAAAATTACTTTAGATTTCATTCGTTGCATAGACATGTCAGATGTCTACGGGCGGCTTCAAATTTGACACTACTATTTGTTATATCAACTATTCTTGAAATTGAGCTTAGATTTTAATTTATTAAAGGTCGAGAAAAGATATACTTACAATAGCTATCGGAAATCTATGGTAAACGTGCTGCCGAGATGCAAAAGTTTTTTTTTATAGCTTATGGTAGCATAGTTCTAGGTCAAAGGGTTCTCCAACGATAACAACAGCTTCTAATAAATATAATGAATATGTGTCAAAAAGCAACGGTTAACAGCATGCCATTCTTTGTTTCTCATTTTGAAAATATGAAGACATGCCGCGTGTATAATCATGAGTACAACACGCAATATGCCTGCAGCATTCTTAAACGAAAGTTGTTATCACCGACACTACCCATAATTCAGTCATTATACTCTTCAAGTTTTAGTTTATATTGCAAGTACTACAGAAACTTGAGATTGCGGCAAATTATAAGAAAACACTGACAAAGCGCTTTCATTGCCAAGTTAGGCAAGAAATGTTAAGTAAATGTTTAATCTTTTATTATATCTCCAAAATAAATATTCTACCTAGAAACAGTAAAATCGCTGATTTCAGCCCAGTTGGCTAGCTTCACTAATTTAACTCGGTTAGCTAATTTATCCGCTATTTAGTCGGCGGTAAACGTGAGATCCATATCGCTTATTCTGAAGTTTAAGCTCGAAAGGCGCGCATCGAATTCGCAGCAGGCGGGCCACTCGGATTACATACACGAATAACAATTTACCTACTATGTTAATTATTTATTTAACTTGGGAAGTTTATCATTTTTATTAAAACCCATATTAGCGATGAACTCATATATGTATAAATAAACTAGGGTAATAGTCTGTAATATTATTGCAATTGATTTTCTTTGTTAATGGTTTATATTGATCGCTATATTTGTCAGTCATGGGAGAACAATGCAATTCCATTAAGTCTGTCTATTAAACATAGAAGGGATCATTATGTTATCAATAACTCACAAGATCGAGGCATATTCTTCAGCAATTCTTCGCTAAAATCCAAAATGTTAATGAATGCAAATCATTATTAATAAAATCAAGAAGCAGCACTGGTAGAACTCTGTTCAAAATTCTCAGATAATACTGTAACCATAAGGGGAAGTCACGGGTGTAATCGTTGCCATCTCACCGGCCAGTTGTGGTGCTGGTTGCGGGAACATTTAAATTATCGTGAAGTTAGATCCGCGCGCCCATAATCACACCGTTCATTTGTAAGCTAGCCAGCTAACAGTACAGTGCGGCCCAGCGAAAGTATCGCCATCAGATACCAAGGGACGTTCAAGTTCAATATTATTCAGAACTGAGAAAAACAATCGTGGCTCGTTAAATTGCGATAGCGAGTACGCGATTGTCCGCATCGAGTTCCTTACCTTATTCTCCTATCTATTGAATTCTGTACACAGTGAAGTATACACGACAGCCTATTCGCATTATTGTATCTATCCAGTTAGAGCACAGTTTGTATGAAACACGATCGAAAACACGAAAACAGGTACGTCAAAAGAGCAGTCTTAATTACGATTGAAGTTGGAACAGGTACTAAAAAGACCTTTACTGTCAATGTATCAATCTGAGGAGGTTGATAGGCCAGAGCGATCAAACCATGCTAATGAGGCGGACCGGTTAAAAGGGACAATTGCTTGCCAGCAACTGTGAAGCTATCTTTTAGACATTTAAAGGCTGTATTTCTTGCGCTCCTACGTGCACGGGAATAAGAATGTTGTTAGACGTTGATTAATCGCTTTCTAACTTTGATCACTGTTAAGAAATTGTGCTACTGTGTAGTGAATTTAAATTGAAAATGTTAATGTTGGCCTAAATAACAAAAATGGGTGTATCAAAATGTGACTAAGCAATGATTACATTGTTCATTAAAGTGGGGAGATTACAAATGGATGAAGTTAGATTGTTTGTTACGTTAATTTCCTACTAATAAACTTTAACTAACAGACTGCTTTGTGTCGTGAATGTCTTAATGTTGCGCAATGCAATTAGTGCGACATTTGGCGCCGAGTTACGATGACTGAGATAGTACTATAGCCTATATATGGCAAGAGATTTCAATCTAAGCTTAATTACCTATACGAAAGCTCTCCTATCTTAAACTAAGATTGAAATCTGAAAGATAAACAAAAAAACGCATATGGTCGCAAATTTTTTGAATGGAGAATTCCAAAGATAAAAATAAGCGACTAAAGCTTAATAAAATTATTGAGAAGATATTTCTGATATCTTACCTAGAAGTAAGTAAAGTTCACAGAATATTGCTTTCAGAAAGTGAACCAGTATAAAACAAAACTATTGAAAGATAATACAAGCTCATTGATCCGATAAATCTATTGCTACCACTATCTAGACAGAGCATACAAATACGAAATTGATTGCTTCGTGTGGCGAGTGACATTTCAGTATCTGTGAAGAGGCGAGTGCGAGGCTGTGCGGGGTACGGGGGCGGTCTTCACACTGACATTTGAATAGGTCTGTCTCGGCATGTACCGGCACCCACCGACGGCCAACGAAAGGCGACAATGTTCAACGAACACAGAACAACATTCCCATTCAAAAGAAAATTTATTTTGATTCAACGGGTGACAATAGTACACTTTATTTTTCAACATTTCTGGTTGTCAAAAGTTCTCACGTAGTTCTATAAATCTGTGAAAATACTAGAAACTGTATTAACACAATTCATGATTTGTTTTCATAAATCTGTTAGAATGGTATCTCACTACACTTTGATTTCTGCGACTTAAAAACTCATGTAGATTCTAGAATGGCCAATAAAAAGTAACCCTCTATTAAAATACATGCTATCTCTATTTCGTATATCATTAGTAAAAGAATAACTATTTATTTAAAGTTTAATCTTAAACAGCTCCAGAACCACCATGTATTTGTTTAGAATTTATTTTCAGATAGATCTAAAAACATAATTTTAGGTGGTAATCCTAATGTCCCCGATTCATTATGGCTACGTGAGCTTACATAGCACAACACATTTCAAACAATAAATGCGTCATAACGCTTCTGCATTAGATTATCTGAACGCGATACGTGTTCTGAAATAATGTTATAGCTGTGTGTCTCAGCTCAGGGATACGTGCTGATAAAATGTACTGAAGTAATGTTACAGAAGGTTCTTACGAAACATCGTACAAAGAAAGAAATCGTTCCAATATTTTTATCCGGTTAGAAGACACTCTAGCCCATTGACTAATTTAAATATACCTACATGATGTTGATCTGTATTCGCGCCATTTATTTAAAAAGATTACTACACCATTTTTACTAAACACGAATAAAAAAAATCAATGCCATAAACTTTATAACTAAAAAAATTACACCGATCTCAAAACATTAAAAAGCTAGAAATACAAACGTCCGTTTCCGTCCGTTCAAAGTCAGAGGCGTGCGCCTTGGGTTCGAACTTGAAACTTCTGACTCGCCAGTCAACGAGCATACCACTAGGCTATCGCTGACTAATAAAAAAACAAAAGTATGTGATATTTGAAAAAGCTTCCGACTAAACCGAACGCCTTAATGCGGTCTCTATTTCAGTAATGATTTCAAACAATCGGAACACAAGCAAATCACCTCATTCGCCGTGCATAGGTATGTAATGCGTATCATTCGAATTCAGCATATTTATGTCTGTATGAAATAGCTAATGATGCTGACATTTTACGTTATGTACGTGTTTAAATTTTAAGTGCAGTGACCTATGTAAATGTGAGTAGCAAAGCCTGCCATCCTCTCTAGTCACTGGCAGTTTCAGGATTCCTCGGCGGCTATGTGAGAACTTCGCCAAACAAAGTTTCCTGTGAATTGTTTGTATATATTTGTATAAGAAATGAGGAGCAAAACAGGAAATGTACACCTTTTTTGTCTAGATACCAGGTGCGAGTGTTTTCTCAGTAAAATATTCACTCAGATCTGAGATTAGCTATCAGAAAAAGTTTATCCCACCAAATACTCGTCAGGACTGTATTTACTTAACTGGTAAAAAATATTTTACAAAGACATTATATATTTGTTGGTATCCTCATCCCCTCCCTTGTAAAATTTCAGCCTGTAAAAAGCGGGTCGGAGAGGGCTAAAAACGGAATTTCAGCGTGCGTGCGCGCCTGTTTTAGAGTTCTTAGCCTGGCGCACTCTATGTATGTACATAATTTATGCGACTACTTTGTGATGGCTTAAAAGTTAGGTAGAGTAGGTAAAGAGCATGATCGATTGCGGTTGCGAAAGATCGACACTGGAAGCGAGTAACCGTATAGTTGCGGCATAAAAGCATTTTCCATGCCAAAAAACAGTAGATGAAATATTTAGTCAGTGTATGTAGGTGACTACCTAATAGTTCACAAGTGTGTCAAGTAATAACAGCAGCTACCATAAGTACACCCGTATGTCGCTTATGACACGCGTATGTCGCTTCTCGTTCGCCACATGTAGCGTACCTCGTGTCCTTATGATACGATAAAAAACGTGATCAAAAAGTTCCATTAAAAAACCTACCACGGTATGTGCACGTACAATATGTTAGGAAAATGATACGGACCCACGTGTCGTGTTAAAAAGGGTTACGAAGAAAGTGTTATCATCTGTTTTGAATAGCATAAAAAAGCCTGCCTTTAAAGTCTTATATTCATTACTTTTTTTACAAAATTTTGATCTTTAGTGTTCGCTTAGTACGCTTAAATCGTAATCGTAACCAATACTATAAATGCGAAAGTAAGTCTGCCTGTTCGTTACGTTTTCACGCCTAAACCACAGAACTGATTTTGATGAAATTTGGCATAGAGATGGATGGGATCGGATAAGGACATAGGCTACTTTTTATCCCGGCAATCCCACGGGGAATTTATGGGAATTACGCGGGTAAAACTGCGGGGCACAGCTTTATATATCTCTTAATAATTGCCTAATACCAAAAGAAAATAAATTACTTGTACAATGATGAATATAATTATTACTGCTTTAACGTTATAACTCGAGCAAATACAAAAAAAAAAACATAAAACTGTGCCACCCTACAATAGGACTAAATGTAACCGGTGTTAACAATACGTAAAGTCAAATACCCCTTTTGATAATATCAAAACTGACCGTAATAAAAATGTCAACAAAGCATTTTCTAAAACAATTGGGGCAGCATTCGTCATAAATGCAGCGGCTAATTCGTCCCAGTAACGGAAGCGTAAGGGCAATAAACATGCAAATACTCGTAGCAATACACCGGGTTAGTCCCGCGGGGTCCGCGAGGCCAGGGGGTCGCATTCACCACCTGCACCGCTAATTGCCGCGCCTCCTAGCTGTAAACAGTTACACCCCGCTCACAATAACAACGTGCGTATCTTCACACGCGATAAAATTGCTGACAGGAATTCGTTGATAGTAGTATTGGGATATTATAAGGAATCATTTTGGAATACGAATAGTGTTTAGACCATCGAATGTAAACAGAAACGGTAGGTCCTGCCAAAATCGCAAAGGAATATTTTAAATCTAAAATGAAAAATAATTTCTAGGTCTATAGGTACTTATAGACCTCCTAAATTGCTTCAAAATTATTTTAAAATTAAAATGTTTTTTTTCTGTGACAAAGTATGTTAATGACCTCACTAAGATACTTTGTAACATTCAAAAGTCAAACTTTTTAACTTTTCTAAAGTAAGTAATTTATATATTTTATGTTTTCGTTGCATAAAATCACAATACACTGAGCAGTGAGCACAATACGCAATACACAAAAAATGTTTGATAATTTATATTTATTTTTTACAAACCTCTAGTGTCTCCTACAGTCTTGTTTTTAATCATTTTAAAACCTAATTTTATATTACTACAAGGCACGTTAAACTGTACTGTAAAGCAGAACCACAAGGGTGCAAACCCTTATGATATTGAATAGATAATAAAACCTTTCACTATGTTGCAGTGAATCAATGGGCAGGCGTGACCTAACGCCGAAAGGCAAATTGCT
The DNA here is from genome assembly GCA_936450705.2 of Protodeltote pygarga. NCBI lineage: Eukaryota > Metazoa > Arthropoda > Insecta > Lepidoptera > Noctuidae > Protodeltote > Protodeltote pygarga. Next base: position 9,141,895 of record OW388257.2, on the reverse strand, counting down.
ATTGTTTATAAACAAGTCGCAGAACACATTGCATGAAACAATACACTAGGAAGTTACAACAAATTTGTATAGTAATAGATAAGTTAGCGGGGTATGCATTTCATTACAATTAAAGAGCATGGTAGTAATCGTATTCAAACTACATTACAATAAATATTAAGTATGCAGAATCTTGAATACATGTTTTCATTAAAGAAAATGAGTTTTAAATGGATTATCTAATGGGAACCTATCTGAAACACCAAGTCGCAAACGCGCGATCTTTCCGAGAGATTTGGCTGTTAAGCTTTTTGCAATCCTTAGCTATCGAGTAGATTACAGCAACATAATATAGCCAGATTAGTAGATTTTCTAGTATTATGTGACAGTATTCTCTTTTACTACTTCCAAACAAGCATACTCGTACATACAGTCCGCCTGATGGTAAGTGGTTACCGTAACCTAAAAACGCTTCCAACATATTGTGGGGATCTTGAGTGTTGCCGACCCTGTGTGTGATTGTAAAAAGAGAGGAGAAATTAAGGAAGTAGGTGTATGGAAATAAGGAAATAAGGGGATTGGGCCTATGGTGCTCTCACTTGCCGTTACAAATATAACAGTACGAACACAAAATTGAAAAAGCAAATAGTACCTACGAGCGCAATTTAAACCCGCGACACTCACCGGAGCAATGCTCTAACCAACTGAACTAGGTATCACTGTCCTAACTCATCCTCTCCCATCAAACACCGAGAAATGAGACACCAAAGGAAATCAATTGTTATTTGAGACGCCGTCTTTGCGGGAGTCAAAGGTTTCAAAATTATTATGGGCATTTCATGGATATTAAAAAAATCAAGTACGAATACTGTTATTTCACGCCGATGTACTATGATGCTCCCGCTACACCTGCGTCCTAACGAGTTAATTAACGCGCTAATTGTGTTTCTGTCTTTAGCAACCCAATAGTGTCCAACAGAGATAGCGTGATAGTTACTGCTTTAATTATCGCGTTAAGACCCAAGTGTAGAAGGAGAGTGGTACTGCCATGATCGAGTCGGCCTATTCTTGCGGATGGCTCTACCACTAAGATGACTAGAACTTCTTTATTATCTCAAAATAACTAATAAGCGCTCTCAACCGAAAGGCGAATTGATAGGTTGCAAGTAGGAGACTTTCCTAAGATGGAACTGTTTTATGCCAACCATCTTCTGAACAACTTGCTTGTAAAACTTGTTCTCTGAGACAAACTCTCAACTTCTATTAAAAGTATATTATTGAACGTTTATCACGACTAAATTATCAAAGAGACAATTACTATTTAAATAGCGTCTTACTATTTCGATAGAAACAGTAATTATGAACATGAAAAACCAATTGGAGGATGTGTCAATGGATATTACTTCCGTCACTGCACGAGAACGACTCTTCGTGCGTGCCGGTCACGGCGAACTTGTATCATCTTGTACCAATAGTGCATTTTATATGTCGACACTCCAGACACCTTTGTTATACAATTTAGAACAATAGAAATACAGACTGAATATGCTATGCGGATCTTGACGACTGCATTTCATTAATGCAGTAATAACCTGCACGAAGACAAGACGAATAATACAATGTATGTAACAGTCTGGTCGTAAAAACCTAGGGAGAAAATTGCAACTAACGAACTAATACAGCATTCTTCATTATTTATTTTACAGTTATAATCTTTTGCTACTAACTACTTCAAGTAAATACAATCCACCACATCACATGCAAGTTACTTTTGCAGTAGGTAGAGAATATCCATACCATGTTAAGACAGTCGTAAAATATGAGAATGGGACTCAATCTACGAGATTGTCAGCATAAACCACGGACATACGTGTATTATTATTGAAACACGTCGATTAGAAAGACTGGCCAATTACCATCCATAAGGTATTGTGGAGAGTTTAGCGCAGCGATGCAACCAACAATTTCTATGTCGACGGTATTGAGTTACGATGCAGCGAGCTGATGCTTTATTATCCGGTCCATCTCTTCCGCCCTTGTTGGTCCGCGATCACTCGTGTCGCCGGCATAACGGTCCCGCCAGATACGTCCGCATTATTAATCTTACCATTGTATTAGCCAACAACATCTCACAACATGTGCGCATTGATAACACTAATGGTAATCCCGCTTGTTTAATGCAATCAATAACTTCGATTACAGTTAGCTGACACCTCAAGCCATACTTATAGCTCGCCACTGTTAAGTTGATCGAACTGTGTATATGTTTAACATAAGCAAACTCTGGTGACCTACTATAAAGTAGGTCACTAAGTTTGCTTATAATATTAAGATGCTTTACAGAAATCTCATAAGGGTGTTAGCGAGTACTTGTGTAGTTAGAAATATTCGTCGCGTGCCCGCCCACCGTCATCATCCAGGCGGCGCGCACTGTTCACCTACCCTCTCTCCAATTATGATAACCATCACTCAAGGCGAGCGGAACGAAAGGGGGCAGGCACCGGTTAAAACGTAAAATTACACTTCAATTTTTACTCGTCGGCGGGCACACAATAAAAAACAAATATTCTCATGGCAAGTATCGACGAAACGTGACCGGCCTTCGTCAAAATAGTCGGCCGTTGTCTTATTGGGCGGCGTTTTACATCAGCCAAGTGCTAAAGTGTAAAACGCTGCAGTGAAATTTATAAGCTTCACGTCACGAATATTGAATAATGACTTTACAAATTATCGTCGTCAACGTGTATTAAATTATTTATTATCGCACAAGAACGTCATGTTTCGAAATAATTATGTTGACTTTTATTTTTTGAGCACTGAGGAACTGGTGGTTGTTAGGCTTTAATGAATTCAAGGTATAGCATTTCCCGATGACACATAATAAGTAATCATTTTTGCTCAATATATTCAATGGTCTCGAACACTAACTAGTGTAGCGTGCGTCAGAATTATAAAATATTAACCTCTCCTTATTTATATGGTGGCTCGTTAACTTAGATCGCCGAGGGGAGTGTCCATTTATATCTCGTTGTCGAACCATGTGTTTTTACACGGGCAGCGAGTGTTACAACAAATTCAACAAACGACCGGCCGTCATCTATCAAAAACGCTAACGAGCTCAGATGCCGCGGCCATTTACAATCACTGCGCAGACCAACTCCAATAATATGCGATGATGCTGATGAAATAACTTAACCAACCTCTAATTTACGGGTTAAAACAACGTCACAACATTGTTGCATTGTAGTGCAGTTTAATGAAGATTGTACAATTATTTACTCCGCAATAAATATACTAATAAATGCGTCACGTATTTTAATGAGGTTCTTTCTTCATTGTTCAGTTAGTAAAAACATAAAATGTATACAAATTCGCAATATTTAAGAGCTGCGTTGCAGGCTATCATTTAGTTATTAACATCTTATTAAATGTTAAATTAAATTGTAATAGCCCTTAATAATAAGCAAATTCACAATCGCGCGCTTTTGACTGTTACAACCTTAACCTGTATTTTTTACAAAGCAACAACATTTTAACAGTCCATTTTGAACCTGTACACATGACATGCATGTGCATTTTATTCCTCTACAAAAAAATAATTATTGATCCGCAGGTCTATTGAATGCGCCATATGTCCGCGTCATTATATTTATATAAATGAAACTTTCGGTTTTGTAAGGGAAATTAAATTATTTCGGTGTCTATAAAAGAACTCAATTTTTTATCGATTATGCAATTATGAAAGGTTCACCCTCTTGAAAAATAGTTTTTATATTATACCGTTTATTTAACGGTGCTACGGGTATCCGTGAAGGTGACTGGTTTTTTGTACAATGTACAATAGAAAAAAGTAAATAAACTTTCCAAGTTTTAATTATTTTCATTTAAACGTTTGTGGGGTTGTGTTTATTTTCATTAAGACCCTTAGATGCAATTTGGAGTAACCATGAATGCATCTTCAGCTGCTTACTGTTATAACTGAGTATATACTTTACATTAACTATACTAACGCGTGCTGATTTGTATTTAGCATCTCACAATTTTAAGTCTAAGGCAGAAGATAGGTATAGTGCTCAAATCATGCTATTTCATTCTATGTGGGTACGTAAGGTAGTGCGCAGGGCAAATCCTCAAGAAAATGACTGCGCGCACACCAGGCTTTATTTACCACAAATCGCTTTGAGACATTATTACCACCCATGTAACTCAGTTCCTAATTGAGGTGAAAGTTGTAGAACATAGTCTGCTATAAACTATACAAAATTTTACTAACGTATCTTTAACAAGGTTTAGCGAAAATGACGTTTGTTAAATCCAATACGATTGTCGGTTTAAAAGTTTAAATTGATCGTATTAAAATTTAAGTAAGTAATTATTTTTTAGTTTGGTGTGTACCGATAAAAACATTACAGTGCTTTCATTTCAAATATTTTCAGGCGAACAACAGGTTAAGAATTTGCCCTACTTTTTAACATTTATGTTTTTGGAGTTTATTTAACTAATGTATACTTCATGTCCAACAACAGCTAAACATACTAAACACGAAAACGAAGACAAAATACACTAGGAACTACAAATCGAATATAGCTAGGTACTCTAAATGTAAACCCACAAGCACAGAAGTCTATTTAGATCGCTGACCAAGGAATCCAGTTAGTTAATTACGCTGCGACAAGCGAATAGAGGATATTCTTTCTCATTACCGTAGCGTCGGTGGTTCTCATTAGGTGGGTATATGTCAATGGCGGCGTGTTGCATCGGTGGCCTCTCGTTTGTCCTGTCGCCGTGTGCGCTGGACATTTTTCACTGATGTAATAAATACGCGCGAACGCACCTGCTTCTGCACACTGTGAATTGTGACAAATAGTGGACGTCGTTAAACTGTGATTGGTTTTTTTGCTTTGGTGTCACTGGCAGATGTAGATCAGCAATGAAACAGCGAATATCTATCATATCTGTCACATGTATGAGTACAGATATAATGACGACAAACTGTTTTACAGTTTTCCATATTTAAAGATATTTACTAAGTTACCAGTGTTTTTATAAATAAATAAAAAAAAGAATACGTGTTACTATGGTGGGTTTCATGACAAATAATAAAAAAGCTTTTGGTAAGTAGCAATGGTGTATTAAAAACATCACTGATAACTTGTATTACAAAGACTTCTTACAGCATCCACACTTACCTAAGTGGGAACAACTTGGAAACTCTGAAAGCGTATCAAATTTCAATTTGCATAATAACGTAAAAGCTCATACGCCGATACAAGCTGGAGCACGCCCCACATTAACTAGATTAAGTCAACATTACGTGACGTATCTACAGAGCTACGTTTTCTCCTCATCAGACAGTACGAAAACATGGCCAAATGCATACGTGATGTAAGACAAATGTTTATTGTAATTACGACACACAAATCTTTCTTCGAAGGTTTTTGTTGTTCCCAATATAAGTTGTGTTTTGAATTAAGCATAAAGAATATTGACAATAGAGTGTTGTTTGTACGCAACAAATCCGCGGCGCGTCCGCAACGGCTGCCGCGCTTCCACGTCAGACGCGGGTGGGTGGTCCCAGCGGGTGTCCCCACTGCGTTTGTACAATGCCCATAATTCAGTGATTCGCGCGAATACTAACTAGCCACGCTTATCTGACGCGACATCCAATACTGTCACAGGAAGCACTAAAACAAACTTTGTCAATTTTATCACTAATTATAAGTAAATAATATATTCTGCGACGTTTTATGTAACAGGAAATATTAAATCTTATCAGATTCAAATAATTATAACATAAAGAACTACTTAAGGCCATGTTTAAATAAAGCATTCAAGTACTTAGAGATAAATAGTTCCATAAAAATAAGGCAAGTTTAAGAGTTCGTGTGATGATGAATTAAATGAGTTTGCGGTTAGTTTCAATTTGCGACGACGTTGCTTGTTAGGTAGCTGCCATAAAAGTGTTTATTAACGGCGCTTGTAAAATGACATGAATATATTTATGCCTACTCTAACGAAATTCTTAATTGATTTGCCAAAATGAGTCAATAACAATTCTATAGTTTTTAAAGTGATTTAATAAATTTAAAGTAATTTGTAAGTTCTAAATGTTCAGAAATTAAGAAAATAATGCGTAATAATGCGTTTGTGTCAATGAAGTTCGACCATAAAGCTTTACATAACCAGACATAGACTATCTTTACATAACAAGTAATCTGGACCGGCCATAGGCTAGGTAGATAGATACAAAGTCAATCAACTGCATATAATGGAATCATGCACATCGGTTACTTGACAAACACATCTCCTGCAGTACCAGCTTAACATGTTCTTGATATTAAAGTTAATAATATCTTCGTATTCAATATTTCATCACCAATTTTTATATTTACTTTTATAGCTACAATCAGTTTTAGTTTTTCATAGCCAACAGCGGAAGCGGATATTAAAACCTTGCGGCATACCTATATCCCGTTCCTTAGCTAATTTCCATTATAATAAATGTGTCGTGGTTTATAAGCTACAACAACATTAATTTTATACGGCACGTCTTTTAAATAATTTGTATAAACATTGTTCGTGGAACACATTAAAGGATGAAGCCATGTAGTCAATTTAAACCGAAGCTATTACCCATTTAATGAAGGATACAAGACAAACTAGCTTCGGAGGAAGCCATCACAGAGCCATCTCCGAGGCGCGAACTCACTTTAGTGGAAGCACATCGCCTACTTGCTAAGTACTTCGACTCATTCCAATGTGTAGCGCACGGCAGATAATACACTTAGCAAACGATGTTTGTTTAAAGGCAAATGCAGTTGTTACGGCTTTTAGTGCCTCTGCCTGCAAATATAACGCTGGATTAAGAGGTTTATAAACTTAGATCGTGTAGTGTGAGAGAAACTGCGCGCAATAAGAAAGTCAATTTAGTTCGTTAACGAGATTGGATGAAAGGCGGGAGGTTGATTAAGCTCTATTAGGAGCCGAGTTGTGTTGCGATGACATTCCGTAAACGAACCGCAGCAGACCGCAACGTCACGCGGCTACTTTGTATTAACTATGCGGCAGAGCATGCCATTTTTGCAAATTAAGTTTTCATTAACATTCATAGCATTTTCTATGAAATTTGTAGATGGGAGAAGGAAGATACAAAAGTAAGTTTTGCAAAGAAGTGGCAGTACGTGAGCTTGTTAACATTTTGTTTAACTTTTCCAGATAATATTGTAGACAATAACACAATTCAATTTAAATTAATTTGGGAAATGTAAACTGTCCGATTATTCAGCGCGTTGGACTTGTCAAACGCACATAGTGGATAGTGTCGAAGGCAGAATATTAAATTAAATTTCATAAATATCCATGGGCGATTAGTGCTTTTAGTTCTATGTGTAGTACACAAGGGTAGGGTTACTACCCTTGTGTGAGTAGATATAATGACACATGACACATTTACGTGCGCGTGTCACAGCAGCAAATCAACAAATTATTTTTGTGCATTATATAAAGCATTTATTGCAAACATAGATTTGCTGGCAGAGAACTCATTTATGAGTTAAACCTTGCCTTTGTGCTAACTTTTGTAATATCAAAAGAACATCAGAAAAAGTAATCCTGGTTCGTGTATACAATTTTTTATATATAATGCACAAACACTCAGACCAAAACAAGTTTATGTGCATCACAATTTTTTTTGTGCCGTACGAGAATCGAACGCGCGACACAAAGCCCAGAAGAAGAACCGACGCTACGCCAATTGTATCGTCTAGTTTGCGAGACTACCACTAAGAGCCGATTTCACCACTGACACTAAACGCGATCAATCAAGTTAAAACTCGGTTCAAGCGTTTAACTGAGTTCAGAACTACAATTTGCGTAGGGTTAAACTTAGATTTATTAAATTCGGTATTAAAGTAAATGGTGAAATTGGGCCTAAGTTGATATCCATTTTAACGTAGTGTCAAGTTGATGAGCTTTTTAAGAGGCGTAACGATTAGCATAGTTTACTACTTGTGACAAGTTCCCGCCCCCATAGTTCCTAAGTAAATAGGTACGTCACAGTTACAAAAAAAGGTCATAAAGGTTCCTTTTTACCAGTCTGAAGTACGAAACCCTAACAAGTACATATATTTTCAATTATACCCACATTTCATAATTATGACACTCAATGTCGTCGAAAATGTTGAGTTTAATTTGACGAACAAACAATTTTCTTACAAGGTGAGAGTCACGCGACGAAGGCAGATGTGTTGAGTTCTCGACCAGAATACCTGATCGGAGAGTACGTATATAATTGTTAAATTTGCATTCATAATGGTGGCTAACAAGCGCAGATTGCAATCGGCTAGTTCGCACCGCAACGACAAGTTGATACTAACATCGCAACCACCCTTCATTTTTAGTGGTGCGATAGTTGTGTATCGATATTTATATTTACTACTTATTATCATAATATTTGCATTTATGCTTTAAGTGCTTATTACGTATGGATCCATAGTACTATTTGAGTTTCGTAGAAGCTTTTAAATTACTTTCTAGAAATCTGGACAAACAAGACAAGATTAGTAATTAGTACCTATAGACTTAAAGCTTAGACGAAAACAGTCACAGTTCTACTTGCGGTTGAATATTTTTTACACAATAAAAACAGTAATTTAAGCATACCTACACTCTTATATATTTTCATCAATCTGTTAAACAGTAGAATAGACATATACCCGTATATCTAAAATACATTAGGTATTAATGTGCTTTACGAAATACTTTGTTTTGGTAAGTACCTACAACAGCAAAACATGTATGCATAAGTCGATATCGATAATATATCACTAGTGTACATAACTAATCGCACGACAAACGGGATGGCTTGTAGTTAATTACTGTTATTAGAGAAGTTGCTAGGCCCGCGGGACCATGGTCACCGATCCGGAGACCACCAAGCACAAAACTCATTCTAGTAATTTACACGTACAAGCACCAACGGAAACGTATGATTGAATAACAACATACACCACCAATTACCAAGTAACAATATTTATTCACAATCCTACGGTTGCAATTAATAATTTGAAGCGTGAATAAAGTTGGAACGAATTTTATTTTATTAAAACGATTCTCCTACTAGTGGGAATCGAAACGAATTGTTCGGAAACAATCCACAATGGATGAGGAATACGTATAATAGCGCCTACACACCAAAGACGAGAGCAAAGAAGCTCATATTCAAAACGCTCTTCTCTTTACAATACGATATCTTCGTATAAATTAAAATTCACGCAGTAAATATGAGTCAGGGCGCGAACATTCACTCCTACAATAGAAATACGACTGGTAATCGTTGTTAATCACCAAGCATGGACGAACATAAAATTTATTATAAGTTAATTAAATATGAGTTTATGTGTAAAAGAAACCAATAGATGAAGAAACTAAACGTAGGAGTCAGACGTATTTAAATTGAAACTCGACACATTTTTATAGCCAGATTGTCGTTAAGTTTTAAATTATGTATATATTATCTATGTTGTTCTTTTCAAACATAATGCGCGGCAATAAAAAGTACTCTGAAACTTATTTACATAATCGACACATGTTGCGCCGAAAACATTAAAACAAACTACCAACATAACAAAGTAAAAGGTCCCATAAGTATCACAAAAATCCCTCTGAAATGTTTAACTGAAAATATGAAAACACGCACAGAGATACAATTGCACGTGTAGCAGATGTGTTTAATTACTGACCCGACAAAATCTCGGAAAGAGTTGAGTTTCATAATGAACACAACGACCTTTCCTCAGGCAGCGATAAAGTGAATAAAATATCAACACGCTGCTAACACCCCCACATAAAATGATGGGACGCGAACGTTAATATTTGCTTTAATAAAGTTCAGACAATTCGCAAAAAAAAATATGAGTTCGCTGCACGAATTAACTGCTGGGTTAGGCTTTTTATAACATTTGCCGCCTGTCCCTTCATTATATTATTAGCTAAACAAAAACCCAAGCAGAAGGATTTAAAATACACGGCTAAACATGTCAAGCATAATTTGCAAATGAAAAATATTTTTGTAAGGCCTGATTACATAAATACCCGAATAATTAACCCACGAACTCTCACCTTCCATAGCATAAAATTAAAGCCCAAGTTGTATACTTGGGTATGGGTTCGCATAAAACACGAATTCTCGAAACTTAATAAGGACGTGTTCAAAAAGATAAGGCGAGTGTAAGGTAAGGATTACATGAAAGGTGGCGAGTGAAAATTTTGAGAAACGTGTGCGCCCTGCGATCGTCCCACGCAATAATAATACGTGGGCGAGTACGAATATTGATGTACCTCTTCGGTGCCGCCTTGTTACGTCAAACTTATAAGCATAATTGAATTAACATTTAATATAATGTGTCGATGTGTAGTGAATTGTTGATCTGTGACTTTAAATATTCTTGGTTTAGTCCAATCGATTAGGAAATTCTTTGTATCGATACGCTTTCACTAATTTCTCGGTCGCTGAAACTTTGCAGTATGATTAAGTAATGTAAAAATGTGATCTAAGATTTTTTTTGTCTGATAGTCCAGTCATTTGGTAGTTTTACCTGGAAAGTTTTTAGGGAGTCATGAAAATTGGTATCTTTATAGATTTTGATGTGCTCTTTCCGAATTTTGACTTTGCCACCTCGTAACTTTTGCGCATACGCCGCCATCTTGAAAAAATGGCGCCATATTGCAGTTTTTCGACAATATCTCATTTCCTACTCATTTTACGATAAAAATACTTTAGACAACATTAAAGCTGAGAAAATTTCCTACAATTTATGCCTTTACATTATTTTTCTACAATCAATAGTTTTGGCGTACGAGCGCCGCAAAATGTACTAATGAATTTCAACTTGTCGCTTGCAATTTGCATCCAGCGGTTACCTACGACTCTAAGATGTCGTCGGTCTACCTGGTGGGGGGGCTTAATCGGTTATCGGTTAGGCCTACCCCACCATAGAGTATAATAGCACCCACTTATAACATCCCAAGGGTGACATAGAAAGCGACTAAGGGAACAACTGCAACAACTACTCTGCGATCCCCAAGATCCCCTGCCCCAAGCGTTGGGAGAGACTTTTTTTTTATTTTTTTTTTGCAAATAGTCCACGGCCCCAAGCAGCAGTGTCGTAAAAAAACGCGCCGTGTACCGTTAGTTATAGATAAAAAAAATATGGAAATACGTTTTTTAGCCTAAACGCATGGTTAAGTACACTTTGCGGCGCTCGTATGCCAAAACGATTGATCGTAGAAAAATATTGTTTAGGCATAAATTGTAGGAAATTTTCTCAGCTTTAATGTTGTCAAAAGTATTTTTATCGTAAAATGAGTAGGATATGAGATATTGTCGAAAAACTGCAATTTGGCGCCATTTTTCCATAATGGCGGCGTATGCGCTAAAGTTACGAGGTGGCAAAGTCGAAATTCGGAAAGAGCACATCAAAATCTATAATGATACCAATTTTCATGACTCCCTAAAAACTTTCCAGGTAAACCCCATTTTTCGTACCAAATGACTGGGGTATGAAGTAAGTTTTTTTTTTTACTTAAACATGAAAATTATTTATAATTAAATTAAATTAAATTACTGATATCGGTGTAAAATTACTCATTCTAAATTCCATCGATTTATGTTAGTACCTACATGTTAATAAGTATAGATAGGTATGTGGTATCTAGGATTTTTTTTAGTTGAAATGTAAAAAACCTATTTAATTGTTAAAAACTGCTTCACTCATCTAAAGACCTTAAGTTCACCGTAAGCAGGCCGCAATCGTGTCGACAGTGACATCAGCACATGGACGCATGCAGCGGTTTGCACTCCTGAAATCGGTTGTCGGTGTTCGTTCGAGAGAGTTCGCCAGAGATTTACGATGCGCGCGCGCATTGAACACGCACTGTGACACAAGAGATGGCTCGCGTGCGTGTCGCCTTATCGCCACACCCGATTCGCCCAAATTAACTCTCTTTATGAATGCAAGCAACATGCTAAAATATACCTGAAGTACGACTTATGTGATCTAAGACCACTATATTAAGTATTTGAACTTCAGTTGATTTAAAGGGATTGCATATTGCGATAGGATCGAAATAAAACGATAGAATCTACGATATAAATCCCCATTACATACTACATTTTCTTTCAGAGACATTTCGACTTGGGCTCAAGGGGTATGATCCATTTCAACGCACAATGAATACGAAATAAGAAATCAACGCAACAGCACTTACCCTAAGCAATTTTCTTTCATAGCCAATATTTATACCAGGTTCGAAAAAGGAACACTATTTCTAAGATGTGGTAACACATTGTCGAATTTTTGCTTAATATGCAATTTTGAACCCGAGCAGACGTATATCACGTTTTAGCAACCAAAACGATGTAATAAATCTGAAAGTCCATTTTCATATAAAAGAAAACCGATTAAGGAGCTTTTCCGATACCCATCGTTCGAATGAAGCTATATATTTTCATGATCGAGCGAATCCAAGATCGCGGACGTCTGACGACCGGTGCGTGAGAAAATTGAAAAGGAAACGTTTCTTTTAATGGTATTGTCCTTGAATGAACAAACGTTCATTTGCATTTTGCATCGACTCATTTCTGTTATCAACAGCAGTTGCTTTTTATTTGAAACCTTTCATTTAACTGACTTGTGCTTGTAGAAGCATTTTCCAATTATTCTTAATGACTTTAATTGTTTTTTGAAGATAATTCGGTGATGTAGAATCTGTATTTAATGGATAAGGTTACTATTATACCCAATGCTAATTATTTTCAGTTTTCAACTTCATTTTCGTAATAAAAAAGCTGAATTTACTACATATTACATTTAAATCTAACTACGTCATCTAACTAGATCTCGACTAAGTTTACGGAATCGCTTGCTAAGTAAATTGAAGTGCACTAGAGCTTACAGTTCTATTTACTTTACGAATCACGAAACGGAACTTCAATCAAGTGCCATCTAGTTATGCACATAGCATCCGTTAGTACATGATTATATTATAGACACTTGAAGTACATAACGTAACCCTTTGTGTAACATAGAAAGGCGGATAATATTGTTTCGTACTAAGATTTTGTTGAAAATCTGTATTATATAACGTAAACGAGAAAAATATCTGAAATTTAATTTGATACACTTTACGAGCCTTAAAAACAAATTTAGTAAATAATAATGCGAGTCATTCTTTAAAAATACCTATTGGCATAAAATTAAGCATGTCCAATTAAGAATGAAATCAATTATTTTGCTAATTATTAGTATAAAAACTTAAACTTCTACTCTGTTATAGAGTGTTAAGATAGTAGAAATATTATTTAAATTATATTTTAATTCTGAAATCTCTGTGACGGTAAGGTATTATTTAGAAAATGTAATGTTTTGTGTGTGTTGAAAGAATGACCCATGCGACAAAATCTGTTTGAAAGAACTAACTAATAAAAAATCATAATTGACAGATAAGTAATTGGATTTCTCATTGTGTCTTATGCTTTGACGAATAAAACAAAATTGTCATACACATTTTCCAACTTGGAATTTACTTGAATTTTTTAAACAATTCCGAGAATATTGAGTTGTAACCGTGTAGTTCTGAAATTATTATAATAGAACTTGTTTGCGTCCAGACAATGCCCGCAGCATTCGTTTGACTGACAGACAATTTGTTTGTCACTCATTTGTAGTTACGTTATCTTCATACAAACCTCGTGTTTAACAACCGTGCTATTTTTACATCACGCGACCACCCTGTCTATTAACGCTTATAATAGAATCATTTGAGTCTAATAGGTTGAAGATATTTTTAAACATTAACTTGAAAAGATAAGTAAGTTCATAAATTTTATCATGAATAGGCAATGTAAGACACAAAGACCTTTTATATAACGCTGGCACGAAGTATTTGATTGCAAAATTAACAACGAACGTCGAAATTGACAAGCGATCGAATAGGGAAGCCAATAAACGAGATTCCCGAAATGTCTTACAGTTTCCATAAATACTCAATAAAGCCCCTTTTCCCACGCCCGTTTCGCAATCGACTTCGGTATCGGCGATCGACGTTGCGCCACATTAAATTCTTCACGTTTAATCAATTCCGGAGGTTCATACTAAAAAATATCAAAGTGAAGTGTTTCCTTCCGTATCGTCGGCGCCACAAGAGTTCAGCAGACAACAAATAAATCGTTGGCGTAGTTTCAAAAACCCCCAAAATCGACTGGCTTGACTTTGCAGACACGCCTTTTATCTGTACCGTCTATCAGAGTTCTCATCCCCGTGTTGCGAGGTAAATAACAATAAAAAATAGAACGGAATAAATAATAAGGGCGAAGAAATGGAGAGATGCGTGCAACCGTGCAGGATTAAAAAAGTGCTCGTTGGATTCGGATGACTTGCCTGACCTATTTTCAGCCGCGACCATCATTACGATAAAAGCTCGCTTGATAAATTAATGCGCACCTTAGGTTACGCCCTAGTGACGCTCTACTGTGACGAGCTGAAAGTAAAACATAATCTGTGCCTATACTGCCTATATATATGTATATATTTGCATCAGTTAAATATTTCTAGTCACGACGTCAAGGTGTATGCTATAAGTTGCAGCGGAAAAAATGAAAAAGATATTTTTTCTATTTTGGTCCAATTGAAATTTGACCAAAATAAAACTGCTATTAAACTATCATATATGTAAAAGCCGCGAAATATTATAATTGCTATCGATTAGAATTAATTTTAAAGCAAAGACGTTCGAAATAGCAACAGTACATGTCATTTCAGTTAAACACAAAATGACAATACATTTTCAATTCTAATTGGGTAAAATGACCAAAATTTTCCTTTTTTACAATACCCGCGACAGCCTTTGTAATGCACCTTAACTGAAGTCAGCCAAAGTACCTGCGTTTGTTACTCTGTTTTATGCCGGGCGTCGGGCGGTTGCAGCTATCGCCTCACAACAATGTGCCGACGAGCTCATAAATACAAAACAATTAGACGATAAATTCCAGCTTGAATTAGTATTTTTATTTGCGGGTCACGTGCGCTCGGCGCTCTTTCCAACAATTTATGTTGGAAGGCGTCAAATTTAACAGCTCAAAGAAACTGATGGCGCTCTCCTAGGCTTTGGCGCGCACTCGTGATGCCCTATAATTATGTTCACAATTTATTTCTAAGCGAACAATGAACCTTATTTGTTATGCGTTCATAGAGTATTTCATTTTATACATTTAATTGCACCCTCGGCTTCAATTTGACTTAAATTTTATAAAAACCTACAAGTAATAACGTTATCGATCTGATTTGCGAACCCGAACAGCTATTTGAGCTGATCAGCGGCGTGATTAAGTAAAACGAATAAGAGCGAAAGCGTGACACAAAAGCAATGCGATAACAGAGGAAAAACGAGCAGAGAATCGACTCTGAGCAGACGGTATCTTCGCCCGCCCGGGAGTTATTAAATATTAAAATAAACTCGCATTCCGACACGAGTCCTACGCGATACGCAAGATTATGGCCAACACAATGAGAGCACTGGCTCCGATCGCTCCCTCGCCTTATCATATCAAAGCACGAGCTTACATAATTCAACTAGGGAGGATATTCTCTCGAGTGATCCCTTGTTGCTGATGAAATTTTAGCGCCTGTGTAAACACGCGATTTCGAAAATCTTCGACAGAGTAAACGACCTATAAAAAGTAATCTCATCGATATGTACATTATATATTAATAACCTTTGCGAAGCTAGAGGTTTCAAAGGGCAAGTGTGCACATTCCCACGTCGCGATGATGACAAGGTATTGCCTCACGGTGTCTTGAAAGTGTATCAGTCGTCTCATCTGTCAGTTACCCAAGCAGTTCTCCTCCCACTTACCTGAAACAATAGATCATTACAATATTACTAACTGAGAGGTAACGCATACGTTTAAATATTTAACACCTACAACACGTCTCCCGTGCACACTATCTTTAACTGGATGCTGCAATAGATCGTTTTGTGACCAAAAAAATAAATTTCAAATATCATAGGGCGGCACTCGCGGCACCTATTCGTCACCGCAAGCCGCATTCCAAATCTTTATAATCTCATTACTTGCATATGGCTGTATTCAGCTCACAACATATACTAGCATCAGCTTAAGCTATGAGAACCAAAGGACAGTTATCTAATATTATTTGTATTTATTTCCATTTATTTGAGTTTCGTAAAGCTTATATTATATTGCAAAAAGGCAGCGTATTTCAGCTAGCCAAATGCTTATAATTTCTACTAACTAGCTATACATGACACTGCGCTCAGATAGTGCGCACGCCACTACGATAAAATTTTATTTAGAAAACATTAGCATTTGCGGCGGCTTATCGAAACCTCTTCTCGCAATGGTAGGGCTGCAAATTCCCCCTCATAGCTTCGTACTTACGGAGCCAAGTACACGGCTGCGTATCTCTAGCACCTTTATATCTGTGTATTCCATTCATATCTCGATTTGTCTTATCATTGACTTCACTTTTCTATCGTTTATTTAATTCATTTGAAATGATAATATTAGTTGATAAAAAGGTAGTAGATTGAAGCACAGTTTGATACCTACTTAACCCAACCTACAATATTGGTAGTATTATAATCTAGGTACCTAACTCCTAAGTATCTTACTCTGGTGAACAAAATACAATAAAATAAGCATTGACAATTTTTTTTTAAATAATTTCATATTAGCAAGTCGAATCGGCCAAGCGCAAGTCGGAAACAAACATATGACTTGAAAACGGCTGGTCCGATTTAGTATTGCTTTTTAAAATGAATAAGATTTTTAGGGAAAGAAAAATTAGAAACGGTCAGCTAATTATCCCTAAAAGGAAAAGACAGCATTAAACAACATAGTCTTTAGATGACCCAACAAACAAAACCCAACAAAACAAATTCAAACCCTGGCAAATTGACACTTTCATCAAACAATTTGACTCAAATAAGGAAACAAAGCATCACCATTATTTAGAATAAATCTTATTAACAATGTTCATTCACGAAGCAATCTCGGGACGAATCTCTCGTCGTGTGCAGGCGCCGATGTTCGAGCTAATGTTGTTTAATTAACTCGTATTCATTATCGGCAGGAACACGGCGCATAGGCCGCTGCAGGTGCCGTCGTACGCGGAAACAAGGGACCACCACTTCACGATTTACTAACATTTCTATAAGATTATACTGGCATTTACCTACATATCATCAAATAACGATAGTCTCTTTCTGATCCTGAAATTGTCTGATCCGCAAATCATTATCCATAACAGTTTTGCTAGAAACTCCAGAAACCATAATGTTCAAAAATTCTAAATTATCTTAACTTCTTAAACTATTTTCTCATAATATAGAGAACTATAATAATTGAATCTCCCAAATTTGCATGACATAAACTCATTGTCCTAAATATTGCGTTACATAATTGTGTGTTATTCCAAATGTTCATATATAATACAATTGTCAGTCCTAAAACACATTTATTGTATGGTATACCCCCTTTAATTTTTTACTTTAATATTTGTTAGGAACCCTTACGGTGCGCAACTTACTTAATATTGTCGACTGGAAATTTGGAATAGCAATAAAGCAAAATAGATCGAAATTGGGCTCAATTATTTTTTTTACGGTGCGCAACTTACTTAATATTGTCGACTGGAAATTTGGAATAGCAATAAAGCAAAATAGATCGAAATTGGGCTCAATTTTTTTTTTACGGTGCGCAACTTACTTAATATTGTCGACTGGAAATTTGGAATAGCAATAAAGCAAAATAGATCGAAATTGGGCTCAATTTTTTTTTTACGGTGCGCAACTTACTTAATATTGTCGACTGGAAATTTGGAATAGCAATAAAGCAAAATAGATCGAAATTGGGCTCAATTTTTTTAAGAGGGAGAAAGTATTTTTAAATATTTAAAAAAATATAACATATTAATCAAATCGACAAAATCATTGATCGAGCTACGATACCTACTGCTGGGTCTAGGTATGGGTCTCCTCATGACAAAAATGTTAAAAGTAAATTGCCATATTCAATTCCCGAACATTTTGTGACTTTTCTCCCTTCTTTGTCGTGAACATTTACGTATAAATTACATAATTACATTGTCCAAGCCCCTAGGATAATTTAGACTTCATTATTTCAATGTATTTTCAAACAGTGGTGCGCTTTTAACTCGTTAATACAAAGTTGAGAGAAAAAACCTGTAATCATTGACTTAAAGGAATAAAGAACGCGCACGATATTTATGACCCGGGGCTGTTAATCCATGAACACTAGAAGCGCAGTACAACTACGTCAGTCGGGACGCCCGCGGCAGATCCTCAACAAATACGTATGCGTGTGCTCCGACATTATGCAAAACATACACCGGATACACAAGTAATATATTAAGTACATAATAAGTCTCATCTCGTTACATAGCTTCAGACCTTGATTCAAAGTAATTTTCTTATTGCCTTTACGGGGCGCGTCTGATCAGTACGTGCGTAAGTAAATACTTCACAATTACATTTCTCCAACAAGGACTTGACATACCGAACAAGAACTAGTATCGAGTTCTTAAGCCAACTTTATGAAAATGGAGAACAAATAAATTCTCGTTATGTTATAATGGTAAGAATTTCGCAATGTGGTAATGAGATTACATTTTACAGTTATAGCTTCTATTAGGCGGTTTGTGGGCGTTTGCCACAAATAGTAATAATTGAAAAGACGCTCTAGAAACATGAATATCAGTTTATATTGCGAGATATTATGGAAATAATATTCCAAGATAGACAATTAACTTTTATACAATAGTCACACGAATACCTTATTAGTGAGTAACTGCGTACCTATGTTTAAATCGTAAACCAAATCCAAACCGGATCATTACCAGAAAGTCATTTGATACTTTAATTTGTCATTTTGAGAGATATTAATCTAACAATCTACGATCTTGTAAACTGTCATGTTATTATGGTGAACGCGAAAACTCGATTAACATTCAATTGATTAAATAAGGTGATCTAATCAAAAGGACCAACCTTGTTTTATGCTAAAATCTATTTTGACTAGGTGACAATGGTGACAATAATACGATCTGGCGCGAGTCACTTCACGCCGAGTATAGCCTTATCGCTCACATCTACTTAGATAAAGATCTCAGATGTAGTTTTAAAAGGAGATTTACAAGTTGGTCTGCTAATAATCATATACATGCCAACGTGATGTCCGTCCGTCCGGCGACAACGTCGGTCGACGCTTATGACCCTACTACAACGTCGATTTATGATCGTCCCCTTTAATACAAGGGCAGGACCATTTACAATATAATTTAGAGCAGGATTTTTTATTCCTGTATACTTAGACTCAGATCTTTAACATTCAGACCCGTCACATGCGTAGCTGGCTATACTTTGTTTAAGAAAATAATTTCTAACAATATAATATACAAACAATATTTTTTTATCTTTAAATAACTTACACGAGCAGCTAATAGTGTAATTCTATTTCTATTACGTCACTAGTTTGAGTTGGTGTCATAGTACTCTATTACTTCTCCACTACTCTATTACTTACATAGTAAAAGTCAGATGGAAAATATATATTTCAGGATTGCATGGTTTGCTATATAATTTAATATTATTAAACTATGTGTGTATGCTATTGCCGATTTTTTATCTATGCGGGTATTAAATGTTATATCTTATGTGGAGCTAATGAGTCAAAACGATTTTTAGACAGCGTTTGCCTAGCAACAGCAAGCAAGGTTAATAGGGTAGAGAATTCCCAAGAATGAGATCCTAAATACAAATAATTAATAATCCAATTTCAGATGACGATTTTAGATTAAATCCTTACGAGTCTCACGACACAAGACGAAGCTCCACTCATTATTCAAGTCCATATAGTAATAATCTAACCAGTGTTACATCGCACAATGTTATTAAATTACGTAACGGTTTGATGTGAGAATGTGACACAAGCATCAATCGTGACGGCTTAATCTCGCGATCTTTTAACACGGAAAAGCTCTGTTATATTGGTCTATAGGGCAACATTGCGCGCGCGCACTACGTGTCAATCACCACTTGCATAATAGAGAAAGCACAGCTTTCAATCTTAATGTCACGTCCGTATTGCATACCCATGTGACAATGCGATCTATAATTTTCGTCATAAAACCTGGCAATGCTTAACTCCAAATATTTTAATCATCTTTGTTGCTCTGACAGTAAAACAATGAATGATATCATAAGAAATGATAATTAAAATAATGTAGAATTTTTGGTATCCACATCACAGCCAATTTATTATTTTTCATCATGCTTGTTCATAACAAGGGCTATTTCATGCTATAAGAGAAGCCCTAGGGCGAAATTTTTCTTTTTAATCATATCGTAAAATGCAAGTTTAAAGAGTTTGAAAACACGAAATTAAAAAAAAGAAATTTCAATGCATGTAACCAAACATAATTATTAGATTTTATTTAAACACGTAGGTAAGTATCACATTTTGGAATGCAACTCGTGTATTTTGAACTATTAAATCATAAATATGGCTGAATACTGATCACCAGCTGAGCCCAAATTCATATTGTCAATAAAACATAACATACACATGAGCGCTGCACGTTACATACATTGTGAGTTATTTCCTTGCAAGTATAATGAAAAACATTATATCTCACACGAGCGGTACGACAATCATTACTAACATCGGGCCATTAGATCCCTTGCCTGCATCCCGGGCTTCGAATGTCCCTTCGTTAGTAATTGCGTGCTTACCAACCTTGTAACACAATGTACTATTATCATCTTTAGTGCCACGTCAGCAACATTATAACCCTTGAAAACTTTCTAAGTTGCTCTGTAAAACAGTACTACGTAATTACGTATACAAGGAACTTGACATTATTTGTACATTTTTGTTATTCAGGTAAATAAAATACAGGGTCTTGACTATTTGACCTGTTTTTTTAGTATGTTTTTGGTGGGATTAATGTTTGCTTTATATCCAACTGAATATTGTTTTTGTCTATTGTATTGAAATCGATCCTTTACAAACTAAGTAACACAAATTATGGATTTAAAGTATAATGTCGAGTAAATAATTTTATACATTCATAAAAAAAGTTGATGAGGACATGATCCACATCGGTTGTCTCGGTAGGCAGTCGCGTTGTTAATATTCATTGGCTGTGATTGTCGTGGTTCGTACTGCGTAGGCTGCCCCATACTCCAGGGCGCGGTCGAGCACGCATTAGAGACAATGACATTTGCATAGCTGGGCGTTCCTAACTGTCAACCAGAACATTCACATTAACTAATCCGAAGAACGATAATGAATGCGAAATAGTTTCATTATACGCTCGTCGTTCGTTCAATTAATTCGTTGAATAAATGTAATGACGCCGATGTTACAAATGTGTGCTTTGTTTTCCATAGTTACTGAACAGGTCTTACTGGTGCGAGGTTGACTAAAAAAAAACAATCTGTATGATTTCATTCACGTCTCATAAGTAAAATATGTGTACAATATGAGAATGAGTCGTTCTGAACTATTATTGTAGGGAAATGGCGTAGACATTTCTATGAGATCTCAATTTTATCCTAAAACAGTTACACCTTTATTGCAAAGTGGCTAATTTTTTTTTATAAAATTTATTCAAAAACTAAGCTTTTCTAAATTAGATGCAGTCATAGCTTATCCTCTCATATGGTAATTCCACTGGAGGAAAGTGTGTCGCTTTTCCAAATAAGGCTCAAAAAGCGATGTTCATTTTGACTACCAAAGCACTTATTCTGTGAATACGTCCACCCGGGAGCTTAGGGCGCATTGTACATTCGAGAGGCGTCGCATCTCACCACGAGCCACCCGCGCGCCGCCACCCGCGCTTTGCAATAATGCGCTTACGGCGATCCATGGTTAGATGCTCTCATAATACCATTCTTTGTATACTGCGACTTGTATCCTAAGTCGAAACTCGTGTTACCATCACCAGACTTATTATGAAGGTACAATAGGTAAGGAACAATGTTTTCTTATCCTTTCATAATAGAATTAGGAAGGTAAGGAAAGAAAGGCTTTAAAAGCGAGACATATTTTCTTTTCAGAAAGATAATAAATTTCTTCTGTTTGCTACCACAGCAACGTAAACCTTGGACTTTACTTAAGATTTGGGTAGTGCAAAGGTGTGTTACTTTATTATACGCAGAAATGAGAAAAACGTAGCTTTTCTTTAGCATCTAAAGATATGAAAAACCTAACTCAAGGAAAGCTAAGAGATGGTCAGTATCATTCCTACAAACTTTCATTTGGTAAAATTTAAGATCGGTTAGGCCGTTTAAAGTCTGGTTTCTAGTATATTAACATCAATAACGCTAGTAAATCAGACCCCAACACGGATAGTTTAGCAATTAAAGGAGGAATCCGACCCGTCCGCTATCTTTTCTCCGAACTAATGAGTTGAGACGGCCAGTGGACGACGCCGCGCACTCCAGACACTTATCTCCTTGATAAACAAGTACAAATGGGTTACACGTTGCTTCCAACCCCTACGTCTCTATTTCTCCTTTAGCGTCTTAAGTAAGACGACAAAACCTTTATCAGCTAAACAAAGAGTACCCTCCAAAGTCATTAACTAATGTGTTACCAATACAAACAAAACATTAGATATAGAGAGAATCTTGATATTCCGTCACAATTAAAAATCGGTAGGGTTTTAGTTTCGAAGAAAAACGGGACAGTAATAACAAAGCTTGAGAAATTTAATATCATATTGCATGTAGCTTATTGTCCCGAGGAGACAACAAACCAAAATGTTTGTGAATACAACACCACTACAGAGACTGTGTATATAACAGAGCAGCCACAACACGTGGGCCCTGAACAATAAATGGATTCTAACACGTCCGGACATTGTCCAAAGCGCTTTTATAGCTACATATTTTAGATAGTCGCGGGAAAATTCTGCCAGCCAACAGCTACGACGCGTTCACAATAGATACAAACAAGAGATTTTTCTTACAATACGACGATCATGGGACGTCAGTTTTAACGACACTATTGGCGCCGTTGCTAAGCGATTAGCTTGTCATCTAATGTGTCCCAAATTTTATGCCCGCTCTAGGTAAAACTATATAGGTGTAGGGAAGGTTTTTTTTGTCTTTAAGTTTGTAAACAAAATACAGAAGGAAATCCTTAAGTTCATTTCTACTTTTTACAACGCGCAACGTAATGTAGTCGAAAATTAATAATGAGGGCAATAAACAGTCTAAATATCAAGAAATAATCTTGATGCTAAAGATATTTTTTGTAATTGTAAGACTAAACAATAGTTCTAAATTAATTATCTAATTCACTTAGTATTTTCCTGTTATTAATAGATAGATACCTACTTAAAACAACAGTCTCTAGTGCATTTTAACGGCATTTCGCATCCATTACGTGCCTCAAGACCTCATTATCCGAGGTGTTAAAATGCAAAAACGGCAGAGCCCTGAGGGTGGAACAGTCCGCTGCGGAAGTTAGTGGCTGCAGCAATTCAATGGCGCAGGAAAACCGCACCGAGCGATGGTACAGAATGAAAAAGCCCTTAATGAGTGCTCTCGTTACATTTACAATTTCATTTATAGATCGTATGGAGAAAAATCAAGATATAGAACGCTATTTAAGTGACTTTCGATTTTTGATTTAGAAGATTTGAAAAGTAAACTAATACTTTTATCTATGTAGGAATGCTTCGCATTTTTAACTGACTTTAAAAACAAAGAAGCAAATTCTCTAAGATTTTTTCATGACTTCGTGAAGGCAATTTGTGTCATAATTTTTAGAGTAAATTTGTCCGATTGATCCCTAAAATAATTAGGATTGAACTAACGTTTATTGGAAACTGGGCCTGAACTGGGCTTAGCAAAACGTTTTAATTTATTTTTTTCGATTTTATATTTTTTGTACAAAAAATTTCATTGAAAAAAAATCTTTTAAACTTGTTACAATATAATTACCATAAAAGGAATGGTTTTTTTGTGTTGTACAATAAAAAACCATCATAAGGATAACGACTCTAACGTTTGCTCTAACTGTTCCGAACCTTTCCATCTCAACTAAATCCTCGAATTTATCGCCCAAACAGATCAAGACTTTTAACACCTCAACTCGGAAAACAGGTTAATAAGGGACTCGCCTTCAATGAGATGTGAAAATAATGTGTGATATTATCTGGTGGTAGCGGCATGGGACGTTTAATATTCTAACTCGCACGCGTTTCATTAACCACCAATCCGGTTAATGAGCGTCGAACTTTTTCGCTTAAATAAACATTAAGAAGAGAATGGACGGTGCGCCCGCCGAACCTTTTACCGGAATTACGCTGAGGTTAAGTGCTCGCTTTTAGGAGACCACGTCGGAATGACGTTGCATACATTGAAATTCGGCGAAACAGTGGTAGCCTAGTGGTATGACCGTTTGACTGCCAAGTCAAAGGTCGTCGTTTCGAAACCTAGGGAAGTACCTCTGACTTTTCAAATTCATGTGTGTTTCAGAAATTAATTATCACTTGCTAAAACGGTGAAGTAAAACATCGTGAGGAAACCAGCACATCTGAGAGATTTTTCAACGATGTGTAAAGGAATGTCAGAGGCCTACAGGCGGTTTAAACTCTGACACCGGGTTGTTCATAAACCATAAAGAAAGAAAGACGATGTTCTGATAGATCTTAAACATACACACGAATTAGAGATGGACCGAGTACTTGTTTGGTTATACTTGATGTAATTCATGATTACTAATTGAACTCGGCCGAATAACTTGTTTCAAGTGCCAAGTAGGCAAAGAGTAAGTGATCCCTATTGAATTTCGTGTTGTTACTTCTAAAACCTAAATCGAATGACTCGCCAACTCGGCGAAAAAAACAAATGGAACTCATTATTTGTTTACCTGGTACGTCCTCAGCGCATCTCTAATACGAATAATTCTACAACTTTTGGAATTAATAAATGTTTAGTAGAAGTAAATTTCGCAATCACCATTAAAAAGTTAGAAATGAACACTTTTAAATAAAATAAAATCCTTCATTAAAGATAACAAATAACATTGAAGAGCGGACAGTATCTCAATGAGAGAGACACAGAAAGTATAGAGGCAACCCGGCGACGAGATTAAAACTTTTCCACTTGAAAGTGCAGTGGTCGCACAGTTGAAGAGAAATTTACTCGAAGCAAAAGTTAATATAAGCGAAATTTGTCCTGTGGCGGGGTGCCTCTAGCAAGTTAGACCTTCACTGAAAACTAACTCCCGGTTTTAAGCTAACACCTGACGCCGTTTTTTTTACCTGACACGGCTCGCAACATCCAAGTTCGCTTAATTTCAGAACAAAACTGGAAACACACCTGACCCCGGTACGGTTCATAGCGTCAGAAATAAATTATTTAACTTTATTTAAATTACTTACAATTAGCGTTTGAAAAAGTTTAACTTTTTGCGATTTATGTACCTATGTGTGATCTTATCTAAACATCGCACGTATAAAGCAAAAAATTCAGTATTTAATTAAAGTAACTTCACAAGGCGTTTTAGTAGTCTTATCAGATGCGCGCTCTGACAAGCATCAGATGTAATTGCATCAGGCTTTAAATATGCCGCCAAACGGACATATAACTTGACCATCTACAACTAAGAATTTGCAGAAAAGGTGTTCTGCTTATATAAAATATGTAAATGTGTATTTTAAAATCAGACTTATATCAGCGATAAACTATGTTTAATGGATCCGATCTAGCATCAACTATATTCTTGTTACTTTCTGAAACATCCAAGCACTAGACGGCAAAATGTTCTAACGACTCGCTGAGCAGCTTTAAAATAACGCATAATCGTAAACATTCATTTAGAGCGCTATCCTGTAGTTTGTTTTAAAAAGGCGGAGAACAGCTCTAGTAGTCCGCGTAAACAGCAACAAAGCTGTGTTTGCAAATGAGGTCGGAGATAGCTACGAGCTCGGAAGTTAGTGTAAGCATAAATTAAAACAAGCGTTTCCATAAAAAGTTGATAAATAGCCTTCCACAGGCGGCGCGACAAAAAAGGAACTGACGTCAGCCGAAGCACTAACGTGTTTCATTTTCGCTTCCAGTCGACATCTGGGCCATTTTCAGGACCAACTGGCTACGATGACAGTCTGATCGTTACTACATTGAATGTAATATCTCAGCTGGATTGCAATTTTCGAATTTTAGTGGCGAAGGCTCAACAACTCGATTCCTACCTACGGCTTTCCATTGAATAATGGCAGTTTGTTTTCGGGCTTACCTCGTACAAAAATTAACCCTTCGCTACACGCTGCACGGTTCAATGAAAAGTTTATTTTTCTAGTAAAATGCAGAGATGTGAAACATACGTTTGTGACTTTTGGAATGGTTTAAGCGGATTTAAGTGAAACCAAACTATTCGTTTTTTTTAAGCCAGCCGGCGCAGCGCTAGTGAGACTGGAACGGGCGTCCGCAATTCACGCTGCACTGACTGCAGAGCACCCGACCGCACGGAGTGGCACAACCCTACACAACGCTCCTATGAACAGTTGAACACATAACCAGTGCACATATAAAGATAATGCAGTAGGTTTAACGAAAATTTATTAATTATGGATACTATAAATGGAGACCTTCATTATGATAATTTTTTACTTTCATTCTTGCCCTGCCAAAAAGCTTTATTTGATAGACGGTGAAAATTAACCCATACCAGTGGGTGCAACAAACAAACAGAATATTTCACGATGCATAAACACCTATACCGGAACAAATACAAACTCGCGACACCAAGCACAGAGAGTGAATAGCTTACAACCGCTTACATCAATCGAGTCAACATTGACGTCATACAGGTACATTAGCTACATATTTCGTAACAGACTTCCACGAAAAACACTAAGACAAATAAAATACTCCCCTCATGGAAAATAGATAAAACATACACATGTACATATACGACTACAATATGGTGCGGAATGTAATACAAAAGGAAACAACGTTAATAAAACCGCAATACGCCAGCATTAGAGACGACCGAGTCCACAGGCGGAATGCTAAGCCTTCTGAAATGCGCAATAAAGCGACATATGCACCGCCGCACATAAACATCTGCACACATCAGACAACCAAATTTTGTATCTACTCGTTAATCTTTTGGTACTCGATTGAGTTGCTGTTTAGTGCCTGAAATGTCATCTTCTTGTCTTCCCTTCTTCTTCTTCTTCGTTCGTTCGTTCTTGTCTTGCCATCTTTAAACCGCTCATATGGCCTCTGATATGGTTTTACACACCATCGGGAAAATCTCTCAGGTATGCGTTTTCAAACCACTAAGATGGTCACCGGCACGCCTAATAGTAAGAAGTTATCGTTACTTAAGGACTTTGGCAACACCAGACGTATCACTTGCGCATTGACGACCATGTGCAGGATAATGGAAGAGGATACGGATTATTTAAAGGCCTCCGGTACTCTCACTGACTGCACAAAAAAAAACAGTATGAATATTGCACGCCTATATTCTTTGAGAGGCTAGTTGCTTTTGGTGTTTTTCTTCACCTTTTTAACCAGTGGTCATTATAACAGACATTTCGGACACGTCACATTTCTGATATGCATTTTTTTACGTTTATGTTACGTATCAGGAGAGACCTGGATTTGGATAAGGTCTACGCAGTCCAGAGAAGATTGACTCAAGGGAGAGGAGACGTATACCGAATAGTGTATGTATATGTATAACTTGTTGTATTAGGATATTATTTCATTTCATTTCAGTATTTAGATTTCTTGTTTCATTCGTACCAGCAGTCTGTTACCTATTAGATAAACGTTACTTTTGTACATGTAGAATCCTCAAACTATTCGTGTACCAAAAGTCGAGTAATCTACAAACGTACCCTTTAATTGGTTTACCACAGACCTCTATTAACGAAATAAGATGGGAAATCAGAGTATTAGCATAACAGTGAATTCAATTAGGGTCCACAAAGAGGATTACAACTTTTACAATGAAAGGAAAGTTAAGCGAGACCCGATTAAACTAACGTAGAATAATCAAAATTTGAATGAGTACGTTGTAAGTTGAAATTAAATTAAACTGTTGGCTTCTAAAAAGTGATGAATTTTACTAGATATCTATGTAGATATCTAAACAAAATTAATATGTATTTAAGAAATATTTAAAATAGAAATTTCCCTTTAATGCAGCCATGTCAAGTTAAATTCAGACAACCAAAACAATATAATAAATAGTATGAAGGGTGAGCGCGCAAATGCTCTCAGATAATGGCCAATTGTTGGCAATAAAACTACTACCGTACACGATGCAAATTATATTACTGGCCGGAGTCGCCCAGAGGGTCTTGCTCCACTGCATTCAGCCAGATTAGCACAATTATCAAAAACAAGTTATCTCTCCGAGCACTTATTATGCTTAATATTCGTACCAGCATTCTATTCGGCAACTTTGCCTTCATATGAAAATACAAATTGTAATCTGTTAGATACAATAATAGATAGATGTAATTAAATCAATTAAAAATTGACAATAAAACTGTCTATTCCCGAAATTATATATAGGTAAAGATGAGCAGCTTGTTAGCTTGGTTGGGTGGATGCAATTAAGCGCACGATGTCCATGTTAGAAAGGTGTGACGCGTTGCCTTCCGGACACTTGTCAATTAGACGCACAAAGTGCCGACCCCTGGTAACACAATGTACCACATAAATCCTCGATAGTGACGGGCACCACAGAAAATCCGTGTTAAGTAGAACTATCTTGATAAACTACTTCTATTAAAGTCTGAAGAGATATCTCCTTTTTCGGAGACTTAGTTCGAGCAGCAGACAATAAAATAAAACAAATCACTGCATAACGTGCCTTCACAAACACTGAGACGCTTGAAATAAAATGCCACAAGTGGTCATCTATCCACGGTCCCCGTACGGTAGACCGTGGGGTGCATCATCAGTGATCATGACAATCACAGCGGTATCACAAGCGCCTCAACCAGACAACGAATGTCTAAATGCTAAATGGAATAACAATTAAAAAGGTACACAGAACAAGTTTTGAATACGATCAATCCTTTTCTTTAAAGATTAAACAAGGAACACTCAAGCAAGGCATTGTAGTCGCGACAACGACTTACCACCGTATTGGGTGCATTCCACGCTATATAAGGCTCAATAAATGGAAATTGCACTACATCTAACACTGCAAGCATTTAGGTCGCAAACATTGTGACGTCACCGGTTCGTAGTGAAAGCCACGAGTCGCGAACAATACATGTCGCTTGCGCAAGTCGAGCGATCGCAACGCAACAATGGCGGGCTAATAGAGCCATTCCTCGTTTCATTGCTTATTCATCCACGCCCCTGACGCCTCCGCAGGCAACGCCACCGTCGCGATTGATATCCTCGTAACTCGAAAGACCTTTATGTCTTTACACCATGCTGCTGTCCAGCAATAACTTCTTTAAGTATCTCCTCTATTTATTATATGCTATTATAATGTTCGCACAAGTTTCAATGAGGAAACATTCGATTCTTTAACCTAGCTCAAATATCCATACAAACTTGCTATTGCTTTTCGGCTAACCCCACCTAATATTAAAAGACAGCTCAGAATAAAATATACTATTCAGTTATATAGTATAGCATATAACGTCATAAACTAGAACTACGACAAAGCTTTACGCTATAGGTAGGTATAGCAAGTAAGTGTGACGAGCTTAAATATGTAATTGATCAATCAGTCAGTCTCACTTGCAGGATGGGAGAGAAGTAAAGCTCTACAAAATAGCTCTAGAAATCGCTCAAATTTATGGAGTATAGCAGGCCAATACTATACGTATACTGTACTTTACTGTGTGCTTAGTACGAACGTGTCTATAAAAAAATGCTGAACAAAATTGTTATGTATATTCTATACGTTATAACGTAGTCAGAACTTTGCTTTATAAAATAATTATGTTGTGGTCACAATCCGGTAATTGGCTAAGTTAAACCATTTTGATGTGAACACCATGACTCTATCAATTTAGACCTTAATGTTTATCGTTTATTATAAATCATATAGGTATCTCTTTGCCAAGTGATAAAAGTCCTGTAGAACAATTTATTAGGCATAACCATGATATTATACGCAGGTGATTATATCACGCCATAGGCAGCAATATTTATTACTTTAGCCATAAACTCTAGAATCGTCGTCGGTCGGTTATATTCGACTATTAAATATTCACCAGCTTGATGACCCTTAACCTTTGGCCTTCCCGTAAGAAAATACGGACACCAGAACGGTAGATTCATACATAATGTTCTTTGTAAACAAGAAAATTATTTATTAGCCAGGTGGTACAAGTTAAGCAAAACAACAAAGCAACTTAATCGAAAAGAATCAAAGCATATAAACTTCAGTATTGTAAAGCCAGTACAAGAAAATTTAACAGTCTTGAAAATCGCAACGAAAAACTATAGTGTCTGTTTTACACCACACAAAGAGACGTAACAAGAGCGGACGGTGTGAATTTCTCCTGAGAGCCCAGCATTATTAGGTACTAGGCTAGAGATTGTGATCGCTCGGCTCTGAGCCGTAAGCGTCCCGGCACGACCAGACACTATCCGAAAGGCAACGTCGAGATATTTTATTCATAGAGCGAGTGATAAATGAGGAAGGTCGCGCTTGTATCACATTCATTACTGCTTCGCATCTTGCCACGCACACTGTTATCAAAACTTGTTGCCGCCGTGAGCTCTTCTGTACTCCAACGATCATTTGGCCCTCGCCGCCACCTCGGGGACTTGTTTCCTACACCATTTGTCGTTGGTAAACAGCTAAACAGCTTATAATTCATTCTGACCGTAGCTTTGTTAGTTTTATTTATGATTTGCGAATGCCTCAGTCGTATTACCAAGTCTGTAAGTTATTGCAGGGTGTAATTATCATTGGAATGTTAAATTTATTCTGTTTAGTGGCTACCTATTGAAAAAGATATACCTATTAGCTAAATCAACAAATAACTCATTGTACCGTACAGAATTTTCATATTTATTAAGTGTCAGAGTTAGAGACAAATTTATATTTCAGTATCTGTATGTAATTAGATGTTTACTTTCTTTTATATTTATTTTCGCTTTTAAAACGATAGGCAGACGATATGATGTTGATCATCACCAAAAGTTCAGAGTAAGCTTTTTATACGTAACGTAGGTAATGCAGGTTTTTGTCATTTTATTTTTTTTTCCATTTGCTAAATCGAACGTAGTATCCTAAACAGAAACAAAATAATATTATGTTATCTGAAAGCAAATAATATTCTAACAAAATGTAATCTATGTAAGAACACATAATTCCGTGACAAGTCACGATAACAAAGTTTTCATGGAACGGAACGGTTAACAATCGTTCAATTTGTAGGGCCCGCGGCTGAGAGCTCGACAATGGCGGTGCACGCGACCACTACGACTCGACATTCTCATGAGTAGAATAACGCACAACAATCAAGATGTCATTTTTCAACTACCCACGCTGCGAACACCGGAGCGAGCGAACAGCGAGAAATATGGCCGACAACACACGCACATCCGATGTACAAAAGAGGCGTCTCGGGGATGTCGCGATACATATCTTTTGACTGAACAACGGACGCAACAGTTCACTCTTTCCCTTTTTATTTTTTACGCGTAATCGACACACATAAATAAAATCTAAACAAATGCAATTATATTCAGCAACTGACGGCTACAGCGGGAGAATACATTATGCAAATTTAGTTACCCAAGAGCAAACAAGCATTATTTTAGGAAAATGCGCAGTTATAAGATTAAAAATTTTCTAGAGGCTTAAAATTTTGGGGTTGTAGGTCGGGTGCTGAGGAAAGCTACCCGGAAAAATCGGGAAAATACGTAAATTCGCCACCCAACACGAGCTTATATAGGATATTTAAATAAATAATAATCTTTGTCTAATTAGTACTTATTTTTATTTACATTCGAATTAAAATCATATTGCAATGCTTTAGACTCGATTAGTGAACTAACAATTTTCTTGGTAATTTGTAACAACTACAAGTGATTAGTAATTAGGAATACTACTACTAATAGGTATCTAAAATAGTCTTAAAAATAAAAAGTAAAGGATCTTTAAAAAGGCATAACTTAACTAGGTACTTACTTGAGTAGAAGAGTTCTTTATATTGTGCTACTATTGTAATAAGTTTAAATCTCTCGTTTGTTGGAAGTGTGCGAAAATAGCTGATGACATGGAAACTCTGACCACGCAAACGAATTCACAAGGTTCTCTAATATTTAAAATCGTAGATGAAATTATTCGGACACGGACAGAATCGGACATGACAAAACTATAAGGGTTCCTTGTTTTACTACGGAACCTTAAAGATATATTTTCATAAATAGTTTGCCTATATCTACATGCATATGTATATATATGTCTCTATAAGAAACAACAGGGTTTTTGTCATCGTAGTACGTCGTTTACCTCCATTCTTCCATAGTGCTACTCAGTGCCGTAATTAGGGCGGTGCCGGCGGTGCCTGGGCACAAGGCACAGACCCTGGAGGGGCCCAGAAATGACCAGACCAGAACCAAGTTTTGGTCATGCATGAACGCAGTTACGGCACTAGTGCTACTTTAAACTGAAGCACAAATGTTCCAGATGAAAATTGCGTCAAACATCCGTTCTTGACATGAAGCTGATCTAGATACCCATTTGGTTAGACACTTTGACCACGATGAGCTTATATTTTATACTAACATAACATAATGTAGACTCACGCCTGTATTCCTCAGAGGGTGTAGGCAGAGGTGTATGCAGTACACCCACATTTCGCCGGCTATATTATAAGTCCCATGTAACAAGAGGCGAGCCTATTGCCATTAACCGGGCACAATTCCAGACTCCGTGCTGCTACTGAGAATTTCCTAATGGAAAAACCCAATAACGCTTTGCCCAACCTGGGGATCAAATCCACGACCTCGTGCTCAGCAGTCGCGCTTCCTACCATTACACCAACGAGGCCATTTTATACTATTATTAAGTTTTTTTTACTTCCGTTTTTTGGTTTCATCCTATTTTTTTGTGGTCAACATTGTTAAATGTCTTTCGTTTTTCTTTTATTAGTAGCAGCAGTTGGTCCAGCCAAACTTACCTTTCATCCAATTATAAATTCCCGAAAATAGCAAAAGTCCGGGGTATTTCGTTGTCAGTACCGATACTAAAAAAACCAATAGGATACCGGAAAATCTCAGGAGCAATCTATACTTGCAAGACTCGTGACTAATACTCGGCAACAATCAAACATAAATACGCTAAACAAGTAGGTCTTAGTTATCAGGATTACACATGTGCAAAGTAGCTAAGTGCAGGTCTCGCATTTTCTGCAACGGTCATTATGACAATTCACAGAAGTCAGTGGGTAATTTATCGGCTGTAGAAGATGGAAACTTGCGGCAAGAAATGATAGTAATTATTGACACGAACCAACGCTCGGGGCTAAAATCCGCCATCCGCTGCTAAAGATCACAACCGGCCACTAACTCGAAAATTCCACATACATAACGGAGCAAGCCCTTGGGCACGAACGGAGGCACCGTCGAACCATACTCGCGATTTGGTGAACAACAATCGATATTCACTGCAAAAGCACGTGGAGGACGTACTTAACCGGCATTTTGTAAGTAATGGAGTGTATTTTACAAAACGCTTACCTACATGCTATTAATGACAATAAACATATTTATTCTAAAAGGTTACAGCAGCAAAATATGTCCCTATACGCGGAAGCCTTATAAGCATAGCAGATTCACCGTTGCCCAGATAGCATGGCTTAAGTGGAAACAAATAACACACCGAGGTAAAACAACCCTTATAGGGACAACTATTGCTATTCGGTAGCATCTTTTGTGTGTGGTACAATGGCGCATCGATCGTGCTGGATTGCACGGAAACGTTCGGTAAAACGCTAACGAGTGCCGCGGCTTCGGCTAATTGAAGTTATTGCCGTCGTAGGCCCGACGCCCGAATGCCCTGGTGATTAACGACAGAAACCGATCTAATGGCGTGTTTCGTTATCGACGCTGTTTGTCACTTCATCGATCAACTAGTCTTCTAACTTATTGATCGATGAGTTTCATGTTCTAAAATTGTTGTTTCTTGCAAAAGATATTTTTAGATACTTATATATTTTTTTTTTTTTATATTAGCATGACGGCATTTTAAATAAAGGAAGGTCTATACAAAAGAAGTCACAGCTCTTTGCTTGTATTTAGTATTAGTAGCTTGAAATCAACATCATTTTATGATTTGAATGACGTTCGTGCCGGCCCAAACATTACGTAATTTAATTAGCTCGATGCTTGGATACAATTATAAATTAATACACATAAAGGAGTAGTTTCCGTAGCATAAAATAGAGATATAGGTACCTACTACGGACGTTGTCAATTTTGTAATTCAAAATTAAATCTCGAAAAAAAAGCACACATTTAAATGTATCTAAGTCTCAATACTCGTCTCTAGCCATTAATAGAAAACAAAAAATGAGCATCAAAAATGGGCAGTGCCTGAGCGCTAAAAATAATTCAAATCAGCCCACAAATGCCGAAGTAATGAGTTTTCGAAATTTCTGGTAGGGTTTTTTCATATCTTCTTACTGCAAAATGTAGATCACTCTGATATGAAAAGAGCTACTTCAACATTACCGGCTGATGACGTTATTTGTCTATCCATAGTGCAGTATCTTTCTGTTAATTAATGAAGTAATGGTACTGCTTTAGGGTGATATACCTTTAAAAGATACTTCGCGCCCCGGAGGCACATAACAATGGATTTCCTATAATGTCGCATATCTCGATCTTCGCTGAATTAAATATGTATATCCCTTGTCAAGGCTAGTAAATTTTAAAAATACCATATTGCTCACACGAGAGAGAATATATTTTAAAACGTACCTGTTAAATGATTCCCAGTGAATTCGAAGTCGTCGTCTTGATCCCAGTGTTTCAATGACAGGTTGCCCAGAGGTGTTGCGTTCGCGAACTCCAAATTCGCGAAGTGCCAGTCGAGTATTTGCCGATCGCGTACCGACAAATACACTGAACTAAAAAATACATTATTGTTAATATGTGGTTCAGAAAATAAGTAATAGTATATTGTGTTTCGAGGGCGGTAAGTACACAATTACTATTGAAGAGACATTTGAAACCCGAGCCGCAAGCGAGTAGGTGAAGGATATAATGGCACGTTGATAGTAATTTTCGTGCCCCTGTGTGACTTATAATGTTTTTCATTATACTTACAAAGAAATAAAAAATTGCGCAGCGAGCATTTTTGCTATTTCAGCCATATTTATGATTTATTAGTTAGAAATTCTGTTTAATTATTTACTATAGTCGATCTAATATTAAATCTAATAATAATCTTGTTTAGTGTCTTTTAAGAATCAAAATGGCTTTATTCAATTTTGTGTAAGATAATCAAATGTGTTTTAGTCAAGTATTCGAACTCTTTGTCAATAATTTTGCATTTTACTGATAAAATGATTGATTGATTTTTATGATTAAAAAAAACCATTACGCCCTAGGGAATAATTTTTTACCATAATTAATTTATATTTACTGTTTTAATACGTCTGAAATAGCCCTTTTTACGAACAAGTATGGTGAAAAACTTCTGTGGTTGGCTAAATTAAATCGTCGCATAATAATGTATCGATTTGGGGAACAGGCTCTGGCCAAGCAATCGGACATTATTACAACTGGTTACTAAACTAACTTCGTATACAAGTAGGTAAAAAAAGATACAACATACCTTGGTGGATTAGTCTCCAATTGCGCTAGTTTTTCTTCAATAGTAGTATTAGCAGTAACCAATGACTCATATTCATTACACAACAGGTTCATTTCTCTATTTAGCCGGCGTAAATTGAATTCTTGCAGGATACTTGCTTCTCCTGTTTCACCTTTATCTCTCTCGACGAGCAAAGCATCTTTTTCTACTTTCATTGACTGCAAAAGCTCTTTCATGTCGGTCATTCTGAAATAAGGTAAAATTAAACTCCTCCTGGCAAATCGTTAACAGCAACGAAAATGTCGAACAATTTTTACCACGAAAATCAAGAAAATTTTACTAAGGTAAATGACCTTATAATAATTACCTATTTTTATGAGTGTAGATAATTATAGTACCTAGTGTATGAAACTACACATAAGTAGGTATTAAAACACCCGTGTATACTATTAAAAGTCTCGCCTGCGGCTCGGTTTTTAAATACAAACTCATGTTTTAATAACCCCTGTTATGTGACAATTTTATAAACTACTATTATGTGACTACCATACGGTAATTATTCAATTATGCTACAGTCATACGTAGGCACTTACTTGTTTATGTTACTTTTAAGTCGCTCTTGCAATGTTATGAGAGCCTTTAGTTGTTGTATCTAAAACAAATAAAATTATTTCAATTAATTAAAATTAAAACACGTTAAACCATTGACCCTGGCTGTCATGAAGATCTTTGACAGTCGTTAAAGGGAGTCGGTACCTTCAGCGACCCCAACCAAGTTTGGGGATAATAAGACTAGGAGGATGGTGATAAATTAAAATTAAATGGTTTATTATTTATAAGTAGTTAACCAAATAATGTTTTTTAAGAAAAAATATATGTACACCAGACTTTTTTGTACCTACTTAGCTTTAGTTGTGGTTACCACTGCTTTTTAAAATAACACCTATTTAATTTTTTTCAACCATTTTTAGCATAAAAGTTGTGATAAGATTGTTTACAACTTAAGCCAAGTAAAAAAAATCGGGTGTACCTAGTTGTAATTTTTTTTTTTCAATGAAATGAAGGAAACTGCACCAACTTTATATTGTTTGATTTTTAATTGCCTTGGGTTCGAATCTGAGACCTTTGACTTGCCAGTCAACAGTCATACAACTATGTTATTACTCTGGATCTGTGTTATATTAATGAATTAATCAAATACCTGCTTATGTTTAACATTTTTCTGTTGCAGTTTAATAACCCACTCCAATGCTTGGCCGAGGGAGACGGGTGTATCGTTGTAGTAGTTAAAGTCAACTTGATGCGACAGATAAGAAGTAGCATCCAGAAGTCTGTTGAATTCACGTTCCACCTAAAGAAACATTTAAAATTATTTAATCTTTTTTTTTAAGTGATACAATTTTAAGCAATCGTAGTATCAGACTGATCATCACGATCAAAGTAAGGTCAAATTTTAAACAAAAATATATTAATCTAGTATCAATCCAAAATACAAGTTGAAGTATTCACCTTTGACCTTTCCAAAAAAAGTGCATTGTTCTTAATTACCGAGTTGGAATAGAAGGCGAATTTCCAACTTGAATATTGGATTGATACTACATTAATACATCTTGTTTAGGATCTAATCTGATCTGATTCTGGTCGTGATGTTCAGTCTGTAGTTAAGGTTGAAAATAAATAAATAAAATTAATAAATTGACTTTATCCAGGATCATGACAAATCATCACATCAACTTTGAGCACTATTGAAATCTTCCTGTATTTATTTAGATCTCTATGTGCCTATGTTTAAGACCTTTTTCAATAATTCTAAAATCCACTCACACACACAAATATTAATAATAGTTAATGAGTTGATCTGGAGAGAACCTCTTTTTTAAAAATAAATTGAAATAAAATTTATTTTAAATTTCAATTTACACTGACTTCATAATTGTGTAAAAGCATTACTATAAATATTTTTACTATTGTGCAACACTTGTAATATTGTGTCACTTACTTACCATTTCATCTTTGTGTTTTGGCACCTGATTACCAGTTGCTTCATAAAGTGGACATTTCTGTTTGATCTTGTGAAGTTCCATATTCATTTGTACAGATAGTGTAGTCACTGGGTTGCCACCCAAACCGGTCACCACCATTGCACCTGGAAATAATGTCAGTGTTTTGGTAAAACATTATTATATGCATAATTACACATGAAACATCTATAAATGTATATGAGAATATTATATGTTAAATTTGCTAGAAAGAGAGGTATAAGAATATTTTTTTTTATTTAATACTAAAACTGAATTTTATATATAAACATAAAGATTGTATATAAATAAATAAATCAGCCCGTAACTGTACCAATGTAGGGTAAAGGCCTCTTCTCATACAGAGAAGGATTGAGCAATAATTAAAGATATTATAGTTCAATAATATCTTTTTAACTCTATTTAACAGATAGGTAAATAAGATATTATTATATAATAAATTCACCTAAATCAGCCACATAAGGGCCTTTTCTGTATGTCACAATCCTTCCTCCTACTCTATCTCTTCCTTCCAGTATAACTACTTCACAACCAAATGAGATCAACTGACGAGCTGCAGCCAGACCAGACACTCCTGAAAAGTTAAAGAGTGGTTATACATAAATAATATATACACCATCAAATTTGTACTTAAGTAGATGAGAGTGTTTTTGCGCTCAAAATATGCAAGTTAGGTTGGTGGACATCAGTGGTGGAGGCTCCATACGGCTCGATTCTTACTGCATCACATCGCTCATTTATTTATTTCATACCTATAGGGTCTCAAAATCAAAATATTTTTATTCATGTAGACCATTTTAGGCACTTATGAATAGTCATAATTCTAATATTATTATAAGAGTGACTCTAGTCTCTTAGTTAGTTCTATCGTCTCTTTGGAGCCCTAATGATGTACAGATCAAATCCTTACCTGCTCCAATGATGATAACTTTTGGCCTCTGCTTTCCTTTCGGTGGAGTTGGAATGGGTGTACTACGCTCATAGATACCATAGTTTATGAAACCGTGTCTATCTAAAAATGCATGAGTTCTCATGACTAATGCTGGATCTCCATTGTAGGGAGGCTGAAATTACAATAAGAAATGTACATTAGAGACTAGTAATGAACTAGTAGTCCCTAAAACCAGTCTTCGCTGGCAAAATATTTTAAGTGGCAAATGTATCAGCAGCAAAAGTAATGTGATGAATAATCACCACCCAAAACCAAAGATGTCCACTGTATAAACAAGTCTCAGAATAAATGAATAAGGTAATGGTGCAGTTGCAACAAGAAAGAGGGGTCTTATAAAGGTAATAGCAATCAATATGATTCCATTAAAGGTAAGTTAAGAGCATCACTGGTGGAGGCTCCATACCACGCAATTCTTACCAGATTCTGATTGAAAAATGGCACAATGGAAAAATTGATTATTTACTCAACTAAATAACATAATTAAAAAATTAAATCTAGTTACCTCCATTTTCTGAACAGACAATTCTTGAGTCAGTTGTTTCTTAGGATCTTCGAACCAGAGTTTCAATATGCGGTTCCTAATTTGAACAAATGCATGGCTGGATGGACCTTGTAAGTCAGAAAAACACTCTGCTTCTAGAGATGACATCTTATCAAATGGCAATCGTGACTGAAATGCGGCTCCTTCCAAACTGAAAATATAAAAAATTTGAGGGTCAGGTATTGATTGTACACTACTATGAGGAGTGCAAGCAATGATGGTAGATCTATGTCAGTTATTAGAGAAATTACTACCTGTTAAGCATTTCTTTGTAGTTAATTTCTTCAATATCATCAACTTTGTTCTCGTCAGGCTTTATTTCAGTGTCCTTTTTAGTATCTTTAACATCGGTAGTGCGGCTCGAAGAGGACTCTCGTCGACCACCCACTGATGTAGGACTGGATGACGTAACCTTACTCTTTTCTGATTGATCAGATTCAGAATCATCTTGTTTTAACTTCTCGTCTAACTCTCGGGTTTCCACCTAATAAACGATCAATAAACATAACCTAATTATCAAAACAAATAAAATTACTTCGTTATCGGCTTAGATGAGTTTTAGACAAAATACATACCTTTGCCCTCTTCCTGCGACTCATTTTTAAATAGATTTATCTTAGAAATACGTATAAAAATCAGCAAAAATCTCTTAGAGACCGAAACCCCGGAGCAAAACAAAACAATCTGTCAAGTGTCAGTTAGACAACAATGACATTAACACTAAATTGATGACAGTGACAGCCAGAATGACGGAAAACCATAGATATACAAGAAATACTTAAATGACGGTGCAGAATGGACCGGGTTCAAATCTCGCTCATTCGATGCTTTCTACAAAAAATCCGAACTTTAGTGTTCGTAAATAAATAAAATACTTTATAAAAATGTTTATGTAAGTACAACATTATGCTTTTCTAAAGATTATGCCAGCTGCTATTATTAAGAACATATTCCATATCAAGTTCTATTAATGACCTAATGTTACCTATTACAATATAACATTATAGAATACCTTGTGAATCGTGATAGCCTAGAGGTGGTGACGTTGACTGGAGTCAGTGGTATCGGGTTCGAACCCAAAGCGCGCACCTCTGACTTTTCGTAAGTTATGTGCTTTTCATAAATTAATTATCACTTACTCCGTGCCTCGGAAAGCACGTAAAGCTGTTGGCCCTGCGCCTGATCTCTCTCCGGTCGTGTCAGATTACCGTCCCATCGGACTATGAGAGTGAGGGAATAGAGAGTGCATCTGTGTTTGCGCACGCACTTGTGCACTATAATATCTCCAGCGTAGTTGACTAATCTCCGTTGAGATTGGCCGCTGTGACTGGTCAGGAGAGAATAATATAAGTAATATAGAATACCTCGCACTTGCCCGGTTTTGTTTTTCCCGTTTATCCTATTGTTACGTTAAATCAAACGCTTTATTAATTGGTCAAAGGTTTTTATTTTAGTTTTGTTCCAAATAACAAAGGCATAATACAATTTATCATTCTAATAACTTAATAATCACTAACACGTATATTCTTTTGATTTTATAGAGACTTTCTGAAGTGGTTATAAAGAGGTCCTTCATCAGCATAACCAGCAACTTCCTGAGGAATAATTGCACTTTCGTCTATATTTCCACATGGACGGCACATGCATTCTAGAGGAGCCTTCGTGGTGATCTGAAAAATGAATTATTAAATCATCATCTACATCTTACATGCACGGTCCCAATAGGTAGTTGGTCGTCAATCAAATATTATTTTCCTTTTGATTTAAAGGAAGAAAAAATAAGATATAAAAAAGTAGGTACCCTTCGTAACTTCTTATCTTCACTTTTAGCTTTAGGACAAAGCAAAACTACGGTTGCTTCGCGTTCACCTGATTCTTGACAGCAGTTGCAAGTGCGTTCCATTTGCCAAATCTTGCTACCTGATACCTAAAAAAAATTTCAAAATTTATTACTTCCAGGAAGTATTCAGTAAGTAATTTATTTTTGATTAAATACCTGAACGTAACTAGAACATTTCCCTATACATGCAAAAGAGGGTATCGCTTTAGGTATGCATCCAGGATGTTTCAGGACATGAATAACTGGTGTCATCTGACATTCTTGACCTGTAATTAAATAAAGAATGTAATAGTAGTGATTGCCTAGTGGTATGACCGTTTGACTGTCAGAGGTCACAGAATGAAACCTGAGGCACGTACAGTTTGGTAAAATAAGTCTGTAAAAATTAAGAGCACCGCTAGCGCACTTCACACACAACAACTCGTAATTATAAGTTATTTGGTAGGTATTTATATATTTCTATCTATGACGATTGTTTCTGCAACGACGACAATGCATCTGTGTTTGGTCGCACACGAATAATGCACTATAAATATCCTAAGATTGGCCGCTGTCACCGAAATTCGGCCAGAAGGATATTATTATTATTGGAATGACAAACACAAAGTTATTGTCGAAATGTAGTTTTAATTATTATATGAGTAGTTTACCTGGAGGCAGATGCATTTCTACTGATTGCGCTATTACCATTTTGTCTTGAAGCTGACAAGCCAATATAAACACTAAACTAAAAACAAAAACTTCAAAACGAAACATTTTGAAAAATTATATAGTCAGTATCCAACTCGTCCTTATCCTTTGACGATAGAAACTGTTATACGGAATCCTAGAAAACTGCGGCAGTTTATAAAGGCCCTCTTGAATGATAAAATGCTTAGACCAGAAATATAACACGAAATACATTTTAGTGAGAACAACTCCTTCTAAAATTACAAGGCGTCCCTACGGGGGTTGACAAGATTTAATCGATCTTTAATGGATACTCAGCGTGAGACAGCTATGACACACTTATTGTACCAGTTGCACCTCAGTTGTTTTAGGCACTGTTCAAAGGGGCCTGTAGATGTTTATGCATGGTTGACTGCACTAGGTCATACCCAATGCAAGCGCGCGCTT
The DNA here is from genome assembly GCA_936450705.2 of Protodeltote pygarga. Taxonomy (NCBI): domain Eukaryota; kingdom Metazoa; phylum Arthropoda; class Insecta; order Lepidoptera; family Noctuidae; genus Protodeltote; species Protodeltote pygarga. The sequence continues at coordinate 9,099,547 of OW388257.2, read as the reverse complement.
TTAGCTGCTATAACTTTTAGAGCCATCGCAAAAAGCACCTCTGTTTAATTTTTTAGGTAGGTTTCTACTTAAAAAATTAAACAGAGGTGCTTTTTCTCCTTAAAAAAAAATCGGGTGTGGCTGTGCCAAGGACACAGCCGTCTGTTTTACGTAACGGGTAATATTTTCTGTATCAATTGCTTAATTTCCACTTGATTTGAAATTCTGCTGATGTAGGTACTGGCACCGTCGTTGATTCGCTCGGCCGCATTCATTCTTTTACTGCACTGCTTGTCTCGGTCATATTTTATCTATGAATTTATCTCTGAATTTGGATTTGGATTTTGAAGGCCGACATTGTTTAATTTGTTTTTTTTTTTCATTTTAACACCATAATAATATTTATAAGAACAAATGTAAAATATAATAATGTTCGCATAATAAAATATATAAATCAGCCTGTAACTGTCCCAATGTAGGGCAACGGCCTCTTCTCATACAGAGAAGGATTGAGCATAATCACCGCGCTAGCTCACTGCGTGTTGGCGATTTCAGACTATTATAAGTCCAGGTTTCCTTACGATGTTTTCCTTCAGTCAGTGGTGTATTAGATTAACTAAAAATGTTTGCATAGTACCTACTCTATGCATTAATCTACAAAATTAATTGGCAAAAATGTTTTTTCCGTGCATTACTAATCTATTTTAGTGTGTGTTTGAGTGGATTTCCGGATAGTTTATATTCACTATTGGACCGGATTCGGTGGATTCGGTAGGTATGTGGCGCCCGTGGTACCTAATTTTACCCGATCACAGGATCAGGTAAAATTAGGTACCACGGGGGAGAAGCCACGTGAGGGTCAGCTAGTACCTACTTAAAAAAAATGTTTATGTATTTAAGAACAAATATTTGAACAGTCTGGAAGCAAACCAGCGACATCAATCTAATGGCATTAAGGTGAGATTTCTGCCTCATGCTGGATCCAGCTCCAAGCTTCAACTTGAGGTTCTTTATCGTTGCAGCTATGGAGTGCACCTTGAAAGTTCTAAGCTGCACACAAATAAACAAATCGTTAAGCCGTACAACGTGGTTGTGGGTTCAAACCTGGCGTGTATATCGGTGAAAGAAAATATCGTAAGGAAACCTGGACTTAATAGTCTTAAATCACCTACCCGCAGTGAACTAGCGTGGTGATAAATGCTCAATCCTTCTCTGTATGAGAAGAGGCCTTTACCCTGCAATGGGACAGTTACAGGCTGATTTGTTTTATTTTAAGCCATACAAGAACTGCTTCAGTTTGATCTGAACGGATGCGTGCACAAACCTACACGAAACAATCCCTTGAGCTTCACTTAATTTCGATTCGCTTGCGGCAAGTATTGGTTGGTGGTGAATGATGGAATAAAGTAAAATATTAGGTTACGCTGATTTAGCATTAATATTCTCCAAACACAAGAAAAAAAAACCTTGTGGTCAACCTCAAAAACCTTCTCCAAAAGTACCAAACTAAACTAAATATTTTGTACTTTGAATATGGTATCATTAATAGTTAAGTAAGTTCATTATATTTAATTTTGGATGAGCTAGACAGTCGTAAGTTAAATATCTGTGCATAATAAACTGCTTGATACAGTATCATCTTGACCCAGTAGTAAGTATAACAGAGCTTACATAACTAAGACTACTTTTGAACTCAACATAATGTAGAAGAATGTAACCACAGTAGGTATAAAGAACTCTTTAACTATAAATTAGGACATTTAAAGTTGAAGCAGTTATGATTAATTTTTCAAACTTACAAATGCAAATACCTCAGAACACTGTTTATGAAAATAATACCCTTTTTTTCTGTCGTGCGATATTGTTTTTAACGGCTATAATGATATCAGTATTAAATTTTAAAGTCTTACCAAACTTTGTATAAGTAGGTACTTACCTACCTAATATTAGTAGTTATAGTTATACAAACTTTTTTATTTTTAGAGTTAAGTTGGATAATTATTAGATCCACACAACAGCTGAACCCTAAAGAAACTGTCAAAATGCTCTCCACTTATTCATCATCAGCCATCATCTCAGGCAGCCTGCTGGACCGTAAGCTGGTCGGCAAGCGGCATGAGCCAAAATCACAGAAAACGTTGATTTCAGGCATGTAATTTTCAAAAAACACATCCAGGACCCCGCGTCCAAAGAGGCCTCTCAGTTTTCGAATTACGACAAAATAAGTTTTATTTTTTTTATAGATCTTGCTTCAGTTACCTACCTACTTTCAAGTGCCAAAATAGCGGGAGACGTGAATTTCAGGCATGTTATTTTCAACGATAGAAGATCCTGTTTTTCTTAAAGATCTTGCTTTTACTTAATTACTTTGCAAGTGCCAAAATCATCCTCATAGAATCTTGACAATATCTATCTTCATAATATCGTATCCCATTGGGTTGCGAGGGTCAGCTAGATAGGCAGTCGCTCCATACAAAGGCAAGGATGAATTGACCAGTCTTAGGTTCGGACTCCACCAAAGCGGAGAGATGTGTTTCCATACAAATGACCGATCAAATTACAAAAATCTCAATCGATCTAAAAAATTATAACACATTTTTAACTTCATAAAAATATTTATTTTCAACATGTTTCATATACTTATCATAATGAAGGTAAATAGTTAGATAAATTATGTTACGAGTTCACACTGTACACAGGCACCAATAAATTTAAACATTTTTTTTATTTTCTACAAAAACCTTTGACCAATTTATTTTATTTTAATTTTTTACGTACTATGCAATATTTTATATACACATTACTGCAATCACTTTCAATGAGTCCTTTTAAAATATACGCCAGTATGTAGGTATTAATTTATCACGTCCTTTTAGTTAATATGCATAACATTTTAGCGACTAAAATCTCCACACTTGTAGCACTTGCAGTCGTCTGGTTCACGAAGACGCACTTCCATGATAGCTTCATCTTCATCTTCAAGCCTCACACCATCGGGGTCATAACAATGAGTCAGGGTAACCAGTCGTTCACGCAAAAAATTTTCTCTACAGCAAAAACATTCCTGAAAAGAGAAAATATTAGTTATTGTGGGTGACCAATCGTTTACGCAAGAAGTTTTTCTTCACAGCAAAAACATATAAAAAGAAAATACTAGATATAATGTGGAAGAGGAGAGACAAAAATAATAAAACTGATAAAAGTAACCTATCAATTATGAAAAATTGGTTTATAATCAACAACATAGAATTACTTTTTTTATATCGATATGCTCCCTAATAAAAACCATACAAACCTTTGAAAAACCTGTTGGAGCAGAAATTGAAGGTCGCACTTGGCTGCTACACATTCCCTCGCATTTGTTGACACTAACTTCTCCACTGCAAGATCTGACTAGTCTGCCCATTTCATCGTATTCCTCTGCAATATTTATTTACATACATTTTATAATACATAGGTACTAGGTACTACACTGTCTTTTATTGTAAGAATATAAGAATATAATTTTACATTGTAATTATTTTGTGAGTTTGGTTTGTAAATCACGTTTAATTTTACTCAAATCACTTTTAAAACATCAACGTAACAACGATCCCTTTTTTCGTGAACGCCAACGGGCTTTTCTAAAATCCAGTAGGTACCCAACCTGGTATCCCACGAAGCCTAACTTCTTTCCAACATACCTTTTGTTATATGTATTTCCGTTGGGATCGTCTCACAAGCATCTTCTGCAGCACATTTTAATATCAACACCAGTAATATTTGAAATGCGTAAATTGATACAATTTTAAAAGTGGAAGTCATATTAATTACTGTATACTTAATTTGTGTTGCGTTCACAAATGTGCTTGAAGCTGTAATATATTGTTCCTTCGTTTACCACCCTTTTATATGAGTCCACATGACTGCCTTCAAACTAGGGGTTGGGGTTAAATTGGTGCTAACTTTTAACAGCGGGACGTCGATATCATAATTGAAATGTCTTGTTAACTCCAAGTAATGTGGTAGACGTGGTAGACGGTACTCCATCCGTTCAACAAATATACGCGTTATAGAACAAATAATAATTATTTTGGAACAATAATACTTTTCTGTCAGTAAAACACCTATACTTAGTGTGTTTTTTTTAACCGGGACAGTATGAGTAAATTCAAAATAAAAGGAAATACTTAAAGGTACATTTTTTTGTAAAACAAACTAGTAAAACTAGTAGTCTTCAAACTATTTTCTTTGAATAATTCTGTCCCAAAGAAATTTATAAAATATGTTGTCACATCAGCATTATCTTTACCTACCTTTAGCTTCAGGGTGTCCAAAAACAGTAAGTGCTTTTTTTTTAATTACTGAAAGACGCATGGTCGAACGGGCGCGGGCTAAACGGTGGCGCGGCGGGTTAAAATGCATTCCTAGATTTTAAATTCAGTTTCTCTCTGTTCAGGATTTACTTACCTATGTTAAATAATTTTTTTTAAGCATTTATGCTTATTATGCAGACAATAAGCAAATTTTGTTGAAAGAAAATAATCGATTAAGTACATGATTACGAGCAGGATTTGAACCCGCGACGTACTGTAACTAAAAATAAATTAAATAGCAATAGATAACTTACAGTTTGGTAAAAAAGAGTCTAGAAAAATTGGGGGCGCCACTGGCGCACTTCTCATACCACTATTCATTGTACGAGTTATTTAGTGCTTACAGCTTGGCAAAAAAGAGTCTGGATAAATTGAGGGCGCCTTTATCTTTTAGATTGCCACCCCATATACCACGACTAAAATTGACAAGATACTTGATCATTTTAGTCTTCAATATTTATCAAATTAAAAAAGTAAATTGAACATAATTAAAATTAAGAAAGATTTAAACTTTATTTGTAATAGTCATGGTCTGGTAGTAGTTATTGTACAAAACAGATATCATCCTAATTATATTTAGGAAGATTGCACATTGGCGGCACTACTTATAATGTAATATAAAGCTTGGTGGCTTGCTCTGTGGGAGATCTAAGTAGAATAAGAAAAATCTGACAACGCAATGCATAGTCCCATTATGTAAGTACGTAATCGCTATCATTCAAACTCTTGAGAATGGTCATCTCAAGAGTTAGAATTATTGCGAGCCTATCAGAGAGTCATTTATGGATTGTGGATTATGATAATAAATCATCATTATCAACAAGGGAAATTAAATAACATGTTTCATTTTAGATTTTATTAAAATACAAAAAAATAAATGTCATCATCATCAGCCGGAAAACGTCCACTGTTGAACAAAGGCCTCCCCCATTGAACGCCACAACGAACGGCAACTTGCAACATAAATCAAAATCATCAAGTTCTTTCTTCGGGCGACCTTTTCGGTGTTTTCCAGGTGTCGAAAAAATACTCTTACTTTTTTCACCTTCATCGACAATTGCTCTGATTGTATTTTCAGATTTACCTGAAATTAACAATAATAACTCTGTATAAACTCTATTCTTAAGTTTCAAGTATCAATTTAGACAGTTTAACTACACGCGATTCGTCGAATTACAAAACATAACCTCAATAATTATTTGTACACAAGACGACAAAAACTGGTGGTACAGCTATCAGAAAGTAAATATAACGACTTAATTACATTCTAGAAGAAAAATTGCATGGACTATATCTGTCATTCGAGCAGTTCTCAGGTAAACATTGTCAATTTCAGACAAAATTTGTCCGGCTTTGCTTTCGGCCAAACATCTCAAGAAAACTTGATATATAACAGATCTTCCACTACTGCAAACGGTTTTATTCATTACGAACAACTATATCAACTAGTATTATGTAAGAATATCACACGCAAATTACACGAATCTTTTAAATTTTAAAGAAAATGACTTGCACTACGTAAAGATGACAAGGAAGCTACTTGCAGTTGACAAATAAAACAGTGTTGTCATTATTATAATTTTTTAGTTCCAACTGTCACCGCCTCAGACTCTTTTTTGCCAAGCTGTACTTATATCTATGACGAACTTTTTGTCATCTTTAATCAAATTAATAATTTAAAAGTATTTTAGTAGGTAACATTTTGAGATAAAACAAAGTTATAAATAGTAGCGTCTTTATTGACTAGGAGCGCAAACTAAAGAAAAATGCAATATTTCATAATAGGGGATCGGACAATTTTTCAGAAAGTATTTAAAATTACTCATGGATATATAAAGCTATGAAAAATATTTTTTTAATCAAATAAAGTCATTTAAGTACATAAAACCATGTCCAAAAGTTATTATTTAAAAAATGCCGCGAAAACTCGCGAAAACGCTACAAGCGTCACACGGCGACGGGTGACGTCATTTGAGCGTCATTTAGAGGTTATGTTTATTACAAGTAGGTAACTAAATAGTTTTATGTTTGTGTTTTAGTTGCCGAATGATATAGAAAATTAAATGAATATTTTTTATGACTATTGTCTCTCAATCCAACACTTTTTTTAGATACAAAACACATTATTTACCACGCACAATACAACTTGTTTGTTACTAACTTGACTTGTTTTGATTCGAATGACTTCCTAAGCTGTGATTGGTGTTGCGCTTGAAGTTTAGAACAGATTAAAAAGATTAGAATTATTGTATTTTATTTATTGATTTAAAAATATAAAACATTGATATTTCCCAGAAATATTTAATGAGTAATAGTTTTATTTTATAAACATTTTTTCTAACTAAGTTTCGGATTTTTTTGAGATTAGTTTCCGGTTGCCTATTATAGAAAGTGGTTAAAAAAACCAAAAAACCTCTTTTATTTTAAAATTTCCCGCCGCGATGGGACCATCACCCTTAACTAGCCACGTCGCATCGCGGTCCAAACCAATCCTGTGAATTATTTAGTAAGAAAAGATTTATAAAAATAAGCCAACGATATAGTCCCGGAACAAACAGAACAAATTAATAAATTCAGAATTAATAGACGAGAAGAATTTTGCAGCAGAAAGGTCATCAACATCTCAAGATTAGATTGCAACAAGCTCAGAGTATTTATAGAAAAATACTCTAAGGCAACAAGAACAAGAAGAACAGTTTATTTAGACTACAATCTAGTTCAATTTTGAGAAAAAAATTATCATTTTTGAGATTTTTGAACAAGCTCTTTGGCTTTGAAGGTTTGGCTGTAAAAAATAATCCAAAGCTTAAAAGATAAAAAAAAGTTGTTGACAATAATTGACAGTGTTGACTTTCAAAGTAATGTCAAATGCGGGTTTTTGTCTGGTTGGTTGATTCATGATTGATTGTGGCCGGATATTTTACAACTTTAGATACTAAAACTAAGATCCAAAATGAAAGTTGACGAAGATATTATTATATTGCTGATACTACTATTCTCATGGGGAGAATATTTATGGGAGTTATATTTGTCGCTGCGGCAGGTATGCTATCTTGTTATCTCTTATTTTTCCATAAGTAGGGAACTTTCTGTTCTTCAAGTTAGTATACTTATTAACCATATCGCAAGCGAATAATGCTGAAATGTGCAATAAAACAATGTTCTCTTGAGTTGTCTGATTCAGAGCTTATTAGATTTATCTTGCATTCTCAAACATTGTACAAAAAAAAAATATAAATCATGCCTCACCTATATTTTTAACTAATAATTTTGTTACAGTTGCACATATACAAGACGAATGTTACCATTCCAAATGAATTGAAGGAAATGTTAAATGAAGAATCATTTAAAAAGGCGCGTGTATATGGAATTGATAAATCACGGTTCAGAATAATCAAAGAACTTTACAGCATAGTATTAACTTCAGTGATTTTATATAATCGCTGGATTTATGCTGCATGGCATAAATCTGAATATTTTGCTGGTTTTGTAAACATATCTCCAGATAGGGAGATTTTAATTAGTTGTGTATTCATGACATATGTGACATTGTTTAACTTTATTGTAAATATGCCATTTACTATTTATGCTACATTTGTGTTGGAACAGAAGCATGGGTTCAACAAGCAGACAGTTGGTTTCTTCATAAAAGATCAAGCAAAATCTTTAGTCCTAAGTCTTGTCATAACTCTACCTATAATATCAATAGCAATATATATCATAATGCTTGGAGGAAATATGTTTGTTGTGTGGCTCTGGCTATTCACTACAGTAGCAACACTCATATTGCTAACAATTTATCCATCTGTAATTGCTCCACTGTTCGATAAGTTTGTACCCTTGCCGGACGGTTCTCTTAGAAAAGGAATAGAAAGTCTAGCATCAAGGCTAAACTTTCCTTTGTCTCAAGTCTATATTGTTGAAGGATCAAAGAGATCAGCTCACAGTAATGCCTACTTCAGTGGCTTGTTTGGTGCTAAGAGAATTGTATTATTTGATACACTAATAGAGAAATTTGATGATGAAAAGAAAGTAACAACTGGATGCACAGAAAATGAAATCTTGGGCGTGCTGGCACATGAACTTGGCCATTGGAAGTGTAGTCACATTTATAAATCAATAGCTTTAACCGAAGTCAACTTACTACTGTTATTTACTGCATTTGGATTTCTATTTAAATATTCTTTGTTGTATACCTCACTCGGCTTCCCTGGTGGACAAGAGCCAGTCATTATTGGTTTAATTGTGGTTTTACAGTTGATCCTTGCACCATACAATTCAATTCTATCTTTCTTTGCCACAGCACTTTCTAGAAAGTTTGAATTTGAAGCTGATAACTTTGCTGTTTCTTTGTCATATGCTAATGAATTAAGATCTTCTCTCATTAAGTTAGGAAAAGACAATTTAGACTATCCCATTTATGATAAACTGTTTTCAGCTTGGTACCACTCTCATCCTTCATTGTTACACAGGATTGAAAACATTAGAAACCAAATGGGAAATGAAAAAAGGGAATAAATGTTTTAATTTTGTACAATTTTATATTGTCATTGCATTTTTAACAGTACAAGTAAAATATACTTTAGTGTAATTTTGAATTGCATTTTGTGGTATATTCTAGTCCAGTCTTTTTATTTTTCTACACTTCAATATTGATGCACAATATGGCTGGATGTGGTTTACAAAAAAATATGGTGTTGCAACTATAATTATTTAATAATGATACATTCTCACTCATTAGCTGTAAGCCAATGTGTTATATACCTTCTCATAAGCAAGAAGATGAAAAAACTTGCTAGACTTTATTTCATTTTAAGTCAAAAATGTATTTTTTATTTCCTACGTCAAAAATAATATTTTGAAAGAAGATATAATTTTGTATCATTTACTATTGTGTAGAAAGAAGAACTTGATTGTAACGTCTGTACCATAGCATTTATCTTGCACTTAACAATTTACATTCAAACATATATGTACATATGTTACATACCTATTATGACCATAGTTACTATAATCAATATCTATTATGCTTTATGGAACGACTGCTGTTCCGTATTCATTTGTTTCTTTACATGCCTGACTCTTTTTTATTGTATGGAACAATTTATATACTTAAAATAAATACTAGTAATGTCTAATCGGGTACTTTATTGATTTATGATCACGTCCTGTAATCACAGAATGCTGTCTGGTAACAGGCTTACATGAGGCTTACCTTTTTTACCTAATTGTTAAGGTTTTAATGCAATAATATATACCTAGTTATTGATTTCGGAATAATTATTATGCTAAAAATAACTTATCAAATGATCCTTTTGCACAAAAAAAAATCTCAAAATAATAGTTTTTCTGAAATCAATGAGCGTGAGCCGACCGTAGCGTAGGTGGTAGGTAGGTAGGGTAATTTTACAAAATTAAGTTTTGTTTAAATCTTCCCGCGCCCTGGCGCCTACGGAGTTTTAAGTCTCGCTAACAGAATGGTGCTGATTCTGGTGCCTGAACCATTCATATTTAGAATGTGTTAAATTAATAGCAATATAACCTCTCGAATCTTAGAGGAAAAATTTTTCTGTTGTCTCATTCTTCCAAGTCTCGAATCGCTATCCTCTCCTCGCCAAATGACATGACAATCGCATCGATTCGTCATTCGTATGCAGTTCATCCGGCCGCCCGGGGCGTTATTACCTACAGTAAGCGCAAACGCAAAGTTACGAGGCCGAGATGAATTGATCACGAACGTCGAAGTTCGAACATACTTTATCTTAGGTTCGAACAGCGTCGCAGCTCTAGCGGACGGAGCTCTTGCACAAAACAGTGCTAGAGCCGAGTGTTTTGTGGCTCTAGTATCTCGAGAACGCGCGAGTGGCGCGAGTGCCTACTCGCGAGTGGACACGCGGCTAAATCGCGCTTTCTGGATAGGTTCTTAGCACGGTTTCTTATTTCTGTGGTTCTTAGTTTCACAGACGTATTAGAGATGCTACGCATCTTAGTTTATAAGTTACAAGTGTGTTGTCGACAACCGAACGACCTCTGAAAAAGAGAAAATTAGGTAGGTACTAGATACCTACTATAATGGATTAATGACGGTGTCCTATATCTACCTAGGTAAATATTAGTACAATAACCTTTAGTTACTTAAACATGTTAGTAGGTATGTACCAAGGTATAACCTTTAGTTACCTACCTACTTAAAAAAAATAGGCAGATTTTACTTTTACAAACTTTATTTTGATAAAGTAGGTACGCTGATTTAACATAATATAATCTATCTAAGTAGATACCTACCTATAGGTAGTACTTACCTACCGATTATTTAATTAATTTAAAAGTCCCTTGAAAATTTTCAGCTTGCTCTAAAGTGTCAGGTAAAGGTGCATCTTTTGTTTCAGGCAAAGGCAATATCATTAATATTTGTGCAAAGGAAATCACTGCCACTACTATTAAAGGAAGATCAACTAGTAGGCTATTCAATAGGATGACTGCAGGAGCTACCATGGAAGCGATCCGAGCAAAAGTCGTCACCCCACTAACGCCAACATTACGACCTAATGTTGGAAATAGTTCTCCGGAAAATAAATATAATGCTGGTATGGTTCCCTGCAAAAATTAAATAGTTAGAAAAACACATTATGCACGGAAATCTAAAAAATACCGGAATCTTCTTAGTATGTACCTAAACGTTCTATGACATTGACCAAAACTAAATTTACGGTTATTCGATTCGAATCCGCTTTGTATTTGCTTCGCGTAACCGCGCAACCCTGGCCCCTCGTCAGTCGTCCGTCTCAGAATGCAAATAAAAAAAATGCAAAATAAAGAATACCTATTTTCATTTTTTTTGTAGGTAAGTATACAAAAAGTTTCGAATTTCGAAATGTTAACGTTCAGAGTCATAAATTCCTAATAGGTACAAAGATACCTAGTTAATAAGTGGTTTCAGGTATTTTTTTTTACTTTCTATACTACAATAAATAAAATGACTAACTAGGTACTACCATAAAAAAAAAATCAGGTTATGGTACCACTAAATAAAAAATTAACTAGATAATTCATTAAATTGAATTAATTGTCGTAGATATAAATTCAGTTATTCAGTGTATAAACTCTCCAACTTTCTGAAGAGGTAGGTAATTGATTGCTATCCTCTTCCCGTGAAATATTAATTCGCTTCTATTCGTATGGGGTTCGTTCGAAAACATTAACGTTAAGTACGTTATTTCTAACATGTGCTATCTCTTTCTAGCCATTAATTTATTGTTAAACTTTTATAACTTTGTCCTTTTCTTGACCAATTATTTATATAATTTCTTCAATCGTTGCTACTATATTTTAACCTTTTATAGTGTAATAAGTGTAGGGATCCGCCTTAGAAGATATGCTTAACTTAAAAATGTAAGCAACTCCACATTTATGCCAAAAATAATTAGACCAAATGATAGTGTTATGCATATAAAAGTTACCTATGTAAAAACGTTATGCCAAACAATTTTGCTTTGCCCTAAAATTTTATGCTAAAGGGGGATTCCCACCATATTGGATGGAAGAGGTGTTAAATTAGCTTTCCCATTTTTGATTTTAATTTTTTGAATGTGAACTACAGCTTGGCAAAAAAGAGTGGAAAAATTGGGGGCGCCGCTGGCGCACTTTTCACACTACAATTCATAATTACAAGTTATTTAGTGCTTACATATTTCTATGAAGAGTTTTTGTCGTTAATTATAATCAAATGAATCATTTTTATGATAATTTAGTACTCACAAACTTAGTTTTTAAGATTTTTATTTTTAGTTCCAGCTGTCACCGCCTCAGACTCTTTTTTGCCAAGCTGTAATCTATTCACTAGCATCTACTCTATTGACTATGGTTCCAGCTTTGACTGGACAGCTTGGCAGAAAAGAGTAAGGCGGTGGTGACGGCTAGAACTAAAAATAAAAATCTTAAAAACTAAGTTTGTGAGTATGTACTTACTAAATTATCTTAAAAGTGATTCATTTGATTATATTTATATTTGATGACAAAAATCATAGTCATAGAAATATGTAAGTATACCAAATAACTTGTAATTTTGTAATATAGTATGAGAAGTGCGCCAGTGGCGCCCTCAATTTTTCCAGACTCCTTTTTGCTAAACTATAGATACATTTATAATCCGTTTAAAATAAGATTACACAAATAACGGCCGAATAACGATAGTTAACGTGTTATTTTTTTTTATTATATTTTAGTGATTTTTTTTCAAAGTTATACCTAGTAGGTACACAGGTTTCTACATATATAATGTAAAATAATAGAGTTTTTTTTGCGCTTTCGTCGTCGACGTCATTATAACGTTACTTATAAAATCTTATTTTGAACAGAGTCTAATATAAATCAATTTCACACATGACCATAGACTACTTAAGTAATAAAAATCTAAAGTGACTGCTTACCGCCATCCCTGCAAAACCTATCCCAGCAAACAATAGCCTCGGCCAGTCGTTCATGTATTTGCCTCTTGGCATCAATAGTATCAAAACAAAACATGACGCTGTAATCGTTTGGTATATATAAACCGTAGTCTTTCTTCCGACTCTAGTTATTATAAAAACACAACTCAATCCTCCCACCGTCGAAATTATTCCAGTAACTGCGACAGCGACGAAAATATCTCCACCTATTGAACCTAAGTACTGTGAGAATGTGTAAAATGCCAATCCTGTACAAAACCTAAAAAAATAGATGAATTAGGTACCAACTTGAGATGTCAAACAAAAGTGTTTAATTAGGTAGGTACTTTTATATCATTGCGTACCAATTCATCGAAAGCAATAATGTCTTTAGCCGCATGCGTTTAGATTTCAAGAAAGCCATAAATCCAGGACTCTGTTGTTCTTCGGGTGCATAGTTATGTAACAGCTGTTTTATAGATTTGATATTAATATCTTTACCGTTTCTGCTGTTCACCTTGGCAATATCGTATAAAATCTCTGAAAGTAAATAAAAAGATTATTCTTCTTAGCGTGTCGATGAAAATCTAAATAAAATTGTGTCAGCCCAGAATTGGGCTACGAGATTATTAATTTACTAACATAACATTAAAAACTGTAAAAGCCATTATATATGCAGAAATCTTACTTTTGTCTTAACAACTAAATACAATTTAGTTTAGGTACACATGATACGTACCTAGGTACTTACAACAGGTTACAACTAGGTAAAAACGAACTACTTAGGTAGGTATACTTATTGACTTAAAAAATAAAATCTCGTTAATTACTGCTGCACTACTGCAGTGCAGTGGATAAATACCAATGGAGCATACTAGAAACAATGGCTCAGGTCCACAGAAATGGGTTTAAACCACCCGTAAGTCTCTAACATGGCTTTACACACTGTTGAAAAATCTTTTGGGCGTGCTGGTTTCCTCACGACACAAAGTTTTCTTTCACCGTTTTAGCAAGTGATATGTAATTTCTAATACACATGAATCCGAATAGTCAGAGGTACGTCCCGGCCTAGGTTTCGAACCTTTTACCTTTGACTTGGCAGTCCGACAGGCATACCATTAGGCCGTCACTGCTGCTAAAGCTAAAGAAAAAAGATCACATAAATAATATCTTTCACCATAATTATTACTCTCTCGCAGCCCATGCGTAAAAAATAAAGTTACATTTTAAAACCTCATGTGAGTGAGTCGTGATAGCCTAGTGGTGGTGACCGTTGACTTGCAAGTCAGAGGTCTCGGGTTCGAACCAAAGGCGCGCACCTCTGACTTTTCGTAAGTTATGTACGTTTTATAAATTAATTATCACTCTCCGTGCCTCGGATAGCACAGCTACATCCGGTAAGACTGGAAGCCAACCCCAACATAATTGGGAAAAGGCTAGGCAGCTGATGACATTTTAAAAGCTCATCATCATCCACTATGTTCATTCTGAATTAGGTACAATATCCAACCTTTATAGATAGGTACCTATACCTAAGCCTCGCAACAAAGTGAGCCACCGTAGGACAGCTGGCTCTAATTTTTCAAAAATATATATTACATACCCGCAGCTTTATCCGTTTTTCCTGTTGCGATTAGCCATCTCGGCGATTCCGGTACCCAAAACCAATAAAAAATGTATAATGAAGAAATCAATCCCAGTGAAAATTCAAGTTTTCTCCAATCCCGGAGCCAATACGCCAGGCCTGCCATTATTGCATTGCCAACACCAAATGGAAGTTGGTAAATCACAGGGATAATGGTACGCCACTTGCCACTTACACACTAATAATTAAAAATGTACATAAATCTAAGCAGCACTTTTAGCACATGAGTTTATTTACTCATGTGCCTTTAGTACAAGTTTGCAAGCCACATGAATACTGACAAACATCAAGGCCATAGTCAAGAGGGTATGAAATTGGGGATTCAATTCAAAAATACTTACATTTTCAAGTAATAAACTAGTCTTATTGGTGGTGGTCTGGTAAAGAAGATTCCTGGCTACGACCTTGCAAAACATTTAACTATCTGTCTACAGCTCGCTTAAAATATCGATGTCAATATTCGTCTGGTTTACAATAAAATTAATCCAGAAAATAATTAAACAAATTAATTTACCTCCATGGATATAACGAAGGATATAATACCAACCCCACCAGAAGCTAATGCTAGTATAAACCAAACAACTAAAAACAGCCAATAATATGGTATTAAACTGGCAATTAAACTAGCGACTCCCTGTATAACAATTGCAGCTATGAGAGGAATTTGTCGACCATGTTTGTCTGCCCAAATTCCAAATATTATACCTCCTAAAACTATTCCCCACATCATCACACACTGGCATAACTGAAAGAAACAATTTAGATTATGAGAATTGTGGATCATGTACTTATTGTGGATCATGCAGTCTAACCCTGATGGTATATTATTATTATTATTTTCAGCCATTATCGTCCCACTGCAGGGCAAAGGCCTCCTGATGGTAGATATATACCAGCGGGAAATATCTACTGATTTGCCCTCCCCTTGTCAAAAACTAGGTTCGCCCATGCAAATGTTATATAGAAACCAGCTCTTTGTTCCTTTGCTTTTCTGCATTTGCCTTGCTGGATACAACTCCTGTTCCAGGATCTGCATCTCTTTTTTTGCCGAGTAGCTTGAATCCCACAAGACCACAATGAAATTAATTAGAGAAAAAAAGGATGTGTAATATTTGTCGACTCTTCTTGTAAAAAATGAGCTTTCTTTGCGCAAAGAAGACCATTGGACCATCTGATGTCTGTCTGTTGTGGTTCTTTAATTGTCTGATGTATCACTACGTTACGGATTGTATCTACCAGGGAAACCTCAAGCATTGATCTCTCCATATCACCCTAAACGAGGCGCTAGGCCCAAGGTAGGTGTCCATGTTTCGACTTCGTAAGTCATCATTAATCTACTGGGTCTGACGGCCCATAAATAATGCTTTGCTAAGCCAACGAAAGTAAAACAGATGACGTTTAAATATGGGACCGGCAGTGCGGCAGTACTCCGGTAGATGTCACCACACGCCTTTAAGGCGTTAAGAAAGAAATTCGTAATTTCAACTGAAGCGGGCAGGGCTCGGTAGCTTAGTTGGTAAAACGATGACACGGCATACGGGATCATGGATTCAAGTCCCGCCCGAGTAAGTTGATTTTGTGGTTTCTTATTAAGTAATATCAATTATGATGTAGGTTATTAAATATTATAGGTAGGTATATACGGCTTTACTCACGGATCAATTTCGTTCGAACTCAAACGGAATCCATTTTTCAAGAGCGAGTGTAGTGATACGGCGCCGCGGGCCTCACGGACCTTACTATGAAGTTAAGAACCTGACTGAGTTAGGTTAATCTAGATTAAGATATTCAATCTTATACTTACGTGAGTAAGCCAGTGTTTAGTACACACAAGATTCCAATCAGATGTTATAGTGCGCTTAAACACGGACTTATCAAATACAAATTTTTTGCATCGGACTAATGGTAGCAGAGTCTTATCCATAGTAGGATTTAGCGAAATTAAATCTGGATCAAAGATTAAACATGGATGTTCTTCCACATGCTAAAACAATAATTTTATAATCAGTTCATCATCGTCATAGGCCTAGTCTCATCGTTCATAGAGAAACCGAGCTTAAGCCGCGTTAACTTAAAAGTTTTAAGGTTTTTTAGTACGTACACACTTAGTTTTTAAGATTTTTGTTTTTAGTTCCAGCTGTCACCACCTCAAGCTGTAAAAGAGACCGATAAACATCCCACCCGTTTTTAGTTTTTATGCATCCTAATCGTAATCCAAAACGGAACTATTGTAGCGCAAATGCTAACTACAGCTAGCTTTACATAGAGCATACAGATTCTCAAGAGTTCCGCCACATGATTTTATTTATTTAGATTTGATTTAGAGTTTATGTCCTTTTTCTTAATTTTATCTAGAACGCTAGATAAGCTAATATAAAACAAGCACTGATGATAGAATCAGTACCAGTTTTAAATTAGCATCGTTGCGCTCTAGATTAATTTTTGAAAAGGAACATGAGGGTAGGTATGAAAAAACTTACTGGTGCACAAATTTTCCTCCATTCTTCCTCTGAGTACATCGTTATGTAACACGGTTTTTTGCACCAGAAATCTTGAGGTGGTGCCATAAATATGATATTTAATTGGTACCAAGCTATGGGCAGCTTCAAGAGTGCCATCAGGATACTGATTCGTAATTGCCATTTGCCAAAATCCCCAATTATCTTTGTAGTAATATCTTCTTCATCGAGTAAAGATCTTTTTGTTGTTTGTGTAAAGTCTGAAATTTGGTTTATCAAATACTATAGGTACCCATTCTATGAATGAAGGCTAAAGTTGTTAACCAAACCAAGTTCCTTTGGGCCTCCGACTAGGTCTTATAAAATGTCTCGAGAACATTTTTTATGGTTAAAACAATTTAATATTTCATTTCTAGTGAGTCGTTCTTACCACATGAACAGTCACATGTGCTGGAACTCCCACTTGACATGCCCCCACGATGCTTACTATTAAAAAATGAAAAGTCCAACATGCTGGAACTTTCAGTTGACGGACTTACTACTAAACTGCTATCACTATCAGATCCGTACTTTAAGGGTATAAAGACATCTTTATTATAATTCTTCATAAAAAAATATGATAAAAGACCTTGGAAAAACTTAAATCAATACATTGCATCTAAAATTGCATCTGTAAAAACTATTATCATGACAGTGTCAATAAACAAGGCAAATCAACTGACATACTCTTTGATTCCTTGGAGGAAAAAAATTGCTCTTGTTATATCCTCAATCCTCTTTGAATGTAGCACCACAGTCTAGATATCATAGGGAAAGAGAAGACCTCTTTATACCTACTGTGGTAGCACTAAGAAGTATTTTGAAAGAAAGAAAGTTACATTTATTAGAATTTAACAAAACATATATAATAAATCATAGGATTTAACTATTTGGATCTAAGGTGTAGTTTTTTAAGGACATTAATAGGTACTCATAAGAATTTTATTATAATAACTAGCTGTGCCCGCGACTTCGTTCGCGTGGAAGTCGGAAAATAACATGGAGAGACAACGAACGCCGCCGACGCGCGACATTTGCCACCCAGTTTCCAATTAAACTTGTACAAAACCGTACCTAACTATTGAGCAAATATATTTATATATACCTACATAAAATTGTGTTAAGATAGCCTAGTGGTGTTGACCGTTGACTGGCTAGTCAGAAGTAATAAGTTCGAACTGACTTTTCGCGCTGACTTTTCGTATGTTATGTGCGTTTTATAAATTAATTATCACTTAGGTACTACGTGCCTCGGAAAGCAAGTATAGCCGTTGGCCCTGCGCCTGACCTCTCTCCGGTCGTGTAGGATTGCCGTCCCACCGGACTATGAGAGTGAGAGAACACCTGTGTTTGCGTTGCGCACACACTTATGCACTATAATTATTACTGAAATAAAATACTTTACACTTAATTTCCTCACTTGTCTTAGCATAAAATCCATAAAATAGGTACATATTATTTCGATTGGAATATTCACATTGCATTCGGCATACATTTCCATCATTTCAGGAAATTCGAATATGGTAACACAGAAATCAGGCTATGTAACATAACGGCTAGAAGTACCTATTAAAATCTTAGAAGAATGAATTAAAACTGTGAACTGATTTTAACAAAATACAGCTTGGCAAAAAAGAGTCTAAGGCGGTGACAGCTTGAACTCAAAATAAAAATCTTAAAAACTAAATTTATGAGTACAAAAATACCAAATAACTTGTAATTTTGACTTGTGGTGTGAGTAGTGCGCCAGTGGCGCTCCCAATTTTTCCAGACCCTTTTTTTGCCAAAAATAGTAAGTTCTGAGATTAACGAAAAATATTTAAAAATGGTAAATGTTTTTTTTCGGCATGACCAATTTAGTTTTTAAAGCCAAACAATCATCTTTTCCATATTCTAATTCTATTACCAGTTTATAGTTCTATTATTTCGATTCAGTTGCATTGAATTTCGATGACAGGAAAATAAGTTAGTCCGGGAGTACAAATCACTGTCCAAGACACATGAATGAAACTGGGACACTAATCACTATGATGTTACCCTTGAAAGAACCATCATTCATGTTAACTAAGGACTAGGACTATATTTGCTTGCTAAAGTCCCAAAGAAACTGAATTTCATCTTGTCCCTTGTTCCACCTATATTTCGAAATTTTGTAATAAAATTCAAACCTCTGCAGAGATCAACAAATATATCAAGAATATCACGCTCGTAAGCTTATTATTTGGATAATGTTTTATCTGGAACGCTATCTACACGTTATGATTTTTAGAGATCTTTTGAAAATTGACAATTTTCAAACCGCACTACTACATCAAACTTATAAAGTTATAACACACCTCTCTTTGTGTCGGGCCAAAATAAAGTTACATTAAACGTATTTCTTCGGGGGGTTCTTTCGAAAACTCTTTGCGTGAGAGTCCGAAACTCACCACCTGGCCAGTTTTTTAATTAAAAATGTTTTCCAAAATTTGTGAGAAGAATTTTAATAAATTATCTGTAATCTATTAGAATATAACCAAGTAGGCGCTTTTTTAAATCAAAGAAAAAATCCCGTGCGTAAACGATATTTTCTTTCTACAAAATTGCGAACTTTAAATTTTTTTATGTATATTAGTGATAATTGATATGACTTATTACGACAGTACGTGACTACGGACACAGCAATGTTATTGCCATTGATACATTTTATAGTATTATTTTTCAAATAAACCCTTAGGAAAAAATGAGGCGATTATAAGTTTTATCCTTGGAATTTATTACTACGGAACCACGCAACTGATTACATTATCAAACTTGTCAAAATTTTCATAAAATATCTTGGTCATGTCTGCTTCGCTTTATCTGTCAGTCAAGTCAAGTCAATAGTAGTATTCACGATTTATCGTGATCCGAGGTGTATGAATGAGAAATGAAATAAATATTTTATGGTGGTTTAGTTTTTGGGTTTATTTTAATATTAAATAGTATTTTACAGTGAATGTTTAAGTGTAAAAGTTCTAAATCATGCCTCTGGCTAATAGCTCAGATCCTTGGCGAATGCAGAATGTTGGAGATAACACGGTATAATTAGAATTTTATTTATTGACTAGCTATGTACGCTTGTTAGTTGTATCACTCTTCACTCGAAAAACATAAGCTTTTAAGGTCTACTTACAATTATTTCTTTGGAAATATAATATATTCCTTTTACACCTAGTCGGTTTGAGTTGACAAGGGAACCAGTTTCATTATTATTTAATATAATAAATTAATAATCCAGGAAAATTAATAAATCACGTTAGCATACACTTCAAGGAAAAGTGATAACCGACAATGTAACAATGTTTTATGAGTCATGTGCGTTTTTGAGAGACATACCTACCTAATTTATATTTTGTTCAGTGCAGTGAGTGAACATAGGGCACTAAGTTTGTTTTGTTCTTGAAAAATTGTGTGACTAGATTTAGTAATATTGAATTAGTTAATTATGTTGTTAGTGTAATTAAAAATTCAGAAGTTATAATACTTTGCTTGATGATGAAAATAGTTGTTAACATGTTAAAGGTATTATTATATGAACAATTGTTTAAATTCTTCTATTTGCGATTAAAATAAAATAACAGACATATAATAAATATACACTAACCAGATGGGTATCATATTCTTATTTCTTAAGAACATGTATGTTTTGTATAAATATTTTAAGTACCTAAGACATTTCCATGTAGAAACTTATATACCCTGGATTATAGTTTTAAAAATCATTTGTTTTAAAGCTTGGTACATCTGCACAGCCTGCAAACAGTCTTCCAATAGTGGTTGAAAATTCAGGAGAGTCTCGTCAAGCATCTACTACTGAGAGTCTAGATACTAGTGGTGATATTAGTGATGAAAGAGAAGTCGAAATCCAAGATGTCGTAAAAGAAGGACATGAGAAGGCAGACCCTTCCCAGTTTGAATTGCTCAAAGTTCTTGGTGAAGGTTCCTTTGGAAAAGTATTCTTAGTACGAAAAGTTACTGGTGCTGATGCTGGCACTCTATATGCCATGAAGGTAATATTACATTTGAAAATTATATATTTTAAAATAGATCATAGTATTGGTGATAATAATATTTACTCGTTTCTATTGTAGGTACTTAAAAAAGCTACTTTAAAAGTAAGAGATAGAGAGCGTACAAAAATGGAGAGAAATATTCTGGTTGAAATGGGCCATCCATTTATTGTTAAATTACATTATGCATTTCAAACTGCTGGTAAATTATACTTAATACTAGACTTCTTACGTGGTGGGGATTTGTTTTCTCGGCTCAGTAAAGAGGTGAGTTTTTGTGAATATATTCATCAAATTTAAATTTATTTATTCAATTTTTTTTATGGTAACATTCACATTTACTTTTAGGTAATGTTTACTGAGGAGGATGTAAAGTTTTACCTAGCTGAACTAGCATTAGCATTAGAACATGTACACAAATTGGGCATAATATACAGGGATCTCAAGCCAGAAAACATATTGTTAGATGCCGATGGCCATATAGCACTCACAGACTTTGGCTTGTCTAAGCTTCCTCCAACTAGTGATAAAGCCTATAGTTTTTGTGGTACAGTTGAATATATGGCACCAGAGGTAGTTAACAGAAGGGGACACACATTTGCAGCCGATTGGTGGTCTTTTGGTGTACTTATGGTATGTAAAACCTTTTTAGAGATATACCCTTCAAGCAGCAGAAACAAAATACAATTAAATTCAATTGTTAGGGGATGCTGGCTTCAATGCTTGAGAGTTTAATTTCTTTACATGTACTCTATTTGAATTCTCAAAAAGTTTCGTAATGAATGAAAATAGCTTTATTTTTATATGCTTTTTTATGTAATAAAAAAGATTCTGTTGTGACTTGTGATGTGATGAAAAGGTTGTGAGGTATGTGTTTGACCACAGACCTTTTTCAATGTTAATGTGTGTTGACCATGAACCACCCTGATGGTAAGCCTAGTTGTGGTCTATTACATGGTAATCCCACTATGCATGAAAACCATTTGGTCTGATTAATATGATAAATCACTGAAAAATCTCTAAAAGCTATTTTTTTTTTAGTTTGAAATGCTAACAGGCAACCTCCCTTTTCATGGGTCAACAAGACATGAAACGATGACACAAATATTAAAAGCCAAGCTTGGTATGCCATCAAATCTAAGTGAAGAGGCGCAGTCTTTACTTAGAGCATTATTTAAAAGAAACCCACAAAATAGGTAAGTTTTAATACATTATTACAATTTTATTATTGAGAAATGTACTTATAAATTGATAATTATATTAATTTTATGTTTAGGTTGGGTGCTAGTACCAATAGTATTGAAGATATTAAGAGTCATGAGTTCTTTGTAAATATAGATTGGGATGCACTTTATAGAAAAGAGGTAAGATTGTGTGATTTTTTTATTTTTTTTTCAAAAATTCAAAGGGATTTTAGTGAAACTTGGCACACAGGTAGATCATGGCCAGGATTAGAACTTAGAGTAGGTAATTATTATAATTATAATTTTTGGTTTTATACGTCATGTTTACACACATTATTTGCTTGTTAAATGTTACATACATACATACATAGACTCACGCCTGTTTCCCAGAGGGGTAGGCAGAGACAACGGATTTCCACTTGCTACGATCCTTGCATACCTCTTTTGCCTCATTCACTCTCATCACGTTCTTCATACATGTTCGTCGGTTTAGGGTACTCCTGACCTGACCTTTCTCAAGGACATCCTCGACTTGGTCATAGAATGTTCGTCTAGGTCTTCCCCTTCCAACTGTACCATTCACCTTTCCCATGTAGGTACACTTGTTTCGTTAGTCTTCTTTCATCCATCCTTTCTACATGTCCAAACCACCTCAGCATTCATTTTTCTATCTTACTGACTACATCCTCTTTCACACCACACCGTTCTCTTACCACACTGTTTCTTACTTTATCTTTTAAGGTTACACCGCACATACTTCTCAAAGCTCTCATCTCAACTGCGTTTATTCTACTTTCATCCTTCTTTTGCCACACCCAGCTTTCACTTCCATACATTAACGTCGGCACTAACACACCACCGTGCACGGCCAATCGAGCCTCTTGCGAGACTTGCCTGCTACTCATAAAAGCATGTAGTGCCCCGTTCACCATGTTACCCGCATTTACTCTCCTTTCAATATCTTGTTCATGTTTACCGTCCCTTGTAAACATAGTTCCCAAGTATACAAATTCTTTCACCTGTTCAACTTTCTCCCCCCCAATCACTATATCACACGGCGTCATAAATTCATCCTTTTCAAAAACCATTACTTTCGTCTTTCCAACATTTACTTTCATCCCTTTCCTTTCAAAAGCTAAATGTTATTTAATAAGAAATTCGCGACTCGTTTTTGTGAGTTTCTTATTAGTTAATTATTATTAACTAATAACAAACTCACAAAAACGAGTACCTAGTTGTACTCGTAACTAGTACAACTAGGATAATAATCGTACTAGTAGCTGTACTTGCAAAAACGAGTTGCGAATTTCTTATTAAATTATAGTATGTAGGTAATTATAACTAGACGGAGACAATTCCTTGTGTAGCGACGACGTCATAAATGCGTCTCCATGTATAATAGACGCATGTATGACGCCGCTTCACACATATCGAAACGGCATTTGACGTCAGGTGGGATGATTAGGCTCATGGCAGCCCTTAATCTGTAGGTAATAAGCACCGTTTCACCACCATTTGAAATGTGATACTTTTGGTGCGCGGATTATTGCTATTCTATATGTATTAGTGCAATGGGTACAAAATCCAAAAGAGCATGGACATAAGCTAGTGTGTACTTTTTTAAATTCTCTATATAAAACACTTGATATGATACATTAAAGGTTGCTGAATATCTTATGGAACTTAATCCTCTCTAAAATGTAATGCCACTAATACTTTGTATAATTTATGGCACGTCACGCCAAGATCGCGGGTTCAAGTCCCGCCCGAGTCAGTTGTTTTTGCGAGTTTCTTGTTAAATATTGTTAACTATTAGTTTGTATTTAACATTAGTAGGAAATTACCATGAAATTGAATTTTATTTTAAAAAATTGGTCAAGAGCGAGTTAAACTCGCGAACCAAGAGGGTTCCGTACAATACCTACTACATATGTATATTCATTAATAAACTAAAAATATAAGAGTTAAGGAGTGTTAAAAATTTAAATATGAATTATTTTTTGTCAAAATCTAAGTAGTTATAAACAATTATTTTTATCCTTTAACACAATCATTTAAGACAAGCTTCTAGTTATAAAAAGAAGCTATGTTTTCATTTAACCGTGCTGTCTCGTTGGCTAAAATCAAGGTTTTTACATTCTTTCGTATCCGGGACGTTAACTATTTATGTGCATTTCATTCATCCATATCCGATCAGCCGTTTACTCGTAATCGAACGACAAATATACGAACTTTCTAAGTCGTTGTCATTGCTAATAGCATTACTTGAGAGTAACTGGACCGATTTAGCTCGTTTAAAATATTTAATTAGTGCAATTTGTGCTGTTTTCCTAATATTATTGTATTGTTTCCTGTAGGTAGTGCCGCCATTCCGGCCAGCCGTCTCTCGGGCCGATGATGCGTTCTATTTTGATTCAGAGTTTACGTGTCGCACGCCTCGCGACTCACCAGGTGTGCCTGCTTCGGCTAATGCACATGAATTATTCCGGTAAGATAGCATCTAGGAAAAGTATGAAATTCGCATTGTTACAGTAAAAATGTGTAGCAAAAAAGTTGAAATCATCTAGTTAATGTAGTTCCTGCTAATCTACTGGGTAATTTCACTATTACTGTCCTCATATTAACATACCTACTTTAAAGTTCTCAATTATGATTCTTATAAAATACTTAGTATTTATATCTTGTAACTAATATGCTTCTCGTAGTATGTCTACTTTTCTAGGTTGGTATGTACTATGTAATAAAGAGTCAGTAAAAAGATTTCAATACATAAACATTTTTATAAAGAATTTATGCATAGGTAGAACTATACGAACACTAGATATATTAGTTCGAAATTTGGAAAAGTATGATAAGATTTCAGTGTTTGCGATATTCAATTGCATAAGTTAACAAATTATCATTTGACGTAACAGTACGACTCCGTAGATTGTTGAATGATAAGATAATCAAGGCGTCGCGCGTCGCCATCCATTTAGCCTTCAGACACAGTAAATAAATTGTTAATGTATTTGTTTTCAGCGGTTTCAGTTTCGTGGCGCCATGTTTGCTTACAGAAGATAATAAAACCGTCACGAACCAAAATCAAAACCATGTATCACAGAACAATAAGACGTCTACAGAAGAGTTTTGGGCCGGTTTTGTCAACAGAAATAACTTTTTCGATGAGTACAGGTATGTGTTTTCGATGAGTACAGGTTCCCTTGTGAAGGAGATGACCATGGCTCTTATGAAATAAGCATTTTAAATAATATTTTGTTGGTTAAAAAGTATATTTTTAGGGGGCAAAAAGTTATTTTAAACACCTAGGTGTAAGACGATAAAAAAGATAACTTGAAATTTGATAGGTGCAGGCAGCGACAGTATAGCTTAGAGGGCAAAAGCATTGCCCCGGTACGTCAAGTGTTGCCAGTACAAGCTCCGCTTGTGTCCTATCTTTTTTCAATTCATCTAATTTTTCTCTGAATATTGTATCAATCTTTTTATATCAGGTTAATGGGAGAACTAGGCACTGGATCGTTTTCAGTCGTCCGCCTCTGTGAACACAAAACCTCAAGAGTGCAATATGCAGTTAAAATTATGGACAAATTGCAGTATGATCCTCGTGAAGAAGTTGAAATATTATTAAGGTAAATGGACATTAATAAATTATTCGTTTTTATTTTAATACGCTTTTTTTTAAATAATTGATAGGCGTTTGACAGCTAGCTCTTCTGATGGTAACGGATTATGCGGTGGACGATGGTGCATGCAACCTATTCTATCGTAGGTTAGGTATCGCATGTAGAGCGCACTATTAAAGTAGTACTATTTTCGTAGAAAAGTAAAAACGATTTATAAGCTGAATTTGCATCTGACACCTAGGTAGACGCACCAGCCGCTTTTCTAGTAGGTACCCTACCTACACTCGGCAACATATAATTGTCAAATCATATACCTATATTTCCAATAATTATAAGCCTCCTCTAGTTCTGCGAAAAGCTTTTACAATGCGTGGTCTCACGCACTGGTGTGGTGGTATGCACTCATACTGCAAATTGTAGCTTTATATGTAGCCGTGTGTAGTATTGTATAGTAGTAGATGTCACTACTGCCTTCAGAGACGATTGAAAATAGAGGAAAATGAACATTAATATAGGTACCTAATTTAGAGATACATTCTGTATTTCAATTTTAAAAACAACAAATTGTTGGTAGTAATAAGTAGGTCGCAACAACTAAATTGTTTTGAACGAACTAAATTAAATAATTCTATACAAATTGAAAGTACTTATAATAAAATATTATTACTCTCGCATTATTAATTCATTATACAACTAAGTTGACTGACTACGCTGTTGCGATAATAGAAGACCTAATGACCTAAGAACTACAACTTTAGAGCCGTTAGTGGCTAGAAGCCATACAGTTGTGCAATATCAGGTCAATGGAGTAATCAATGACGTAGTGCATCTATATCTACATTAATCAATAGTATGTATTATACTACGAAAATTAATTACAATTAATGATGATATATTTTTCTTAATATGATTCCTCTCCAACGAATGAAGTTGGACAGTCAGCTCTGCATACTTCCCTTCTGCAAACTTCTCTTGATTTTGGCCAGGCAAAATATTGCTGACTTTACCACTTTGATTATTTTTTGGCTCTTGGCTCTCTCTCTAGCTAGGTGCTGCTGTATAACGGACGATATTGCGATATCTATTCTTCGTAAATTTTGTCTTAAAACTTGTATAATCTTATTAACTGCTGTGGTAACCTGAAAAAATATCCTGTTACCAGCGGCGAAGGGTAAATTTTTGTTAAAGGTAAGCTAGAGTCAAACCGGAGAAAAATTAGGTAATGGCACAGTCAGTAGACCAGTAGACATTACAGATTTGTAGGTCCCTTTTTCAATGGGACCCCGCTAAGGATAAAGTTGTATGGAGCCTTCGCCATTGCCTGTTAAGTACATAATATTATACCTTTAACGTTGCAAATGTGTCGTACAGAATAAAATGTGTCGTAGCAAAATATATCATAAGAATCTTTTATTATGATAGATCAAAAAATTGACTTCGATCATTGAGTTAGTTTCGGCGTCTCTTATCAAAGCTAACTAGTCTAATATTATGTTATAAAGTTATAACGACTCCATCAAGCAAAAAAATGTGTTTGTATTAAACATTTCTTTCTCTTTCATAATAATATGGAGACAACCCATTGCTAGAGTTTAAACCGCACGTATCCCGATGTCCCGGTATCCTTAAGATGTTTTCTTTACCGTTTTCCTTGAATAAAGTCTTGATATTTTTGAACACAGATACAGTCAACACCCGCACATAATAACATTGCGCGGGGTATACGAAGAAGGAGGCCGTATACTTGCGGTGACGGAACTATGCCGCGGAGGCGAGTTGTTAGAACACATCACACAACGCCGATACCTTCCCGAACACGAGGCTGCACCCATTTTGAAGAATGTCCTACATGCTATACATTATTTACATAGACACACTGTCGTGCACAGGTAAGGCGTACAGAACTGTTATCGATAATTATTTGAAGTATGATAATTTATATACGAGGAAATTAGTATTTACGCGAGATAATAGGTAGGTTTTTAAAAAGAAAATATTATTTAAAAGAAAATCTTTACTTAATCCAATGTTAATATGAAATTTAATTAAAAATACCTCTATTAACATTTTACGTAACATATGAGTATAATATTAATAGCGATTATATCGATATTAGAACAAATGCAAGCTTTGTATAATTGTTTACCTACTGATATGAAATATCCCTATAGGAGTACCTATCAGGGCAGGCTCTGGGTTGTGTTCAAGCTCTATACCAATTTAATAAATTTCAGTAGTTGACGCATCAAACAAACACACTTTCGGATTCATAATAAGTACCTACTTACTTATGTTTTTTTTTTTCAGAGATATAAAACCTTCAAACATATTATTCGCTACGGCAGAAAAGAGGCCTGAGGACATTCGTCTGGTAGACTTTGGTTTGGCGAAACAGTTGCGCGCTGAAAACGGCTTGCTTATGACGCCATGTTACACAGCTAACTTTGTAGCCCCCGAAGTGCTAAAACGTGCTGGATACGATGCAGCTTGTGATATTTGGAGTTTAGGTATAATTAAAATTTTGATTTCAAATGTTAATTATTATAAGAAATGGGATAATATGAGAAAGGACAAGGCAGGGGGGATTAGGACTTGCGGGAGGGCGGTGAATGCCTAAAGCCCTTACTCCCTACCAGAGGTCTGTTGAGAAACACCGTGTGGTTTTTCAGTCTAGACATAACCCCAAACTGTCCCGTTTAAGTTTCCTACCCCACTAGCAGCGATGTAGCTGAAAGCGAATCTTCCCGTCATGTCATGTGCAGTCAAGAAATTATTCATGTCGGATTTTCTCTCGTACCAAAGCCCTAAGAGAGTGCATGATAGTTATTACTGACTTTTTGATCATAGGACGTCCGCCGGTTCCGTTAATTAGGAAAACCATTTTTGTTAATTCCAGGTGTGCTAGCTTATATAATGTTATCTGGTAGAACACCATTCGCATCTACTGGTGATGACACTCCTGAAGCTATTTTGGCGAGAATTGAATCAGGAAAGGTATGTTGATTTTTTTATCGGTCCACTATGTGCTTACCACGGGAAGTGGCCCACCCTAAAGTGCTTCGTTGCGTTGTTCGTCTTTATCATTTGCCCTCAAAATTCAGAAAAAGCCAGAAACCGTCAAGTTGTAATAAAGTAAAGCACCATAAATCACTCCAATTATTGGAGTTAATTAATTTCGCTCCTGATCAAAGGGTCTAAGTAACAAAGCAAAATGTCCAACAGCGCGAAACGTCTAATGAGCAATAAGTCTAATTAGCAAAATATCCATGTAGCAAAACGTCCAACTATCAGATGATCTGTATTGGAGTCCAATATGGAGCTATGGCCTATGGAGCGTCCATACATTTTTGCCGTAGTAACTAGTAGTCCATTTTAGAGTAGTTACTAAGGCCGTTGTTGGCGCGCGGTGCAGGTGGAGCTGAGCTCGGGCCCGTGGCGCAGCGTGTCGGCGGCGGCGCGCGGCTGCGTGCGGCGCATGCTGCAGCTGGAGCCGGCGCAGCGGCCGCGCGCCGCCGAGCTGGTGCGCGAGCCGTGGATCACGCAGCCGCAGCCGCCGCAGCCCGTCGTGGCCGGAGACGACGCTGCTGATGTGACGCCACCCGCCGCTGATCTCAGACGCGCTGTTGATCTCACATTCCAGGTACTGGTTACTATAACCACAGTATAATAATCATACAGTACGATTGTATGATTATTATACTGTGAATACGCGTGAATTTCGCAGTGTACCTACCTACTTACGAATTAGCGCAAGGCATAATTATCGTAGGGTAATATTGTCAAAGTATTATGGTCGTCTTTTTTCAGTAATAGGGAGTTGCAAACTGAAAAAAGTATGTACCTATCGTCTCTGTCTAACAACGAATGTTCAAAGCAAGTTCAACCCCTTTTAACTTTGTAATTTTTCGATTATTTAAATATTTTTTAAATTCACTTTTTTTGGAGAAGGTAAAGAAATAAATAGTTAACATCATTATTCTTACAGATACCTATTCCTACAAATTTAAGACATACATTTTGACGTTCGACACTCCCCATAATTAGAATACAAATTCTATGTCGTTTACACGACTGTAGATTTGATGTTTATATAACAGATTTTTTTATTGAATCGATACAGACTAATTCTAATTTAATTTTTCTTGCTCTTACTAGGCAATGACAGCTTCACCGCTGACGCCGCAAGTATTGGGTCCCGTATCGCAGTCGACTCTTGCGCAGCGTCGCAGTAAACCTCAGCGACGTTTCCCACCGACACAACTTTAAATAATTCTCAGCTGAATGATGAAAAATAAAGAAAAGGTTATCTTAGTCGATATTGTAAGTACATATTTTATAAAATTAATCATAAAAAATCGAGTCATTTGACAAGGCCTATACGTTGTATAGGTGCAAAAACATAAAGTATTGTTTAACATTAACGTCGTTAATTACGTCACAAATTGATTCATTTAAAATGAAAACTTAACCCACAATTACTTGTAGTGATTGTACAAGATTAATTTAATAATTATTGTTTTGATAAGTCATCATGAACAACTTCATTATAGTCTGAATACTACTTGAATCATTATTGATATAGTTTATGTTGACTGTTGTGGAAACTAGAATAAATTCTTTTGCGCACAATATTTTTCTATTTGGAAGTTTAAAACTTGTTATAAACATTATAAATTATCTATAACGTGTTATAAATTAATAATACTGTTTTGTTTTTCTAAAATAAACATTGGAAAATATTAGTGCGAAAAGAGCTTTAATGTTGTGACAAAATGAAAGTCGTCTTCCTGCGAAATATTTATCGTCGTTAACGAATTATGTCATTGGAAAAATAATTGCTAACCCACCAATAAATTGTACTCTTTACTTATAATACTTTTCTGTGCCATCATTTAATTTACCTTTATCCTAATTCTAAAGGGGTTAGAACATTTTTGTAAGGAAGCTGGCATAGCTAAGATTACCGACACCTTTTTGATTATTTCTCAATGGCGGCGCAGGATGAGACAAGTATGTGTAATAATAAGTTCAATTTTCTAAATAGTTAAATCACGTAAGAACTGTTATAAACACGTAATTTTGAATGATTGCCTTTGTTATGACATGGTGATCTTATTCTTTAACACCAAAATATCTCGGAAACGTGACACTTTGGATCATTTTGTTGCAAATATTTTTTTTATTTTATGTGTCCTCAATCTATATTATTAGTCTGAACAACCTGCGCTGCTACTTTGAAAACAAAAGAAACACAATCAATGGCAGAGGGTAGCTATGCCACAAAAGTTCAAACCCCTTTATATACTTGTTATAAATTATGAATCTACGGACCTTACAAAAATCTTATATTTTTATTGATTGTATTTATACAGTATTGTTTCTCCTAATTATTTATAATAAATTATATTTACAGATACTCATTAGATGTCTCAAATTCTTTTTATTTTAGTGTTGTTCTTGTAATGAAAAGTTGTTTATATTTTTATAAGACAGTATCATTAGATATAAGCATAAAAAGTAAAACGTAAAAATGTTTAAGGTTTCGTCTAAAAATAAATACTTAATAACAATAAAATTCACAATGATACAAAATTTTAAATCTTTTTGTCGTTAAGAAAAAAAAGGCCATTTATTAAATTTCTACTATCTCTATTTTTTGCAAAACTATAACGCGTTTATACAAGATATATTATATTTTTATAGATAATATTATTCACTTTTGTCAATACATTCATTTGACCATATCTTTATTTCACCACCATCTCTTATAAAAAGTATTCGTCACATATGGCCCTGATTTATTGATAAAATCTTTATTAGAACAAACTTAATTATATTATTTCCCTTAAGGTGGTGAAATATTTGTAATCATTTTCATATCAATAAGGCCTAACTTGCTCATAAAAGCATAATTCATTTTCATTAACCTCAATATAGGTCTTTAACTGATATGTAAAATGTCATTTAGTGTTGCACATAAGTAGATTTAATAAAATATTATTTTATTTTTGTTATTTGCGTCAAAAAACTTTAGACTTAAGTAAGTTATAAGTTAGTATAGACAAAATCTATTATTATGTTGTAGTGTCACTCTAACTTAACAGTGCCATTCCCTGTGCTTTACTTCCTAATACTACGTAATTTATGCATTTTATCTATATCTCTTAATTATCTGCTTTAATTAGTAAATTAATATTTAAAGTACGCGCCACAGATCTGTCTCTGTAAAGTTATCTGCGGGTTGGTTTTTCTCATGGAATAGTACCTTGTAGAACGCGTTATAGAATTACCGTGTTCAAAAAAAGGGTTAAGCATTCCACGCGTTATTATGCATGCACTTTGAAATGCGTATTGTATGTGCAAGTGCCACCCGCAGCTTCACAGACACAAAGATACGAGCCGAGTATTGTATGTCTTGTAGGTATACGACCAACAAACCCATTTAATATATAATATTAATACAGAAATAGGTAAGTCCATATTGTTCTTCCAATATTCCGTATTATGACAAATAAATTATTTATTCAAATTGAAACACAACTCTGCACATTAAAATCGACTTACTTAATCGATTTCAACATCAATATAATTCAGTATTATGTGCAGATTGAGCAATGAAGTTGACTTCCTCATGCCAAATTATATATGTATATTATGACTAATATTAGTATGTAACTATATTTACACTATTTGCATGTAGCATCTTCGTAATATTAACATATTTTGTATTATTTTCATTTACGGTGAATGTCATCAATATTCATATATTTTTATACATGTTGTATTTTATTTATACTACGCATATTAAATAAATAATAAGACATTACTGTGGTGATTGGTTTTCTACCAAAGATTAGGTGGTTTTAGTCGATTTGTTATTTTGTAACCAGATTTAAATCGTGAAAATACGTAGGTTTTGTAGTTTTATCTTTATCTTAGAATAAATCGCGTGCATTTAGCAAAATATTTAAGTACATAACAACCCTGTTATACTATTTATCAAAACCACCTTCATGTTAAAAAGCTTAAAGTTTTATTGGTACTTATGATAAATATTATAATTGTTTAGTTATTACTCTTATGCCTGGACTTGTAATTATATTTTTTTTAACTGCAGTTTTATCAAGTGAAGGAATTGATATTAAATCTTAATAGGTAAACTTAAATAAGATTTTAGGAATTTATCAGGTAATTTCAGCATCAGACATATCTGTAAAAGCAAAACGTGCAAGTAAATTTATGTGGGGTACAATTATATTTATAACCTTCTGATCAATTAATAATGTTTATGGTCTCAAAATAATTATACTTATAAAAAAAACTTTGAAGTGCAAAATTACATTGCACAAATTTTAAAATTCGTATTATGTAACATTAATTTAATTAGTTACATGTCGATGAAATAATATTGACTGCTGCATAATATGTAAACGTATATTTAAGAGCTTTACGAGTAGTACCTATAGCGTCGCGCCGTCAGTTGCGCACTGTCATGTCAGTCGCTGACCTACCAGCTACTGATAATTTTACAAGGGTGTGAGACGGGTCCTTCTTTAAAGTTTTTAACTTTTACTTTTCATGATAGTCATTATTTCTGTACACCCGTGTCATCTGGTCAGTCATTGGTGCAAAACTGCGCGGCACTAGTTACTAACCGTTGGACCGACTGACCGACCGTCAACAAACAGTTTCACGCGTCGCTAATTTTCAACTCTATGCAGTAGGAGACCCCATCAAGTGCACATATGAAATCGAGTGAATTTAAACATAAATTAATAGACGGGAAAAATACTAAAAAAAATCTTGTATTTTATACACGCAAATTTTTTTGAGCAGCGGTGTAAAGTAAATATTGTAAGGCAATTGACTATGAAATACAATTTACCCGAAAAAATCCATCACTTAAGGCGCATACACTCGCCAATCTGCTATCTCACTCGCACATTGAAGATATAAAATCAATGAATATCGTAATGCAAAATCGCAACAAACTAAGTTAAGGAGAATAACATTACTAAGTTTTAGGAATAAATTGATGGAAGATGATGTGGCAATTAAATTGTTGTGGAATTCATCCATGATAAAAATTTAGTAGCAAAAAAAAACAGTAATTTACACCAAACTAATTTTATAAACCATTTATTTTTCGCCTACGTCTGGGTTGTTTTGGTTAACACAAGTACCCACTTGTGTTAACCAAAACAACCAAAACAACAACAAAAGTTGGATACTTACCTACACATATTTTTAAAGGTATGAAGTTTTTACTGGCGCGAAAGTAAATATAATAGAGAAGCGTTTAATTTCCAATAAATTATTATCTATTTATTTGACGTAATGAGTACCTAATATTGTTTCATGTTATTTCCAAATTCAAACAAGTAAACATAATATATAATAAGTAAGTACTTATAAATATTATATTACTTAGATAAATTATACAGGTAGAATAACATATGTATTTAAGTATAAGTTGATTCACTTTGAACCGAGCTTGCCTGCACATTTGTTAATTAATTATAAAGAAATATTTCCTAACAGCTCACAATATGTTGATATTGAAGAATGTAGTTTAATCAATATTACTTCACATTGTAGCATACAAATATTAAAGTTACATGTTTTTAAATTTTGTAACTGATACAAATATAATATACAAAATATTCCTAACAAGACCACAAATAAAGGAATTGAATAGAAAAATGAGAGAATTATATTACGCCACATTTGCCCCATTAGAGTAAATACATGAATGTTTTGTGGTCTTGATGTTAATGTTATCTCACATCTATTTTTCTATCTGAATTGGAAATTAAATTTCTACATAGTGAATAATGACAGCAAATTGTTGTATAGAAACCACATAATAGAGATGTAATATAAATATTGTTGATATTGCTTAGATTGTAGTTTTATTTTTGATCACCTTATATACCATAATACCAGTAGGTACCTAAACAAAATAACCAAACGAATTTTATTTTTTAAAATTTATTGAGAAACACTGGTATATGTACTTTATATTGATACATATACAGAATAATTGAAAAAATGCCTGAAACTTAGTACTAACCTTGATAATATTAGGTAAGTATGTGCAAATTTCACACATTTCAAGAAACATTTTTTTTTCGTATTTTACAACTTACAGAATCATGATATGAAGTTTGTGCACACGTGTTTCAGGTATTTTAACACTTTCCTGTATACACAGAATCATTAAGTATAAATAAAACCACAATTATGAATATATTATAAACAGATACATATTTAAAAAATGGCATTTATTTCACTTAACATTGACTCCTTTTAAAGTTTGAGCCACTATTGGTCCTTTACCTGGTACAACTAATGGGCTTCCTTTATAACATGCAATTTTCTCATCATTTGTCATGAGATCTGGAGCACATGTCTCAAATATTTTTTTCTTAGGGTTAAGCACAGCTTCTGGTTCTCGAGGATACCCCTCACATTCTACTAAGTCACCTGGTACTGCTCCATTGGGTGGTATTAAAACTTCCACTTTTTCAGGAGAAGAAGCACACATTACCATAGCCTCTGACATCACTCCCCTCATCTGGAATTTATGATAATCACTACATAGTAAA
The DNA here is from genome assembly GCA_936450705.2 of Protodeltote pygarga. Taxonomy (NCBI): domain Eukaryota; kingdom Metazoa; phylum Arthropoda; class Insecta; order Lepidoptera; family Noctuidae; genus Protodeltote; species Protodeltote pygarga. The sequence continues at coordinate 9,064,198 of OW388257.2, read as the reverse complement.
AAGTCTTAGATCTCTTAGATCTTTAAAACTACGCAACGGATTTTGATGCGGTTTTTTTAATAGATAGAGTGATTCAAGAGGAAGTTTTATATGTATAATACATGCATATTAGCGTAACCGTGCGAAGCCGGGGCGGGTCGCTAGTTTTCTAATAAAAAAAAGCTACTAAAAAAATATAAAACTATGTGGCAGATTGGTTAAGCCAAGAAAATGCAATATAAATATTATTACTTACTTTAACTGGTTTTAAGTTAGCAAGAATCATAACAATCCTGTCCTGCATATCTTCAAGGGGTACATGGTTTACAAGACCAGATACAACAGTGCGAGGCTTTTCTTCACCACAATCAATCTTTTCCACATACAATGAGTCGGCATCAGGATGTTTGTTTACATCTATTATTTTTCCAATCCTCAAATCCAATTTTCTTATATCAACTGTAGACTCTGTGGGTACAGGTTTCTCTTTAATTTTTTTTTCTGGATCTTTTGCCTTTTTAGCAGCAGGTGGTTTTTCGGTTTTAGCTGATATATCGTCAATTTTACATGTGGCAATAGGGGCAACTGATGCCCTTGCCGGTATCGGGTATTGCTCCTTTCCATTAGCCGTTTCCAACCTAATTAAGTTTGCTTTAGCTGCTTCTACTTTAGCAGCAAGAATTGAATTCTCCAGAGTAAGCTGTACAATTTTTTCTTCAATTTTAATTTTTTTTATTTCTTTAATCTAAAAAAAAGAACATTTTGTTATTGCCTTGTAGGTGTTTATAGTAGGTAAGTATTTTTCATTTGAAATAACCTACCTGGCTTCTTAATTCTGCCAGTCGTTTTTCAACTGTTTCAGCATTGTTTATTACTCTACCAACCGTATCTTGAGACATACTTCTTTTCAAGATACGAGTTAATATCATCGAAACGATATAACCTAAAAATAAACTGACACTTATACGCTACGTACGTACGTACGTACTCCCTGCTGACACTTGCTTGACTGACAGTCGATGAGTCGACATCGACACTCGACAGACACAGACCACAGAAATTCACAGAATCACAGACAGACTGAGTGTACAGATTACAGCTGGACCTAAAAATAAAAATCTTAAAAACCTATTTTTTTAAAATAATTCATTTGATTAAGTCTTTTGACCATATTGCCTAGTCTTACTCATATTGTTAGTCTTGTCTTATTTTTATTTTCTTCCTTTATGATGATGTTGATTAATGATGAATATGATGATTCATGACAAAGTAAACCGGTAGCTATTTTACTAAGTTAATTATTGGACAATTTGTGTCAACCTGAAAAAACACAGCACTTTAGTCAAACTAAATCTGATAAAATTCCACTGAAATTATTAAATTTATATCGAAATAACCTTAGAGTGTAATAATATCAGTCTATATTCTAAGGAAATAACATAATTTTCGCGAATAAAAATCAATCGCACTACCTATATCATTTCAAATTCCCGCCAAAATGTCCATGGAGAAATATATTTTTTTTTTACATTTATTTCATGACACGGATACAAGTCCTTCAGTCGATAAAGAAGAATAACAAAACTAAATTAAATTACTTACAGAAATAAAAAAAATCAAAAACAAAAATTTTTAAACAACTAGAAGCCGACCCCAACACAGTTGAGAAAAGGCTAGGCAGATGATGAGATGTTAGTGTCACTAGTACCATAGATTACTAAATAGTTACTGCCTGCCAGTACCTACATTTGACTGACATTGACGAAATTAAAAAAAAAACTTGAACAAAGATGGCCGTTGTAAGCGCGTCATAAATACGTACTTACGTTGTTTTTATTTTATCAGAATTCCGAATAATTAATAATTGTGATTGTATTACTGTGTTGAAAATAATGTAAGTGGGTAATCCTGTTTATTAAGAGTAGGATTACTATAATGTGTTAAAATAAGAACAAGAAACGATGTCAAACAACACAGTCGGCTCTTCGGGGCCTGCTCCCGGCAAAATACGTGGACCTGGAAGACCCCCTAAACGTACATGCACTTGGTGTGCTGAAAGTAAAACGCCTCTGAAGTATGTATTACCAACAGAAAATGGCAAGAAAGAATTTTGTTCTGAAACATGTTTGTCGGAATTTAGACAAGCTTATAGCAAAGGCGCCTGTCTACACTGTGATAATGTTATTCGGGGTAATGCACCTTCAAGCAGCAAGAATTTCTGTTCTACATACTGTTTAAACAAATATCAAAAGAAAAATGAGAAACGCACTACTTCGCCACAGTCAGGCAATGGAGCAAATGGTTCAGAAAATCATTCTAATAATAATTCTACAGGTTCCTTTTACGACATATATCAGGCCTTCGACTGGGATGATTATATGAAAGGTGCAAATAGTGTGGCAGCATTACAAGAATGTTTCAAACAGGCTCCTGTGCCTCCAGTTAATGATTTTAAATCGGGGATGAAATTAGAGGCTCTTGATCCTCGGAATTTAACATCTACATGTATAGCAACTGTTGTAGGCGTCTTAGGCCCACGATTGAGACTGAGACTTGATGGTAGTGACAACAAAAATGATTTCTGGCGTTTAGTTGATGCTGGTGATATCCATCCTATTGGTTATTGCGAAAAAAATGATGGAATGTTGCAACCCCCACTTGGTTTTCGTATGAATGCTAGTAGCTGGCCAATGTTTTTGCTCAAAACTTTAAATGGTGCTGAAATGGCTCCGGCTAAAGTTTTTCAACCAGAACCCGTGACTCCCAAGTCAAATTTGTTTGTTGTTGGTCAAAAATTGGAGGCTGTTGATAAAAAGAATCCACAGTTAATATGCTGTGCCACTGTTGGTGCTGTAAAGAATGATCAGATACATGTAACCTTTGATGGATGGAGGGGTGCATTTGATTATTGGTGTAGATATGACTCCCGAGATATATTCCCAGTTGGTTGGTGCGCCAGAGCTGGCCACCCTTTACAACCTCCAGGTCAAAAAAGTGCTACAGCTCCATCAAGGTATTTATATAATCTGTATGTTCATGGCTAAAAAGTAAACTTTTTAAACTTACAAATGCTTTCTATCAGTAACTTAGTACCAGGCATGTAATATTGAAAGGTTTCCAATTCTGATACTGATCTGATAGTAGGTCTGAATACTGGAATTCTGGTATTCATCTGGTATTTCACATTTTGTTTACTTAAGGTGTTAGAACTAAAAATTATATTTGAAATATAAAACATTAATTTGGTACATACCTATATTGTTATGGTGGCTAATTGGTTACCGACCTGCTTTGTAAGCACATGGCTGTGAGTTTGAATGTAATTTTTAGTTAATCTAAAACACCACTGACACAAGGTGAAGGAAAACATTGTGAGGAAACCTGGTCTTTAATAATCGGAAATCGCCAACCCGCAGTGAGCTAGCATGGTGATTAATGCTTGATCCTTCTCTGTATTCTTCTTTGTAAGAGGCCTTTGCCCTACAGTGTGACAATTACAGGCTAATTTATTTATTATTATTATATTATAATTTGGTATGAGTGGTAATATTTTAGATTTAATATGTCCCGACGTTAATGATTTTAATGCTCTTTGCATTTGTTGGACCTTTTTAATTGTAGAATTAATGATAATTAAATCAAAATGTTCTCCTTAGTCTCCCATATTTAATAGGACTAAATAAACCAACCCAGAATTAACAATAAATAAAACTCTTATAATTTTAAATACCTAAATAAATTTAATGTAGGTACCTATATAAAATGAACAATTGATACATAAAAAGTTATTTATAAAAAAAAAATATTTTTAACCCCCAATGAAAAAAAAGAAGTGTTATAATATATTTAATGTGTGTCTGTGGAATTCATTAATAGACCAGATCATCAGATCACATTTAAAATGTTTTTTTGCAGATTTAAATTGAGGCCAAGTGGTATGCCAAACCCAGCATTACCAGAAGGTGGATCAACTGGTGCTGGGAATTCCAATAGCTCAGTAACACCTATACCAGCAGCAACTGTGTGTCTCCGGATTCGTAGTAGTTGTACAGGTGGCAGTAGTGCTTTACCAAATGCAGTCTCAGGCTCAGGGCCCTCAGGAGCAGCTGAAGCACTTGCGAAAGAGTTACTAAGCGTTCATCCAGATCCACAGAGGTTGACAAGAGCAATACTCACAGCATCTAGCAGCTATTCTAATATAAATAATGTACAGGTAATACTCATCTATCTATACACCAGAGGTAAACTATCCTTATTAGTCTCTACTTCAAAAGTAATGCAACTCCCAAAACTATTGATCTGTGTATAAAAGTCATTTTCGCCATTTTGTCCCTTACATCAATAAATTGAGTATTAGTCATTATTATTAATAGATAATTATGACATAAATCTATTTCTATGAAATGTTAAAAACTTGAATTAGTAGGACTTTTTCCTCTAATATTATTAATTTGGTAAATTACCTTCCTTCCTCTTCTACAGTAATTATATTCAGAAATTTTGCACAATTTTTTAATGTGTTTTTACAGGTTTCATCAGGAAACAAAAATTATTCGGTAAAAGTTCCATCAGAATTAACAGAGGAAGAACTTAAGAACTGGCTAAAAGGAGTTTGTGATGAAGTTGGCAGTTGTGTTAAGATGATAGAAATAGACACAGGAGAGGCTGCTGGCCGGCCTTGCACCTTATGTGGCGAATCTACTTCTAATAATGTGACATCTGGTGTTAAGAGACTTAATAGTGTAAGTGCAATTTATACATTTTTGGTTTTATAAAAGATAATTTACCAATGCAAATATAAAATAAAAGTGAAGGCTCTGTATCCACATCCACCAATGTTATTTTTCAGTAATTTAGATATTACATTAATGTTTGTAATCAGAGTTAAGTTTACAATGAGAGCTACCGCAAATCAATGTGCATTCACGATTTGTGAGCTTTGGGATTTCATTTACAAAGTTAATTAATCCTTTCACTCCAGGATTTATTTGTAGATGGGCACTAAAATTAAAAAATCATAAAGCATGTCGATGTGGAAATGGGGTAGCCATGTCTGCATAAGGACGAACGGTCGATGGAGAAGACTTGTATTAGAGTGACTTGTATTAGGTTAGGCAAACGTAGTGTGGGACGGGCACCTTTAGGCCTGCAGCGCCCACAAGAGGGCGTTATCGCCCACTGGGAAAGGCTGAAGAGTTATCTTATGTTTGACAAATGTATTGGCGATAGATTAGATAACAATGAATTTATGGTACCTACCTTTTTCACAGGAAGAGGGCGAGGGTAGTAATCTGAATGGGTTAGGTGAGTGCTCAAGCAGTAAAATGGCTCGTGTGAATCCGGAACAGCCGGAGCCGGCGTCATCCACGACAGGCGCGCCGCCGCCGCCGTCGCCAACCTCACCGCCCGCCGACTGGTCCGTAGAGGACGTCATTGGGTTTATTGCTGCCGCCGACCAAGCACTCGCTACTCATGCAGACTTGTTTAGGAAGCATGTAAGTTATTAGGGGTTTTTTACAATAATACTTCAAAATATTGCTCCTAGCACAAACAATACCTAAAAATTACCTGTGCAATAACTGTAATTGTATTTTTCCCGGGCTGTAGAATAATCTATGTAAATCTGGTATCACAGACAGAAGTGATGTAGAATCTATCAAATGTAGAATCCGTTATATGTAGAATCAACTTTGATGTTTAACGCGTAGGAATCGGTGTCGTACGCAGTGCCTTTTTGCCTGTATGAACTGCTACCCTGAGGTGTGGCGCACCGTGATAACGGCAATCCTCTCCCGCCGCGCCCCCCTGCTACAAAAGCTCAGAGGAGCTGCGCCTCCTCTCGGGGTTCTTAGCTTCATTGTGGGCCACACTATCACGGCTACTAAGCCAGCCAACAAGGCCAGAACTGCCTTAGGAGGAGGGATCCATATAAGGCTACACAGGCGTCAATCGTGTGTATCATGATTGAAAACTGCTTATCTTGTTAATTTTTAGGAGGAAGTGTGCACTCAAAAGAACCTTAAGTTATAGGAACCTAAAGTGATGTATTTTTTTTTGTATTGTTACAGGAAATTGATGGCAAGGCGTTATTACTATTGAACTCAGATATGATGATGAAGTACATGGGATTAAAATTAGGGCCTGCTTTAAAAATTTGCAATCTGGTATCCAAAATAAAAAATCGTCGACATTATAGCACTTAACCTGTAGGTTTTAAATATTATTATATTAATTTGCTCTTAGAGTTTGAAACTATAAGTTTCTTATGATTTATTTGTTAAGCATTTTTGTGCATTCTAGACACAAACTGATTCGTCTTATTTCAATATTTAAATGTTTTACTTTCGTCTGAATCTCAGAAAGGAGTATTTTATTTCTGTTTATGACTATAACATTTTAAATTAAATTTAAATGGTGAATTTAGAAACAGTTACATTAAAAATAGTAGTAGTTGCCATTAGTATACCCCTTTTTTAAAGTAACTACAATATAAGCACCATAATAGCTAGGTATAGATCGTATTAGATTAACGGGTTCAGCTGACCATGTTGGTATTTGACCACAAATCAGAACGAACTTGTTCTAAGATCAATAATGTAAATGTACCGCACGGTGCAGAATTATACTGATCTAGCCTAGCATTCGATTTTTGTGGTCGCCGACTAATTCTACAAATACGTCAATACTGAAGAAAAGTTTTTGATTATCGTATTCAACTTTGTTTTAGAAGAACAAACAATTTTAATTTGAATTTTTTACACAATTATTATGCATCTTTGCGAGCTATGTTGCGCATAATGTTGCACCTTTAGTTGCGTGTGAAATAAAATTGTGTTTCAAGTTGCGCGTTACGTTCCGCAACATTACGAGTAACAACGATAAACTTTCAATTAGCTCCGTTCTCTTATCTACCTAGTAAGTTCGTGACACTCATCTATTCACGATGTTAGTGCTAGCCACCATCATTATTTATTAGGCACTGTTATCAAACAAGATGGTATCTGTAACAATCTTGCTAACAATACAGTATTTTGCAAATTTCGTCAGTTTCGTATTTTGTTGTATCTACTACCGTTCGTCGGTATTATCGACGTAGTATATCATTAGAACAAGTACATAATGTAATAACAGTATTTTTAAATTGAGTATAATCTAATGAATATTACGAATGCGTTGATTGCAGTGAAGATAAAATGGCCACAAATATATTTATATAAGTCTGGTATTGCTTTCTTTTAGATGTTATGATAACAAATCTCATTTAAAAACCTTGATTTCTTAACTAAGAGAACGGATAAACTGATTATTTTAAACTTATGGCAAATATATATAGGTATTATAAACATTAAAAAATTATTACAAATAATAATTAAAACATGAATAAAAATATTTTCTCTAATGGATGGACAATAGGAATTATATAGCGGACACCCTACGCCTTGGCACAGACTCCAAAACGAACCTCTTTGTGCTATTTATTTTTATTGTATAACATTTTATAATTTTTTCCATATCTAAGTTGCGCCTTATGGTCATGGTCTGTAGTTGGTTACGCGGTATTACAGTATCAGCGATGTAAACTGCAGCGTAAGATTCTGCGATAGTACAAAATACATTTGAAAAGATCTTCAATCCTGATAGCTCTTTTAGTACAATGATTTATTAAGAAAAACAATTTTGGAGGAAGTCATGTTTTCCTGAATCTTTGAACCAATTTGAACCATTCAAAACTAAATTAAAATTAAAAAAAAAAATGTTGTCAACTGAGTTAAATGAAATATTTTATTTTTACGCAGAAAACGTTAGGAATTGATAGGCAATATGAACAACCGATAATGTAACGCAGCGTGCAACGGAATGTAAAACTAAGCAAATAATGTGTGATGCGACAGTGATTGACTTTGAAACTTTCTATCGCCAGAAATTAGGATTCGAAAGGTAAAGACCACTCCTTATTTAAGTCGATATAAAGAGTGAATTTTTAAATCTCATAGTAAAAGTTGTTCATAATGATGAGTTTAATGACCTGGATTTCAATTTCACTCTGTATATTTGAAAAATAGGTAACTGCAATGTTATTACTTCAACCATGGGTGACGACGATTTAGATAATTTTGTTTCCTAGTAAGTTCGTAATACATCATAAGAGTACATGCCCTAGAAAGGGGTTTGAACAATTTTGTATGGGAGCTGGCATAGCGGGCCGTCGCCATTCACATGATTTTTTTTAAAGTGGCGGCGCAGGATAAGGCAGTATATTTGGATTGAGGATATCTTAACAAACAAAAAATGTTAGCAACATGATGTCCTAAAGTGTCATGTATTCGAGATATATGGTATTATTAAAGATCGCTATATTCAAATATCTCGTCCTGCGCCGCCACTTTGAAAAAAAATCAAAATGGCGACGGCCCGCTATGCCACAAAGGTTCCCCCTTACTGCTCAATGTTGTGCTCTAATTTTGATGTGAATAATAATAATTACACAAGTTTCGTTCTAAGTATTTTTAAGCTTATGTTCCACTCGACGTTTATAATTTATATTTTCAATATTATCATCATATGTCAATAATTAGGTACAGTAAGGTACGTGTACACATAATTAGTCACGTCATCATCAAGTCGCCGATCATAACAATTTAGTTAAGTAGCATTTGTAGGACATTTACATTTGCCTCATAAGCCAGTCACATCACGACCCTGTATATATATCTATTCATTTACTCCAGGTCACGTTGATGTAACTGATCGTCGATTTGACGGTGGCGTGAGTTATATGAGTGCATGAACCCTTAAACTAGAGTAATACCTCTTCATCATAGGTTTTGCTTGTAATAATAAACAAATGGTTTAGTCATGTAAATAAGTATTTCTTTGAGTAAAGTTGCATTTAATGTAGATAAAACTCGTATTACATATTATTCAAGTAAATTCTTTAAATGCGATTATTAATGATAGAATTAAAAATTAAAAATGTTATTATTTGGCTGTACTATTTAGGTATTAAATTAGTGTATATAAAATCGGCTAGTCGTGCGTTATTCTGTTGCTTGAACGCTGTAAGTACATAACTACAATTTTAATACACATTTTCAAATTCAATACAATGTACAGAAATTTTATGATAGATTAGGGTCTTAGTGCCTTTCAATAATTAGGTGTACTTATATAGAATATCCCATTATATAATATGTATATCATGATTGCGCTTAAGGACATCAATAGAAGCTGTGATTATATAATAAGACGATAATATTGTGTTGCAAATATCGTCTCGCATATACACACAACCGATGTTTAGTATTTAAATTTTATTTTCTAATCATGAGGTACAATCACTAAAAGTATAAATAACTTTTAAGTTGTTGTACCTTTTAGCGATGGAGAAGTATTTTATTTATAAAGCTTTGCCATTTTCCAGCGTTATATGTTTAAACTTTTCATCATGTGATATTTTAATGTTATCTGTTAAAGTAAAAATAATAATATTATAATACATATTGATAATTATGTTGCTATAATACTATCGTGATGTATATTTAAGTTCTTACATGACATGATACTACTGCTGAAGTAGTTATTTAATTTTCCTATTTTTGTTGATGTAAATATATCGTAATAATTAGTTTTTATTTTAGGAGGGAGAGTTTCACTGGCCTAGTTTTATTTCATAATTATTGTGAATATGCTGAAATATAAATGTTTTATTGTATTAATATAAAGTACCTGCATTAGAGAACTCTTCTGTGGACTGTTCTGGATAATATGGTGAACCAAATCTTATAACGCCAGCAAACATCCTGAAAAAATACCTGGTCTGCTGCGCAGTAGTTGATGTTTAGGGCGCTTTAATGAACTGCAGGGGCAGGGGGCGGTTGCACGCGGTTGCTTGGTCACTCAGCCGTTAAACTGCGCTAACATTCTCCAACTACGCCACTTTTTGTTCAAGATGATTGCTGGTAGATACCATTCATATACTCAAATATATGAAATATTTTCCTGTATTCTTGCTCTACTCAGTCTCATCAATCCGTCTATAATATTTGACTACATGTACGCAGTATAGAAGTATATTGTATATATAAAGGATAGATAAAACTATGAGAAAGTAAGAATTGATTTCAGCGCATTACATCTATCCAATATATTATTAATGTATATTTCTAATTACATTCATGTATGTACATAGGCGAATAATTGGAAACAGATGTGTATAAATTTAATAAAATTGCAAAAGTGATGCATTTGTTTTGATTTTATAAATTCCTATTTACAAACTAAACAAATAGGTATAGTACGATCAACTCGGCTGAGATCGTTCTTGAGAACGTGAGAACTTACGATATTCTGACTTTAGGTATACTAGCTGTAGTGTACCTAAAACCAGAATACCTATCGCATGTTTGAATCCTGCTCATTGTATCGTTAATATCTCTTTAGGACAAATTAAAGAATAAAAATGTGTCCAGTCCTTAGATTAGGACTTAAACCTGCCAAATTTTAGGAGTTAATAAGGTCCATGAAACAGCAAATTTCCCCAAATGACATGGGTCGAAATCTGAAAACAAAAATTTAACTTCTCACTTCAGCGCACCGTAAATAAACCGTGGGCAATAGAGGCTTCGCAATATCTTGGTCAGCTTTGGCCAGCCGTATATCGAATAGAATGATAATCAAAAGAGTTTATATCATGAAGGAAAAAGTTTTGCCTAGTTCTTCCAAGGCTTATACACTACTTATTATTTTAATAAAATACAAAAACCATGCAAATTCAATTTCTTTTTGGTAAATAACCAAATGATGTGCTACCAACCTGCGCAAAATTGGAACTAACCGATTTCCGCATAAATTACTATTAAAATTATACGACTATACACTTATACCTACACTTGCGAGCGAAGCCCTCAAAACTAATTTATTGAAAACATTCTAGAGAATGGTTGTTGAATTTTGATTTTCTGCTGTAAGCTTGATGAAACCTAGTGTCTAGACACTAGGTTTCTAGGGCGGTTAAACTCAGTTTAATCCCCCGTAATCCCCCGTAGACATCGACCTATGACGTACAGCATGGAGGAAAATAATTCAAAGAGTTGTTACGTAAAAATGTTGCATTTGACAAGTTTACCTACCTACTCTCTGGTGGCAGTGCGGCGGCTTCTACGTGAAAATGACGTATGATAAACTGATTTATTAGATAAATTAATAACCCTAAAATTTTAATTGGAACAAATGTAAATTAAAATGTTTATGTTAAGGTATTTCGAGAACTGGATAACGTAAGTTATTATGATATCAAAGACAGACACATGTATAAGTTAGCGATAGACTGGGCAAAGCGCCCAAAAAAGTTAGTCTTAGTAGGAAAGACGTTCAAATTTATATACCTACGTACCTAATACAGCGATAGATAGACCAGACAAAGGGAAGAAAAACATGTAGGTAGGTAGTAAAACTTATTAGGTACCTATTGGCCAAATATTACTTATTCAAATTAGCTATTATAGCGATTATTACTATACCTACCTACTTTTACTATTTTAGCGAATTATTGCTTTTAGCATTTATTACTATTATAGCGAATTAGCTATCAGCGCAAACGCAAGTCAGTGCAAACGCAATCTAATGGCCGAAACTGTGTTAATTAAATAAGTACCTACTAATTATATTTATTATTTTTAGGGACTCATCAACACAAAAAGATTTGATATTGAAGGTCACCGGATCATTTGGCAGATACCAATTGATACTTTGTGTATTAGTTTGTTTATCTAAGTTCGGCGTCGCAGCTCATCAAATGGCTATAATATTTTTGGCTCCAAAAGTCTCTTATGAATGTCCATATACAGTACCATCGACGACAGCTGTGTGTCCATGTGATAACCCTAAGTTTGATACGTCAGTATTTCCCAGGACTATGATAATGGAATTTCATTTGATATGTGATAGAAGATGGCTGGCAAGTTTCTCACAAACCATATTTCAGATGGGAACCTTAATTGGTAGCGTAGTGTTTGGAATACTTTCTGACAGGTATTATTAGTCCTTGTAAATCTGCATAATAATAATGTCCCCCTGACCGTATTTTGGTTACAGCAGCCAAGCTCAACGGAGATTGGCCATCGACGCAGGAGACGACTTTCCTATATTTATTTCACAAGTGTCTGACTCTGCGCAAACATAGGTACTCATATAATTGAATACTGCAGTATTCCTTCACTCCAATAAGATGGTTTACTCCAATAAGGTGATACAATCGGCAATACAAAAACCGACGGATTTACGTTCTTTCCGAGGCAAGGCGCAAATGATATATATTTTGTAATTCGCACATTACAAAAAGTCAGAGGTGCGTGCCTAGGGTTCGAATTTGAGACTTCTGTCTTACCAGTCAACGGTCATTCCACTAGGCTACCACTACACATAAAAATCTTAAGCATAGGTACACATTATGGCAATTACCTGGTCGACTGGTCGTAACATGAATTATGTTAGACGTAACCACGTGATATTGCGCCTACATCTGACAAATGATGAATTTGCACATCATTGATGTAAGTACCTACCTATACGGCAGAGACCCGCTTGGTTAAAGGATCACCACTATTTTCAATGAAGGAACACTTTACTTAGTTCCTTCATAAGTGCTTGTTAAATTTTCTTCTTCTGTTTATCATATAAAACGACGAACAAACTGAAAAACTTGAAATTATAAACGTGGCAACAATAACAGCGGCTTATTTTTTTTTGGAAATTCGATCTCTTAGGGCAGGGCTGTCCAAACCAAGGCCCGCGGGCCGCATGCGGCCCGCGGCTTGTTTTCATGCGGCCCGCGACACACATTTTAATCTAAAAATAGTTTTGGACACAAATAGTTTGGATAATATTATTCGTTGTCAAAACATGTACTCAATACTTGGTATAATTATTTATCTTCAGTCTTGCAACTGAAAATATTTTTCTGGCCCTCCAGCTTTTGTATGAAATTTAATTAGCCCGCAAAGGTGTATAGTTTGGACAGCCCTGTCTTAGGGGATGTAAGTTTGTATAAAAATGTACCTAAATAAAGTTTGGAATTTTTGGAATATAAAGAAAGAAAAGAAATTGTTTCCAACCGGCCAATCTGGAAGTCATTGGGGGAGGCCTATGTTCTTCTTACGTCTGTGGACGTCAGTGGACGTCTTATGGCTAAAATGATGATGATGATGGAAGAAAAAAACGAAAGTAAACATTAATAATGTTCGAACCTACTGCCATTTTCATTCCCAATCTCGCTAGTTAAGATTAAGATAAGTTAGTTACCAGGCACTCTGAATTTTTTAAAGACTTACTTTTGATATTTTTTTCAGTTTCGGAAGGAAGAATCCATTTATTTGGGCTTGCACTATACAAATTATATTTGGAATAGCCGCGGCGTACATGAAAACTTATTTAACGTTTGTGTTAATGCGATTCATGGTCGGTGTATCTGTGGGCGGCACGATGGTCGTGGGATTTGTTCTTATTATGGAATTTATAGGTCCAGAATGGAGAGAAGTGGTTTTAGCTCTTTATCACGTACCATTCAATATGGGCCACATGATCCTGCCGATTATTGCCTACTATTACAGAGACTTTTCCGATTTCCAATTAGTTATATCCGTACCAGAACTGATTTTTCTCATATACTTCTTTGTTTTACCTGAATCTCCAAGATGGCTAATAGCGATGAAACAATCTGAAAGGGCTGTTAAGATTTTGACTATGGTTGCTAAAATGTAAGTATTTTATACTTACTTCGTTTTTTTTACTGAAAAATACGAATAATGACTTACGTCCCGAACTCCCAAAGCCAGTTGTTAGTCTTCTGGTCGATAAACATATTTTCCCTATGGCTTTCGTAAAAATATTTTGGGAACCATGCCAGGGACTAAATCTGATTTGACTTTTACTGCTAATTTTTTAATTTTTTGTATTTACGGCCCGCACAAAAACATACCCGTACGGGTAGAGTTCAAGCGCAGAAGTCTAATCACATAACTGCAACGCCAATCGTGTTAAAAAGACTAAAACGAGTAATTAGGTAAATAAAAAAGGTACCTACTTAAGAAATGAAATGAGGCGAATTAAATAAATATGCTTCCAATCAAGGCTATAAGCCAAAAGATTATGTTGTGCTTGTCCGCGCCCCTATGTTTAACAATCAAGTAAGTACCTAATTTACCAATCTGAAGACAAATAAATGAAGTAGACCACGATAAAATTGTGCATAAACTGTTTAGTTCAAACAAGGTAAGTCAAACTTTGCGCTACTATCATCATTGCGGTGCCGGCCATACAACACCGCAATCTACCAAGGCCGCTCCCATGCGAGATTCGCCCAAAAGCTCGGAGGAGCGTCGCCTCCTCAGGGTTCCACTTAGCTTCACCGTGAGGAACCAGAGGCTATTAAGGCCCCCCGCTACGACAAGGCGAGAACCCTTTTGGAGGGGAAGATAATTATAGACTTACTGAAACGATGTTATTCCATAAAATCTAGAAAATATGATACACTCTTTTCCTATTTATGTATTTAGATAGAATATATATTTACCTACAATTATTTACAGAAATAACCGTCCAACAGACAATATAAGGTCAAATGTTTTGGCTTATGAAGCGGATGCAGAGAGACACAAATCGACCAAAGATCGATCGATATTCGAACTTTTTCGAAATCCGAAGTTGAGAAAAAATAATTTGGCAATGGCGTTCAACTGGTTGGCTTGTAGTTACTGTTTTTATGGTGTATCGCAGTATGTAGGTCAACTCAATGGCAATGTTTTCATCAACGTAGCGTGTAGCGCCAGTGTCGCCTTGATGGGTTCATTTGCATCTATTCCCTTGTTGAAAATCATGGGTAGAAGGTCAATTGTAATAATGTGTCACACCATTTGTTCGGGTTGTTTATTTCTTTTAGCATTTTTACCCGAAGGTAAATTTTCTATTATTTGCGCAAGCATTGGTGTCATATCTAGTTTTATTGTGTTTGTAGTAGTATATGTGTATGCTGGAGAACTGTATCCTACAGTGGTCCGTAACGCCGCTATCGGTTTTTCATCAATGTCAGCTCGGATTGGGTCAATGGTGGCCCCGTTAGTAGTAGACTTAAGAACAATTAGGTTATGGTTGCCACCAGTAAGTTTTGCAATAGTTCCATTATTAGCCATATTTGTAACGTTTCTTCTACCCGAAACTAAAGGTTGTCAGCTAATGACCACAGTAAAAGAGGGTGAAAAGCTCGGTAAAGAAGTTCGGAATTCTAAAAAATTAATAACTATTATTTAAACTATTATTTCTTATTATTATTAAATTACCTCTCGTCTAGTAATATTTGAAGAAATTATGAGGTTAAAAGGATTTAGTGAAGTGAAGTGAAGTTAAAGTACGTAGTACCTACTTATTCTGTGTATAGGCTATGGACGAAATAGTCCCAAGATTCTCTTGACGAAAGCAGTTTTCATGAAGATTAAATCGATTCAAAAGTGCCACATTTAGGTTGTCTTGTCACCTATCTAAGCAAAATGCTCAGCATCAATACCGCCTCGAAATTATTTTATATACAAATTGTCAGAGCTCAGCCTCAATATAATGTGCTTCTAAATTATCTGCCACGGTTGCAATGGGAGAAAGTATTGGGTATATAGATTACAATAGTGAAGAAATTTCGTACCCCGGAACAGTAAAAAAAAAATGGGGGCATGGAGCAGAATTAGACCTACGAAATAAAACGCAGGCAAAAGAAAAAAAATTATGACGATAGATAAAAAAAAATACTTCACTATTATAATATAAATAACCAATATTATCTCCCATTGCAGCCGTGGCAGATAATTTAGAAGCACCTTATATAGCCTTATGGCGTCAGAGAATAACATTTCACAAATACATTTTATTGTTTGGGCTTTTTTTATGAATTATATTTTATATTTTTTAAGGATTTTTGTTATTTACTAAAATGTTATTAAACCATTTAATTTCTATTTTGTTTTTTTTGTTCCGATCTACAATACCTACCTACTTACGTTACACTATTTCGGTATAAAATTACAGAATTGTATCGATAGTGGATACCTCATCATTTTTTTTTGTAACATAAACTTGACTAAAAATATTTTGATGATATAAAAAGATAGTCTCTGAAGCTTAAAAGAAGCTTTTACGCTATTTAAATCTGTGTGGAACCTATGAAGCAAATACTAAGAAAACATAATATATGAATATATCAATCCTATCAGACACTTCTACAGATAAAAAGTAAGGAGGCTCCTGACATCTACTTAGTATTGTGGTGCTATGCGAGTACCAGTGACAGCCTAGTGGCGATATTACCTTTGACCGGTAAGTCTAGAGAATGTAGTTACGGTACATTTATGTACCTGAAAAGTACCTAAAATGTGCCGAAGTGAAACTATTGTTTTCCTTGTCGTTTTATAACTTAAACTTTCCGGATATGACTAGTTATTCACGCACGGAATTGAATTGCCGTGAGTCAGTCAGTAGTAATGTTTAGCCACAAAAGCCGCTCATCAGCGTAATCAAGTTCAATTTAAAGTAGCGTGTAGATAATAAAACATTTATTTTTCAGTTGGTAGGTACCTACCTACAATATTGTTGTCACGGCCAATGAATTGTCGATGATTTGCTTCCATCATAATATTTGGGATCTAATTTATTTTCATTTGCAATCGTGATAAATTTCCTCATATTAGTTGTAAACAAGCGTCATAATCTTCAGCTGCGCTCAAATAGCATTTTCGAAAAATCACACTAACACTTGAACACTTAAGGCGTCTCTTTGTACTAATCTGCTTCTGCTTACACTTAGGCACCTTCTGCAATTGGTTTAGTTCGATTTTTCATAACTGTATTAATTGATTTTATAATATCTAATAATATGTGCCATCGGGAAAGCAGATTAGCGCGAAGAGTTAAATTGTAAAGTTTCTCCGGATTTTTGCAGTTCTAATCGGACTGAATTGCTTGTTTGAGTGACAGATTGAATCTGGGGAACTTATCTGAGGCCGTTAGGTTGTAGAGTCTGGGCTTCTAAATACTCGTGTCAGAAGAGCCTTAAGTACTTACTCAATTAACTGAAGTTAAACATTACCTCAAGATAGGATAAGATTTCAAAAGTAATATTCGTATTTTAAAAAATTGGCACGCGGCAAATTGCCGTTCATTGTGGCGTTCATTGGGGGAGGGAGGCCTTTGTTCAACAGTGGACGTCTTTCGGCTGATGATTATTACCTTTATGACGATGATAAGGTTGCCTTCTGATGATTTTGTAGCACCTCTGGATTCTTTAACAAAGAGACTAGACCTCAAAACTCAAAAACACTGGAAATTTTAAAATGACAGTTGGTAGAGCGGCTGGTGGCTTTGACCAGTGGGTCGCAGGTTCAAATTCTACCCGTAATTTTTTTCTTTTCTCTCTGATTGATATAACTCTAGCGTTCGCTTTAATTCAACTATAGTAAAATGGATTCCAGCTTCGGAGTGAGCTTTATCTAATCTAACCTAAGCTTTAGTATGAACTTCAAACAAATGTTTGTGTGTGTTGTTTTGTTTTTTTTTTTGTTGTAAAGTTGCAGCTAAATTAAATTACAATGCCCTGGAAGTGTTAGGTTCCTAGTTTGATCCTCGTTTATGCAAACTTTTTAACTAATATTATAAATTAATAACAAAAATTTGTATTGTCAATTTGGATGATAGTTAATCAATCACGCCGTTATGGCTGAACGGGTTTGGATGAAACTGGTACACAGACTCTTGCATAATCTGGATTAGGGCATAGGAAATCTTTTTACCCTGTTCTTAATATTTTAATCCACACAGACGAAGCTGCCGGCAAAAGCTTTGAGATAATCCGAAAGCGACGCAGACGACGACTTCGCGGGCGGAAGCTAGTCATATGTAGCGTCCTTATCTGAAATTTATTTTCTAGGCTTTTCAATGCTTATTTAACAAGGAACAAATTTTTATTTTTCCATTTATTTATTTTCAATACATATAAAATACATTTTTAAATATATATAAAAAATATAAAAAAAATAAAAATATACATTTAAAAATATAAATGCCCACCGGTATCGGAAACAGGTACCTATTTTTTTATTTTTTATTAACAGAGTGAAAATACTTGCGACTTTTGTTCTTGTGATTTTCCATGTGCCAAAATTCTTAGTAAACAGCGGTACAGAGCTTAGAACTGGGGCTGATTTAAGACAACAGACTTGGGTCCGTGGACATAGGATGTAAAACCTAACCCATTTTAAAACGTAACATAACATTACGTATATTTTCCTGACAACTAGATATACAGGAAATACGGGCGTGCCACGGTTATGTCAGTAGATACAATTCTAACATTCATAACAAAAATAGATAATATAACATCTATGTTATCAGTCGGGCTTCTTGCTGTCACAATAGTATTGATAAACCGACATTTCCTCCCGCTTCGTCAATAACATTGATAGCGTAAGAGAATGGCGCGTGGCTAGCGACTCGCGGCGACGCAGGCGCAGGCGCAACTTCGCTAACAAAGCAATGCCCTGTCAGTAACTAACTCAGTCTGCAGTAGCAGGCCGTGCAGACCGCATTACCACAAAGCCGGCGCCAATGAATAATTACATGTGATATCTTAAACAATAAACAACTAAGTGAAGTTATACATAACATAATAACTAAATACTATGGAGATGCAAGAGCGAAATGGTAAGCGAATTAATCGTAAGTGAAAGTGGGTGTATCGACTTCTACGTGTGTTGACCCCGATAGACAGACCTTGCTTACTTTAGCATTGACACTGAGTAGTTTTGAAGTTTGCAAATTCCTGTATTGTGGAAAATTAATGTAAAATTGTGAAGTGGATGAGTGTCAATTATTAAAATTCTTTAGAAGCCGGCAGATTTAAGATTAGTGCAAAGTTGAGAAATACAAATAAATCTGCAACCCGCATGTAGGTTGCAGATCGAAACAGGTTGTTCATAAGAACTCCGAGAGTTCATTCCCAGATCTATATTGCAATGTAGAGCACAGTGCTGCCTTTTATTTATAACAACATCAATTCATGAGTTTAAGTGATAATAAACTCAGTTTTCATAATCATTAAATTATAGTATAAAATAAGTAAATAACAATAAAGAACACCTCTTAAATTTGCATAAAAGGTTCCTATTTACCAAAATACTTATTGTCATTCTTAATTGTAAGGATGACAATGGTCTGTCTGTATAAATAAGTATTATTTAAAGAGTTTATTTGTCAGGTCAATAACCTAATTTTCAGTTTAAATCATATTCAGCTATATTTTTTAAAATTTACTTATCTAATAAATAGTGACCTTAAATATTTTCTATCGCCTTTTATCACAAACATGTACTTACGGTATATTTTAGATCCGATTACCTTAACGTCAACGTCATCATCCTCCTAGCCTTATTATTCCCAAACTTTGTTGGGGTCGGCTTCCAATCTAACTGGATGCACCTGAATAACAGTTTACTATGTAGCAACTGTAACGTACCTATTATATTAATATCCCTCATCTTAATCTCTTGGAAGCAATCAATTATCTGAAGGGCTATCAGAATCACACAACCTTATGACCCAAGAAAGCAGGGTCATAGGAACAAGTAAACATCTCTACATTACTTGTTGATTCTCTATTCATCATGCAGAATGTAATAAATAATGAAATGCATAATTATTGATGTACTTACTCCGTGTGTTTTAACTGTTCCGTTTGCACCTAGGTTAGATTTGTTTTGAGTTATTGAAATAATAAAAATCTAGAAAACAATATACCACGAACGCTTTGAGAAGATTATAAAGATACCTAAACAATTTAAGCCCTGACAGTATTTTACGGACCTGACCTATTGAAGAACATAACATAGAAAACGGTACCCTTATAATGTTGTAAATTGTTATGTTTTATTCGACGAGTTTTAAGTAATGACAAGAAGTGTACCAAAGATTTTCCATTTTTTTTCAAAGTGCGTCCTGAATATGTATTTCTAGAACGAAGTTTTGTGATTATAAGACCAGTTAAAAGGAATCCGATACAATATCAGGAAAATAATATAAAATAAACATCTGTTTCTTTTTTTTGTCGCGTCGTAGACGCAATTCCATGCGTCAGACATTAACGTGTAATAATTGAAAGCATGTTCGCTCTTTATCAATCGCGAGACGTTATAATGTCAATTTCATTGCGTCTAAACGAACGATCGTTAGTGATTGTTTAAATAGATTGATTTATTTATAATAATGAGATTTCCATCTTATTGGATACTAGATGGATGGATTGGATGCTAGACCGATCTGCAGAAGAAGATTTATTCAGTCATAGAAATTTAATAACATCTGTAATAGGCTCTAATAAGATCACAAAGTCTGCTATAGTCTTTATAGGAATGTTGTGATTTTTCTAGGGCATTTGACTGGAGTGCGTATGGACTGCGACACACTGACTAATCATTTAGAAACAAATTAAATTAAAAACAAATATAAGTTTTAAATCATACTAAATTGACATAATTCTGAATTTGTTTCCTTTACAACCAAGTGTAACAATAGGTGATTCAAAATTGATGTAACCACAAAATTGTATTAAATATAAAGTATTCATCATGTTTAAAATATTTATAACACAAAAGTACAATTCCTGTAGGTATGTAATATAGAAGCGGTTACGGTTGGAGGGTGGACCGTAGCCATACAGAAATAAGATAATAATTTAAATAATTTATATAATACAAAATTAAAAGATGTCAAGTAGATTATGATTATTAAATGTCTAATGAATATTTTGTGAAATTCCCTCCCGAAATCTATGTTTCCCGACGGGCGGCATCTAGGTTTAGGATAACCTAGGAGTCTTCAAGTTTAGAGTGAATAGGTAATTTCTAGGTAAGCATGTTCTAGTTTTAACTGCATCATCGCTAACCATCAAGTTTAACAGTGGTCATACGTCTTTAAATTTTTACTACGTACCTATAGAAATTTGTATAAATATTATCCTGTTATATTTTGTAGCGAAGTAGCTCTACTTGTATGAAACCAATAGCTCATTTTGTAGGTAGGTAGAGGTACATCCAGATTTTAGGCGCAGTCATTTGTCTTAATTCACCATTCAATTAATCGGCCATTCGACCGTCACTAGTCACTATTTAGCTTAAATGAGTCGGGAAACTTTTCATGGCAGATGTAATTTACTTTTGAATAGCAATTAGTTATTACATCATCATAATGATTATGACGAATGTAAAGCTGTCATTTATATCAATAGCCGACGTGCTGGTCGGGATGAGAGGAACTCGGTAAAAAATGACGTTCCTACTCCACCACAGCAGCGTCCTGATCCGATAGGTAATTAGCGCGATAACTATCTTGCTATCTCTGTTATACGCTATGACGTTGACAAAAACAGCAACACAAGCGTTTATCAATCCGTGAGGACCTGTTAATGTACCTTTAACAAAATTTTGTGTCAAAAGCTGTTGGTCTTCCATGTACAAATAAATAAAATAATTAATTAAGTGAAAGTACCCACAAATTGTTTGTTGAGACATCATCATTTATCAGAGTTGAGTTGAGTTCTTTGTTGAAAATTATCTTGAGAATAATTTAACTTTTTCTGGATAAGTTACTACCATTACAACTGCTACAATAGATTTTCTTTTCCAAGCAGTGCTACAGCTTTTTTCCAGTCTGTTGTAGGATAAAGTTTATAGATGAGTGAGGCTAAAGAACGCTTACTGCAGTCTTTACAGAATACACGAGTAAAATTATGATGGAAACTTTCATCATCATCTAATGTAAAAAATAACCGGCTATGTGCCCGCGTGCACTAGACTAAGAATTCGTCAACCAATCGCGCTTTTTTTTTAATGGATTTGATTGTCATCAAAGTAAGACTTGAAATCTATAACCATTTCAACTACCTGCCTATTATCGTTCAATAAATACAGGCTGTGACCGAAGATAGGAAAGAAGTTTTTCTAAATAAGAGTTCCAATTTGATGGGAAATGGTAATAACCTAATTTCTCAAAATAGGTCACTCTTTATTACATATTCCAGGAGTACCTACGTATGTAACCTAAAACCGGACGCTCTGCAGAAGGGATCATTAACCTAATGATATGAATACAAACGATAAATGAACTGACGCAAACAAAACATACATACAAACATTTTAATTTATCATAATACTTTCTTGTAAACAATAAGTTATAGGCGTGGTCCGGTGTTCGGTGACGATATAAGAGTAAACTATTTATATATCTATACTTATATTATAAACAGGTAAAGTTTGTGAGTTTGTGAGGTTGTAGGGGTAATCTCTGGATCTACTGAATCTAAAAAATTAAACGACTTTCGTGGTAGTCAGATTTGCAAGTACTCATGTCGAAAGAAAACGGTCGAACAAAACTGTTTATTACGACCGATGCATTATGATTGAGTTCTAAAGAAAAGTTGTAGAGCTTGATAAGGCCTACAAAAAAGTCACGACAGCATATATCTTACTTTTATATTTCAGGCACAAAAAAAAATATTAAAAAAAATATTTAGGTAATCATAATTTCATCACAAGTAAAAATGTTTACCGCCGAACGAAATGGGCACGGATCAGCTAGTTTTTTTAAATGCCATTATTAATGGCATACGATGTTTTTTTTTATTTAGTGGCACACGATGTACCTTTGATTCTACCTTGTAGCTGGTTTACTGGATTGCTGATTCTACGTTAAATTACGTAGATAACGAAGTGTAAAGGTGGACAAAATGAATATTTAATCATAGAAAATAAAAGACGGCCTTGTTAAAAGATTTGTCAAAGTAATTATGTTAACTATGTTAATTATGTTGTTGTTACATATTATTTCCAGATAATATGCCTATGTTTAGGTAAGTAGCACAGTTAGAAAGAGTTTCAAAATTAATTCAAGTGCCTTTACGAAAAAACCTCTTTATCATTTTATATGGTTTTAGGTAAATGGTCTTTTTAATATAATGGTATTAGAAACACAGGTTTGAATAAACCTACCTCAAGGTGCTACATGTAATTAGAATCAGAAATATTGTTTTGATTTTTTTTTTTGCGTCGGTAACCCATATGTTTAGTCTCATATTTGTTTTAATTAACCTGTAAAATTAATATACATAAAAAAATTGTTAATGAACTATATGTAATGTTTATTGTAAAAGTTTTAATAAATTATTCTCATTCTCTTCTTATTTGCATACGTGTGACTTGATAAGTTCTTTTTCTACAATAAAAAGTACTCTGGGATGTATATCCCTAAAAATGTAAAATACTTTGACACATTTTTGCAAGATTAAAATGTCTAACAATAGATTTTAGCGATACATTGTTCCATAAAAAAGATAACATAAGTACTTTCAATTACTTTATTTGTAATTAAAGGTACCATAATTATCATAACATTATGACAAAAGCACAGTAAAAGTCAATGAGCTGTTTATCATTTCGATGTATGACATAACAGCGATTTATTGTACTCTCAGTTGTTTCCAAATAGCCGTTGGGTGTAATGTAAACTTTTAAATCCTGACCAAACTAAATCCATATCAAATAAACAAGCCTTTAGTTATGTAAAGCGAAAATTATCCTGGGTTCATCATCATCATCATCAGCCTGTATTAGTCCACTGCTGAACATAGGCCTCTTCCAATGCACGCCACAATGTGCGCTCATTGGAGGTCCATAATCGCCACGCTGGGCAAGCGGGTTGACGATCGTAGTAGCAGCAGATGGTTACTGTTTGACAGAAGGATGCTGCTGCCCACCCTCCTGATCTTTCTCTTTGTCGCTTCTTACGTCATCCGCGGGACGAGTTGGGGTGGTTCTATTCTTAGGCCGGAAACTACACGGCACACCTGGGTTACAACTCTGTTTTTATTTTTTTATACCGAAATCTTAGACATTCGCAATGAGAGAAATATAAAACTAGAGAAGTTGTTTTACTTTTTAGATGTCATTAATATTGCGTTAGTATTAAAGCTACTAATAACACATGGGTTCTTAAGAAACACATTAATTTGTTTCATTTATTTTCAGGAGTGAAACCACCGAGCGCGGTTTCAAATGATTTAATTCAAAAGGTGACCGGATCGTTTGGCAAATATCAACTGTGGATATGTATTTTAATATTTTTGAATAAATTCCCAGTGGCTTTTCATCAGATGGCCATTTTATTTTTGGCTCCTAAAATTTCCTATAGCTGTGATGATTCTGGAATTAATAACACATGTCCTTGCCCAAATCCGACATACGATACTTCAATTTTCTCGAGAACCATCATAATGGAGTGGGATTTGATATGCGAAAAGAAATGGCTGACCAGTTTTACTCAGACGTTATTCCAGTTGGGCGTTTTACTTGGAAGTGTAATATTTGGCATGGCTTCTGACAGGTGAAGATATAGAAATCATTTCGAAGGTTCAAATACGATTTGAAAAGAGTTAATGTTATTTTGTTTAATGTTTATTGTTTTTTAGGTTTGGGAGGAAGTATCCTCTTCTAGTAGCCGTAGTAATTCAAGTATCATGCGGAGTGCTGGCTGCTTACGTTCCAGATTACTGGACGTTTACATTTCTACGATTTCTCGTAGGCATGTCTGTAGGCGGTACCATGGTCACTGGATTCGTTATAGTAATGGAATTTGTTGGAACACAATATAGAGATGTAGTCTCAGCTCTTTACCAAGTGCCATTTAATATGGGCCATATGCTGCTGCCAGTCCTCGCCTATTTCTTCAGAGATTATTCAGATTTTCAAATGTCAATATCCGCGCCAGTCATTATCCTATTGTCTTACATCTTTCTGATTCCTGAAACACCAAGATGGCTCATAGCCGTGAAAAGATCGGAAGAGGCTATCATTATTTTAGAACGTATTGCAAAAGTGTAAGTAAGCGAACTTATTCTAAACGAAAAATCTCCAAAACTTAGTACCACACTTAGTTACTACAGTTACAGTTACAACTCTTAATTAGTACAGTTTTAAAATAAAAAACGTTTTATAGCAAATTTTATCTACTTTCTTTGAAATTTTGGTATAGAAAATTAATTCCTTTTTAAATTCTTTTTACTTTGTAAAATATATCTTGTGTAAGTACTTTAAAGTTATAGCATATTATTTAAAAATGTGATACTAAGTTTTGAATGTCAGTGTATATTGTACATACGCACATCCATTATTATTTTCTTCTTTTACAGAAACAAACGTCCGACAGAGAATATCAGAGCAGATATCGAAGCCTATCAAGCATCAATAGAGAAACAGCAATTAAAGAAAGGAAATATATTGGATCTATTTCGTACTCCAAACTTAAGGAAAAACATCATAGCTATGGCATTTAACTGGTTGACGTGTAGTTACTGTTTTTATGGTGTATCTCAGTATGTAGGTCAGCTCAGTGGCAATGCTTTCATCAACGTCGCGTGCAGCGCTAGCGTCACCTTGTTAGGCACGTTTGTGTCCATACCTCTCATGAGAGCTATAGGCCGAAAGTATATAGTGATAACATTTCATATCGTCTGTACAGTTTGCCTATTAATTTTAGCTTTTATACCTGAAGGGATAGGTTCCGTAGTTTGCGCCAGTATTGGTGTTGTAGCTAGTTTTATTGTTTTTGTAGTTGTATATTTATATTGTACCGAGTTGTTTCCCACAGTCGTTCGGAATGCTGCTGTTGGTTTCTCATCAATGGCAGCTCGTATTGGGTCAATGATAGCTCCCTTTGTGATAGAACTGAGAGGCAAGGCATTGTGGATGCCTCCGGTAGCATTTGCTGTGCTGCCTCTGGTAGCGGCCTGTATTACGCTTCTTTTACCAGAAACTAAAGGTTGCGAACTAACAACCACAATAGAAGAGGGTGAAGCATTTGGGAAAAAGACTAAAAAGGAGAATCACAAATAATTTGCAATTGCAATGAAAATAATTTAATGATGATATATTTGTACATATGGTAGAAAATAAATATTTATAAATTACTTCAGCACAAGTTTATTATGCTCTAGTAAGTGCCGAATTGTTTACCTATATTTTCATATTTTTTATAGACTGTGGCCTTTAGTTTAAGGAAATTAATTAAGTATTAATAACACAATGTTTGTACAGTTGTTAGAAATAAATGTATTTTTTACATAACACGCTAAGTTTTTATTTTTACCAGTATTGGGTTAACACAACATCTCCCTTTACATCATTACAGTCAAATCATAATATTTTGTCAATTTAATTAATAAAAATGGGTGAAAGGGTTAAGTAAAAATAGAATTTTCCGATTTTTGACTATAAATACATAAGTGCAGAATTACAACAGCTACATATGTATAGTAATTGTAAAAAATGTTTCCTCAATGACGAAAGCGGTAAGTATGTGTATATTGCACTTTGACATTTATTAATATTCTTTGTCTTAGAAATCAAGACACTGTCAAGCACTATAGTGCCATTTGTACCATTTAGGTACATTCCCAAGCTATAAACTACTTGTAATATCTGTGCTATCAACTCAACAGCATTCTGGTTGTCATTAATTTTTATTTAATTAAATGATAAAACATAATACCTCTAAAACATAAAATCTTTAGATCTTATCATATTTTGTAGAATCAGGCAGTACCTAACTATTTAAATTTTTCTATGATCCGGTCTTGATCTACCGGTAAATATAAATTTTAAATATAATTTTTCTGCACTTTAAAACTGCGCCAAATGTGACAAAGTTTTCTTCACGTACCTACCTATTATATCACAATTAGTATCATTTTTCACTTATTTTTGGACGAAACTATTTAGTTACTGTCATACATACCTAGGTACGTTTTTTTACACAAACGTGATGTGTGATCTTATTACATGGATTTAAACAATACCTATGTTAAAAGTTTATAATAAGTAAATATTGCCTAAAACTCATAACAGTTTAATTAATTTGTAGGTTTTCATAATCTATATGTATATATAAAAATGAAACCCGTTTTCCGTTGTCACGACATAGCATGAAAACGGCTTGACCGTTGGCTGATTTTGGTCTTGAATTATTTGTGGAGATCCAGGGAAGGTTTAAAGGTGAGAAAAAGGGGTAGAGTAGGGTAGGGTAGGGGTAGAGTAGGGTAGGGTAGCGGTATAGTAGGGTAGGGAAGCGGTATAGTAGGTTAGGGGTAGTGTAGGGTAGGGTAGGGGTAGGGTAGTGTAGGGTAGGGGTAGTGTAGGGTAGGGTAGGGGTAGTGTAGGGTAGGTTAGGGGTAGGGTAGTGGGTAAAGTAGGGTAGGGGTAGAGTAGGTTAGGGGTAGAGTAGGGTAGGGGTAGAGTAGGTTAGGGGTAGAATAGGGTAGTGGGTAGAGTAGGGTAGTGGGTAGAGTAGGGTAGGGGTAGAATAGGCCTGGAAGTAGGATAATCACGCGTACGAAGTCGCGCGGGGCAGCTAGTTATCTAAATAAAAATACATGTCAGGATTTTTAACATTTATGGAATAACCCTCAGAGTATACAAAAATGTGATAGTTTTATATCACAGATTAAGTACTTATATTAGGTCTCCGTTTCATGTGTGCTACAAATTACGCATCCCGTATTATCAGGTAAGTAGACACCTTGAAAGATAACTTCTTATCCATAACTGTGATTATGATGAGATGGCAGAAACACGAGAGCTGAGTGTCTACTGAAAGAAGATATTTGGTCATATCGTGTAATATATAATTTAGATATTATCTTTTTATATAATATCTTATCTTATACTCAATGGAAACGTTACATAAAAAAAGCCAGTTAGAAGAAACATACTTACACTTCTACCACGGAATATAAAATAGTACAAACTAGAATGAACACCCAGGCTGCTATTTGAGTTGATAACACCTACAAAAATTTATTTGCTTACACTTACAGCGTTCAAGTGTTATTAGGGTATATGTAGAGATGACATTAAAAGATTTGGGGAAATGTTTCAAATATGATTACATTTACATAAAATAATATCACATTTTCCAATTCTATTGCGGCTGGATTCAATAAAGCTCATGTCTTGTAAAGTTTATACACTACACCAAATACCTACATGAGTGAGAGTCGCTTGCCAATATTGCAAGTACAATAATAGTGCGCCATGGTTTCCCGACCACTTAATCCTCATTCCGTTCAATGTACACGTAATTGACCCAACCAACCCCGACGTGGCGAGACTGAATAAATTCCGTCCCCTTATTAGTTGAAAACGTATGTTTTCTACTCTCTGGCACACCTCCAACTTCAATGATGATAGTTCAAATTGTATACCTACCTATTGTAATATTTGGGTTCAATAGTTCGTCGTAATCATTTTTGGTTTTAAAATTTTTTTTACAATTGAAATTATGGTTGAAGCGTGGTATTTTGAGAAGACGGGACTTTGGACGGGAAGGTGGATTTTGGGGGAATTGGAGCAGATCGGTGCGGGTACTCCAATGAGAGTTACGGGTGTAGAACTGGAATGACTAACGAAATCGCAAAATATTACTCAGTCTTTGCCACCATGCCTTCAGTCTGCTCTGGAACTCTAGCATATTTTCGCCTGTTAAGTAGTACAACGTTATCGGCGAAAAGCATACATCAAGGAGTCTTTCCTATATATCCAACTTCCATTATCCCTTGGTGCAATTGTTTACAACCTTTTTTTTAAAAAGCTACAGATTAATTTTTGAAACTTTGGGTAACATTATTGTAATTATCGTAGGGTTATCCATGGATAAAAACAAAATATAGCCCATGTTATTCGCTGATATTGTGGCTTTCCATAAGTAAAAGATTTTTTTTAAATCGGTTAAGTTGTTTTTGAGTTTATCCATTATAAGCAAACATACAAAAAAACATTTTTATTTTTATATTAGAAGTGGATCTTCCGCAAAAAGGCATTCGTACTTATCTCGATATCTTAAACCTGTCAAATGTTAAGAGGTAGTTTTGATGCACCTATACATCATTGAGCACTTCCTAATACTGGGGATTGTTGGATAACAGTGGTATAAGTGGAGTAAACTTTTATAAAAAACCGGTCATGTTCGGGACTTGTGCATCGAGAATTCCGTAACAATATTGATATTTGAATATATTTATATTTAAACCTGTTTTAGGAAATAGAAGAAAAATTTTGCAAATGAATTTCATGAAACCTATAATAGTTTAGATGACTACTGTTTATAATTAATGGTACATATTTGATATCACCTTAAAGAAGATTAAAAAACAACGTCTGAAGAAATTATTTAAATAGGTCAATTAATAACGAAAATAAAAGTGTTGGAGAATAATTGGCTAGAGAGAAGCACGTATTAAAAATGCCGTAATTCTTTCTTAATGTAACGTCGTAACGTCAAATGAATTTCATGAAACTTCTTCCAAGATCCATACCGATCGAAGCGATTGTCATTTCCACGGGAAGAGGAAAGCGATTACCCACTTCAGAAATTTCGAGAGCTTATAACTTAATAATTGTTGTATTAATTTTAAGCCTTCTGAACAAAAATATAACTTGAATTATAAAGTTAGTCTCGTAATAATTTCCCACAATTTTAGAGTAATGGTTTTCGGATTTTTATTTGTATCTAAAAACTCCCATTGTACAAATTGCAAGAATGTTGGTCACCGAGAAGTTTTGATTTTTTTGAATGAAAATTTTATAGCGTTTATGATCTTGTAAGTCCGGTATTCTATTTTAAGGTAAAGGATCTTAAATTTTTACACACTTTATTTCAATCAAGATTACGTCCGTCTTTTAAGTGTAGCAAGACTATTGACATTTAGGATATATATAATGTTTGGTTTGTTATTATTAAGATAAAAATCCTTATTGCTTTTTTAAGATAAAAATCAAGGCTCATTAAAAACTCCAGACATCAGTCTAAGGATACATAATTTAAACATAAAGGATCAACATACGTAAACGTACGTACGTAGCATAACGTGTAGCGTACACGCTACGGAAGGGTTACGACTTAGGAGGGATATAAACCCGCGTAGCGTTTCCGCTACGCTATGCTACGATTACCAGTCGATTTCGACTAAATAGGACATTGACGATAATACTTACCTATTTTTTTTAATTTTGGTTGTTGTCAGTTTTCAGATTATCTATTGTTTTTATACTACCAACTAAGGTGGCAAACAAGCATACGGCTCGCCTGATGGTAAGCGGCTTCTGTAGCCTATTGCTTGCTACAAGTGAACCCCGTCCTCCCGTACCTACAGAGGACCTTCGATGTACACCGTGTGGTTTTTAGTCCATGACGAGTAAAACTTAACCTCATTACTGGCCCTTGGTGGGTGGTGGATACCTACCATACTACCTACAATACCTACCCATTTTGTAGTTCTTTTAGGTCACTGACGTAGTAGTTCGGGAGTAGTAAAAATGAAAGTTCAGATGAGTAGGTAAAACTTCATGTCTATATTGTCCACTATCACAGTACAAAATTCATACAATTTATAAGGCACAACAAACCGACACAAAAGCTTGGAGACGATGTGATACAAAGTAATGTGTCACTACACCCATAAGGGGTTTTCCACATGAAAACAAGCATACTATTACATACGACCTATTGGCCTCCGGTTCTCTTAACTGACTGTAAGAAGCAGAACAGTTCAAATATGTTACATATTTTATGTACGAGGTTGGTACTGCCCTGGTTGAGACGGCTTATTTACCTTACCTACCTAACCTAACCTAACCTTGCTTACCTACCTAAGCACAAAAAGAATTTAGAAGTAATTTGTTTCATGAATTCCATGTTGAATCATACATATAACAATATGTAGAAAACTCGAGACCAATTCTATTGTTTTATATTCATTCGCTTTGATTATATTTGTATGATGATGAGTATAAGATTTATATAACGATCAGTGGCAAAGGGCCAATCTTTGTAAAAGATAAGCCGATGCCAAACCGGAGATATACTAATGGCACGGTCAGTAGCCACTACTGACTATACCGTTTTACTATGGGTCGAGGAATCGAGTTGTATGAAGCCTCCGCCACTGACAAATAGGTATGATATATCAGCAAATGGTATGATTGAGTGCAGAGTACATTAACTTGCTTGTACTGGTGCACTAGCTTACATTATTCATAATTATTATAATTAACAAAGATATATTTTTACTAGTAACTCGCTTTCTTTCTATAAAGATTTTGACATACGAGTATATGCAAACATTTCTTTATGTGTGGTACAATGTTTGGTTTACTGCTACTAGTCCTAATACACGTACCTTTTAAAACATTTAAAATTAAAATAAAATAAAATATTTCAGTGAAATACACAGCTTCAAAAATTATCATTATACAAACCAGAGTGAAGGTCTAAGCAAATATGATCCTGGTTATAAGATTGTAGTTAATGCAGAGAGTAAATATTTCAATAAATCCTAATATTAACGGAAAGTTTTAATATATTTTGGAAGACTTAATGCTAAACGTAAGAGAATGCGGAGAACTATTGAAGAAGGTTATCTTGACATCCCAAGAGTGCTGGATTAGTTCAAAGAATAAGTACATAGGCTCTAATGTATTAAGATAGGTATCTCTATGATGTGCCGAATTAACGAGTAGAGATAAACATTTCTAATATTTATTGTTATTTATTAAGTAAAATGATTATGTCGGCACAACGTCTCTGAAGATTTTCTCTGAAATTTATATTTATCTAATATGGTATTATAGTGTCGTGGTGGCGCATTGGTTACTGACCCGCTTTGCAAGCACGTGGTTGTGGGTTTGGCACGTAACAATATGACTTTTTAATGTCATACGAGTATGTACTTTCTCATCACATCGATCGTGAGGAAACCTGGAGTTAATAGTCTGAAATTGCCAACTCGCAGTGAACTAGCGTGGTGATTAATGCTCGATCCTTCTCTGTATGAGAAGAGGCTTTTGCCCTGCAGTAGGACAGTTACAGGCTGATAAAAAAAAATGGTATTATTGTGTGATTTATTGGGAAAGGTCAACAATATCAAAACCTAAGTAGTTGCAGGATAAGTTAACAATAAAAGTGCTATTCTTGGAATTAATATACACAACTTGAGATATAAGCAAGACCTTATCAATAAATAATTTATACCACCACAAAAATAAACTGAAGCAATAAGAGATGTAAAATATATTATTATTATATTGCCAAGTTATATCTATAATCCAGTTTGATATTAGTTTCAATGTCAAGTTTAATATCATCAAGTGTCGTGGTATTTATTATTTATTTATTTATTATAATTTTTTATTGCACCTGTATACAACAATACCTAACGCCTTTATTGGAAGTATTAATTTTATCATCATTGAGCTGTGACAGACTTGTGGTATAACCTTGACTGGCAAGTTCTGACTTGCCAGTCAAGGTTATAACCACTCAGGTCTCAGGTCAAGGTTCGAATCTAAGGCACATATCCCTGACTTTTCGTGATTTCCGTAATAAAAATTAATTATCACTTGTTCCGTGCCTCACAGAGCACGAAGAGTATCCTGGCACCCTGCGCTTGATCTCTTTCCGGTCGTGTCGGATTACCGTGTCATTGAACTATGAGAGTGGAGAAAGGAATAGAGTCTGCAAACACTTATTTCCTAGTTGGTTATTCTCCGCTGAGATTGGCCGCTGCGACTGAAATACGGTCAGGAGGACATTACTAATATTATTATCATCTTTGTCCCTACCTGTAATATCAAATTCCTTCAAACAGGCTATGTTGAGTTTTTCTCAGATGCAGTCTATCTAAATATTTACCTTTTGTGTTAAATATTATGTGTGCATTCAACTATATTTATGACATTAGATAATACCCATCACGAGTTTTAAAAGAAATTACTAAATAGATTAATTTCCCTCACGTGCTTAATGTTTTATTATCATTACCTACGCAAGAGACTTGTGTATTGTACACGACATTATCTAGACATTCTGTTTTTCCTCAAGACTCAAGTCCATTTCTCCTAATTTAAACTAAATATTTAAGAAAATTTGATGATTTTTAACTAATTTGAAGATTAGGTGTGTACTGTAGGTAAGTGTACGAAACATAAAAAAAACATTGTTTATGAAAATCCTAAGTACGGTACGGCACGGCAAGTGTCGCGGGTTCACGCCCCGCTTGTATCATTTCTTTTTCAATTTCTATTAATTATTTTTTTAATCCATCCGTATTTTTTTAAATGATAGTTATAATAGTCTGCAACTCTGCATACTATTACTGATACTGATATGCTATAATAGTTTTTTTTATTACTACATAGTATAAAACAAAGTCGCTATCCGCCGTCTGTCTGTCCCTATGTATGCTTAGATCTTAACTACGCAACGGATTTTGATGCGGTTTTTTTAAATAGATAGAGTGATTCTTAAGGAAGGTTTATATGTATATTGCACCTGTGCGAAGCCGGGGCGGGTCGCTAGTAAATTATAAACAAGCAACATTGCAGGGCAAAGGCCTTTTTTATACAGAGAAGGATCGAGCACTATATATATGCTACTGTGTTGTCGATTTCAGACGAGTGTATGGGACACTCGTGGGTGCAAAGCGGGTTAGTAACCAAAGCGCCACCACAACACATAAATTTTATAATCGATATATAATTTAATTGTGCATTTATCTAAATAATAGTCTATTAAAGATGCAATATAATCATTTATTATTTCCATAATCTTGTAAATTTCCTAATCCTCGGACGTAATACTATATATTTACATGACTCTACCAACTACTTTAATGCCTACTATTACTACCAAACAATACAACCATAATTTTATACTTACTACAATAGCAAGTCACTTTTCTATTAAAATATAGATAATATGTCGGAGCCTTGAATGCTTGGATGAGCAAGGTGAACTTGATATCCAAGTTATCGTATTGGCAAGCTAATAAAACATTTACCTTTTATTTTGACAAAAAAATATCTAAATAAGGACACTGTAGCCTAAGGCCTCTAAAATGTAAATAGGTCAATAATTTAAATAATACTTTTGCTAAGGTTTTTTCGCGGCCCCCCTAGACCAATTGTAAGTATAAACCATCCAGGGTCCACACATTAAACACACACAAAAAAATTCATCAAAATCTAATCTAGTCTAATCGAAAACGTGTAAATAAGTAACAGTCGCATTGAAAACATAATTAGCAAAAAAATATTAATACTGTCAAAGTAATGATTGGTAGTATTTACTTACTTAAATTTTTTGGATAGGTATTTTTTGGTATCTTGTATAGGTAAAAATGTCAAATCATAAAAAAACCGAGTACTTATAAGTTTTTTACATACCTACTTTTTTGCCACTTATATGAAAACATATTATTACGATAGATAACCCTGTCTAATTCAGGATAAACTTACCTGTTTAAGGATGTTGGTAGTTCATGGTCCTAACCTATATTTTTTATTTACCTACTAAACTTTTAAGTTAAATCATTCAGCAAAAAAGGTTATATGTCGGCTTATTAAATTTAAATTAAAACTTTATTAGACAACTTGAAATAAAATATGTAGGTATGTTTACAAAATGTATGTTATATACAGGGTGGGCGGAGAATAGAGGTTCAAAAATTTTTTTTAGATGCCCCTCTCCAATAGCTATTCGAATAACCCCCATGTATGTTCAGCGATTATTTATAGTTTAAGAGCTAGATTTTTTTAACCAATTTTTGGGAAAGTATCACCTGACTTTAGATTTTATTTTTTTTCTTCTTCTGCATTGTAATTCTTGAATTTTTTTTTTGTTATATTAAGTCCTTATAGTATGTTCTATGATCCATAAAAAATCCGTCAGTCTAATCATCTCATAAAGTGCCTAAAACTTTGCTCAAAAGGAAAAAAAGTGCAAAATAAAATTTGTTCCAGATTTTCATTTAATCAAAAAAAAAACAAAAAATGGTGGCAATGACCTCAAAGTAGTTATAAAAACTCCCTCGGACATTCAGCATTTCAAAACAATCAAAATATTTCTTACTTTTTGGGACATTATTTTGTGCAATCATAGTTCAAAGATGGTAAAGAGAAAAAATCTCAAATATTTTTTTCATTTACTTGATAGTTCAAAAGGTTGTTTTAATACATTCTTATCATGAAAAGTTCATTAAGTTGTGATAGCTTAGTGGTAGTAATCGTTGACTGGCAAGTCAAAGGTCACAGGTTCAAACCCAAGGCGCGCACCTCTGAGTTTTCATAAGTTATGTGCCATAAATTAATTATCACTTACTCCGTGCCTCGGAAAGCACATAAAGCCGTTGGCCCTGAGCCTGATCTCCTCCGGTCTCGTGTCGGATTGCCGTCCCATCGGTGTATGAGAGTAAGGGAATAGAAAGTACCCTTGCGCACACACTTGTGCACTATAATATTTCCTGGCTAATCTCCGTTGAGATTGGCCGCTGTGACCAAAATCGGTCCGGATGATATTATTATCACGAAAATAATGTATTGAAACAACCTTTTATTACTTTTAAAAGGAAAATTGGCTTTGTTTTTTTTTAATTTGCGCCATATAAATCGGAATCTATAAATTTTGGCATTTAAACTAGCTACATTATTGCAATCAAAAAGATACAACCCGGAAAAAAAAATCTACAACAAAATAAACCATTTAAATAAAGTTCTATTTAAAAGTTCAGAATTTTTTTTTAAGCACGGATTTTGCTAAAATTTTGTATTATTATTGTATTATATCTAATGTAAACTGTATTCCATTAGAATTAAGAGCTATCAAATAATAAAAATTTGGGAAGAAAATAATTAAATTAATTGAGATTTTTTTTCTTTACCATCTTTGAACTATGATTGCACAAAATAATGTCCCGAAAAGTAAGAAATATTTTGATTGTTTTGAAATGCTGAATGTCCGAGGGAGTTTTTATAACTACTTTGAGGTCATTGCCACCATTTTTTGATTTTTTTTTGAGTAAATGAAAATCTGGATCAAATTTTATTTTGCACTTTTTTTCCTTTTGAGCAAAGTTTGAGGCACCTTATGAGATGATTAGACAGACAGATTTTTTATGGATCATAGAACATACTATAAAGACTTAATATAACAAAAAATATTTTCAAGAATTACAATGCAGAAGGAGAAAAAAAATAAAATCTAAAGTCAGGTGATACTTTCCCAAAAATTGGTTAAAAAAATCTAGCTCTTAAACTATAAATAATCGCTGAACATACATGGGGGTTATTCGAATAGCTATTGGAGAGGGGCATCTAAAAAAAATTTTTGAACCTCTATTCTCCGCCCACCCTGTATATACCTATAGGTATGTAATTTATGTTATTTACCTGTTTCATTCTGTCACTGAATACAAAATACATAGTGAATTATTCTGAATTTATCTTCTGCGAACGTTTAACATAATAATACAACCTTTCCACGGATTCACGTCGCGTTATATTTATTAACCTGTCAAATCCCTACGTTTGAAGTGCCCTGCACTGCAGCTCTCGTGGTCGCAGGCAGACGCGACGTGAATCCTTTAAAAGGTTGTTTTATCATAGTGAATGATGTTATTTAAATACCCATTTTATTATTACTTTATTAAAAACCGTCTGTGACTCCAAAAAAATATAATCGCCTCGACATACCTAATTGTGTTAATTTTACGTGACTATGAATGAACGTTTGTAAAATCAGACATGTCATTGAATACAACGAGGCATTAGTCACGTGCGACACATTGAACAGCAAACAAATAAAAATAATGCATACCATAAATCATATTTATTTTTATTATAAATATTTTACAAACGATATATTGTGGTATATGGTACCCTCTCACAAAATATCAGCTATATAACCATAGACCTTTATTGAAATATATATCTGTGTATATAACAATATTCGTAATAATGTGTTTTTACCGTTAGATAGACTACTGAAAGCCCAATTCTTCCTTTCAATAATCCTTCTTTCTTAATATACCTTCCTTTTCGTAACGCGTAGGGTCGGCAACACGTACCTAATCCTACTTGAAATAACAATAGAGGAAAAATATGTGTTTAAACTCTTAACGATTGATTCATATTTAATTGGAATATTTCGTGGGTTGCTCATCCATGCACCTCCGTTTTTCCGATACCCGAATGGAGTAGTTGAGAAATCAAATCAAAATATTACTCAGATTCATTTACTATTATGTATTCAATATAATATTCAATGTAATTTAATAATACGTACTTCAGCCTTGCTATAAGTTCAAAATGTTTGTATAATGTACCTATATAAGTAGGTACTCATAAAAACAGATTCTAGAAAATGATAAAAGAAAATGGAATAAATTATGAAAAATACAATAATATTCTTCGCAATGATAAACAACCTTGAGCGAAGCCTACTTGTTTTTACGTGCTTATTATAATAGCAATGAGCGATATTGTCACTGTGATCTTTATAGCATTTTAAAATTTCATGTTTATTTTGTTTTCTCACGATAATGAGACGTTTCATAACAAATTTTAAAACATTCATGAACTAAAAAACAATGTCGTTAGTCAATGATTTAATAGGAAATTTTGGGAGGTATCACTTCTGGCTATGTGTTATTGTGTTTATGAGCAAATTTGGAGTGGCGTTTCATCAAATGGCAATTATATTCTTGGCTCCACCAGCTCGTTACAGCTGCCCGGGTAATGCTACATGTTGCGATAATCCAGTGTATGATAAATCTGTTTTTACCAGGACCATAGTTACAGAATGGAATTTGATATGCGAAAATGCGTGGCTCAAAGATTTAACACAAACAATTTTTCAATTTGGCGTCCTCAGTGGAAGTTTATTATTTGGGATTGCATCGGACAAGTAAATATTATTGTTATTGTAACATATTATTTTAGTCTTTAGTTAAAATAATGTCTTAAAACGGTTTTTTGCTAAAATATTAATTGACGTTGTCAAATTACAAAGTTCTGATACAAATAAAAACGTATAGTAGTTTTTATAATATGATTTTGTCCACACCTAAAATAAGATAAACAAATTACCAAGAAAAATCGAATCAAAGAAGTCGTAATGTTTTTTTTAAAATTCAACACAACCTCAAATGTTATTCAAAGTTTTAAGACACTGATAAATCCATAATTTGAATTACAGGTATGGTCGGAAACCAACTTTGATTATATCAGTGATCATAGATATATTCGCAGGAGTAATGACATCGTTTCTTCCGGATTACTGGAGTTTTACTTTTGTTAGAATGTTGATCGGCTTTTCTAACGGTGGTATAATGATCATTAGTTTTGTTATTGTTATGGAATATGTTGGAAGTGTACATAGAGATGTGGTATCAGCTTTGTTTCATATACCGTTTACTACTGGTCATATACTTCTGGCACTAATTAGTTATCTCATAAGAGATTACACTTATTTACAACTTACTATATCTCTCACAAACCTGTTTCTATTGATCTACATTTGCCTATTACCTGAAACTCCAAGATGGTTACTAGCAATGAATAAAACAGTAAAGGCCATAGACTTGATGGAGCGAGTAGCAAAAATGTAAGAATTGTCTATTACTAATAACCTATGGAATGTTTATTCTCCAGTTTATGACAAAAAAATAATTGAAATATTAATTTTCAGAAATAAATTGCCTACGGAACATATACGAC
Source organism: Protodeltote pygarga (assembly GCA_936450705.2). Taxonomy (NCBI): domain Eukaryota; kingdom Metazoa; phylum Arthropoda; class Insecta; order Lepidoptera; family Noctuidae; genus Protodeltote; species Protodeltote pygarga. The sequence continues at coordinate 9,025,538 of OW388257.2, read as the reverse complement.
AACAAGTAGAGATGTATCAAATTGAACATACACACGTGAAACCAAAAAATTCAGTACTAGATTTGTTTCGAATACCGAATCTAAGAACCAACATTCTAGTAATGTCATTCGCGTGGCTTGTATGCAGCTACTGTTTCTATGGCGTGACTCATTACATTAGTCATTTAACTGGCGACATTTTCATTAACGTTGTGGCTACCGGCAGCGTTTGTTTATGCGGGTGCATCATTTGCATTCCCTTAATCAAGTTCTCTAAGCGCAAAACAGTTGTTATTACTGGAAACGCATTATGCAGTTTATGTTTATTTATAGTTGCCTTTGTACCTGAAGGCAACGCGTCGGTTGTTATGGGATGTATCGGCGAATTGCTCTGTTATATTATTTTTATTGTATTGTATTTATATTGTTCAGAAATGTTCCCGACTGTAGTCCGAAATGCCGCAATAGGAATTTGTTCAATGATGGCTCGGGTTGGAGCTATGATTGCACCTTTCGTAGCTGCCTTAAGACCTTATGGACAATGGTGTGCGCCAGTTGCATTTGGTATATTTCCAGTGATTTCGGCGCTATTAGTTTTTTTATTACCAGAGACAAAAGACTGTGAATTGTTGATGACTATAGAAGAAGCGGAATTAATTGGTAAAAATCCACAAATTCCAAGACCGAGGAATAACATTAGTAAATCTGAAAATAGAGTTTGAAAAAAAGATTAATGCGTATTATAAAGTTTAGTTATTAAGAAATTTTCTTAATACAATGGACTTAATGTGCTATTTAATAAGGGACTTTCATAATATTGTATAACCTACTTCCACTCCAAGGTGTCATGTAATAGGGCTTAGTGGATCTCGTACGGGTTCTAATCTAACGATGCTGACATCGGCACCTACATGGCTTCTTGGGCACGTCAGTGCAAGCCTGCGGGCTGCGGCACCATGTCGGTGGGCTTCCTGCTCTGCACTGCTTGGTATTATACCATACTCGCTGGTACGTCGAAAATTGTCAAGTCATTTTTAATTACTCTTTAGAGGCTTTAATGTAAATTAGTTTTTGTTTTAATTTCAGGCTTCTTCATTCTTTACTGCCCTGTTATGTACCTGATGTTTTTTAGTCATAGGTTATATAGAAAATTAGTTGATACGTTGTTTTCACTGTGGGAATTGTATCCGGTGGTAAGAAGTTAATTTAAATTTTATTTAGAGTGTTCTATTTGCTATGTATTTCAATCAAAAGTTATTGTGCGGTATTTATTATTACAGGCGCTGTTTCAGTGTTGTTGTAACACTCAATTGCATCATTTTGGGGATTATGTGAATCCTGATGAAAAAACCATAGTTGTGATGAACCATCGTACAAGAGTTGATTGGAATTATGTATGGATAGCTCTTTATCATGCAACGTGTAATCCAGCTAATGAGATTTGCACTTGTAAACAGGTTGACAAAGTCAGTGAACCTAGTGGTGTTTTGGATGTTGGGGGCAAATCAAAAATAAAATTTGTATTAAAGGATGAAATCAAAAACATACCTGGCATAGGTTAGTTGATATATTTTTTATTGAAATGCAGTTTTTATAGTACTGAATTGTACCTACCAAGAGAAAAACATTACCATAATAACTAATGTAGAATTAAATTATTTGCAGGTTGGATAATGCAGCTAAATTATTTCTTGTATGTAAAAAGGAATTGGCGAGAAGATCAAGTAAATCTGTCACAATTTGTTGATTACTATCAGAAACTGAATTACGACTACAGGCTTATATTATTCCCCGAAGGGACAGATTTAAGTGATGACAATCGTCGCCGTAGTAAGAACTTTGCTGATGCGAATAATCTGCAGGTACCTTATTTACCTTATAATCTAAGATTTGGCCATGAATACTCATACCACTGACCGAGATCAGTACTTGTTTTTATCTTGATTCCAATGAAAAGACGTTTTTCCGGTTTGATGTAGATGGCCACTGTCTTTGCCAAGGTTTGATTCGGTACTTAACTTGTTTGTAATAGAAGATGTCACTTTTGCTCGAAGATAACAGTTACGAGTAAATAAATAAATGCCTGCCTCGTCGTTAGTCTAGTGGCAGCAACTGCTGCACCTTCCTTCTATCCGGGCTATAGCAGTATACTCCACCGTACATCATAACACCTCTTTCCATATCTGGATTCATCTTTACGAACCGTTTATAACTAGAGTGACAGATATAATTTTCGCTAGTATGACCATTCTTTGTGCATTACGCACGTACTTTATTGAGTAATAATTGCGCTAGTTTCATCACGCTGACTTTCCTATAATCGCCTCATTGATCATGCGTGAACAGTGTCGTAGAAAAACTATTTTGGACACGAGTATAATTATTGTTATTTTGTTTCAACTTTTAAAGAACAGAATATCTTTTGATAATCACGAAAGATTTAGCAGACTTGCTTTATCTCTCAAGATCAATCTTCGCATCGTATCTTCTTTCCAACGTTCCCTGGAAAGTTGCTGTAAAAAATGTAATAATATATTTATATCCTTCTCTAGGTTATAAAAAAATAACCTGAAGAAATTATTTTTTGATTTGTTTTGTTTTGAAGTCTGTTAAAAAAGGAACTGAAAAATTCAGTATTTTGTACTTACATAGGGTTTTAGGCTGCAAACAGATCTAGTAATAAAAGGCCCCGAATGCAGTAAGCTTTTCTAATAAAATACACATCAATATTTAAAGCAAACCCCACTAGGTATCATGTGGGAATGATAATTGCATAGGAGAGAGAGATTGTAAAACATTTGTCTTTACAGCATTATCAGTACGTGTTGCACCCACGGACCACAGGTTGGGTTGCGTTATGTTCTCGTCTGAGAGAATCTGGCCTGGCTTCTGTATATGACGTCACTATAGCATATGATACACCATCGCAAACAGAAATGGATTTGGTGCGAGGAAACATTCCAATGCACGTCTACTTTTATTGTAAAAGGTGATATATGTCTCTATTTTTGTTTGTATTTTTACTGCTTAATGCATAAGTAAAGTAATGAGATGATGATGAGTAATAAATTAACAACAAGTTTTTGGAAGATCTACATCTATTTTAGTAGGTAGTTAAAGCCTTAGAACTAATACTAACTTGATATTGTAGATCTATGGGATGACAGACTGCTCTTTAATGGTATTTTTTACAGATATCCAATTGAAAAACTCCCTCAAGAAGATACAGGTCTCAAAACTTGGCTAATCGATCGTTGGCGAGAAAAAGAGCATAGTTTACGCAAGTTTCACAACGAAGGTCAGTTTAAAAGTCTACGAGGAATATAACAGCTCTAGTGTTATAGCTAATAATAAATTCTGTTCTAGATCAAAAAATTGGGCTGTATCAATGTTTAAAATAGGGATGTATCCGATATCGATACGAATATCTACCAATACATATTAGTTTGGCGATATCTTTTAGTGAATAATAGAAGTAGGTAATACTTGAAGTTATAGATGTTACTTGTTCACCCTTATTTATCATTAATACCTACTTACTACCTAGGTATGGTATCAGCGATACCTTTTTGTATCAATTACTAATAATTAGTACCGATATCGCATCGGTAGAAGCGCGTATCGATGCATCCCTAGTTTTTATTTGGGTAAGGGAGATTTCGTTGATAACAAAGACAGTAATTGAAAGTGGAATAAAGAAAAGGTAGGAAGGTTCTAAGTATGTTTGTGAATAAAAGATGGATAAATATTAAATGAAAACGAAGTGATAAGAAAGTAGAAGTAGAAGTAAGTAGTAGAAGTAAGCAGAATGACTCTTTGCGCTTACCATAAACAAAAATTAGGATATGGATAGGAAGATGAAGATGATGATGTTAAAAATACGCCTAGGATAAAGCTACATAACGTTGGTTATGGTACTGTATATAAAATTAGTTTTGTTAGCAAGCAAAATCATTTATTTATTTAATTTCTATGGAAGACTTATAGCTTAACAATCTTAATAACTAGTATGGTTGACGCGACGGATAAGCAATTACAAGTCTCCGCTTATAGAATTTGCTGTAGATAATAAATGTGAAACATAATATTATGAACAGTAATAGAAACGAAGGCTTATACTTACTATAATAATTTACAGCAGTACTTAGTGAGCAAAGTTTAAGGCTAGCACCTTCTAGCCTACACATGTATTGATAGGATAATAGAAGGAATATAAAATATATACACTTGTATTGAAAGGATACGTAGGAATATAAAATAAATACTTATTAAATTCTTTTCATTAAAAAATAAATAGTTTTCCCTGTCATTTGATGAAGTAAATGGTACACATAGGTATCGGTGAATTGATCCGAGTTTTAGGAAGGATATTAAAAATCAATATTTGGATTTTTAGTACAGAAACACAGTCGGAAATCTTATGTCGATCAATAATGATATTAATATACCATTAAATATTTTGGTTTTAATTTTTATTTTAGTGTAATTTTCATTTTCAGGAAATTTCGTCGATCCCGAATCCAATAGGGCGCCACCCTACCGCAGTCCAAGATCTTTATTAGTAGCCAAAATAGGATTTCTATTCTGGACTTTAATTGATGTTCTCTTCTTATATTTTCTATATAATAGTGTCATGTTTCAGTTTTGGGTTATTTATCATTGTTTACTTTTTGTTTTCATAAGTTGGTATTTTGGAGGTTTTCATAACATTCAATACAAACTCCTTAGAAATGCGTAAGTAGTTTCAACATAGTAGTAGTCATAGTTGTATACTTAGTTAGATTTAATAAATTGTTAAAAAATATAATAATATTAAAAGAAAAATACTGCTGTGAATTCTCATTAATGCCAAACGCGTGATTACTGTATTAAAGATATTAAATAATGCCACTAAACATCGTTATCATTAGAAACATATTTCTATGCAATAAATGATAAGGTTAAATTATTTATTTTTCTTAATACTTGAGGTACATTTACGACTTGAGACTAAGAATATTATATAAGATATAAAAAGGCGACTCATTGTGTTGTCTTTACGTCGCTACCTCTCTTTGTTCAATGGTGTTTGGAAGAGTAGTAGCTTTAGTTTCAGGAAGGAAGTAGCAAAGTACAGCAGCACTAAATGCTACAGCGCTAAATATCAGAATAGAGATCCATTCTACACCTATGTTTACCACAAAAGGAGCAATAAAACCTCCAAATCTTGCAAACATTGAAGCAAAACCAATAGCAGTATTTCGTATCACTGTGGGAAATATTTCAGATGAATATAAGTACACTTGAACAAACGATGTGTATGCTCCTATTAAACCTATTATAGCGAATGCCAAAGTCGCAGCTCTCATATCACTTGGAATTATAATGAATACCAATAATGATACCGCTGCAGTAGTGAAACTAGAAATCACGCTCACTTTTCTTCTTAAATGCAACGTTGCAAATATAACTATAATTAAGCCTGGTGTGAGGCACGCAGCAGAAACCATCACGTTCAAATATATGTTTCCTTGGAGCCGACCGATGTATTGATTGAGGCCGAAAAATGTATGTGAACAAAACATCCAAATAAATGCAACTACAATAGTGTACGTTCTAATCTTTGGAGTTTTGAATAAATCCATAAAAGTTCCTTTTTTTTGTTGATTCTGATTTTTGTTCATTAATTCCACTTTTTCAACAATAGCTTCAATATTATCTGTTGGTCTTTTGTTTCTGAAAATTTCATAAAATAATTTATTCGATTATATAAAATTAGCTCAAGATAAAACGAATGTAACTGTCTAACTAAGATTGATAGTCTTACTTTTTAGCAATATAAGTTAGGATATCAACAGCTTCTTTCTTTCTGCCCACTGTTATCAACCATCGAGGAGATTCAGGTATTAGCCAGTAATATACAATGACTATAATCCATGGTACTGAAGTTACCAACTGTAATTGCCTCCATTTCCTCACAAAATATGCTATGATTGGAAGTGTAAAGTATGATAATAAGAATGCTGTTTCTTGGAGTCCAGAAAGGTATGGTCTAAATGATTTTCCACACAGTTCAATAAGCAATATATAGCAACACAACATAGTCCCACCGACTGTAGCTCCAATTAAAAATCGACAAATAAGAAACATCCAAAAACTTGGTACCCATGCTGAAATAGCTACAAAAATCACTTCGAACAAAAGTGCTATCAGCACAACAATTTTCCGGCCATACCTGGAAACAAATAAGATTTTATAAAACGTACCTAATAATATCATGATGAAGCATGCTGCATGTTACATAGATTAACTATATACTTTGTAGTTTTATGGCTTAGTTGAAAATAGTAAATGTACACTGGCCAGTGGCCTTGAAGTACTAGTATACAGTGCGAAGTCGATACATCATTATGTTAATAACTTAAAGGTATAAACTTTCTCTCATCTATTTACAAACCATACAAGTCGATCTGACGTCATCTGACAGAATGTATCGTATCAATCAGAACAGTTGGTAAAAATTTATCATAGCGGGTACCCGTGGTACGGGTACGAAATATGATGTGATCTAAATTCTAAATTAAAACATATTGTTACCTGTCAGAAAAGTATCCGAAAACCAAACTGCCTACTAAAATTCCAATTTGCATCATTGATTGAGCTAAACTTGCTAAATATGTTCTGTTACAAATAAGGTCCCATTCACTTGTAACTGAACTCACAATAGTACTCGTATCGTATTCAGGATTTTGACACGGACAGTAATTAGTCATGTTATTGTCTAAACACTTGTATTCCACGCTTGGTATAATAAATACTACATTATTTAACTGATACTCAGTTGGAAACCTGCCGACAGTTATTAAAAATAAAATCCATGTCTGATATTTTCCAAAACGACCTATTGCTGTTTCTATAGGATCTTCATCCATTTTGTTTAACTGAAATATAAATAAAAGAATGTATCACATGGATTTTTTTATTAGTATATTTGTATTAGTTAAAACCTTACATACCATATAAGTAGTTCCAGTATTACTCGGTAACTAGCACATTAACAAGTACTTAAAAACCAGTCTTTGTTATCACATTGGCACGTGTCTTCTGTCACTTGGTAGCTATTAATATTTTAGCTGACGTTCCTTTCTTAAATCATGCACACTCAAGCGGTGTATCTCAATGGAAAAGGCATAATATCAAGTTATCTCTTAAAATATTTATCAGAATCGTGTCGGCACATTATTACCGTTATCTTAAACTACGTATGATTACAAACTACGCTTCCTACTGCAAGAAGTAGCAATTGTTTTCTTTCTAGTTCACTTATGTTTTCTTTATTGCAATAATTTTGTTTATTAATTTGGTTAAACTAGTCAAAAAGACCTTTTATCTTCGTGGTTAAGCTTGAATGAATATTTTACGTCCAACTTGTTGTTTGTCACTCAATCGTTACGTGATTGGCAGAAACTACTTTGACGTAGGTAGTTTAACACAGATGTGGTTTTACGCTTCAATTGAAGTACAATTTATAGGTAGGTATTTACATTTTGCCATTTTTATGCACATTCTCATTTAGTTTTAGATTACCTTTAATGATATTTTTTTGGATTACATTTTGCTGTTTTACCCAAACTGAAAAAATTGACGCCGTCTGGCAAAAATATTAACTACGACGAATTTATACCCAAGTTAATCGGAAAATATCAGGATAAGACACCTTGACACTACCTAATTTTAGTTAAAATTAGTTATGTTAAGTTATTTCGCTTTTAAAACTGAACTTAATCCTCCGGTTTTGCTTGAGATCTATTGGCGTTTTGTCGACTGAAATGAAATAAAATATAATAATAATAATGTAAAATATATAATAAATATTGAGTTATGAGGGTGGCATACCCTTTAGAAATATAAATATTAAAAAACTTTTTAAACTTATATCAGATATTATTAAACAGAAACAACATTACTCTATTATTTATTTTAATTAATATACCTACTACTCTCCTAACAATTTCAAAACTATGATGAGGCTACCGATTGGTGTTTGTAAATTAAGACAAGTTACGACGCCATATATCTATAAAAAAGCTATAAATCAGTTACAAGAAATTACCTAGTTATTTTTACCCGACTGCAAAAAAAGGGAGGGTTATGATTGAAAGATAAATTACATATGTATATGTGTTTCTCAGGCCTTAGCGAGTTCTCTTTGTTCAATCGTATTTGGTAGAGTCGTAGATTTAGTTTCGGGGAGAAAGTAACATAGTACTGCAGCAACAAATGCTACGCCACTGAATATAAAGAAAGAAACCCATTCTATGCCTAAATTTACTACAAAAGGTGCAATAAAACTTCCGAATCTTGCAAACATTGAAGCGAAACTGATTGCAGAATTCCTTATTACTGTTGGAAATATTTCAGACGAAAATAAATATGCTTGTACAAAAGCAGCAAAGGCTCCTGTCAATCCGATTATGGCAAAAGTTAAATTTGCAGCTCTTAGCTCACTCGGTATGAAAATGAACACCAATAATGATATCGCAGCTGTGGAGAAACTTGTTATTATAGTTAATTTTCTCTTGAAGTACAATGTACCAATCACAAGTAAAATCAAACTAGGTGTAAGACATGCGCCTGAAAGCAACACGTTTAAGTATATGTTTCCCTCAAGACGGCCGATGTATTGGTTAAGACCGTAATACGTATGTGAAGCTGACATCCAAACAAACGCGTTTATTAAAGTGTACATTCTAATTCTTGGAGTTTTGAACAGGTCTATGTAAGTTCCAGATTGCTGATGATTTTTATTTGATAATTCTACTTTCCCAACAATAACTTCGATATTATCTGTTGCTCGTTTGTTTCTGTAAATAAATGAAATAGGAACTATTATAAAAGTTTAGAAAGAATTTAAGGTAGGTATTGCATTACAAAAAAATTGCTTACTTTTTAGCAATATAAGTTAGGATGTCAATGGCTTCCTTTTTTCTTCCTACTGTAATCAGCCATCGAGGAGATTCTGGTATCAGCCAGTAATATACAACAACAATGATCCATGGCACTGAGGTGGCTAACTGTAAATTTCTCCAGTCTCTTATAAAGTATGCTATGATCGGAATAGTAAAATATGACATTAACAACGTCATCTGCATCAGTCCTGAAGTGTGGGGCCTGAATGACTTTCCACATAATTCCACCAGTAATATGTAGGTAGATGTCATCGATCCACCCATACTAGTTCCATTTAAAAATCGACAGATTAAAAGCATCCAAAAATATGGTACTAGGGCCGATATAGCGACGAAAATAACATCTAAAATAAGTGTTATCAGCACAACAATTTTTCGGCCATATCTATAAAAAAAATAAGTTTGTAAGCAAAGAAATATTAATAATGATAAAGAAGCCAGTAATTAAAACAAGCGTATACTTTATAACGCAAAAAGGTAAATTAATGACTGAATAAGACATATCAATAATATCTAAGACTTCTAATTTATTAGAATGTATAAAATCAAAAGAGTTTCAGCTCCACTTGAGTACGAAATAAATCCTTCAACGATTTTTGGTTGCTACCAGCTCTATCATTATCATTAAATTATCTTGAATCAAAGATAACATCTTCGCATGGCTTGTTAAATATAGAGAAAGGATTTTGGTAAATACTCACCAAAACGTTTTGTGGAGAAAAATATATTACCTAACCTACCTGTCGGAAATGTGTCCAAAAATTAAACCACCTGTTAATATTCCAACTGGAACTATCGATTGACCCAAACTCGCCAGGTAAGTTTGTTCACATATAAGATTCCATTCGCTTGTTATTGAACTCACTATAGTGTTTGTGTCATATTCCGGGTTTTCACATGGACAGTAGTTAGTTACATTATTGTCTAAGCACTTGTATTCAACACTAGGTATGAGAAATACAACATTGTTTAGTTGATATTCCGATGGAAGTCTTCCTATGGTGATTAAGAATAAAATCCATGTTTGATATCTTCCAAAACGTCCTATTGCTGTTTGTATAAGATCGTCATCCATGACTGAAATTTAGGAAGTATCTATTGTGTATTAGGCTGATATTTTAGGAATAAAACAGTTGCTTAAATAGTATTTAACAATGTTTAGACTTACCTAGGTATTTATATTTATACTCAGAGTAACGGTCCCTATTCACTCATTACATATTAAATCACCCACATTGCTCGTTAACTGAACAATAAAGCTAATATCACAGGATCCAAATAGAACTGTCATAATCTTGTAATTAATATGCCTTGATTGTAGCAGAATTCTTAAGATTTCTTCACTAACAAATAATTTATACCTACATGAACTGTCAATATGCTATATTTTACTTGTTACATTACACATACTAATATAAAATTTATCAGATTTTACTCGCAGTAGATGATAACATTATCTAATTATTTATATCATTATGTTACGATTAAATCTAAACCTCATCATAATATAATAATTGTCGGTCTTGAAGAAAATCTGATAACCGTCTTTGAAATACATTGTAATGGCTAAGTAGCTCCTGTTTATTTTAAGTAGGTAGAGTTTATACATATATATACTTATATAAATGGTTTATTTAATTATTTTCTTATTATGTTTATACCTATATAATATATAGAGTGTAACAAAAGTCCAAAATAATACTTAAGGGTATGTATGATATCATGTAAAAATATTAAATAGAAATACTTAATAACTTTTTTTCTAAAAAAAACAAAATAATCCTTTTGATTTAATTTTCTTCAATAGTGACAGATTTAATTAACCTACGAGTGCCTAGTGCTTAATTAAAGAATTTAAAAAGGTATTTATAACCGGGTTGGTGTTGATTCATCTTTCAGCTGATTTCCAGAGCTGTATTTGAAAGATTTTTAGGGTTTAGTTAGGAACCTAAAACTGTAATCGTTGTTAGATCACTTTTTTATGACCAGTTTAAGAAAAAAAAAACAAGATTATTAAACATTTTTTATTAATCACAGCCTATTTAAATAGACCTTTCATAGTTTAACCTTATCCTATTGGTTTATAAATACATTTTCTTTGTAAATAATAATTTACAACATAATCTTGAGAACAATAAAAATTAAATATTCTATAAATTAGTTAGATACATCTCAAATGCGCTTACATTCTCTCCATTCAGACATCTAGCATACCTATCATCACAGTAGATATTAAAAATATGAATACTCAATAAAGCCTCATCACGGCAATATATTTACGCTTCGCCTTCTTCTAATGTATCTGGAAGTTTCTTTCCGCGAGTTTCAGGTAGTAAAATACAAAGAGCTGCTCCTATTAAGGGAACTATCCCGAAAGCTAGAGGTGGTAGCCAAGCACTGGTATGTGCTAAAGTAGCGACGAATGGAGCTAACATGGAACCTATTCTAGCTACTGTTGAGGACAACCCTACGCCTGAGTTTCTGACTACAGTCGGGAAGAGTTCTCCTGCGTATAAGTAGACAGTGGCGAAGGATATGCTCATCCCCCACAACCCGATGCAGCCAAGTGTTAAGTGGCTGATTCCAGATTGAGGAACGACGATGATGAGGAGACAACTGAGCCCCGTCACACAGTTTGCGCTGATCAATGTGATCTTCCTGCCGAGAAGTTTGTTCGTGTATACTGATACCAGAGTGCCGGGAACCTGGAACAAAAATTTTTTTATGAATTATTTATTATTCAAATCTTTTTGTAATAGATGTTGCTATAATTGTGTATTTGAAAGGTACAAACTATACCTATGCGCTGGTCATACACTCTACACGTTGCGGCTACGAGGCTTAGAATTTAGTAGGAGTAGATGTAAGCTCTCTAAACCACAGGGCGTATAAATTTAAACTCATTGCATTAGAGACTTAATCAGCATCAAATTTTTTTAATACTTGATCAATGTCACATTGCATAGGAATTAAATATTTATAATATAGGTATTTGTTTTTGTCTTAAATACCCTTTAAAGACGGTTCTCGTACTGAGTGTAAGAATGCGTTCCGCCCTGGCTGAAAGTCACGCTTAAGATGCCTGTGTACCCAAGTAGTGAATGTGTTATCACGCGACATGTTCATATAAATATAAAACAAAGGTGTTTCAAGATAAGGTTGACTCTGGGTCAACTCAATAAAGTTGCTTGGATACTAGGTGTCGAACAAAGTTTGATCCGATTAAAATGAGCGTGATGCGTGCAATTTTGCGACGTGATCAATCATCTGTTTTATCATTAAGTACGTCTGTAACATTTATATTATAATCATAACAAGTAGTGTCTAGAACATAGGGTTTTCGGGTAAAACCGGTTTATTTAACCATTATCCAGTTAATTGTGATAGTTTATCAAGTTATCAGTCATGTGAAATAGATATAGGTACGAATAAATGTTACAAAAATATCAACTTGAGGATGATTTTGATTTTAAATGTAGAGTAACCTGAGTTTACGCATACACTTGTATTGTATACTACTCGTATAATATAAATTCGATGAAAGAAATGACATTTGTACCGATCTGGGTTTTATTACACTGTAAAATTAAATATATGTAACTACACGATACTAAAACAAAAATACAAGTCAAATGACTTGTAGGCCAATAAGTAATTTTGGTTTACAAGTATTTTACTCAACATTTTGCTTGCATTATAAAATAAGGCACTTGTATGTAATGCTCATCATCTTCCTAGCCTTATTATTCCCAAACTTTGTTGGGATCGGGTTCTTAACGCGCTTTCTGAGGCGCGGAGCAGGTGATAACTAATTTATAATACGCACATATTTTCCGAAAAGTCAGAGGTGCGTGCCTTGGATTCGAATCTGAGATCTCCGACTTACCAGTCAACGGTCATACCACTAAGCAATCACCGGTCAATTGTGATGCTATGTATTACATATTTGATTAGCAGAACATTAAACATTATAACAATTGATCGATCAGTTGCTCTCGTATCGGGGCCCGGCTTTGCGCATGTGTAAAATGTATATAAACTTGGTATATTTCGTTTTCATCAGTGAGAAATTTAGCCTAACTGTAGTCTGTAGGTAATTACCTGAATAGCAGCAGAAATAGCAACATTGGTGAATATGTCTCCGGAAACGTGGCTCATGTACTGGGACACTCCAAAGAAGCAGAGTCCGCACACGAACCAGTTGAAGCAGATGGCGATAGTGCGCGCACGCAACCGCGGCGTCCGGAACAGGGCGAGAAAAGACGCGTGCTCTTCTTGCTTCCCGCTCACTTCCACCGCTATCTTTTGGGTCGAAGTCGCTATGCCATCGGTGGGACGGCCGTTCCTAAAAATTAAATTGATTTATTTTGAGATTTGAATTGGTTTTTAATTTATCTAGTCTTCTGAAAGTGAAATGGTCATGATTAATCAATTAATGAAAAAGATAATAGGTCACAGATGAAAGCATTTATTGAGTTAAAGATGCGGACAATCAGTAATGAGTACCTAAATTAAAAGTTTGTTATCAACATTCCTTGCACGGTCAAGTCAACAGATAACAGAACACATAGAATTGTAACAATGGATTCCATTGTTTTTTGCTACTTAACTACCTTTAACACTTTATTCTATGCAATAGCCAAATCTAATGATACTGCCACTTATCTCTAAAATGCGAAAGTGTACCTATTCTTATCCCATCTTTATGTGTCTTTGATATTGTGCATCATAGAAAGTATTTCAAATACCTCATAGGTATTTCCTTATGTTAGAAGTCTACTTTTAACGTAAGAAAAACCATCTATGTAAGTATTTACATCCTACGTAAGTTAGATACTTGATATACTTATACTACTCAAAATACTAATGCATCTCTATGTAGGCAGGTACTTCTAAGTTAACTTTCACACGAATAAACTATACAAAATAACGAACCAAATTACTCAAAGAGCCTTACCTTTTAGCAGCAACTTCCATGATCTTAATGGCTTCATCACATCTACCAGCAGTTAGAAGCCACCTCGGAGATTCAGGCAACAAGAAATAGTAGCTCAGAAACAGAACCGATGGCAGTGAAATCGCAAGTTGGAACGTACTCCAATCCCGAAGGTAGTAGCCAAATAAGGGTAGAGTCAAGTGCCCCAAGTTGAAGGGTATCTGGTATATGATGCCGACGGTATCTCTGTATTTGGCACCAATCAGTTCCATTATTAAGACGAAACTGGTAACCATGGTGCCTCCAGTGGCGACCGCGAGAAAGAATCGCAGTGTCGTAAACATGTACCAGTTGACTGAATACGCTGTGGTGACTCCTGATATTAGTTGGAGGAACACTGCTGCCAGGAATGGATTTCGTCGACCAAATCTGAAATTAACAAAAAACAATATGAATTAAAAATGTATACTGTTTTACGGTCATACAGCATAATGTTTTATTGTTTCAGATCTGAGTTGTGTGAGATGTCTTGATAATTTGATTTAAAAAAATAGCTGTACGTAGAGTATTTACATGTACCTTAACACGAAAGTGTACTGTGTACAGGTAGCTGGCACGAACTGAAGGAGAATAGCCAAAAATAGTGCTCAATGGTGTGCGATAGGAGAGACCTATGTCCAGCAGAAGACTACTATAGGGTGATGATGATGCACCACGTAAAAAAACCTATTCACATATACGTCATATTGTATATTATTTTTAACTTAAAGTATTAACTTTCATATTAAAATATTTGAAATGTAATCGTAATCTAGTATTTTTACGGGAATTATTTCAAATACATTTTATATTGAAAACCAGTATCCTAAATATCAGCTCTTTATGCTTTTATTTCACTAATTCTGTAAAAAAACATCGAGACCTGATAATACAAGGTATAAACCTAATAGATTTGTTAGAGGTAGGTAGAGTGCCGCTCCTTGTATAATTTACATTTTACCTGCTAAAAGCGTGTTTGTATTTCAAGTATTATAATCAAACGGTTTTTTAAAATAATTAAGCATTTAAAAAAATAATTGTTTTATTGTTGTAGGTATGCCAAATAACCTTTATTAAACGATCAAAATTCACAATGAGGATAATTAACAACGAAATCTGTATGGGTTCATTATACCTAATCCTTGCCTAGGGAAAACCATATTCTCTTTTATTTTGATTAAATCATCTACATGTTTTTGTGACTACTTATTGTTTATATGTGTGAATGTCCATGATTAAAAACGTGACCGAGGCGTGAAGCAACATAGGAAGCTAAGCTAACATTCAAGGAATTTACGGTGGGGTTATCAGCAAACGTGGTATTGACCTCTTAGTCGTAAGATCTCGTGTCGATGATTAAATGTTTCTTTTGTACTTAGAGGATGCACTAAGTGCATCAAATGTAGCCAATGTAGGTCTGTATGAGAATACAAATCACACAATGACCCGGTATTCAATAAAGTAATCTCATCCGGAAATATTAATACCACGACTGCAGCAGTAACTACAGGATGTGCCAATTGGTTGAAGATTGCTACAGAGTGCGATTCAAATATAACATGTAATTTGATTATTGTGACTAACCTGTCAGATAGATGTCCGAACATCATGTTCCCGACGAGAATACCAAGCATGAAGATGGTTTGTGTAAGGTTTTTCAGCCATTGTTTGTCGCAAACAAGGTCCCACTGTGATACAATCGTTTCTTGAAAGACTGTGTGATCGTATTCATAGTCTGTACAGTTAGCGTAACAAGCATTATCATAAACTTCGTCTTGTCGCGTTGAAGCGCAGGTAAAGTTCATCGGTGGTGCGAGGAAGATGATGCTCATTTGATGCCAGGCCACTGGGAATTTGACCAGGAAGACGACGAAGCATATCCATAATTGCCATTTCCCGAGCGCTCCGATCGCTTTCGTCAAAAGATCATCGTCAGATTTTTGATTCTCCACGTCTTTATTTTTGTTCTCCAACACTGGAAATAATTAGAAATAAAAGCAATTAGTTATGTAATTAATTTTAAAAAAATAAAAGGGAATACGTAAATCTGCGTGAATCGTAGTAATAAAACCACCCGTTTGAAAAGTTTATTAGATAGCATCCTCTAAAGTTATGCACAGAATTTAATCTACTGTTAGTAGGAGAGGTCAGAATCAATGAGTGCTTACCAATAGATTAAACTCAATACATTCTTACAATAGATTAACTCAAAGATACACATAAATTGCCCAGTTTATAATATGATTCTGATTAGGATCTCGGTTCCGGAAATTTACTATCCCCGGGAACCTGAAATTTAATATAACTATTCCTGAGAATTAACAAATTACCTACAAGATTGAGACACGTGCGTATCATTAAGTCTATATAAACAGATTGACCACATCTTGTGATGTTGTCGATGTCGTCATCAAACAATTTGACGTAGGTACAGTTGCCGACAAAACTTATTATGAAACTTAACATTATTATTTTAAAGTTATTATTACTTAGACACTAGGTATTAGGTTTTAACAGAACACATAAAAACTAACGTGGAAATTCATGAAAGATTGGCAATAACTTTTGTAGGAAAGCTGTGACTACCACGACTAGTTCGTCTCGAGTGCTCTAAAAGCAGTTATTATCTTGTATCATTGAAAGCGTTTCTCCAGTCGGAGCCGATAGGTACTACTGTTAATTAGGTAACATCCGCATAAAAAAATGATAATGACATTGGGGTCACAGCTGGTCGCAGTATCATGAGCCCCTAACTGTCTTTACCGAATCGATAACCCATTTAATTTAAAAAATAAGTAGATTATATTTCATTTTCCATGTCTTAAAAAAAGATTTATTATTATGTAAACTTGTACCTTTTTTATGTATGTTTTTTACATGTTTATGTACATGTTTTGCTTATTAAATGATAGATATTATTTAAAAGTTCAAGTCCCGCCCGAGTTAGTTGTTTTCGCGACTTTCTTATTCAATAATATCATTACACTAGTATCTACTTTATAAAATTTGGTATTGAATGAAGAAATGAATACGTACACAGAGCATTTAGCGAAAATTGCGTATCATTTTTGTAAATTTAAATAGTGTTAGTTAGTTAGTTAGGTTATCTACGTCAGGGCATCATTGTTTATATTTCCAAAGTTAAAGTGTGAAAAATCATATTTTCCTTATGTACCTAAGCTTTACAGTTCTTAACCGGATATATGCAGTTAATTTCAGGAAATACTACATTAATATCGGTCACTTGTCGGTCGTGTTCCGTTTATCAGATATCAGGTCAATCTGTTTACATAATCATCAGCAAGGCAATGTTTATGTTTCAGTGCAGGAACTGTAACTGTACGCAAGACACAACGACAATATTTTATTTCTTTAGGTACACGTGTGGACATGAGATCATGCAATCCGATAAAAACAAAAATACAAAACATTTTGATAATCATTTTGTAACGCATAGTTACAGGCGAATTTTTAAAAGCTAATTACTGGAATTAAATTCTCAGCAAAAACAAATAATTTTAAATAATACAATTATTGTACTTGTATTTCAAATTTTTTATACAAGAGAACTTGTGCAGTTACTATTAGACAACAAACTTGTTTGTTTTGATTATTTTTATTTATTGACTGCCTCTTTGATCTAGTGCTAGCAAGCGCGACTGCTGAGTACGAGGTCCTGGGTTCTATCCCCGGGTCGGACAAAGTATTATTGGGTTTTCCATAAGGAAATTCTCAGTAGCAGCACGGAGTCTGAAATTGTGCCCGGTTAATGGCAATAGGCTCGCCCTTTTTTACATGGGACTTATAACATAGCCGGCGAAACGTGGGTGTACTGCATACATTACTGCCTACCCCCCTGGAGAATACAGGCGCGAGTCTATGTTGTGTTATGTTATTTTTATTTATAATTAAGGTGCTCACTTCGTTGGTAACGAGGCGTAACGGATTCGTTTATTCAAAACCTTGCGTGACATGACGCGACATCCGGTGTGGATTTGCTGATCTATTGAATGCAGTTCTATAGGAATCAATAAATACCAAACAAATCCGAGTGCTAGGTAGGTTTTGATCCCCAGGGATGTGCAACTGGGATCTGTGTGGCCTGTGTGGGACAGGCGTTGCTGGAGATGGTCTCTTAAGAGGACCCAGATCCTTACTCCGTGTACTTATGGTGATCACTGGAATGGTTTTAGTGAGTGAATTCAACACTACGCAGTATCTTTCTCGAAGGCCGGGTACCTTTTGGAGGTTTCTCACTGATCACCGTAAAAGCCAATTTATGTAAAACGTTGTAATCCCCTGCGTTCGTTCAGCGTAATGAATACAAGCCCAAAAATTCTCGTTGCTTGAATATTAATGTAAATTGACCCTTAAGAACGTTTTGCCCGAAGTCTGAATATTATTTGAATTTATTTTATAGATAATTAATTTGACCTCTGTACTGTCTACTCTACTTTGTTATCAGTGGAAAGAGTCTGCGCGTCGCTGGTCGCGTCAATCTTCCTTATCGGTAAACGAGGAGCCAAGCCTCCATGCTAAGTAAACAATAATTCAGTATCGGTTGATACGACATATTGACTCATTACATTACATACGTAATCATTAAACATATTTGCAGTATTCACTTGAAATTTGCTTTGTATTTACTAAGTAACTTGTGTTTAGTAAGTGCATGTGTTAATTTATACAAAGCTCGAAGTTATAATGTCGTATACTGTGGATAGTGATGTAATCAATTTGTTCCGGGTTATAACAATAATACTACCTACCTTGTAAAAGTAGACTTGTCGAGAGCAATTTTAAATATCTGGAGGTCGTCAAGTGGTCGATATTCGACCGTAACTCATTAAAAAAAACGAACTGTTTCTATTTTTTTTTATTGTTATGACACTAACGCTCGCGCTGGTACTAGCTACTAAACAAAAAAATCGATTCACAAAGAAAAGAAAATGGTACTTACTTAACTATTTTGCATTTGCAAATTCATAATATGTATATAGAATTGTTAATTGTCTTAACTAAATAATCTGCCAGTCTTATAAAAAAAACTAAATACACATTTGCCTTGAAATAATGCGCAATAGCGCATTGAACGCGAACGGTGAACGGAGAACAAAGTAACGTGAAGGCAAGAGGTTTAGGAATAGATGTTGTAGGCAGCTGAAATGGAAATGAATAGGAGGACGACATCCGAAAAATCCAATATCTTAGGAAAAATCGCTAGTGCCATATGTCCGTCCTGGCTAGAGTCAGTCAGAGACGGAGGAGGTCTATGTGAATACCTATACAAAGCTGTTATCATAATATGCCAAATGATATAACAACAACAGCAATAAATGCTGTAACAAATATGTTGCAATGTACAAATGTTTCAATGCCTCTTTTTTAAACAGATACCATCGGGGGCGCGCACATCACTCACTTACAAAACTTGATGACTATGATAGTATAAAGCCTAAAAAAGCCTAAGCCTAAGAAAAAGGAAAAGCATAGCAGAATAAGGAACAAACGACTAGGAACCTAGGCATAGAAGGCGATGATACCAAATTGTCCTGCCCGAACGTTGGCTATCGAAGTTTCACCTATCGGTTCTAACTAACTATTCCAAGGAGGACTAAAACATGCACAAAAAAAAACGGTTCAGACTTCAGCTGTTTCGGAAAAGTTTTGTGGACACGGGTCGTAAGTACAGAAGAATTATAATATAAACAAAGATTTTTTTTTAAAGTAGAATTAAATTATTTAGTATAACTCTAGAATTTATTTCTGTATTGTGCGTAGATAAGTGTAGGCTGTTGTGTAGGTGACATTTAATTTCACAATGCACAAAACCCAGACCGAAACAAGGGAACCGGGAACAACAGATGCGCAAATACTTAGGTATTTTAATTTTCCTTATCAAATTTTACCTGTAGCTCTTACTTAGACGCAGGTAAATGTGAGTGGGTTTACAAACACGTTTGTATCCAAATCGAATTTAGGAATCGGATTCAAATTTAGTAATTTTTGAGTTTTTCCTGTTATGAATTTAGATTTGGAGACTCTGATTTTGAAAATACGCCTTGAATTGCCATATTTTTAATTATAACGCTATAAAAATATGTAATGGTTAGCTAATAGGTATATACTTGACTTTTTACAGCAATTGGAGGTTTTACAATAGAAACAATAAAAACAATACTTGATATGAATTTAAACTTTATAGCCTACATGGAAGATTTAAATCTTTGTCTTACATACCGTTTCTAAGAAAAAAGGCTGTGATATACAGACAGACAGACAGACAAAGCGATCTTGGGATTCCAATTCTTTACGTTTACTAGCGACCCGCCCCGGCTTCGCACGACGGGTTTTCTCTTCCTGAAGATATTATCTGATAGTGAAAACCGCATCAAAATCCGTTGCGAGGTTGTAGAAATAAGCGGAGAAACAGACGAAAACAGCGATTTTCTTTATAATATTTCGGTATCTTTGTGCACAGTAATTAACTACAAAATTAAATAATTATCCATGTTATTCACAAATTTCAAATTTCAGAAGAATAATGAATAACAATATATTAGTGATGTTATATTCCGGGCAATTCTACGAACTACAACTGAAAATTCCCCTGCGAAAAATTCCCATAAAAAACCTACAATCAGATTGAGCAACCTGGAGCTGGGTTGAGTAGCGGCTCTTAGCGAGTCTAGGTAAACGAAGCAGTTTAATAGCTTGAAGTAATCATCAAATTGAAATAACCACTTATAAAAATTAGTGGGGTGCGTGATAGCGGACGGAAAAGTTTACAGTATAGATGTATGTAACCTGTTATTAACTTTAGACGTGTATTAATTTCCTAGGGAAGTGAACTATACATTACGGTAAATTATAATATATAATGAATTTAGTTTGCGAAATCACGTAGAAACCTATTTAGACTGACCGCAATGAAGCGGTTACTGCGAATGGAATACTGCCTTTTAATACTTTGACTGCCACGCCGCAGACACAATGCAATTTTTATTGTTTGCCGGTCACCAATGACCGGCGTGGCGTTCAAAGGGTTAATCAATGGTCGTTTTCATGCATATAACATGGTTTCTAGCTATAGCCGCATAAGTAAATAGGTAAATGGAAAGTCACAGCACGTTATACGAGAAAAAGTCCCTATTTATTTACCCTGCGTGAACTGATTATGCTCAATAGTATACCTATTAGCTTAGATATTGTAGGTATATTAGCTTTTGCCCCCGGCTTCGCTCGCGAATTAAAAAGACACATAGGTATCGCCATCTGTTATCATAAGAACGTTATTGACGTTTTCCTCGGGAATAGAACTTTTTGGGATGAAAGGTACCGTCCGTAAAGGTATGTCGGTTTCTGTAACACCTGACAACGTATAATATGCAAAATTTCACAATAATCAGTTCAGTAGCTCAGTGGTTTAGGCGAGATAAGATAAGAAACAAACATATTTTCGCATTATAATATTAGTTAGGAAGTTAGGATGCTTGTGTAGTGTGAATCAAATAGAATCATATTTCTTATTATGCTAAGCTTAGCACAGGTATACCTACTATTTCAAGTATGTGCAAAGCCAATACGCCAATACTTAAAGATCCTTCCTCTAATTTAAAATACGCAATCCTATTTACAAAAAAAAATACAATAATAACAACAGATGTTTTGTTATAATAAACGCATTTTGCAAAGAAAGTAATCAACTTTAGCTTTGAAACCTGTATAGTCATACTTACTAGTTACCTATAAGTATTGTGCATGTCGGAATGGAAAACTACAATGAGGACATTCACCCCGCGAAGGGTGTCATTATATGTAATCTCCAACCACAATTACGTTTTTTTTCGATAAATCTCAATTTCCAAAAATTATTCACGCTAACTTTTATGACCAGTAATTCGGAACGAGAAGTCTGACAAGTTTTTTTTTGGTAAAGCAAAAAAAGCTGTAATTGAGGCCACTACCTATGTAATTTAGGTAATTATAAAGATCTAGTTATAAATATTAATTATAAGATTATCTGGAGAGGATATACGAATGTAATCGCCAATTTGCCTTTGATCCCTACAACCAAACAATAAGTTCTATGTTTATGTACTTAATCTTAACGATCGAGTGTCGCATTATATAAAATGATGTAATGTAATGTTTTAGTTGCTCATCAGTAGAATTTAATTAAAAGGTCAAATTAAATGCATATTATATACATATTTAGGTATAAAATTTGTAATCGATATTTCCGAATTTGTTAATAAATTATTAAAGATCTGCATTCTACACACGTAAAGATCAAACAAGTATTTAAAAAGGTAGCAAAAAGAAGTCGACATTCGCGGATATTTTACGGAAACTGCCTCGGGCGTAATGTGTACAGGAACATTTCCTGGAATGCATGAACGAGGACAGCCTTCATAATATTATGTTTCACTCACTTCATTATACCGACTGGTTACTTATTTTCCAATTGAGATTGATTACTTGCTACAGAAAATTTAATTGTTGATTCCGTTATGGATTATTTTCAAGAAGTTGCGGAATCTTATTTGAATAACTTTATTGCATTTATTTTTGTAAAATCTTGAACATTATAGGACTCATAGTGTAATAATTATTTTTTTAATAAATTAGTTTAGATTATTCAAAATTTATGTGATCGTGAAACAAATCGGTATAATTTACGCAAAATTGCGATAACTTTTTAAAAACCGAGGCCGCTTAAAAATAATAAAATGTATTTATTTAACAACTTTATATAACAGATTATGAGTCGCACAAATTATAGATAAGTAAGCATAAATCTGAAATTAGCATCAACATTTTCTAAATACACTTACTTTTGTGTGATCTTGAGTGTCGGGGTAATTGAAACAGATGTCACACAAACGGCGAGATTTGTAATTAAGTGGCGAGCGGTCGCACCGTTAGCAGCAGCGCACAGGGCCGCGCTCCAACACGAATTGACAAACAGACGCACGTGTAAGTATATAGATAGCCGACAGCCTGGTACTGGCGATGACGAAACTGTGACGTTGAAAATCCTCTCAAAAGCTCCACTGGACCATTACAGACGCACGAGACCACACGACGAACGCCATAACATCGTTGTCGATCTCAGCAAAGAATATTTCTAAACCAGTTTGCGGGGAATCTTATTTAATTATTATGATTCATTATTAAGGTTAATCAACCTCATGGCATAATTTCGATTTTAATATTTTTAATTAATTGTCTAAGGTCCAGTAAAATTTGGTGATTTTTAAAAATTTCTGATTCTGAGAATCCTTCAACGTCTTTGAAACAAATGTTGGCATGATGTTTTAGTAAGTACCTACTGGTGATATTTTAAAATTTCTGATTATATCAATGTTTCATATATTAGTATGACTCACGAAAGTTATTATTCTAAAATCGGGAAATTATTTAAAATACATTTAAGATTATCTATATTAATCTGTTTGTGTGTGTACAATCCGTTCTTTAAATTGCAACAATTAAAAGTACTTTTGCTGCGGTTAGAATACGTACGCATTCAGCATTATGACTAAAGAAGTAAAGCTTTTATATAGCGCTATTAGCAATACATCGGATCGGTAAAAATAAACAGTTTGGAAAAAGCCAACAGAAATGGGAACTGATGGAGATTGAAGATCAGACTGTTCTGCAACTGAACCTTGATGGCATTTTTACGAGTCTACTCCAACTTTCAGCAGGTACCTCGGTTTACTATTGCAAGGAAATGGCGAAATAGATTGGGATGAAAGTGAAAGAGAAACCATGATAACTCCTGCCGTCTTATTAAATATGGACTAGAAATGGATTTGATAACATTGACTAAAGCGGTTTATCCTATCAAGAGAGGGTAAGGGGTCCATTCCCGGAATTGTTTGAAAACAAAATTGCCTGAATTCCATGTTTTCCACTATTTTGGCACTACGAACGGCGACGGACAGAGCAACTGAGGTTGCTACATAGGTCCTGTACTGGTCAAATACTTAAAATTTGAATTGGGTCTAGTCATGACCGCGAAGACGACAAAAAGAAGAAGGCACTACTTAAAGTAATTAATAAAGTCTATCAGGTTAAAATACTTCACAGAACTAATTTGACAAATGACTTACTGTTAGGGACACTGGCACATATATGTATTTGCGTTCGTACACACGAGGCCTCCAACTTCAAACTGCCTCTTACTTACTAAACATGCTTTGGCCTTGTTTGGAATTTGATTAAAAATAACTTAGGTATCTAGATTTGGGGGCCCACTAGAATTGGAGGCTTGGGGCGGACCGGCTCAAAAGTCCGTTAGAGAGAGGAAAGGATGGATACGATATTATTGTTTGTAGCCGGAGTAAGTTCTGGTAATTAGTATCTAAGTATTTAGTAAGTTCTGCTAGTACTAACACCCATTCTCCAGAAAGAAATGGAAAGTTCTTAGTTCAGAAAAATTTGGAGGGTCTCAATTTGTTTCTACAACCACAGACTTAATTTTTTGGAGAACACACACCTACCCACAGACTATATTGAAATACATATCTATGCATGCACCTACCTTTACCTTACCATTGACTTATTTGACTTGATGTTAGTTTTGCCACTATATTAACATTTAAAAAAACATGCAAAAATGCGATTAAATACCAAAACGCAATGTTGACCTTCCCAAACATCGTCTCGAACAAACTATTTTCCAGAAGTACAAGATTTTTTAAACTGGTTTTATTTTAATGCCGATTGTTGACATCAACAGGTTCATTCAGTCTGTTGTTTTTAATTTGTTTTTGTATAATTTATACAGTCTAGGCGATGTGTTGTCGCTAAATTATAAAATTCATCAAATCTACTAAATCTCATCACGGATTATATTTTGCAAAAGAAATCCTTATTTTCACATGCACATGCTCAGGGATTCAACCGCCTGAATTATACTATAGTTTCTCAATCCTTCATAATTTTCCAAAAATCTTCACATAGATGCCGCGATCTACGTCGCGTTACTAAAGAAATCAAATAGGAAAAAGGTATAAGTCTACAAACCAAAATAAGTATTAAACAATAAAACGCAGCCTATAACAGTTGAACTATTTAAACCAGAGGCAAAAATATTCCTCAATAGATGAAATTGACGATGAATCCCAGAAGTACGCAAAGGACGAATAGGACAGAGCCTTAGAGAATAGCGACTGGTCCACACAGGCTCTGGACCGACAGACGTGGAAATCGAGGGAGAAGCCTTACCCCAACAGTGGGATGATATGGCTGATAGTAACAGCAACAGATGAAATTGATCAATTAGACAAGTTAATTAAATCCACATGGTAATAACGCATAAATGTATTTTTTTTAATTTTCTTTCTCCGCGTGAATTTCTCATCCTGTTCCGTCATACTTCCCAAAGGGTAAAAGTTCATTCATGAGGTGATTCCAATAGGCCTTGAGTTTCTCTACACGCACATGCTGGCTTATTCATTAATTACTGGCGAGGAGTTGATACAAAAATATAATTATAAAAAAAAAACAGAATTAAGGTGATAGTTTAAATGTTAAAACATGTACGTCTCGTGTGAACCGGAAAATCCAACAGAAAACCTAAGCGGTATCAACAGATTTGACGTAAAATTCAAAGTATATGGCACTTATGATATTATCTGTGGTTCAAAGACAAACTCGTATTACTGGTTTTCCTTACATACGTAAGTATTGCTTATTGAACATATCGTGGGATTAACCTGGCACAACTGGGCCTTATGATGCAACTTATTTTATATCCATTTTAAATAATATTATAAATCAAAGATTGCTAACAATGCTGCGTTGCCAAATAAAAGGCAAGGCACCCGCTCTCGTTTGTTGAAATCAAGTGAACTTCTGACAAAAAAAAAAACGGATTCAGTTGTGCCAATATATAATAATGATGACGATGATGATGTACTCCCAGACGTATTCGTCGACGGCAACACCCTGTTAGGTTTGGGGCATGTGCCCGAACGTAACAATAACTCTATAATAATTGACGTAACTTTCACGTATTTTAAAATATACTAGCTTTTGCTCTAGGTTTAGCCAGTGTTGATGTCGAACCAGGATAAAAAATGCCTTACTATTTTCCAATTTAAGTGGTGGTACCACCTGTGTGCATAATTTTATCCAAATTCGTTCAGCTGTTATGGCAAAGAATATTTACGCAGTTAAGGCATGATTGCTTAACAGACATCCAAATACAAAACTCACCAACACCCAAACTTATAAGTTTATACCTATCGACTACCCCATTTATTCGTAGGAACCTACCTATAGTACCACATCTGTGGCCCCTCGCCCACGCCACCTGCCTTACGTGGCACGAAGACACTCAAAATTAAAATTTGATGCTGGATTAAAAATATTAAAATATTTATGGTTATGTTCAAGTAACGCAGTTATTATGTAAGTCAGCTTATATTCTCTTTAGCTTGTCAAAAAAAAAACAGACTTAAATACCTAATTATACCTACATATCGTCAGAAGTAGCTTATCATGGTCTAATTGCTTTAGCGCTGAGATGACGTAACTAGGCCGGAGTCAGCGGTGCCCAGGCTCATAGCGTAGACCCTGGAGGGGCACAGAAATGACCATTTGGGTCATACATGGGCGCAGTTATAAGTAGAAGCTCGCATCTAGGCGCATAAAAGGCTAGTTACCTACGGCACGGAAAACAGGCCCTTACAGCTCACTATTTCACTACTGACACTAAACGCGATCAATCGCAATCAAGTTAAACTCGGTTCAAGCGCTTAACTGAGTTCAAAACTGCACTTTGTATAGGGCTGAACTTAGTTTTATTAAACTCAGTTTTTAAAGTGAATGGTGAAATGGCTCTAAGTTATCCGAAAACTATTCAACGCTATCAGGAAGCACGCCACGTGTGCTACGAAAACAAAAATCTATAATTTATTGTATTACACACTTAATGTTTTGCGTTGTTATGGCTGTGGACTGTGGTAAACAATGTGTCCTGAGGTCGATATGTACCAACGTTTTGCGTAAAATCCTTCTCGTAAGATGATGACATAACAACAAAACAACAACTATAAAAATGTTGACGTAGATTATACCTACATAATTAAGCTTAAATAATGGTAGTACCCACAGATTAGCCCCTGTCCTACCTAATACGGATAGCACTTCGTCCGTTTATATAGCAAATATACCAAACTACTTACGCACCAACACGAGAATCGAACACTGAAGTGAGATCAGGCGAATATATTAATTTCAAAACATTTTTATACGTTTTAAGTCGAGTAAAAAATATTTACTAAATATTATTGATCAGCTTCCACCCGCGGCTTCGCCCGCGTGGTATGTTGATAAATTGTACCATACAATGTGTTAGTTCAGTAGCTTTTGTATGAAAGACTAACAAACATCCATCCATTACATCCTCATAAACTTTCACATTTATAATTACCTAGTAAGTAGGATAGGATTAGAATTTATTCGCACAAAACTAAATATAGGTTTTTTTTTCTAGAACAAATCATTAGTGGTAAGTACTTACGCTGGTCGCAGGAAGCTGCTGGATGCAGGTTGCTTCCAACCGGCCAATCTGGAAGTCATTGGGGGAGACCTATGTTCAGCAGTGGACGTCTTAAGGCTGAAATGATGATGATAATGATGAAGTATTTACTTAGATTTCTCAAATCGGACCGTTGCGTTTTATATCGAAGCCGACATCCTAGAGAGTAGTGTAGTAGTAGTAGAGTAGAAACCGTGAACCAGCGTAAAAAATATAGCGTAGCATAGGACGACCCGACACTCAGCCAGGTATACCCATGAACTGAAGGAGGCATCTAGGGTAGACTGGATGTAGGTAAAAAGCTGAGGACCGGACCTGATATTGTGGCGCGATTTGGCAGAGAGTGGGGACTGAGTAGAGTCTCTGTGGACTGCGATAAACTCAGTTTGATTGATTTAATATACTAATTAAGAGTCATCTAAGTATAATATTTTTTTCCATGATGCACAAAACAATCTGTCATTTAGCACAAAAAATACCTACATAGTTTGATGTTTTCATGATGGTTAATTTTTGTTAATGTTATTGAATATCTAAGGAACTTAAAGTGGGAATTTTGGGAACGTTGCCTACTGGTAGCAGTCTTTTAGATTAAGGGTTAATCTTCATTTATTTTTAAGGTTTTAGATTATAGGTTTTGGTTATAGGTTTATATATATAGATAGTTTTAATTAGTCTAAATTAGTACTTTAAGTGCCGTTCAGAAGGGATTTAACAGGAATATGTAACGTATAAAATATCTATATTAAAGGTATACTAGGTAGGTACCTACTATACTACTATATCTTTATAACTTTAGGAACTTGAGGAAAAACACATACCTACAAGTCATCTTAAATTGCTCATATTAACTGTTATTAGTTGATAACTTGGCAACATAGTCTGTTCTTAATATCCACTTAGTTCCAGTAACTCCATCAAGTATCTAGGCGACGCTGAGTATAAAGATACCTTTTTCATCGTGTGTACCTACCCCTGGGTGTCCCATCACTAGAGGCTGGTGAGGGGTCTATGTCCGACTCACACGGTGTTCCACCACGAACCTTAGGGCGGAAATCGGAAGTACAGGCTTTACTTGCGCATTCACCGTACTGCCTCCTACCTGGAGTAACACCATGAATAGAAAAATGATGTCATCGTGCAGGCACGATTCTCAGATGTGAGCATCGATGCTATATTCTCTAAATCACCGTTTGCCCACCAATCAGGTTTAATGTCTTTTACCTTTATTAAAAGGTCAATGTTGAATACTAAAGGAAGATTTTAGCGTTGTTATTAAAAAGCATCATAAGACTGTATTCCCCGAATGATTAAACAATGGTGTTATTAAACAAAGTTGTGACGCATACAGTTTCGTGTTTTGACATTAGTGTCAAAACACGTGTCGACGCGGAAGAGTCTTTTGCCATAATAATACCTACTCTAATTTTCGGGAAAAGAATGGAGAGGCTTAGTTGTAAGTGCAACGACCGGTCTGCGAATCTAACTAGGGACGTCACGTCGAGCAGTACAAATGTATATTCATAAATTAATATTGAATTAAATATAACAGAGTTGCTGTGACTTTTTGTAGCCAAAAGAATTATTATTACTAATAAACTGAATTAGAATTAAACTGAGCTGTGTAGGTACGTACACCAGTGGTTCCCAAAGTTGACAGCAGCGCGACCCACCTAAATTCTTCTAAATTCAAGATTCCCTAAGATGTCATAGAAAAAAGGGACATTACTAAATGAGGGCTGTTTAGCCTGGACAATCCGTCAACGTATCGTCTCATTCCAGGGCCCATCCAATATTCGCTCGCGACTCACCAGTGGGTCGCGACCCATAGTTTGGGAAATACTGACGTACACTAACCAATGCTAATGAAGTCGGGAACTGCTTTGCTGATAAATTAGGTTTTGATATTGAAGGTCAAAGACACGGAGCGATGTAGATCAACACTCGACTTTTGGAGTAAGTACCATTTAGTGCCTAACGTTAATGAAATCTATTGGGCACCTGACTGGGTTAGGAGAAGTTGGAAGTAAAAAAACTTGTTAATATTAGCATTATTCTTTGTTAGTAATGTTAGTGTACAGGGTGTTATGTACTTTAAAGACTAACTTCTCATAACAAAGATACACTCACTTTATAGGAAAAGTCAATTTTTGATTTTCAGATTTAGACCTAGGTGCCTTGGGGAACGTTGTTCAGTTTCATTGACCTTATTACCTACAAACATTTGGCATATTGTATTAAAGCAACAGGGTGCATTAAAGGTACCTACAGCTTGTCAAAAAATAAAATATATAGATAAATAAAATAGAGATATATAAATATAAATAAAATAGTCATAGAAAGATTTAAGTACTTATAACAAATAACTTGTAAATCTTGTAATTTTGAATTGTAGGTATGAGAAGTGCGCTAGTGGTAGGTACCCCAATTTTTGCAGACTGTTTTATGCCAAACTGTACCTTTCCCACAGACATATAAGACTCTTATATGTCTGTGACCTTTCCCCGTTTTTGTTTGTGACATTGCGTAAAGAGCGATTTGCCAAAGAAAGAAAAAAACCCATGTTATTGTCAGTGTCTATTTTTGGGGACTTTTTGGCGGGAATTCGAAAAGACATGTAGTGCTGTTCTCTTAGGTTGATCTCGCGTAAATATGTTATTTTGATTTTAATTTGGATAATTTCGGTAGAATGTTATCAGATTTAGTTTGATTAAAGTGCATTTGTTTGAAGTTTGTTATTGTGAAAATGAATTAATAGTGCGAAATGTGTTTTTTGCGGGTTGACACAAATTGTCCAATAATTAAGTCGTAGTAAAGTAGCCACCGCTTTACTTTAATATGAATCATCATTATCATAAATCATCATCATGACCGTCATTATCATGACGGTTATTATAAAGAAAATAAAATAAGACAAGGTCGTATGGTTTCAACCTTTGCCTGCCTTTTAACAACAATAGTGTCTATGATTTCGTCTCTAACTAACGTCATTGTCAGTGTCAGTTCGTGATCTGTCAAAATAAGTGTGTTTCTTTTAAAGAAAATACGCACGTGTTTAAAAGTGTATTTGTAGAAATAAAGTTGCAAAATGGGTATAATCCAGAGAGTAAAGTAAGAAAACTTGAAATAAAGGTTTATCGTATCTTTTTAAAACGGATTTACTAAATAAATGTGTTTTTGTAGGAAACCTACAACTAGGAAAGGTAAAAAAGTATTGCAATCCAAAGAGCCAAAACCTATCGAAGGGCCCAAACAATGCCTTTTTCTTCAGGGCCGTAAACCCTCGGAGTGTACGCGGAAATTGTTGAAGGATATCTATGATTTGAAGAAACCCGATGCGGCGTATCTCAGTCGTAAAAATGATTTTGTTCCTTTTGAAGATGCAACCCTTATTGAGAAGTAAGTAAGGCTCCACTATACAATATCACTCAACGAGTAACGCCTCCATAATAGAGTGAACGAATAAAGACTACATTTTTGCCTGTGTGTGCCTTAAATGTATTGCAGTGCACAAGGCACTTAATATCTTCAAAATAGTTTGATATTCTTCGTTGACAGATTTTTGCAATATACTTATGACCTGGTTTCCAAACACCCATATTAAGGTAAAAGCACTAATGCTAGACACTTTAAGGACAAATCAAACTTCATTCTCAAAAATCAAATGTATTTATCAAAAAAATACAGTTACAATTTTTTTTACTGTTAGAGCAACATTTAGAAATTAACTTTTTCATATAAAATATTTTAAGACTGTCATATTTTTAATTAAGAATTACATTCTTCTTAGGTTTGCCGTAGACACTAAAAGATGACAGCATCAAAAATCAAATCCACCAAAAATAGACATCAATTGGCACTAATAGTAGACATGACTATAACATCACTATATTATATGTTTTATCAAAACAAATCAACAAAAAATACTTAAAAATGAAAACAGAGCACAGCTTGTGCTTTAAAATTATTATTTAAGTAACAAAATATAATCAAATCAAATAACAAAAAAAATATTTGTCTGAAAATCAATATTTAGCCTTAATGCTTGTTAAAAGTAATTAGTTTTGACATTTTAAGTACTTACTTACTTTAAATTATTGAAAACTTAAACATAAAATTCAAAATTCAAATGTTTATTCAGCAATTAGACCTTTACAGGCACTTTTACACGTCAATAAGTATAATTTACATTACGTGTAGTGTATATTAAAATTTAATTTAATTTTTAAAGAAAAGCTACCGATACCCTAATAGTTGACATCTAGTATACCCTAATAGTTGACACTGTCTTCCTTTAGTTAGGCTAGTGTATAACAAACGAAACTCAGACATGAACTTTATTTTTACAACATAAAGGCTTAATTTGCATTAAAATAAGCTAACAAATTCAGTTCGATGTAACCCTAGTAGAAGACACACGTGTCATCTTTTAGGTTTTGATTAATTTCGGGTACTAATAGTAAACACCACTTAAAATATATATAAAAACAAGCCAAAATAACAAGGAAATGGTCCTATTAAATCAATAATTTCATACATTTATAATATCGAAAGCAACAGTAGCCAATAATCATAAATATAAGACAAAATCATACCTGTTAAAATTCCGTTGCCTTAAGAAAAACGCTAAGAATTACGCGCACAATGTCAACCTGCTCACATTGTTTGTTGTCAACTGACGCTATTTTGAAATTTGCTTCTGACAATGTACACGAGCGTTTGAGCATGTATCATAGATGGCACTAGGTGTCTTTAACATCAGTAGCAATGTTATTTAATTGATTAGTTTTCTTATTAGAAAAGTTTTTTTCCGAAAATGTCATCTTTTAGTTCAATGTCGAGCATTAGTGCTTTTACCTTATTTGATCCATATGATCCATATAACGACACTGGCCAACTGAGTACTTACATAAACAAGATAACTAAAAAGTTATATAATTTTCATTAATACTTTGCGGCACACATTACAAAATACAAAAGAAGTTTTATTGTTATTTGGTGAGAGGCAAGATCTGTCTTGGAAAGTGTTAAAAATATATAAGAAAAATGTTTATTTTTTACAAATTCTTGACAGTAATGCTTGAGTTAAAAATGACCAAGGTGGGATCCACCAGTTAAATACATTATTTATTTACAGACTTTGCTACAAAAAAGAAGCTGCATTATTTGGAGTTGGTTCCCACTCTAAAAAGAGACCTCACAATATCATACTTGGGCGTACATTTGACTATGGAATCCTAGACATGATAGAACTCGGAGCTGATAAATACAAAGCTATGTCAGACTTCCACAATATGAAAGTGCTGGCAGGTATTAAACCTTGCCTCATTTTCAATGGACCAGCATGGGATTTGAATCAAGATTTAAAGCGACTCAAATCACTTTTTACTGATTTCTTTCAAAGAGAAAAGGTATGTACCTAACTTACAACATATAGTATGTACAGAGTGAAGTTAGCCGTGAAGAATACTTGCAATCAAGAGTTCCTACATGCATGAAAAGATGGGGGCTCTTTATTTGATCTTGGTTATAATAGAAGTTCTTAAACTTTCGCGAATTGGAATCATGTTTTAAATATTATTTCTGGTCTATTCGCGCACAGATAATAAAAGACTTCAGTCTTCTCGTGACCACGGTCAATGCAACTTGACCGAAACGTCGAGGTTAGTTCAATAATGACTATTTTGAATTATCTGTGTGCGAATAGACCCGAAATAATATTTAAAACTTGGTTATAATATAACTATATATTATTAAAATGTGAATTCTGGATATGTGGAATGTGAAGAATTTTTAAAATATATATATATAAAACTAGCTGTCCCGCGCGACGTTGTACGCGTGATTATTTTATCTCTACCCTTTTTTTTCCTACCCTACCCTACGCTACTTTACCCTACCCTACCCCTACCATACCCAACCCCTACTCTACCATACCCTATCCTACCCAACCCCTACTCTACCCCTATCCTACTCTACATCTACCCTACCCTACCCTACACTATCCTACGCTACTCTACCCTACCTCCATCCTACCCAACTCCTACTCTACCCTACTTCACATCTACCCTACCCCTATCCCACCCAACTCCTACTCTACCCTACTTCACATCTACCCTACCCCTATCCTACCCAACTCCTACTCTACCCTACTTCACATCTACCCTACCCTACTCTACCTCTACCCTACCCTACCCTACCCTACCCTACCCTACCCATACCCTACCATACCCATTTTATTTTTCTTCGATTCTTCTATTATATTATAGGCGGAGACTAATCCAACAAATTACAGTCCAGCAGTTCTCGAGTATACCTACTAATTTTCATGACTTCAACTTTAAAAATGGCAGAATTTCATAGTCACTGTATATTTAATTATCTAGTAATAGTCTCCCCATAGTCATTGAATATCGAGATATACGTGCATTAGTTATGCCACTTTGATGTCTCTTACTAATACCGAATTTCCTACACAAACTTTCACCCCCTTTTTTATCTACTCAATGGTAGATTTGAAAAAAATAGACTATGCTCGTCTTTCATCTAACAACCTAAAAGCTGAATACCAAGTTTCGTACACATAACTTTAAAAACGACGGACTTTCATACAAACTCTTATCCCCCTTTTTACCCCCTTAGGGGCGGAATTTCCAAAAATCCTTCCTTAGTGCACCCCTGGGATACGTAAAAAGTATTGTCTCAAAATTTCAAGTCTCTAGGTCTTCCGGTTTAGGCTGTGCGTTGTCTGTCAGTCAGTCAGTCACGGTACTGTTTTATAAGTATAGATAACCCCCATTAGTGGAGAATTTTTTCTTTTATTCTTTGTGCAAATGTTAAATTAGGTGACTTGACGTAGGTTCATAGTGTCGCTATATAATTCTAAGTCTATACATTGCTATTCTAATATATTTTTATCGATCTATTTAAATAATGTGTTTATTACAGGTGGAAACTATCAGACTGCAGGGTTTAGAGCATGTCCTCAGTTTCACAGCCACTGAGAGTGGCACCATATTCTTCAGATCATACCGAATACAACTAAAGAAGAGTGGTCAGAGAACACCTAGAGTTGAGTTGGAAGAGATAGGTATGTACCTATTATTAATCTTCTTCTTTGTGACACTTTTGATAGAGTGGTTGTGGTCAACATGAAACAATTTCTGATTGGGCAGATGTGACTCACCTCACGATTTTTCGAATAGGTTTTTTACAATAATCTAGGCAATATTATTTAACAAAGAACTTTCAATAATTTAGTATCTGTATGTGACTAACAACATGTGTGATTTTTTTCAATCACAAACAATCATTTATTAAAGATAGTGATTGTAAATGTTAGCCACTATACTATGGATAGAATTTATAGCCTGTTAATAAATAAAAGACCGTTTTGCATTGTTGCTTTGTCCTTATGATGATCAACCCACACAGGTTTAATGGGTGAACTGTAGTTCACTGACTCACTGGCATGTGCTACTAGAATACTTCTTAAATGGTATTTATTACTATCATGACTAGAAACATACCTAGTCTAACATCCCTTTACTAACCAAAATAAGGAGAACATTGAAAAAGGGAAAGAGAGGAGCGACACACTCGCCGAACTGTGCCAACTAATATAGAACGAATGTATCAATATTTTGATTTTGCAGGACCCTCAATAGATTTCAAACTAAGGAGAACCAGATTAGGATCTGATGATCTATTCAAGGAAGCTTGTAAGGTACCCAGAGAAGTCAGGCCAGTTACGAAGAAGAACATTTCCAGAGATGCATTCGGCTCCAAGATGGGTCGCATCCACATGGGAAAACAGGACGTCAACAGGTTACAGACCCGCAAGATGAAGGGATTGAAGAAGACGCCGGAAGAGAAGAAGCAGTTCCTGTTGAAGAGAAAGCAAGAAAGACAAGCAGCAAAACAAGCACAAAATGTTTCTGCAGAATAAATATAATTGTTTACTTATCCATATATTTTTTTGTATCTAATTTTATCCTTCCTACTTTTTAATATTAATTATTCAAGAATAACATAAATTTAGAAAAAAACAGAAAGAGGTTTATATGAGCGGGATTTGAACCTGGGACACTCTCCGTACCGTGAATGCGAAACCAAGGCTTCTCGATTATGAATAAAGGGAATTTTAAATTGCATTGGTACAGAAAAAGACAGTATAGCTCAGTTGTTTAGAGGTCTCACTTTTGCGGGTTCAAATCCCGTAATTCAAGAATAAGTGACACTATGTTGCAGAGCTACTGGGGGCTTTATCCAGTACTAGGTTGCAAATTCAAATCCCGCTCTTACTATTTATTTGATTTTTTTTTTTTCAAAAAAGTTCGAATCTTTTGAAGTCTAGTAGCAAAATGTTAGATTAATAAATAACTAGTGGTCCAGACATTGGTCTAAATTTGACGGTATTTTTTTTATAAATTTTAGCTTTTTGCACTTCTCCTTATAAACTTTTACTATGCCAAATTTCACGCTCCTCCGTGCGCGCAATACTTATTCTTAAAAAGGGATCCACAGTTTTCGCTTCACGTATTAATACATAGATTAACAATCGGATTGTGGCATGATGTTAGGTAAACCTAACTGGGGGATGGGTCTGCACAGTGCACTGTTTCATTCTCTCCAACTTCCGTCCTGATTTAAAGGCAGCGCAGATAAAAAGCTTACCTCCAGGTGGATTAGTATTAATTTAACCAACTTGACTTTTCATAATAAAAAAGAATTTAATGCCTATAGAAAAATAGATTCCATACTTCTGGAAAAAGGAATAATTACGTGCATCAGATAGTCTAAAATCTCGTTCAGTTTATGTTTAGAAGATACCTAATATTTTATTTAGGATCTTGGCTTAGGTAGGTAGGTATACAGTCTAGAGATTTTTCATCTCAATATTTCCAAGTAAGTAGTAGGCAGGTGAACAGGATACGGAGACGGTGCTTTACTTATAGGCCTACGTACCTAATTTAAAAAAAAAAAAAGATATTATATCAATCAATATCGTTTACAACTTCTATGTTTACCCACGTCTTTAAAAAAGCTTGAGCGCCTGTTAAAAACCTAATCGACAGTAATAGAAACAGAGTGACTCGTTGAGCACGTGCTCTGAGAAATTGTTCGACAATCCATATAATAGAATAGAATAGAATACCTACCTACATTTATTTGTGAAATATATTATAAATATTTATGCATATACATAATATTTATATACATATTATCTAAATGTCTAGATTCCATGCCTCATTTTGATGATTGGCAATTAGGCAATCTACTAAGTATTTTTTGCAACATACCTACCATGAAACTGTATTACCTACATACTTTTGTCAATCATATCTTTGATATCAATCAATCAATCATTTAATTTGTAACAGCTGACCCGACAGTCGTTGTCCTGTCAATTTTTTTATAAATATGTGAAAAATGCACATTCAACCTTAATTAAAATCTAAACAATTCTACCCCTACCCTATCATACCCTACTCTACCCCTACCCTACCATACCCTAGGAATATAATTCAATTTTTTTATTCTATTCCGATATTTTAGGCGGAGACAGATCCAACAAATCAAAAACCATAAAAATCGGTCCAGCAGTCCTCGAGTGATCGAATGGTGTAAAACTGGAAATAACGTGAATTTCTTTTATGTACGTAAAGTACCTACTAACTAGGTAGGTACTGGTAAGTTATTTAAATACTTAGGTACTACCTAGGTATGTATTACTGTTTAATACATAATTATCATATATTTAACTACCTAAATTAGAATAAATAAAAGTCTTTATTACTATATAAGCAGTGGCGGACCTTCGTGGTCGTGGGCCCTGGGCGGCAAAGCCAAATCAATTTTTCGAATCGGGATAAATTTTTGCAAAAAGTACAGCTTGGCAAAAAAGAGTCTGAGGCGGTGACAGCTGGAACTAAAAATAAATCTTAAAAACTAAGTTTGTGAGTACTTAAATAACATAAAAATGATTCATTTGATTATAATTAATGACAAAAAACTCGTCATAGAAATATGTAAGCACTAAATAACTTGTAATTTTGAATTGTAGTGTGAAAAGTGCGCCAGCGGCGCCCCCAATTTTTCCAGACTCTTTTTTGCCAAGCTGTAACCTAGTTATTTTATACAGACTAACAAAAACGTAGGCAAATGATGAGTATTTTGTAGAACTTGGCCTTTGTAAAATCCATTGGGACATTAACTATTTTATGGCATGCGTATCTGTCTGTGCGTGCATGACTGTAACTAACTGCATCCGTACGATAAAGAAGAGAGGAGTACTTAGAATCAACTCTAGGACTTTTGAAAAAAAAAACAATCTAATTATATACGTAGATACCTATAAATACTCTTTTGTTCGTTATCCCTTTGTGTAGATAATTAAAACAAAATTAAGTGAGTCGACCTTTTGTGTACCTAAGTACCTACATGATTACGGAAATATTAAGGTACTAGTCGTTGATTTAATTTACTATAACATCATTTAATAAGGGAAATTAAGCATCTATGCCTATGTAGTTTACCAGAGGATGAACTTGAAAGATAATGTAGGTACTGGTATGTAGGACTAATATTTTAATTATTAAATTAAAAAGATTGTTATATTTCCTTTAATTAAGATTTGTTTTCCTTTCTCTAAATGTCTATTTTCAATATCCTCAAGGTTACTGTCGTACACCTAACTTAAGGAAAATGTGCTTGCTTTATGTTGATCTCACAGACTCACAGACTCACCAACTGGTGAAGTACCTACTTACTTATACTGATTTCCATAAACAGTGTTTCTCCAATGTAATGTCCAATATAATATTTACTACGACGACTGCGATACCTTATTATAAAATGTAAGGTAAGCGTGCGTAGTAGGTACTACGCACGCTTTTCTTAGGTAAGTAGTAATGGTTATTAATTTAAAAAAATGACATTTAAGCATTAAAAAAAACTGAGAATGATCCAATTTATAAGTACCTAAGTTTAATTAGGTAAGTAGGTTAAGTTTTTATAATAAATTGTTATATTGTTACGCAGGTAATTTATCAAAGTTAATGTTATCTCGACCAGAAGTAATAGGAATTTAAAATTTTAGTAGGATGTGAACAGAATATTTTATTATTGGACATAATAACACTCTTGGCACTTATGTCTTTGTTGGGTTAAGGCGATTTATCAATTGACAGATAATTCAGTATCCGATTAATCATTTACTTTGAATAATTTAATATAAAAGTGTAAGGAGTCTGGCTAACTAAAAGCCATAAGATGTGTGACTTATGTCAGTGGTGAGTTTGTCAGATTCCTTTCGTGCTCCACCCGAGGTCAGCAATATTTAAATAACTTAATTCTTGAGGATTCAGACCTTAATCCTTACATTGGCGCCCAACGTGGGGCCCGAATTCACAAGAACCAAGTTGATATGCCGCGCCCACGTCGAAACTCACGTCGCGATTCTCGTCGCGGAAGCGACCGTGACGCTGAATTTTTTGATGATGCTGCAGACCGCGCCGCCGGTGCCGCCGCTGTCGTCACCCCCACGGAGACTTTTAGCCCCGCCTGCGTTACTGCTATGTTGGAACAATTACAGCGCGCTCAAACAGCTTCGATGGAAAAGCTTTTGGAGCGGGTCTTCGACTCGATTCCCGCCAGGACGGCGACTGAATCGTCACCGACCCCCCAACGTTTTAGCGTGTCAGGTAATCTATCCAAGTGCAGCGCGCGATACAGCGGTCTCCCGCATGAGTCAGTGGATGGCTTCATTGATGCGGTAGAGAGCTTTAAAGAATGTGCTGACGTCTCGGATTCCGCCGCTCTCCGCGGATTTTCTATGCTTTTAACGAACGAAGCTGCAACCTGGTGGCAAGGCATCAAAGTTCATACTACGACCTGGGACTCCGCCATTGAAAATCTCCGCAGCGCATACGGTGACCGTCGGCCGCCCCATCGAATATACAGAGAGCTATTTGCGGTTCCTCAGGGGGTTGAGAAGACCGACATCTTTGTTGCCCGAGCACGCGCCTTACTTGCGCGCCTTCCTAAGAACGATCTATGCGAGAAGGTGGAGCTGGACATGGTGTACGGCTTGCTTCAAAAGAGAATTCGCGAGCGGATCCGACGCGAGGAAGTAGCTACATTCGCCGAGCTTCTTCGCCGTGCTCGTGAAGTAGAGGATGCAGGTGAGCTGGATGCGCTCTCCAGTGCAGTAACGTCGTCGTGCCTGCAAACCCGAGTTCGCGACTCCGGCCCGAGTGCGCACGCTGCGCCGCTCGCGCCATTGAGCCGCTCTGCTCGAGTCGCTGCCTACACCGCTACTGCAGAGCGTGATAATGTCTTGAAGTCAACGTCTATGATCGCGACGCCTGCTTCGACATCAGCTTGCCCAGCCGTGGACGCACCGGTAATTACGCAACGCAAACAAGGTAACAAGTTTTGTGTATATTGCAAAAAAAGGTGGACATAACCGCACAGATTGCGCTCAGCTCAAAAGAAGAACACGTGAAACTGATTCAAATACTCTGAAGTGCTATGGTTGTGGTGCACCGGGTGTTATTCGTGCTCAATGCACAAATTGTAACAAAGATTCTTTTTTAACTTGTGATGTATTTTCTAATACTAATAATAGTGTACCACAGAGTAATGTTAAAACAGAGTGTTACACTAGTTTACCACAGAGTAATGTTAAAACGGAGTGTTACACCAGTGTACCACAGAGTAGTGTTATGACTAATATTCATAAGAATGTAACTAGTGGGGTCAGCCCACCTAGTAGAAATGTATGTTTGCCTAATATGTTTATTAATCATCAGGTTGTTGAGTTACAAAATTTCACTTTGAAGGAGCAATCCGCGTCTGTCATTAGTTACCATACCCGCGGACGTCCCATTCTATATATTGAAATTTATGGTTTCCGCGGCACTGGTTTAGTTGACACCGCTGCCAAGCGCAGTATAGCAGGGTCTAGTTTGTATGCGTTGCTTCGAAAACAAAATCATTCGTTTCAAGATAGTCATCTTAGTATCAAGTTAGCAGATGGTTTAGTACGGGATTTAGACGTGAAACTCGCGGAAATAGATGTAAAACTGGAAGGTGTAGTAATACCAACAACGTTTGTAATTTTACCTGAGGCTAGGAACAATGACACGCTGTTAGGAATTGATTTCTTACGGAAGGCTGGTATTATCCTTGACTTAGCTACTGATAAATGGTTTACGACTGATCGTCCTCAGATAGCACATCTACTCCAATGCGAGACGTCCAGAAGTTATGTCGACTGCGCAGCTGCAGACGTATTGCGGACTGACGAGGGAGTGATGCTGCCGCCTTCGGACAGGAGCAGCTTAGCGGAGCTTCTTCAGCAGTATGACGATATTTTCGGCGAGTTAGGAGCACCTACTTCATTTGCGGAACACCGCATTGAAACAGGTAACCATCCACCTATTTCCGTACCGCCATATAGGCTCACACCAGCGAAGAGGGCCGTGATGGAGGCCCAACTTGATAAGATGCTTAAAGAAGGAATTATCGAAGAGTGTGAGTCGGCGTGGGCCGCTCCAGCTCTACTTGTACCCAAAAAAGATGGGACTTATAGATTTTGTGTCGATTATCGCAAATTAAATGCGGTCACAAAGAGCGATGCCTATCCCCTACCTGTTATTGACGATCTATTGCAGTATACTGGGAAGAGTTGCGTTATGAGCACGATTGATCTTCGCTCAGGTTACTGGCAAGTGGCCGTAAAGCAGGAGGACCAAGATAAGACAGCTTTCGTGACTCCATTTGGCATACATCGTTTTAAAAGAATGCCGTTTGGTCTTCGCAATGCACCGGCCACCTTTCAAAGGCTTATCGATCGTTTTCGTTCTGGAGCTGCTTTTAAGGATATGACCTTGTTAGGGTATATTGATGACATTATTGTGATCTCGCCAACTTTTAAGCAGCATCTGCAAGATCTGCAAGCCGTATTTGATCGCCTTCGTGTCTTTGGCCTCCGTGCTAATCGCACTAAGTGTGTCTTTGCGCGTGACAAGATTAAGTATCTAGGACACATTATTACACCACATGGGGTGTCGCCGGATCCCGATAAGGTAGCCGCTATTGCTAATATGAAAGAGCCGAGTTCGCTTAAGCATCTGAAAACGTTTCTCCAAACGTGTTCCTGGTTTAGGAAATTCGTACCGAACTTTTCTAAGGTCGCTCAGCCGCTCACGCTCCTTACTAAGAAAGATCAGACCTGGAAATGGGAAGAAGATCAGGTCAATGCTTTCATTAAATTAAAGAATCTACTTACCACTGCGCCTATACTTACGCAACCAGA
Organism: Protodeltote pygarga; assembly: GCA_936450705.2. Lineage (NCBI taxonomy): Eukaryota > Metazoa > Arthropoda > Insecta > Lepidoptera > Noctuidae > Protodeltote > Protodeltote pygarga. The sequence continues at coordinate 8,983,755 of OW388257.2, read as the reverse complement.
TTATAATCTCCCTTTTATACTCAGGACTGACGCAAGCAACTACGCACTTGGAGCGGTTTTACTCCAGGGGGAGTCACCAAGTGAAGAGAGACCCATAGAGTACGCTAGTCGATTGTTGTTACCAGCGGAACGGAACTACTCCACAACAGAACGCGAGGCGTTGGCTGTCGTCTGGGCTGTAGAGAAGTTCCGCGGCTACATTGATGGACATAAGGTACAAGTGGCTAGCGATCATCAGCCTCTGAAGTGGTTACTTACCTTAAAAACCCCAACAGGAAGATTGGTACGCTGGGCCATGAAGTTGCAGTCTTTTGACCTAAAAGTAGACTACACTCCAGGGAAAGCGAACCTTATCGCTGATACTCTTAGTCGCCCGCCTTGTGATGCGGAAGACCAGGATAGCTGTGGAATCTGCACGGTCATCGTCGAAACGCCTAGCTGGGATGCTACGACCTTACGACAAGATCAGATTGCTGATCCTGAGTTATTTAAAATCGTCAAGGAGTTGGAAGGACAAGAGGAAGTAGCTATTAAGAGATGGACAGAAAGAGGTTATTATATGAGTAAAGGAGTACTTTACCGTTACGCTGATGCTGAGTCTGAAGAACCGCAGCTCGTCGTACCTGAAAACCTGCGAAACAAGGTGATGTTAGAGTGCCACGATGCTGCTACTTCTGGGCATGGAGGTATAGAGAGAACACTATCTCGTATCTCTCAACGGTTTTTCTTCCCAGGCATGCGAAGATATGTAGAGGAGTACCTTAAGACATGTGTCGAGTGTCAGAGGTACAAGCCTTCTAACCAGAAGCCTACGGGATTGATCCAGACACCTGTACCTGCGCAGCGCTTTGAAATTTTAGCTGTTGATCTGTTTGGGCCATTGCCTAAAGGACCTAAAGGTGAAAGATGGATCCTTATTGTAGAGGATACTGCAAGTAAGTGGATTGAAGTCTTTGCTCTTGTAGAAGCTACAGCAGAAGCTTGCGCCAAAGTCTTGATCGCAGAGGTGTTCATGCGTTATGGCGTACCACGACGTCTAATTTCTGACAACGGTGTGCAGTTCGTCGCCGACGTTATGCAACATGCAATGTTCACGCTAGGTGTGAAGCAGAATCTTGTGCCCCTCTACCATCCAGAGGCTAATCCAGTTGAGCGCAAGAATCGCGAGCTCAAGACTCAACTGGCGATATTGGTAGAAGGACATCATAACCAGTGGCCAGAAGTTCTTTCTTTCATTCGCTTCGCGTTGAACACGTCGTTTTGTAAGACGACTCAACAGACACCGGCTTACCTTACATTTGCTCGTGAGCTCCGCTCGCCTATCGCAGTTCAAAGTGATCTTCGTGCTGTAATTCAAGCAGAGAATTATGTTCCACAGATAAGACCATACCTGTTAAAGCTTGCGGAGACACTCAGCAGTAGTAAGGAATGCATCGAAAATCAGCAAGATCTATGTAAGGCCGTTAAGGACAAAACCAGAAAGGCGGATGAACTTACTGTTGGAGATCTCGTGCTGATGAAAACGCATGTTCTCAGTAACACAGCTAAGGGAGTGAGTTCCAAGTTCATACCTAAAAGGGATGGACCTTACTTAGTGCAGAAAAAGGTTAGTCCTACTACTTACCTTTTATCTTATCCGGGGATACCTGAAGAGGTGATAGGAAAATATCACATTTCCGATTTGAGGCGATACCATGCCCGAGAGGGTGAATGCTCTGAGGTTCCTCAGCCTGTTGCACCCAAACGTCGTCGCGGTAGGCCGAAGAAGGGCCAGGTATCGTCCTAACTAGGGTTGACGTCCTTAGGAGTTTGTCCAATCGTGAGGACACGTATTTTGGACAAAAGGGGGAGTATGTAAGGAGTCTGGCTAACTAAAAGCCATAAGATGTGTGACTTATGTCAGTGGTGAGTTTGTCAGATTCCTTTCGTGCTCCACCCGAGGTCAGCAATATTTAAATAACTTAATTCTTGAGGATTCAGACCTTAATCCTTACAAAAGGGATTTTAAGAAAGTTGTATAGGCATTGATAACCTTTTAAACGTCAAATAGTGATTGTTAATTTCCGTTTGGTATTCGTACACCAATGTCATTTACGACAACATAAGTAGGTACATTATATAATAATGGTTACCAAAGTGAAAAATGACACATTTTGCTAATGAGATTACAATTTACTATCTTAATTTTTAATAGTTTATTTAATAGGACAGATAGAATAGGTAAGATACCATATTTTACAACCTTAGTACCTTCTTAAAGTATTTTGACATGTTATATACCTACTTTTTGAATAGCTTAACTTTTGTTTTTACGTGTGGAAAACTCTTTATGAGGACGCCACCAATCACCAAGGGCAGGTGATGGGGTTGCGTACTTACGACTCACATGTACCTACTTTAGAATACAGTCCCACAACAAACTCACATAACTTAATTTAAACGTGATTATGGTGATTCTAATTTTTATATAATTTTTGAACTTCTCCTTGGGTAATGGCAATTTCTTTCTAAGTTCCTTAAAAATTATATGCAAACAATAAATTTCCTTCTCTGTACGAGTTCAAGAGGCCTTTGCCCTACATTGGGACAGTTACAGGCTGATTTATTATTTCCTTAAAAAAAATTTGTATCTTTTTCTTTGCCTTCCCGATTTTTTTACAGTGTGTTGAATAGAGCGCATTTTTTGCGGTAAAATAAATGGTTTTCTTTCTATATTTTCTTTCTTTTTGCAATTTTTACTTTCATGTTTTTGAGATTCATGTTCTGTATTTCAACGATTTGTTAGAATCAGATTCCCTAACTAATTAATTTTATATAAACTGTAGCGATTTTAGATTCACTTTAAAGTACCTACACAAAAGACATCAACGCATTAAGGCAAATTGTATTATTTCAACGCTATGGAATCTCTTGATGTTCTGTAGAATATAATCTCAACGGAGATTAGCCAACTACGCAAGAGATATGCACAAGTGTGTGCGCAAACACAGGTGCACTCTCTATTCCTTCACTCTTGTTGTCATGGGACAGCAATCCGACAAGACCGGAGAGAGATCAAGCGCAGTGCCAACCGCTTTACGTGCTCTCCGAAACACGGAGTAAGTGATAATCAATTTAAAATACGCATATAATTTACGAAAAGTCAGAGGTGCGCGCCTTGGGTTCAAACCAGTGATTGCCAAACCTCTGATTGCCAGTCAACGGTTATATCATTAACCGTAGAATAATAAACAATAAGAATATGTAAATACTGAAGGGGTTAACCCCTAAACCACTCACCACAGTTTAAACTAGGTAACAGGTATTCTATTTTTTTCTCCAAGAGTTAATTGTGTAGGTATATAGGTAGAACATAAAGTTACCACATAATATTGTTTTATTACCACATCTTTATGACGGTCTTCGGAAAAATGTATGATAGGCATAGGCATATGCAGGCACGCCTCTGAGATATAGTAACGTCACGGAGAAAAAGCTCTAACGGTTTCCTAATTGTGTTTGGAGATCATTTTGGACAAAATTATGACCAAAACAAATAGTCGGCTATGTTTGTAATTGTTATTTTGTAGATATCAACAACACTGTATCAAGCACATATAAACAAGATAAAAAAACAACAGGCTAATAGTAACTACGCTATGTGAATATAAATTTTTGCTCCAAAAATAATGGTTTTGCGTTGATAAGACCCGTTTTTTTAATATTGAATAGTCTGGTACCTTTTTGTATAAGACTGCTTTGTGTTTGTGTATCTCTACCTACATATCTTTTTGTATTTTTCTAATAGTGTAAAGAAAAAAAAAACATAGAGTACTACTTATAAAAGAAAATATAGAGTGATAACGTCAACAACATTGCCTGCCTTGTGCGGAGCGTAAGCAGGTTTCACCATTGAAATGTTAAAATATCATTTTTAAAATTCTGTTTTCTAGTCATTCATGAAATATTTAACACAGCAGTTAATCATAATAAAAAGCTAACATGAAACTTTATACTATTTCATACCCGTGCTTACGGTTCAAACTTCTGTATTTGCTTATATACTCTAAAGGTGTCAAAGGTAAACTAAATATTTGTCTACTGATATTGATCTTTACTTAAAAGTTGAATTAATTATGCCCTTTTTTTTGATGTTGTTGAATAAGTGACAACGTAAGTAATAAGAACGCTGGGGCCGACTTAAAATCAAGATAATAATGTTGTGTGCTTTATATTATTGAAATATGAAGGCCATCACTTTAACTTATCTAAAATTACAATTTGAACTAAGTAACTTTACCTGCCCTTGATAGGAATGTTCAATGACAGCTGATATTGTCATTATAAGCTTTGACAAGTTACAATAATTACCAATATTATCTTCCTAAGATTACTTCCTCTAATTTGTTGATCGGAGTACTTTGGAGTAACTACTTTGAAATAATTAAAAAAGATATTTGACACAACATTCGAAAAAATCGATTACAAACAGGATTTGAACCCGCGACCTACTGGGTAAATCTCCCAGTCGCTCTATCACTAAGCTATTTATAACCCCGCCCGTGTTATCGAAATAATCGTTCATAATTCAACCACCTCAAATGTTTGTAATATGAAATGTCCTAACATTTTACTTGACTGGATAGTGGATAGTTGCTTTGACATATTGTTTAAATTTTTATTGGAATATATTTACTGTCATCCTGCATTTGGAGGGTTAGGTGTGGGAACCTTTATGTACACACTAAGTTACTAAGTTTTCATGGTAACTCAAGCGTTACCACAAATGTGATTGAATAACGTTATACCTATTAGTAAAATGAATACGACTTAACAATAAATGCCTGTATTGTTTGCGGTTTATTATCATAGTAACGGTTTTTCCTCTTAATATTTATGTAGGTTTAGGTGTTTCATCTATTCTATGGCATTCTATGTGTATTGTTCCTAATTATCGAATAATGATCTTAAACATATTATTAACAATGGAGCGTGACGAGATATAATCGAGAACCATTATAATCCATTGATAGCTCGAATAAATATTGCCAATTTAATTTTAATTTTAAATGCTAATCAACGTTATAATTTATGGCTGCTATTACAGATCTGACATTTTAGCTTCGGCACAAAGTAGTAGTGATGGGTTAGATCATTGGATGTTAATTTCATCGATTTTTTAATTCTACCTATATATTCTATCTACTTATATACTTCAAACAAAAAATAAGGAATCCGTAGTAAACCTTGAGATTAAGTCTGTTTGTGATCGTAAACAATAATTTGCCTTATTTCAAATTTTCAATCCTATTTTCAAGTAAATTTTTCTAGATATCATTTGGCAATAAAAAGAACGATGAGATTTCATTTTATTTCAATTAGATTAAAGTTAAAATTCAAACTAGTTAAAGTAAAAAATATCCTGTGTTATTATTATTGGTAAGATACTATTAAGATTAGACTATTACTATTAAGATACTAATTACTTTTTACGTTTATAGAGCCGTGACTAAAATGTTATTATAGACTCACGCCTGTATTCCCCAGAGGGGGTAGGCAGAGGTGTGCAGTACACCCATGTTTTGCCGGCTATGTTATAAGTCCCATGTAATAGGGGGCGAGCCTATTGAAATTAAATTTTAAAATGTTATTAATTTGTTTAAAATTCGTTGATGGTTAGGCCGAATGGTAAATTCGGTGTTACGATATTATCGAATGTGAAACGATCTCACGAATTACCCATCCCTAAAGGTGTCAGAACAAAAAAAAAACAAAATTACGATACACTTATATTTATCGTCGACGATTAATGGAATATTTACTACAAAAAAAAACGGAAACATGACAGTCGATTTATAAAGTGTTGTAGAATTTGAAATATTTAGTCGTCGGCGGGCTACGTCCCGTTTGGTCTACCTATTGTAGGTATAATAAATATTATTTTTCTATCGACGTTTACTGCATTCCAGAGGACAAAAATAGTAGAATAATAAAATAAGAGAAATAAGACACAAAATGAAATCAATTGTTACTGCTGGAGCTGGAAGGTGGCCGCAATAATACGACACAACCCCATCGAGTTTGGGCTCGTTTGATTTGTCTTGTCGAGTACTTCTTGCATAATAATATATGTGGGATGTACGATCAAAAAATAGCGGATTATCTTCTTCAAAACTTTAATTTAACCTCACACAAAATCATCGTCTTAAAACTCAACCAACATCTGTTCAACTGTCAAGTGTCAAAACTCTTACAATGTTACCAACTTAATGAAAACAACGTTATAGCGATTAACTAAATAACGAACACAATTTTAAACAAAATAATGGTTACTAATAACTAGCTATTCCCACACGGCTGTCCTGACTATTCATCTGTCCCAGATGAAATATCTTCATCTTCTGTAGCAATCCACGGTTTCATCAGGTCGGCAGAACTAGTCGTATTAATCGGGCCTTCTATATTTCCAATTTTCCTCACTGCGTATCTGTCTTTGCGTTTCTTATTGATAATTTCGTACGGCCCCAGAAAATTAGGATATAATTTACTTCCCTGAGAAAACTGTGTCTTCTTGATAGCTACTAGGTCACCAATTTCGTAAGATGGTGCTTCTTTCCTTTTTCTGTTGTAGCTTCTAATGTTCTCTTCTTGTATTTTCTTTATAGATTCTCTCGCTTTTTCTCTTAATTCTTGTCTTTTCTCGTTTACTCTTTGTATATTTTCTTCTTCGATAATCTTTAGAATTTCATCATCTTTGTCTTTGATCTTAACTCCAAACAATAACTCGAAGGGTGTCATACCGATACTCCTTTGATAAGTTCCGTTCAAACAACGTTGTACACTGGCTACTCTGCGATACCATTTAGTAGGATCATCCGCGCTAAGTTTACTTAGAACGCCTATTATTATCTGATGGATCCGCTCTACTTGCCCGTTTCCTCGAGGTTGTCCAGTCGTAATTAAATAGTGTGTGATATTCTCATTCAGACAATATTCTTTAAAATCGTTCGATGTAAAAGCGGCATTACGATCAGTAATTATCCGTTCTGGTGAACCAAAAACTTGTTGTTGCAGGATCAATTTATTTAATGTTTCTTCCGTCGTCAGAGTCTTGACAGGGTAAATCCAGGTAAATTTCGTAAAAGCGTCAACCACCGTAAGAATGTACTTATAATTCTTGTTAGTAGAAGTCAGAGGTCCTAGATGATCTATGTGGTAAGTTGACAAAGGCACACCTCCTTTATCAATCGGGTTAAGCAATCCCTCTTTTTTCCCTCTTTTATGTGACACAAGTATGCACTCAACACAATTATCAATTACTTTCTTAATCTTCGCCTGCAAATTCTCAATATAATATTCTCTCATTATAAGTTCTTCCGTTTTCGTGATACCAAAATGTCCTCTTTCGTGGTTTTTCCTTATTATTTCATTCTGCATTTTTTTAGGTACGACAAATAATTTATTGCCATTTCCTAGTTTATAAAGTATGTCGTCCTGTAATAAGTAGTTCTGGTAAGGTTCTTTTCGTACTATTGTTTTCAGTAAATGAATATGTTCGTCTTCATCTTGTGCCTTCTTCAGTCGTGCAGTAGTCTCGGTAAGTGCTAAACATGTAGGATAGCGGCTTAAAGCGTCGGCGTGCTTCATTCTAGATCCAGGTCGGTGTTCAATTTGATAATTGTACTCTTCTAGAAGCAAAGCCCATCGTGCAACGCGTGGAGGTAAGTCTTTCTTTTGTAGTGTCATAGTCAATGCTGAGCAGTCGGTTATAATCTTAAAGCGTATGCCTTGTAAATAAACTCGGAATTTCTTAATTGCTTCAACGATAGCTAAAATCTCCAGATAATAACTATGGTATTTCCTTTCGGATGATGTCGTCTTTTTACTCATAAAGTAAACCGGATGTAAATGATCGTCTTTAGGGCTTCTTTGCAGCAGCACAGCGCCGTATCCATCTGCGCTGGCATCCGTGTGAACCTCAGTTTCTAAGTCAGGATTGAAAATACGGAGGACAGGTGAACTGGTAAGTATTTCTTTTAACATCATAAAAGCCATTTCGCATCTTTCGTCAAAATTAAACATCGAATTCTTTTTCAGCAAATCTGTCATCGGCTTAGCAATCAACGAGTAGTTTCTGATGAATTTTCTAAAATATCCAGTCAGTCCGAGAAATGACTGCACAGCTTTCATATTGTTGGGCTTCTTAAAATTTACTACAGCTTTTATCTTTTCTTTAGACGGTCGAATCTCATTGTCTTTAATTATATAGCCCAGATATTCTATCTCTTTTTTCATAAAATGACATTTTTTCCAATTGAATTGTAGACCGAATTCTTTGGCTCTTCTTAGAACTTTCTCTATCTTATCCAAGGCTTCTTCTTCGGCTTTACTAGGAATTATTAGATCGTCAAGATACGCTACTACAGTTCCATCAGCTATATAGTCTTGAAATATGTCATTTATAAATCTCTGAAACACTGAGGGCGCAGTACATAAGCCAAACGGCATCTTAATAAATTCATACTGGCCATGGGGTGTTACAAAGGCAGTATACTTTTGGCTGTCTTTATGAATATTTACGTGTAAAAATCCATTTTTCAAATCAAGCGATGTGAAAATTTCAGCTTCTTTCAGCTTATCAACCTGATCGTCGATCAGGGGTAATGGGAATCTTTCTCTTATTATTTTTTTATTTATACGTCTGTAGTCTATACACAGTCTAAAGGTTCCATCTTTTTTATGTGCTAAAACCGTTGGACATGCGAAATCTGATTTGCTTGGTTTAATGATTCCTTCCTCTAACCAGTCGTGTATCTGTTTACTCACAATTTCTGTCTCCAGCGGTGATAAGCGTCTTGGGCTCTGATATATTGGCTCCTCGTCGGTAAGTAAAATCCTTAATTCAACATTACTTCTTTTTATCTCTTTTGTAGGTTTATAGTCTTTTATCAATTTCTTTATTTCCGTCGTATATCGTGAGTCTTCTATGTCGTATTCTTCATCTTTGTTTTCTACTAGCAATGTCAAATGGCTAATTCGTTCCATAAAAATACCATCTTCTGTGAATTTAACTTGAAAATCTTTCAGTATCGGATTTCCAATAATTAAATTGACTGGAATGTCGTTATCTTTAACAACGTGGAATGTAATATCAGAGTATCCATCATCAACTTGAATTTCAGCATTGAACGTTCCGTCTGTAAATACTTCTTTTTCAGCTATGCCAGTCAGACATATTCTCGAGTCCTTATACGTCTTCACATTTTCTTTTATTTTCTCAAACTCAGTCTTAGTTATTAAGTTAGCATCACTTCCGGTGTCTATCAAAGATAACATGTTAACTCCTCCTATCTTCACTGTCTTAAAAGGGACTTGCTCCTTTTGTTCTGTTTGAATATTTAGCGTCTTCTTCGGTTTATTTGGACAATCAGGTCCTTTATGTCCAAACTCATTACATCGAAAACATTTTATGCCTTTTGTGCATGCAGAAGATTGATGATCAAAATCGCCACAGTTATAGCATCTTTTCTTATGCGCCTCAAAATTTGATGGTTTTCGGTTTACTTGATGACCGGCCGATGAAGGAGTTGGTCGTGAATGCATTTTCTTCTTGAACTCGCTGTATATCTCCAGCTTCTTGCGAAATTCTTTAATGTCCGAGGCACCATAGAGAATAGCTTTGTTAGATTCAGCGTCTCTAATTCCATCAATCACGTATTCAATCAGTGCTGTGTCTTCAACCTTTCCGTGCAAAGCAATTTCTTTCATTGTTAAGAAATACTGTTGGTATGTCTCATCATTCTTCATTTTACGTGCAACCAGTTTCTTGTGAATAATTGCACTATTCAGTTTTGGACCAAATTCTTCTTTAAGCGCCTTTTTAAGGTTCGTGTAGTCCTTCACTCTTCCGGTTGATCGCAAAAACAACTTAGCAGTACCCCCTAGAAGTCGCTTGGCGTAGATAAGTTTTTCGACATTAGTCCACTTCATCAAGTCAGCAACGTCCTCAAATTCTTCTATGAACTCATTTATAGGGTAAGTGTCGTCTCCGGTAAAAATATTCATCGACTTCTCCAAATCTCGGAAAGAAATCTGAACATCAACATCTTGATAGTCTTCTTCTTGGCTCTGTTCCTGGGTATTCTTCTTCGGTGGCATCTTTGCTGAATTATCTTTAGTCTTCGTCTTTGTCAAAGAAAGTCTTCTACTGTTCGTACAATAAGATAGTCTTCGTAAACTCATTTAAAATAATGATCGTCGTAATTAGTCTTCCACATAAAATAACGTCATTTTTATCAAATAACAGTTATTAGCGTTATAACGTTATAACAGTTAATCATCGTTATTCGTTAATAACGGTATTGGCGTTATCACGTCCCGAAGCATGCGCGTCGGTAAAGCAGTGTCAATCAGCGACATCTAGCGGTGAGTAGCGGCTATTTAGCGATAAATCTGAAGCGGTTCGGTCGGTAAAACAGGGTGATAGCTGCGTGGATGACTTGCCTTTCGTCGTAATTTGCGGTTTGATAATTAGTCTTCTAACGTCTTGATCCACTATCTTCGATATTTAGCTCATCCCGGACGAGCCCCCAAAATAGTTGTGGGATGTACGATCAAAAAATAGCGGATTATCTTCTTCAAAACTTTAATTTAACCTCACACAAAATCATCGTCTTAAAACTCAACCAACATCTGTTCAACTGTCAAGTGTCAAAACTCTTACAATGTTACCAACTTAATGAAAACAACGTTATAGCGATTAACTAAATAACGAACACAATTTTAAACAAAATAATGGTTACTAATAACTAGCTATTCCCACATATATACGTTTAGTTTTGATATCAATACATATAAAGTGAGTCGTGATAGCCTAGTGGTGGGGACCGTTGACTGGCAAGTCAGAGGTCTCGGGTTCGAACCCAAGGCGCGCACCTATGACTTTTCGTAAGTTATGTGCGTTTTATAAATTAATTATCACTCTCCGTGCCTCGGATAGCACGTTAAGCTGTTGGCCCCGGCTGACAATTGTAGATCTTTGACAGTCGTTACGGGTAGCCAGAAGCCCAAAAGTCTGACAACCAGTCTTACCAAGGGGTATCGTGTAACCCAGTACCTGGGTTGTGGAGGTCTGATAGGCAGTCGCTCCATGTAAAACACTGGTATTCAGCTGCATCCGGTGAAACTGGAAGCCGACCCCAACATAGTTGGGAAAAGGCTAAGCAGATGTATGTACATATAAAAGCTAGGTCAAAAACGTTGTTTTTATAAAAACTTATTTCATACTAGTCCAGTGTTGCCTACACTATAATTTTGACTGTTCATCTTGTTACAATTCATCCCAGTTTTAATTTTATCCCCCAAAAATGTACATTTTTTTACCCCGACGCAAAAAGAGGGGTGTTATAAGTTGATGTGTCTGTATGTCTGTGAGTCTGTCTGTGGCATCGTAGCTTCTAAACGAAAGGACCGATTTTGATTTAGTTTTTTTTTATTTGAAAGGTGACTTATAAAAATACTTTAGGTGCTGACTGTACTTTGAATATTTTGCTATACCTACAAATCGTTGACTTTTTATGGTGACTTAACAGAATTATGGCTAAGCAATAGGGTAGTCACGGGCTCATGAAACAAAAACATCTATATATCTAATTCTGTTTATTTTATTTTTCAATTTTTGACATTGACTTTTTTACCGCTATATTATTTCAATAAAATTCAATCAATCAGGCGAACGAAACTTGAATATTAGAAAACACCATAAAAAGATAAAAATTATTGATTTTATTTTATTTAATCTATTTTATTGACTTTTAAAATTATTGTTTGATATTATTTTCTATGTAAACAAAAGAAAGCTGTTCGAAAAAAGTGCTTAAATAATAAATATTACCTCCTGCTTAACTACATAGATATGATAAATTGTCCCTTCCTGTTTCCGTAAACGTAAATAATTTCGACAAATTAATTATTGTTTTAAAATACCAGATTTTACTACTAAAGATAATTGTTATTACTACTTACAATTGGGCGATTCCGGAAAGCGCGGAAGGTGTCAATTTCCGAGTTGCTAAGTTATTTCTGCGATTAAAAAAATATAAAATACCTACCTAATAACACAAGAAGTGATCTACGCAATACTCCGATCGCGTTTGTCAGATCGATTAATTAATGAGACTTTAACATATAATTAATGTGTCTCCGACCACAAGACCTGTTTGTTAGAAAACAAAATATTATAAATAAGTAGTAGGTACTCGATTGTACTTTATATGGTAAATAATGATTTAGTGATATTATATAAACATTTTTAATAAACCATTTATGTAGTCTATTTATTAAAGTTTTTTTTAATAGGGTGAATGTAGGTAAATATAGGTTGAATGTGTCTACTTAGATATTTACGCAATTTTTGGTTCGGGAAAGCGAGTTTGGTGTGCGTTTGGTGCGAAATACTATAGGTGTATGTTAAAAAATCAATCGAAAACAAAGTTTATTTCAAAGTTTAAAAAAAAAAATTAACAAAAGATTCACGTTTCAAAATATTAACTAAGTACGTCACGGATAACATAATGACCACGTGCATCAGCTAATCTACTTCACGCTTATGCAACTAAGATGACATAAATGTCCGCTCTCTTAATTACACGCGAATTAATATTTAATTAAAATCTAATCTGTGAATCACTAATTTTGAATGTTAATGACCTGCTGATAGAAATATCTTCATTGTTTAGGTTCATGTCCCAGGTCAGGTCATGGGCACTGTACTGTTCTCAGAGCACAAACCATTCTTTGATTCTAAAACAATTATACATGCTTGAATGGAGATCTTAATTGTTGTTATAACATTTACTATTATTGACACCTAAAACTTTTACAAGGTGCCAGCAATTTTAAACAAAGACTATTCATTATTTTTACATATATTTTGTTTTCTCAAAACTTTAAATCTGGGGGTTACTCTTATTTATGCAGGGTTATATTTAAAACACCTGCAACCTGAAAATGAGTTTAATGACGGCTTTTCAGGTTGCGGGTGTTTTAAAAATAACCCTGAATAAAGAAGTCATTGCAACGTTGGGGAAAAAGAGCGAACTAAATGCGCGCATTGTTTTCTTTTACTGCGGAAAAAGTATAGTAAGCATAGGATTTGGATTGGATTCGTAGTTTGGGAGTAAACCCCTTGAATCCGGATCACATTTTTTATTATCTGACTTGGCGGACCTAACTTATTAAGCATTATTATTATTTAACATTTTAGGTGAGCAAACATGGTACATTTTTGATTAATCAATCAACCATTGAAAGAAACTAAATAAATATGTAGTGAAAAAATAATTAAAATACTAATTTGAAAAGTTTATAAGGGTTTAAAAATGTATCTACTATAGAGAAACAGCACTATAAGCAAATGACGTCACAAAGACCGGAAGAGGAAAGTAAGATGAGAGTGAGATTCAGATACATTTGGCATTAATTGCCACATTTTTAAACCTCTAACGTTGGTTGGTTTTGCGGCCCCGGCCCCTGAAAGTCCGTCACTGCCTAGCATTAAATCTATTATTAACTAGACCGTAGGTATGTAGCTTCTTAAACAATACGCGGTTGCTGATAGAACCAAATGCAATAATAATTCTAATGTCTCATTCAAGTGACTAGCCTTAAAAAGTCCCGACGCAAAATACCTGAAGTACGATGTCATTAGGCATATATAAATCGCAATATGAATGCTAAAATCAAACGATTGACATTCAAGAATACCTTTGAGCCTCCAGTACAAACAATTAGGATAATTTTATGCGTTATGTAGAGGTGACATGAATGGAAACCATACATTTATTCAATATTTTACATAAAACTCGAATTTGGACGTAGCAAATAATTTTGTACAATAATTCTATATGTTTTATAAAATAATTATCGGTACCTATCTACATTCCTATTTCAGTAAACACCTGAATAATAAAAAAGCAGCTCAGAATCCGAGTATAAGTGGTAGATAAGTTTTGACATTACATTAGAGACGGAAGGAAAAGGATATCAAGAAAATGATACCTAAAGAAAATGAAATTATTATTATTATTAAAAAATAAATAAAAAAAATAACGATATTATGGTGATAGTGTTAATCCACTAAGGACCTGAATAGATGTAAATGACAAGAAATATATTAAGTGCAGATAAGTTTTCCTTGTGGCCCTAGTGAATTCCCAACGCACAAAATTTTCCCACGACTAGGCGACTATTTATAGGATGCTGTATTATCCTGTCGTTGTTTTTATTCCGACTAAATGTCTCCAAGCCCTTCAAAGGACCGTAATTTTAAAATCTGAGATTTACAAAGATAAAAAAAATGTTTTTCAATGTATATTTTTTATAATGTTAAAAAAAAAGTACTTTAATAAGAAATAATGGGTAATTATTTTCGTCTTGAAAGAAAATAGTAGATTTGATAAACTCTACTACAATAATTATCCTATAAATGATTATATTTTATGCAAAGTCACGGAGGACATTGAGTAAAATGAGGTCGCTTATAAATAGGTCTAATTATATAAGTATCTATCCTTTCGTCTGTAATACCTAATGAATACTAAAATCAGAGTTTTTTGTCTAGGTACGGCATAAAGCCGCGGTTAGAAAGCCTTCTAATTATTTAAAATAAGATTAGAAGGCTTTCTAACCTAACCTGACCTAACCGAGTCAGATCTGTCTTAGAAGATGTAATGGTAAAAACATTCGCATTTAATAACAACTTAACAAATCAAATAAAATTCACATACTTAATTGTATGGAAAAAGTTGTTTATGTGTTTCAAAACTTCGAACAAAAGCTATTGCGTCTAATAAAACCAAATGGTAGGTACTAATAGTCTGACAATAGTTTTTCTACTGTTAAACCTTTGACTCCGGCGTGGACGCCGCCGGCGCTCAGTATAACAATTGATTACCTTTTGTGTCTCATTTCTCGTATACTTACGGAATAACAAAATTATGTATAAAGAAACACTTGAAACTTAAACATTTTATCAACCGTTTGCGAGCATATAACATTTGGACATTAAAAAATCGAAAGTATGATGGGTTAAGCTTGGTTTCTGATCACAGTTTTAGGTACATGGTATTATTTATTTCAAGATTGTACCTTACTTCTCACGGAACATGAACATGAAATTATCCAACTTTTACACATCTGTATTTTCAAAAGAGTAACACCTCTATTATCTATATATCTATTATCTATATATCTATTCTATCTCTCTATTATATATTATAGTAAAAGCTCTATTCACATCTACTTGCATTGTTCGTGGCAGACACGTAGCGTGTCAAACTACAGACATAAAAATATTGTTATACACGAGGCCGCCATTGTCAACAATTACTGCAACCTGTTCACTGTTAAATTCGATATGGATTGACATCTGTGCTGGATGGTCTGACACGTTCGGTGCGTGAGTTGTGAATCGAGCTTTAGGCAAATATTCTCTATCTATGATGATATATTTGCCAATCAATTTATTATGTACCTATTGAATGAATAATAGTTTAGTTTGATTTGAGCTTGTAATGTTCTATAATTAATGGTTACAAAAAAATAATGATCAGTTGATAAACGGATTAGTTATAACATCTAGGCGAAGGCCTTGGGTTCGAACCTCTGACTTTTCATAAATTCTGTGTGTATTATTAATTAATTATCACTGGCTCTTCGTCAAAAAATACGTAGAGCCGTTGGTCCTAAGCCAGATCTCCCTCCAGTAGTGCCGGATTGTCGTCTCATCGGACTATGAGAGAGAGGGAATAGTGTGAACCATAATATGTTTTGCATAGTTGGCTAAATCTAAGTTAAAATTGGCTGCTGTGACCGAAATGCGTTAGGAAGACATAATTATTATTATTATTATATGTAGATAAAAAGGTAATAATTAGGTAATTTTATAAAGATAATGTGATGGCTGGCCATACACGCACAGGACTCGGTTATATGAGAGGCGTTATAATAGAAGTTCAGTCCATTGGTGCTTGTAGTGTTACCATAGGAACCCTCTAAACACCAAAAAGATGATCGGGCGACGCCACTGAATAGGTCATGCCACTCGTTAACAATTATAATCTGATAGTGCGATCACAATATACTCACTGTAAGTCTGTAAGCAACACAATGTAGAGCCTAAACGTTGCATCAATTTGCTGATAAATGGCAAATTGTTGTATTAGGCATAGTTTTTAAATTATGAGTAGAGTACAGTAAATTGATGCATATCGGAAAAGTAATGAATGATTAGGGACCGCATTATGAAACAACGATTAAATTAGGTATGGTACACAAACCTATTTAAAATTTACCCGTGAGCCTATTTACAATTTATAGGTAACCAATTATTATTAAAGCCTATAATTAGTCTTAGTCTAATCAAGCTAACTCTGCAGAGGTATTACAGCAATACAATTACTGTTAAAATCTTCATACCCACGTCATTATTACAATCAGAATTGGCTTTGCCACCATACACACCTTCTTTATCTAAACTAACCTTACCTTTACATTAGAAAATGAAAATATTGTAAAAATTTTAGTTTGCAGTATTGCTATTTAAATTTTGCATAGTTAGCTTAGTCGGACTATTAATTATAATACCTATATATATTGTATCGCATGAAATCGCATCTTTAAACTGCACGCCCGCACCGCTTTCTATCTCGGTGTGAGCAGACCCTAATAGTTCTTACACTAGTTTGTATAAGTACATTGTGAGAAACACCTTAAATCGTGGCCTAGTGTAGATCTCGAAGATAATGACTACGGTCCTGATTTATGAGTTAGTAAAGGTTACTTTAGATACCTACCTAGTTCTCAGAGGTCTCATAAAAGATTTCAACATATTATTTGATATTGATCGATAGCAGTGATAGCCTAGTAGTATAACCGTTGGACAGCCAAGTCAAAGACAACGGGTTCGAACCCAGGCGTACCTCACAAATCTTTCGAATTCATATGTCAGAAATTCATATTTTTCTTCGACGGGTTGACTAAAGCTTACGCTTTCAGTTTTTCACCATTATGAGTTATTACTCGCTTTTAGCGGTGAAGGAAAACATCGTGAGGAAACCAGCACACTTGGGAGATATTCTTGAAGAGGCCTATCGGCGATCCAAACTATGACTCTAGGTTGTTCATCAACGTTATGATGAGAAGAAGATTTAAAAAAAGCTCTACATATTAGTCCATTTTTTAACCGGCTTCCAAAAAGAACATGGTTGTCATTTCAATGCGTGTTTTTTTTTAGTTTTTGGAATTCTTGGGTATTCTTAGGAAAAAACTAAAATATTAAATAGAAGATTATTGATTAACCTAATTGAAAATATTTAATGATGTTACGTGACAATTGTTATTCAAACGCCCATCGATTTGTACAACTTTGACCACAAGGTTTCCATGAGAGTTGTGTTTGACATTATTTTTATTACAAAACATGGTAACGTAAACTAACCTTTAAGAATTTTCTTTTAACAAAGCTTTAATATTGTTAATCTGTGTTTCTTGTATACGAGAGGTACAAGAGGTACGCGTATGAGCAGTAGTAGATATTAAATCCATTAATTAAGTCAATCAAATCCCGCTCTACTTACCGAAATATTTATTCGTTAAAATGTTGTTTGCAGATATTAAAAGCTTCCTTATTCCTTTTACTTTCAGTGTCATTCACCTTTACTAAATACCTACAGTTATTGTATTGTACACAGAAATGTACGCACTTGCATTCATTTTACAAATTGCAAAACAAGTTGAATTCTAAGCAGAAAACCCTCTAGCCATTGATTGGTTTTTTAAATTAATTTGTGAATTGCAACAAAACGTCAACCCGTTGTCTATTCCAAGTACTTAATATTGATTATATTTAGGTGTAGGTTTGGTATAGTAAGAAATCAAAATTAAAATCAAAATATTTTTATTCATGTAGACCATTTTAGGCACTTATGAGTAGTCATAATTCTAATATTATTATAAGAGTGACTCTAGTTGCCAGTTCCAAGGGCAGACTACCCCTCATGGAGAATAATCTGGCAAAACTCCATGGTTGCTCTTTTAAACAATGGCTTATAATATTTTTGGATAAATTGTTCTGAGGTGTTATGTGAGAACAATGCGAGTCGACTAAACATAGGTATGCGCCTTAAATATACATATAAACTTTTGATAAAATTACTATAACAGCTAAGGTGCTCGATCATAATCATAACTTATTATTTATTCCAGTCCGTATGTCATTTTTTATCTTGCCTTTGCATACGTTAATTTAATAACAGCTGACCAATATAATCAAAACAATGGTTGCAGTGTTTAAACTCGAAGGCGACTCTATCCGGCTAGTCAGAGCGGGCTTGTCCGCGTCCGCGAGGTGTTGCTGTATAGGTACCCTTGACCGGATGCCGGCGCGCTCAGTTCAGTCGCGGCGCGGCTTTGCTCGTATTCTCGCGTGTCTCAGCTCGCAGTAGTCGGGCGCCACTCGCCGCTATATACACGCTCGCTCTAACTCCACACGCAGTTGTTCCTCTGGAGTCATGCGCTTCTGTACCACAGATGAAGCATCGGATGTGCACATTGTCAAATATCATTATTTTCCAGCAGTGCTTAACTCACTCGTAAGAGTTCTAAAGAAATAATTGACTCTGGTGTTAGTGAAATCAAAATGAAGTCCAGGAACAATTCGTCGGAGCCTCAGCCGGAGCTGCAGGAGTTGCTGCAGAAGCCGCGCACGCTGGCGCTCATCGCTGACGGCAAATGCGCAACAAGTACGTTCGTATTTTCTTAGCTTTTAGTCAATGTTTTAAAGTAAAGAGTGACGTCTCAATAGCATCCGTTCCGGTGAATGGACGTAAGTAGTAAATCGCGCATAACAATAACCTACCTAGTCATTATTGGTCAAAAATTCAAATTAATGTTTTTAAGAGGTATTCCTGAAGATCCTTCAATCAACATAAAAGGCTATTCGTAGTTGTGATGATTTTATAACATTTATAAGTAATTAATATCTGCAGTGGTTCTTGCGAGTAGCAATTATCCTATAGGTAGTTGTAATCTTAGAGAGGAAGTAAATAAAAACGTCCTTGTCAATAAAAGCAAAAGTTGAACCAAACTGTTGTCATAAGTTCGGTCCAATAAGATCCGCATAGCATAAGCGTCACTATGAATCCGTTATATTGTAAATAGGCATAGTTTTGGTTGTTTCGGCGCTTAAGCTTTAAATTTATTTTAAATAAACTATTTCCGGTATTCGTTGACTATTGGTATTCGCACATTATAATATAAATTTGGTATAGATTAAATAATTAAAAGCTATAAAACATACTTAATTTGGAAAAATCTATTTCTCATTACCACACGGAACACTTCCTTGTCCGAACACACAAAATGGTTAAATTATGGTTGCGCAATAATTTCATTATTATTACTTGTTATATTACCGTTTATGTATTAAATCATTATGGTGGAAGGCATGTTAGGCATGATAACATCATTAATAAATGCAAGACATCATTCAAACTATGCAATTACGACATTTGCAACACGTATTTATGATAACTATCCATTTAATAAGTTTAATTAGATTTTATATAAAAAACATCTATGATCAAAACTTTTGTAACTCACGCAGGAGCGTAGCCGTAGCGCGCGTAGCAAATCGTCATGAAATTCAGTCAATGTTCCTAATACTGAATACACAGCGTAGGTAATAGGTATATCTAAACCGTATAATTAGTCTCCAAATTTAATTTTGTAACTGATTCTGAACATGGAATAAAATAATTGATTGTAATAATCATACTACCTATAAATAATTACATCATTGTATGCACAATAATTTCGATGAACCTTTGACGTTTAATAACGTTTAATAATTGACGTTTATTAACGTTCAGAACCTTAATTGCATAATATTGTTGAAAGTGTTTTAGCTTCAAAAGTTTGTTTAAACAGTTTTATGAATTGAATATTTATTGTTGCAACTGACTTGGCTAGATACTATTAACATATTATATTTATTGAGTAGGTATAGGCTCATAAATAATGGTAGAGTTTCTCAATATCCTAGATTTTTGGACAGCTAGCCATTTAGGACGATAGACCTAATCCGTCTGATACGATTAACGGTTTATTATTATTTTGTTATTAAGACAAAATAATTTATGACCAAATGACTAGAATTTAAGCTTTTGACCAAAAAAACATAAATTTTATTGCCAATGATCGAATCGACTTGAATATATTTGCAATCAACTGCGAAGCGGGATAAATTTGTACACAAAACCCATACTACGTATAGCTAAAGATCCCATATCCTCAAGACGCTCAGGTTATTCACAAATAACCAGTTTATCAACTTTAATGAGGTCTTTCCTCCACCCTATTCAGGTGGTAAACCCGGGGAGTTTTTGTTAGTTTTAAGACGTTCGATATTTTTAAACGGTTTCTTTTAATCATATATATAGTTATTGATTTACAGTAATAAATCGCATAAAAGTAGTAAGTAATAAATCGTAATAAAAAGCAGTGATAGCCTATTTATATGGCCGTTGGACTTCAAAGTCAAAGGTTATAGATTCAAAACCCAGGCACGCTTCTCTGACTTTCCGGATAGGTACATCTGCATTTTAGAAATTATTTATCACTTGCTAAAACGGTAAAGGAAAATATCGTAAGGAAATCGGCATACCTGAAAAAAAATTAAACGATGTGTAATGCTATGTCAAAGGCCTACGAACAGTTTAAACTCCGACATCAGATTGTTCTTCAACCATATGATCAAGAAAGATAATTTATTCATTACATCTAACTGTATCCTTATTGAACTAAAAAAGCATTCTCCATATCTCTGATAGGCAAGCCACGGTATACACAATATAAATATTATTACGTACTTGCCTGTTTGGAAGTTGAAAAGTTAAAAAGTTCTTCTTAATGATAATAAACCACTAATAAACTGTGTAACATTCTAAGAACAATTTTAAAACATGATGTTGGTTCCGATTAGTCGTTCACTAGAAACAAAATCTACAACAAATCACCTTTTCACTCGTTTAAAAGAATTGTTGTGTTGAAAAAGCTTTCCAATATAAAAATTAAAATCAGTTTAACCTAGTTTCTTAGTTTCGTTACCTACTTTACATAGAAGATACTTAATGTTAAAGACAAGCAAGTGATTGTTAGAAAATGTCCAATGCATACTATTTATTTAAAATGCATTAGTCATGATTTTGTACTAATATGTATGAAGTCAATGTAATTTTTGTATTCTAAAAAATACATTTTTTTTTCAAACCGCAATATCTACCGGGGTCGCGACGCTCTCCTTACGGAGATGAGATGAAATGGATGACAGTATTGTATAATTATAATTGCCTCTAACCACATAAAAAGTGTACTATTTGTCCAAAAAATTGAGCTTTTGTTTAGTAGATTAGTTTTTTTTTTATAATCTTAATTTTTACGGGTAAATTTTTAGAATATTGTCTTTTTATTAGGTCAGATGTAACAAAATCAGATACCTATCACATGGGGCGCTTGACGTAGAGTTCCTCTGGTGGTCCCAACCTCCAGAGGACTCTAACGCTACTTGTATACTAGCGACCCGCCCCGGCTTCGCACGGTTACGCTAATATGCATGTATTATACATATAAACCTTCCTCTTGAATCACTCTATCTATTAAAAAAAAACCGCATCAAAATCCGTTGCGTAGTTTTAAAGATCTAAGCATACGTATGGACAGACAGACGAGGGAAGCGACTTTGTTTTATACTATGTAGTGAAGCGCTACACCAAGTGCAAGATAGACAAGCTTCAGAGCTATGACTACAAGAGCAACTTACGGAAGTCACGATCCTCAGTCACATGGTAATGACAAAGAAGAATTGCTCTTGCCAGGAAAAAAAATGAACGGCGCGTAAGAAATTTTTAAAGATTCAAGCTTTTTATTATTTATAGAGCAGCTGTTTCTTGCCAATCTGTTTTTCTCATATTTTCCGATCCCTTGGGATTTTTTGACAATTATTTCTGTGGCATAGCCTATACCTAGTGGTTACTTTGCTAACGCATAATGTGTTGATATGCTAATCAATGAGATGGTAATAATCAAACGTGTAGGTAAAAGTCGATTGGACTCCCTCGGTTTCTAATCTAACTTGATACTGAGCTAATGAACACCGGGGGCAGAGAATAATAACTCTATCTCCGTGCTTTCCAGGGATACCTATCAATTGCACATAGAGCACCATGTCAAAATCTTTTCACGCCTTTTTTGAAGAATGCTGTAACTTGGGAAAACTTCGGTGTGGAAAACTTCCACAACCTCAGTGTATGATGATGATGTTGGCAATAGGATAAAAAATATAAATGCGAGAGTTTATTATACCTACATTGGCTTTATGAATTTCAAACGCTGTTCATCAATCAAGATGACAAACAGTTTCGATGATACTATTCTGACAGCGCTTCTTCAGATCTACAAGTATGTTCATTGAATAGAGATCAATTGCACTTAATTACAATTATTGATAGTTTAATTTATTGATTTATATTATAGACACGTATAGTTGACATAAACATTGTATACACACATCAAAAGTGTCTAGGGATATTTCAATTAAACCGAAATAACTAAAATTCTATTAACTTTTTGTTAAGACACCTACACATTAAAATAAACCTTGTTTAATAGCCTATCTAATCTGATAATAAACTTTTAGATAAAGTTAAATTTAAAAAAAAACTTAGAAGAAGAGGAAAAACTCGAACAATATTTCAATCTTAACTTTATTTTTGAAACATCAAAACCTAAACAAAACAACTATTTTTTTTTTTAAATTTGTTGAAAATTTTAAATTAATAATTCGTGAATCCACCTAAGACTCTCCTGACACATCTGCAGCGGTTCTGCATACTCAAAACAAGGGTGTCAATATCCTGTTGTGAAATACTGCCCCAAGTCCTGCTTAGATGCAAGAAAAGCTAGTTTTCATGCACAATATCTTCAGGGAAATTCCTAAGAGCTCTTCTCTGAAGCATATTCCAGGCAGGCTCAATAGGATTTAAGTCAGAGGATTGTGCAGACCAGTCTAAAGCTTGGATATCATGTTGTTGTAACCAACTTGTAACGATACGCGCCGTATGTGGACGGGCATTGTCGTGCATTAGCTGGAAATTTTGTCCCATTTGCTGTCTGTGGGGCAAGATTACAGGCTCTAGCACCTCATCTCGGTATTTTAGAGCAGTCATATTGCCTTGTATCCAAACGAGCTCCGTTCTACCACTGAGACTAATTCCTGCCCAAACCATAATCATGTCACCTTGATATGCATGAACTTGTTGTGGGTGCTGCAGTCGATTCCGACATCCAGGTTCTCACCAAACGCGTACTCTTCGCGAATCACGATGAAATCCAAATCTGGATTCATCAGAAAAAAGCACAAGTGACCATTGAGAATGGTTCCAGTTTTCGTGTGCAATAGCCCATTGTAATCTTCTTCCTCGATTGCTTCTCCTTAGCGCTGGTACCCGAAGTGGCCTACGATCACGTAGGTTGACTTCATGCAGTCGTCTTCTCAAAGTTTGACCGCTTACCAGCAAACCATACTCTCTCTGTACCCTTTGCACCAATTGCATCGCCGTTACATTTGGTTGACTTCGTGCAGTATTTACTATGAATCGGTCCTGTACATGTGTTGTAATGCGTTGAGGTCCTCGGTGCCGTTCCACCACTTCCCCCGTGACACGATAACATGACCAAAGCCTGGATATAACGCTCTGACTGGTCCTCATGGCTTCAGAAACCGTAATTTGGGTAGCGCCAGCTTGAATCATCCCCACTGCTCTTAACATTTCGTTCCTGGACAAGTGTCTACGTGGCATGATAAATGAACACCGGAGATGCGTTTTATAAAAAAAAAATGTTGTTTTGTTTAGGTTTTGATGTTTCAAAAATAAAGTTAAGATTGAAATTTTGTCTGAGATTTTCCTCTTCTTCTAAGTTTTTTTTAAAATTTAACTTTATCTAAAAGTTTATTATCAGATTAGATAGGCTATTAAACAAGGTTTATTTTAATGTGTAGGTGTCTTAACAAAAAGTTAATAGAATTTTAGTTATTTCGGTTTAATTGAAATATCCCTAGACACTTTTGATGTGTGTATTTATTATAATGGCGTGCGTTCTTACAAGATTTTAACTGAAACTATTTTTAATAAATAAAAATATTGTTAATAGTGATTAAATACAAAGGTTTAATTGCAGTAGTTAATATCATAAACATCTGCGAGTACATAAACAAGCAAATTGCAAGCTTTCATCAATCAGGGTTGCTTTACACATAGCCAGTCTGGAAATTATTATAGTTGGCATAGACGCACGGATCTAATACAATGTAGTTGATAATATTGATAAATGTTCCACGTAAAGACCATTCAAGCTGCCCGTACATGTTTTGGTTTTCATCAGCTTAGTCAGGCGACGAGGATGCGCCGCGTGCGTGGTGTGGTTATGCCCATCGGGCGTGCCGAATGAAAGTCGAATAAAGTAATATTTAAAATTGTAGATCATTCGTTAGATCGGTATTGTTGTTTAACAAAAAACGTCGAATCATTTGTGCCAAGACTGTCGACACTCGACTAAATACTTTAATAGCAACCCTGTAGCTGTTAATTTGAAGACATTATTATCTACGTGTCAAAATGGTTTCCATGGTCGATCGGATCTTATTCGTGTCTGCTGTTCAAATTCAAACCGACTTTTAAGTTAAATTTTATGATTAACATAAGTTCAAAGATAGAAAATTTAATATGGTATTGTTTAGGAAATATTTACTAAAAGTGGGTAAATTATTACAATAAAATAATAGGTTTTAGTAAAATGAAAACATTACTACACCTAATAATAGTTAACTAAAATAAATCATAATAAAATTAAGTAATTTTATTACGGTGATAGTCCGTAAGTTGTGTGTCCGTAAACGGCTTCACTGATTTTAATTAAACTTGGCACATTGGTAGTATATAAACAATGCAAACAAAATCGCTGGTAGAAGCTAGTTTATAAATAAAGAGAAAAAAAAATACTTTGTTTATCTGCACAACCACTGAATAAAATAGTTTATTACGTAGATAAAACATTATTTATATTGGTATTCATATCACTCTACCCATTTCTTATGTAATGTCATTCTTGTTTATTATTTCCATTTATCCTGTCATAATAGTACCAAGTTAAAGATATTACATACACTTATGAAGCATAAATAAATGTAACACATACACACAAATGTAATACATTAGGATACATAATATGAAATAAAGTAGGTATATATTATACATATACTAACCTAGAACAGAAATAAAATTAAAGAAATAGAAAGATTATTAAACTGTTATAAACAGTTTACACAAACAGTATAAACTGCGTGAAACGCCGGGATGATAAAATAATAAGGTTTATGGACAGTCTCTCCATGGCCACTTTGTAGTGTAACCTGCGTGAAACGCCGGGATGATAAATAATAAGGTATATGGACAGTTTCCCCGTAACAACGAGTAGTGTAAGCTGCGTGAAACGTCGGGATAATAAAATAATAAGGTAAATGGACAGTCTCCTTGTAACAACGAGCAGTGTAAGCTCCGTAAAACGTCGGGATAATAAAATAATAAGATATATTAACGGTCTCCCCGTGACTACGAGTAGTGTAACTTGCGTGAAACGTCGGGGTAATAAAATAATAGGATTTATGGACAGTCTCCCCGTGGCCACGTGTAGTGTAAACCTGCGTGAAACGTCAGCATGATAAAATAATAAGGGATATGGACGGTCTCTCAATGACCACAAGCATAAGAAGATATTATGTGCACAGTCTCCCCGTGACAACGAGCAGTGCAACCTGTTTGTAACGTCAGTCCTCGGGATATGAAAATAATAAGGTAATATACACGTATCTCCGGGACCACGAGCAGTGTAACCTGTTTGAGTTGTTGGTCGTCGGAATAATAAAATAATTAGGTATAAGTGCGTTACGCCCCGTTTTCTTACAAGCTTTTATTTAGTTGCATCTGTCCCGATGTAATCAAATCTTACTATTTAAATTTGACCCACTTCCCGGTTTCCGATTACCTAAGCTGAAATTTTGCATGTTAATTCAGTTCCGATGACAATGCATTTTTATGGTAATAACCTGAATTGACATCCAGGATTAGCTCCAGATAAAGGAACTATTCAACAGTCAACAGCACAGATACAAAGTTTAGTTTTGATATTCCAATAGGTATAAAACGGATCTGGGACATTTGCGCGAAAGACATTTGCGCGAAGGACATTTGCGCGAATCCACTTGCGCGAAAGGACTTTTGCGCGAATGGACACTTGCGCGAATAGACATTTGCGCGAATATTTCCCTAATTTTTTAGAACAAAGCTCTTTAACGTGACTAGCGGTAGGAGTTGACAAGTAGAAATCATCAGATGTTGATAAACCAAGTACGTTATCCCCCCCCCCCCTCAAGCGACTTTATTTTATAGAATATTGAGAAACTGTATTACATTTTCGAATAAGCTAAATACAAATGCAGAGTTGCTTTAGAAATTCAAGTAGGCTGCCACTAATTTTCAAGAAGAGTTTAGTAGTTTGAGTTCGTGGTTTTTGTTTATTCAAAATACGAATATGAAGTCATTTTTGAAACGAAGTTCCTTATCGCGCGTTGCAAAAGGGGAAAAAATTAAGACTAAAACTGTCGCGACAATTTAATATTTTTTTTAATGTATTAACTTTTTTTTAACTCCCTGGCTGGCAGGAAATAACAGGGGATCGGGAGGAGTGGAGATATATCGTGTCGGCCATCTTGGATTTCAAAAATGACTTCATATTCGTATTTAGAACATAAAAAAACCACGGAACGATACCCAAGTCGAAATTTCGTGTCGGCCGTCTTGGATTTCAAAAATGATATTCGTATTCAGCCATCTTGAATTTCAGAAACAAAGTAGGTAGGCCTACTTAATTAAATTAAATTTTCGTTGACGTGCTGGATTCTTTCGAAAAGAACAGGGCTTACATCGCACTCGACAGAGAGAAGTGAAAAAAGAGTAAGGAGGCCGTTGCCCAGCAGTGTGACATTTTGAGCTGATATTAATAATTTGCGGTGCATCAGATAACGGAGACTATAATATTACCCATTCGCGCAACTGTCCATTCGCGCAAATGTCCATTCGCGCAAGTGTCCATTCGCGCAAAGGTCTTTCGCGCAAATGTCTTTCGCGCAAGTGGATTCGCGCAAGTGTCCGGATACCGTATAAAACCTTGGTTAAGAACGTTGGTTTTTATAAAAACTTAGGTGTATCGGATTAAAAGAGGTAGGTGTGTATCTAATATTATCGTAATAGCACAGTTATTTTTTCCAATATTAACTTACTACTATTAAGACATAATTACATACATTATGTTATGCTAAATTGGTTTCAATGTCACCAAAACGTAGCATTAGACAGGTTTTCTTGACGTAAATAATTAATTAAGTATTCTGTGCTAAAACGACAAATTAATTTGGAATGGACTCACGCCTGCACCTGTAAGATTATTGATAAGGTCTTGGTATGAGCTCGTTATTATGTGACCAGTTGCAACCACGACCCCACGTAATTGATAATCCTGAATCCCATTCCCCTAGAATCATCGCCATCATACCACTTTTAGCGCCATCTATTGAGTATTAGTAGTACTGGTACAGGTACACAGATGCGGTAAACTTTAAGTTCGCGTTACTTGAGAAGACTGACTCTATTAATTATTAAAAAAATAATATTCCTTAGACAATTTCACCTGGGTATGACGGTTCAAAAGTCTTTTCACACACAAGCTGGCCGCCATGGTAAAGGCAGAAGAGAATGTCGATAGCACGAGCAGGATTACGAACATTTCAATAATTAGAGCGGCTTGGTGGCTTTAACCAGATAGTCGCAACTCGCAGGATCAAATCGATGTATTAAAAGAATACTTAAATTTTGTTACTTTGGTATAGTTTTTAGATCTGTTCCACCGTGGAAAACTATTTGAAACGAACCCAGAGGGAGGACAGGAAGGTTAGGCTAATAAAATTGTCAAGACTTTATAAGACTGGTTGTTCATCAACCATACGATAAAGAAGAAAGAAGAAGTAACTCTAATGCTGGTTGTATACCTATCTATAATTATAACTTATCTGTTCGCGATATTGACATAATTACATAATGTTAAACATTACTTATTCAGTAACAGTTTACTGCTTCTTGACAGTTTATCTACTTTTAACTGGAGTATGTATTGTTTTATTTACATTATTGTACAATTATTTATAAATTAAATATAACTGAATTAAAACTGGAGTTAAGTTATGAAAACTCAGTTTAGGCTATCACTGCTCATATACTAATGTCTTGTATTATTGTGTGAGTTTCAAATATAACTGCGCATGAAGACGTAGTCACGTACCTTTGTAATGCATATGCGTTCACTGACATATGAATTTAAAACAAATATACAATAAACATCGCAAAAATACTAACGTGCCGTCAATCTTACGTTCTTCAATGAATGAGTCACAAGATATTCTTTATGCCTCTTAACATGTATGCGATGAACTAAAGAGATAATTTTTTTTAAAGAATAATAGTTTTTTCCTGCGACTTCGCTTCCGTGGTTGTAATTTTTCCAGCTCAAAACTATATTTATTACGCAGTAATACCTATATAAGTCATCAAGATCCGTTGCTTCAATGCTGAGTGAAATACGACAAACTAACAAACACACTTTGACATAATGATACTTAGAAAAAACTTACAACTTACCTACTTGAATAATGTCGTGGTGACGCATTGGTTACGGACCCGCTTTACAAGCGCGTGGGTGTGGGTTCGAATCTGGCGTGTTCCAATGTGACTTTTTCAATGTCATATATACTTTCTGATTACACCACTTGATAGACACTGATTAACGGTGAAAGAAACATTGCTCTTGAGGAAACATGGACGAAATCGCCAACACACAGTGAGCTAGCGTGGTAATTAACGTTCGATCCTTCTCTGTATGAGAAGAGGCCTTTGCCCTGCAGTGGGACAGTTATAGGCTGATTTATTTACTTATTGAATTAATATCAATTCAATAATGATTCAATAGGCATGAAGCATCATCTATTATCATGAGAACGTTATTGTTGTTTTTTTCGGGAACAATACTTTTTTTCGGGATGAAAGTTACTATGTCCGTTTCTGTATACCTGATAACGCGATGCAGAATTTCAGGATAACCGGTTAGGCGTGAAAATGTAAATACTATTAATTAGGATTAGGATTGTAGCCTACTCTGTGGGTTATATACCTTACTAACAAGATACACACTTATATTTTTTCTTACACTCACTACAACCTAAAGTCTAAATAAAGCCTTCTAAAGACAGACGCGACCGGTGCGCATAGTTCAAGTAATAGTTTCCAGTTAGCAATTAGTACGGAAACTGGTGTTGTGTAGTTTTGGTTACCGGAAAGCCAGTTTCAAATATTCCTCCGTCTGGAGGTTAAACGTAGAAGAAGAGAATTTCGATAGCACGAGCAGGATTAGGATTAGGATTGCACACAGGCCCATCTTTTCTATTGGGTAATATGGGCAAGTGCCCATGGCCGCGAGATCCAAGGGGCCTCGTCGTTCTCAGATCACCAACCGATAATAATTATTGATAACTTTTGCATGTTGTTAATAATAAAAAAGCTTCTATCATATATCTTAGTCACATTGTCCTAAAGCGTCCAGTCTCCCTTCGTGCACGTGCTATTGCTTACTAGGTATTTGCGTACTAGGTATTTGCTACTTAGAAAAATACTCGAAACTAAGATGTTTACATAAGTAGAATCTCAAATATTTGAGCCCGTGGTGTGGGCTAACAAGTATTTGTTTATAGCACGTTCTGCATCGAATTCTCACTTAACAGGACACTACAAAACAAGTTCTAAGGATATGTAAATATACTTATTAAAATTCTCGCTAATGCCACCAAAAACATCGCCTAACATTTTGTTGGTTTTATCACTAAAGAATTTATGTTAACGGCGCGCGCAAATATAACAATCTAATCGGTTGAAAGTCATTATGTTTGATCCGTTTGGGGTTGAACGCCCGGGTCATGGAGTTCGAGTGAACGTCTCCTCTTTTTGTAAATCGCTGAGCGATTCGTTGCGATGATCAGAGGGCTAGCTGTTCCTTTAGCCAAAGTTGTACGTAACCGAAGTTTACTATATAGGTAGAGAATGGAATGTATGAAAAATGTATTTTACCTTAAAAATTTTTTTGATTGTTTTATTTTGTGTAATGTATTAAGTCTTCTAATGGTTTACAGACAAACTATAATATGATTATTATGTATAATAAGTAGAACCTTAATCGCCTGTATGAACCTTACCTATATAAACCTTAATCACAGTTTCGGACTAAAGATTAGCTTTAAATTAAAAGCAAAAGCTACTAAAGAGCCTTATTTATGTTTACTTATAGCAAGAAATGATCAATATAAAAGACATCAAACTGGTAATTCTTAAAATCTGACTAAGTCGCAATTTAATGTGGAAATCACATTTTATACTTCCATATTAACCTTACTACTTTAATATATCAAATATGTTTATTTATAACTAAGTATAGGTACCTACCTTAAAAATATATTTTTTCTGTGTGCCAGTAGGCTTACCATTCTGATCACTTATGGTTTAATGTCGTAGTATTGTTGTTGGAAAATTTAAGAAAGTTTGTAAAGTGAGTATTGGCTTTGACGCATTTTGCAATGCGTCAAAGCCAATACTCACAAAAAATATTATAACACGAAAATGCGTCGGGCGGGCGTAGTCAATCGACCAGGGGTAACGACAAAACATCTTAATAGAGTAGCAGTGTAATGACAATGGCATTATTTTACGTCTTATGGTATTCCGCAAGTACTTTTTGAGGCCAGTGACACAATGGCAATAGCATGGTGTCAGAATGGTCATTTTTGGTAAAATAGCGGAATTACCCCCCAGGGGCGTCCACAGACATGCGACAGAGTTGGTACAAATGCTACATACAAATGTTACATAGTTTCACTAATTCGTCTTCCGCGTCGTATCTATCAAGGTAGACAGTGCCTTTTTGCCTATATGAACTGCATGCCACGGTTGACGCACTAGCTCATCTCGGTTGTTATGTTTATACTGAACGTGAAACGACGTGTTACGTACTGATAGTACGACTGTCGCTCGGTTTCATCCCCGTGACCTGTGTTAACCTGATCGCAGCGCTATATATCGGAGCCAGTTGTGAATATAAACCTTCCAGAGAACCATTGAAACCCACACAAAAAATTACTTCAAAATCGGTCCAGTAAATATTCTCTAAGGTCCAGCCGCTTTGAACTTTGAAGTGATACGCCGCCAAATTTTTTTGAAATTTTTTGATTTTTAATTATATTTTCTGGTCTGTACTGGCGTTGCGCAACTTACGATACGCTGCGTTTCTTCTGTCAGATCTATGTCGATCCAAAAACTGAAAGAGTTCTTTGCTTACTTCTTTGCTATGAAAAACGTTTATGAAAAAACGACTAAGTATTTTTTTGTATGAGGATTTCGAATGGAGTCGCGTGCTAGCGTACATTAAATGTAATATTATATACCTATATCTTATCTCCATGTTAGAGTAGGTACCTATGGTTTGTGGGAGTTTATTTAATATGCCATAACCACGAAGCCAGTCATAAACTCTGTAATTATGACTCAAGTCAAATATTGAATAATCGTGGTCAACTTATTTAATGTTAGACTATAGTACCTAATACTATTTTATGGCTTATATGGAAATAAACCATAAATAATGAAGATATTACAGCAGTATTTATAAATCTGTAGTTAAAATAAAAATAAATAAACAATGACGGGTTTTACACATATTATTGTCATCACAGATTGTCAATCATGTATTGTAGTGTAGAATATATTTATCATAGATATTTGAAGGGTGTTTTTATTTCTAAGGATCTCCAATCGACACAATGTTTACATTATAAACGACTTCGCACAAAAAATAAATAAATTAAATGTGTGACTTCGTACATATATTAAAAAATAAATAGGGTCAATTCGGCCACGTGGTCGAGTTCTTGTGGCCAAATTAACCAATTACTCTCTAAGTCTCTAGTCTCTGTCCCCAAGTTAAATTTCTTTTGTTTTACTGCTTATTCGTTTTCTTACTTGAATTTCCCAGAAATAATTCTTATATTACAAGGAAAATATATAAGCTAATTTAGTAGGTATACCTATACAAATTCATTGATGACACATATTTTCTGGCTCCATAACAAACCTAGAAGGTACTTGTTATACCAAGAAGACTATCCCATATATCTACAAGGAAAATTGGTATCACACGGATGACGGAAATGAGCGACAAAATTTGAATATTCTCGTGAATTCGTGATAGGTTTGTAAACGGGGATTTTTTGACAACCAACGCGTAGGTTTATGGTATTGGTTACTATAAGTATATTTGTCAAGACTTTTATTATACCGCTACCTATTGTAGACTTCAAGCGTAGCGCCACAGTATATACCTATTTATTGTGGTAGCGCTCTGGTATGTTATCGCCAAGTTGTAGACATCTCGTAGTAGATAATCTATTTCCTTCGTCTCATAGTCTATTTTCATAAAAACTAGTTTTATTATAATCGCAATTTTTTTACTTCTTCATTCTTTGCTATTTTTGATTCAGAAAACTGATAGTAAGGCCGGACAGTCCAATTGAAAGTTGTTGTATATTTTATGATGCAAATGATGCAATATTGGAGATTGTATACCTTTACTTTGTATTTTCAACATTTTTCATGTGACTTATAGCTTAATTTGGTAATTATAAGTGAATATATACCGTGACCACATCCGCATAACTTCACCGAAGTAACTAAATATTATGAGGAATACCTTTTCTAACCTTCGACTTAAAAAGAGGGGTGTTATATGTGTCTGTGTATCTGTGTGTCTGTCTGTGGCAACGTAGCTCCCAAACGGATGAAAAGATTTTTAGTTCTTTTTTATTTGAAAGTTAACTTGATCGATTAATTTTGGTCCTGATCTACGATTGAATGATGCTCGGGAACGAGAGACCAACTTGGTACTTAAAGTTATTTAATTAATAATGTTTTATTATATTTATGTGTAATAAAATTATGCATTTACATAACTTAATTACGCATAGGTATATATAATAAAATTTATTTTTAAACGTTAATGGTCGCGTTCTTAAGATGATTGAATATTTAAAACAAAAACTTGTTTACACCTAATTGTCTTGGTTTAATTTACAAGGTAGAAGAACAATCGATTACATTTCTGAGCATATATAAAAAAGACATTACATTGATAATTTTTCATGGGTCAAACTTAAACTTTTTTAATTGAAACTGTGGTGTATTATTAGGTATGTATGTACCTACTACCCATTGTCAATTTGATACAATTGGGTTTTGAACGGATTGGAGATAATTCCGTTGTTTTTAAAAGGCCTCTTGTACCTTATTAGTTTGTGTAAGAGCACTGCTCGAATTTCGGTGGTCTATGCTATTCACACGGAAATGTCGCGATTTAAAAAAAAAAATGCTGATATTCTTTCTTTCTTCCATGGTGACGTTCACTTATTTTTTTATTTGAGGATTAGAGAAATGAAATAAAGTTAGTTTAAACGATTAGATTCTAAACTCAATTCTGTGCAAATTAATTATATACCTATAAGACCTACAGTCACAAGAAAATTTATGTGTGCATGTAGGCAGAGGAAATTAAATTATTTTTCTTTAAAAGTGAATGCCTAAAATAATGAGTTTCATCACAAGTTTTTGATATCAATAACTCCTGTTTTTTAATGTAATAATTTTATTTCGTAATGACGAATTATATTCTCCGCGGATTTAAAATATTTAATAAAATTAAAAGTTTTTGTATTGTGGGCATTGTCAAAGTCACCATAGCAACCAATTAACATATGCAGCAGTAGGTAACGCTCGTCTATCTCAAACCTAACAAGGTGAATTTGACAAATTTTAGAGTGAATTACAAAACTTTAATAAGTCATCATAACATTGTTCACTTCATTAAAAAGAACTTAAATCATACTTAAGATTTAGACATATTTCATTGTGTCCCAATTCTGAATAAGATTGCTAAAGTCATTAAATCTCTTAGTCACTTGGGCAATATCTTTTGAGGTGAAGTTTGTAAAATATTTAACAAACTTATTACCTACCTTACTTATTTATACCTTATACTTACTTACTTATAACTTATACCTTATATGTATACCTATTTAGTTTAACATTTGAAATACGCGTTTTTTTTGAGTTGGAATTTGAAATTATCTACATGTTAACATATTTTGCTCGTCTCTGTACCTACATCTCGGACACCTACTTTGATGACACTTTTAATTAATAAATAATTATCTTTAGTCATGTCAAGACTGGTCGTTAACTAGAATGAGTAACACGAAAATGAATAATTAATTATTTGCTTAATATTGTTTGATGAATAACTGATGACTATAAATAAGCCACGTTAAGAAAAATAGATGATTGGAGGTAATAAGGCATTTATTACCAGCCAATGCTAAAGAAATGCTAAATGGTACCTATCAATGCCATAGGATATCTAATTAAAGTTTTTGTATCGACTTCTCCGGGTCATGTTAGTTCTATGTATGTTCTAACTTACATTTTATATTATGGTTTTATAATAGTATCTGTACAGGAAATTTCCAAGGGGTGGGGGAATTTTAAAGAATGGTTTTGATTATGATCCTGAATAATATCTATCTTTTACATATTTCAATCCTAAATTCAAGTTGAAAATTTACCTTCCCATACCAACTGCACTATTCTAAGTTGCTGAACTATATGGAAAGGGTCATAAGTATAGATTAATATAAGTAAAAGTTATTGTTCAGGATTATGGCCAGTCATCCAGTCACCCCTTAAAAAAAATATCCTGTGGCAAACACAAAATAGTTCAATAGGTAGGTACCATTTTCCCTTCTGTTTGTAAATCTAATTTTTTATTTCTTTTTTGTAATTGACGAGCTTTATTACAAGTAGGATATGAACCTGCGACGTCAATTTTGCCGATATTCAGCTATTCGTAATTCCGCACACACTATCCTAATATGTACTTATCTAATTCTTCTTGTAATCGATTTTTATATGGATTAGCATTCAACATACGCCTTTTAGAAAGCGAAGGTTGCCTAATATTATCCTAATTCACTTCACTTTCTCCTTGTCCGAGACAGTTTACGAGTAATAGGCTGATTGTGCCAGTAGAGTTAGCAATGTCAACACACAATTAATATTTATAACGCTTTTTCATAATATCTTCGTGCGCCAATTCTGATACTATAATTACAATTACATTTAAGTAGTAAGGTTTTTGGGACTGCCCGCCACCTGAAACAAGGAGCTTCGTATAATTTACGAGCCGATTTCGCCACTAACACTAAACGCGATCAATTTAAGTTAAACTCGGTTCGAGCGTTTAACTGAGTTCAGAAATGCAGTTTACATAGGGTTGAACTTAGTTTTATTAAACTCGGTTTTTAAAGTCAATGGTGAAATTGGGCCTACGATAGCACTTCACTTAAGGTAAGTTCAAAGAATATAACAAGTTTCTCAAGTCTTTAGTTTATTAAGTCAATGACCGTTGACCGTTGAATTACTGACCAGGATGCCATCCTCCTCACACCTACATGTAATATTTTTCACTTCGGTGTTGATTTATAGGTAATAATGACATAATAATTATTTTTTGTTCTCTGCGTAAATTATGAAAATGTATGCAAACGTAATAAATAGTGTAATTATTAATAAATAAATTATTGTAATAAAAAAAATAGTACATCCCTAAGTTACAAATCTTTTTGAAATCCATTTGAGGTTATAAAACTTACTTATTTCTCTATAAGGACAACTTTGAGATACATTAGCGGCAATTTTATATGTGACATTATGTAAATAATTCAAATTAGTCTAGTGTAAAACATGTCATTGGAAACGAAGGCAGACAAGTAAGGCTACCTTTAATTGGCAATTATTAAGATATATGATATGATTTATTTATTTGTTATTTATTGCGGATTTGACCAAAGAATAACATGGATATACAATTTCCTTTTTATCTCTATTATTTCGGGAAATAAGTAAACAATTAGGTATTAGAGGTATACCTTTTACAGCCCCTAAGTCAACGCGAACAGAGGTGATCTATTGTGACGCCCACAAAAGATAGCAAATCTCCAAATTTCAAACCCATTATTAAATCGACTAAGGTCCTGGGAAACGACGTAATCTCTTGTGGAGACATTAAGTGGTCAGTATCGTATGTGATATCAGGGGTCTAAAACATTTTGAATCGATGGACATCAGAAAGGAAGACCACGCAGCGAAAAGCGTGGGACCCCTACAGCCACGTGGGCCGATTTCCCGGGAAAGGTAGCTGGTTGCGGAAGGTTGAGTACCAGATGTTGTCTGTTGTGGTGATTGCTTCAAAAACCTATGTTAATTAATTAATTGGTTACCTAAGGAATGGACCTAAAATCACTTGCATAATTCCGCGATTTTTTCCTGAGTGGTTATAAAAAAGTGAGTGTCATTTTGAAATGAGAGGCTTCCCTGTCCATAACTAACTTGATAAAAGCAGAATTTTACGATACAAATATTTGGTAAGTAGTTAATCATCGTGCATCAGAGCGCGATAGCACCTATAATTGATTGTGAGGTATATTTATTAGCTTATATTGTATTTTAAATTACTACAACAAACATAATGCCACAACCGTAGATAGTATGTGGGCGGATTTATAATATCTACTATAAGTTATTTACAAGTAGGTATTTTGATACCTGTTCAATAAGTGTAATTTTATGTTCAGTCTGATGTTCGTTACAAATACATAGTGCGTTCTATTGCTGTGTTGTTTGCGCAATTTGCGTCTTAGCATTGCTAGACGCGTGTGACATTGAATTTACGCATATTTCGTAGCCGACCCTCTGGCCAATAACACATGATCTAACCATGTGAACCACTTAAAAACAATGTTTATCCCACCAAAAACAGACTTGTAAAAAATCTGGCCAATTTTTAAACATGACCTGTTACGTATTCGGAAAAAAAGCTAGGTAAGTGGTCGGTTGATTTAGGAAAGATAAAGATAGTGTGAATTTTATAGTTTTCTTGTGCGAAATCTGCAATAAACTTTTTTTTTGTTTACGGGGGGAAACCTTCAAAAAGCACCCGGCCTCCAGGAGAAGAGACCGCGCCACAGATAGCATCCGCTGACCTGTGTGGTCCCGTCGTCAGTTATATCTTCACCACCACTTGTGTGCTGGCTGATGTATATAATTTAATGTTTTATTGTTTACATTTATTACATTATTCTTCAATTCTTGATAAAACTAACTTTTATATTGTCAATATTACCTAAAACAAAAGAAAGTGATATTTATGACTTTATATATTTTTTTTATTGTTAAAGATTTTATATTTATTCTGAGATTAAATATAATAAAATGAGACATTAAATGGACACTAACTTTTAAATTAGCCCTGTACCATAGCTAACCTGACTGGGTTCGGAAAAGGGCACAATCCGATCAATACGGTTCGCGTAAACGATGCACAGTGTATGCGCAGACATTTTGCGAGAACTTGGCCCTGCGCTCTATGAGCACTTAGATCTCATAACATCTGTTTTCACAAGTATTTTATTAACAAATTTGCACATGATGATCATTTTTGGCTAATGTGTGTGAATGTGAACAACTTAATATTCCCAACTCCATTCCACCATTCAGCTTCAGGTTTTGAGATGAGCATTAAGTAGACTAATTATAACAAAAGTCGCAAAGGAACATATGCCTAAAACCTTGGCTTAGGCATGGCTTGGCTTACGGTACCTATAGTACGTAATATACATTTGCTTACTTTATCGTGACTTAAATAATATCACAGCTACCCGTTCCATTATTAAATCGCGGTATACGGATACTAAGAAAACTAGACAAATTGTATCTGTACTAGTTATGCAAATTCCCGTGAATCGTTTGTTAATGACCGGTGCGACGCGGGCGCACCGCGCTTACCTTAACGACTGCTTGACATGACGGGTGACATGACGTTCGCGCAAACATGCAATTAGAAGTAAAGCTACTTTATAAGTTTGAGTTTGTTTTTAAAGCGCGTGGTTGTATAATTTTTTTTAAAACGGTTTTACTTAGCTTGACCTGTTTATTATCTGGTTCAAATTTAGTAATCGATATTTCACCCCCTTTCTGTTGACAGATTGATCTGATATTTGGTACACAGCATTAGTTTTAATGACAAAACCGTTTACGTAAAAAAAAAATTGCTTATATTATTGTAATATTTGTAATAATTAATCATGTTTCTTCTTTTCAGTAAAATGGTACCAGAGCGGTATGTTATCAATTTCCTGAAACTTCACTTGCATAATTGAGTGAGAGCCTTGTTTCTTGTGCATCCCAGCGGCACGTAACAATGGATTTCCTTTTGTGTCTCATTTCTCGATCTTAGAATATATTAAGCATCCTTGTCTGATAATTATCTTTTTCTCTATATATTTTATTCACTGATATAGAGATGACAATATATTTCTTTGTCTAATCAAAGTTGTTGCTCTCTGAGAAATTACCTAAACTTGTAACCCTTTTTTCGTTAATTCCGATATTTTCACTTTTTAATATTGCTATGCTATGCAGGTGAAGGAATGTATGTATATCGTAAGCACAATGTACTAATGTAGAGCTGAATCTGTCGTGCTGAACAACAACTCAAGAGTATATCTATACTAAAACATTATGCTACAAAGATTATCAGCGAGCAGCGTTTTTCGATTGCATCGATGCTGCATCACATTTTGTCGACCTGCGTTTGAGCAAGGGTATCAAATTGCGAAGTTTAATAAATTGTCTAAAAGGTTCTAAGCGATAATTTAGTATCCACCTACTGTATCGCTGCCTCTGATGCATAAATCGAAATCATAAGTAATATTATAAAGTATTATAAACAGGAAATATTAGATGTTTTGTAGTTTATTTGTAATAAAATCAAAAAATAGTTAACTATTAAAAAAACTTCTTGCACCTGTTAGAAGCTACATTTTCAGAGAATAACAATTTGAGATCTATGATTAATACAATTATCATCGAATACTGATTGTGATTACCGACATGATACAAAAAATAATAATAGATCATCTCTATTTACATAGGTGTTGCTATAACCTAATCCATGACATAACCTACACCATAACCAGAGACAGCGATTATAAGTCCAAGCGTACTCCATAGCCATTGCAGTTCGTAGCTACACTTGACAGTTGGAGGTAACGTTGTAACTGGTTCATTTGTATGGCAGTCACGTACACGTCGTTAATTTAACACTGTTAAAACCAACATTTTGAAACTATATAATGGTTTTACGACGGCTGGTACACCCAAATTAACTCGTAAAAATGATAAAATTACCATTTCGTGCGAAACTCGATAGCATTTTCGTTTTAGAAGTACCTTTGTCGGCTCTACGAAGCAATAAATGCGAAACTAAAACGAGCTTAACTCCGTGATAAAACGATTCATATTGTGACTGGAATATAAACTGTCTGACATCTGAATTGAGATTTGCCTGCAGTAAAGTCACAAGCAAAAATATGTGGACATGTAGAGTTTTACAAAAGCTAATTCAAGAAAAAATGCTATTTAAAAGATACGTATTAATACATATATGGTAACAATAGATATGAAACAACATTTGAGTTGTAGGTATATTTATTTATAAACTCAACCTGTATTAATGAAAAGAATCACTTAAATTCTGCTACTCGTACAATTATCTAAGGCTTAGATCTATAGAGCGTTCTCTATTTTAGCCATGGGCCTTAGCTTAGACTTGTCGTAAGTAAAACTTGTAAAAGTATAACTATAACTTACTAATATATAACTTAATATACCAAAATTAAAAATTTTAAAAGCCTCCGTTTTTAATTTTTTTAATCTAAGAACATACTCGATCAAGTTAAATCGGTTTTCAAATATAAATCGGTTCATCCATATGAGAGCTACGACACTACAGACAGACACACAGATACACACCCTCACATACACGTCAAACTTATAACACCCCTCTTTTTGCGTCGGGGGTCAAAAATAGAAATTCATTGATTGTTCGAAGTCTCGACGACTTACCAATACCTAACCAATCAAATCTTTTGACTTAACTTAGACTTTACTTAGTACGCACTTAGCCCAATTTTC
Organism: Protodeltote pygarga; assembly: GCA_936450705.2. Lineage (NCBI taxonomy): Eukaryota > Metazoa > Arthropoda > Insecta > Lepidoptera > Noctuidae > Protodeltote > Protodeltote pygarga. Next base: position 8,943,376 of record OW388257.2, on the reverse strand, counting down.
ATATTATTTGTAAACACTGATCTTGCGTGTAAGGTCTAAGGAAAGTCAAATTACACTCTATAGGTCAGTTTAAGATCCTTGCTAGATCTCATTTAAATAAAAACTATTTGCTCTAGACAACCTTTTCCACAATAGAACAAGCTAATTACCGGTCATTATAACAAGGGCGGTTAATTAATAAAAGCATGAAGGTTGACACAAGATCACCGATCACTCGGCAAGTGACATTGATAAGTCAATATTTCTCTTCACACTAAAATCACCTTTAATGTAGAGAAACCTATAAATTATGATAACTTCCTCGATCGATAAAGTGTTCAAATGTAAAACTAAATTGTCAATATTAAGGACATGGACAGGATTCGGTTCAAAATTTAAAGTTCTTATCTACGTATTTCATTATAAAAACATTTATTCAATTAAATACAATAGTTTACTACGAACATTAAAATACAACTAATACTAAAACTAAAAATAAAATAAAAGGACAAAAATTTTATCTAAAAGACAGCTTCCAGCGAGCAATGTCCCCAAAACGCTGGCTGCATTGCCACGTTGCCTATTTTATTTTTCACATTTGATTAGTTATATTTTAGTATTTGATATATTTTCAATAACTCTACACAATATTTAGAGAAAAGGGAGGTGTTATAAGAGTTAGAGTCGCGATTTGGGGCACTCTGGTTGTCCTCAATAACCAAGTTCCCTAAGCGCCCTTCCTATCGATTAGGCCCCTTAATATAATGTAGTAATATTAAAGTAATGAGGGTTTACAATTATTTAATCACATAATTTAAAACTGCATCACTTGGACCTAGGAACATAATACTCCAAGAGTGACGTAGACTTAATACTTTTAAACACCCTGTCAATACAAGCGTCAGTATTCCTTTGTTCAAAGTTCAGTGTAATATCATAATATAGTGTATACCTACATCATGCAGTAGAATCGAATCAGAATCAGAATAGAATCATGCGGAAGAAAGCTTGTCCTGCAGAGCTGCTCGTGATACTGTAGAATTTATCCATCGCACATAGAGCGATCACTCATAAAAGTGAGATAGTGATGAGATAAGTGCTGTAAAATTAATGCACAGGACTCAACATCTCACTGACAATTGCTAATGCCTTTTGCGCACTGATTATAAGAAGTTTGGATTCTGAAAGCGGAAACTATATTTGTGTAGATAATTACAAACCCACCGTAAGGCCGGTTGGTTTCAGCTAGCTTTGAGAAAAATCATCAATATATCATTTTACTCATCTAGCTGGTGGAAAATGTATATTACCTACAGATACAGATAGACATTATTTATCTTGTTACAAACGTTGTGAAACAGGGCATTATTACAAGCTACAAATCGGACGGTGAGGTATGATGATTATCGCGCAATGATCGTTGAGTTAGATCCAGCACGTCTCATAAGCTACTGAACTGGATTGATCAGCAAGGTTAACCAAGGTGGTCATGGACAGTAGGTAAATAAGTCTCTCCTAGCACGTCTAACAGTCGGCCCTGCCTGTCATTTATATATATTTTTTTAATAAATCAAATAATATGCAGGATTGTAGATACTGCCCCTGTACAGTTAAGTAAAAAAACATACAATTGAATTGAGAACCTCCTCCTATTTTGACTAAAAATACTAATTGATTTATGCTATCAACCAAATTATTATTATTAAAGGATAAACTTTTTTGGAGTATAGCTTGGTTCGATCGATTCACTTGCTCATAAGCTACCGGCAAGTATAGTCTGAAATTATAAAATTTTTGCTTGATAAATTAATCCTATCAATCATCATAAATTGGGGACTTCTACCGTTGTGGGTTGAAATCGCGCCTGCGCCAATTTTTACAGTTACCTACATGAACGTAATTTGCTATTAAAATTACATAGGCGTTAATGTACATAGAAATTTCTATGGTTTTCACAGAGTTAACGCAGTAAAAGAAGTTTTTACTTGGTTGCTCGATAGCATACCCTTACCAGTCTGCACCGACTTTCAGTTCCTCGGTCCACTCTTAAATAAAGAAAGAGAGAAATTTAAAAAACCATGAGAAGACCTGTTGTCTTGCATGGATGTGTGGACAAATGTTACAAACCAGAAAGGGATTAATTTGTTGACTGTAGTGTAGACCCTTAACAGGAGGGGGTTCCGGGAGTCCCCTTATTAAAAAAAGCCCAATATATTTTAATACTTGCCAATAAGTTATAGTGCGAGCGCTATCAGTAAAAAATCAGGCGCAAAGCTGATGACTTGCTGACCTTTTTTTGTTGCCCCCTCCAAAACTAACTTCAATTTTGGTGACACTCTTGTTTGGCGCCCAGTACAATCGCATCGCTTACACGACCCAAGGATCGCCACTGGGAGTGACTTATATATCCAACAGTGGACTTAATGATAGAGTAAAATTATAAGAATACATTTAAAAAATAATATTAGCGCCTGCGTTCCGTGAATAGCATCAGTTACAGTTGCGATTATTTGCTTTGACTTGGCTGTTAGTGTTTACAACATGTTAAAATGAAATAAAATATGAATACAGTTTCTAGCGAAATCAAATAACTGTTACATTATATTTACTATAATTATGTTCTAAAATAACAGGTATTAATATTATTCTGCTTGGCCGTCAGTTGACATAAGTATTTTAACGCCTAAGTTGAGGCATTACTGATTGAACACAACAGTCGCGAGTTGCGATACTATTTTATTTTCGTAAGGCACTTGAGGAGTTAATTAAAAATAGGTAAGTATTTCTTTTAAGGAACGTGACGTCTCCAGTAGTTCAATTAGTCTTAGCATTAGGTACCTACTTAGAATTATTTAAATTACTGTTTCTATAGGTACTCCTGTACAAGCAAGGAAGTAGAGCTGATTTATTAAGTCATTCTTAGAAAGGCGAACCGTATGAGGGGCATATTCTGATGGCATTATTTCCTACTTTATCTCGTGACAAATATGTCACGAGATAAAGTAGGAAATAATGCCATCAGAATATGCCCCTTAATAAAGGGGCTCACGGCCAGATAGTTACCGCTTACTTACATCAATCGATCTTCATTGGCGTGTAACTGTTCTTTAACACTCACTACGATTTGTGTAGTCTTTGGTTTAGGTTAGGTTAGTAACGATTATTAGGTAATAAGTAGTAAGTAGTTCACTCAATGTAAAATGTGTGATTTTTATTATACATGATTTGATGATACGATTGGAGTAGCGGTTAAGCTATTCACTTTCTGTGCTTGGTGTAGCGTGTTCGATTCCCGCACTTGATAAATATGTGTACTTACAAGTATGCAGGACGTTAGTGCATTGTGAATTATATGTGTGAAACTGCACTCACGGTACCTAGGTACAGGAAAAAAAACAGTGAGAGGCGACTTTTAAAAAAAATATAGAATACTTAGTCTTTGGGACAATGTGAAGGTAAGGAGGAGTCATTATACATTTAGAGCGGTCATTGTAGAGATCTTTGGGTGATGCGTTTGATCAACATTTCTCTGATCGATTCTTCTAACGTGCCAAGCACATACCGCCTGATGGTAGGCGGCTACCGTAATCTACAAAAGCTTGCGACGTCGACGCCAGGGTTAATAGTGCATTGCCGATTCTGTGAAGGGGAGGGGAGATTAAGGAAGAGGGGTAATGGAAGTGGGGGTTGATCTATAATCTCACTGAGCGAACTAAACACAACATTACGAATATATGCAGTGAGTGGTATTACTCTGGTCGGGCACGAGCCCATTCTTGGTAATGGCTCTATCACAGTCATATGATATGTTGCACTATGTCAGATTAGTGGTCATTTTGTCAAAATTACGTAAGTAACTCTGTTTATAGCACCTGAATGTACAACCAATTGTTATTGAGTAACAATTAAATAGATACCGATTTATCGCTTAACGTTTACTGTACTAATTGACATAAATTATGAAAAATGACGATGACACGTGAAGATAGAATAGAATATTTATTTAAAATTCAAGGATTACAAAATAGAATAATCGATATATAGAATAATCGTACTGATAGTAATCGAATTTAATTGTTTCATAATGAAATCCTACTGCGGCATGTAAATAATCAAAATAGATAATCTTTAAAACAATAATAAAATCAGTTATTAATCTTTAGATTGGAAAACATTTTCATTATAATATCAATATGGGTCAAGAATTATGTATTTCGCAATTATTTTTCATTTAATTCAATGGATTTACAACTTACGAACTTACATGCCTTTACCATATATACATAATCTTTACTATAAATGCATGTTATAAAATTTTTATTATGATTTAACATAATAAAAAACAACTATTTTAAAACAGATCGAATCGCGCATATTTATTTCAAATAGGTATATCATTGTAATGTCTGCTTTTTACGAGAACTACACAAAATAAAAAATCTATTATAATACGGATCTTATTGCTTATTTTGAATTTCTCCTGAGACGTATCGATCAATCGTCGATTAGTGATTCTGTTCTGCGAGTGCTGTAATGTATTTGAAACAAGTTAAGCATTTTAAAATTTGCGGACATTGTATTTTTCAGGTTACCTAACTCTGCAAAAATTACGCTAAAGATGTCTTACTTTGACTTCATTAAATTTACATATAAAAGATTAGTTAGATTTAAATTGCTTATTAGTCTCGTGGATTATAGTTAATGTACCTATTTATAAAATGTAAAAAATAATAATTTAATAATTACATTTAGCACATTCGTAGCGGGCCAGCTGAAAATCAGCGCTGAGTAAATTGATGGGAGAGAGGAGGGTGGAGGGAGGATATCAGGGGGTAAAATGGATCAAAGCGAATTTTTATGGGAAATTGAAGACGAGAAACATAACTTTCAGTAAAAAATTAAGAAGTACCTACGTGTTTTAGTTTTTTTTAAATCTTGCCCTAAGGAGGTAAGGAAGTGAAGTTTTGTTTGGGAAACCCATCACGTTTGATGTTAGGGACGTGAAAATTCGTATTTAGCCAATACTACTAATTGAATCAACTTTTTTTAAAATGAGGGGAAAAAGAGGTGAAAGATTTTTTAAGAACCGTTATTTTTGAAGACGTGAAACTTGGTGTTTAGTTTAGGGGTTAAAAATTAAGAAGTGTACTGGTGTACATGTTTCAGCTTTAAAAGTAATATATTTCCTAAAGGGGGTATAACAGGGGTAAAAAAAATGGTATTAAGCTTATCTGAACAAAAGTAAAAAATGCCCAATGTGACTTTTTTAAAACACTAAATTCTACAGGTACCTGTACGTACGTATTAAAAATACCTTAATTAACTTAACTTACTTAGTGACAAATGAATCTTCAGTTTTCCGTGTTATTTACCTATGCAGCAACTGTCGTTGTCTATTCTAGTCTCTAATAATAATTACCTCGTTCTAAATTGTGTCGTATTAAAAAAAGACGTCTAAGCAGACGTAAAGAGGTAATATTTTGTACACTTAATTTACACATGTTAATAATATAATTACACATTCGGTTACCTATTGTATTAGGTCTAAGTGGTAAAGCAACCATCATTTTGAGCAAATTGTTCCCATTATTTAATACAATAGCAATATCCTCTTATGATGTTATTTGTAGTGGTGGCTAATAACACCGAAAGTGGATGTATGATGTCACTATATGTCAATACTAGAGTTCTAAATATCACAGTATGTTGAATTATTATTGTATAATTAGGTATGTCGTTTTTTCTTAGTTAGGACCTCGAAAATAATAAAAAGCTATTAATATCATCATACTTACCTAATTGTTAATTGTTATCGAAAAAATATTTGTTTTAAGATAGTATACTTATAAGAAAGTGAAAATGATTTTTATCCAGGAAAAGTTATAATAAAACGAAAAAGTTAAAATAAACTAGTTCAATATAATTAGTACACGAAACTTATTTTTGTAGTTTGTAAATAGCATTTTAGAAGTTCTTTTACGAGCTTGCTATAACCAAATTATTATACCACAGTATAATAATCTATATCTAACAGTGTATCATTACGAACATTTAAATTAGTTATCACCATTTTAGGATATTAGCAGGCAGATAATGTTCATGGTTTATTTAAGAAAAAAATACATGTTTTAAAACATAACAATTATTTTATTAAACTTATCTACTATATTATTACTAATATATACAAGTGATCACTATCACTCACAGACTACAGACAGAGAGAAAACAGATTATTTTCTATTATTTCTAAATAGAGTCGACAATGAATATGAATTTTCGTAGTTATCGGAGACTTGGTGACCTGACATATAATTTTCATTGACTTGGTGACTTGACATATAATTATCATTGACTTGGTGACCTGACATAAAAGTATCGTTTACTTTTGTCGTCGTATCAGTAACATCATCAATGAAATCAATATTAACACTTAGTAAATCGGACAGTGAGAAATTTGCGAATTTTTTTAACCAGTCCATTTTTAATTGCAATAATATATTTTTCACATATTTGCAAGCTTCAAAAAACATCTCTTTTAGCATTTCTTTGAATTGTTTTTTTATTGCGAACAAGAATGCGCTGCTACCTAAGTTCTGTGGTACTTCTGGGTCAAGTGAAAACTCTTCTTCTTCAGGGTTACTGGAGTCTGCTGACCTTGTAAAAACGGTGTGAGCCGACATTACAATAAATATAACAACAATGATATCACGCAGCATCTGAAAATAAATAAAAAATGTCTCAAATATTTCTACTTCTAAGATTTCTTTACAGACAAATGTGTCATGGATTTTTCTCATTATAATATAAACAGACCGAAGCAATTGAGTTGGTACGACTGCTAAAGAAAATATTTGATTTTAAAATTATTTAAAAAATATGACTTTTTACGTATGATTCTTGATTAACACGTACTATGGCAATATTATTCAGGGTAGGTACTTAGTTGCAGTATATGCAAACATTATTAACGGTTCTATCTGATGGCAAGATAAGGTTCTCTACGTGCTACTCTACTCTACGTGCTAACGAGACATGTTTTTGACATGCGACGATATCACTGACATTTTTTTAAAAAAGATTACAAATGAGTTAAGCTTCAAACATTATTACATAAAATACTGGTTCTTGCACCCGACAAAACTTTAACTTTAATATAAGTAGCCGATAACCTAAAATGACACAAAAATATTATTTCTAATGATACTGGTAAGTTCCTAAAATTAACGCGAATTAGCGCGTTCAAAAGTTCAAACATACAAACTCAATTTTACCTACTATTTTACCTATACCATTTTTAGAGCAATAGGTATAACCCTAAATTACGACGGCCAAAATGCATGACGTGATTTGGCGTTGCAAACATAAAACAAAATTAATGTCTGTGGTTTATTCCAAAATAAAACCACAAACAAGGAAAGTTGGTCACTAAGTTAAAACTTCAACAACAACATATAAATATACGTTGGTAGAATTTGTTAAGTACCAAAAAAGGTACCGTAAAATATAGAAACCATTGATAAAATTGTTTATCCAATCAAATTGTAAATAAATATTCTCGAAAACCAATGAATTTTTTGTTGCACTCTTTTCATTAAAGTAAAGAGAACTTTTGCAAATGAAAAAAAAAATATACAAGAAATTATTTTTGGTATATTTTTTTAGGATAATCTTAATATTCCATTGATAAGACTTTGACGTTAACATGCAATAGAACAAGAATTTTGGTAGGTACTTACTTTTGAATGTGGCTCGAATCCCAATTTAAATTTAAATATTTCAAGTGATTCTTGTGGTCGTCCCTGATCGTCGTCGAATATATTATATAGGTAGCTAGGGTTGAGTTGCACCTTATATTAAAAACTAAAATCCCTTAATTAAATGTCGCATCATTTATCTAATGATTCATTAAGTCATCATCCTAATTACGATGTTTAATTCATTTGCCGCGACTCTATTTTAATTATACGGGGTGCTATTTTTTGATAAGTAATGGTTTACAAGGAAAATCAGTTAATAGTTTCTATTTACTTAATTATTTGGAACGACGACGCTAGACGGCATCGGTGCATGCTTTTTAAAACAAAACACACTCGTATCTAAGTTCAGTCAGTCAGCACTACGAAAAAGTCCCGCAAATTCGGCGCCTGAGCCTATGAAATGTTTTACAAAACTTGTCAAACATAAAGTTCTATATTTTGTGAAAAAAAATGATGATCTGAGATGGTTGATTGTGGAAGAGAATTTCGATAGCACGCTAGAGTTACGAATTGCTTAGTGAAAGAGCATCTGGTAGGTTTGCAGGTTAAAATCCTGCGCGTAATCCATTTTTTCTTTCTAATTTAGTTTTTGAATCTATTGCATAAATGCTTTAAAAAAATGTTTATATAAGAAAAGCCTATACAACCACCAAACAGAAAGTGTAGCACGTGTTTATTACTCTAACAAGCAAACATATTCTCTTTAGTACTAAAAGTATGTGAGTCGCCTAGATTGCACTGCATTACCATGTATTCATACTATCATAATTGTATAGTTTGAAAATAAACACGCTTTGAGATTTTTGCCTTATATTAGACGAAAAATATCCAAAAAAGATTTGCATTAACCTTTGTACGGCTGACTTTTATTGGTTTTTGTTATTCTCAATTCCAATTTCATTGTGAGTCGCAAGGGCAGCAGCTTTGCATAAAGGTCTTGCTATTTGTTCTAAAAGTGGTTTTCTTTTTATAATACGGTGCCTCTCCACTACTAATGATTGGCTATCAGCTCCGCATGTTCTCCTGTGTTCTTCCGACAAGAGCCAGATGAAACGGCTTTTCTACGCTGTCGGTTTCAGTCTACTCATTTATTCTTTTTCCTTACGTGTCGCTCCCTACTTCTTAATTCAGTCTGAAAAAGCAATTAGAAAAATTAATCGCGTTCTTAAAAATGTCTTACGATTTCGGTGAAATTATAATATAGAGGTTTACGGCGGGGAAAATAAAGAGCTGAGAAAATACGAGTATATGTATAGCTGGGTCTAATATTCTTTTTTTCCTTGTTTCCAAGTTTTTCATGTGGCTTCGGTCGCCTAGTTGGTTAAAATTTTAATACGCCTTTGATTTCGAAAAGTCAGTGGTCTTGGACCTTGGGATCTAATCTGCAAACAAAAACTTTGTAGTAGGACAACGGTCCAACCCACCAGACTTTCACTACTACAGCCTCCTGTGACCAGGGCCTAATAAATATAACTATCAAAATATGTGATGCACCTCTGCTTCCCTTCAAAAAAATATAGGCTTGATGTTGTTTGCTACGATAAAATTAATAAGCAGTTAATATGCGATACGCTTTAATGATCTATGACAGTATATTCCTGTATCTTGTGTGCATCATCTCGTTCTATCAATTCAAACATCAATTAAAGCGATATGTAACGCACGTCTAATTAATATTGTGCATGTAGGTTTGTTTACACACAGACAGTGGGTTCTTGTGATAGTATTATTCGAATGTTAATGAGATAATCCTCGTGTGTGATTTGTACCGAGCGTGGCAATGAGATCGGCGCGCGCGCCGGTCGCTCGGTGGCTGCGTTTACCACGACGCTTCAGTCTGATAATGTATCAGCTCGTAGCGAGCCGGCTACGTGAACATTAAACAAAACATTTTCAACAATATCGTAACAACAATTCACATAGAACTTTAAATTTTAGTTCTTATGTACATTAATTCATTAATGTTGCAATCAAAGAGGTTTGATTTATAGACTGTTAAAGGAAGTGTTAATTATATATGGGCGACGTAAATAAAGTTAATACATTCAACGACATTATGAGAAAGTGTTTCAAGATGGGTCTTTTTAAAAGTGAGTATTGAATTATTGATGTTTTACAAGAATTACGAATTCAGCCATAAACACTGCGTATTAAAAACCTTTTTTAAAAAATATAAAATTTCGCTACAAATCGCCATAATTTTACCAAAACCCTTAAAGAACGAAGTGCGAACTCTAAATTACGTCAAAAATGTTTAAACATTTTATAAGATCAGGGCGCACGCGCACTAATGACAAATTAACTAAACATATTTTAAAGCACCCGCATTTCCTTACAATTCCTTAATTGTTTTAGAAGTGCGATGAAGCGATAAATCGGCGCGCGTTTCTACTTACCTTACCTTACCTATAGAGATAAAAGTAAGGCTCATAAAATAATGTAGATAACAACATTTTATAAAAGAATAAATTCACTTCCCTTCCATTTGAAATGGGCATGATAAAATTTGTTGTTGGTAAGATATTACTATTTTTACCTACATTACTTTTCGATTTATAACTAATAAGGTGCAAAAACATAACATTTTGCCTGCAACCCCTGAAATAATTGTTAAATCGCAAGCTTAGTATTAGTTATTTAAAAAAAAGTTTCGCTAAATACCACAGTAACAAAATAAAATCAAGAGTCTACAAAAATAAAATCAATATAAAAGTTGACTTGAAAAAATTATTTACTAGTCAATTCAAAAACTATAAATAATTTTAATCATTGAAATAATGAGGACATTTTTTTTCAAATGTATTTAATTTTTGACTCTTGTCTATAACTGCCTACAATTATTTTTTTTCCATTTAATAGCGATTCATATTGGTTATGGCGAATATTAATATTATATTGTTAATTAATTAATGGTTATTCATATTGGAATCGCGGCGTTAGGTAAAGACCAGAGTTTGCAATAACTTTAAGCATAAAGGTAGTTGCTAGACCGGCACACTACCGACCCATTTTCTTTAGTTGACTATTACGGCTGTTTTATGCAATCGTTGTTGTCCGGTGGTATTAGGCCTTTCGTCACTTTAATATAGCATGTAATTATAAAGATACTGTTTTCAACCTTTGTTGTTTCATAAAGGAAATCTATAAAACATCGAATTAATTTTGCAGCTGCTGATATAAGCGTAGGTAAACGTTTTATGCCACTTTGATGGCCGAATGTAGTAATCCTACTAATATTACCTATAAATGTGAATGTTTGTGAGGATGTATGGATGGATGGATGTTTGTTACTCTTTCATTAAAAATTACTGAACGAAAGAAAGAAAGAATTTTATTTCAGCCTTACACAATTACCAAAGAAATATGACGATGTGTGAAATAAATAAAAAGAATAGTAACTGCGCAGACCAAAAAAGGTATCTCAGCACTCGTATCTCAGCATCAAATGCTGTGGTCGTACAACCACAGCGCTGGTCTTCCGATAGGACCTAGGTGGCTCCACGAGCAGTTACGGCATTATGCAACTCTAAAAAACATAAAAAGTAATAATAAAAAAAAGAAAGAGTCCGCAAACATTTTTTGCGGACTTTTTACGGATATCTTATACAAAGAAGACTGAAGCTATAATTACTATACTTTGTCCGTATCATAATTTTCGCCAATCAATCAAGTCTACATTGTGCAGCACCTATTCCACCGATTAATAATAAAAACAAAATCCAGTGGTCATAACATCTGCTCGTCTAAGCTCGTAATTACAGCTGAACATAGAAAACTTCTCACCGATATTAGTTACCATACTTACCACATATATTGGCTTTTATAAATATTGCCGGTACACTTGTATTTAGAAACAAGATAGTTAGGCCTTTTTACTATTCGTGTCACGTAGGTACATCAATGTTAAAGAGTTCAAAGAGTTAAAGGTTGAAATTCATTGCTTTGAATTTTTTTGTTATATTCTGCATGTACTTACTGTATTACGAAAGAATGTATTTGGTCATTTATGAAATATATTGTAAAAATTGTTATTGGTTTAAATATAAAATCAATGGTATGCGTTAGAGATTAGCGAACTTTACACCATATCATTGATTTTACGTGTAAAATGCACAAGAGACATGATCAAATTGTCCGATAACGATCAATTAGCTTAGAATTGTTTTAAAATTATACATACCTATAGTTTCATTTATTAAGTTGCAATGAATCGGCAAAATCTTGAGTAGGTACACTACATAGGTAAAAAGACAAACAAAAGGAAAATGGGCAAAAAGGAAAAAGAGAGTCCTAAGCTCCATTTTCCTTCATTCACATCGATTTTTAACACCTAATAAAAAATGTTATTGGATTATTCTGATAATTATCTTACATTTGTAGTTGTTTGCTATTAAGTGTTCAATTAAAATAAATATCTAGCCTGTAACTGTCCCACTGCAGGGCAAAAGCCTCTTCTAATACAGAGAAGGATCGAGCATTAATCACCACGCTAGCTGACTGTGTGTTAGCGATTTCAGACCAGTTATGTCCAGTTCCTGCTCGGTGTTTTCCTTCACCGTTAGTCAGTGGTGTCTTAGATTAACTAAGAAAGTACCTACAGTACGACATTGAAAAAGTCACAGTGGGTTCGTAACCAATATGCCCGACTCCAATGTTAAGTTAGGTAGTTTCTGAAATATGTAATTTCTGCTACTTCTCGTGTAAACCTGTAATTGGCTTACTGATGCTTATGTGATGCTGTTGGTTTTCCTATGTAAATATTTTTTTTAAATCAGCATTTTTTTCGTGACAAATTAATTGCACATACAGATTTAGTTATTATTATACACACTAACTTAACATGTATCAATGTGACGTTGCCCTTAATTTTTAAAACTTTTTGTTGTGGTACAAATCATTGCATTACTTACTATATTTATATAATGTATATTATATAGGTATACATATATAGTTTCTATTCTATTATTTCGATCAGTGCAATTCTCACTTCGAGCTAATAATGATTAAAGACCGCGCGCAGCATATTATTCAAGTGCAAACAAAATTACAAAAGTAGTATGCTTTGTTTTGATCGATTGATTTACTCTTTTGGTATGAGGAAGTGAATAGGTGTAGCATATATACCTTCTACTACATAGAATGTTAGCTTAAATTTTTTTGTCAAGTTGTGTTACGGCTACGAATCATTGCCTTGCTATACCTATATATATAGTTATTGTGTAGGTACTTCGGTCAGTATCAATGTAGTATCTAATTAATTAAGAATAAAAATAAATAATCGTACCTATTGTAAAACAAAATTAAACTAATTCCTAATAAAATATCTTATTATAAAAATGCGTTTATGCAAACGTAATATAATTTTAAGCCCTCTTCCTCTCTTCTATTTTTGCTGTACCCGACAGTGTCCATAATGATCTCAATAATTTTAAGTTACCACCTAAGTATTACATTGTGGAATGCAATAAATGTTTGAGTTTGCGTTTGAAATAAAAATACAATAAATAGTACCTACTTCCCAATACTTAGAGCTAATAATGATTAAAGACTGACAGTACAATATTCATGGTGTAAACCATAAATAAAAGCATTACGCTTTGTCTTGACCGATTGATTTACACTTTTGGAATAAGGAAGTGATAATATATGGTAATGATGTACCATATGGAAATGTATAATTTAATGTCCAATAAAAAGATAGCAGGAAAAGACATTTTAAATATTTACGTATTATTTCTTTAATAAAAAGGAATCGAGACATAAATACTTACTTATATTAAGCTGTAAAAAAATAAAACACTTTAAAACAATAACAAAGAAAACTTCTTTCTTTCTTATTGTATGGTTGATGAACAACCTGGTGTCAGAGTTTAAAACCGCCCGTAGGCCTCTGACATGGCTTTACACACCATTGAAAAAAAAAAGGAAACTGAAATGTTTAAACATCGGTTAAATTTAAGAATATAATAGTATATATTGTGAAATTGATTTTGAAAAATAAATACTGACTAAGTGCCGAGTATAATTTTGCGGGAAGAGTATCAAAAGTTAATACGGCCGACCTCCGGTAACGGAGAGGCACTATAAGAAGAAGATAATTTTGTATCGAATGGTTTTTAAACCCCCGACACAAAAAGAAGGGTGTTACAAGTTTAAAGTGTCAGGGTGTCTGTGTCTGTGTGTCTAACTGTGGCATCGATGCTCCTAAATGATTGGACAGATTTTGATTTAGATTTTTATTTTGAAGATGACTTGATCGATAGTACCTATTCATAGCTAAAAAATTGAGGTTTACCTAATTGTGTCGCTGGTTTTTAAAAGAAAACGTGTGCAGAAAGTCACGTAAGATAGATCTTAATATATTTAATGAATGTACCTAATGTTGAATTAATGATGCCAAAATATACCACTAGATATTTTTAATTTGCTTTAAGTTGCCTGTCAAATTGTCACATACAGTTAAGTACACTGCCTGAACATTTAGCTTAAATTTTAGTCTAGAATTTTTGCTGGCTAGATAGGTATCAAAATTTATAAATAGCCACTAAAATGTGCATATATAATACCGGTCTATGTTTTGTTGGATGATTAAATTTGTACCATAGATTATTTTTAGCTTTTTACAACTTAATAAATTGTAAAAGTAATACAAAAAATTATCTTTTGAAATTAATCATTTCAGTTGACAATTTATAGACACAAAAAATCTATGGTTTTCGTACTATGGTTCTGACTCGGGGAGTCTTTTTTACAATGGAAATGTTCAACGAGTGTCGTCATAAATGTTCAACCCTTAATTGACCCGTCAAGACATTTATAGTCAAGTTTTGCATTAACTAAGTATACGACAACCGTATTTGGAAGTTGCTATTTTCGACGATTTTAATAAAAAGTTACCATGAGATGATTACTGCGGTCTGGATTATATTTTCCTCGTTTTTTCCGGTATAATTAAGAAGAATGAATTAAGGAAAAATATTATAAAACTTACGTGATTTTCATTGATAATGTGCTTATAATACTTTGTGTAGTAATAAAGGTTTATTTAGGTAAATGAAAAAGTCGTCCTTATCATCCACTGTAGAATCCCAATGCTTAGTATTTAACTCTTAGGTTATATATGGTAGGTATAGGGTAGGGTAGGGTAGGTATGTTAGGTTATGTGTATATGCTATGTGGTATAGGTTATATGGGCAACCCTAAAGATATTTTATTTGATATTTCTATGGGCAACCCCCAGCTGGGGGCCGTATGCGCCCACCCGGAAAATGATTCGACCTGCAAAAAGTTTTAAAATGCCCAAAAAAAATTGTATTCTCGGTTCACTTCAACAAGAGAGGGAGATTAGCTAGAGAACTATTTTATCTCTATTATCTACTGCCCGTGAATTCGTTTTCATTCTAAAGTTTAACCTGCTTCCAAAGGTTGCCCACACCTGATTGTAACAATCCAATAACAAATAACACTGCTTCGACCGGACCATGCCAAAAAAGCTGTCAAAGCTTAGGAGTCGGCCAGTATAAGAGCTTTAATAAAAGTGTAATCATTTATATTTAAGTATATAGTTTGTATGTGAGCACAAGTCTGTATGTGACCATAAATTTGTATGTGACCAGATGTTTGTATGTGACCATAATGCGTTGTTTCGCTTTTGTGCTATTGATAAATGTGGTATAATTGTGGTATAAATGGGCATGTGATGAGGAGGGATGAAACACATGTATCTAAAAAGGTGATGAATATAAGTGTTGATGGATGGAAGGGGAGAGGGAGACCAAAGAAAAGATGGATGGAGTGTGTAAGCGCTGATATGAATGAAAAAGGAGTAAATGCAAAATGGAATGGAAGAAGAAGACATTTTGCGCCGACCCCAAGTAATATGGGACCAGGGCAGGCGAAAGAAAGATAAATGTGGTATAATGTAACTCGTGGAGATCGTACAAGTGCGTCACAAGCGCTAGTCGGTTTTTAGTTAATTTCAAGATAATTTAATTGACTGCTACGTTCTGCGCTGGCTGTCACATGTTCGACATAAATAGTTGTGTAGTTCACATACCTACTCGTATGTATATCTGTCTATTCTATAGTGTTTGTACATTGTGAAATTATGTATCTCCCACTCCCTCTCTTTCTCTCTTCCGGTCGGTAACGCCGGTATGTTCAATGCCGAGGACCATGACTCCGTGGAGTGATTTCAGTGAGTTGCCTCTATCTCAATTATCTTCGGTTTGGTGGAGTGCTGTGTAAATGAGGATTAGACACACGTTTAAAATAATCTAGCTAATTATCCTAAAAGCGTAGACTTACAACACGCTTTTGTTATTGATACTTGGCTTTTCACACATCACAAAAATACGTTAGTGCCTAAAAAGGATGAAATTATTCTAACTTTATGAATGTAATTTCAATGATTAGTAAAATTTTACTGAATTTTTGTTTTTTATTTATTTATTAGTGCAGATTTGAATCATAGAAGGATAACATTATATAATTATTATGCCGGATATAATGATGCCCCGTAGGTAATATTTTTGGAACAACATTCACATTTTTTATCTGTCTGAACTTCTAGATTTATTTTATCTGTATATACATCATTGCAAAAAAATACATTAGGTACATTGTTATTTTAGTAACATAGTCACGCGCAGGATTAGATAATATCATTTAGTCTCGCTCGACCGACACGAAGATTATCGATTTATGAAGAATCGTTAACCTTCTTAGTAAAATGTAATTCAAATTTTCACAGGCAATCCTAACGGAATCAGGAAATAAAGAACACTGGTTATAAAGGAATAATTAAGGCGAACAGATTCGTAAAAGAAAGTATTATGTAGGTCAAAACTCAAGACCTCTTAGATAAGGGATGTATCAACTTACGTTAGAGATTAAATAATTTATACACAAAATTACAATAATTCTTCTGCGCCTGATGTTGCGCGGCTGTTTCGATTTTTCCACGAGACAAATGTTTGTGTGATCGACAGTTATTTATTCCTGTCCATTTGTATTTATGTCTGTAATTGTACCCACGACTTAGAAGAAAATCCTAACGGGTTGATGAAGAAAAAAATTATTTGGTATTGACATAAGATTACCAGGTATGTTACGTAGCAGAGTGCTGTTTGGCAACGGTGTCATGGTATTGCTACGTCAGAGACAATATAGTTTATTAACCAAACAACACGTATTTAGCAAAATACTTATAGATTCATGATATTTTCATGATCAAAACGTCGTAGACATTGTATATATACGGGTTTTTAAGAATGAAAAAATGAAGCATCTACCTTAAAGGTACTAGTTTTTGTACATATAATTGTGGGTTTATTGTGCCTGAAATTTTTTTTATTTATTATTATTAAAACTACGTTGACCATATGTTTTTGAAATACGCTAACGTTAAAACAAACAGTGAAGGGCTACATTCCTATTTCAATCTATTCGGTCGAGCGGGTGCGTTGATCACAGCGCTCGTTGCAATCAGCGCCTCGTATGCATCGTCGCAATTCCACAATGCTACGCCGACTATAGCCGACCACCGACTATTTGCAATTTTACTGTCTGTAAATAAACATAGAAAAATATTTTTAATTCCTATAGTCGCCGCTGCCGCTGAAGAGCTTCTTTAAGTACCTACAATGTGATCTGCAATATTGAAATCAAACCTTACGTCGTATAATTTTACCAAACTCAATTTCAAAACCAATTTTACAACCCTCTCACCAAAAGTATAAAATATCTGATAGGTACTAGTTTCCGACTGCGATTTCGTACGTATTATTTTGGAATTCAAACTCATTTAAAGAAGCAATATGTCATACTCCGGTCCATTATCAATCTACATCTCATTTTTAAGTTGTAAACTATTTTAGCACGTCTTTAATAAAAAAAGGTAATAAAAAGAAAGTTAAGAGAATGAGATGAACGCGTCCCTAACGTGTAATTTGTAATGTGTATCCTAGTCTCGCTGTTGATTGTACTTTAAAACTTTACATTTTATTAGTACAAGGTTTTTTTTTCTAAACATGTTAGGTTGATGAGGTTAATTCAGTTTGGTCGGTAAAACAAGGTTCAACTCCAAAAATAAAAACTGACAAAAAATATTTTAATGTAACTCTCATTAGATGATATTTTGCATTCAGGGTTTTCCACAAATAACCAAGGATGATGATTTTATCATACCTAATTATGACTAACACAATTCATCATTCATCAACTTTTGATTGATTATGTCAAGTAGATGATAAATTCAGAAAAGCTTTATCTAACACATTTATGCTAATACGATAAATAAGCATATGGAGCGCGGTAAAGGCAAATATAAATATACTCGTATGTTCTGTGTCTGTGGTTCGTCAGATTCCTATTATAATTAATATTTTTTGTCAAATTAAGATCAAACTTCGTTTGTATAAACCACGATCGGCGAACGCTCGCTCTTAATGTGTACCTACTATTACCTTTTTTCCGTGGCTTCGCTCCGTTAATTTTTCCGGGACAAAAAGTACTCTCCGACCCACGAACTATCTCTATCGTAAAAATTCACGTCCGTCGATCCGTTGCTTCGTTGTTGCGTGAAACAAGGACAAGTCTACAAACACGCTTTCACATTACAATATTTGTTTGATCTAATTAATTCAAAAGCGTCATTAAGATCTATAGCAGTTAATATAGGGAGTCAGTTTTCAGTACCCTCATAAAATCCTGATAACTCGTATTGAGTCCTTTTTTTTTTCATTTTGACCAACTTGCGTTGGACATTCAGTCATATATTACATAGAGTCGTATAATAGTCAGTCAGTCAAGTATTATTATTTTACCCATAAGTCAATCCTTTATTGTTGTTTTTTTTAAGGAAATCTATTTAAAACTTCACATTGTATTCGTTTAAATTCCGGTGGGGGTCTGATAGGCTTCCTAGAATAGTGATATTAGATTAGATGACGTTATAGATGTTGGTTAGATAAGAAGCCAAAACCAATAAAGTCTAAGACTTAATAATGCTAGAAGGATTTATTAATTGATTGATATTGTACCTAGACCTGCCAGATATTTTTAATGCACGTTTTTGTAAGAGGAAACAATCATTATGTAAGCACTTTAATTCACATGTTAAAAATAAAAAAGTTAATTGTTCTGTTGTGTTAAATTTACCTATATAGCTTGAGCGAGATAAATTAATTAATGCTAATTGTTGTAATGTATTCTCATTAGTTAAACGGGCCTATATAGCGTAAACTTTTTTAAACTCGTGTTTTTTTTACAAGTTGAGCTTTAATCTAAATTTTGGTTTTTTGATTATTTCGTCAATTTCCACAAAAATTGTTATATGGCTACTTTTGCGATCAATGATTGCAAACCAGCGTTTCGCAACTTTACGCACGATCATTGCAATTTTAACAATGAGTGCGTTGCTTAGCAGCAATACCTATCTATATGTTTGGCAACATTGCCACATTGTTGTACCGTGGACAGCAGAGACATCAAAAGTTTATACCTGCTTTTATTTATACTAAACAAGCATACGGCCTGCCTCATGATAGCGGTAACTTAGTCTATAAAGATGCTTGCATGCAACACTAGAAGTATCACTTGCTCGTTGCTGACCCTGTGCGGGAATATGTAAAGGGGGAATTTCCCTCACTGATCATACGAAACACCATTTTTTCTCTCCATCTCCAATATTTTGTGAGCGGGTGGTACTACAACTTTTACTGGCACAAATAAGACAATGTCACATTTCATTAGACTTTATTCAACGCAAATACTATTTACTGCACTGTTGCACATCAGTTACAAGTACAATGTAATCTTATCGCTATTTGCGATTTCTCTAACCTTTTGATGGACTTGGTGACAAAACAATCATAATTTATGTAGATCTATGCTTTTTAAAACCGATTAGTGATGCCGACGTCGCCGGTCATAATTGGGTATATACGTATCTACTCCATTTTTACCTGTCTTAAATTGAAAACAATCTCGCCATAACTTTTAAACGAAAAATGGTTTAAATGCTAAATTACCCAAATATACTTTAACCTTAAAATTTCTTTTGATATATCCTAGTATATTTTAAACGCATTTTTCGTTTAAAAGATGTAGTATCGCAATAGTTTGCCATTTAAGACAGTAAAAAAAAACTAAGTACCTACATTAGTATTTTGTGTATAATTTAACAAGCTGGGGTTATGAGGTTTCAACCAATGAAGAGGCTGTTATAACATAATTTTCGAAACCAGGTCGGATATCATGATAAATGCGATATCATACTAGTATCCGTCTTGGTTTTAACCCAGCTGGTAAGGTGCTCCTTACGAGCCGCCAATTAACTTAGACAATAAAAAATTTCGTGGCCAATCGGTTCTTATGCAGGCAATCCGTTTAATGATAATATTAATGACTGCTATAAGATCAGATAACACTTATCAAGGAACCTGAAAATGTAATTACAATGTCAAACTAAGTATGTATGTATTGTTTTTATTATGGCACATAAAAATATTAAGATGGCTCTCTTTCAAACTGTTTGACATTTACATTTTCGACTTACTATACCTACACTAATTATTTTTTGTAAATAATTATTGTATTGGACACAATGTGCAGCACAACAACTAAAAAAATAGCAATTACAATGTTGGCGCAAATTATTATTAGCAAATATTTTTATTTACCATAGTCTTTAAATTTTATGCAGGGTAGAATTGGAAATTTATTTACTACCTACATTCTCTACAAATAAGGACAAGATTACGATACAAATATAAATTGAGTCATGAGGCAGAGAATATAGTTAACTTCAAGATAGATTAGATAGAACAAACAATTTAACGCTAATCGACTAAAGGAAATCACCCAAGTAATTTTATTTTCCTTGGTCCAAGCATTTTACAACATACAATAACTGTTTACATTCATTTCAATTATTGTGTTATTAAATATAGCGTCTAAAATGGGAGTTACAATTCATAGCGTTTAGTACTTACCTTTTTTTTCTTCGCCGTGTGGAAATCTCTTTATGAGGTTTGAAAAATGTTAACATTTTCTTATTAACTCCTTACCGTCACAGAAATTACAGGATTAAAATTTATTTTAAATAATATTTCCACTATCTTACAACAGGGTTTAGGTTTTAATAATAATAATTACATAATTGATTCCATTCTTAACTTTCAGTCACGGAGAATGACATACTTAATTGTTTGCCAATATTATCAAAGAATACCTACGTTTTAGCAAAGATACGTAAACGATTTTGTTTTATTTATTTGTTTATATCGAGAAACCAATGCCCATAGGAAATAAATAGGTACGAAACATGAAAAAACTAATAACGAATAAAAAGTAAAACAAAAAAAATCCCGCTCTGGGAATTTTTGTAAGAGCTTGATGTAAAAGTCGGAGCTGACAGGCATGTTTTAAATTTATCCCCACAGACTAAATTAACGGGTGAATAAACTTCTACCAAACAGATTGTGACAATATGAACTAAATTATTTCAGGTTTTAAATAATGCTCACGTTATTTTTTTGCTTATATAAGTTTGATTAGACCTAGGTACTTAGGACACTTTTTAAAAATAAGCACCTATTTTGGTAGGGCCTTTTATATCCACTATTTGAAACAATGGATTTTTCATAAAATTGAAATTACTTACCTAATATTGTACCTCATAAAAGACGGATCTTCTTAATTAAGTTATTAATTTATTTTGATTCATACTACAGCTATAGGTACAAGATATTTCGCTAGAATAATTTTTTTTGGATAGTTTTTATTAATCATGATAATTTGCGCCACCCATAATGCCATTAGTTTTGGTAAGTAACAAAGAAGCTGCAAAAACTAATCCAAATTAAAGAACTAGTTCCAAGTGGGATAGAAAAAAAGCAATATATTATATATATCTACACAATCTAGAGAAGTCTAGTACACTTTTATAACACTAATTATCTTTATCCGTGTACTCACAAGCGAAACGTACTGTAGGTACTTAACCGTTGCACTCTGTAACCAAAAATCATAGTAGGTATGGGGTTCATGATCCTTTTTCTATCATGTAGAAAACCCTTTATGGGTATCCCATTACCAGGGGCTGAAATGCTGAATAGGTTATGCCCGACTCACACGGAATAAATACCTCACAGTGTTCCACCACGAACCTCTGGGCAGAATTACGGGTTTCATTTGCGCATTCACCGTACTCCTGCTAGGTTTCGATCCAGTTCCACCATCGACACTTCGGCGAAGGATTTGGCGGCCTTGCCACCGCCGAATCCTTCGTTTACAATTTACAATTTTTATCGAATTTTGCCATCAACCCCTTTGCCGCTATAATTATGGAGTTAAAGTATCTGTTATAATATATAGCTGCTGCAGCGAGAGACGCTTCATCCGATATCGTGAAGTTCCAAATGAACATTGCGGATAAGGCCGGCTCGGATAGTTACAATAATTACTATTATGATCTGAACATTGTATATACATCATTGTTATTGTATCTGCAATGGTTACAGTTTCGGCTCGCTAGTGAGAACCCGGCTTTCTGTGTAAGTAAAACAGTGACGTCAAGAACGCTTAGAACTAGCATAATTACCCATTCGAACAGTTCAGTGATTTACATAACAATATCTAAGTACTCAAAGTTCCTTCATCCAAGTTTAGTTAAACAGTTTTTTTTTTCAGAATATTCCGTTGAAGATGATAATTATCATTGTAGTAATTTAGCGCCTCTTAAAGTCTTTCGTTATCGTCCATCTTACTTTATTATTATAAATTCGAGTGTTTGTTATTCTTTCTGTAGCAAAAGATCAACGTGATAGTTTGTTTAGGTATATACCAAACTTATTAACAACGAACTTTTTGCTACGGCTCGCTGCAGTGGCTCTATATATACGTACCTAAGCCTCTATGGCCAATAAACTATGTTTGTGTAAAGTCTCATGTCCATTAGTGCGATGATGAAGATAATACCACTTTTTAGTGTTTATATTATTTATTTGATACCTACTTATTCAAACAAGAAATTATTTAGATCAGGATTTCCCTAGCAGTAGTGAGACATGCCTTCCTAGGGGCGTAGATACCGCGAGGAGCGCGCGGAAGTTTTACACGATTTTGAATTTTCGTGAAAAAAGTCATTTTAACACACAGTTATAACATCATAATATTTTTTTTATTACATCATAATAAATATCACATTCATAGTACAGTGTGCCACAACGAGATGCTGCTGGCTTAACGGTTTACTTTGTATAAATTAATGTAACAATTTAAAAATTAAAGTTCCAAAAATAATATTTTGTCAGGATAAAAATTAAGGGGCTATGAAAATATAATCGGGAGCTAGATGCAAAAAAGAGTTTAGGAAACCTTGATTTGTAGAGTAAGACTATATTGAAAATAAACTGTCAAATAAGCGTCTTCGTTATTAAAGTCGGTCAACGGTCGGAAACACGGTGATTATTGTATTATCGTGAAATACCTACTCCAAACATAACAAATAATATTTTAGTCGTAGATATTTGAATCGTAAAAAAAATGTGTGTTCCTATTTAAGTTTAAAGATAAAAGTTGTCAAATTTATAACATTTGTAACACATTTCCTTATCACGGTTTAAAATTGGATTATATGATGTATAACATTTTTTTATGGCTTTATTTTATTAAGTGTATACAAAAATAGTGTGTCTTTTGAATATATTTCTTTTTTATTTGTAATTACTAGATCAATTACTCAAACACATTCAGAATGGCTTTGAACTCTGGACTCTGCTAACTTCGTAAAATTAAAAAAAAGTGTATAACAATGTAGTAAATACAATATTCGTCATATATAAATAAACTTACGAAAGGTTTAACTCTCAATTAACCACTCGTCGTAGTTAGGTACAAATTGAAAGCTTAAGTAATACTTTAGTTTATAAATAGTAGCCGCTATGAAATAAAAACTAAACGCTCTAAAAGTGATGTGCCTACCTACCTATATGTATATCCCTACAGGCATAGATGTTATTATAGTAATTTATATTATATGTAGTAGGTACAGTAGTTACAGTCCATATTAAGATATAGGTATAAAAAATGGAGGTCAACTTTAAATACAGTAGTGAATAAATTCGGGCTTTGATAATGAGTTACAAGAGACGATAATGTCGATCACTCTAGGATTTTCTCCTGTATCGTAGGCGCAGTAATTGCATTCAAAATGCAGAAACACTAAACCGAAACAAATATTTATTGATCACACACAATTACTTGTGTTGTGGTCCATATAATAGAACAAATAGGTAGTTTTTTCCTTTAAGATCATCATAGTTCAAAGCACGTATTAAACTCGTAAATACGAGGGGACAATTCAATGGCAACTTACCGATAACCGGTTGCAATTACTGCCCTAGAGACAAACAAACAACACACCGGCTATACCACGGAAACAACCTACTTCCGCGCTCACTTCCGAAGATATTTTTTAAAGTCAATGCTATATTTTGACGGCAACCTGTTTAAGGACATTTAATGATAAAACTAAATTAGGATACCCGTGCTCGCAACAATTCTAATTCCGCACCATTTATTTCCATTTAAGTCAACTATCTTTAGTTTAGCATAATTATTCAGAGTCGAAATAAAAAACCTTACTCAGGTATCAGTAGTATCATTTAAAACTAATTTTAATTAGTAGTATTAGTTTTAAACTTGAATCCTGAGTTTGGTTGTATAACTTAACCCTCAGTTAAAATTCTAATATTAACCGTACGAAGTCATCGCAACATTGCTTGTTGCAGTGTTAGAGGCGCGTGCCAATGCGCTGTTTCCTAAAATCCTGACTGATTAAGGCATTCGCATAGTAAAATAGAATTAGGATGGAATTCGTGGCCCCTCGATTGAAATGTTGGAAGGGTGTTCAAATTATCAATAAAGCATACAATTTGATAAATACATAAAAAATCACCTTCACTTCACCTCATTAGTTTTCTTACTTATTTTTCGCAAAAACCGTGCGGTAGAAAGGTTAATTTTCAATATGAACATAAAGTAGAAATTAACCGAAATTTTCGTTTAAGATAACGAACAAAATTAAATCAAATCAAAAATCGCACATTTAAAAAAAAGTGAGAACGGAAGATTTTTTATTTAAGAAATAAGAAGATGTACCAAAAGGAGGCAAGCAAATAAGCATATGACCCTCCTGATGGTAAGCTATTACCGTATAGGTGGCTTGCAACACCAAGGGAATTACTTGCGCATTGTGGACTCTGTCAAAATCTTTTTACGCCTTTTTTGAAGTAGGTACTCCATGCTGTAGTCTCTTGAGAAAACGTAGGGAGCGGACTTTAGAACCTGAGCATGCGCAGAAGGAATCTCTTATAAAACCGCATGGTGCGAGTTATTATTTAATAACATAATGTCACAAAATAAACAATCATGAGTCAGCTTCTTATCGTTCACCGTTCCTACTTGTATATCGGTGATATTGCGATATAAGTCATTGAATATTAATATCAATCAAATAATCAATATATTGTAATAATCTGGTACAAACTACTGTATTTAAGTATTGAGTAATTTATTAAAAATATTCGGTTTCTCAACCATGGTGATTATGGTAAAATTCTTACACGATGTTGTGGTTATAGTGGAAGGTCTATGCAGTAATGCTCAATACAGTAGGTATACATAATAGGGCCCTTTACCAGACACTATTATTTTTTTAAGATTCTTAATTCGTTATAACGATAGAGTCATTACTTTATAATTGGAATTAGATATTGTGTTGGTCCGAAAATAATTTACTTTTAACTTATTGAGCATGTTGTAAAGAATATATTATCTGACATATAAAATATACAACACTCGTACATATCAAGCAGAGTCGCCATGAAAAGGTGCGCCACGAAGTAATTAAAAACACAGTGATCTTTACGATTGCTATTTAATTACCCATTAATACTTACAATTCCATAGAATAGGACTCAATTATTATGACACAACTTACTTGAGTCAGGTTCTATATAAGATATATTTAAGTCCAGTTCTACCAAAAATAGTTTAAGGTTTTAGTTTACATTCATACTAAATCTTAGGTAAAGAAACGTTCAATTTTATTCGGCTTAAAGGTCTCTACGTAGTCAACGTTCACCACAAATAAACACACGCATCTCCGTCAAATTCGGAACAAATATCCGGCAGTTGATGTAAAAAGGAAAAATAATAGGAAAAGTTCGTACATTCGTTGAGACACTAGGCGAATAGACAAGTTAGATAAAGTGAGCAACATTTTTAATATTATGAAGGTGGCAAACAAGCATTCGGCCTATGATGTTAAGTTAGGTACCTCATCCTAAAGACGTTTGCAATACCCTATGAGCGTTGGCGACCCTGGTGGATTATGGAATGAGCGGATTGGGCTCTCTGGTACTACCACGCTTAAGCCAGCCCATTTGGTTCCAGGTTGTCTATTGCATTTGAACCCAAAAAATAATCCATTATGTTTCGATCACAGGTACACAATATATTAGGCATTGTCTTAGCGTTTTTAAATTATCTGCATTGTGACGTAAGTTCCGTTCACCTGTCACGCAGTGCAATCCTGCAATATCTAGGTGTCGCCCTTCACTCGAGGATTGTTGATGCAACTTCGTATAATAATAGCTACACTATCCGACCACTTTAGCAAATTACACCTTTATTATGTAGGTACATACTTTTGGTTCGTCCTTGTTTAATATTAAGGCTGAAAATATTTGAAACATTGTACCTATTTCTTCATCGTTGAATCGACTAGTGTCGTGTTTAAACAGCTGATGTAGAATAACCTATTGATATATTAATTAATAGTTAGTTAATTCAACATTATTATTAATTACTACTTATGTTGAGTAACGCTTAGAACGTTTTTTTTACGTGTCACGCAGTCTCTCCGGACCATCGTTTGATGATGTTCGGGAGCGAAATGCCTGTGAAGCGAATTTTTCTATTCAACTTAACTTGCAACGCGTGCCGGGCGAAGCTATAGTGGATTATTTAAATATATATATATATATAATTTTAAATAAAAAGCAGTAACTTTTTATCTTTATTAATTTATTAGAAGTTGACATAATTATATTATTCTCGAGAATAATACATGTACTTCCTACAATATAAACTCATATAGGTAGATTAATTTTAAAAATATATAAAAAAATATGGATTCACAACTTAAGATTTGCTAAATTATTTAAATATTATAAAAATGTCTCAGGTAAATTATTCAGATGTTTTTCTTATGTAGGTACTTCACAATTTTTTGGAAATCCGGATATACCAGACCGTATTTTTTCCATCTAATTACAATTACAAATTAAATAAATGCATATTATGACAAAAGTTCATAAAATTATACCTTCGTTTATCTGGTAAATAATCCAAGAAATATAGCACCTTACAAAATATAATTATGTTGTATATTAATAATGTTGGTTTGTCCTTTCTTCACGCAGCAACGCGCAAAAAATGTAAATAGCGTCCATATAGTTAATTATTTTTGCGTCATTATGTTTGCATAGAGGAGAGTGACCCGTACGTACATTTTATCTCGGAAAAGATTTAAATCAAGGAAGCGAAACCTCGACAAAACTCGAAAAAACTAGCACTTTATAGTCACAGTCGAGTCATTTTTTGTTAATAATTTCTCGACAATGAGAAGCTCCTATACTAATCGCATAATTACTTATCAGGTTTTGACACAGAAGTGTTTATCAGACCATTTATCTTGAAGATTTCTGAGTTAAATAATTAATTAATTTGTAACAACGAATTGTAACAAATCAATTGAGCTAAGAAAACAGTAATTACCTTGTAAACAAGTGACTGTAAACAACGGTGTCGATTACAGAATAAACATCACATAATCAAGTACTTACTTGCAGTATTGTACTTATTTTTCAAGCAGATCGTGTATTATCGAAGCATTTGATACCATTATTACTATTTTTTTTTTAAATAAATATAAAATAAATATTTTAGGTGTTATAGAATAATAACATACTTATACATTAAATATATTAATACGGCTTTACTCAAGTATTGATTTCGGGGAATGCCCGACTAGTGAGTATACACCCGCTCTTGAAAATGGACTCCGATTGAGTTCGAAACTAGTCACGCATTCCCCGAAATCCCGAAAAACAGTCCCGTGACTAGCAATTTAGGCTGTGCGTTGTCTGTCAGTCATGACAGACAACTCACAGCCTAAATTGCTGGTCCTAGAGACTTGAAATTTGGAGTAAACACTCCTAGGAGAAATTCCAACCCTAAGCGGGTAAAAAGGTAATATATTTTTTTAAATCTACGCGGACAAATTCGCGAGCGAAGCGCTAGTATTGTTACACAATAATTGGAACTATGAATGAATATTGAAGAAAAATCAACCGCGGCAGCTTAATGGAATCAAGTTATTTATCAATCAAATAGTGTTATCTTTATAATTAAGAAAGCATGATCATAGCTTATTAACCCATTAAAGTGATAAATTATAAAGATGAGAGTCTGTGGATATCATTAGATCACACTATAATGTCAGTAAAAGGTTATCGCTTTGATAATGTCTAACAATAATTGATTTATTACCTTTATGAATTAATAATATTTATAATACAATTCTATCGTTTGCGTAGAGATGAATGAAATAACAAATTTAATAGGTTTACTATCAAAACATGTTGAAGGAAGTAGGTAATTAATTTGAGTAATAATAGGAACTGTTATAGGAACCGATATATAAAAATTGACAACTTCCCGACTCTACTTGTCAAATTACATACAGTAAAATCAGGAGGAAGCCAACTGATGGCTGCAAGGAATTACTATGATAAAACGAAAAACACAAATAAAACAAAAAAAAACGCAATTCTGGTGCTCTGAGACAGAAAGACGTGGACGTGGTGACCTAGGAACTGGCGAGACGAGATGGATCATTCCCTTTCTAACTAATAATATCAGGACATGCGATGAATAGAAGAAAATGAGAGAAGCTTTTCCTCAGAAGTAGTATTCCCTAGGGTAATAACTTTAATTACGTAGCAGAATTTTTCCCCGTCTACGCGAAGCCAAAAGAAGGGTAAAAGTTCAGCAAAAATCTGTTATACCTCTGTAGCTCCCGAACTACTTGACTATACGTGGAGATGCTGTAGGGGCGCGTCACACTACACATCATGTGCTAAACCCATTGTTATATGGTGGTTCTATAGTGCAGCACTATTTACGTAGATTATTTTACTATCCGACAAAAATCAATATGTATCAGTTAAAAGCGTACACAAAAGGATTTTTTTTTTTCAAGATATGTATTAGATACCTAATCATTGCCTTACCATTTATAATTTGATTTAATTCATTTAGTCTGCCACGGTCATTAACTGATTCAAATTGTGTTTACAAAACCCGTCACTTCAAAGATTACATTTTATTTGCATCAATGGTTTTTAATAAAAATATGATTAAAAACAATTGTTTTTTATCATATTTTTTTAATTTTTAATTTAATTAAATTAGCGGAAAAAACAAAACCGATGTTATCTGCTTTATCCTCCGTTGTTTATGGACTTGGATATCATATTATGCTGTGGCTAAAGTCATGAACAATGTCATGGAATTAGCTCTATAAACACCAATAAATTTCTTTCAAATGAAAAGCATTGAAAGCGTAATAAAAATTGAAAGTGTAGAAATACCTGCCATTTATTTATTTTATACACGTTACAATTATATTAACTATACAATTAAGACCTTAGGTATTAGGTATTAGTATTAGGTAGAGCTCCCTTCTTCCAAATAAAATTTCTACCAGCACACCCGCAATAGATGAATTGATTTAAAATGTAGACCAGTGTGTTATAAAACAAAGTGACAAATAAAATTGCAGGCCAAAGCCTTACCCCGTAGCAAAATAAAACACCAAACAATTAAATGTTAGAAAGAAGAAACAAATATTTTATTCGTAGAAAATAACATTTGAAAAAAAACCTAGAAATCTCTTGCAATGTACCTAATCAAAGGCAAGTTGTTAAAATTTTATATTCTTTTTATCTAGTAGCTCGTTTACACATTCCTAGTGTCCCCGGAGAGAAGTGTGAATAAATAAAAGGGTCGCTCGACGTACTCTTTCATAGACTGCTCAGGTATTCAGAGAGGCCTCAAGCAGAGGGACTTGTCTAAGGCACCCGTTTTCACTCACTATCATCTAATATCGTGCGGCCCTGTAAAAAGTAATTCACAGTTTTATTTTTGGGCTTGATATTCAAACATATTTAACCGACGAAAAAAAGGAGGGGGTTTTTATGATTCCATCTCTTTGTATTAGGTATATTTGCACTTTCGCACACGCCTTTGACTATTGCAAGGCCACAATTGATTTCCTTTTGTGTTCCATTTCTCGGTGTTTACATGCAAATACTTTTACTTTACGTTAAACCGTCGTTTAATAATTACTTTTCATCAATAAACAGTGCTATTATCCGTTATACATTGAAAAATCAGACACAAAAGGAAATCAATTGTTATGCGACGCCAGCGTCTTTGTGATAGTTAAAAGTTTAAATATACCTACAGTTTAAATTAACATTAACATTTTTGGTGCTAGTAGGTATAAAATGTTAAATGGACTACTTTTATGACACTTAAATAAGCTAAGTAACTGTCGATATTAACGCAATAT
Organism: Protodeltote pygarga; assembly: GCA_936450705.2. Classification (NCBI taxonomy): domain Eukaryota; kingdom Metazoa; phylum Arthropoda; class Insecta; order Lepidoptera; family Noctuidae; genus Protodeltote; species Protodeltote pygarga. The sequence goes on along the minus strand of OW388257.2, from coordinate 8,912,932 downwards.
GTTGTAGAAAATCTGTGCATAATATGTAACCGGTTCGCTGAAAATAATCATATTTGTTGTATTAATTTGACGCCTAAACGCTTTTATCTAAATTCGTTTGGCCTCGGCTATTTTTAGTAATTCGACGAATTTATTATAACACCATAAATATACCTACAGGAAATAATAGAGTTCGGAACCATAAATGCACAAATTAAATTCTTTATTTTTATTTAGTTTACATAAAATTTCAAAGGTCATGCCCAAGTTCTGTGTCACTGTCTAGGTAAGCGCCAATTATGAACTTGTTGTCCTTTGATCAAAGGAGTAGGCGGTTAATTCGATTATTTAAAAGGAAGGAAGTAAACTGTACATTGACAATTTAGGTGGTGTTTGAATTTGACCCTTGACCATGATTCTTTGTCAAATGTCATCATGGCAAATGTCATTACCAGTAGACACTTCCTTGAAAGTAGGTAATTAATTGATCTTCCGTTTGTTTTTTTTTTATTTTAATGTAGAAAAACGATATCATCTACTTGTAAAACGTTTTTATGAAACAAAATATAAATACAAATATTTTTATCAAAAGAACACAATGTGTTTAACAAACACAGTACCTATACCTAATAATAAAAATACTTTATTTTAACTTGGGTACTGAATTTGCATTGCACATAAATAGAATATATAAATAGATTCCAAACAAATAGAGTTGCGTATATATTATAATGAAAAATAATGTGTTTTTAATTAACACTGTCATGTATTTCAATACACTTTATTAACTAGAACGGGTCAAAAGACCTTTTCTATTAATAAATGTGTGTTTTTCATTATGCTCCAGTTATAGGTATAGCGGTAAATGGAAGGTGACAATAAATAGCTAGAGTAAGACGTGTAGTGCATAGCTTAATAGGTATTATACTACTACAGTAGATTTACATAATATGTACTACATGTTCTACAATTAGCTATGACTGCAGTCCTGCCCGCGTTTATAAATTAAAGCCTACCACTACCGCTACAACTACTTAGATGGATGACTAGGTACTACTATTTTTAGTGTCGTGATAGCCTAGTGGTATGACCGGGTATGACAGAGGTCTCAAGGTACAAAGCGCATACCTGTGACTTTGTGTGTATGTTTTTTTATAAAATATATAAATAAAATTTCAACTTTTTTCGTCGTATTAAACGTATACATTAAGCTTGAGACCAATCAGACCACCGCAGATCACAATAAACCTGATGATGATGATGGGTTGGCGGTCAAATAAATCTCTTTTATAAAATTAAAATAGAACTAGATTGGATATTGAGAGTACATATCAAGATAGCTTCATAGTTTAATGAGATATTGATGGTGTGAAGACCATTATGGTTTACCACAACGTATAACTAACCAAAGCCTTACAAAATAATAATCACACCTGTATTTGTCTGGAGAGAAGCCAGAGACACATATTTTGTCTTTTATTGATCCCATGTAATAAGGGTCGAGTCTGTTGCCATAAACAGGTCACAGTTTTAAACTTCTAGGCTTTTAGGCTTCTAAGAAAAACCCAATAACACTACGGCCGACCTGGAATTTGAATCCATACCTCAATCTAGTCCTACGGGGCAATAACTAGTACCATAAGTAACTAGGTACTAGTACCACTTAATAACATTAACGTTATGTTATTGTGGTACCCATAGGGACTAGTACCTAGTTTATGGGTAACAATAATAAAATTTAATGTCATTCTTTGGATAATCATGTGAACCATGTATGCAATTTTCAGACAAAGGAAAATTGTTTAGTGTACCCAGCAATAAGTTTAAGTAGACCTAGACTTATTAGGTGTAATATTAAATCAAACAATGCCGTTTTACCATTATTTATTGTTACTGTAATTTCCAACGAATCGTTTTAAAATAACAAATAAGCGCGACGACATTTTAAATTATTAACATTGTGAGTAGTACCTAAACTAAATATTTGCAATTGTTTACGACGATTTCAATAACATAGCTTTAGTTAAAAGATGATTTTTTTTAAAAGTAGGTAGGTACCTAATGTCATGGGTGAGGTAGACAAAAAAGATGGATGGAATTTGTGAAAAATTACATAGTTAAAGAGGTCATAAACAGTGACATGACGGAGATTAATGCAATAAGAAGAAAATCTATTGCTATAAACCTAAATAAAATTAACATGAAGACAGAAAGGTGATGCTTTAGTTAAAAGAAGATACCTATAGGAGCAGTTAATTAATTTCTTGTAAAGATAGAAGAAGTTAAAGTGTTGTTGAAACCTACCGGTCTCTAAAATAAATGGATAGGTCAGGTATACCGGCGCGCGGAGGTATGAAGAATTAAGAGCATTAAATGCAAAGTTTTTTTTTTAAATAGAACAACGTCACTGTTTGAAAATAAAAAAGGATAACCCTATTACCTTGCCCAATTTCGCTAAAAGTTCACCGTAGCCAAAAAGGAGCCAGTCAGTTAGGAGGAGTCAGTCGTGTTGATCGTCAGTCGACACAGACAGTAATTCAATGTTAACCGACCTGTGGGTCGAAAAGTTCACGATACGGAATTATCGGTTAAGGGCATGCCATTGCCCATTGCCAGATCTTTATCCACGGCCGATCGATGCAATGTAAGTACCGGCGAACTTATTTACGTTTTTAAGAAATTTCATGTTTTCCTTTAAAAAATATTGTACTTAATAAATTGTTGATTGTGTAATTCAGTTTTTAAAAATAATTGTTTATATTTAGAGATTATATTTACGTAGGAGGAAGTGATATAAACAAGATAGTAAATATCTAAATGTCCGCAATAACTTATATACTATTCTATTAATATTCTTAATTAATGTTCTTACATCGGATACATAAAAGACACCTACTTATTATTATTTATAGCTAAGTAAATTAACTTCATAAATAGTACCTACATATCTTATAATAAAAATTATCGTATTAATTTTGATTGTAAAATTTACTCTTATTCGTATAAAAGCAGTACCTATTACAATCCATCTACTATTACGACAACTTAAATTCTAAGTACCTAAACCAAATCCCAAGGTACAAATGGTCCAGGAACATATTATGCGTAATAGTAGCGATGTAATATTAGAATGAGTAACCAGAACAGTGACCGAGTGGTAGCAGGATCACGTCGAATCAGTTTCATTGAGCACATTCGCTTCCGGAATGGTCCCCCAACGCAGACGCGGTCGTGTCGCCACATCGCTATAAGCCAACTCGAAATTATGCGAATTATTAGCACCAACCCAATAGTACATGTTGTACCTATATTATTTATTTTGAGTGTATAATTTGCCACAATTTTCGGGGTCGGCATGGTAATTTCTAGGGTTCTAGGGTTGTTTGTAATGCAACTTAAAATAAAGAACAGTGCCGTATTAGTAAGGTAACTTTGCTTGATGGTTCATTAAACAAATCAAATATCAAAGTGTATCCTCTTTCGTCACGATAGATTCTTGCAAGCAATTTAAAAAAAAAAAAAACAAGATGAAAAATCCTACAGAATCGGTAAACTCGAGAATAATAGAGATGACCTCTTAACTTTACGCATGCTGCTTGAAACAATGAAAACTAACTAAATCGACAAGGAAAATAATGGAAATCAATGGAAAAAACATTTTGTCAGTTCGCGGCCAAAAAAGTCATTATTTGTTCAGTATCAAATGCAAATCAAGTTAGTTTTTTCGCCTGTAACGTTGATAGTTTCTGGTTTTACTAGAATACGCCACAACTTATAGTGGAACCAGATTTCCGTAGTATAAATGTAGTTTACAGTTTAATATTTTTTCTTAGCCGTGGGAAAAACTATACTACATCGTTGTTGTCATATTTACTTCTGGTCCAAAATACTACTACTCATAGGAATTTGCAAGCAAAAATTTCCTGTCCTTATTCCAATTGATAATGATTGACACGTTTCAGTAAATCAATTTATTTGGGTACCGTAGGTATCATGCGTCACACTGAATACGGATTTGAAAATAACGTTAGTACAAATGCTTGCAGGAACAAAGTGCAGTATGACGAACTATCAGGTTACAAATGAACTCATCTTCTACGTGCAGCAGTAAATTTAATTTAACAGGTCACTGGTCGGGTTACGATTCTCACTATTACTGAGGTGACGAACAGAGTGGAACCGTCACAGATTACAATATTTTTTATACATTTGTCAGGAAACCGGCCGATCTACAGGGAGATTCTTTTAATTGGTTTTTTACCTTACACTGATTGAAACGTTCTTTAACAATTGAACACAACACGCCCCGCGCCAGTCACAAAAGACAATTTTAATCACCGGATTTAGTTGTAACAATTCGCAATTTTTGTAACGTTGCAACAGTGCATGAGAAAAATATTAAAGTGGAAAGCAGGTCATTGTCAGCAGATTAGCTGTACTAGAATATAAAAGATAAAATCGTAAATAATTGTGTGTGTTATGTTATTTATCTCATAGGTAGTGCATTTCCCACGGTCATGGCTATCTTATCCAGTTTACCTTGAATGTGAACTATATATCTATTTCTTTCCTCGCTACTTCTCTCCCTAGGTAGTCTAGAATTAATATATTAATGTTTTAGTAGGATTGCTCATCGCTTATGTACCTAGTAAACCAATAAAACGTAATTTAGTTGGAATTGTGTGTAGTCTAATGTCTGTTAGGTCTAGTTAAATCTCCTTAGTTAATTCTATAATTTATAAATATAGCAAACTAAATTACGTACAAACTAACAAAATATTTACTTTAAAATATTTGAAATCTATGTTAACATTTACATACATTAACATTCTCTCACGCCTGTATTCCCCAGAAGAGGTAGGTAGAGGTGTATGCAGTACACCCACGTTTCGCTGGCTATGTTATAAATCCAATGTAATAGGGGTTGAGCCAATTACCATTAATCGGGCACAATTCCAGGCTCCGTGCTGCTACTGAAAATTCCTTAACGGAAAAACCCAATAACACCTTAACCGAGGGATTGAACCCAGGACCTCGTGCTCTGCAGCCGACTAGACCAACGAGTCAGTCAAAAGTCAGAAATCCATATTTTTAACTTTAATTAGGATTAAAATTGTCGAAAATAAGTATCTGATCCATAAATTACATTGCTCGGTACACCCAATCACGTCAAAGCAATTAGTTTGTAATTTCTGTATTTTCAAAACATACCTACCTTCGTTATAAAGATCGTGTTTGCATTGATCGACATGTATGTGTGCATGTACAGCATGTATCACAGTCGATTGTGTTTGCCGGAGCCCGGAAGTGTACCACTAATTGCGTTGTTTCCGAGATAAGTTGTGATCATTTTTGGCATTTCATTAAAGAAAGCAGGAAAGTTGATATCGTTTACCACTCGATATGTATAGGTCAAGGATTTTTTCCCGGAACAATCAATGTTCTTGGGTTTTACTTTCACAGAATTCTAGGTACAGACATGAAATGAGTTTTTTCTGGTTGTCAAATTAGTAATAGTTTAGATGATTGCCGTAACGTTTTCTCCTATTACACTGATAAAACTAAAAATCAAAATGTTCTATAACATAAATTAGACTATAGAAGTTATCTAATATTTTTCTTACCATAGTTTCATTAGTAAAGTAAAACGAAACAATAAATAAATATTGAGACGACTGAGACGAAAGATTGCAGCAAATGCGGAATAAATCCTAGCGCTATGGCTGAAGGAAGAATACTCAAAAATAAAAGGAGATTAGGTAAAGAGAGGAAATTTAAAAAAAAATTAAACAACTTTTTAAAACGAAAAGAAAGCCAGTTAGTGTTACATTCCGTTATTAGATTAAATTTTAATTTAAATTTCATCGAGAAGTTAGAAAAAATCATTTGCAAAATTTGTAGCGAATCAGACGGACAGACAAGAAAATGTTTATATAAGTACGTGGTTTTTCACCCCTAAACCTAAACAATTTATTTTCCCAGCAGCACGCTATTAATATAAAACTTTATTGCCCGCCGTAACATAATTATCTTGTTTGGTACATTCGTTTCATCTTTACCCCCATTTTCATGACGAGATAGCCTTCATAGCTTCGACTCTATAACATTAAACACATTGTCTGAAAAAAAATTAATCTTTAATCCATTCTGAATTGGGCTACAGTTAGATATTTAGCTATGATTGTTCTTAATCACGTAGTGCGTGTGTTGCGGTGATAGGTTTAAAAATTCCAACCTTCAAATTCAGGAATTTTGGAAAGGCTCTATAAAGGAAATTACTTTTGTTTTGTGCCAATATATTTAAATTTAACCTCGTAATAAAAATATTTTTCAATAATATATACGTACATAAGTATATAAGTCACGAATAGCTACCTAACTTCCTGGTTAGCGTTATCTAGTCATTAGTTTCCAACCGTTAAACACTTATTAAATACTAGCTTTTCCCGCGTGGCTTCGCTCACGTAGACTATAGAATATTTTGAACATAATTTATTTATTTAAATCGAATTAGTATTATAGATACCTAGAAAAATGATAAATCAACAAACTGTACTGCCCATAAGAACAAATTGTACTACTCTGAGTCGATGCCACTACTTTTAGCGTCATTGTATAAGCAGATTTAGGTACAGGGCAAATTACAGTCAATAATATCGTCGGTATAGCAATTGCAAATATTCGCTATTATATAATAATATAATCTAAGAGATTTCTAAGGAATTTTCAAAGGAAAATCAAGATAGGTACTTATAAGGCTGGTAAGTTTTTCTTTCCAGTATAAGAGAACAAATAAATTTGAAAGGACATTGACAGGGTTTGGACCAAGTGCTGCCCAGGAATGAAAGTAGCTCCAGTGGTATCGTGGCATTAATTTACATCCAAAACAAATATTTTAAAAAAAATCGTCCCAGGAAAAAAAAGTTTTGTTGTTAATAATTATTTTTCATTAAATTATGAGTATGGGATGTTTTTCCCTCCAAAATACATAAATCTACATCTAATATATTTTATAACATTGTCCTGTAGCACCAAAAGCGGTACAGGAATGGAAAAATCGGGACGGAAATATGCCTAACCCTTTTATTCAAAATCACAGATTTAATTGGGATCAATCTCATTAATTAATTGGGGTTGGTTTTTTTTTCAGTAGGGCTGAAAAGCGGGATATCCCGCCAAATCGGGACATCTGGCAATATTACGTAGCACGCAAAACACAAAAAGCTGTTCTATTGTGTCTCGTTTGCACCATGCCATTATGTATATTGGTGCGTTGTTTATTTAAACTTGTATTGGGCACCAATTCCAGTATTCTAATATGGTAGTTGAGAGTAGTCAGTACAAATAGTGAGGTGGCGTTATGTTGCATTCCTATTCAAGTTAATTTTTGTGGAGCAACATTTCAGCCTAATGCTTGTTCTTGTAATGCTTTGATTTCTTGATTATATTTATGTCAAAAATAATGTATATTTTTTAATGTTCATTAATTCAAATTACAAATTACATTCAAAAAATTCAAATTACATTATTATTGTAACATAAAAAGTACAATTAATACACTCACAGTTACATTGAAATTAATTCTTAAAATTCTTTTTTTCATATAAAAAATGCATAACAAAACCCTGTTTTTCTCTTGACTCCTGGGATAGATTTTGATAACTATTGGCCTAAGGAACAAATTGTACTATGTGTTCATTCTGGGTAGCACTTGGTCCAACTTCCATATAAAGATTGGCAATGTCCTTTCGAATTCTAATCCGATTTATATTTGACATTCCAATTTTAAAAGGTAATTACATTGCACCAAGCCAGTTTAAATCAAAAGCACTAAGGAGTATTGATATCAACTTCGATGCAAATCACCCCCAAAATAAATTTCTACCCCTTTTTAACCCTGTTAGGCGATGAGTTTTAATAAAATACGAAACACGTGTTCCATCAATTCTGAAAAAGAATGTTTATGCAAAATATGAAGTAGATTGGACCAAGGAATCCCGTTGTCCCATACAAACTTTGCCCCTATTTTTCACCTCCTTAGAGGTAGAATTTCGAAAAATCCTTTCTTATCGGATAATTACGTCATATAAAGAACACACCCTCCAAGTTTCAGGTCTCTACGATCAGCGGTTTAGGCTGTGCGTTTTCCCAATATTTCCCTTCACTGCTCTGCTCCTATTGATCGTAGCGTGATGAAAAGTATACTATAACCTGCCCAGGAGTATGAAGAATAATTGTGCCAAATTTCGTTAAAATCCGTCGAGTAGTTTTGGTTTCTATAACGAATATACAGACCGACAGACAGACAGACAGACAGACAGACAGACAGACAGACAGACAGACAGACAAAAAGTTTACTGATTGCATTTTTGGCATCAGTATCGATCCCTAATCACCCCCTGATAGTTATTTTATAAATATATTTCATGTACAGAATTGGCCTCTCTACAGATTTATTATAAGTATAGATTTCAGACGCAATGTCATTTTCAGCAGTTTTCGTGACGGCTAGAAATAAGATATTGTAATTAATGCTTAGTTAGCACGCATTACCGAGGCCAGCGGTATTTGAGTTGGACGTACATACGTAACTATTGCATGAAAAGCAATTCGTTCGTTGTGCTAAGTCAGCCATGCAAATCGCGATAAATGTAATCGATATGCCCTCCGGCCTTGGCCCCGAATGCAGCTCGCTGTCCACGAGATGATGAAGAATAATGTTTAAACGGATGACGCCTCTCCAGTATATGTTGTAAAACTACGCACGCAATCTTACGCTAGGAACGTCAGATACTTAACACTCAAATTGATGTACCTATATATTTTCAGACCTAGAACAATAAACTAGTAAAATGTTACAAGTCAACTACGTTAAAAACGGACCTTGAACGCCTTCTGTTCCAAATGTTTATTAGGTACTCAAAAACATAAAGTATTGTTATTTCGCACACTTTTGTGCTAAAGTTTTTATTATCAAGTTTGGAAAAAAATATCAAAGAATACAATTTAAATAATTACCGCTATCAAATATACCTATACGGGTTTTACATGTTAATTAGAATTAATTAGAATCTCTTAATAATGAAACGTGCACTGCATTGCATGAGTGCACTATCATAGTGAAGAACTGATATGATAAAGTTTTTCTCAGTGTAATAATATTCATGAAATCATGAGTTATTCATATTTTTATGGATGTTTATTTATGCTAAAATTAACATCGATTCTGTAATAGGTCATTCGTAGTGAAGATCATTGTCAAGGAGACGATGCGGGAGCACATGTTGTTAATAATTGCAAAGAGCGAACGAATGCTCGCGAGCAAAGCACGTGGTGCACTAAAGCGGCGCACGAGTCTCTCCACGAATTAATTGAGCTTTACTCCAAGTAATTTTAACGTTAATTATTGTAGCCGAGTACCTCTGATTTTTCCTAGTATTTATAAAGAACACTATTCAAAACAATGTGTTTATAAAATAAATAAATAGTATAAAAGCTATGGTTTTTCTCGGTTTACGGTTGTGTTATCATATTCATTTTATAAAAGCGAACATGTGTTTGTTCATTTTGTCCTTCTTCACGCATCAATGGATCAGCGTTATTTTTTGCATAGAGATAGTTTATGAACCCAAAAATGGACTTAATTATTTTTTGAAAAATAATTAGAAAAGGCTAATTTCTTGTAAATAATTGCACAGTTTGAAGTTACTCAGTATCGGTTTCATTGCATCTTGATATCTCCTATCACTGTATATCCCACGGGTAGTAAAGCGTTCTGGATCTCTTGAACTACGAACCCAATCTCAATTTATAATATGCAAAAGTTGCAAAACCCAAGATCCAACCAGGAAACAATGCTAGCATTGACACACGCTTTTGCACACCAAAACGTTGCAATGAGTTCATATATGTATAAATTGGAGTTAATAAAGTTCGTAATTCAAGAGTAAATTCACAAGATTCTCTCTAAATTGATAGAGGGAAACTTCGCACGCCCTATGCTGCCCCCACGGCTGAAACCTGTTGGATCAATGGCTCAAACTATAGTATACCTACAATTCAATTTTATTTGCTTCTTTACTCGCGGATATACCTATTAGTTTGAATGGTACTACCGCAGTACTGCCACCGCCATTTCACATGAGATTTACATTACGCGAAATTAAATATCGCCAAATTGAGATTTGATTAAGTAATTATTGTTTTTATAACGACTAATGGTAAGCCGTAATAATGTCACCAACCCCATTTTACCGTCAGAGAACTCGACGTATGGCCGGCGGCGCTCGTGCTGATGACAGTCGATCGATTTACTACCCTTGCACAGAACCCATTTCGCTTTCTCTTTTTTCATGTGCATTGCTAAAATGAAACTCCTTGCCGGAGCCTTTTGTCGAACAGATTTGTATCATTATCGTAAGGTGGCATAGCGCCCAAAAGTAAGCCAATTTTAATAAAAATAAATAAATTATAATATATGATTCTAATTAAATCTCATTCGCGTATATTTACACCCCCACAACTACCCGTAGTTTCCTCACGGCCATCATTCACTTACAGCAACTACAGCCTTGACTCGTCGGAAGTAGTGCAGTTTCTCTTAAGAGCAGGTACAATGTTAAAGCGTATAATAATATTAACGACATACTGATACGTGAACCATATTAATTATAATTATAATCTATAGCTACTAATGTTACATAGGTAAAAAAAGCCTACGATACTGTCACGGAACTCGATTCGGTTGACTACTGAGTAGGTAGATACCTATTTGTTTGTGTAGCAAGAAACTAATATTAACTATGAAGGTACTAAGAAGTAATTTAGATATTAATATCGTATAACGCCCGTAGTGGCAGAATTAGATTCTCATATTACAAGTTCGTGTTAATAATATTTTTCTACTATAATTACGTATACGTACGTAATACTACAAAATTAACAAGGAAAACCACTGAGTACATCATTTTCTTCTCATTATCATCATTGCGGTTATTCTAAGATCTCGTAAACATTTTGGCTAACTTTTATGATAATTTATTTTAAATGTTCACGCCAAGATAGTTAAGCCAGAGATAACAACCTACGAACTTTATGAACCAATGTTTACAAATAAAAAAATTGAATTCGACATAAAAGAAATCATTCTACTTTTTCTTTTTAAATCTAACAGAAAATATTTTATCATTTACTCAGTAATCACTTAAGTATATGGCAAACCTCAAATATGAACAAGACTTCTCAAAACTGTTTGCTACTTAGGTACTTACTCAATGAATAATGCATTTAAATTGTATTATTATAAACAATGTTGTTTTCTTTCAGTAGTCCCAAGCCAAGGGAGGAACAAGGAGACGACTGGGGCGGCAACCGAAGAAGTCGATGGCCCAGACGTGGTATCCGTGGTGATCGGGAAGTACGGACGCTGGCAGCTGCTCATGACGTTCCTGCTGTCTCTGTTCTCACTGCCATGCACGTTCCACATATACCTGCCTACTTTTACTGTAAGTACTGTTTTATACGCAGTTGAATTTTGTCACCATTATTTGTGGCAAATTTTATCTCTAGTTTTTTTTTATGACCACGTCCTACGGCTGTAAATACCAGATCATAAAGTCAACAGAAATACTAACATGTGTAACAAAAACACTAATAAAACACTTTTGTTTGATTAGCCTAATTTTGTCATTAACACATTAATTTCTCACGGCATCATCATTGTAAATAAAAGTTGAATAATAATTCAATCTCATCATCCTCCAAGCCTTATTATTCCTAAACATTGTTGAGGTCGGCTTACAATCTAACCAAATGCACCTGAATATCAGTTTTCTGTGGAGTGACTGTCTATCTGACCTCCTCAACATATTTTAAAGTTAGATCAGTTGTTAGAATTTTATACTGACTCCCTGTATCGGGTGTCAAAGACCTCAATAACAGCCGGTTGGCCCCGGCTGTTATTGAGGTCTTTGACTTTACGCACTTTCGGAGGAACGGAGCGTGCGATAATTAATTTCTATTATAAAAGACAACGATGCGGTTCGAACCTGAGACATACCTCTAGGCTGTCATTGCTAACTAAAATATTAATTCAATATTATATAAAAATATAACTAACCAACCACCATAATATCATCCATCTGCTTAAATAATAATTTTCTGTTTTTTTCAGGCAACGGCGACAAAGTTCTGGTGCCGAAAACCGGAAAATCTATCAAGCTTACCATTGGAGGCGTGGATAAACTACAGCCAACCTTTTAACAGCTGCTCAGCTCGGGTACTTACCGCAGGCGCCACGGTGGAAAGCATATTGAACCACACTGCCCCACTCATAGATTCCTTCCAAAAATGCACAGAATGGGATTACGATAGATCAGAAGTTGGTAGCACGATCATTTCAGAATGGAACTTGGTCTGTGACAAAGCATATCTTACAAGTTTGGCTGAAGTGACCTTCCTTATTGGCGTGGGAGTTGGTGGAGTAGTAGGAGGATGGATATCAGACAAGTAAGTTTACATACGTCATCATCATCATCAGCCTGTATGAGGCCTCTCCCAATGCAGGCCACTTTTGTGCGCTCATTGGAGGTATTTGCCGATAATCGACACGCTGGGCAAGCGGGTTGGCGATCGCAGTTAAAGGATGCTGCTACCCATCTTCCGGATCTTTCCCTTTGTCGGTTCTTACGACACCCGCGGGACAAGTAAGGGTGGTTCTATTCTTAGGCCAGAAACTACACGGCACAAGTTTACATACATAGAGTCAATTATCTCGGCTATATCATTGTATCAATTACAAGTGAGGTAGTGTTACTGAACCGGCCTGTAATTTCAACATTATTATTTTTTCTTTTATGATAATGGCTTTGTTCTTCCTTGAATCTTTAAAGTTCTGTGCTTTAAAACACTTTTTTTTTAAATATCATACCCGCGAGCAAATATTATGTACCATGATGATATCAATATAATAATAAACCAGCCTTTAACTGTTCCACTGCATATAAAGAAGGATCGAGCATAAATCACCACGCTACGTCACAGCTTTACTTCAGATTATTAACTACAAGTTTCCTCACGATGTTTTCCTTCGTTAGTCAGTGGTGTTTTAGATTATCCAAGAAAAATACATACTTACCTATATTATGACATTGAAAACATCACATTGATACATGCCAGGTTGGAACCTACGTGCTTACAAAGCGCCATTACCACGAGAATATAATCAAGATAAATTTTTTTTTTACTTTTTAGGTTTGGTCGCAAGCGTATCCTGATGAGTATGATGGTTGCACAGAGCGCACTGGCCATCCTGTCCCTATTGGTCCGTTCCTTCGTGCAATACCTCGTAGTGAGGTTGATCATGGGCTTCGTTTCTGTCTCCGTGGTGTACGCCGCCTTCGTTCTTGTCGTGGAGCTGGTAGGAGGCAAGTGGGTAACCATATCGGGAGTGTGCAACTTCTTCTGGTTGCCAGTAGCTTACCTCATCGTAACTCTAATGTCGCTTGTTTTACCCAACTGGCGTGACCTGCAACTCAGCCTGTCTGTACCCGGCTGTCTGCTAATAGCACTGTGGTAAGCATTTATTTATACACCATCTATTTTTTAATTACAAGTAGGTATTTATTTATGCACAAGAAAATCACTTTATGTAATAATTTATTCTAATTATAATTCGTGAAACGTTGAATTACATGGTTGCATGCTATGTGAACTTTTTAGTTTTTTTTTTTAATTTATGTAGTGAATTCACAAACAACTTGACCAAAAAATACATAATAAATATTATTATTACAGGTTTGTACTACCAGAATCGCCAAGATGGCTGCTGAGTATGGGAAAGACTCAAGAAGCGAAGGTTATACTCGAACAAGTTGCGAAGTTTAACAAACGAGAACTACCCTCCGATATAGACAAACTGCTTTTGTTACACAAAACGCACAATATTGATGAAGGACCCAGTGTGCTGATGCTATTCAGGGGTACACTGAGAAAGAGAACTGTATGTCTGTTCCTGACATGGTTCTCAATGACTATTGCTTACTATGGACTACTACTAAACATCGGAAACTTCAATTTGGGTAACTTACATGTGGCGTCTATAATTCTTGCTGTAGTCGAAATACCAGCGATAGCAATGAGTATTCCAATACTTCTGAAAGCTGGAAGAAGAATTCCAATATTCATTAGCATGTTGACTTGTGGTCTCGCATGTATAGCGAGCGAACTGTTCTCGATAGCGTTTGATGACGAATGGATCATGATCGCCTGTTTAATGATTGGGAAGTTCGCTATTGGCTCTACTAACATGATGTTGCCGATATTCACTGTAGAACTATACCCAACAGTCGTCAGAAACCTGGGCGTGGGTGCCAGCCAAGTGGCGGCTGGAATTGCTCTTATATGCATACCGTACTTATGGAGACTGGTAAGATAATTTTTAATTTATCATTTATATAAATAAAGGCTACTATTTTAAAATTCAATGCCATTCCGTCAGAAAGAAATATGACAGCAAAATAAAATCTTATAATTTATAAAAATATTTTAATAACATCATGTAACGTCTGCAACCAAAGATGCTACTTACAACTATAATTATTAAGATGAATCATGAATGATCTGAATCTTTTGTATAGACAATTGCCTGAGTATGAGATTAAATTAATATCTAACACATTAAACTTACTTCATAGCAATAATTGATTAGATAACAAATTTGTCACGTAGACCTCTGAGCATAAAATAAATATAAAAATTGGATTATTTAAGAAGTTTTTACTGATCGTACCTCAGTGTAGGAATCAATAATGTCCACAGTTGCATGACATTAAACTAGTTAAGTATGACTACCTTGAAATCAAAACAAATCAAATTAAATTTATTAACAACTTGATGTGTATAAAATAAACAACTGTCATAATAAACAAAATCATTTAGTCTTTATGATGGAGCCAAAAAACAACTTTTTTTGTTTCTAAATAAACGTGGAGCACTTGACAGTTTCTTTGAATTCGGAAATTGGCAATTTAATTGCTAGAGTCCAAGATAATACGATGGGGCTGTGTTAAAATTAAGTAGAAAATTGTATTCGGTACAGCAACTTTCGCTGCCTACCTAAAACATAAGTGAGACCAAAATCGATAATAATATTTTTTTAATGTCCATATTTGCAGACGATGTTTAATGATCATTTGCCCATGGTGACAATCGCTGCCCTGTCTGCTTTTGGTGGTGCGATAATTCTTCTACTTCCTGATACCCTTCGCGCAGAAGATAGTCCTGCAACCGACACGAAAATGTAAGTAGACACCTATGGCTTGTTGTTTAGTGTTAAAATAATAATGCAAGTTGATATTAATGTACTAAAGCCACGTGAGTACATTTAACAACACTAATTAAATCTTGCTCCCACGAGCTTATTTGTTTAAGTGATTATGTAGGTATGTATGACTGAAAAAGACAGTATAAATTTAAGCCGTGGAAATAATGGTTAATTTGTTAGGTATGTAGAGACCATATCAAAGGACGATCTGAGATTGCTGTTATCGGGAAGTGTGTCTTAAGCTGGTTTTACAGTTTGTTCGTGAATCTGTGGCGCTCCGTGTGCTCCCGCACTAAGCGCGTACAGGTTCTACGTTCACCACAGGAACAAACAAACAACCACTAACAATAATTATGTAAAATCATAAGAACCAATAAGAAAAAGTTACAACCATATAAATGATTACCTTTGTTTAATCTGGACACAGTTTTAAAATTTAAAGCAACAAAAACAACTATGAATATATCGACGCGGAAGAGATGGCGGGTTTGGCGGGACTAGTTAGACTTCTTCCTAAAGGATTAGCTCCAAATCTGAATGGACAGATGGAGAGAAGAAAGGGCGGCATTTGCCCTGCAGTGGAACACAACAATAATAATAACAAATATGTCCTTTCTAATAATAAAGCAAGGTAGTTAACTCTTTTGTTGTCTTAGTAATCACGTTAAGCCCTGTCGCAGGAACTACAACGGGGTCAAGGTGTGAATAATCCATGTCCCTTGCGGTGATTCTGTCATTTCCGTATGTTATTGAAGTCAACAAGATCCTTATTTACTATTTCATTATCAACACTGTTAGCGCCATCTACATAAACACCATTTAAATTGGTCGTGTTTTGTTTTGTTACAGGCCTTCGTTCGACAACAACTCTCCGAGCAACGGCACGATTACGATCAAAGACGATAGAGGGCACTAGCATATCAAAGTGTACAATAACGTTACCATTACCAATGTGTGATTAAATACTTTTTAAACAAAGTGCAATGGACAGAAAATAGTGAGATTTTTTCGAATTTAATTTACGGTTATAAGTAGGTGTATGATGAATGAGTAATGAATAATAACATATCATAGAAGTGAACCTTTAGGTGCTGTACTGCTTCTGTGAGTAGATTGTATAATATTATTGTAAAATAAGACAATGCAGTGCTGTAGAGTAATTTTAAAAAAACTTGTTACCTTTAAATTAAGTAAGAGAGTCTATTTATATAGCTGTATGTAAACCTAATTCTCAACTAATTAAATGTAGAGCTCTAAGCAATATTTTAGTAGTTTATGACGTAGATTAATGTCAATGACTTCCCTAAAATATCAATTAAATACGTGTGTCAATTTGAAATGTTATTCAAGGCTGTTATTGCCTAAATATCAATAAAAATCAATGTTAACTTGATGTTAGTAAATGTGTAACAAAACTTAGTTATTGTTTAAGTGAATGTCATCTAAGTTTACGTTTAGATGTAATGTTTAAGTAAACTATTAAGGCCCAGTTTCACAGGTTAAAAATTAGCTCTACCAGTAGGTAGAGCTCATTCTTTTCAATTTTTCAAATAAAAAAAAAATTGAAAGAATTTGTATGAAATTTTCGGTTAGGTAAAGCAACAGAAACTTATCAGTAACCTATGAAGCAGGCCCTAAAAGTCATTTCTAAGGGAGTACTCTTTGCAATGATTTTTCACTTAGTTAGGTACCTATTAAACTGGTGCTGATTCTCTTGAACATCCCGCTTAACAAATTTTAGTCTTACTATATCTCTTTCGAATAAACACGACCGAAAAAAGACAGCGATTTGACCTGTCAAATTAGTCCACAATCCACGTTATGACATGCCGACTAAATTATCGTTCATATCACGCAAATGGACTACTTTGACAGCTCTAAAAATCTTCAATCCTTTTCTAATTATATGTGTTCGAAAAAGACATAAGGAGTCTTAATTAGTTTAGAGCGTGTGCAAGAGAATAAGCACCATTATTATGGTTTTAGTTACCAAAAATAATTATTTGTTGAGCTCTAGCATAAGCCTGCGGCTTTGTCCGCGTGGAGGTCGGACCCAGATTAAAAATATCCTATGTGTTCATCCAGAACATGGTCTATCTGTGTGTTAAGTTTCATCCAAATCCGTTTAACGGTTTACGCGGAAATCATTAACAAAGTTTCCACAAACTTTCACAATTATATTAGTAGGCGTAGGAAGTAGGATAAAATGACTTCAAACTGTTTAATTTTGATAAGTTTTTATCTTATTGTTAATTATATATCTACCAATTTATTTAATATGCAGTACAATAATAAGTCCTAAATATATTATTAAAATTACTAAATCATAAAATTACTTACATTTATGGATTACAGTACAGCTACAGTATGGTACTCGTATTTTATCAATTTTATTTGTAAACATACGAAATACCTTTTACGTAAAACGCGTACAAACCTTTTGATTATTAAGTTAATTTAATAATATTATACAACAATGCGAATGCATTAACTATTGTACGCAACAAACGTACGAAATTAGGAAGGTATATATTGTAACCATAATTTATAAGCACATTACGTTGTGTTTCATTTCAAATATTAAATAGCTACTGTTAATTTTCGTAAAGTTGGAATATATAATTTATTTACATAACATTTATGTATACGCATACTCTGTTACTAAAACCACAACAGGCATTACAAATGTAAGTAAGTAGGTAAGGGCCTAAAAGTATTATCCAAGCCTAAAATTTACGAAGAATACTTATAACTCTATGGTATAGAGTTCAGGTTCTATTCAAATAGCATCACGATGAATTCATGAGAATTCTTGAGAAGCCTCCATTTTTGTTATTATTATATTTGTACATTAGATACGGAATGGTTTCCTGATGTCTTTCAATGTAAATTGAACCTTCATATTACGCAATTATTTTTTAAATATTTAAAAAAAAAACGTTGGCCCTTACTTGTTTTTTTTCTGTATCATGGATATAATTTATAGACATAGGTATATCATTTTACATGAACAAACACCCAGACCGAAACCAATATCTGTGGGTACAAAAAATTGTCAAGAGCGAGAATCGAACCTGGGACACTAAAGCTCAGAAGACGAATTGCTTAACCGCTACGCCAATCGCGTATTCAACTGTCAACTGTACTCTCATTCAGTCTAATGTCTTCGGCTTATTATTGTACAGTTTAATTAAATTATAAGTAGTTAGGGAAGTGTGTACCTGTGTATCTTAACAATTAGTTTATTTATTTTTTAATCGGTTAGTAATTTAGGTTAACTTAAGTACATACCTATTATAAGATGTTAGTATAAAGATATATTATACTTTCTATAAAGTTACCATTAGAAGGCATAAATAATGAATGTTTGGCTTCTGTACTTCTTATATTATATTCCATTTTAAAAATAAGATCCTATTGTTATTTGTTTCTAGACGATAATTAATTTTTGTAATATATCGTTCATTGACATTTAATAAAATAAATTAAGAACTCATCATTACACAACACTGTAACAATTCGAAAATAAACTAATTATTTTTAATAGTCATTTATTTAATCGTCCCCATTAGGTTTACATGTCGCTAATCAATGCGTAACTCAGACTTAATGTTACGTAACGTAACACTTGTAAGTTGTACGTAAGAATTGCCTCGAGTTTGTGGTGACCGCGAGGCTTCATGTGGTCGCACACACAAATTGACAGGTGCCAGTGTGGTATTAGTCGGGACATTGACTCCTGCGTCTAGGGCGGCGCAGGGTCCCTTGGTCGGTGGTTACAAAATGTCGGTAACGGTGACGAGCTGCGCAGGCGTCATGACAAACGTGACTCGCGTGCTCATGCGCTGTTCCTACACACATTTGTGAACATTTCAAAGACAAATATTTAACGCTTTGATTATGAATGACATCTTTTATTTAAATATGAGTACGTTCAGTATAGACAGCGTACATAGCCAACATAGACATTGAAAAAGCAATTCACGGTAAGATTTACTCAACGAATGCTTACGTACACACATTGAGTCATCAATGCAGATCTTATCATGTTTATTGTATTCTAAACTCAATGTTAAACTTTTGATTTCGTTGAACTCCCAAGGTAAGATTTGCCCAATAGCTGATCATTTCAGAAAATTGATATTGCCGTAATGATAGTTTATTCTGCGTAACGCCAAGTACGTTCAGGTCATAGTTAATTTCCCTGGTCATTCACCCGTTGTACACTAACCTAGATGCATAGCATTTAACAGACATGAATATGACCCGTAACAGGTCCTATTGTGGCGGCAAAAAGAATACGTGTCGAATCAGAAAGTCATTCAAAAAGGCGATACAGGACGGATAACGGAGCTGGGCGACAGCAGTTCATAGTAGCCGCAGTCGACATCGAGTAACTAAGTCACTATGGTATCACAGTATAAGGATTGTAAATAACAGGCCATTTGACTCTATTGAAATGTATTTACAAATTATTGTCATCATTCTAAATAATCGCAGCGTATAAAGCATAATTTTATGTTCAATAAAATGTGAATAGTTTGTCAAAAAAAAGTGTTTTATCGGGGGATGAGTATCGAGCTGATATTGGTTGCTACTCTGATGACGTCACATGCTTGTAGTTTTTCATGTTTTTGACGTAGCAGTTGTATATTGCTGTGATGTCACATGTGAAACATGATCAGCATCAATACGCAAATTGGTTTTTTTTTTAAAACTCACAAATTTAATGCAACAGATAACTCGAAAACTGTAATTGTATGTTCAATCAATATAGGTAATATAAAAGAATTTCCCAACAAAAGTCGAATATTCTATTTTAATACAGATACTGTGCTAGTACTGGAAATTACCTACGAAATTATGTCAGCCGTATAAATAAGTAATAAGTATGCACCTTGCTTATTACGTCGTAGACGTTCTAGATATTTTATAGTAAATATCTATTATTTATACCGTCTACCGAGCACAATACATTTACTTACTTAGTAGTTATTACTTAGAGATGACATAGGGTAAACTGAACATTTAGCCTATCTGTTTAAGATATAAAATTGTGAAGAGAAGAAATTTTAGATCATAGAAATGATAGAAGTAGAATAAATAGATGAAGATACAAAGCATTTTATTATTTTAGTTATGTAAGTATTCGACTTTAAAAAAATCCTATGGTATTCGTCATATTACATTTACCTAAGTGAAGAATTGGAGCTGCAGACCTTTAATTAAAATACATTATTTAAAAAATCTCAATTCATAATAATCTAAAGCACACACGACAGTTCTATCAACCCGGATATAATCAATTATAACACCTACACGCACTTTCCTCTCACCATACACCCGTTTCCACCATCGGAAAATTAAATCGAGCTTGTAATTTGTTCGGCGACGCACGCAGCGGGGAATGAACTATTATGGCCACAGAAACTCTCACTCGTTCTGTTGTGATGCTGCCGATACACTTTCCTGCGACTGCGTGACTCGACTACGACGCGTGAGTCGGTGAAACAACGCACTGGGGTGTATTACATCACACCCCAAATGCATTACCCTGCAACATACCAACACATATGGCTCCGCAATAATCCAACTTACAACAACACTGATGTACTACTTTCTGTCAAGGAAAACAACTACGCTGACTATTCAATATAATATATTCGTTTTAACATAGCACAAGTTGCGCAGCTAGATACATTTAATTCAACCAATGTCATTAAACAGCTACACATTATAAGTAACAGTCATGGTGTTGCCACACCTGACATATCGCATGCTGTGAGCATTTAAATTGAATTACAAAAATACAATAGCTTAAAGCTCCATTGGTGACGAGACTTCACGAGACAAATCGGATAACTTAGGTCATAAGGAATTCAACTTGGACCGAGATTAGACATTCATGGGCTCGTCGCCAACGCTTCGCGCTGTTTTATTTTGACTAGTGCGAACATTAGTAAAGTATAAATGGATGAACAAAGAATCAAAATGGATAGAGAAGGAATATTTTTTGGAATTATCATTTCTAGTATTTTTGAGACTCTATTGATCTAATATTTTAACCTTTGATTTTTGAGATCAACTGTATTCATATTTTATGTTTTATAATGCAGATCTCATAAATTTACGATTTTATGCATGTGTCAATTTTGTAATTACCTACTTGTTCACAAGTAGCTAGCTGATATAGGCATATTGACAATGTAGGCTAAGCCGATAGAAGTCAGGCGTGGGCCTAATTCGTGTTAGCTAAGTCTTATACTATACAACAATATAAATAAATTTGAATTTGATTCATAAAATCGAGCACATTGGATATTTATTTAACATCGTACATATCAATATTTATTTAACATCGTACCTACTTAAAAATATATTTATAATAAATACATAAACATTTTAATAAAGTCTATATTCATACTATGCGAACATTTAATTTGGAAATTTTTGTAAGATGAAAAAATTGATTACGAGCCGGGAATTGAATCCGCAACTACTGGATCAAGGCCCCAGGCGCTCTGCCACTAAACTATTCGTATATTCGTAAGCTAGACATGCTAGTCCTCTAGTACTTCGTACAAGGGGCGGATGTAACTACCATCTGAGATGGTTGAATGTAGAAGATAATTTCGAATTTCGATATCACAGCCGTGGTTACGAATAGTAGTAGCTCCTACCAATGTCATGTTCTAAACGTACCGAAATAACATAACGCGAATGTTACGCGGTAATAAAAACGCATAAATTTACCTAAGAGAGAACCAAAGTCATTTGCCTTATCCTGTGAAGAAGACACTCGAACCTGTGACACACTCCTACCACTACTAGATCCAACACCAGTGGTCTTAAGTGTAACTGTTTTATAAATATAGGTTACCAATATCCCCCCCCCCCCCTAATAATATCAAAACTTACAGATTCAATTATAACAGGGGGCAATGCTTTTGCCATGTACGGGACAGACTTCAAAACAATCCGTGCTTCTACTAAGATTTTCTGGATGGGAAAACCTAATATCAGCTATATTGCCTGTCTAACTGCAGCTGATGGTTTAAAATGACCATGCTCCCCAAAAGGAGCAATTGATTGATTGATTTTTTAACTTATAATATGCAGATGTTCTAGCTACGTAACATTTGTAATTACTCTGGATGTGTTGCATACTTCGAAGTAGGTGGCAAAATTACGGTGGTTGCGAAGTATGTGGCGGGAACAATCAAAACATTGCTCCTAACTGGACTAAGTTACAATTAAGTTAAATTTTCTTTTTTATCTATATTTGAAGGTGAAAGCGACTAGCTAAGTGGATCCAGCTATTCTCCAGGGATGTTATACCAACAAATAGCATTTCATTCTTATTTATATAGATTTCCAGCCACAAACTACGCAACCATCTTAAGCTCTCAGCGAATCTCGCTTAGCATTCTTAGCTAATATAGGTTTCGGTATGGGCGGGCGTAGATACTTACCTAATACATTTATGCCATTCAATAGCTTTAGTGGCACAGTTCCAAGCCGGTTTGCAATTACTATAGGGCAGATGCACCATCGCTGCAGGCGGCAGACCAATAAAACAGTGTGAGAATATGAATACTGAAATTACGTACAGTTCCGACAAAAAAGTAATAATTTAAATAAAAATAATGTTACAAATCGTGTTATGAATACAAACAACGGAAACAATAGATTTTTCAATAATTAGATCGTTTAGCGGTATCATCGCGGCTAGTGCAGCCAATTTGTAAAGTGGTGCATTTGATTTGGTTCTTGTAGTTCATGTATGCGTTCGCAGTTGGTCACCTTGCAATAAGGTATGGTGGTCGCGTCGGGCGCAGGGCGAGAGTGGGCGACCTCATATAGCTTGCGCGGGAGGCGTTTCCTTTATTTGTTGGTTGTACGCTGCGTGATAGTGACGTGAACCACGCGCAGGACATCATGCGTGCATTGCTGGTGAGTCTCAGTGGCATGCCCTCACCAAGGGCGGTTACATCATTAACATTCCCAACTTGTTAATCATTTCCTTATTTTTTCTAAAAATAATTTTTCGAAAGTGATTTTATTAATTTAAATTTATTATTACAATAACGTGAATATAAACATAACTTAAAGTTTAGTATTGCAGTGAAATCATATATTTTTATCACTATCAATTTATTATTTTTATTTTGTCCAAAACTTCAAACATTGTGTGTGTTATAAATTAACTAGCTTCTGTCAACGATTTCGTCCGCATTATTTCGTGATAAATAGTAGCCGTAGCCGTAGTCTTAATCCGGGACATAAACTACCTACTTATAAGTATACCAAGTTTCATCAAAATCTTTTCAGCCTAGTCGTGATGATTGAGAATCAAACATACAAACTTTCACATTTATAATTAATATTAGAAGAAAATATATTCAAAGTGATTAATAAGCTTTACCTTGAAATAACTTATAACAACAAATCGAGCAAAGTTTACTATAAATAAGCATGTTGTACCACAAGATATTGTAAGGACACAACGTTGTGAAAGTAGTCGAGTTAAACATACAAATGATTATTTTATCTAACCACTTATATGTACCTATATCTACAACAACAAGTTCTTGGTTGCATTCAATGAATAATATACAAGTAAATTAATATCGGTATTGAATTCAGGTCGATCATACAGGCGTCAACGGCATTCGAAGTATCAATTTCGCGGTAACCTTGACGGCGATCGTGAGCTGACAGATAGCTGCAGTGGACAGCCAAGTCTCGTACCTATTGCTCTATTAACCTTACAACATACCGATATAAGTACCGCCCTTATTAATTCACTAGGCGGAACTAATTGTTTAGTACTAACACATAATTTGGCAAGTTAGCCGATGTCATGTTTACAGCTGAATTACGTAAAGCACGCAACTACAGACAAATGGCTTGGTGGTTACGTTACCACACTGGCCCACTGCTAACAGGCTCGACTACTGGACGTAGATACGGACTTGGATACGCATAACTTGTTCTGTTTCAACAGTAGTATTAAATTGGAGCCGTTCGCTGCAAAAAGTCGAATTTGAAAACTCACTCGCTCAGGTCTTGCGCAGTCCTGTCATAAATCGATATTCTGAAATTCACTTTAATATACACTTTAAAAGATTATTTTATATACACTTTATTAAAGCCTAGCTTTCGCCCGCAACGATTATTATCCACGTGAGATTTTCCAGTACATATAAATACCCTATAACCTTCCTAAAGGGCTATGTAATGCAAAAATACTTATAAAAATCGGCCCGGTACTAAAACTCTTTCAGCTTTAGCTTTACTAATTAAATCCAAAGGTGGTCAGTACATGGCATCTTCTTGCGAATTTAAAGTTCAAGGAGTTAAAACTAAAGTTCAATTTCACAAAGTGTCGACAGATTCAAAATTATCAAAAATTCTGGAATGTATGTTAAGTTAGACACGGTTCCATTTCTGATTTACACACAAATCCTAACTGATATGCATAACCAATGAAATTTTACGTCCTGTACTGCTGTACTATAGGAGAGAGCGGGGTAATTAAGGCCACGCAAAAAGTATGATTAAAGCAATACATCAATACCTTTTTTTTTAAATCAATACCTTGATCTATTTAATGTAAACACTAATTGAAGTAATTGAGATCAGCCTTTGAGGGAAATAGGGACATTATCCGTCGTTCTCAATTACCCCACTTTCCCATAATGGTTAATATTCGTTTGTACTCGTGGGTTAGGTAGCCGTACATTATGCATCCCATACTTTTTTAAGTGCTGATAAAATGTTTAACCATGTTCTCCTGCATTCGGTCTTCTTCATGTCGCGTGTTGATGACCAGCCTAAAGTATGAGTTTAAACCGTCCATTGGCCTCTAACATGGCTTTAAAAGTCCATAGAGAACTCTCAGATAAGCTGGTAACCTTCGCCATGGCAATAATTCTAACTGATCCGTAACCCGTCACGGGAATGAAAGCGTACTACAACTCACCTCTACCTGTACTCGAAGAATGCGAGCGTGACGTTATAAGAAAACGTATCATAATAACAGATTTTTCTTTCTATGAAACGAGATAAGCCAGTATACCTATTTAGCTTTCTCGATTAGTGTACTTATCACTCGAAGTCCCGTCAGAAGGTTCTGAATATACCTATTTATTTTTTCGTTTACAATTAAAAACTTCTATCAACAATAGTTGAATTAACGAAGGATCAAAAGAAAATAAAAATAGAAAATTTGAGAAGATTTCACGCTTTTTGCAACTTATCTAATCTGCGTAAAGCGTTTCCTAAGTTTTCCTAGGTACATAACACGTATAATGTATATAAGTACTTCCAGTATTGAGGTGGCAGACTCCTCTTATGCGGCGTTTTAATTGATGTCCACCGATGCGTGACGGTTACGATGCATCAGTTATATGATAAACACATGCGAAGCTAATTGGACATTCTCGACAGGTTATTATTCAATAACGTATCGAATATCGAACATTTTGAGTGCATTCAAATAAGTCTGGTACAAAAGACTTCAACGAGTTTGCACCTTCGACGCCCCCTATACAAAAATATTGATTAACGTTATTTTGTTTGAGAATTTGCTTCTTAATAAATGAAAACTGGATAGTTTCTAAAATATATCGACGTGACGACATATTTATATCTATTCTATATACATATATACAGGTATGCCGTTTTCAATACTTCAATACCAACCGATATTTTAATAAATAAACTAGGTATTTAACCTTTTTTCTTTATAATAATTTTGCATCAATCTTCTTTCGGATTATGTATGTCAAATAAATTACAGTAATTAGCCAACTAAAGTGATGTAACTAGTTCGTTTAGTGTTCGTAATTAATATAAAACTAAAACTTTCAAATCTATTAACATTTAGCCACAACATACCAAATATAGCATCTAAATAGTCATCATAATTATTTAAGTGGTATAATATTTTATATGAATTGTCTGAAGCAATCTGTTAGTTCATACATAGTGCAATAATAAATTAGGTATTTAGTGTATGGTCCGCCATTCCAACGTCACCTTGACTTGCGGAAGCGTATTGCGCCGGGCGTCCTTACCACTTTCAGATCAGTGAGCTCGCACCCTAAACTGTACTCATATTAAAATACCAACCATTCATCTCCGTAAACAATAAACGAGTTTTAAAATGTATTTTTACTTTGACACGATTGACCTTCTGCGGTGGTCGTAGATTTCGTCAGGCGGAGATTCGATTCCTGGACAAGTTATTACACGACGATATACGAAAAGATAAATTATATAAAAGCTCATACGACTCTTTGTCATGAAACCACTGCAACTCTAGCAGACTAAGTTCAAGTAGCAATATTTTTTCATGTCAGAATCACATTTTATAATAAAGATTAAATCAAGATCTGATCAAGATCTAGTGGGTATTTGCTGTAGGTACTCAGTTGTGTGGCTTACCAGACCAACCTATAAGCCCGGCTTGCCTTAGGAATTAATCAAAACTATGGAATAGGTACTCTTTTTTACTTTAATCAACCTTTAGGTCTTTTAAGCTACTGGTTTTGCCCTGCTGTTGGATGTACTCGCCTGGTTGTACTGTCCCAATCACTCAATATCAATGCATCATGTAATGTAAAATAGCGCACACAGTTTTGCTTAATCCGTAACTCATGAATCACAGCAAAGATACATTCACATACAACACGGTGCGCGGTGTCTAGACCACATCAGTACACAATACACGCTTTCGCGTAACGACAACGGTTTCCTTATTTTCTAAATAGGTATATACATACCCGATGCGATTTCATAAAAGTAAGAATCGTAACTGAGTAATTTGTCGCCTCATTCAAGCTATTCTTTCCACGACCATCCATGTGGTAATGGGCACAGATAAAATACAATGGGTATTTTGCTAAAAAAAAGACTTGGCTGATAATCTATCAATATGGCATTCTTTTTAATAAGCACAAGTATGTATTATATTCTCCATTATCTATCAAAACAAACAAATAATTTGTAAATTAATATTTGAGTTTTTATTTTAAAAACACAACAAAAATTTCGCATAGGTACTTAGATAGACTAAAAATAAGCATGTCTGTCTTATTAGATATGCATGAATGCTGTTAAACACGCAACGTATTTCAGAGATCGAAACTTAATGAAATTGTAGAAAACTGAGTTCAGTAGTCTTGTCAGTCAAACGTACATAATTTTGCGAGCGATAGTAAAAATATATATTTTAATTGCAAAACGTCTATCGATTTCCGAAAGTAGTATAGCCCGGCCATTTGCATGTTGCGACAATGTTCACAATTCAGAACGAGTTACTGCCTCGGTACAGCAAATTACCTCCAGTTCACCTTATAAGTTTTCAATATCCATGATCATAGACCATAGAAATACATTAAAACCTTAAACCATAACCTAGTTTATGAACTAAATGGGCAATAAAAATTTCTTAAGAGTTTAATTTCCTGTATTATCTTATCTGAATCAGAGACATATTTTAACATAAATGAATTGCGTCAGGCTTGCCTTAAACCGATATTATAAAGAGACTTGTTATACCCTGCATAAGTGCCTAAAGCCTGTGGAACTTACTAATAGTACTTCCATGACGAATATGAGTACAGCAATGGTTCGGAAAATTAAAATCAGAGTCACCGGCAGATATAGTACAGGCAGTATTTGTAGCAGGTGAAATGTTTCAACATTCGTTATAAGAAGCTAGACTAGACTAAAATTTAAACCCTAAGCTGACCTTGTTCACAAATCAGGGTTAGATAGTACTGGAACTGCTCACATGGGAATTTCCAGTTATGTATGTTAGTTATGTACTTACGTATTTATCATTGCCGGTTTAGGCTACGCCGATTTAGCTTCTAATTCCTAAAAGCTTAAATGTTTTGCTTGAATGTGACTGCTCTAGTTACCCTATTTTTATTTTTAATTATTAATTTTTTAAAAAAGATATAAGTAGGCTAGTTTTTAGCCTCATCAAACAATCCTACTGACTACAGTATCAAGCTCCACCACATCTTCAGAAGTGAAGCGTTTGACTAGATATATTGAAAGGGCAAAAACATTAATTAACCTTCCTGATTAAGTCATGTGTCAACTGTTTTATGCTACAGCTTGCATTAAGCAGGTTTATTTATGAAACAAAACGCCTATTAAACGTCAATTATATCTACTCTACTTATAGGTACAAAATACGTACGTAATTATATTATGGTCTATTTTGTTTTGACTACAACTTCTAGTGTAGAGTATAACTTATTCAAAATATGAAATTGTAATAATCCTTTTCCTTTGTACTTTTTGCTGTGTTCGTTGTTTCGCTGTTTCGGAGCACTGCAGTGTGAATGAGTTTAATTAAGATTTGAAACAGCCACGTGACCGACATATAATTTCAAGTATATAATCTTGTACTATGAACTTTATCGTTTATATAATTTAAATCTTAAGGTGACAGACCTACTTATTGTGGCAACTACTACGTAAAGTTTACATAAACACTTATCCATAATTAAACAGAACATTAACATAAATTACACCGGAAAACTTCATTACGTTTACATATTCAAATACTATAAACCGCAGGAAATTGATCAAATTCAAAAAGTAGGTAGATAAGTACCTAGCTAGCTACTCTACTTCCCACCCATAACCCATGCAAAGCACATTTAAGTTACTTACATCAGATTAAAAAGTTAACTTAACTATGCGTATATATCAATAAAATTTTATTATACAAGTAACCATTCTAGAATTCTAAATCCATACTCAAGTACCTAATAAGTCCTTTTAAAACTATTCAGTTTCGTAATCAAATAAGTAAAGTACCTACCTACGCAGAAATTCAATTGTAGTAATTCAAAAGTATGTGCCAGATAATATGACAATAGAATAAGATAATAATATATGATAATATCTACAGAGTTGAATAAATGAAGTCAGGTGTTATAAGCAGTATTATCTACTTACGAACCAGGCCCGAGGCACTGGAAAGTGTGCCAGTTAAAACGGTTGCGCAGTAAATTCCTCAGTGTAAAATTTAATGTCTACAATATGTAATACTATTTTCTTTAGAAATACTTAAAATATATTATATTAATAGACATGAGCAAATTATCTCCTGTCCACACGTATAAAACCGAACCACTAGTGACAGCGCATAGCTTAAACCGGTGGACCTAGAGATTAAAAATTTGAAAATTAAGGAACGAACTTAAGGATTTTTGAAAATTCTACCCCTAAGTGTAAGAAATACGGATTAAAATCCCGAAATGAACGTGGACGAAGTCGCGAATAAAGCGCTAATCATAATATTCACGAGTAAATTAGGTCATAATTTTGATTAATTTTTAAATTTTTCCAGTTCATTAGCATTGAAGGCGTATTTTTTACGTGTTCAGGGTGTAGGTCGTATTTACGTTTGATTTAATGTTTAAATAATTAAGTGCTGAACCTATCAGCAAAGAATATTAATTAGGTATTACTTCCGACATCCGTCTGAATACTTATCTATTGCTAACTTAATTATAATAATTTTCCTCTCTTGTATTTCAGATATGTATGCTGTGTGTTATCACAGCTTATGCTCAATATAATGACTCACCAGCTCCACCACGGCTACAAATTCCCGGGGCGATTCCCTTAGGAAGTCCCAGACAAAGCGGTTTCAGACAGGGTCGACTACAAGCTGCTCCAGTCCCAGGAGGACCAACCAGAATCAGGAGGCCGGGCCTCGCGAGACCATCATTTAAATCTGTAGACGCGTCACCGCGGCCACACCTTCAATCACTAGAAGAACTCGCGAAACCAGTCACTGAAGAACCAGAAGATGAATTGGAAATCAACACACCCACCGCTTTCTCCCCAAACATATTTTCTACAGCCGAACCTCAAAACGATTACTACGACATAACGACCACATCGCAACCGAAACCTCCGATTGCTTTTAATCCATCCCCATACCCGCAATCAACACCATCAACTATCAGGCATCAACTGGAACCAATCAAACCCACCCAATACAGACCATTATTAGCCCCACAAGCCTTCAACCCAATCAGGAACGAACCAGTGAACAAACCGCAACCACAAAGACTACAGCCTCTTTCGGTTAGACCACAGAGACCCGTATTTAGACCAGAGCCAAAACCTTTCATTGAAGATGACGAGGCACCGATTCAACCCGTGAGACAGTACTCAAGACCACAAGAACCTATCAACCGTGCACCCGCTAAAATACCTCAGCAACAACAAAAATACACACAGTCGAACCACAGGGAACGAAAGCCTGTAGCTCAAATTATTCGTAAGTTCAGAGATGAGAATGAAGATGGAAGTATCACATGGGGATTCGAAAACGATGACGGATCATTCAAGGAAGAGACAATCGGCGTAGACTGTGTTACACGCGGCAAATACGGGTATGTCGATCCTGATGGGTTGAAGCGTGAATATAATTACGAAACCGGTATTCCTTGTGACAAAGCCAAGGAAGAGAAAGACGAAAGAGGTTTCATAGACTATCAGGAAAATAAGGCTGTTTTACCTAATGGTATAACAATTGATCTCGCCGCAATGGGCAAAAAATCTAAGAGGCCATTCAGATCACCTGTAAATCATTAGGTTCTAAGTATACATTTTAAAATATTTATTTTAGGAAAAATCTAAATATAAGGACATTATTTCGTTATCTCGTCATGTAAGTGTTATCTTCGACATAACATTCAGAGTTCGGGTGGTTTTAACTAAACCTTGAGTAAATGAGAAATTGAAATAAATGTGAATACTTTATATCTATTTGTTTACTTGAAAACTACCTCTTTAATCATAATATATGATCGTAATTAGCGTGGCTGCTGTGAACAAGGTGTCAGATTCGATTCCCAAGTGGGTACACTGGAAATAGATGTATATTATACATATATGATTTATTATTTTTATAAAAAAATTAATTCATATTTATGTAGAAAGTCAAATTCTGTTACAAGCACAATTTCAACTCAAGACCTGATTAAACTTCCTGCTATGCCCTAACAGTTGCACTATGAGCAACTGTTAGGCCATTGGTTTAACTATAGATATTCTGGGATAATAAGCTCTAATAAAGCCAACCACTCTGCCGAGCTATTGATAATCCTGCTAACAGTCATTCAACCGTCCCTGACTGAAATCAGATCCACCCCTAATATGGCAGGTATATGTGCTACTAAGGCCTGCTGATGGATGGAGTATGTGAGGGATGAATTGAAAAAGGCATGAATACACAGATGACAACTAATAGAGAAGAATGAAAAGAGATATTTGGTGCCAACTGCCAACCCCAAGTAATATTGGACCAGGATAGGCAAAAGAAAGAACCATTTGTGTAACCCATACTGCAATCTATACTAATATTATTATAAAAAGGTAAAGTTTGTATGTATGTGATAATGTATGTATTTTAGGGGTAATCTCTGGAACTACCGATCCGATCCTAAAAATTCTTTCACCAATAGGAAGCTACTTTATTCCTGAGTGCTATAGGCTATTTTTTATTCAGAAAAAAAAGTTTAGTTTTCAGTAAAAAATAACAATATCTGTGATTCAAGTAAGAAAAAAAACAGGCAATCTGGCTGCTTTATAAACATGTTTCCGGGAAAATTTAATTTATCACGGACAAAGTCGCGGGGAACAGCTAGTAACTTATAAATAACTTAGCAATAACTTAGAATGTATTTAAAACTCTGCGTGTAGTCCATTCATAGCTACATAAATTTGACAAAAAACAAATTGGGTGTCTTTAATTCTCATAAACATAATTGTTTATTATAGAGTTGCCTTTTTCACAATACAAAAATAGAATAACAAAATTTGATTATTCATAGTTCAAAATGATTGAAACACCATATACACTTGTAAAATAAGTATTATTTATTTTACTATAAACTGACTGAATACACTTACAACAAAGTACATAAGTATACAAAACTAAATTCAATAAGGACGATTATTCATATATGGCTGAGGACGTCTCATTGGTGGAGGCATCCTGTTAGGTGGTGTAATAGATATATCCAAGTAGTTTCCAATCAAGAATTTTGCCTGACCTAATGTTTTGTTGTCATCCCCACCACGCTGACCAGAACATGTGACTCCGATCTCTCTCATACGATATGTAGGTGACCTCATGTCTGGGTACACAATCGCAAAGTCAAAATACGTCCCTTTACGTCTAGTCTCAGGATTTACTTCTTTAACTAAACCTGTTAACTCACGAAGAGTAGCATCCATCCATGTGTATATTTGTAGTTCATTTTGTGGGACATTCCCTCTTGCATAGTCGCCAGGAGAATTGTGACGTCCAGTTGAACAAAACACCCGAAGTAACAATGGGCAAGTCTAAAACACAACAAATTGTAAAACTGTAACTTCATACACATTTAAATATCATACAAAATAATACCTAATTTAAATTGCAGTCAATACTGAAATTTATACGTTATGTTTAATATGGCACGGAAGGCAAATAGTAGTATTACCTTTTCTCTATCGACCGGCTTCTCTGCAGGCTTAACCTCTTCAACAACCATGGATTCAAGTCCCGCCATCTTCATAGTTTTTATTACCTATTACCTTCTTTTAATTCAATATATTTAATGAATTATTGAACGATACTCTCGATAATTTACTTTAAGTGTAAAACACTTTATAATAATTTAGACACGGTAAGTATTCAATCCAATAACCAGTGCTTGAGATCTCTTTTTTAATAGACATGTCAAATTGAAATTGTCAATGTCTTATGTCAGTGATGAAGTTGTTGTTGAAGAGGCAAGCAAAGGTTTCAGCTATAAAGCCTTATCTTATTTTTAACCATTATGATAATTACGGTCATGATGATCAAAGTAGCTAGTACTTTACAAAGACTTAATTATTGGACAATTTGTGACATTCTGAAAAATGATTATTAATATTCATATTCAAAGGGGAAGAGGTCATTGACATGGAGGAAATAAAATTACAAATTGTAATTGTAATTTTCGGAACCTTTATTGGATAGGCCAAGCGTAAAAAATTAATAAGAAATTAGTACAATTGTAATAATATTATTATGAGCGTAAGAAAATATGAAGTGGACAGCGTATTCATAAAATATATTATGTATAATTTAAACCAAGAGCGAACCTTGGATCGTATAATATAAAGAGCGAACCCCTTGCCCCGCGTAATGATACGAACCCTCACCGTCTCACTGAGACCCGCAAGCGAGTCCAAACTGAGAATATTTTAAAAAGAAAGTTGGCTTGGCACTCTGTGGAGAGAAGACTGCAGAACTGTCACATTGACAGTAATTTGACAGCTGAGCAAAGAAATCGATTAAAAAATAAAAATATTCCGTACGTTGATTAGTGATAATTATGCTCTTTTTAAATTAATAATTGTACTTAAGAGTCTCTAATACAGTAATTGCGAGTTTGGTTTAGTTGCTACATAGCTGAAAATGGCTCATAAGGAGGACGAAGACTCATTTCAAGCAGGCGACGTCTACATCAATCCAGATGATGGGATGCCTAATGTTCACCCCAATATTGCAAATTTAGAGCAAGAAAGTGATGTACAAGATGAAGTTGATGATTTCGACGATTTGCCTAAATCAGTGATCGTTACAAACATACATAGAGATGTCTTCTCTGATGAAATTTTAAAGAAAGGAATGGAAGATTTATTCCGCACATTTTCAGATAATACAACATTTCAATGGCTCCGCAGTTTTAAGCGTTTGCGTGTTAACTATGACAGTCCACTAGCTGCAGCGAATGCCCGTGTGCAACTGCATCAATATCAGTTT
The DNA here is from genome assembly GCA_936450705.2 of Protodeltote pygarga. Lineage (NCBI taxonomy): Eukaryota > Metazoa > Arthropoda > Insecta > Lepidoptera > Noctuidae > Protodeltote > Protodeltote pygarga. The sequence goes on along the minus strand of OW388257.2, from coordinate 8,878,787 downwards.
CATGATTCGTGCATCAATTGTTACTTTGCACAACCTGTGACACCAGTTTCGCTTAAAAACCTGAGACCACCTGCTCCTGTCAAGCAATTTTTGATCTCTCCACCATCTAGTCCACCTGTGGGTTGGGAACCCCGTGAAGAAAATGAACCTTTAGTTAATCATGATCTTTTAGCAGCGTTAGCCAGTCTGTCTCCAGGAGAGAGTCATGAACTGCATGCACCTACCCCTACGCAGCCTGCCATTGTTGTGCACACTGCTATGACCGCAGAGCAGTCACCTCTTGTAGCTAAGATACCCCATACTCGTTGTCCGGATTATTGATACAAATGCCTTTTGATCTATTGAATTTAGTGACATTAAGACTTAGAGTAGTAAATATGATCTGCTTTTTATTCCATAAAGCATGTCAATTTTTGTGACATGCTCAGCCGAAAACATACCAACCGTTAAAATTGGCTATGAAAAAGCTCCAAATGAGCTTAAGAAATTTTTGAAAATATTAGATTTTAATAGTAGTTCTGCTTATTAAAATAATATAACTATTGATTTAACAGAAATACACAAAATTGAATTGGTGCTATGTTTTTTCAGATGGCTAATTAAAAAGTTGCTTTTTATTAACACTTAGTAAATTTTATTAAATTTACACTTCTTTAAAATTATAGTATTTCATGATCACTTAATATTGAATTTAATACTATTATATGATGCAATGGCAAAATATAAAGTATGGACAATAGTTGGAAACATATCGGAAAAGCAAGCCTTCTAATATAATAACCCCATAAGTATTATATAAGGTGGTTGCTCAAAGAAAATGTGTTATAATTCAATAGCATGTTCTTCTATAATAAGCATTACTAATCTGACATTATTGAATTATATTTCAGTAATCTAAACCAGTGTTTCCCAATTAGTGGTATGTGTAACCCCCAGGGGTACGTGAGATTGCATCAAGGGGTACTTAAGCTCTCTCTTAATCTCGTTAACTAAAATATTAAAAACTTAAAAATATATTTAACATTCCTGCAATGAGGGGAATGCTAATTTGAGATCTTTCTTAAAGTGGTATGTAGAAAAATCTAATTGGGAACCACTGATCTAAACTATTTATTCATTTGATAAGAAAAATTGAAAATTTTGTTTGAAGACTAATAATATTACTACTTACTATTAAATCAGAATGACTTAGATAGTATTATAAGTTTGAATTCTATTAATTTCGTAGAACCATCTGATCTGATTGTTTACTTCATTTATTCTAGACAAGCTTTTTTTAATATTGTAACTGATAGATTTCAAAAAGGTTGACAATTTATCAAATTGCAAGCAGGTTCTTGAAAGCTATATCATATCTTCTGAACTTGAAAGCAACAATTCAACAGATTACCTAAATTCTCCATATAAAGAATCTGTACATATATCAAATTTATTGTAATATTTTATTCTTAAACAATGTCTTGTTAGTGGTTACTATTTATTTATTTAATTTTACTCAGCTTCAATATACTAAATTTATTATAATAAAAATTGTAGAGTTAGAATTTGTGATAATATGTCTAAATAAATGTTAAATTTGTTGTTCAAGGGTACATATGACTAAATTAATATTTTCAATTGGATGGTTCAATGTACATTAAAAGTATTTTTAACTTTATCGCCTTATTATGTTCTCTATTTAACATAACAGTCTCCATAATTATATATTGCCCCTGTCTACGTCAGTATAAGTAGAGTGCAGTCTAACGATCGCTTTGGGTATGAAATTTAGTAACCGCCTAACTGGACCCATCAAAACTAGCAGTGTCACAACTTGGTGACCCTAAACTAAATACAGGTTGAAATCTGAGATGCTAAAAACAAATTTTTGTATTCTACAAAAGAAGTTTTCTTTGCTTTTTTAACGACATGCCACCATAAGGCACCAGTCACCAGCAATCTTCTACCTACAGAAAACATTTAACAAGACAGCTCAATGTTGTAGCAGTGTTATATTTTTAAAGTCAGCAACTAGTGACGTTGACTATATTTTTAAAATATACGAAGAAAAATGTCAAGCGCGGTTGGTCGTGCACAGTTTTATCAAGTTGTTCTGTATCAACGATTTCAGTAGCAGGTAGTAGTAGAGTGAATTGATTCGTTCGCTGTTTCTTAGGACTTTAATTCTGATCAAGTTTCAATGCTATGCTGCAAATAATAATAAATTACCTTCTGACCGGATTTCGCTTACAACGGCGGATATTAGCCGACTATGCAGAAGATATATATACTTATTGCAAAATTCACTGCACTCTCGATTCCCTCACACTTATGTCCGATTAGATAGCAATCCGTCATGACCAGAAAGTAATCAGGCTCAGGACCGACGCCGACGGCTTTATTCTCTCCGAAGCACTCTAAAAATACGGAAGTATTATCAGAAATTAACCCTGTTAGGTACCAAAAACATTGAACCATTCCAAATCAAAATATTTTTGTGAAAACCAGAAATAAATACCTTTTGAAAATGTGTACCTATTGATAGAATAATTATTGTTGTAGTTTTTATAAACATTTTACAAGTAGAAACTTGGCAAGCTTGTGGAAAGTTGTATCGCTAAAGATACCATTATATTATAAAGTTCCTTTGTTATTTTTAGATCAATTTATTTAAAGTAAATTGACACTGCACAGGCACTATTTGCGAGGGCCACATGATATTAAGTATAGAAGAATTTATATGAACCAACATAAGCATTTTGTAATTAATACGTATACTCCGGTTGTCTCGTTTTTATAAAAAAATTAAAATAATTTATTAAATCTCAATAAAGGAGAAAAGGATACTTTTTCTTTAGAGATAGGTACCTATTTAGGTACATTAGAGAACGCCGGAATATACTTACCATAGTGTAATACCTACCTACCTAGGTGAGGCTGGAGGCAGTTAGTAGTAGAAGCAAAAGCATGCAGAAGTCTCGTTGATTGGAAGACGAGAAGTAAAAATTAATTGTTGTGATTCGCCATGATAAGGTTCAGAAAAGTTAATTTGTTTGTCACATTACCTATTTAAAAACAAAACAAGTTCGATGTTCGATATTTTCATACAGAATTGCATTTCGAACAAGTGCCAAGGCTTGGGGTTCCGTCGTTATACATATAAAATTGAAGTTTTTGTATAAATATATTTACGATTAATATAATATAATATTTTATATTATATTCTTAGTTACCTACTTTTGTTATCAATTGAAAGGGATTTAAGAAAAGTTCATTGAACTGGGTTTAACGGACTATTATTTCTCATCCATAGAAAACCTGATTATCGAGCTTAAACTCTGGTTTAAGAAAAAAGGATCAGTGATGTAACCTAATAGGATGATTTTGTTATAAGTACCTATGCACTAGGATAATTTTTATTTTATAAGTTTTTGAAGGAACCCTTTAGCTTTTTAGATACTGAGGATCACTTTACTGACTTATCCTCGTGCCGTGACTTTTTAGTGTTCACAATAACACACAAATATATTTTCTTAATAATTTTGCAGACCACAAAACTAAATCTAGAGCTTCTAGTTACTTAATAGGTCTAATAAAAATAAATTTAAAAAATATATATTTATAAAAATAGCACCAAAATGTTAGTAGAGCCACTGAGCTACTTACGAACATATGTATTTTCTCATTTCATCTAATCAAGGCATCTATTTAATCATTGATTTGACAGTTGATATTCTGATTCAAAGTTTCATAATTATGTAATGTCTTCGTGTCTTATTGCATCTTCGTCTTTACGTTAAGGTGTTTCCAAACATTCCAACCGCGTCCGCATTTAGTTAGAACTTACGACGTATTGGCGTGCGACAATAACGATATTGTCTAGGTATATATATCTCAGACATCGATATATATCTGAAAACGTCCATATATCTGAGATATAAAGATATATAGACTCTACTGGGTATGCCCATGTCTAAGATTATTATGCTATTTAAGCTACAACAAAATAAAATGGTGCCGCACTGCTCATTCTGTCTCGATCTGATAATTTTTACCAGATTTTACACTATGTATCTGCAATAAGGTGTAAAATATGATACCAAAATATATATCCATCATAGCAAAGAGACCATTGAACCCAGATATCTTTCGTGTCTGGTCATCCTCGAAGAAGCTTACATTACCCTATATCCAAATGTAATTTTATGTTTGAGTTGTTCGGGGCATTGCTAACTAACATTTGCAGGCGGCTACCGTCCAGATTAATTACGGTACGCCGCGTAATGTTTGGATACGCCTTTAGAAGACTGTAACGAAACAATAGGTACTTATTATTGAATGGCTTTGTAAATTTTCAACTGTCTGGAGTTAGAATGAATATCGGATCGACTGGCGATACTTAGAGACCATTGATCCAGTATTCACTCCATTCTTGATTTCATAATCGCCAATCTTCAATCTATGTAAATTTATCTATTGTTTCTACATTATATAATCTGCCTTACAAAATTGGTAATACTGCACTAAGTAATACTCTTTCTGCATGTTTTATTTGTGTCCAGAGACTGATTGTCATTTTGTCAAGTGTGAAAGTAATTCGTACACTCAATTGCACAATTAAAATGAATGAAAAGCGCACCTTTGTGACGTTTTACTTGTATTTTATAATTAATTTGTAACTTAGTTAAAATACCTATTACTAGCACTAATCAAAATGTTAACCAGGCTTAAAAAATAGAACTCGGATCTCATATTAACTAACGCCGAAATTTGACGATTATCCTTTGCTTGTATTTTATTTTCGATGTTTCATTGATGAAGAATCGAAAATTGAAGCCTAAAACCGACTTTTCATCGTTCATAAGTGATGTGCCTCCACGATATAAGCTTCTGATAGTTTTCAGTCAGTAGTGATCGGAATTAGGTGATCAAATGTTAATTTTAAGAGGGATATGCCTCAGTCCCGAATTTTCAAATGATTACCAAGTTTTTTTATTGGTATCCTTTGGTAGAAATATCAATTTGTCATATTATTTCATACATTATATTTTAGTATAACTGATGCCATGTTTAAAAACAAATATAACCAGTCTAAACTTTATTGATTACAGTTATAATAGCAAGTTATTCTCTCCGAATTGAAAGTCAAATGATCGAGTATACTTCGTTATATAGTTTTGTTCAAAGTGGAAAAGAAATATATTTTACAGCCCTTTAACAATCCCCAATAACTTTACAATCCCGGAAATATTAATAATTATTTATAATTATTATCATACCTTATGACAAGTTCTATATGTCTCACCTAATTCCGATTTTTGCGACATAAACTTATTGAAGATGTTAGGTACTTTTCGTTCATCGCAAAAATTAATCTTCAGTCTAATTTCTAAAATCTGAGGTTTGGTTTTTAATTATTAGGTACCATTATTATTTAAGCCACTTCCGGCGTGTAAGCGTAGTACCTCTTTATTATATGATGTTCTATGTGTGGTCAAACCCTCCCCCTCTCCTTGTACAGAAATGTTCAATGTAAAGGGATATTGTCCCTGTTGTGGATCATTAATATTTACATTAATGCTTATCTATATGTTCATACATCGATGTCTCATCTATTGATGTTTTTAATCTCACTGTGATTTTAATTATTGTTTGGTGTAAATAAAAAATTATATTGAGTTTAAAACTTTTTGGTCTTTTTATCATAACTTCTACAGTAATAAAACAAACAGAATTTATGTACCTATGATTTATTAATTTTATGTACATTTTTACAAAATAGGTAATACATTTATTTATTTGTACAGACAATATCACACCAAATCACGAGATTTCTAAGCACCAATATGCTATCAATCAGTTGTATTAGGCACTTCATACAATTACCTATAGATACACAAATAAAAATAAAAGATCTTAAATTCTACGAAACAAAGAAGCTACGACTGCTACTTATAAAAACTAATTCACGGTAAGAATAATTTCTTTTGGTAACGCATTAGATGCTCTGGTACTATACCAATTTTAAGATTCTCACATTTTTAAGTCAAAATCAAAATCAACCCACAAAAACATCACAGTAGTAAAATACTGTCTAAATTACTTTGTTCGACTTTTTATGCATCTATACATTTATGTAAATAGCCAACTCAAACAACGGTGGCTTTATAAACTAGGCAGGCATTATGTCATAGTAAATTGTAGTCATATTTTACTGACGACTTTCATACTTTTTTACTCGGATCGTCTAGAGGAACCATTGACTCAGGAGCTTTATTATCTTCCGAGTAAGTTCTGTTTCTTTTGTGTCCCAAACAGTTGGCAAAACATGTGTCACCTTTTCCAAACCGTTCTCCGTCTGCAAGCGACTGTGGCATGGGTTGATCCATAGTCTCCGGTAGGAACATACATAAAAATCCGGAAATAATTGCTACTGCCCCAAAAGTTATAGCTGGGATTTTAGGATTAAATGAATCGAGTAAAGTAATTAACGGTGTTAAAGCTCCAGAAAGTCTAGCACACATAGACCCTAAACCTAGTGCAGAGTTGCGAACAACTGTAGGGAATAATTCGGCGGAGTAATTATATATAATGGCAAAAGATCCCGCAATAAACAATTTTCCCGCAATAACAATTCCGGTTGCTATCATGCCTCCTGCTGGTAGAAAAATAGCTATAATACACGCTGCACCACCCACAAGCATCATAGAACTTATCAATGGCCTTCGACCCCAAATATCGAGGAAATAGATAACTGCCCCGTAGCTAGGCAGTTCGACAAAACCTAAAATGGCTGTAATTAAATATGGGTTGCCTTCTAGTTTACCAGTACTCAATGTGAGTCCATAATAGGCTATAGAATTAGCAAACCAACAAAAGCAGACATTCATTGTTTTATTTCTCAAATTAGGTGTTTTGAAAAGGTCTCCCGTACTAGCTGAAGGAGCATCGGATCCTTTCGACGCTTCGGCTCTCCCTCTAGAAACTAATTCAGCTCTTTCCAGCGTAATTTCTGATCTATTACATTTTAAAGCCCTTTCCACTATATCTACAGATTCTTTAGCACGTCCTTGGGCCCACAGCCAACGAGGTGATTCGTCCATAATCCAAATATGTGGAATAAGAAGTAGACTGTGAAGGCCATATATCACTTGAAGAATTTGTCTATTATCTACAAGCGCTCCCCAACCTGCGACTAACATAATGCCACCAGCAAAAGCAGCTTGAAAAGCTACACCACACGCAGTTCGCTTACTAGCTCCCACTAATTCCATAGTTAGGACAAATCCAGTGATATAGGAACCGGCAGATCCAAAAATTCCATATAAGAAACGAACTACTAGGAAGGACCAGTATTCTGGGATAAAAGCAACAAGTACGCCAAACACCAACTGAAGTACTCCAGACCAACAAAATATGGTCTTTCTACCATATTTATCTGCCATGCCCCCCAAAACTACAGCTCCTGTGAAAACTCCTAACATGTACACAGTCTGAGCTAATGCCCCCATCCACCGTTTATCACAGATAAGGTTCCATTCCATAGAACGTGATGACGACCTATATGTAGTGTCGAACACCCATTTGGAACATGTCCTCGTATCGTTATTTTCATAAATTAGACAGGCATGTAGACCACCAGACACGGTTTTTGGTATGGCAGCCAATATTTCAGAAGAATTCCACAATGCTACTGATTCATTAGTATCAACACCGTCGACCCAGCACCTGAAAGCAAAATATTTAAATGTAGATTATTTCGAAACAAGTTACGTATTCTAGTTGTAGCAGCAGTATACCGAATAAATACACAAAGTCAAGTAAACTAGAAGGCCAACTGAAATGTCAAGAAAAACGTTATTTGACCTCTGACATTCGGTTAAGGTAGTATTTCACTTTGCTTTGGCAATCGCGTGCAGAAAACATATTTCAATTCGCATTTTCACTAACTTATTTACGAGGTGCAGTTTACAACGAAACGTCGTTGGTTCTACAAGGCTAAATAGCCACAGACAGCCGTAACCAGCTTTTGGCTTGGAGGAGGGCGAAATCAGAAACATTTGGCCCAGGGAGGGGGAAGAGGTGGCACAGGAAATAAGAAATTTTCTATACGTACTCGTAAGTAGGTATAATATAATTAACCGGCGTAATAACCGAATCCAGTTGAGGCAGCTGCCCCACTCCTGCTCCTTCTGAGTCAAAATGATGTCAACGCCATAGCTATACTAAAACGATCTTTGAAAACTAGGATTACTTAAATATTTTCATAAAGTACGATACTAGGATCATGATGACGCTAGTTACAATTTTCGAATGGTGTTGTGCAAATAGGAACATTATTATTCTGCTTTCGTTGCTGTATGGTTATAGGTCACGGGTCTTTTCTAAAAGTAGTGGGGACTACGAAGTTAATCCCCTTGCTGAGTGTACGTTCGCATTGGTTGGATTAAACATACATTCGAGAACTTTGGACTTACAGTTTTTTTTTAATTAAAATATGCAGATGGTTTCGAAAAGGTGCGTTTTTGTACTTATTCTAATTTTTACCAACGGTTTCTAAGGTCCCTGGAACTTGCGATCATGATTCTGTAATAATAGCTTGTTTTATTTTTACGACGCCTAAGCAACGGTTGATTGATACGTTACGACGTTACTTTATATTAGCTCGAACGTTGCCGTTGCTTCAGAAAGTAGTGCTCCAAGCGGCTTGATGATTGCGGATGGCCAAAAATCTGCCTATATTTAAGTAACTATTTACGAATCTGTGCTATAACGACACAACCATGTACCTAGACGGCTAGACACCTACATAGCCAACTCTTTCATCTCGGTTTGCGAGCGAAGGTTGTACCTATCTAGGAAGATAAGTCTGAATAGGTGGATTTTTTACAATTGTATTTATTTACTAGTAAATAAAAACAATATTGTTTATTATTTTCGTTTGAATGGTTCCATCGTGTGTAATGTTTTTCATTACATAAAACAATAAAGGTTCTGGTAGTAAACACACTATAGTACACAATCAGTGTCGTCACGAGCTGTGTTGGTAAACTAGGCGACAGTAGATGGCAAATATGTGGCCAAAGAACTGTAATGTACCTACTTAATATTTAGTAAACCTACCTGACCTACCTATTGGAATCAGGCGTTCATCACATCTGCTGAACGTAGGCCGGGACTAAAGAGGGCATCGCGTTACTTGGCGAAATTCCATAAAACTGATTTAAAATTACAAGAACAATAGGTAGATATTAAATGTAGTTCATTCTGTTAACCTAAATAACAAAACAATATGTTCAGGTATGTTTTTTGTAACTTAAAAACAAATAATAATAAAACTAAGTATATATCTGACTAAGTGGGATTCAGACTCGCGTAAGTGTTCTATATAGGTTCCCGCCTGTATGAACCTATTCTGAAAGGAAACTATTGTTTCCAACTATTAGGTACAGGTTCATAAGATACAACCCTAACATCTGCGAAGTGACAGAGAGAAGTACCTACTTGTCGGTGGGTATGAGCTAATTCTAACAGATCAGCATTGTCTGTCTTCGTCCTCAAGTCCAGATAAGAAAGAATAAAATTATCCACAACGCTGACCCTGTGCTTGTTCCGAAGCGAATTTATCAAGCCATCTATAGTATAACGCTTCCAAGTCGGTTTAACAATTACCACATTAAGTGACAGACGCACTGAGACGAGGAAATGTCACAAATGGTTTTGGTTACCTATCAACGCCATGACTGACCACGTCAAGTTAGGGTAAGAGCTGGGAGAGGTTTGCCTGAGTGCGTACAAAGCGAAGAGTAAGTTCACAAATTCAACGACATAGGTACCAAAAACTCAGACTATTGTAATCCTTAATTTAAATACACGTCTCTTACCCTCGTATGCCATTCGTGAAAGTTAAACTACTTTATTTAAAGTTGGTGTCTTAGAATCGACAATCATTATTTTATCTGTGTTTTAAACCTAATAAAATAGGACAAAAAATAAACAGATTTAAGGTCGTGTAACTAACGCAAAATTAGATTGTCATAAACACGCAAATAAAGCAGTGAGCAAAATTTTATGCTCTTAAAGTCCAGTATCCAGATGGATGTATCCAAATGATAAAATTCATCGCCGTTTAAAATAACATACATTTTTCCCATTCACGGGTAGTTTTTTAAATGCAGCCACGGCAATTGGGCGGATATTACAGAAGCATCGTCAACGGGCTCTTTTAATCGATGACCACTTTGAAGCAGTAAAGCAATGACAATTATTATAATGGCACAAAACTTTTTTTTTTTAAATTTCACCGATGACTTTTCAAATTCGCATAGGTAGGTTCGAAATATTTTTACAGATGAATTTTGAAACAAGTCATATTTTCAGTAACAGCTTGTTTTGTAACTGTAGGTACCCACATTAGGTACCTATCTTTAACCTTAATTTGATATTAATTTTGAAACCTTCTATCGCTACATCGGCAGAAAGGATTCGAGATACCTCTTGGATTTCATTAGTGTAAGTCTTAAGTCATCGATCGATTATGATTATGAAAAGTAGGGAAACTAGAAATTCGTGTAGGTACGTTTTTACGATTTTCGTATTCGTACCACGAATGACATTCCAAAATCTACCCTTGAACTTGACTCTACCTATAAGTACCTAATTTTGAATGTCCCCAGAAGTAGAACTAATGGTACATAAGCAATGATTGTAAATAAGTATTTGAAACTGCATAATTAAGAGTTACACATAAATAAAGCACAAAACATGCAAGAATATTTATTAAATTCGTATGCACACCATGTATTTGATCATTAATCTAAATTCACATAGTCTTCATTGTTGTTATAATTTTAATAAATAATTATATAATTTTCTACTTACGTAGGTATATTTACTTAAGTGTACATAATATATATAGATTCAAAAGATAAGTATAAAAAGGCCACCAAATTGGCAGATTACAAAATATTGATTTTGTCTTAAACTTATTATTATAGTATTATTTATTAAATACGTATTAGTAATAGCCTATGCCTATCAAATATAGGATAAAAGCACATTATTTAAAACATTACATTACATTATTTTAGTATAAACAATAACATTTAAATAATAAATTTGACACGTTGTTAATAAATTAACGCTACATCACAATTAAACAATCAGCTGGCACTAGACCACTCACTTTAATATAGGTAGGTAAACCTACATAAATCTTAACAGATTCATAGATATTGCGTTATTTTAGTGACAACAAATTTTAATGTTTTAACAAAAATGTATTTTTTGTGTGCTATGCACATAATACAATAATTCAATATTTTAAAATGTAGGAACCTTCACGAACTACTTATACATATTTAAGGCTTGTTAATATTAGCATATAATAAAAGCTCATGGGAATTAAATAATAAGTTGCGTAGATCCCTGTATATATTGCATACAGTTTATACTTAGTTTTAAATAATTATTTCACTTTCGTTTCAGTCTTGACGGGGGCAAATTTATTGGTAAAATTGGGCAGCAGATACCTACATTCAAAGGTCAATATTAGCCACATGTCACTAGTTTCAATGGAGTGGTTGTGGTGGTCACCTACATTAATAGGTAAAGTACGTAAGTAACAAACAAAGCTACAATGTCTGCCAGCATTTATGATGAATCTTTTAAGTTTCATATAAAAATCTACCCAGCAACATTTTTGTGCTCTATTATTTCACATTTTCACGGAACATCTTTGATGTCGATGTCTGAACACTAATGAATTTTACGAAAATAATTATGCATCTGTTAAAGATTTGATCAATATTACATTACTAACTCTTAATAACATCAGTTCATTTGACAGGCAAATTTCGTATAAATACTCGCTAGAGTATTAAGGATTTAGTTAAGGGCCGAACCAGACGACGCACAACATTCTGTCACAACATTCTTTCATAACATTCTTTCTGAACGTGAAAATAGACATAACACCAAAATATATTATATGAAGCTGATTTACCTCAGTAGCTTTGGTATAATTTGGAAAATCGTAGGTAGGTTAGCTACTAACTAAATAATTTAATAAAGGTGCATAAATGACCATCTCATTCTTAATATTAATACTTATTATAAGGTATTTTACGAATATTTTACAATTGATTTATGTTGTCTTATTAAATAATTATGAAATTGAATAGAAGTTTAAGTCCCTCATGTTCCTCTCTTAAACAAGTAGGTCAAGTAAACGTCACGTTCGCGATCGCTCAAAAAGAACGTCGTCTGGTTCGTCCCTAAAGCTATTTGAATCCACCTATTTATAGAAAACCTCGTAAGTAGTTGTGCTATGCGACCAGCGTCACCGGTGTTTGTTTACTATTTGCATAAAACGTGAGATGACAAGTAGTCAGATTGTTCAACATTTAACTCTACATTATACCTATTTATTGATATGTTTAAATTTAAAAATAATTTGCGCAATAATTCTAAGTAACTATTTACTAATTATAACTTATTTTAGGTCCCATTCCAAGAAAATTTGAAAAATATAAACATCGAACACAATTTTCAATAGGTAATGACACCTTAAACGCAACATGATCAGCGTTTAAGTATTCGGGGGTTATTTTATTCTTACACAAATATGACTATGCATCTTATTTTCTAAAATTTTAATTTCTATAAAATATTCATAAGTAGGTCGTTATTATTTTAATAAAATAAATTATTTAAGTTGATGCTTATAGCTTCTTATTTCATAAAATGTTTCGAGCACCAACTGTCAGTATTGTATTGAGCATAATTGCTAATTATATAAGTACCTATCGAATATCGATGTAAAATATTTAGCCACAATGACTAGTTAGATAAATACGGAACTATCATCAGTCGATCACACTCAATTAAGATAAATTTGAAGATAAAATTTATATTAGAATTTGAAATCTTACAAATAGATATTATCAGACCGATACCCTAATATTATAACAGTAATATGTGTATTTAGTTATAGTAATCCCATAGAAATATTCCAATATCTTTGAGTAATCCCGATACAAATAGTCCTGTCCTTTTGAATTCGGAACTTCATTTAAAATTTACATTTTTAGTAAATTTATTTTTATTTTTAGTTCATTGTTTGTTCTCTCGTAAACTAGGTCAACAAATAAATACTGGAACACAGTTCCAAACATTCTTAGTAAACCTTATAAAAAAAAGCGTTTAGTGTGGCTAGAGGAAAGCAAAAGAAACTAAGTATTTAAATACTTCCAGTATTGTACTTAGAAATTGTTTACATTATTCTACAAGTAATTTAAAAATTGTACTTGTTTTGTTCCTAAATCACGTTTAAGATGTATTGCCATAACCTGTTAGATATTTGCATTGTAATAACTAGTTATTAGTTAGTAGTAACAGTCATCCAGTTTAAAACAAAACTGTTCAAACGAACATGATTTGTTTCTTATTACTCTTGACTAGACAATTAAAAATATTACCAATCTATTTACGTACATAAACACTTAATATCTAAACAAAATTACAAAACAGTAACATATAGGTATATGAAACACAAACTTCACGGTAAAAAAAATTCTTAGTTTACGTTTGGGTGCCTATTAGAAACATCCGATATAGACAGGAAAAATATTATAAAACAAAGTTCATAAAATGCAAGTTTTACGTAGTTACAATAGGTTTTATAAAGAAGGGACTTGTGTGAAATACAGTAATTAAATTAGCCGTATTCAATTTCTTAAGTATTGATATTAAGCGTGTATTGTGAGAGTATAATGCGACTTTCGAGACATGACAGACCTACAGACTTCACATTACAATTACGCCTTACGGTTTCTTTTCCATAACATCTAACGGCAGCATTGTCTCGGGCATATCCGCAGAGTCTGTGCTCATTCGTCTACCACTGCAGTTTGTGAAGCAAGTGTCACCGACACCAAACTTCTCTCCATCTTCTAAAGATTGAGGTAAGTTTCTACCGATTGTTTCTGGCAGGAAGAATGTAGAGAACCCGGATAACAGGGCCAAAAACCCGAAAAGTATAGTTGGAATTTTAGGATTCAATGTGTCCAACAAATTGACAAGTGGCGTCAAAGCACCCGACACACTTGCACACATACTGCCCAGCCCTACTCCAGAGCTGCGCACCACAGTTGGGAAAAGTTCCGCTGAGTATTTATAATTGATAGAGTAGGAACCAGATATAAAAAGCTTTCCCACCATCACAATACCTGTAGTCGATGAAGATCCATGAGGTAGAGCAACAATGACTAGACAGGCAATACCTCCTAATAACATCATAGTACTAATCAGTGCTCTATGTCCTACGCGATCCAAAAAGTATACAATGATAACATAGCTAGGCAACTCTACAACACCCATCAAGAACATGAGAAAATAAGGATTCCCATTTAGTTTACCAGTATTAAGCGAGAGTCCATAATATACTACAGAGTTTACAAACCAACAACCGCAAATAATTAAAGTTTTTTGAAGCATTTTTGGCGTTTTAAATAAGTCAGTTGTTCCTGCAGAATGTTCGTCGGTATATTTCGCACATGTCGCCTTACAATGTGATACTAAAGAGGGAGTATCTATGGGATCTGTACATCCATTAAATTTCAAAGCCTTCTCAATGATTGCAACTGACTCACGAGCGCGCCCTTGGGCCCAGAGCCACCTCGGGGACTCATCCATAAGAAACCAGTGCGGAAGCAGGACAGCTGCGTGTAACGCATAAACTATTTGCAAATAGAATCTGTTATCTAATAAGTATCCCCAGGCGGCCAACAGCATTATTCCGATGGCAAACATGATTTGAAACGTAACACCACATATAGTACGCTTACTTGGGCCGACTATTTCCATTGTCAACACGAATCCAGCTATATATGAACCTGAACCAAAAATACCGTAGAGAAATCGGAGGCCTATGAAAGTGTAGAAGTCAGTAGCGAAAGCTACAGACACACCGAAAAGAAGCTGTAGAATTCCAGCCCATAGGAAGGCAGTTTTTCTTCCAAATTTATCAGACATTCGTCCAAATATAAGTGAGCCTGCTATCACGCCAAACATGTACGCGGTTTGAGCAGAGGCACCCATCCAACGTCGACTGCACACAAATCCCCACTCAATACCTCGCGATGAAGTAAAATATTGGGTATCGTAGACCCAGGACTGACAGCCTACTAAAGTTTTGTTCTCTCCATACATTTGACAAGAGTCTAATTTCCCATGTTCGTTTAACGGGATGGCAGCTAGCACCAAAGATGAGTTCCATGGTTCCGTATGATTTGCGCTGTCTACTCCTTGCAGGAAACATCTGAAATATGAAAATATCCTTTTATTTCCTTTCCTAAAATAAATACAAGTATTTGTTATTTTCATGCGGAGCGTGCGAGGAATATGTTAGTTGCAGTTTTTTAACTTCATTCAAATCTAATAAACGTGGTTTAAACTGTTCAAGGATATGAGATAGTGGTCTTCTAAATAGATAGTAGATACTATTAAAAGCTGTGTGTTATAGTGATACTTTTTAAGTAGATACAAGGTGAAATAAGGCTCTAGATATTTTGTGATATAATATCAAACATCTAAACGTACTTAAACGTGCCGGGGCTATCTGTTGTTTAGGTAGGTATGTACACGAATATTACATAAATATCGATAACCAAGTAGGTACGTAAGTATTAAATAATTAACCTTATATTATCATCATACGATTGTTCTAGCTTCTACTTTTACATTTCTATCAGCATACGTATATTATAATATATGTAGGTATTATGAATAGAGAATATGATTAAATATATAGTTGTACAGAAATGAGGATAACTAATTTGAAACTAAAAATAAACACATAGGTACAAAATAAATACAACTGAATACTGAATATGATACAATTACTAAATGTGAATGATATATTCACAACCACTTAAGTTTTGTGAAGAATATTGGCCTCCGCTGTATTAATTGCAAGGAATGTAGAGACATACAGGTCTCGAGAGCTTCATGCATTCCTCTTTAGCCCTCATTTTATTACCAAGTGCGAAGTCAAGTCCGGTGACTAGTAAAGTGGTAATACGACTTTACGGCACTTGACTTGGCAGCCCGATGCTGAGCATGCTTTATATCTTCCATGCGAAAATATCAACATCTTTTTACGACACCACAAAAAAAATGAAACCTATTTGAAACAAACGTTTACAAGGCTACAGTAAATGGTTAATGATGAAGAAAGAATGGTTTTGGCACTGAATGTTGAAATATTAGAAAAAAGCGACAAACTTAGCCAAACATTAATCCAAGACACAAACAAATATATTTTACAAAATAATGTACTTACGTTCAATATATCAACATAAAACTGCACCTTTAAAGTCACTAATTTCTCGTTTAACGTACACCAAAGCCGACCCTTGACTGACCGTCCTCATCAAGCAAACTGTACACGCTGTGTAACCAAAGCAGGAAATGTTAAGATACCCATACCATACCTACGACCATACGCACCAATATACTTTGGGGATATCTATAAAGAAATAACATAATAGGATTTCACACTATTTTTGTTGCATTTGCCCGGAACCACCGTAAAAGGAATTTAATAAACTCATTTACATAATACACAAAAATATGCGTCTTTCTATTTAGTAAATGAGTTCACTAACCATCCATGCACATGCAACGTAATAACCATTGCAGAATTCCTGTTTAACAGTTGCTAACTAAGCGTACGAAGATATTTGTCATTTCTTACAGCTTGAAATTTATAATTATTTTAATGACTACCGTAAAGCCTAAAATAGTTTCTCGTTATGAAATAAGACAATACAAATTCGCAAATATCTTCCTATGCTTTACTCTACCCAAGCTTGTCATGTGTATATAGCTGGATGGTACAAAACTGACCTATGTTCGGGTACTGCAGCGACTGTGACCAGAGACAGCATGTGCATGCCGGCTGTCATAGCTGCCAGGATGTGGAGAAAGAACTGGAAACCCTGGTATCGCCCGAAGTCACCTGAAACCACCGAATATATTTATTAATGATATAATGTCATATAAAAACAATTTACGTCTAAAGAATATTATATCTAATAATAACAAGCTAACCGTCGGATCAGTTTTCAGACGTTTTTAAGACACATTGAATTATTCCCGAATTTTCCGGAATTATTACCAATTTTTAAAAAATCAACCAAATCGTTCCAGCCGATTTCAAGATCACAACGAATTGCTTTTTATAGATAAATTAAAAATTTTGCGAATATTCCTTAGCACAGTAAATATTTCCTTCTGTGATATTCAAGGAGCGATATCGTGAGGAAAATCTTTAAATTATATTTAGATTACGTAATGTTATTTATTTATACTTCATGTTCATAGATGTACATAAGGTGGACTTAAGGCCATAAGGCATTCTCTACCAGTCAACCTTTAGGTTAATAGTAAAGGTTTGGGCTACATGTTGATATTCCAGCCAATCAGTCAGACAATTTCCTGTTTTTATTTATAAACGATATAGATTAGGAAAATAGTCTGTTATTGTTGACGGAAAACATACCTACATGATTATATAAACAATGGTTATTATATCACAAACGATAACTTAGGGACTACAAGTACAAGAGCAAATAATGTGTTCAGCATAGAAATATTTTCCAATAGGTATCTTTGGTGTTCAGTGTCATTAACTTAATCTGGTCAATTAAGGGCGTCGGTTATAGTGGTAATTATAAAATTATAGTCATTTTATACTGTTTACAGTGAAAATCCGATAATTGCAATTTTATCAAACAGAACTGAACAGATAAGTTCGATCGGATTGCTATTTTAATAATAATTCATAATAATCGAAAGTAGTTAGCACTTAAAAAAGTTACATTATGTAGAGTCAGTTATAAAATACCTACCTATATGTAAAAAAAATATTTTATAAATTAGTCAACTCGGTTTCACTCATAGAAATCTTCTTTCCAATATCTTTGTTTTCACTACTCGGTAAGTAGATACTTGTGAAACGTAAATTATGACGTTCTCCTACATTATGAAATAACCATAATCTTAATTTCTCTTGAAATTACCCATTTGAATATTATTTTGGAAAACTTCGTGCATTAGGTATAATCTTAAAATGTAGCCAAATGTTATCATCTAGCGAATTAAGGGAGGGCGGAAGGGCGGTCTGCCTCAGGCCCCCGGTCGTCGGTCGTCGTCGCCGTCGCCCCTAAGTCCCTCCGCCGACCGTATTAACTTTTTTTTTTTCAAAATGTACACTACGTCAAAACGTCGACCAGGGCCGCAGGGGTCCCATTTAGTTTTGCCGCCCCGGGCTCCTGACAGACTTAGTCCACCACTGCTGTTAGGTACCTCAAGATTAAAATACGCAACCCTTCATTATCAACGGCACGCCATCGCGCCAGGGACGCGTATCAATTGGTTTCCTTTTGTGTCTCATTTCTTGATGTTTGACGGGTATACCGAAGATAAAACTTAAGAAGGTAATAAATACTTCTCGTTTGCCCTAAGCATTTTAGTACCTATACTGTGAGCTTGCTCAAGTTTTAAACAGCAAACTGCAAAATGCACATACCGTGTTGAGCTAACGACTAAAAATAACCCTCCTTGGCTTTATGGAAGGTTACAGCTAAGTAACGCAATTAATATCAACCGCAAATACCGGCTTCTCTTACTCTTCTGAACTGAGTTATTGCAATAGTACTTTTAATAAAAGGAATTTAAAACCAACAAATAAAGTTTCCATTATCAAGGCAATCCAGTTCATTGAATTTGTCATTAAAAGGTGCTTATTTATGACTATGACATACTACTTACAGAAGTAGGTATATTATCTCATCAAGTTATCATTATCTTTGTCTTTTTAATGATTTTTATTATATTCAATGAAAATGTACTGTTAAATAAAGATAAATATTTGAGATCTTCTCTTCTTATCGTGGAAAGCCTCTGAATAATTATTTAAATAATATTTTTGATAAATACAATAAATTATGTTGATAATTAACCTTTTATGCCATTCTGCTAATACTTAAAACCTCTCTTCGCTACCTAATAGGTATTCAATGGAACGTGAAAACCGTGGCAAAATCTTCATGTCTTTCGATGTAATTTGCATAATAGTCAAATAAAATGAAGTCTTTTGGATAGTATTTACTATCCATATAGCGGAAGACGGAGTTGTCAATATTTCCTTATCTTCCAAATAGAGGAAACTGACAAGAAGCTGAGACGAATACACAAAAGAATTGCGTAATACATAGACGCTAGACATTAGCAGTACACAAAGATCTTTAATGAATGTTTGACGTCAAGCGTTCTTTGAAAATGGCATATAAGCAAGTACATGTAACATTTTTAAATATGCTATCATAATAATTATGAGGGTCATTGTATACAATGCTGTATCGGGCGCTATCGGCGTTGGCCTCTGATAACCCTCCCTCACACCGCACTGTACTCGATCTGTCCGAAGTGTGACTGGACTCACGCCCCTCACACACGTGCTTTATTTACTGCTTAGTTAAAACAAGAAAACGTGTATAAAAGATTTTTTTTTATTTTATAGCGATATGCACTGACGATATTTTTGCCTTGTCTATGGTCATTGACCTGACCTCTACATTTACTATATTTATACTTTAATTTATGTCATAAATGTTCAAACAGGGTATTTCAAAAATTTTCTTTTTAATTTTTTTTATACATTCCCACACTCTGTGTGGGACCAACCTTACCACACTAGAATTTTCTCGTGTATCGTGGGTGCAGTTAGAGCATTAGGTAGGTACATAAGAATATACCAAACATCTGTTGATCGATTATTTTTTTATTATACGAGTATTATTGATTATTTTAAAAAGATAGACAGTGAGTAATTAGCTTAGTAAGTCAAAATTGTAATACGATTTTAAGATAAATATAGAAAAAAAATAACGAAGTACACCGTGAGCAGTTAAATAAAAAAAAATAGAATGACAAAAATATGAACTTTCTAAAATAAGTGCTGAAAATATAATTAATCTGTTTTCTGACTCTACATAAGAGTCATATACTTACATTCTCTAAGGTTGTCTAAGGACAACCTAACAACATCAGAAAGAAAAAACAAAATAGAAAATCTTCTGTCAAACAAAATCTACAGACTCCCTGAAACTTGGTAAACAGCTATACAAAAAGCCATAATTTCATTAATTATTGAATAATTTTGTTTTTATTTATAAATTGGTTGAAGCAACCTTTACTACCATTAATTGGGCTCTCAAACAATACAAATCAGATGAAAAAGGTTGTTAGACTAACTTTATAAATACAATGTAAATTAAATCTAAGTGTTCCTGCATGGTCACATTGGTCACCACAAGGCCAGTAACCACGTGGCTACTGTGACTTAAGGCCAATACTTGATTACATAATCGTTATCAAATATCTAAACACATATTATAATTTTATCACTAAACGATTGTATAACTAATAAGACAATAGGATCTCAATTAAGTGTTGAGTGTGTGGAAATTTACATGTCACGACACTGGCCGACAGCAAACATTATTAGAAACAATAACGTATTATGACATCCATCGTGCGACACTTAGATCAGTAGACTTAGGTACATTAAGTCTAAGATCGAACCATCATGGGTTTATGTACTCTTCACGCAACACATATTGACTATTGACACAGATGCAGACTTCGATAACACGATTGCGACCGATAACATGAATCCTCTATAACTGTTTTGTGACGGATTTAATAAAATTTATTTCCTTTTAAGCAACTGACGGATTCATCGGACGATGATAGTTTTTAGTAATCTCTCATACATAATGCTTTTAACAGACAAGAATGAAGTACATTATATTTATGATGTAAGTATGTTCTTGACTTGTCAAATTTCAAAAATAGATCTTAGTGAAAGTCGTTCGCAGCGTCTCGGCACGACAGGTACCTCCCACATATCTTCTGCATAATATCACATTCGTGAAATTGGTGTAATTAATGGAAGCGTACCTCCGTAAATTGCAAATTGGAGGTCACCGGTGGAAGACCGTTTACGCCATTTTAAACCGCTCCAGCTAAAGTACATATGAATCCAGTTCGGCGTAATGACAAGATCATACCGATCAAAGTGCACATTCTTGAACAAGTTTCTTTAAATATATAAATTTAATATTATGATCTTAATAACTTTATAAATAAACATACATCTGCGACTTTATCTTCGCATTTAGTAATGAACTTCAAACATTAATTTATTAGACATTGGTAACTGATTATATAACTAATAACTGATTATATAATTGCTATTATTACTGTACTACTTCAAACATCCCTAAACATACAAACGTAAAAAACGTATACCTACTTATAAGTTACTTTCAAAGTAAGCTAAGATTTATTTTAATCTGCTCAGGCGCTCAGCCGTTTAGTCAGGATGGACATAAATAAACTCACAAATATTTCACAATAATATTAATAGGACTTAACATTCCAATAAATTCAAGTCCCGTACGTTTAATACAAATAAAATAATAATTCTGTGCTTATGTCGACATACGACGAAAATAAACGAGACACAAAACATTCCCTGAAGGTCATTTACATACTATGGATTGTCCTACATTCCTCATTTTGCAGACGTCCCTTTAAGAAAATAAAACATTACAAATGTTATTCCAACACATGAAAAGATTGTCTAGTATTCGAAAATAAAAGTAGAAACGAAAAAACGATGCCATTCAGAAATTATGAGCAGCAGACGTGAATATGTAATAATATCATGTGAACCAATTTATTTATCTGACACACATTTAGTACATAGTACCTATTTACAGTATTTAGGTAAGTATTATTAATATACCGAATACTTATTGTGCTGGGTCGTTAGCGCGAACTGATTTAGATTAGTATCTTGAAACAATTTTACGTGTCAGTGACCCAGAAAGATGTCCTCATTTATATTGTAGAAAAATAAGAACACAAAGGTTGCAAGTGTGAAAATTTGTTGGAAGTGACAACTGTTAACTTCACTGAAACAAATTATTTAACACAAAGATAAGACAAATATAACATAAGACAAAGATTTCGCTAATTTACGGCCGTAATTACATCTTTGTGTGGAACGAAATTAAAAACTTACTCATGTACTTTTCTTTACCATGAAACAATTGCTTTTAATTATGTTTAAGACCAACGGAAATCATCAAAAGGATTATGCCTAGATATGGCTAGGTGCCAAAGCCACATAGTTCAGATTTACAAACTCATGCGAGTATTGTGTGAGTAAGACGAAAATGAAAACATAATATGTGTAGGCACATAATATATTTCATTTGTTAGTCGGAGAACATCTTTGTCATTGATGAACTTAGACAGACGTGAAAATATAGCTTTTTTCTTTTCTACAAAATTCCCAAATTTAGTGTTCACATAAAACGCATACATTATAAAAACGATTATGTATTTATAGTTTTTTTTTCAAAACAGTTATGGGTGGTTATTATAGTAATGTTTGTGTATTCTGTAACATGAAAAGCTGAAAAACTAAATTACTTCACATAATAGATAACATAATTATGAATCGGTTAGTTACATGACCAATAGTGCCTCATATGCTTTGTTTTATTTATGAGTATACAGTAGCAGATTAGCAACCAAGCTAGCAACACGACCGGGTTTGTCAAGGAAATAAAGTAAATCGTAGAAGGAACTCCGCAAACGAAATAAGGTCAAGAATGTTTTTTCCTGACGCGGAGAAATTGAAAAACAGTTTTATTTAATTATTTAATCAACCATAGACCAAACAAATTATGGGATGATTTTAACTGATTTTTCAGTCCTATTTTTTAGTGTTGAGGATTTTCCGAGGCAGATACACATTCAAAGTAAATACTTAGTTCAATGCACTCAGGCATTGAAACGTATACTGTCATTAAAATTCAAATCATCGCATAATTTTGTTGCATAGTTAATCATAGAATTTAATTAGGTATTCGTAATATCTAAGTCTAAGCAGTCTAAACAACACTCAATAGAACCGTAATTAGTTGGAAACTTTACGAACACTTAAACCTTTTAAAATGTAATGCATTAATTAGCATCGCGTTCAATGCATTAGTGAAGAAAATGTAATGAGTAGGTAAATAAGGAAACATTCTTGACTAAATGCATGAAATTACAAGAATACTTCACACTATCTTCAATTTCTATTCTAAATAAAAGTATAATAGATGTGTTAAACTGAAATATTTATGTTTAACACATAATATTATTTATTTATATTTCAAAGTAGAAAATTAAACAAACTTTACATTTACTCAAAGCAATAGAAGCATATCGAATTACTTGCAATACCTATAATTATATTTTGTTTTTTTGAAATGTAATGTGTATCTAAAATGCGTCCTAGTCTCATCTTTTAAATTATGCACAATTCTATGGAAATAACTTTGCATGATGCAATTCTAAAACTGAATTTTATTACTGAACGAACATAGGAAGTTATGTGAATGTCCTTGGCGCGTGTTGAATTTGAGTCAGTCCATTATTTTTGACATTTTGTTAGCGTAACCGACACACCTCCGAAATGTTTGGATAGCGTCGTATCTTTTACGCTTGATCAGCTGACCGTTGGGATGACGCGCTAAACATAAACCATTCGTCAAATAGTATCACCTATGACATATCAAGGTCACAGTCGCATAATGTGTTTTACAATTGCGTAGAAACTTACTAATAGAAATTCCAATTTCTACGTAAAAATCAATACCTAATCGATAAAACATGTTGTCATCGAAAGATTTTGTCATTGATTTTCACATACAATTTCACACATCATAGATTGAAATAGATAAATCACGCAAAACATAGAAATATAAGTAAGTACAATTAGACAGGTATTTGAAATAGAAATCTCTTTCATAACTAGGATTAACAGTTTAAGATTTGACGTTGTTTAGGTAAGTACAATTTTTGCCATTTTAAAAGATAAAGGTGTACCTGCATTTTTTTTGTTAAACCTGTGTAAAATCAGTACATGGCATGGAACACTATGTTCATGTCTAGAACATAATATTTAACCATTTAAGTCCTTATTGTAAGTTGTAAAGTAATATTTTCAATACTACGGGATGTTTGGGATTAAATAACTACACGCGGGATGACTATCATTGTATCCTTATAGTCACTCATAGATATCCTATTACAAAACAACAAACTAAAGATTGCAAAATGTTACATTACCCAGCTATCTAATTGTATAAAAGTGTTACGAAAACAATGCCAAAACCTATCTGTGTATCTGTATTTATTATTTATTCAAATAATGGGCATGTAGTGTTAAACAGTCATTAAAACCGACCGACTGTACAAATGGGTTAACAAACACCGAATCTATTGTTTGATATATCTACGTTGCCTACGTCCGCTGTATTGTTAAAATAAATGGATATAATTGGGAAGATATAATGATTCTCTTACATTTAATTATTTATTATAATTATTTATTCCCGAACATCCGGAATTATTGAAAATATTAATTACGCCAAGTTTTATTAGCACGTTCGGTATTTAAATATTATGCGCATTCCCTTGAGCTATTATCTGCACGTGCTAAAATAATCCTGATTTTGTGATAGTTCCTGATACAGCAAACTATCTTATCAACATGATTATCACGATCGACTGTTTCTATACCTACCTACATATATCAGCGAGGCATCAAGTGAAGGCTAGCTAATCCGATCCAAAGGATATCTAAAACATGGTAACATTACGCCCTTACTTACAAAACATCATAGGTATAAGTACGTTAATATAAGGCCTTGACGCGTCTATTACAGACGTTTTATTATGTAATGGCGTAATAGTGTTTATCAAATTTTCGCGACTCGAACTCATGATAAAATTTAAAAAAAAACGGGTAACAATAATTAATATAATTACCTACAAAGTAATGACGCGATTAATTATCTAGTTTTATTTTAATTAAATGGTGTAATGTCTACGAGACAGCGTTTTTGGTGACTAAACTAACCGTTCGGTAAGTATTTAAAAATCTAAATTGGTAATTTAGTTCTTTTGACTAAACCATAAACAAAAGACCACCCTTAGCTTAGTATGAATAGGGGGATATTATTTAATGTAGATAGGTTTATGTAGGTAAGGATTCCGAAAATGTAGTGAAGGTCAATCCTCTACAAAATAAACAGATTATTCGGTCAAGGCTATGGATTAGCGCAGAACTTATGTGGTTTATCGAGGACGTAACTTTTGTAGTTTTATTTCCTGCAGTAAGTATTTTTCATAGACGAAAATTATTGAAAAAAACTGACTTTGACATTGGTCTTTCTAATAAAAGCAGTTAGAGACCTATTTACAAAAATGAACGTGTCTACGGCTGTCTACGCGCGTGAATGTTGCAATATTAGCATAACAGTGATCAATCATACGCCCACGTAACCTGGTTTTGAATATACAAACACAAAATTTTATTTTTGTTATCAAGTGAATACATATCTGAAATCGGTGGAGCAATTTCTGAGATTACCCCCTACTAACAAACAAACAATAATTACTCTCAGTTTTTAAGGATATATGAAAAACCAAAGATACTTCGACTCTACATGCTTCCTTAGCCTAAACGATTTTTCAATTTTGTAATCTATCCGTTTGTACAAGAAATCCGTGATTTTTAATTAAAATTACCAACATTTTTTTTTAAACAAATGCCTTCTAATTACAAAGCCAATACTAACAAGAGTTATATAATTAAAAATATCGTGCGCTACATTGTTGTTACATTATTAGTTAGTACCAAAAAAGTGATTAATTGCTTACTTATCGTCGATATTTATAGGGTATCGGTAGGAAAAAATAAATTTACAGCTTGACAGATGTTAAACAATGATAAAACCGATGATTAAGTGATAATCATTTTATCGTTGTACTTTTTTTAGGTTATCTGAATATAATACTTCATAATTGATTTGTACCTATATTCTACTTCGCTCTCAATTAGTAAATCCTTGTCACTTTTCACATGTAACGTTTGTACAGTTTTCATTGAATGAAAATATCTGGTAAATATTTATATCTGTACTGGCGGCGTTACTCCACGACACCGACATCCGATCATTAACGGTCCGATGTAGAAATCCATAAGTTTACCTACTACACGCGCTTGTCTGACAACCATTTGACCCAACTCTTTAGATTTGTTCCCGGTTGTTACTTCCTGGGTGGGTAATAAATAGTGGAAAACCACCCTTACCGCAGGTGTAGTTAAAAAAAAATACCAAATCACATTTACAATATTAATTTATTTTTCATGTAGAGTCGAGAAAATGTACAATTTCCCACGATTACGTACCGCACCATGCCTTTAATCAGTCACACATTTTCAGCTGAAATGTGTTTGAATTCGAACTAAGTGTGAGAGTCGTAATCGATTTACTAATACCAGAAAAATACTATTGTGTTTATTCTGTTATTGTAGAAAATACCATAGGTATACCTATACCTAGTTGTTGTATTTATTTTACTTTCAACAAGCGTGTCTCGGCTCTTACTTGTTTTACATGCGCATATTATTTGCGTTGCCAAGTGGCGTTATTTTTGTTGCAATAACGGAAAAGCTTATTGTACTTCACAAGTGCCAAAAAGGGTGTCGTAAAATAGTTCGTTTGCGTAAGAAATATTAATTTAATTGTATTCAGGGCCTTTAAACAATAGACCTTGTTACCTAAAATCATTACATTAGTAACTCTACAGAGGTAGAGTATGTATTTTTAAACTTATAGGTACGAGTATGTTGACATTTAACACGATTCGCAAAAATTATCTGACAAATCCGGATTTCAATGTAACAAGAAAATCAAGAGCCATTTAAGTTACATCCTTAGACGATAACAAGTTTACGAATCTCATTAGGCATTATTCTCAAATTTTTGATAAGGCTGACATTGAGGACGTGATCAATTAGAAAGGAAAGCGCGGCGACGATTAAACTTCACGTCTCAGTCCCATGAAGGTTTACTCTTACAACACTGATCACATTTCTCAGTCAAGACAAGATTGACCAGTTGCAACGAAAACGAGGCCAATAAGCGCTACATGCACTGCTTGTACGTACAAAAAAAAAGAATGTACCAAAACTTAAAAGGGTGCAAGTCAAGTTAATTTTAAGTATCCATATGTTATAGCATAGTGCGCCATCTAACACTCACCGAGCTTTCCCATCATTTCCTCTAAAGCATGATCCTTGTCCATGGTGCTGATGGTGGCTCCAGGCGCAGAAGTAGTTTTGTCGTAGTTCTGTAACGATATTCACAAACACCATTGATGGGAGAGTTATGTCAAACGCGCGGCGGCGTGAGTTGTGCAGGCAAACGCCAGGCGTGCGTGCCGGCGGACGAGCGAATGGATGGCAATCGTCGCGTCCGAGTCGTGGCGCCGACCGCGGGTCGGTTACCGCAATCGCGCGAAAAAACCTAACCTCTTATCTTCATTGGCTGTACCTGCCAGTTCGACAGCGCAGCGGCGCCTGAGGACTATCTGCCGCTGATACGGCCGTTCGCGACAACTCGAAAAAGATACTAAATACTTAAGATATAAATCAGTGCGACCGTACTACGCATTATAATATGTAATCTACTTATCATAGGAGGTTAACTAAAAATAAACTATATTTATTCCATTTCATGTAGGTACAATTTATTCCGACAAGAAATCGATTAGTCGGGGCCAAATCTAAAAACAAAGAAAATGGAAAAATATTGTAAGAGTATGTATGTAAGTCTAGGTAGTAAGTACTTAGTAAGCATATTTTTAGAGAATACATTTTTTATTAATTGAGCATCTATAAATAAGTACAATAATTAATTAACATGCTATAAATGATTACTTAATTAATAATAAATCATAGCTAGGTTCGATAGCTTAGCTGGCTAGCAAAATAATTAATTGAAGAACAAAGTTTAAATCGAATTACAATTGCTAATTTTATTACATAATATTGCTAATGGGAATTACCTTAAGCAAATATTAGAACCAAATGAATACCGCGTAACAGACCAATCAAGTGAAATAATGAAAATTGTATTAAAATTTATGAAAAGAAAGGAAAGTTGTAAAACAAATGCGGTTACTATTTTCCATGGCTCGACCAATTTATATGTCACCAAGTCACATCGATCGTAAACCCAAGGCGCGCACCTCTGACTTTTCGTAAGTTATGTATTAGAAATTAGGAGTATTAAAAATTAATTATTAGATTAGAAAGCACGTAGAGCCGTTACACTATCCGCTACAGTAGCCAACTTTTTTGAGACGTCAAATAAAACAGGATTTAGGCAAAACCGAAATTAATTATGTTAACAATAATAAGCTACTATAAAAGATCAAAAAATAAAAAATAACAGAATTGAAAAATATAATAACAGAAATGAAAAAATAACAGTTGCAAATACTCTTAGTTAATACCATAGAAATTTCCAATATCTTTGGTTAATACATATTTTTGATCAATAGAGCTTTTTTGAAAAGTGGGGCTTTTACCCTACGTGTACAACACTGCTGTATAAGCCATTGATCCGGGGGGGAGAGGTACAAATTACATTATTTATGTTAAGTGAGCTCCTGACTTCTTCAACCTATTTTCTTTTAACATTTCTCTTTAGCATCTGCCAACAATTGCATATCAAAATATAGCTCGGTATAATAAATAATATCTGCCCTTACACATAGCTATTCATATTGTTTGGATTGTTGATGGTAACAAAACGTATTATAGCGCGTTTACACTAAGATAAACGTTAAAATGATGAACCGGTAAAACAGTCGTACTTATTGGTGAATGTGTACAAAGGTGAGATAAAGAATATAGAGATTTCGTATTAGAGAGATATTTAAGAATATGGTCGCGCAACTCGCAGCACACTGCTGATCGCACGCGCATAGTAAATGATTTTATAGATTTCATGTGAATTGAGATGACAGCATGTAATTTATCAGCTGACCACGATAGCTAGCGTCTTAGCTGTCATCACACCTTTAGCCAGCCCGGAGAAAACAAATGACAACTAGTAGTTTTTCGAACGGACGTTTTACGCAGTGGAATGTAGAGCACCCCGCTGCCGTCTAAACTGATGGAATGAACGGACTAGTACCGAATGTTAACGAGTTCCGACGTCAATATCTTTATATTCGGTGCTGATGCGATGGTGTGCAATTGTGTACCGTACGTATGCATATTTAATACATCGCAATCTGATGGAGAAATCAATCCTAAAAATAAGATGCCAAAAAATAAGAAATAAATAAATATAAGTAATAACATAACTATACTTATCATAAATAAATATAAAACCATGTTCAGATATTTTTAAAACTAAAGTGTAAATAGCTAGACTGCAAAACACAGGCTGAAAAAATAGCCACTAAATGACTCGGGGCAAAAAAGTCAGACCGTGTGCTCGGTGGAAAGACGACATCAAAGCTAAGTATATCGAAACAATAGTGGCTACTAGAAGCTAAGGACTGCGTGAAGCGACAAATGCAAATAGCTGGATTATTATTCCCCTGGTAGGCAGAGGTGTATGTAGTACTCGTACACCGTCGTTTCGCTGATTTTGTAATTAGTCCCATGATAATAGGGTAGGGGCCAGCACGGGCACAATTCCAGACTCCGTGCTGCTACTGAGAATATCCTAAAGGAAAAACCCAATAACACTTTTCCCGACCCAGGGATCGAACTCAGGACTTCGTGCTCTGTATACCTATTAGCAGATACTCGATGCAGTACAATGTGGCCTCTCAGGCATCAAGCCCGAGTTGCTAGCTCGATGTGTTCCGCGTGCGCGTCTCAAGGATTCGGCGGCGGTGGACAGGCTTTCATTGTTGTGTCATGAGTTCAAATCGTAAGTGAAATAAGTTCTTCAAAATCGTACATACAGGGTGCTCCAAAATTGAAATAGATGTGATTCATTCAGGCTGTCCCATTCAAAAATAAAAAATGCAGTAAAACGAACATTCACGTTTTAAAACTCAATATATTGGAAGGAAGTTGATGGTAATTAAGGAAATGATACTTTTTTACCATTTTCACTTCGAAATCGGAAAATCTCGGAAACATTTAAATAACAAGTGTTTTTAACTGGCATGATAAGTTTTTAAGTCCTTTTTCTCTTTTTTCAGTTCATCAGTTCATATTACCTGAATTTGGATGACCTTTGTTTTTTTTTTCGTGTGGAAAACCCCTTATGGGTACTCCACCACCAAAGGGCCAGTGATGGAGTTATGTCCGACTCGCACGGACTAAAAACCACACGGTGTTCCTCGACGGACCTCTGGACGGGAGAACGGGATTCACTTGTGTATTCGAATAGGATTTGCACATGCGATCGTCGTGGATTATGTGGGATTATCATAATCATAATCGAATTATGTGAGTATGTAGGTACGACTAACCGCTGCCGTACCTACATCTTAATAAAATCTATATATTGATTTGTTTAAATAAGCTAAATGTTAATGAATGAATGAAAATAAAAACTCCATATGACGCGTCCTCATATATCCTCAAGGGTAACGATACCTATCGATATAGATACCCATAAGGATATATGTAGGGATAGGTAGAATATTCTATAATATACTCTATTAAACTAACATACGGAAAATAATAAACAATAAAGCAGATATAATGGAAGGTCTATCGTCTATCCACGGACCCCAAGGACAGAGTAAAATGTAATGTATGCATTTGACAATTTACTTAAAATACTCTATTTACCTACTCATTGTATAAATAGAGAACCGGAAAATCTTCGGTATATTACGCCACCGTGTAAATATCTAAAATGCTTTAATCTATTTAAATGAACATCAAAATAGATAAAATTAATAATGTTTTTGGAGTCTTTGATTAGTCATGGTATAGGTACGATAGGTACCTACTAATATTATTTAAAGCTAATCGTCTTTAAATTTTTGATATTTATAATACACTGCTAATTGTAATCTCCATTGCTCTACTCTCATATTACATCATCATCTGCCTAGCCTTTTCCCAACTATGTTGGGGTCGGCTTCCAGTCTTACCGGATAGGTGAATAGGTGCCAGTGTTTTACATGGAGCGACTGCCTGTCAGACCTCCACTACCCACATACTGGGTTACACGATACCCCTTGGTAAGACTGGTTGTCAGACTTTCGGGCTTCTGACTACCCGTAACGACTGTCAAAGATCTAATAATTGACAGCCGGGGCCAACAGCTTAACGTGCTATCCGAGGCACGGAGAGTGATAATTAATTTATAAAACGCACATAACTTACAAAAAGTCAGAGGTGCGCGCCTTGGGTTCGAACCCGAGACCTCTGAATTACCAGTCAACGGTCATCACCACTAGGCTATCACTACTCTATCTCTACTCTCATATTACAAAGGGATGGTAATTCGACGCGGGCGAAGATGGCTGGAAAGAAGTCAAGCACAGGACCGACCGCGACGGCTTTACAGTTTCTCTTTTCGAATCTTTATGAGGAATCCTACCTTTATAGAATCAGACAACTATTAATTATCAGCTTAACTTAAGTTAACTCTCTGTGTCAGTGTCCTCCAACTAAGTGCAATTCGAATTCGAGGCACATGCTATTCCAAGGCATTTTTCATGGTTTTTTGTGAACCAAATGCTTGACCAGAATGATGGTACCTCATTAAGTAACCTCATTGGTAACTGGTAAGCGGTGTTGTGATCTATGGTAAAGCACCAAGTGCCTTTAAAGCAGGAGGACGGGAGTTAAATTGTATCGTTAAAACTTAAGACCAGCCCTGCGGATAAGCTTCACCAAACATCATGCTGAAATACAACAAGATCGCTTGGCGGCAGGGCTTTGTCCCTGGCTAAGTCTTGCCAATCCGCCGCAATATTGTCCGGTGTGTAGCCTCCTCCCCAGAAGAAGCGTCATAAGTCGACTTTTACGAAACTCTTTAGTGCTATTCTTCCTCATCACCACACAACGAAAAAATAAAACAAAATAATAGTTTTCATACCATATGGAATCCTTATGAATTGTGTAGGTACCTATCTGTTAAAAGTTCGATCTCCTCATTATTAGTGGAAAAGTACAATATCAAATAATTTATTACTCCTTTCACGTGATAAACGATTCCGCAAATAAAACATAATAATAATATAAATACATTTTAATACACTAGGTACCTACCTACGTGTTATAAGAACGACTAACTGTGCGAATTTTTTCCTGATAACATTTTTTGATAGCATTAACCCGTAACTTTCGTTTGAAAAATATTTACAATACTTTTTGATACGGTAAGATTATTAGGAAATATCTGCTTTATCCACAGTAATTCAATGTATTCTGTGACTATACGCACTTACAATCAGCGTCACTAATTAGTGTCCCCTGCAAAACTTGTCCAAATCCAAAATAAAATATATTTAGAGAAGTTTTCTTTAAGTATCTTATTTAAGAAGAAAAAATATTATATACTTTAGGATCAACAAATTTAAATCGAGACCACGTCACCATTTAGGTACTGACGCTAAATAGGCATATTCATAAATAACTTATATAAGTAATTTAGGAACTAATCAATGTTTATTTTTAAAATTATCAAGAATAAAATTAGTTAGGTACCTTCATACTTCTTGGTAGCGCCACTAGTTCTCAAGGAGGATAAATATAGAATTACTTATGTCTTCAAGCAAGACGGGGATAAACCATAAACCTCACGTATACACATGTTAATAAAATTAGTCTGATATTGAATTGCTAAACAGTAAAGGAGTAGGTACTTATATATATACAAATGCTATGAATTTAAAAATAGTTGACCAGTAATCTAAATGTTATTATGACCGCGTATCGCCATGAATGCGTCCTATAAACGTCATATATTTAAATAAAACTAGATTAAAATCTATATAGCCCCAAATAAGTAATGACACTAAAAACCATGCCCTTGTACGTAGTGTGCATAATTTATAATATTTTGGAACTGAATAATTTAATAATAATAAAGGTAATATTAAAGAGTTTTTTTTGTTACAGGATCGGTACAATTTATGAGGATGTAACTACGGATGTAGTGGGAAAAATCGGGTCGTGGCAATGGCTTGTGACATTTATTTCGACGTCACAAATGATGCTAGCTATATTTAATCAATACGAAGACATATTCCTCCTCAAACCATCACAGGTGTATTGTATAATACCAAACGAATACAAAATAATTAACTCAAGTTTATGCTTTGTGACTTTCGAAAACAACGGAACTGAAGACTTTCGGTGTGATAAATGGCATTTGAAATTGTTATGGTTCCTATGGCTGAAAAAGACGGTATTTATAATCTATTTATATTTTATAAATAAATTAAGAATGGTCTCTATCTTAT
Organism: Protodeltote pygarga; assembly: GCA_936450705.2. NCBI lineage: Eukaryota > Metazoa > Arthropoda > Insecta > Lepidoptera > Noctuidae > Protodeltote > Protodeltote pygarga. The sequence continues at coordinate 8,845,370 of OW388257.2, read as the reverse complement.
CAAAAATAAAATGTTCGTTGGTAAAAGCATCAGACTATTTAGACTACTTTAAAAAGATGGCTAACTAAAAAAAAGTTTGTACACTGTTATGAAATTTCTGGAATCAAAAAATAAGCCTTGGTCATTTTGATTGTAAACTGGTGTACTTATTTTGGTTTTATTGTTATTAGTATAAATTCCCATAAGTTTCTGTAATTAAAATGATTGTAAGCTCAAAATCATAAGTATAAATAACAGCTATACCTTAACCTACCTTTATTACCGTAATAATTCGAATAAGGTTATAGAGGTAAAAAAAACAAAATCAAAATATTGCTCGGAAAATTAGAAAATTAGGATATTTTGTCAAAAAAATGGAAAATGATAAAATATCTGTCGGATGTTCAGCTAGTAGACATAATACATCAGTTAAGTAGTAAAATTCGAAGGATTCACCATAAAATTTAATTGTTATTAAAGAAATACCTATGTTATATGTATTTGTTTGTTAGCCGACCTACTGGCCAAAGGTACGATAGAATAGAATATAATTTTCTTCTGCATTCAATAGTCCTCTACGGAAGTGTCATCTACCCCATAGAGATACTACTTTTTACTGCATAGTTAGATTAAAGCATACAATGCTAACAAAGAAGCTATAAAATTTATAAATTAATGTAATGTTAATTTAAATAATTAATACGTTTTAAAAAAATATAAGATTAACTTCACAATTTTAAATATTTAAAATTCATTTTCTTATCATTCAATGTATAAGGTCACGGACAAGACAACATTGCTGTGATTCGTCCATAATATCATCTATTTACATATTTGATGAGCTCCTATTTCTTATTGAAGAGTAATCGTAGCAAATAGTGAGATCACCAAAAGCATTTGTTTGCTAGCACTCTTTTGAGTATAAGCATTGAAGGGAAGGGACTTCGTGCTCGCGCGCTTTCCACCTCTTTAGCAGAAGTCAAATGCTGTTACCTACACCTCGACGAATACTGCCACTAAAAAGGTTTATGAAGACTTTCATATTAATTTCCATTATTTAATTTAACATATTTCTCAACGATATTATTTACGGTTATTTTCAGTGGCTCGTTTTCTGTGACCAGAAATTGAAATTACTATCAACAGCTATCATAAGCAGATTTGGATTGGTATTTGGATGTATTATTTTCGGCTTGGTTTCTGACAGGTAATTAATCGATATACTGTACCAATTTCTATTTTAAAAGACCCAAAGGTTGTAATTATTATAGTATAGCTTTTTCCCGCTACTTCGCTCTTGTGGTTCTAATTTTTTAAGATAAAAAGTCTATGTCACTCCCTTTCTTAAACTACCTCCATGCAAAAAATCTCCAATCCGTTGCTGTTGCAGCGCAAAAAAGCACAAAACAAATACACTTACGCATTTTTTTTAAAAAAGAAGTGGCCTATTGGTCGAAAATTAACCGTATTTATTTTTCCATTTTTTTATACAGAACACGAAATCTCGCCAATATACTACTCAACAAATAATATACGATTCATAAATAGGAGAGAAAATAGAAGTAGTGGTATTTTTCTTTGCCTATTTATATTTTATTTTTTTATAAACTCACGCCTGTATTCCCCATAGGGGGTAGGCAGAGGTATATGCATGCAGTACACCCACGTTTCGCCGGCTATGTTATAAGTCCTATGTAATAGGGAGCGGGCCTAATGCCATTAACTGGGCACAATTCGAGACTCCGTGCTGCTACTGAGAATTTCCTAATGGAAAAATCCAATAACACTTTGCCCGACCCGGGGATCGAACCCAGGACCTCGTGCTCAGCAGTTGCATTTGCTACCACTAGACCAACGAGGCAGTCAATGTAATATCACATTAAAGATATGAAGGTATTAGTATTTTTTACTTTATGTAGGTAAGTTGCAAACAAAATTATAATGTTTTCTGTTTTTCCTTTTGTCTCTTGTTACTTTAGCAGACAAAAATAAATCCATTGAAGAGGCTAAACCGCAAAAAATATCATAACCCGTCCGTACCTACCTCATAACTATGTAGGTATTTGCTAATAAATCACAAGTGCTAATAGGTATTGAACAAACTTTGCCACTTATTTTAATGTAATTAAGTACCTACGTACCTACCTAGGTATATGCAGATTAAAAGCATTCGTTTTAGCGCGCGACCTTAATTATAATGATTGTGCGTCTCGTGCGCGTCACATACATAAATGTATTAGAAATAAATCAAACACATAATATATTAGTGCATTAAACTTCTTCGGCTGATTAATCACCACAATGTAGGGCCCTTATCTGCTCCTTTCTTTGCTAGTAGCTTCACTCTGTTGCCTTATCGTACCTACTTAAATACATTATACATACATTACATCATTAACCTATTATTAATCCATTCATTTTGCTTTATTTATGGCTATTAATTAACTTACTTTTGCATGCTTCGTCATTTTTTGTTTTGTTTTGTTTTTTGTATAAAAAATTCGAATGATCAAAATTAAATTTCTGTGAACTACAGTCATAAATATGTTTTGGTCTTTTTTTGTCTATCTAGAGTCTAGAACAACGTTAGCTAAGAACATTTTTTACTTCCCCCAGCCAAAAAAAAGTATAAAACTTCGGTATATATCCAGATTACTGTTTCTGCCAATAAACAGTTCTGCAGTTTGGCGGAAAAACGATGTTAATTCTAGGTAGAGTTTAATTCTAATTTTAAAAAAAGAAAGATAATCGATCGATGATTTTGATTGCTTTACAAGAAATGGTAGGCTTTCAGGGTGGTAAATAGCTACATAATCAAAAAACATAAATAACTTGCTCACTAATCGGTTCTGTTTCTCGTTAACAACTAGGTAGGTACCTACTTATTTATATTTTTTCGTTTTTTACCTACTTTTTGTTTCAAATACCTACAGAAATCTGCTATTGAAACCCAAGTAAACTCTTTTCTTTAAAAATATTTACATTATAATTAAACTTAGTATCTAAGTATATTTATTTTCATTTCTTAACAATTGCAAGAAAACTTTGCAGCACTCGTGGTTGTAGGATGATGACATAATGTATAAAATATTTACATGACAATATGTAAAAACAATTATTTTAAGCTAAAAACATTATTGTCTGACTCAGTTTGTCTTTGTTCATTTCATTCAGGGTCAAAAGTAGTTCTGAAAAACAAATATTGAGTACTTACCTGTCTTTATACTATTTACGTCAAACATTGGTAACTGACCGTTGACCAACTTATAAAAACTGCTAATATTCTGCTCTCGTAAAGCATTGTTTTCATCATTCACTTCATGAGACATCATCATTACTTAGGCTGACATCTAGAACGCTTTGACTTTGTATAAAACTATGTTAGAATTCGTCTGAATGTGATTTACCAAAAACTTAGACTACTTAATATATTTAGTAATAACCATTTTCATCTTTTTTTTATTTTATTTTAACATGTTTTTCATAGCAAAGAAGTTCGCTCTGTAGATTTCAGCCTGAGTGTCTCTACCATAGAAATTTCCAATATCTTTGTTGTCTTCTGATCGGGCTTGTCTTATTAGATATATAGGTAATTAGAAATAACATGAAACGCAAATAAAAAGCAGATGCTCATCTGCTGCGTCGGTTAGGTTAGCCTACCTATACCTACCTACCTGTATAAAAACTATTAGAAAGCTAGGTCGTTCATTTTAATAGCTTTGACATGTAGGTATTCTCCAAAGTGCCTAACCTACATTTATATATGTAGGTACCTTTTTTTTTTTTTGTCGTGTGGAAAACTCTTTATGAGTAGGTACCCCACCGCTAAGGGCTGGCGATGGGGTTATATCCGACTCGCACGGACTAAAAACCACACGGTGTTCCTCCAAATATATGTAGGTACCTACGGCATAATACGCGCATGATCAAGTCTTATGTTAAATAATAATTTTATAAAAAATAGTCGTTTAAAAATTCCTTATTAAATAATACAAACTTAACTTAGCTATAGAGCTTAGTGCAGAGGCCACCGATAACATTTTCGGTAATAATGTTTTTTTGTAAAGAAAGTTTTATAATTATTATTTTGTACCTACATACCTATATGTATATTTGGATTTCACGGCATTTCTTTTCTTTAAAATTAATCCGGTCCTTTGGAAAGCTTGCCTGGATTCACAGGTCCAACACACAAAAGCCCCTTTGGAAACTAAAATCTATAATATAAATATTTTAATAAGAAATTTGAAAAAACAACTGATACGGATGGGATTCGAACCCACGATCTTCGGCGTTCCGTGCCGACGCTCTAACCGCTGAGCCACCGTATCCCATCAGAATCAGTCGAAATTTCAAATCTCTGTATACGCCTAGGGCGTGTGGTAATATCTATCGGAATACATTATGTATCCGACATAGTGTTCCAAACTTTGCAGTTTTAGAAAGCACCAATGCGATATTACCAATTTATCTTAATATTTTTTGTGAATTTTTTACATGTTTTTAGCACATGTTAGCTTATTAAATATAAATATTTTAATAAGAAATTTGAAAAAACAACTGATACGGATGGGATTCGAACCCACGATCTTCGGCGTTCCGTGCCGAAGATTAATAAGCTAACATGTGCTAAAAACATGTAAAAAATTCACAAAAAATATTAAAATCTATAAGTTAGGGTACCAGCCACTCTCCACGACTTAAATAAATAAATAAGTTCGTTTCAGTTTTGGAAGAAGAACTGCTATTATTTTAGACGTGTTTGCAGAGCTAGTGCTTGGTTTACTAATCACTTTCTGTGATTCAGAAGGATGGTTCAGATTAATTGTCTTTCTGAGATCGTTATTGGGAAGCGCCAATTTCTATATGGGACTTATATTAAGTAAGTTAAATTAACTGCACCTGTTATCTGCAAATAGCTTTAACAAATACTTATTCTAGACCACAGAACTCTTAACATTAAAAACAATTCGAAGAAATAAAAAAGGATCCTCTTCTTGGGAATGTCTTGAGACCCCAAGACCAACAAGAAATTGGTTATTGCCCTCACTACGCCAAAAGTTTTTTTTGCTATACCCACGGCTAGAGCTCTAGCTTGAGCGGTAGAGCCTTGCTCTCAGCTTGGTACCTACCCCTGGTGTTGCAATCATTCATTGGTAGATATGCTTGCCTACGCTTCTTTGCCACCTTAGTGATAGAAAAATAAACTTTTTATGTTCTAGACACTTACCTATTTATTTTATTTTGCAGTATGTGAAATTGCGAGTAATAGTTGGCGGTCATGGTTGTGCATAATCGTGATGTCTCCGAGACTTCTCGCCATAGTGTGTATGGTACCTCTAGCGAACTTGGCACCAAACACGGAAACTTACAGTTTCATCGCCTGCATTTATACAGTCTTTTGTTTGCTACTACTAAGGTACTCGATTTCATTGTTGTAGATAAATGACTGAAATTTTTTAAGACGTGTTAAAATAAAACATGAATATTAAGATTAATAAGCTAAAAATAATAATTTAATATTTCTGCTTTGATGGACTAGTAGTCTAAGCGCGACTTTCACGGGTCGAGCATCACTTAAGTATTGGGTTGGGTATTGGTGTTAGGAAATTCTCAGTAGTTATCCAGCACGGAGACTGGAATCATACGACGTGACATGACGTTATGTTCTTAAACTATTTGCAAAATTATTAATAAAATCAAATTTGCTTAGCCGAAAGCACGCAAAAAGATCTATAATGCCTATGCCATGCCAGTACCAATTTAAGTAGGTACTTATAATATTCGAGCTATTGGTATATTTTCCTTATAATTAGACAGGTTAATTTCGTACTTGTCCAATTAACATTTCAATAGCATTAACAGCCATCAATTTCCTATAAAATGTAGAACAAGTGCCGTTGACCGAATAGTTGACATCTTTTCCAAATGTTTTTAGTGTCGGAATTACTAGCGCATTACATTGTTAAACCGCTCTTCATGCTCTATTTATACAGAGAGAATAAAAACATTGCGTTCTTAAATTCCATGAGAGAAGACGGAACATGTTTAGGTTTTACCTAATTTGGTTTAAATAGTTAGTCACAGCTCACAGCTCGGTCGCCATCGACTGATTGCTAAATCAGGTTAATTAACCGCGAAGCCCACCTTCGTAAATAATATCCACAATGTCTTACTATTCTGTAATTGTAGAGAAGTTGAGTAGGTATAATATGTTACTGTTTCATGTTAAATTTCAAAATTGTTAAAATCATTTAAGAACCTATATTTATAGTTTTCCTAAGTTAAAACTATAGCACGACGACGTCTGAGCTTATGTAATCCGTTATCTCATTTAATGAAGATACTAGTTACTTAAATTAGTTTACAATCAGTTTAGTACAAAAGGATTTTTTATTATAACTGATGGAACCTTTATACCTACCTAGGTATAAAAAGCTCCACATTTTTGTAGAAGGAAATATCGATTAAGAGCAGGATTTGAACCTGCGACCTGCCGGTGATAGAAAGCTATCAGCCCCTCTGCCAACTTAGCTATTTGTAACCCTGCTCTTGCTATCTAAAGTCTCTTCTACATACATCCAACCATCTCAGAAATTAACCTGTGGGTCGCAGTACAAATCCTGCTTTTAATCGGCTAGATCTTTCCACAAAAAAAATTACTTACCTACATACTTGTACATACATTACATACTATTATACGATTCGCATTCATAGATACTACTATTACTGTTAGCTTGGATCATCCCACAGCAGGGCAAAGGGCTAAATATTAAGATTAAATAAAAGAAATTATAAATTATTCAAACGGTAAAATAAGTATTATTTTGCTCTTTATGCTGTCATCGGATGGTCTCAAAACTGCATGAATACTTGGCTGGTAGCTTTTTATCTAACTTATAATCTAATTTTTTTATCTAGTATTTTGACTGTCACGTGCCTGATTAAGATCAAAATAAGAATTAATTACTATTAAAATATAAACTGTAGCTACTGTACTAATTTAAGGTGGAGCCCAGAATCTCCTCAATGGTTGTTACATAACAGAAAAATAAATGTCGCTGAAAGAATTCTGAAAAAAGCAGCGGAGACAAACAGCATCAAACTTTGTCATGATTTCAAGATAAGACCAGTTAACCACAGAGTACGTCTGTAAGTTTTTATTTATTAATTTCAATATAAAATTATAATTTTAAACATATTTTTTGTGATGTTTTTCTTTTTCAGGCCTATAACTCGCTAGATGAAACAACAACTTGTATCAATGGAATGTTATCAACATATAATATTAGAGTTATATTTTTCGTATCCACTGTGTTTTGGATTCTTTACTATTTTTTATGGAGCTCTCTGTATGTAAGAATGTACAGTGAAGAAGATATCAATTATTTATTACTGAAAGTGTTATGTTTCCTCGCTGTATTCGGGTGCCTGACGAAATTATTATCTGTGAAATTGACGCTGAGATACTTGCTCTTAGTTCATATTATGCTAACGGGTGTTTTCACAGCAGGCGTTATATTTTTATGTAAGGTATGCAGTTATTAATAATCTTTTTGATATGTAGATAATCACTAGCCTTAGCATAGATGTCATTACGATGTCCTGTTCATTAACATTATAATTATGAAGGTACGAATGTACCGTTACGTAGGTAATGTTAAATTTTTATAAAGGAATCCGAGACAATACTTATTCTTGGAATTAGTTAATTTCTTTTACTGTAACTTAACTATTTTAATAACATTTCAGGGAACAATGCGTAGCTTCTTGTCTTCTATTGCATTAGCATCTGGACTTGTAGCGCATGCGTTAATTTTCAGCATAACGCCTAGACTTTTTGCCACCAACATACGAGCCACAGTCGTAGGCTGCTGCCATGCTACCGGTCAACTGGGCTCAATAATCAGCTACCTCCTGTTTCTCTTCCATCCAATGGATGACATACTCTTAATGGCAATAGAACTGTGTGTTATGACAATCCTAACAGGACTGTGTTTTTTATTTCCTGACGTAGACAACAGAGAACTACCGGATGTCATGAAGGATATGGATTATTTTTCCGAGTAAGTGAATGCATTTACTTAGGACACCTTTGTTTAAGCCCCATAAATGCCTTAGGATATCAACGTTTTCTCGCAGTGTCTGGTCTCTGTTCGGCGGTATATGACTAAAACGCTGCCTATAATAACGCGTACATCAATTCGATACATTGTAAAAGACAATATTGCGTTCTTTAACTGGTCATAAATGGTTGCAAGGACAGATATTAAGTAAACATTCCAGTACCCAGTGGAAGGCTGGGCTGCTGCCCTCCCTGGATTTGGCCATAGTACCAAGTACACCAACAGGAAGTTTCCTGGGGCTCCTGGGCTAAAGATTTTATATATTTTATGTAGGTACATATTTAAAAACTTTCCGCTGCAGACAACCCTGAAAAAATAAGGACAACAACAACAATTGTTTGGTTACAGGTTATCAAAGCCCCTTCGTTGGGTTACCCAAAAAACCAGTTCACCTTCGCTTGAAGAAGTTGAAATAAGGGTGTATTCTTTCGGGAGCGTTGGACGCAGTGCATCGGCACAAAGTCGACATGAAGAGGTAGTGCCCCCTCAGCCTATAGGCTGCGTAAGGATGTGGAGAACCATTGTTAGTTACGTTCGCCGGAAGTGTTCTAGAAAAATTGTGCCAAATATAAGTTAAAATAACAACACTATCTGCTTACAATATTATGTAATTAAAGTATCAGTGTAATGTGCACATAACGTAATGTCTTTTTTTTCCAAATTTTAATAATAAGCAATACCTTTTAGCAAACACTCGTCGACGCATTAAAAAAAACACAACTTCGCTTAAGCTAAAATCCATCCGTTATGCACGAAAAAGCGTGAATATAGCAATTTAAAGTAATTACATATTCAAATACTTTACCTTTATCATGGTAATCACATAACAAAAGTAAACTAAACTGATAAATGTGCGTAATGCTTACCTAGCTTAAAAATTATAATACATTTATACAATACAAGTAAAATTTTAAAAACATTTGTTAGAGTCAAATCAAGTAACAGAATCAAGAAACAAGTAATCAAACAAGTAGTAGATTATAGAACACATCGGTGATTAAAAAATATATTAATTATATTAATTTGTTAACGTAGGTAACATTCGTTTACCTATGTCTATGACCTACGTAATGCCTACGCATGATCTTAGGTTCATGGCCAATTAATGTAGTGTAGGTATGTAATAGGTAATGTGGCGTGCAGACTGAGAGTCGGCGACTAAAGCACACAGGAATTCATAAGATTGCTACTTGGAGAAAGAGAAAGATTACCTACTTTATTATTATTTGATTAGTACTTACCTATATAAAAAAATAAATCAGCCTGTAACTGTCCCAATGTAGGGCAAACGCCTCTTCTCATACAGAGAAGGATTGAGCAATAATCAATCACCACGCTAGCTCACTGCGGGTTGGCGATTCAGACCATTAATCCAGGTTTCCTCACGATGTTTTCCTTCACCGTTAGTCAGTGATGTCTTAGATAAACTAAGAATGTACATATGACATTGAAAAAGTCACATTGGTACATGCCAGGTTCGAACCCACACCCACGCGCTTGCAAAGCGGGTTCGTAACCATTGCGCCACCACGACTTACGAGTACCTATGAGAATACTTATTTAAGAACATTTATTTAAGACGTTCGACGCTCTGATGCTCTCTACTTACGCGGATCAGTATCACAGGGTGCTCTGTAGGATTTTGCAAATGGGGATTTAGAATTTATCTGAGTGCGTACTAAGCTTTTCTTATAAGGTGATAGCCATGCTGGTTTCAGCACATTGGGCGAGCTCGACTGGGGTACCTATAACACCCTCTCACAGACTACTTAGGTACAGGTACTGATGTTTTTATGGTCAGTAAAACCCATCCCCTTTAAAGGCCTGGGCGGGTGCCAGTAGGTTGCGGTGAGCAGTAGTGAGTTATAGGATTTTTCTCCTTTATTGGGGGTGTAGTTCGGCAGCGCTCGACTTGTCACTTTGGCAGGGTGCTTATTACAGTGCCACAAACTTATCTGTTCAGTACTATGGAAATCGGTTAGTAGATGTAGGTAGGTACAATCTTGTACATCCGTCTGTACAATCGTCAGTGACCTCAGAGTACCTTTGACCCAAGAGATATTCAATAATAACAATCAAATTGATATGTAAGTCTGTAATCTTTATTAAATTAATATAATAAAATTATGAATAACTTCAAACCCGATACAGAGACTTCCTACTACGATTTTTATACAAGTGGCTAGTAAGTAGGTAAGTACTTGTAGTTTTTACTTACTCATATTGCACATGTTAGCAGCACAACAAGCGCATGCGTGTAGCAATAGCCTAATCTAAATAATTGTGAAACCGCGTGTAGGTTCGTGAAAACTCAAATTATAGCGTACAGTAATCACATTACAAAATCTTTTGTATTTCTGCAATTCGTCAAACTACGGACTAGGGCTGAGATCTACAGAGCGCACCTTGCCTTTGCTTGAACTTAAAAGGAGTGTCCCCCGAACGCGCCCCATACAAATGAATTTTGAATATTAGGTACCCAATTAAGTATTTAGATCTTGCTTACAAAATTTAATTGATTGTTATTGGATAGCTCTCTATGCGCTCGGGGGATACTCCTCTTAAACCTCATAAACTTATAAAACACAATAGAAATTCCTGTGTTTAAAGGTCTGCCGCACTCAGAAACGTCAAACGAAAGCTAATGATAATTAAACTGTCAAAATCCATACAAAAGTAACGATTTAATGTTAGATTAAAGTTAATTGACGTCTCTGAGTGCGGCAGTAAGTTTTTGGTAACACGGCTTTGCACAGTACGGACTCACGACGAATTCGAAGATAGTTTTATAAATACCTGTTATGCACGTAAAATCTAGCAAACTTAAAGTACCTACACTCTATATTTCTCGCCTGGCCACTGAGCCAATTCCTCAAAAAAAGTGCAAACTAATTATACCTTACATGTAAATAAGCACCTAGGTGTAAATGTGTAACATAATTAACTGAACGCATTAAATCAGATTTTCGCAAAGCGACAATAGATTTCACGAAGAACCGGCCATGCGTACCTAATTACAACTTCCCACTTGCACAAAAAGTACAGAACAATTCTCCTTTACAACAGGCTCAAACAAAAATATTTAAATTGAGATAAAACCCTCTTTCACAACTAATTCTCAATCAGCTTGCAGATGCAAAAATAGATATTTTTAAATTAAACAATCTATAATTACATTTACAGCGTGATTTACTTAATTAATTAAGTAAAAAGTCATAATGCGAGGTAGAACAGAATTTGAACCCCAACAAAAAAAAAGTTTTAAAATGTCTCCTCTACCTCTACGTTTTAAAAATCTTCATTTATAACAAATGTTTATATTTCTTTGCCTTAGTATATAAGTAATAACAAATAATATTGCACAGTAATAAATAATCTTTGGGTTTAAAATAGAGTCAGGTAAACAGTAATGAGTCTTACGGCCGGTTTCTGAAAGGCGGATCAAATCTCGAATTAGCTGACACAAGTGTCACATTTTGATCCAGGATTAACTCCGTGTTACATCGATTGGGTTTCTGAAACGCGAATCAACTGAGGATTAGCTGATCTCGTGTTAACTCTAGATTTTTTATTTGTCTGGTCACCCAGGGTTATTACATTCTCTTTAGTTCACAGACATATTTATTTTCCTATCTTTTGTTTCTATCTAACGTATAACGTTGTCTTTGTCTGATGACAATTCAAGTGGTCACTGTCTAACTGAAAGCTAAAACTGTCACTAGCGGGAAGACGATTATTATTTAAAAAATTAAATATAATATATTCCGTCGCCTTCTATAATGTATAAAATGCGGCCTTAATTTACCAATTTCAGCCGAAACCTTCTTAATTATTCTGCATGCTGTTGTCTTGTGCACCCTGACGTTATCAGCTACTGAAATCTGAAACCCTCCTGAAGCGTAAAAATGTATAGCCAACAACACTTGTTCCACAGCGCTAATAAAGTTTTTGCGCTGGGTCATCGGTTGTAGATGTCCAAGCAATCTCATAAGCTGACACAGTACAGGTTTAGTAATTCTGTATCGAGCCTTGAACTCTGGTTCGCTGTAGTGTTGCAGGGGATTCATTCGCTCACGAATGACTCTAATCGGTACCAAATACTCCTCATTACTACTCAATGATACATCTTCAGCAGATAAATCTGATAGAGACATTTCCAATCTGCAAATTTTAATAATTATTTATAAAGATCTTGCTCGAGTACTTACTAAATAAATAAAAAATATATTTTCGCAATCAGGTCTAATTTGTTCAATAATCTATAATTAAATATATTTAAGTATAATGTAGTTACCTGTTTTTTTTTCAAACGTATATAAACAGTATTACAATATATATAGCCTTTGATCCGAGTATAATCCTTCGATTTTCTCGAATTAGCGAAAATTCAATTTGACATATTGTTATTGTACAATAAATCATAAAAAACCTGTCCAGAAACTCAAAATGAGATGATTCGATATTGTGACACTAGGGTTAATCTCGGATTAAATCTAGTATCACATTTGTCTTTCAGAAACTCAAATGGGTTTTGATCCGATGTTAATCCGAGATCAAATAATGATTTGCGTACCAGAAACCGGCCGTTAGAGCCGATTTCACCATTCACTTTAAAAACCAAGTTTAATAAAACTAAGTTCAGCCCTATGAAAATTGCAGTTCTGAACTCAGTTAAACGCTTGAACCGAGTTTAACTTGATTGATCGCGTTTAGTGCCAGTGGTGAAGTCGGCTCTAAGTATAATATAATTGGCTACCTACAAACGTCTGAAATAGATATTCCGACCATCATACTGAATAACATTTTGGAATTCAGTTACAATACATATAAGAATAACTTTGAATTATTTTTCTCATGCAACATGTTACTTTCAATTTCTTTACATTAATATTAAAGTCTAAAACTCCAATCCAGAGGTTTGGAATAATAATTAGAAGTACCTAGGTACCTAACCTATAAAGTTCTGTACTTACATCTTTATAAAGCCACTAATGTATTACGCTTGTTACACCCGAAGGACTGTATGAGGGCCTTTTTGTCATTTGCACACTAAAGAAGTTGTGCAAATATAGACAGCTAATGCGCTAAATGTGACGAAACAAATGCCGCAGCTGCCTATGTTACTACATGTTTATAAGCAGTTGCAAAAGCGAAACTCTTGGAGCCAAATACATCATATTAAAATTACAAGAATATCACAGAATAATATTAATAAGTAGTACAAGGAGTTATAATAAAAAAAATATATCTAATATTTTATTAGGCCCTGTATTTACTAGGCAACAATTGATGCGCAACATGTTACTAAACATGAAGAGCGACGACATGGATATCAACAACAACAAAAGTTGTAGAGTCCATGCATCCATCCTTACTACGCAAAAGACAGACGCGCGTCATCTGGCAACGTCGTGTTGCACGCTATTGTGCAACGATAATAACCCTTCCTGACAGTCGGGTAAAAATATTTGCTATATTTATTCGTCGTATCTGTCAAAAAAACCATCATACAGTTTAGTCTTCGGTTAACAATAAATGAATCTAAATCTAAGTACCGCTAAAATAGAGCGAAAATATTATTAAATTAGTAATTCAGGAACATTAAATTTATTTTTATTGTAACCAACATTTCATTTATCACACACATCATTTATTTTTAGAAAATAGCTTTATACCTAATAATTAATCGTTTAATATTTTAATATGATCAGGAGAAACTGTCCTACCGGATTTTATTGTCACGAAATACTTAAATGCTTTGACATTGATTTTTTTACAACATAATATCTGAATATAAATTTACGCAAGGCCGTATATTCGTATTAGGTACAGTCACGAGCAAAATTATCTACACAAGTGATTTTCTTTTAAGATATTACCTGAATATCTTAAAAGAATAAATCACTTGAATATCGCTTTACAAAATACTATACCGTACCTAAATCACATAAATGCAATATTTTTACATTTAAAAAGCGTGTTTTTTAAATTGACTATTGAAAAATTCTACATGTTAACATATTTTTGCTCCAGATTACCATAATAAACGTAATGTACATAACAATTACACAAATGTTACTTAAAAAATATCCTTTACTTTATTATAAGTAATTCGACTCACACAAAAACAAAAAGACGTTTAAGTCACAGTACAATTTGTAGATATTAATTGATTATACAGTAATGTACTAGAAACGTTAAAAAATCGGAGTAAATATTATTTGGTAGTTAAAAATTATAATAACCGTAACAACTTTTAATATTAACATTTATTTATTAAACAGATAAACCTCTAAATATTCTTTGCTGTAATTAGAAGCAAAGCATAACAATTTATTAATAAAATAGCCTCTAACAATTTAATTGCACATTATTCAACATCCTCAACACGTTTTTAAATATAATTTCATCTAATATTTAACAATAATATTAATTATTATCCTCAAAACAATATCAACTAATTTCATTCAATAGTACCTATGTCATACTTACCTACAATTATTATAAAATAATGTAAGTTTTAACATATATCTATAATAGAATTTTCATTTTATTGTTAATAATGATTATGATTTTATATCACAGTTCTTTGCATGACGATATGACATATTTAATTAAGTAAGTAGGTTATTTTATATTAGAACTTCCATGATCTTCGTTTAACCTTTCTTTCTACGAAATAGGTATAAAAATCATGGTAGGTATGGTTTTCTTGCTATGCAGTTACAATACCTAGGTACGTACAGACTGCAGAATAAGTATTCACAGTAGTGTCACATTACACAAAGTTGTTTACTAGGTAGATACTTTACTAGTCATCTGAAATTCTGAACTATCATGACAATCTTAAAGAAACAAATATAATTAGTGCGAGATATGGTACTTAATACCTACATTAAATTAATATTTGAATAATATAAAATTATAAATATTTTGTCCACATTTTGATTCTAAAGACTAAATAACGACAGCCGGCAACAAAAGCTAATCACGTGTAGTCGTGTCACTTTTTACAAAAACGTAGGAACAAAAATAATTGCATTTCTTTTGTTATAATTTATAGTCCTTAATCTTAGTAACATTTTGCTAATGGCACATTCTTGGCTAGTTTAATTTAAAAATTATCATTGGCCATCATTCGGCAGGTACCTACTTAACAATGAAATAATAAATGGGAAACTAAAAAGGTTTCTTTTTGTGATTTTTTTACATGTCTACATAGCAAATGTTAGCTTATTAAATATAATTATTTAATATGAATTTTGAAAAAAGTATTCTTATTGTAATTTTTTTGACATTGCACGACGATGTTTGTTTAATGGGATGTTGAGCGAAAATAATGAATCTCCATATTTTTTATTATTCTTACCTATATCATGTTAGCATTCTACTCACTTAAATACACTCACAGGCAAAATTAACCGCCCTGTAGGTACTGCATTTTTCTTACATGTCCAAAAGCAATTTTAGGCTTTAACTCTATTTGGTTAAGACTGCTTAGAAAAACACAGATTTTTTATATCGTATAAATGTTTGTATCGTAAAAAGGTTGTTTATAAATTTATTTGTTGTTACTCGTTACCACGGTATTATACCTACACTCGGTGAACATTTCAAATGTCTGCAAATCTGGTTGCAAGGTAATTGAGCCCGGGAGTGTCTATACAAATCTATCCTAATTATTGTAACTCTAAAAATAGTAATAAGAAGAGATTCTAACTCCTATCTACTGGTTAACATTTTAGTAGTGCCAGTCATTAAACTACTGTGTAAAATAAATATACCTTTGTAAATAGAGATGGCACGTTAAAAACAAAGTCTTTTAAAACACCTGAGGTCAGTCGACAACCGACGAGTATTTACGTGACAATTTAATTGGAAAACGTTTTATTGAAAATTCATAATATAGAAAGTATAATGCCTACACGAATAGACAATGCAGCAAGCTGTCGCTACTTGCGTACAGTCACGAGCAAAAATATGTGAACATGTAAAGTTTTTTAAAAGCTAATTCTAAAAGGAACGCATACTTAAAATGCAAAAATATTGCATTTATGGTAACAACAGATATTAACCAATATTCGGGTTGTATATTTTTCTATAAACTGATCCTGTAGGTCAAAAGATTCCTAATCACTGGAATTCCGCGAAATGCAAGTAGGTATATACTATAATTGTGCTCGTGACTGTACTTGGTTCGGATTCGAAAGAAATACGATTTTTGTCATTAGTCTTTTAAGATCTAAGCAGGACTGTACTATTTTAATGTTTAGGTACATCAATCTATTAACAAATAACAAATCAAGACTTGAAAACTTAAGGTCTAGCAAAAAGTTTATCTAAAACTAAGCTAGGAACTTCCATCAATAATTATGTATTATGCAGGTAGGTATGTATTTGAATACTTAGCCGAGCATAGCTTCATGCAACATAATTTGCACTGATCCAATTAATGTCAATGAGGAATAAGTATACTTTTTTGCAAGACTCATAAAGTGTATCGTCTTAACGCAAATTTATTAAATCAGTGCATATTAATTGAGCAAAATATGTACATTTGGTTAATTGGGTATTTTATGTTTTAAACTTTCACAATTCTTGAACAAATTCACACTTCACATTAATTACAAATAATTTGCTACCGTAGTGTCCGTGTCCAATACAGAAGGCACTCGGCGGTAACAAGAGCCCGACCGACGAATTATATCATTAATGGCGTGTCGAGCAATACGACCAGCACTACAGGCCAGGCCATGGTATCCAAGGCTCAAGGCTGTCGACCGCCGAGACCACCAAAACAGATGGGAAGAGTGGCTTGTAGCCACGCTCGATCGTCCAGTACCACATTTAAAATAGATGTCATGGAATTTTGTATAATTTTGTCAATCTTTTCCAAAAGGTGTAAATGTTTCCATATATGGGGACGAGCGGAGGGAATATGTAAATTTTGGACCGAAACAACAATATCTAATAATGGTAAATGCTGAATGTAGATTAATTTTGGAAAGCCTTTTGGAAATATCGTATATACCATACGTTCAATTTAGAATTTAGCTTTTCAATAATGAGATGAATGGCTAAACTGAAAATGACTGGCCCCGAGAGGATCACCTTGTTGGCAGCTGCAGAGTCCAAAAAAGTTTCCTCAT
The DNA here is from genome assembly GCA_936450705.2 of Protodeltote pygarga. NCBI lineage: Eukaryota > Metazoa > Arthropoda > Insecta > Lepidoptera > Noctuidae > Protodeltote > Protodeltote pygarga. Next base: position 8,828,116 of record OW388257.2, on the reverse strand, counting down.
ATAATTTTGAGTGTCGGTAGTCGGTAAATTTTTTTTTCTTCAGCCAACGAGATGTTCCTGTTTACAGAATTAAAAGCATTCTTGATGTCAACCTTTAGAATGACGTCTCATTTGTCATATTCTAAATATGTGGACAAGGCATGTATGGCAGCCTCACAGCACCCTTTTGAGCCAAAATCTAACTGAAGAGGCTGAAATTTGCTCGCGAGTTCTTCACTTAGGTATTATCAGCAAATTTTAGCTTCCATACGCCTGTAAGTGCACCCCACGGCGATGGGAAGGATGTCACCATCTTAAATTTGCACCATACAAGATAGCTGCCACACCACCGGAGAGCATCAGGTTTATCAGACCAGGTGACGAGCTGAAACTAGTCAGTCTGGATTGGGAGGGTCGGGAAAGGAGAGGTCATCCGCTGGAGATGGATGCTTACTCTCCAAAGCCTTAAGCGTCTCCGGGGAATAAGGCGCCACCACATCGCTGCTAACAAGCAAGCCAGCGGCCGCGGCACCCCTAATGTCAACTTCACTTAATTTAGATTCTACATGAAAAATAAAAATATATTAAGTAAGTATATGAGTTAATATATCTTTAAATGCATTTTAATTTGATGAACACTTACACATAGAGTCACACTTAACCTAAAATTACTTACAATAACTAATAATTATTTACTTATAATTCATAATTTCTAGTTTAACTGGAAATGCTCATTGTGCGTAATATCATAATATCACTAACTACTGACAAATAAGGCAATTTATTCGTGTAAATTGACGAAAATATGATAATGACAATTTTTATGCCGCAACGACTTAGATCAAATACGATACAGATAGGTCTAGGTACAAATATACCTAATAAGAATGACATACAGGAGAGCTATTTTCTAAAACTAGTATTTAACAGAATTATATTATCAAAAAATAGTAGGTAATCTTCCATTTTGTCCAGTCTATACTTTTTAATCCTATTAGGCAATTTTTCGAACCTTTTTGATAAATCTTCTGCTTCTGTGCCAAATAAGGTTTAAAGACTTGCGGTGTCCTCGCGACAGCAAGGCCGTCATGGATTTCTTATTTTTTATTCAATCAATAAAATAAACGATTATAATAGTAATCGGGTATCAATTCTGTTATGAAATTATTTTTCACTTTGTTGCTCCATTTTTAAGTAAAGGGCCAGGGGATTTACCTGTAACAGTATGAAAAAAGTAATTTATTTATTCGTTAAATCAAATAATATTTTTAATAGGTTGGTTCTAGAATCAAGCAAAAACTATCGCAGTGGATGCCTAGTCTTAGACCTAACACTCCTGTAAATATACGTAACTTGTTTCGAGTAGTAGAGTATCTCTGATATCTATCATAGGTTCTAGTGGTACTATTGGACCTACTCACACTTACTACATGTCTTGTACAGCAATGACGAATAGTTAATTAATTAGTCTATTAGATAATAAATCCATTGAAAAATAAATTAAAAAAGATTAATGCCGCTATTTCAACGTATTATTTGAACTTATTAAGTACCTACGATAAAAGATGTTGTGAGGAGTAATTTAAGTTTTGGACAAGATACAACATAGTATAGGTAGTTGATTAAATAGGTACTTATATTAATTTCACACTATTAATGTATTTACATTAAAAGAACTCACCTCCATTTGAAGAAGCTGGAGGTGCAGCAACACCATTCGTATTAGCAGTCTGTTGATGCGATCGCGGTCGATGTAAATGAATAAGCCACATTAGAGTTGCACCGGCTATTGGAGATATACCAGCAAGGATGAAAGGCAGTTTATAAGAGTTATAGACAGTGTAAAGATGACCCGCTATCGGCGGCCCTATAGATAGCGGAGCAGCCGCACATCCTAACAAACAGCCTATGGCTGTCGCCCCATTCTCATTCCCGCATAGTTTAATTGCTATAGGACCCATTAATGCAATAAATGCGCCGTCGAATAGCCCCATTATTAAAGAAATAATTACTAATAACCAAAATGCCTTTACGAACGGTAGAGCTATAGTTAAAGTACCAATGACGTAAAAAGAAAGTTGTTGTAACATTATTTTATTAATACCTCGTTTATCGGCTAAAGCTCCGAAACTTAATCTTCCTATAGCAGAACTAAATGCAATACATTGCAACGGTAAGTTCTCGTTGACATCTGTAAAGTAAGGATTTGACTCTATGTATTTTTTTATATGCACATACGGAACGAAATAACCAAATAATGCAATAGGCATACACATCGCCCAAAGTCTATATTTTATTATTTTACAGATTTGGAGATTGAAAGCTGATTTTAAAAGTGATTTACAAGTATTGTCTCTATTTTTTGGTTGTACGGTCAAAGGTTTAATAGTGAAGCTACATAGAACTAAACCGAAGGTTAAAAATCCTAGGAGCCTAAATAACCATGCCATACCATAATGATCTATCATAAATTCCATAAGAGGGGGCATTATTACGGTGAAAACTGAACTGCCTACAGTAACGATACCGTTTATCATACCCAGTCTTTTTTTAAAATAATGTCCGAGTATTGCTAGTGAAGGTGTGTAAACGAGAGATGCTCCAATTCCATACATTATACCGTACGTAAAATAAAGGGCATTTATATTATGGACAACGAAAGACGATAAAATCATGCTGGCGGTAGCAATACAACCACCTGAGAATGCAGTTAGTCGGAGTCCTAGAATTGAAGTCAACACGCCAGCAAAAGGCGACATGGCGAAGGTCATTCCCATAGCAAGAGAACCCACCAGAGCTGAAACATAAAAAAAAGAGAAGTGTTAACATAATGTCCGATATCATCCGTCGTTTCGTTAGATAATGACTCTTGTGAACCGGTCCTCTAAGTACCTCGAGTTAAGAAATCGAATAGAAACATCTTGAAGAAACAATATACCAGAGATATCTCGTATACCATCGAGATAAAATATTGACATTTCACCGCAAACTAATATCCCTTTTTTATTTACTTACCTACTACCTATTTACCCAATACTTTAGATAAACGTGGGTATAACGTGGGGTTAAACGTGGGTGTCCTTTGTGTGGACAAAGGTAAATGCGTCTAACCCATACCCTACCTAAACCGAAGAATGGAGTAAGATTTGGCCATCATGCTTTATGGAAACAAATCCTGTACATTTTTAGTTTTTAATTTCACGAGTTAAATCGGATATTTAAAAACTGATGGTGCTTACACAGTAAAAATATTCCTGTGACAGATGTTTAAATGATTCTGGCATACACATATTATACACATTACCTATATGTATATCCTTCCCGGATTAACATACTAGGATAACCTTTTATCAATCATTTTGGGGATATTTCTGTATACATTATATTGAAAAAGAAACAACAATGAAGTCTAAACGTTAATAGCATGTCAATTCTTAATGTTACCTACCTACACACGTGTTCTTCAATCAACGTGGAAGTCGAAAAATCTAAATATAACAAGCGGTTAAAGTTGACAAGTGACACACAATGTCTCGTAATCTAATCGGGTCATCACTTCACCAGCCGTAGGACAAATCCCGAGACATAATACTTTGTCTGCAATAAGTTTTATATGCAATGTAATAACGGATATTTTATACATTGCTCCTTTTAATTTATAAAAAAACAAGGTTTTATGTTTTTCAGTTTGTCAACCGAGCTTTCATCTTTTTTATTATGAAGCTTTTTAGGTTGTGTCTTACAGACTCAAATTACAAATAAAGCTCGAATGGCCTGCAAAATGGCTACGACAAAGAGCGTTAGCCGAGGAGGCACTAAACTAGTGACTAAATAAATCAAATCATATACCTACTAAATTTTTGCTTAACTTTAAAGAACCATAATATCCAAATCTCATAATTATAACCAGGTTATATTTAGGCATTACTGAACTGAAAACTGAAATTATTATAACATTAAAATAAAATCATTTTCAATTATTATTACTACTACTTAGTTAAATATTAATTTTGTATGTTAGTTGCGGTTACTGAAATTAATAAATATATTTATACGGGGAGATTTAAGATTGGCTTCCAGAGCCAAAACCGAAACTATGAGAAACAGAGAAAAAACAACAAAAGTAGAATCTTGAAAAATTCCTCTTGTGAATCGAAGCGATTGATTTCAGCAAAAACAATTAGGATGTTTGCTAGGTTGTTTGTTACTCAACGAAATGCAAAATCTTATGGAATGACAACAGTAGTGAAGTTTTACGATAGTTTTCAAACGTAGTAGGTAGTTCTCTAAACATGAAACATTTAATTGACTTTCAAGACTAAAGTGGTAAGTCTTTGAATTTTTTTAATACCTTCGATAAGGTTTCATTCATTAAACTTATTTATGAAAAAGGTAAAAATAACGCGTATCATATACTTAATAAATTTTAAAAAGTTCTGAAAAAGTGTAACGATTAGTTTTTTATTCGTAAATGGTGTACAACTACCTAGTTTTACTCTTGCTTTTAAAATCTCTATCGTTGCCCATTTAGCTCTCCGAGGCAATTCGATATATGATTATGTATTGTATAGGTATACCTACAATTAAAATGTCTTTATTGTAAAATGAAGAATGACGAGGACTTGAATTCAATTTGTGGCAAAAGTGGTCATGGTATAAAAAATCTCTACACACACAGTACCTATACAGTCAGTGAATTTCGATAGCACAAGCAGGATTACAAAAAGTCAGTTGGCTGAGCGGGTCGGGTTCAAATATACTCGGGTTCTTACAATCTAATTTTTCTTCCTTTTTTGTGGGATAAGGTTATAAAAAGAAATCGCGTGCGTACTACACAATATACCAGGGGCGTGTACAGACATTGAACAGGGTAGGCATACAAACAAATCCTGCTTAGTTTCAATAATTATTAGGTTTCTATGAATTATTATATTATTAATTCAACTTCTGTAACCACACATATAGGTAGTTGTCAAGGTAGGCAGTGCCTTTTTGCATATATGAACTGCAAGCCCCTGTAATATATAATCTAGAACAATATCAGTTATCACGTACCTATAACATACTTAGTTGTAATTTCCTCACTAGGTACAGTCTAGAAATGATCAAGGAGAGACATTAATTTGGGAAGATAAGTAAATCTATTGCAATAACGGACGGTGCGTCGAAATAATGAAATTGAAACCAATGAATGGCCTTCGTCGCGGGCGCCGCCGTTCCTCGCCGCCACGTGCGCTCCGCTTGGCGCCACATGACAATCTGGCCTATTAACTATCAAGTACCTACCTACTGGAGTTTTGTTTCAGGTAGAGAACACACGCGTTTACATATCAAAATACATGATATTCAATTCAACAATGCAATTATCTGAGCACCAAGGTAAGTAGGTAGGTAATAACTGTAATAAGTTTACGTAAACTTGAATAAGTTGTTTCTTAATTAGGTATTATGTTTATTAATCACATAATATCTATGTATTTGTATACATATATCTATCTATGTATAATTATTATGTATATCTCTGTTAAATATGCCTGTGTGATTAAATAATGTAAGTACTTAGGTACCTATGTTCATAGCACCAATTCACAAGCCGGCAAAACGAGCGTCGGCGTCGCGTGGTCTAATTGAACTTCAATACGTATACGTAGTCAGCAGTAATTTTAAGGATGTTTGCAATTTAAAGCAAATTAATTATCAAATGGTTGTTACAGTATAGATACATAAGTCCATTACCATGCTATGTTTAAAGTCTTTTGCAGTTACTAACACACACAAATATTTGTGTGTTTCTATAATAGTTATTATAGCACACTATGTTAATTCTTTTGCACATACTTACACTCACACTAATAAGTGTGTGTGAGTAGTGCAATGAAATATAAACATAGCGTGCTTATGGATTAATGTCGCTAACTGTACAACTTCATAATAAATTCTCTGACATGACCTAAAATTAAGCAATTAGTTTAGTACGTAATTCATATGTATAAATTATATACCTGTAATGTGGTTTTCTGTACTTTTTGATAATTACTTTTTTAATTCTAGCACACCCTACAAATATTTAAGGCAAGCTTGTCTAATAAAAAACAGTGAAACTTTGAAAAGAACATTCAATCATTACTATCTAATGATTATATTACTAACTGTACTAAGAGAATCATTTAAATAGATTAAATTTAACTTATTACATTAGGTTTGTGACTTATTAGAACCTATTATTAGGTTCCTATATTTATTACTAGAACCTATTATTTATTAGGTTGATTTAGCACACAACCAGAGGGCTGACTTATTCTTTGGTCAATTCAAATAAAAATGCCATGCTGGATGGTAATGCTCCCAAGTCCCAGCCATCTGGGCAAGTTACCTGCAGAAAAGAATGACAAGGAATACCTACTTTATGCCTAAGCTCAGCTTTTGTATATGTAAATACATCTTTGTTTTTTTTTTATTTTTAGGTAAACCTTAGGTATTTTATTATTTTTTATAGACTCACGCCTGTATTTCCCAGAGGGGATAGGCAGAGGTGTATGCAGTACACCCACGTATCGCCGGCTATAAGTCCCATGTAATAGAGGGCGAGCCTATTGCCATTAACCGGGCCCAATTCCAGGCTCCGTGTTGCTACTGAGAATTTCCTCATGGAAAAACCCAAGAACAGTTTGCCCAACCTGGGGATTGAAGCCAGGACCTCGTACTCAGTAATCGCGCTTGCTACCACTAGACTACCTAACGAGGCAGTCGGTAGGTATTTTATCTTAATGTCTTAAGGTATTTTAAATGTATAAATCAATTTAAATTCAGTAAAAATACCTATTATGTAAGTGTTTGTGAATATAGGTACCTACTAGGTACTTTATTTTTTTCTTGGACCTTAGACAGACACTTTGTTTAGTAACCTTCCTTTCTATATCATTGACTATCTTAAACACATATACTATGCAAGTACATAAACTCTACGATAAAAAAGAGGTCTTTTTAAATCAAGATTATAAGAGATATTCAATTCATAAAAGTAGGTTCATTATAAATGACCACCACAACAGTTATTGTACTTACATGTTGATGTATAAAGTTAGTATACATAAATAATGTGATAACCCTTCTGTCTTTAGACCAGTACATACAATTATTATGATAAGAAAATGTTACATGAAACATGTGCCATACATTGATACAACCTATTATCATGTTCTGATTTTTATTGACATACTTAGTTTGAAAAAGGTACTGCAATATAATAATAATCATTTTATTTATTGAATTAATAAATGAAATGTTTATATTATATTACAACTGATTAACTGTAAACTAAATTTTCTGCTTTTATATTTTAAATAGCTGTAAGCAACTAAGTTTACAGCCACTTGTTAATGGACTGTCTATGAATATTTGTACAGGGATACTTATTATATTAATTACAACATTTATTACACATAAGCCTGTTAAAGTACTATGTATAAGAACAATACTTAAATACATATTCAAATAAGATTTTTAATCCAGATAACTCCATATCACACCCAAAACTAATTACTTATTGTTATTAGGCATCTCTTCAATTATTTTTTTTTAATATATGACATGTACCTATACATATACCTAATATACCTATAAGTATATGAATATTTTAAATATATGGTGATTTGGTGTTACTGAAACTAAGGGTCTGTTAGCTAGCATGCCCTAGTTATAAACTTAAAGATCCACTTAAATTTACTTTACAAGAAAATATCTGCAACATATGCATACAATATAATTATAAATAATTTTTAAAGCATGACTAGGTACGTATTGATATGGAATTTGATACAGCGATTTCACATGACGAAACATTCAAAACCACTGCGTAATGTAAATGTAATACGTAAATAAAAACCATACATACCAGCTTCACTTGCTGAGTAAGCATGTCCAGCCTGTTTCAAGTGACTTTCAAGATCCGTATATATCACGCTGTACGAATTTATTACTCCAAATACGAGACCATTGGTCAGGAACGAAGCAAGGACGATAGTATATGCTCGAATTCCTCCCTCGGGAGGACTTTTCTGCTCTTCAAGGGTAAAACTCCTATTTGCATCGGGATTGTTTCTTGATTTTAGCAAATCTGAATTTTCTTGCGGATCTGTATCCATCTTGTAGTTACATAAATTGACAGACTTTTATTTAAATTATTCTGCTTCATGAGCACATGGTGCTAAAGGAAAATATTAACTTTAAAATATCGCACTGTAACACTAACGTAACTGTAATCAAACGAATCAAACAAATCTCTAAATATAATTTAGACTTTCAATTATTTTAATTAATGATTCTTATCTTGAAACAAAAGTAAAGTAAAACGTTCTCGTCTCTACAACCAAAACAACAAGCACTCGTTGGCTGACTTTGACTGACTGCCGAGTGTCGACTTCATTCATGTGTTTTGACATTTGGTTGACAGTACACTTTTTTTGGGTCCAGATAATTAATTTATCAGTGCAGCTTATCCACAGATTATATTAAATAAAGGGTAATCTAAAGTGTAGCCAACACTCATTTTAAAAACTATACTTATTTAAATTAGTTTTGAATTTTTGATACAGCTTGGAAGAATGACAAAGACAAAAAAAATGCAGACTCTCTTTTGGCAAACTCAAAAGCAAAAAAATGATTACGAGTGGGATTTGAACCCGGGACTTACTGGGTAAAGCTCCCAGTCTCTCGGACACTAAGCAATTCGTTGATTCTGTTCTCCATTCAACCATCTCAAATGGTATGTTACAGTTTGGAAAAAAGTCTTTGGAGGGCGCCACTAGCGCACTTCACATACTTTAAAATAATATTAGCTTCGATTCTCTAGGGGTGGGGACTTTTTGGCGGGAATTCGAAAAAAACATGTATTTTTATTCGCGTAAAATGTTATTTCGATCTAAATTTTGATAGTTTCGGTGGAATTTTATCAGATTTAGTTTGACTCAAGTACATTTGTTATAGTGAAATGTGAATAATTAGGTCTTAGTGAAGAAGACACCGCTTTACTTTGACATGAATCATCATATTCATCATCATCATAAAGGAAGAAAATCAAAATATGACAAGACTGACGTAAAACTAGGCAATATTGTCAAGACTATAGCCTTCCCTTCGGAGTAAAAAAAAAATCTCTAGGGGTGGGGGAATGCCCCTCTCTACCTCCCTTGGCGACGCCCATGCCTACAAACAAACCTAACTCAAAAGTTTGAACTGGTTTCTGGCTGCTTTTTAGCGTTCCTGGTTTTACTACGGAACCCTATGACTATGTATAATAGTCGCTCTCTGTGCTACAAGGTTGATTTTTCCCATGGAATAGTCACGTTTGATCTAATAAAAACTTCGACGACTAAAATAAAAAACGACAACTATATTATTATTATTATTATACATATTTACGAGTTTAAAACCATTCCCTTTACATGACTTGACAACAGGTTGCAAATTATAGGTATTAAATTTACTTATATTTTTTAATCTCTTGAACTGTATTTTTAAACGAAGGTAATTCTTGCATAAGTTTTTCTTCGATTGAACTCTTGTCTTCTTCTGTGGATGTCAAATATTTTGAAACTAATTCTGCAATGAAACAAATTTATTTTTTAATGATTATTTTTTTGGATTCTATGCAAGTAGAAACAGAGCCTAACTTCGTAGAATACAAGGCCGTCACTGAAAATAGGTTTTTTAATAGGATTTTAATTATATTATTATGATCACATAATTCACATACCATGCCATAGCTGAAGACGTTCATAGTCCTCTTCTTTAAGTTGAGTTTTCAAATAGGATATTATCATTGGTACTTGTCTACCAGATGCATGGAGCATGTTTTGAGTGACTATCGTGAAAATCGCCAAAACCGCCATATGCAAACTTAATGCAGGGTCTTCACAGCTCTCTAATTCAGATATTAACTTCTCCCTGTGATTTTGAATAAGAAGTCTGGAAATAGGCAACACATTTAATTTATTTTAGTAAATTAGATAATGAGAATCAGTTAGTTAATTGTTAAACACTAGTAAAATAATGTCCTCATAACTGAATTTTGGCATCAGCGGCCAATCTCAACGGAGATGCAGGACTACAGGATTATAGTGCACCATTCAAATGTATGCGCAAATACAGGTGCTTTCCATATTTCATTAGTCTGATGGGACGGCAATCCGACACGTCCAGGTAGAAAACACAAACAATGGTAGAATGCACACCAACGGTTTACGTGCTCTCCGAGGCAAGATGCATAATATGCACACAACTTACAAAAAGTCACGAGTGCATGCCTTGGATTGAACATGCATGAGGCATCTAACTTTAAAGTTAATGGTCAGTACCACTAAGCTATTTTTACAAAACACATTACTACTACAGGGTGTAATTAGATAATGACATTACATAGCCCAAATTATAATAATAATTATAACATTTGCAATAACTGAGACTATTAACTGCTTAAAAGCAATAAACTACTAGATTATGAAACTACTTACTTGTCTTTCTTTTTATCAACTTTCTTTAAGATCATGCCAAATTCTGATAAACACACATCAACTGCTTGGTAGAATGGCTCCATGTTTTGATCAGACAATGTTCCATTTAATGACACCAATGGTTTCGTAAATTCATCAGACAAGTCATTAATAATTTTATTTCTTTGTTCCACTGTCAATACATCAACTGGCACAGTGAGATTGCATTGGGTGGCGGCATACTTGCACAATTCTGCAAGAATATCCCCACCTAACGATTTAAGCAAATATTTGACGAACTGAGATTGCTGGTCGGCTGGCAAAGACTTCAAGCCTTTTTCATACAGTTTAATGTCATTAATCAGAATGTTAATCTTGTCTTGAGTAGATGTGTGAGTCTGTTTTCTATTTTGACTAGCATCTTGAAGCAGTTTATCAGCAGTTTCTTTAGCAATTGACATACCAATTTGGTTGAGACCTCTGAAAAAAGATTTTTGTTTACATTTTAATAAATAGTAAGTGGCTCTATTGGTCTGCTTCCAATATTATGTTCAAAAATGTAAATTAATATTTACCCATGTAGATGTTCTGCAATATGACTGAGCAAGTCCTCGAGACCTTCGTTTTCTAGAGTATCTTTGATGATATTGCAAACATCTTCAACACTGACAATTTCCAATTGTGTTTGGGACTTTTTAGTTACAGTAGCACCATCATCTGAATCAGAATCATGAGCAGTTTGCTTAGATCTTGCATGTTTCTTAACAGCTTTCGTTTTAGTTTCTCTTCCTTGAGAGCCACCACCAGCTTTACCAGAAGCAGCTTTCCTTCTACGCTCTTCACGTCTTTCAGCTTTGTGATCTACATGACTTGCCTGAGTATAATCAACTGATTTGTTAATTTGTTTCTCCATGAAAAATTGTTGATATTTTCCAGATTTTACAACTTGCTCAGCTTTTTGTTGTGTCATCGGCAGGCAAGCTTGCTTCAAATTTTCAATGTAGAAATTACTGAAAACTAAAATATTTCTTTATTAAATTATGAAGATGAAATGCATCCAGGCAGCACATAACAATGGATTAATATACAACATAACTACATATTTAATGTATTGTAAGCTAAATAAAAAATTTCAAATCAAATCTTTACCTGTGTTATCAAATAATATTGTAGACTTTGATTTTTTGAGAAGAGTGTCTAGAACATTTTCTATATCTGTGTCAGTTAAGACTGATGGCAACAGAGATACAACATCTAAATAACTCTTAGATGATATACATTCTTCCAGAGCTGTTTCTAAATGTTGCTTTATTTGAGAACCAATGACACAACTGCTAAGAAACGTCAAATCTTCAGTTGTTAAAGTACGTTTCACATAACCCTTTGGGTCAGATATACCTAAACGAGACAAAGCATCATATTCTAAATAATTGTTTTGTTTGTAAAAACTCATCACCCAATCATTTTGAGATTTAGTGTAGCTTGATGGCACATATAAGGCTCCAGCCTGGCGTCCAGTCAACACTCCTGGAGCATTTAGTTGATCAAACAAGGACAGGAACAGACGGTCAGAAAGATTGCAATGATTAACTATAACTGTCACTGGTGTAGGCTTCAGTAGCCCCAATAGTGCACCTCGTATTTTAGCCTTTGTCCTTGTGATGTATTCTTCAGTATAAAAAGTCCTAGGTTCAGAAGGATCTTGCTTTCCTATAATAATTTTACCTAAATACTTTTCTAACACATTGTGTTGAAGTAATTCTGCTGGCAAATCATATTGCAAGGTTAACTCCCCCACTGATACTTGCCCTTGGAGTTGTAACTTCTCATTGACTTCTCTTGCAACTTTCTCCAGATAATAATGAGCTATCAGATATCCAGAGACAAGTTGTACTTCCTTTCCTTTGATAATTTCTGAGACACAGTTGTTAATCTGACTCAGATCAACATTCAACTCCTTAGCTAGGTCTACAGTATTGATACGTCCTCCATGTATATATAACTCATCCTTAATTTCTTTAACAAGCTGTTGAGGGGTAAGATATTCTTTGCCATCAGTGGTAAACAGGACATCAATTAATTTTAACTCAATTAATTTTGTGACTATTTCTATGCAGTTTCTTTCAGACAGCCTAAAAACAAACAATTAGAAGGCGATTTTAGTAGTTTATTTCTGTGAATGTATGAATAATGATTTTGATTAGCGTATGGGGCGCCTATGTAACATATGATAAGTATTGAAGAATCAAAGAATGTAGGTATTTAAGCTATAACTATAACAAACATTTCTCTATTGTAATATTACATACATATTTTATTTTATCTTACCTTTGTGATGTAGAACAGAGCTGAGCTTTTTGAAAATCAGCTGCCAATCTTTTTATCTCATCCCAATCCGTTGAAGGTGCCATAATGATTTAAAAAACTAAACACAAAAGCCTCAGTATCAGTAATGCTTATTAATAGACTACAGGAGAAATAAATAACACTATTTATTTGAATTTTCACAAAATATTTCAAGATAAAGATTGTGACATGCTAAGTACTCTGTGATGCTGGCACTAGTGTTGCCACTTGCTGGTCGATAATCTAATATCGATGAATAATCAATAGTCTATCGATAGCCAACAGTCTATCGAATGCTCGCAAAGGGTAAACTATCGATAGTATTGTTGCTAGTAAGAAAACTAATGATACAATCGATTGTTTTAGACTATCGATAGTCTACCAATTTGCGATAGTATTGTTTACTTTATTCAGTACTGATCCAAAAAAATATGAGTCAGTGACACGAGAAGAAGAAGAAGAATGGTCAATAGGTACAAAAATAAGGATCTTCAAAGTCAAAATCTCTTACTCGGTAGCATTTTGACGATACTGCCTCATCTTCAGTTAAAATAGCTACACACATAGTCAAATCAGTTCGGTATTTTAGAAGGAATTTCATGGCGACTTTTTCGAAAATACCAAACCGAATTTACCGAATCAACTATGTTTGTAGCTACCCTTATAAATTATACAACATAAAGAATAAGGCAGTGGTCCGACCGCCGACGATGAACGAGTAACGAGTAGAACTAGAAACTAAAAACGAGTTGTGATCAGCGGGAAGCGAGTGTAAGTTTCGATAGTTTTATCGCCAGGCTAAAAGCGAATGTACAAGCGCGACGAGTGATTACTCGGGCCACTCGCCCGCGGTCACTGTAAAGAAATGATCAATCGAGCGAGCATCGCTGAGCGAGTATTATGCATAGAGTATAGTAATACATTGGGCACAGCGACAAACAGCTGAAGCGAGTCCTTGCTGGCAGTGTGAAGTCAGCGAGTCAGCGATCAACTATTAATATTATATACCTACATCTCTTTTATTGACACGGAATGAATAGGTATCTATTGTTGTACGTCTATTGCGAGAGAAAATCGCCGATAGTTACGTAGTAGTGTTCTCGCCGGCGGTCGGACCACTACCTTAGGTTCTTTAGGTAGGTACTTACTCAAAGATCATTGGAACCTAAATTCTATATATCTATGTATGTTGCATGTTGTTATATGTTATGTATGTTGCAGTCAAAACTGTTAGCAGGTCTAAACTACTTTTGACTGAAAAAACAGTCTTAAGTAGTTTTTCTGGTCCTCTTTCAACCCTGGCCTGCAGCGGCCACAAGGAGGCGTTATCGCCCAATATAGGAAAGGCTGATCTAGAACAAAACGAAAGGACACGACCTTTTACGGAGGCGATGCACTCAAGAAAAACCTAAGAAAAGAGATAAGAGAGAAACCCACATTAATTTTGAAAGCAGTTTATTAGTTTTGATTCATTACAAATAATGGTCTTAATTACATGCTTTTTGTTTGTTATTTGAAACAGATGGGTCGAAAATAAGGTTTTAAATTCCGCGGTTCGCATGAACGAACACGTACATCGCAAATGCGATGTCAGCGTGTTTATACAAACATACCACTAACTTAACTTTGAACAGTCGTCCATAATAAAATCAAATTTTCGCATTCGATGTTCGTGTTCTTTCGTGCGTACTGCGTACCCGGCTCATCGCCCAATAAATTGGTATACAAACCCCCTGTAACACTTCATCAACCAATAATGTAACGAAATAATTGAAACAGACAAGCAGAATATAAAATGCGGTTATCAAAACAGGCTATATAATATGAAGTTTTCTTTATACATATACTTATTTATAATCTTCACACGTGAAATAGCCGATCGGCCACAATAAACATAGTATTATTTTTTTTACTCCTGTTACAGAGCCACCCAACATGCTGAAAGGTTAAAACATTTAGTTTTTAAAATTATGTAGAATAACCAGACAGTAAAAAAAATATTTTAGAAAACAAAAAATAACTAAATCAGTATTAAAGCAACAAAACTTGAAAGTGCTTATTAGGGTGTAAAATGTTGTTTTGTAGGGATAAGTTAACTAGACGCTTTAGCAGCCTGACGTCTCTTCACATCCCAGTTGTAAACTCTTGCCATATTTACTTCTGTTGTTGTCCATTGATCTCTATAAAAAAAGTAAGTATTTTTTTCATCTTGTTTTTTTTCAACATAATTATGCAATATTTTAATTCTTTTTAATCTAATGAAACAATGATTTTATACCTTAAGAAATCTAAATCATGTTCTACACAAGCCAGGTTCTTCTTAGCTGTAGCCATATTTGATGAGAGTAGACTTTCTGCATCGTCTAATGTATATTCTAACATTACATTCGCCCCAAGCCACAAATAAACTTTTTCTGTTGGAGGTATGTTTGCCTGAAAAAATAATAGTAAATTATTTATTTTTTTAAATTACATAAATGCTGACAATAATTTAGCATTACAATTTCGAAAATAAAAATAGGTATTTGGTTACAGACTGATCATCAATGAGAGAAAAACAATGACACAGTGCCTTGTTCTTATTTTCTTATGGCAACCAAGCAGACTTTTTATCTCATACTCTGACAAAATCTTGCTTGGGATGCATACTTGCAGATCTTCAACATCGTAACTGTGTGTTTCTAACTTACCTTGACAAATACTTGATCACTAAGAAGAAATTGTGTTTCTGTTTCTTCTTTTTGTATTTTCAACTTTTCTATCATCTCCAGGGACCTTGCCAGATCAGGTATTTGTTGCCGCAAGCGCCTGCGTTTTGTAGCAAGTGACAATTCCATGTGTTTATATTTAGCATGTTGTTCATCAAGGCTCCTTAAGACTTTGTCAACACCACCAGAGTTTTCAGGCTTGCTCATAAATTCATCTACATTATCCTAATAATCAATATTGATCAGTATCAGTAGAATTCTATAGTAAGACTTTAAATAAATACATTTCTGTAGTAGGCATTTACCTCAAACATTATTTGCAAAATATATAAGAAAACCCAAACAGTTCAAAGAAATTGAACTAAAATTAACAAAAAGAGGACCAGCAACCGAATAGTGTAATATTTTTCTATAAATGCTCATGCATTGCTTAATGTTCAGACCAAGAAGAGATAACAAGAAATGTACCACATTTCTTGGTTATAAAATAATTTCACCAAATATGAATAGAAATATAAGAATTCATAAATAAATATTATGATATACAGAAAAAAAATCGCTTAATCTTACGACAAATACGGCCTCTGGTATTCCTGAAAATGATTTTGGACTTGTATCTGCTCCATCGCCTTCCATTTTTTCAAATTCAGGTTAAAAATATTGAGTAGAATGCTGAAACAATCAATGAGATAATGTTTTTTTATTATGATTTAAGGCTGCAAATACCGCAATTTCCCTTAAAAACATTGGATAATACCTATATTTCCCTATTATTTTCACATAAGGACAGCGGTACGCCAGGCTCGTCAGTCATGCGTTAGTATCCCTAGTAAGTCTGTGGTCACACACCACACTTTTGACAGCTTTGTATTTTTTTTTAAATTGGTGTGGCTAAGCCACTGGCTTGGTTACAAGATCTTTAAGCCGTACAGCTTGGCAAAAAAGAGTCCGAGGCGGTGACAGCTGGAACTAAAAATAAAAATCTTAAAAACTAAGTTTGTGAGTACTATATACTAACATAAAAATGATTCATTTGATTATAATTAATGACATAAAATCCGTAATAGAAATATATTATGTACCTAAGTACTAAATAACTTGTAATTTTGAATTATAGGGTGGAAAGTGCGCCAGCGGCGCCCCCAATTTTTCCAGACTCTTTTTTGCCAAGCTGTAAGCGAGTGAGACAGACATAGTATGACCAGATTTAAATAATAAACGAATAGTCCCCTTTAGATGTATACATCTGTGTACATCCCTTTTTGCCACTCGGAGATTTTATTTTGAATTTTGTCATGTCTCATTCTGCTATTTTTCTGTGAATTAGTGCTTTAGTGCCGCCACAATTTTTCCTGACTCTTATTTGCGAAACTGTAGTTTGAGGTTGTTGGCCTTAAATTGCACCCTAAAATCCGATCACTGGATAAAATTTATGCAATAATAACTAAAAATAAACTTGACATAATTCAAATAAGATTCTTCTGCGATATCAAATACAGCTTGGCCAAAAAGAGTCTGAAATAATATTCTCTTTTTAGTTGTTTCAGTACTCACAAACCTTTTAGACTTTTATTTTTTGTTCCAGATGTCACCGCCTCAGACTTTTTTTTTGCATTTTAACTTATTTAATTCATTTATATAAGAAAATTAAATTAATCGTATTAAAAAAGTTTAATATAAATACTTACATTGACTTTATTGAAATAGATAAAAGGTCGAGCACAATAATAATAACTAACTATATATGTATACACCACAGACATATAAGAGTACTCTTATATGTCTGTGGTATACACCTATAAATAAACTAGAAAGTTTACAAATAAGATAATTGTATTTATTTCAATCACAATATGACAAGTTCGTGTGTTTTTTTATAATCTAAATAATAAAATCATAACGCCCTGTACTTTAACTATCAAATTAAACATGAAAGACAATAATAAATGCTGTAAATATACTTCTTTCTTCTTTACAAACTTTAGATAGGTACTATTTAAAATAATTACAATCTTGGTACGCTCTCTTTCTAGACGAACTATTGAACGAACGAAACAAGCTGAAATGTTACTCATTCATTTAAATTCATTAATGACACAAAATTGACATTACTGAACGAAATAAATTTCTCTGCTGTGTGTTGTATTTTCTGAGAATTTTCCTTGTAATTTCAACTACGTATCTACCCCAATTACTCTCAGCTGTAAGTGTTTATTGATTCGTACAAAATTGCTATCGTGGTGTGATTGTTTAGTTTAATATGATCCATTATTTTCAGAACGAACCCATCAGTAGTAAGAGGCTACGCCCTGTTTTGCGTCTCGAAGTTTTAATTTTGCGTTCAACATAGGCCTATCAGACACCGCCGTTATGGACATGATGGTATCATCATTACAACAGCAGAGAGCTGTTACAGAACAGCTGAGACGAGAAGCAGCAATCAAACGCATTCCTGTCTCAGTAGCCGTATCAGACATCGTCAAATATATCAGTGAACATGAACAAGAAGATTGTCTTCTTGTTGGCTTCTCTAGTCAAAAAGTGAATCCCTTCCGCGAGAAAAGTTCCTGCACTGTTCTTTAAAACAGCTACTACTATAATGTTCAATACAAATATATTATGTTATCACTATTAAATTGCGAATTAGGTACACAAACACATGCATGGTACCTGTCGAAATGTTTCAGAAAAGAATTCTTGATGATCAAAGTGTATTAATAATTAAAAATGTACTATAATCTGGTTTTATGTATCAAATATTTATTTAACATCTATGAATAAAAGTTTCAATTATAATATTATAGATATTGGCAAAATGTTATTGATCTTATGAAACCATCATTTTTCAACGATTTTACCAATCAGATTTATTAGTATACCAGTAATTTGTAATAATCACTGTCAGGAAAATAAATAATTAACAGTATTATTTTCAATGTTTTATTTGTGCACAGAAAAACTGAATTCCAATTCCTCTATACGGGATAATTGTAGACATTTACTATTTCTACCAAAAATCTAAAAAGAACCCCCTGATACTGTAGCTCTATTGCTTGCTTGTCACATAAATAATTGTGAAGGTGCTGCTTTCTTGGTTGTCATTCTGAAGTTAAAGAAAGCCACATGTTTAATAAGCTATAATAACAATATTATTGCAATAAAAGTATTTGATTTGATTGTTACAAGAGAAAAATAGGTATCACATATTTATACAATACTACTACTACCTTTTTACTCCATTTTCTCTTACCTGACTTTAAATTATCAACAAATGTTTACAACTTGACAAGTGTGAAAAATAATTAGTATACATTTTGCATAACTGAGGTTTATAGATAGGTACCTACTTGATACAAATATGTAATCAGAACAAATTATGACAAAGTTTACTTGGTGTCATCACTTATTATGTATATCAATGCAATATTTTGTAGAACTACACAATTGATAATTAGCACAATTAATACTTAATTTAACTAGGTATAATAATTACCATATATGCAGGATAAAGTAGGTAGGTTCATATTTGTGATAGGTACCTAAATTCTCTGCAAAGTACTTATCTAGGGCCAAGTTAAATCAAACAGAATAATAAGAATACATACAACAAAGGTTACATATTATTCAATAATAATTATTTAGATTCAAAGTTTCGATAACATCAGACAGCTACAAGCAATTACAACATCATCTAATTAATTTGAAATTTATGTAGAACTGTCTGATAACAAACTGGCTATGATTTATTTTTACAACTGACTAAAATGTGCAATATCATATGGTAGCTTTTTCTAGCTATATTAATTTAAATGGGTGCACTACTTTACATGATTACAATATTATGTATAATATCTAGCACAGTAATTCTGTATGCTAACATAACCATTCATGTTCATAGGTGTGTAAACAATAAAACATGAATTTATATGGATTAATTCAAATGTGTTTACAGGACAATAATATTGGACACCTACCTATTAATACATTAGTAGGTATACAAGTTCTTAACTACATGCACACAATTTCTCAGATTAATAGGGCACTCGAGCCCCACTCCACTCCCCACTACTCCCAAATTCGTTTGAACAGTATGACTATACAATCTTAAAGTACTCCCAATATTATAACAAAATTTTGTCACAATTCCATACAAGTAACTCATGTTCATGGTTTTTTACTCTACTCAATACATATTATCAACACCCTTAAGCCGCTATCTATTGTGGATTAAATTAATCATTGTTTTATATAATACAATGTACGGCAGTGGAATGAAACATAGGAAACTTATTTAGTATCTTGTAAAATGTTTGAGCAAATTTGGAATTAAATGAATAAACCTTATACTAGGGGTAAAAACTATATAAAAAACATAAATTTACCAACTATCAGTCTTTTAAATTGATGTTGATTATCAACCTTGTGGCAATTCATCTCTCAAAAGTTTACAAAAGGTGGAAAATAATATTTAAAAGACTGTAAATATTAAGCAATAACATCTAGTGTCAGATTTGTTAATAAACATTTTAAAAAGGTTTATCTTAATAATTAATACTAAGACTGATAGGAAGGCAATTAATAGAAAATGCCCTTTTTCTTTACCAGTCAAAATAATAAAAAAATAAGACAATTTATATTGATAACTCTAATAGTTGACTGTCAATTAACTTACTACATTACTTTAAAGACTAATTATTATATACAAAAACATCTAAATATAGTTACTTACAATGCCTTCAATTTTTAGCTCATATTCATAAGATTAGCGTTGTATTATCACTAATATCTACTCTTTACCATGTACCTGTTTATCTAATATTATGTATGCAATAACACTGGAGGACATTGGAATAGATTGAAAATAAATTGAAATAATAAATGTAAAGTTCTATACTTTCCTAGTAACTAAGTATGTCCAGAATATGAAAAAAAAAAAATCTTGATGACTTAGTGAATTAAAAAACACATTTAAGTTAAAGACATATCATTCTGTTGTTTACATTATTTTTATTTTTCATATTCCAGATTAAGTATGGGTATTAATTTTAAAAAATGATTATAAAAAGGCCTCAATATTTGGTATATCATGAATATTCCAATGACTTTTAACTAGAATATTCACTGCAATTTTAAGTGAGCTGTATAATTATTTTATAATCATAAAAAAAATAAAAGGTACATAATATTTGTAAACTTTTGAGGTGAACCATCCCCTAAAATAAAATGAGGGTTACATAATATTAATCAATTATTCATTACTTGATTCAGGTCTGGAACATTTAAAAAAATATTATACACTATAATAAGTACCTTTTTTTAACCCTTAATTCGATAATGGGAAGTATACTGAACATCGAGTTTGAAAAAATGTGCAGCGAATGTTTTTTACTATATTTTATTTATTTTACCTAGATTATAATGCTCATATTCTACATTATTATATAAAAAATAACTTGGTATTGTGCGCGTGCGCACAGAAGGCCAGTCATCACCGCGATATCAGAAGGATTAAAGTGCCAGGACCCCTCTCGGTAAGTCCTGACTTTTTCGTTATTTTTGTTCTAGAACAATTAGCCATTTCTTCAAAATATATTCTACATAAGATATATATGTGTATAGATAAAAATCTATTATAATATTATCCATAGATTTTTTGGTATACTTTATAAAACTTGCGTGTCCAGTATATTTCCCATTGCCAAGTTCTTAGTAATTGAATATGATTTAGTTATGTGCAGTATACTGGACATTGCCAATGACAAGGTAACTAACTTTTAAAGTGGTATTATGAAATAATGTCCATATTACGTATGTAATTTTTAATTTTTTGGTACTTAGTAATAATATTCCTTACAGGTCTTCAAACAAACATCGCTATCATCAAAACTATTGTCGTTAGTGCCACCAAATAACATATTTATCGTCAGACGCATTAGGTCAGACACGTTCAGATGAAGAGTCAGATTTTCCATGAAATTTAATGAATTTTTATCCAACGCACCATCCATATCATTAGACTGGAAAAACCTGATTTTGTCTGACAGTAACGAAGAAAAAAATACTTCTGAAGATGAAATCCCGAACAGCGTGCAAGGGATGTTTCCAGTGGCAGTGAATACACCAATGATCATAGTGTTTCCTGAACCTTGACTGACGTAAACTTTGAAATCATTCTGCCTTTTTCGTCAATTCCACATCTATACAAGATATCATATCACCAAAGGCTGATTTTGTGAAGACTAGGTCCAGGAGGAGACAAATTCTTACCCACACTCGTATTAAAAACGTCACATCAAAGAAGAGTACTACCAACTACAATCAGAAAAATGGTAGATTCCTGCACAAGGCTGAAATAAGGAGTTGTGTGTTTGTTTCTGATATGCCTGTAAATTAGAAGATACTTCACAAGATTGATAATATAATTCAAGATATAGTTCACAAGGCAAACCTATTCTCAGTCTTAACTACCGGATGGTCAATAAATGTTTCAAAAGAGGAAATACTTAATTTTAATATTGTTAAATGGTGCAACAATATTTTTTTACAAATTAAAACCAATTCTTTTATTTTAACTCTACATTTCATTAAAAAATAAAATTTACAAAATAAATTAAACTAGACTTTAATTCGGCAATGTCCAAAATACTGTACATCATTTTTTTCAGTAACTTTTTGGTTAATCTGGCAATGTCCAGTATACTGGACAGGCATTTTATCAAAATCTAGATTAGCAAGATTTTTTTTATTATTTTTCCTGGTCCTAGTAACTCCTAATGATAACAAAAATATGAAAAAAAATAAAAATTTTCGTCATTTTTTGTCTTGCCAGATTAAGGGTTAAAAAGATAGCATGAATTTACAAGCACATCTGTCAGTAAAGTTGTTACAAAAAAGAGTTTTTAATTATAATTTGAGAGATTAATGTGACCCTCCTGGCAAGTGTCTAGAGATAATACAAAAAAAAACTATCACATCACTGCTTACTAACATAAACATACTTTTGAATTATGTGAGTTCTTATTGTCCTATTTGTTGTATTATCTACTAGTGACTTTAATACACAACTACAAGCAAAAATGTAAGCCAGATTAACACCATTCACCTGTGTACTGTGTGTGCACAGGTACTACCTGTATAACTGTACTTATACCTGTACAGGTAGTATGGGTACTCATCACTCAGTAGATGTGTATTATCATCATAGTAAATTGCCATGTTAACTTGTTATGGACTAAATCTGTGAGGTGGAGGTTCATATTATTTTAACTTGAATCAAGTCATGAAAAATGTAGTATGGTAGACTACCAAAGCAATTCACACGTGTTCTAAACTCTCTCTTGCTTTGGTGGTGACATATCTTCAGTACCATTGGCCACACTCTGATGGTATAGCTTTAATAATTCCATGGCATCTTGAGCCTGCCTTTTCTCAAGTAGTATTCTGTAAGAAAGAAAGGTTTAACGGTTATGAGCATGAAATAGACATATTTTATAATCATAGTTTTAAATATTTAATGCCATGAAGCGAACACCAAATAGAAAATTTATACTTATGTTTCAAAAAAGGTGTCACAATCCCATAAATGGCATTCAATGGGGTGACTTCCTATAGTCACTAATTTATGTTTAATTAATAAAGAAACATTAAATTTTATAAGATAACATTGAGGTTTTCTATAACCTGTCTACCTACACATAAACAAAAAAAGAAAATATAAAACTGATTTAAGTTTAGGTACATTTTTGTTATAAATTAGGTATGTAAAGCAAAAAATTCATTTAATATCTAAACTTAGGTTCAAAATATTACCTTCCAGATGCTTCTTTGATGTGCTCCAAAATAATTTTATTGTCTCTATCAGTCACAATGTCAGCAAGACTATCTGGATCCATATCTGACAAGAGCTCTAAATCTTGACCACCCAGGAGTGAGATGTGACATAAATTATGTTGTAGACGGCCAACCAGGCTTGCTACCTGCCCTTTGTCTCCCAATGCAACATCGTCAGTTTGATCCAAGGACACTTGGCACTTAGGCATATTTGGAGTCCATTTTTCATGACCATGTAAAATCATAAGAGAAGTATCAGGGTCTAAAGTAGAGAAATATTCCTCGTCATCTACTTCGGTACCATCTGATTCTAATACCACTGTTAAATTTTCGGAGGGCAGTCCTAACTTTTCCGGCACTTTTGTGAGGAGATCTTCGAGAGAAGATGCCACAATACCTTTCTTTTTGTCTCGATTCACGTCACAAATTTTATAAGGCTTGATATCGTGCTCCATTGTATTTTTTGTAGGCTATTTAATCTTTAAATATTTGTTTTTCACTTTAAACAAAACTGTTTTATTTTTCAATTCATGAAAATTCAGGCACACAATTACAAAAAATTACGAGTTTTTGTTTCGTTCGCCGTTCTTCATAA
Organism: Protodeltote pygarga; assembly: GCA_936450705.2. Classification (NCBI taxonomy): domain Eukaryota; kingdom Metazoa; phylum Arthropoda; class Insecta; order Lepidoptera; family Noctuidae; genus Protodeltote; species Protodeltote pygarga. The sequence goes on along the minus strand of OW388257.2, from coordinate 8,804,168 downwards.
AATGACGAATGGTTATGAATGGTAATTTAAATGGTTGATTTGACGTTTATAAATATTGCCAGAGTATAAATTTCCACTAGTAGTTTTATCTCCGTGAATCTCAACAAAAAATAGTTTAGAAACTCTCGAAGTAGGCGGTATCGCGCAATATTTTGATATCAACGACTGTCTCCTCCAAGCTCCTGAATATAACTCCCGATTTTGTCTCGACATGCCACAGGCGCCACAGCAGAGCGCCCGCCATAGTATGAACGAATATACCTACCATAATAAGTTTATATCCAACCCGTAGCCCGTAGCCGTCTGTAGTCTAGGTACATACTTTTTTATTTGACAGTTTTCTAAACATAATTAATAAATTATAATAACACATAATTTAGCTACTGATGTAAGGTTAATTAACCCAATTTAACGTTATAATTAGGGTTACACCGCCTAACACTGTAATTAACCAAGTCGTTTGCAACGATGTGCTTGTTTATAGACATGTTTAATTTTGTCATTGGTTTTCTTGTTTCAACATGGACTAATGTTCATGGCGGGATAGGTTTATGGTCTATTTGTATATTATGTTGGTAACAGTGGCGGGGGGTGAACTTTTCCAAGAGGAAAGCCGGAACCAACCCAAAAAAAAGCAATGGCACAGTACCTAAGTAGTAGGCATTATTGACCAGACCATTTTACAATGGGAAGCCAGTGCAGTAGGAATCGAGTTGTTTAGAGCCTCCGCCACCGCCACCGGTAGGTGAATCGACTACCTACAATGAAGGACATAAGTATACCTATTTTGCATTGCATTTATTATTCTAACATAGGTACTAATTAGGTATTGTGTGCGTCAATAATAGTGATCCATTAGTAATACCTTGCACTTACTACTGATGATGAATGGATTAATGTTTCATAACTATAGTCCATAAATAAATAAACCAACCTGTAACTGTCCCACTGCAGGGCCAAGGCCTCTCACAGCCCATGAGTAGCAATAAGCAACCCCGGATCTAGCGGTGGGCAAGCCGGGGCCCGTGTCACGGGCGTCACATTTAGAGGGTACCAAATTCATGCTTGGCAAATGAATACTACATACAGATTAAATACAGCACTAGACCGGTCGTTGTGGTCTTCTTTGCGAGAGATCTACGTAGTCCATTATTGGGCTTAACGTGTTATGGCTGAAATGATGATGAAGGTAAAATTATATGTGCGGGCGGGGCGGTATTTTTCAATGTTTGCCTCGCCTCAAAAAAATTCAAGATCAGGGCCTAGCAATGGCAATAAGTACCCTATATCTAGGCAATTGGCATCTATTCGTGTTTGGAGTGAAAACGATTCAATAAACCATGGTTATTTGAACTGTCGAGGGTTGAACGGTTCAGGTGATGGTTGAGTCCAGGGTTAGGTATTTTAAGCATTAGATCTGACATTTAGTCCTGTAATGATTTTTGTATATAATGTAATGATATACTATACTCATATAATATATTATGTAGGTATACAAACGGATCAGTATCGAAGGCCACGGGGCAGGTAGGTACCTATAGGTGCAAGGGCGGTCGGGGTCACGTTCGGTCACAGCGCGGCGCGACGGGCGAGGATCAATATAGTCTCCCCTACGACTCACCCCCTTAATACTCTGTAAGTCTGTAGGTACTAGAATGCAATTTTCAACTTACAGCTCAATAGTTTTGCAGGTAATTTTATTGTAAGTAGGTAGTTCATTTTACAAAGGTACATACTCGTATATTATGTATATGGCGGTAACCTATTAAATAATGTCAATTTGTAAATTTAATTCTGAAGACTGACTGACCAGTTTTAGCCTAAGCCTTATCAAAATATGTAGAGGGACGTGCTTATCATAAATTTTTCCGAAGCCCAGCCAAAGCCCGTCATACAAATGCGATGAAATAAAACGATAAATTGCGTAATATAATATTTTCTTATACGTACTTCCATGTAACCTTTAAAAAGGTGGTTGGGTTGCACTGTTGTTAAGCCTTTGAACGCCACGGAGGTCACCGGTGACCGGCAAACAATAGAATTTGCATTGTGTCTGCTGTCTGGCAGTCAAAGTGTTAAGTACTAGGCACGCCACCGAGTGTCGTTTGTGACGTTAGCTGAGGGTTGGATTAACTTTTGGAATAGGCATTTTAAAAAATTGTGGTAATGACGTCCCAACTCTTGCTAGTTTAGTTTGACGTAGGGTATCTTATCCTTAAGGAAAAAATATTATTACATGTAGGTATACTTACCTACCTACTTACTCCGTTGGCTCAGCGACACAAAGTGTGTCTTGGCCTCCGATATGTGATTCCTCCAAATAATCACTATTGTATAGATATTATTTTACTTTATACAACTTTAACTTAATTTAATATTTATACACTTTGTATATCGTACTTCTACTACCAGCTATTTTTTGGTAACTGATACCTATTGAAGGTTTTCTTAGGAGATAAGCAATCCTCTTCCAGTTTCCAAGTTTACTTATGGAAGATGTAGGTACATTTAGTTGTATAATGCTAAGCGATTGATTTAACTGATTTGGATAAAAATTGGCATACAGATAGAGATACACTTCGATCTTGTAAGATAATAGTTAAAAAACTAAAAAACACACGTCTCGTCACCCAAGTGTAATGTATGGAACTTGTCAAAACAAATCAAATGAGCCCATCTAAAATAAAATATTTATCATTCACAAGGAGAACCCTGAAATATAATAATAAATAAAATAATAAATTCACTTGTAATTTTATTTTATATCGTAGGTACCTTATATACATGCGAAATTGTAGCTCTCTGAAATTGATAAAATCTGCTAGTAAAATAATGGCTGTCATAGACAGATGGACATAACAAAAAAAATGTAGAAAGCATAAGTTTACGACTACACAAATGTAACTCCGACGAGACTAGATGTGACTTACGATTATCAACTTCTTAACTACTTACCTACTATAATTGCAGTAGTAGTACTTACAAGGAGTAAAAGTAGTTGTAATGTGTTAAGAAATCACAAATTAAATCATTTGAATAGACTTATAAGAAGGCGAAATTGTACGGTCCTAACAATCCACGTCTCTAGAGTTGCAGAAGTAATCCAATTTTCAAACACTGTCAGGTAAAATTACTTTCGGGAGAAGTTTGCACCAATTGCTTTGTAACTACTTGCCTGTCTCAAACTTTTGGGCTTTTTATGCACGTGCACCAACTTTGGTCTGTTTATTATTTTGATTGTGTATCTATTTATTGAGACAAATACCAAGAAGACAAAGACAAAGAGGAATACTTTTACTATAAAAATGATATCATCATCACCAGACCATCTGGTATATAGTGCCTTGGCCGCTGACTGAAACAGATTTTGACGTTTATCAAACCTCCCTTTTGGTCCCGACATGGTAACATGGCGTCGACTACCATATTAAATGGTAATCGAGGTTCTCGGGATAATTTGCTATGAAATATGCTACTAACAACCCATCTCGTTATAGTTATCTAATAAATCTAACTATTACCTCGGAAAGCAAGTACCTAAAGCCTCTCCGGTCGTGTCGGATTGCCGTCGTATCGGACCAATCAGAGGAGTGCACCTGTATTTGCAATGTTACAGTTGAGATAGGCCGCTGAAACCGAAATTCGATCAGGATTTCATATCCATATTTAACATTGGGTGTTATTGACAGCACTGATAGCCTAGTGGTATGATCGTCGACTGACAAGCCAGTGGTCTCGAGTTCGATCCCAAGTCGCGCATCTCTTACTTTTCGTAAGTTATAAATTAATTAGCAATTTATAAAACGGCGAGGAAAAAAAAAACTTATGAAACAGCAACCTTTTCAAGGGTGTGTAAAGCCATGTTAGAGGCCTACGGGTAGTTTAAATTCTGTCACCAGGTTGTTCATCAACCATACAAGATAAGCAACCCTCAAAACTATCATAATGTAGGTAATTTGATTTCTTACTGATTTTTGACTGAATAAATGAAAGCCAAAGAAATTATATATGAATTATCCCGAGCTCCGCAAACGCCAAATCGTTTTATAGCATCGGAAATAGTAGATTCCCGATTTACCCGATTTTATCAAAGCCCTGAGGCCAACTCTCAAGATTGTGCCAACAAATAAGATGGTAATATTGGAAACTCACTCGCTCTATATGGTTGATAATGCCAACGTGAAGTACTTATATGGACGATGGACATTTTAACAAGCATACCTAACTATTATGTAGGTATATGTTGACGTATATTCCGAGTTTTCAGTTTTTTTCTGCTCTGAAGATATTGTAATGAATTACCTACTTAGTATAATAATTTAATAAGCCAACCTGTGCATGTATAACATGTAAAAAATTCACAAAAATATTACCTACTTAGTATTGTATAAAACTAATAAGTAGGTACTTGATGTTCGTAAATACTGAGTGTTAGTAAGATTTTAAGAGCATTGACGCAGTTAAGTTAAATTTGAAGGAAAACTTTAGCTTTAACGTTACAAGCAGAAGACTAGGTAGTAATAGCTTAGTGGTATGACCGTTGTACTGCAAAGTTAAAAGTCATAGGTTGACTTAAAAATATTGTGCGTATTGGAAATTAATTATAACTCGAAACAGTGAAGGAGGAATCCAGCACACTAAGACAACAGATAGGTATTCTGTATAAAACCATGTCAGAGGCCTTTGGACAGTTTAAGCTCTGACACCAATCTCCTGATGGATTTTATTTCATTCCACTGTCGTCGTTATAAATATTCAACAGTTTACAGTTGATAAAATATGTAATGTAAGTGGAAAGTATAATTGTTGAATAATATTGAAACAAAGTGAGCAACAAGTGGTATACAATTAACATATAGTATGAACATCTGCATTATTGAAGAGTGGGGATGTAGTACACAACCTCCACTACACTCCACAACACAACAACGACGCATCTGCAATGATAAAATAAACATAGCCCACGAGACCGCAGTATGTAGTACCGTACCTCTACATGTCATACACTCACAGTTAGTAATCTTTTTTTTGCAATTTTAGTTTTCCAAATGATTGCCTGACGTCAGGGTGAAATTCTTATTTAGGTACCTCATAAGTCTACGTTAAAAATCCTTAAATTTTTCTTAGGGTTGCTGGGGAGATGCTCTACAGCAAGCCATAATTTAGTTGACTGTACCTGTTAACCTGTTAAGGAACTTTTTTTTACGTAAGTACTAATTCGGTACATATTTCGTACAATTATTGTGATATGAATTTATTAACAGCAAAATAGATGATGGGGTGTCTGGTAACATAAACCATAGGTAACATTACGCCGGTATTTTCCAATATACTGTACCTCTATATAATAGTCTACACCCAAATTTTGCCAGTTATGTGCCGCTTGATAAAGTTTCACCTTGGCAAAATCCGGAGCATTAGACCCACAACTACAAAGCAATTGATAAACATGATATGCATAGAGAATTTTTTAGATATAAATCAAAAATGTTATTTATTTTGTAAGCAGATTGCGAGAACAAAGATTTAATCTAGAAAATAAATTAATGTCTGATAAGAGAGAGAATACCGACTTTCGTGTGTGACTATACTTAATATTCGTGTACCTATGCATAGTTGTGACTGATTTAATATTACGTAATAGAGCACGCCGCAAGCCACATATTAAACCCGTGTTCACATCACGTTAATCATGCCGTCGTCATTAGGATTGCGATGTTTCGGTGATGAATTGAGATCTAATCGTTCTTCTGTCGTTGCTGTTCTATTCTTGCAACCGACATAACAGTATTTTAAATTTAATGGTATTTCATTTAATTCTTTTAAGATTTCAATTTTCCAAATGGACTGTTTAGTTAGGTTAGGTATATTTTTACGTATGGATCGCCTAGCGAACTCAACTCATAAATATTAAAGGTGAGTGATCTATAAAAAGTACATAGTAAATATTCAGCCTTCCATCTTTATTTCTCAACATCTGTGCCATGTTTTCCGACTACTCTTGGAATGTACATAAAATTGAATATATTTTGTATCGAAGTGGTTCAATTTTTACACCAAAAATAAATTGTCTGGGACTTGATAAAGTAGTCTAAACCGTACCAAGAATTGCGAGCTATATAAAACGATGTAAGAAACGAGAGCCAGGAAAAAGGACAAAAAAGTTTTTCAATATTCCACTGGAGTATTAAATTTTAAAGAACGTAAATACAGGTGAGAGACATTTTATACAGCAAAGCTAGAAGTTTGCTGTAGTCATATTTTTCAATAACAGTGTATACATATAGCTATTTTTGTAGGTGGAGGGTGGCGGGTGGTCTCAGCGGTGTAATGTAAAGTCTCGTCTACACGGTACATGCATCAACGGAACATAGGTGCGCTGTCGGATGCTGTAATTTCAACTGAAAACTTTGACGAACACGTGGGACGCAAACACTCTGAATAATAACTGCTATTCGACGCGTGCTTGTTTTGACTTGCGTAGGTGCACAGTGATAATTCTATAAACAACATCTTTCTTTTACATAATAATTAAGTTTTTCAATGCGATTTAGATATTCATTACTTAGGGTTGTTAAGGACACGGTGTGTTTCTTGAGTGGACTGTATGTAATAGGTCATGGAAGAAAACACTTCAGCGGCACTTGACTTGTTATAATTATTTTAAATTCACAAACGTAGGGTGTACAATATTGCTGAGACAAGCTGGCAAGAAGGGCGGAAACTACGTCATAACCAAAAATTAGCACATTGAGTTGCTTGCTACTCTATAAAAAATATTTTAATGTTACCAACAAGGGTCTTAGGTACCTACGCAATGTTATTGAATGCTGAAAACCTAAATAACTAGGATATATAATTAGTGTGTAGTTTTGGTATAATATTTTTGTATCATGTGATTCTTCACATGATTCTTCTAAGAAAAAAAAATGGCATTTGCTATACAAACCGACCATTTTGTTAATTATTAATATATTGTGTGTTATTTTGTAGTTTGACTCACAAGTATGATGAAAAACACTGTAATGTCTTATGTGGTACAATATTTATTAACTTAACAATTATTATTTAGCCTACATCGTCCCCCTGCAGGGCAAAGGTCTCCCATCCCTCCTTCCACTTTTCTCGGTCTAATGCTATCTGAGACCAATCCTTCAGATGCGAGTCGAGGTCATCCCGCCACCTCCTCCTGGGCCTACAATTACCTATCTAAATTTAAAATTGTTTGAAACTGATACTACAAGCCAAGCAATGGTTGTGAAGCACAAAACGACTAAAAAAACTTACTTTTTCTTTGATACAGAATAGTATAGTACCTATACAATATTCCACTTTATGTTTTGTATAACACTTTCGAGCTACAAGTATGTTTTGTGAGCGCTAGCCTTTGGCTGCAGCACACATGACCTTTGCAGCTCCGTATTCAGGTCGAGGTCGCACATCTGACCCCAGGCTCCCACGGGCACATTACGACTGTCGCACCAAAGTACCACAATTTGTTCCTGATGTGATATTCAAAAGTGAAAGCGAGCATCGGAAACTGACCTTTATTAAATTGTGATCGGTAATAATTGTCGACCAGTCCCACTGCCAGTTGCTTTAACGACATTGTATAATACTGATAACGACGCTCCTATCTCTAACCTGTAAAATTCCAAATATATGCCACAATATAAAATGCCAGCGATTCGGGAAAAGTAGGTACATTGAAGCTCCGATTTGCGTGTAATTTCTCCCTTGCGGGCTAACCTTGCGTGCGGGAAAATATCCGCATGTCGCTTAAAATCCTTACAGTGCCACAGTGATGATTCCAATATCTTTGATGATTAACCAGTAACGCTCACCTTTCATTTCTCTTAGTTTTGTAAATCAATAAAGTAGGCACTTACTTAATAAAAAAAAAATGTGTATCAAAATCTCTGTATTTAACCATTTTAATATTTCCAAATATAGTTTTAAATACATTTGATTATTTGTAAGAAAACATATGAATCTCGGCCACTTATGTCCCCGATTTAGAGGCTTATGGATGATTATGGACTGATTCTAAAATAATCAATTTATTATAGCCAAGATAGCTATTGTATCTAATTGGTATCCAATCCTATTTAGCAAACTTTGAAAGTAGGTTGATGTGAAATGTTTCATCGTCATTAATCTTTATTTATATTTATACTGGTAGGTAAGTATCTGGCACATGTTTGGGTACAATACAATACAGGGTGGAAAATATAAAATTGTTATTGTTATGCATTAGCTTACAGTGATGTTGTTCTGAGACTTTCTCAACTACAGACAACGTCGTTTACTAGGTGGATCGTTATCATTGTTAGGCATCCGGGCGATTAGCGCGCTTAATAGAATTTGGGTCACAAATACAAAAGTCATTTTCGTTACTTGCAAAACTTTAACAATACCTTACCCTTCAAATATTTTTGCCTTACAAAACTTTTATCTGAAATGAATACTTTGAATTTGAAAGAGAAGCTTGTTTAATTTATTCAACAAATAGGTTGTCTTTTTTAACCGTTTTTGAAAAATAATGGTGATCGGCGTTGATATTCAATCAGAATTCACATGTGTGACCTTAGAGAATTCGTGATCTAAGTGGCAAATGAACACTTTTTCCTCTGTCAAAGCACAAGAACAAAATATGTTCTGTAATATTAATCTGTAAATGCACTTACGTAAGTTATAAAATCGCTTGTTGATCTAATGAACTACTGATCTCGTATTTCGATGATATAGAAAACCTTTGACATATTAATCTATTTGCTGTTGTACTGTCTACCGTGTCCAATTGTGAATATATACCATCCGGGGATTCATCACACACAAGCAAGAAATTACAACAAAATCGGCCCAGCCACTTTGAAGTTATGGCGTGACGAAACGGGGATTTATTTTTATATATATATTTAGATTAGTTAAGCTTTTCTATCGTAGTTTTAAGGCCAAAGACATTATGCATCTCTTGCCAGGAATATGTACTTTCCATTGCTGTGCGTTAGCCTCGCAAAAACACATGGCTCATTCGATTTAACTGTTTTTTTGTTATGTTCGTAATTTATTGTCAGGACAAGGTTTGTATGAAAGATTTTTTTTGGAAAATCCACCTAAAAAAAATTCACCCAGGTGACGACGACGCCGAGCCCGAGAGTATAAAATACAACAGTTCATTCTTTAATATGTTAATTAGCGCTAATGGAGTACAATCTTACCACTTCTAATGGATCAGGTGCCCCACTAACCCACTATCTCTTAATAGCATATTGTGTGTTTGACATTTAACAATATTGAAATATTGTTCCATGCTAATGTAGGATCTATACAAGGTGCCTGTGGGTACCTATATCACTGAAACAACTGAAAGATAATTGTATGTGTAGTATAGCCTTACAATAGTACTTACTTAGGTACATGTCAAGCGATGGGTGGGCTGGAGATGTGTTAGTGAAAATATTATTATTATTATTTAATATTTACGTTTCAGCCTCAGTTGATAAACTGTTCTAGATTTAACACCTTTTGGTGATAGCTTCGTTGAAAATCAAAATATGCCATTATTTATCTAATAAAAAACGACTTTGTGCTTTTGCCTAGCGACTGAAAACGTTATTTTCCGTTAAACCCCTTCTAGGGCACTATGTAGATATAGCTATCAACATAGAAAATAAAACAACTATTTATTATTTTATTTATTTAAAAGACACATAATATAAAATTATCTCACACGCGATAGAACTAAAATTAATCTATTATAGATAGTAACAAATTATGTCTGTATGCCGCACTTAAATGCACTTCAAAAATGCAGCAAGCAGGGAGGGATAATATATTCATGGCACTCCACGTACCGGCTGCATTTTTAACAGATTACGTATACACACACCTAAAGCAAGTTTTTGAAAACATAAATGACATAATGGAATATCTATTATGTAACGCCATCAAAAGGGAGGCTTCTATTTGATAATTGTATTATGAGCTAATGATGATGTTGGTATAACACATGGGAACATTATTCGAAATATTGTACACAACAAGTAGGTAAAATTATTATATGTACTTAAAAAATATTAGGTATCGTATCTTTACAAATGTACTCTGTCGTCTACATTTACAAATATAGAATGAACGAACGTTGTACACTTACCTATATAAATCCAAACAATTTGTAACTCTCAGTTTAAAACATTTTCTTAAAAGGATCAATGTTGGAGTGCTATTCAAACACACTCATCCGATTCTGCGCTTTTAGATTAACCTAGCTAGTAGCTTAAGTTAATTGCGAGTATTTTGATTCTCATGGAAATCTTTGCATATTGCAAAGAAAATCCAGGCCTGTTAAGGACCAAGGGGTTACAAAATTGTATGATTTTTGTCCAAAAGGTTCTAATAACGCACTTTTAGACCAATTTTATTAGGTATGTTTAAATCTCCTAAGATATGATAGAATTGGTCGAAAAGTCAGTCTACTAAATGATAGCAAACCACACATTAAATGCGAAAATGGATCAGTAACATCCGCGACTGACAGATTTGATCGAGTGCCAACAAATAATGGGGCCAAGCTGACCTGAGCGCTGATACGAGTACATTGCCACTTTCTACTCATTAACTTTAAAAATACAATGACATTCGTTGACTTATATAAATTACAAATTAGTTATATCTTCAGGCTGTAGCCCAGCGTTTTATCTAGTAGGTACACGTAGAATCATAACCGCCTACTACTTACGCTTAATATCAAGTAGACGTCAGCAATATCATTATTCCTTGACATTAAATAAAAATATAACCTAAGACCTACAAGCACAAGTAATTTAATTACATTTTTAAGTGACTGTTGGTCTTAAAGCGGATCTCGATGTGTCTAATTTACGCAGAAACTGTGATGAAAACGGAGATAGGTAATTAAGGAACGGTTGCCCGGATCTTTTGTTAATAAGAAAATGTTACCAACAGTGAAATCGAGGTTGACATTTTGATAACAATGGAAAAGGCTTTTTTATTTAGTGCGTATAGGATTGTAAGTAGCGTCTATTTGATTTATTACTGCTTACAGACTTTTGGGGAAATTAACAGCGTAAAAGAGCCTCTACACACGTGTTCAAGTAGCTCAAAGCCCGCTAAAGTTTACAGTAAACTGCCTTTAACTTTACATGCTTATGTAACTCACGTGCATTGCATGCGAGTCTCATTTGGCACACGCCTCTGTTACCCACGTATTATGTAGATAGATGCTGATTGTTTATAGCATTTAGATAGCGAGTATGCCAGCTTGTTCTCTTCAAGTCTATATTTAGTAGAGTTTGTTGATCCAGATACCTCACCGAACCTATTAATCATTTGATCAGACTTAGGCGTTTTAGGTACAATTATAGTTAGTTTAATTTGTCTGATGAAATATTACCTACCATGAATCGAAGAACCGTAGTTAATGTACAATAACGTCGGTCGGTTTGCTTCGTTGTTCACATTTGACCTTTAATCTGGGTAGGAAAATTAAAGATTGTACGTGGTCATATAATATTCTGTAGGTTCGGAAATATAAACCGAAGGTATTTATTAGATGGTAGACATTGATCAGACTTTTCATTTAATCTGTGTAAAGGCCTTCGTAGAGGGATCGTGGAATGTGCTCAGCCAGTAGGGACTTAAGTTTCTCCCGAGGGGAGACGGGGGTGTAGCGGGCGAGCGGGAACGTGCGTGTCACTCCATCACTCAGGGCACGTGTCACGGCGGTCAGGTCGGCGTCCTAGTAAAATAATATAACTCATTAGTCATCATACGCCTGCCTCCAGCCATGAGATTGAACTACTAATGAAGCAGAATAATAACAGTCGGTGGGTATGATACCCTTGATTTATTTATAAATACAAAATATGATATGTTAACAATGCATCGTTGGTTTTATTTGTTGATTAATGGTGATTAATAAAATAAGGAAAAAACATCGTGAGGAAACCTGGACTTAATAGTCTGAAATCGCCAACACGCAGTGAGCTAGCGTGGTGATTAATGCTCGATCCTTCTCTGTATTAGCCCTACAGTAGGAAAGTTACAGGCTGGTATATTTATTTATTTATCTGTGTTAATTCTGTATCAATTCGCGAAAGTTTAAAAACAAGTAAGTAGGTATTTATGTTAAAATTCGCATCTAAATTAGTCCCTCAATCTAATTCTTTGATAAGGTTTAATTAAGATTCATAATGAAAAGGGATTAGCTGAATAAAAAAAAGGTTTAATTTTCTAACCCATATTTAATGATACCTACCTACTTACGCTATCTGGCAAGTATTGATTTGTTGAAAAACATTAAGGGTAATTAATATTGTACGTAAGCAAAATGATGGAAGATTAATTGACTACGCTAAAATATTTTTATAACAAAGATCTTTACTTAAAAAGATATATTATTCACTTTACAATATTTTAAAAAGGTGTGACCACACCTTAAATTCGCCATTTTACAGAAAAAAATAATTAAATCAAGTTCTTAATGAAGTTAAACTTGGCTTGGAACCGCCTCCAAAATGTCTTAAAGTGTTTTAAGCTTTTTAGTTTCTTTTGAAATCGGTTTAATTTTTTTATTAAAAAGATGTTTTCACCATTTTTAGAGGTGCCTAAGATTAACCCAGACTTTTTAAGGCTAATATTTGAAATCCTTATGAAAAACCCTTTCAAACGATATCTATTTCACTATCAATATATTTCATCTTGGACGCACCCCTCTCCCTCCTTTTTGTTAGTGGTTTGTTAGCTTATTAATTAAGTAATTTTTATGGTTCCGTATCCATGGGATAAAAATGGGACCCTATTACTAAGACTATGCTGTCCGTCCGTCTGTCCGTCTGTCACCAGGCTGTATCTCATGTACCGTGATAACTAGACAGTTGAAATTTTCACACATGATGTATTTCTGTTGCCGCTATAACAACAAATACTAAAAACAGAATAAAATAAATATTATGGGGCTTCTATACTTACAACAAACGTAATTTTTTTGCCGTTTTTTGCTCGATATAAATAACGGAAACAAGTAGACGCTTGAGTGTCTTATGTTGTATTGTTGGTACGGAACCCTTTGTGCGCGAGTCCGACACGCACTTGGCCGGCTTTTTCACAAAATGCAGGTGTGTACTGTTAAAAGTGCTTCTTGTGCTATTACCGAGATAAGTGGTAACCAAGGCTTCAAATATTCAACTACATGGTCTGAGTGCACACTAAGTATATTCAAGATAACCTTGTCGCTGAGCATTTGCCTAGACACGAAACAATTTTCACACATCACATATAATGATGAAACGTCTTCTAAAATTTTCATGGGGCTATAGGGCTATATAGTTTGCCTGAGACTTTCTTGTCCTATAGTTTGCGCTCAGGTTTACAAAACTTCAAATATGTGTGTCTCATAGTCTATAAATAATATCTAAGACTATGTTGATTACAATTTCAGGGTTGAACTTGAGAAGCGATATTAGGCAGAAAGTCGATTCTAGGGGTTACTTTTGAACTACGAACTCATTGTATCGTTGATGTAAAAGCACTTGCCAATACGCAATGCATAGTTTCCTGGATGATATAAAAAAAAGGTTCGTAGTTAAAAAGAAAACCCCCTGATCTGGTTATCGCACCCAGTAAGCTGATTACGGTGCACGGATGAAAATGGCAACGTATGAATGTGATCAATGTGGATTTTTTTGATAGTTGAACCTCATTGATAAGCGGTAGGAACCGTCGAAAGCACAAACTTATAAACATTAACTTTATCTAAAAATTATTTGGCTTTAGTTACAAAGACAACTATGTAACAGACTAGAGATCTCTTGATAATATCTTTGTAAAGTAAATTTTCCACTAAATTATAATGGGACAATCTAGTCTACAAACACTTTGAACATTGATTCCTTCTATAATAAAGAGAACACAATTTATTAAAAAAAAGGCAAGTGTATTCCTATTTGTCTTCGTAACCTTTGTACTCATCTGTCAATTTAGAATTACCCATCCCGAATCCAAGTGACAGCAATTTCATTAAATTAAATATTATTGTCTTTGCTATTCGAGTACGTACTCTAATCAGCCAGCATGATCTCAGGTTCGGAAATCACCACAGAAGTTACAGTTTGCATTATTTAAACTCGTTATTCATGCTGTTTCTTGTCTATGTAGCCATTACGCCAACACTATAGAAATATTTTTAATGAAAAACAGCAGGTACCCTCGAATCTATTTATGATTACCTTGATATTCAAATTACGGGACGGCAGCTTATTACGAATTCTAACATGAACTTGATGCGTATACAACACAAAAATGAGAAACGGTAGGTATGTCTATATTTTGTCGTAAATTGAAATCATGTAAAACAGTGTCGCTTGTAGTGACTGTTTATACATACAATTTGTGATTATAATTATGAGGCATGCCTTTGAGTATCTAAGAATACAAGTAAAGCTACAAACAAGAAAATTAAGCGTAGTCACGTTTTTGGTACTTACAGCACTTTTGGTGTATTTCTCAAGGCTTCGCAGGGCTGTTTCGAAGTAGTCTTCCCCGTAGGCGCCTTTTTGTTCATCACTGAGTCTCTTCCACATGTCGCGGGCTTGTTCCAGAAGTTTTTCTTCAGAGAGCCATGCACTGCCTGTTGTGTATTCGCCAGCCGCTACTACCACCTGGTAACGTAAAAAGTTACATTCGGTTACGCATCTGAGTAAGTATATAAATAAAATATTATTATATTATAATAGGTCTTAATTTATAATAGTGTCCGCAAATTCTGCTCACAATGGCAATGGCGTATCAATAGTATCAGTCCTACGTACTACCACAGATTATTAAATACATACAATATAACTACATACTTATAAATACTACTATTTGACACATCAGCCAAAGTTATAAGTTGATGAGAAAGAAGATATTTTATACCACAATCTATTCACACTTGAAAAAGCACATTGACATTTTATGATTATGTAATATCACGGATATGCGCAAGTCCTATGCGCATATCCACTATGATAATTATGATTATAGCTGGTACGTAGGTACATAATCCTACGCATTTTGTTACCAAGATTACTCCAGCTTACGTCATGGCCTTTGACGTGGCTCTACATTGAGATTTGTTTAAATGGGAATCGTTAGTATGTCTTCATGTCCAAAAGATGTTGATATAGTCCATTCATTATTAACGGGTAACCATATTGTTAGGACATGAAATACCGTTAACGATAATTTAGTAAACGAATAGTAATAGTACCTACTTATTTTATTTAAAAAGAAAGTATTCTTATAATTAAACCCTTTTCTTTGGATTTACATTTTTTAAAAAAATCAATACTATACTCCTAATTAACATTGTTGTGGCCGGAGGGAAGTAATTAGATCTTCGGTTTAGACGTACCTACTCAAAATTGTGATTCTATTTTGATTTCTAAGTACTTATTTTTGATTTTGGCAACGGTCAGTACTCATGTGTATACTAGTAAACCTAAATAAAAACCCGCATCTTTGACGCACCAAACAAACTCTTGACGTCAAATGCAATATTTTTATTTTCATGATTTCTGAATCACTTCTGAACCTGGAGATAATCTAAAAATGTACCAGAAAACACATGACGGGACTACTCATACAAATCGTTATCTGGCGTTACCATTAATCTTAAATACGTAATAATCGGCTGAGTGCCCCGTGTTTGTAAAACAAGTTGTTGCTGATTGCAACATTTGCACAATCACGAACAACAATCGTATCAGACAGCCGGGTGCGATTTTTTTTTCAAATACACAAACTAGAAGGAAGGACTACAAATGAGTTACAGTTTCCGCGTAGGTACTGCTTTATAAGGGTAAACCAGCCAACATGCTACGCAGATAGGAAATGATAGTAGATTAATGAAGATCATTTTGACTCTACCTTTACCTACTGGAGTTCAAAATGATTTCCATTAGATACTCTATTGCCATTAAACGTTGTATACTGCTGAGGTTTGATACCCGTAAATGTGCTATGGATGAGATAACTCCAATTAATATTTTTTTTTGAATGAAAATGTCATTGGTATTTTTGAAGGATTCTGTTTCAGTCAGGTTTTCAGTATTAAGTCAGTATTCAAAAGATGGTGATGTAGACCACTGGTTTCATTTTTCCTAGATAGCTAGGATTACATTCGTAGCTTAGAATACATTTGAGATAGGTTAATCTTTTATATTCAGAGTGAAGTTGTGTCCTGTGACCCTCACAAGAGGGTGGGCACTATAGTAGGTACCATAATCTGTCACTGAGTCAGGAACTCGCGAGCTAGGCACCAGTGATACACCTGGTATTGCAATTGGTGACGGTAATCGCTTACCATCGAGCTGACCGTATTACTGTTTGTCACCTTTTTTTTTTTTTTTTGCAGAAGTGGAAATGCGCCTTATGCATACCGTCCCAGTAGTATTTAAACAAAAAAAGATGCAATCTCCTGAAAATCAACCTACCAACGCTCATATTATTACGGCTGCATGTAATATTGGGATATCAATTACTTGAACATCCACTCATTCATCAGTCGACCCATCAGACGAATCGGGTTAATTAATTTGCAGGTCATAAATAATTATTTTCCCGTAAATTCCAATCGAGTTGTTTGGGTACATTTCAATCAAAAGTTATATACCTTGCGTATATGCGAAGCTATTTTAGAAATAACAACACGATTGGATACTTGATTCATCAGCTGTCTGCACGAAATCTGTTAGTAATATTTTTATATAAATGCTAGCGCTTCGACCGCGACTTCTTATGTGTGTATTTCGCATTTTTCATAAAAAATCTGTAGTCGTCTTTCTTACTTTATTATAAAAAACTAGAGGTCTGCTCGCGACTTCGTAGGTACGCGTATTTTGATAAAATTTAAAAATCCTGTGATATTCTTCTTATTTTTTACAGATAAGCTAAATACAAGTTTTTACCCCTTATATAAAAGATTCTAGAAAGCAGAAAGATGTACTTATTCCTTAATTTTTAATGCATAAGTTAAATACACAATTTTACGTCTCTAACTCTTAAAATACCGGGTTTCTCAAACAAACTTTCACCCCAATTTAACCCCATTATCTTGTATTGAGAAAAGTAACTGACTTTAAGTAATATACGGGAAAATTAAAGTTCTAGCTATCGAAGTTGCTGGCAACTGATAGTAAAAACATAAAGATAAATATATATTTTTCTTTTTAAATAAAGAAACAATCGTTTATTAGTACTCATTTATTATAGATACTCATTACAAAGAGAGACAAGAACATGAAGTTAGAACATAAAAAAAAACAGAGCTGAGGGCGGATTTTTAAATAGTGGTATTCTTGTACTAGATACGTTTTTAACGCGGTTATTTGAAGTTTTTTTTTATTAATGACTCATTTTCCTCTTGACAACCTCGAAGTTACGAAGATACCATATGCATAGAGTGTACTCCAACTAAATAATGCAGGGTAGTTTTGATTACGTTGTGCCATACAGGATAGTGAGCGTCAAGCTAATTAACGTGCACTACACTAACTAATCTAAAATTATACCACCTCGTTCCAGAGATACTGGTAGATAGAACCCAGAATCTTTACTTTGCTATCAAGTCAAATATTAAAACACCTTGTAGGAGTTCTGACTTCTAGACATTTAGACGAACGTAAATAAACAGTGCAATAGGTAGGTACAATCACGAGCAAAATTATAATGTATATTTGACCAAGTCCGTAGCGAGGTACGCGCAGAGGGGGACAGCAACCGTAAAGTAATATTACGTAGGTAGCCTATTAATAAACAAAAACAAAGTCAATTCTAGTGACAGGCGAATTTTATAAGATTGGATATTTTGTTTTTAATTTTTAACGTAACATGCTCATGCAGAATTTACCTCAGATATTATATTCTTGGTTTGTCTGCGCCTGCCCCCCCTTTAAAATAATCCTGGTTACGCTGCGCCCTTGCATTTGGCGACATTCAAGTGATTATCTTCTGAACTACAGGCTCAATTTATAGAAAAATATACAACCCGAATATTATACCCGAAGAAAAATACACAATAACAATATATTATTATTGTATTTTAAATATGCGTTTTTCTATTTAGTTTAGTGATTAGACTTTTGACAAACTACATATTGACATTATTTTTTCTCGTGACTGTACAAGTGTGTAGAAACAAAGCAGAAACTAGACCATTGTGAGCACTAATTGTATTTTAGTTGTTTAATACACTTTAGGCGTCGGTAACATAGAAATTAACGAGAAATGGGTTGTTGTGGTTTGGCATTTAGCTGCTACTATAATTCTATAACAAGCTTGCTCCTCATTACCGCTCACTTGATTTCAATTAAACTTATTTGTTTCAGGTCTGAGAGCTAAAACAGTCCAAGATTAATTTTTGCGTATGGCAATTACCTTTTGTCGTAGGACTCTATAAATAAAATACCATGGCTTTTTTTTGTCTTTGTTGAATCTAGGTATTGGTCTCATGTTGTACTTATTTGTATCAAGAATCAATTGCCGCAATAAATTGTTTGTCCGCACATCACTTAAAAACGGCTGGACTGATAATGATGAAATTTTTTATGTGGGTTTGATTCCCTGGGTGGTTTATATTCATAATTAGACCCGGTAGTTAGCACTGCGATGCGATCGGGTTAAGTTACAATCACGAAACCTCGTGAGGGTCAGCCAATTTTAGATAAATGATAATCTAGATGACTTACGACATCAACGCCTCGTGGTTTTAGCTCGCGGCGGAGGCAGGCGGCCATGGCGTCGAGGGCGGCGAGGGAGGCAGCGTGCACGCCGCGCACCGGTGCCGCCACGTGCGTCAGGATCGAGGACGCGAGAACCACGCGGCCACGAGCGCGCCTCACTAGCGGCAACATTACTTGCACCAGGCGGGCTGGGCCTGCAAAATAAACACATTCTTACTACCTACCTCACATATTAAGGCTTTAATTAGGTTTATTCTGTTTCCTTTTTTTTTTTCAATTTATTTAACTATAAATATATAAATAAAAATTACAATAAAATACAAGAACATCACAAAACCTTACACGTGTTTGTCTGGAAGTTGAAACACTTTTGAGTCACAGTCTTGTAATAAACAAACATCTTAATTTTGTTATTTTGTAATAATATATGGGTCGCAAAGATGGCCAAGTTAATATAAATAGTCGTGCGACATGCATCTCGAATGTGTGTTGTTGTCACAGTGAAGACGCAGATATATTTAATTTTTCTTAATCCTTAAAGCAAGCTCTTTTAAATGATATCCATAACTTCCGGGGATTCCCATACGTGTAGTATGGGAATCCCCCTAAAAATTCTTTTTAATTTAATTTAACTTCGTAATATTTACCCTGCGACCATCATTTCTGAAATATCAGGGTACAAAACTTTATAAAATACGCGAATCATCCGTTTTAAAAGTTGTCTTATCATTATTCTCGTTGCTAATTAGCACACCGCTAAGAATATATTGTTGGACTTAATTAACTTAGGGAAAAGCTTTCTTTTTCCGACCGTGAAATTATTTTTTATTCTTCTATCCTGATATTAAATTCTTCATTAAAATGTTATAGTCTTTTGAGTTACGGTTAAATAATCAACTTAGTTAGCTGTTTAAATGGTTTTCTTACGCATCACAGCACATTGAAACATTGTTTGAAGATATAAAGCAATTTATACAGACGCTAAATTAAAGGCGGGAACTTCTAGCAAGGACTAATTAATTATAAAATTACGCGGCTTTTTATTATCAACTAACTAGGTTTATCAAAATAACAATTTGGAATAACGAATAGCGGAAAGTGTAAAAATAATGTATCTTAAAATATTAATAATAATATTCATGCACTATTTTTATGCCACGCACGGTTTATTTATTAGATATTTTAAACTGTACTAAGAATAAACCTTTACTTATACACTACTAATGCCATCTATTGACGAGTGAACAAAAAAGAAGGCTACACGAATGGCGTAGCGCGGCGTAGTAAAGCGTAGCACGTAGAACTACTCACCCAAAAGGTTAACATCCATTGCGCGTTTGATTACGGAAAACGGCACCCATTCTAGTTCGCCGAGCGCACACCACGATTCACAGTTGATAATAGCCCAGAGTCCCTGCGCGCCCTCTGGCAGGTGGTCCACGATGTACAAAGAGGCCGACAGTATCTAACAAAAATATATATACGGATAAGGGTACCTAATGTTACCAACACTCGCCGCTAGATTACGGTAGCGGTAGCGAGATTCGTTTAGAAATTATGTAGATGCATATGAAAATGGGATACGATACAGTAGTATTATTATTATTATTAGCCAAAATTTTCCCACTGCAGGGCAAAGGCCTCCCTTCCCTCTTTCCACTCCTCTCTGTTCGTAGCTTTAACGGGCCAATCCTCCATATAAGTGTCCAGCTCATCCCGAAGTACAAATAGTATGTATTTGTATTTCATACAGTAGTATGAAATACAAATATTCATAAATAATTTAAGCAGCAGTGCCGTTAACAGATTGAATATATAATATTGTATAACAATAAATAGTATTAATTATACAAAAGTACCATATAGCAAACAACGGGTTTAATTTAAGTAATGACACAAAAATTTGTTGTTTTCTATTGTCCGACAAGGAATTCCGTTCTAAATCTCTGAAGATCAGTCTGATTATGAGAATATTTATGTGGGACCAATCGAAGAGTGTAAGTATACTCTTTATAAAAAAAGAATAACCAAAACCAGCCCACCACTGACGGTTATAAAAACAAACTTTTTAAAATATTCATAAAGCCACACACAGACCTAGCTATAATATATATTAATATAAGTTATAGCTAGGCATATTACGATATATTTTCTATACTAATTTTTGAGCAACCGCACACGCAGATATGATATACATTTCTGTGACGTCAGCACAATATATTGCATATTCATATCAAAAATGGTACAGTGTGTTTCATAAGAACGTGACCGGCAAAAAAAATATTTTTTTAGTGATTTTTGCAAAACAAAAAATACCAACAGGTAGCCCTACATTTTGCCTAAGATGCTAATGAAACACAATATAAGGTTTTGCGTTCGTTTCGTTCAGAGCGCAAGTTTCCCGAGATGAGTACCGCGTATCCTTCCAGTTTCGATGCAGTGTTTCTTTGTATGCATACCCCTTTGGTCCTACAACCTAAAATGTCGCGTGATCGGGCTGCAATGTATTTGAAGAAATCTAAGACGTTCCTAATCAAGTTGGTCAACCGATATTTAGAAGCTTAACACGCCGATAACTTACCAGAACGAGGTGAAACGTGGAGGACGACACTCATCAAGAAAAAACGGATTCCGCAACTGTTTTAAAAAAATCTACGTCTATTTTTGCGATCTGCACATGAAGAATTAATGAAAAAAGAATAAACTATATCTCTAGCTATAATTATAAGATGTTTAAATGAGATCAAGCTGAAATACCGAAGCATAGTGAAGAAACCGCTCCTTTCAGAAAAGCACGTGGAAAAAATGATGGCCTGGGCGCGACACAACAAAGACCATGACTGGACCAAGATTATATTTTCAGACGAAGCTTTATTTTGGGCAAGTAATATCTTACCTCGTGTTTGGTCTACTAGTGATACCAAACTTGTCGAACGTACTGTCAAACACCCAATAAAGGTGCATTTTTGAAGATGCTACTCAAAAAGGAGATTTGGCAATTTGTGGTTGTTTACTGACTCTCCGAATGCTTTGAAGATAAACCTAATATACCTAAAAGCATCTTTGCTCTCTGCCAAAAGGCTGTTTCCAAGGCCAAATGAATAATGACTATTATAAGATGACAACGACCCCAAACACTGATGAAGTCTGGGCACCGCCTAGAACCAAGAAAATGGCACGCAGGTCTTGGACTGTCCCTCACAATCGCCCAAAGCAAACCCAATTAAAAACATTTGGGCGTTAATGTAGCTTAAACTTCAAAGGAAAAAACCGCCTTACCCCCGCCTTACCCCCGCCGAGCTTACTCGCAATATAAACTTCATATGAAGGTCATCATCCCCTGATTACACTAAAAAATTAGTCAAAAATAATCATTGAAGAAGCTAGGCCAAAATTAATAACAGAGAAGACTGGACAAATTATTTATAATAAAGCATCTAAGTACACATGATGAACTACGTGTTTAATTATTTATCAAGCCAAAGACTTAATTTTTTTTATTAATTTTGCCGGTCACGCTCTTGTGTTACATAGTGTATATAGCAAACTCTAGGAGTCTAGGCGGACCATCAATGAAAAGAAGGCCAAATATATATTTTAGTATGGTACCTATATTTATATTAGGTATAGGTAGGTGTGTGACGGGCTTTATAATTGAAAAAATGGACTGACTAATGGCTTAACACAGCCCTTAGTCTAAAAACTCGATTTATATCCGTTACGAAATGATTTCCGGGAAAAAAACCCGCCTACGGGTCACGGGTAACTAAGCTTGATTAGATTATAGGTGTATATTATTTTAGCAAAATAGTAAGATCAATGACGTTTATAATTATACAATAAATAAGAAGTTTTATTTACATAGGTGCAAAACAAACTCAACTTTCACGAAATTACACGTTTCATTCTAAAATTTAGGCAATTAATCTGAAAAGTTCGGAACGTTCTCCGAATTGTAAATATGTTTTGAGTTCGTGCGTTATCATTATCAGACATCGACAAAGAGAAACAGGGGGAAGTCAAAGACTTTGTAACGAATGTGCACCAAATTAAGCGAATTTGTACCACGATTAGAAGAATACGTCTCTTTTTATTCTTGTAAAAACGTGGGCGGTCGACTCCGACCTCGTGATTGTAACATTTTCTTTTTGCTTGCCAACCTGAATTAATTTAGAGTCGAGTACATCCCTAAATTGGGGTTTGCTAGGAGCGGTACAAGTACAAAATTAATTTACACTGACTTTAGCTATGTACCTAGTTGTAGGTATACTAGCGGGTTATAATAATGAAGGATTTAATAAAAATTATTGAAAATATCTTATTACCTATAATATTTATCTAAATGATATTATTGTATGTATGTAATTTGTAAATGAATCCTTTGAAATAATTAAATAGATGGGAAAACCACCTACTTATAGTTTGAATGCATGCAAAGCCAATAGGAACTAAAATACGAACTGTAAGTGTGTAGATAACTGCATTCGATGTAGGTAAGCTCATACGTTCTCTTATCATATTGATTGACATTTAATAAAATATATTTTTTACAAATGTGTAACTGTACTGTACTGTACTGTATTTTTATTTTTAAAAAAATGCAGATAAAAATTATGCTATGATATTTACCTGAGTTTCTGATGTGATATCAAGCTGCAGAGTGTGTAATCTACCGGAGCAATCTTCTTTGAGCATGTCGGCATCTATGTTTCCAGCTTTACTTTGGAAACCGGCAAAAACATGATAGCCGAGGTCGTCTAAACGTCTAGCGAGGGCATTCCCCAGCACGTTGTCACAGCCTGTTATCAAAACTGCTTTTCCAGCAGCAGTCACCTGTTACAATAAACATAAACTACTTATAATAATCCTAAATGCTATGTTATTTCATTAATTGAATAAAGCAAATGTTAATTCAAATAAGGAGACCGCTTGTTCTAGATTAAAATACATAAAATCAAAGGTCACGCCATAAGTCTCGCCTTTCATATACCTACAGTTAGAGTTATCGGTATTCCAAGAACCCTTATAATCACGCTAGTATTGTTTCTATGCCTTAAATAATTATATCTCATCAGGGTAAGAACGTTTTGCTATATCAGATATAATGGGCGGGCGACGAAATTAAGTTTTCCTCGAAAATAGATGGCGACAGCTTGATTGATGTCTGTTATAATAATAACAACTGAAGTGAATATTTTATTCAAGCATAGGTAGGTATGCGTGACGCAGTGACGTTCGAGGTTAACTATTTCAGGGTTGCTTGATCGTTAATTCTTAATCTTGTAGTCCTCTCACTGTTTAAAGTCACGCACCAATCACATATTGTGTTTACATACATTTGGTTATGAGCTTTGTGTCATTACATGCTTAAAAAATAAAAACGAGGAAAACATTATGAATTTTGACGCAGACTAGTTCGATGTTACCGCATATCGACACAACAGTAGTTGGACAGAACACTGCACTGCTTTGACCGAACTAGTATGACTTAACACTGCTTCTTCGACAGAACATTACTTTTACAGAATACTTTATTACCGAGTAAGAGATGCCCCAAATAGGCAACTATTATGTCGAAGTGTTCTGTTGGATTGTAGTATCGCGTTTATGAAGCATTGATCTAGTATGCTTCAAAGTTCAGAATGAAAGTGTATGTGAAGGTTTACCGTAAGTACAAACATATTAAATTAGAATCAGAATCATTTATTTGTGTAGGTAAACATGAGTACGTACAACATTGTTAGAATCGAACATTAAGAGAATTGGGCACGAAAATAAAATAATGTTTGTTTTTGTTTACTAATTAGTAATTATAACCCTAAAACGAATGGTACTAAAATGTCAGATATTGTTTCAGTAGACATATTGCTTTCTTTTATCCATCCTTCCTTATGTTATCTATTAGTGCGAAAGTATGAAAAGTTTACAATGTGTAATCAACACTTTCTAATTTTATAACTTTTCATAAAAATATTTGGAGTTAGTAAGAGAACACCATGAATATTTTATTTAGTAGTGTATATTCAGTAAAAACACGACCATTAACCTATTTTAAATCGGACTTTCGAATGGATTGATGACGCAAGTATGGAGGCTGGCACAATGGTACAATTGTTGCAATCTCCTTGGCAATTTATAATGCGACACATTCACACTGACATTTAGGGGTAATGTTACACAATATCTTGGATATTTATTTTACAAGGTAAACTAAACATGTGTTTTATACCATGATATTTTTCCCTTTTAAATTGAACTAGGAATTTTAAAGTGATAATTTTATTTATGGTAAAACCAAAGAAAATGAATCAAATGACATTAATAATGTCGTTGATTAAATCCGAACCAAAGACATTCAAATTATTGATCCATGTAATTATCTCCAACAATAGGTATTAGATATAGGTACCTATTGATGAGAGATAATTACATGGCACATGAATATCAATAACATATTATTTGTTTACTACTATTAGATATTAGGTCATTAAAATTAATGGCTAGCTTTTAGAATGTCACCTTCGTACATTCTAACAAATATCTTTCACAGTCAGTTTAAATCAGTTTGTTTAATTTACACAATTTATAACCGTTTATAATTATAATAGTTACGTACTTAAATATCTAACTAATTCTTGGTTTTGTCATTAATAGCTAAGCTAGCCCATTTTGATATTTTTATATAAAATCAGATTTAGATGCTTTGATTTATCTAACTGTAGCCCCGTAAGAAAGTATAGATATGTTTATTTACCAAACAAAATAAAAAAAATAAAATTATGAGTTTTGAGACAAGGATTGCCTATGGCCACCTCAAAAGACATTTTTTTTGCTGTATCAAAGTAATGTACTTTTAACCTAACCTTCTCTTTAATTTTCTTCTCTAATAGAAATCTTACATTCTGAAATAAAAAAATGCAGCAATACAAATACAATAAGCCTTAATATAAGATATCCCCAACATTTTCCCATTTTTAACGATTCAGGCAGTAGTGATGGAGATCCCAGCAGTTTCTAAACTCACCCTATTTAAGCAAATTTTCCATATACAACCTCTCTCAGATACTTACATTCGAAGGTATTTAGAAATGTTTATCCATTTTAGAGGAGGTTGATTTATGTTACTTTCTTCTTTTTCAATTGAACGTGAAGCTTTCCAATTACAGTGAAATATGTTTTATGTTTCTGTATTTGAATGTTTCAATTATCCGGCTCTTCTTATTAACTAGTTGAGTTGACTTTTACTCCTACAAAAATTGAGTTATTGTATCCTCCTCAAGAGAGTCTGCGACCTGATTCAATATGCTCGGCTCGGCTCAGGTAATCTTCTAAATGTTCATTCGTAAAAAACGAGGCAAAGGCGTATTCTCATGGGACTTTGATACCGCTTCCCACATTAACGATTTGTTAGACAAGATTTTTTGTTTTGGGTTTCGTTACATTTTTAAACATCAATGACTTTAAATAATAAAATCAATAGGAGTATAAAAATAACTTAAGTAGTATAAGTTATTCCTGCCTATTTTGTAAAAGAAAAACTTACCAACACTTTGCTAGACTTAAGAATTGCAGGGCGTCATAATGTACATAATTGGTTGCTACTATAGCGAGTAAAAAAGTAGTAAGAATATTGCATAGACGATCCAATTAGTTGACTCACTTATTAAATATTTTTAAACGGTTTTATTTAGCTTGACCTGTTTATTATTTGGTTCAAATTTAGTAATCGATATTTCACCCCCTTCCTGTTGAGAGATTGATCTGATATTTGGTACAAAGCTTTAGTTCTGATGACAAAACCGTTTTACGTAAAAAAAAAGTACTTATATTATTATTAGTCAAGTTTTTTTAATAGTCTGTAAACATAAAATAGGTATCCGTTTATCTATAAACGGTTTGTGCTAATTAGCCAAATAACTTTTAAAAAAGCAGGAGTATGGTAAACAAAAGATCCACAATATCATATTTACTAAGTACCAAATTTTACTTTAATAGGTAATTACCAATAATTATTGGTTTACCTATGTTCGATTAAATTTAATTGCTTACTATCATTTAGCTATCAAAGAAGATTAATCAACGGAAATAGAAACTCTAATTGAATATTCATGGAGAAGAATGAGCCCTAGTTGCTTTGACCGTAGTGTAGTCATTAAATAAGTTTTGCTAAAGATATCGCTTCACCGAATAATTCCTTTCCACGCGCCTATCTAAATAATTTTATTGTTAGACTATTTACCGGTGTGGACGGAAACGATGTAATCGTTATCCGTCTCAACTGTGTTGACGACTTCAGGTAAAAGTTCCTCGACCTCGGTATTTTAAGCATTTCTATTTTGGACACAACTGAACATCAGTATTGCTATATTTTCCATTAGAATATTCTCAAACTACGTTGTATACTGAAGGTCATAGACGTTTCCATTTGAAGTAGGTCGTGGCGAGTGGCAACACATTTCGTGAACTATTATTACCAACAGTGCACAAATGCGTGTTTCTAGCTCTCCTCGGGTATTGGTGACGCACGAGCTACGTTTAGGTAATCTGTACCCACTTAAGGTTGTTTTGGCATTTAATCTTTATCTAGTGGGAGTTGTTCTACGATTTAGATGGCAACAAAAGGCGCAGTGTGGGTGTTAACGACTTTCTTACTGAGAATTTCTTTAATCCTCAGCTTTGTGAATTTCAATTTACTTTGAACAGATTATAAAAGGTTAGATACAGTCTGTCCAAGTATGTTTTATTCTTGAGCGACTAATAAAATTTTGCTCTTGTTCTACTCGTATTCCAATGAGAGCTATCACGAAGCAATTGCTACGTGAGAGCTACCGACCAGATGTTTTTTTGGCCTGACCAAAATTTTACGTAACTCACGGAAAATCTTTCCCGAATGGCTCATTATGCAATACGAGTAGCTAAAACTAGACAAATATTTTTGGTTTGCTCTTGTTGACGAACAAACTCATAAGTATTTATCAACTCTTAAACCCTACCCTGTGGTATTTTGCGATTGACAAATTGTATTTTCGTAAATAATTTTGCGATAACGAAAAACAAATTGGCGCTATTTTATGTAAAATCTCATAATAAATTGTACTTAACTTTTTTGTCTTTGCCTATTTATAAATATCTATTCTAATATTTTACAGATTATAAGTTTGTTTACATCTTTACAGACAGGAAAGATTTTAGAGCTGACAAATTAGTATATTTGCGTGATATCAACAAGAATTTGTGTCACCATGTCTAATCCTAACAGATCCTGACTTAAGTTTACAAGGATAAAAATAAGGACTAATTTAACAGCTATGATCTTTTTATGGTGTATAAATTAGAAAGAGATATAGTATTAGTGCGATAAACAGAACAAATGAATTAAGATCCTACATATGACAATTGACAACATGACTGATACAGGATAAAAATGTACTCTTTTTATAATGATGTGATCTCTTAAAACGTACGCAATAATCTGTTAATAAGGATTTGTAGTTATTAATTTTATATTAATATAATTAGAAAACGAAATACAATATACCATATACGACAAACTTTGCTTATCTAAAACTTGGCTTTCTAGTTTTCTACTGAGTAAACGGTACGCAAGTGAACATACAGAATAACGAGTGACAGGCACGCTTGTAGCACTGCTCAGTACAAAGTTACACTAAATATAATACGCATAAATTGTTAAAATTATAATCTACTTACCTGTAAGTTATGGTAGAACCAAAGAGAGCCAGTGACAGAAATGGAGAACCAGAGAAACAGTGTGAAGACAGACACGGAGCTCAAGTGCAAGGCATTCAACACCGTCGACAATACCACGGCTAGCGCGTGGCACAGCACTATTGGAAGCGCACACCGGTCGATTATGTCCCATGGAACCTCCTACAAACAAGAACACGTTACTGTATTTCTTTACGAATAGTTGTAAATAAAAATAAATTGGCGTTTCAATAGGTTAAACTCTCCTACTCGTCCTGCTGCTGCTACCTAATTAAAATTTGATATCACCTAACAGACAAGTTTAAAAATAACACAACATGTCAAAAAACTTACGATCAGTTGCATAATGCCAAACTTTTAACCTTTCTAAAATTCTAGAGGGGGTTATTGTTATCCTCTTCCTGCAAAATGGGATACGTATGGAGTGACCATTCTTTGACTTCGACATTTAAACACTTGACGTCATTTGTTCAAAGTACCGTCTTTGTCTAGCAAAGTATAGTTCAGACCCTTTTACTCTGTAATTATTAGAATATTTAAATAATGTTTTCACAATTTGTTTTTTTTTTAAGATTTACTGTTAGAACAGTAAATAGCCTTAGCTACCTTCGTCAGCTCGGTTAAGTCATTCTCTCAAATATTCTATATCCTTTTCTAGGCTACGTCTTTGTCAATTTAATTTCGATCAATTTCATTTCATCGTCAGCTAAGCTCCTTTCTTCATAGCCTAAGAAATATTACCTACGGGAAAATTTTAAGATAGTAATTTACATAGAAAGATCAATGAAAAGGCCGCGGCCGGCCATGCCGCAAAATATATTTTGACCAATGTGTACTTTCACGTGAGATTTCATAACTTTTTGCGAGTTTTGATTATATTTTTACATGAAATGTTTTTTGTGGGATCTATTAGGTATATTTGTTTCATGTTTTTTTTTTCCAAAGGTAGTTCAAAATAATCGCTTATGTTTGTGGAGCTTTATTATTGTTGAGAGCTATAAAGTGACAATATTTGTTTGCGTTCTCGCGTCAGTGATTGTGTTTATGATTCGTGTTCATGCACTAAAAATGGAATAAATGAAAATTCACATACACATCTACGCCGCGGGTAGTAGTTTCGGTTAAAATAGAATATTTTATAATGTTTTATTGCCTATTTGGCATCTGAGCGTCCTGTGAACTCATTAAATTTACCCATTTGATCATACCTACATGTAGCTAATATTTCGTTGCTGATCTATTGCCGTTAAAAATAAAATCCACTGTGACGCGAAATGAAATTATGTAGTGTGAAAGTATAATAATCTAACCGCATTTTCCGGAAATCCTATTATTTTTAATATTATTAAAAAAAAATATCCGGCTTTAAAAATATGCGAAACAATTTACATAACGGTCTTAGTATTAGAACTCAAGTAGTACATATCTACCAACTTATCAACTTTAATATTGATCAAATACGAATTAATTACGTTATTAATAAGTGAAGTTTTACTAACATAGGCTTAAGTTTATATACTAACACAAACTGTATTATAATTATATACATATATGTTAGTTTGTAAGGTAAGTATCTATTATTAATAGGAACATTGTTATTTAATAAACAATAGCAAGAATATCAGTAATGGTATTTATGATAATGTTGCCTGAATTAAAATGTAATTACGAAGGCGACAGTCGAAGGTGTAATTACGACGACACACTATGTCAACAGCGACAAGCATACATTATTTTAATCATCAGCTACACCTCGAGCTTACGAAAATAAAAATAATTTTAGTCTCGTCTCTTACTCAACATCAATTTATAAAAATCATTAAAATGTTCTTGGAAGCCTTTTGATGATTCAGATGAAAATATGTTGGAATATTTTATATAGAATTAATTTATTATTGTCGTAATTAAAAATTGTGAAATATTAGAACTAAAAACATTTTTATTTCATTCATTTAAAGGTGAGACAGGCGACAGGTGTTAATCTGACAATTTGTTTATTTGTTTTCAAACTTGTCACACTACAGATAAATCGATTTGTCACGACAAATTTACATAAATTTCTGTTGAATAAAAATTATGCCTTGACGACAAGTGACAATTTGTCGAAGAAAACTTGTCAATATTTGCCTTATTGAACATTCACTATCACACTCGTAAGAAATGGACATATTTGGTTGAATTGTTGTAATTTTTCAACAGGCAACCACACTCAATGTCAAGTCAGTTACGGCATTTTAATATTATTACAAAGTATAGTTAAGAAATGATGTTTACGTCGACGGATTGAAGTGGTAGTGATGACAAATATTAGTACAAACTCTACGGCGCCGTCGTCGTCGTACATTTAAGAAACGATTTTTATACAATGATACAACATTCATAGAAAGGTTTTGGGTATGTTCAACTTACTAAAGCCAAAACACTACAATTATGTCGAGAACCATGACAAATAAGTCAATATAAATTTTTACAGTATAGAGTATGTTAACAATGGTAAACCTTTATTAAACATATTCGACTATTTTGATAACTTTTTCCTGTCCTAATCGTACATAAGTATTTTATTTATTAAACAGCATTTCTATTTTCAACTCGATTTACTTATTTGCCAAAATCTAATAAATTGAGTTATGTACATAAATAATAAAGAAAACAGACACAGACATAATAGCAATTATCCATAAAATATAATGTCATTTGAAAATATATATCTAGTAGGTATGATTTGAATATAATAAATAATTAATTTACACATTTTTAGGGTTCCGAAACAAAATGGCAAAAACGGAACCTTTACAGTTTTGTCATTTCCGTTTGTATGTGTCCGTCTCACACAGCCTCTTTTTTAAATGAAAATACGACAGAAATAAAATGGAAACTTGCATCCCGATCATTGCCGTAACATGGTGGACGCACACATGTCGCGTCCGGAAGGCAGAGTATTTCGTTGCATCAAAATTTATAGGTACATTTTCGAATTACGGATACAGTGCTTCAGGCGCTATTTTAACTACTACTGTTTTGTCACGGTTTCGATTGGGACAAATATAGTGGTTTTTATGCGATTGTGTTTTTTTATTTCTGATATGTATTTTATATGAAGAATTGATGTGATTAAAGAAAACGTCCAGGCTAGGATTAACGGACATGAAATAAATGGTAACACCTATGGAATGTTAAGGTTGATGTAAAAAAAAGCATTAATATTGATTAAACATTCCCGCTTTTAGGACCATCGTAAAATTTTAGTTCATTGACCGTAATGTTAATAAAATCATCTAGAATATTATCTCGAAAGTTGTTATGGTACCTATAATGTTTGTATCCTTCGTAATTTAATTTTAAATCAAAACCTAAATATTGTATGAATTGTTAATCATGGAGTAATCGGCGAATAAACTTAAAAATAAAAACATAATTCGCATCGAATTGACAACCTCCTCCTTTTTTGGAAGTCGGTTAATCAGTCAGCCCGCCTACCGCTGATAGATACCAAAATTACATATAGGCGGGCAAAAAGGAGAATAATATAGAACATTAAAATATTCTGAGCATATAGTTAATGAGGTATTTACCTGTGACGTCGACTGTGAGCCTTTGATGAGTGAGCCACGCCGCGCCGAAGGTCGACGGTGCATGGACGGCGCCGTGATGGATGCGCGCCGGGTGACATCTCCGGCGACCATGGTTACAGGATCAGCTCACAAGTTACACTGCATTGATAACATTTCATTTATGAAAAAAGTACCCAAACAGTTACTCCTCCTTCACACTACTATAGTCCTCTTGACATTATAGTGCACAAGTGTGTGCGGAAACACAGGTGCACTCTATTCCCTAACAAGTCACAATCCGATGGAGCGGTGAAACTTAATACCCCAATATTTAAGGATATCGTCTTAAATAACTTTCAAACCATTCGAGATTTATCAATAAAATCTAAGACCTCTGTAAACACTTTAATAAAATCAGCAGTTTATGAGTTGAAAGTTCGTTTTGTGCAGACAGTACCAGAAATCGTTTTAGTTTACTCGATAATGTGCTAACAGAAAAGTACGGTAATACTTCTAATTATTTTTTGTCTCGAGGTCAATAGTCTTCACAAAACGTCATCATTAGCTAATGTCGATACAGTGTTTCGTAGCAATTCGCCCTTTTAATTGTCGTTCAATTTACCTAAAAGCTTTCAACGTCTGTTATTCTAGAAGAATTCGTAAATGTAAATCAATAAACGAAGGTGTGTCTGAGAGCAGCCCCGGTGCGATGTCATAAATAGAAAGTGCAGCCGATGTAAATGTCGCGAATCTTTGTGGAGTGCGTTGCGACCGGCCGGGGCCGCCAGACACGCGTTTATTTTTAAGCGAACGGTCACTTTGGTGACCTAAAAGGTGCCTGTGTCATATTTATATGATTTTCAGGGTTCCGTAGTGAAACCAGGAACCCGTCCGTTCCAGGACCAGAACTAGGAACCAGGATATTGATTTGTCTGAGCCATTTTACTAGCAGATCAATCAATGCTAGAAAGCTTAAATTCGGCAAGAATCTACCTATTTATTAGGCTATATATAATAACTTTGTTATTAAAAAAATTTAAATATATAAAAAATATATTTTGAGGGGCCTCCTATACCTACATGTGAAGTAGGAATCATATTTTTTTCAGGTATTATAAACTATTATGGGTATAGGTATGGGTAAAAAACTGGCTTTTAGGATTAAGAAAATTGTGTTTATATACTTTTGGGTTTATTACTTTTATTCAAATGTGCAAAAAATATCTAAGGACTCCATTTCCGAAGTTTGCGGGCAAAAAATTTTGTAATAATTTTCAATAAATAGTAGATTTAATATACTTTCTATGAAAACTAAAATGAAGGTTTAGTCATTTACATTATTCGTGAATAAAATATTTTAAACACTAAAATTTGTATTTATACCATACTCCGTAACTGAGT
This sequence comes from Protodeltote pygarga, assembly GCA_936450705.2. NCBI lineage: Eukaryota > Metazoa > Arthropoda > Insecta > Lepidoptera > Noctuidae > Protodeltote > Protodeltote pygarga. The sequence goes on along the minus strand of OW388257.2, from coordinate 8,770,741 downwards.
ATACGAAATGCTATCAATTGATTAAAATTCCATTATAATAGGTACCATACGCCACCATTTGTATGTGAGTCGGACTCCCACTTGCCCGGTTTTTAATAATAGCGCGGGTGCGATTAATTTACATTCTGAACAAGATATAAATGCAATTTACATGATTGTGTTGTTTGTTTACTACGCCTATAGCTGTACTGTACGTTTTATTTGTATATGTATATGAGAATTTTCATTATATTGAATTTCAGATACGCTAAACCGTAGCAATAACGAATATCAAAGGTAATCCGCAAATATTTCTGCCATAACTCTTCAAGTTTTCTTCAGTGTTTTCTAGTTGAAAATGATGTCAATAGTTTTTCATGGCTTTAATGAACTTATGAATTACTGTTATAGGTAAGTACTGCGCATTTTTACTTATATTGAGCGTAGATAGGCATTGATAGGTGAAATTTTTTTTGAAATGTAATTATGCATACCTATAGCATAATTACATTTAAAAAAAAAATTTCACCACACTTACTCGTAAATATGGCTGCTGTAGGTAGAGCTGAAGGTAAACCTAAAATGTGACCCTAGTGCGTAATAGTTTTTTCTATAAATCCATACCATAAAAGAAAATTTAAACGAAGCGTTTTAATACCTGCTTGACAAAAAAAACATGAAATTTTGACAACTTATTTATAAAGTAAAATTGATATTTTAATGCTCCAAAAATACGGGCAATATTATTAATTTTTTTTTTCATTTTTTAGACCGACTTTTGTTAGGTAAATAATTATAAAGTATTAATATTTTAATAAAAATATTTTTATTATGTTGCTGGCTGGCAGGCCTTTCAATTTTTTTTCGAAATATTTTTTTGTATCATGTCAACATTAAAAAAATGTAAGCATAAGTTAAGCAGTAGCTATCTGCGGTACGAACCGATCATTTTGTTTATTATTTACAAATATTATGTGTTATTTTGTTGTTTATTTCCTCACAAGTATGATGAAAAACATTGTATGTCACACAATGTGGGTGGTATAACCATTATTAACGTTGGGCCCTTATAGCCCTCGCGTGCGGCTCAGCCTCTGAATGTCCTGTCCCGCGATATTAATTTTCAACATTTCAAAATTGATACGACCCTAAAACAAAAATACAATTTCTTTGGTTTCCTAACCCGAATTTAAATATTGATATTTTTTTTATTTGAGAAAAAAAAACAAAAAACATGTGATGACGTCACTTGTACGGTGAAATGAGATATAATAGCTTAGACCTTTGCATAAACAACCAATGTTTTATATGAAAAGATTAATAACAAGACGAGTGATATCATTTAAAACAGTGACAGTGGCTGAAAAATACGGATCGTTGCCTTACCACTTTTGTAACACAATGCAATTAATGAATTACAACTAAAAACCGGCAAGTGCAAGTCACACTCACGCACAAAGAGTACCGTATTATAATAAAATAGAATTTTAATCAATGAATTGCATTTTGTATGAAAAGTTAAGGAGTAAGGCACAAATATAAATTTTACAGTTTTTTTTTCACAAAAAGTGTAAATATATGAAACAAATTTTAATTTGCCTTAAAGTACCTATAACAAGCTTGCTATTTTTAAAAATTTAATATTTGGTTCGCAGACTTTGGAAATAAAGGGTAAAAAATTCTTAAATTTTTTTCTAAAAATATCCGCTAGCCCCTTTATTTTAAGAACTTTCTTCAAGGATTAAGATCCTTGAAGAAAGTTCTTTGAAACGATTTCCATATTTAGTTTATACTATTTTCAAACAATTGCCACGTGTAGACGAGGTCCCCTAAAATATATTTTTTATTTTGTAACTTTGTTGGCGTTATTCATATATATTATATTCATTCATCTTGGTAATTCAAATTTCACCTTGGTAGTAAAATGGCTCAGACAGACGAACAGACAAATTCCTGGTTTTACTACGGAACCTTAAAAATCGATATCTAACCGATCAAAAATATTGGCAAACGTTCAAAACATAAATATTTATCTTGAACGGATATCAAATCTTGCACCGAATTTGAGAACTATTTTAGGTTGAAAAAATTAACCATACACAAAAACAGACTTTGTATGATGTAATATTATTCATTATACTTGCTCGTAAAAGCGAAAAGAATATCTAAGTACCGTAGAAAGTAATAGATTTTTTTTAAACACTTATCGTAAAATATACAAGTTTAAGCAAAGAGTTAGAATATTCGACAAAAATAACATTGACTGTTGTTATAAATCTAAGAAAGAAAATTTTAATGGTTAAAAAACCGAACAATATCATTCGATTTTTATTTAAACATTTATTAGATCGAATATTGATAGTAAATTATACAGAATTGAAATAATAAATCAAATATAATATAAATATTTTATACACTATAGCCGGCTGGCAGGCTGAATGAGCAACATGTGTTAAAAAACGATTCTTACGCATGTGCAGTAGGTATGCGCGGTACGAACGAATCCGCCATTTTGTTTGTTTTAAATTGTACGTTGTTTTGTTGTTCAGTTCCTTGCAAGTAGGTACGATGAAAAACAAGTAAGTTCTAAGTTACCCGGGCGGTACGACAATTACTAACGTCAGGCCATTATAACCCTCACCTGTGGCTCGGGCTTCGAATGTCACCTATAATACAATTTAGGTACCTACTATTTTCTATCTAATAATTATATACCTATGACAGTAAAGGCGTTTTTATTGAAACTGTTTTTTTCAGACTTCTTAACAAAATTCTTTTAACAAATACGCACATTGTTTCTCTTAGAAGAGTTTTATAAAAGGAAGTCAACTAAGGAGCTTTGTTTATTGTTTCAATTCGGTTTCTGGGAACTCTTTGTTAACGTCCTCAACGTCTTTCATGGCTTTATTGCCACATTCTTTTTTATTTTCTACACAATTTGTGTTAAAAAACGTGCCTAAGAAACAAACTTATATTATGTTTAGTGTTAGCTTAAGATTTATTTTATGTAAGATTTTTACATTTTCTTTAAGAAACAATTCTCAACTCACAATTCACTTTCACAATCACCTACAATTAAAAATTGCAAATAATAATGATGACAAAAATGAATAGCTACTCGTATCACATTCACATTCGAATTTTCAAATTCGAATTCACATAAGAAGAAAACAAACACAAGAAAAAAATATATGTTATAAAAGTCGGTCAACCTATTTATTTTATTTATTTATTTTTTAAATTACTGCCACATCACATACATTAAAGTTATTGCATATTAAAATTAAATAGTCAATTTGTAATGTATATAACTAATGTATATGACAATTATGGCATACATAACACTATAAAATAGCAATTTAAAGTTTAGTACGACGATTTATCAAAATACAATTGAGAATAACAACGTAGGTAAGTAAATTAAATATATTATCAAAAAGTGATTATTTCTATCCAAGACGAGCCCTCAAGCTGCATGCGAAAGAAACTCGGTATGGAGTTTATCGTGAAACACGTCCAAATCTGGTACATGGATGGTTAAAGTGTGAACCTAGGAACTTTCTAATTTTTAAATACACCTTAAGAACATCCCAAAAATTTAAATCACTTTAACATTTTTCCAACACACAAAAACGCTTTTGTTGAAAATTGGACAAATCACAGGTATAGGATCACGTACATGTAATGAAACTACGGAATGAACGCAAAGGTGTTACCGTGTGTACGGTTCGGCGCGAGCGCATACGATTCGGGCGGAGTTTAGGCGGGCGGCGCAGAGCGTGCGCGATCTCTCACTGTAGGCTGACGAGCTCGCCGCGGAGGCGCATACACGCATGCGCCAAAATTAAACATGCGCATTATTATTTATTACAACATTTTCGCCTAGATTGTAAAATCATATACCTACTCACTGGAGCATTTGGAATGTTCTTTGGCAAAACATTGAACTGAATGCTCTCCGGTCAGATATTTTTACGTTTATGAACGAAGGAGAAACTTGTATACCAACACAAAAGACAAAGTGTAAAATACCCAATGTTACCGAAATCGTTCATTGAATACCAAATTCAGGAATTTTATAGAATCTCTGGAAAATACATTAGGTATTTATTAATTATGTACAATACAAAGCTGCTTAATTATGGTCTGAAAGTACTTTTTTCCAAAGTTCAATAAATAAATGAAGAATGTGATATTATTGATGAGTGTGTGGTGTTTGCTTTTAGTATGACCGCTGACTGGTAATTCAGAGGTCTCAAGTTCGAACCTAATGGACGCGCATTGGGTTCGAACTTGAGACCTCTGAATCCTCTGATTTTTTGTAAGTCTTCTTCTTCATTTTATAAAAAATATATAATCGGTATGTTATGTCCTTAATATTCAGTTTTTACATTTCCTAATATTTATCCCAAACTAATTTTCTAGGAATTAACGTATTGCCTATTTATAATGACTGATTTGTATGTAACATTTCAGTTATTAAAAATAGACTAACATTCAATGTTTTTGAATGTTATTTTGAGTCTTTGGAATTCCAAAACATTTACGAATATGTGAATGTTGATTTGAGAAAGTAAATTAACCTTCAAATGTTTGTTTGTTGATGTAAATTGTGACCTTATAATATAAATGGAACAGCTATCAAAATAGAGACACAAAGTCATTCAACTATCGTAAATTAAATGTAATTCAGGATTCATTATTTGAAGTATTAAATTACCCGATTAGTATTCTTATTAGAGTAGGTAGGTTAGGTTATGTGAACTCTCCTATGATCTGTCCACGCTGCTACTATCAGTACCGTGTCGTCATGCATGCGTTAAATGTTAGCTGGTTATTATTACCTGCAGTGCGTTCACTGAAAATGTTAATTAAACTATCATCAGAAATACTCGAAAGGAAAAAATAATTAAAAGTTAATTCACATCTAATGGTAATAGTAGGAGAGACGAAGGCACAATAACTTAAAAATATCGTGAAAATTCACATAAAATATTTTTTAATAAGTGGAGCTTATTGATTTTTTTCGAGATTTTGTTATAAACATGTATAATATAATATAACATAGACTCACACCTGTATTCCCCAGAGGGGGTAGGCAGAGAACACCTCTGCCTACTCACGTGCACTACACCCACGTTTCGCCGGCTAAGCCCCATTTAATGGGGGGCGAGCCTATTGCCATTAACCAGGCATAAATTTAGACTCCGTGCTACTACTGAGAATTTCCTAATGGAAACACCCAAGTACCTCGCGCTCAGTAGACCAACGAGGCAGTCATGAAAAAATATGTTAAGTTAAAAACAATCTTATTTCAGAAAAAGTCTTATATTACTAAACCAATGAGTGCTTGGGTCATAAAAAATATATTATTATTCAAGTTTTTCTGATAATTGCATGATTGATTAACAGCCTAGTGTTCGTGTTTAAACTGTCCGTAGGATTCTGACATGTCTATTGTCTATATATATCGATATTATCTGCCAAGTTCTCACGATGATGTTAAGTAAGTTTTTACTTCCATTGGTGCATTAATTAAAGTTTTGAACCCTTTTATTTTCTTTATTTGTTCTGTGGAAGCTTAGTCACAGTTCATTTACGACTTACACCAAAAAATACATTCACAATTTTTGATAAGTAAGTATCATCTACTTTTTTGTTTAAGAAAAGGTACTCTGTTATGGCTAATTTATGCTTTAAAGAATAAATACTGCCCTACAACAGTACTTTCTCCTGTATCGTTACATTTAATAATTTTCTTTTTTTCCTTTTTATAATATCTATTCATATTAAAACCAAAATTAAGTAATAAACAATTAAAATTAATTTAAATTACAAAATTATCCTCGGTACAATTTACATTAAATGCACAAACACCGAGACCGTAACAAATATTATCATTCTGAGAATCACACAACGACACCCATACGCACCACGACGCCTACGTCATAATAGGCTATATTTATATGGGATAAACGGGATCATAAAATTATACGTGAACGAAGTCGCGGGTGACAGGCTATATGTATAATATTATTGATATGGCTTATACGAAATCAATCAATGAGCTTATGAGAAATTACGTGTATTCAGCATCGTTCTGAATCCTATAATAGGTTTTTTACTAAGCTATTTTTTATTAAATTAATTCAATACATTTTAAGTAGATCTTGTACTATGTACTTTATGTAAATCGTCTTTTTTAATACGAATAAAAATGTAGGTCGGCAAAAAGCATTTAATTATTCTATACTATTTTAATCAATTCGACAACGAAAACTGAAAAAAGGCAATGAGTTTCAAGTCTTCTTTTTTTACTACATAAAGCCTACCTTCAAGAAAAATACGAATTATATTCCATAAAAATGTCGAAATTATAATTTTTAAGTTTTTATTATACTAGTACAATATCAGGTGGGCGTTGGTTAATTCAAAGTAGAATAAACATTGTTCACTCGTTTATAAAATAGGTATAACGGTATAACATACCGTGGTAGACGATGATTCTTATTTTAATTGGTAAGTGGAATTTGTTAATATTTTGTTTTTATATATCTGTACATGGGTGTTTTCAGTTTAAGAAAAATCTAAGAAATACCGATCAAATGGAAATTTATGATACAATTCTATATATATAGAAAAATGTTTATAATCATACCAGCTATGGCAGCTATCCTTATTGCATGCAACATTTCTGAAGCTTATGGACCATTTTTAAATCTATAAGCATACTATAACATCATAACCTGAGCAGAATAAAATATGCCTATTGCCTTTAATCTTATTCTTTCTTTTTATTTCCAAAACACCACAATTTGGTCACAAAAACCTTCAAATTGAGGTTTGAATTTAAACTCTAAGGCAAGTGAGTCTCATCGATGAAGGCAATACTATACACCATGTACAATCAGATGGATTTGTGTTCAACGAATAAGAATAATAAAAAAACAGATACAATATTTGAGAATTGGTAGAATAATGTCTATGTCGGCTCGGCTCCAAAGGTTTGCTCCCAAAATTACGACACTTTATTCTATTATAATTATGTAAAGAACAAGCTTAAAATGAAAATATACGCGGTGGAAGTAATAGCACTTTGAAAAATGAACACAGAAATACTTTTTCTGGATTATTTTAAAAATAAAAATGCCTCATACGTGCGAAACTTATGTCGTACAGTTATTTTATGTGAAACACTCTGAATGTCAACCAATATAACCTGAAAATGCATCGTCTACGTAGTATCACAATATACGGGGGCGTCACCTGCTTTCTACGTTAAAGGGTAAATATATTTACGATACACCTATAAATAATGTTATTATGTTAAGGTTTAATATCAGTAAACATACCTATTAGTTCCAGGCCAGGCTTATTAATTGTCGATAATTTGATTTAAAAATAAACAATAAATCAATAAACTGTCTATAACACGTAGGTACTAGGTACATGGCTGACGTTATTGTTACGCGATCGTTACGTAATTAATTAGTATAATAGCCGTGTTCAATATTGATTGATTGACTATAAAGCATTAAGCATTTATTTATTTCATTCTTTATAAGATCTCATCGATGAGAGTAATTTAGTAAGCCAATTACAAGTCTCAGCATGCAGAATCGAATAAAAATAAAATGACCACAAACATATGAACAAAGTTATAGATAGCTACAAAAGCAGCTTACTAGGTACTATAATTTCATGAAAGATAAAGTAGTTGAATTAGTTAAGACAACCTATAAAAATAAACCAAATTCTGTTTAACTACGTTATTCAATTCTATAGAATCTATTACTGTTCCGAGGCATTGAATCCACATCCAGAGGGTAAAGGAAGCAAAGCCTTAATTTGCATTTGCAATTCAAATGTTACCTACGTTATGCAAGAGTAAGCTTGAGATTCACATCATGCGCGTCGCCGACAATCAGACAATGCTAGTGTGTTCATTTATGTACAATATGTTCTCGTCACAAATTTCACAAAAAAAACCCAATGGGCAACTATTTTAATTACAAAAGTTTAATATTGGCAAGTATCCAATTGTTATCTCATACTTCAGTTTCACCAAAACTGCTTCTAGCTGAAGTGGGAGTAGGTACGTTTTATTTATTTTACTTTCTTTATTCTCAATTGTCAACACGTCTAATAAATTATGAATGTGACAAAATGGAATATATTAGTCTTTATTTATATAAAAAAAATATAATGGAATTCTAAAATCAATCGTTTTTATCTACTAATTTTTGACAACTACTAATATTACTTTTTAAACAATTATGCGACCTTGCCGAATATCTGATAAGAAAAAGTCTAAGAAAGTACCTACTTTAATTCTAATTTAAACACTTTTGCTTACTTACACTAAGAATGCTTACTTATGAGGCTTGGACTAATACGTAGAGAATGTACACGATTACAAAGTGAGTATGACAAATGTCAAATCAAGCATAATAGAGCGTCGCGCCTCGGTCGCGATTATAATAACAAAAATTCTACGACCTATATTCACTAAAACCGTACGAAACACCTTTTTAACGGTGTAATTCTGTTTTAATTATATAACAACAGCAGAACAAATTATTATAAAACAAAATTTAAACCGGGCAGGTATGAGTAATATTAGCTCACAAACGAATATACACACACACTTATTAAAATATATTATCATTTTTAAGATTATTAAAAAGTAATAATCTTAAAAATGAATAATAAATATTTCAGTATCCTCAAAATTGATCTTTTTAAATGATATCTATCGTATATCTAGCGTTTGAAAAGAAACCAAAATTATTTTTTTTATTTCATAACTTTGCTAGCGGTATTTATATACCATACATAAATATTTATGCCAAACATCAGCTTTTTAGTATTCAGCAGACATACAGATGGTTAGACGGAAATGACGAAACAACAAATAGGTAATTTTGTAGTTTTTGCCATTTGGTTCCGGAACCCTAAAAACGCAGGGAAATTATTTTACCGCTCATGGCCGCTACATTATTTTGTTTTAATCTGGCTTTATCTGTTTCTATGTCATGTTGTATTATGAGACTCCACTATGGTAACACCATTCATTATATATTCTAGCGCTCGGTGGTCGACGACGAGCTTCCTGTCATAACTGTGTGGCCTTACTTTAGGTACAGGCCACTACTCATTAGTGTTCTATTCTATTTGCCGTTTAGTTGTGCTGAATGCATAAAGTCCGTGAGTTTATGAGGGGGTAGTTTTTAGAAATCGGTTTTTATGCCAACAGTGAAAAGCTATTTCTTACATAATTCGTATAATGAAATCATAATTATGTAGACTCACTCTACTTTAGTTTTGTTGACAGATACTGTATTAACTGTTTCGTCATTTCTTTTACATGTTCAGGCAATGAAGCTTATTATGTAGGTAATTCATTTTCAGTCATCTTTGTCGTAATTGTTTTCGTTAAAATATACTCCAATAAATATAATATTGATGAAAAGAATAGTTGTAATATAGGCAGGTAATGTACAATGGTTAGTCCCATTTCGGTTCTAGGGATACCTTTCAGCTGATTTCATCAACTGCCTGTTGCTATTGTGCTGCCGGAAACGATCGCTATTGTGGCGACCAGGCGACCGCATCCCCCCTCTCCGCTTCTCCGACTATACGTTCATAAAACGAGGCTAATATTTTTTCTACTTGGACAGCTATCATAAAGTCCCTTTAAACTTTAAAAAAATTCGATGTTTTAAGAATGTTTAGTTACAACGATCTTTGATAACGTAAATAATAATGTCCTTCTCCTGACCGAATTTTGGTCAATCTCATGGGAGATTGACCATCGACGCAGGAGATATTAGTGTTCAAGTGAGTGCATAAACACATGTGCACTCTTTATTCCCTCATTTTCATTGTCCGATGGTAATCCGAAACGATACACTGTTCATAATGTAAGTCTATGAAGTAGGTAATATTTCCTAGGTTTTCATAAATACAACATTGTTCTCGGTGATCAGAATTTATTCATAAGTAATTTTATCTTCAAAAGGTATATATTATTATTATATAAAGGTATAGCTTAACTTTTTGTATTCTGTGCCAATTACGTCATTAAATAATTTATGTTTGTGGGACTTGTTAATTAAGACAAAGAGCTATATTTTCATCAGCGATCTTTAAACAATGCTAATGGTACTGTTGCCAGAAAACGGAATTAGTTTACGATTTCTAAGCATCAATGACTAAATTATAACGATTACGTGGTATCATAACCTTGCCATTGCATTTACCAGAACCAGCCATTACCTGATAGTTACGTAAACACCTATAAATTTACGAGCCGCTAGTCAGTTTGTAATCGTTCGGTGGCATATTTAGATTTATCTTTACGAACTAAACGTTTCATCGTGAACGTTTCACAATCGGTAATATTATTTTCAGTAAGTATGTCGTATAGTGTAGCGGTAGCGGTGAAGTTCGGATCGAACTCGTAGGCGACACACCACGAAACTGTATCCCGCCCGTCCGATTGAAACGTTGCCAGGCGCCGAACCACCAAAATAATTTTCACTCACACTCATCAGCGGGTTACTACACAATATCGAGATTGGATTCCGATCGCTTAGGTCTAGGCATGTTATCTATGAAATGGCTCAATAATAAATACCTGGATGAATAGTGTGTCTAGATATTTTTTACTACTATATATATGAATACTGTAGGTATCTTGTAAGTTCTTGCTACAATAATAAATACCTGTGTAATATAAATAGAATATCTTGTTTATTTACTATTTTTATACATAGATATACCTACATACTTAATTACCTATAACATAACTGATTCGTTGGGTTAGTAGTCGCAAGTGTCAGATATACTTGTGACTATTACTAAACCAACGAGGTCCCGGATTCAAATCTCTTTCATTCTCAAATTCGTAGCTTGAAATTTGCAACTATGCCTGTTATATGACAACAGATGAATTGGGGTTGTAAGAATACCCACATCACACCACGGAAAACACATGCGTGATCTTATATAATAATAGATATTACGTGAATATAAAGTGACACTAAAGTAGTTCATGCATCATACACACATTTTTTTCCATATGGCAATGTCGCAGCTGACGTCGCTTTATTACACCGTAATGTGAGCGTGATATTGCTTACTTTGGATATAAAATATTAGTGTAGTGAATAATAAAGGCGATAAAGCAAGTTTGCGTTGACGCGATACATTTATCTGAATAAAACAAAGCGGCGGCAACCGCGGAAGATATTTACGAGACGTGTTGGCGACATTACGCCAACGAAACTCTGTTCTCGACTTTCTCCCAAGTCTCGATTAACTTGCTGCTAAAGCCGCTCGTCCCCACGAGAAATCTGTCTGTTATTTACCGTTCTGAATGAGACGGCATTTAATTTCACAGGATTTCAAACACGCGTGCTTTGAATTTAATTCTGCAAATGAAATTTTATCTAGTAGTTTGTAAACTACCTCTAAACTAAGAATGTATATAACATAATATGATTATACTATAGATATAATCCTACTACTATTATAAAGGCGAAAGTTTGTAAGTATGGATGTATGGATGTTTGTTACTCTTTCACGTAAAAACTACTGAATGGATTTGAATGAAACTTCACCACAATATAGCTTATACATCAGAATAACACATAGGCTACAATTTATCAACATATCATGCGGGCGAAGCCGCGGGCGGAAGCTAGTAATAACATATAGTCACCGTTGATTGCTGCAATTAGCTGTTTTACAAATTGGATAACAGGCTAGAAGTGGTTGATTGTTGTGGAGGTGGAATTAGACAAGTCAGCTTTTTAAAACGATTCGAAATCTCCAAGCGGTTTATCTAATAAATATTAGCGCTAGTCTACCTGAACTAAAAACGTGTGAATTTATTATTTCCTTTTACTTACTATATTTTTATTTTACCTAGATATATTTTTATCGGCATATCTATTATTATATTTTTTTTTCATTTACTAAATAGCCATTGGTGTGTTTATTGTATAGAAGGTATCATAACAACGTCGTTTGAGTCGTGATAGCCTAGTGGTAGTGACCGTTGACTGGCAAGTCAGAGGTCTCAGGTTGGAACCTCTGACTTTTCGTAAGTTACGTGCGTTTTATAAATTAATTATCACTTACTCCGTGCCTCGGAAAGCACGTAAAGCCGTTGGCCCTGCGCCTGATTTCTTTCCGGTCGTGTCGGAAGGCCGTCCCATCGGACTATGAAAAAGAGGGAATAGAGAGTGCACCTGTGTTTGCATTGCGCACACACTTGTGCACTATAATATCTCCTGCGTTGGCTAGTGTCCATTGAGATTGGCCGCTGTGACCGAAATTCGGTCAGGAGGATTATTTATCATAACAACACGTTTTGTCTGAATGTATTACAAAACAGCTATTTTATTTAAGAGATGCAGTTTTATAATTTAGTAAGACACCTATATAATTTGGCTGCAACACATAATTTTATAATAAGTCCGATTCGATCAGGCAAATACCTAACTTATATTATAAAATGTGATTTTCCACTAAGACTATTCCAAGTTAAAATGGCTCGTTTTATTTAACTCTATTTCTTTTAGAAAGGAGATTGAATTTAAACTCGAGTGTACGGCTCTGTTGCTCAAGGATAGAGTTTACGCTTCGTTACTTGCACTTGCATCTTAGATTTAAGCGTCTCACAGTCACTACCCAAGAGTTTGTGATTTACTTTTCTACGAAGTGAAATGTCATCGTTTATTCACTAATACTTTTTATTTTTAACCTTTCGCTCATGTAAGCTGGTTATTGAATTATATACAATATTTTTATAGCTCATTGCGGAGCGCACTCGTTTTTATACAGGGTGGACCATAAGTTCGTTCACATTTGAAAAGTCCGCTGTTACGGTGGGAGCAGGGTTATCGGCGTGGGGAGGGTACCAAATTAAAGCGCAGGAAATAGGGATTTAGTATCAAGGCATTTTTCAGCGGAGCACTACGCGCGTTTTGAATTCGCGAGTATTATCGAAATAATGATTTTGCGACAAAAGCCAAACGGAAATTTCGTACTCATTTCAATATTCGGAATGCAAATCAAGCTCCAACGACTCTGGCGATCAAAAAGTGGGTACAGAAGTTCAAGAGGATGGGTCCAACTTTAAGTCAACCACAATCCGGCCGACTAAACACATCACGAAACCCCGAAAACATAGAGCGTGTGCGGAGCTTATTTTCGAGAACAACCACGCATGCCTACTCGAAAGCGGTCTAGTGTGTTAAGTGTGCGCAGATCGTTTCTAAGTCGCATTCCAGCTTTACATGACTGCAAGATTAAACAAACGAACTTGGTTTAAACAAGATAGGGCCATATGTCACACCTCCAACGACTCCATAGCCGCAGGTTTGCGAAATTTTTGGCTAGAAACTCATATCCAGAAGAGGTGACAATAACTGGCCACCCCGTAGTCCAGAGTTGACCCCAATGGACTTTTTCCTTTGGGAATATCTCAAAACCAAAGTTTTCACCAGCAGCTCAGCGTCTATTCAAGAATTAAAAGAAAAAATACTGCAATGAAATGCAAACCATTTCACGAAACACTTTTTAGGCGGTCATACTAAATTTTAGATTCAGGTTACAAGACTGTCAGACTAAACAAGGCTCACATTTAGATGATGTGATTTTCAAAAAATAAAACCCTAATTCATTATGTTTAAGATCATATAAAAAGTTTTTCGTATACATAGATATATTATTTTTTAAAGCCATTTTAAATGTTAACGAACTTTTGGTCCACCCTGTATATTTCATTATTGAAAAATATCGATTGTGAACATGATTTGAACCTGCGACACTTATTGCGAATACTTTATTTACAGAGCAGCTGGGGCGTTTTCCCAGTAGGTTGCTACTTGCAGGTTCGAATCCCGCTCGCAATCGATATTTTCCATTACTAAAATAGTAGAAATTTAAACAAGTTCGCTCTGCATGGCGAACCAAAACAATATTTTGGTCACGTCAATATTGAGGAATTTGAAATTATGTATTATTTCGTTTACATTTGTGGTTGCAGGTCCATAAACTTCGTTGAAAACGCTTTAATTTTGTAAAATCAATACGTAACTAAATATTGCTGTGGACAAAATGGCAAAGGTTCGCCAATCCGGATTTCAATTTCTAAAGGTCACGCTGAGGGAATTAAGATATTTATTACACTGACATTCTACTTATCAATAGTTTAGGGTGTCTCAAGCGATTAAAGCTAAATTGTAAGTATATTTAACACTATTTTTTATCAATAGGTACACGTAGGTATCCAATTCGAATATACCTATTATGGATCTTAACGAAAATATAAATACAAAACTCGGATATGGATTTGGTACATCTTGAGAATGCCTAACTACGAACTGTGTGAATTTTTCCGAAAAAAATCCAAAACTTTCTTATGTATATAATAGTATATATATGTATATAATATATAAATTACGAAATTTTTAAGAAAACATTAGTCTAATCAGTACAGCCGTTCTCAAGCGATGCTCTTATCAATAACCAAATTTTATTTTTACTTAAATAGATTATGTATTGCTATAATAAGCAATAAACGGTAGGTACCCCACGAACTATTCGTTTACTACTAGTCTAGTCTAAGGACGTCGATGTAAGGGAAGTCGTCAGACCCTGGGGTTGTAAGAGATTGCTTTTAAGACTGCCCATGTACTACTACTGGTATTTGTAAACGTTTGTTCTTTATATTTTAATTGGTGTATGTATGTACAATAATTAAATAGGTATCTATTATCCTTAAAGCTGTAAAAAGAACCAAGTTCCTTCTACACGGATGAAGGTAACCGAGAATTTATACGATTTTTTTATTAAGAAAAATTATAGGTACGAGTTATCGGCAAAAAGGAAAGTTTAACGATTTTCCAAGACAACGGACATCAGTGCCCTGCGGCTTCATTTCGAAGGCACTCCATTAAAAATCTTATTGAGTGAATTCTTAACAAGATTATAAAATAAAAATAAAAATATACAAAAAGAATGCCAGTCGTTTCTCGAAAGAATAGACAGGGAAATAAGAAGATTTTGTAGAGAAAAAGTATCTAAGTGTTTGTTTATTTTATTGATAATTATTATTTTCTACAGTACCTTTTAACCAATTAATAAAACCTCGGCCTCGCGCAGTGAAGGGTTTCCTAGTAGCCCTTTTGTTTCAAATGTTAGTTTTTCAATGCAAGTCTTTACCCGTTAATTCCGTTTTAAACTAGCAACAAGCCAGCAGTTTAGCTTTTAGAGGGGGCGGAGGGCGCCCTACTGGAACAAAAATTTGCTTTTAAAAGTTCAGTATTTCGTAATTGGAGCATTAATTCGAAAAACTCTTAAATCATTTTAAAAGACCTTTTCATCGATGGGGTAGACGATGAAAAAAAAATTCATCCCCACTTAAAAATTAGGGAGCTACCCTAATTTTTTTAAATTTTATTTTACCACTTTGTAGGCGTAATTGCTATACACACCTACAAAATTACAGCTTTCTAGTACTAACGGTCTCTTAGCAAAACCTCGCACGACACGGTCAGACAGACAGAAGGACATGACTAAGGAACCCTAAAAATTTCTTATCACAAAATGAACCTTACGTTCCTTTTGTAAAACACTGCAAGGGGTGTTTCTGTTTACCTATAATTAAGTGTGCAATAGTTGGTACCTTTGTAATAATTTCCATTTATGTTAATTTACTGTACAGCTGTTAGTGAACCATAAACAAATAAATTATTTATTTGCTTCACAAGGTTTTTGTAACCTTTACGTAATTCGCTTGAAACGTGTGTTGGTGGACACGTTGATAGGTCATGTCAAACGATACAAAAGATTTCATCAGCAACGATTCAAATTAAAAGATCATATTTAAAATACTTCATGAAATCATGATAGATCTTTAATTTATTCTCGTAGCGTTAAATAAGCTTAACTAGAATTAATGCTTGGTTCATTACCAACAGGCGTAATACCTTCAACGTTGCGAGACTTTGTTACGGCAAGGCTCTCGTAGGCGTTAATAACAACTAAACTCTATGTTCTATGCACGTGTTTGTGTATGTATTAAGAAACAACAACGAATTATGAGGTGGTTGTTTAAATGTCATGTTGTTGGGAGGTAGAGTTGTGGTAGAGAGTTGTGAACCAAGGATGCCCCGCAACTAAAGGCTAACATTTACAAATCTATAATGAAACAACTTTTTAACGGATATAATTCGCGTTTTTTATTTTGATAATACAATCCTGACGTTTCGAGTGCTTTGCAGCACTCGTGGTCGCAGGCAGACTGACAGACAGAAAAAACGCGAATTATATCCGTTAAAAAGTTGTTTCATTATGTTGAGTGTTCGCGAAAGTTTGAGACTATATTATTTACAAATCCGTTATCAGACCTATCTTGCTATGAAAAAGACGGACGAAAGAAAATTGCGTATAACTGTAATGAGAATGTTAGATAGATGCTTGGAGTGACAAGAATATATAAAGTAAGAAATAAGTATGTTAAGTGGCATTAGTGACAAATAACTCGAAAAGAAATCCGGAAAAGAGAACACGAATCCCAATCCCCCCTCCTATATCATAATACCCCCCCCTTTTTTGTAACCGAGGGGAGTAAAAAATGCCTTTCGCATACCGCACGTTCGAGGACGTACGGTTATGTGGGGCTCACCCACTAAAAATGTCTCCCCCCTTCGTGTTCCTCGCACTGTATTGGATCATAATACACCTACCGCCACTCCAGTCTTCTTTCCACTTCTATATTCCAGCTTAGGGTTCGGCAATGCGCAACTGACACCCCTGATGTTGCTAGCGTGAAGGATACGGTAACCGTTTTTAAATTCAGTCGGGCCGATTGCTTGTTTGTCATCTTAGTATTTTTATCATTTGGAAAGGTTAATGTCCTAAATAAATAAAAGATAATGACAAAAAACTACAGAAGTTGGCAAAAATGTATACACTTCGGTGACTTATAAACATCAATGAGTCCTTCTCAGGGATGTTGGCTGTACGAATGTTGTGTAATATTTGATAAGGACTTGTTCCAATAATGTAATCTAATTTAGAGTGCTCATACGTAAAGGCTTGTTTTATTTAATATAAGTATTATTAAAAATAATATCACAAAATAAATAAACATGGAGGCGTAATGTATTTGACGGACATTATTTTGTGTATATGTATAAATTAATGAAATAAAATGTTATTTAGACCATTTTTTTGATTTTGAAGTTCCTTTGAGTCTTCTTGAAGTTCCGCCGCAAGCTATCAGATCAGGCTTTAAATAATACAAGTCTAGTAAAATATAAAATAACAAGGGATTATAGAAGAGCTAGTTAGGTACACTCCACTTTACTAAATAATTATAAATATATATAATTAATTATTAACATTTATTCTATTATGAATCGGAGCTGAAAATACCCGATAACATAATAAACACAAAAAAAGATTTATAAAAAATACAGAATCGAAGTTTAGTCTCATTCCGTTCCGCTAAAAAGGTCCATGAAACTACTGAGAAAAAAGTCTCATTAGTTCTATCGCTTTTTTGTTCCATAAAACTGCCGAGACTTTTTTTCTGACTGATCCAATAGTTAAATCAACAAAGGAATTTTTTTTTTCATTTACCTATATAAAACTACAAGATCGCCGCACAAGAAAATACCAAGAGGTGAAGACGTGTAATTTTATGGACTACGTCATCATTTTGATAATCAAAGCTCACCTTTCTGCAGTACTAACTGTAAGAGGAAATCTAATAACAGCCCGTTAAATAGGGGATGTACATCGTTCCTTATTAATTTTATCTTTTGTGGAAAGTAATAACGCCTACGAGCAGAAATATGAGCTGAATCTTATTTATAAAGGTAAGGCAACATTTTTATACACCAAATTATTGAAATGTAGGTAGGTATCAATTTCTATTAAATGCTTTGTGATGTTAATATCCTGAATATGAATATTACTTATTTGCCTGGACTGCCTCGTTGGTCAAGTAAGATCTAGCAAGCGCAACTGCTGAGCACCGGGGATCGAACCCAGGACCTCGCGCGTGCTCAGAAAAGTCGGGCAAGTGTTTTCCCATTAGGAAATTCACAGTAGCAGCACGGAGTCCGGAATTGAGCACGGTTTATGGCAATAGACTCACCCCCTATTACATGGGACTTAACATAGCCGGCGAAATGTGGGTGAACCTACTGCATACACCTCTGCCTACGGCCTCTGGGGAATACAGGCGTAAGTCTATAAATATATAGTTTTCCTGGCGGTTAAGACATTATGCTTTTATTGGTGTATTGCGTATTTGCATGGCTATGTTTGATCACAAATGTTATCAATACTAAAACTCCTTCATTTTGTTTATTTTTCCTATTGGAACCGAGTCTCCTCAGTATGGGGTTAAATAGGTATCCAACTATTCCATCATATTATTTATAGTATAGTATATTATTTATAGTATCTAGGAGTTGATGAAACGATGTACAATGCGTAGTAGTTTAATATTATTAATATTATATTTTTGGGAATAGATCTCTAATCAAATTAACATTTTAGATCATTTCTTGTTTTTTTTCTAAATGATAAAGTGTTCCTTGTGTGAGAGTGTGTGTGTATCTGTTGTGCTTGTGAATTTATGTCTTAATTGATAACCTAAAATTGAAACCAGCAATTGGGCACTTTCCGTGGGTATTTTCGTCTGCTTAGTTAGTAAAGCTTGGCACACAAACTGATATTAGTAGAATAATTATTGAAATTATTCCTAGAGTTAGTGAGACTTACAGTGAAACTTTGTTAGGCATTTCAATCTTAACCTTAAAGTACAAATACCAGACAATGTTTCACTCGTTTAGTTTATGTTGTAGTTAAGAAAATCATCAACTCCTTCTAACTAAAGCACTGTAGCGTTCTTATGTTTACACATTTGTCTCTAACTAATGTTACTTTTATCCATTTCATATCTACAATATTTTTATAATATGGGTGTCTCTAGAGTTTACAAACACTATATTTATAAAACGGAGGTGAACACTTACATCGCTCAATCAGCTAAAGTAATTCAAATCTGCAGGTAATTTTTACACAAGAAGAAACTTAGAAGGCCAATTACCTACTTACCATAATTCAAATGATTGATTTCCAGCTACATTTTGTTCGTAAGTGGAATACAAATTATACATAGTCGTTGAATTTACGAGAGCAAACTTCATTATATTCTCTCTTCAATGCACAGTATTAACGACGATCTTCGTACCGGGACGTATAAATTGTATGTATAAATTAAAAAAAATAAACCAAGTATATGCTGGTATTGTACAACCACATTTTATATCTGAAAATGTACATTTACTTCTGCCTTTATGTAAAGTACTCTTATTCGATGGCCAAAACCACCGAGTTGTTATGCTTTTAGAGAATCAAAGCTAAGCCATACATTGAGTTGTGGCTACGGCACCACGAATATTAGGTACCTACATGGTTGGTGCGGGCGGCTTTATGGCAGCTTTGTGGCAGCGATCGCCGCAGCAACACCGTTGTGCGCTGTAATTTTGTTAAACAACCTGGTATCAGGGTTTAATCGCCCGAAGCCCTCTGACATTACTTTACATACTGTTAAAAAATCTCTCAGGTCTTCGCCGTTGCAGTAGGTGATAATTTAAGTCAAACAAATGTAAGTAGTAATACAACAATATTACGTAATATTTTATATGTACTTCAATGTAAAGGTAGTTGGGCTAGCTCTGTTGTTAGGTACTAGGTACGCAACTGTTTCTAGCATTAATAATTTGCGAGTAAAATACCTCAGACAGACGGACTGGCGGACATGACAAAACTATAATTTTAAATTTTTAACTTCTATTTTTTTTAAATTAAACTTTAAGATTACTTTGGTTTTTCGTTATAAGTTAGCACCTACTACTTCATCTCTTCACCACCCTATGGTTGACTGGTAGAGAATGCCTAGGGCATTAATTCCGCCATGTACATTTTGTGTAACATGAAGATTAAATAAATAAAATTAATAAATAATGGTTCCGTTTTTGCCATTTGGATCTGGAACCCTAAAAAAAATCTAATTGTAGTCTTTATACCTCTATAATAGATATACGTTGGCTCATTGTAAGTTACGAAGGCACAGAGGTTATGGTTATTTAGGTGTTACAAAATTAACGTTGAGAAAAACATTTATAGAAAACTGCGTTATATAAAGGCAAAAGCAACATTTTTAAGGTAAAGTGCTCAAATGGAATATTATGAAATTTCTTTTTTTAACTTACGACAATTTAGAAGGTGATAAAGGCCCTTTAATAATAAAGTAGGTGGTTATATAAGGCTAAGATAAATAATGAGCAGTATACCTTGGCTTATATAACTAATAATAATAATTTATAGTCTTATTTTGATAACACTGACATTTATAGAGCGAGTAATTTATGGTAGTATCTACTATAAAAACTGATCAGACGAAATTCCCATCTACCGTGTATCTACGTGTATACCTTTTTAAATGTGTACTAGTATATCTCTTTCTTAATCTCTCTGTAAATATAACTTAACTTATAATAAGTATAACAGATAGAAAATCCTTAGTCTACTGTGGGCTTACAAATCACGAAAAATTGTTCCTAAATTACAGTTTAAAATTATAGAACTATGAAAAATCGCAAAAAGATCGGAAAAAGTTTTCATACATAAAAATTACCTGAAATGAATTTGTGTTTAGGAGATTTTTATGTACAAGAACTTGTTCCGATCAAACTATCAAATACCCTTAGTTCGGGCGGCAATCTCAAAAACAAAAAAAACATGTCGTTGAAGCAATACAAAAGTAATTCGCTCTGAACTCAAATAAAATTTATGACAATTAAAATTTGCTTGTTGTTATTGGATTAGGGTAAGAATGAATGCCTCTCTCTTATTATGATATAGAAAACAACTTAAAAGCTTAACG
The DNA here is from genome assembly GCA_936450705.2 of Protodeltote pygarga. Classification (NCBI taxonomy): domain Eukaryota; kingdom Metazoa; phylum Arthropoda; class Insecta; order Lepidoptera; family Noctuidae; genus Protodeltote; species Protodeltote pygarga. Next base: position 8,749,779 of record OW388257.2, on the reverse strand, counting down.
TGTTACGGTCATGTAGGTAATGCCTTAGAAAAATTTGAGGAAATTAGAAAAAGAGATATGAATACTAGCGAGGTTTGAACCCGCCACACTTGTCGTACCGTGGTAAGTAATACTCTAACCAACTCAGCTGTCGTATCCTGCTCGCACCTATCAAATTTCAACCTACATCGCGATCGTCTTTTGAGGAGACGCCTGGTAATATCTGTTAGCAATTTTTACAAATTACTCAGCTCAGTGCTACTACTATTGCAGCAGTAAGTACCGAAACGACATCACCAGTCCTTATTTAATCATTATTATTACTCGACAGACACTGTTGCGGCACAATGGAACTACACTACAACGTCAGTTTTGATATTTAACTTAGGGGTTAGGTTAGGTTAGAAATGCGATCTAGTAATCTCGCGATCTGCGCTCTCTATGTGAGCGAAGCGAACAATACTGCGGAAGCAGCCGGCGAGTGCCACAACATTAAAGAATGTGTACGGTAGAGCCGTAAATTAATACATAGATTACAAATATTAAGATTCAATGGATAACTTCTCATGTGGGCATTGCATTGAAATAATTTATTTGATATAAATATTTAATAAGTAATTTGAAAAAACAACTGATACGGATGAGACAGTTGTTTTTTCAAATTTCTTATTAAATATTTATATATAACATTTATATAATTATAACATGTGCTAAAACATGTAAAAATTTCACAAAAAATAAATTATTTGAGTCAACGCAACTGCTTCCTATCGAATCAGTAGCTATTTATTAATTTGTAAAATCAGTTTTTTCTAATCTTTAATTTGTATTTGAGTGAGCAATTGTTTAGTGAGAATTTTGGACTTATTCACCTTGTAGACAAAAGCCTAGACCAATAAACAGATTTAAAAAAGAAATCCTCCTCATAAAAAGGGCACAAAATCATCCAAAAGTTTTCTTCTTTAAGTTTTATAAGATCCTAGTATAATGCGGACAATCTATGGCGGCAACATAAGTCACAAAGTCGGTAAAAGTAATTTTTTACATCTTGACTAGCGTGTCAACAACCTCAACATTGTTGACGAGCCTGACAAAAAAAAATCCACTCGTCAACAGTGTGAACGACGGTGGTGTTACCGCTAATGACCGCCTAGAAGTACCTCCCCGTAGAACAAATTGTCGATGCTCCATAATAGGCTTGTTGACTAAATTTTAAAAAATTGGTCAATAGTGAACCTATATTTAAGTAGGTATATGTATTTTATCCATAAAATGTATTTATTTTCAATAACATTTACATTATTTATTTAGCATTTTTTAAAACAAATTTAAATTGGCTCCTAAAACTGTTAAGACAGTCGTCGAAAGACGTCTTGAATGACGTCACGCCATGCGAATCAATATAAATGAGTCGATCGAAATGTAAAAACCATAATGGGATTTCACAGGGCGTGACGTAACACTTTCTGATTGATCACTATCACGTGACGTGACTAACTATCAAATATTGCTAAATTTATTTTCCAAAAATAACAATAATCTTTGTTTATTTTAATAAATAATTTTGTTATTTGTAGTTGCGATGTTGTGATTAACCATTGGAAACTTCTATCCATCCGATTTATTCAGAAAAATTAATTCTAAGTCCCGTTATAATCTAATAAGGATTTATTTATCTAAGCGGTTATTTAAAACAGTCTGTGCAAGCTAAGGGTAATAAGCACTTTCAGTCCTTGAATGGATTGTACGGTCAAAAGCACAAACATGTAGTGTAACCTACCTACAAACTTTTAACAAACGTACAGAAAATATATTGGGCCTTAGATACAAAGATAATAATTGTAGCACATATAGTAGGACAATCCAGTCTACACATAGACATACATTTATTAGTTCTATCCATATCACTGGCGATGTAAAAAACTGAAGTTTATACATACACATTTGTGCTCGTGTCGTGACGGTACAAGGCTCAATATTGGTGTATTTGTACTGCTTCGCTCGCAGTCAATAAAAACAAAATAAGTAAACAAATAATATACACATATAGTATTCTTCACTTACTATTTACATAAGAATAATATTATGATTTTTTTTCTTTATAAACAAGAGCAACAATTAATGAAGTTTGTTTTAAAAAACTGTGATTTTTGTTTTAACAATATTTACTCATTAAAGTGTGGATTAAATCTGTAAGCACTTTCAGTCGAGACTAAATAAACAACCTTAATATTTTTGGCTTCATATTTTCCCGAGACGGATATAGGATACTTTTCATCTTGATAAAATGGTCCCCTAGGAGGCTGGCGAACACGCGGCTAGACCGTAATATGGCGCGACAGGATGTTCACACCTGTAATCTCAAGACATCTCAGCAGTATAGCTGAAGATCATTAATTACAATCCTAGATTATTGTTTACATTGACCCCAAAAAAAAGAATTATAAAATGATCCTTTGTTCAATCTGAGAGGATCAGTTTCATACTTTAAATGTATGGAAATATCAAAAATATATTGTTGTGATAAATTTTATTTAATAACATTGTTAGCGTTATAAATATTATATTCTTGCCGAATTTCAGCTTTCTAGTATTGATAATCTGCGAGTAAAATGGTTCAGACAAATGGTCTGATGGTCGTTTTTGCCATTTGGCTCCGGAACCCTAAAATCTATAGAGGGTCTTTTCTATCTCTGACAAAACAACAGCGCAAATAGGTGGTTACAAATTGTAGGGACATTAAACAACTAACGTGTCAAGTCGCAGTATGTGAGTAGATAGGTGTCAGTTACGCCGCCGGGGCTGGCCGCCGACAAGTCGTTTCCGTTTCCACGTCGAGTAAACAACTCGAACTTGAATTGATTGCTCCACTTTTATTCACGTAACTCGTCGTATTTGATGAATTAGCAACGGCTATCGTTGACCGTGTTACTATAGCTAATTAGGTTGTTAACATTGTTGTTTTTATTTTATTTCAATTTTCTATAAGTATATAATTTTTAACTTAGATAATTAATTACTTTGTTTAATAAATAGCTTACATCAAACAATTCCTGAAAAAGTTTATGTATCAGTTTCACTTTTCATTTATTTTTTTACTTATGTACTTTTTTAAAGTTCATAAAACAATCCACTCATTTCTTGGGCTAATTAGGTACTAATAATTACACGTATTAGTATTTATCTTCGCACAATGATGCGATACATACAGATATTTTATTTTACGTTATTTCGTATACTACTCGTACGTTCGTATATGTGTAAAAAAAGGACTTTTAGTATTTCCGAATTTTCCAATTTTTATTTTCTCTAAAACCTTATTATAACTATAACCAACATTAACAAAACACAAAAAAATTGCCAAGTCTGTTCATCCGTCTTCAAGTGCTGCTCTTACCGACGAACAGCGTGTGATTTTTATTTTCATATAGAAAATAGATTTTGTAAAATTCAATCTCTTTAATCTGACTGTCCATCAGCCGAGATATTTTGATAGTGTCCGAATTGTCAGTGAAATAAATATTAAGATTAAAAAGTGACGACTGGAACAAAGTGGCCGAAGATTTTGTGTCCGAATCGTCAGCAAGCCGAGAAATCACAGGGATTTTTAAGTAAAATATTGGTACCTATTTATAATAATTATTATATTATTGATATTCATATCAATTAACAATTTTGAGTTGATTTGATAAAAATAACATTGAATGGATTGATTGTGACAAGTTCATTCAACCGTGAATAAAGTGAAATCAATGAGTTAGTTACAGGCTATAAGACAGACATAGTTGGGAGATCACACTGCGTGCAGTCCATATATCTTTGCTTTATATTGAATATACGGTCACTATAGCTTTTCCTTCTGGAAATCGCTACAAACGTGTCACTGTCTCTGTCGATTACTGTCGTTCATGCTTTCTTACGTCTTGCTTATTCAGAAGAAGTCCAACTTCAGATTGGCAACGTTAGAGCGACCTTACTGTATTGCGTACTAATGAAGAGACGAATTCATTATAAACAGCTAGATTTCATCGCCTCGTGAAGTCAATCTTCATTCGTCATGGTTTACAAGAGTGCTTACGAAACGATTAAGAAAGCTATCTTTGTTTTTATGGACACTGTCAAACACACTGTTTATGATAAAATATCGAAACAAAACATTTGGTGCAATATTTCTTAATGAAACACTTTTTGTTACAATTATTAACACAGCCAAAATTTATATAAGTTCACTTTTTGGTAGGCAGCTTAATACAAACATATTATAATGTACGTAACACGAGTATGGCAACTATTTACTTCACATCGAAATTGAGCTAGTACTTAATAATCACATATCCTGTTCTCATATATTAAGAGATTTCATCCAGCTATTGACAACAGGCTTTGGATTCTTCGTTCCATCCATGCCTAGTCCAAATGGAGACGTTGATGAAGTACGTAAATAATAAAGTCCGCGAGTCATCGTCGATGAACCATATCCTAAAACTGCGTACTCATCTTTTTCACAGGCATTCGTTTCGAAATGTTTCCAACTTTGACATCGGACTCCAATAAATGACTTCGGAAATTTAATACTCTCTATGTAGACTAGTGCCGCTCGAAGGTGACTGCAGTTCGGCATGTAGCATCCTGGCTGGTTAGGCCCTCCGCCATTAATGTAAAAGTCTGTATGTCCTAAAGGCTCAATGATTCCTTGCACTAATCTGTTTGAGTGCAATACGTCTACGTAAGTAGCGTCTGTTTTATCCAGTCTCTGGCCACTGTAAGCGTATGAGAAGCAGGGTCCTGCAGGATCCAGTCCAGTTATGCGCCCCAAAGTACGTTCTTTATATTGTTGAAAGTATTTTCCGGCCCAGCCTGCGACGTGTGCACCTAAACTTATTCCCAAGAGATGAAAATCTTCAGCATTTGCACCAAAATGTTCTAGATTAGCTAAAAGGTTCGCTATTCTTTTGCCTACAAGACGTGCGTTATGGGCAGATAAAATATATCCTTGTTTGTTCATTTCTTCCGCGTCGACTAGCAGCACATTAAATATTTTCTTATCGTTATAAGCACTGGCCAAATTCAACGGCACGGCAGATTGAGAATTGTCTTTATATCCATGAATAATAATTTTTGTTTGTTTTGTTATATCGAAAATCCCAGGTTTCGTAAGATTTACAAATGCCTCATTTATTGGGAATGACCGGACCGTATTTCCGTCCAACTGTATGACCTTCATTGTTTTTATGAGGTCATTTTTATCACTCATTGAATTGTATCGTAACTCCATAATAGCCCTACCTGTAAATTAAAAAAAAAACATAAATAAGTACTTATACATTAAAACTTTTGTTTGACGTCAAATTCACATTAATTAATTAAGCGATTAGCGCGCGTAAATAATAAAGGTGAAGGACAACTACTTACATGCACCGGACAGTTTGGCATAGATGGACTCGGCGAAGTTAAGGTCAGGCGCCGGGTAGCGCACACTTGGCGGGGTGGATGGTAGCCCTAGGGCCACACAGTACACCATCACTACCAGCGTTACTATAGCGCTGTAGTGGTACATGGCATGAGCCCTCCACCGCAAACACGGTCACTGTGTCACTGTCCGCAAAGAGAGAAAGGTCCGTTTCACTCGGGCTACCTCCAAGGGGCAATAGCTTTGGAGGGGGTTATCTGGTGCGAATTACGCGCACTGCACTCACTGTCAGAAGGCCACTGACCGCTTTACGCCATTTTTGTCATTCAAATCCGATCATTTATTGAGCCATTGCAGTTGTTTGTCGGGTATAAGCAGGTATTGAAATTTGATTGGAATTATTATTATTTTACTTACGTTTTATAATTAAATTGTAAATAAGCGGTATACCTAGCAAACCAAAAGGAGCATTATATACCTACGTGTTACAAATTATATTATTCAGAAAATGTAATCATGATGTTTTTCTCACTTGTTTTGATTTTATCTCACTAATAAGCAAACTTCGCCACTTCATATAATTAGTTGCTTATCATGTTGCTATTTGCTCACGCAAGTTTCTATTGTTACATAACTATTACGGTCAAGTTTCAATAAAATTTATTTTATCATAGTACCATGCAGACTATCTATTTAAAGTATTTCAAAAAACTGCCGTCAATGTTGTATTCATTGATGTCATCAATCATGTCATGGCAAAGAGAGAGTATTATATCAAAGAGTATTATTATAATCACTAGCGTTTTACGCTAGTTTTACGTTTTACGTCATCGTATTTTGAACTTATTTTTATGTACTGATTAAAAATTAGTAGGTAATGAACAAGAAATTATCAAAACTCATTTTTATGCGTTGACTGAGAATGGTTTTTATGAAAGTTTTTTATGCCCTTTGTTATGCAAGTCACATGTCGTATCATAAAGGAAGTATCCAATGTCGTATACTTATTTTTTGTTACAGATTAAAAATGAGTACCTTCTAGCCTACCTACCTAGTACTAAAAATGAGGTCTTGCGCCTTTGATAAAGTACCTATTAAAATAAATTTCATTTGACATAATCTAAGACTTAATCATAAATTGAGGTTACTTGGCACGTGCTTAGACTTAGCGGCTTGGAAGAATCAAAGGCAACATTTTTCCTCTAAGCTTAGCGGTATTCTTGTAATAGTCGCGCAACGAGACAGCGGCGAGGTGCGAATGTGGCTCGAAGTGCCCTAACAGGCACTATGAGCGACGTCAGTGCAGTCAATTAATCATTTTCAATTAATCACACTAACCGTACACAATATACATATTAATAAAATGCATAGATACATGAAAATAAACCTTTAATAGAATCATTATAGATGTTTGAAATTTATTTTATACTTATTCTTGTTATTCGAACAAGACAAGAAACTAATTATTTTTTAGGCTTTAGCCCTGCGGGTAGAGTATTAGATTTATTTTAATATTAACTCTTTTTTCAAATACCATATAACATCGTAAAAGACAATTAGTACTTTTTTGATGGAACATGGGACATCTGCATTAAACCGCTGTGTAATGCCCGAGGCACATAAAAACATATATTTTTCAAAGACATTTATTACTGGTAAACCTGGCCTACTATAAGATGTAATTTTCTTCAATATCTTGCCACCCACGCAGTCAAGCTCTGCTTTATTTGTTCAATTAATTCTTAATAAAGCTATAAGACTAGTACATTCCAATTAGTTATAGATGCCTAAATTTTTATAAAGTTATATATACAACTTATATTCGTATAGTTATAGTTTCAAAAATATTTAATGATTGATTGTTAAGTACATAAGAGATACCTACTGATGTATGTTGTTATGCGTTCATCATCTGCCTAGCCTTTTCCCAACTATGTTGGGGTCGGCTTCCAGTCTTACCGGATGCAGCTGAATACCAGTGTTTTACATGGAGCGACTGCCTATCAGACCTCCACAACCCAGATAATGGGTTACACGATACCCTTGGTAAGACTGGTTGTCAGACTTCGGGCTTCTGACTACCCGTAACGACTGTCAAGAAATGTTGTTATGCGTTATGCGACATATATACCTACTTAGTGGTTACATCGTTCACGTAACACCTCATATAAATCTTAATCTGTTGCTTTTCTGAAGCACAAAATAAAATGGCACATGAGATTTCTTAGACCAATGCGCAAAATGTATGGATTCTTATCCCCAGTGCTGTATGTATCACTTTAAACGTAAGATCATAAAGTACATCAGTATCAGTTTATTCTATCGCACTAAATCATCTATCGATAACTAATAGGTATAGTTTGTTTGAACATTTGGGATTAGATATAAAGACAGTAAATGATGCATGTATCACGTAGTATTGGTACACTAAATTGAGGTCTATAGATGTGAGTCAACCTCAACTGACAACTTGAACAAATATGAAGCAAGGAAACCGGTCGTTACATGGTCGATCGATCAACAATTGAACATCGATCAGTGAACGCTCGACCATTATTCAATTCTAATTAATTATCACTTACTCCGTGCCTCGGAAAATACGTTAAGCTGTTACATGCCGCCGCCGGGCCGGCGCGCGGCTCGGCCGCGCGCGGCGCCTGATCTCTCTTCGGTCGTGTTGGATTGCAGGCCCATGGACTATGAGAATGAAGGAATTAGAGAGGGCACCTGTGCTTGCGCACTAACTTGTGCACTTTAATATCTCCTGCGTAGTTGGCTAATCTCCGTTGGCTGTTTAGACCGAAATTCGGTCAGGAGGACATTATAGACTTTAGTCGAATCGTTAATTCCTTAATTTCTCTGTCGCTGAAACTTTGCAGATTGTTAATATTTATTGATAACTTTGTTGTTTGATAATTTTGTCGCAAGATATGTATTTTTTACTTAAAATAAAAATTATATCAGTAATTTTAATTATATCGGAAATTTTTGACGGAGCAATTTTACACCGAGGGATATCAGTAATTTTAATGTTTAGGAAAAAAAACCTTAACTATTTCCGACAAAAAAATCCTAGATAATATTTTTAACGTTATACAGCGTGTAACAGAAGTCCTATTGTACCTATGTATATCATGTAGAAAAAAATACCTGTAAAAATATTGAATACAAAGAAGGCGTTTTTATTTCATACAAAATAATTCTTTCGATTCATAGTGACTGATTTCATTAACCTACGCGTTAATTTATTAAAGATAAATAACCAAGTCGCAGGAAGCCGCTGGATGCAGGTTGCTTCCAACCGGAAAATCTGGAAGTCTATGTCTTATGGCTGAGTTGGAGGAGGCCTATGTCTTATGGCTGAAATGATGATGAAATAACTAAGATTTTGGTGAAAACTTTGACCGTATTTTACTCAAGTATTATTAGGGGTTTATATGCCCTTTATGTATTACTAGCTGCCCCGCGCGACTTCGTACGCATGATTATTCTACTTCAACGCCTATTCTACCTCTACCCTACTCTACCCTACCCCTACCCTACTCTACCCCTACCCTACTCTACCCTACCCCACCCTACCCCTACCCTAATCTACCCCTACCCTACCCTACACTACCCCTTCCCTTCTGTACCGCTAGCCTACCCTACTCTACCCCTACCCTATCCTACTCTATCCCTACCCTACTCTACCGCTACCCTACTCTACCCCTACCCTACGCTACCGATACCCTACTCTACCCCTACCCTACTCTACCCCTACCCTACCCTACGCTACCTCTACAAATCAAAAACCATGAAAATCGGTCCAGCCGTTCTTAAAAAAAAAAAGTATCCTATGTCCTTTTCCTGGTTCTCAGCTACCTCTCCACCAATTTTCAGCCAAATCGGTTCAGCAGATCTCGAGTTATAAGTGAAGTAACTAACACGACTTTCTTTTATATATATAGATTTCAGACTTCTATTAGACGCTGTAAAAATATTACTTTATCACACTGCAAAGTTTCAGCAACAGATAGATTGTAATTTAAAAAAAACCCTTCCGTGACTGGACTATTAAGTACCCCCGGAAACCGGATCCCTGGTTCTAGATTGGTTTGAATAGTCGATCTGCCATCGATTACAATCTAGCTTACGATATTGCGCGTGCGTTCATCATTTTCGTTCTTTATAGTAATCGGAAAAGGGGAAAAACATATTTAAATAGCTGTAATGTCTTTCCTTCTCAAGTTACAGATTTAGTAAAATGTATTAAGTATAATACATTTTTGCAGAAGTAAGGACTATTCGCTAAGGTATATAAGCTGATATCACAGAAGTGGGGACGTTTCATGTTCCCTTTCTCTAAATAATTTCAGTATTTTCCATACTCCTTCACCTCTATCTAATACAGTATAATAACTAGGGCAGTACCGGCGGAGTCCTGGCACAGGGCACACAGGCGCATACCCTGTAGGGGCGCAGATATGACCAGATCAGGACCAAGTTTTGGTCATGCATGGGCGCAGTTATAGGGGCTCGCATCTAATACTGAGTATCTCTATATACTGAGTATACCTACTATAAAGTATCTCATCATTATCAATTTAAGAGTGAAGCTCTTGTCGATGCAGCTTCTTCTAGCTCTATATCAAGAGCTAATTCCTACCAAAGTACCTACCGAGTCAAAATTAAAACAAAATAAATAGAGAGAATATGACAGATGTAAATAGGTCTCATTTAAATGTAGCTATATGTATATTTTGTTTTACTTACTTTGTCATTATTTTGAACCATTTAACGTGAATTTAAAATATGAATGAACGGGTATTATTATACCTTTAAAATACAATTTCGCAATAGAAATTGATAATTTTATACCTACAAAGACTCAAGACGAAGTGCCAATCTCAAAAATACCTGCCGACCCGAATAGGATTTAATGAAACAAATTAATTAGAATATAGACGAATCCCCTTTTATCCTCTGTGCAAGTTTTTGTGTCGTTTTGAACTTAATCTAGAATTATTATAGCTTTTATATGATGCTGTAAACAATATTATGAGTAAAAACGTGGGAGGAGAAATGGAGAGCACCATGACAAACAAATTTTATTGTTATGTAGCTATGGAGAACTGAGGTTACGAAGAAAACCATCCCACTAACTTGACTCACAAACATGTGACTCATTCTGAATCATAAAATTCACGATTTTTTTTTGGTAAAGTAAACTTGTTCCATGTCCAAGATCTGATGTGATGCTTAAAATCAATAAGGTATGATAATTTTACAGTTTGATCAAATATTTATAATACTTAAATAGAAATATTTTCGTCATGTCCGTCCGAGTCATTATATCCTCAAATTTATCAATGCTAGAAAGCTTAAATTGTGTTCAGCATGCCAACAAAGTTATGAAATAAAATCTATATATATAAAAATGAAACCCGTTTTCCGTTGTCACGACATAGCATGAAAACGGCTCGACCGATTTGGCTGATTTTGGTCTTGAATTATTTGTGGAGATCCAGGGAAGGTTTAAAGGTGAGAAAAAGGGGTAAAGTAGGGTAGGGTAGGGGTAGAGTAGGGTAGGGTAGCGGTATAGTAGGGTAGGGTAGCGGTATAGTAGGGTAGGGGTAGTGTAGGGTAGGGTAGGGGTAGTGTAGGGTAGGTTAGGGGTAAGGTAGTGGGTAAAGTAGGGTAGGGGTAGAGTAGGTTAGGGGTAGAGTAGGTTAGGGGTAGAATAGGGTAGTGGGTAGAGTAGAGTAGGGGTAGAATAGGCCTTGAAGTAGGATAATCACGCGTACGAAGTCGCGCGGGGCAGCTAGTATATTATAAAAATATAGGTACATACATATATATTCAGGGAGGCCTCCAAATACCTATATATTTTTGTGCCAATACATGAAAAGTGAGAATAATATTTTATTATAGGTAAAGTAGGTAGGTTTTATTATAGGTCATTTCAAAAAGCTCACTTAAAGGATTAAGAAGATATTTTTTTGAAGATATTTTTTTTACATATATTTCGACTTATACCTAAAAATGTGATAAAAATATTCCTCTCTCCTCCTCTCTATTTCCAAAGTCTGCAGTTAAAATGAAGTTTCAGATACTTATTTAAACTTTTCGTGAAAAAACAAAAAATTAAATCTCTTCCTTACTTCCTAACTATTATCGCAATTGTTTCAAATAATAATTTATTAAAATTCTATCATAGTAGGGTTCCGTTCTCGTCGCATATGTATATGTATAAGTAAACGGAAAACAATCAGTTTCTTGAAAAAACTGATATAGGTACCTAAATATAGGTAACATGTTGTAAACATCGACCTTTGACACTTCAATAAACGAGTACAAATATATCGTAAAATCTGTCACATATCAATCAGAATCGGAAAAATAAAATTATTTATTCCAAACCGCGATTTTATGTGAAAAAATATTTGGTGTGATATTATGTGATGTAAAGATTGTGGGGTAAATGGCGTGACGGCAGGCCCGAGCCGTGGGCGGGCGGGCTGCGCGGCCTACCGGCGGCGCGCCGCCTCCAGTAGCTGCCCGCCGCCGCGCCAGTCGCACGTCCGCGCCGAGGCCAGCACCGCCGCGCTCGCCCTGCGCCCAGGCCGCCGCACCGCTCTCACCGCACCGCCGGCATAACAAACTTGAGCACCGTGCCCTTGTTATACATGTGCTTCTGGTTGTTACCTTCGACGAGGCCGCACGCAACGATCACACAGACAACAAGTAAGTTTAAGCCGCTTCTTCAACGCTGACATTGCCTTTCAAACATTTTTTTTAAACAAGCGCTTTTTTGCTTTTTAGTCTTTTGAGTATAACATAGTATAAAATTAGTAGTTATATTATGCGGGCGTCTTAATTCAGGGAAATTTATTCTTGTTATTTAATTGAAAAATACGTGAATAGTTTAGACTTTGTGTTTATTAAAATTTAAAGAAGATCCGAATTGATGTAAATATTTTTACTATTTTAGTGTTTCCGTTATATCATCTGCCATTCACTAATTTAATCTCTATAGCCACTAACTTAAACGTCGTCGCTATTAATTATCATATAAGTTTGACAAACGACTATTCGTGTTTCATAATTCATGATTGAAGCGAGAACCTTTAACAACTTAAATCTTCAACGGTAGCTCTTTGAGTACAAAATACTGAAGTTTCAAGTTGGGGTGGCTAAATAAAATCTACTTATAAATTCATTACACAAACTGTTGGTAATCTCACGTTGGTACTTAAACTGTTTTTAAATTTAAATAATTATAATTGTTTTATATAATTCTATTATAATTGTAAAGAAATAAACAAAGAAAACATTTTACTAACCAAAGAAGAATTGAGGACTGTAAGTTGTTTTACTTTTAAAAACGTGGCCCCACACTTGGATTTGGATGCAGTTATATTTACATAATTACAATCCACCAATACCCAAACAAGAATAAATATCTGTTGATCACGCAAATATCTGTCCGTGCGTGAATCGAACCCGTGACACCAATCGTAGCAAGCGCTAAAATCGCGGAACCGCTACGGCAATCGTGTTATTCAACGCTTTGAGAAGGATAATAATATTTCAAAACAATCAGCTCGATTATTATCCACGAACTGTGCCAACAGTTATGTGAGGTCACATGGGAGAAGGTTACAAAATGAAATCATAAAGCAATATTGTAATATTGAGTAGCACATCTGAGCAGAAACGAAAATAAAACATGATATTCTTCTATTTGCTACCTATCTTTTCATATAAATGAATATGGGAAGAAAAGAACTTCATTTGTTGAAAGAAACAAAAATATATAGCTTTAATAAAACTCTGACCCAGGTGCAGAGAATATTTGAATTACAACTGAACCCTAGAATTTATTTCGATTTGGAGAAAATTGAATGAAACGCAATTTTATGGTTAGTTTTTCTGTCTGATTGTTGAGCAAAAATGTCTACATCGCAGGCATATAATAATTATCTAATATTCAAATATTTATTTTCGTTAACTTACTGCAAAAATGAATAAATAAATAAAAGGCGATTGTTGTGGCGGAGTATAAATTGAACAATGAATGATCATCTGGGATGATTAATTATTGTAAGAAGTACGATTGTATTTTACATCGTATACAGCCATTTCTCAAAACGTGTCATGTTTTGAGAAATGGCTGCGTATACAATTGGTTCCATTTGAACATGAATTAGGGCAGCTATATACATCTTTGCTGGCTGTTGGGATATCAGAGAAATTAAAGGCGTAACGTCCCGCCCTTTCCCCAGGCAGCCTTTATGAAAGCTTATCTAAGCTCGAACCATGATTTTCAGTTTATAAGCAAAACTCTACGAGACAAGAAAATATGTTATTTGGTTTTACACATTTTTCGTTTACAGACGTTTTCCTATTCAGTGAGCAGTGTTTTACATTCATTCAAGTCCTTTACTATTTCCATCCGAGATCGCTTCTGATATTAGTTCAAGGAATTGTTTAGACGTAAGGTTAAACAGATGTTACATAAGGATCCTTGTGTCGGCTTAGTTATTTTTATGATTTATTTTCATGTGTCTGTTTGGATCTTACCTTTAGCTAAGAAAATTTATTCATTTCACAAAATGGCTAGATATTTTACCCATGCAAAGTAAATATGTTTTTTTAAAGACGTCTGTTAATACCTAGAACGATGGCTTACTTACCCTCAAATGAAAAAAATGAAAAATCCTGTATCACAGTTAGATAATAATATTTTTTTTTATTTAGAAAAATAAGTTACATTACAAATGTCTATACAATTAATAAATGTAACTGAATATAAAAAATACTGAATATAAGAATATAATAAAAATCTTACAGTCTAAAATGAAGTACAATTGCCAAAACATTGAAACTGGGGTCCGAGGTTCATAATGATTATTTACATTATGATGAAGGATAGCCAGATAGGTTGGATAAGGTTGGGTTACTTCAATTATATTGTTTATATAGGCTTCAATAAAAAGGCAGGAAACATGTGATCATTTTATGTATGACGTCATACTCGTATTTACTTAGGTATTCAAATAAGTAATTGAAATTAAAAGTAAGGTTCGTTAGTGTTTCATTCATGATAAATAATACAATGAATAGAATGGGTCATGGGTTAGTTAACCACAACACCAAATATGTGTATCTGCCACAGATGGTATAAAATGCGTATTAGCTTGCTACAGGGTGGTCTGAGACACGTTTATCATTTATTTATTAATACCATGACTAACACGCTTATAACTTTGCTGTAATACACCCACATAAAATGTTATCGCGTTACGTTTTAATTAAATTTGATTTAATATACCATTAATAGTAACTTTAGTGGAAAGTAAAGGTAAAGCTTGTTGTTAAGACAGGAAAGTAAGCTGCCTACGGTTTATTGTCGTTTTAATTATCCTCTAATTACTAAATTCTCTTGTTTAAGTTAAAGTCTTCTATATTAAAATTGTATTGTGTATTGCAGTTTTCCTACCTGGCAATATTGTCCAAGTACAATTTAAACACATTCCAATGCCCATTGGAGCAAGAACAACCTACACATTTTTTGAACACACGAGGGATATGTTTCTTAATTTAGCTTTCAATTCAGGACTATTTTGGTAAAAACTGTTTTCTTTGTTCCTACTTTTTTTTGTACCTAATAATTGTTTTTAAAAATTTGTTGCTTACTTAATGCATTAATTCATTGCTGTATTTCATTTAGACAACTTAATTAATAACAAAAATTACCTAAACTGGAGAGTTTGATATAAGTAATTTGTTCCGGCCTCGTAAACTTTCAGCAATTATTCATCTATCTTCTCTTCTCCTCGGCATCGTTAAATCAATTAAAAACACAATTGAGTTAAAAACTAATTAATACAGTTTGAACCGGATTGCACCAGATGTCAATAAATATGTTAAGTGGCAATCCAGAGGTTATGGCAACGGTGTACCATAGTATAAAATATTTCTGAGAGTGATTAGTTACCTTAATTTGAGCTTGTTTACGAGCTATGTATAGTGAACTATATGACTACAATACACCATGAAAGACACGTCCACACTGACCGCGCAATATAATAAATAAAATAAAAGTATACACCTAGACTCACGTAGACTCACGCCTGTATTCCCCAGAGGGAGTAGGCAGAGGTGTATGCAGTACACCCACGTTTCACGGCTATGTTAGAACTCCCACGTAATAGGGGCGAGCTTATTGCCATTAACCGGGTACAATTCCAGACTCCGTGCTGCTACTGAGAATTTCCTAATGGAAAAACCCAATAACACTTTGCCCGACCCGATCCGACCCATGACCTCGTGCTTAGCAGTCGCGCTTGCTACCACTAGACCAACGAGGCAGGATATAAAGGTTAAATAAAATAAAAATAAAACTAAGCACACTCTCGATCAAGTCCTTTCAAATAAAAAAAACTAAATCAAAATCGGTCGCCGTCGGGGATTAAAAATGTATCTTTAATATAAATAGTGTAAAAAAACTCAAATTATAAATAACAGTGAAAACTTTAGAAAAATAAATATTATTATAATTGCAATAAAAGTAAAAAGAGATAAAAAAATAAATTACAAATGAAGTCCATGCTTAATCAAAAATTAGTTACTCTCCAGTTTGGTAAAAGTGCTTTTAGGTTTTCTATCTAGAGATTTTTAATTCACTACAGACTCTGGAACTTCTTCTTCTTATCGTTTCGATAGCAAACTTTTTACTGGAACTTATACACAATGGTATAATATTCCAACAAGCTCGCCTCGGTTATCTACATGGTACATAACTTACGAAATGTGGGTGTAAAATTAACTCTGTCTTTTGTCTCTTGAATAAATACATCCATGTCTTCCAAAATAACTTCTTAAAATAAATATTTGTAACAAACTACCTGACTTTCACGCGGCATTGCCCTCGTAGTCCTAATTTGACCCGAATGCAGCGCGACCCCAGATCTAAAATGGTAATTACCTCTAAACCATCTAGGGAATTACTCAAACATAAAAAAAAAAACATAGAAGAAGTGGAATTAGAATGTGAATAATTATATTTAACTTATGTTTATGTTAATAATTAAATAAATTAATGTTTTTATAAGCAAAAAAAAAGAAAGCATCATAATCGATCCAGTAAATAATATATTTAGCCTGCAACATTATATCATAATCAGTAATAAAAATCAAATATTATTGTCTGGTTTTTGCAATACAATTGCATTCTTACAATTTTATTTGAAACGAAAGTCAATTTTTTTTTGTTGCTTAAACTTAAGTTGCTTAAATTTTACGATATGGGTTAAAAAAAAAAGATTACACATTAGGGCATAATTTTTGATTTACCGCAATCTTTTATAGCATGAAATAGTCCTTTTTTCGAGCAAGTTTGATGAAAAAGGTTTTAATTCACTTTTGAAAGTTACAAAAGAAATCTACTTCGCTCTCAAGTTTGGATGATCACATTCCATTAAAATCTTGATAGCACCTTACTCCTTAGGGGAGGATAACTTCGTTTGAGTAAGGAAATTCCAGGCCGACTTACTTATAAAAATCTTAGGGACCATTACGTGTAAAAATCTTTATTTGAATATTTACCCTTATTATATTATGTAACTCTAGACTGAAGATTTTGCGCTTTGGTTTGTATACGTGCCATCTCCCTCACACAGTTGGTTTAATTTAACACAACAGCTTTCCAAGGATGTTTTACTTTTCCTCTAAACACGAATTTACATCTGTTAGCCGCATTTGTTGTTCGTATCAAGTGAAAACACGTTCGTTTGGTTGAGACCTTTGTTTTTTACCCAACTACGACAAAGCATGGTAATGAATGTAACAGTCTATGTATGTATATTTAAATTGTTCCGTCTTTAGTGCCTGCTATGTTTTATAAAAAACCTGAATGAACCGCCTTATAGTAGTAGTTTGAAATTAACGTTTCATATGTGGCGGATAAGTCGGCAATAAAAATGGAAATGGGTTTTTAGGACTTATAAACCTTACTTAAATCTGACGAAATTTAATTTTCTATTTGCCACAGCTGCAATTTGCAATTTGCAGCTAAATACCCTATAGGTACCCTCATTTCAGCTGTTTAGGCTACCTGCTCTTACTTGCCTGATGTTTTAATATGTGTGTACAAGTAAGATAAGAAGTTGTGATATACTTAGAGATCGGATCGAATCCGATACCACATTAATTGCTCTACAGGTTGAGTGGGCACTTCAGACGTTAACAGATGGCTTTTGATCCTACATACTATAATTAATAGCATTTAGTGATACAGTATCAGCTTTTTATGGAGATGGAACAAATTAGTAAAAAGAGACGGAAAGAGAAGTATTAGAAATCCTCTAAAAAATGGGAAGCCGATATACTATAGTGAAAATCACTAGAAAAACCTGGATAACATGAAGAACAAGGCCTCCTTGTTATGCATATGAAAAATAACTAAAGGAATATAAAATCTGAACAGCTTTGAATTATTATTTGTTCTGAAACAAGGTTATCTATTCTACAATAAACAAATAAAAACTGGGCAAGTGCGAGTCGGACTTCAGCACGAAGGGTTCCATAGAACATTATAATAACTAAGAAATAAGGCAAAAATATAAATATAACAGTTTTTTTACCGATAAGTTATAAATATCTTAAATTTAATTTTAATTTACCTTAAAATCATATCAAGCTTTTTTGTAGCCTTTGACTATTGCACAAACGTCACAACCAAACCATAAATGCATTACACAATGTGTTAAAGAACTTAAAATTATTAAAAAAAATGTACTTATAAACAACTTATTATTACATTTATGTACCTAATTAAAAAGTAATATGTACACTAAAGTTGATCCAAAAATGTATCCTTATTGGATGGATTACTTTACAACTTTTACATGTAACTTATTACCACTTCGGTTGACAAATCCAAGACCAACTGTCGCTGTCGTACAGAATTTTAAGGGCCAATTACAGCATTTTAAATGCGTGTTTATATTACCTATCTACGTTTTGGATTGCCAAAACGAAATGCAAATACGAGTAAATGAAATGAAATATTGGGTGATTTAGTAATAGACAACAGTTGCTAGGTATAATAAATTTTAAAATTTTAAAACCCTCTCGAATAAATATCTCAATTTTTTTTTAGCTAAGAACACTGTCTATCATGTAACCTTTTAAATAAAAAAACTAATTACAATCGGTCCATTCGTTTAGAAGCTTTGATGCCACAGACACACACACAGATACAGACACACAGAAACAGACACGTTAAACTTATAGCACCCCTCTTATTACGTTGGGGGGTTAAAAAGATTGTAATCCATCTTAGTTCGCTCGATACTTTATTAATTAATAGTGCTTGTTTGAGAATATTGTTGCGGCGTTAATCATCAAAATTAATTAGAAAGCTATACATAGGTATAAAATACATAATATACATATACTGTGAAGTGGGCTGTTCGCGCCAGCCAACTAGTTGTCGTGGTTTCGTAAGCGCGGATCTAATAGAGTTTAACAAACTCGTCCCAAGTGACTAGGAGTGAGAGTACTAGAGAGTACCTACTTCACTTGCTTTTACGTCCCCTTGCGCTTATAAACACAGCCTTATTAGTCTACTTACTTAAGTAAGCACATTAAATTAATACATTCTGACGAGACTGTCATCGTTATAATGGAATAATTGGTAAGTTACTTCTTCAATGCCGCTTGCATTTAAATACTTTTATCATTCAGCCCCCTAATTACGGCAAGTGTAAATTAATCATTCTGACAGTTAGGACCGTCAATATCGTGTATGCCACGCAAATAATATGAAGTTATGGCTATTTCTTTCGACGTCTCGAAGACTTTCGGTAGGCTGTGGCATGCCTACAGAGCTACGTAGTTTAGCTTTCTTGCTATGATTAAGATGCTATTCTATGCGACTGGATATCCGAATTTCAGTGAAATCGGTCTATACGAGTGGTTGTTGATGGCTGTTCCTTTGGTCAGCAGGCTATAAATGCTTCTTTTAGCTTTATTTTTGCCACTTTATTTCTACTGCATATCAATGATATGCTCATGCTCGGCACCTTTAGGGACGCAGATCATAGCACAGTTACGAATAGATACATGTCTATTGTTCGGGCTGGTAATAACGTAGGTACAAGAAGCCATGGTGGAGAGCGTAAATTTCACCCTGGAATTCGGATACCAGTGTGGCAATGACAATCAGGTCACCACCAACACCAACCACCACCAACACCAACCACCACCACCACCTCCACTTGTCTTTAAAGCTTATACGTGTCATCTAATCTATCGAGGATACTATGATGCCTGAAATTAAATTACTATTATTATTGTACCCTAATCAGTGTCTAGATCAAACATGTAGAGAATTACATTTTAACTATTTAGCACATTTGTTTCTGCTAAAACATTTCGAGAAATAATTGAGTGTTATTTCTGAATCATAGGATAAGCATCAAAAGCTCTAATAGCAAGTCCAACGACTTTGGAATCATTCAATTGTTCGATAGAGTTCGTGGAAATCTATTTTTATAGGGCCCTTTCTACACGTGGCTTTGTAGGTATTGGTTTTGCTCACGACGAACGTTTAATTAGTACAAATAGAATAATCAATACTTTCTCAATGTCTACGAAAACAGAACAATTGTTTCCAATCCGTTTCTAAGTGCTGCTGATTTCATGTGTTATGTCCAAAATTGGTGTTATAAAGTAAGTCTAAACTACAATAAAAATCGAGCTTCAGTAGCAAGGTTAAATTTTACTTATTAATTGTTAATAAATAACTGGGTGTCGTGAGGAGAGTCGTGATAGCCTAGTGGTGGTGACCGTTGACTGGTAAGTCAGTAGTCTCGAGTTCGAACCCAAGGCGCGCACCTCTGACTTTTCGTAAGTTATGTGCGTTTTATAAATTAATTATCACTCTCCGTGCCTCGGATAGCACGTTAAGCTGTTGGCCCCGGCTGTCAATTGTAGATCTTTGACAGTCGTTACGGGTAGTCAGAAGCCCGAAAGTCTGACAACCAGTCTTACCAAGGGGTACCGTGTAACCTAGTACCTGGGTTGTGGAGGTCTGATAGGCAGTCGCTCCATGTAAAACACTGGTATTCAGCTGCATCCGGTAAGACTGGAAGCCGACCCCAACATAGTTGGGAAAAGGCTAGGCAGATGAAATAACTGGGTGATCAAATCTTTTGTAGATTTTTTTAAACTGTTTTAAAGAAGAGAAAAATCCGAAAGGCATGTATTTTTTTTACAAAAAAAAAACGATACCGATAACGATATATGCAAATAACGGGGGTCTTTTTGAAATGAAGTGTCAGTTTGTAATATCATAATAACAACTGTTTTCTAAATTCATAAAATTATATATGCATTTTACTTCTAACCAAAAAGCATTTTTTTAAACCATGCAATTACAACCTTTTAATAGGTAAACAATAAAGGTAAAATAAGTTGACCAAAGTCAACGATGTATATAACAACTGTTCCTAGATTACACTGGGCACAATCCGCCAAACAAGTTTAAATGTCAGATTCAAAAGGCCAACTCACCAAATTGTGAAATATGCACCCGTGGAACACTTCAGCACTTGTTGATGGAGTGTGATCGGAATGAAAAAATGAAACGTAAAGACTCACGTAAAATAAAGATTAATGTTTTCGATGTCGGTATCAATTTGTCTATAGTATAGTATGGTATCGTTAGTTAGATAATGTTTTTAGTTTATATTTGAACCTAAAACCGATGTTATGACCAAAATATACATGAAAAACACTTAGTGAATTAACTGTGAAATTATAATCATTAAAACTACGATATAAAAGATTCAATGTGGACATGAAATGAAAAGGTTTCGCTGTAAATCAAAGAGTGATGAAACCAATTTATTTGGAGATAAATTGATTTATTAAACAAAATCTAATTATCTTAAGGAAAGAACACTCAGGCTAAAAGCGCTTTGTAGATATGATCTTTTTATAAAAATATTTGATTTTTTACCTTTTTATTTTTACAAAACCTTAATTTAGTCAGAACCTTTTCATTCACCAAAAGGTAAATAGTTAAGACATTGCGAAAATAAATACGAATAAGGTATTATTAGATACTACAAGATATGTCAAATGTACCGTCGTACGAGTAGGTATATATATAGGATATATAGGAAATGTATATATGTAGGATATATATCCATATATCCATCATGTTTAGATTCATTTGCTGATTCATACAGGAAGGAAAGAAATTTCCAAATTCAGGATGATAGCAAGTCACGGAAAAAAGAAATCAAATGGTCTCTCCGAAGTTTTTACATGCCTCCAAACTTATACGTATTATTAAGAAAATTATAGCAATCACGTGTTATTACGTTTCTTTATTTAGGTAGAGGTGACATGCTGGTTGTGAAATACCATTAAATATCGTCTAAATATAAACTAATGATGAGTGTAGTGTTTTAATTGCGCGTAGGATTTGAATTGTAAGATTAGAAAATATTACTTAATCATAGTTCAAAAATAGTTTTTTAATGCAGTCAGGATACGATCAAAATTTCCCCAAAATATATGTGTTGTAGTTCTCAAACACATTATTAGACTTGATTAAGTTTCAAAAATGTTACTAAGCTACTTAGTAGGTACTTCAAAAGGGACGCAATATTAAAATAAATGTTATTTGCGAGCAACCTTCTATGGTGATATTATTATATTATGATTATAGGTATAGTTTCTGTCTAGCCAAGTAGTGTAACATAATGTTAGTAAGTAACCATGCGCATTATTCGTAAATTTGTCATAAAGCTCTGGGGGCGCTCACGTCATTGTTTGCAGCACCGCTGCGAATTGAACAGAGAAAGTGCTTTACTTTTATTATTCTCAAAATAGACCCTGAAAGTGTTTTACAGAAAACCCGTACAATCTGGAAACACTTTTATTGTTTAGTTTGTTGAAATAACAATCTAATCGAACTACTAGTTTTAACGTACGTTCTACAAGAGAAGAGGTGAGACGTATCTCTTAACCAAATACAACCAAACTAATTCGACAAACACAGGGTATTTTAGAATAATAACTTTCGTGAGTCATAATAATAAATGAAATATTGATACGGCTGTACTCTATATTGAGGTCCGCGACGCCGCCGCGTATACGCTCTTGAAAATGGACTCCGTTTGAGTTCGAAACTAGTCGGGCATTCTCCGAAAACAATACGTGAGTAAACACAGGGTATATTTTCTTTTATATAAATAAGGAACAGGGACTTAGAGAATGTGAAAAAATATCACCAATTTTGATGCGTGATCAACTCCATAGGGTAGGTTCTTCCCTTTGTCCTTAAACTTTATACAATTACCTAACACTAAATAAGTTCTTGTAGCCATTACAAGTAAAGAGAGAATTTATTGGATAAAAAAGGCCCGCCGCAGTAATGATTAGAGCGACTGAGACACTGACTGAAAGTGATTTTGTTCTATTGATTCACGCTTTTGGTTGAATCAATAAATATTAAACAACAAAACATAACCTAAAATATGCAGTAATACCTATAGTAGTAGTAGTAGAAATAAAGGCTATTTTTATTTTGATTTTATTTTAACTCTTGTAAGCTTTTAACTCTAGGTTAAAGTTTAATCTCTAGACATGACTATACTGGTATTATTACTAATTGAAATTTGTCAGAATCATATCAGCTTATATAACGAAATATCAATTTACTAAGCATTTCACAAAGACAACAATTTCCAGTGAAAGTTCAAACCAACGTTTGTTAACGACACATCGCGTGACAACTCATGTGCTGGGAATATGGGTTATAATTAGGAGAATTGTCCGTTCACCCTTAGGGAGTAGAATAGATAAGTACACCTATTCATATATATAAGTAAGTACGTGGGTCGAATTTAAGATTTGGCAAGGTATAGAAGCTACGCTAAGTTTCACTTAACATTACGAATCTACAAATAATATGTAAACATGTCTCAAGTCAATTAAATTCTAGTTCGTTTTTCTTGAGTTGTAACCCTTGGAGGGTTACCGTTGTTAAATATTTATTTACCTTGCTGTATTAAGTTTATTTTTCGTTAGGCAAACCGAAAGTCCTATCACTGTGTTAGCTGTGTGGATATAATATGTATTAAGATACATCCGCCTTGGGAATACCTTTACGTAGTAACGCCTAAACGCAGTTGTAAATGGCTATTTGTCGTTGATTAAAAAATTATAGTAAACATAAATGCAGATCCCAAAAAATGAGACACAAAAGGAAATCAATGTGGGAGTCAAAGATTTATAGTAATCTAATATGATGTAATTGATGGTTATTGCAACAAAACTTATTCGTAAGTAAGTATATACATTGTATGTAAATCAAGCAATACCTACACACAGTAGTGTAGCGATCCGGAAAATTAAGCTTTATTAGGGTAGTCAAGTGGCGCTAGTGTATAACGTAGCCGTACAACAATAGAACAACAAAGTTATTTGATGACAACAAGCCAGCGTTTGACAAACACTTCAAAGTTGCCACACACTGCTTATGTCGCCGGAAATAAGCCTTCTAATTGAATCGATATCGTCGAGCATTATTATTCCACAGCTTGGAGTTTCTGAATAATGAATATTAATTAACGTAGGTATTCCATTTTCTATTAAATTACTAAATAATTGAGCATTGAACAATATATATCTGAAGCTTCACTTAAATATAATGATTTTTATACATGTTACGACCATGATGTAACGCCCTTTGGCGCCATTTCAATGCCATGGTTTTGCGAGTGTCGCCTATCTGTAGATTCATTCTAATTTTCTTAAAAAGTATACCAATCTAATATTAACAATTATTTAAGATTTCGGAGTCGGAAAGAAGATAAAGATTTTTATTTCGTAAAAACTCTGAACTGCGGGGTACCTATCTGCGGTATTCGAATAAAAAATGTTTATTTATAAGCATGCCCTTTTTAATGTTACACATAAAAAATATAATACTTCTCCACTTTGCACCGTGGGGAAATATCCTAAAATAAATTAGTCGTACTGAAATTTTACTAAGTACATAAGTTAACCGGCGTTTAAAATTTTACTATCAAGACCTATTTAATTTAATTTACGGCAAAATAGCTGTGACATATAAACGGATGGACATGACAATGCTGTAAGTGCATACTTTGTGCTGCTACTGAGAATTTCGTAATAGAAAAATCCAATACCGTTTTGTCCAATTTGGGAATTGAACCGAGGTCCTTCTGGCTTGCAGTAGCGACGGCTGGTCCAATGAGGCAGCCCGGTTAAAAAAGTAATTATTTCGGAATCGCAGACACATTTCATTTATTTGTAGTTATTCAATGAATAGATACTCACTTTGGTCCAATCATTACGTATTTTTAAGTCACACCTACCTACCTAGGTATCTATACTTATAAAACAGTACCGTGACTGACTGACTGACAGACAACGCACAGCCTAAACCGGTGGACCTAGAGACTTGAAATTTTGAGACAATATTCTTTAAGTACCCTGGGGGTGCACTAAGGAAGGATTTTTGGAAACTCCATCCCTAAGTAGGTAAAAAGGGGGATAAGAGTTTGTATGAAAGTCCGTCGTTTTTAAAGTTAAATGTACGAAACTTGGTATTTAGCTTTTCGGTTGATGAATGAAAGACGAGCATAGGTTATTTTTTTTAAATCTACCCTTGAGTGGATAAAAAAGAGGGTTAAAGTTTGTATGGAAAATTCATTATTTTTTAAGTTACAGGTGCAAAAATGAGTATTAAGGTTATGTTTTAAAAATAAAAAAGACGTGTATCAAAAAATTTTGATTTTTTTCCCCCTTAGGAGATATAAAAGTGGATGAAAGTTTGTAATGAAAATTCATCATTTTTTAAGTTAAATCAATAAAACTTGGTGTTTAGCTTTTCGGTGAATAAATAAGACGTGTTTCAGCTTTTTGAAAAATCCACCCCATTAGGGGGAAAGGGGAGGCGGGGGTGAAAGTTTGTGTAGGAAATTCGATATTAGTAAGAGACATCCAAGTAGCATAATTAATGAACGAGGTAGGGTAGGGTAGGGTAGAGTAGGGTAAGGTAGGGGTAGAGTAGGGTAGGGTAGAGTAGGGTAGGGTAAAGTAGGGTAGGAGTAGAGTAGGGTAGGGGTAGAGTAGGGTAGGGTAGAGTAGGGGTAGGGTAGGATAGGGGTAGAAAAAAGTAGCGTAGAGTAGTGTAAGGTAGGGTAGAAAAAGCGTAGAGGTAGAATAATCACGCGTACAAAGTCGCGCGGGGCAGCTAGTGTATGTATATATAAATATGCGCGGCGTGGTCCTTGTATATGTTATATACGTATACCTATACGTATATAACATATACAAGGATCCTTGGTCCTTGTATATGTTATATACGTATACCTATACGTATATAACATATACAAGGACCACGCCGCGGTCGTGAACTGGGGATAAGAAAGTACCTAATGATAGTTTTTTGAGATCAAAATTTTATCTGTTGCTAAATAAAATGAACTTGATCACGATAGCTACAATATATGGACATCCTAAATACATTTTAAGATGTCTATTAATCCATGAAATTGTCAATTTAGTAAAACAATGTTCAGAGGATCATATAATTAAATAAATGTAGGTTGTATCTTATGATAACATTTAAAATAAAATAGGTTTGGAGTTATGAATTTCTACGCTAATAATATATGAAACATTTATATAAATTAGACTGAAATGAGACAGCTCCCAAAATAATATAACTGTAATATTCATATCATGGTAAACTTACTAGGCACAACAATATAACATTTAAAGCATAATTGTTAAGTCGAGCACCACATATAAATTAGACTTTAAGTTTAACTTTAAAGTTAGAATGAATGAATATTAATAATGTCGCTTGGTCAAATTCGTATGAAATAGGCCCATTAATTTATGTAAATGAAACCTTACCCCTTGTAAGGTTATTATAATACTTACGAAACCTCGACCAATTTACATTTTAAAAATAGAAAACGAGAACTAAAAACGAAACCGTAAAAGAAATTTAACTAGAATTGGTGTGGTGTGTAGTAATAATTGAGTACGTACTGTAAAGTTGAACTGACAAGCAACTCGACTTACGATTTGACTGAAAAGTTTAACAGTTTACTTCACATTTTTTGTGATTTTTTTTTTTGGTGCACATGATAGCTTATTAAAATGATACATGCATAAATGATTATTAATAGCACATGATAGTTTTTTCAAATTTTCTTATTAAATAATTATAGTTTACTTCACGTTTGTAGCTCGCTTTAGTAAGTAAAGAATAATGATAGAGTTGCAGGATATATTCTTTAATTAGATCACCCGTGACTTTGTCCGCGTCTCCAAGTCTCTGGCGACCTTTTTTGTCAAATTTAATTACGACCATTCCAATTTTACCAGTAAAAGTAGCTTATGTCCATATCCAGGACCAGACTACCTCTTTGACAAATTTCATTATTATCGCTTCAGTCTTTTCCGTAAATACCGTAAAAAACCACCAAAGCTTTGCCTATCTTCAGGTCCCAGGTTACCACTTTGACAAAGTTTAGTCTTTCCTGTATATTCTGCAAAAATATCTACGGCCAACAGGTCCCAGGCTACCATCAATCAGATTGGTTCAGTCTTTCTCGCAAATACCTTTTTTTTTAATACCTAACCTACCTAAATACCTAACAAGTAGTCTTAGTTCTTGTCTAGGTCCCAGGCTTTCAGTAGTATCGGTCCGGTCTTTCCCGTGTATGGTATCTCGTAAAAATATCCTACATCCTCCAGTCCAGATCCCAGGCTACTGTTTTGTCATATTTAATTTCGATCAGTCTTTCGGTTCAGTCTTTTCCGTCTTTGCCAGAGATCCAATGTGCCAGAGATAGTCCCAATGGACAGTTTTTTTTGCCTTACTATTTATCTAGAGACAATTTACGGAATTGAATTACGACGCTGAAGTATCACTACCTCATATCTGATTTTACTAAAACATTTCAATTTAACCTTTAGCTTTATAACCGCAAAGATGTAAATTACTCGAAAAAATAATGTTACATACGAGTTATATGACACTTCGTCGTCGATTTATGAATTTACATACGTTTTGGCGTCACTCGACTTTTTAATATCGAGGATTGCGTTTATGCAACCTACCTAACCGTTATTCTCAGTCCCCCACGAACAAACACGATAAACTAACATTCTTATTATATTTACTTTAAGAATAAGTTGTTTCCTTACAATAGTAATATTTAAGTAGTAGATTAATTCCTAGATAAATAATCTAGGAAATAATCTAACTAAAGTTAGTTTTTAATATTGTTAGATATTATAATATGTGTAGGAGGACACGTGTACGAGATGAGGACGCGTGTATGAGGTTTCAACAGCGAAAAGCCGCCAAACAAATCTTACCTAAGTAAAACTCATACTCGTACACATCCAAAACCTTTATAGAGCTTTACAATCAAATTTTAACATCGTTACCGTACAACGTAATCAAATGTAATAAGTACCTAGTACTACTGATAACTATGGAAAATGCATTTTCTGTGTTTCTTCATCCCTCTGCCATGTTTTATTATCAATTTGGACATTTTGTCCGAGGACGGGTGTGCATTGGGCTGGAGGTAATAAAATCAACGAAATGGCTTTGTTGTGCCTTCTTGAGGTATTTTTCAAGTAAAATAATTTCATTTTTTCCATTTTATATTTTTGTAAAACCGTAATAATATAATTATTAATATTGCATTACAAGAGGTTTAAACGCCTAAATTGTCATTAGGCAAGATGTAATGTCATGTATGTGGCTGAACTTATTAAAGAAATAACTACCAACTTTGTACGGCTAACATATACGCCACAAACTGCAATCTGTAAGCGTTTAATCCGGAACATTTCAACTTGATTTGTGGTGGTGTTACCGTGCACAAACAATACATCCCTATCCCCTTACCTAGGGCTGCCACCAATACCAGATAAATACAAGCAAAGCTTAACTTAACTTCAACTTTTTTATCTTGTGTTTATTTTACGGGAGTTTAATTAATGTCACCCCCATAACAAACATGACACAATTATTTAAACACACACACAATACAAGGGATAAGCACGGTTTGTACATAATGTACCTAAAATAAACATATCAATGTAAAAATGGATCAATACAGGTTAGAGTTTTAGACGTCTTCATTGACCACGTTCCACACACATATTGCTGAATTAGATTTTTTTGTTAGATGGAATGTGACCAGCACGCATTCTCATAAAAACTACTGACTAGGGGGGAGGGGAGGGATTTGCGGGCCCGCGACACTAGGGGGGTCCTCAAATCTCGACAATGCTAATTTTATAACAAAAGGTACACTACAAAAATGTAAATTTTTGAAGACACCAGGGGACCATTATTATCAAATATGTAAGTATAAAATTTATACAATGGTCAACTACCCTATTGTCTTAAGCCCGTAAATATCTGGGGAAGGAAACCCCTTCCCAAGTACCACACCACACCGTCGCAGACTAATACCATATCATTAAAATAAGGTACTTACTGCGAGGCTGCATTGCATCGCATCGGCAATTCCTCTGATGTTTCGGATGTTCGTGTGCTGCGGTGGTAGCTTAATATCATTACCTGCAAGCTCGCTTGCCTCTCTTACATGAATAAAAAAACCGGACAAGTGCGAGTGGGAAACAACCACCGAGGGTTCAGTACAAATATGTAGGTCACTGAATCGAAAACTAGCATCATAAAAATAATTAAATATCTGTTTAAGCTTGTGTCAATATAACGTAAAAGCTCCTATTAACGACCCCCTAAAATGTGTACTCTATTAACGATCTAATTTTTTAATCACTCATATTAGACATAATTTAGGGTTCCAGAAAAATAATACCTTAAAAATTAGTTAGGTATTTTTGTTGGACAACAAACAGAGTAAAGTTTGTGTGTTTAAATAGCCAGTGAAAGAAATAATTTGACAATGAGTGGGACACGCCCGAAGCGGACGCACATTTCATAGTGTCGCGTCTCCAGCCACGTAAGTACACCTAAATATTACTTAAGGAAAATAACATACTAAAAATGGATTTGTATTCTTGCTATCACATTACAACTGTAACTTATATATTCGTTTTTTAAACTAACTCTTAATATAATACTTTTTATTGGTTTTTGTGTTATAAAATCATGTTTTAATTTTAGGCGGTAATAGAATCCAAATTTCAAAACTTGATTCTAATAACGACCCATGGCGTTGTTAAATTTTGAGAACATTTTGTTATTTTAAAATAATATCTATTATAAACTACCTCATTAAATTTTATTTTTTTCTTGTTCAATTCTTAAAATAATTTTACTTCGTTAGATCTATTAACGACAAAGCTATTTCTTAAAGTTTTTGTGTAAAACTCGATTCAACGTTAGACAATATCCCTATTATTACAAAGATATTGTTCTGTAAATAACATTTATTATCTTAATTAAAGACTAACTGACATTAAAATAAATAATATAGCAATGAGATCGAATTTAACAGTATTCCATAAAGCAGATATTTTATCTGTTTATTATAAATTTTATTGGTCGCTAATAGAATATTGTAATCTTTATACTTGATTCTATTACCGACTCACAGCTATGACGATATTTTTGGTAGGTAAAAAAAAACAAAATGTATATTTTTGAACAAATTGGTTTATTTCTTGCATACGTGACGTTTCGAGAGATTTTGTCATAATAATATATTAATGTAAAATAATATTTGCTATCCAGTTTCATTCATGGCTTCATGGAATTGGCTTTATTTCTTAAGTTTTTAAATCAAATAAAAATGGCGGAACGGAATGGGGGACATGTAACTTTTTAAAGCTTCTTTCGAAGAATTAAATTCTATATCTCTTTAAAGATTGTGTTCTTTTATAGAATCATGGAACCGCAGAATCGCAAGCAGTATGCCTCTGCTCAACTAGAAGCTACGCTTTTAGCTATAAATGAAGGGACCAGCTCATATACGAAGCATCAAAAACCTAGGTATGGCATTCCGAGGACAACTCTGCGTGACAAGAGAAATAATAATTATTTGAAGACTGTTTTCTGAGACTGATTATACTTTTTATTAATTAAAATAACAAAAAATGAGTGCTCTAAGCGTTGCAATAAATAATTATGTTCATATTGTAATAGTGTTGATCTCTTAACTATTGTTAATAAATATAATAAATACCTTTAAAACTTTTTTTTTTAAATTTAATATAGAAGTAGTGAGAACGTCGGAGCGGTCGGTAAAAGAAGTAGAAAAATCGGTAATAGAATCTTGCCGCATTCTATGGGTCGGTAATAGAATCAACTACTCTTTTGGATTCAATAATTATTTAGTAATTACTGTGTTATTGAATATTGAATTTAAGTACTGAATCGCAAAGAATACTTCGTGGAAATTAATTATAAATTATAACATCTTTCCTAACATAACAGCTTATATCTATTTTTTTAGAGTGAATCCTAAGACAGCTAAAACTGGCGGTAATAGGAGCATTTACGTTAGCCCTTACATACGATACTCCACATGGCGCGGTTAACTTATTTGAAAATGAAGGGAAAATTATACGACTTTCAGATTTTTCTCTTCTTTACAAATTAGTAAAAGTCTTATAAAATCTACAAAAAGATTTGGTAACCCAGTTATTTATTTATTTCCATACAATTATGACCGCGCATACCTCGATGATTGATTAGGTAGGTACGTACTTTAAATAAAGACAATTTGTTTAATGATTTAATTACAAATGTATACTTTCCCTGTACTTGTAGTATATGACGATATTACTTGCCAAATGTCATAGTACTAGGTCAACAAAAAATTCCCTATACATTTTGATTCCCTTGTGTGTGTCGAAATATACGTTTTTTGCGGTATAAAAGGCCGTATTTTACAGCTTCAAGGGACTGTAGATCTCAGTATATTGTTATAATTTCGACTCGATACCTCCCGAGATAAAAGGTCAAGACCTTTTATCTCGGGAGGTATCGAGTCGAAATTCAAGACAGACAGACAGGCGGACGGACAACAAAGTGATCCTATAAATGTTCCATTATTTCCTTTTGAGGTACGAAACCCTAAAAATAGGATTATGTACCGCTATTTCTCTTTTACCTGCATAAATATTTTCCTAGCCAAGATAGTAAATATTGCAAACATCCGCAAGCGTTTTCTGGCTTCATATAAATCTTCGTGCATAGATTTTCCAGCAGAAATTAGTAATAGTAATAAATTCGTAGACTCCACGAAGATAACATCATAAGAAAATTTACTGAAACGGCTAGTGAAAAGCAGCGGCGCGCCGGAGTGCTGTTTTGAGGTTTGGTACTGACGAAAACAAAGCCTGACGCACCGACTCGCACCCATCCACCCACTCCCGGGCTACCCAAACTATCTTACCCCACACGCCTTCAATCATTCAACCCCATCTGATCGGCTAGCTGCGAGAACAAAGCGAAGCCACTTTTCATTTATCCTCGTACTTACACAACCTCACCAAACCTTCATATTTTCGCCTATTGAAACATAACGATCCTAATATCAGAGAAATGATACCTTCGACCAGATAACCTTTACAATTAGTTACAATGTGAATGACCTTACTGAATGTGAAATGGTGAGGGTACATGATCGTCATAAAATTTACATTTTTGAAAGAATCGCCGCCAATTAGGTTAGCGGCACAATGTTGCACGCTTGGCGCGGCGAACGACTCCGCCACTTCACAACTCTATTTACATGTACTTACTCGAAGAGGAATTGTCACTGCGTTTAAGTATCGCCCTAAGCTAGTTTTAATAACTTCCTCGTTGACAAATCCGAGTTTTATTACCTACATAATACAATGGAATAAGGTATAATTACTGCCATTCTCCTACATACAAGCATCTTGCACATACAACACATTGTTTTATATATAACTAGCTATCGCCCGCGACTTTGCATGACATTTAGTTATCTCATCATTCTATTGGTTGCCGCTGCCACGGAACGGCAAAAGTCGCGGGTTCAAGTCCCACTCGTAACTCGTAACCTATCTCTTTTTCAATTACCTCAAATTTATTTAAGGCTTTACGAGATCGTAACCATGTATCAAAATAAAATAAATCAATATACGACAGATACTACGTTGTTTATGAAACCATTCAACTAGAAGAAGAAGTGATTCATTAAATACCAACATGTATCTTATACTTATGTAATTATATACGAATTGTATAAAAACCAGTGGTGAAGAGTCCATTTTTATTAGAGGTAAGCCGGAGCCAAACCGTCGGAAAACTAATAGCACAGTCAGTAGACTGTAATAGATACTACTGAGGCATTTTTCAATGGAAAACCGGTAAGAATCGAGTTGTTAAGAGCCTTAAGCACACATTCTAAAATATTATTAAAAAGTAATACATTTTACCATTAGTTACATTGGATTTTATGCTCGAATGACACAACAAATTGGTTATAAAATTTCAAAAAGATGTCAATGACGAAAATACGATGAAGAATAAATTGGTCAAGTGTCCTCCAACTATGTAAGGTAAAGAACCTCTAGAATACAAAGATGTTCTCGCCTGAAAACACAAATATAATTACTT
Organism: Protodeltote pygarga; assembly: GCA_936450705.2. Classification (NCBI taxonomy): domain Eukaryota; kingdom Metazoa; phylum Arthropoda; class Insecta; order Lepidoptera; family Noctuidae; genus Protodeltote; species Protodeltote pygarga. The sequence continues at coordinate 8,716,741 of OW388257.2, read as the reverse complement.
TGATCGGGAACAACAGACAATACGATAAACACAAACAAATCTGAGTAGCTTGATGGTGTTTTATGTATGTTTATTATGACGACACAATTGGTGTGATGGCGTACTGCGCTTGGTGTCACGGGTTTGATTCCCGTTTACAACAAACATTTGTGTGATCGACAGATATTTGTTTCGGTGAGGGTGTTTGCGCATTATGATATTTATATTATTGTAGGTAACTGCACCCACTATAGATGAGAATGTCTTATTGTGTGTATATTTAAACAAAAAAAAAACACTTTTCGCCCTTTTTTGTGACAATTTAATAAAACCTTCAATAAAATTCAGTGTTAACATTTCAATTTCTACAATACTGGTCAGTTTAAAAACGTTTTTGAAAAAGTTGCTTCTACTTTCAGCAAGTTTAACATAAACCAAAGGTTTGCCAAGTAGGTTGGCAGCACAATGAAGCCGCTGCTGCTGGCGGAGCTCATCATATCATTTACATATACAACGTCTCAACTTATTGTGTTCTCCTGACATACGTTCTGGAAAAGAATAAGATATTCTTTTAATATTAATAATTCATGTGATGAAAGCGGTATATTAATACAAATAGACTAACAAGGGCATCGCTCTGCCTGAGCATTTAGGTATGTTACTACATAATTATATTTACAGCAAAAATATATACTTAGAAAGTAAGCTACTTCCAAAATTATGTAAATAAATCTTGTAAACATTTATATACCTACAAAAAACCCAAAATACTCAAATGTCAAAAACATTTATACAAAAAGAGCGCATAATTTAAAATTGTAGGTACGCTTATTTTAACTAGTATTCAATGACGAACGATAAAAATGCCAAAAAAGGTAAGTTTCACTTACCGAAAGTACGATATTCCATCTTGTTTTAATGTTCTTGACGTAATAGCATGGACAGATATCGCAATTTTACGAACATGTAGCGTCACAGTAACAGCGATAGGTACTTCATCTAAGGTAACATGTCTGACATGACACCTGTCGCTACTCGAGATCATTGCCGTTCTACATAATATATTGAAGACGATTTTCCGCAGTTGCCAAAAATAAAATTACCTAAATTAATACTAAAATTTCGAATTACATACATCAAGACAGACTTCAGAGAACAGAATAATGAAACCAGATTCTTATCACAGTTAATTAAACATACAGCTTTTAGTTAAATTTCGTTTGATAAGCGCCCGAATATAAAACAGTTTTTCAACGAATTAATGTATGAAATGTTGTGTATAATGCTACTTCACTCAAGCTAATGAAAATGTTATCCAATCAGATTAATAACTGACGATAATACTTGAAATAATTTCATTAAAATATTTCATACACTTGTTTTATTATATGGTATTGAAAATCGGGAAATATTTCTGAAACGTAATCTCATAAAGCTCATGAGAGGCATTTCTATGGCAAAAATCGATTTTTCACGACCTTTAGCTTAGTAAAACTTTTTATAAGGTAAAATGGTATCAAAATACCGAAGAGAACAAATTATGCGATCCACGAATAAAAAATTGAATTTTATCAGTCTGCTATTCTAGGTATTACCTATACATATATATCTCCATAGTCTATATCTTATATATATCTAGAGTTTATTCATATATACGAGTTCTGAGGTTTATCTCAGCTTGTTTTGTTACACGGTCAAGTAAACATAAAGCTGTCGTAATACTAGTCACGTAGGTTACTACTCTCAGGTAAATACGTACTAAACTAGAAATAGAAATAACTTCTGAGCTTACACTATAGTTGACAAATTTAGTTGTGGCCCAAATAAAGTTTTACGATCATTTTTATTATAGTATAAAAGTTTTGTATTTATTTGCCTATCCGTGGCACGTTTAAGCAGCAAGTTGCGTGATACGTATAATTGAATTGAAGCCTACATCAAGTAGAATTATTGTAGGGACACGGAACAGACCAATTTAGCGAAGCGCACGCACCGAGAGAGAGTACCTTCAACGATTGAATGGCTCCGAGGAAGCGGTCACCGCGGGGGACACTGTTGCTCCAATTACTAACCTACGCATTAATGCAATGACTTAAACACACACAGGTTATGCAAACTATTTAATTATATATTAAGGATAAATATAGGAAAACCAACAAAAACTAGACAAAGTAAAATTTGTCTTGTATCAAAGGAACCCTGGCGACCCTTTAGTAACATAATAATAGCAATAGGTCGCAGAAATAAAATTAAAACTAATTAGTAAATAACGCAACTAAAGTGCACACGCGCTAAGAGACGAGATGGCCCGTACGCTTTACTATTTTGAAACAAAAACAAATGACTAAGAAATGGCAGGGAGCGGTGAGTGTTGCTTCTTTACGTAAGTATTTTCTATGCCCGGAGTCAGACAAATATTCATTGTTTATTAAAGCTAATCCAATCATTTTAAATGGTGGCAACTCTAAAATTAAAAAAGAATTGAAAATATGCTTCCACAACATAATTATTTTATGTTTTATGTATAATTTTAACATTTGTTACTGACATAGTCGATACGTCATTTCACTAACACCTTGTGGATCATTGATCTGATATTAACTATATGATAAATTAAAAAAAATTCATGGCCAAGTGTATAAAAAACTTTAAAGTAGTAGTTTATTTTGGTAGCCTCGTTAAGGTGCCATCAAAGAAAATTGTTTCTGTTGGTCCTACTATTTCGTCTCCAAGTAATTACTTTGTTTTGAACGACTATTGTGATTACCAAGTTCTATGTTTAGCTCGGCAACATAAAGCAAACCCTTCAAAGAGTTCTTGAAATTGAAAAATTAAGTTCATTTTCCAATGAGCTTGATTTTTTTGTTGTTTGAAGAACTCTTAGCAATCAATCGTCGGGTGGATGACTTTTATTTTCTTACGCACCGGTTTACTGCTTTGTCAGTGGTCTTCATACAAGTACCCTTACTTTAAATGGATAACAATGAGTCACGTTAGCAATAAACACGCGAAATTGTAAAGTACAAAAATGTATACATATATTAAAAGGCATTTGTCTTTCCAAGTCCGGGCCGTGTAAATTCGACGCGCGACTAAGGATAATTTAATTCCTCCATTCATGGAGGTGCGAATTTGCAAGTGCGTATCGGAGGGCGCGCCACCGCCCCCCGAGCCCTCGTCGCCCGCGCGACCCTGGCGATGACGTCAACAGCCCACCGCGCCACCGCCACCCGATTATAAATATAGCCACGCCACAGGTTTCGGCCCTTATAGCATTCAGTGTTCTCGCTTTAGAAAAACTAATATAAAATTTTATTTTTACGTCTTCAAGTTTAAAATTATTGAGGTTCAAAATTATTTACGTAAATGTTACGCCATTACGGAAATGATACACCGACAGGAAGTCGAGGAAAGTATAGAAGTAGACAAACTAAGGTAAAACATCCAGTAGTCAGTCAGTCTTACTTCCTTCATATTGCCCGATGGCAGCCTGACAACGTCGTCAAGCTGAAGCTGGCGCGGAAGGCAGAAAGCAAATATCTCGCGATCGATCATCTAGCCGATGGTATGGTAATAACTAATAATGCCTCTGACAGATCTCAATAACTATACTAAAAGAATCTGAAAATCAGACGTAACGCATGCATCTTTTATAAATGACACAGAACACGACCTTCAGCAAAAGAGACTTCAACTTTAACATTATTTTGATTCCAAATAGAAGCTATAAAATTTTATTTTATTTTATACGTCAACCTGAATATTTAATTTAAATCTATGTACTGCGATTGGTCCTAACTGATGGACATACGAGTGTCAAACAACTCAGGTTGTCGAACTAAGGGTATCTGTTAATCTATTACAATTGTAGTTTCGGTATGATTTATTACAAGTTGTTTTCGATTATTATTGAGAACTATAAAATCTATATTTAGTGATAATGAATATTTTAATTTTGGTGCCTATGCACTGGCTCTCAAGGTTTTATGGTAAATGTTAATGTTTATGTACGCGGACAAAGTCGCGGGTAAGGACTCAAGATCTATAAATCCAGTAGTTCGCAGTCTTCTCTAAGCGTTACAGAAAATATAACTATAACACATTTTATTTAGGACAAGCTTTGTGTGATAGTATAGTTTTTATTGGATTCCATCATGTCGAAAAGAAATTCATCTGTACAAAAAAGGCATTTGACACAGGTAACGAGTTTTTCATGTCCCATGAGTACTTCACAAGACCAACCCCATTTAAAAGTATCGGAAATATCAGGTAAAATGAGTCCAAATTCAGTATATACCAAAGGAGAGACTGGAGAGCTATTTTTAGAAGTGTGGAGAAATGTGATCGAATGAAATAAAGAAACAAAAACAAGATATTCTGACTAAAATAATAAAGATAATTATTATCTTAGAAAAGTACTACTTGCACAGTAAACAAGATAAAATTTTATGTATCTACTGAAATTATTTGTGCTATTGATGTTTCTAATTTAAAGCATCAGCCGCTATATAACCTGAAGTAACTAATCATCGAATTGGATAATTTGATTTACCTTTCCCGAAACCCTTAGCAAATCGTACTTTAAAAGCTTTCCACTTTGACCCTTTTTGTCATTGGAGTTGCTAAGATTTCCTATTATACTGTTGTTGTTAAATTATTTTGTTATTATATACATACATAAAGATGTATTTTCATGTAGGACTACATTAATTACATTACTACTGGATGTTTTTTAATAAATTCTAGCTGAAGGTCTACCTAAAAGAAGCTGTAAATTATACTTTGGTAGGTTACGGAGGTCAATTACCTTTTAATATTTGAACGTTATAAGTTAATCAAAACTAGAACAAACTTTAAAATAACCAAGCAAGCTGCAGGCAACGACTGCTACAGGATTTGAGAGATTCAGGATTAGAGACCGAAGTAACTTTTTAATGAATCAATATGTTGCTCGCCTTTTCAGCAGTTCACTTGTTTACTGTTCAATCCCCGCAATCTTAAAATCACTGGGTTGTCTTGGTTTATATTTAGGCGCTCTTAATGCAAATATTATATTTGTTAAAGTTTTCGTTATTATTAGTTTCTTTGTCAAGTACCTACATAGAAATTCTAATTTTATTTTATTGTTCCTATTTCAAAGTTTGTCTTTCTGGATCCAAAGGTTGACTGGTAGTTATACAATATGGCATTAAGTCCACCTATATACCTGTCTCACCATATATTACCTGCTCTTATTTTTCATTTCAGTAGTTGATGACTATCAGAAAGATTCAAGTTGCTTCATAAAACAAAACAATTTAACGAGAAGACTGAACTAATACCAACAAAGCACAGTTTTATATAAAGCTCGAAACTAAATCCCACTTCGAGATTGGAGTAAGTTTAATGCTGACTGGAATTAGGTGGATTTGAACACTGAACACTACATCAAGTTATACATTGTGTGGGTTATTTACAAAATTGAATTGATATTATACAATAGTAGCGTAGTAAATAACAATAATAAGTCAATGTTGCCTCATATAAAGTGAGTTGAGAGAGTACTCATACTCTACTACGATGGCCTGGTGGTTGTTTGGACGCGGGCCTTATAATTATTGAACAAAGTTATCGCTAAATCGAGCCACTTCAGTGTAGCCATTGCTTAACATGCCTTCGAAATAACGAGAACTCACGAAATTAAATTAAATTGAAAACGAACGAAACAACCGTGTCACAACCACCAGCACCACTGCAGCCTCATGCCTAGATTATACTATGATTTGTATGCAATCCATCAATTTAACAAGACTATGTAATTACCTATATTTAGGTACCCTAATAGATATTGGACCTAATAGGCTGTCAAATTGCATGGAATAAGGAAAAGATGTATTTGTCTCGTCTCTTATGTCTTGGTTTAAATACAATAAAATTAATAGTATGCGATACAATCTGCTAATCTCTATATAATTAGAAAATTTAAATTAACAGTACAAAAACAGCGGTGAGTTCTAAATGGATATTGTGGGATCAACAGATTATTCATAGTCAGACGCCCGCGAACCTACGCTGTCTAAGAAATTGTTACGTAACAATTAGCGTTGATGGATAGATATTTCACTCAAATGAATTGTATTTGCATGTAAGCCCAATGTATCTCGTTTTCATTATAATGGTAACAAAATCAGTCAAATTGGAACGTTTCGGAATTTATTCGTAACGCTATGCTGAATGTACAACTTAAGTAACTTGTAATAATAAAGTAACTTAAGTTTGACATTCAGCACATGATTCAGCATTGCTGATGAGCGATAAAATACTCAACATATCATGCCAACCAATGTATGGCTATGACAATAATCTCATGTAACTGTAACTGTAACTGTAAATAACCAGCAAAGCAGTGACAGCCTAGTGATATGACCGTTGGACTGCCAAGTCAAAGGTCGTAGGTTCGAAACCTGAGTATTCTGAGGTATCAAATATTATTTTGCAAATTTCTCGACAACACAATATCTGTACTAAAACGGGTATTGATGGCTGGTCCCAGAACCCTGTAGTGACTGATAGTCACTGGATCGTAGGTGTACAGGAATTGCCCGTTAATTTCTGTGACATTCAAAACCTACGCGTTACAGGGTTTCATCAACACGTGTATTCAAAGAGCTTATGAATTATGAGTCTATTTTCAAATTTAAATTGTAAGCTTACCTACGTAAATAAGTATGCAAAATACCTCGAATTGAAAAGGAATTCATTTAATATATTTAAAATAATCTGCTTATTCTTTGTTTTGTTAACATATATTATTTGTTTTGTCTTTAACACAGTTTAAAAGACTTATCTTGAATAAATGTACGGATGTTTCCTTAGAAGCTGAGTGTTTTGTTGCTACATTCCTAGTTTGCATGTTACATAACACGCACATTATTGATAAGTTTTCTCTTTTATACAAAATGTTTAAACTCAAGCTTTGCTATACAATAACTACAATTTTAAAAAAATATTATGATGTGGATAATGGTGCTGGTTGCGGGATTACCTAAGTGTAACCAAGTTAATGTATTAAAAGTAAGCATTATTACGCAATTGTTTGTTATCCCAAAGAAAATAAAAATAAAATTGTCACTTATACATTATTTGCAACAAAAATGTAAAGTAATTTGCAATGCAACATAATGTGTTCGCATCGCAAAAAAAATCTCTCACTTTAGCTGCAGTCGACTCGAAAACTTTATAATAGGCGCTCACAGTTAGTCCGGCCCCATACCAAATCTACAAATTTTGTGCATCCTTTTCGCTTGTATTTGAGCTACAATTGCAATTGCGCGCAAATATAGGCAAAATGTTAATTAATGCGCAACAATAAATTGTTGTTTCGTTGTGCGGCCGGACTTAGAGTGCGTTGCCTTTCATGTTGTGTTGCATAAAATCTGTAATCGGCTTATTTCACGTAAAGATTGTTTCCCTATAGTAATAAATTACCCATTCGGTTTCTTTTCAGATTTTGTTTTAAGTTTTTTGTGCTACAAATGTAATTTTGCCTCTGTCTACTGAATAAACGTTTTTTTTTTCCTTTCTAAATGAATGTCTGTTTATACCAAAAACACTACTTTATAATTATGCACTCATTTAACTTTGATACTGCTCATTAAATTCAGGTAAAACTGTGCTCGGGAGCAAACTGTGGCCTTTTTTACGTATGAAAAACCCTTTAAGGGTGCCTTGTCACCATGAGCAGGTAGGTGATGGGGCTATGTCTGACTCGCACGGAATAAAAACCACACGGTGTTCCTTCGGACGGACGGACGGACCTTCTTAAGGGTTTTACTTGGGTATTTACCGCGCTCTCGCCAAGCTAACTGTGGCCTGCAATGATACCGGTCCATTTGTCTGCATAGCTCTCTTTCAACAATCTCATATGCTTATCTAACAGTGTATCTATTAATAGATTAATCAAAGCATAAAAATTAAGTTTCTATTTAAAATATTTTTGTACAACGTCAACATCCATATCACATGGGGTAAAGGCATTAAAGAAGAACTTTTAGCGCACGCAATCGAGACGTGACTAAATTAATAATTTACTCCAAAAATAAAACTTTCTAAGACTGTGATGAGATGCAAACAAATAAAATAAACCAGACTGTAGACTGTTTGATAGAGCAAGTGCGATAAGTTTCAATAAAATGTTGCATTGAAAATTATATACAATGAGCCGTAAAAAAAACGTAAAAATGCGTTACAATGACTGAAAGTGCTCGTTAGCGATCTGTTACATTGTTGGTGTTTGTAATTCATTACAGACGGTTTAATATTACTTTGTGATTCTCTTCAGTCATTCTTACAAAAATAAGATTAAGGAAAAAGTTTCATACTGAAAGTCGCCGTAGAACAGACGCAAAAGCCGTACTTAGACCACAGTTAATTTGTTTTTATTGTAAAACTTTCTACATTTTCAGTATCCTCAACGGTAATGTCGGTGGTATGTTGTGTTGGTTTTATATCAATGCCATATATCATTTTACATTAGTCTAGGAATGAAGGAGACTTGACATAATGCATCTTATTTATTTGTGTTCTTGGTTCAAATACATAAATATTGAATCGGGGTGGGTGGAAAAAATGGAAGGCTTTTAACCCGGATTGGGACATTAGGTACAATTTCATTTATAAATGTTATTTTTAGTTTTTTACTGGTTATAATACATTTCTTTGTATACTTTATATACCGTTCTTGTCCTTCAAACTTACCTTCGCGGTACTACAACTCGCTGCAAGCGGATAAAAAGGATATCGAATTAGTTAACATCTCTGAATAATTTTTGATTTCACCAAAGTATTACAATAATATTTAGTCGGATTGAATGTACGTTTTTACGCAAGTTTTATCCGTTAAATTATAAAACAACATTCTTTGTTTTCAATTTTCCTACGACATAAATTATTGTAAATGATACTTATATATTATACATAATCATATATATATTATACATATATATTTATAAACTATAAGTTGAAATTATATATTGAAATGTATTTTATATTATATAATTGTTTAATAAATGTAGGTATATCATAAATATAAATAATATAATATATTAATTTTACAGATAGGTATATATTATCAGGCGGCCCTTTTTTGTAAAGCAATAACTTGTTCTGAAGTGTATTTGCATTGATTTGATTTGTTGTATTGTTACAGAATATAAACCGCAGCAGACTAATAGCAATCAAAATAATTTTGAACATTTCTTTGTTTTAGGTATCGGGCGTCAATAAACGTGGTAATCAGTTATTATCCTAAGACCTATGAACTGAAGCGGAAGGAAAAGGTTCTAATAAGCGGTAAAGGTTGAATGATGTGGTCGGGCATGCGCCCAGCGGGTGCTCTCGTCGTGTTGTGTACTTAGTAGCAGGCGATGCCCGTGTGGTGGAGGGCGCGGGCGGTCAGCATGCACGTGTGCTGCGTAACGACGGTGCTTGCAGCGCTAGCGCTGCGGTCCGCAGCTGAGCCGGCGCCGCGCCGGTACCCCGCCGAATGGCGGAGCGGTCGCGAGCTGGCGCGTTCCCGTCCGCTCCACGAGCTGTTCGAGTCCGAAGGAGCGCCGGGCGAAGCGTACGCGCAGAACATGCGGCCGCTGCTGCCTCCCGGCGCGTTCCACTACGAGCGCCGTCGGGCGCGCAACAATAAACGAACTCCGCACCAAATACCCTCAGAGATAGCCAGCCAGATGATGTTGCGAGCCTCGCGCTCCAACCGAGCTTATGACGTGCCCCAGATTGGTGAGTACTTTTACCATACTGTACATTCCTTCAGATTTCATCATTTCATCGAAATTCAAATGCAAATCACAAATTATTACTATACGACAAGATTTGATCAAATATTTTATTCATTTTTTTTTGTCCGACCCGCATAAATAAAGAGTATGTCGAGTGAGCAACTTCTAACTACATTGCTAACCAATCTATGACAATTGAGTGCCCTAGTTAAGGCCTAGAACGAACGGTAAATCCGGCTGAAATCCCAAATGCATCACCTGTTTTCGTATTCCGGGCGACAGGTGACAATATTCTGTCGAGGACAGAGCTCACACGCCTCTGAGCCTACTGCAGTTAATTATTAGTAGATGCGTGACTCTATTACTGAGGCGGATTATTGTGGATTATTTCGAGGCTCTCTGTATTGCGATGGACTATTTGCAGCTCAATCAATCAACTCGGGCTATTTAAAAACACAACTCTCTCTCCTTAAGCCTCTAAATTGCGAGTGTGACACGACACGGTTCTTAATTCATTATACTAAAATTATTAATTCACTGTGTATTTATGATAATGAAAGCAAAGTTTTTTTAAGCATCCTAATTCTTCCTAACTATATTAATTAAATTTTTTCATTTATTCATTTACAATACATATAAAAATACATTTTTAAATATATATAAAACACATAAATATACATTTAAAAATATAAAATATAGTAGGCCACCTATATCGGGAACAGGGTCCAAGCTACCGGAATGAATTAATTATTAATTTCTAATTTAATTATTATTATTATACGAGATTGAGATAAATTATTTCTGAGTCTTCGCAGCCAGTATAACTCCGATAAACCATTACTTTTTAAATTAATAAGCACTGAGCATAATTACTGTTGTTACTTCAAAGAAAATATATTTTAAAACGTAAAATAATCCAAAAATAAAATTAACTTGATTCATACATAAAGTAACAACACTTAAACCAAATCCTATTCATTTTCATATTGTTATGATTTGCATGTTAATAACCAATTACGAAAGCTACTGTAACCGAGCTTTCTTTGAAATTAAAACGTTAAAATAATTAAATACATACCTACAAACTATTTAAGCAATGCGACATTTTCTAGTTTTAGCATTAAATTATTACGTCGACTCCACAATACTAAATCAGTATATTTTTCAGTTACCCTGGTTAGCCCGGGCTTATCATCTATTTCTATCGGGCAACTATCATAAATTAGAATGAGAGTTGTAAAGAATAGAAGGTTTTCAGTACGTATAGAGAAAAGCATGCGCGGCTATTAAACCGACCTGGTGGACACGTAGCCACTCTTCGATTGAGAAGCGACGCACCACGTACGAGCCTAGGACGTGACACCCTTACCAATTTCCACAACCGTATTTGTTTTTTCTCGTCGGCAAACTTTATTCTAAATATAGAACGCGATGCCGCCGTATCAATGGGCACATTATCTCAACTTTATCACGAAGAACATCTATTGTTTTATCCTACAACGTAATATTGTCTTATATAAAACATATATTGCATAACTTTGTGCAAAGATAATAATAATTTAGTATTTTTATTAAATGTATTATTCCGCGTATAATATAATATAATGTTTGTTATAATTGTCAAAGTGATAACTCTTTGATAAACATTACGTTGTTATATTTCCTATTTTTGTGGCATACACATCTGTTTACTAAGACTTAAAAAACTTGTAAAGTAAAAAGACCTAGTGCGATAATGTAAAGTAAAACGTACGCGTGTGTAATGAGATGCATTATGAACCTAGCCAGCGGTGGTAACTGCTGACCTAACACTTTACGACCTGTGTGAAAAATATTAGTTATTCAAACATATTAAACGTACACTATATTATAAATACAAATAAGAATTTATTAACTGTGATCAGAACAATTTTATGACATTTTGCGTATCAAGTTTTAGTACCTACTTCTTTATATTGCTTAGCTCTTTTCATAAACTTAACCCCTCACATTTGAATAAAAAAGAACGGTATTTCAGTACTTTTAAGGTCAAAGGTTTTGAATTTCATAATTTCTCCGTTCCATAACGGAAAATACGCAGATAAATGATAATATGGACTGACTGAGCTTCAGCATGTGGGTATCATATATAATCAATATGCAGAATACTAATCAGACCATTTCTGATTAAAGATAAAGATGTCTTAACTTTTTTTTGGATGTTTTTAATGTATAATACTTATTGGTACTTTATATTACCAATGTATTTTCAGTTTAACGACAAACATCTTTAGACCGATAAATAACTAGCTTAAAATAAATGACGTATCTAAGAAAGCAATAATTCTTGATCAGGGCATATAAAAACGTGCTCAACGTTATTCCGGGTAAATTGAACTCATCCTGTTGTTTTTATTTGCAGTTTTTATATTTCTAAGATTATTATATTACATTTTTAAAGTTTTGACCGTAAAAAAGTGAATATAAAACAGCCCAGAGCACTTTCGTAAAAGATTCTTGATGGAAACTGGAATGGAATCACTAAACTTTGGACGTTACATTCATTACATTTGGATATTACAAAATAATGTTTTCACTATATTGGTTGTCACAATGGACCATAAAAATATAAGTGAAAAAGATAAAAGTCGTTCTTATTTTTTTTAATTTTCATTTTTTTCTATTATATATTAAATATATAAAAAAACAATGACAATAAGAGACAAATAAAACATGACGCACCCTTTCGGCATCAGTAGAGTACCTTTTTTTTACCATTTATCAACCGCTAGATCTCAAACAGATGCATTTCTGTAAGAGAACACTATTGTAAACAAACTAAAAAAATAAACAAATAAAAGAAAAATTGTGAACCGAATTATGCAATAAAAAAAATAATTTAAAAAAATTTCGTAGCCTATGGCTACGAAAGTGCTACGATAGCGTAGGAGTATGGATTTTCCCGTGGACTTACTACGACAAGCATTAAAACTAATCAAAAGTTTGTACCTAAAATAATTGTATGTACCTACATTTCTTGTCTCATATCTGTCTAAAAATATAATTAAAAAACTGAAACCCGAATACTTAAAAGCTACACAACAAGCTACACAAACAAGCTTCTTAGATTTGGCTACAAAATCTACAAAATATTTCTAATACAATAAGACCTATTTTTGTGACTAGGGGGTAAAAAAAAATCTTATCGCATACCATATGTTATGTAACGTACGTACGTATGAAATGTTTTTTATGTATTCACATCACATTGCAAGCATTATTGATTTCAACAATGAAACAGCTCTAAGACTACTTAGTAACCCCTGTTTCATTAGGTCGTGACCTCGATATTAATGGCTATAACATAACCTTTTGTGATTCAAACGATAGCGTGATCTAAAATGACACCACAACGCCATCTAGTTACGAAAAAGCAATCTCATTTAATTTCAATTATTTTAATAAATTGGCAGTGACATATAGAAACATTCATTTAATAAATCAAGACTTCTTTGTACCATGAACAATAAATTGAACATCCGTTAAGCAGTCGGTCACTGTTTTATTACGAACATCTATGACCTATGGTATTTGTAACGGGTAGTCAGATACCTGTTATTTTAAGAAGTAGTCCAAAATATCAAAATATCAGATAATAATATACATATTCTGAATGTGCTCATCAAGACCTTTCATATTTTGATACCAAACACGATAAATTTACCTTACCTTTTTTAAGCTGACAAATTTAAATCCGCCATATTTGATTTTGCGATATTTCATAAATCCTATGATACTCGGAGTATTCTCCTCCTTTTTTGTGGTCGTGTAAAAATTATCAATGAACGTACTTTACACCATGCTTTCAATTAAAGTCCATGAGGTGGCATAGAACCTACCCTTATAACGGGTGTCCCTTATAACAGGTGTTAATCATATTATTAAAATATGGTCACAACATTGTAGGTACAGTCAACCGCATGACAGTGGTAACACTTGCACTACGAAAAATACCTTTACTTCTACGCAATAAGGGTGCTGTCAATGTCAAATTGTTACCACTGATGTGCAGTCGACTGTACATAAGTTTATTTTATTAGAAATCCCATTGCAATTTAATTTTCACAAACAAAAGATTTCCGCGAAATAATGTTTACAGTTGACTCATGAAACTACTAAGAAATCTGAGATTTGATTACTTCAAACACTTAAATATAATTACTTACTTTTAAATATGACTTTTCAATTTAACAGGGAAATTTCTGTGTGAATATTTTCCCCACCGTTCATTGCGGCACTTAAAAGGCTGTATTTTAGGTGCTTATGAAGTATGTTTTTTGTGCCAATATTGAAGTGTGACTAAGGATATCTGAATGAAGTTGATCTTAATTTGAATATCACCTAATTCAAATCAATGACATTTTATAAACAAGGTCTAGAGAGAGAGCCTGAGTTTGTCATATTTTTAGTTTTTGTCAAAATTCCAATAACATATTATTTCTAGGAAATCTGACAAACCACAGACAAAAATATTAGTCTATATTTATACGCTACTATTTTTGTATGGTCTTCGTTGACTGAGTTGAAATATAATTATTATCTAACTAAAACATCAGAATTCAGATTTTATATTTTTTTGCCGTTCTATCTGGCCAGTATAAAAATACAACAGCTAAAATTTTATAAAAATAGATTATAGACTCACGCCTGTATTCCCCAGAGGGGGTAGGCAGAGGTGTGCAGTACACCCACGTTTCGCCGGCTATTTTATAAGTCCCATGTAATAGGGGGCGAGCCTATTGCCATTAACCGGGCACAATTCCAGACTCCGTGCTGCTACTGAGATTTTCCTAATGGAAAAACCCAATAACACTTTTGCCCGACCCGGGGATCGAACCCAGGACCTCGTGCTCAGCAGTCGCGCTTGCTACCACTAGACCAACGAGGCAGTCAAAATATAGAGGCAGGCAAAATAGAATGATGTAAAATATTTTTTTTATTTTTAAATCAACTAATAAATTTAAAAGTTAACTAACGGAATTTTTGCTTAGATTGTTTTAGCGCCGAAAGATTTCAATAAGTTGAATTTAATTAATTTGTTGAAATTGTTGTTACATTGTTTCTTACAAGAAAAGAGCTGGGTATAAAATATTGTCCTACCTGTACGTCGCTTTATTTTGTTTCGTGATAATCCTCACAAAAGCTTACTCGCCCGGAGCAAAACAATTCTTGAAGATAAATCCCGCATGAAACTTATTTTCTATTTTCAACCCGTGTGCTGAAGTAAGTGCAAAGTAACATATTGTCTGCATATCGGCCTTCGTTACCAATAGATCAAAGGCAGATTCGTACATCGAAATCAAACAACTTCGACAATGTTATTATGTATTTTTTCAAATTTATTTAATCAGTTATTGAAACTGGTTATTAATATAATTTATTTAATCGTATGCAACTGACAAATATAATCTGAGTTCGTATTTGAAGCGACAAGTGACGTGAAAGCATAACACAAAGAATTAAATTAAATAGGGTTGATGAAAGCACTCGTATACAAGTGTTGCGAGCTTTACACCAATGTGACATGCAAATAATACACAAAATGTTGCAATTCAGAACTGTAAACTACATTTAAGAATAAGATTTCTGCTAACAAAATACATTTACCAAATATTATTACCGCTTTACTCACGGGTTTAAAGTTTAAAGTAGTAGTTTAAAGTAAGTTTAAAGTTTTGAACTCAATTTTTTTTCATAGACTACTATTTCTACACACATAATAACAAAAATAGTATTGTAATTAAATGCTCATCAGAGTAACAATTATGTACCTCTGGGTATTTAGTAACAATATCCACAACTTATCGCCTCGGCGAGAAAAAAATGAAAGATGTCAGATTGAATTATTATTATCATGAAGTGTCTAATAAGAAAATTATGGCTTACTTTAAACAAGCTATCAAAACATCCATATTTATATCATACTTTTACTATAAGTACTTATTAAGTAAACTAGCAATGAAAAAAACAATAGTTGGGGTATACAAACTCATCCCCGAATAAAATTATGAAGTTTTTATATCAAAAATTCATCGTGAACATCGTAACGAAAACATAAACCATTCATGAAATGATTAAAGAGTCGTTGAAATTCGTCGGTAGGTATTTTCTTGAAGGTTTTTTTTTATTTTTCGAGTATTTTATCTATCTCATCTCTCTTAATGCGATTTTGAATAAAAAGTAATCGATAAATATTACTCACACCTTGTATATTTACGAAACCTAATAAAAAAATCTGTTGGAATGGAGAGGAACAACGAATAAACTTAATTCCGATCCTTGATGCAAATCAAAAAAGTTATATAAGCTATATATAACTTTTTTGATATAAAAAAGTAAAAAAGAGATTTCTAAGACTCCACAACTTTATGAATAGATAAGAAAATTTAAGAATATTCACTTCGATTTCCTGAGAACTGCTTGGTTAGCCCCTCGTACCCATTTCCGACCGTAATATAAAGTGAACACAACTCATCTCCGTCATATGGTTTATTTATTTTTAGCTACACTAAACGAAAATGAAATATGAAATGTTTTGCCCGCGGCTTCGCTCGCGTTAATTTAAAATTTAACATTCAATTCAGATTCGAAAGACACGAGGCGTCATCTATTATCGTAAGAAAGTTATTGTTGTATTCCTCGGAAACAGTAATTTTTCTGAATGAAAGGTACCCTATGTCCGTTTCTGTACACCTGACAACATCCAACCCAATTCTCTAAAATGGTCTTTCCACTTTGTACTGCGATCGATTTATCATCACTGACAGGCCTATTATTGCTAATAAGCCTGATATAGGAGTGATTAGAACGTGAAAACTGGACGAGTATTTATAGTAAGACCTCGCGCTTGGTCCGAATGTTAATTACCACGTCGAGTTGTTATAATTGTTAGTGACTGTCGGTGTAGGGAAATATGCTTTGTGAGTGTGACTGCACTTGCCAAAAACATTGTATCATACAAATATTAATATTTTAATAGCTTTATTAAAATGAATTTCGTGTTGAATCAGCGGATTGTAGCAGAGAGTTCAATTCGTTCCAATAAAAACGTTGGTTAATAATATTTACGAATTTCATCACAATTAAAAATTAATAATCTTCTATATACATAAAACAAATTCGGGTTATTTACACCATTTACACTCGAAAACTGCTGGACCGATTTTCACTCTTTTTTATTTTTTGGTTTTGTTTCTGCCTTCAATAACAGAATAAATATTAAAAATAAAGGAATTATACTCCTAGAGTAGGGTAGGGAATGGTAGGAGTAGAGTATGGTAGGGTAGGGGTATCATATGGTAGGGTAAGTTAAGGGACTTAGGGTACGGGTAGAGTAAGGTAGGGTATGGTCGAGTAGGGTAGAATATGTAGGTGTAGAGGTAGGATAAGCATGCATTCATAGTCGCGCTGGATTATTGTATAAATGATTACATTTTGATTATATTATCAGTCAAGCATCCATGTATAATTCTACGTTAGACTACTGTCGGCCGGACGTGCTCGCAGGAATGCAAAGTCAGTGTTCATAGGTCACGAGCAACAGGTCCATTAGGCACTTCCGGCATCACTTCACTAAACAAAAACAATATAATTATACACAAACTTACCAATTTAGACACTTAAATATATCTATAACACTATTATTGAGTTATCTTCAGCCTATAGCCGCCGCCCGTCTTATGTAGTCTTTTATTTTGCGATAGCCTGCATCGCACTTATGTATTTACTTAACTGCCTTTTATTTGTGTACATCCCTTTTATGCTAATAACTAAAAATGTTAGTGTGTGCATGTTGTTGCTAAAAATTTAAATTTTTAATTCAAGTAGGTAGGTATTCTAATATGAGACACAGGGGATCGATTTTCAAATGTCATGTGTTAACAAAAGTCGTAATAGTATTTGTAAGTGTAGTTTTTTTTTACTAAAATAATAATGGTATTATTTTTGTAAAAAAAATACTTTTTACGTTGTTTATTTCTTTTCTCAATTCTCTTCAATACAATGTACCTACTAATACGTCTTTCGTTCACGTATGACATTCATAAATCGATCCCCTGTAGTGTCTTATATTAGAATACCCACTTACCTACATGCTTAGTTCGCAGTGAAAGCTTTATGGCGACATAAAGAAAAATAAAATGTTTATGTAGGAAAATAGACAACCGCTTTAACGTCTGCGGAAAGTTCAAACACGGTTACCATTTTCCCTGCACACAATTTAATTTTAAACAGCCTTAGGTACTTGACTTTATTTTCCTGGTTTCAGTAAGTATAATCGACGAGTGGCGACATAGGTACCTAGGTATGATGAACTAATTTGATGTTATGGATGTTTGATGAATACTTTATTTATTTTATAAACTGTCGAGTGTAACTCAGCCATTTCTAACGATGTTACTTTTTCTGTAAGTTTTCTGAAATTTCGTTTTTGGTTATCGTATTGCATTGTAAACTTTAAAATAGTGTGTAAAACGTGTAAACAAGATTTTTTGATATATAGGAAATTATCAACGACTTGCTGGTAAATTCCAGAGTCACTTCAGAACGTTGTAACACAATCTATTTCCGATACCACCATCTTTCACAATATTGACATTCTGGTCAGTCAGTGACTTTTTTGTTCACTTATAGGTATCATTTGACAAGTTCATTGATCAAAATATTCCCGTTTTTTAGAGACTACAAAGTGTCGATCTTTTCCCACTTCGGTTATCTTTTAAAGCATAGGCATTTAACTTTCCCAGCGCAGTCATTATATCCATTATTCACGCTTGAGTAATAGACATCGTGAACTCGACGATTTCTTTCCTTTATTGCTGACTGTATAACGAAGACAATACAGCTTTAAGCTCTGCTTGGAATTAATTCAAGAAAAACCGATAAGACGTCGTTTACCAGATTCCTTGAAAAAATTAAAAAATGTGGTCCTCGTTTAAGTGGGTGATAGTGTTATAGCGTTTGGTTTCTATTTTTAAGCTAAACTGATTTGGTCTAAAATGTTAAACGATAAAATAAAGACGTCAGTAGAACCTTACTTATTACATACTTATACTTACTATATGCCAAACGTACTTTGTTAAACAAAATTTCTCAATCACAGAACAATAACATTTTTTTTATAATTCCATACACCAGAAACCAGTACACCTGACAGCTTTTTTAATGGTGTGTATAGCCATGTCAGAGACCTTCGGGCGGCTTAAATTCTGACACTAGGTTGTTTATCAATCATACAATAGGAAATAATAAAGAACAAGATTTATTTCATGTTCCATGTATTTTTAAATCCTGTTCTTCAATATTAACCTTTAAACTTTTCCTTCAGCTTAACAGCTTCAGTCACTCACATCTGCATAAATCTATTTATAATGTTCTCATTGCCTCGAGTTAAGTTAATAAAAAAACTTCAAAAATTATATCTACTTTTATTATATTTGAGTGTCGGTATAAAAATAGCGTTATTAGATGTTATAATAATGAAATATATATAGAACTTTTCAACAACCGGAAGATGAACGATCAACGAGAATAATTGGGACAACGCTAACCTACCTAAAATATTTTTAGTGAATCTGAATGTATAATTTTTTAAAGCATTTTATATAAATTATTATTTACGTAAAAGTCATTAATCTATAAGTATATTTAATACATAAAGCAAAAAATGTACTTCAGATCCCTTTGCGCGCACGGAATATAAAGTGAGATTGAAAGTTTGTAGGAGAAAAGTGCAGAAACTTATGTATTACATATTTTAAAAAACAAATTTTGACCACTGTCTGGACTACTTGTATAAAATAATTCTTCCTTCAATAACTTAGGTTGGTCAATCCAATATTACCAGAAATCATGAATTTTTAGATAATATTGCAAAAAAAAAATCATGATGTGAAACAAATTTGATAATCAGGAAACAGTAAAACTTAAAATTCGCTGTAACAAGGATAAGGGTAACAGCAAGTTGTTGTTACTATCTACCATATTGCGAGAAGGTTTCTTGAAGATAATTAAGGGGAACCAACGCAAATACCAAGAAAATGGAAACATGAGTTGTTTTAAAACCAGTACCTAGTTTTAGATTACTTCAGATCTGAGACCACAAGTAGGTAGGTACTTTCATAGGGATAGTTCGGACGAGTGGGTATCACTCGATAAGTAGGTACTTGTTTGTTGTACCCTGCCTACTTGTTTTGTTCAAACAAAACTTTCCTATATTGAAACGATCAGGATATAAAGCATACTTTGGGAAATATCATTTGTAATCTATAAGGATACATAATATAAACTACATTATTTATGCATCAACGTCGTGATAACTTGATAAGTGACTAAAAAATGACATGTTGATTTATACAGGATAATAATTTGTATAACATATAATAATAATTTATCTCAGGAAATAAGAGGAAAGGGCGAATGAATGTTAACAAAGTATAGGTAGGTAAGTACGTATATAAAGCAAAGGTCTTCGCTCGTTATTTAAGTATCACATAAATAACTCACTAGAGTTATGAATATATAATATAATATAATAGAGTGAATTAATAAATATCCACGTATCGTACGTAGGTACCAGTACCTGAAAATATTTTTATAAATAAAATGACCGTGCAAAGTTCCCGACTCCTTGCCTATGCACTTGCCTAAGCTGGGAATTGAACCCGAGACCTCGACACTACTGGCTTTATTAGACCAAAAAATCAATACTAATTAGTTACCTTATTAGGAACATATCAACGATGTATACTTATTGTATTTAGGTTTATAAACAATATCTGGATAGGTTTGTGGACGTCGTCATCGTCACTGTCGTGTGGCAGCTCTCGACGACTCAACATCTCCAGAAGATGCCTCGTGGAGGGACTAAACACATGTCAAGTAGTGGTTTTGGGCTTGCAATTTTATATAGTTGTGTGTGTTAGTGTGCGGGGGTGGCTTTTAATCCATCCAATGCACCCCTGCTTGACATACTAAATACACATTGTTTTTCATGATTCTAAATTCGCAAAGTTACGCCTGATTCCATTTATTTTATTGGTTTTTAAGCAATACCTGCTGGCTACTATTCTAGAATTAATAATTTGGATACGAGTATCGAAATCAGGATAGACTGAATTCATCAGTAGAAAGAATGGGTAGAACCTTACAAGCTGATTGCTATTAATTTAAAGTACAAGTTCACTCATAGTCTAACCAGAAGTTCATTATTCTACACGAAGTGAATATCGAACTAACCGAATTAACTAGCTCAAAGATTCTAGACCCTTTAGACTAAAGGGTATTAAGAATAGACACTCCGCTTCTAAGCCGACCCATTGACCGAATTGAGTGAGCATAAAAATAGCTTAGTTCTTTATATATCTTCTTCAAATCGTATGATTGATAAATAACCTGGTGTCGGAATTTCAACCTCCCGTAGGCCTCTGACACGATTTTACACACTATAATTAATATCTGTCAAGTGTGCTCCATGTACCGTAATTACTTGAGACTACGCATATGAATCCAAAAAGTCTGTAGTGCATATCTAGGTTTAAACCAGCGTCCTTTCATTTTGCAATCCAACGGCCATACTAATGAGCTAGCTAGAGCTGATATATAGCTTTAAAACATCGAACAAAAATATATCGGTATTACATTTCAGCGAAACGTACATTGAGATTTATTACAAGAAGGTAATTTGGTGTAACATCATTTCAGCCTTATGTGCCTACATCGGGATTAACACATGACACATCCGAACAAAGATACCTCCGCTCTCCGCGGCGGTGAACGGCGCGCGGCGTCGTGTAAAAACCGCCACAATAGTTTTACTACTTCTTGTCAAATATTAAAGAGAAAGCAATTTATAACATTACTTTATAAAATTTTCTCGGCATTTGCTTGCAATTAATATTTACTTAATTTTCTTTGACTACACTAACTTGACAAGTCTCCGAAAGTTTAGACTGATTATATTATTTTAAGTACCACATTTCGTCAGAATTGTTGTTTCAATAAAAGCTATCTTGGCTGCATTAAGATGGGAATTGAACGCAAGGCCCTGTCCCCGTGTGTAGCCTCATCCAAAAAAATCGGCGGCTTTATAGCTATAAAGCGGATTTTTTTTCGGATAGGTAGGTAATTGAAAAACTGATTGCCTTTATAGGAAACACAATTGCTTACGACAAAAATTACATTTCACTGAGACGTAGTTGCGACGCGACATCGTCTCAGTGAAATGTAATTTTTCCGTATTTCCCGAAGAATTTATTGATTACTCTCAATGATTGCATGTTTTAGGGCTATCTATGTATTGTGTAGTATGAAGATGAAATAAAAAATTAAATGGTTCCTTAAAATATTATTAACTTACATTATTTTTTCATTAATTACCCACTAGGAAAACTAACCCGAACAAACATACCTATTGATAAACAACAATAAAAAACGGTTGTTTTGGTTTTGGTAACATGTAAAACTATATTAGCATAAGAAGGGGTACTTATTTCACAGATACTCTTACTTCTCTTCTTTATCGTATAGTTGAACAACCTGGTGTCAGATTTTAAACCGCCCGTAGACCTTTAACATGGCTTTACACACCGTTGAAAAATCCCTCAGGTGTGATGGTTTCCTCACGATATTTTCCTTCACCGTTTAGCAAGTGATCATTAATTTCTAAAACGCACATGAATCCTAAAAGTCAGAGGTGCGTGCCTGGGTTATGAATTTACGACCTTTGACTTGACAGTCCAAGGGTCATACCACTAGGCTATCACTGTTATTTCAAGATATCACAGACATTACAATTCAAATATTACAAACACTACAATTTTATTTATTTCTATAGATATAAAATTGCCCCTAGAAATTCTAATATAGCTTCAACGCCAAAATCTGGTTGGCCTAGGGCCTTACGTAATTTACACGAAAGTTACCCTGTTTATACATGAGCAACTTGTAATGTTATCTACTAATGAGCCTTTCGTAGCAAGGTCTAATATGTTCGGGTGAAAAAAGAAAGAAAAAAGTTGAAGAGAGATATTTACTGATAGATACTACTTACATGCTCCTAAAACAAAGCTCTTTATAAAGGGTCTACCCTTTATAGCAGAACTTTTAAGTATATCATATTTTGCATAACAATGGATAGCTGAACTTCATTTCGTAGAAAATTAGGCAAATACTATTAATCACACATTCAAAACTTATATTTTTGTAACTCAGAATCATCTCTAGGCATAAATTTAATATCCATAACAATTAAAAAGTAGAACTATCATATCGCAGAAAGTTCACAGCCAGAATCATCATTTGAATAAACTTCATATTGATATTCATCAGAGTTTAAGGTAAATTAGTTTTTAGTTTTGGGTTTTAAAAAAACCTAACGAGTAAAATCTTACCTAATCGAGTGCGATCCGCCTTAGAAGATTTAATGGTAAAAGTATTTGTACTTGAATAGCAACTTTACACAATTTAGATCATAGTATGCTAAATGAAATTATACCAATTAATCGTCGTTCTAAATAAACGTTATGCTAATTGAAATTATATTTTTATAATAATATTTTTGCATAAAATAGTCAATGGTAAACAATAGCCACCTCCTTGCAGAAATTCCATTAACAGTTCCCCGTAATTTACCCAGAAAACTTCTTACTAAAACCTTTTGCCCTCCATTCTATTGTTCTAACATCGGTGTACACGGTCTTCTTACGACTATTTTGAATAATTACAACTTTCTAAATAATAAACTTTCAAATATAGATGTATTTCATGACACCTTGGGTGGTGTTCGTAACAAGATATTATCGAGTTTTAAGTAACACACTAATCCTTTACATTATGCTAAGATTCAAATTTTCAATTATTTTAAATTTAAAACAGTTAATTTGATTTTTGTCTTCAGTCCCTACTAGTATATAAGCTATGTACGCCTATAATCTATTACATCAGAACTATTATCTGTAATATTATTATCTAATAATGTAAAATGTGTATGCTGTTGGTGTAATATAAATAAATAAATAAAAATTATGCGAAATTTTTACTTTGCCAAAGATAATTAAGCCAAATAAAAATCTGCCATCCTAAATGTATGCCATTCGAACATAATTATGAACATTCGGCCAAACTATAATTATATGAAATAATTTTTATGCCTTAAAAATATTCGTTTAAAAAAGATTATGCTAAGTGTGTTGTGCCAAATAAATTTCGGAGCATCGTAATTCTGCCAAATAGAAGGAACTCCTTTTTATATTTTAGTAGCCTTTACAAAACTGCAGCGAAACATAAAATTAAGTACTACTTAACTACACATTTTTCTAAACTTCGTAATAGTTATTCATTGCATTAAATAAGTACGTAGTTATATGGCAATGTATGGCTCGCGTTGCAAATAAAATGAAATTAACCTTTTCTCAGAATATTGTGGTATGCTACACGCTCGAGTCCCCCTCGTATTTCAGAGAAGCTGTAAACGCCCACGCCACCCAGTGTAGAGCCATACCATTTAAAAGCGTCTAACTATACTGCCATTTTCATGGGGCAATTTTTTACGAGCAATCCATTTAGCCGTAACTAGATATAGCAATGTTTATATGCTCCTCATCCTTACTTCAAGACGGATGTTACCTCAAAAAGACCCGCATAACATCTCACATGACCCTTACATTCCATATTATTTGACCAAGATGAATGCTCGTTTCATATGGATCATAAAACACGAGCCTCCCGTCCATTATGAAGACAATCTTTATTCATTCATACAAAACTAAACGGGACCTTTCTATACCACGGCACTTACCCTCTCGTGTTGGTGTTGACGTACTCAACCGCATGTCATAAGCAAGCTAGCGACAAACTTATATTATAGATTTACTCATGTAGTAGGAAAATAAATAGAAAGACTATTTTTAGAGGTCCTGGTGACCTTATTCACAACGAGAGCTTTGGATTACCTAAAACAGGCAGAGTTCTTTGAGAATGTATTCAATTATAGTATACTTTTGTACCTTTATGATAAATATCAATATCAAAGCACAAAAAAACATATTGTGTTAAGAAGCGGTAGCAAATTCTCAAGGAGATGGAAATTTAAAATATTCATCATCATCAGCCTGTATTAATCCGCTGAACATAGGCCTCTCCCAATGCGCGCCAATAATGTGCGCTCACTAGAGGTATTTGCCCATAATCGCCACGCTGGGCAAGCGGGTTGGCAATCGCAGTAGCAGATGATTACTGTTACACAGAAGAATGCTGCCCAACCTCCGGATCTTTTCCTTTGTCGCTTCTTACGACACCCGCGGGACGAGTAGGGGTAGTTCTATTCTTAGGCCGAAAACCACACGGCACCCGGAAGCCACACGGCACATCTAAAATATTATCTAATATAAAATAAAATTGCAATAAATTTGTCTTGTCATTTAAATTATTAAAAGTTTAATACGACTACGATTAAATAAAGTGATACTTATAAATGAATATAGTAGTAGTAGAAGCATATAATAAAAAACACATATTGTAATTATAAGAAAATACTTTAAGCTGTCAGATTTTCTACTTTAGCTACATATTATTTAGAATTTTCCTATAGGTTCGAGATTAAGCTACAATGCTTTTCTTAAACTTTTATTTCGGTATCAGGTGTCCATATTAATTTGAAAGAGTATCTTTCCATGGCTTCACGGCAACAGGTGAGTGTCTCGGCGCAGGCGCGGCGCGCGCGTCGATACCGCTCCCCGCTTCACCCGCGCACCCTCCGATGCCTTGCTACCTGCTACCCTCGCCCATTCACACACGCACACTAGCAGACTTCACACCCACCGCTAAGAAAGTGGTATTATTATAAACCGTAACATATGCACACTAACACAACGCTTCGCAAAAATGGTAAGCCGTTATTTTCACCTCCCTGCTACACAGACGGATAGTTCATTGTACTTATTAAACTAGTTGATGTATATCAAAGTTCAAATATGTTAATGGGATCAAAAGTGTCGCAGTCTTGTATATTAAACTCTTATTGCGTCTCAGCTGTCTTATTTTCATCGTTACAAGTTACAACAATAACAAAGCGTAAGCGGGTGCGAGAGACATGACGGCGTTTATTGACAGTCGGAGAGATTAGGCACGAGCAATCATGGTAGAGGAGTGGCAAAATAGAGTCATGTTTTAGCTGTCTATCACAACCCGGAAAATGTTGCCAGCATACAGCGCACGACACGGCATGCAATTCTTTTCATTTGTGTTCAGTTCAGTTCAGAGCGAACGATCGTCAATTGATGATTTGTTGGTCCCAAAAACGAACGATATGAAGAAGCGATCAGTCCTTTGGTGGGTGTCCAATATTTTTTAACAGTTCGGAACAAATACTATAACATTTTTATAAAGCATTTATGAATGCCCTGTAGGTAAGTTTTATAATATATCCTACTCGTAATCGTTTTTTTATACCTACTTTCTGAACTAGTTTTGTTCAACGAGCTTTGGTTTAGAAATAGTATTAATTCAAGAAAGAAAACTTTATATGCGCTCAAAGCGTAGAACAGTCAAACATTCGCTCAGATCCATATATTCACTCCACGGGCGCAGGGTGCAATGGGAACGCAGTTTAAACCCTGAGCTTTTTCTTAGTATTCTTAATTGTCCGTTACTACTAATTTCACTGAGCATTAATATTATAGTGTTCCATCTTCAGGTTTTTAAATTGCTCCCCGTTGCAGTTGATTCGTTAAAATTAACGTAGATGTAGCCAATTCCAGTAATAGCACTTATAAAGATTAAATGTCAAGGTGAACTGTATTCTTCAAGGTTCACCCAAAAATTTCAATGCTACACTACAAAGGTTGAGATTTTTAGGCGCTTATCTCGCTAAACCGCTATCTCGCTCGCACATTGAAGATACAAAATCACTGAATATATAATTATATTTATGAAAAATCACAAGAAAACAAGTTAAGAAGAATAACATTGCAAAGGTTCTGTTCAAATATCAGTTTGATGTTTGATTGATTTAAACCTATTAGTATTAAAATATAGATATTTTAAATGTACGGTGCAATTTTCTGTACCTGGTTGGGAAGTTCTCTAATTTACTCAAAGGAAACATTCCTTTATTTAAAAAGAAGCAAAACTGCACTTAAGATATTAGAAAATACGCTTGTCAGTCTTGCCACACCCGGGAATCGCAACATGTACTGTTATCTAGATAGATGATATTATATTAACTACTACTACTTATACTACTACGACTACTAGATATTATAATAAATATTTTCGAAGATAATTATGACGCGTTTATTTTGAAATAACTTCACTTTGTATTCAGATGAATTGCTTTGCAAATAATATCTACGATTCATAGTTTCTCGTGAACCCAGTTATTTTGATTGTAAATATGAAACCGCCGCGATGTGACTATATGTAGTAATAAAATCTTATTGAACCTTGTGTTGTCAAATCATAACAAATAAGTACCTTCGTGTGTTATTATTACAAGAGACGTAATAAAATAAGTCAATATTATTTAATTCATAGACAAATCCCCCAAGCGTATAAAATAAAACATTTTGCCTCCATGACACAGCTTTAAATAAAAATAATTACCAAGGAAAAAAATCGAAAACCTGAACGTTTTTTTTACATTTGAACTCTTTTATTAAATAAGTGTTTTTTTTTTAATTTAGGATTTTAATTCTTAACATGACTTGACGCCATTGTGTTATAATTACAGTTAAATAGGCACTACTTGACACTTAAAAAAGTTTTATTCTGTTACTTCAACTCTTGATGAGAGTATAAAATCAAGTTAAAATATGGTAATAAAACAACTTTTTATCGTCAAGTCACTTTTATTAGTTTGTCAAATCCATTCGCGAAAACCTAAGACATTATTAAGTTAAAATATTGTCTGCGAAATAATGTTCAACATTTTTTGTAGAAAGAAAAAAAATTATTACGTTTACGAGCACGAGTTTTGAACCTTCTTTATGAGTAGGTATTCCATCACCAAGGGCTGGCGATGGGGTTATGTCCGACACGATTTTTGAACCTGCGCCACACTCAATAAAGCCCCTAGTCGCTTGACACTAAGGCATTCGTAACCCCGCCGTATATCGACTGGATATATAAGCAATTTTCTAGTAAGTACTTATCTTCAGAGTTTCATATACTGTATCTCTGTTACATTCTATCAAAAGTAGTAGGTTATATACGTTTAGATAAACTACCTATTTGATCATGATACCTTCCCGATTGATTGATGGGCATTAAGGTCTTCCTTCTTCGTTCGTACAAGAACTGGCCATGAGGGAGTCGGACTCGTACGCCGTCCGTAACGTTCCAGGATATTTTTATTATGTCACATTTCTTTTATTAAAGTTATAAAAAAGCATGTCTTTGGCACGTGAGGTGACGTGAGGCAGAAGGACTAATATCTCACTTTGCACATACATATTGCAGTACTGTCTATTATGTTTGCCATTTTGGGCAGGTGCGCTCCACCGTAGACCATTAAACCGCAAATCGCCATTAAACGTCACATGGGTTCGTAGTCTCTTTCCAGCCCACCTGATACTAAGCTAAAGTACAAAAATAAAGTACTATTTGATCAAATACATAAAGATTCTGTAAAAAAATATACTTACCTATAATATTGCAGTCAGTCACATCTGATTTCTCTGAGGACCTAGAACCCCTATTTCAGTGGATCGACTAAAAATAGTTATTATATTGTTTTAATGACTATTTTTGGTACTTAAGATGAACTATGTTCCTATGCCGCATAAAATGTTAGGTATAGGTACCATACCATCTAATTACATTGCAGAATTGCAATAATGAATATTATGAACAATGCACTAACGCAATCCAAGCAATCTGTATTATTAGTCATTCAATGAGAATAATGGGCTGTTTGCTACATCAAATGCACAAACACATGCAAGCAAGAATTTTAAATTTTACGTACCAGCTTCATACATTGTATAAATTAATTGTAATTCATTTGTATAAATAATAACAGATAATTCTAAAAACTTAAACTGACATCAAATACTAAAAACTTCAAATAGATTTTATTCTGATAGTCTATGATACCCAATTTTTGCCCCACTCCCGAGGTGCTGCACTGGCGCGTTGTAACAGCGCATTAAATGAGGTCTGATTTTTGAATCAGCTTCAACGGCGTTATTGCTTATTTAATTTGAAAATATCACAGTGCTACATGTCAGGTTCGAACCCAAAACCATATGCTTTCAAAGCGAGTCTGTAACCAACGCGTCACCACGACGACTTCAAAATCCTCTTTACATCACTATATCACCAAACAATCTATTAACCATTATTTCATTTATCGAAAGTAACTTAAAATACAAATAAAACTAAATAATAAAACTATCTGTAAGTATATACAAATCTAACTAATCTATCTACTTATCTAACAATCTTAGATAAGTATATTTAAAAATTCCAACCCATTCAATCTATTCATTTCTTGCCAATTATTTTCAAATAATAATTTAATGTTTCACTTCATCACCTGTACACAACTATGTATATTTTAGAATAATTAGTACCTATAATAAAATCTGGAAACACTTAAGTATATAATGCATTCTTTTGAAGTTTATTTCGAAATAGGATAAAATAATCCGGCTTTTATATTTATTCAAGAGGGATTCTGAAATAGAATTGATTGCTATAGAAATTATCACAAACGACCTTATTATGTTACGTAAGTCCTATTAAAATGTTAAACAAAAAGAAGCAATGCCGTGAATTGTTATTACAGGGTCTGGTACGGTGAGTTAGGCAGTTAGAATGCAAATTACTGGGCTAGAGATTGTAAGCCTAGATAGATTGCTAATCCTAGCTGGATTCCTAGACTAAAATCGAATCAAAGTAACTGCCTACTTGTTTTAGTTGTTTTTATGATGATATATTATTTCATCACCTTTAATGTAGCTTTTTATCAGTAGATCAATCAGTTCATATAGGATCAGATAAAAAGATTCCTAAAGTAGTGAAGCTATAATTTAATCAGACATAAAACAGAACGTTCGGAACGTTTTTATATTCCGGACTTATAAATAGGTAACTATTTCAAGTGAAACCTAAAGCTTTCCGTTTCGCCACTCCATGCCCATCACAATCTGGATATTTACTTAGTTATTTCTACCCGAATAAATCAAACTTACAGGTTACAGGCAATTCTTATAACCATTAATTCATATTCCATATTTTAGAATCCTTAGAAAATAAGTACCTCCAATGAGCATACCAAAAGAGAGTTATCCTATAAAAATATTATTAGGAGCAATTCTATGTTAAACTATACGCCTTATGTTTTATTAACCTTCTCAATTGCGTGACGTTTAGTTACCTTAATATTTTTTTTGGTAAGAATGGAATGTTTGTGTTTTTCTTGAATAAAATTGTAATTCAAGAAATACAATGAAGAGATTTTATCATAGAAATCTTAAAAATAAAAAATAAATCTTTGGATTTTATATATATTTAGGAATAATACTATTTAAGAAACCCTTATGGAGTACAACAGAGAAGGTAAACAGTTTATACATTATATAAAATTAGGGCGAAAAGATGTTGATCAATATCCTGATTGAAAAAAGCATAAATTATACCTATGCAAATAATATAATAATAAATGTGCATATAGCATATAGCAAAAAAGACGTCAGTCAATAGTTTTTGGTGCAATGAAATTCGAACAATAAAATTGATCGGTTTCCCATACAAATTGGTACGGAACCCTCAGTGGGCGAGTCCGACTCGCACTTGTCCGGTTTTTTTTTTCAATGTTTAATTCGAAAGTTTCAAAAAAATTGACCGGTGTATATTTCATGTTCTTTTTTCAATAAAACTAAAAAAACCGTAGAATATGAAAGAAACGGGAAAAACTTCGTGGTTTTGAGCTCTTTTGGCAAGAAATATGCAAAATGTGTATTTTGTACAAAGGAATAATTATGCATTATGCAATTAATAAATAAATCAATAAAACGCGTTTTTTTTGTAACTTTTCAAAACATTGAGCAAAAAAATGCGAAAAATTCTAAAGAATTATTTTTGCCAAGTATTCTTTCGTTAATTTTTCTATGTAACACACGAAAGAAACGGAAAAATAACTCAATTTGGTTTTTTCAGCAAAAACAAATTGGTTTTTTCGGAATCATCAACGCTACTCATGACATGATAAAGAAATCCTAACTAGCTTTAATCCCGATATGTAGCTAATACCTAATAATGACAACAGTGTAATTAACTTAAAACCATAATGCCTATCGTCCTTGACAAATCCTTAGAATAAATTGCCTCTAAAGTGCAATTATGGTTAACATTTCAGAATGAAAAAGGAACAAGTAAGTGGTTAATCCTCCAGTTCCCGGCGTTCAACTGCACGCGACCACTTGTTAGCGACCGTAAACCAACGGCGTGTTAACGTTAGTTCGCTGGATAAAACTGACAAGAAATTACTGCATTTAAACTCTGTTTTTGTTCTCGTTATCCGTTTTTGTCATACTGGACTCATTTTATTACTCAACTTTGAAGTGCAGTCGGATAATGTTGCACATGAAAATATAATTCGAACATAAAGGTGGCTCCTAAATGTTAGTATTACCTAATACAAAATATGATGTGAAGTGATTTTTAGCAAAAACATGAAAAAATATTTAAAACAAAATCAAACTTTTTTCTTGTCCAATCATATTTTTTTTAACATTATATTGGAAAACTTTTATCCAAAAGTCATAAAATATCATTGGTCTTGCTATGGTAATAATTTGAACATTAATTGTAGATTTAAAAATATGGATTCAAAATTACCTTATAACGTACCTAATTTATTAAATGTCCTAAGTCAACTTCTCTTACATTAATTTCATCATTCATTAACCCACACAATCCAAACATTATATTATAGACAGGAAAATCTTCCATAATTATGAGGAAAATTGAAGCTTTATTTATTATCAGAGTTCAAACCACCGCCGTAAGGCTTCTGAAATCGTGGAAATGTTCTTAGGTGTCTTGTCAAAGAAAAATAAAATAGAATTTACAGATTACTATTAGGTACCTAATATTTTAAATGTGCCTAGGTAACATTCACATAATTATTGTTTCGTTCTACTAGTTAAAAATTAGGTATCCTAATTATCCAAGTCCTAATTTCGAATAACGAAAATGTTATGTTATGTTTGGTAATTATTATTTTTGCATAAAAGTTTATAGGAAGAATAGTTGTAGTCAGACATCAGATTATTTGTCAATAGTATTATAATTATTATAATCATATATTTATTTTCCATTACGTTTCTTCTTTACAAAAATGATACTTATAAAAATTATATTAAGTAACCGAACATTACTAAAAACTCCACAACACTATACTACTTTTTAATTACATGTTAGTTATAAATTGTAGCTTTCTTAATAATTTTACAGAGTAACCAAGGAAAATAAGCAAGCATTTTGGTTAATATATCTTTACTTTTATTTTAAAAAATAACAGACCGACTTTATAACTCGCTACCTGTGTAGTTTAATAAAATAAAAGATTAAAAACAATACTCACATATATTAAATTGGTTCCTAAAGATTTTTCATGAATCCCTCACCCACTATTATATTTTTTATAATTTTGTTTGTTATAACTTTAGTAAACAACAACTAACAAATTGAAACATCTAATGAAAGATATTAAAATATAATCATTTAATCAAAAATACAAATATTTACAGCTGTTTGTTTCTAAGCCAAAATTTCCTAATTAACGAATTTGCCGTTATTTTCAGTAACTTGTTGCAATTAAACAAGTTGTACGCAGTATGTTATTACTTATAATAAACTGCCGCGAAAATTGTTTATAAAATGTACTAACCGACCAAACCCGATTTGAGGTCAAATATGTAGTTTGTTTTTGGCTATACTGGTTTATATACTGGTTTTTTCCTTTGTGTGTCAGGATAAACTAGTTTTCCCTAAAAATTTTAGCCTGAACTAGTTTGGCTTAGGCCATGCCTTACCAGTGCGGCCTGCGAATGCCAAAAAAAGGTAAATTAAAAACGATTAGAAATATAGCTTGTTTACTAGATAGTCTACAAAAGGGATCATTCATCTAACCTACGCATCATTCATCCTTTCTTGTTATTAGAATATTTCATTGTGAAGGTTTCTTTGAATGGTTACATTTTGTATAAAAACATTCACGACCTTTGAGCCTCCAATCCGAGACCAGAACGATGATGCTCGAACTCTTCCGAAGCTAAATTTAGAAAATCCCATGTGACCGACTACTGTAGACCCAGCCGGATTGCCGCGACCTCTCTCTTCTTTACATTGTTGGAGAACAAGTAGAATCTAATAATAACCTTCTGAAAAGGACACAAAAGAACAGAAATACCTATTTTTATGTTACGTGTAACGCGCTACTGCCAGGTTTCATTCCTAGTGAAAGTATAAACACATTGTTATTTCAGGATCTGTTATTCTGTTAAAACATTATTGTAAAGAAGTTCCAAATGAAATTGTATTCTTTACTGACTGCCATTATGGCATATCGGTTAGTATACAATACAATTTCGTTTAGAATTTATATCATTGTATATATGTGTAACAATAATCTTTAAATAAAAACTGTTAACAAAAACAATCATGATCATCATCATCTTCCTGCCTCTTTCCCAATTTATTTGGGGTCGGCACAGTATGTCCTCCAAAAACAATATAACAATAATAATAACTTGAAATTATTATGTTATTAAACATTTTGTCATAAGATCAAATTGTTCGGTCTCTGTTTTTGTCAACGCCTAATCAAAAACCTTGTTTTCCACAAAATATCAATTTTGTTAATGAATATGTAATCCTTTCTGCATCCTATTTGTATCTACTCGTTTGATTATTCTCAACATTATTTTTTTTACATCCATGTAGGCGTTTCTTTACCATAATTGTGTGAATACAATACAGATTTTGTCGGGCATTATCATAAATGAATTGTTCTCTTTTATATAATAAACTATTCACAGTATTCTCGTACTTCAAAACGGTTATCCATAGCTTATAAAATGTAAATGCATTTAATAAAATTATATATCTCTCTAGATAAGCTGCAGCCATCGCGTAGATAATATCTATGACATTGAAGCAAGACGCTTTGAAAAGCTTGAACGTTCTGGTCAACTGATAAGAATCACAGTGCCGATGGAACTTTTAATTCCATTTCTATTGTAAATACTGCTGCTAATACCCAGTTAAAGAAAATTGCCCGCCTTTGTAGGTAATAGAAATGACAAGCAGGGACTGTATAACGTTAGAATATTAGAAACACGGTATTTTGCTTTTTAAATCGGTATTTTTTTTCCAATTCTACTAAGAAACTATGGATTTACCAAGTGTGTTCTGATACAAAAGTTTAAATAAATAAATAAAAGGTAAATACAAAATTATAATAAAAAATAAGATAACTATAAAAAGGTTCCGCGTCCAATCATTAACAAACAGATTGTTTCTTCATATTAAGGTATATACCATAGTTCATGACCTTGATTTATTTTTTCATAAAAAAATTAAAACTGAATAACAATAATCCACTAAAACACAAATAGGTCTCTATACTGCAATAAACAGCAAACGTGACACTAAATAAAAAAGTCATACATCGCCCGGTATTCAGTTCAAAAAAGCTCTTAAATAATTTGGATACTCGACACTCAACTCTCGAGCAACCACCTACATTCAGTGAATGTGGCCATATTCTACTTTCATAAGTCAACGCGACTTACCAACAGAAACATTTGAAATATAAGAAAACATTTTTGCACCTCTGATCCCACACTCCGTCCGTCGGCGTGTATGAAAACCAAATTTTATGAATAATGTAATACACGTAAAGCGGCATTTCTGCGATTTTAAAATGTTCTAAAGCTTGCTCTTCTCGTATTCACTATTATTATCGTATTCGTATTTTCTCGGTGTTTGTATAAACAAAAATCATATAGTAATAGGAACTGCTATTGAATACCGTCAATTTTTAACTTCATCTTCTTATTAATAGCAGCTACATAATATTTCTTAGGATACGAATGTTGTTTGTTCTACTTTTGTTATAAACAAAACTGTTTGAACACACTTTACCTCTTCTTGTTATACGATGATGGAATGGTTTCGTTCATGTTATATATAATTACTTGGCAAATTCCGAGGTAAACTAACCCGACCGCCAAACGACTTCTTTAATTAAAAACCGCTTCTTGTTTCGGTTTTCATTATAATATCTTAGTGTGTTTTGCCCCGGTTACATAAGCGAATAATTGAATTGAATAGTCAAATTTGAAAAACACAAAAGGTAAAATTTAAATATAAAACAATAGCGTAATAGATATAAGCATTCGAGGATTCGGATTTTACCGAATTTTACTGCAAAAAAAAAGCACTTCTTAATGTATTTAGCCTTAAAACTTAGTGAATATAAGCAAACAATTTAATAAAAACATGTACTTATTTGAAGGGGCTTGCAAGAGGGATGTAATCATTTATGCAATTAATAAATCAACAGCTATCGAGCTTCTACACAAATCTCTTTTTAAAAAAACAACAATAAATTGAATAAGAGTTTGGAATCAGTCCCGGAGTGTAATCAGGCCATGGACGCTAGGAAATTACGTTTATTTATTATCTATATAATTCGTTTATTAAAATCTAAACAAAAAAATAAAATTGAATTGTTTAATTTAATTGTTGTCAAAATAAATTATTTTAAAAATCTTTTGATCTTTAGTCAGTTTTCTTATTAGTTTCATATCACGACTCAAAGTTCAAAGTTCTCATTTTAGCCTTATAGCACATTATACCTTGACATACAATTTTATGCAGGGGGCGTGGCATGGAAAATATTTCTATTTGTAGCCCGATATGTCTAGTGTAAACATCGTTTACGCCCGCGCCGCGCGCCGCGGCGACTCTGTGTCTACCTTCTCTTAATCCTGTCTCTCGCCAACCTCACAAAGTCACAACTCTACTACAGTTACAAAACGCTTACAAACAAACATTTAGATTGAAAACTATTCTGCAATATTATGGTAAACAAAATGTTCCCTTGACGGAATTTCCGTCACTGGCAGCCGCCAATTTTAATTAAAATTGACCATCGGCGCGCGGCGCGGAAAATATTATAGTAATATTATCACAATTACTGTGTGCCTTTTTTATATCTACATTAAATTATGTATATTTGTGTTATTATGATCTTTTTTATTTTAAAGTAGGAAGGAAACCAGTATAAGACTCAGAATCATTTCTATGATTATAATGATAATTTTATGATTACTGACCTTTGTCGATAGAAAAATCATTGTATATTAATAAAAAGTGGCACTCGCCTGTCTCTTGAATAAAGCACGTGGTTAGCTTCATAAACCAGCATCAGGTCCCTCCTCATCATCAGTATCAGGCGCCTTTTACAAATTATTGATTGAACAAGGCAGTCTACAACTAATGACTAGGCAACGACTAGTTAAAAATATATATATAATCATAAATCCTGTAATTTACAAGTTGACTAGAATTTAAGAATATTAATCTGTATTTTTATCTAAAGCTAAGGAAACAGCCCCTAGCTCCCTAAAGAAACAAAACTATGACTGAGTTAATTAACTTGTTAAGAAAAAAAGGTGGGTTATGATTTCATTACTAGGTGTATGTTTTTGTTTTATCAGAATACTGATTCTTAGTAACTTAATTTATTCTACCTTTAGTTCAGTCTAAATTTTAAAAAAAATTGCCAAGTCAAACACTATTCTTTAGAAGTCCGATCAATTTAAATCAAATTAATTACAAATATTATGAATAGGACGTGACGAGATTTTATTAAACAACAAAATTTATTTTATTACCCTAGGAAGTAGGTACTTATCCAATAATTCTAAACTTATTTCACGGTTAGGTATACTCGGGTATAATCTGCCAACCCGGTCCCTGTTAGTTCACAAAGCTTATACAAACAATTAAGGTCTACATGAACATGATAGATAATAAAGTCTTGGAATGGGAAGAGACACCGAAGAAAGGCAAAAATCCAACTCAATTCTTTCTACAGCAATAAAAACAAAGAATGAACTAACATTTATTCATTATCATCATTAACAGTAACTGTAAATGATTACTAGGTAGGTAGGTAGGCTAGGTAAGATAGAGTATTCTGTGTTCCGACACACGGCCACCCATTTCCCTTAGGCTTGTTACTAAGTTATCCTCACCACTTCGCGCCGAACCAAGATAAACGACCGCGGTTACGCTTTAGTTAGGTGCAGTGTACTTGCTAATGGATCACCATATTATGGCTAATCAATACGGCTGTGTTTACACGATATGCCACTACTAGCAATTACCTAAAATTATTATCTGTTTAACAATGTAGGTAAAGATTAAAATTATATTTGTAACTGGTGTCCATTAGATTAAAATCAATTCTAAA
The DNA here is from genome assembly GCA_936450705.2 of Protodeltote pygarga. Taxonomy (NCBI): domain Eukaryota; kingdom Metazoa; phylum Arthropoda; class Insecta; order Lepidoptera; family Noctuidae; genus Protodeltote; species Protodeltote pygarga. The sequence continues at coordinate 8,679,469 of OW388257.2, read as the reverse complement.
TTGTAACCGTTCGGAAACTAGCAGAGTGAATACATAAATATTTTTATAATATACTTTATACAATAAGTTCAATCTGTATAGCATTGTTCTCTAACTTCAAAGTTAGTCCTCTAAGTAGGTACTCCGTACAAGCGGTGGATGTGCAACAATTTTGAACTTTTATCAGAGTGAAATTAGCTGGGAGTGTTAAAAAAGCATGACGTGCGAATTCGACCGACTTATCTGGTAATGGGTGCAATGGTTGTCAAGAAGAACAGTAGATTTTGTCAAGTCAACAAGAACTCCTCCGGGTCTATCAACGTGTCGTGTTTTCTTGCACGACACGTGGATTAAAATCGAAATAAAATTAGAATTACGCAAAATCTACTTTCACCAACAAGAGAGATTGCTGTAGTCTATTGCCGAATGATTGACAAGACTTTTTTCCCAACAGCAACAGATGTCTCCAGGGAACAACAAAAGACCTTTTAAACAATGCTAGGGTCTCGATAAAGAAGCTAAAGACATTTTTTTCGAACAAAATGTCATGAAAACACTTCGCGCAGCGGGCCTTAGCTGACTTTTTTGTGAATTTACAGCAACAATCTTCTAACTGTTTAGGCTCTACAAGAAAATATTTGCAGTGTAGTTGCTGCCCCGGTTTTGCTATCGCTTCTTTGTTAATGTTAGGGTTCGGTTGCAAGGGTGCCTTAACTGAAATACGCGTGTTTTAGATGATATCCGCAATATGCAACCCTCATTTAAAATAATAATAAAATAAAATAACGAGAGATTATTTTATTAATTTTGAAATAGAAAAATGTTTGTTAGATACCCTTAATCGCCACCTATAAATGCCTGATATTATCAACTAAAGCAACTAAAAAAAATTAACACTCATAACAATTAATAAGTAAGTATTTGTTGTTCAACGTTATTACGATATCCTTACACAAAATACCAGCAGGAAGAAGCAATTTGCACCTCAAAATGCTACTTAAAATTCCATAGCTACTAAAAGCTAAATATTTCAAGGAATTTAATTTGTCTAATTATAATTGTAATGTAGTTAACGAGTATAATGAAGACGTTTTGCTTGGTAAATATTTAAATCAGATTCCGCCCTCGCTTTCACGACCCGTGATGTTAATATGACAGTTTGTATCGTATTTGCGAAAGTAAATTACATACCTACATTATGTTCAGGGAAGCTTAATAAGGACGAATTAAACTATATACACTTAATCAAAGATTAGTTAAATATGCTTAAACAAAACATGCGGAAGTCTTGTTACATGTGAAATGCCTACTTTTGTTCATTTGATCACTCTTACATTTCTACAAATACAAAGCAATTCCTTGTACAAACATGACAGAAGAATACAACAATAGATAAATTACCACTTAAGGTCAAAAGGCGCGTTTGATTTTTCGTGATTAAAGTAAGGTTAACATAGGTAAAGTAAATATTCCGTTCAAGACATAAACTTAAGTAGTTAGAAAAACAACGAGGCGCCTAAGCCGCCCACGCTGGTCTCTTAGAGGTCACTCAAGGACTCGACGACTTACTTACATTCGTAATTTAGTCTACTTTCTTCCAATTTAAGTCTTATCTGAAATATCTTCGTACTCAAACTTTTGCAAGTCAGCTTTATACGTAAATGTTAATTTAAAAGCAGTGACTGCTTAGTAATAACATCGCTAGACTGCTAGGTTCGAAGGATCGTAGGTTTTTTTCAATCTCAGAAACGCATCAGTTCTTTTCGAAATCATGTGTTACATTAGAAATTTATTAACACGTGTTTATAACCGTAAAAGAAAACATCGTGCATCGGTAGAAAACCGAATATTTAAGGTATATTTTCGATGCGATGGTTTGTAAAGCCAATGTAAGAGTTGTATAAGAGATGTTGTTCATAGAACATAAAAAGCGTAAAATTTCAAACAAGCAAAATTCCAAACACGCATAATATTAAACCAGAAATTTTTGCAATCATAGCAATAATTATCACTCAGGCTCACCCCTTCCAATAGAAGTGCATCGTGGTAAAGATATTCTATCCAAAACAGAAATATAAGAAGAAGTATGTAGAATATTAGAACTATGGCGTCGACTATAAGTAAACCTTAAAAAAAAAATATATAAGTAGTCAAAGTCGTTAGACGCTTCACTCTTTCGTCACTACTCCGTAACGACTTGAGTTTCGGTAAAATATCCTCCAAAAAAACTGCGGAAGTTTGTGAGATCAGAAACATTATCGTTATTTTTAAGTACCTACTGTTAAAGGTTGGTTGGTTCTTTTGAAGCTTTAGGAAATAATATAGTGAAGGTTGCTTCCAAAATGAGTTAAAAAATATATAAAACTCGCTGCCCCTTAGGTACTGTATCCCCTTTTTTGTGAGGACCATTCATACAATTTTGTACTTCTCGTTGGAAGTAGATTATAACAGTTAACATTAAAATAAAACTGTAATTGGAATTTGTGATAAAAGGCCAGGCAATTGGAGCACCCATTTAATTGTCCAGCGGTTGTAACATGCAATCCGAAAACGTATTCATTACTGTTGCGTAGGACGTAAATGTAAGTGATGCATATGAGGCTGTACACTGTACAGTTGACATTTGCATAACACCGGCCACTTAGCCAGAATGGCATACCTAACGATTTTACATAAAATTAAACTTATATAGCATCCAAAAATATTAAATACTCTTCGATTTATATAGAAAATCGTAGGAGTAAATCCGGATAACAACCTCAAATAAAAAAATCCGACCTCAATACGCTTTTTTGACCCCTATATGTTTTTTTATAATTAAAATAAACTAATACCCAGAAACCGCACTAATCTACCCATTATTGCACATGGATATATTATTATTGCATTATATTTAAAAAAAGTGGTAAATAGCCTGAAGTTTTTACTAATGGATCAAAATGGAGTACGGAGTAAAATGGATTTCTCGTGAAAATAAGAATTCCTTTATGTAGAAGTGACAAATCATATTGTGTAAATGACAAGGGTCGTTAAATACACATTCTAGAGAGTTCTTTGATCGCATACTATTAAAGGTCTGCTGGCAGAAATTTCTTTAGAAATAAACAGTACCTGTGTACTTAATTTTCATATATTGATTTTTGTTATGTCTGTTGTATGTTACGTATTTAATTAATAAATAATAAATATACATATAATGGTTGCTTTAATAATATAAGTAATTCCCAAAAGAAATAATTGTTTTACACCCAAAGACGTGTCAGTCAAATCAACATATTAGTATCTATAATCTACTCGTATCTATAAAACACAAAATGTTTCTATTCTGCTTCATCTATTAAAGATTTTTAAGCTATCAATTAAAAAATACTGAAACATTACGGTCGCATTTCGACCAATATGTGAACTCTAGAAGCTATAAACAGTTTAGCAACTAATTAATAGTACAATAAACTGAAAATTTGAACCAAATAAATGTTTGTGGCTGGCTTAATGGCACAGTGTTGGGTGCTAGTTGACAGATTTTGGAACTTACTATTCGACCGTATAAAACAATCTCTCGCATAACGCGTCGGAGATCGTTTTACGTACCGGCACAGCAGCGACCATGTTCGGAAAGTTAAGCGCATAAGTTAGTACAAGACCACTATAAACTGTACGGTGGTAGTTTTTTAAGATTTCATCTTAAGCACAATCTTGTATGTAGCTGAGACCTAGGTGTCGAAGCAAAACAAGTTAACACCTTATATATGGGCTCCCTATGTAAGATCTTAGCCATAACGTATCATATAGGACAAGATGTTGAATAACGAGAGTATTATAGAAATAGCACAGTTTGACCTCACTTTTGAAGTAGAAGCTTTTGGCTTGAGCATGTGTGCTGGATGGAGCCCTCACGATTACCACGACATCGCGACATAACGTAATGCTGGGCCACGTAAAGCCATGTCTCCAGGAATGAATGGGATTAGCACAGGAACGAGGAAAGTAGTCAACAGTGATGGCTGTGGATAATGATGTTCCGATTTAAGGACTGCGTCAAGCGTGGAATAGCCGCTTATTAACGCAAGACAATAACTCGAGAGACTTGCTTAAAAATCTGTCATATTGACGTAGATATGTACTGAAAGATAATTATGCAATAAGCTTGGTTCAAAATCAAACCCCACAAATTTCTCTTGTTATGCTTGTGTCAGGGCCGTGTCGCTCTCGCATCGATTATTTACACCATTTCCACGATTTACACTATAAATAGTTTGTAATAGACACAAAGGCTAATGACACCGCTGCTGAAACTTTGTAATGTTGTTCTCCTAAACTTGGTTTGTTGCGATTTTTCATAAGTATATTCATTGATTTTATATCTTTATTATGCGAGAGAGATAGCAGACTAACGGGTATACGCGCCTTATATTAAGGACCTGTTAGTACGTATTATCTCTTTTCTGAGCCTTTGAAATCTAGTTCAAACCCCTGGTTATTTCATTTATCTATCTCTCATATGGTCTTCCACTACCCCTTTTTCCAGGTGGTCCTGTCTAAGTAGTTATCTTTATAATCATCACTACATAGTATAAAACAAAGTCGTTTCCCGCGTCCGTCTGTCCCTATGTACGCTTAGATCTTTTAAACTACGCAACGGATTTTGATGCGGTTTTTTTAATAGATAGAATGATTCAAGAGGAAGGTTTATATGTATAGTACATGCATATTAGCGTAACCGTGCGAAGCCGGGGCGGGTCGCTAGTCTTTATATATTTATAAGTACTTAGTAGGTACCTACATAGTTATTCTAGAAATATTTTCATTGCACCTACGCTGTTTTGGTAGATTTTATTTTATTTATATAATTTATTAATTTTATTTATTTATTAAAAAAGCAACTCAATAAATCTAAGCAAGTACTATCAGGTTTCCACATTTTTTCATTCCCTCGAAAAGTTTAAAACTTTATAATTATTAAAAGCAATTCCTTTTTACAGAAACGACAAGCTTAATCCATGGCTACCGTGTGTTTTTTAATCTGCAAACAAACATAAAAAGTACAATAAAATATAAATAACAATGAACTTCAAAGGTTTAATGGAGATTAAAAACAGTAATCCTTTAATAAGTAGTAACTCTTCGTTAACAAAGCACGTACCCGAATGTAGAATAAGTACTTGATCAACGTACCCTAACCTTTTTTGGAAAAATAAAAAACGGCACTTTATCATGATGTTTTTGCTGTGACCATGGCATTTGGAACAGCATAAACGCGCATACAAAAGGCTCGACGATCAGAAGTTAATTTCATGCAGGGTGCAACTCCCGTCTAATTTATAGGTAACTAGATTGTTTCTCGCAGGTTGCGACTCTCGTCTAATTTATAGGTACATCACTAGATTGTTTCTCGCAGGGTCGACTCCTATCTGATTTACAGGTACCTAACTAAATTGTTTCTCGCACCTGGCGACTCCCATCTAATTTACAGGTACTAACCAAATTGTTTCGCGCACGGTGCGACTCTCGTCTAATTTACAGGTACATAACTAGATTATTTCTCGCAGGGTGCGACTCCCATCTGATTTACAGGTACATTACTAGATTATTTCTCGCAGGGTGCGACTCCCATCTAATTTACAGGTACCTAACTAGATTGTTCCTCGCACCGTGCGACTCCCATCTAATTTACAGGTACCTAACTAGATTGTTCCTCGCACCGTGCGACTCCCATCTAATTTACAGGTACCTAACTAGATTGTTTCTCGCACCGTGCGACTCCCATCTAATTCACAGGTACCAAACTAGATTGTTTCTTGCACCGTGCGACTCCCATCTAATTTATACGTATACGATTCTTTTCTCCGTTTCTTTATGAAAGAAAGACAAGCCCAAAACCCACATTCACATTTATAATATAAGTAGAAGATTACATGGAAGCTTTGAGTACCTATTTATCCAAAATACTCATAGCATGGAAGGAGTAAAAGTTAATTTTGTTACTGACAGCGTAAATAGGTGACAAATTTTTACTACGCGCTCCAGACCTCCCGCTGTTTGATTTCATTATTATAAAAACCGCTGCAGTATCAGTGCTACGAGCACCTCGGCATTGAACCTTACCTTTACTTGTTACTGCAACCTTGCTACCTATTGCAAAATCATAATCAACTAAGTTTGGATTTTTTAAGCCTTTACTATTGAGAGAAACAGTATTTGGCTACAAACCAGAGACAGGTTTTGAGAAGTTCAAGAGGTTTTGTACGATATACAAGTTTAAACGTGAAGAACATCAAGGCATCGTGCCAACATAAGAGAATAATATACTTATAATTAAGTATATGAAATGCAAATATGTGTGGGTAATATAAGAGATCGCGCTCATAGTGAATAAGTAAGCAATTCATTTAGATAACCCATTTATTTACAGACATTTAAATGAATAAGGCGTTAGGGCCACTGATACCCCGAGAAAAAATGTTGTAGTACCCCGAGTAAAATTTGACGCCTGGGCCGTCGCCATAATCTTAAGTAAATTACCGAAAAGCAGTACCAAGCGTTTTTAGCAATAGATGAGAGAAGAAGATATAAAACAGTTTGGACGAAGTGACATAGGCTACAATAATTTATCCCGGAAAATTGGAACCACAGGGAAAGATAGTCACGTTTTACAAAAATAATTGCTGATACAGATAACTGTATCAAATGTGCGTTAAATTGTGAATTCCAGATATTATTATCAAAAGCAAACGGCCTAAAATTAAAATATCTCTTTATCCTAAATTTAAAATATGATCTTACCACTCTTATAACATAATGTACGTACAAGTAACAAGATTTGTGAATGCGATGAGAACACTAAAGTTTCACATTTTTGTAGAAAGAAAAAATCGATTAAACTACGATCCACTGGTCAAAGCCACCAGCCGCTCTTCCAACTAAGCTATTCGTAAGCTACCCGTGCTATCGAAATCTCAGATGTTAGATACATCGATTCCTTGTACGGAGTATTAGAGGACTAGCATATTGTCTAACTTTGCAGATAAAATACTCGTGTAATGCTATACAGATGTAACTTATTGCTTACTAATCGTTTTTATAAAGCATTCATGCATACAATACGAACACTAAATTCTAAATAAGCTTTATTATACCTTAAATGTTTGGCGTATGTTCATTTAAACTAACTTTGGGTTTCCAAGAAATTTACTCACTTTTTGGCAGTGATGACGCAATAGCCGGCTGACGTCATGTGAACTACGTCACACCCTACCCTTAATACATTTATTAACCTAATGCATTCAATATATTTAATACATATATATGTGTGTAATGTATATTTTTATAATGTTCATCCAACCTTCGTAACGTAAGCAATGCTTTATAATGGTACTAGCAGTCACGCGCGACTTTGTCCGCGTGAAATTTCTCTTACCTATATCCCGTCAAAGTAGGCCTTCGCCTTCTTCAAGTTCCTGGCTACCTTTCTTTGTCAAATTAAATTGCAACCATTTTTCTCGTATCTTTCTCCTTGTCAAACATTACGATCACTTCAGTCTTTCCAGTGTTTTCTGTATAATTACTGTCCTTTGCACTAGCAGGACTGTTAGCATCTGTATTACCTTACGAGGCTGTCTTGTCTAGTTACTTCTAGCATAAGCCTTATTAAATAAATGATTTAAAAAAAAAAAAAAAATTCTACGGCTTCCAGGTCCTAGGCTACCTCTTTATCAAATGTCAATATGATTGGTGAAGTCTTTGTCGTATATCCCGTAAAAATATCGTACTGCCTCCAGGTCCCAGGCTATCCAGACAGGCTAGAGACAATCTCAGATTCATTAGTATTTACAGACACGCGAAACTTACAGAGGTAGACACCTAATGTATTTTCGCCATTAGAATAAAAACTTTTCACAAATTGTCAAACAGAGAATAGTTCGTGGATTCTGTTCTACCCACGACGTAACGGTTTGCTTTTCGCAGTACAGAGGAACCATAAGGATATTTCCACGATAAAAAATGTCCTTGTCCATTCTAAATACGGGATCTCCTAAAGTAGCAATACTACAAACGGTCACCCATCCGACAAACTAGCCTTGACAACAAACACCACGGCGCGGCGCGTGGCAGTGGATATGCAGTACTGTACCAGTACGTAAACTATCACGTATTAACGACATGTAAATAGAAAAATAAATGAGATTGTTACCTATACCCACGAAACGCCCAGTAACCGATTTTATTTCACTTTTTATGTCACAGAATCATGATTTATGGCCCATAACAAATAAAACATAAAAATTCGGCAGCACTCATATTACTGTTACTCGAATTCGGAGTTTTGTTTGGGACATCTATCGTACATCTCACGCGTCCCCTGAGACGCAGTACGATGTAGTATCTACTTACTTAATATAATTAAACTAAGACACGGTACTTATGTACATTTAGGACGGATTAGGTGAACAGATTAAGTACCTAATCAACCCAAGCCATAATTACTTAGTTGATAGCTTCCAACCTGGAATTATGTAATTAAGTATGTTTGTTTACTGTATGTGTGAATAGACACCACTGAGTTGCTCAGTTAATAATGGCAGTTAGTGGTGTAATAGCAAAAATACTTGTACCTGTGTCACTTCTTTGTGTTCAAATACTAATATTAAGAACTTGATAGTATAGGTAATGCCGTATATTTATAATATAGTAGAATATGTATAATATAGTATCATATCAGGTAATTATTATTATTATTATCGTATGGCTTTTCCTGTTTAGGTGTACATGTATGTGCTCTATTTATATTTTAAGATCAAGGTTGGCCAGACAGGTTTTAGCCTCTGAAGTGAGTTGATGAATGTCTTCTAATCCTCCTGAGAATCTCCTGAGGATACATTCATCTACAATGTGCTTGATGGTTTGAAGGATAATAATATTTATATATATATATTAATTGAGTCGAGAAATTAAACACAATAGGAAATACATTGTTACGTGCTACCATGATGCAAAAGATCGTTCATAGATTAAACGACATAACTTTGTATGAATGTAATAACTAATGAATATTGTAACGATAGTATCTGTATCGGTGTGTATCTGCGTTCTTATGCTACTGCTACAGGTGTGCTAAATTCAAAGTGATTCAACATTATCTAATAAGTAAGTGCAATATTGTGTCAAGAATTCATAAATGGATGCATGATCTACAAAACACGCGCAACCCTCAGCGGTAGACGATGTAAATATTGTTCTGCAAGCACGAGAATCTGGATCTTATATTTCGTGAACATTTAAACGAATATTTAAGTGAAGTCAGCAAAATAGAAAACTTAAATAAGTGCTATATTTAAGCATGTTCCGTCCGCCAGATTTCATTTAAATGTACAAACACTTGAGAGCTTACTTTATGATGCACCTGTTGAAAATAATTTAATGCCGTAGATTACAAGAATTGCTTTGTAGAGAAGAACTATTTAATAATAATATTTAAATATTTAATATTACCTACACGTGATTATTAGTACATTGTGTTACAAATAATATCATATTTGTGAGTAAATAAACAACAAATATCGCGCAATATCTGTTAATAACAAAAAAAATACCAGTTAATTTAGATAAAGAAAATTTTAAGTAGTTAGTAGGTAACTTAGAATTGTCTATATTGAAAAGCATCTCTTTTTACCAGAAATACTATTTAGGTAGTGTAGGAACCTATCACCAATACCTACAGTCGAGTGTAACGTAGTAGTGTTTTCGAAACGTTATACGCACTCCAATAACGAATTATCAATCAAAGTTGAAAACAAACGCGGGCGTGGGAGTCGTAAGAGGGGTGGGAGCGCGGCGTGCGGGGGCGGCGGGGGCGGCTGATAGGCGCCAGACTGGCTGGCGCGGCGACTGCAAGCGGGTGCATCCTGCGCAGGTGCTCGACCCCCGCCCGCACACCTAGCAAGCAACTCCCCGTCTTACTTCGATATGAAATCGTGACACATAACAACTTTAACTAACAAAACCGTTAATACAAAAAAAAAAACATTGCTTTGCAACTTTGAACTGAATCGTTCGTTCGATACAGATCTACATACTACACATTATTACAATATTATGATTACTGTTAAGCTCAAGAAAACTGTAGATATAAGACAATACTAATATCCATCAACGCACTATTATTTGGCGGACATGACGGACGCTTGGTTTACGCTGACCCTCCTATCTCCTTGGAACCTAAACTAACCTATTGGGGGTGCCTCATAAATGTGATGGGTATTGTTGTCCAAATCATAATATGTCGGCTAGATAATATTATTTTTTACAGTATGATCAATTATTTTCTGCCATAGATTATAAAGTAGTCATGCGATTATTGAATTTATCGACAAACGACTTCTATTCAATTATTTGACCCAGGCTCATAATTATTTCATAAAAGGAAGATCTGGCATTCCATGATGTAGGCAATTCTGTAATTAGCAAGAACATAATATTCATTTCACGATTTACATAACTTAACGAAACTTAACGAAAGTACTTTTCCTAAAATACAAAAACTTCCTAAAATAGAATTGGTTTTTCCATTCCATAATCATTCATCACTTACCGAAGCAGTCAGCGAACTCTTCAGGTAAAACAATAAAATAAATAGCTTTATTTTCTAAGTCAACGATCAAGTAAACAACATAATATTTCTTTTACGAACGAAGCGTCAACAAGTAACTATAATATATCTAGTGTCTACATGAAAACTATGTTATTAGAGCTTTTGTAAAAAAAAACTGCAAATACAAAAAATACCAGTTTGATCGGATAAGTTTTCATACATAAAAATTGCTTTAAATGAGTTTTTATTTAGGCAATTTTTATATATGAAAACTGGTTCCGATCAAACTGATATTTTTTAAGCATTAAGAATCCATTAAGCTGGAATAAGGCCTCCAACTCCACAGACGTAGTTGCCAAGGTTCTTCACGTCCCTTCCAAAGCACAGAGACGCTCGAAATGAAATACAACAAATTATCACCCAACCACCAACCTACCGCATCAAGCGCATCTTAAACTTAGCGATGACTACTGCTATGCCAAAGCGCCAGAACGAAGCTTATTATTGTACACTACGCTTGAGAAAATTCAATCTAAGACGCTACGTGGAGGCGTAAATGAAAACTCCATAAAAATTACCGGCCATGTCCGACTCGGTTACTGAGGCCCCTACGCTAGCGTGAGGACTTTTTGTATTATAAAATACTAGCTTTTGCCCGGGGCTTCGTTCGCGTCAACTTAGAATTTGAATCAATCATGATTCGAAAGAATCGTGGCGCTATCTATTATTATAAGAACGTTATTGTTGATTTCCTCGGGAACAGTACTTTTTTTGGTATGAGAGGTACACTATGTCCGTTTCTGTACACTTGACAACGTATACCTTACAAAGTTTCAGGCTGATCGGTTCAGTGGCTTAGGCGTGAAAAAATTTGCAACAAACAAACTTGCTTTGGCATTATATATATTAGTATATTATATATATATTAATATAATATATAATTATTATTAATTATTAATTATATAATTATATATATATTAGTTAGGACTTTTTTATTAAATACTTTTTAAAACCATTATCAATCAGCCATTTTGTAACAAGGCTCGTCACCCACGTACTAAGTTTTCGAAGCTTTTATTACGATCTATAATCCGTTTTACTTATGCAATGTTTTTTTGCACTAATACCTGCATGTCTACTAAAGTTACAGCCATTGCAACTTCACCTCTAACCTTTAGGATTACACGAGCGTATACGTGGATGTTGCTGTATGCCTTATAAGCAAGTAAGGTCACTTAGTACGACACCCATGGGAAAGAATAGCTTGTCCGCAAGAATTAACTGTGCGTTCAGTCAATGCGTTAAGTTGAATTCTAAAGCTGCTCAATGCCTATTGAATATAAAATCAAATAACTAAAAAGTACAAAGACTTTTTTTAGAAGTTCGGGAACAATACGGGCTAGGAAGATTCGAATACATGCAACAATTTACGAAACACTTGGCTACTAAAGCAGGTTGCCCTCAAAAAACTTTACATCGTTATGATTCAACTTATTCGTACACGAAGGCACTTGGACTGTGTAACCTACTTAAGAAGTAAAAATAAAATTTATCAAAAAGAACAGCAAAGGGACTCGGCCTCATTTTGTACCATTTTAGTTATTCGTTACCTCACGCACGCATCCATAAAGTTTATTTTTAGAACGACTTCTACGTATCTGACGATCGACGATTACTCCAAAACCCAAGTAGTGCCTAAAATGACCGTAATCTGCCCAATTAGTGAAGTAATTTAAAAGCTGTTGCGTAGTACAAGCACTCGACAAATTAAAGTTTATTGCTGCCATCAATCTGTATAAACATGCCTATTGTCGTAAAGTTATAATAATTATAACTTTGCGACAAAATGTTTATTTTTAAAGGAAGTTATTTCTAATTATTATAAATATCCGTGTCGAATTTAAAACCTCCTCCTTTTTATAAATAGTATTGGAAGCTTGTTTGGTACTTGGTTACTCGATAACTAGAAAACTTTAATAAGAATATTAAATAACTTGGTATGTATTTCTCTGCATGTCTTAGTTAAAAATACCGTGGAATATAGGAATATAATTATGTATATCAGCATTATGAACAACTTTTACTATGGGACCAACCCTGAAATCGCAAAAAAAAATCAGCTGTTCCATACATTTTGTTGAGTCATGTGAACATAAATGAATTGGCGTAGAGGTAGGATAATCATACCAAGTCGCACTGGGCATCTATATAGTTTTTGAAAGGACATAATCTACACCCCTGTCTGAATAATTTTCATAAAAATATTTATGAAAATGTTAAGGTTTTTCAAAGAATTACCAAACTACAAAACATAATAATCGAATATATTCAGAAAATATGTCAAAATAGTTTTAATAAATGTGATATGATGTACATTATATTCTATACCTATTTACCTAGTGGTGTATGAATATAATGCATAAGAACGTGTACGAGGAACGCGCAAAAGCGGATAAAAATGTAAACACCGTAAATTGACCCGTATTCGGGTTCCAGTTGCAACAAATATAAACAAGCAGATTAAACGGTCTCTGAAAGACGACAAAACTATTAGATCGTGGGCTGCTTCAGGAGCTAACGAGTGTGTCGGCGGCGCGGACGTCTGGCTGAGCGCCAGCCGCAGCCGAGGCATAAATTGTGGTCGGATGCTCGCCACTCTCCACTCACGGATACCCTGCCCTCGCCTGCCCTACACTTCACAACGCAAAAGCAACAACAAGTGCCGACATCACAATTAATTTCTCAAGTCTCTCATTCAAACTCCCTATATTTCACGAGTATGCTTTCTAATTACGGGAAAATAATTGTTATTTATAATGAAACCTACCAGTTACTAAAGACTAAGTGTAATTTAGCAAATTATTAATGACACTTTGTGAAACTTTACGTATTAAACTCTTTTAGAATAATTGTTGAAGTTTAATAGTAAAATTTTGGCAGACAGATTTCTTAGAATAAACCTTAATTTTTTTTTAAAAAGAAGGTTGCTGCTTTCCAGCAGTGACAAAAAGGATTTTATATCAATTTTACTCGATTTAAATAAACGCTAAATTAGCTAACATGTGTAGTTTTCGGTCAAAGTCGCAGAATAAACATTGTTGAGGATCATCATACGAAAGTAATACTAACAGGAATCGGGAATTTCTTTCAGTTACCCTGTATAGCTATTGATCTATCTCCTCTACCTTTCACGTTCACTTTTGAACGATCGTTTGCATTCCACCGCGCCGCATTGACTCGTAGGTAGCACAGTTTGTCGATCTTTGATGAATTAAAAAAGTAAGACTTTACTTAAAAACAATATACCACTCGCTCATTTACTAACTAATTCTTAAGTCTCTGGTTTGGTAATTCTCAAATCTCACAATGATCTTAAATAAAGCCTACAAAAGTACAAGCTTAGATTTTGGCAGGTATGTTTCTCATGGGGTGTGAAGATCTCCTAGGAAATTATTAAATATACGAAAATCAACCCATAAAAGCAAAGATGTTACAGTTGATAAAAACATGTTTATAAAGCATTTATGCATGCTATGTTAACACAAAAGTTTCAAATTTTTGTAAAAAAAAAATCAATTACGAGCGAGATTTGAATGATTACCGAATGTTAAGTATACAACATTTTTTGAATTCCATGAAACTTTAAAGAAGCTCTTCATATTTAAAGATTATTTACTTTTATTTTCTTGCTCAAAAACCCTCCTTGAACGGGTAAAATATGATGTTAAAATTCGTTAGGAAAACGTAGTCAGCTATGATTTACAATGAATTCCGCATAGGCAAGTCAGTATTTTTCAGCGTCTCCATTGTTTTAGAACTCTAATAATTATAATTAAATAACAAGTTACTAGCGATGAAATGCAATTTTCATCGCTATTAACTTGTTATACACAAAAATTTGCCATAACTTATTGAAAACAAAGATTAAGGATTATCTGCCATAGTTGCTACTCACATCTGACACAATTTACATCAAAGAAATCTTTCAAAAGATTGCCAATTTGGCATGAATTCTTTATTTAGCTCTTAAGTAAGCTTTGATATAATATTCTAACAATTCTACGGATATACACTACAATCTATACTTGTGTATTTAAATCCAATGTTCAGTTTTATTACAAATTCTTAGTACCTAATAAAAACAAGTTTAATTAGGTACCTACAAGATAAATGGTATTGGTAGCGGTTACCAATAAACTGTTCTCAATTTATTTGCAATACTAAATTGCGATGGCGTAAAACCAATTTTGAGAGGCAATAAAATATGTACATGATATAGTTTATATGAGTAGCACGTAGAGGGAGTATTGAGGCGCGAGGCGCCGCGTATTCCGCGGGCAGCCACATGGCTCACAACGACTTCCGGCGCGGGAGTTCGACAGTGCAATAGGCGGAACTATAACATAGACGCGGAGCTACAACGGTATACTGCCTATTGTTTGGCAACTCCGACTCTTGGCATCGAACTTCAACTCAGCGTCGAGCGACTGCAATGTCAGCTTAAGTACTTTACTCCTTTAATGTATGAATATAATATCATATCATATATCATCTCATGCGTTTGGAAAATAGAACCATTCAACTGACTACTCTTAATAAAAAGGAATTTATTATAATTGCAGCTCCAATCGAATATTGATGAACCACTAAATTAGCAAATTTTATATTTTCTTATTTTTGTTTATTATTGGAAGAAACTCTTACATAATAAAATGTGTGGTGCTTATAACCTACACTAGGGTTTTCTCCTATATCGTGAATGCAGTTATAAACATTTAATTTCACAATGCACAAACACCAGACCAGAACAAACATTTAACTATCACACAAATATTTGTCCCGTGCGAGAATCGAACCTGAGACACCAAGCGTACAAGGCAAATCGTGGAAGCAACATCAAACTTCAGTAAGTATGAAGCAGCTGCTATAGTTGAAAACATCAGCTTGGTGCTTTATGTTAGGTTATTTTCTCGATAACTGTCCTACATATTTGGAACTTTATTTTAATTTTTTTGGAAAGTATATCAAGCATGCATTCAGAATTTTTGTGTATTTTACTGGATCGCTGGATCGTTTATATTTCCCATTGGACCTGGTAGGTGGCGCTGCGATCGGGTTACATTAGAACCATAGAGGCGAAGCCGCGTGAGGGTCAGCTAGTTTATAATAAAATTTAAATAACTACTATACCTAACAAATACGTTTGCTTATTTATTAACAAAGCAAACCCAATAAATAAACGTGAATTATTCGATTCTAAAAAAAACAAGGTAGTTAAAATAGCCATTCTGAACGTTTATAGGTAATGGCTTGTAGATACTATTAAAATAAATTTGACCTTCTGTTTTTACCGTGACCCTTCAACCCGCTCATCGATGCTGGTATAAATATCCCCAAGTGGTTGTAAGGAAGCTACATAATTTAGTACGTACTACTTTCATCGATCGATGGTGTTTCAGACACCTTATCTAACTCCTATTTTTAGCGTAAGTTATCTAAAGTAAGCATGCTTTATATGCGATTATGCTACATAATTATGCTATAATTATATGATATTCTTTGATAAATATAAAAATTAAAACTGATCAAATCAATAGTAATGATTAACTAAATCTCTTTTAACATCTGATGATTTAAAGAGACCCAAAAGGATGAGTTTAAAACGTCTTTGACGACTTAAAAAAACGTTGGGCTGAAGCATCAAGAACACAAATGATTAATTTTTAAAAATGAATATAGAGTGGTCAGAAGAAACATTCGAAATATCAAAAGTTGTAACACGCATCATCAAAACAGCAAACATCTGGCCAATAAGGATAAGATTTATTAAAGAGTCACCTAATATTGTCTACAAAATCCGATGACGATCTCGAGAAGTCCAGCTATAGCTCTAGGAATTAATTATCACCACTACTTATTTTGAAAAATAATGTTTTTTACTGCCTTGTTGCCTTTAAACTGTCTCGTTGGTCTAGTGGTAGCAAACGCGCCTGCTAAGCACGAGGTCCGGGGTTGATGAGGTTGATAAAATATCGCTGTGCAGACAGGGCCTAAACAATACAAATGTAGAACGAAATAGGCGCGCGGCGGGAACAGGCCGACACTCGGCCCCATTGAGCTACAATCAAGGGTCCTATATTGGTGCCCCATTGAAGCAATAAAGTATCGTAGTATGAATAATGGGCCTGCAACCTCCGCTCGACGCCCACCCATTCGACTAGAAAGACTTGATCATAACTCAAAAACGTTACATAATGGTTATAATACAAGCATAATATCATAAAATATAATAAAAGAGACGTTATATATTTATAAATAAAAATATGTATTATGTATAAGTACATTACAAAAGTGTAGTATTGTAGATTCTAGGGATTTATTTTCCTTTATCGTTGGTCTTTAATAATTACAACCATGAAACCAAATAATACCTATCTATACCCAAAATAATTAGGTACCAATATTCTACCATTCGTTGCCGTTTGTTGTGGCGTTCTATTGGGGAGGCGTTTGTTCAACAGTGGACGCCTTTCGGCTGATGACGATGATTCTACCATTATTACTAAAAGTATTCATGAATGTTTCTCAATTCATCACAAAACATAAAACCTATGTAGAACCTACATATATTGCTCTTGACGTCCAAGGGATCGATAAGAAAGAATTTCTCAAGTTTCAATCGCTAAAGGTCAATAAAGTGCTGAGTTTATTTTTAAAATTTTATACAAAATTGGAACTAAATTGCTCTTAGTATTAGATGTTTTTGGCACGAAATAAATGGAATATTATTATTCGATCTTCGAAGAGCTGATTGATCTATTGTGAGTGTGTGATTTTTAATGAACAAGCTCTTACGAAATGTTGTATCTTCCTTCATATTATTTATTATAATAAATGAATATTGGTTGATCTACGGATTATTTCTGAATGAACTATACGTGACGTATTATGACGTATTTAAAGTGGAGCAATTATTATATTTAAATGTATTAAAATACTTACTGGTATTAAAAAAATATTATTGGTCCTCTTTTTTAATGATTGCATTATACCTTTATCTTGTATAGCTTATCTTATAGCTTATAATATTGATCTTTTAAGCAATACACAAAGGTCTATAGTATAACAGAACTTTAAAAACTATTACCTAGTTTTATTGAAAACAACATTAAAAAGGTATGTTCTCGATATCTGATTACAATCTTTTGTCCTTTGCCTAGTAGGCCAGTGTCGTAAGGCATTGAGCTAGACTGTAGATAATATATTTATGTTTTACATTTTTATTGAATATAGAATCTATATTGGTTTAGTGGTATTAATCTAAATGTGATTAATGCTCGATCCTTGTATGATAAGAGGCCTTTGCCCTGCAGCTGCAGTGGGAAAGTTACAAGCTGATTTATTATTATTTATAAAATCTATATTATATTCAATTGTACCTATACAAAAAAAAACCTAGTGTACAATATCATGTGTTCACTTCAAAATAAGAAATATTAGTGAATGCAATATTAAAAGGATCATTTAAATATTTGTCAAATAAAATAACTACATAAAAAATCTCGTGCAAAACGTAGCTAAATTAGAATGATATTTATCTTTTAAATGACAGAAATTCCTCCCAACTTGACGTGAAATAGTAGCTCATTGCCATTGCTAAGCAGTGAGTACCTGGAGGCTAATTTATTATTAATATTATTTAAAGAAAGGATAATAAGTTTTTGGTATTCTAATAATTGGATAATGAAGCAAAAGAAGATTAAAATTTTTTACGTAAATTTTGTTGGCATACTTTATTATCCTGTTATTAATTATTATCATTGGTTACTCAGAACTTTTAATTTAAATCTCTTTTAAAATACAAAAGAACTACCTCACATAACATCACGACTTTATTACCTAATAGGTTAGGCAGAAATGTATAATTACACTCACATATTGCTAGTTATGTTATGCATCTCATGTACTAGTGGCTCCATTGTCATTAATCGTCACCATTCCAATCTTCATGTTGCTATCAAAAATTTCGTCAACCAAAAACCCAGTAACACTTTGCACGGCTCAGAGATCGAACCCAGGTCCTGGCGTTTAGCAAGAAGCAAATCTTTTATAAAACTTAAATCGTACTTAATAATGCATACCGCACATCTACCTCATTATCATTTTATCTTTATGTTAGAATATAAACAAAAACGTTAAAAGGAATACAAATGAAACGATTAATAAAGTTAATAAATAAAATTAATAAAGTTAATATTAATAAAGTAAGTCAAGTTACACTAAAGATAAAAAAAAATACCGAAACGTCAAGGTCATAAGAATTAAAAGAGCAAATATTATAAAGAAATTATACTCGCAGTCCCTATATTTAAGGCGAGCTAATATTACCTTTCCTTAGATAAATTAAAATTACTTTTGTAATATTTATAAAAAGCCTATGTAATATGGAAAAGTACGCCATTTCGGTTATTAGGATAACAATTTTACTTCAATAGCTCGCAGATAGCAGGTTAGTCATTATTCAATTAAATTCTAAAATAAATGAGAATCAATTTGTGTTTGAATATTAAACTGACATCGTATTATCATAAAAATAATTATGAAGGAATAATAAAATAATTGGCTAAGAATTAAAATAATCTACCTAAAGTAAGCTATCTAAAATTAGAAATATAATGGCCGCAAAATATATTGGTTGTAGAAGTTAAAATAACATTTCTGAAGTTCATAAATCAAATAACATTGCTCTAACGCAAAGGCGAACTGGATTAAGTGGTAACTGGATAAGGAGAAAACCGTTGTCCCCAATACATCGAAATAGGTCCCGGTCAGCATACCACTGCAAATAACTTTATAATTGCAGAAAAGAAGTTTGTGGTATAACTACAAAATCACAGTTTTTGAATCTTTTCCTTTACTTATGCTATAAGACATCCTAAATAAACGGGAAATACCCAGAACAGTTTAATTCTCTTGCGAGTGTCTTAAATCGTTTATTATATCACTTGATTGCATTGCTCCAATCGTGCAGAGATAAGTATTTGATATTAATTTCAACTTAATACCTCTACGTGTTTCTGAAAAAATGGGTCTTAACAGACAGTTAGACAAACTATGTACTAAAAGTGATGTGATCCTTTAAGGATTCCTTCTTTCTTTTTAGGGTTTGGAACCCTAAAGGTTTTATAAACTAAACTAAACTAATTTTTGAAAACGAATTATTAAAATGAAAGAAAACAGCGTACTCCTTGGGTTTACACTACAATATATTTATCTCTAACTAAAATTGTTATAGGTTTACTTATTAGATTCGTAGATTTTTTTAAACCTAATTTTTTACTGATTTTCTGTTCTACTGAACTATACTTTAATCATTTATGTTTTATGTGGGATTTTATTTAAGTATGGGAATTCTCAGCAAAATAGATCGGCACAGATACTACCCACGTAGACATTTTGCTACGCAGCACCGTAGCGACTCGCCTACGCTGACTACGACACGCCCGCCGTAGCCGCTAATCTTAGAGTATACTCTAAGCCGCTAATTCTGATTACTACTTAACAAATTATGGTTGCTTTAATTAGACATAATCCGTAGCATATTAGCATACGTTAGCATATTCGTTTAGGCATTTTCGTAAGTGAATGGTGTATAGTAGGTACCCCTTAAAATTATTAGTATTACCATCATACCATACCACGTAGGCATTTTGCTACGCGGCACTGTAGCGGCTCAGCTACGATGACTACGATATACCGTAGCTGCTAATATTCTGATTACCACTTGAGAAATCAAGTTATGGTTGCTTTAATTAGACATAATCCCGTCAGCATATTCGTTTGGGTATTTTCGTAAGTGGATGGTAACCCGTAAAATTATTAGATAATAAAATTAAAATACTATAGTGCAGCCATTCAAAGTCACGGGTTCAAATACTGTTTCGCTCGGGTTCAATTTGTTAATAAAATACCGGCCAAGTGCGAGTTAGAGTTAACATTTATGCTTTGTGAGAGATTTTATTTATGACGATTGCCAGGAAAATAGAGCGTTCATAGAAATTGCCCACGTAGACATTTTGCTACGCGGCACCGTAGCGGCTCAGCTACGCTGACTACGACAAACCGTAGCCGCATAATTCTGATTACCACTTGAGAAAGTTTAAAGTGAATATACAACTAAATATTTGTGAATTTTATGCATGTTGCCGTTTTTAATATCGAGCAAAAAAATCACGTTTGTTGTATGTGAGCCCCCTTAAATATTTATTTTATTTGACTTTAATTATTTATTTTTAAAGTGCATTATACAACTAAATATACTGTGAATATCTCAAGAATTTTAACTGCTAGCTATAACGTTTTATGAGATACAGCCTGAACAGACAGACAGACGGACAGATAGTATAGTCTTAGTAATAGGGGCCCGAATACGAGTACATTCTATTCGCTCAGCATAAAGTGATTTAAATGTAAAATAAGTAATTATTTTAAATTTAAACAATACATTCGCCGTGAGTTCTACTTTTGTCGTAATTAATTTATATTGTAGCTCCTGTCCACTTACCACTGCTGTAAATAACATAAAGGCATTTAGAACAGCTAAACTAATACTGAACTTATAAGCCGATGTGTATATCTCGCTGGTGCATTAAAATACCTACTAAGCTGAATTATCTTTCTGTTTGTGTCTACCGACTTAAAACTTGAGCAGTGCAAATAATAGATTGAAGCATTCGCAGAGTACCGACTACTTTAAGAATACAAACATGTACCTACTACGACGTCTGTTTAATATTTATCAGTTTTAAAGGTCTTGCGTCCAATTCAAGACCGCAAAACATTGTTTGCGGTGCTAAATAAAACACTAATTTAACCAACATTAAATTTAATCTCTTAGATAAAGTTTTTCTTTTAAATTCATTTGTTGTGTTTATTGTTTAGTAATAGAATAATTGTACCAAAAAAACCTGACATCAAAAGCACTTTTATGTGTTATAATTTTAGGTGATAATTGAACTATTACGTTCAATATCAATCATTATTGTGTACAAACCTTTTTTATGTAAATTGGTGTATAACTATTAATAAATACAAGTAATTACTATTACATGTACAGGTGTTGCAATTACTTGATATGACTTAATTGTACTTTTTTAATAACATATTATATAATGTCGAGGAAAAATTAAAATACCTACATTAGTCAGAATATTTACCTTGCCTTGTTTATGTTATTTACATTAAATACAACTTAAACAGAACCAAAAATAGTGTGGAAAAAAATACCAAATATTTGCTAATCTAAATGCAGTAAATACATTTCTGTAGAAACAACATACGAATGAAACTCATTCGATAGCGTGGTAGCGACCGGTGACGTATCCGACGCCGAAAAGTCTCGTGCGAACTCGATCCCATGATCACCATCATGAGTAATACGTGATAACACCCACGCTTGTGACGTATGTACCAACTTAGCGGTTCTTTAAGAAAGCGATGTCAGTTCTTTTTTTTTAAATAAGCATTTTCTGTGAGTCACGTTTATGTAATATTTTGGCTACTAATCTTTAGTTAATGGAATGAATAGAGAATATATATTTTATAAAAAGTTTTCTTTCATAATAATTACATCGTTGATACTTTATGGATGACAGAACTATTTAGTAAGTTTTTTCCTATGAATCATGACTAGTTCAACAACTAGTCGTAATCATAGAAAAGGAACTTTAGTAATTCCCAGACAACTCTGGGAATAACTTAATATTTATGACTGCATTTTTTTTTTATACATGATGTGTATTTCGTCTTGGTTACTATTGATATGCAATAAGATGGTTATTGTTTAAAAAAAAGGCTTAAGAATTCACATCCGGTAGTTGGAGATATTGTTTCATTTTACCCCATATTCAGCATTTACAATATTTTATTTTTGTCGACTAGTTGTTAAATTTAAGAAAGAAATAGAAGCGTGCTACACACGCATTATGGTAGATTTACCTGGTACGAAATAATTTTACCGTATTTTATTAAAATCATATTTTTAATTATGAACCACTAATCGCTTTCAGTAAAAATATAGGTGATTATTATATCATTTTCAGATTTATCTACTTTCATTATTAGTTAAAAATAGTTTTGGAGATTCTCAAATATCAACGTGGAATAACATTTTACGCAGCAATCAGACTGTAAAACTTTGTTCATTTACGTACTTGAACATAACTTATGATTACATCTGTGTGAAACTGTAAAATATTAATGTAAAAGTATTTTATGTGTTTTTAAAAGCACTGTTACTTTTCTCTAAGGGCAAAATGTGATACGTCTGTGTTTTCATTTTAAAACTTTATTCTGAAAAATGATACGAAAGCGAGAATATATAGCACTATATTTCAAAAGTATTAAAAGCAAAAATGAAACTTGATGCAAGCTGCGTCAAGAAACAGTCTCTAGATCATAACATAAGGTGTGACTTTAGTAGCTAAACGTTAAAGTGCGTTACAAATGACAGATATTTCAAAAGTGCGAAGTCTTAAAAGGCATATTAAGATCCCGAAGGCGTCTTGTATCTGACATCGCCCTGAATACTTAATGCTGACTATACGTGAGCACGTAACTTCACTTTTACAGTCGTGCACAGTACTTTTTTTATAGTACTATGGCCTACCATTTGATAAAATGTCACTTTGGAGCGTTTCCTCATCTATAAAACGAAACAGAATGAAAATATTATAGAAAATCATAGTACGTACTCTGTTTACCACTAGAAGCAACTACACTTTTACACGTACCACTATACTTTATAACATTAATGTTTTGTTAGAGATTTTATTTATGACAATCGCCAGGAAAATAGATCGTACTCAGGAACTGCCCACGTAGACATTTTGCTACGCAGCACCCACCGTAGTGGCTACGATAACTATGACGCGCGTAGTCAATATTTTTTTAAATTCAACAATAATTTATGATTCTAAACTGCACAATACCGCATACATTGCTATACTTTTTCACATTAATTTATGTACTTACAGGGATTTTATTTATGAAAATCGCCAACAAAATAGATCGTACTCAGGAACTGCCCACGTAGACATTTTGCTACGCAGAAACGTAGCCGCAGCTACGACAGCTACGCTGACTACGACGAGCGTAGCCGCTAATTCCGATATTAATATGGATTTACCCATCGCAATATAATATTATATTCTTTATCCGTCAATTTTTTTTTTGGCACACGTTACCAAAAAAACTGTAAACTGAACATTATGGTTATATTCCAACTGTGGTTGACTTTCTGATATTTTTTATATATAATATGTTAAAGAAATCTTAAGTTAAACATCGGTTTTCCCTTTTACCCCGTTATTATACATTTAACTTATAAAAATGAACTACTCGGGCACAGTAATGCATAGGTATACTATAATTAATAAGTATAATAGTGTACGTATGCATTACTATTCCCGAGTAATTCGTTTTTACCTTATTATTAAAAAATGAAATGTATAATACGTATAAAAGTAAAAAAAGTATGGACTGGGTGGATTTCCACTGTTTAAACCAGAATTTAGATTCTCTAAATTTAACTTTCTTTGCTGTGATTTTTACTAAAGCTTTATCTATTTTATATAACTCCTGATGCAAGATTAGTAGTTCCATGTGAGTCTACGATGATGTCCAAATAATTAATCCATGCAAGTTATTTAAGACCACGAAAACAATTAGTGCTATCCCAAGTCCAAAAACTGGCTTAAAATATATTACAAGCTACCAACTTGGACGAAAATAAAGTATAAATCAATATGTTATTTTAATCTGAAAACTAACAATTCTATTTACTAATGTCACCTGATACCACATCAAAGCTATAAATAGAAATATATCAAATATTAAACAAACGATTTCATAAACGTAAATTGCGGGTTCACCTAAATGATACCAATAGCTGCTTACGAATGCACAAGACGTCGACGCTGCCTTCTCACAAAGTGAATAGATAGAGGCTTAGGATAGAGGTGTAGATATGTAGGGCGCGCGCAATCGAGCCACGGGCCTCACTTTCCCCGGCGTTGCTAAAAATAGACGCTCGCAATAGAGTGTCCTGCCGTCACAGTCTGTGGAAGCTACCAGTTTAGTCACGAAGTTTGGGGAATTGTACGGTTAACTGACCGAAACTTATAATCACTCGGAAAAAAGACTATAGAGCTAAACTTTGCAACTAAATGGATCGAAGTATTAAGAATATTTTTGATGATTTGTAACATCACACATTGAACGGGATTCAATGGCTTCTTAAATATAAATCCATCGGGATTTACATTTAAGAATATGTATCTTACCACACTCATTATAAACTTGTATATAATATCACATAAATGTTTCGTGTCTCAAATCAATGTCAGTCAGATTTTACTTAATTATTATAAATTAGTATAAGAAAGCATTCATGCATTAAACTATTATTTGACCTCAATTCAGTCAATGGGCTAGTAAGGCTAGCTGTATCAGGGCAGACTTATTTAATTTAATTATCATTTACTTAAACCAATAAAAAATATCAAACCTATATCAACAAATCATTAGAGGCCTTTTAAAAGATTTAAGTTCTTTAGTAAGACGGATTTACGTGTTTCAGCGTTATTGACTCTTATACGGGTAAAAAGGGAGATGAAGTTTAATTTACATGAAAACTGAAAATTGGTGATTGGCTTGAAAAACAAAACGCCAAACTGCATGTAGTTGCAAAGTACGTAGGTAGTAGAAGGGCAAAGTTGGAGGCCAAGCGCTAGTAATATATAAAATAATGATTGAAAAAAACACAACAACTGACAAGTTGTTTATACTCTAAAAATAACTAAGACGTAATGCCTACACGCATACGTATCTAATGTTTACTATCATCGACCGACACTGAATTCTAAAAGCGTATAAAGGACAAACTAGACACAAAATAATAAAGAGTCGACATTAATTCGAAACGGAATGATATCTTCATGAAATAAACAAGGAAGATGTTTATTTTATCATATTATCAGTTTTATGTAACAACAATTTCAGCCTTAAGGAAAAATCTGTTTTATAAAAACAAGATTATATGTATATTGGAACATCAAAACTTAACATATATGCAAAATTTTTTATCTGTGCTGTTGACTGTTGAAGAGTTCTTTTATCTGGAGCTAATCGTGGATGTCGATTCAGGTCATGCTTACCATAAAAATGCATTGTCATCGGAACTAATCTAATAAGTAAATATATAACTCCGTGGGATAAGAGGAAGTGGTTCTAATTCAACATGCAAGATTCCACTCGAACAAACATAGTTACATACATTCATACATTGCAAGTTAAATAAAATTTTGTGATAATACTTAAGAACATGCAGTAAGCATGTTTTTTCTGCTGTTAACAAACAACTATTTATAAATATAACACAATATCCTATGTACTGTGTTAGCTCAGCTCATTAAACCATTTTTCAAGAGGCGGACTTCTAAATACAATGAACAAAATCACAAAGAACCCAAAGTCAAAAGTGACTAGGTTTACAAGAGAGGTCAAAGTTCATTACACTTTACTCCAATATACTGTGACCTCAACAAAACGGAACCCGGTAGGTATTACTTTGAGGTCGAGGCATCTCTTAGGCACTCAATGTTTTCTTTCACCATTTTAGCATTACGTCATTTTATTTTAATAGATTGTTTTTTGAGCCGTTTACGGGAATCCGAGACGTCTGACTCGGCGAAGACATTTGGCCAAAACGGCAAACTTCTACACATTTCTTCATAGTTAGCTACAACAAACTTTATATATATTTCATACATTTATACGAAAAAAAAATCAATAAATAAACCAACGTATATTCCTTAATTTACTCATGTAGTTGCTTCTGATTCTAAATTAAACAAATACAATGTATTGTGGATTGAATTATGATGTATGCAAATATTTTTATAAAGCAGTAGCTTTTGCCCGCGGCTTCGCTCGCGTGAATTTAGAATAATTTGGCAATCAAATTGGTCTTGTACGACACGTGGCGCCATCTATTATTATATATAGAACGTTATTATTATTTTCTTTGGAAACAATACTTTTTTCGGGATGAAAGGTATCCTATGTCCGTTTCTGTACAGCTGAGAACTTATATTTTTCAAAATTTCAGGCTGACCTTTTCCATGGTTTAGGTGTGAAAGGTAACAAACAAAACAACATACTTTCGCATTAAATATATATAAAAATATACATTAAAAAAATACATACAGCCGAATATAGCACCTCCTCCTTTTTGAAGTCGGTTAAAAATATAAAAATATAATACCCCACCGGTATTTGGAACAAGGTCCAATCTACAAGTGGTCAGGGCTCCGGAAAAAGGAACATTATTATTATTATTCCCATTTGTCTAATAACATTATAAATAAAATACATTTTTAAATATAGGTACATAAAAATATTCCCGATATTATATATTATTTTACAAAAATGCGTACTAATTTGTTTTCAGAATGTCCACCGGCCGCGGACGGCATGGAGCGGTTCGCATGTCCCACGCCGGACAGACAAGGGCGCTATCGCTGCATCGATGATCATGTGCTGTGCGATGGCTTCATTGACTGTCCCAGCGGCGAGGACGAAGACCGACAGGCCTGCATGTTCTATAAAACGGTGATTCTACATATTCTTACTCATCCCTTAACTCTAAGAATTCAAAGATTTCTTTTACTAATCATCAAATTACCACCAAAATAAATCTAAATATACCTACAAAAACATTTAGGCTTAATTTTTACTTGGTAGTGAAAAATCCAGGGTCTTGGTCAAACGTTTTAACGGTAGGTAATATGACAAATTACATAGCTTTTGTCTGTATTTTTTGTTGTTAATAAATTCCAGACTGGTAGGTAGCTGTAAAATTACTCTGACAAGTGCTGAAGTAAATACAGAAATGTTTAAAATTAATTTAAAACGTGGTTGTAACATTTCAGTGGATTCATTTTGTGGAACTAATCCACATCAAAGTATCTCATCATCATGTATTATTTTGAGCTTTATAGAGCTTTGAAGTCGTATTATTTTTGTAAAAGAAATGATTTTATATGGATAATATTATAGATTTTAAACAAATAATTAAATCCGCCAATAAGTATACATATATCGACCCACTGCTAGGGAAGGTTCGCTTATTGTAAATTAAAGTGGACTATACGATACTAAACTTCCGTAATTAGTAAAGTTATCCTTTAAGCTCCTACCTAAGTTGACGTCCAACTACGAGAAGGGATACGAGAAAGATCGGTTCTGAATTTGTATTGAGAGTCAAGTTACGTAATTTCTCATTAAAAAAATCACCTTTGATATTTTTTTTAATCCTTTTTAATATGCAAGTTTACGCTAAGAGTTTGAATACGCGACAAAAAAAAAGTAAAAAATAAAAAACTATAAACCGAATATTTATTAGATCAGATCAACAATAGTTTAGAAAATATACAGTTTTAAAATATTAAATCAAAAATATGTTACATAATGTTGCTGGCTGGCAGGAAGCGCGGTGCAAACCCTTATTTTGTTTTTTTTTTTAACGACGCTTCATCTTATAATCCAGGTTTATTATTAAAACACTTTATGTAAGTATTTATAGCGACCTAATAGGTAAAGTCGATTTTTTAAAAACAAATATTAATAGATAATTGGACTTAGTAAATAACGTTTGCGCTCTTTGGGTAATGAACCCTAAAAATAGTTGTAAGCAAGGTCTCAGTCCTAATCATTGTTGCGTCGTTTATGTCACGACGGCACTTCGTGTAAGTAGTAATTACCCGAAACTGATATTTACAGTTATGTATATTGTCCACAGACAAAGGCCCACCTGGATGTTCTGGCCGACGCGCTGCTGCGGTGGGCGCGCGGCCGCTAAGAACGGCACTCCTCCCGGACCCTGACCCTAGTGCTCTAATACTCCGCCAGTGCTACACGGACCTTATGTAAAATATACGATCGATTGGTCCCCGTGCTTATATGCGATCAGTGAAAGCTGCGAACTCCCAGAAATAATATTCGGGCGCAACCAGTCATAACTCGTACATGCGTTGAACGTAATGAAACATATCAAGTAGTGGTGCAGCCTATGCCAAAACATGACCACTTAAAGTGTAGTGTAAGGTTTCCGACTGCGAATATCGAGACAACAGATTACGACGCGTGCTGGTGCGCGTGCAAGCCGAGTGACGCGGACGGAAGGAAAGCAGTGATACGATCTGGTTTCGTCCCAATTAAACTTCTCCGCAGCTCATTTATTTTCCATGTATTTCATACCTTCTAGCACTTATTAAACTAAAATGTGAGACTGGTAGTCAACATTATTAGACAGTAGAACATATACATAAATATTTTAGAATAGTTCTTCATTTGACGAAACGTAAATGTTTGTCGATTCGTTAAAGTATTTATTCACTTTATGTATTTACTCTATATTAAGTTACGACATTCCTTATTATAATGAGGGTTGTAAAGTAAATAAGAGAAATCTAAAAAATATGTTGTATATAGATAGATACCTAATGAATTATTTTGTATTTATTTAAATAATTAGTCGGCCTATAACATGCAACCGACGACTGTTTGCCAAGATTCGGAATTACTCAGCGAACAGCCTTCGGTGGCAATATAAATGATCATTCATTATTACTTTTCTTTATTTTGTCAACAATTATGTAAATTCTTTTCAAATGACAATTATTAAAATGTGAGATCGTTATGTATTTAAACATAAATTAATCTCGACGAGAGGCAGCTATTATTGGGTACTGATAAGAAATAATTCACAGTTACAATTATAAATCTTTTTTGGTTTACATATAACTGTGTTACTGATATTTTCAATACGTCTAGTATAAAGTTAGTGTTTTGACTGAAAATTTTATTGATATTGTCCTTTGCCGAACAAGTCTGGGGAGCTTCCTGCGCGTGAATGTTCTAGTCACAGTCAGTTCCTATTATTTACTACGTTGTTAATTTATGAAGTATATAGTAGATAAATATAGGTTCTTATCAGTTAGGTTATATTAGAGCTTTAATACTGATGATTTAGCGTTGTACTACAACGATAAGAGGCCAAATGCCTGTAATAAATCATGAATTCACTGGTATAATTTATTGAGAGACCCTATTCATGTCCAGTGGTAGTATAATATAATATGTATAACTAATATGTAATATATAATATAAATAGGTCTTTAAAAGGCATTGAACAAAGATGCAAAACAATGTGAGTAATAACATCGTCAAAACCACGTACGTATGTATGTATGTAACTGGTATGTATGTATGAAAGTATTGTTATATATTTGGGCTGTTGATTTGCAGATGTCAATTGAATACCATTGAATCTTATTCACATCCACAATTATAATTACCTAGCAATAAGAAAATATTAGGATCTCAATACAGGTCACTTATGAAAAAAATTACGTGGGTGATCTCTTATTGAGTTATTCTTTAGAATATATGTAGACTTAGAAATTATAAACAAAAACAACTTAATAAATTTAAATTACTCTCTAGAAATACCTATATTATATGTGTATGAAGTAGCACATAGAAATTCCGTCTACGTCGTTTGGTAGTAAAAGTAGTCAATATTGCACCAATTTATCAGTCTATATAATATTTATTTCTAGCACTCCATTCAGTGTGTTGGTAGATACTAGAATAATCAGTTTTGTCACAAATATTTTAAGATTAAATAATCATTATTGCATTATATTTCTAAGTAAAATGTAGAATAGTAAAATTATAAAAAGATTAATTATTATGAATTATAGGAAGAGTGGATGTGAATGAGTAAATTGATAAGTCCTATATGAGAATTAGGAGGCACATCAAAGCAGTATATTTTTACTTAAACTAAAATTGTCAATTTAAAAAAATAGTCAGGATTAACCTAGTTTCAATAAACACCGCTTTAGTCTGTTAGAACGTTAAGTTCTTGAGCCAACAGACTCAGCGGTATTTATATTAACAAAAACTTTCACAAAATCATTTTTCGAGTTTCTGTATACTTGGTAAGTATATACCTAACTGCTTTGATGTTTATCTCATGTTAAAGACTTATCGTCATATCAATTTTTTTAACTTTTGATGATAAAATGGAGAAGGTCAATTATTTCAATAACATCAATTACTATAATAATATTCTATTCCACGTGTTATACGAATAAGTTACGTAATAGATAGGTACTCCAAGTATACATACCTACCTACGTACGGTCTTTAATATTTCGGACAAATTAAAAAACCTGTGTAATTATAAACTTTAAAAAATATATATTCGTGAGAATGTAACTAGATAAAAAACAGATAGGTAACACAATATTGAGAATATTATTCAAATAGTTATACTAGTGAATCCTGATAGAGTTACAGATCTATCGAATAAAGTAGCATATCATAAGTTACCTACCGAAAATTACAATTACGTTCCACTACGAGTAGATATAAAATCGAATTAGTCATAATGCATTAAGTAATTAATTTTAACGCCCCAAGACTGTTCGGCTTAAACTGAATCATATTGTTACAACAATATTTGTGAATTATCTTAAACATGTTTAATTAGAACGGAAAAAAATTATCTTTAAAAAATAATCTAATTGCACTCAAATTTGCCTGTTTCGTATGTGCACAGTATTTTGTGATATTTTAAATACTTATAGGTTAAGATGCAAATCAAGATCTCGGGAATAGACTATGTACCTATCAATGTGATTAATATTAATTTATTGAATGTACTAATTACTATGTACGTATGAAATCTATGTCAGAATTATATTAGTCTGTATTAAATACAGACGCGTCATGATCAGATACTGTTTGAGCTTGCGCACGCCTCAATGAAGTCCTTATTTTATTGTGTTTTACGTAAAATTACCTTGCTGTCAACCACGCCTGGCGTTATTTCCAAGTCTCCTATTTGAGTCCCTATACCTCCTATACTATACCCCCACCCCTGTTACTTTAGAAAGGTTTGCAATTTTGGTCAATTTTATGCAATATATACCTGTATGTTTATGTAGAATAATGAAGATGCTAATCGTTGTCCAGTCCACTGTCTCTGTATAGTGATATGTAAAGGAAGCTGGTGCGCTGACTGCGCGCTCGGCCCGCTTGTCACTCTCACCGCTCATGTGTCTTCGCCGTTACTTCGACGCACCTCACTACCTATTTATTGTATTTATATCTAGTGTTTGTTACAATATATGTAAGCACGTACTATGAGCACAACTTGTCAAATATAAATAAACGCCTATGTACTTATATCTAACATTTACAAATCGTTTCTAGACACTTTTATACGATTCGCAGGATCTTGCGACGGAAAACTGTTCTACAATTCTTTTGGAAGGGGAAATTAATGCTCATAAAATCTTCCGAACTCAGTTCAAATTAGATATTATTGTAATATCTATTTCTCATAACGTACTGTACCTATACCTACCTAAAATATCTCTACAACTCAAATGGGGAGAAGTACTTCGACGATATTTACTGTTGAAGAACAATATTTTTAGATGTCACACTTGTAGTGAATATTACACAAACTGTTTATTTGGTCAATTATAGATATCACATACAAAATTTTCATAGAACTTTTGCTGCGTTAACCTACGCCACTCTCATGAGACAAGTCAAACCATACTTTCATCAGCAGTTCTTCTTGAGGACATTATTATTTAAAAATGCAACTATTTTTGTAGATACATATTTGATTGATTACCACTAGATAGAGATTAACATATGTATATTTTCTCATAGTGTTGTGTTTGCCAAAAGACAAACTACTAACTATCTCTAACCGCACAAGCTGAATCGTCGAAAATTTGAATCAACAGTCAGTCACAATATAAGGTATTGTCGAACGCAGTTACTTCAACTGACGGCTGAGAGGCGCAGAGAACTCGCGTACTCACTCAGGCAGACCGCTCAGGTCGTTGTCATCGCATAGCTTGTATGAAAAATGGAATAACCTCCGAGAGAATATATGCTACTTTCCAACGAGCAACGAGCGCGCAAAGCGACTACCGATAAACGACTTGTACCTACTCATAAACGTCTCCAAACATTCCAGAGTGGTATACTTCATAATCTTTCCACTGTCATTCTCTCCGAGAATATTCCCACTTTTTCAACCGTATCTGGAGTTGCCTTGACATTTCGCAGGACATGTAAGCAACTCATATGGCGATAATCTTATAACGACTACGCTATTTTGTAGGCGTAATATACTTTTGGACTATTTATTATGTATTGTTAATTACTATGTATGTTGTATTAAGAAAAAAATTGAAAAAGAAAAATAAATGTTAATGCCTCAGCCAGATAAAATACATATTTTATTTCAAAATATACCTACCTTAGATTAACCGGCATTGATAGGTATGTTCTACCCATACACATACCTACATGAATCTAATCAGAAGGTTAATATTAAAGTTATCGTAAATTAACAATAACTTGGAAATTAAACTTGCTACGAGAGAGGTAAGAGCTATCAACTTTTTAGGTTTATGCAGACTTTTGCTACAAAACGGAGGAAATTTTGCCTTTGACAGTTCTTCCAAGTTTACTACGTTTGCTTTAAACTTTTAACCGTCTTTTAACTATCACAAAGACAACATATTGCGTCTCATTTATTTGACGGATAGCACGAACGTCTGATTAGGTACTAGCTGTCACCCCCAACTTCGTCCGCGTGAAATTAGTTTTTCTCGTATATACTTACCTTATATACTTAAAAGTAACAAGCCTTCAGTTCTAGACCTCTTTGATAAGCATAATTCGATTGGTTCAGTCTTTCCCTTATCTATATCTGTGTATATTATAAACACTTATTGCAATAAAACTTAGTGGTTTGGCTGAAATTTGCTATTTCAGCCAAACCACTAAGTTTTTAATAATTTATGTGGTGTCGCGGACTTTTTTAGAGGTAGGTAGGTAACTACTCCAACATTTTTTTTTTCACACATTTCATTCACAGACGACAGATACCTATTGTTTTTTCTTACCGAAAACTCAATTTTATAACATTAACACTTAGAATAATAACATATAGAAGTGCAATCCGCGCACCGACAATGTCGCACTTCAATTGGTGGAGTACTGGTGGAGGACCGCTCTGCGCGGTGACGCCGTCTCAGTGCTTGGTGACGTAAGTTTCAGAACACAGCTCCGCAAAAAAAAAAAAAAAAATGCCGCCTTGCGCAGTGAAATTTTGCCCAAACGAATCAAAAAATATTTAAAAACATGATAATGTATCATACCACAGGTAAGTGTTACGTTTTACTTAAATATTTGTACGTAAATCTTTAATCAAAACAAATTATTTCAAACACAATTTAAAAAGACGCCATGATGTCGTAGTGTTGCCAAGTAGGGAAAAAAAGTTTACCAAATTTATTACCCAATAATTGTGGTAATTTTTGAAACTCATTATAATTATAATATTAGTTTTAGTATGTATACAACATTAATATGAGTAGGTATTCTAAAATATAGCAAACTTGCATAATAATATTGTAAAAAAATTAAAGTAAAACCAAAATGGCTAAAGCATGTATTGCATTTTTTTGCATAAAATAACATTTAAAAATAAAATTATTCATATCTTAAAACATACTAATATTTACAATAAAAACCCTCGCTATTTTCCAAGTAAATATAAATTGAAATTTGGGGAAAAATTCCTACTGTTGCAACACTACCTATACGTCACCGAAACGTCAACGCTGTTTCGATGTGTGCGTGATTGAGACACTTTTAAAACGTCACTTTACAAGGAACTTACTGTCTATATGTTATTAGTTTAAGCATTAACATTACTTGTGAGGGATAATAGTACCGGCTGTTTACGAGCAAGCATGATAAATCAGTACATTGTGTTATAATAAGGGTGGTAAGGCCACAAATACGACACAAACACAACAAAAGACGACAACGACTGCATAATTATATTACAAACATCGTAGGCATTAACTTTCTTTGTTATGTTACATTCAATGAATAAATCTTTTAACTTATAAATATTAGGTATAAGAAACCGACTACAACAATAAATGGAAATTGATTTAAAGTAATCCTACTATCATATTCTACAAATATTAGGCAAGTACGCTTGAAATTATTTTTATACTTAAAGACATAGAAGACATAGGGTTTTTAAGCTTAGTTAAAATTTAGAACGAGGGAAAGGCCTTTTACCAGCGCTATGGGATGTTATAGGCTGACAGTAACAGTAATTTTGAGTCAAATAATGAATTCAAACGAGCAAAGTCGCGTATAGAAGATAAGTGCCTTATAAATACCTATTCTATAATACAAATTATATTTATGTTTTTTTTTTCTACAAACTTTTGTTTTGTACCTACTTTTTAATCGAATGTCTATTCTGTTTACCAAAACCATGATCATTTCTATCCGTTCACAGCATTTTACCATCTGCATCTCTAGCAATGTTATTGTAGCATTAACTTACCTACTCTATAGCTGGAGAGCTGATAACGAATTTAGAGGTGTTTAAGGCACTTTCATTGCCAGACAGAAACATAGAATTTTGTTTCAATAACATAATAATATTTGGTTCTTTTATTTTTATTTCGAATTTACCTAATTGTTTCAACGACCTAGATACACTTGAATGAAACCTTTGAAACATTATTTCATAGATTCAATGAATTTTAATCATATTTTTTACATACTCAAATAGTAAAATTATTTTGAAGCTATTGCATAAATTTTATCACGGACTTTGAGCGCGGCGACGACGACGCGACCGAATCAAGAAATTCCGTAACGAAATTTAAAAAACCCTTTATTGCAGTAGTGTTTGAAACCTTAAACATTAAATTGACACATTAAAAAACAAAACATTTAGAAATATAAACATTTTAAAACGGAAACTAATTATTTGCTTACATTTTTCAAGACATGATGTTTTTAAGCTTAAATAAAAAATAAATAAATAATTATAATTGCATAAGTTGATAAAAAATGCTATGCTTTACCGCGGCAGTCCCCAACCACCACACGTTTTTTTTACAAATATTATTGGTTTAGTGTATTTTGAACCGACTTCAAAAAAGGATGAGGTTCTCCATTTGATTGTTTTTTTTCGTAGTATTTTGAAATGTAAAAATAGTTAAAAAAAAATCTTTAATACTTTTACCTATAAACAACGTAGGTACTACCCATGCGGATAAAGAATGGGATTAAAAAGGGCGTCTCCTCCTCTTATAAGCTGTATACTTACATCAAAGACATAGTGTGCGAGCGAGAAGCAAAAGCTCTGGCGCCATTTTCAATCCCATTCTTTATCCGCACACGGATAGAACAAGTAACCGTGAAAGAACGAGCGAAGCGGATTCGGGACTTGGGGAATTCCGACTCTCCATTTAGGTATAAGGAGATAAGAGATAATGATTTAAAGATAAGAAGTAAGTGGACCTAATTCAGCTTGCAAGATTCCACCCAAACAAACGATTGCAAGTTAAATAAAAGCTTGTACAGCTTGGCAAAAAAGAGTCTGAGGCGGTGACAGCTGGAACTAAAAATAAAAATCTTAAAAACTTAGTTTCTGAGTACTAAAATAACATAAAAATGATTCATTTGATTATAATTAATGACAAAAAACTCGTCATAGAAATATGTTTCCACTAAATAACTTGTAATTATGAATTGTAGTGTGAAAAGTGCGCCAGCGGCGCCCCCAATTTTTCCAGACTCTTTTTTGCCAAGCTGTAAAAAAGAAGCCATTTCATTCACCATTCAGAAGTAGGGGCCCCCGTCAAGCGTTCCGGCGACTATTGTGGAAGAGCGAGCAAAGAAGCGAGCTTGGGACACCCCGTCTCGGACGGGTCTAGTGAGCGAGAGACCAGACCCCGCCATCCATCAACTAGCTATTTTTCGAAGTAATATTCTGCGTATATTCTAAAATATGAAATGATAGATATTATGAGAAAAAAAAAATGTTTAACAAAATACTCGATAGTCCGCTATCTTAGTCGCATGTCTTGGAGGAAAAAAGTTTGCCAAGTATAATATCGTTGACTGAGAATCTAAAAATGAATGTAGATAAGTTTCCCAAGCCGTATTTTTGTACAATTTGGCAAAAAATAGTTCAAAAATTGGGAGCGCCACTTGCACACTGACTCGGTTTTGCCAAGCTGTATTCCTTGCGTCAATTTTGAAATATTGAAATTGGTAACCCTGCATCAGCTGCATGTCACTGTCAAGTGTCAGAAATTGAGACAGAAAAGTGTCAGTCTTGTCAGTCTTTGTTTTCGTTTGGGGAGAATGTTTGTTGGAATCTTGCTTTGTTTGCAATGACCTGTGAAGTTTCAATTTCAGAAGAAAGAATCATACAAGCTAGATATACATTAGTCCTATTGATAAATAACACATTTAATCATGGCCACTAGTGAACCACAGAAACCTGAGACTTCTAAAGACAACATATCGAGTAATTCGATTGATGAAGGATTGCCGAGAGAGTTAAGCCAGCTAAGTCTTTCAAGTGCTTCAAGCCAAGATGAATTGTTTTGTGACAAAGGACACTCAGGAACAGCATTAAAGAATATATTTGGCTACTACAAGTCCCAGAAATTGTGCGACGTAGCTCTTATTGCAGGAGGATGCAGGTTTGTTTATTTACTTGTGGTAGGTCCATCATATATTTAGTAATTTGGGTAAAGGTCATGAACCCTAAATGAATCTTAAATGTTCACTTAGAAAAATTAGCTGTAGTATCTAAATGGCAAACTATTTAATTGACATTTTTACCACTGCTTGAAAAGTTAATAACTAATGTTTTTGGATATGGACGATAAATGCATGGCTGCTTTATGAAGTGGCTTGGACATCTGACACATTCCAGGGGCACCCTTAATCTACTAGGTAGAAGATGATGGTAGCTCATGAGCAACAATGTCAGCAAACTAAACCTCCATTGTTCTCTTATTGTTAAGTTATTTTCTAAGTATAAATTAAAAAATAAGAAATTATCATACTCATCAAATAGAAAAATTATGATAAAATAATATGACCAATACCACTAAGGAACAAAAAACTTTTTTTTTTCTTGCAAATAAAAATATGAGATTTGTAATCCTCATGCTAGAAGCAATAAAGAATGAAAAGTAAAACTTACCAGTAACGTCACAGTTTTACAAAAAAACTTTTTTTTTTATATACTTATACAAAAAAATACTTATAAAAAAATATACACAGGTACTTACACTATTTTAATATTAATAATATTGTAAGAACATATTTTTTGAACCTATATTTACAAATAAATTAAATTGAAACAGTGCATTTATATCCTAAACATCGGCAAAGCATGAAAACTTCTTTCTCTATATTATACACATAGAAATATTAAATAAGGAGAAGTGGCAAGAAGGCGTTCCCACGTCTACGCCGTACGACTCCTCAAGTCGTACGTGGCTAAATAGCCGTTACCGGCAGCCAGTACACTTTTGACCGCGACCGAGTAATTTTAACGAAATGACGCGTTGTTTACTGGAATCTTATAAAAATCGATATAAAACAATAAACTTAATTAGTAAAACAATCATTTACCATATTAATTATATTAGATTTATCTTTAAATTCATTAAAAACAACAAATCTAAAAATATTTGCTGTCTTTATTATGTTATTTTGGTTTTCATGGAGCTCAACGACTTTATTATTTTTGTACGAAATACATTGCTTCTTAAGTACTATCTCAGTTCGATACTGTGTTTATAAACGAAGCAATGTAAAAATAACATAACGATATTTTCAACATTAGAATTTATGTCGTGGTAGCTCCGCAGGTATCGGTCGCGAAAGTACTCGTTGTAGATCCATGTGTGAGTAAGACTGAGTAAGGGCAGTGCATGTTGCATGATCGCTGTGTATAAAGTAATAAAGTGCATATTTGTTTGTGCAGCATGCACGGAGTTGTTGTATGCGAGAATGTCTGAGATTGGTCCGAGACATTGCATTTATTGAATTGCGTGTGTAGTTGTGGCGAGTGGTAGGGACAAACTGGAGACACTAGGTTCCTGTACATTTTATACCAGACGGGCATATCTCCTTCTTTCCAATATCTTTGATTATACACCTCAGTTGAATTTATAAATCAAGCTGTTTAGCTGTTTTTGACCAAGAGTGTACAAGAGTGTACACTCTTTCATTAAAGAAATATTATTTCAATAAATATTGCATAATTATCCTGAATACTGCACTATAAAAGTATAGATTGCAGATTAATTTAATATCAGCTCTTTTGCCTATCGGATTATTGAGTAATTTTTATAACATACTTACATAAATATAATTTCTTTTTGACAGAATCCCAGCACACAAAATCCTTCTTGCATCTTGCAGTGAATATTTTGCAGCAATGTTTACTGGCTCTTTGAGAGAGGCTCAGTCAAGTGAAATAACTCTAGAGCGAGTTGACCCACAGGCACTTCAAGACCTTGTTCACTACTGTTACACTGGTACCATAGGCTAGTATCATGGTTTTATATTTACACCTATGCGCTGGAGCTTGTTGCAATGCCCAATCTTATATAACTCAATATTCATTAAATATTAATATTTTCACGAGTGTAATAGAGTAAGATTGATAAACAGCTGGGTACAGTATTCTTTGACATATTATGCACAGCACATGCTGCAGTGGATAGGCACATATTTCTTTAATTTTTAATTAAAAGGTGAGTTTGCTATCAATGTGTCTTTTTAATTTGCAGAACTGAGAGAGGAAACAGTTGAGGTGCTGCTTTCCACATCAAGCTTGTTGCAGCTTCATTCTGTTACAAACGCTTGTTGTGCTTTTTTAAGGAAGCAGCTGGACCCTTGTAACTGTCTGGGAATAGCTTTCTTTGCTGAACAGCAATCCTGTTTGGATTTACACAAAAGTGCTTTGAAATATACATATCAAAACTTCATGCAGGTTTATATTTTTTTTTTGCAATATAATTATTTGATAGCAAGCAGACTATTACATTATTTATCTGTGAATTATACTAATGATTTCTGTAGGAGATGACATATTTTTAACCGACTACCAAAAAAGGAGGTTATCAATTGGATGAATATTTTTAATAGATTAATCAAATCACTATGTTTGTATACCTCTAATGAACTTCGGAGATACAGAACTCCTCATGTAGAGATAGCAAACCACTCGTAACAACGAATTTCACTTTGAGTTGTTGAAACTGACTTCGGGAGAAATGGGTGACAGTAACATGAAATGGGTAAAGGGGAAGACCCTTCAAAGGAGTTAATGTGCCGATGTTTTAAAACTTTTGAACTCATTTTAACGTTTTTTGTGTTATTTGTAGCAGTTTAGTGTATTTAAGTTAGTTTTTTAAAATATTGATCTTCGTTAAGTATTAAGTACTTTTTAAATCTCAATACGTCAGGTGTTCTCATGGAAGTAGGACATTCAGTTATAAACTATGTAGTTTTATTTTTCCACTATTCACTTGTTTCAAAATATATACATTATTTTGTGCTATATTTATCAGGTAGTGAAGCATCAAGAATTTTTAGCTCTGCAGTCAGAACAGTTGGACAACTTATTAAAATCAGATGATCTCAATGTGGTTACGGAAGAAAATGTATTTGAGAGCCTTATGACTTGGGTCCAACATGATAGTTCCAATAGAGAAACTCATTTGCCAACTTTATTAAAGTTGATCAAACTACCTCTTCTTTCATCTGAGGTAAACTATGGTTTCTACTTTTAGTTACAAGGTAAAACCTTTTCATCCTGTAGCATAGTTCTTAAGTTGTCATATAAGTGGCTATAGGAGGTGAAAGAGCCCACGGTAATATACCCGAATCATTAAAAAATAGTGGCTTAGCTCTTGCAAGAAGTGCTTGGCTATCGTGGAACGGAGGTAGCTCTGCTGTCTAACACAAAGCCGACAATTTAAGAAGCTTTTCCAACGGCGGCAAGGATGTAAATTGGATGGGAGAGAAATTTAAATTCTTTGCCAAAGTTCCATTCTATTATAAAAGCAATCCGGTTAAATATTGTTTAAACAAATATTTCAATTCTCACCTCGCTCATGTTCGCTGCTCAGCATGCTGAGATGAGACTTGATACATACTTAAATAAGCTAGAAATAAACATTTTTAATGGCAAAATATTATTTTCAGTACTTGATAGATAAAGTAGAACTGGCATGTGGTAATGTGCCAGAGTGCCAACCCTTAATCATGGAGGCTGTGAAGTGGCACCTATTGCCAGAACGACGATCTCTTCTATTCTCGCATCGCACAAGGCCACGAACATCTACTATTGGACGTCTTTTAGCAATTGGAGGCATGGATGGATATAAGGTAAACCTTAAAGCTTATCGCACACAAGAGGCAAGAGGCGATAATATTTTACTTATTTAAAACATCGGTTGACATACAATGAAATCAAAGATAATAATGTATATTTTTCATCATACTTGCTGGTAAATCTAAAGTACGACCCTGGAACGTATTTATCTATACTTATAAAATGGTAACGTGACTGACTGACAGACAACGCACAGCCTAAACCAGTGGACCTAGGGACTTGAAATTTTGAGACAATATTTTTTAAGTACCGTAGGGGTGCACTAAGGAAGGATTTTCTGAAATTCCCCCCCTAAATAGGTAAAAAAGGGGGAAACAGATTGTATGTAAATCCGTCATTCTTAACGTTAAATGTACGAAACTTGGTATTCAGCTTTTCGGTTGATAAATGAAAGGACGAGCATGGTTTTTTTTTTTAAATCTACCCTTGAGTGGATAAAAAAGGGGGTGAAAGTTTGTATGGAAGATTTGTTATTTTTTAAGTTACAGATGTAAAAATGAGTATTAAGCTTATGCGCTAAAAATAAGAAAGACGTGTATCAAAAAAATTGGATTTTATTTCCCCTAAGGAGATATAAAAGGGGACTAAAGTTTGTAGTTATGAAAATCCGTCATTAAACTTGATAATTAGCTTTTCGGTTAACGAATAAGACGTGTTTTAGCTTTTTGATAACTCTACCCATTAGGGGGGAAAAGTGGGGGGGGGGTAAAAGTTTGTGTAGGAAATTCGGTATTAGTAAAAGACATCATAGTGGCATAACTAATCAATGCACGTATATCTCGATATTCAATCACTATGGGGAGAAAATATAGAAGATAAAAGTTTGAATGAAATTCTGCCATTTTTAAAGTTGAAGTCATGAAAATTAGTAGGTTTACTGCTGGGCCGATTTTCATGGTTTTTGGTTTGCTAGATTTGTTTCCGCCTAGAATATAAAAATAGAAGAAAAAAATATGGAACTGTACCCCTAGGGTATGGGTAGGGTAGGGTTGAGGTAGGATAGGGTAGGAATAGAGGGGTAGGGTAGGGGTAAAATAGGGTAGGGTAGGGGTAGAGTAGAGTAGGGTAGGGGTAGAGTATGGGTAGAGTATGATAGGGTAGGGTAGAGGCAGAGTAGGGTAGGGTAGGGGTAGACTATGGTAGGGTAGGGTAGGGGTAGAGTAGGGTAGGGTAGGAGTAGAGTAGGGGTTGGGTAGGGTAGGTGTAGAGAAGGGTAGGGTAGAGTAGTGTAAGGTAGGGTAGAAAGAGCGTAGAGGTAGAATAATCACGCGTACAAAGTCGCGCGGGGCAGCTAGTATTATTATAATTTATTTGATGCTAGCAGGCTGAATTCGCATCATAATGTGTCTTATTTCTGTAAAAAAGACTGATATGCATGCGCAGTAGGTAAGCGCGGCACAAACCCGCCAATTTGGTTTTTAATTTACATTAAATTGACGTTGTTTTTTATTTCCTTTCAATTATGATGAAAAACATGTATGTCACACGGGCAGTACGACAATTACTAAGGTCGGGCCATTATATACTTCGCCTGCGGCTCGGGCTTCGAATAATCCCTTCGATAGTAGTTGCTTACGTAACCTTGTAACTGATTTTATTAATATCTTTGACACTATGTATTATCGAGTGTACACTTTCTGTTGCATTTATTTCAGGGTGCCAGTAATATGGAGATGTATGATCCCCGCACCAACACTTGGACCCCATTTATGCGAATGGGCGCAAGGAGGTTACAGTTTGGTGTAGCAGTATTGCAAAATAAACTTATTGTTGTTGGCGGCAGGGATGGACTCAAGACTCTAAATACCGTGAGTATCCACTCTTTTAACTTTATTGTTTCTCGTATCTTATTTAACTTAATTTTGGAAGTAGATATATCTCCATGCTCATCCGAGCATAGAACATTTTAGATTTAGTACCATCAAGCTAATCTGATGAAACCAGATGATGGATTGTTCCTCTCCTTAATTGCTACTACTAACTCATTGATCGTTCATTTGATTTGTTTTGACGACCTCCAATTTTTTTATTAAAAAATTTAATTTAAAAATTTTATATTTCATTTTCCCCCATGAGTAAGGATTTGTATTATTTAGGTTGAATGTTTTGATCTGACTTCTCTGAGCTGGAGTGTACTGGCGTCAATGAACACCCATCGACACGGCCTGGGTGTGGCTGTCCTAGGCGATGGACCCAACTCGCCCGTGTATGCAGTCGGCGGCCATGACGGATGGATCTACTTGAATTCAGTGGAGAGGTAAACGACATGTATCTATAATGTTACAAATATTCGTATTAGTCTAGTGTTCAGTATTCGGCCTTTTCGGCTTCTTTTTTAGTATTCGTTATTCGGCTGAATATTCGTGATCAAAATTTTCTTCTACATTCAACCATCTTAGTTGTGCTTCACCTCTCCTCTCTACCCATTTGAAAGTTGGTTATCACTTATCATACATAAAAACAAACTAAAAAAAAACGATACCACACGCCCTAGGCGTATAAAGAGATTTGAAATTTCGACTGATTCTGATGGGATACGGTGGCTCAGCGGTTAGAGCGTCGGCACGGAACGCCGAAGATCGTGGGTCCGAATCCCATCCGTATCAGTTGTTTTTTCAAATTTCTTATTAAATATTTATATTAAAAAAAACGAGTCGACAGTTTATAACTTCAAGAGTTTTATTCCGATATATATTATTAATTCCAAACGAACATACAGCGCTATACATTGTCATTGCATGTAGATGGGACGCGTGCTCGCGCTCGTGGACCATCGTGTCGCCCATGGCGGGCGCGCGCAGCACGTGCGGCGTGGCGGCGCTGCGCGGGCGCCTGTACGCCGTGGGC
Organism: Protodeltote pygarga; assembly: GCA_936450705.2. Lineage (NCBI taxonomy): Eukaryota > Metazoa > Arthropoda > Insecta > Lepidoptera > Noctuidae > Protodeltote > Protodeltote pygarga. The sequence continues at coordinate 8,635,643 of OW388257.2, read as the reverse complement.
GGGCGCGACGGCGGCGCCTGCCTGCGCTCCGTGGAGTGCTACGACCCCGCCACCAACCACTGGACCAACTGCGCGCCCATGACGCGCCGCCGCGGGGGCGTTAGTGTAAGTACTACCTCGACAGTAGGTTCACACTCATAACCATAATCTACATGTTACTGCCGTGTTGTTTAATGGTAGGCTTGAATTTTATGTTTATTTTTTATTTATTGTGTTACTGTAATTTTTTATGTATATCCAAACCAATACAAAAATTTTGTATGATAACATTTTTTCTAATTCTTACAAGTATACCGTACAAATTACTGCAGGGTACGACAACCGAGAGAATGATTGAATGAAGATAATGATTTAACATTAAGTGGTTATAATATAACATAACTGGTTTAACATCCAGCAAACAAATATATTCATCGCTTACAGGTGTGTGCAGCTGGAGGTTACTTATACGCTTTAGGTGGTCATGAAGCCCCTGCTAACACAGTGGGTGGGCGTCTAGCTTGCGTCGAGCGATACGACCCGGTGGCTGACTCCTGGGTGTTGCTGGGTCGGCTCTCATACGGCAGAGATGCTATCGGATCCTGCTTACTTGGAGATCGAATTGTTGCTGTTGGTGAGTTCGCCAACCTTGTTGACAGGTCTTATACAAGTGATTACATTATTTTCCTGCTAATAGATATACTTGGCGCCCAACATGGACCTTTATTCCTTTTGACTTTTCACCTTTGAAATTTAGTTTAGTTTTGATGTCGGCCGATCGCGCGACGACGTAGTGTTGTGTTATGAAGAAATAATCTTTGTTCACGAACGAATTGTCTAAACAGCGACGACGTTTTTTTGACACAAATTTCTTTGTAACGAAATATAATACATGCACTCGTACGCCGCTTCCCGCGCTGCTGCTTTCGGGGCCAGTGCCATATATGCATTGAAGCGCGCCACTCCCTGCGCCGCCGCCGCGCCGTCGCGTTGTCGCCCCGCGCGCGCTGACATCGTGTGCTTTAAGCTTATCAAGTTATTCATTCGACTATGCTAATGACATACCTACTGATAACATTTTAAAATTATTACCTTAGGTGGATACGACGGAGTTCAGTACCTGTGTGTGGTAGAAGTTTACGATTCCGAATCCAACTGCTGGCGCAAACTTGCTCCTTTGAGCACCGGCCGAGCTGGAGCCGCGGTAGTTGCTGTACCGCCTCCTAAAAACGTATTCTGACACCAGCGCCGTGGCCCGACGGAGACCGCAAACGTTTATACATCCATACTTACACTATCTGAAGACGAGGACGATTATTATTATTAAAGCAAGTGATAATTATACAGATTCATAATACATATACTTACCTATTATCGTCTAATGACAGTAATTGTAAAATAAAACTATACCGGATGTCCATCTATCTATACAGGTTCATGGTTCAGTGATACAATATCGACGATGACTGACGATTATTATTTATCTTTTCAGAAAAAAGGAATCTCTTAGTAGACATAAATTTATTAAAAAGCCGCGTCCTTTTTCCTTTTCTGAAAATAGATAGAAATAGCATACATATTATGATATATGGAATAGCAATATTTGTCACAGAACTAATTAATGATTAACTATACCTAAATTATAATAACGCAATTTTTGAAAAAGGTAGCTTTCTTACTTTATTTTACTTATTTTTTCCTTTCTATATACATATATTAATAATTTATTTGCAAGACTGTTTAGAAAATTTTGATTCCATTGTCGAATTTAAATGTTACGGTAGACTTATGTACTTATTGTATTTAGTAGATATATTATTATATTTTGATGTGATATGCTTAATGTTATTTGTAGTTTATATATTCAACTGTATTTTTATGTAGATTACTTGATGTTGATAAGAAATATTTCGTCTTAAATTAAGTCATGGTCTCTGGCAGGACCACCTTAGCAAAAAAAATAAGTCCCTATAAGAAAATAACTATAAAATTTTAGTACCATGTAATAAAAATGTCATAGTGGTTCTGTCGCGGAGAATGCTCTGTAGCACAACCACTTTCTATTAAGGTTTAAAACTAAACTATTGATGTAGATTTTTTAAATAGTACCTACTAGATTTTTTTTTTTGCCTAAGGTAGTTCTGCCAGAGAGCATGAAGTCTTAAATTACCCTGGTGCAATCACAATTAGAAACTTTGTTTAGGCGTAATGACTAAAAAGTTAAATGATATAAGGTATTTTCTATCACGTTTACTCCTATTGGTAACTGATCTCAGTGCAAAGAAATAATAATATGTAATGCAATAGTATAGTGTTAGGAATTCTTAGTATATTATTATATAGTTGAATACATATTAGGTACTTAGGAGACTGCTAGTAAAGTAGTTCTGTATTTCACTCATATGTTTACTTATAATATTTGGTTTTTATAGCTAATGAAGTAAAGTATTTCCAGTATGGCAGTTGGAAGAAGTATGATACAAACATTAATAATTTTGTATAACAACCACAATTTTGGTTTTAGAGCCTATTTCTCTTACGTTAGTATTTTATAAGGTTATACGTGTTATTCGATTTATTATCTTTATTTTTTGATTATTTGAAACGTCAACATATTTTTATTTATTAATTGATATCTCAATATACTTATTATAATTATTACGGATTATATTGATATAATTTTAGTTTAAAATGAATTAGATTGGTTTGACTTGAGCTTAACTCTAATGGAAATTAAATAAAACAAAAGATGTACTCTACCTAAATTATTATTATATCATAGAGTAATCTTGAGCCCAATAAATGCTCGCATATATCGGTTGAGGAAAACAAACAATACTACTGCGCGAAATAAACTACCCCTTTAGCATTTACGTATGTTCCTCTTGCTTCTTAGGCCTCACTAAAAAGGGTTTTCGTGTAACGCTGACTGCATAGGGACGCGAAAAACAATTACTTAGTTTATTTTTAAATAAATTAGATGCTATCATAATTTTTAAATCATGCTCAAACTATGATTGTTCAAATTCTAGGTTGATCAATAAATTTTGTTGAGATCTTATGTTTATTTAAAGCCATTACCAGCATTTATTTAATTTTGAAATGTCAAATTACTGCATAAAATTAAAAATAAAATTTATTATAGCCTTTGACACTCGCATGATCTCTACTTAAGCAGCTATTACACTATGATCTTTTTAGGAATTCTATTTAGAAAAAAGGAAGATGTAATTGAAGAAAGAGCGGTTAGATTCTGATTTAGAGCGAAAAGAAGGTCCCGACGTAATGTAGTCGCATCGCTACGCAATTTGCAACCTTATGTCATTCTACTACGACTGAAAGTTGTCTGTCCTATTTAGGATTCTATTTAGAGTTCTCTTTGGTGAGCGTAATCAATTTGCAACCTTATGTAATTCTACTACGACAGCAAGTTGTCTGTCCTATTTAGGTTTCTATTTAGTCGTAGTGTAATCGCTGGCTTTCGATTTTCTGTTTAGAGTGTTTCTAAAAAGATTTTCTAAATAGATCATAGTGTAATAGCCGCATTACCAGGATTTATGAATTTATGGAAATCGGTCAAGTAGTTCATAAGCTAGGTACTGTCATCAAATAAATAACCGATTTTTACTTACAATTGTAAACTAATACCCTTCTCTTGGCTTAGCGCAGTCTGGTAAAAAAATATTTAATATCACCCTATCCTACCTATCCTTGTCTTTCGCTATGCCAAAGAAAAGCAAGCGATCGGTAGCAAACTTGTAGTTTAATGAAATCAACTTAAATTAAAATGTGATGTATCGGAAAGCTATTTGATCTAAGTAAGTAATAAATAAACATAACTTAAAGTTAAATTAATATTGGTATTTTTATTAAAATTTTGGTTACTTAATTCAATAAATATTATAATATTGGTAAGTATTGATATTTAAATATTAAGAGTATTGGCTCTATTATTTTTCTTGAAAGGCTCACTTTTGTATTAGTTAATATTATGTTTAGTGTAGGCAAAATGTTGATATACGAGTACAGCTTGGCAAAAGAGTGAGGCGGTGACAGGTGGAACTAAAAATAAAAATCTTTAATGCTAAGTTTGTGAGTATTAAAACATAAGTACAAAATAACTTGTAATTTTGAGTTGTAGTACGTAAAATGCGCTAGTGGCGCCCTCAACTTTTCCAGAATCATTTTTGCCTAGCTGTACTCGTATTTAGAACTATCAACTAGAATCAATGAACATTTTGTCTATTTTATATTTTTATTTATAGGTACACAGCAGGTACGCATAATAACTAAAAAAAAATAGTGAAATAAGCATCTCCTTACCGAAAAAAAATGTACACCCGCAGTTCTTCTAACGTTAGAAGTGCGGTTGTACATATATTATTATTTATCTTTTTACCAAAAGAAGTACACTTGATTTCATTAAAGGTACACTGAGGTACTCTGCAGGTACCACCTTCCTGTAGGAAAGCAGCTTAATTCTGTGATGTACACTATTGTACACCTGTGGTCCTAAGGCACATCGCATAACGGCTACTAATTTTAGATTATGTAGGTACCTAGGTATACTTTACAAGGTGCTTAATAAATGATAATTGTGTAAGAACTTAAGTAGCGATAAGTTCAAAGGAGCCGGTATTATCAGTTGCCCTCACTGGTGTAATGGGATTTTTTCCCATTAGTCACCAGTGGCCCAAAGGGGGGGGGGGACCCCGCTAACAGCTAAACTGCTGGCTTGCTGCTGCATTTCATGAACTTTAAAGTATTTAAAATGGAATTTTAATGAATTTAGAATGTTCATGACATGATTCTACTGTAAATCAGTAAGTTAACCAAAGAGTATGAAACAATGAAAATAACTAGAATATCTTTTCCTTATCGATTGCCTATCTAGGAGGTATAATTTGGCAAAAAAAAGTGCAAAAATTGAGGGCGCCATCTGCTCACTTCACATGTTTGTCACCTTTAGTCACATGAATCACTTTGTAATTTTAGTGCTCACAAACCACAGACATATACAATAGTCTGTGTTACAAACTTGGATTTTTAGTTTTCGCATCGAGACTTTTCGCCAAGTAGTAAATGTTAAATCTATGGTTCAACTTTGATGGATTTCAAGCAGGATTACTATTTTTTCTATTAGATTTTTCAATATTTTATAACAATAATTTCCATTAATTATTATTTTTATTATGGCGCCGCGCCGCGGGCCGCGCCATTTTTTTCATAATACTGCAAGTTGTCAATGTCATATTTTATTTATAATGGCAACTTTGACTTCGGTTTCCTTTCTTGTTCTTTTCTTCCATTCATTCGTGCAGTTGAATTTGCGATTCTCTAAGAGTCATAATTTCAGCCGATCACGAGGATATCGAGATAAGTTCTTTGTGATAAAAGTGTTACAATTTTCCGTAAAACATGGCCTTACACGTACCTAAAGCTCCGGGAGTTCCTCAAATGTTAAAAGAAGGGGCACGGGTAAGTTTACCAATACATGATACCGACATAACCAACAAATTGTGCACCCACTCAGAGTACTTCATATGTTTTTGCAACTTGGAATAACTTCTTTCGTATCAACGATACACATATAATTTTGTGTTAACCGTAAACTAAGTAATGAAAATTAAGTAAGGCGACCTTTTATTATGTATAAATTTACGTATATTTATTTTATTATAGTAGGTACCTATTACCCCATGTTTTTAGCATAATACATAGATAGATTTTTTTGAAAACTACCTTGTGCCAGAGTTCTAGGTATCTGCAAATTGCATAGGCATACCCGCTGTTTATATTGATTATGTTTGTATGTATTCCAGATGTACTCTGGCCTAGAAGAAGCAGTGTACCGTAACATAAATGCTTGCAAACAATTTGCTCAAAGTGTGCGATCAGCGTATGGCCCAAATGGAATGAACAAAATGATTATCAACCACATTGATAAGCAATTTGTAACTAGTGATGCTGGTACCATCATTAGGGAACTTGATGTTGAACATCCTGCAGCTAAATTAATGGTATTGGCCAGTCAGATGCAAGACTCTGAAGTCGGTGATGGCACAAATTTTGTTATTGTTTTCTCTGGAGCTCTTCTGGAAGTTGCAGAGGAATTACTGAGATTGGGAGTAACACCTAGCGAAATTGCTGATGGGTATGAAAAAGCACTTGAAAAGTGTATGGAAATTCTTCCTGGACTTATCTGTGAAGAAATCAAGGATTGCAGAAATGTTGAAGCAGTAATTAAAGGAATTACTCCCTCTATCATGTCTAAGCAATATGGTTATGAAGACTTCATAGCTAATCTTGTGGCAAAAGCATGTGTTGGTATTCTTCCTGAAAAAACTACATTTAACGTTGATAATGTGAGAATATGTAAGGTGAGTAATATATTTCCCATTTTGAGATTTGTTTTAATAATAATCTCATGTTACAAGCTTACAATGGTTTTTCTATTGTGTTGCTTTTCTCTGCCTTTGATAAATTAATTTGTGATCAAAAGCCATGAAAGGAATCCTCAGGGTATTTGTTTATACAAACCTATTTCTGTTTTAGATTTCTGGATCAGGTCTGCTACAATCTGAAGTTATGTCTGGTATGGTATTTAAGAGAGAGATTGAGGGAGATATAACTACAGCTACAAATGCCAAAGTAGCTGTGTTCTCATGCCCAGTAGATATCACTCAGACAGAAACCAAAGGCACAGTGTTGATAAAATCTGCTGATGAACTTCTTAACTTCAGTAAAGGAGAAGAATCCCTCCTTGAGAAACAAATTAAAGAGATTGCTGATGCTGGAATCAAAGTTGTGGTAGCTGGAGCTAAATATGGTGATATGGCTTTGCATTTTTTGAACAAATATGGTATTTTGGCTGTTCGACTGAATTCCAAGTTTGATATTCGTCGTCTTGCTAAAACCGTGAATGCTACCGTAAGTAATTTTTTTTTTACACTTCATATCTTTTGAGATCTGATCATCAAATAAAAGCTAACAAGTGTGACACAAGAGTGATCTACGCTGTACATTGATATGTCAGTGGTCTTCCTCCAGAGCTTTCCTTTATATATGTATATTATAACCAACATCACATGAGCCTATTGCTGTCCGTATATGTATACCTATATATAGAAAAACAACCATTGAGTTCCTTACCATAATCTTCTCTATGAATCCTTAACCAAGATACATTTTTAAATAAAATCATATAAATTTTAGGTACTGCCAAGACTTATTACTCCAACAGCTGAAGAGCTTGGATATTGTGACTCTGTTGGTGTAGAGGAACTTGGTGACACTCGCATTGTTTACTTCCGAATGGAAAGTGCGGAATCTCGTATTTCCACAGTTGTCATCAGGGGCTCTACTGATAATTACATGGATGACATTGAAAGAGCTATTGATGATGGTGTTAACACATTCAAAGGAATTGCTAGAGATGGAAGGTAAATTATTTAGTAATCTATGTTCAACTCATAAGAGGCATTTGGGTGTTTTTAGGATTTCATACCTCAATGGTCGAAACCCTTATAAAATTACTTTTGCATCAAAATAACCTTGAAAACCTTGATAGTATTTAAATCAAGATTTAATAACATCTAATATATAATATTATTGTAACAAGACACAAAAATATATTATTTTTGTAGATTTGTTCCCGGCGCTGGCGCGACTGAAATAGAATTGGCGCAACAACTGTTCCAATATGCTGACACATTACCAGGCTTAGAACAGTATGCTGTCAGGAAATTTGCAGTTGCCCTGGAGAGTATCCCTCGCGCTTTAGCAGATAATTCTGGAGCAAATGCTACTGAAGTTGTTAACAATATCTACAAAGCTCACAAGGTAATATTTAATGCTTTCAGAGACCGCAAGTATTTTTCCATATTCTTTTGTTTTTACGCAGTTCATCATCATTCATCACATTAAAAGTACAAAAGTTTACAAAATCAAACTATGTATTACCGGATAGCACGCGGTATCGTCGAATTTGATGTTCAATGAAACCGTGAGGTCTGGAGGATCTGGGTTTTCATTTAGAAATTCCTAGTTAAAGCACGCGTTCACTATAATTATGTGGTATTAGCTCCGAAAGACGACTGCGGCAAACGCACCCCGTCAAACTCATACGTTAAATTCTGCTTAATTTGTATTGCATTTTATCCTTTCGTTTTAATTATTGTAAGGAGCAACCTTGTTTTATGCAGACAGAATTTAATGTGCCGATCAACATTTTTATAACTCAAAATGTCAGCCAAGAAAAGATACATTTATGCATTATTGCTATTGAAAATTGTTATTTGCTTACTCTTGAATCTCGAACCCAAAATCAGTGCGTGTTTTTCTGATTGAATAAGGAATTTTCGTATAGAAAAATAATAGGATTGGAATTAGGTTCGTGATTCAAGAGTAAGCTTCCGGTTCCTACCTATATTGAAAAATAAGACGATACAAAAATAATTGATTGAACCCAACAAAGTACAGTTTTATAATTACTTAAAGGTGTTCAAAACTTTAACTCTAACTTAACTTTAACTTATTAATGGGACTTATAAAAATGGTATGGGTGTAGTATATATCTCAACTTATCCCTTTAGGAAATACAGGCGTGATGTACTAATGTTGTTTGCTTTGTTGAGTTTTCATCACTTTAAACGGTTGCTTAGTTTATTTACAGCTCAAAATTCACTCACACACACTCACTTTATAATTCGTGATTAAGTAGAATCGTTCTTGTGGAGCTAAATAATCATAATTGTTTTAGGAGGGCAACAAAAATGCAGGTTATGATATCGAGTCTGAAAATAATGGCGTTTGTGATGCAAAGGAGAAAAACATTTTGGATTTATTTGTTTTGAAGAATTGGGGACTCAAATACGCCGTTGGTGCAGCCACCACCATTCTCAAAGTAGATCAAATTATTATGGCAAAGAGAGCAGGAGGTCCAAAGCCAAAAGCGCCGACAGGAAGTGATGATGAATCTTAAGTTTTATCATAAAGATCACAACTAATTTTACATAAGTATTTTAGTTAAGTTCGCAGAATAAAATAAAATAATCTTAATATTATTGCATTAAATTTTAGAGAATTAATTTTACTTTCCTGCTGCATTATTTTTATGACCTCGAATGCACTTTGTATAAGTCGGGTTTCTTTGTTGTGATTTCCTTGTTCCATTTTCATAATGAAAGCAAATGGAAATGCTTATAGTTTGCTGTGCAATTCTAATAATGTCTTGAAAACATTAACTACGTATTAAATATTTAACATGAAAAGTATTTTTACTGTCTAAACCTCCAATATGAAAACAAAAGAAGCAAATGTGGCTCTCTGGTCATAGTGACCTTGGGGCCATATCGTTTAGGGCATAGCTACCGCTATTAAAAACAGTAAGCCGGAATCAAACCCACATCGCGGATTAATGTTCCGCTCGTATTACGCGACGCGCGAGCCCGGCAAGTTTGCGCTTACTGTAACTTTGTTCGGGTTGTTTGAATTAAGATGCCTAATTCGGGAGTTGAATTATTAACATAAAATACTCGTATATTTATATGTTCGGGAGGACGTTCCTATTAAAATGCTCTTGCTATATTATCCTATTTCTCCCGATTTTTAATTTAAATTTGCAACACTGCATCAGTGCTTCAAAATCACTCTTGACGATACCTACTAAAGTTTCTAAGGATTTCTTTTCCACTGTGTCGGACCTTAAAACCTTAGAGTAAAAATGTCTCCTTTTATTCTTCCAAGCTTAAAACAGTTCGCTTGTCACTAATGAGCAGCAATGATAATTTCGTCGTCCTCTTACAGTTCCAGTGGGTGCAAACTAAAACGTTGTAAGTAAAGCACACAAATACAATTTTACAGAATCGACGCAATTCAAAGTTGAAACTTTTGATTTCTAAACTAGACACTAAAGTCGGACCGGGATAAAGTAGGCCACGAAGGGCGTCGCAACTCGCAGTGCTCATTTTAGGGATTAAATGGTGAATAAAAAGTGACGCGATTATGCATCATATATTGTGCGAACAAACAGAGAGCCTTAAGATTTGACAAAAAAAAAGAGTATAAAATTGAGGGCGCCACTAGCGCACTTCACTTTTACAACTCTAATTTGGGAGTTACATTTTCAAAAGATTATCTTAGATCTATTATCTACTATCTATTAGATTATTAATCAAAAGATTTTCTTATCACAATTAGTTCCAGCTGTCACCATGAGGTGGTGGTCACCATGACCCTTTTTTGCTAAGCTGTACTCTAGTCCGGCCGAGTTAGTTGGCGTTTAATATACAGACAGACTCAATAAATTTTATCGAATTTTTTGATAAGTTCAGTATTTTTGTTTATATTATTTGCCGGAACTCTGGAAGAAGTTATGGTAACACCAGCTCGTCCTCGATACAATTATAACGTCGCAAACACTGATGTTCCAGGAATGTCAAAGGAGTAAGGTTTTTTTTAGATAATGCTTTAACCTCTTTAGCACAGGAAGTAAGCATTCTGTAATGTCGGTAATCAATGCGGTAAAAAGAGTTTTAGTTTTGGCTGGCAACATTTCGTATCGATTGTCATTTTTTTTGGGTTGTTTTTAGTAGGCAATGTAAGCATTATACTTTATAATAACATTATTAAAATGTTTTTCTTAGATATAACATAATTTTAAACATTAGTAAGTATTAGTAAAAAATGATCAATGTATTATATCTGTAATTTATATCTAACATGATACTGGCCAATTTAATCTGCATAATAATGAAGCTTCTAAAACCTAGACCTATGAAAAACTTTTGTTGTCTATTGTAGTTGTCAAACTCTAGCGTTCACGGATTTTACTTTTCAAGTTTTCATAGTTCTTGAAGCTATTTTTATTGTTATTGTATCAGTATTTGAATATCTCTCATCTATTTGAGTACCTATCGTATAAGAGTTAGCCAAGGATGTCGTCATATAAAGTAAGCACACTGTTAACAACTTTGACATTGCACATAATTTGAAATATTCTTGACAAATCTACAAATCTGTTTCGTTTATGTTTTATTATATTTTGCGTATGTTCATGTTTTATTTAAATAATAATTATGCTTCTCTCAGCGCATAAGAATATACATAAATTGTAATGTAATATATTACAGCCCATTGATTCCAAAAGAGAGGAATTCAGAAGATATCTTGAGCGAGCCGGTGTTATGGATGCCTTAACAAAAGTTCTTGTTAGCTTATATGAAGAACCAGATAAGCCTGAAGATGCACTAGAATATGTTCGAAAGCATTTAGGCACTGACGGTGGGGATGACGAACTGGAGGCTGCTAGAGCTCGCATTGCAGAATTAGAAGCTGAAAATGCACTGCTCAAAGGAGAAGCAGCACCGACGGACGGATAAAATTTTGCTCATATCTATTATTATTACTTACATAAATACATAATGTTCAATTTAAAGATCTCCCAATAATGATCTCAGAGAAAATATTCTTGTTAATTCTAGAGAAATATAACTTAGTGTTATGATTACTGTGAGAGTATTATTTTTGTTATAAGTATATCTAATTTGGCAGTGCAGGAAGCACTATTAAATTTTTTGTTCAATTTAATTATTAAGTTGTTTAATTTACCTAATATAATGTTTATTAGTGCTTAATTTATCTACTATTAAGTTAGCTTACTGCAAGAACTTAATAAGTTAATAAGAACTTAATAAGTTCTTGCAGTAATAATCAAAACAATACAATTTTGATTATTATTATTAAATGTCCTGTATCCTATAACATACAAATGCATGACTAAACACCATTAAATAATATTTATTCATTCAAAATGTAATAATCTAAAAATTTCTAGTTTCACTTAGGACCCATACGGTGTAGGGTTAAAACTTCCTTCTTCAAACATATCCAACTTCATCCTGAAGTCCATTTAGTCTAATAGTCTTGCTTCTGATATACTCTACAACCCTCGTTGAGTAGTGCAGGCAGGACATTTACTTGCACCGAGGGTACAGTAGGATGCAGCAATACATTTGTTCCTATCAACTCTGTACCACATTGATTGCGGGAGACAATTTTATTTTTTTATTAAAAATTTATGTTTGTAAAGTTACAATTAAAACATTCATTTAAGAGCTTAATTTTTGAATGAGTTTGTACCTATTGTAATTACATTTAGAGACAACCATAAGTCAATTATTTTAAGAAGACAAATAAAAATGGCTTTCATTTAATTTCAAATCTATTATTCCACTCTGCAACATAAGTATTAAAGCCTAGGTTAATCACATCTTGGTTTGAACGACAATTCAATTAGTGATTTGTTAAAAATAGATGTTTCAAACGTATTTTCACAACAAAAACGAATCCCTTCTGTTCTAAATTAACATGATACTTCAGCGCTAGTAAAACTGGTTCTGGTTTTTAGACCTGTGCCTGTGCTCTGATGATTGAAGTGAAAGGGGGGGAATGCTGGGTTTTATTAAAGCTAATAGGAAAGGAAAGACGACAAGTATCTAAGTTTCCTTGATCTGACATCCCTTTTGATGAATCCCAGCTGCCGTAAAAATTACACCTGAACTGACACCATTAAAAAATATGTTAGAAAGACATCTTTAGCCAATGAAGAGGCAGGGCCGTCGCAGCTCAGATCTTCTGCTCTGTCATTTGACTTCAGTCAGAATCAGAACAGTTGTGCATTTAGTTTAGTACACTCTATACCCCCTTTTGAGCCATTCCTTAACTGAACTATAAGCCTTGTAGATTAACGAGAAATTAAAAACTGTGATATTATGAATTGTCAATCAAAACTGTATAATGTGTAACTGATTTTATTTATAAGTTATTCTTCACTAAAGACTTCTAATACAATTATTTCATGAATTAAACAGCAGCACTGATAAGCGTGGTGTATTTCTTGACTTTGCTGGCGACACTCATATCAACGTACTTGTCAGCAATAGAGACAACCATGCCACCAATTAATGTAGGATCAACTTTGGCTGTAAGATGAAGTGTTTCATTGGATTTCAGGAATTTCTGAAAATAAGTAAATCAGTTTTAATGGTGACATTAGTGACTAACTATTTACCCATGGTGAAAGGAAATTAATAAAGATAAAAAAAATTAAGAACTGTCTGTACCACCATATATCAATCACTTTTTTAACCCCCACTGCAAGAAGAGGGGTGTTATAATGGCATTGTAGCTCTTAATAACTCCTAAATGGGTGATCCTATTTTGATTTAGTTTTTTTTTATTTGAATGGTAACTTGATCGAGAGTGAAGAAGATTCTCAATCAAGTTAAATATTAGCAAAGAAAATATTTGAGCTTTTCTGTTTCGAAGATTTAATTTTTTTTTATTTATTATTGTTCTTTTAGGTATTATTATTATTGAGACTAATTTTTAACAGATTTCAAAAAGGAGAAAGTCCTCAAAATGATGCATTTTTTATGTTTGTACATGGATTACTCCGTGATCAGTGGGCCGATTTGAGTAATTATTTTAAATGGGTTTGAATTATATGGTTTCTTTGTTCTAGTTAGGTTTGGTTACAGGACTCGCCAGGATACCAGTGCTGCAGCATTTCATATTTATGCTGCAACATAATGCTAAGACGGGTACCTTTTCAATGCTTCTGTTTCTTTATGGTCTCATGGGCGAGTCCCTAATAAACATTTTTCTTTCTTTTTTTTCAAATAAAATAAACTGTCATCAAATCAAAATCATACCTTGAGAGCACCTTCCAAATTTTGTCTCTGTGCCTGATCAAGGGGTTTAGCAGTAATAACTTCACAAATGACCTCTCCACGTTGGGCAGACATCATAAGTTTAAAAGCATTTATTACAGCCTCCAATTTGTCCAGACGGCCATTCTCAGCCATGAGTACCAGAAGGTTGCCTGTTGCGGGAGACAACTTAATCTGGAAAGAATTCATATTATTCAATGAACTTTTTACATTTTAAACTAACCTAACCCAACTTGACCTTAAGCTATTTTAATAACATAAATTACCCCAAAAAAAAAAACATTCTTTTTTTCATTCATGTGGATATTTCAGTAAAATTAAAGAGTAAAAGTAACACAGAATGTTTTAGTACGTTTTTACCTAATTCACGTAACGATAAAGAGATATAATAACAAAATGTACAGAATTTAAGAAGATTTTAAATACCTAACCTAACAAAGCAACCTGTGCAACAAAGTGATATATGTGTAGCACTCGTTTTAGGGGTGGAGTTTATAATTATTACCATTAGGAAAATTATTGGGATCAGCGTATCTTCATATTTTTAGATGATTTAACAGTACTGCAACTATAATTAACTAGAACTATTACTTATACCAAACAACGATTTAGCAACCAAATAATTAAGAAATTAATATTACCTGAGTAGCAACGTGCTTGAGACCATCCGCTTTCAAAGACCTTTTCATTGTTGGGTTCACAATGAACTCTTTAAGTTTGGCATCAGTTTTGATGGACTGTTGGAAGCTATTCAGCTCTTTTTCTACAGCATCCAAACTCTTATTTTTGAAGGCAGCAGAATATAGAGCTGCTGCATATCTTCCTTCCAAACCAAACACTTGAACAGGGGGTTTTACAAGCTGACCAAGAGCAGCCGAAGTGCTCAAGGAACGAACCTAAAAATATTACGTAATATAAACCATCAAATTCACGTAATAAAAAATAAAGATTTTATGGAAATAGAAATCACCAGCATATTTCCTTTTGTGACCGACATAGTAACTGATATGGAATATAGTATTTGGAGGAAAACTTTAGAAACGTGAAGGACTATTTTATCAGCCACCCACCGCTGAGAATGAGAACCCACTGTGACAAGTGTGACAGCGACAGGCGACAGCTGACAGCATCACTATTCACTGACAGCTCCAGACAGCTCATTATTATTCAGTATCTCTAAGTTATCTGTGATCAAAAAAAAAAAAACATTGGGCAAAAAATATCGATATTTATCTAAAAAAATACACTAATTTTGGCGCATGAATCGACACTCTCATGCAAACCTAACTTCAAGTTATTTTTAGTAGGCCTAGAATCTAGCCGGGCAATAAATAATAGTGACAGCTGGCACTGAAAATAAAAATCATAAAAACTACGTTTGTGAGTACTAAAATAACTTAGAAGTGAGAGAATTGAGATGGCGTTTAAACATAAGCCTATTATGAATAACGCTTAGTAACCAAGAATTTCCTGTTCAATACGTCAATACAAATCGCCGAATTCATTTGTATAATAGTATCTAACCAAATCCAAAACAAATTTACTTTGCTACCGAACCACGTCCACCTTTTTTTTACTGGTAAGGTATCGATTCGAAATTGATTACCCACTTTAAAAAAATCAATCGAACGTTGTAATTGCTTTCTATCTTCTTTGTAAAAACAAGGGTGTGTGTGTATATATTCGTGTGCGTGTATATATTTCTATAAATATTATAATCTTTGTTGTGCGCCCAATTTTATTGCAAAAGTTTTTGTGCGCCCAACGTAATGGCACCGAGCCGCGGGGCTCCTTCATGGGCTTGAGGTGCGTGCGTCGTCGGGCGCCGCTGCGCGTATTCGTCACTGCGCCGACAAAGTCAATTTTTTTTTTGAAGTTGTCATTTTATGTTTTTATGTGTTTTTATAGTGATTTTTTGTACTATATTATCGTGTAAGTATTTTAGTTATATACGCAGAAACTTGGAGATGTCACAATGCGCCCCAGGAATTGAAGCCGATCCAGTTGGATCGCTGGAACTAGTGCAGTGCAACCAGTGTTCCCAAGTGCGATTTTTTAAAGGACAGAGAGGCCTAAACATCCACCGAGGGAAGTGCCACAAAACCGTTAATACCCACTTTTTGGCACCAAATTCCAATATTAGTAACCTAAATTCCAATATCAGTAACTTTACGTCCACAAACATTAATCATGAACCCCTTTGGAAAAGATTATCGGATCACAAAAACTCAACACCAATAATAAAGCGCATTCCCCGCGGTGCACGCCTCTCTGTTGCCGCTGCCCTGTCATCAGCCATCAGGGATGTGGTGGCACATAATTCAGAACGCACTTGGGAGCATTTGTTGTTCTTCCCGTACGCTGTTCTCCACGTTAGTTTTGACACTAATAATAAAAAATCTTTAACAACAAGGATAAAAGAAAACTGTGAGAGATACAGCTCACGGGAAGAACCTTTAATTTATTTGGACAACAATTCGGCCCAAAATCAAAAAAATTCAAAATGTAAACCGTCCGAGTCAGCTTTCTACAAACTTGTAGAGAGCAAACTCGGTGATGGGGATGTAAAAGGTGCTGCCCGAATTCTCTTTTCTAGCGATACCATTGCGCCTGATACATCTGAAACTGTTTCGGCTCTAAAGGAGAAACATCCCCAGCCAGCAACAAATCTCCAACTACCCGAGGCACCTGTGGACTATGATGTTGCCGTTGAAGCCACCGCTTCTGATGTGTCCGAGGCCGTCGCGTCCTTCCAGAGCGGCTCCGCTGGAGGTCTAGATGCCCTCACGCCGCAGCATTTAAAGGATTTGTTATGCGGCAGGAGTGGCGAAGCCGGTGAAGCCCTTTTGAGGGACCTGACGGCTTTGATCAATGTCATGTTGTCGGGCCGCGTCAACGGTAACATTATTCATATTCTATATGGTGCCAATCTTTGTGCTTTAAAAAAAAAAGACGGCGGTATCAGACCAATTGCTGTTGGAATGTCATACCGCCGCCTCGCAGCTAAAATCTGCTGCAAAAAAGTTGCTCCGCAGTTGGCCAACGTTTTCCAGCCTATTCAGTTAGGTTTTGGCTCGCGAGGTGGCTGTGAGGCCGCCGTCCATTCCGTGAGAACGTTTTTGACCCAAAATTGTGGAGATGTGTTGTTGAAGGTGGATGTTAAGAACGCCTTTAATTCAGTTGATAGAGGAGCTCTGTTAACACAAATCAAGGACAAAATTCCAAACACCTACAACTTTCTTTGGCAATGTTATGGTTCTCCCTCTAAATTAATTTATCATGGCCACGAAATTTCATCTTCAGTTGGCTGCCAACAGGGCGATCCCCTTGGCCCAGCCATTTTCGGACTCGCTATCCATCCTGTCATCCAACGCTTACAGTCAAAACTCAACGTTTGGTACTTGGATGATGGGACTTTGGGTGGCGATATTCAGACCGTTTTGAATGACCTTCATCTTTTAATAGATGAATTTCATTCGATCGGTCTGGATCTAAATTTTTCAAAGTGTGAACTTTTTATTGCTGACGAGTTCCCAGCGAAAGATTTGGTAATACAGAAATTTAACAGTTTGGCCCCTAATATTAAAATAATAGAAAAATGCACCCTACGTTTATTAGGCTCCCCTATCCTGGATGAATCTTTTTCACAGTTTTTCGAAGAGAAAATTCAAAATTTTATCCAATATTCGGACCGCTTAACCAAAATTAACACACATATGGCTTTTACTATAATTAGGTTTTGTCTTTTCGTTCCAAAATTTACTTATACAGTACGTTGTTGTCAGCTTTGGAAGCATTCTGATCTGCTTCTGAGGTTAGACAACATCGTGAAAAATACACTGGCGACTATTTTAAATATAAATTTAGATGAGCGGGCCTGGATACAGGCTTCACTGCCTGTGCGTTTGGGGGGCCTAGGTATTCGATCAATATCAGGGGTTGCTCTCCCCGCTTTCCTGTCCTCGGTTCACAGCACTCAAAATTTAACACAAAAAATATTAGCGGGCTCTTTAATAAATAATTTAGGCATTGCTTTTCTGGACGAGGCCAGGAGCGCGTGGAGAGTAGCCTGCCCAAACTCTGACTACCCAAAAAATCCTTCATCGCAGCGGCTGTGGGACGGGCCGATCTGTGAGCAAGCGCGGAATTATTTAATCCAAACGTGCTTAAGCTCTGCAGATCGTGCTCGGCTCTTAGCCGTTGCCGAATGGGAGTCAGGTTTGTGGCTTCAGGCCCTCCCATCGCCAAACACAGGGACGGTCATGGATTCCTCAAGCTTCCGTATCGCCGCATCCCTTCGTTTGGGCGCATCGTGTTGCGCTCCACACCGCTGCCAGTGCGGCACTGCTGTCGACCGGCTTGGTCACCACGGCTTATCCTGCCAAAGGAGTGCGGGAAGAATTCCCCGTCACGCTAGTTTAAATGACATCATACGTCGGGCTCTTACCACCGCCAATTGTGCCGCAATTTTAGAACCTAATGGCTTGTCACGGGACGATGGTAAGAGACCCGATGGAATGACTCTGATTCCGTGGAAGATGGGGCGGCCGTTGGTATGGGACGCCACCTGCGTTGACACGCTGGCACCGTCTCATCTCTCCGGAACTCAGGGTCGGGCAGGCGCGGCGGCGGAATCTGCTGAGACCCTTAAAGGGCGCAAATATAGTACCCTAGACAGCGGGTACATATTTGAGCCTTTTGGGGTCGAGACGCTAGGACCGTGGGGGCCAGGGGCCCGTAAAATTTACAAAGAATTATCGGGACGTCTGGTCGAGGCATCTCGTGACCAAAATGCTGGTCTGTATCTGGCCCAAAGGCTTAGTATTGCCATCCAGCGAGGCAACGCAGCCAGCATTTTGGGAACGTTGCCTACAGGTAGCGGTCTTTTGGATTAAGTTTATCTTTTTAATTAGTTTATATAGATAGTTTATTTCTAGGTGTATATATATAGTTAGTTATAGTTATAGTTATTTTTGTGCTCGATCTTTGTAGTTTAAATAAAATAAAATTTGAAGTAATTCATTTGATTATAGTTGAATTAAATGCCAAAAAATGCATCATGGAATTATGTAAGCTATCAAACTACTTGTAATTTTGAATTGTACTAACTTGTAATAACTTTTAATTGTATGACAAGTGCGCCAGTGGCGCTCCCAATTTTTGCAGTCTCTTTTTTGCCAAAGTGTGGTGATCACACTTCGAAGCACTGATGCCGTGCGCCGCGTAGTTTACCACAGTATTGTAAGACTAGGTGGATCGAGTATTTGAAAAGTTGGAATAGGTGCGGCCTAGTCTCTTTAAATATCTAATCCCGGGATCTGTTCTAGTGTGTAAGCTCCATCTCTAGTGTGGTCTCCATTTTTTCATTTTTTACCTCTATCTTCATGGAGTGTGTGCCTGCTGTGCTATGTTGTGTGTGTGTGTCATGTGTGTGAAACTGTGAAGTTGTGAACTGTGAAGTGAACGGAACCAGTATTTATTCTCTATCTAAGTAGTCTGTGAACGGAACGGACGTCGGACATCTATTTTATGGCAGAGGACTTAGAGAAGAAAACAATAATCTATTCTTTATATTCTAGTGAATAAAAACTCCGAATAAATAACTAATATACTCTTTGAGACTTTGTCAGTTACAATAGCGTAGTGTCTTGTCTGTCTGTGCAGGTGTGCAGTGTGTTGTTTGGTGTTGTTTTTGCTGACTATAATAAACATTATATTTATATCAGAACTGCTGTACTATTCTAAGGCCAAAACCTGAACCAGAACCAACGAATCTGCGATCACGACGATCCATTACAAACATTTCATGCAACTGAATAACGCTGACGCGTAGGTGCTTGGATTTATCATACTGGTACCTTCATACATTTCAACTCAACAAGAATATAAATTAAGTAGGTAAATATGTCGCGTCAAGTCGACTATAATATTACCAGATTACTAGATGGTTTAGGTTTGGATGGAGACGAAAATACTATATGTGATTTTACAATCGCTGACCAAAACTCAGTTGCCGAGTCTCAAGGAATTACGCCTACCACTCCTTCAAATTTCAAACCGGTACTTGGAAGCAACGTCACGTATGTTGTTTGTTGTGTGATTTTAAACGAACATAATGAGGTATTGATGATGCAAGAGGCAAAAGAAAGCTGCGCGGGTAAGTGGTATCTTCCAGCAGGTCGCATGGAAAAAGGTGAAAGTATTTTACAAGCTGCCACCAGGGAAGTTCTCGAAGAAACAGGACTTGTATGCAATCCCAACACTCTATTAGTTGTGGAAACTGCAGGTGGAATGTGGTACAGATTTGTTTTAACTGGTGAAGTGGTTGGTGGTGAATTAAAAACACCTGCTAGAGCTGATAAAGAATCATTACAAGCAAAGTGGATTGGAAATCTGCAAGAAATCTCATTGAGATCAAATGATATTATACATCTTATTGAGAAAACTCAGTTGTACAAGAATAGGAAGCAGGATGGTTCATGGCATAAAAATATCTTACCAGCTTCCATTCCTCATGTCAAAGATTTATTAAGGTTGATTGTTGTTATTAAAAAGAGGAGTACAAATAAATTGCATGTATTGTTGAGTGAGAAAACTGCTATACACTTCCCAACATGTGAAATTAATCCTGGCAAAAGCATTCATTCTACATTGAGAAGATTTATGGTGGAAATGTTTGGAGCTGATGTAGGTCAACATCGGCCTTTAGGATTGTTAAACATAGAACATGACCCATCAGCTGATGGTTGCTGTCTTACTCTTCTTGTAGCTTTTAGAGCACCACTTGAAGAAGTACCTCTAATTGGAAAATGTGTCTGGCAAGAGGTTTTACAAGATGAAGAAAATAGGTTGCTGGCAATCATTACTACAAAGAATTCTTCATTAGAGTTGCATGTTGTGCGTTAATGTTTTGCCATGTTCAAAACAAAATCATGATATTATGAACTATATAATACTTAATGTATTACTTCCATTGGTAATATAAAGCTATAGATATATAATCCGTCCAATTAGGTAAGTATTTTGTAGTTATTAATTTTTAATGGTTGCTAATTGAAGATCTGTTATCACTTTCTTCTGATTTTTATTGGTATTCTTGCCATTCTTATGGTATCTAAATTACATTTTTGTCATTTAGTTTATATCTTTAATAGTAAGTATTTTTTCTAACATGGTGTTTAAAATCAAAATAGGGATACCTATACAATACTCAAATGTACAATGTGTTGTTGATGTCTATTTTCTGCAGTAGTTTTCTACATACATATCCTCTTTATGACGGCCATTAATCATTTTGCCATGTGACTTTGAATGAATGGTGGGAAACCTTGATTCAAAATTCAATAGATTCAAAGCCAACCCTTACAGCTAGAAAAGTCTAGACTTTAAATATAGTTTGATCCCAGAGCCAACAAACAGACCTATACCAACAAAGTTAAAAAATTAACTCGTGCTGACCCGTCCGACACGGCCCAACTCCCTGTGACGCGGACTGATCAGTGTAAATCGTCCATAGGAATCAATAAGTGAAATTTTCTAAGTAGGTAGGTATTTTACACATCTACCTATCTTATTAGAAAAATCTACACTTTTGCTAATAAATAACATTTGTAAATAGGTCTGGAGTGTCGGAAATCTTGGTCTACATTTTCATAGAGACAAAAAAACATTACTAACTGGTCTGTGTTGTTAATCTATTAGGTAATTATGGATGATACAATGTAACAAATAATCGAAATAGATAGGTATAGCTTATAAAAACTAACTAAATTGAGGATATGATCACTGACCATCCTTCTGAGAATTGCATTGTTTACAAAATTTGTCAAATATGGAATAGGTATAAGCACCTAGTATACAGTGGTTTTTAACATTGCATTGCGATTTGGCCTTACGTTTGATTGCACCTTTCCATTACCTAAATCTCGGGATTCCAGTGTAGGTATCTATTATGTCGTGGTAGGATCGGGAAATCGTGTTTTCACGAAAATACCAGCGATTTCACGAAAATCTACATTATCGCGTAAAGCGATTGTATTTTGTTTAATGAAATAGCAAGACTAGTTTGGTATAGGTTAGGCAACTAAATAGTTGGCGGGGTTGAGGTTAGTTACTATCTTTTACGTTACGGGACATACCGACGTGGTCGCGTACAATTCATTCGGTCATTTGCACCCAGCTATTTGTTACCTTGACTAAATAGCGAGGGATGGTATATCCGTTCAATGTCAAAATATTTGGTGATTTCTCTATTCAACCAATATCAAATCAAACGATAAGACGGTTTGCCATTCCACCATGAAAACGCGAGACTCAATTCGCGTTTTTGTTTAAAAACTTAATTAGTGTCATAAAAATCAATCAGCAATCGTGAAAACACGATTTACGCGATCCTGCCATGCCATGCCACGTCACATATACATTTATCCAGTGTATAAGTCTGGCGGAAAATATAAATATGTTGTTTTGGCACACTTCGAAGAAAAATGTTCAGTTAGAGCAACATAACAATTTTTTATCCGACTACGGTAAAAATAAAGGAGGGTTATGATTTTAACCGGTAAACCTAAATATATATTCATCTGTTCCCTCATAATTGACAAATAAGGTATCATTAAAACGTCTTGATCGTCAGCCAGTTACAAGCTGTGTGACGTCACATGATAATTATGGCGCCTTCTAGAGGACGTAGTCATGAATTAAAAACATATTATTTTTATTGATGACGTGTTGGGAAACAAATGAAAGTTTTTAATTAGCACATTAATACAAATATTATATGTTACAGTCAAAACTCTTAACCGGTCAAAAATGCTTTTGATCACAGGCTTTAATCAATAATATTTTTGACTGAAATAACAGTCAAAAGTGCTATTGCCCAATAAAGCTTTTCAAAAGTACTTTTGACTGATTCCGTCAAAAGTAGTTGATTACCACCTGCCACAGTTAGCCCGGCGGGGCCCTGCTTTGCGGCCCCCGAGGCTCCTATTTCTTGATGGTTTTAAAAAAAATACCACCGAAGGCTAAGCCGCCAACCTAACCTATCCGAGTCTGATTCGAAGTGATTAATGATGATGGTAGGTACCAAATCAAATTATCAATATCTATATATTTTAAACGATAGACCTAATGGTTTTCGATTACTAATCAACAATTTGGTAATATTAATATAATATGTATATAATTTCATTTCCACTCTAAGCTATTAAAAGTAATTTGACTGACTATCTAGCAGTTGAAAAGTACTTTTGTCCAGGAGCGACAGTTAACACCACTGATCTCAAATTTACAGTCAAATGCACTATTAACCAATGATTTTCCGGCAAAACTACTATTTTGCCTTTTTTTTTCAGTCAAAAGTACTTTTGACCGGCTAAGAGATTTGACTGCAACATAATATAGTAATACAGTTACTTAAGTACAGTCAACCGCATGACAGTGGTAACACTTACGTAGGTATCGAAAAGCACTTCCACTTCCAAGCAATAAGGGTTCTTTCAATGTCAAATTGTTATCACTGATGTGCAGTCGACTGTACTAAGTTACCATAAAGTGTCAATTAAAAAAAACTAAAGCCCGATTATGAAAAAAACTTAAAAAAAAACCTAAAACAAATGGTTTTTTATTATGACAATGATTACTAGCAAGTCGCAACCGGCGCGTGTGTATGACTAGATGAATGAATGTAGACGACGCAAGAGTATACCCGGCCGTAGCAGGTGGCGTTCTGTAGTTTCTGCCTACCCCCATGGGAAAAAGGCGTGAATTTATGTGTCTAACGGTTACTGTATTGTGAAGCCGTAAGGTATTTAATGTTGGGTGTGAGTACTTGTGAGACTCAATTTTTAACTTGGTCTTGACAGCTTAAAATTGTATTTTTTCCTAGTCTGGTTTTAGAGTTAATTATTACTATCCCACAGTTCTATTTCTTTTAAATGTTAGTGTACAGTCAACAGCAAAAGTAGATGATCAAAATCAGAAATTCAATACTAATGAGTTCGCGAAATATATGGCAGCTGTACTAGTAGGTAGTAAATGTTTGGTATAATTTACAATCGCATAGGTTCTTTTGAATCACTTCGACGCCACACAGTTCTGACGCGAACTCCGTTCATTAGTATTGAATTTCTGATTTTGATCATCTATTTTTGCTGTTGACTGTACCTGTACTAAAATATTTTGCGATTCCGCTCAGTTAAAAAATAAAAATCATTAAGTTGTTATTTTATACGTATTTTTGAACAGTTTACAAAATATACCTTCTAATGTGCCCAAACTGCGTAAAACTTAAAAAAAAAACTATCAACTTTTTTGTGTATAAGTTATTATATAATGTTAATTGTTAAACAAACAAGGCATTTCATGGTTTTATTAACATAGTACTATTTTATTATAGTAATACCACTTCAGGTTATAAACTTTTGAATTATTATTATTAATTAAAATTTTGTCTGCCTGTACCGTACCTGCAATTAGGTAAAAGATCTATTTGGCCATTGTATTTGTTAGTTATTTTTATTAACATTAAAGGCGGACACTGCGCTAACGTAAACTTTTTTTTTTGCTGATACGAGACCGGAACTTATTTTCATGTCTCATTGGATGATGGCTTACAGTTATGTAAGCACAGAGTAGGTGTTCCTTAGGATTATAGGTCAACCTCGTTGCAATAATAAGTCTACGATAAGAATTTGAAAACTAAAGAATTTAGAAATTCATACGGTTGTATGAAACTCAAAAGTCGAGCTCTAGGATTAATAATCTTCATTGGTGTTTTTTTGGAACTTTTTTAGTGAAAAAGCGGTATTCTTTCGTCGAAAGCGGGACATAGTAAAAAAAACGTAATCTGAAATCTCACGACGAATCAGAACGAAACTCACTACTTGCTCACTGCTTTCAAAGTACTAAAACAAATGGTATTCGTTATTCCTTCTTACGTAATCATAATCATGCAGCGTTCTCGCGAAATAGATAAACAAATGGGAGTAAGAAAAGAGCTAAAGAGAAAGAGAAGCTGTCGCGGTCGCACAGTACACGCTTGTCTGTGCCACCCGCCCACGCTTTCTCAGCACGCTGCACGCGCGGTCGAGTTATCCCCGAAAACAGAAACTGAGCCTGTACCGCGCAGGACATTTAATTTTAAAAATCGGGACGTCGTCCCGCCAAAATCGGGATGTCTGGCAACGCTGATCCATACCTATATTAGAGCGAGATGATAGCCAGGACCATAGAGTATTCAAGAAAATATAGAGTGATAACGTCAACCACATTGCCTTGTGCGGAGCGAAAGCAGGTCTCGCCATAGAAATGTTAAAATGTCATTTTTTCAAATTAAGTTTTCTAGACGTTTTTCAAAATTTTACTCAGCAGTTAACCATGATATAAGCTAAAATTTAACTTTTTCGCTCGTGGAGCCTAGTTGAACCGCAGTCGATCGAGGTATGATCGCAAACGGAGCTCGTGTCGCGGCCGCGTTGTTCATACCCGTGCTCACGGTTCATACTTCTATAGGGTTGCTCTATATTTTCTTATATACTCTAAGGTCAGGACCATTTCACGTACACGATAAAGCCTAATATGAACGTGACGTCATTGATGAACGAAACTAATCAAGCCTAATTTAAAAAAATCTCTGGTTTTATTATAATTTTATGCTTATTAGATGCGACCAATTATATTATAAGTGGACAGGGCACACCCAGGTGTATAGCTCATCGCAGAGTGAAAACCCGCAGAATATTGCAAATATGAATAGACAATCATATGTGTATATTTTTTGTCGCGCCCTACTTCAAACCCTTAGAGTATATAAATACTCTAAGTTCAAACCTGATCTATTTGAAGGTTAGGTAGGTACCTTAATTCTTTATCTATGGTTTTTACTATAGAAGAGACCAAGAGACATACCATTCGGTATAATTTCCCGACTTTAGTAATATATTGTCGTACCGCCCAAGTGACGTACAATGTTTTTCATCATACTTGCAAGGAATTAAACAACAAATCAATCACAATGCATGTTAAGTATTATTATAATTAAAGGAGAAGACCTGACTCACTGACTCATGAACGCCCTGTCTAAACAAGACGTAGGCGAGGCATAAGAAAGGATTTTTCGAAATTCAACCTTTAAGGGTATGAAAAAGGAGATGAAAGTTTGTATGGAAATCCGTCATTTTTTAAACTAAAAGCATGAAACTTTGTTAGAAGTATAGACACACGTATTTTAACGTTTTCTAAAACTCTACCCTTGAAGGGTTGTAAAGGGAGTTCAAAATCAATGTCTTTCGATTGATTGTCCGGAAGATAAAATAGTCGTAGACGAGGAATAAGAAAAGATTTTTCCAAATTTAAATTTAACGCAGGCGAAGCCGCGGGCAAAACATAGTAAATATAAAATTGGCGGGTCTTACTGCGCATGAGCCTCTGTAACTTGTTTCCAATAAGAGTTTTAGCAAAGTTGATGCGAATTCAGTCACATTAAAAAATGTAGGTATTACGCCTTAGGGTAGTATTTTACATTTACCGCCAGCTTCTCCTACAAAGTCACATTAAACACTATTACGCCCTACTGGCTACTACGCCTTAACTAAAATACAACGTGAGATTTACCTCTTTTCGTACATGAAATAGTACTGTTTTCTAGCCAGCTAGTATAATGAAAAATTATGAATTAGAAATGGCCAAATAGAACTATTAACTAATATAATTTTTAGGGCAAAGTTATTGTAATATTTAATGAGCTTTAATGTTATTATAAAAATGCTAAGTACATTATTGTAACTTGTATCCAATTATATTTTTATGTGTTTTACTTTAATGTTATTACTTTTGTTACTTTTATTAAAAATACTAATAATCTTTCTGTAAGTACACGGTTTATTAATAAAATGTTTACGATTAACAATGATTTTATTTACTCATTGTATAATACCCCAACTAGTAGACTAACAATAGTCTATTTTTGTGGACCGGAACTCGCACTCTGCACGTTAGGTACAAAACTACAGATTCATCAGTAGGTACCCACTATTATCTATTCTGTGGCCGCGCACCCCGCGAGCACAGTATAATAAACATACAGTACGCAAACTATGTACAAATACACACGTGTGGTACAAACGCTTGCAACGGCACACTCACACAAACATGCGTAATATTGCGTAACGACGAGACTCCTAAGCGAACGTCCGTCGCGGTGCTCGCAGTATCAAAGACTCGTCGTTGCGCATGTTAGTGTGAGTGTGCCGTCGAGCGTTTGTACCGCGAGCTTATCAGATTATTATACAATATACTAGAATAGTTATTCTGATTAATTTCAATTAAAGCGTTAATTACAGAAAAAGCATCGAAGTGTGCTTTTTAAGTAACTGGATTCATAGATCGATCAGATCAAATCGATCTACTTACATAATTTTAGTATAAATGTTGCATTTTATGAAGGATGTCATAAGTTTCATGACTCGACTTCGTGAAATGAAACAATTATAGTAAATAACTACATTTGTGTAATTTTTATCTTTTTATGAGAAGCTATTAAAACATTAAAAGTAAGTATTTGATGATTTATTTAAGCGATACAAATAAAAAAAACATTGCGTTGACTAGAAAAATCGAATATGTAACCTAATTATAAGTCTAAAATCTGGAAATGCATTACATAACATTAATATTTTTACAGTTGACGTCATATCCAAATTTAGCTCGCTATACATGGCTTAGTTAGCAAACCAAGTTCCAAATTAGTGTTTACAAAAACGGTTAGGTCCTCATACTTAAAAATAATATGTATATTACGAATAATCCATTTTTTATTAATTTGTTCTAAGATGTACCTAAATATTTTTTAAGAAGCTATTTGAACCAAAAATATTTTTTATCTTCGTTGTGTTTTCTTGTACACTCTTCTTGTAAAAGATGTGCCAAGATTGTTTACTTTAAGAAAAGTAAATAAAAATGGAGAAGGTATACATTGCACATTTTGGACAGTTTTATTATTAAAACAACTCATTTTTGCTTTTCATCTATTTACCTTTTATGAATAAATTTAGTAAAATTATAGTATTTTTTTTCAATGATATAGGTACCAATGTAAAATCACAAATTACATTAAATGGAAGTTAATGATTTTAAGTACCTAGGTAATTTCATACAAAACCAAATAATATAATCTGTATTTTAAGAATCTTCGAGATACAATTTACATATTATGATCTAGGTACATTTTTGTGTATATGCCTACATACGTCAACCGTAGAGAATCTATAAACTAAAATAAGAGTTTGGTATCGTAAGCTACAACTAGGGAATTAAACTAGTCCAGGAGCGTTTTCAAACTTCAAATAATATAAAATTATATTGAGAGAAAAGAGTTCATATTTAAGTGATTTCGGAAAAAAAGATTACATAAGGTTTATTTTCCTATGTAACTTATTCCCTTAAATAATTCTAGTTATTCTGTAGTAAACTTTATTTACTTGTCTGTAGAGTTGATATTTCTTTATGTGAAAATAACAAGAAGTAGATATTATTAAATTGGAATGAAATGAATATCTGTATAATTGTTGAGTTCACTTTTTGAATTGAAGTGGTTCCTGCTTGAGTGACCATATTGTCCCATTAATTTATCGTAAATAGATAGAGACCTACAATTACTCGTACTCGCTGGATTGCATATCGCCAATTTGCAGTTAGTCTACTGGTCGCATAACGTTCTGCACGGTTTACCACTATTACCTTTTTAACGATAGATTACAGGGTCATGAATGTACCCGACTTTGACTTTTGGAGGGACAAATTACAAATTTCCTGATTGTTTATTTTAATTAACTGCCTTTGATAAGGGTTCATTAGCGGCTTCGAACTACAGTGGTTTTTCTAACCTGCCTTGATTTTAGCATTTTGAGTTTGCAAATACATGTTCCAAAGCTGAACTCCATTTGCGTTTTGCGATTTACCTTAATGTTTTACATCTGTTAGTCTGTAGAATTCATGAGTACCTATACGCTCTCATGTTACACCAAGAATTTAGCAACCTTTAGGTGGCGAGTGACCGATACATTGTACAGTATAGTCGCTATAATTTTGCCTCTCTGAAGGTAGTTTTCTACTGAATAGTGGGACGCAAGTCAGGCGGCAAAGTCAGCGACGATATTACCACGAAACACCAAAGTTCAGTTAGCCGATTCACGATTCGTCGAAACACCATTGATCGATGGCGTTTTATATAGAATAAGCTAATGACCGATTCCCGTTACGTCGAAACATCATTCACGAATAGTATTTTATATTGAATAAACTAATGACCGATTCAACATTTTGTCGAAGCACTATAAAGCGAGTTACTCTAACTCGGTATACAGTTGAACTAATCCCCAATACATTTTTTTTTAGCTAAGTAGACTCGAAGTCGACAAAGTCACCTTTCAACTAATAAAGATGCCACAGAATCACAGATACACACGTTAAACTTCTAACAACCCTCTTTTTTTTCGTCGGGGGTTTTATCTAATAGGCAAAGCTGGTGTCTTTTGTAGTTTAAGACAAGCAGGTGTGCCCTGCCTTTCTTTTGATGATAGTTTCTATTAACAATGCTTTCGACGAAAACGAGTCGAAGATAAGTTCAGTCGGTATATAGTAGGTAACTCGCTCAGTTGCTTTGGCAAATGGGGAATCGATCATTGGTTAAATCGTTATAAAATGCCATGGGTCAATGATGTTTCATATACCTACCTATCAATATGCCGCTGTCACGTACCTATTGACCATAATATCGTCAGCGAAGTGTTAGTGTCGACGTTGGAGTGGCAAAAATAAAGCCGCTTTAATTTGTAATGTAGGTAACATTCGTAGCAAACTCGCTGGATTATGCGGCTCGCCTTACTAATACGGACTAACGTAGGTAATGGTCGCTTTGTAGCATGTTACATTTACACAAAAATGATACAGGCCATTCGCCACCTTTAGACATTGAATATTTTGTAAAGCTTGTAATTATACAAAACCGTTTCTATAATATGGTACAAATATAAAAATTATTTCCGTTAATTTATCTTTAAATAGTTAAAAACTAAAAATAATACACAACAATTTATACTGCAGGCGATAAATATATGAAATTAAAAGAACATCATTATCCCCATTCAGTCACAGACATAGCTATATTGTATAATTATTAATTATTATACTGTAACAGAGAGGAGAGATCCTAAAATAAATAATCGAGTCGAAAAGTCTGTACATTGAATATTTTTTTGCAAAAATCAGCTAGAGAGGCTAAAAATAAGCAACAAAACATAAATCTACTTTAAGAAAGTACAATGACATTGAAGATGTCACATTGGTACATGCCAGGTTCGAACCCACACCCGCGTGCTTGCAAAGCGGGTCCGTAACCAATGCGTCACCACGACACTGCATTAGAAAATGATATTTTCTTAAAGTAAATACAATGATTAAATCTCCACATTGTAAGTATAATAAATTATATTAAGGCTACGTGTAGTTACTCAAACACTATAAAATATTTAGTAATATGCCTTTCTATAATATATTGTATTAAATAAATAATATAGCTACGTCTGTGACAGACTTGCCTAATACTGTGACATGCCAAATGCCAAATTTACATTGATCTGAGCCAATTAATAATATTTAAAATATAGTAATTGTAACATATATATTCTAATTGGATTGTATTCCAAAAAAACTTAAACCTAAGATGTCGTTTTCGGTAAAATTTCAGTCAAACGGCAACAATGCGCGGGCATGATGCCAAAAAATACATGTTATTTCAAAGTAAACATAATACTTGCAAAATTACGACGATACGATTGGCGTATAGCGGCAAGGCGATTTGCCTTCTGCGCTAAGTGTCGTAGGTTCAATTCCCGCACGGGACAAATATTTGTGTAATCAACACATATTTGTTCCGGTCTGGATATTTGTGCATTGTGAAATAATATAATTATATGTATGTAACTGCACCCACGATACATTCTTTTTAAGAGAAAGAATGAAAATTTATAAAGAAATGCATTGGATGTACGTATTTGTACTAAAGTGAGGGTAGTTTAATTGAATTGTATACATAGTATAGTGCCATAAAGCTGGTAGATGTTCTGCTACCCGTTGATTTTAGACACAATTATACACTTATACAGCAAAGGCAATCTAGTACAGTCAAATACAAATACATAATCCTTAAGTATAAATACAATACAATATAGTCACCTAACCAGTAGGAGAAAATATTGTTGATATCAGCTAATAAGCAATATTAACAGCTTACGATGTAAGCAATTAAGAGGAGAAGCATTAATCACATCATGAATCTGTCTATCCATCCTAACATTAAGGCCGCGTTTCCACTGACGCGGAGCTGGGCGGAGAGGAGCTTAGCGGTGCACAAATTGACCAATGACTATGCTTGAAAGAAGCGGAGCGGAGATTTCAAGCATAGTCATTGGTCAATTTGTGCACCGCTAAGCTCCTCTCCGCCCAGCTCCGCGTCAGTGGAAACGCGGCCTTAGGCTGATGATAGCAGTGCCCTATTAATAAAATTCACAGTTAACTATGACACGAACATCAGGCATGTAATTGCATCAATGATAAAAGAAAATCAACTTTAAGATTTAAAGCAATTAAGTAGATTTATTAACATGTATTTAATTTTGCCACTAATTAAAATGACTGGCAGAACTATAGTATAATTTTATTTGATTGAAGCATTCTTTTGTACTTTTAGATTGTGTTTTAATAATATTTTTGTGAATTTTTTACATGTTATAGCACATGATAGCTTATTAAATATAATTATTTTAATAAGAAAATTTGAAAAAACAACTGATACGGATGGGATTCGAACCCACGATCTTCGACATACCGTGTCGACGCTCTAACCGCTGAGCCACCGTATCCCATCGGCACCAATCGAAATTTCAAATCTCTTTAACACGCCTAGGGCGTGTGGCGACATCTATCGGAATACATTACGTATCCCGACTCAGTGCTCTAAACTTTGCAGTTTTAGTAGACACCGATGCGATATCACCAATTTTCTTAATATTTTTGTGAATTTTTTACATGTTATAGCACATGATAGCTTATTAAATATAATTATTTTAATAAGAAAATTTGAAAAAACAACTGATACGGATGGGATTCGAACCCACGATCTTCGACATACCGTGTCGACGCTCTAACCGCTGAGCCACCGTATCCCATCGGCACCAATCGAAATTTCAAATCTCTTTAACACGCCTAGGGCGTGTGGCGACATCTATCGGAATACATTACGTATCCCGACTCAGTGCTCTAAACTTTGCAGTTTTAGTAGACACCGATGCGATATCACCAATTTTCTTAATATTTTTGTGAATTTTTTACATGTTATAGCACATGATAGCTTATTAAATATAATTATTTTAATAAGAAAATTTGAAAAAACAACTGATACGGATGGGATTCGAACCCACGATCTTCGACATACCGTGTCGACGCTCTAACCGCTGAGCCACCGTATCCCATCGGCACCAATCGAAATTTCAAATCTCTTTAACACGCCTAGGGCGTGTGGCGACATCTATCGGAATACATTACGTATCCCGACTCAGTGCTCTAAACTTTGCAGTTTTAGTAGACACCGATGCGATATCACCAATTTTCTTAATATTTTTGTGAATTTTGTACATGTTATAGCACATGATAGCTTATTAAATATAATTATTTTAATAAGAAAATTTGAAAAAACAACTGATACGGATGGGATTCGAACCCACGATCTTCGACATACCGTGTCGACGCTCTAACCGCTGAGCCACCGTATCCCATCGGCACCAATCGAAATTTCAAATCTCTTTAACACGCCTAGGGCGTGTGGCGACATCTATCGGAATACATTACGTATCCCGACTCAGTGCTCTAAACTTTGCAGTTTTAATGTTTTAATGTATTCCGATAGATGTCGCCACACGCCCTAGGCGTGTTAAAGAGATTTGAAATTTCGATTGGTGCCGATGGGATACGGTGGCTCAGCGGTTAGAGCGTCGACACGGTATGTCGAAGATCGTGGGTTCGAATCCCATCCGTATCAGTTGTTTTTTCAAATTTTCTTATTAAAATAATTATATTTAATAAGCTATCATGTGCTATAACATGTAAAAAATTCACAATAATATTAAGAAAATTGGTGATATCGCATCGGTGTCTACTAAAACTGCAAAGTTTAGAGCACTGAGTCGGGATACGTAATGTATTCCGATAGATGTCGCCACACGCCCTAGGCGTGTTAAAGAGATTTGAAATTTCGATTGGTGCCGATGGGATACGGTGGCTCAGCGGTTAGAGCGTCGACACGGTATGTCGAAGATCGTGGGTTCGAATCCCATCCGTATCAGTTGTTTTTTCAAATTTTCTTATTAAAATAATTATATTTAATAAGCTATCATGTGCTATAACATGTAAAAAATTCACAAAAATATTAAGAAAATTGGTGATATCGCATCGGTGTCTACTAAAACTGCAAAGTTTAGAGCACTGAGTCGGGATACGTAATGTATTCCGATAGATGTCGCCACACGCCCTAGGCGTGTTAAAGAGATTTGAAATTTCGATTGGTGCCGATGGGATACGGTGGCTCAGCGGTTAGAGCGTCGACACGGTATGTCGAAGATCGTGGGTTCGAATCCCATCCGTATCAGTTGTTTTTTCAAATTTTCTTATTAAAATAATTATATTTAATAAGCTATCATGTGCTATAACATGTAAAAAATTCACAAAAATATTAAGAAAATTGGTGATATCGCATCGGTGTCTACTAAAACTGCAAAGTTTAGAGCACTGAGTCGGGATACGTAATGTATTCCGATAGATGTCGCCACACGCCCTAGGCGTGTTAAAGAGATTTGAAATTTCGATTGGTGCCGATGGGATACGGTGGCTCAGCGGTTAGAGCGTCGACACGGTATGTCGAAGATCGTGGGTTCGAATCCCATCCGTATCAGTTGTTTTTTTTTTTTTTTTTTTCAAATTTTCTTATTAAAATAATTATATTTGTGTTTTAATGTTTAAATCAATTCATTCTGTGCTTATTGTCGGTGTCCTCTTCGTACGCATAATATTGATTCTAATTCCGATTGGCATAAAATGTTTGGCATTTTTTTTTGCATTTATGTATGTTTATGTAGTCATATCGGGTTTAATTGTCATAAATTGTTTTTGTCATATACTTTTTGGCATAATTTCAGTAAACATAAATGCAAGTCATATTATTGAAACAACTAATATTATAATAAATAAATAAATCAGCCTGTAACTGTCCCAATATAGGGCAAAGGCCTCTTCTCATACAGAGAAGGATTGAGCATTAATCACCACGCTAGCTCACTGCGGGTTGGCGATTTCAGACTATTAAAGTCCAGGTTTCCTTACGATGTTTTTCCTTCACCGTTAGTCAGTGGTGTCTTAGATTAACTAAGAAAGTACATATGACATTGAAAAAGTCACATTGGTACATGCCAGGTTCGAACCCACACCCACGCGTTTGCAAAAAACTAATATTAATTTACTTTAAAATACTTTGTAAATTTAACGTATACTGTGATAGTAGATTAGGGTACGGCCTCCAATGCCGCGAATACAGAAACTAAACATATAGGCCAAAGGTAAAAATCTTTGTTTTTATGCTGGGAAATTATATACGTAGATATCGTTATTGGTAAAACATACATATTATGTGTAAAAATTATAGGGTTAGGGACGATTATGACAACAAAAATTATGGAGGATAAAATGATGCCTAATTAGTTATTCGGTTTAAATGTTATGCCAAATAAAGAGTATGCCACAAAAATATGCAAATTTAAATTAGGACTTCGAATATTATGCGACCCAATACGGAACCCTTATTATTATTTTATCTACCATTACGATCACGATATTTTATGTTTGTTTATCTTTATGGGTACGTTACATACTCACAATCACAATATGTAGGTATAAAGTCTAATTTGTAAAGCTGCGTTTCCACTGAAGTCGTCCGCTGCGGTAAGCGGGACATGCTCGCGTACTTTCCTGGTCTATTTCAGAAAAAAATTAAGAACACCTTGCGAGAGACGGCCCGCGCCACGTAACGATGCTTTTTGTTTTTTCAGAAACAGACAAGTATCCGTCTCCGCGCGCGCGTGCCCCGCTTAATGCAGCGGACAGCCTGAAGCGTAGAAGAGCGGAGGCGGAGGAAAAAATGTGTAAGGAGGCAGAAGTTCCCAATAAAGGGAGCGGAATGAGAACGATCGGTTTTATTCTCTGTAAGGCTATGACCAGGGGTTGATTTCTCTATAGGCCGAGTAAGCCCCCTGGAGCGGCAAAATTTCTGGGGCGACAAAACTTGGTGATTTTTTTTGAAGTTATGCCCTCTATGAGCTCATGCGTTAAATAGGTAATTTATAACACTTTTTTGTTGTTGGTATGCTTAAATATCAAAGACACTGATTGAGAGATCATTTTATCATCTCTCATCAACATTCTATGCCGCGTAGTGCGGCATCCGCTATATGTATATATTTTTATTTAAAATTTTCTTTTCTGCTAAAACTGTGTTTATTGAAGCAGAGCTGATATGAGAGATTGGTTGATTTTATTATAGTCTGTTTGGTCTATTCATGCATGTCTGTTCTCCTCCTCTGCTCATCTACCCTTCAGTGGAAAATATCCCTAAGACATCACAAATTATAAATTCATTTAAATTTTCTCAGAGAGATAACAAATTATTTTAATTTACTGGTCTCATTCAACCATTGATTTATGTTATATGTATGTAAGAAATAAATAATAAAACCTCTAAGGTATTCCTATTAGCGGAAAAAATAATATACAATATCGGCAAAACTATTTCCTAATAACAGCAGTATTTAACAAAATCACAATTCTTATGAGTATAATGGGCAAAGCCTCTGTCATGTATAATGAATAAATACAATGAGAGTATGTACCTACACAACGTGTTTATGGAGCATGTCTAACGAAATAAAGTTAGCCCTCTAGTTGTATTCCTTGTATCCATGAACTTAGGTCAGCCGATGCAGGACACTCAAGGAAGTTTTCTACAGGTTCTTCTGGGGCAAGCAAGTGCTGTGCAGCTATTTGACCAGATAGGTATGCACCATGGGCAGTAGAGTAGAAGTTGCTATGGGTATGCTCTCCGGCAAAGAGCAGAACAGGCTGAAATCATACATATAGTACAATAAGTGTTTTATTTTTACTCGATTCCTTAAAATTAGGGGGATCAAGGCGTTAGCGGACTTCAAAAAGGAGGAGGTTTTATGTTCGGCTGTATTTTTTTGTTGTTATATGTTTCTCGATCAATTGTAGACTAATTTTGAAAATTATTTTTTATTTGAAAGAGTATATTTCCAAATTGGTCCCATAGAAATATTGTCATGATCTGATCATGGACTGAGGAGATATGGAACGGAACTTCTCGTAGGATAATAGCAGAATTGTCGTAACAAGTAATATTGCTTTGTTTATATGTGCAGTTGATGGCGTGGACACACCTAAGTCTATAAGTTGTACCCACGATACAGGAGAAAATCCTGGCGTGTGGAAACATTCTTATTATTTCCTAAACATATATATTATAAAATATGCATTTATAATCTTAGGTGTTCAGTGTTGTAATAATTTTGACTCAGCGAAGCGCATTTAAGAGTATTATACAACTTCAATGTTTATCTGTTGAGTGATTCGAGAGTCGTGATAGCCTAGTGGTTTTACCGGCGACTGGCAAGTTCGAGGTTGTTGTTCGAGGAAGTTCGACAGGTTTCAGGTTCGAACCCTAAACCTATCTATCCTGCCTCGGACTTTTCGTAAGTTATGTGCGTATTACACGGAAAGCATGTGAAGCTATTGGTCTTGCGCCTGATCTCTCCGATCGTGTCGGATTGCCGACCCATCAGATTATGAGAGCGAGGGAATAGAGAGTGCACCTGTGTTTGTACACACATTTGTGCATAATAATAATATAATATAATAATTTATTTAATTCAGATAGCAAAAGATCCATAGTTCCATAGTAATACCTCTCGCGCAGTTAACTAATCCACGTTGAGATTAGCCTTTGTGACCGAAAATCGGTCAGGAGGACATTATTTATATGTTGAGGTCTAAGCTGAGACTTACGACCTGCAAACATAACTATGTAGATACTGAGTCTTCATACGCCTTGCCGAACGTATCGAGAAGCGCTCTGTTGCTTTATGAAGGTACTATATATTTCCGATAAGCGCTAGTAATTGGTGCGGGCTATCTGCTTTTTCCTAAATGCGGCCATAAGGCAGGTCGTTTAAATATATACAAGAACGGCGTTAGCATCAAACCTTGCGGAACTCCCTTTATGACATCCCGGGAGAAATCTTTCTGTTTATGTAGACTCTTTAATTTGTTATTAAAATTGTATGGTGTTGTGTAATGTTTCATGAAAGTAAATTGCAGAGTTAGCATTACGCAATTTTTACTAGAAATCTTTGCAAATGACTTAAATTTTGAAAAAATTACTGAACCAAATTTAAATAAAGGAATACTCTTACAAAATTTCATTAGATAAGAAGGATCCGAAGGGCATAATGTTTTTTTATAAGGGGGGAGGGAGGGGCAAATTATAAATATTCTGTCAACCAAGATAGAAAAAGACAATGAAACAAAGATCCCCTTAATATGCCCATAGGGAGCTTCTGAAGATCAAGGTGTGTCAAATTAATAAAATAATCAACATAGACACTCAATTTTCCACTTTAAATATGTGTGTGTATATATAATATAATATGCATGTGTACTAAAATAATAGTAAAGTGATATTTAAAATGTTCAATAGGTGCACTAGGTATATTGAACATTTATGTCACTATATTATTATTTTATTAAAGCAACAAAGATTTGTTTTAAGTAATATTATTGTAGTACTTGCCTTCTTATCATGCACATTTCTGAATAATGGCTGTGCTAAACTTTCAATATCACTCTGACTAGCACCCACACCTAAAGCAGTGTATGATCCTCTAGTAAATGGCTGTTTCCTCCAACTTGTGCTGTAATTAATAAAAAAAAACTTTGTACCTTGATATACCTATATAATTTTTCTATTTATGTGTATGCCACTGATAACTTAATTCTTAAATGGCCAAACCAATTTTGATGAAATTTTTTGTGTATTTCAGTGGGTCCTTGGTCACAATTCAACCAAGTAGGTGGCGTTGCGATAGGCAATATTTGGGCAGGACAACATCTGCAGTCTACTAGTCAAATATAAATTGTAAATATAAAAAAATATTAAACAAACTTTTATCACTATGAAAAGCATTGATAAAATAGAGTAAGCCATGGTGTCTGAACTAAAATGAACAGTGCGTGTGACAGACACCAAATATCTTTTTACACATACTTAAGAAGCAGTACAAAATATGTAATTGATCTTTATTAAAAGCACAGTTAATGTGTGTGTTAATGATTAATTTTAATTTTGATTAAGACAGGCAATAATGTGAAACACTAACCAAACACAGTTTTGAGGCTCAGGAACAAATGGGTCATTTAAAAATTGTCGAAGAATTTTAGTACATGTAGCTGATATTTCTTCAGTAGATAACATTTCCATATAGTCAGCCTCTTTGCCTGACAACCATCCTAAAAGCAGAGTTTCTGACACTTTGCTAAATGAATATATTTTTTTATACCATGAATCTGATATATCTTCAGGAGTAGATGGATTCTCCCATAGTAACATAATTTCTGTTATCTCTGGATTTAGAAATGGTCTATCATATTCTAAGAAAATTTTATCTACTGTACTAAATAATAATCTTTCAAGAGATTCCATTTTGTATTGTGGCAAAGAGGGTTCAAACATGTTTGAAGCACTGTCTTTTAGAACACCTAAGGGAATTGTACATATCACATGATTAGCATAGAAAGTTTGTCCATTTTCACATACTACTTCAACTGAATTAGGGAACTTTTTCTTTGGTTTTTGTGTTACATCTGTCAATGATGAGCCTTCGCCAGGATTCACAGTTTTATCTGAAGAGGAGGTTTTAGAGATGTCTTCAATAACTGTTTGATCTGAGTCTTCAGACTCTTCTCCTACATCTTCAAGAGGCTTCTGAGAACTATGTTCATTGTCCCATATTATCTTTGTCACAGCATGATCTTTCATAATTTTATCAGCAATATTTTTAGACAGTGGCTCTAAAATTGTACTATAACCTTCTGGTATCATTATATTTCCACCTTGAAGCTCTGTATAACTACCTAATTCTAGGAGATCAATTTCATCCATGCTGTTGCACCCAGATATACATGTTTCTCTTTTCAATAAACAGTCAAATATTAATCTTCTTAATTTCTTTTCTTCTGATGATGGTAAACGTTCAAGATAAATAGTTGCTTCTAAATTAATGTGTTCACCAACACTATGAATATCAGGTGGTGGTAAATACTGACACAGGAAGTACTCCTCACAACGTCTAAGAAAACATACGTAAGCTTCATGTATCTCGTGAAGTACTCCGAAAGGTACCTGTTTTCCATCTTCTGTAGCTGCTATAACCTTATGCGGTTTAGGTATGTTTATAATATTTACAAGACCATGAGCCATTGCTATATCGAATATTGGATTACCTAATACTCCATGAATCCAATTGGCTCCTAGCTCAACGTGATGATTTTTCAGTGGTATTGAAATTATGCGACCACCAATACGTTTTCTAGCTTCTAAAACAATAAAATCTGGCATGCCATTTTTGTGAAGGAAATTGGCGGCAGATAATCCAGCCATGCCGGCACCAATAATTAAGACATTACACTTATTTGTATCACATTTTTTACTAGAATTTATGTTTTCGTCACCCATAATATAGAAAATTGAATAATACTTGTATTATTTTGTCAGTATTGTCACTGCTCCTTTGACGTTCAGCTGGTTACGACATCTTTGTCCTTCACAAAAAATTTAAAAAGTTTCTTAGAAGTCTGTGGTAAAATAGTAAATCTATGGAATAATAATTGGTCCATAGATTTAGGTTTAATAAACTAGATTGCTTACATGTGCCGCAATAGCAGTCTATCGGGGGGAACCTGTCAGGCGGCGGCGGCAAAAATCATGAAGGAATAATTATTTTTAAGATAATAATATAGTCTCAAACTTTCGCGAACATTCAACATAATGAAACAACTTTTAACGGATAACCTTGTGTAAATTTTTATTTATTTGTTACAAAAGTCTGCCTGCGATCACGAGAGCTGCAAAGCTGTCGGAACGTCAGGCTTTTTTAACAAATAAATAAACATATTCTACGCGAGTTATCCGTTAAAAGTTGTTTAATTAAATTATTAGGTAAGATTCTCAGTCAACGGCAAAAATAAATGATGCCCCCTTAGAGTATTTATATAGAATACTCTAAAGATTTCTGGTTTCTTCAAAAGTTGACGTTTTTGTAGTTTAAACAAGAATGAAAAAAAAATACGCTTGGACGAACTGGGGTGACCAAAATTATAATGTATATAATTAAAATGTAATAGAATGTATAAAGTACCACCCGTGCGGATTAAGAATGGGATTGAAAATGGCAACAGAACTTGTCGCTTCTCGCTCGCACACTTTGTTTTTGATGTATCTCGTTCTTACACGCACTTGTTTATGGAGAAGATGCCATTTTCAATCCCATTCTTTGTCCGCACGAGTAAGCCATGCAAGCGAGGTTCCGCAGCTTGTCATGTTTTTTATTATTATTATTTACTTCTATTCTTTTGTTTATTATTATAATAATATTTTTACTTTTTATTTGTTATGTTTTATGTGTCCAATAAACTATTTTCTATTCTATTCTACATAAGTATACAGCTTGGCAAAAAAGAGTCTGGATAAATTGAGGGCGCCTTTATCTTTTAGATCGCCACCCCATATACCACGACTAAAAGTGACAAGATACTTGATCATTTTAGTCTTCAATATTTATCAAGTTAAAAAAGTAAATTGAACATGATTAAAATTAAGAAAGATTTAAACTTTATTTGTAATAGTCATGGTCTGGTAGTAGTTATTGTACAAAACAGATATCATCCAAATTATATTTAGGAAGATTGTAACATTGGCGGCAATAACTACGTATATGTAATATAAAGCTTGGTGGCTTACTCTGTGGGAGATCTAAGTAGAATAAGAAAAATCTGACAACGCAATGCATGGTCCCATAATGTAAGTAAGTAATCGCTATCATTCAGACTCTTGAGAATGGTTATCTCAAGAGTTAGAATTATAGCGAGCCTATCAGAGAGTCATTTATGGATTGTGGAGTATGATAATAAATCATCATTATCAACAAGGGAAATTAAATAACATGTTTCATTTTAGATTTTATTAAAATACAAAAAAATAAATGTCATCATCATCAGCCGGAAAACATCCACTGTTGAACAAAGGCCTCCCCCATTGAACGCCACAACGAACGGCAACTTGCAACATAAATCAAAATCATCAAGTTCTTTCTTCGGGCGACCTTTTCGGTGTTTTCCAGGTGTCGAAAAAATACTCTTACTTTTTTCACCTTCATCGACAATTGCTCTGATTGTATTTTCAGATTTACCTGAAATAAACAATAATAACTCTGTATTAACTCTATTCTTAAGTTTCAAGTATCAATTTAAACAGTTTAACTACACGCGATTCGTCGAATTACAAAACATAACCTCAATAATTATTTGTACACAAGACGACTAAAACTGGTGGTACAGCTATCAGAAAGTAAATATAACGACTTAATTACATTCTAGAAGAAAAATTGCATGGACTATACCTGTCATTCGAGCAGTTCTCAGGTAAACATTGTCAATTTCAGACAAAATTTGTCCGGCTTTGCTTTCGGCCAAACATCTCAAGAAAACTTGATATATAACAGATCTTCCACTACTGCAAACGGTTTTATTCATTACGAACAACTATATCAACTAGTATTATGTAAGAATATCACACGCAAATTACACAAATCTTTTAAATTTTAAAGAAAATTACTTGCACTACGTAAAGATGACAAGGAAGCTACTTGCAGTTGACAAACAAAACAGTGTTGTCATTATTATAATTTTTTAGTTCCAACTGTCACCGCCTCAGACTCTTTTTTGCCAAGCTGTAATTATGTGATAATTATTGTAAGTTTCACCTGACTTTTTATTGTCAGTCGCCTCAGACTCTTTTTTGCCAAGCTGTAAGCGTTCTTGTATAAATACTAAATCTATGATTTTGTCTGACTAATAGATTTCGCTCTCAAAAGCCAAAAGGTTATGGCCAGTCTTTTTATGAAGAATTTACTGGGTAACTGGGTTCACTTCCGCTTCGCCTACATGTCTAAAGCGAATATATTTATCTCTTTTTCTCATTCATAAATTGTATTACGTTTTCTCTCTCTGATGACCTTTGAATTTGCTAAATAATAATAATATTACAATCATCCATAATCTTTGTTTACTTCATAGCTGAGCAGTGTTTTTGTTATTGTGACTATTCTATCAATTTAGTGAAATTAAAATACAAGTTATTTTCTCTGTCGATTACATAGGTAGTGTATCAAATGTATTTGTGACATCAATAAACATGTAACATACATAATTGAATCTATTGTTTCGATATCGAAAGTCATTGTGAATAAATAGTGCTACGAATTTTAGTTTAGGGTTGTGTATTGTTACAGTTATGTAATCGAGATACTTCTATGTGATAATTACAGAAGGACAATATATTTATCGTGAAGGACTGTATTATATAAACATAAGAAATAAGCATAACACGTGGGTTTTGCTGTGAATAAATCGATAGAGACGTAAGACGCGTGCGCCAATCTCTATCAACAAGACTATTATACGTCAAGGTCACTGGTCACAAACACGTGCGATGTCGGATTCTATTTACACACATGACTTTCTTCTCGAGCCTGGTGTAGAGATAAAACAAGAGTCGCCATTAGAGCTGGGCACGATGTCTGCTTCCGTGCCTATTCCACAGAGACGTGTGGATCTCGATTTCAACACCGACCTAGATCTTTGTCTGCAGGACAACTTGACTGGCTCACACAACATGCCCACTCTGCAGTACAACAAGCTAGCGTTTGAAACTGACACATCTAGAGTAGAAAGCTTTAAGATGGATGATGAGGACATATTTCAAGTGGATAAAGCTGATTTAATATTTTCACCAACACTGGCTGAATTAAATGCTAATCCTGAAGCTTTATTGGATGATTTAAATTTTGATGATTTGCTTATGCCTGAAGAGAGTGGTTATTGTGTGCAAATAGGTGGGGTAATGAGTGGTAGCCGTCGTGGCCCTAACACTATCCAACCACATAATATTTTGCAATCTGAAAGTCCTTGCAGTCCTTACAGTCATGCTCAACTTGCATTTTCTCCTGCAAGTCAACATAGTTCAGCATCATCCAGTTTTGCTGCTCCTATGAACCAGTTGCCTGAACTGCTGCTTCGGATGGATGGGTACAGCGGTGAGATAGCTTTAGGACAATCAGTCCCTGCTTCCACTGTACTTCCGCCATACCCGACAACTGTGAAGCCACAACAGACACAACTCTCTTCCTCTGCACCTACACACCTTACAATGGACCAGGTAATATAGTTTATAAATATAAATATAATAAGAAAAACAAAACATGCTTTGATTTTTGTATACAATTATGTTTTTTATGGTAGATTTGGCAACGACGTGAACCACGCAAGCATCTGCTGTCCACTAGCTCTTTAGCTGAAGCAGGTTCTGCATCTTCTCTTTCTGGAGGACTGCTCAGTCCTGGTACTGGAGACTTCTCACAGGATGAAGAAGATCGTGATGTTGAGAGTGATGAAGACAGTGACAGATATGAGGATCTGTCTTCTGATGGTAATTTATAATCATTACAATTTGAACACTCAAATGTTAACTTTAGTTATATATTATTAAAGTAAATCTTATAATTGCAGAATCAAATGATGAAACAGAAAGTAAACAATCTCGTCACAGTTCAAAGAAAGAGAGATTCTTTTGGCAGTACAATGTACAAGCAAAAGGTCCAAAGGGTCAAAGACTTATTTTAAAAAATAAATCAGAAGACCCACATTTTCTCAACTCTGTAACTGACCCTGTTTTTAGCCCCAGTTGCAGTGTAAGAGGTATCAAACACAGGTAAGTGTATATTATCTCTTCATTACCGAGCGGAAGGATTGAGTTTGCATAACAAAATTGCATTATAATTTACAGTGGAAAAGCCAGGAAAGGAGATGGAAATGATTTAACACCAAATCCAAGAAAATTGTATGTAATTGGAAAAGAACTGGATAATCTGGGAAAAGTCATAAATGATATGATACCTGTTAGTGAACTGCCATTTAACATTAGACCTAAAACAAGAAAAGAGAAAAATAAACTGGCATCACGGGCTTGCAGATTGAAAAAAAAGGCTCAACATGAGGCCAACAAATTAAAACTGCATGGATTAGAACAGGAACACAGTAAGTATTTAGCTTATTATATATTATAATACATAGGCTTATTTCTGTTTACCAGGCAGATGTATAGGTACATACATATACATATAGTATAGTACACACATTTCAGTTCTTCCAGAGGTGTAGCCAATTGCCATTATAAACAATTGCCAATATCCAGGCACAATTCCAGACTTCGTGCTGCAACTGAATTGTCTAATGGAAAAACCCAATAAAATGTTGCCTGACTCACCTTAGTACATAAAATTTTATAGTAAATAGTATATATATTGTAATAAAATGTTGCCTCACAGCAGTCACACTCGTGTCAGCTACTTACTATTTTAATTGGCATGTCATTTACTCAATAGATTGTTGACTATCCAAAAAGTCTATTTCAAGCAAGATAATGTACATCGAACTAAGGTGTCTGACTGATTAAGCTACATGCATTATAATAAATAGTTTTTTTTGGTTTATTTGTGATATAATAAATA
Organism: Protodeltote pygarga; assembly: GCA_936450705.2. NCBI lineage: Eukaryota > Metazoa > Arthropoda > Insecta > Lepidoptera > Noctuidae > Protodeltote > Protodeltote pygarga. The sequence continues at coordinate 8,590,918 of OW388257.2, read as the reverse complement.
ACATATGGTGCAGAAAAATTGAATTAACCCTAGGATTATTTTTTAGGTTATATTTTAGGTATAATTAAAAACAAATCATACCTGTCATTTGCAACTTTGCAAACAAAAGGTTGAATATATTATTTTATAAAAAAAATTGAAAAACAACTGATATGGGCGGTATTAGAACCCACGATCTTGAACGTACCGTGTCGACGCTCTGACTGCTAAGCCACCGTATCCCACTAGAATCAGTGCTCCAAACTTTGCAGTTTTAAAAGGCACCAATGCATTATTGCCAATTTAACAATATTGTTGGGTTTTTTCAAGCATTAAAATTGCTTTCTTATAATTTATAATTATATAAGACTAGGTACAGGCAATTAATTTTTTTTTCAGTAGGTACTCAAGCTTTTTGCTTAAGCTTGCTTTTTACGGTATGGGTTTTAAAAAAATCTATTACACTCTAGTCGTATTGTAGATTTATTTACCTTTCGCTTGTCTAGCATACAATTTTCTAATTTCTAATTTTGGTAAAAATAAGAGCTAAGTTGTTTGGTATTTACCATCTTTTAGGGTCTTTACAATTAGTGCTTTGAAGGTAGGTCAGCTTGAAAGAAAGTGTTTTAAATTCAAGCAATATAGGTCAATACACAAGATTATTGGCGTAGTTTACCTATATGTATCTTTATGTGGTCTCTCTCCAGGACGTCTCTTGAATGGAATAGCACAAATGAAGCAGATACTGACCAGCCGAATGACTAATTCACAGAATGATGTGGACTGGAACTCACACATTAAAAACATAGTAAGCACATCCACAGGTAAATATAACATTTATTTAAATACTAGCTACTTTTCTATGTGGTGTACTGTCTACAATCACTATTTGAATTGGTTACAGAGATAAAAATAGCAGGTAAAACTTCAGAATTTGTCAATAAAGTATTGGACAAAGTTAAGTCAGGACAAAATAATGGTGGATTACAGGATTTATAAATTTAACAAACTACAGATGTGAGTAATAAAACGAAAGGCTGTTCAATGTACCTCCAAAGTTAATTAAAGAAGAGAGTTTAATATTTCTATCATGTAAAAACTTAGTTGTCCAAGACAATTTTATTTTTGTATGGTAACCAGAGTAGATTTAGTCACTAGAAGCTTTACAAGGCAACTAAGGGGAAAATGAATATAATCCTCATCTATTATTATGCCATAAGATAAGTGTACTGTCAGTGTCATGTATCTTTATTTTATAAGTTTATATCGTGTTAGAATCGTGTTTTCATAAATATTAAAAATGGTAAACACTCGCAAAATCTAAATTGCACCTGTTTGTAATTTAAATACTGTTAGAGTTTACTAAAAATAGTTCAATCTACACAAATAAATCACATGTGTACCAATTCCATAATAATATTTACAAGACGTTTATTGAGGATTCATTAAGTAAGTACCTATATATTTTTTTTTAAATCACAAAATATTTATGTATAAATAATATACCTACCAATTATTTTGAGGTGATTCTAGTCTATTTATTCATATACATAATTATATTTTTTTTAGTATATGACACATTCCTTATGCACTTATCCCACCAATTAATTAGGAAATTGGACTTGGTTGTGCTTTCTCACAACTTGTAAGGCAACCAAACTCATTTGGTATCATATTAATGAGTGATTATTTGCAGTCTGCTGTAGCACTTAATTGGCTATTTAACAGTTTTTGGAAAGATTTTAAAATATACATAGGTTTATTTATACTTTTACTATGGAGATGTCTAAAAATTAACAATTTTTTTCCAAATTATGGATGAAACTAACTTGAATATTTTAATAATTAGCAGACTAGTTAATTTTTAATAAAACTTAAAGATTTTACATTTTTTAATGGCAGTGACGTCATCGTTGGCAAAAAGGTTGAGCCGTTACCTTACCAGTGCACAATAAAAAAAATACTTGTCATTATATCACGGTCAATCTGGACTTTTTGCACGTATAATTTAAATAAATTTGTTTAATTTCGGTGCAATGTTCTGTTTAGTGAAACGTCTCACAACTTCACAAGCACAAATCGAAATATTTTAGTGTTAATTTTCTCAAGAAACCGTCAACGGAAGTTATATTGGGTTTGTGTGTACCTAATGTTACGTTACACAACGCACAATCATGGCCGCCCGCGTTTTGGATTTTTGGCCGGTTTAAAAAATAAAAAAATATTGTTAACCTACAAGCCTACAAGCTACTTTATCTAACAAACTTCATATTTTATCTTTACAATGTCAAATAGCCAATTATTGACTGTTGTTAGTCCATCGAGTCTAGTTTTTCATTAACTTGAACTAAATTTGTAGAGGGTAGTGGCAGTGGTGGGATGGTGCATGCGCTAACTGGCGTGATTTTTATGTAATCGAATATTCAATAATTATTGTGTAAATCAAGAAAGTCATGTACGAAAACTCTTGTTTCATTTTTATTATGCCAATTTTAATTTTTAAGTACACACCAACAGGTCAGCTATAATCATATTTCTGTTTAAGGGAAAGTAGTGATTTATATGTGTGTGAAATAGTTTTGTAATTTTTTCTCCATAATAATAAAATTTTCTAAATAAATAATAATTTCTGATAAATTTTCTATATTAATCATATTTACAATAACTCTTTGGATTAAAAATGTAATTGAATCGAAAAAATCGTATAATATAAAATAGTTACTGAGTACTTTAGAGTATGAACATTCGTAGGATAATGTAATGGCACAACTCAAAATAATCCTTAGACATATTTTGAAAGTAGATAAGCATGGCTTAATTATAAAAATATATTTTTACTTATTGTCATTAATAGTGATAAGATTTCATCTTATTTGACCAACAACGATATAATCGCTTGCTACTATTTTTTTATATATGCCGGCTACACAGTGTGACAGTCGGAAGGATCGGGTTGGATATATCTTTTCGGCTTTGGTGGCAATGTGTATCGAATCGACCATGGACAAAATTATGTCGATTACCATACAGTGCAACTGCATCTAGACGTTGTAAAACATTATTATAAATATATATAACCGCATGCGATCGGGACTTCAGATTAGCATTTCTTTAGAATGGACCTAGTGTCTCTTTGTCCAGATGTCCGAACGCGCGCGACGGGTCTTCAGATGTCCAACTGTCATATCGTGTGAATCCAGCTTGCATTATAATGCTTTGTTTTTAGACAACATGTCTATGAACGATGTATCATGTACAGTTTGCATTAGAATATTTAACAGTTAAAATTGCTGTTATACTGCTTGCTACTTTACATACCTATATCAAATAAAAAAATATTATTTAAAATAGATATCATATTTTCTAATAAAGATCTGCATATAGTATGCAATGCCGCGTTTAAGGTGGACAACATGTAAAGAGCCAAGTTAGTCAGTTGGTGAGTTGGTCAGTTGGTCGAGTCCACAGTATGCAGTGAGTCAAGTGCACATTATAAAATTGAGTAAAACTAGACACAACTCAACTACTTAAACAAAAATTAAAAAAAAAAAACTAAAAAGAAAAAAAACTTTTTTGTAAGTTTGAACCAAGAGGTCTATCGTATCCTGTAAGGTTAAAATAAGAACAGTACCTAGACAAAACAAAAAAAAAGACTATCGACACTTAAAAATAAAGCAATAAATTAATTAACAGCTTATGTTTATTTTGGGATAGGAACTTGATAAATTCAATATTTTGATAGCTAAAATGATAAAGAATAATCCATAGAAATAAAAATTGAGGCTAAAGGTAATCAGTAATTTTCGAAGCACTCTAAATAAGTCGTTATTTAGAGTGCTTCGAAAATTACTGAGAGAACCACTGAAAAATCAGATTTCATCATTGCGTGTTATTTACAATCATTACTGTTTTTGTTTTAACCCGATAGACCACTTGGGGTCAAAACTTAAGCATTTTCTTTATAGTAAAGGGCTTCTTTTTTATATTATATATTGATAAAAAGTCTAGTTTCACCTAATTTTATTTTATAAATGAGCACTTGATGGAAATTTGCACAGAATACAATATACATAAGTTCCGATCCGCATGAGTCCGACTGCACGAAGCAAATGTCCATGCATGCCTAGCATCAGCGCTGGTTACCCGTTTTCAACTACAGAACGCGGCCCTAAATTATAAAATAAGTTTAAAATATGTATTATAAATCAGTAAAGACTTTTATGTAATTTTTTATTTCATGTTATTGAAAATAATCGAATTTGTTATAATAAGCACGACAAATAACTCGATATTATCAAATTAACCTGATAGAAAGAATTAGGTTACGTAGTTGACTCAGTTTGAATAGCAAACAGGTCTCAAGTTTAAACCCTAATTCAAGTGCGTATTATAAATTAATTATTACACAATATAAAATAATATCAAATGTTGGTTGAATTCGCCAACTTCATAAATTTGTAAAAGACTTATTTTTTTCAATTAATTAAAAAGTGGTTTGTAACTATAACATTTAAAACTATTGTGGTTTTTATTCGCACACATTTATCATGAATCGGGTCAGATTTTAGGCCATAATTTTTTCAACAAATGATGTTAGATTAATATTAATGTTCTATTTAATTTTCATTGATAGAATTAATTTATGAAAATATGAATTTAGTATTGCCAGTGTTTTTGTTTGTCATATTGTTATCTTCACTTTGTATAATGTATTGGCTGTAAATTTTTAATGATTACCGATTTAATTGCTTGCATATGCTCCGAATTTCGGTCTTTTTTATCTAATAGGCAATATTGGTTTGGATATATTTTATTTATATTGCTTTAATTTTATTGAGTTAAAAAAAAATGCAGCAATTAATTATTTACATTAAAACAAAAAAAAAACAAGTAATGTTTTATGAGGATAGGTGCAAACCAAACCTTAGGTTTAAAAGTTATTATCATAGATTTAATATTAGGCATTTGGAAGCTTCTAATATGCTTCTAGTGTTGAAGATAAGTATGTGTAACTCCAGTTTAATATTTTGTGATCCAGTATCGGATTTTATATTGTCGTTATATTTGTTAGATGTCTTTACCTTATATATTTGTTAGATAGTTTACCTGTAAGTATGTTTTTGTTATATTTTGTTTTTTTTTTGAAGTTCATTAACTGAAAGATTATCAATTGTTCTTGATGTACACTTTTGTACACACAAGGTGGACACTACACAGTAACAAAGTATCCTTATGCTTCCCCTTACCATGTATTATAAACTAGGCCCTAGGGATATGATTTAAACCATCCATGTTCCTTTAATAATTTGTTGTGATTACGAAGCCACTTGTGAATAAATAAACGCATTTTTAATGGGGGTAAAAATAGCCTGTTTTATTATTGCAAGGATGTTAGCTTACCAAAAGTGTGAGTTGAATTTCACCAAGATTGGCTATCTTATCGGCTAATATTAGGTAGCTCCTCTGACTTTAATTTTAAAAAAATGAGGGTTTGTCATCTCAAACACAGCAGACTAATGTATTGTAGTGTATTGATCGGCATGAAATTAAAGAAAAGCTGTTTTGTTTGTAGTTTTCTGCTTGGTTACCTATTTCTTGTTTTTACCTATTTGTAATAAATTAGATATCGTGAAATTGTCCAAATTTATAAAAAAAACTGTCCATTTTTTTGTGAATTTTTTTCATGTTATACCAACTTACACATGTTAGCTTTTAATTTTTCTAACAATTATGTTTCCTTTTTTTTATAACAATAAAGCTCGTCAATAACTCAATAGGTAATAAGTAAAAATAAAGAAAAATCGGTTTGCAAACAGAAGAGGAAATGGTACTTACAGTTTGCCAAAAAAGAGACTGCAAAAATCGAGGGCGCCACTAACGCACTTTACATAATAGAACCCAATACTACAAGTTATTTCGTTCTTACACATTTTTATGATGATTTTTTTGTCATCAAATATAATCAAACGATTCTCTTTTAAGTTGTTTTAGTACTCACAAAATTAGCATTTAAGATTTTTAGTTTCAGCTGTCACCGCCTCAGACTCTTTTTTGTCAAGCTGTAACTATCTTGTTTTTGCCTATTTATATGATATAAATTTTATTCGTGGTCATGGACATTTTGTAGAAAATAAAAAGGGTTTTTACATCGGTGCGATGTATATATTTTTGTTACATAAAAAAACCAAACTAAAACTGGTCTGCGATCCAATAGGCTGTGGTTATTTGTATATTGTATAAGTTTTTTTTCTTATGTTACTTTTATTAATTTACTTTATTAAATGTAAAACATACTATAAAGGATTGTCAAATTATATTAATGTATTAATGTTAAATAAACTTACGATTTTAAGTATTACTTTTAGAAAGTCAAGTCTCTTTATTTTACCTGTACCTACCAGAAATCGATAGGTAATATTGTAGCAGTGGTTTCGGCTCGAACACGCGGCCAATATTGTTAAATGCCTAGTTTTTATTTATAAAATGGTATGCCTAGTATTCTTCAATTATGTAAAGAAAGCGGCACTGAAGACAAAGAATGGCCTAAAAAAACTGACTTCAAAAGGAACTAAATAGCTTGAAATAAGTTTATGGCGTTTTGGAGTCGGTCCTAAGCCCTTTCTCATTAAGAACGTATTTTTTTTCACGATTTTTAGTGGTGCCTAAGATTAACCCCCCAGACTGTTGAGGCTAATATAACTTTCACACGATATTATTTATCTTGTGATAGGAGAGAAGGGTCGTCGCACCCCTACCCCTCCTTTTTGTTAGTAGTCAGTCATCATCATCAGACTACACGTATAAACAAAGCACGATTACTTGTTACAACAATTCTGCTATATTTATTATGATCAGATCATGACAATATTTATATGGGACCAATTCGAGAGTACCTATACCTACGCTTTCAAACAAAAAAAGAATTTTCGAAATCGAAAAACATAGGTAAACGAAAACAAACAAAAACAAAAAAAATGCAATCGAATTGAGAACCTCTTCCTTTTTTGAAGTCGGTTAAGCTGCAATTACACTATAATCTTTTTAGGAAATGTATTTAGAAAAAAGGAAGATGTAATTGAAGAATAAGCAGTTAGATTCCGATAAGAAGGTCCTGACTGCACTACTAAGGAAATTGTATATGATTTAGGAAGGTGTAGTCGCATCGCTACGTAATTTGCAACCTTATGTAGTACCTACGACTGCAAGTTGTCTGACCTATTAAGTTACACTTTTTCCTAAATTGTTTACGATTTAGGTGAGTGTAATCAATTTTCAACCCAATATAGTTCTACTACGACTGCAAGTTGTTTGTCCTATTTAAGATTCTATCGCTGGCTTTCGATTTTTTATTTATAGTGTTTCTAAATAGATTTCCCAAAACAGATCATAGTGTAGGTAATTGCAGCTTTAAAACTAGGGGATTTTTATCTATGGGTAATAATTTATACTGTTCTGTATCAGCAAAAAATTCAAAGTAAAATAATGATCTTAACTCTGTCTTAATAATTATGACAGAGTTAAGTTAAACTATTTAAGTTTGACTAAAGTTTATATGTACCTAATATTAAACAAGTTTGTATGATGGATAATCTAAATCCTAAAATACCTACCTACCTAATAGTTAATGTGATCTCCATTCATTCATCACTTTAACGCTTAATACAAAACAACAACAAATACAAAATTGAATCTCATTATCAATAAAAGTTTGGATTTTCAAAATCTGGATTAGGAGAAAGTATTTTTTTTATCCGCACAGGCGAACCTGCGGGCAAATGCTTCATGAGGTAATCCAAAATACATGCCGACGACGAAGTCGCGGGCGGAAGTTAGTATTAGGTATAAATAATACTAGTTGATCCATAAGTAAACGAAACAACACATGGAGACCATGTGTAGTAGTATCCTTAGTGGTCTAATCTAAAACCTGATTGATTATTCCATAAATATGTGTTTTATGTGACAATGGTAAGTACAGGTACATTCTTGATGTTATGATAAAAAACTTGAGTTTGAAGAGTAAACACAAAATAAAATACTTCAAAAATATGTTACAATTTTATAAATCAAATGTATAAATTAGAATTTAACAAAATATTTTGATGTGGTTTCTCTGATTGTTGAATCACTTTGAACTTCAGCAATATATTATACAGTTCTTGTACTTGTTGCTCTTCTCGATGTTCAATATAGCATACTAGTACTACACCAGGCTTTTCTGTGATTTCTCTCCAACTAAGCACTGAAAAAAAAACTTTATACTTAAATGTTCTTTTAATACATTTAAAGTAGAAAATCAGAAAATACAATACCTCCTGCTGAGACACCAGATATTATATTTGGTTGCTCTAAATTTGGGAAAGTTGCATCCAGACATTTTGTAGATTGTTTACTTGTTGAAAGACTTCTAATTACATAGTCTTTAGAAACCAGTTCAGAGACTTGATATTCAACAAGTGGTTTTGTCATTATTGCAATAATATTAGTGCTGATGTCAATGTACTTTTTTAATAACTCCACAATTTCGCTGCTCAGAACTAAATTGTAATCTCGGAGCATACAAACATAATTGTTTGTTTTCTTTGTTTTGTATAAACGTAAATTAACTTCTGCAATCGTATTGATATGTTCTAAGTCATTATGGCAACGAATGCAATCAAATATGTATCTCCCTTCCAATATGATGAAAGTATTAATTTCTTTAGGAATCTTTACATCTTTTTCAAAACGTAACCTGAAATAAATCACCAGATTATATATTATGTGTGTATTTATAGAACTAATTAAGTACCTATTCATATCGACATTACAAATAAAAACCTTTGACTAACAACAACTTTGAACGTGTTATTATTCAAAGATAAAAACATTTCCAAAATTTGCGCGAGTTGGCCTCGGGGAGGATAACTCATCGACTGCTCTAATAATCGATGTAAGTAGTGTTCGTAGTGTAATTTATTATTATAGATAATCCTTGTTTTTGTTGTAAAACAAGTAGTTTATCAACAGTAACTCACTCTGAATAATTTTCAACACAAAGATTTTCATCCCAGTCTTCCCAAGCAGTTCGACTTGAAGGTTCATTTATTTCACCGAAAGTAGTCATTGTAACCGTTACAATTTATTAAGATTTGGAGTTATTGCTGATTTTTTAGAAATTATCTGACGATACAAGATTACGAGTTACGAGATTGAGTGAGAAACTGAGAATGACATGACTCTAGAATCGAGAACTGAATGACGATCGGATTGAAAATTAATGAGTAGGTATTGAAATTTCGTAATGTCATTGCGAATGAGTTATGATATTTTTTTTTTATTTTTTATTAATGGCCCACACGTTTTGTGTATTAGCCAATGACGGTAGAATGGTAGGATTTTCGTTTGTCATTTTCGAAACTTCGACTCAATCAGGGTTGCCCACTTAATGTCACGCCCGACTCCGAGTAAAACCATGGAGGAAAATTAAAGTAAATTAAAGTAAAACGCTTGTGTTTACGTCGCGAGTGGAGTGGAGAACTGGCCCCAGGGGCCCGATTCACGTAACGACAAAACGAAATGAAATGTACACACATCACATTAACATATTATTATCTTATAAGCAATTTAATATTTCAATATTATATCTCAATCGCCAGCATTTTGGGAACATTGCCTATTATCTATAAGGATTTTATTTTTCTATAGTTATTTTTAAGGTACTTAGTTACATAGATTTGTATATAAAGATAATTTTAATTAGTTTTGTGTATTTACCATTATTAATAAAGATTTTAAAAAGTCATTTTATTGGGATACTTTTTATTTAAAGGATAAAGTGATTTACATATTAATGATAAATCGAAAAACCTTAATAACTTAGAAATAAAATAATGAATAACCTTAGGAATAACCTATAAAAAACTGAATGTTTATTTTATATTCTACTTGTCTAATTGTGAAGAAAAAATGTGGTCACCGTATTAGAAAGAGACACAGGCCACAGCTGATTTACAGCTTGGCAAAAAAGAGTCTGGAAAAATTGGGGGCGCCGCTGGCGCACTTTTCACACTACAATTCAAAATTACAAGTTATTTAGTGCTTACATATTTCTATGACGAGTTTTTTGTCATTAATTATAATCAAATTAATCGTTTTTATGTTATTTTAGTACTCACAAACTTAGTTTTTAAGATTTTTATTTTTAGTTCCAGCTGTCACCGCCTCAGACTCTTTTTTGCCAAGCTGTAAGTAGTTCTTTTTTAAGACTATTATACCGACACATTTAGTTATTCTAGTTATTAATATTTTGTAATTAAATCGACTAAATAATATTTAAGCATGTACAAATTCATTGCCATTATAAAAAAAAACAAAAAAAAAACAAGAAGACATTGACTGATTGACGTCGATGCCACTGTAAATTACCAGCCACCGTAAAATAAATTTGTAAAAACTTCAATTTGATTATGAAAAGTGTATTTGTGAATAATAAATAGTTGAATAATTGTAAAAAGTCATGTTAAAGGTGCATTTTATATAAGCGTTCAATGATTTTTTTGTGTATGATGATGTTTATACGTTTCGTGTATTATTTTCTCAGGAAAAAGGACAAGTCACTTTTGAGGATAAATGGCCTGCTATGCGCCCTATAGTTCTGAAGCTTTTAAAGCAAGAACCAGTAACGCAACCAGAATGGCAAGACCTTTTCGGGGCTGTTCACTCGGTGTGTCTGTGGGATGAGAGAGGGCCCTATAAGCTAAGGGATGCACTTCAACAAGATATAATGATGTACATCAAGCAGGCTCAAAACCGCGTACTGGCGCAGAGGGAGGATCAGGCGCTTTTAAAAGCTTACATTGCAGAATGGGGCAAGTTTTTCACACAGTGCAACTATTTACCTACTCCTTTTCGGCAGTTAGAAAATTCAATCAACAATGTAAGCAAAGTGGCCAGTTCTAATGCTTCCAGTACTCAGAAAAAGAATAACAACAATAATATAGAAGATAGTTTAGTAAGGAAGTTAATGTTAGATTCGTGGAATCAAAGCATTTTTGTGGATATCAAACAGAGATTACAAGACTCTGCAATGAAACTGGTACAAGCAGAACGTAATGGTGAATCTTTTGATTCACAGCTAGTTATTGGTGTAAGAGAATCTTATGGTAAGTTTGCAGTTGTAGATGTATCTAACCCTATTGCTCATACTCCTTGCTAAATAAAATAATTTGTGTATGAAATAGTAGACATTCTTATATTTATTAATAAATATTTACTTTTACAAGTGTAGTACTAACATAATTTCATCTCATTTTAGTTAATTTGTGCTCTAATTCTGTGGACAAACTACAAATATACAGAGAAAATTTTGAGGCAGCTTATATGCAAGCAACAGAAGAGTTTTATAAACTTAAAGCGAGTGAACACTTGTTGGCAAATGGAGTTCAATCTTATATGAAGTATGCTGATCAACGTTTGAAGGAAGAAGAAGCAAGAGCTCATAGATATCTAGAACCAGGCAGTGGCAGTGTGGCAGCACTTACCCAGTGTTGTGAGAAAGTGCTCATTGGAGAACACCTTCCTACATTACTTGCTGAGAGTGCACCTTTGATTAAAGCTGGAGAAACAGACAAGCTACAACTTATGTTCCGACTGCTTGATAGAGTGCCTGAAGGAGTTACACCAATACTTAGAGATTTAGAGGCTCACATAGTATCAGCTGGATTGGCAGATATGGTAGCTTCTGCAGACATAATAACTTCTGATTCAGAAAAATATGTGGAACGCTTATTAGATTTGTTTAAAAGTTTCAGCTCTTTAGCTAAGGATGCTTTTATGGATGACCCAAGGTTTTTAACAGCTAGAGATAAAGCTTACAAATGTGTTGTAAATGACACAACTGTATTTAAATTGGAATTGCCATCTTCTGCTTTAATTAGAGGAAGCAAAGGCACAGCTCCTGAGAGTAAATGCCCTGAGCTACTTGCTAACTACTGTGATATGTTGCTACGTAAGACACCATTGAGTAAACGGTTAACAAGTGAGCAGATAGAGTCCAGGCTAAAAGATGTATTGTTAGTTTTAAAATATATAGAAAACAAAGATGTTTTTATGCGATACCATAAAGCACATTTAACTCGAAGGTTAATATTAGATTCTAGTGCAGATTCTGAGAAAGAAGAGGATATGGTAGAATGGCTCAGGGAAGTAGGCATGCCTGCTGACTATGTTAATAAACTGGCTCGAATGTTTCAAGATATTAAGGTCAGTGAAGACCTTAATACTCAGTTTAGGACTGATACTACTCGCCATGATGCTATAAATATAAAAATACTCAATGCTGGGGCATGGGCTCGTGGATCTGAAAGAGTTACTGTTAGCCTTCCATTAGAATTAGAAGACTACATACCCGAAGTTGAAGAATTCTATAAGAAGAAACATTCAGGACGGAAGTTGCAGTGGTATCATCACATGAGTAATGGTACAATTACATTTGCCAATTCGGTTGGTAGATTTGACTTAGATGTCACTACATTTCAAATGGCTGTCTTGTTTGCATGGAATCAGAGACCCATGGAAAAGATAAGTTATGAGAATTTGAGACTCGCAACCGAGCTCCCTGACCCAGAATTGAGGAGAACTTTATGGTCCCTGGTTGCTTTTCCAAAACTTAAGAGGCAGTTGCTGTGCTATGAACCAGCAGTTCAGAATCCTAAAGATTTTGTAGAGAACACAACTTTCTGGGTGAATCAAGAATTTGCTCTTGTAAAAAATGGTAAACCACAACGCAGAGGTAAAATTAACTTGATTGGAAGACTTCAATTGAGTACCGAACGATCTCAAATAGAAGATAATCATTCCATTGTGCAACTTCGAATATTAAGAACTCAAGAAGCCATCATAAAAATCCTAAAAATGAGAAAACGCATAACTAATACTGCTCTTCAGGTAAGGTTTTTTAGTAAATTTACTATTTGGCATTATCCAAATAATACAAGCTTATTTTAAGTATGACCTAAATCTGAAAGTAGTTTGTTCAGAATCAGTAACTGAATCCCTTAATTAATCCTCTGTCACTGAAACTTTGCAATGTGATAAAAGTAATGTTACAAGACGTATTATCTACAACTTTTTTTGTCGTTTTTTTTTTACTTGAACATGAAAATTCCTGATATGGTTCGGTGTAAAATTACTCATTACAAAATTCCTTTGGTTTATGTTAGTACATTAATAAATATAGACAGTAACAGTAGGTATTCAGCAATTTTTAAATTTTGAAGCGACAGAATTGAAGAAAATTTTCTGAGAAATTGACGTTTTGCGAACGATAGACTGCGAAATGGATGTTCTGCAACTGAGCCAGAAGACTGCAGCTAACGTCTTAAAAATTAGCACATTTAGATTTTCCTGATCTTGTTAGGGAAGCTGTTGTAATGATAAAAAAATATGTAACATGTATGTAACAAGTTGTTTTGCAGTTGGTTTATACATTATTAACAATTTTATACTTTACAGAGTGAACTTGTCGAGATTTTGAAAAACATGTTCTTGCCCTCAAAGAAGATGATAAAGGAGCAGTTGGAGTGGCTCATCGAACATAAATATATGCGACGGGATGACGAAGATATCAACACTTTTATATATATGGCCTAAACAGATTATTACAAGCGTAAATTAACAAAATCAAATAAATTGTTTACCCAGTAAATGTTTCTCTCTATGATTGAACTCTATTCAATTATTTTATAGGTAGTCAAGTTTAATTGAAATTAAATAATAATTTTATTTACATTTATATTCGCTTTTATTAAATACATATAGTAGTTCAATGTATAAAAGTAAAATATATAACATTAATTCTTTGCTGGCTCGATCGTTTCTCCACCTTGAATTTGACCCCAGCCAATCAATCTGTAATCAAACATAGAAATTATTAGTTAATTTCGTCAATACGAGTTTTTGGGGGTTGTTCCTCGTGGTCCCAGTATTTTATCCCGCCAAAGCAATCCACGAGGGACAGTATGTCCCTGTAGACCCATCAGTGGGCAATGTAGTCTGACTACAAGGAACCATTAATTTTATTGTTACACATTTAATCAGATTTTCAAGTTCCACCCCGATTTCAGGGTCCCACTTATCGAAGCGGACGGCCTAAAAAATACGTTTCAGAAGAGCGATCGGCGATACTAAAAGTACGTCTGTGTTGACCGTTGAGGCATTTCTTTTTGTATTTGTGACACTAGAATAGTGAAGGTGGGATCTATCTTATTCGAGATGAAATAAAAAAAACGCTCTATCAATTCTTCGTTAGTTCACTTCGGATATTGTTATTGTACTCTAATATAATAATCACTCACCTCCAATGGTTCTCGACTCTCCTACTGAGGGCAACTTTTTCTCCGATTTCGGTGCACACGGGGTTAGTCAGAGCAATTTTGGCCAAATCAGCTTTAGTAGCAATTACCCTTCCTCCAGTGCTCAAGGATCCAATATTAACCAATAACACCTGAGAAACCACAAAAATACTTGAAAAAAAAAACTAATTATTTGAAAAAGGCATATGTTTGACCACTTTGTAAGAGGTGTTGTAGTCAATAATGGAGCACATTTGCCTAAGGGAATACACTTAGCTGCTCCCCTGGGCCATTATCCAATGAGATATAGTTTGCCGTTTTATAATAAACCATCAGGAAATTTCTCCTAACTCAAAATTTGGGTATTGTCAACGCCCAAGCAAAAAGCTAGGAACGCATCTGCCTTATCAGGAGGACGAAAGTTGGATGAGAAGATCTCAGATAAGTTTACTGGACACGACAATCAAGTTGCTTGGCGGCAGGCCAGAAGCAGCTTAGGTGGTGATCACCGCTAGTTTGTGACTTTTGCCTCCAAACTCCGGGATTTCCTTCGATTTTGTATTATAAGCATGGTTGATGGCCACATTTGATTGCTATAGGCACTCAAATATTTCTGAATTCGGGTTTTTTTTTTTAAGAAAGTTACCTCGTTCTTGGTCAGCTTTTGGACTTTAGCAGCTTTCTTGTCTCCTTCAGTACGTACGCCAAGTAAACGTTTCAATAAGTAGTATGAAACTTCAAGCTTGACAAATATTCCGGGCAGAGCACCAACGGCACCTAGTACCTATTGAAATAAGACATCGATTGTAGAGAACGCTTCACGCTGCGCAATTAATAAAAAGTTAAGAAATTAAATATGTAGTTGTAGAGAGAGTTTGAGCAATCGGATTTGGATGTAAGTTTGTCGCTGAATTCTAGTATAAGCTTTAAAAACAATCCTTTTGTACCGGAAATATAGTAGATTTTAAACTACATACCTGTCCCACAAGTCGATCGGCGCGACAAAGTGTAGGTTCAATTTTGGTTCCAACACCTATGAGGCCACCAGGCACTGCGTATTGAAGCTCATTCTGTTCAGCGAATAACGACACGATGCGGGAGAATATAGGGCGGCACGTCAGTTTGCCGTCAGCATCCTTACTCACTAGTCCTGGTCGAACCTACATTAGGAATAATTATTTTTAGAATAAAATAACAAATTGGCATATTTTTAGCTCAATTAAAATGAAAGCTTACAAACTATTCATTCATTTAATACACTCACATTCAAAATGGAACAAGTCTTGTCAGTAGCACTTTTAAAGTCATTCATAATTATTTAGCAGTTTGATATGAACGATTAACTGTTAGATAGCTTCGTTCGCCTTATTCTAGTTTAGCATATACTTATTATAGTTGTCAGTCCAGTGGCCAGTCCAAACCTAAACAATCTACAGTTTTCTTTTTTAATATTTCTTGATTTTTTTGGCTATTCTGACTAGAAAACAAATGATAAGCCCAAGTAAGTACCTCGATTTCCATTCCAACTGTGAGTACTCCTTGAAGAATGGAACCACCGGCTACACCTCCCCTAAGGTCGTCGACCTCGCATCCAGGTTTGTTGACGTCAAAAGAACGGATTACTATCATCCGAGGTGGTGATGTGAAGTCTCTTAGAGGTACCGGTATCTTCTTTGTGATATATTCACATAACACCTTGGAACAAACGATTGTGTTATTATAAAAAATAAAATATATTATACTATATTAGTTTTTACTTTACTCCTAGGCCGACTATACCTACCTTAATTTTATGTACTAGCTTGATTGTTTCTTATGTCAAAGGATCAAGGAGCCAAATCATACAACGAATAAGGTTTAGCCGCTTTTAAATTAGTTTCATCATCATCATCATTTCAGCCATAAGACGTCCACTGCTGAACATAGGCCTCCCCCAATGACTTCCAGATTGAATTAGTTTATGTTAATGTAATATTGTGTTTTAAGCAATTTATGGTATAACTGAGTTCAGCGACTTTTGTAATTTAGTGATGACAAGCTGCTTTGTAGTTTGCTTTTGATCGGTAATAAAATTTATGACGACAGACATTGGAACCTTATAATGTTCAGCGAGTTCTATTGCTGCTACGTACCACTGCCGTGTATTATTACAAAACAATCTGAATAGCACTGAATCATGGCTTTAAGATAATGTACCATCTACATGTGCTGATGTACAACCTGGTATTAATATTTATAGCCATAGCTAGTAGGTATGTGATATATCGCGCACGATCGTTATTAATGTCAATTTTTGCGATCCGTCCGAATCTCACCGGTAAGAAAGCACCATAATAAATAAATAAATAACAATTAATCAGCCTGTAACTGTCCCAATGCAGGGCAAAGGCCTCTTCCCATACAGAGAAGGATTGAGCATTAATCACCACGCTAGCTCACTGCGGGTTGGCGATTTCAGACTATTGAAGTCCAGGTTTCCTTACGATGTTTTCCTTCACCGTTAGTCAGTGGTGTCTTAGATTAACTAAGAAAGTACATAAGACATTGAAAAAGTCACATTGGTACTATGCCAGGTTCGAACCCACACTCACGCGCTTGCAAAGCGGGTCCGTAACCAATGCGCCACTACGACACACTACCATAATAGCTCTATAAATATACTGATACTAGATAGTTGATAAGGTGGTCGCGGCAGTTTTAGTCGGAAATTTTATTATTATTGTTTTAACTACTTAGGTATGTTAAAAACTTAAAACTAACCGGCAAAATAAACCTTGCCGAATGTAATGCAATCAACTCTAAATTGTTCATGATAAAAATTATAGATATAACTCACTTCAATATTATATTTCAGTTGGGCTGAAATAGGTATGATGGGTGCACCCTCAGCCACAGTTCCTTGCACGAATTTAACGATTTGTTCATGTTGCTCTTTTGCTTGGCCTTCCTTCACTAGATCTATCTTGTTTTGCAATATGAGTATATGTTTTAATTTCATAATTTCAATGGCGGCCAAGTGTTCACTGGTTTGTGGCTGGGGACAGGACTCGTTACCTAAATTGTAGAATAAAGAACAAGTTTAATAATATTGCTTGGTGAAGATAAGTCTGAACTTTAACTGAATTTGAAGCCTGATGGCATCTACACGCAGTGACAAAGATCCGGTAACGGGCAGTCCAGTGGTTCCCAATTAGATTTTTCTACGTACCACTTCAAGAAAGACCTCAAATTCGCAGGAACGTTAAAAATATTTTTAAAGATTTAATATTTTAGTTAAGAGATTGCTGCGCGTAGGTACTCCTTAATGCAATCTCGCGTACCCGCGTATACCATAGCCGCCTCGGCAGAATTTTGTTGCGCTGGACGACTTTCTAAACCCTTTGCCTGCTATCATTATGTACTAAATTATGCGAGGCATTTTTATTTTTTTACTGCAATATACCTGCAATGAGTAGCAACGCGGCGTCCATAACCGCGGCACCGTTAAGCATGGTAGCCATAAGAATGTCGTGCCCAGGGCAGTCGACGAAGCTCACGTGGCGTACCAACTGGAACCGGCCAGTACAAGCAGGTCGAAGGCACGGGAAACTGTCGTCCTTTGATGAACCACCCGATATGAAGCTCGTGGGCCGCGGGCATTTGGGATTGTCGCATTTGTAGATTTTCGCATTAGCGTAACCTAAAATTTACAAATATCATGATGACTATGTGATGTTATAAAAATTATACCCGTCGGGTTTTATATTTAATGAATATCCATTTAAGTATCAGCTGTAGAAGTCGCTGAACAGAGCTTCCATCCAATATTTCTTAAAAACCACTTCTCACGATAAATTGCTGATTCATAGATTCCATGAAAAGTTAACAATAGCTAGTCAACACCAGTCAACCAATGCTTTCCATTGGCTCGTCCTCCCTTTGGGAATTGGCATAGGAATATTAAAGGATGATCAAGCTAATAAAATTAAAACATTTATTACAAAAATATACAACAGAAACATGCTTGGCCGGTTAAATATTTATTTATTCTTTATGCACAATGAAGTGTACAAAGATAGACTAAATGCCATAGGCATTTTCTGCCAGTCGACCTTAGGGTGATGCAGAGACAAATACATGGTAGATGCACATAGCCGCGTGGTAGGAGAGATTATTTATAGACCGAACAGGTCTAACGGGGTTACGGAACATAGGTACTTAGGTATATTATTTTCAATATCTCAATTCGCACTTTCGAGTAAGAAGAAAATTTAGGTAAATATTAATTATACACCACTAGTTCAATATGATTCAGTTCTTTTAGTCTATTCCAAGGGCGCTAAAATCCAGGTTTCATATAGACTCGTAATTTATGCTGGAATGTTCATATTAAAGAGGTAGACAGGAGGGTGTATTGCTCGTTTCAGTCAGTCAAGCGCCTTTAGAAAATTCTGCTTTACCAGACTAATATTAGTCTTGCGGCATCTCATCTCCTTACTCTCTTGAATTACGTCAATGTTTGTGTGTGATTTTTTAAAAGCAGATTCACTACTATAATATTATTCTGGTAAGTGAATAATTTCGATTAATTCTTGACTTTTACACTAATTAGACTTTGAACGATCAATCACAAGTCACTAGTGATAACTACTGAATGTGACTAGTGACTGTATCTGGTCTACTAAATAAATAAAAAAATATGTATTGTTGAACTTACATTTTTATTAAACTTAATCATAACAAAAATGTAAAATAATACAAAGATAACTAACTGTAAAAGCATACCCTAATTAAAATAATGTTATTCTACTAATAATGTATATCAATCTAAAATATTTGTTCCTTGAAAGTAAACATTGCACTTGCTTGAAAGCACAAACAAGAACTTACACCTTAAAACCTATATAAACTATCAAAATGTAACATGGATTCTAACAATCCATTATTTATAATACTTTAAATTCGTAAATATTTACAAGGCATTTCAGCACCTAAAAATTCAATGAGCAAGATTTCCCATTTTAATATTCAAATATCAAATCACTTCAAATCTAAAAACGAGATGTTTAGTTTTTATTTTATTTTAATATAATATATAAAAATATCTGTGATATTACAAGTGAATGTGATATTTCAAAACCATTACATATCAAATTGGATTTCAAAATACAGGTATCCAATTATTTATGTTACTAACATTATGTAACATAAATATTCAATTTTTTAAGACCATTTCATTATACTTAGGTCATCTTTTCTTAGAAGTAAATTCAAGTCAGTACAAATTTATTTTCTTTTCTACAGTTTAAATGAGATTCCAGGAACCAATTTAATGTACTATGTGACCAATATTTTGTTATTGTTATGCAAAATCCATTTATTTGCAACAGTTTGTAACACAAAATATTTATCAGAAATATTTTTGTTAATAAATACTATATAGGTATATCATTAAAACAGGTATTTTCGGCATTTGAGAGAACCACATTTACATTCTGTTAGATGTCTTAGCATAGCCCTATTCTGTTGCTGAATTTCAAATCTAGATTTGGCAGGTGATACAGCTGTAATGTCTGTTGTAGCCTCAGATCCACTTGGTATATCATTTTCAAATGAATTGTCTTTTATAACACTAATATCATCATTTTTACTACTAGCACCATTTGTCTCAGCATCATCATTATCAGATGCACGTTGCAAATAATCAAAACATAACTCTTCGCCAGCTTCTATGTCACAGGTTGCAAATAAAGCCAACATGGGTAGGTTAGGGTCAAGACAATCAGCCCATACTGCCCACACACCAAGATTAGGATCACAAGAATGATTAATAAAATGTGACACATTTCCTAAATGTGCAGCATCCACAACATATGGATTTTCTACAGAGTTAAAATCAAGATCAAATAAATATGTGAGTCCATTAGCGTCATATTCTCTACCTCGTTTTTCAGCCTCCTCAAATGTAATAACTTCTCCAACATATTGACATAGAAATTGTCCTTGTCTTATCTTTTGCTCAGTTTTAACTCCCCATCCACACCCATTAGAAGTTCGGAAAATACTTAGTTTTAAATTTCGACCGTTTTGAACTACACGATTACAACATTCTGAGGAGCATTTGCAAGCTTTGTTACATTCATATATTGGAGTACCTGCTGCAACGCGTAATCTTTTATTTGCAGTGTAAGCAAAAAAACCACCTTGCATTCCACAGCAATTTTTGGATCTACAATTGCATGCTGTACACTCACATCCAATGGGTGGATCATTAGGTATTGTTACACCACTGCCAGGAATGCATTGATTAATGTAGGTAAAATTCTCCGGTGGACCAGCCAAGTCAAAGTTATTTTCTACAATAAGCTTTTTAGATTTATCAACTTGATTTAAATGTTCCTCCCACTCTCTTAATTTCATAAGCTGCTGGCATCGTTTCCTAGTCACCACATATAATTGTAAAACATCTCTAGCATCTTGTACAAGTTCTGTTGCATATTGTTCATATTCTTCAGTTAAAATTATCATTGAAAGTAATTTTAATGTTAAGGTCTCTTTTAATTTTACAATATCATTGTCTTCTATTTCATCAAATCTTTTAAGTAAATTATCTTCACTTAGTAAATCACCAAATGATATTTCATCTTTAAGCTTTTCCATTTTAATGCAATATTTGACTTCTTTCTCATTAAGAAATTCTCTCAATATATTGTGACAGTTGTCAAGGTGTTCAATAGGCTCCCATGTATTTTCACTATCGGGCCATCCTTTCCATTTAATAAAGAAATACTCTTTGCCATTTTCAAACTTAAAGCCAAGTATTTTTTCAATAATGAATTCTTCTGATGCTTGTCTAGTTTTCTTCTGTTTCTTGGGAGCAGGCAAATCTTCACTTTCGGAGTCAATAGACAAGTTTCTTTTTTTGGATCGTTTCAACTTTTCAAAAAACATACTTTCATTTGTTTCATCAGCTCGTTCACGAAACATTTTAACAACCGAGTTGGACAGGCGCTCTGCAACATACCATGTGTTTTGATTAATTTAGATCAGCTACATCAATCTTACAAGATCAAAAATAATACATATTCACTCTTGAGGTTCCCAATAATTTACACATGGTACATTGCACAGCATCTGACAAAATAAATTATGCTAAATCGAATACATTTTTAAAACTTAAACTTGCATCGATCAATGGAACCAAAATATATTAATCAATAGCTTTACAGTCGACTATAAATTTAAAAATAGTATATCACCCCATCTGTATAGAACTAAAAATGGAATTTAATTTAGTTTATTATGCAGAGCATGTAAAACTTTATAGATAGTGAAGAGTCTTACTTTAGAAAATTAGCAACAATTTTATTAAGTGAAACTACTATTTCACACTTGTATGATACATACCTAGCTTGATAGTAATATTCCTCTCCAATTCATTCTTGAATCTGACAGTCTGTACTCCAGAAATAGCTTTAACTACGGTTGACTTTCCATGGGCTACATGACCAATGGTACCAATATTTATTGTAGCTTGCCTTGATATAACTTCAGGAGACAAAGCTGATAGTTTTGTAACATCCTGAAAAACAATAATTCTAATATAGAATTGTAGTTTCCTATTGTGTATTACCTATTGATTTATTCGGTTATAGTAGATTATCTATAAAAAGTTATTATTTGTATTGTATGAATTATTGAAGATATTTATTGTGGATAAACAGAAGTAAGTGTGTATGTTAAGTACTTTATAAACATGTGTGAAAGAAGGAAATAAAAATGAAATAAGGTTATGTGAATTTCATTAATAACAAAGTACAAATTAAAATAGGTAAAGTCTTAGCTTAAAAATGTTGACACATAGCAAAATATCTAGAACATTGAAATTTATCATTTTATCTCACCAATTTGGTTAGGTCTTGCTGATGCAAGTTTGATTGAGCACTTCGCCCTTCACTAGAAGCCATAATTGCGGATTTAGCGAGTTTATTCGCTTCGTTATTCTTCCGAGAGAAAAATAATTAGTTACCACTAGGTTTTACCACATGTAAACGTTTCAGTAGAACTAAATTTAGCAAAATCCGCTAACGTAGGCAACGAATTCCAGCTTGACGAAGATGAATGGTGAACCGAGACGAGAGATGCGTGCCTATTGCTGGGTTGCCGGAAAGAAATAATAATTAGTCGATTTATTAGATTGTTAATTACTCGACTACATTTCTATTGAGTGTTTTTTGCTGCTTTAAAAATACGGTACGGCTCAGTGGTTAGAGCGTCGGCACAGTACGCCAAAGATCGTGGGTTCGAATCCCATCTGTATCAGTTGTTTTTTCGAATTTCTTATTAATTAATTAAATTCACGGTAAATTGTACATATTACGGTAGAAAAAAAATAGATAAAAGATACAATAATGGCGTATATTTTAATGGCGATGAACCCACCAACGTGCTTGCTAGTGGAATTTTGAAATTATTGTTGGCAACACTGCAGCAGTTGTCAGTTCTGTCAATGTTGAATGTTGTCAATATTGTGTCATACTGATTGGAACCGAACAAATCTGTCAATAAATAAATTTTTGGAGCAGTTAGATACCGCATTATTTTTTATTAAATTCTAAGAAAATCAGTACAAATGTGATTGTGATTTGCATTTTAGAAGAAATATAATCTTATAAACATGATAATAAAAAATGAGGATGTGCAAGAACAAACTAAAAGGTTACGGTTTAAGTCTATTTCCAATTCTCAACACTCGTCCGGCGATGTAAGTTTTGATAAAGGAGGAAAAGAAATGAAATGTAAAGGTAAATTGACTTGATTCCGAATGAAATTTAACAAACGTAACGTAAATGTATTATGAATTGTTTTATTCGAAATTGCAGAAGGAGAAAGAGCAGCCTCCTTGTTTGCTTTTTTACACGTAGAACTAACGCGAGGCTATTTATTAGAACATGACGAAGAACGATTTTCAGCAAGAAGGGAGAAAGTCTATTCTTTTATTAAGATTCCCCAGGAATTGGAGAAATTTATGGCTTATGGATTCTTTCAATGTGCAGATTCATTACTATTTGTATACACATTTCTACCTTTGAGGTTTATTATGGCGTTTTGGACATTTTTCAACAGACTTTTTCGAAAATGTTTTGGGTAAAGGCTTTTTATCATAACTTAAAAAGTTAAGTTTTATCTTTGATATTTCTGGTATTTCTAATATTCCTTTATATTTCAGGTTTTATTCAAATTCTCATAAAAGTATATTGAAACCAGCAGAAACATGTGACATGCTAAAAGGCTTTATTTTACTGATTTGCAGTATATTAATGTGCTATATAGACACAAATATGATGTATCACTTAGTGAAGAGTCAAAGTGTCATGAAATTGTATATATTTTACAATATGTTGGAAGTTGGTGACAGACTGTTCTCAGCTTTCGGACAAGATACAATTGACGCACTATTTTGGACAGCAACTGAACCCCGAGATAGAAGGAGAGAACATTTGGGTGTAATACCCCATTTGTTGTTTGCCATGACTTATGTTTGTATCCTTTAAAAGTAATCAATAAAACCACTTGTAGGTACTATTCTACTACTTCTCAGCTTCTGTCACAAATTATGAGAGAGAATAGTTCACACTACCATGTTACACAAGTGTGTTGCTAAATATGTTTGTACCTATATCATGAACAATTTTAAACCAGTAGTAAATTGTTTTCTACTGTATAGTAGCAGGGGTGTGCAGTTCATATAGGCAAAAAGGCAGTGCCTACCCTGATAGATACGATGCAGATGACAAATTAGTTAACTAAGTAGGATTTGTAAGTATGCCTACCCTGTCGAAAATGTCTTTGCATGCCCCTGAATAGTAGTGTCTCAAAGTTATTACCATAAAGTCATTTATCATGGATGGAGTAAATGATTAATCTTGTGAGAACTACAAATTATCCTTGTAACACTAAATTAGAACCTTAGCCTCCTTACTTTAAGATCTGTATACCTATAACATTTAGATTCAAAATATGCTTAAACAGTTTACCTTAATAAATAGTTCAGTTCTTCACAGCTTATTAGTGTTGTTTCAAGCAACAACACTGAATGTAGCCTTCAACTCGAACAATAAAAGTCTTCTTATTATAATGATGTCAAACAATGTAAGTATTGAAAAAAAAAATTGGTATGTTCCTATTAATTTTTCATTTATTTTTCCAATGTATAGCTCTTCATTTTAAATTGATAGTGGCAAATACTACAGACATAGAAAAACGAATTGAGTTTTACAAGACTACAAAAGTATATTCAGGGCCAGCAAGCTGTGTAAGGTACCTATTTTAAATGAACTGAACCATTGCATTGCATATTTAAAATATACAAGTGGTCTATTCAGTGGTCGAAATTCGGCCTTAATTCTTTAAACTTAATTTTGCTTTCTCTATTTCTACCGTTGTGTAAATTATACTTATAGGATTCCGAGATGTCGCTGGTAGTTGCTATGTCTTTCATGTTGTAAGTTATACATCGTAGTTTCCACCTTTGTTCAGAGATGGCGCTGTGGTTTTTTATTAACTTGATGTATTATATATTATTATATTAAGAATTACATTCATAGATAATTTACAATTTTAGTTCCTCCTAAGTCCAGTAATCTCTCCGACGGCTACACTTGTCGTTCCTGCCGAGTAGGTGGCGCTATTGAGGTTCAATAACATAATCATAGTTAGCAGTGATGCGCCTGCACAACTACACTTTTTTTAATTCATTGGGTTTTTTCAGTTTGTAGAATTGAAAGGCAGTGTGTTTAAGAAGTTTGACAAAAACAATCTCTTCCAAGTATCTTGCAGTGATGTAAGAGAGCGCCTGCATCTATCTGTATTACTTTTTATAGTTGTCCTACAAACTATGAAAGAGTACATGTGGAGGGAAGAACGCTTCTGGATACTTGCGCCAGATTGTGTGCTTGTCCTCACTTTTGAGGTCATAATTGATTGGGTGAAGCATGCTTTTATTACACGGTAAGTTTCAAGAAATATTTTCACAGATCTTTTGCAATTTGTTACGCCTGCGAGATTGTCGGGGTCAAAACGCTGTCGCGCGTGCTTTAGACACTCATTGGTTCTAATCACTTTAGGCAATCGGCAATGGCCCATCATTTAAAAAGGCTTTCTTTGAAAAATATTATTTACTTATAAATTTTTTGATCTTATTACTTTTCGACTGTTATCTAAAATGTGTAACAAAAATCTATGCCATTTCATTCTAAATTCTATGAAGACCAATTTCCGTTAAATTTTTTTTTGTTCTACTCAAAGAGATCCAAAAGTTTTTCCATTTGAATCTTTGGTCTTACTACTTCCAATTTTTTAAATTGGACGCTACCCTTTTTGAGGACTTTAAAAGCGCATATATCTATTGACATAAATATCATCGGACGTCGGGCCAGACTGGCCGAAACAATAAAGGTTCCATTTTTGCAATTTGACACCTCAAAAATGAAAATGAATTAAAAATATAATTGTTTTCTTTTTAGATTCAATGAGATTCCGTATGGAGTGTACAGGGAGTATACAGTCAGTTTGGCATATGACGTTGCGCAGACTAGACAGAAATATGCGTTCAGTGATCACTCAGACTTAGTGGCGCGCCGAATGGGTTTTATACCTTTACCTTTGGGTGTTGTTATCACAAGGGTATTGGTTCATGCTGTTAAAGTTGATGGGTAAGTATTATAGTTTCTGATATAGGTACTCTTATTATTCATTTGTTATTATTATACTAATACTATTATTATTATTCTTCTTACTATATATCCTAGTGGCGGTTTAAACTCTCTGACACCAGGT
The DNA here is from genome assembly GCA_936450705.2 of Protodeltote pygarga. Classification (NCBI taxonomy): domain Eukaryota; kingdom Metazoa; phylum Arthropoda; class Insecta; order Lepidoptera; family Noctuidae; genus Protodeltote; species Protodeltote pygarga. Next base: position 8,564,789 of record OW388257.2, on the reverse strand, counting down.
TCATAACCATATGATAAAGAAGAAAGATTCATTGGTTTTAACGATATCGCGCGACGTTAGCGCAGTTGTAATTAGCAATTACGCGGCATATACTTATTAATACATCTCTCATTCCTTTTATCAGCGCTTCGCATACTCTTGTCGAATGCAACGCTGGACAAACGCCAGTGCGTTTAACGTGTTACCAGGGAAAACCGTTACCAGGGAAAATCGTTGGTGTGCGGCTGCCTTCATCTCTCTCTTTCATCATGCCCACCCATGCTGCGGTTTCCTATCCTCACCTTTCCACTCTGTTAAATTCGCTGGCGTCACTAATTCTTTTTTTATCCATTTTTTTTTATTGCACAGGTTTGCTGCGATATTTCTGATATTTATTGCATATTTATGCCTAATATCAGTAAGAGTTCTTGTATCAATCGTGATACTAGGAAAAGCATGTGATTTGATCACTCAACATCAGACTGAAAAAAATGAAAGCTTCCACGCTACGCCTAAAAAGTAAGAATCCAATTAAATACCATACTTATGTAATAATTAATAATTCTACGATGCCGAAATTAACTAAATCAATAAGTAATATTTAGAAAGTGTAGCACAATTTAATGTTTTGATTTTCAGAGAACAAAAAGATTTGACATCGAAAGATATTTCTTTTGCCCATAAATCACCGGAAGTTGAGATGCCACCTCCAAAAAAGACGACGCAATTGAAATTTACGGTTCCTGAAAATGTTATTTTGGTATAATTAACACTATTTTACAACTCTTAAGAACTCTTCTCTATCTTGAAAAGTTGAGGTACACTGCTGAATACACTGTCACACTGACTCATTGAAATACGCTGTCAGAATGCATAAGTTGTGGCCTGATCGTAGAAATTGAATGGATTTTTATGGAATGGATCGTCTATTATTTCGGTTGTAAAAGGAAATAAAAGTCCAATAATAAAATGACATTAGGTAATACAATCTTATTAAGGATCTGTTCTTATTGCAGAGCGAGCCATTAGTAGACGCGTCGGTAGGAGCCGCTGCGATATTTTCCAACAGCGCGATAGATCTCAATGGTGTATGTTACCTGAATGACAAAATGAATTCACAAGTAAAACAGGAGGCTGGTGACTTCCTGGAAACAGATATGGTACTTGATTTTATATTGTGACATATTCTAAATTCTTAAAAACTTGTGTCTGGAAATAGAGCCTTGTTTAACCTTTATACCAAGAAATCGATATAATATCGTATTAACTGCCAAAAAAGTAGTCATCGGGGCGTCAAATTCTAGATTCCTTGGTATTCAGGTTAATCGGGAGCCAATACTTGTGTACAGGTGGAGGTCAGCCGAAGCGCGCCGGACATCAAGGCGGCGGCGGCGGGCGGCGCGGCGGCGGAAGCCGTTGCGGAGCGGCCGCGCTCGCCCGACCAGGACGGCCTCAAGCGCCGCTCCGAATCCGAGCCCAACCTCGTCAAACCCGACGAACACTACGACAAGACCACCTAGCACAAGCTCTGCTGCTTGATAAACATTCAACTTTAATACAACGCGGTCTAGTCTTTCTATAACAGATTCTGATAAAACAAATAAAAATTGTTTATACTGTAAAATAATTATAAAGAATAGACGAGCGCTCAAGCGTCGTGTTTCAAGATGTACTTACAGTTTTGTACTGAAGTTGATAGTGGGTTTTATATTTAATATTTTTAGATACTTCGCGTCTCGGGAATGAATATTGATATGTTTAATCTCTTTAAGACTCTGAAGCTGCGGAATGGTTGTCAGAGTTTTAATTTAAGTCTGGTGTAAATTTATCTTACCTGTGAAGAGATGAGCATATTATATGATATATTTAGCTGATCGAAGTGTTCCTAAGTACCTTGCTTTCTATCTGGTGAATGTCAGAGGTGTTATAAATAATATAAAATATTATAAAATTAAACATTATTTATGTTGAAAATGCTATCTTTTATTTCATTCTTGGTAGAAAGAAAGTTACACATATAAATTCGTCTAGATACATAACATTTATACATACAAATTTATGACTAATTGTCAAATCATAACTTTGAATTGGCTCTATTTATATAAATTAATATTATTTTGTAAGATGTCTTAGACATAGTCTAGATAACGTCACTCATTGGTATTAATAAACGGACGTTATAGCTTAACATCTAAGACTGATATGAATTAGGTGCTTAATATAATCAGTTTTTACATAGCGATAATTTATTTGTTTGTTTGTAAATGTTTTTGTAAACCCTAGGCGTAAAATAATTGAAAGTTCTATTATTCATCATTCCAACGGTACTAAATTTGTTATATTTAATAATAGCGAGTTGAGTAAGATCTGCATTAAATACTTCAATTAATATATAATTTATTATTTACTGACTTGATAGACACGAGTGCACGAACTGGTATAGGTTTGTTATAATAACATAAGGTTCTAACGTTACTACATAGCTTTATTTTAAGTTACAAGTTAGTGTGTAACACATTTAAATTGAGGTAATGTGGAAAAGGAATAAAAAATGTCACCTTACAGAGTTAGAATGTGATTGACTTTAGTTATGTAACAATATTCGGCCTTAGTTATATAACAATATTCGGCCTTAGTCATAAAACAATATTCGGCCTTAGTTATATAACAATATTCGGCCTTAGTCATAAAACAATATTCGGCCTTAGTTATATAACAATATTCGGCCTTAGTTATATAACAATATTCGACCTTAGTTATAAAACAATATTCGGCTTTAGTCATAAAACAATCGGTCTTAGTAATTTAACAATATTCGGACTTAGTCATAAAACAATATTCGGCTTTTGTTATATAACAATATTCGGCTTTTGTTATATAATAATATTTGGCTTTAGTTATCTAACACTATTCGGTCTTAGTTAATATGTAACAATATTAGGCTTTAGTAATATAACAATGTTTGATAAAATGCAGATTGTATAATACTACTTGACAATGTAGATAGCTAGGTATATCTAATAGACAAAAAATCATTAACAGCTAAACATTGGACAAATGTGCAATATACAAAAACAGGATTTTAATCACAGTGCAAGGAATGCGATAGTATTTGCACAATCTATTATTAAACTAGATATAATTTAAACCATTACATCAATTCGAATTTGTTATTTCGATATTCATAAGAATATAATATCTTGAATATGCTGCAACTATTGCTTGTTTTATTAATTGATAATTTAGATTTTTGCTATTCTAGTATTTATTTATAAGAACTTTAATAGCTAACAACATACTTTAAAGACAATAAATAATGATATCTAGTTATGTGGTGTTTGTTCAATTAGCTAATTATTGTCCAGTGTTTTAAAACAATTTTAAAACATATTCCGTAAAGATACCTATAATACGCTATATTTTCGGTCGATAGAAATTACATTTTTTACATTTCTGCCGAATAGTATTTTCTTTTTGTCTTCTACTAATGTAAGATTCCTGTTTTTATTTCATAAATTATATTACAACTCGTTATTTAATATAAATTGTTTTGACTTGAAATCCTTTACCCGTAAATGAGTTAGTTTTAATCCATAGCCATTATAAAATTATTTTAATATATTTATATATACTTACTCATTTTAATAAGATCTAGTGTAATGCAAGATAAATCTGATGGGGATACAATACTTATGTCAAAATCTTATATTTATTTTAATTACGCAAAAAAATATGACTGTGTTTACATGCCTACTATATTTCCCCATAGGATGTTCTACATCTACCCCAGTTTTGGCAGTATTATGATATAAGTAACAAGGGACGAGCTAACATTTATTTTATAAAAATTCAATCCTGCGATCCTCGACGTATTCCACCAGAATCAGTTAAAATTTCAAACTCCTTTCTACGCCTAGGACGTGTGGTATCTATCGTAAATTCGGACTAGGTACATTACGTATCCGGCTCAGTGCTCCACATGTTACAGTTTAGAAGGCACCGATGCCAATACTAATTTTTCCTTTCTAAATTTCTTATTAAATAGCTATAACATAAAATTATTTAATAAGAAAGTTGAAAAAACAACTGATACGGATGGGATTCGAACCCGATCGAATCTTCGGCGTACCGTGCCGACGCTCGTGAGTCGGATACGTATGTATTCCGATAGATAGGATACGGTGGCTCAGCGGTTAGAGCGTCGGCACGGTACGTCGAAGATCGTTGATCCCTAGACTTTGTTGATGCGTGTAGATCAGCCAAAAATGTATTTGCATCGAATTATCGAATTTCGGATCGATTCGAAAGAATATACAAACGGGTTTGGTTTGAGAGGAAAGTACCAAAAACACTTGCTACTATAGTAGGTACTAATTTTTTAACCGTATACCTTATAATTACACTCGCCTAGTAGTCGAGTAGTTTCAGGAATTTACAGTGTCTATTTTAACTTGTCTCTTGTTTCAATCTATAGAAATAAACGGTTTCATTCAATTAAATCTAAATTCTAGGATTAAAAACTATACTGTTGGGCACGGAATAGATTGAAAGCGTCCTCTATTGGTTAACCATGAAACCACGTTGTAACAGTAGGTTGATGTCAGTTGCATCATCGGTGGTTCAGCCGCGACTCTACTGGTACCTACTTCGTACATTCAGTTTCCGCTATTTTCATATAGGTGGCGCCACCAAGAACTGGTTTCTAGAGTTTCACAAGTTTATTACCTGGCTAGGAACTATTGAATGAATTAATCAAGGCATTCATGTTAATCTTTGTTTATCTGGTTGATTCCGACTACAGAAAATAGGATCTTTCGTTTTGATCGAACGTTCTTTACATATACATTGAAATTCTTCCAAAAAAATCTCTATATATTATGTAGATATATACCTAGTATTAGTGATCTGTTTACCTATTTGTTTTCAATAGGTATAGTTTTGATTGATCAAAGAAATATTTATGTTTATGTAGTTGCTATTCTTTGTAAGATAGGTATATTTACTACTTACCTTACTTTACCTTATCTTAGTACCTACGTATGTTGTGCTTTGATATGAAGGGCAAAACAAAAACTCCAGGATTCAAGTTTTCAACAATTTGTATTTCCTCACCTTAGGTGGATTCATTAAATAAAAATTTCATTTCTCTTATATACACATTAAATTCAAATTTAGTCAGAGTGTATTTACAAATATTTTAATTAAATAGAATTTAGTAAAAATTAGTGAGATTTAACAATACCTACTTAAAACTAACTATATTTTAGAACATCAACAACATCTTTCACTCAGGTGAAATACATAAGATAGCTTAATTAATAACTATGCACAAATTTCACATACGAGTTCATTCTTATTAGCTATCAGCTGAACATCATAAAAGATAGATATTCGTATTTGTTTAAAAGTTCATCAAGTGAAATGTTCATGTGAAGCGTGTGCGGCATCCAACCACGGGGTTGTATGTATGTAGAACATAATGTAACAATGCGAGATCGCTGCGCCATCCGAACCCGCCAAGCTCTCGCGACGGGTGCTGGACAATGGGCACGTCGTAACTCGTAACCTAATATAAACACCGTATATCAATAACGTTAACGCGATGCAACATTATGTAAAATGTTTAAGAATTTAGTCTTTTCCGTTTCATTTTTCACTCATTTGTTTATCATGATTACTCTTTATAATACCTATCTACTCTAGCCTTGCCTATCGAGAGACTTCGTCTCTTCTATAACAGTAAAAACATTATAAACTCGTACACCGTGTCCTTATCATGCGCGAGAGCATGTTTGCCCGCACATGCGTGAATGTGCATCTGCGAACTTTTCCTACATAGGTTTTGTAAGCGACTGAACAACTGGGAGTGGCGCTCTAATAGTGACGTGCTGCCCTTTCTGACAATTCAGTGCAATGGCAATCAAAGACAAAGCTTGACACAAGTCTATAGATGAGATTACACGGTGACCAAACATGGTTGAACCGCTCTCATTTGCAGTTTGTGAGATGCATGCGCAAGAGTTAGTAATATTATTGTCAGATTTCTTAAATTCATAATGACCGACGTTACTGAAAGGCCCACCCTGTAGTTCTATCACTGTTTGTACGGTGACACCTCAACAGTCTGTTATAGATCTGGTATGTTACGACTGCACTATTTATTTTGATGATTTACTCCTAATCCGTAGAAATTATGCATAGGTTCCTAACAGAAATATCTTTTCATGGAACTATGAACAATAGTATAATTGCGAAGGCAGTTCCATAAAAAATATTTTTACATGAATCATGAATTCAAATGACAAAATTTTTACCACTAATTTGTGCTTAATTTTGTACTCGGATATTTAAAAAGAAATCTTAAGATATTTAACATTCTCATTTATCTTTCAAATTTATTTTCCACATTACTTATAAACTTGATATTATTTATAATTTGGCCAATATTACGAATATTAATGAATGTAGAAGCTCCTAAGGGTAGATACCTGCTTATCCATTTAAACAATTGTAAAAGTTCATTAAGTTAATAAGTAATGCAGCGATAGTAGATATCTAAGTAACGGCCACCCTATGGCCGTGATGTTAGCCATTTATGTAGATTGTAACATCGTCATCACAGTTACTGAAATCCATTAATGAATCTAACACGTAGTTACATCTATACAGAAACTTATGAGTATTATAAATAAAGGGCGTTCGCTACAATTGAAAATATGTAATTATTAATGATTAAGAGATCATAATTTAAACGCTACATGCTAAACTTTACTAGATTAGTCTATGTAATAATACGTACACTATAAAAATATATGCCACTGGGAAATTGTTAAGTGAAATGATTGAACAACAAGTGCACGACAAAAGAGAGCAACACATGGATCAATTAAAAATGTGCGATGTAATCGTACAAGTATGGAGCGGACCGAAGTTTTTAGAGGAAATGTAAAACCATAAAGTTATATCTCACGTATACTTAGTATGTGTGACTGAAGCAGACTTGAGCAAATTTAGTTAAATTAAACGTTTGAGCAAGAGAAGATCGTGACAGCAGCTGTCGCAACGTAAATATACTTGTTAGATATGGCAGATATTAATTATCTATAACACAAACATAATAGTCGACATTCTCACGTTTATACTTTATCTTCGACTAGAAATATAGTACAACGAAATAATTATAGTTATCACTTATTCAGCAGTCGTGTTATACTTAGGTAATTAATTATATAATTGTGTAAATAAAAATTGCAGTGGCACGTTATAAAATTAAATTAATGGCACAGTTTCACGTTAGTTTGTCAAATATAAGAATATTAAATATATACCTACAATACTTAAGTAGGTACTCCTAGACATATATGTAGAATAGTTTTGCCTTCAGAATTTGTTACTAGATATCAATTAGTTCTTGCGCTGTCGATGTGGAGACGACGGTTTCAGTCAAGTTACAAGTAGACTAACAATTAATTTTGTGTCCTCGTTAAATAGGTACAACAACGTATAACTAATCGATAACTTTACAAGAGAATATCTATGCGTGACGCAGTTAGCTACCATTCGACTGCCATCATCAGACATTAAGATATGTGTTCACATACACCGAGGACGACGGTGACTAAATAACGCATCACACGAGACAAACAAGTTCTCATGCGTAGAAACGTAACGAAACGTACACTGACACATTAGGCCACATCAGTTCGTATCTAACGTTTGTTCCCAGTCAGTTTTTCAATTACCCTATCTAATTAAATAAATACATCGAGCAAATCGAATCCTAATTCATAGTAATTACAAATATGTATAAAAAGATATATATATATAAATTTCAGTGAATTTACAAATGTAGAGTTAATAAAGCTTTGTTAAAGACAATTCATTTACACCTAATCGATGAAATTATTCGATAATTTCAACATGAAAGTATAAAAAGTTCAGTTGTCCGAAAACGAGTCACCGGCACTATAGTCGGAGGATTCGGAGTCGGACGGCCGCGACGCCGGCGCCGGGGCGCTGGGGCCGGCGAGCTGATGCTAGAGTGTCGCGTGCGGGTGTGGGTCGTGGTGATGTGCGCCGCCGCTGCGCTCGCGCTTCGGCCGCTGCTTCAAGTGCACCTTGGCGTGTCGCTTCTTCTCGTCTGAGCGCGCGAACTTACGCCCGCACACGTCGCAGGCGAACGGCTTCTCGCCTGTGTGTGTCCGCACATGCGTCGTCAGGTGGTCTGATCTGCTGAATGACCGCATACAGATTCGACATTGGAACGGTTTCTGGCCTGTGTGAATGCGTATGTGCCTCGTCAACTCGTCCGACCGTGAAAATCGACGGTCGCAGCCTTCCACCGGGCACGCGTATGGCCGCTCGTGGACGGGGGTTTTGCTAGGCCTGTTAGGATACTTGCGAGGCTTGACCGCGACTAGCCGTAGCGGTTGCGCACTCTGTTGGTATACTTGAGAAAGGATCTCGTGCCCTTTACTCGTGGACGGGTTGTATTCAGCTAGTTGCACTGGCCTATCGCTCGGGCCGGCCGGGCTCGGGTAAGGTTCTCGCTTTGGGAGGCCTGAGGGCCCAGGGGTTGGCTGAGGTGCACTAGCATACTCTTGCGTTTCCCACGAATGCTGCTGCTGAGGTTGCGGTGGAGGGCGGTATTCGCAGTGCTGTGGCGGTGGGCAGGTCTGAGAGGGTGCGCAATAGGGCTGGCACTCCGGGGGGAGCAGCTCGACGCGCTCCTCATACTCTTGCTGAAAATACTTGTCGACGCTGCCGGGACCAGGGCCGGGCGGCAGCAGCCACTGCAGCGGCGGCGAGGGCGCGCGCTTGCCCTGGCCACCAGCAGGCGGTCCATATAAGGACGCACTAGCGCTAGACGCATTGCTAGCATCCTCGGCTCGAGCGCCAGGAGACAGCGAAGCTTCATGCTTGTGCCGTCGAGGTGAGCAACCTAGTGATAGCTCATCGCTTGTTAGTGTACCTGGAACAAAAAGACGCTTCGTTAGCATCAACTAAATAGGTATGTTTCCGAGACTTTATGGTATTTTACTAGGTAGGTAGGACTTGTATAAGATTAACTGCTAAAACATTCAAAACACTATTATGCACGTGTAGACGATATGTTTAAAGCATAGTGACAGTAACATAAAACGGAAATGTCACTATGTTAGGCACATTTCGAAAGATTTCCATTGCTTCCCTTAATAGAAAGTCTTGCCGCAAAATAATCAAGTATCTCATAATTATTATAATTATAAACTATGCTGAAAGAGTTCGTCTTCGTTGATAAAATAAAAATTGGCATGTAATGCAGCACTGGCGAGCGGAAGGCGCAACGCGACGGCACGTCGATAACGTAGGAAGTCGATAGTCCGTATCACTACAACTATCCGGACACACGTACCTAGTACCTACCTAACGAACATTTTGACCGATGACCATCACCTACTGCGGAATGTTTCGTTTCTGCAAATTATCCTACCATTTTAGCAGTATAGATATTGGTTTCGTAATATTTGTTGAAAAATACTAACTATCTACCTTTTTTTATACATTTTGGTGTAGTCTATCAGCGTTGCCCAGAATATTTATTCAATAATAAGTAAATACATGGCAAATTAAGTTATGTAAATAAAAGTAGGTAAGTAAGTAAGCTAAAATTAAGTACTTACACAAAAATTTTAACCCTCGATTAAAAAGAGGGGTTTTATTTATAAGTAGGTAGGTATAATGTAGGTGTGTGTATATTTGTGTCTTTTTTATTTGAAAGGTAACTTGATCGAGTGTTCCAAGAAAAAAAAGAGTTTTTTTTAACGATAAACTTCACAGAAAATAAATTGCCAAAGAAGAAGAAAGTAAAATTTTCTTGAGTTAAGGTGTTATTTGACGCACAAGTTAGAGTTTCATAAAAAATTGTTAAAGATATCAATTTATTCTACTTATACTATTATACCTATAGGTACTAATACTACTTTACTATTTGTACTAAGTACTTATTTTTAGTTCAATGAAATTATATATTTTTAGGCAGGTTCTTGAATTAAGTACCTACTTAATTATATAAAAATACTAAATTATTAAGTTTTTAAATATCTGTTAGATACCTATAGGTATACTTTAATAGTGATTGTAATTGTATATAGGTATAAGGTAAATTAGGTTTACATAATTACCTACCTATACCCAATTTAGAAACAAAACCAATTCACAAACTCTATATTTTCTCAATTAAAATTTTGTTTTTATTTAAATACCTATGCATCAAATAGTATTTATGAAAGGTATAGGTAGTACTTACTCACTGTTTCAAAAATTTTAGATTGTTTAGTTAAATATTATCAAGCATATTTAGCCAAACGGATATATCACCAAAATCTTGACTTTTGATAAATAACGAGATAGAGCACGCGGTTACGTAGGCGAACGATAGCTCCGGATAGCGCCGGCAACTAGGCACACAAGGAAAAGCTCCATTCAGCTTCAGGTATCGATCCGAACACATGACACGGGCCGCTGAACTTTCCATTTCACTTTAATATTTCATTAAACACTAAAACTTGGAGCGCGCAACGTGTAAACTTCTAACTCTATCGTAACTTGGCAGTTGAAAATATTACAAAAACCAAAGATTGTTCCACGGAAGCTATTAGGGAAAGCACTAAAAATCGAGAAGGTCATCGAAGGACATGCCGATTTCGAGGGAGAGCGCATTGTTTATTTACAAAGTTATCGTTCGGTGGCAGCGGCCGGCGGGATCGAAGCCCGCCTACGGGTCCCGTCGGCAGCGTGTGTATCCAGTGGAAGCGTGGTGCTGGCGTGGACCAGTGGCGTGATTCGCACCTGATATTGACGGTGGTTCCAACAGCGTCGGGAAGAAGGCGGGCAGGTCCGATGTAGTTACGGGTGTGTTGAGATCGGTCGGCGTGCCGGAACCTGATGTCAGCACGGGCGCCGGCTTAAGAGCACAATCAAATCCGAGCGCGCTCACGTCAGCCAGGGAGAGCAGGTGCGGGCCGGTTGGGTGCTCCGCATCAGTGCCCATCCCGTCCGGCACCACCTGCTCCTCGGCCCACGGGCCGAGCGGAATTACGAACAGCGCCAGCGTGAAGACGGCCTCTCGCGTGGCCGATGCGAAGGGGACTGGCGCCGCGCGACCCCGCAACGCAGTTTTATCAATGGAGCCGCGGTCCCATATTCGGTAGCGGCGCGCGCAGCTCCGCCAATCGCACGGCGCGCTGCCCCCCCGAGGTTGACGTCACCTCCCGACGCCGCCTACCGCCCGCGCCGCCCCCCCGGGTTAGCCCGCCGCCCGTCGCGGACGTTACCAAAGCCTCCGTGTTCCTCTTGCTGCCTATGACTTGACACGCATGCCTTCAGGCTGTACCTATGTAGCGTACTTACTAGCGAACTTCTATCGATTTCAGCTATGAAAATAATTTCTAATAATCACTTTCCATAGAATGGTCATTTTAGGTACCTATTAAAGACCAATTTATTAAGAGTTTAAACGCCATGGGGGACACATGGGGCCTTATTACTTATAAAAACATGTCACACTTAATCACTGATTAAATTATACCTGTCCTTGTTTTGCATACCAATAAATAGATATTACCTTAGATACTCTAAGGATATTACAATCGAGTTAAGTGATGTTTAAGTCATTTAACTTTGAATCGTTTACAAGCAAGGGGGATGACCTCACAAGGTATCTATTTTTCTAAGGTTGGTATGCAAGAAATACGAATGTGCGATGTTTTTTAAGATAGTACCTAATTCGGTTATAAAATATTAATATATTATATTGTATTTCGTGAAATTGAGAATTTTTTTTCTAAATAAGTATGTAAAAGTGTTTTAATAGCAAGTTTATATTTAATATAAACTAAATAAATAAAAAATAATTTTTGTGCAAGATTTTTAACAGAAATTTTTTAACAGAAATAATTTTTGGCTGCAAGAACTTCTTTCGCCCAACATACAGATTACGTTGGATGACAATACGTTTCGGATAGCGATATGCATACGCACCGCATCGTTGATATTTTTTGTAAGGAAGCTGTCGACAGCCCTGAATATCATGGTTTGTCTTAGTGCAGGAGTGTAAGACGAATTGCATGGAATGCCCACTTACATGACACTAAACCACTTGCTAAACCACTATCTCGTGCTCTTGGTACTGCCTTTTTTTTTCTATTTTTTAATTTATGTCTTGTTTCACCCAATTTTAAATGTGCACTTGATGGAGAGTCACAACCGTAGGTAGGTAAAAGCTTGGTTTAAAATAGTTGTTAAAAAAACTTATTTAGGTACCTACCTACTTAAGATTAATGTAGGCAACTGTAAAGACACCAATTATAAGCAGTGATAGCCCAGTGGTATGACCGTTGGCCTGCCAAGTCAAAGGACGTAGGCTCAAAACTCAAGCAAGCACCTCTGACTTTTCGAATTTATGTGCTTATTAGAAACTAATTACAACTAGCTAAAACGGTGAAGGAAAACATCGTGAGGAAACCATGCACAGCTGAAAGATTTTTCAACGGTGTGCTTAAACTCTGATATCAGGTTGTTCATCAACCATACAATGAAGAAGGAGAAGAATTAGTATATTTTATTTAAAAGATTCTGCAAATAATTATACAAATTTTTCATCATGGTTGCTCGTAAAAAGGGCTTTGCATAATAGACGATGGTCTATCATATAGCATAGCCCTTTTTACAAGCAACCACGATGAAAAATTTGAAATAAAGGTAAATCTAAAATACGTCCCTAGAGCGTAACCGTATACTGGATTTTTTAAAATCCATACCATAAAATATATAAGTTTAAGCAAAGAGTTTAATAATAAATTATTCAGAATTAAAATATGTATCATAGGTACCAAAATAAACATATTGCTGAAATGCGTACAATGTTTTTTCTCAGTTCTTTTTTGTATTGTGTCAAAATTCTTAGAAAAAAATGATACGCATGCGTTGTAGGCATCCGCGGTATAAACCGACCATTTTCTTTATTATTTACAAATATTGTGCGTTATTTTATTGTTTATTTACTCTCAAGTATGATGTAAAACATTGTACTATGTCACATGGGCGGTACGACCATTATTAACTTCGGGCCATTAAAGCCCTCTAGAATAAGTGAGGCTACCCCCTTAACACAATGAGCAATAATGCGTAGAGCAAGGAGCTACAATATAATTATTTTTACGACTTATTTATTTTTACAATACATTCACCTAACTAATAAAATTGGTGGACTTTTTTTTAGAGGGTTTAGAACATACATTTTAAATTATCTATGTAAATAAAGTTTTTGTACTAAGAATAAAGTTTATTTAATATACATATATAATTATTATTAAAATTGTTTCTGGGCCGTTTTAATTAGAGTTTATTATACAGCGTGTAACAGAAGTCTGAAATAATACTTAAGGGCATGAATGTATATCATGAGAAGAACCACCTGTGAAAATATTAAATACAAAGGAGCAGTATTTTTTCATACAAAATAATTCTTTTGATTTCATTGCCTTCATTATTTACAGATTGCATAACCCTATGATACCCTACGCGTACCTAGAGCTTACTTAAAGAATTTATTAAAGATGAATAACTGGGTTCGTGTTTATTCACCTTTCACCTGATTTCTAGGGCTGTATTTTTAAGATTTTGGTACAAACTTTGACTGTGGTTTACTCAAGTATGTTTAGGAGTTCGGTTCCAAAACCTATGCTTAAAGATTGTTTATAAGGTACGTCATACGCCCTTGTTGTAAGTATTATTTCGGACTTCTGTTGTATATATTTTTGGTATGATGTTGATTTTTTTGATGAGTAACATTAATTTAATGTTTCGGTACTCTACCTACATGTAGAGTTGATGATAAATAAATAAATAGTTTAGCAAGAACTAATGACATCTGCACATAAATCTAAAAATATTTTAAATAAATTTAAAGAAGTCATTAATTTGCAATATATGATATGATAATAAACATAATATGATAATATTTGGTCTAATATAATATTTAACAAATTTATGCATTCTCATATAAAAATTAAATTAAATTTCGTATATATTTATTTTTATTAGTTCTCAGGGTTTGTTTATTGGTCTCAATTAAAATATTTGATAGATCCTTGTTCTGTCCATACATAACTTTAGATAGTTTCTTTTGATTTTATTGTCATAAAGAGTTTTTTTTTTAAGTGTAGCACTAGTTATAGTTCATAAAGAGTTGCATGCAAATCAAAATCAATTGCCAGTTGCCACAAATAACAAAACCAACCTTAAAAGAACTGCAAAGCTCTCAAACGTTACAGAACTTTGCAGTTCTTTTCCTTAGATAATGAAATTTTTTATTTGTGTTTGAGTCGGCCCCTGGAAATTTTTTATTTGTTTGTCAATGGACCCGGTTGGTGGTGCTGCGATCAGGATAAATAGAACCACGGATGAGAAGCCGCAAGAAGAGAGGTCTAGTAATAAATAAAATAAAAATATTATTGTCTTATACAGCGCGTAACAGAATTCCGAAATAATACTTATTGCCATGTATGTTTATCATGAAGAGAATCGCTTGTGAAAATATTGAATACAAAGAAGCATTTTTTGTTCACAGAAAAATAATTCTTTTGATTTCATTTCCTTCATTATTACCAGATTGCATTAACCTACGCGTGCCTAGTGCTTATATAAAGAATTTATTAAAGGTGTATAACCGGGTTCGTGTTTATTCACCTTTCTGATGTCTAGGGCTGTATTTGAATGTTTTAGTGAAAATTTTACTGTGGTTTGCTCAAGTATTTTGAGTTCTGTACCAAAACCTATCGTTAAAGATTATTTATAGGGTACCTCATACGCTTTTAATATATTATTTCGGACTTCAGCTACACGCTGTATATCTGCAGTATAATGTTTCAATAAGTATCATATCATAACATAATAATTGTCTTGTATAAACGTGTGGTTAACAGTAATTACAAGTTGTTTGGTGTAGGTTTATACAGTGGGCGGACACTGGACTGACCAACTCAAGATCAAGGAAATACAATATTATATAAATCAATAGATAAAAATATTGGTTAACATTTTTTATGATCGATTGATAGAATCAGCCCTAATTCGTAAGTAGGTTAGGTATCATTAAAAAACGACATTAAAACCGATAGTAATGACCATCTTTTGAGTGTCAAGGTGAAAAATTTACATAATGAAATTCGAGACTTAGGAATTAAGTGTATCGACTAGGTACTATTAGGGAAAGAGTTTTTTATACTGTGGTACTATCAAATAGGGTGGTGAACATTAAAAAAAGTCTAGTAAGGGTATGGCAGGTGTCGTGGTGGCTCATTGGTTACGGACTCGCTTTGCAAGCTCGTGGGTGTGGATTTAAACCTGGCATGTACAATGTGACTTTTTCAATCTCATATATACTTACTTAAATAATCTAAGACACCACTGACTAATAGTGAAGGAAAACATTCTGAGAAAACCTAGACTTAATAGTCTGAAATCACCAACAGGCCGTGAGCTAGCGCGGTGATTAATGCTCTATCCTTTTCTACATGAGTAGAGGCTTTTGCCCTGCAGTGGGATAGTTACAGGCTGCTTTATAATCAAGAAACATTACCTGGAAGTAAAATATGTATATTATATCGTCGATTCTATTTCTAACGAATTCGTAAAGCGTGAAAATGTGTTTTCACAAATATCAGAAAGTATTTGTGTGAGGCAGGTAGCATTTAAAGATAGGTAGTCATCTCCAGCCACCTAATTAGTTTTGACGTTTGCATATTTTCATTATTATTCAGGAAAACTCTCAAGATTTTTTCTTAGAATAACAAATACCGATCTACACCTAGTAGTAGAGTGAGTACGTACAGATATTTCATCACTACATTATTTTTACTTGTTATTTTCGGGCCTGAAATAAATGAAAAGTAGGTACTTACCTATTGTTTATTTTATTGTTTTTGATTTTTTTTCAGAAGAAACTCATAATTATTGTCATAAGTATTTAGCACCATTTTTTTTTGTCTATAATGTTTTTTTTTATAAAAAGAAAGAAAACGATTATTAGCAGGTTTTGAACTTTGACCTACTTACTGATTAAAGACCAGAGTGGCTTAATAAAAATGTTACTTACAATATATTTCTCTTTCTTAAAAGTAGTTGTTTAAATATTTATCCGGAAGATCCATGAGGGTCCCAGAAAAGGTCATGTTTTCAAATAATGTTCCATGAAAATATTTTCTCATCACTGTAGGTATAGCTTTCGCAAATCAAGATACTACTATAAAATGATCGTATTTTTTTGGTAGCGACACACTTTTCAAATGTAATAATGTCAAGAATGCGAGGGCAAGCTACTGCGGCGTGCGGTGGCAGGACAATGGCCGCAGCTGTGTGCGTGGTGTCGGCAGAGTGTCCGAGACACGCCGACGCCCGATTGGGCCCACATGCAGTCGTTCACGCTAACCCAATTATCGCGTAACGGAGACGATAAAGAAAAATAACAAACCCACGATTTCACCGACATCTAATTATAGAGCGCTATTTGTGGGTGCGCGGGCGCAAGCGGCATAGCGTGGCCGCGATGTCAGGGCTATTCCTGGCTGTCAGCTGACGCTCCTGCGCCGTCGTCGTGCCGCGATCGCTCGTAAACACCACGCAACCGATTGACGTAAAATGCGAACAATCGAGTTTTCAGCAGGTGAATCACGGGATGAAAACGTCCCTGCGGGAATCGTTCTATAATTGACTTGACTGCTTTTGGTTTGGACTTCGGAGGCGGGGTTCTATTTCGGACCGTTACTTCAATAGCGCTGTCTATTTCTATCTCGCTACTATTTGTTTCTTCTAGATTATTATTCACGCTTTCGTGTTAGAGTGAAGAATCAGTCATATGACTGGTTAGTTTATGGTGCTCCGTGTTTTGTTCTTTATTTATGGATTCGTCGAAGTAGACAACGTGTTTACTTCATGTTATAGGTTTATATTTGTGATAGTTGGAGAACTAGTCGCTAAAGAACTCGGGCTTTATTAGCACGAAAGCGTTGGATTTATTTATGCTGTTTCCATTTTGCTTTATGACACAGACAATCTTTCTCTGTCCTATTTACCAACTGAGTTTTTTTGTGGTGAAGGTCTGTTATTGTAAAGTCATTTAAAATGTCATAACATGTCGTAGTGAGTATCGTAGTTGGATTTGTTTCTGCCGTGGGATTCTCTGTAATTATGTACGAACAATCAAGTGGCGGCTTCTTATAGCTGCCGTTAGTTGACCAGTGGGTGGACAGACAGTAGACTGCTCATATCCACGTGTTAATGTGTCATGTGTCAATTTATGTTTGTGTTTTTATGTCAGTTAGTGAGAAAGTGGTTTTTAAATGACTGTGAGTACTTACAAGATGTGCAGACAATAGGCCGCGGGAAGTGGGTTCATAATTTATTGAACCTGCTAAAGATACGGGAACTCTATTATAATTTGAAAATTTAGTCCCGTCTCATCCTTAGTGTGTAATAAAAATGATTTGTGAATAAATTCTATGTAGCTTTATTACATTTAATCAAAATTCTTTTAATAGTATCATTATTATACACTACATAGCGCCTCCTGCAGAAGAGATTCCTAATATTGGTATAACTTTACTGTAATACGGACAGCCGCCTACTGATGTCTCGTAGCTCTAACGCCCTCGTAAACGTATCATTGTCACAGTGACATCGAGTAAACACTTGTGTTATGAGTCGTAGTACTAGAAAGTGGTTCGACAATGAGCACGACCTACTGCTGCTGTTTGGCGAGCATGTGTGAACGCAGGCTAGTAATACGCGCTTGTGTTGCAAATGCAATTCTGGGTGACGATGCCACGCCGCCGGCGACTATTAATATAAACTGCTATGTAACAGTCTATAATCTATATTATTATGTTTCATTAGTTTTATTGATGAATCACGATGAGCTGATGTAACTAAGGAAGATGCCAACATGTTCTGCTCTTTGAATGTATATTTAGAGTCCTGTTACTGGTCGAAATGATTTTTTTTATGGGATCGCTTCATTGTATTAATATTATTAAAATATGTGTACCTAAAGTGAGAATCATTTAAATTCAACTTACAACGCGAACGCTCAGTCATTAGTCTTACACCCAGCCTTTTGTCAGGTCATTGGTCCATTTTGCTGGGGTGCTCGTTGATAAACTCTGATGTTTCTATATAGGTAAAAGCTTATTATAGTGTACAAACTTACGCTATATAAATAAACTTTATTTTATATTTGTTGCATAATTCCATAGTCTGATATAATGCGGTAACTACATTTATGACTTGAGTATGTAGATCCGAAGAACCAACATAGGTTAGCACCTTCCACCCGTTGACCGATAACGCGTGTTAAAATAGCGTGCAATGACGCGAAAGTAATGTTGGCGCCCGTCACGTCGAGATGAGCTGGTTACCGCGTCACGTCGCGTCGCTCTCATGCTTATAATTACGCTTCATCGATCAACACTCGAGAACTCTAATCTCGAGCAGATTTATCACTGGCTTGCTGACGTACGTACACGGACACCCTAAACAGCCAACTGTTTATCGCAACACATTTATAGAACTGTGTAATCGTTGCCTGAACGTAATTTGTACGTATTTACGTAGTCACCACATACGCGATGTTTTATAACTGTCCTGATGTAACGTGGGTGATGTATCAATATTATTAGATTGTTATCGTCACGAAACGAATATGTTCTTAGAGAATTCCATACAAAAAGCATTTTGAAATAATAAGCGTATTAGTTTAGAGATTTCGCAAAACTTAAAAAAAGTCGGTTATTGATAGTATTACATTTACAGCGCTTTTTGTTGTGTTTGTAGCGCGTACATTCTATACTATTATTACACTCCTTCAGTTTTTTTTCTTTGTAGTTGTTTTTTCTTCACGAAATGGTTATTTATTTATTTAGTAAAATGTAGAATAATGTCTTCAGCCGTAAATGCCCTTACTATGCGAGGGCATGTAGAGCCCTTCATTGATAAATCAAGTAAAACATAACTAAAACCTAAATCGTGCTCTCCTTTCATATCGTGAATGTAAAGGAAATTCCGAAAATTTATGAATACAGTAGTAAGAAGCAAGAGAGTTGGGGAGTTGTGGTGGCGTTGACGTCACGGCACCCTTCCACCGCGCGCCACCCTGTGTAGCGGGAATTATCCGCGTGACGCACGACACTTATGCCATACTTTTATTTTGCGATAAACAACTTGAGTGTAGATCAGCTATCAGACCTAAACCAAACATCACGCATGTCATTCTTGTTATTTCGTACGTTGAACGTCATGCCATCATGTTGACATAATTAGGATATTTTTTATCGCAGAAAATTGCTTTTACCATGCTGTAAATGCGTGATGCAATACCCCTTGTTACCATGTTATTATTAACCAATATTAAATAATAAAAAGAATTTCCTTAATAAATAGTAGATAAATAAAATACAGCCTACGTCCAGAACAGATTTATGCTATTGTTCACTGTTTGGTTTGTTAGATTTTCAAATTAATTCGGGCTATCTAAAACTTAACCCATAAATGTATTCAGGTTTTAAGGAAACCTCTTAATTTTATAATATAATATTGATAATTGTATCGTCAAAGTTGGTAATTATTGTTTTATATCATAATGGGGTGTTGTGCCAGTAAACTGACGACTCAAAGGAGTACAACAGATTTACGTCGCTTTACGGCGTAGCGCCGGTCTACGGGTCTACGCTCCGTAGCCGCGTAACTGCCAGTCGTAGCTGGTTGTTCATCATCACGGTTACAATACGACGATGATGGCGATATTGGTAATAGGTTGCTAGCTGTAACATAAATTATTGTATCCCATATTATGAAAGCAGGTAAAGCCGTTGGTCCTGCGCCTCTCTTCGGTTGAATAGGATTGTCGTCCCATCGGACTATGAAAGTGCATTTGCGTTTACGCACACACTTGTACACTATAATATTTCCTGCATAGATGGCTTATCTCTGTTGAGACTGACCGCTGCACTGTGACCGAAATTCGGATAGGAGGACATTATATATATTTTCTATCTGCCTATATTGTCAATATATTGTATGAATAGGTATAGTATTTTACCACACAGAACTATGTTCCGACAAGCAGTGCGTGTTGATGATGGCGTTTTTGTGGAAACAGATAATTGGGAGGGTTTTGTGTATCCTGAAATGGAGACGCACTAAATTAATATGCATTTTATTGCATGGACATCAAACCAGATGACCAGACAGACAGAAAATACATAAATCTCTTGAAATACATAATGTCAGTCTGTGGTGTAACATTCACAACGTCTGCCGTCATTCATTGCACAAGTGGCAAAAATTAGCGGAAGGCTGCATGCATAGCCGGCGCGTGCCGACCGGGCCGAATCGACCACCTGTTGATCGATCGCTAACACTGCCCTTGTGCGGTAACCTTAGCCGGGGCCGCGCAGCGCTGCCGCTCGCGATCGATATCAATGACGTACGGCCTCATTCATAAATAGGGAGGCACTCACCCCACTTTATTCTCTTGCCACCTTCCCCACACTACAAATTCCTGGAAAATAGTGGTATGGTATCTTCATGAATGGCGCGCACACACATAAATCTGTAATTTGTGTTTGATATCATGATATTTAAACAGAGAAAATGTCGCCTGCTTTGTATAAAGATGACAATAACGGCGCCTTTCAGATAGTTATTATAGCGATAAGGTAAATATTGTGTTTGATGCAGTATTGCGGCGTAAATAATACTTGAGAGCTGGTTTGATTGCTTGAAGAGACGTTTTGTCGTGCAGTTTGTATGCTATCGACATAATATGTGTGAGATAGTGGGCTATGTCGTTGCATGAACAGTGCGCGGCGTGGGCGCGCGGGTGCGATTTGACACGCGTGCACGACACTTGCATTCGCAATCAGTGCACTTGCACACATCAATCTGTGGAGACACCTTCTCTTATTGTTTTGTGAATTCCATATGAATTCAGTTCCTTCTACTTAACCAATATCTTCAGTAATGCCGGCTGATCAAGTAGAACATATTATTAGATATTTGTGTCCGACTGAAGATCGAATTCTGGCCGAAGGCTTTTCTTGAAGAAATTAAGTTTATAGTAAATAAAATGATGTCTTTTTTTTTCAAAGTTTACTGTTGACTGTATATTAATAACTTAACGAGACTATTATTATAACACTTGGAAGTAATGTCAATTATAATATTTATTTATTTAAGTAATTGCTAGAATTCGGCTAATAACCGGCTTTGGATTTGGCCCATTTTTGCCGAAGCCAAAGATTTGGTCAGACACTATTAGATCTTATATTATGTATCTATTCTACTTTGTATATCGCACGTAGCTCACCGAAGCTACAGGTAACACGTGGAGGAGTAGGTAACTTCTTCATCGTATGGTTGTTAAACAACCTGGTGACATTAAACCTGACATGGCTTTACACACGCTTGAAAATTTTTTCAGATGTGTTGGTTTCCTCACGATGTTTTCCTGTGATATATATAGCGATACATAATTAGTTTCTAAGCACATAGATTCGAAAAGTCAGAGGCCTGGGTTTCGAACCTACGACCATTGGCTTGGCAGTCCAACGGTCATACCACTAGGTACCTGAATGAACGATTTGGTTCTGAAGTATATGAATTTGTTTATAATAATTAAGAGTAATTTATTTTTTATACACACGTGAGTTGCGGACTTGCGACTCACTTGTTTTCGATGTGCGTCTTCGGCTGTATTGTAATCAGCTGTGTGCACGCGTCTTTTATTTACGGCGGATTACGCGCGCAATCAACTCAAGCGCACAGAAAGAATACAGTCCCGACCAAACTGACTGTCCCTGTCTCCTGACATAAAGTACAATGTATCATTTACAACTTTTTGTTTTTGTTTTCATGCGCTTCCTTTTAATAAAATAAGTAGTGAGATGTGACATATTTTCAATTTCTTCCTAGTAAGGCTTGTATAAGAAGAATACCTTAGCTACATGCTATCAAGTGCTATCAAGATGATCAAAAGATCCTCTTGAAGATAATATAGGTACGAGTACTTAATACTCTTTCACGTAGTAACTGAGATAGTTTATAGGCCGGAGAGATACATTTATATAGGCTACTTTTATCCTAGAAATTATATGTATAACCTCGGTGCGAAATCGTGGGTAAAACTTAGTTATACTTATATAAGTATTAGCATTTGGAATGCAAATAAAGAATGTTGTTAATCTTAATACTCAGTTCTGCATTTTTTTATTTTCCAAAAGTTTATAAATTAGTCTAAAAAGTTTTTTGTACAAGTTTCTTGTTGAAGACAAGAATCAAAACATGTAAGTACTTTTTTTTCGCAATGAAATACGTGTACTATAACGTTTCGTATCTCAGGTTTACCGCTGTAGTGAGTGGCGGCCTTCCTCGTGGCCGTGGCAGTGGTTTGCATCGATTTCCCTCTTGTGAAGAGCAGCGTCCGACCATGGCTGGGGACAGCACAGTACTAACTGCGATCGATTCGACGTCCTTGAACCTGCTTCATTGTACCGCGCATGTGCCGCTAAATGTCGGACGTCATCTCGTGGCCATGGCCACGAAACACGTGCCCTGCCACCACAACCCCTACCTCTCTTACACACCCTGCCCATTCATCCTGACTCTTGCGGTGATGCCTCACAGCTGGCGGCTCGCCTTATTCATCTTCAACTCTGCCATTTCTTATTGATTCTGACCTTTTTAAGACAACCTGTTGAGTAAAGTTTATTAAGGAGATAAAGCAGATGTTTATAAGCCTACTACATTGTGTCAGCCCGCTATAGGGAAGACCTTTGATATTTGTAGTAAAGGTGTAGGAGAACGCTTCATTGTTGTTTCTGGAATGTTTTAATAAGTTGACGTTTTAAGAGTAAACAATATTATTATGTGTGTTAAAAGCATGGATATCAGTCGTGTATGGGTCGGCGTTGCAAAGCGACATTGAGAACAAGTCCGCGACCACGCAGGGCTAAGTATGAATGAAGTAGCCGTGGGCGGCACGCGTCGAGCGTGGCCCATTCATTCATTAACTTGGAGGCCATTCCTTATGAATAATACCATAACAAAAACTGTCAATAGTATTAACTTTGTTATGTTGTGTTGCAACATTGTTTGCGTCATCTGTCCGTTCATTGCTGTATTTGTAGGTTTTTTTATAATCGATAGTTTTGGTATCAATCTAGCCTGAACCTATTTAGCTATGTTTTAAATTCATTGATCTCCCAAAAATATTTGTGTAGAGGCTCGTTGTTATCGCGGTGGTTCTCATATCATGATCACTAAGTTGTACTCACTTGTAACAGCGCTTGGCATAGTGAATCTGTAGATGGGATGGCTTGAAATTATATTATTATTTGTCCTTCTGACCAAATTTCGATCATAGCGGCCAATCACAATGCAAACTCAAATCCAAACGCACATCTCAATCAACGCCGATGTAGAAAACATTTAGTGTTCATGCATACAAAGATGCACTCTCTATTCCTGTCACTCTCATAGTCCGATGAAATGGCAATCCGATAGGTACGACCGGAAAATGATCACGGTTTTGCGAGCCCATTGAATATACCTATTTAGGTCAACTGATTTTACCTATCGTTTTGGCCTTTAAGAAGAAGTTCATCAAGTAGGGAAAACATGGACTAGTAAAGTTTAAATAGAACTGAATGAAAGGAAATGGAGGAGGCCCTTGTCATAGTTGGGATACGGAATAGATTGTCGATATCGACTCATCGAGTCAATAATATGTAAAATGTTAATTGTTGGTCTGAATAAAGGTTTTTATTATTATTTATTATTTTGTGTCACTTTGATTGGATTTCATGACATTTCTTTCTTTAAAAGAAGTCCGGTCTTTTGGAAGGCCTGCTCAGGTACAACACGCAGAGGCCTCCTTGGTAACTTGAATCTAAAATAGGATGGTGATGGTGATCACTAGGAACTCTCCACGATTGCATTATAGGAATGCAGTCCTGGATATTCGCCGCGGCGAATGCATGACTATTGCAAAAGAATGATAAAAATCACTGGTTACAGGGAGTCTGTTTAAAAAATATAAAGGACGTCGCGGTCTTGTCGGTATATTAGGTTTGATTCATGAATTTTTGTTACTTGATCACTCTCGAAGCATACAAATTCACACATTTCTTCGATTTTCTAATGGAAATAAATAATATTAAGGTTTTTTTGTTTCGTTATGGTTCGCATTAAATAAGTCAGCGGTCCGGATACGGACCGTGGTCCGCCATTAGGTGACCCATGGTTTAAACGGGTCACCTCATGGTATTAAACGGACTAGTTAACTTCTATTATTTTCCGGAAGAAAACGGTACAGTTTCAATATGAAAATTGAAATAAGTTGGCAGGTGTTAAGTTTATTATTATTACATTCTAAAAAGCAAAAGTGATGTAGTTTAAGGTAGAAGTAGTATCTATGCGACTTAAGAACAAGGTTTTGTTCAGTAAAAGGAGTTAAGGCGTAGGAGTCAAGGTAAGGTCTGCAAGTTTGAAACTGGCGCGGATTAGAAGCATTGTTCCCGCCAACACACTATTACACTGAGCTATTGCCGTCGGCGGCTGAGGAACATCTTTGAGACTTTGACTCATTTCGAAGCATATATTTTTTTAACCGACATAGCGGTATTTTGAACAATAATGACTTGGTTTTGGCAATGCTTCCGCACGTATATTTATAGCTTGTTAAATATCTTAGTTCGTTCTTTGTCCAGTGATATGTGGCATATGTGGCATATGTGGCAATATCTTTGACTGGCAAGTCAGAGGTCTAAGGATCGAGCGTAATACTCGAGTAGATAATACGCGAGTTATTTTCTAAATGTCCACCGTGCATTTTATAAATCAATAATCCCTTGCTAAGTGCACCTGAGAGCGTGTAACCCCGTCGTTTCGAGTTTGGTCTTTCTCGGGTAGTGTCGTATTGCATTCCCTTTGTACGAAGTCGTCTTGTACTTGTCATTAGGCATTGTTATCGAAAGTCGGTCTGGAGAATATTTTTATATCAAAGTTAGTTTAAGGTCAATATTTTGGAAAGCTTCTTAGATGTCAGATGTAGTGATGTTCGTGTTTATCTCATATTTTGTAGAACAGTAATTTTGAGTCAGTCTGCTTTAGGTATCTGTTGTACGTCTATATTAGGTAGGTACTTGATGCAAGTTTATGATGTAGTCTTGACCATTTTCAGATCAAAAATCTCTGCTTCAATTTATCCACTCAGTAGTGCCGATCTTGAATACGACCAAGCTATGCTCAACTGAAGCTATTATTATCAATATTGATCATATCTATAATAATCTTTTTATCAAATCGCCATTCAAAATTCATTAAAACTTTATAAATGTGACTCTTGTGAGAATAAAGGCCTTAGAATACTCGTATAGTTACTTAGTCTTGATATGAAGTATGTTGAAAGCTAGGTATATTACGGAAGACATCTTTTATGCACTAGTACTAGCTTGAAACTAATTTATGTGAAGTATAAAAGCTTGAGTTGAGATGTCAGGCTTATAAAACAGTAATATATCATAAGATAGAAAGTTTTAAGTGATCGTAAACTTTATTTTAAGAGGTTTTTCTTCGTTAATAGTTTTTTTAATACTTTCAGGATTGAAAATGAGTAATAACAGCCTAGGTATAAACATTGATTGATATACAAAACAATGTAATTGGGACTTGCTGTTTTATTTAGATCTACTAGCTCCGTTAATTATAATTCATTCAATCAAACCACAGGACTATAGCCCTATTGGTATTACACTACCGGAATAGGCTATGATACTGAATAGCGACCTGGGTCTGTAGTCAGTAGAAGGTTTGCAGTATGGCCTATAACATCCGGTACCTACATGCATCCACGCACTTCTCTTTTGATATGGTCTGTTTCTCTTCTACGAGAACAGCCAAGAAATATAACTAGAGCAGAAGAAGAAGGGCGTTGAGTCATATTGACCGCTAAGCTGAGGTAGTCAGAGTTAGAATGTTTGTCAGATTAGAGATTACAAACTGACATGATCTTAGAAATATTAAATAAGGTCATGATCTTAACTCAAATGTATCTCCGTGTCGTACATTCATTCCTATTCGCGGTTACAGCTTTTTACCTCATACTAGGAGACCAAAAGACAGTTGGCTTAACAAGTGAAAATAACCTGTAAGTTTTAGGAAAACCTTCATTGTTGCCTTTAAGCCGTAATTCTAATATTTTTAATAAAAGAGTGACTCTAGTTGCCAGTTCCTAGGGCAGCCTACCCTTCATGGAGAAGAATCTGGCAAGAAACTCCATGGTTGCTCTTTTAAATATAGTGGCTTACAATATTTTAGTTTACATTGTTCTGAGGTCTTATGTGAGAACAATGTCAGTCGACTAAACACAAGTACACCTTAAATATATATTTATGCTTTTGATAAAATTACCGCAGCAGCTATGAGCTGACCAGTCCATGCATCAGCCATCGCCTAACTCAACCATATTGTAGGGAATCAAACGACCCGACACACAACGCCACCGCTATCAGAACATTTCTGTGAGCATGACAAAGCCGTACAGCAATCATCACGTTAATAAAAACTAAGTTGGAAGGACTACATGGTGCTCACATAATTACAAACATACTTAATTATACATAGTAAGCAATACAAATACATGTCGGAGTATTCAAAAATATTAAGTATTCTATAATAAGTATTCAATATGATGTCAAAGCACAATAAAAATTGATTTTGAATATTAGTAAAGTTCAATCAGCGCTAGTGGGTCGCAGTGTGCAGGAGGGAGTAGTATGCCACACATCTTTATCTTCAATGTAATCCAACTTATAGTAAGCTTTTGATGATGATGGTCTACATGAATAAAAATATTTTGATTTTGATTGAAGCCCATTACAAGCCAATATTGCGTAATTTGATTCTATTTAATGTTTTTTTAAATGCTCTTTTAGATTCAATGTACAAATATGTCTATTTCTGAAGGTTTTTATGGAAAGGAATACTATGAAAAAAATGTCATGAGTGGTTTCGTAAGCAGTACCTCCTACTCGTACCTATACTCTTCCGCATAAATACATGTAAACAAATTTACAATACCTACTACCAGAACTGTTTTATTCTGAACCGTCATTACTCACAGAATTGTGACGAAAGATTGTTTGTGCTAATGTAAATTTTATTAATGGTGAGCTATATCAGGCAAAGCAATTAAAACGGAACACAAGTCAGTTATAGTGACCAGTCTTGACCTGACTCGGTGCTCGCTTTTGGAATTGTAATTAAGAACCAAGTTGCAAATGTGAATACGGACTTATCCAATTGTTACAACCTAAATTATATTGCACGTTTCATGAATATTCGCTGTTTTGTTGGTACATAAGGAATGCTTAAAGTATCATAAAAAGTTAATAAACTAATTTATTATTATTCTACAATGTCCAAAATGCATGTATTACTTAAATATTATATAATAAACAATAGTCTTGGTACACTTTCAGAAATCTGCCAAAACTAACTTTACCGAAAATTTTGTGTCTTTACATGGGTAAATTATTAGATTTATTAGAGCTGCATTACACTGTGAGATTCCTACAGCCGAATGTATCTTATACAAATACTTATTTAAAATCCCTACCACAATGCACAAGGTTTGTGGTATTTGTTTGTTTTGTACATGACGTTTTCATAATCAGTTAATATTTCTATCAGTTACAGCTCATTTAATCATGACAGCGTTAGTTAATATTAAGTGGAGGTTGCGCTGTGCGCACGCGTGCCGGCTGGGCGGTGCGCGGTTGCGAGTTGCGGCCGAGGCAGACGTGTGCGCAGACTCTCGCACCGGGACGCTAATTAGATAAACGAGCCGTGTGGCGGGGTCCCGACCGCAATTACGAGTTGCGCTGCAACCCGTAAATAATCAACGATATAGGACGCCACTTGCGTCTGACTCACTAATGTCGGTCACCAAGTACAATTACTTATCGTACTAGTCCTGTTAGTTAAAAAATATATTATTAGAAGGCATATTTTAAGAACTGCGTCCTATTCCCATTGAAAGACCACAAAGAGAACACGAAAGACGTTAAGTTTTTTTTATTAATTCTTGCAGTCTTTATTCTTCTTTATTCTTTATTGTACACAAAACATACAGACAATATTAGACAAAAATACATGTAAGTATAAAGGCGAGCTTAACTCAAAGCTGAGTTTTCTACCAAACCTTTGAGTGATAGCATGAAAAAAATTTTATCATAGTAAAAGTCAAAGTGTAATATTTAATAATCTCTTGCGTCTACTGTATGTTTCACTAATGAGCGAAGGAATTCATTGTTTTGTTGTCTTTATAGATAACATAAATAAAGCATTTTTAGCGATGAATGAATTCTAGTAAAGCTATTTAAGAATAAATAGAATTTTACATTACCTAAGTTTCAAATCTGCATTAAATTAAGTACCATTTTGTACCCACTTGCGACAAATTAGGTGAAACTCAAAGAAGATAGACGATATAAAAGTAGATTATCTTTTACAAATAGAGTTCAGCATTTAAGCTTCATTCTTGTTATTCATGATCGCTGTTTTGTAATACGCGGAAGTCTGCAAAAGCATTCTTCGTTCTTAATGAGTTTTAAGACTGATGACATGTCATTTCGCGGAAGCAAACAGCACTTCGCGTTACAATAATTTACTCATGACAAGGTCACTATATTTAAGAGTAGTACTGGTGTTGCATTCTGTCAGTACATTTGTCCAGTAATCATCTTAACGGTCAGGGTCTTGCTCTTGTCCATTAATTAGAGTATCCGCATTTTTTTCTGTTAAGTCGTTTATTAAATTAGTCTTCCTTAGGGAAGTAAGACGATGAGTCAAGACCGAGGGCACACATGACAGGATTGGGTACGTAACTTCAAACGATATATTAACATGATGACTTGGTTTTTTCAACAGTAATCAGCAAATCCTTTCCGTGATTTGTCATGATTTTGTGTATTCTACTGGGATTGGGTTCTTACAATAAATAAGAACATTATTAATCTGTGTTGATGAATGTTTCCAGTTTTTGGAACATTCTAATTATTATGTTATCTATATGTAGTTTTTAAGATGTCATTTATTAAAAAGAAAATTTTAACAACACGTTTGGTATGATAATTATTTATTTAATTATACCTACATATAATATAGACCCCTATAAATAAGATAAAAAAGAAAAACTCTAATCTAATCTAAATAATCGAATAAAAGACCGCTGTTGTACTCAACGTTCCTAACATGCTGACTGCATTGCCTTGCCTTGCTGGATAGCTATACTTAGCCTTTGGGCTAGATACAGATAGTATTTTGATAACTACATGCCCCGACCAGACGCCTAGATAAGTTTAAGAAAGAGATAGGTTAGATTTTAAAAATATTATTCTAATCGTACTCCTAATTACGGGTACTTAGGTACATATAATCATAGTGTTTCGTTATCAAGAAATTGCATACCTAGTATTTAAAAGACGTATGTTACGACTTTAGTATGTTTTAACCTAAGTAGCTTATAGATAATTAACACACATAATACTTCTAGTAAGTTAATGTTTTAAAATAAACACGACTCGTTTATGAAAAAGTTTAAGAATTAAATATTGTTGAAAACATCTCCACTGCTCTTGAAGAGTGTGTCGCGTGCAACTGTTTTAGTTTAGAAAAATAGGGCGATTGCACAAAACTTAAAACTAGTCAAACATTGGCACACTTCCAATTTTACAACACCGATACTATTAAACTGTCGTCCTCTAGTTTCTTAAAAAAATTTAGAAAAACACAAAACTAAATTATTTTCTAATAACATTTGTAACAAAAGAGAGTATATCTGCGAGTTCATTATAAAGTCCAGATTGAATCTCAGTTCAATTCAAAACTTCAGTTATTATGTTTTTAAAGAGGATTTTGTTAATGTATCTTCAACACGTGTTCAACTTGTTTTAAAGTAGGGCCGAGTTAATTCAAATGTTTTATGGTTTATAATTAGATATATTTTCAGCCTAAGGTAAAGTACCTATATAGGTACTAAATTTTGGTTTTCTTACGTACCTAATAACGTTTACATTTAAGATGGAACAAGTCTAATCTGTAGCCACAAGCTTATGTATAAGATATATTTTCTTTTATACAAAAAATACAGGCTAGTTTAGTTTATTACGACACGTAACCGGGACGCAATTCTCGCGCTCACAGGAATTTCATACAAGATTAAAATCAAGTTGACGGTGAATATATGTTGTTATTCGTCTAGAGACATTCTGCAAATATTGTATGAATTCAACATTTTACACTATTCAAATACCAAGCCGCGCCAATATTGCCAATGTCGCACTGTAAGAATTTTTTTATTGAATTTCACAACTATTCAGGAATTACAACCTGAAGCACCGCCAAGTTGTCTGCCTGATAAAAACTCTCAAATTTCGATAAATGTATGTAAAAATTAAAATCAAGAGAAGCAAAATATTTCAGTTGTATGGTTGCCAACTCAATTATTTTTGATAAAGAATATAATACTTTTGTCGTTTATGGCAGCTGTATATATTATGTACTCATAATATGCTATGTTACTATGTAAATTGTAATATAATTTAATAACGAATTTTTTTTATTACCTATACAATTTTTTTTTCATTCCGTTGTAGAATATACCGCCAGCTGGATTTATATGACTGACTTAGAACAGAAATAGGTACTGCCATTGTCAACTTCCGGTCTACGATAAGGCAGATTGCTAACCGACATGTACTCTTATACCTATTTTACATCGTTTGTGATTTCCAGAAGCTGTTTTGGCTATACGTGATGTGAATTTTATGTTTTGTGTACGACAAGTGTGTGAGTCAGTGCCTTACCCGACATTTTTTCAAATCATTAATCCTACTTACTCACGTTTAAAAGTACATGCTTTCGATTCAGAGGCAGATTGTCGACAAAAAAGGCAAATATCGTTTTATCGGAACCCTAATTACGACTACTAAAAACAATGTTTTATAGTCGCAGTCAATCGTTTGAATCGAAGTCAACTGAGTCAGCTGTAATCGATACAGTGTAATTGCGGAGCATGTATTGAGTGAGACAATGACGTTGGACGGTCGGACACAGATCGTATCGTATGCAACTACGCAGTTACACGAGTTTAAGTAATTGCGGGAACCGGCATTGTTAACCGGTCGACGCAAATTGGGCATTAGCGATAATTTATTGACTTTAAAATAAACTTGCATTGTCGTTGCGCTGTTTGAATATGTATCGTGTAGGCTTGGCGCACGGCGATGGGCCCTAATGATAGCAATTGTTCTCGATCATTGAGCACAGGTGCGTACGCACCGATACTAGGCTCTATTTTTCGAGGGAAACTTGCCCGAGACTTGTCGCTTTACAAGTGCAATCGAAGATTTACTCGTTAAACGTTGTATATCTTGTACAATTATCTATTCTGTGGTATAACTCAGATTGATACAGATTGAGAAAAGCTTTATGTCACCTATCCACTTTCTATCCATGGACGAGGTAGTACTTAATTAATAAATTGCATTAATTAATGGTGTTGCAAGAAAGCTGGTGTAACTGGCTAGTATTTTTCAGCCTTTTTAGTTAGTAGTAGGCATGGCTGCGAGGCCACCGTCTATTCTGTAGTTACGTTTTAGTTTTAAAATTATGTAGACGTCTTGTTATTAAAGGTAAAAAACGTCTTCTATTCCTTTGATAGAGATGCTTTTGACGCAAGTCAAGAAGAAAGTTTTAAATCTTCTTGATTCATATTATGATTGTCCTTTAAAATGAACAAATAAAATTTCAACTATAACTGGCTGCCAACTGGGTGACCCCTTGGCTTGGTAATTTTTGGATTCACCTAGAGGGTGAATCCAAAAATTACCAAGCCAAGGGATTCACCCTCTACCTTTATACCCAACAATAAATAGTGTCAGTCTGAAAGCGCACGTATGAAATTGGGCTAATCTAGACTTTTATTGACAGAAAAAAAATCTAGACAAATATTTATATTTATAAACAGTGTTGAACAATTTAAAAAAATTTTGTTATACGAAGTGGTCTATCATGTTAATACAAAAACAGTAATCATTGTAAGTAACAGGCAATGAAAATGAAATACAATCTAATAAAATATTGGGCTTTTATATTTTAACAGTGTAAGTCTCCAGTGCAAATAATTATGAAATTGGGTTAATTAAATTAATTCAAAGAGTAGTTCAAAAAATTCTCGATTAATTTTCTGTACTGATTCTGTGATTAGGTAGATGGCGATTTTGTACAAAATGCAAAAATGTTTTTTTTTTAATAAGAAACACTCGGCAGAGAATTAAATTTTTATGAAATTTTATAATATAAATTCTGTAAAATTTCGGCAACGTTCTTTTATGTCTTATCTTGTACTAGTCAACGTATAACATAGTGATTAAGCTCGTGGTGTCCGCATTGTCAGGATTTTCGGCGTCGCAAAGCAGATCATTTAGTAGCGCAGATGGAAGTTTACATTCGTCTAGTAAAGTTTAGATTGACAATTTATGTGCGGTGACGTGAGACGGCGCGGGTCGCTACAAAAGCACGTGCGTGCCCCTGTGGCACCGCGGGCGTCTCAAAGCGAGTGGCACTGGCTATCGCGCATCTCGGATCGTCCAAAGAGGTGTAATGCCCTCATGTGGGCACCTCTGACGAGCCGCCTGCTTCCGATGTGACGCGCGGAGCGTGGGATGCGCTTTTTCGACAGTGTCTACACGGATTACAAGGAGCACTTATGTCATGTGATAGCATCGTTAAAGGCGCCACGTATGGGTGGGTGCTTAACTTTCTTTCAACAGATATTTTATTGTTAGAATACCCTAAATACTCTGACAAGCAATCAATTAGGTCGAATACAAAAGCTTAATAGTCTCAATAATACAATAAAGCAACTAATCTGAAAAAATGCTAGCTTAATTAAAAAAACAATGAAATATGCACTTGCTTTACCGTAAACCGTACAAACCTCCACAGGATTTTTTTGGTTAATATTTTTTACTATCTTCTGGCTAGTACCAGTTACTTGGGCAGTTGAGTACGCCAGTTTAGAGTAGTGCCAATAACCAACCCGAGATCTTTGACAATAGGTACTCACTTTAGATCGAGATAACTCCACCATTGAAAAGTATTGGGGAAACATCAGCAATGTCTACTTTGGTCATGCTGAAAGAAGTACAATTATCGCCTGACATTTACTAAGGTTTACTGACATAACAAAACTATCAAATTATTTCTTAATAGCTTCCAAGTTATAATTTATTTATGCTGTAATTAAATCGGCCCTGGGGGATGCCAGTTTCCAGCTAGCGTTACGATAATAAGGCTTCACCGCTCCAAGATAGGAAGAAAGCTAATCCTATGCGCTTTTTAAAAGACCATTTGATAGAAAAAGATGGGAAGAAGGATCTCGTGACTGACAGTATCAAGGATAATGATTCAATAAATTGATACTAAGATTGCGACTTTAGTGTCATCTATTTCTGCCTTAATATAAATTGTCAGTCACAATAGTGCGGAAACTGAACTGAGCACGAGCCTGGGCCTGACTCCAGAACAAACGAAACGAAAGTCTGAGAATTCTTGGTGTACATAAGCGGGCATGAGCACCTTGGAAAGAAATGTTTGAATGGATAGAGTAACCAGGAAGAAAAGGATTAGGGATCTTCGGTAACCGATTATGTGCGTAGCGTACAAAGTCGGTTACCAAAGATCTTTTATAAGGGAATGTACTGGAGTCAGGAGAATAATTATCATTTGTTCATAATGGTGAAGAAAAACATCGCAAAAGTCACTTTATAGATGTTCTCGATGCTGCGCAAAGTCGTATCAGAGGTCTAAACTCTAACACCAGGTTATTCATAAACCATACGATGATACGAACAGAAATAGTTGATGATATGGGATATCGTGGGAAGGTGATGAACTAGATGACCTATGCCTTTTGGTTAGTTGAAATTGGAAATGTAGAGTTCGATGCCATTAATAAAGCAATTATTAACTGCTATCTATGCAAAGATCTTTCCCGGGCCTAAATGATACCTATCCATTAACTCTAGAAACAAGTCATTGGCATCTATATTATACAGACAAGTTTATGTTAAACAATATTAAAGTATTAAGATATTTAGAGTTTGGATTAGATAATAAAAACAATCAGCATAATGTACCTATAATATTTTTAATATTTATTTATTACATATTTAATTTTATAGCTCCATAAATGACATTTTATATGAAGATGATATTTAAAATACCAGTAATGTCACATTTTTACATACATTATTCTAGATACCTAATCGTGGACGAAAGTTCTATCTTTGCTGCCTTGATTATATGCTTTAAATATGTAGGTATCTGTGTCGGTATAATTTTCAGATGTAGAATGTACGTATCAGTGGAATTTTCAATCATAAATATATTGGCGTTACCTGAGGTACGAGATAGTGAGGTACTAAGAAACTTTCCAATAATAAATTGTAAATATTAAATTTCAACTTTGATATTAAAAATTCTTTGAACGCCTGGTGCTACATAGGTACGTCTCTACCTCACTTTATAGAAAAGAGTGTCATAGAAGTATAACATCCAAATCGTATTTTTGGCAGAAATGGCTTTATTGACCATACATATGCTATATTATATTTTAGGAGATTATTGTATTTTAGAAACGCATAAGTTTAAGAAAAAATTGAAATCCGAATAATATATGATTTGTATTTCATCGTATAATAATAATTTAATGCTTGTCTGCCTTTATATCCTTAGACATTGTGGTACCTCTATTTAAATGGAAAATTTTCGCGTACTTCAAAATTTGGGAATGATTTCGGTTTTTTTAAGTCGGATACTAATATATTATACTTATATGTATTTTATAATATATACCTGCAATTATCTACAATAAAAAGAAAGGATGAGAGAAAAGTAGTTGCTTAAAAAGACGCAAACTTTACCTTAAATTAAGCTACATACAACTTTATCCATAGTATTAACAATATTGAAGATAAGTATTAATTCTACTTTAATTACTACTAATTCTTATACTAATGCCAGATAATTAAAATTAGGACAGTAAAAACTTGTAGAGGTATATAATAAAGTTGAGACCTTATTCGTTTTTTAAGTCTATCAGTAACTTTTTCAATAAGCTTGCTGCTGGACACCGTATTTTATGATACGTGCTTTTAATTTAATTTAAAAAAATACAGCACTCTTATTTTTTCCATTTTAAAAAATACGTTTTAAGTAAAAACTAGCTTAACTTTATCTTAAAAGTAATATCAATTTGATAATTTTTAACAAACTACTATGGCTAAAACCAGAAGTTGTGAATCCACTATTAGAAAGATTATTCTGAATGTATATTATGACAAAGGTTAGTCGTACTTGCGATGAAGCATTTCAAGAAGTTTCACACAACAGAAAACGTACCTAGGAAACGGAAACCTAGAATAACAACGCCATGTGAAGACTAAGAGTGATATTGTTAGCTGTTGTTAAAAAACATCCGTTTAAAGGATCAGAGCTTATTAGTTTGGAAGTATTTGGTGCACGAGGATCGAGAGGTGTGTCGGCAGTTTGGCACCGCAAGAACAAAAAGGTGATTTTGTGAGGCAAACTTACCTATTTGGAAGAATATCTCGTAAGGTACCACTTTTAAAGAAAAGTATGAATACTGTACTGAACGTGAGTGAAATAATGTACTATTTTCGGATGAAACTTAAAATATTAAATTTGATTAATAATTAAAATTAATATGATTTATTGTGACGGAAAAAAATATGTGCGACGTCCTCCGTATAAAAAAAGGATCCTAAGTATATGAAGAAAACTGTCAAACATGGAAGAGTAAATATCAAAGTTAGGGGTTCTTTTCCGAACATGGTGGCAAGGCAATGTGGTGAAATTCCAGTACAAGAATATTTTACACAAAACTGTGTTTCCCTATACCAAGGAAAGTTTGCCGGTGGTTTAGATTTTCCAACAGGAACGTGATCCAAAACACACAGCAACAGTCAAAGATTTTCTAAGGAGCCAATTAGTAACGGTCTTAGATTGGCCTCAATTTTTCAGTCGGGTAATGTCGGGACTGTACGGATACAGTCCCGACATTACCCTACTGAAAAATTTATGATTGATGAAACTGAAAATTTGTGGTACCACTTGAATAAAATGGTGGCCAAAAAAGCTACCATTAACATTGATCAACTTCAATGGCTATCAACTTTATATGGCTTTTAAGAAACATGGGAGTAAATTCCAATATCAACTAGCAACAAACAAATAGCAAAAAACAAACACAAAGCGATTTCGGGTTATTATTATAAGATTTTTTCATATCTCGTCATATCTACGGCCCGCGAATTTGTTGTCATTTTAAAGTCTAGCCCGTAACTTACCAAAGGTGTGGCATACCCCATAACTATTGTAGATTATACTTCTATGTAAACTGTTGCGGCGACATTGCAAAAAGGTTGTTTTTAGTAAAGTGCTGCCGCAAAATACATGTGTTTCTTTACGCTTATTTCGAGATGTAAATATTAAAATATCAGGAATGTAGATTGAGGGCCAATTGTTGTTTTGGCGCAATGAATATTAAATTTAGCAAGATTTAGTAAACACTATTACCAGCTTTAAAAGTGCGATACATTTTAGGAGGTAGATATTTATGTTGCAAAAAAAATGTGAATACATCTTCCTGATACATTTTTTTTAAATTTATTCAATTAAAATGTTATTTTCGTTTGTGGAAGTGACCCATATCTTGACAAGTAGCAAGTAAGCAAGAACGCAGAGTACAAGCCTAAAAACATCAATAAATAGAATGATGAATGAATTGAATGAAATGATGATTTGAATTTACTCCGTATTTCCGAAGATTTCTTCCATATAAAGTGGTTTAGTTGTGTTTGTGTGCGTGTGCGCTCATTGCAAGAGCACGGAAACAGGTTTCTCGTTCGCAATTTGATGTCAGCCTACTATTTGAACTCTGTTAAACGTTAATCATCACACATTCAGTAAAGATATTGCTTCTTATTTTAAATAATATCCTTATTATTGTATTTGTTCTACGAGGAACATAATATAATTAATTTAATTCTTTTTAAAGAATTAAGTACATTAGTATCAGTCAGCATTCTGGATTAACCTATACTCTTTCTCTTTACTCGGTCTATTTCCTTTTTTTTAAAAAAAATAATGATTTATAGGTTTGCGATAAAAGTATAGAGGCTATATTTTCTCGCAGCTGGGCTCACTAATCGGTCTATACTATACACTATTTGGGTGTTATTTAATTATGATCAAAGTACGGTAACGCATTAATAAATTTGTAACTGGAATACAATTTTGTCAATTTGTGCGGCTTGTTTGTTAGTTTGGAGTCTGGATATATTTAAATAATATCCACGTGACAGGAAATCCGTGCGTGGGCGTGGTGGTGTACAAGTGTGAATGAATGCATGAATGAAATATTTATTCGAATAAAGATAATTTATTGTTTAAGTTACTTCACTTAAAGTTAGTGGGCCGAAAAAACTTTACATAATATTACTGACCGTATGGCAATGTTTATGGTTAGTTGGGTGAACATGATAGCGTTGGTTGCGCAGACGCAGCCGATTAGCGCCGTCCGGTCCAGATAACAGTGTGCCGGAACGCTGATCCGAATTATTACGAGCCCGTGAAGCTGACGTTTACTAAATAACTCCCTACAATGTTCGTATAAGACATACTTAAGTAACTCTTGGGTGACAGTATTGATACTTTTTCTTATCATATACCTTAGCGGTCTTTGCATAAATTGTGACACAATAAAAAATATTAGCAGCTAATAACTGTACCAATATCATCAAATATGTTCTTAATATGTTTCAGAAACTTATAGTAGTTTTAGTTACATACAGAAATAGTACGGTATGTTGTACCAATTTCATCCAGAAAAATATCCGTCGATAGATAATTATCTCATTTGTGATGCCTCTCCGAAGTATTTAGACGAGCAACATGAGCAGTGGGGTCAGACCGGGGTCGATTAGATGTTACCAGTAGCTAATCTTTGACAAGTCAAGTCTGAATCAGTAGTGTTTGCTTGCATAGAAAAATATCAAAATTTAAAATAAATGTACAGTAAAATAAATGTAGTGTAACCTATTTGCTTACAAGAATATAATTGGTTATCATTAGTGAAGTGGATCTAAGAAGTTTAGAATTAGTAAAATACGCTACAATGAACACATACGACCTTTATTTTAGAGTAAATTGTATAATGGGTTGAAAGATTTTAATTGCAATGAAATAAATACAAAATGTAGAGCGCTTTGTAATTGTATTGATTTAGTAATTACTAGCTTCCGCTTGCGGCTTCTCCCGCGTCGTAACTTCGTTGATAAATTGTAGCCTATGTGTTATTCTGATTTATAAACAATAGTATTACTGTAAAGTTTCATTTAAGTCAGTTCAGTAGTTTATGCGTGAAAGAGTAAAAATCATCCATCCATATATCCTCACAAATTTTCACATTTAGGTATAATATTAGTAGAATAATAATTACTCAATGTAAAAAGGTCAGTGACAGATATTAAATAAATGTAGCTACGTCATAGGTGCGTGTTAATATCGACGTAATGTGATGTTCAAACAATTATTCAATATTTCAAAAGGAATTGTGTCGCTCGTACCTACCTGCAGGTCTAAATGCGTCGATGACGAGTTCTATGGTGATTGAATAGATTTTACAATAATGTACCTATAGGTACCTATATGTGTTTTATTCAGTTTAGTTATTAAAGTTCTACCTCAAGTTTACAACTGAGATTTATTTAAAACAAAACTTTACTTTAAGATTGTACTCAAATGAATTATATAATATTTACAATGGTATGGTTAACTTTTAAATTCAAAAGTGTGTCTGGTTGTTACATACTTGTTGATAACTTATCTATTGAATCGATTTTAACGAACTTAAATATCATCCACAGAAATAATGATGATCCATTAACAACATGCTCAGGACTTTTAATGCGAATAAAGTCGTGGGCATCAGCTATTATCCTTATATTCAGTGACCCTTACAAACAGTTGACTAAAGCAGTCAACTCCACTTTTAATTAAGTTTTATAATATGTTATGATTATATTTTTCTTGAAAATAAATTATTGCAAAGTTCTAAAATGTTGTATCATATTTATGGAATTCATTTTTCGATTGACTATGCGTCGCAATTCGCATGCATTCGCAATAAAGTAGGTAGATGAATAAACTTTTCGACAACTTTTATTTAGCTTTTACTGTGGACTTCTTGGCTTCACTTCTACGGGCAAATAACAAACGAACTTGGGCAGTTCATCCTAACATTCTTTCCTATTACTTTAGTCAGGAAGGGTTTATTTAGTCGGTACAAATATATTTTATTAGGTAAAAACTTAATAGCAAACTTGAGTTTATCCGCAATTGAGTTAGAAAATAAAGTTAGGCAAAAAAAGTTTGATAATCATAACAATCTACTCGACGAATGACAGGTTGTGCATACCTAAGTGTGGTGGTTTTCTTGAATCAAACTTTACCAAAGTACGAAAAGTACCTACAGTTAAAAATCAAAATCTAGGGCTTACCGTGTGTAGTGGGTGTAAAGTACAGTGCAAACAGGTCGTCGACGGACGCGGTGGTGGTAGCGGGGTGCGCGGGCGGCTGCGTGTAGGGCTGCGGCTGCGCGTGCGGCGGCGGTGGGCCTCCGTAGTGCAGCCCGCTCGGGCCCGCCTCGACAAGCAGCTGCATCTGTGAGATGTCCACGAACTCGTCGCCGTCGCCGCGACCTCCCAACTCCTCGTCCTCCGGCCGACGCATCGCGATCACCGAGAGCATCGCACGAGCGCATTCCCGCACTGCACAATCCACACCACCTCGCGCGCAACACCACACCTGCACTCACATTCAAACCTTTCGTGAACCACGTCGTGTCAGCGCGTACGCCACTACACTCTCCTACTTAAACTAACTTATGTTCTATCAAATTGACGCGATCACAGGACATTTCGTTAGGAAACTACTAATACACGGCACGTTAATCACTCTGAAGGATCACGAGCATCTACTGATAAATGAACACAGGTTTCGCACGCGGACAGAGTCGTCGCGCGGAGAACGCCACATCCTCGACTGAGGCACAGGCGGAGCGGCGAGGGCGTGCATATACCGCCCCCATGAGCGCCGCGGTCGTCGTCCGCTGCGCGCCCTATCAATGGACGCCAGCCACCCGGTCGAGGTCGGCGTTCATTCACGACGGTCGTGTTAATGGCGTTCGAGCCGGGCGTCCTCGCTTGGCCGACGGCGTCGCCCACGTGCGCGAGAAAATGGCGCGGCGTCGCGACGGCAAAGGGAGGCGCGCGAAAAGCGCGGGACGCACAAGTGTAGTGATGGTGAACCGGCGGCGGGCGGCGCGCGAGAGCGCGGGCGTCGCGCGTGGGCGCGGAGGCTCGTCGCGCTGAGCACGCGTCACGGCGGCCACCCTGCAGCCGCAGCGCACTCCTGCCACTTTCTCTACGCGTTGACTCACGATCCACTTTCGTACGCTACGCGCCGCGCTGCTGGCCGGGTGACGGATCCCGGAGACCGTTTTGGACATGCTACAATTAGCCGGGTGGTACGCGCTCTCCTGTGACGTCGGTGGATCGGTCCAAATAGTTCGGACGTTACGTAGTTCGGATAAATCATTAGCTTCTTCTAAAAATACGTACCTGGTCATAGCCGTAGCTATGTAATAATACCCAGAGCGTTACTCCATATGCTATTTCTGAATTTTGGTATTTCATGTATGTATACGTAGGTCTCTCCAAAATAGACAGGCGTACGTGATTCTGAATTTGTGTAATGGCATGTATTTATAAGATAAGGTATGTTAGGTACTTGCCGATGGCGTTTAGTAATGGCGGTGTACAATACAGAGGATTAGTTGTTGTTGATATTATTATTATTTTATGCATGGGTTACATAATGTAAATTGTGATACAACAAATATTATTATTTAACCCAAAACCAAACATTGTAAAGATAAGAGCTGAAATCACAAAACGAATGGGATATGTGATATATATACTATAGATTATTTACATAGTACCTACCTTTATGTATATTTCAGAAAAGATTACTTCAGCTTAATAAAACTGAAGAATCTTAGGTATAAGAAACATTGAACATCAATTAAATTACAAATTCCCAAATAATTTACATAATATAAGGTATATACCTATACCTTATTGTGTGGGTGCAATAATAACTCCAAATCATAACGTTACCCACATACATCTACGGCACAGGGTGATTTGATAGTCGATACTTAGGAAACTCGCCCTAAATTAAGGAAAGGTCATGGAATGTTTCTACGTTACCATAGCAACGTCCTGTTGATCCTCCACGCCTCGGGTAAATGTCAGAGTGCACGGTGTGGGAGAGCCGACGTGGGCCGCGCCGCGCCCTCGTACGTTTCCTGCTTCTGACATCTGCCAGACTTTAGTAACCAACTCACCTGAGAGTTACATGATCCTTGTGATGGCATTTAAGTAATCTACCGTCATCAAACCCGTGATTTGTAGAGCCCCCGCAACCTCACTTAACGCGTAGGTGGTAACATTATTTTTTAGGGGTTCCTTTTATGAATTTACATAATTAATGATTTGTTTTATAATAATTTTTATGATTATATTATGTAAATTATGTTGTCTTAGCCGTTATCAAGAAACTTTTCAAGAAGAATAAGCAGACTCTTGTTTGCAGACGATTTACCTAAAGCTGTTCTTGTGTATCAGGTCCATAAAAGTCTGCGAAAAAGTAGGTAAGTAGTAAAACTATTTATACGTTTACTGGATCTCGTTCACATAATGCATAACCTTACGAAGTCTCCATGTTCCGCTGGAGCGTGTCACACAAATTCTAGAGTTGGGATTCATTACCTATCAATACTTGTATGACCTTTAATACTAACATACCTACTACTTTTACTAGAGCCTTAAGTCCCTGGGATTTATCATACAAGACTAAGTACTATGACTAAGCTATAGGGCTATACTACGGCGAGTAAAATGTAGAAATTATGCAACGCTTAAAAAATAAAGAGCTGGATCAGAAATAACTACCTCCACCGGGACCGTCAAGGCAAGTTCTTAGACAAAGTAACTCAAAAATACTTGGAACCTAACGCTGATCATGAGTTTGAGAGCTTCATCATCAGATTAATCACAAGACAATTCAACTCCTCGATTGTACAGACCTAGTAAGAAGACTTAATAGGACTTAACCTTTCGAGTTGATGTAGTGATAATAGTGATCATAATACAAGATACAAGTATCGCTCCAACAACATGTCAAAAGGAGCAGATAAGCTAATGTTGATCACTGAAAGGAGGAAGGTTACTACAACAGACTATTTTCTAGTACCTAAGACGATTAATGTCAATTACTGAGTTCGTACCTCATTAATTTTGTATAAAAATAAATTCGACTCCATGATGACTACGTGCCCTGGTAAGACGTCGGCATAAGCCCTCGAGTACCTACGCTGAACAAGAGGTAAATGCCACTACTATCTAGCATAGTGAAATGGAGAATCTATATGGACAAATATTTCAACTTACGTCTTCAACGCAAATCCTCACTAATTCAGAGCAATTTTACCAAAAACGCACGAGATAAGAATTTGAAATATTTGTTCATACAATAGGCATTAAACTGTATCGCTCACAATCAATTTTGAAACTAGAAATAACACTCAAGTAGAAATAATTAAAATATATACTAAATTCGCAGTAATATAATGAAAATAAAATATTATTATGACTATTTAATAAATATAGCATGAGTCAGTGGGCGGCCCTAGCCCGTGCGTGAGCGAGTAGCCATAGGTAACTGAAACTGAAACTGCCTAGACAAAATACTGTTTGTTTTTTATACCGTGTCTATTCTTAACTAATCTTAAGCCCAAATGGAAACATAATATTCATCTCTGTTAATAATTTTATAAGCAGCTACAGAAACCTGAGGGTACAATGAAAACAAATAAATAATTCTTTGAATGAATACGTTATGTATTCAATATTGAGAGGCTCTACAAGAATCACAGTCTATCAAGGAATAATGTGGTTTACATAAATTCTTTTTCCTTAATAAAAATATTTTCTGTTGTGGAAAAACGTGAACGGAAAAACGTTTTCTTATCGTTTGTTGCATGATGCAACAAACGATAAGAAAACGTTTTTATAACTCCCGATGAAAAAAAGGATGTTATTGTTAGTACGAAGCACTGGCACCTACATTTTCTTAAACTAAACTAATATTATAAAATTAAGATAAAAAAAATGTTCCTTGGTAATGTATAAACTTAGATTTTTCATAGACATCATTTTTATGATAAAGTACACAAACAATTAAATGCATGTGAGTACTAAATGTACTTATCTATAATTGTTAAAAAAGATTATATCTTTCATCCTAGGAGGTTGTTCGTTTATTTGACCAGCTTACAAATAAAAACTTATTTCCCTACCTTTTCTAAAAAGTAGGTTTAAAGATACAAAAAATTTAATTGGTGACCTACTCTACTCTTGGTGTTGGTGTCTACTCTTTAAGTATTTGCATTAAAATAAAAAATAAACCTTTTAACCTTTTACAAGTAAACCATCGGCACGGTACGCCGAAGATCGTGGGTTCGAATCCCATCCGTATCAGTTGTTTTTTCAAATTTCTTATTTAATATTTATATTTAATAAGCTAACATGTGCT
This sequence comes from Protodeltote pygarga, assembly GCA_936450705.2. Taxonomy (NCBI): domain Eukaryota; kingdom Metazoa; phylum Arthropoda; class Insecta; order Lepidoptera; family Noctuidae; genus Protodeltote; species Protodeltote pygarga. The sequence continues at coordinate 8,520,908 of OW388257.2, read as the reverse complement.
AAAACATGTAAAATTTCACAAAAAAGTAAAACCTTTTATTACTTATACCAACTTCAATAGTAACTATGCACTTTCAACCAAACCTGTAAAATTGATGCAACAAGTGTTAAGTCGTCCAAATGCCAAGCCCTTATCAGTCGTTTACTGGGGCGATTAATGATGAAAATGCTGGGCCATAGCGCCACAGTACAGCCTTCGTACATCCGGCACCCACGGACCACGTTACGCAAGTCAACTACGACCTGCAACACATTGAGAAACAATAGCCTTAGGGCTGACTTTACAATTTAATACAATAACTATCAATGTTTATGATTTATGTTTCTATACTTTTCATCAATATTAATTAAATTTGAGATTAGGTAAAATAACTCACAATAACCTTTCGGGTTGTTTTTAAAAAAATAACTGTAAGTAGGTAGGTACACATTTAGCCTGCCAGCCAGCACCAAAAAAAATATTTTTGATATACATATAAGTAGTTGCTACTTGAAAACTGTATAATTTTTTAACGATAGTCGATCTAATAAATGTACAACTCCAAGTCAAATTATAATATTGAACAGTTTTTTAAGGATAATTGCTTTCTTATAATTTTATTTAAGACGACAGTCAATTGATGTATTTCTTTTGTTGAGTATTCAAACCCTTTCCTTTATTTACTTACCTTTGGCTTGCCTATTATGCAATAGACTTTTTTACGAGCAAGTATGATGAAAATTATACGTTTTTATCATAACTTTTATGTAATGCATAACTTTCCGAAAAAAAAATCCAAAAAAAAGATCTCTAAGAAAGTAACAATTTTATTGAATACTAGCTGTTCCCCGCGACTTTGTCCGCGTTAATTTAAATTTTCCCGTAAACACGTTTATAAAGCAGCCAGATTGCTTGTTTTTTTTTCTTACTCGAATCACAGATATTGTTATTTTTTACTGAAAACTATACTTTTTTTTCAGAATATAAAATAGCCTACACTCAGGGATAAAGTAGCTTCCTATTGGTGAAAGAATTTTTAGGATCGGATCATTAGTTCCAGAGATTACCCCTAACATACATACATTATCACATACATACAAACTTTATCACATACATACAAACTTTACCTCTTTATAATATTAGTATAGATTTATGACGTTAATGCTAAATGGTTACAGCGGAAAGGAAAGCTTACAAACGTTGTGTCGGTGATAATTTAACAAAATTTGTTAATGTGGCCATGGCGCTTACAGAAATCAGAACGAATTTAGCTGAAAGTTTTTCTATTTTGATAAAACTTTAAATAACAATCATAATTGGTTAAAAAATTAATATAATATTATGCTACATTCGCGTTACGTGGATTAATTACTTAACGCAATAGTATTTAACATGTAACTGATTCAAAAATAACTTGAAATACGCAAGTTCGATTAGCTAAGAGTGAATTGCACGTTAAACGTATCCTTACATAATAACGTTTGATAAGTATCCTATGTAGATGTCATGGGCATCATTTCGGAGGCGTGCTGACGCACTTGTCTGCAATATCCCTTACACGATGACGTCCGTCCGTTTCATAACATCCTATTTAGATAATAAAGGCTGATAAACAAATATCGGGAAATGTTTGACATGCTACAAATATAACCGGGTGACATTTTCACAAGCGGTCATGTCAATATAATGTTTGCCTATGACGGTGTTGGCGCGAGGGACCCTACGGTTATTCATCCTAAATATAAACGGCTTTCAGTTTACATAAGTATTAAAACACGCAGTATTTTATATATTTCACCAATTTTTGTAATAGGATTAGTGATATAATTCAAGTACACGTACGTGAACAGAAGTGACGAACTTCTAATGTTAATTTTTCAAATTTCTAATTAAATGATTATATTCTAATGGCATTTAAATAATTTCATTCATAATAAATGTATAAACTTATAAAGTTATGAGATATGTAAGCGTAACACTAAGTGTTGCAGATTTCATGCTCAATGAATTGCTCAGTAGTACCATAATCGAAATTATAGATATTTGATCAAAATCCTGTATCAGGATCATATCAAGATTATTAAAGAATTGAGTCTCTATTTTGTCATCCTGGTTTTATCAAAATCCTGTGCCAAGTGTACTCCTTTCTACTAATTGTTTAGTTAACAAACGTTTAATTAAGAACAGAACCACCCCTACTCGTTCTATGGGTGTCGTAAATAGCGACAAAGGGAAAGATTTGGAGGATGGGCAGCGGCATCCTACTATGTAACAGCAATCTTCTGCTACTGAGATCGCCAACCCACTTGCCCAGCGCGCATGGCGATTATGGGAAAATACTTCCAATGAGCACACAATGAGTACGTAATATGTATTTATATTCAAATACATATATATATTATTTCTTGTCGCTAAACTCGCTAGGAGTAATAACGAATGAAGGGAACAAAAAAAAAAGTATGACTTATAAACATAGGTAACAGCTCATATTGACAGTGTTTCGTTGTCAATAGGTACAATTTTTTTTGTCATTAACATAACGAAAAGGCAAGCGTCGGAAAATCGGGCAGCGTCATTTAGAGGTTCCGTCAGTTGCGAGCAGTGAGTGCGGGGGCGAATAGGAAGACAGACTTATATGGAAGCGGCGCGAGCGCAAGTTAGCGTCACCGCTCGATTAACCGACCATCGGTTGTTGTTTAGGCTTCGGACCGATAGTCTTGTTCGCATGTACTTTTAAGGTCATATTATTGAGTTCTGTTTGCCGCCTACATGCTAACCAAGATTTGGGAACGAGAATATTCTCAATCGATTTGCCTCTTATAAAGTCGTCTTTGAATTAAAAATTTATGATTAATTCCATAATAGAAGCTTGATAATGCTACAGCACTTATGGGGGCGTCTAAAACAATAACACTGAAAGGTTAACAAAATGTTATGTAAGTCGATCCTCTACGCCTACTTAAACGTTACACAAACTTTCTTAAACATCGAATTACTTCAATACTTTTAAATATAAATTATTTGAACATGGCTGCGCTCGTACAATGTCGTCTTTATGATACTCATTAACTATAGATATAACATAAAAAGGTCGGGATAGCAGTTAACTAAGTAGATTAATAACGTTAATTCCGACTAGAACATTATGTAAGACAGTGGGGTTCCTATCATTAATACGGTTTAGCAGGACAGGCACAAGGTTTAATTTTTCCGAAACGGAAGAGAGACGGAAACGCTTTTATTCTCTTGATTATATTTCTCTTGAGAGATTATTTGACTTCGAAATACTAAAAAGTTTAAAATAACACAAGTGTTTATTTTGGAGTTAGTGCCAAGCTTAGTTGGTTTTAACTTTCAAAAAACTATTTATTCTGTGTCTTCACTTTATTTATTGTAAAAAAAAAATCTTTTCGCTAGCAGTTGCTTGTCCTTCTTCTAGACTTTCCGCGTCCACGAGGATTAAAAATTTATCGTCGACTATTACTCGCATAGGGGTGGAATTTCCGTAAACCCTTCCTTAGTGCATCTCTAGGTTACTAAAGGAATATTTCCTCCAAATTTCAGATCTCTGAACCAACGATTTAAACTTGGTCTGTCACTGTTAAATCTGAAGGCTATAAGTAAGCATGTTAAATCTGAAGGCTAAAAATTTTCGATATATGTATAAGTATATACGGTTTTTATTAACTAAGCTTTTTACGTGTCTTCGATTAATAAGAAATATCCTCATGAATTTTTCCTTATGGTTTTTATATAGCTAATGATCAGTAAAAATTACCCACCAAACATCATGTAAAATGTTGCCAAGACGTCACCATATAGCTATCACTGTAAAAAAGTTATAAGATCTCATGTAGAGCCAAGCTTCTACCTCTACAAGCCCTAACTTCACAAACTTCACACCTTAGTCAAAATATGTGGCTTGATTATGATGTAAATTACTCTGATGATTAGTAATTCTGATACAAGTTCTATGTACGTACAAAACAATTATCACCCATAATTTAGATAAGATACTGTCCCAAGTTATTGGTGCGCATGGCAACTAAGTTTTAGGCCTGCGTTCTTCACATAGAAGGAATAATATGGTTGCTTAATTACTTGTACACAAGTCAGGGTAATTAACCATTGCAGCGGTTATGATTATTCACGCGAGTATTCGCAAATCTGACTATCAATTACAATGACGGCTACATGCGCACGCGCTGCCAACTGAACCCGATGACCGCGTTTTGTGCTTTCATATTATGTTGATGCTAGCAAGTTTTATATAGAATATATAACTATAGTATAATTTAATTTAATTTCTAATAAAATGTGGTTTATTTAATACAAAAAAAATAAAATAAAAGGTTGTTTTAAGTTTTAAGCAGTTTTCTTACACAACAAGATACCATATTCTTAGTCAATTCTAAGAGCATAAAAATGGTACCTAACCTGTTACTAAGACAACATGGTTTATATTACCTCTGTACAAAACGACATCAAAGTCAATCAATTTGGCATGTTACAGCTTACTGTATTATTCTATTAAATATTATATTAATATACAGGTTTATTTTAATTAATTAGTCACCTGCAGTTAGTCAGCGATAAGATTACAAAATAATGATATAAAATATCACTTTTAAACAAGTATCTTCTTATTGGCATATTTAAAGCTCCTTTTAAAAACATTGTTAAAGTTTGTATATGGGTATTACGAAAACGGTCTGGTCTACCTTTCTGTTTTGGTGTAACCTCGTTAAATAGATTTCAAGTTTCCAATTTTAGAGGAAGTTAGTCATTTCAAAGATCAAAAGTGTATAAAATATCGTGACTCTACAATTTTACAGACAAAATTCTTGGATTGAAGCCGCTAAACTTACCTAGGTAGATAAGAGTCTAATGGGTTAAAGGTTTTGGGTGTTGATTAAGCCTCGTAGTTTTCATAAGAAGTTTTCATCATCGACAGTTCAAAGATTGATAAAGGAAGACAACCATGTTGTTGTGATTTGATTATAATGCGCGTAATAATTCACAGATTTTTAGTCCCATCTAGTTATAGAGGTCCACTCAAATATGTAGAGAAATGGTTCGCTAAATCAATATAGACTTGTGAAAACAATAATTCCATTATGCACTAATTATAAGGTATGCGTTCACTTCATCCATTCTCGGTACAAACAAACACATGCAGTGCAAATCCTTGGGACAATAATAGAACAATCTACATTCCCTACCGTTTGTAGAAGCAATTTAGTGTCATGCAAGGCAACAGGAAATACGCTGCGGCAGTTGCAATGCAAGGTTGGGGTTCGATTCTTGGGCAAGATAAATTGTCCCACTGTCGATAGATCGCGCACCGTATTAGAGTATTCGTATTGAATACAAATAGGAATGAGACGCGTGCGGCGCTTCGCGAATAGAAGACTGGCCCATTTGATGGCGACAAACAAATACTATATAATATATGCAAGAGCTGCGTTTTAATTAAATTATTTTAAGTGGCCAGTAATATCCAATATTTATTCAAACTTTCTAATAAGTGAGTCGCGGTACTCCATCAGTTTGATCACTCGGTGTTGCAACTGGCTGAAATTAGTTAGGCAGATATCCAAGCCTCGTTCAAACGCGTAATCGCTGTGTAATTAAACGCTTCCTCTTCAGAAATTACGTTACGAGTAATAAATAAAAAAATAAAACATTCGGCCGAGCGCTACCGAACTTAACCGAACTCGTGTGAGTTGTTGACATTGATTTATTACCTCAAATTGTGTATTTTTCATCGTCAATGATCTCTCGCCGTTTCGGCGTCGATAAGTGCCGTTTAACACTTGATATAGTGTCGGTAATTTGTGATTGGGTTCCGCTTTTCCTTTTTCAATTAGTCCGAAATTGGAGTTTATGATGTAATAACAGTGGCTGGTTAACAACCCATCAACGGAATGCTTCTTTCATTTTATCGACAAGATTTAATTGAACTAATACGTAAGTAATTTTTTTAAAGTATCGTGAAATAGAAATTTTAGGATTATTGTATTAACGTGATCAATAATATAATAATTTGTTTTTTTTGGTAGATTTTTAGGTATATGATTATCGGATCATTAGTAGCATTCACATTTAATAAATCTTTAATTTTACTCTTGCTGAATACCTATATTCTAGGGTATTAATAAGGAACGGAATTAAATTCAATTTATATTAAAAAGTCGCTTGTACTACCACGGCGGACCGGCTAAAGTAGGTTTTAAATGTTTAATGTTGGCCAAGATTTCGTGTTAGAAAAGCAACAATGTGTTTTTGTTAATTTGTATGAATTTTCATTTGAGGTAATTATCAGAATTTATGTTGGATATTTTAGATAACATTATATTGATTCCTATATTACTCTGCAGTCCAAAAACTACTTATCTCTAAACAAAAAAATACATCGTTCCGTCGCTCCGTTGTTAAGTGGAGAAGGAACGACAAACAAACAAAAAAAAATATATACAAAACAAAAGGACAAACTTTTGCATTTATAATATTAGAAATTAATTAATTAGGTACAAAATATACGAAGTTCCTGATACTACTGCCAGAAGAGCCTTACGCAAGTACACATAAAATCACTTCTACTAAAGAATTAGAATACTGTATTGAAATCGTATACCATGGAAGTAATCCACGCGAATTGGTACACTAAAAACTGGGCAAATAGCTCAAATAGTCTGTTTATACTAGTCTCATGATTGGCGATGGCAATATGTAGGAGTCAAAGGTCAGTTCGCCGGTGCGATGGCGCCAAGTCCTCGCATATCAAACACTCGCCCGCGGGTGCGATATAATTGCGCCAGGGGAGACTCCGCTCTCATACGTTCAAACTGAACATAATCTATGATATTGCTTTAGCTGTAGGTACTGTAGTCCAGATATTAAACGATTTAAAATAATAAATACAATCAGAAGCTTTTGTTGACACTTTAAATTATGATTTAATTGTAGTTCCGAAGAGCTATAAGCTCTACTGTGTTGTATTTGGGACTTTCCTTAATCAATATTTTTTCTGTACGTTAATTTCACTCTACATGACGTTCTGTAACTTAACTAAACTTTCATTTGCTGACAGGAATTTAAATATTTTAACGTATAAAACCTTAGAGCTCGTACGAACAAATGTATGGCCAAATTTTTTTAAGAGAACAATAGATTTGGGGCGCTTGGGAATGACCCAAGAAGATGGCTAACAAAAAATGTTTCTACACTTTTAAGGAATTTCTCGAATTAAAAATAAAATAAAATAAAAATAAAATAACCTTGGTAATTTTGATTGTAAATATTGTTGTTATAGGTACTTATAATTAGTTTATTGTTATTAGAATAAATTCGTATAAGTTTCTTTGCCTAAAGTTATTGTATGCTTAAAATGGATTGATGTAACACTATCATAAGTATAAATAACACCTGTACCTCACTCAATCAAAAATAATAAAGTTTACTTTACTTTACTTCAATAAGTACATATCTGTGCAGTGTAATATCAGGGGGATGTAATAACCCCCCCGAATGTGGGTTCTCGCCTTGTCGTGGCGGGGGGGCTTAGTAGCCGTGGTTGGGCACACGGCGAAGCTAAGAGGAACCCCAAGGAGGCGCCGCTCCTGCGGGCTTTGAGCCGGAAGCCCGCGTTGGAGCGGCCCTGGCGGGTTGCGGTGCTGCATGGATGGAGCACCCGGCAGCACCGCAACTAAGGCGGGCCGCGGTGTTGTAGGAACAACATCGCGGCTGAGGAGTGCGGGGCCGCGGCGGGAGAGGAGTGTCGGTATTACGATGCGCCGCTCTCCCTATCCTCTGCGGCCGAGGTGAGGACCATGGGCGTCAGATTCGGGGTCGTCTGGCGCTCATTGCACATGGTCCTCTAAGTGGTCACGGTGGGTGGGTGTGGCAATCACCCCACCCCAAGGAGGGTCCGGTGACGGACGTCCGCGGCGGGTTCGCGGATGTAGTACACTAGGGATACCGCGTTCCCGCCACTATGCGGAAAGGAGGTGACACAGAAGGGGTTTTAGTCGGTATGCTGGCCGCCTACCATCTCTAGGCCGGAGAGCCCGACATAACCGTCTCGCATCCCCGAGCGGGACGGTATGCATAAGGCGCATTTCCCCTTCTGCAAAAAAAAAAAAAAAAAAAAAAAGGGGGATGTAATAACCCGTGACATAATTTACCATTTGTTTTATAATATCTATTAATAATTTCATACAGGCTATTAGGTACCAGTTCCTGCTGGTTATACATGGATAGTAGTTTGAACATATTAGATGTTAATGTTATTTTTAGGTGTCATCTAATGTGTCGCCTCTCCATAGGTGATGGCACATTGAACATTCCTGGGTGTTATTACGAAGATTATGCATTTCTTTCCCATTACCAATTTTAAAATTAACTGTTTTAAAACTAATACAAATACAATTTATTCAGTTTTAATAAAGAGAATTTAATAAAAACTCAAATATTTAATAAATTATAATTTTATAGACTTAGGAATGAATATGTTCTTTCAAGTCCATAAACTTTTAAATACAAATGTTCCCACAGTTTGATTACTTTTCAAACGAATAATATGTAAAACGATAATGGATAGCTTATAGCTGTTTGTTTAGTAAAATATTGTATTTACATGTTAAATAGTTTAGACTGACAAATCTAAACTATTTACCATGTAAATATATTATGATTTGGATTTAGATAATTAATTATACTTACTATTAAAATTAATATAGCTTGGTATGTAATCAAAGAAATATTTATTTTATCCTTTTTATCTACCGATATAGATAATAACTTTCAATATGATAGATATTTACTTGTTTATGGTGAAGTAAACAAGATTGATTTAGGGATGAATAATGGGAAAGTTTTTGAGAGTGGATAAGTAATTTTAATTTAAGAAGATCTTAAACTGATTCTGGTGCCCTGAGTCGAAGTAAATTCGGAAATCATTTTGGAGAAGTATAAACTCAATGACTTCGTAAATTTTGTGTGTATTATTAACAGAACATTAGAACTAGAACATTAGCAACTAGAGTCACTCTTATAACAATATTAGAATTATGACTATTCATAAGTGCCTAAAATGGTATTTTGATTTTGAATGCCGTTACTTAGGACTACGAGAGTGAGGGAATAGAGAGTGCACCAATGTTTACGTACACAATTGTTCACTATAATGTCTCCCGCCGCTTAGAAATTCGGTCAGGAGGACATTACTGTTTGGTGAGGAGTTTAAATATAGCCGAGTAGAGCTGGCTAAGAATATTCAAACGTAATAAATGAATTCGTTTAAGTATGTTGAGGTGCGATGACGCTTGTTCTTTATAGCCTAGGAGGCTGTTCGCGCAGCTTGACTTTGTTTTTACGACACCATAACCGTCCATATTTATGGAGTGTATTTAGCATGGGCCTGTTTTACTATTTCCTTCCGAAGGGCGCAATACTTGTAAATGTAGTTGGGCGCGTGCTTGCGATCATTGTGTTCGCTGCGGCCGCTGCGCCTGCGCTGCGCCGCGTGCCGCGTGGGACGCACCTACTGGTTATCGAACACTGTATCAATAAATTGCACATGCGTCTGTCGTGTTTGCAAATAAAAGAACCTGAATACTGCGTGTTATCGACGAAAGGTCTAAATAAATTCGAATATGTACTTATTTGTAGCTTACGTCCATCGATATCATCATCAGCCATGTTTGAAATAGGTACACAGAGCGAAATAATTTTGATTCCATTGTTTGTAGTATTTTGATTATTACAGCAAATATAAAAATAAACTAAAAGTACGCATATGAATCGTTCGTCCAACATCTTTTTTATTTTTTATCCATACAGAGCGTTCACGATTGACTTTTATTTTTATAATCAAGAAACAATCGAGAATCGAGGCTTAACGAGCAATTACTTTTTGTCCATCCGCGCAGTTGTGTGCGATGCAGGCTGGGTATCAATTAAATCACCAGACAAAACGTACCTTGTGTTATGAATATTCACATTCGTTGAGTCGGGACGAGGCCCGCACTGTGCGCTCTGCGAAAAATAAAAGATATGCAGGTGGCAGATTCAATAGCCTGCCATTAGAAGCCATTATATGCCAATAAATAATCCATGGGAGACAGACGGGCTATTCGTCCGTATACGGTGCCGTAACTCATACTGCTGTAATGATTCCCATAATAGAAATAACAACAGACAGGACCATCAAAGGTAGAGTTATGTGTTACCAACGAAACGAGATCACTTGAACCAAGGCAGATGTAAGAACGTTGGATACATGCCTTTCATTTACCTTGATATAGATTTTATGTTCACTTTGCAATGTTATAAGTAGGTACAGTCACATCAATAGTAGTTTAACATCTAAAATGTCCAACAGAATTAGGTACATTGGCACCACACTCGTCTAACAATATAACAATTTCAAAAGTATTTGATAATTTTTCTTTTTACAAGCTTTTTTTTATTGAATAGAAAAATATATAATTATGCTGAGAAATTGTGTCATTCAACTATTTTGAAAGGTTTAGCAATGTAATTCTTTGCGAAATTTCAGACGTGTCGTACTATTATGACGAGTTTTGCTATGTAATTCTTTTGGATACTTCAGATACTAAGCTACTTGTGATATTGACTCTACATACTTACCTTTGTACTACTTTGTAGTAATTAGTTTCATTTCTTTGGCTTCCGTTGTCAGATACACCATTTATTATAAGTACCACCAAAATATTTTTTGATTAGGAATCCGTCACCTGTAATACCTTTTCCTGTACGTTCAAAGATAGATTCGTCCTTCAATTTTGATGTGTATCCTAATCCATACAATACTATAAAATTATAAATGAGAAAGTAGGTTTGTTTGTTTGTTACCTTTTCACGAGTAAACCACTGAACCGATTATCTTGAAACGGACATAGAGTACCTTATATTTCAAATAACCCTCCTTTTTTTTGTAGTCGGGTAAAAAGGTACTGTTCCTAAGGAAAACAACAATAATATTCTTATGTTAATAGATGGTGCCACGTGTTTTTAGAATCATGATTAAAATTGAAATTCTAAAATGACGCTAGCCAAACTGCGAGCAAAAGCTAGTTTTTAATATTCTGCATTTATTGTGCTTAGTAGATAATTTCGTATACCTTGTTATACATACACCAGTAGACGTAGAGAAGAGACGTTAGAGGAGGTCTTCGCTCATCAATGATACTTCCACTCTCCACTACTCCAACAGTATCTATTCGGCTGAAGTGACGATGATGACAGGTTTATTAGAAGGTTTACAACACTACTAATTTAAACAGTTTATTACATTCTTATAACTTTCATTCCATCCGGTAAAATGTAATTCAGAATTGTACAAAAAAAAAACAGTAAAAATAATGATGAACGCATCTTTAAAATTATAATCAAGTAAGGTGTAATCGAAAGCCGATGCCGACGAATTAATTATTGTCACTAAAGGTTGTGATCGACGCAAAGACAGGTCGTTTCAACGTGTGCGGACGAGATTATTACACCATGATTGGTGCGTTAATATTATATTTCCTTATGCGACGATGGTGCACTGGTGCGGTCTCCCACGATTGCGGTCGGGCATGGTGTCAATTTCCATTAATGCGGCCATTATCGTGGCCGATGCATAAATCGCTCGCAGCATCGACCACCGGCTGGTTTCAGTCATGTTTAAACACGCGTGCCACAAGCAAATTACAGTTACATTAACATTGTTAAGGGTAAAAGAGTAGCGATTTATTCTTAAGTTAATGTCACACTTATCTCTCAAATAACATTCAATTAATTAGAAAGTCTGAACTAGGTATATAACGTTTATCATCATAATAACGTAACGATGTAAATAGAATGAGTTATTAGCCAGATCGAAGGCTTAATTGTTGTACCATTAACCTATGATAATTTTATCAAAAGTATAAATTATATTTAAGGTGTACTTACCTATGTTTAGTCGACTGATTTTGTGTGAATGTAACCTAAAATATTGTAATACATATAGGCATAAATATAGGCACAAAGTTTTTTTGCCAGTTTCTTCTCCATGAAGGGTAGGCTGCCATTGGAGCTGGCAACTAGAGTCACTCTTACAATAAACAATATTAGAATGATGACTATTCATAAGTGCCTATTGGTCTACAAGAAAAAAAAATATTTTGATTTTACAAAAGGTTTTTGGCATCCCTTCATTGTGCGGCGGCATGCAGGAGTGGCTTTCCTATTGCGTTTTATTTCTCTGCCTTTTGATGTATTAAACTTTTTTCCTCTTGTTAGTTTACCAAAAAGTAATGTGATAGATAACCAGGAATCTTAGCGGAAATACATAGGGAATATGAAAAAGAGGTAGGAATCCTACACATCTCCTTTTCTACCGTAGTGTAGGAAGCGAGCGTGGCTTGAACCCGCGTCACTTGCCAAACCGTGAGCTATCCTTTCGCTTTCCTTTTTTACATTTGTCTTGAGGAAAGCCTTGACGGTAATTTTTATGAATTATTCATCTTGATGCTAAAACTGATGCATATTGAGATCATGTATTAAAAATCATGGAGGAATATATAGGCATGATATTTCTTACTGGCTTCCAAACTAAAAGACTAAAAGCCCTCGGTTATGTTGAAAGGGACATTTTTGTATTTTTAAGATAACAGCGTGACATTAATTAATTCTTCTTCTTAGCGTGTCGATGGCAATCTAAATTGTGTCAGCTCAGAACTGGGCTACGAGATTGGCGCCTCCAGTAGCATCCATCAGTTCCTGTAAAGAACAAACGATAGGGCATGCAGGGCAAGATATTAATTAATTGATGATATTGGCATTCTGGCTCTTTCAATTTAGCGGGTCATTCAAAATCTCAGACGCTACGCTATTTAAAAAATTTCTTAAAGAATTTAGTTTTATCAAATTTCATGAATATTGGCAGTGAGGTACTGAAAGTCAAATTTTATTCTACAACATTGTGGAAATCTTGACATTCGAACATTTTTTTTTGGTTAGTTATGCGGTACCTACTGTTATTTATTCTAATAAGTGATTTAATTCGTGGAAAATTCATGAAAGTCTAATATCTGGGGCTCATGAGTAATCCCTTTTTTGACCTTTCGAAGTTATGAGTGGGCGACGACATTTCGTATTTCATTTGTATATGATCCGTAACCAAAATGCGGCGAGAAAAAATTCTTACATTGAATAATAAATTATTAAAACAATAAAACGGTCTGTTAAAAGTTTTTATGGCATTCATCATTAATAGGTAATGGGGATCAGAGTTTTACAATAATTTATTGACTGTCAATCTTAATTACATTATTGCTGAGACTTAACACGATCAAATTTTGTTTAAAATAATCGCAGAAGTTAGGGGATTGATTTTTTATTTTGTCGTTTCGAATACGTTGTCTTGTCACTTGTTTAAATTATAATTATACATTAGTACTCCCTGACAAACTGTTGAGAAGATTAAGCGAGTGGCTAGTAGAAACACGTGAAAACAATTACGTTTTATACAAAACTACTATTTTGTTTTGGATCAGAGCCAAGTGTTGTGGTCGTGAGAGTATTTTTAGGTAATAATCACCTCGTAATTTTTAATGCAACGTTTCAGTATTGGATAGACACGTACTAAATTGTTTTGTCTATACAAAATATTTAATGTTATTGTGTTTATATAAAAAAATCTGTAATTTGAAGTAAAATTTAGAATATTATTACCTCATTATTAATAATCTATCTAATGGCAGTGCTGATAGCTATTAAATATGATACTTTAATTTGTGGGCAATCACGTTTGCGTTGTTTGAGATATTTTCATTTTCTGTATTTTAAGTATTCTGACAGGTAGGATATATGAATAGGTACAGTGGGTTAGTTGGAGTTTTGAAAATTTGGGAATCAAATCTCTCTCCAAACTCCGCTCTAACTGCCTTAATGTAGGTATAGGTATCGTATATACAATAATTCTATTTGTTTGTTTGTTTGATGATAATTAGTTAGGAATTATTATTTTATTTTTGATATAATTTTATTAGAACGTAGCGATCCTTAAATTTTGTAAGGTTCGGTTGTAGCGCGGCGGACGTCCGTTGATGGATGGCTGGAGCAGGCAGGAGTGTCGCCTGCCTGTCGCAACACAATGCGACCATGTCCACTAGATTGATTAGCTCACTCTGGACCGGGCAGATCAACGGTTTCAACGCTGCGTTTAAACGCTACGTGACAAGTCACTTGTAGGTGAATTCATCAAAAAGTTAACCATCTTATTGGTGTCACCGCACTATTTAGACGGCTAAAAAGTCTATTAATTTTAGGTTAGATGTATGAAATCCTAAATATTATCAAGGGAACGTACGGATAAGATAACAATATTAAAAAGTTGTGACCTACCTGGATGTTAACAAGGTGTTACTACAAATTTGAAGTAATTGTTTACTTTTTCATGAAAGAAGAAGAGAAGAGAGGCGTTTTTAATTTATGATCGTATGAAAACTTTCATTGTAGCCAATTCGTATTCAATTTAAATTTAACAGTAATCAGAAGTATTTTGAAAGTATGGCCTTTATGTATGGCAATTTAAAGGCTGTCTTAATAACTACAGAACCGATCAACTAACTGAAAGTTACTATTTCTTTTTTGTGACAACGTATCCAGCATTGAATCCTATGCATTGCTGCAAGTAAAAAACATTAAATAACATTAAAATTCAGAGTAATTCTGTTACCTGTTGCGTTTCGAACGCGCGGTTTTATAGGTGTCACGTCAATTGATGTCGCACGGTTCCAATTAAAACGTAAGTACCACATCAAACCAGTTCCAGCTTTCTGGTGCTGCTGATGTACGCTGCGCAGATGTGATGGCGCTGCGAGCGGGGAGCACTGCGAGCTAATCGTATGCATTAATTTAAATCTATTTAGGTAAACAACGCGACATGATGAGCCAGAGGTATGTGTGTTACCACAACGGTTACTTCATTCTAAATATAGTTTGCAACTTTGCACTACTCCTATCGTTTAGTTTGGTAATTATTAATATCATCAAATAGCTACGCGGAATTTAACGCAGCACGTATTGTAATAATCTGCACAGCGTTGGAGCTGAATAGATATATAAATTATGGAGTTCACTCGACGATATTGTGTTTCATGTCCGGCGGTTTAGACACGGACCGGGTATATCTGCGTGAAAAGGGCGAAATATTGCAGAAATTTCAAACGCGACAGGACAGCGTTCGATTCGTCGCGGTGTTGGATTTCATTGCGCTATATCCACCTCGAGCGCTACAAGACTCATGTGCTTACGACAAACTGTTACCGGCCGCGACGTTTATTGATAGCAATGTTTTTGTGTAAATCCTGCTTATTAAAGTTAATTCGGTTCAATCGGATATTTTATACTTGCCAATGTTTAATTTACAGCACTACTAAAAGTGGTATCTAGATTAATACTCCATCCGTGTCGTTAGAATTTAATTGCTCGCTGTTAAACTGAAGAATTTTTACCATTTCATTATCAAAAAACAATGGCGGAGAGTGTTTACTTCTCTGTTTTGAGGCATCTTGTGGAGGGGATGATCAATTAGAAAACTTTTTTATAGTTCGATTTCATATATTCTGCGCAGCATGACTCAAAAATAATAACTTGACATTCATGTTTATCCCACTATTTCTAACAATAAATTTAAGGCAATGTAACTAACACAATGGATTTATATTGTGATTAAATAAATTTGATTTTGAATTGCAGCTACAAGTACCTACATTACAGTTGAATTTTGCTTATTTACCAATTATAACTAGTTGCAAAACTTCATAGATGTTTATAACGTCTGGAGCAAAAGGTAGCGTATGTCTTTAGTATCAGTAGGCAAATATCGGATCGGGAGATGGTATCCATACTATTGTTAATCCGGTAATTTGAATTTATTGCACCATGAATAAATGGTCCGTTGCCTGGAGCGGGGGCTATCGTGCAACATATCGACACAGCAGCCGTGTAGTGAGGCCGACCGCGACGTCGCGAGCGCCGTGTGGCTACTACCGCCACTGCGCCTGTACCCACACACACCTACATTCAACCTGTCACGCCAAAACACCTGAATAACGGACTCCGTAGCTTGTTTATTCCTTACTCTGTTACAGGTTACATGGTTATGGAACTTTGTAGCGGAGATTCTTTGATATTTGTGCCATAAAGTTCAATTTAAATTCATCAGTTTAAAAATATAAATCCAATATTCCAGCACTAAATAAGGATCGATGATAATCATACGCTATGTGAGTCATCGGCAGTTGTATATCGAGAACTAATCTTGCTTATTCCTTGTTTAAGATGTGATTGTTTCTCCTTAATGGGCAAGCCGGTCTAATCGGTACGTACATCCTCGATGCCCGCCGCGTCCGAGTGCCTGCGTTAATTAGACTCCGATTGCATTCTAGTGAGCCAAACACATGGTTGTATTAGAGGTCACTTCTTGTTCTACAGATACGACGATACTGCAATATTTCAGCGGTGTAACATTATCGAAATCGCGTAACTACGGTACATACACAACGGTATTAAGCCTCGACGACCTGCCCGATGAGGTGTGGACCGGCAATCAGGAATCATTATTTACGGACAGCTATTATCACCTCATGGCTTTTCTGGTTTATTATCGGCATTGCTCGTTATGTTGTCCTGCGACGGATAAATTATGCTATTAAGTTAGCAGATTGACAAAGTTATTTATGACATTAAGTGAGAGCGGGCTGAGTGGTGACCGCTAGGGCCGTCGTCAGTGTCGATACCACTGGCACTACACTCACGTTGTTTTCACCTTTATATACACTTGTGCATTAGTTTTTCTAGTGAAATGAGGGTTCAGTTCTTAAAAGTGAAACCCGAGTGAGGCTGAGAATTCTTAGTATGGCTGTTAGACGGGTTTTGCCTTTGCGCAGATAACTCGCAAGCGTTCTGCTGCGATAGTTGTCGCACAATGTACGATTTGTGTCATTGATATTAGAGTATTATCCTGAAATTACATTTTTAATGTTATCTTTATAAATTGACATGATTAAGTATTTGTAGTGTCTGAGAAATTAATGAGTGTATAATGTGTGGCTCCTTTACTACGTAATCATCCATAATTATAACACCACCAATACCAGTGTTAAGTAAGGTTATGTTTGTTTAAAGCTTTAACAGGTTTGATTACCAAGCTGACAAACAGAGGTCGTTAAAGAAAAGTATGTGTAATCTTTATGTTTGATTGTGATAAATTCCGTATGCTGTTATGGTTAAAATATTCTCAATTGCGATAATTATGTACCTGTACACTTTTTCTGTCTCATTTTATTCATACCGCAGCGCCTAAGGAGCGTGCGCGCCGGCCGTGAATGTCACCCGCCGTCATACACGTAATACACATGTCAAGCGATTGATATCGATACAGCCACCGTCTAGATCGCATGCCATACTCCGATACCGTCACAGTATAAAACATAAATTAATTGGCCAAGTGGAATGTAATTTGTAGTCCTCCTTTAACGAGGTTTGATTGAGATGTGAACGCCGTTCTTGGACTAATAAGCACTCAATATCTTAGTGACGTTTTCTTTGAAATGATTGCGTCGCGGTCGTTTTTATTTATGTTTAGTTGGTTTATAGCTAATGAGGTGACTTGGCTATATGATAGATATATAATTTACTTTTCTAGTGTAATTGCTACTAGATCTTGAATGAACCACTTTTCATATTTTTATTTTATCTTAGCTTTGCTTTGTAGATAATAAAAGACAGTTTATAAGTTAGAGACAGATAATAAATGTTGTAACTCTGGTTTATTGTGAGATTGGATGTCATCCGTTTTTTAAACTTACGAAACACGAAAACGAAATAAATATTCATTAATCTTTAGGATAAATCCAAGAATATTGTTTAAAGGCATAGCTCACGGTTAAGAGCGCATTTCGTTCATCCCTTTAAGACGTAAATAAATTAAAGATAGATCATATTTTAATGTAACAAATTTAATTTAATTTAAACAAATCTATTAAAACATAGTTATTACTATATTAATAGCTATTTTATTTCATATTAGTAGTTATTGCTTTGAACTTTGAACTGCCAATCAAAAAGATCGTAACTTACAGTGATAGATTAAAGCATAACGCCATAATAAGTGTCGTTGCAAGTATCGACACCAATAAATATACGAGGCATTCCCAAATTTTATGTCAGATCAGAGATGTCGTTCTCAATAAATTATAAAATATATTAGGAATTAGAAAGCACAGCTATTAAATGGCCCGAATGTAATAAGATGGAGTTGAAGCGGCCATGTCTTGATAAGGTCAATCATAAACGGCGTATTGAGTTTCATATTGCCTAATTTTTTAAACCATTATGATACGTGAATACGTCTTAAGGGACAGTTCTTATTATAGTTAAGTTACCTTTGAATTCATATCGTATCTATTATCATAGGTATATCATATTGTAAGTTTAATGTATCTATTACATCGCGATTCATAATTATTTTCTTGTTGCAATTTTCGACGTAGATCTGAAGGAAGATCGAACGTACTAACTGGCTGGGTGTTACGCAGTGACTGTATCTTTTGTTTTGGTTAACTCTTTTTATTATTTTAGGGATACACTTAATAGCCTTTTCTTCTACGATCTTGTTGAAAAGCTTCCCAAATAGTAATTATTTTGATAGCTTTCATTATTATAAGTTTAGTTATAACTCGTTAAAGTTATTCTATATTATATGTATTGAAGATGTACAATAAAGAATGTATAAATAAATACTACTAAACAAAGTACAATGTTACGTTATAAGTTGACTTATGACGGCGTCGCTTTCGGAGCATGTTCGCCTTAATCATTTTGTTTTGATATTTCTTATTAAGTTAACTATTGGTAGGTCACTAATGAAACAAGATGCCTCGGATCGCCTACAGGTAAGCAAAGCTGGATGTTTACTTAATAAATTGTATATAAACATCAGTGCAACAGTCTAAACACTAGGGGAAGTAGGTATAATGAAACCTATTGCTTTGTTACTAAAGTAATGAATGACTGTAGGCCTGTAGAGCTTTATCGGCCTATTTGGTGGCGAATTCCTTTGGAGCAGGCCACTTCAGGTGACAGCCTCTTTAAATGTCATAAATAAAATAGAATAATGACTTTCAATACAGACAAACGAACAAGAAATGTGAAAAAAGTGTAATATAATTATAAATATTTTACCTAACCATACAGACCCAGTAGACCGATAACCTTGTTTTATTTTGTACCCTTCTGTCATCTAGTTAACACAAGCAGTTTTTGATTTAGGTAAAATAGGCGCTCAGGTGCTGCTGAGTGTCCTATAGTACCTTCATATCTAAGACGGATACCTACTATCTATCTGTACTATCTCAATTTACTTACCTGTAATTTTAATGTCAATGTTTAAGACTCTACCTGTCCTTGACTAAGTCCAAAAGCTAGAGAATAGTAAGGTTCACGAGTAGAGTTTTAAATTAAACTAAATAAATCTAAATTACATAATGATGGTGATGTTACAAATGCAAAACGTGTTTTTGTTGTTGTTTATCAAAAATACTTTTAAGATTTTCTGAATGGTTAAATAAATAATGGAACTAAAACTTTTTGTCAAATAAATCATCATTACACAAAACTTGACACGCATGTTAAAACGAATGTAACAGAAATACCTAAATATAATATTTCTTTGGTAAGTAAGTATAATATGACTATTTAATTGTGTAGTTTAACGTTACGATTTTTCCCTAGTCAACCAATTATCTATGCAAACAAACCGAATTCATTAGGTTTTTGATTGGTTTAAAGTACTTGTATTTTTTACTACTATGATATGTATTTTATTAACATATTTCATAATTTCCATATCAATTTTGTAGTTGTCGTAACCTAATGCCAAAATAAATCATTTCGAAAACTATCGCGGCGACGAGATGTCGTTGGCCGTCGCACGCGTTCTATCCATCTGATAAATATATGTAAATAATTATTAAATATTATCGAAAAGTAGATAGGGTCGTTTAGGCGCCCGTTACATTATCTGCGTTATTTGTCGTTAACAGTTTTACTGGACAGCGAGTTATCTTGCTGAGTTATGGCAAGCGACGCGCGTTGGAGGGATTCCTCATTTCTTCTCTAGTTTCAACAGTGCGTCCGTCACTATGTCCGAAGATAAGTGACACCTGGCCACTGCTGACCGTCCGCACTTAATGCCGCGATATTATCTGTGACGGAATAAAAATAATGTTCACAAGATTCAGCCAATGTTTATACTTTTTCATTAAGTCCTTTATGAAATTACTGTGCATGTTCAGCGTGCCACCTGGTTTAAGATTTGAAGTTTGTGGTTCACTTATTACCAACTTGTCTTTGAGTTTGAGTAATGTGATTTTGATTTAAACCTTCAATAGTTTCTGTACTCAAATACCAGACCGTTGATAATTCGATTCATAATACAAATCTTAACTGTCAATAAATTCGATTCAATTTGATTTTAATTCTCCTGAATGACGGAATAATTAAGTCACCTACTTGAGCCGGTTTCATGTTTTGTTTATTACTCGGCTTAAATATTATCTACATGTCAAACAATAAATCATGGCTGAGATTGAGTTAGTAACACGTTGTTGTTTGAATTCACTCAACAAAATTGTTGTTCTAACAAAAAAAAAATTGACTATCCATAGTCCATGTTCTTCTTCTGAACTTAGGTACATAAATATCACCCATAAATGATATGACACGAATATAAGTTGATTTGCTTGTGTAAAGTAGCAGTTATTGGACGCCAGCGCCGACTTCGACGAATGTTTTCTTTTTACTAGACTGGTTCACCGGCTGGATATGATTTACGTGAATTACGATGGCAGACATAACGGTCAGTGTGTCCATCTTCCAACAAAATAAAACACCGGGAACATCTTTGTAAATTACGTACATTTTTACGACGCTCTACATCACAGCACTGAAAGCCTTACATTAAATGTACTACGTATCTATCGGACAACGATAAATAATATGAAATAAATAGCGATTTAAACAGAGCACGATACTAGTTTAGTTCAATTTGCAACAGCAGTCAATATTCTTAGTGGGGTGTTATTAACCACTTGCTGGTACAGCCCGCGGCTGCGCCTGATCTGATTCCAATTCTTTTATGAATAGAAACAGTAATTGCATCAGCCGTCTACCGCAGAGCTGCCACTGTGCGCCTAGCTCTTACAAAATAACTGATTTAAACCTAGATGTGTATCGATGCTAAGAGTAAAGACCGCATTTTACGCTAACTTCGGAGCTATCAGTCATCTACACGAATAACTTGATAGGTTATAAATTAGGTGTCAAAACGAGACATAGCGCTCCGCACCCGCTGCCGCAGCTTTTACAAAGCTATCAGTCCTATAACGTCCCTGATATGGCACTCTTAGTGCAACAAATGAAGCAGTTGCATTAAAACTTGTCCGGTGAATATCTGAACGTAATTAATAGTGAGAGATAAGTCGCGGAGAGGGTCTGCGATACCTCCGTACAGGTGGACGTAATCGAGGTTGTAGGGAGCGTCGCCATCGCGCCACTGCGCGCCACCGGGCGACCGGCTTTGGCCTTATATTAATAACAGTCAGTCGATATCGGAGGTGGCCGCACGAAATGGGAAATTAAAAGGCTTTCATGGGATCCACTCATTAGACTGATTTGTAGTGGTGAGGTAAGCGGCGCCGCACAAGAAGTTATTAATGACCATTGTAATCGCTTGTCCCCGACATGAGAATCGTTTGTGTGCTCATTTATCGAGTTGCTTTGCCGTTCAGTTTGACAACTTCTGGTTTATTAAATTAGTACAGCTTTAGCGGTGATTGAGTGTAGGTCTGCCCAATTTGTTGTTCGTAGGCAACGTGGCTGCTTGTGATTGTATCGTCGATTGTGCATGCAAGCGTATCACTGCAGGCTAATTTGTCAATTAGAGAGTCAGGAGTCGTGCAGGGTCGCGGGGCAGTGCTAAAGCGCGTAATAGCGCAATTTATGCCATCATTGTTTTAAAGTAGCGTCGGCTGTATATCAGTGAAGCAGACGGGAGCAATTGATACAAACGAGCGCGTGTCACGTCTAAATATAATATTAGGAATCACAGCGCGAGCCAGGATATATTAATTTGGAGAGGTTGTTGCATGACGGCGCGTATCGCAGGCAACGCGATTGTAACAACGCGTCACATTCCACTTTTATTATCCACTTAGATTATATTTTCCTATTATGTAACCACATACCTTTACACAATTGTCTACTTCTGTGAATGAGTATTCCTTAAAATGCCACATTTTACACTTAATTTATTTTTTTCCTGTGTTCTATTAAAATAACCATGGCTCTCATGATCTCAACCATTATCTTTAAATTTCATCATAATAATATAGTTCGTGTTATCTCACTACAATAAACATGAAATCCACGAGCAAACAATCAAATCTTTAATTAAATTTCTTTTTGTCTCATAAATTAACTAAGCCATTTGAAACTACAAAACCAACTGTTTCCTCAAAAGTCACCGTAATTCAAAATGTGGCAGATCTATAGTGGACAGGAGACCCTTGCTCTTTGAATATAAGTTTAAATGACGATTTATGAATGAGGTCAGTGCGGTGAGTGAGGTCGGCTAACTCGGTGTATCAATCGGCGTCGGTTGGGGCAAGAGCGGGGCACTGGCCACGCGCCCGGCACACGACACTTGCCTGCATCTCCTAATGCCACTTTAACAAGGCCCGAGATACACTAAAACACTTCCTCATTCGTAAGTGTACTTGTCAATGGCCGGTACTAAGAATTGTATACTTGAATGAGGCTCACAACAGAAAATAGAATTCAAAGAATAAATCTTACAACATTGAGGTATCATAGCAGAGACGGAGTTCTACTAATTCTAATGAAATTTACGACGGCACTTGTTTCTCTATTATCGTATTATGAGGTCAACTTCACCTTTACCCGTTTAAGATTCGACCCGAGTCAGTTTCTAAACATTAATTTTATAATGAAACGACAATGTAAATGGATGCCGTGTCACGTTTAGTTCCAGGCTGAATGAGATTTATCTCGAAATGTTTCGTAATTAACGTAGATAAAACGCTTGCAACAAAGAGACACCTCAAAACAACATTGATCATTGCTAATACCATTCAACAATAAATCAGAAAACCAGGTTCAACACCTTGTAATAACAACTTGTTCCCAGTTCACGCTTTTGTGCACTCCGCCTGGCTATATATTATAATACGTTAAGAATGCTAACTATATTTTACTCTAGCCACTTCGTTCTGGAATCTGTATTGAGGTCATACTTATCTCATTACTGGACACTATAATTCTTTGGCTAGCATTGCTACTTTTGCATATCTTTTCATCGTAAAGGTTAGCTTACATTAACTTCTTAAACATAAATTGATGTTGATACAAAAGTTTCACTTCTGTCCACTGCTGTCATATTCTTGTAAACTTGTAGCTCTTCTAGCCATGCAGTACAATTCGATTAAATCTGTTGCCTGTTTAAAAAATAATTTGTAATCAAATTACTTATAACAAATTTAAATCAGATTGAATCTAACTTCTTTTTTGAAGTCATCAGTCATTATTCAGGCAGTTTAAACGTGGAGCGCTTATTTCATACTGTTCATAGCTCACATAACTTCATTACGAGCTCAATTGAATAAACTGTGATAGGAACGCCGAGGCGCTCTGCAAGTTGATTGCTCAAATTTCCTCTTCAACTATCACAAAGATATGGTGAATTTCTAATTGGATAAACGTGTCGTTTCCTATTTAAAGGCGACGGCTGGCTTGGCTTTACCGCTTAAGCTTGACCTCTGGAGTTTGGGTGTGGATCCCTTGGAGTAACTGGTGCAAGAATTGCGCGGGGAGCATGGCGGGTCGGCGACTCGGTGGCGGGTGTGTGTACCGCGCACGCGCGCGCGCCGTCATCCCGTATAATGGCTCGCCGCTCTGTCTCCTCATACGCTCAATGACCGACTAATGAATTATGATTTTACTTTAAAATGTTTCCTGGGTGATTTTCGTGTTTAACCGGAGTTAATCTTATTGTGATTTATAACAGCGAAATCTGAGCGGATATCATTATCTCTGTAAATAATGATAAACAATGACAAATTGATTGTCTACCATTAACATAGATAACTAAATCTAGTTTATTATGGTCGGATATATCATTATCCGATGGTCTGTGGGGCTAGTGGTCTTATTAAAATACCTGTGAGTAAATTCTAGCGATGTCGGTATTCTAATAAAATGGTGTCTTAAAACAGCCAACTTGATGTCAAAATATTGACTGATTTAAATAGAATGCAATATGAATCGCATGTTACTTTAAAGATACTCCTCATCCTATTATTCTTAGTTTAGCATTTTATTACGGGAACAGCTTACCTACTAAATTAACGTAAGTTTTGTATTTCAAACTAGATCGGCGTTTTCACAGCACTTTTCATTTTTCACTGCGAACCTACGGCGTTACTTTTAAATGAGTAATTCTCAAATCGTGGACAGTCGGAAATACCCAAGCCAAGTCGGCTGAAGCGTCTCGAAACTCAGTAGGCAGTGAGATTTGAATTTCTTTTACTTATTTTATGGAAACGTAAAAGTGTGTAGTGAGATGGCGTGTCGTAAATCACGCGTCGATGGACGACCGATAGCGTTAGCGTTCCGTGCGGTGCGCGCGTGCGCTGTGCACTGCTTGGAGAATTCTCACTAACAAAAATATATACACACACTCACAAATTATGTCCACTTATAATAATATATTAATAAATATATTTTTTTTTATTATCAGTATCCTACTAATACACACACCAAAGCTACTCACACGCACTCATTTTTACTTATATTTGAGTCCTATATAATCAATCAAAAGAGCTTAACGCGCACAACACTATCATTAAAACTAAATTGACTAAATCTGACATTTGATTAAGAGACACTCCTGATATTTATTCTTAATGTGTATGCTTTGGAGTTTTGTATTAAATATTAAAATGGGTTGTTTAATTTGTAACGTTTTAATCGTAATAGACATTACGTTGAGTTTTTTTTTTCATGTGTGATAAATTACAATAGATCAAGCAAGTCATAATCTAGCAACCAGAACGTCAATCCTATCTAAGTTTAAAGAACGTCAAAGACTACATATAAAAAGTAATGATTATTATAAAGGAACTTTATTCCATACCCTTAAAAATATTGAATAACTTAGAAAAAAAAAAATTAAGTCACAACTTATTTAAATAAATTTATTTGTAGACCAGACGTCGAGCCCTTTTATAAGACTACGCAAACTACGCAACGACTTGAAAATATTGATCAACTTTTCTAAATTATTGGCATCTAAATAATAAATCATAAATAGACTTAATAAGACTAATAATAAATCAAAAATAGACTTAATAAGACGAATGCCTCTTAACAACAATTGTTTTTTTTTTTCAATTTAGCATACATTAATCAAGATTTATGTAGGACCTAACAGTAATTCAAGTTGTAAATCGAATATTTTTCGTATTGAATTATGTAATAGCGTATTAGCTTATCTATCGGGACGACAGCCGGACGACCGCCAGATGAGAGGATGATCGCTTTGCGACAAAACCCTTTAACAAAGAAAAAAACAAGATTTACGTTTCTTTCTTTACCTAAATGTTATAAATGTGAACACACTGTCCTATTATACCTAAGATTATTTCTCGAAATGAAAAACATTCCTTGCCAAGGTAAGGTATCTTCGAAACCTATAATTGAATTTAATGTTTTTGTGAAAAATGTATTGAACTTCTGCATTTGTAATAATATAAGAGTTTAATTGAGACAGAGAGTTTGATTTATTACAATTGTTCACAATTATTTAGTGTCAGAGTTTAAACCATCTGTAGGTCTCGAACATGGCTTTATTTTTATTTACGATTAAAATCTCTCAGGTTTGTTGGTTTCGTCAATAATATCTTTCTAAACTACAGTTGAAACATACCTTGCGTGAAAAATTTACTTGAAAACCCATTTTCTTACAAGTCAATGACTAAGATGGATCTAAGGCAATTGACAAAACATATTTAGTAAATTGAAGATTTATTGCTGTACATTATATAATTTATAGAAATAGTAATCATATTCAACAATATGAATAGTAAATTATAAACTAACGCCTAATACGAAGGCGTGAGAAGAAAGGTTGTGAAATCAGCCAATTTAAATGAATTTAGATATTAATACATAACTAAATGTATAGTGTACGTCGGTGTCGCGCCGTGAGCTATTAACTAACGCGATTCTATTCTACCCACAGTTAATATGCGCATAACTAAATAGATACTATTAAACCAATTTGTTTACAGCGATAAACCTTCTATGCTTATATTTTCAAACCTCCTTGGAACCCTTTGAACAAGTTGGGCTTGGCAGAGTACATAAATCAGTAATTTATCGTACTTACATGTGGTATCATAATTTCAATTAAGAAAGAGAAGATTTATTCTTCATTGATACTGAACAATACAAGATACATAATCGTATTTATCTAATTATCGCGATATCCTTTCTTAGATATTTCCTTTCCTGTTTAATATTAAAAGATATTGTATAATTAATAGTATTATAAGTTTATATATAAGCAGACTGAAAAGAATTGTAAAGCCTTATTGACTCAATTCTACAATGACTATAGCGACGATTTTGTCAATATTATGTTAACCCGAGTAAATAGGTATGTATAATTTTGTTTTTCTTACGATAATGTATAGATGTAACATAATATTTCAATCTGTTGAATGTCAACAGTTTGAACCTGACTCCTTTCTTTTCACAAATTGGAGACATAAATCTCATTACACAAAAGCATACAAATTTTAAAATACTTAATTAATATAATATAAACATCTACCGAAATTTCTTTTTAAATAAACAAATAAAAGTTGAGGTGAGGTCAAATGCATAGAGCCATATAAATATTCATTAGGTATTATTTTAACACTTAACTTAAAAATGTAAATGTAAAGTTAATCGCGTTATTTAAAATTCAGGTAGTAGAGATATACGGCAGGTATCAGTGGAGATCGTTATTGATTCCCCATAGCGGTTTATCTCCACTATCTTCGGTAACGTACGATATCACTGCTGCGCTACTAATTAAAAAGCAAATTGAAACGCCGCGTGTCAAGGACTATTAATTTTTACGATCGCTATCACAGCTTCGGCCAGTGGCAGTGGCCACAGTCTTATAACGTGTCTCATCGCATTTATCTTTATGTATGCAACGAATAGATTGTATCTGGTCATTCGTTAACTAATAAATTAACTATTGAAAAGCCATCGCTTTTTCATCTGTTATCTAGTAATGATAGGGTGTTGTAAAAAAATTAAAAGACGTTCCGTTCTCACTCGTAAAATCTGTGGTTGTTGCACAATATTTTAATGAAAATATAATTTAACCGATCGATGGATGGATGTTCATAAAGAGATTAATGGTTGAGTTCGTGTTGTAAAATGTGTAGAGTAGTCTTAAGTCAGAGTCGCATGATGAGCGAGCGTGCGGCGACTAGGGGCAGGCTGAGACCACCGGGGCAGCGAGCGGTGCTTTACTTACAACGATTTATTGTTATAAAAATAATGTATCATCGGCCGCCGCCGTACAATGCTCGTAACAAGCCGGGCTCGTGTGCTGCATTAACGGGACGAGCGCGGACCCTACTTGCTGTTTTGAGCCACTACTCTACTGAAAGCTATGCATGCGACCTATTGGGAGCTTTAAATTGTCACACCTGTATCTGCCAAGAAGTTGAATGGATATTTAAATTACCTAACACATTTTGCCAGCTTTATTTTCATAACCATGTAACAGCGGCCAGCCTGTTATCACTTGTACAGTTTCCTCATACTTAGAAATAATACTGAGAATTTCCACACACAGAACCTTTTCCATTTTGCATCTGAAGTTAAACCTAGGACCTCGTGTTCGTGTTACATTGTATTATAAGGCTATTCATTCATGCTTTGGTTTAGTACTACTGCTTCTTAGCTTTTAGTGCTCCACAAGCATTACGAGGAGCTCTTATTATTTCCACTTATTCACATTGATGGATGTTCTAACTCAGCAGTTTTTGATCTATAGCTAAGTGCAGTAGCTTGTGATACACGCGATAACGATATTTAATCAGACCGAATCAATTGCCTTCATGTTTCTAATAGCGGACACATGCATCCAGCAGTTGGTTGTAGGATATCGAAAGCTCTTGATTGTGTGTCATGTAACAGATGGAGCAAAAGTAATGTTATAATGTGAATTGGCTTGAAATTTTTAATATAAGACTTCAGTTCTTATAATTAAGAAGATAATAATGATTATAAAGTATTGAGACACGTTGCTAACCTGCTACTGTTAGCATCAGGCCGCAGGGTGCAAAAGTTTATGAGAATATTTCCATTAATATTTATGTGGATTGTTATATTCGGTTACAAACCAATTTACAAGAATTAGATGGAGCCTTAGAGACCTTCCTGATAATAAAAACTACAAATTTTTTGGTTAAAGCAATTATTACGTAAAACAATAAATCGTAGAGAAAACATAAATCATTTGCTTATTACAGTTACAAATGTACCTAAAGCCTGCATCTTGAATTGTTATTGGTGGTCGGGTGAAGTCTCTTTTTAAAGCTGCTGTATTGCAATTCGGGGTTCACGTGAATACGTATTGGGTTTAATGATAGAACTACTGTGACGAATTTTTAAACAAACCTTTACAATTTAAGCAACAAGTGTTACATTACATCTGATACAGTCATAGCAATTTGTAACGTTCTCCCCAAGAATCGATAATAGTTTAATTTCACTTGAAACGAGTTTCAAACGCTCAAGAGTTAGAACCCGGGACTACAATTAAATTCTATTAAAGCGACAACAGCACCGTGTAATTAAGCGACAAGGTACAAACGTCTGAAATATCTCTCATTCTTATTTGACGGGGCGAGTTATGAAAGTTTTGTTGGAGTAATTATACGGTGCACAGGTCTTTGAAAAGTGGCCGGGGCGAGTAGCGAGTCGCGACCGCGTCTGTCGCAACTCTTAGATAGTGTCCTGCGACACTATTAATACAGCCGCGACAAGCGTTTGATTGCAAGTGCCCGCTGTGCGACGTTGTTATTACATGCTTCGAGTTAAATATAAACATCTGTACATAAAGCAACATAAACAGGTGCTATGCATAACATTTTTGCTTTGAATACTTTCAGTGCTTCATAGTACCTATTTGGAAAACTCAATATCATCACTGACCAACATTTGTCTAAACTAAACTGACTAACTATTATAAGGACACATTTAGTTATTATCATTTTGCTTTTGAATGCGAACCTTGAGTTGCAGGTTCTTAGAAGTCCCTTCTTCTTTTTCGTTGCATCATTCCTTTGTTTGGGGTCAGTCTGTCTTAGAGCCTTAGAAGTCTCTGAAATATATTATCCGATGAACCTATTTTCAAGTTAAATCGGATTTCTACTGTGTCTTAACCACTAGACTGGCGAGGACAAAGAAATTATGATATAAACATGCTTCGTTTACGGTTAGCATCTATCTAAATGAATTTGTCGCTGACAGTACTTGTACATTTATGAAGAATGTTTATCCTCCGTTTATGAAGAAACTGAGAGATGATAATTATATGACACGTCAAGCGGCGATTGATCAGTGATAATACATTCTACCAACCGGTTATTGATATGTAAATTAACTTCTAATAATCTTAAAAAAAGATGACACGAACATTGCAAACTTAGTCCAGCTTGGCAGAGTCCTCGGAGGTGACAAATGAAGTGGTATGGTAGGTATATGATAGTGACATCAACTACTACTGGTCTAGTTGTTTATACAAACGTTAATCAAAGACATCGCTTGATTGCGTCTGATAGATAGTGGTGAAGGCTGCCTTGAGAACTTGCTCACTGTACATGAGATGTTATATCCTAATTTCTTAGAATAATGTGAGCTAGCTAAATGTCCTTCCATGTTTGCCGAATATTTTTTTATTGATAATTATCTTTATTAAGTAAAATTAAATTATATTTATTACGATCAGTACTTTATCAGTATTTATTTATTTAGTAGGATTATTTGTAGGTAATAGTTAGTTATTATTATTGTGCTCGACCTTTTATCTATTTCAAAGAATAAATAATTATTACTTATGGATCAGTACTTTATTTAATAATTTGTAACTGATGAATATGGTACTTCCTATATACAGTAGATTTAAAAATGTACGCCACGTAGTATTATTTACATTATTATACAAGTATTTACAAACTAAATATACCTACCTATATTACTAATTCTTATTTTCACTTCTGAGTACATGAAAAGCTATGTCAAATTCATTATCGCAATTATTCTCCAACCAAGCACACAACTTAGTAACTTTAGCTGTACTTAACATCACTACGTCACGTTGCGCCGCCATCCACCATGTATGTAGGTACATAAATAATAGATTAATTTAATTACAAACAGTTTAGTCACAGTATCAACTACCGAGAACTGATACAAGACATCCATTTCTTATAAGAATGTATTTATATTCAACTAGTTTTTCCCGCGTGGCTTCGCTCACGTAGACTATAGAATATTTTGAACAGAATTTATTTATTTAAATCGAATTAATATAATCTAGGTAGTACTGCCCATGAGAATAACTTGTACTGCTTTAAGCCGATGCCACTACTTTTAGTGTCAATGTATAAGCAGAATCAGGTACAGCGCGAATAACAGTCAATTATAATATCGGTATAGCAATCACAAATAGTCGCCTATAATAATAATCTAATTCTTAAAGATTTCCAAGGAATTTTCAAAGGAAAATCAAGGTACTTATAAGGTAAGTTTTTCTTTCAAATATATAAAAGAACAATTAAAATTGAAATATCGAATTCTAATCCGATTTATATTTGACATTCCAATTTTAAAGGGTTACATTACACCAAGCCAGTTTAAATCAAAAGCACTAAGGAGTATTGATATCAACTTCGACGCAAATTACCCCCAAAATAACTTTCTACCCCTTTTTAACCCCGTTAGGCGATGAGTTTTAAAAAAATACGAAACACGTGTTCCATCAATTTTGTAAAAGAATGTTTATGCAAAATTTGAAATAGATTGGACCAAGGAATCACGTTGTCCCATACAAACTTTGCCCCGGTTTTTCTCCCTCTTAGAGGTAGAATTTCGAAAAATCCTTTCTTATCGGATCCCTACGTCATACAAAGAACACACCCTCCAAGTTTCAGGTCTCTACGTTCAGCGGTTTAGGCTGTGCGTTGATCCGTCAGTCAGTCAATCAGTCAGTCATTCAGGACAAAGCATTTTATACCTTGACATTGGCAGAATCATCGTGTAATTGCGATGGAGCCAGTTTATTAAAATTGGAATTGGATTGGAAAGCATTTTATATGTATAGAAGATTAGCAATGGATTCTATCTAGATAAATTAATTTCCTACTAATTTTATAAACGTGAAAGTTTGGATGTGAGTTTGTAAATTTGGATGTTTGTTAATCAACTATGTTTAAACGATTAAAGGGATTTGGATGTTTGGTAAAAAAAACCATGATCTGGATGAGGACTTACCGTAACATTTGTCGAGGGTAGAAGCTAGTTGAAAAATAAAAAGTACTACTTTAAAATATGTGACTACTAACTGTAAAATATGTGAACTTTCCAAGTTTTGACTTATCCCAATAAATTGGTTTCGGTATACCGATAAATTTCATTTTTTAAACTTTTCATTTTCATACAAATTCATGATTACCTACTTACATTACCGTAATATGTCAATTTGACCGATTAATTGACCAATCTATTAATTGATTGATTGACTGACTTGGCATTTCGTATGAATATATCTAGTTGTTATGCAGTAGGGAACAGATATAAATTTTGCAGTTTTATATTCTTTATGAATAGTGTTAAATATCTTAATTTTAATTTTCCTTGAAATTATATTATGCCCACAGGCTTTGGAAATAAAGCGGGACGTGGTGGATCGCTTTGCACATTTTTAGGTAAGTATAGAAAAGGCTCAAAAACATAAAAAAAAATTACTTAATACTTGAAGCAAGCTCTTTGAAATTATACCCATTATGGTTGAAGAAAAAAATCATCCTCACTTTACCTGGTATGGCATGAATCAATAAATTTTATATCTTTATTAAATTGTAATCGTTATAAATATGTATATTTATAACGATTACAACGGAATTACTACGGAACTCTATATATACATATATATAACACATTTTGCGCTTGATTTTAATTTTTAGATCATCGAGTTTATTTTGTGCCACTTATTTTTAAGATTCGTATAATTAATTTAATTCTAATATGGCATTGAATTAATATTCCAAATCGAATCACATTTTGTCTGAATCATTATATTACGTCCACCTACATAATTTGTTTTTTCATAGAGCACCTTCAAGTCTACTTCCATGTGTATTTCGGTGAACCTGCTTTCGAACAAGGTCATCAGTGCCAAGTTTACCCAAAAAAATCAGCTTAATTTTATTTGTCTGTACAACAAAGTTTTCTGTAGAGTGGGAGTTTTTTCTTATGAAAGCCGAAAGATTTTGGGTTAAATATAGGTATTGTGTAGGAATCATAAAGAGATGTCTGATAACTTGAACTTAGACGTACTTTCTATATTATTCACCTTCGATCTTTTATTGGAAAATAAAATATACCTAAGAGGCGTAAGAGGATTAAAGTCTAAATAAGAACATGTTTGTTACACATACAAAATAGAATCTATAGATATCTGTATTTTCAATTGCACTCATTGTATAATGTATACAATTATCAGGTGTTACCCGTGTTACATTTTTTCATTGAATCATTGTTCTTTCTGTTTGAATATAGCATGCTCATTTAATTTATATAATTATAAACAAAATAATTGGCTAAGAAACCTTGCACTGAATAATAAGAATATTTTTCTAAAAGGGTTAGATAAAGCATAGAGTTCTTTAGAGACAAATTAGTTTCAAATTAGGTTTTATACTTCGGTGCACAAGTTCGTTTAAAAAATAACTAGCGGTTGGTTTTTTAGTTTCGAGTGACATATACATACCTACATTTTTAATTAGTTTGACAAATACGCCTAATTTTAGAATATAAAGATATGACGGTTTAATGCGTGCCGTGTGGTTTCCGACCTAAGAATGGAACCACCCCTACTCGTCCCACGGGTGTCGTAAGAAACGACAAAGGAAAGGAAAGATCCGGAGAATTGGCAGCAGCATCCTTCTGTGTAACAGCAATCATCTGCTACTGCGATCGCCAACCCGCTTGCCCAGCGCGCGTGGCGATTATGGGCAAATACCTTCAATGAGCACACAATAGTGGCGGGCATTTGAGAGGTCTATGTTCAGCAGTGGACTAATACAGGATGATGATGATGACGGTTTAATAACTATTGCT
Organism: Protodeltote pygarga; assembly: GCA_936450705.2. NCBI lineage: Eukaryota > Metazoa > Arthropoda > Insecta > Lepidoptera > Noctuidae > Protodeltote > Protodeltote pygarga. The sequence goes on along the minus strand of OW388257.2, from coordinate 8,487,380 downwards.
TATTTAATAACTACTTTTAAATAAGTACAACACTTTAACTTGAATTTTAAAAATGCTTTCTTTTTAACTACAGTTTGCTCAGAATATGCCAAATCTTTTTATATATTTAACATTAGCCATACCAGAATCTTCATGACTGGTATTTGTTTAAAGATTTTAAATAATTTTAATATTTTATTTCGATTTTAATGTCAGACCAACAATGATAATGTTTTTTGTTTATTATATTGTAGTTCGTGATCAGGCCGCTCCATTGATGTCGCTAATTAATCGAGAACTCTCCTGAGTGTGGCGGTACATCGCTCTGATTTATATCGCTGCAAACTCTTCTCGAACTGCTCTTGGCTCGTGTCATTAATAATTTTTAATTATTGTTGATACTCTGTTTCAAATACTGCACCATTATTGTAATGACTTCGAAAAATCGTTTATCATTATATTATTGTAGGTAGTCAATTTAAAAAGTATCGTGGATATAAAATCTTTGGCATATACCTACACCTATATGTTATCGTAGATATAGCAATGTAATATTTTAATAAACAAAATGTATTTTTGCATTTTCGTTCATATATACATACCCTACATTAAGGTATGCCAATCAAGGTGTTCTAAAGATTATTCTTATCAGTTTAATTTATCAATTAGTTGAAATATTTATTACAACTGAGAACTGGTATTGCTAATCATGATTACTAGACACCAATAGGAAGTAATATGTACCTACACAAAAATACTGATGTAAGAACCTTACAACTTTGATGATGAACTTTCCTTTTATTCCGTTCGTAAAAGGTTTCAAGTGTTATAAATAACAATAACTGTAGATAAAAGTTGTATGTCGCCTTTTGTAACGTGGCCTACATAAGAATATGGAGGCACATAACGACAGCTGGGTTTTATGGAATTTAAATAAATAATATTTTCTTTATATCAGCGGTGTATTGTTGTGAGGCAGTAACGGTGGCCACACGCGAGCCACTCGTCCAGTACTCTCAACGGCGCGCGTCATCAGACCCCTTTTAACTTCACGACTTAATATGTCTGTACTGTGTAAAAATGTCCATACATTTTTACAAATATGTACGACATTGAATTGTCCGGTAATGTTTACAGTCGGCTTGCGGCAATTTTCGCTTAATTTAAGATACGACGATTTACGTAGATTACGACGTAGTACATTTAAATACAATAAAAACCAAAACGGATTAAGGAATAACGGGAAAACGTATCTTCTTTTCTTAGGAGGGTTCTTTTTTTATCAAGTTGTGTAATTTTTTGTGATTTTCTTAACATAGTAATTCCTGGAAGAAATGGGCCATATTCGTAACAATGTCGTGGACTGTAAATAACCTTTCAAACCTATCAGCTTCGGACAACGAGCGTACCTACAGCGCTTCATTGTTCTCTATGTTATTTGTGCTGCGTGATAAGAGTTGCCTACTTCAGATCCAAATGTATGAACCGGAACACATCATTTATAACGCACTCGACGCGAACACCTCCACTTAGTTAAAAGATTCGATTGTCTTCTTTGCATACATATTCACAAGAAAAAATGATTGTCTCGTTGTGGTAGAGTTTTTTTTACCCTACTTTTTATGTGAGCTAAGTTAACTTCGTTTATCTTGGATCACGTAGCTACTTTTAAAAAACTTTGTAGGGACACTTTACACGACAAGCTAAGCTTAGTTAGTGGCTTAGTTGGCTTAGCTCGCCATGTGGCCTGCGCTTAACTTTATAGTAGCTACATATTGTCAATTAGTTGTAATAATTAGAAATTAATACTGACTATAATTACGTTCCTACTATAACTGTACATCTTTAGGAAACTTTTAGATTCGAAATAGGTAGTAGGGTCTTAGATCCCCGACAGTTTGTGTGGAATAACTTCATAAGTAACAAAACCATGTACCTAATTGAATAGGCGGGCTTCCATTTGCAAGCGTGCTAACGGACATTGCGTTTAATTATATGTAGAGATTAACGATTGGGTTCTATGGTCAAAAATTGATTCGTGCCCGCCTAGCCCCTTGCAAACTAGGGCAATCGCTTACCAATATGGAAACACCATTATAGGTGTAATAGGTTCTGTTATAGAATGGTGTAAGCTCTGAGAATCAGATTGCGTCTGCTACTGCCTTCACCTTATTCGATAATGGAAAATTTAACAACATTCAAGTAATGAGCTATAAGCATTTATTGCCAAGGAGGACAGGTAGGTACAAAATGCCATTTTAGAAAGTCATTCTCAATAAATGGATACGGGAATTGTGAGATATGACATCTTTACATCTGGATTAAAATATACAGAAGCTTGTATTAAGTTTACACTCTAAAAACAATTAATTTTCCAGTTTCAATGGCTAATTAATAAATGAAAACATAAATAAAATGCGTTTTAAAAACAAATCTGGAGGAAGTGAAAATACTGATAGTTTTCTATAGAAATTCTAATTGCGTTTTTCATAAAACGGCTTGCTTCTTGTTAAAGGCATTATGCCAGTAAATATGTTACAAGAGTTGTCTAGTTTAAATTAGAAATACTTATCTTTATAATTTTCAAGGAGAATTCTTTGGAAAGGAAAGGTTATAATTATAGGTATAATGCGCCATTTAAGACTCGCAATATTTGAATATTTCGGAGAATTTTACTAAGATGATTGTACCTTTAGATATAGGTGTAGATAGGTATGAGATATTTATAATTTAATGAACAATAATCGCCATATTATTGGTGCATTATTACTTCGCAGCGCAGCGCGGTGGTCACGACAATGGCGGGTCGGCTGCCCCGGCGCACCGTGCCCGCTACTAATACGGCTCGTTTGCACGCGCGCCGGCACGACCCGCGCCATTACCCAATAAAATTAATTTCACTTAATGCTCATCGATTATTGAATATAATAATCTTTAGTTCGGTGTTTCGGCGGTTCGTGATGGATCGCCGGCGCAGACCCCCCGCACTCGCGAACACGATCTTCTGACGATCGCCTTGCAAGCCATGTTTGCCGATACTGAACCTCTTACTATCCTCCACTAAATTATATTATGATTAAAATTATAGTTTGTAAACCACTGGCCACTAGTAGAATACTCCTACAAAAAAATCTGTGACGACTATCCCCAAAAGATAATCAATTACTGCTGAGCTTCATTCTCTGAAAATCACCAACTGTCATCATCATCATCATTTCAGCCATAAGACATCCACTGCTGAACATAGGCCATAACTAACTAAACTACATAACTGTCATAAATTCGTAAATAAAATTTATTGAATCACATAGCTTGCGATTTATCTGGTAAACAATCCCCGCCACCCATAAACATCAGCGGTGTTGGGTGCATTACTGATCATTTAGGGGGGAAGGTGTCGGGGTTGTAGAGGTCAGTGCCGTGTCTAGCACCTAACAACAAGGCATGCCCAACAAAGATTTTGTTTTTGATAATTACATAGTACCTTCCTAGTATTGTTCTATTACTATATTTGCACTGTTTAGGCCTAAAAATGTATGGTAGGCTCACCCCTGGGGATGGTTTAGTTTTTGGTAAGCGTCATTGCTTAACAGCGGGTACCTATTCTTTGGCTGTCAAACGTGTAGTACTTTTTTGGTTGAGTACTGTTTGGATCAACCACACGTAAAAGATTTGAGAAAGTAGGTTCTTAGCCAAAGTATTAATTTTAAAAAAATTTAGTACTGTAGATAGAATTTAACGCACCAAGTGCTTTAGTGATAATAACATACTTTCTATAAGACACACACATCTACGTTGAGAGGGAAGTTAATAAATTATAATTTATTAAATATATTCTTAATATCAACAACTAGGGATAATATGTATTTCAATAAATCAGCAGTCAGACCAGCGTGCGCAGTACATTCACTACGAGCACCCGATGAAACGAAATGAATAATTACTGTACAAGGCACAACATAAATAGAGGTAGATAAAAACGGGTAACGACAGGATAGAATGGTAGCCATCCAACACTGCGCAGTCAGCGGCAGATCGGCGCAGTAATGGCCAGCCTTGTAGCCCATCCATAACGAATTTCTTATTCATCGATATTAATACGGGTACATGACAACCGTCCGCCGCTGTACAAATGAGCGAAGCCGCTCACGGCGGATTATATTTATGTGAACACAGTCTGATCCGCAATTAGTACAGCCAGCAACAAAACTAGTTGTCTTGTAGTTTACAAACAATGCACGTGTCCGCTGATAGATGAGTCGACAACTTGATATATGATGCTATCGACTACCGACCAATGTTTCAAAAACCGGAGGTTTGTTTACATATAACCTCAGATAAGTTTAACTTGGGTTTTATGGTATAAAAGATACAGTAATCAATAATCATCAATTAAAATGTTCATTTTCAAAACTTATTAATTAAGTAATTGTAGACCTATATGTCATTTCAAATAATGTTAATTGTATAATCTTGATTCTAAATTAAACACTGTCATTTTCTGCTTACAAAAAACAAAAGAGTAAACAGTTAAAATGGTAGCATCCCGTAAACCAACAGGAGCTAAAGGACCTAATTGTGTTTAATTGACTATACTTGTAAATTAATAATTCAGCGGTTGCGTCTGACCCTGCGTTTGATCTCATAATGTGGTTAGGTACTCGTGAAGACGTATCGACCTCATTAAGACCCAACACACGGTTTCTTAATCGATATTTGACAGTTTAAACTTTGTATTTAATTCCATGACGCTTATGCTCAGACACGGTTAGGTTGCCATTGGATTTTAATAAATAGATGTTTGCGCAATCCGCATCAAATTTATTTCTATCTTTATCTGTTTGTTCTAATGTCATCATCTGCCTAGCCTTTTCCCAACTGTGTTGGGGTCGGCTTCCAGTTTTACCGGATGCAGCTGAATACCAGTGTTTTACATGGAGCGACTGCCATCAGACCTCCACAACCCAGATATTGGGTTACACGGTACCCCTTGGTAAGACTGGTTGTCAGACTGGGGCTTCTGACTACCCGTAACGACTGTCAAAGATCTACAATTGACAGCCGGGGCCAACAGCTTAACGTGCTATCCGAGGCACGGAGAGTGATAATTAATTTATAAAACGCACATAACTTATGAAAAGTCAGAGGTGCGCGCCTTGGGTTCGAACCCGAGACCACTGACTTGCCAGTCAACGGTCACCACCACTAGGCTATCACGACTATCTGTTTGTTCTAATGTATTTGTTATAAATGTCATAGATATCTTATTACATGATGTCATTGCACTTGTTGTCTTTGTTCTAGCAAGTACATACAAGTTGATCTCAAAAGAAGAAAACAGTGGGTGCTTGTTTACAAAATTTTCTTGATATCAATATACGCGTGTATCGGCTTTTACGTGGGTACTAAAGATAGGATTCCCACGGCAAAACATTGGTTGAAGACCTTTTTTTACGGGGTAACCTTTAAAAAAGCACCCGGGAGGAGAAGAAACGGAGGTAGTGTGGGATTCTTACGTCACTAAAATTACCTCGGTAAGGGAGGTCCCGGGTCCTTAAGTTAAGAGACCAACTCCGGAACACATTTTGGAGTATATGTAAGAGTGCCGTAAGCTGTTGCAGTGTTGCTCCATAAAGATTATAAAATAATTACTAGTAATTCTATTAAACCTCCAATTTTAATTTACATACTCACGCCTGTTTCTCAATGAGGTACACCCACATTTCGCAAGTTATAGGTACTTTAGGTCCCATGTATTAGGAGATGAACCTATTGCATTTAATCGGGCACATTTCTACAATCAGTGCTGCTACTGAGAATTGCTTAGGTAATGGAAAAGTCAATAATAACTTTGTCCGAACCGAGAATCAAACTCACGAGACCTCAGATTAGCAGTCGTGCAGTTGCAAACGCAAGCAAGGCCAATAAAATTTGTTAGTTAAAAGAATATAAAATAATTAGAACCAATTATAGAAACTGATTTATGAGTTTTTTTTATTACTTTTGTATAAAAACGTTGAATGATTAAGTTTTCGTATTACCAATCGATTTTGCCAAATAGAGATGAAAATTGTTGAATGTATCACAGAAATAATTCATCATTAGTGCGTAGTTAATGCGACGGCGTTTCTTATCAGTAACATTAGAGCTACGTAGCATGTCCGCAACCGTATTTAGTTTCACGACGTACGTCTACGTAGTAATGAACTAAATTTAAGATAGCTTTCACCAGATGAATATCTAAATATTTAAAACGCGATAAAATATACTTTTAATGACTACCCTGAATGTATTTTATTAGCCACGGGTAGCCAGAGAGCCGCTAGTTCGAGTTCGCTTCGACCTGCTACAGATTGGAAAAATTACACATACGTTTATTTTTATTGCCCTTAACATTTTTATTTTAGAATTAAATTAATTGAAAGTAAACATGGCTCAGAGTAAAAATATATGTGTCTTGTAAGCACTTAAATTAAACCGGCTAATGGGGATTAGTTTAGGAAGTTTTAGCATAATTTAGAGTACGTTAACTTTTAATGTCATTTTTCATAAACTTTATTGCCATGGCCGCTCGTAATGTTTAATTTATAACAAGTAGTTTATTTTGTCATAACCTTGTTATCCATTAGACGGGGTAAGAGGTTAAATTTTAGATCAAAATCCGAGACGAAAGCAAACATTTTTGAGCCGCTTTATAACTTAAAACCTGAAAAGAGGTCATTGAACTCATCATTATGAATAACTTTTACTACGGGAGCAACCCAAAAATCGCGAAAAGAATAGCTGTTACATTCTTATTGTGGAGTATTTATCAAAAATGTATGGAATAGCTGATTTTGCACAATGATGGGTTCAATGACCCCTTTTCAGGTTTTGAGATATTTAATTACACCCTGTGTACATTTATTTTATAGAATGGCTAACACTTTTACAATATACATCAGTGAATCCATTCGATTAGGATGTCACCCGTACCCCCATACTCAATATTGTTGGAAAACATCAACATTCTGAGAAAACATGAATTGACATAAATATTGAATTCAGTGTTCTCTACATTTTGAAATTTTTTCCAAATATCGCCATCATTGGCCTACTTACATCTAGAAAAGATAATTTATGTGGCGGTCAATTGGTCGCACCTCCGCTCAATTTTGAATACGTTGTTTATAAATTTATTCATAAATTAATTATTTTAAATTATTAATATTTGGATAACATGATGAATAAACATTTGAGTATATTAATTATAACTATATTAAAATAAAGTAAAAAAAGGTATCAGCAGTTTTACACTTAGGTAGAAAAAAAGGTTCTGTAGGTACAGATGGATCTTGGAGATTAATAAAAAATATAGGAATTCATTTAACTTTGTTCTAGTTTGAAGCAAATGGACGCGGACGCACACGATTATTTTATTCGATCCCTTGTCTAATTCGATTGATAGGATACGAATTTGCGTATACTGTTGTTAGTCTGAACTACGACAAACGCGGACGTACAGAAAATATGAGCTAATTATCTGTAATTCTCAAGTAAGTCCTTCCCAAATAGAGTGATGAGGAAATAAAAATTAAGATCCAGTTTCACAGGCTACTCTAATGATAGGCTCTAATTATAGTTAAATTAAAAAATGGAACAGAATTTCTGTAAAAAATTCTGTTACATGAGGTAACAGAAACTTACCAGTAAAATGTGAAACAGGCTCTAATAGAAGCGTTTAGTCTTAATTGCTAATAAAATTTGGCTCTTGTGTATGAATATTGTTATTTAACCACCCGCTGGCGAATATTTGGACCGTGCCTAATTAAAATGTTTAATATAAAACAATTCTAGACAAAATTATAAATAGACAATTCTAGCAAACTAATTAACCAGTTTTATAGCAGTAAAGAAAAATAGACATACTTAATGCATTTAATTATGAGACTTCTCGGTTTTTTGTTTACCCGACTAAAATAATTACGAGTGTAACATCCAAATGTAACATTCTCCCTGACATATTTATTACCTTAAACATGTTCATATAATGTGTCGCGACGACATTATAAATTGTAATCTATATATTTTTTCAATAAATATTCATGAGTGATAGAGGCATTGCGATACATTACAAGAACCATAAGTCAACGAAACGCCGCGCAGGCGCAGGTCTGGCGCCGGCCGCGATGCGCGCGCGCCTGTCGCGCTCGTCTTCGGTATATCATCATGGAAATGTTCTGGCCGGCATCGTCTAGCGACATGTCCACGCAGTCAGACTTCGGATTTTTATGGCGCTTTCTTACTGCCTTTTATTCTGTCTACACATAATTTAACTGTCATAACTATGAAAATATTATTTTAACGGATCATTACTTTCCGTAATGTGGTTAAGTGGTGTGGCGTGTCGTCAGCTCTTCGTATGATTTTTATTTGAGTGTTAAATGAAAGAGGTGTTTAATAATGTTATCCTTTTAGATGTTTTGTAATGATATGTTTATTTAGGTTGTTAATTTGTGGTGTAAATGACGGCGCTACTGGCGGCCGGCTACTGTCGGCGCGGGCGCGCCCTCGCCGCGTCCGCCTTCGGCCGGCACGCGCCGCCGCCCACGCGTCGTGTGGTACAAACCTAACCTTACACATTTATTTTGATAAAATTTCCTCGGCAAAAATACACACATTGGTATTAAAAATGAAAAGCAATGATGTGTTTGGTTAATATCCTGTCAAATGATTGTTATTTTTTTTATAATTACCTGCGATCAAAGTATAAAAATGCAAAGTTGTTGTCAAAAATGACAAGTTGCAATAACAAGTACTAAAAATGTGATTATAATATTTGTAAAATTTCCTGGCGAAAATATTCAATTTTGATCAGTTTGCTATCTGACCCTAACCTTTTTGCTATTCTATAGCGTTGATTCCACATCGATGTGAGAAATATCTATCGAATCCAGGAAAATAGGACACTGTTTGCCTACACATACGCGGCGGAGCAAAATAGTAGCAAGCAATAAAAATGAATAATTTGATAAAACATAACGCTCTAATGGAATCATTATCTACACTTATATAAAAAAAAAACAACAAATGAAATGTCCAATGAACTAAATTAACAAATAGGTAATAATGATCCCTTAAAGTTTGAAGTTCTCTATCTATATATAGGGTTTCAAGTCACATTAAAAAAAAAATTAAAATTAAGGAGGCCCCTACAAATAGATCTACAGATAAGACAATTTAAAGCATAATCTTAGATAAACTATAGACAAAAGTTCACCTTATTTATCATCGTTTTTAAAACAGCATTGAAATAAAATCTCGTATCAAATTTTACTACGTTTTAATGAGCGCAATAATGAAGTTTAAAGTATTCGAAAGGCACGAGAAGCATGTAATTTTAAACTTAATTATGTGGTGAAATCCACTAAATTTATATTAACAGGTACCTACTTAATAACGTTGCTCAAAATCTCTGAAATATCATCCTGTTTCGAATTAGTACACGTTAAATTCAGACAGAATTGATTTGGTTTTATTTTAACTGTTGGACATTTAATTTCATACCTTAATTGCATTTATTTAAATTATTACGAAACGACAATTGCTATCACGTTGCATGTAATGTAAAGCAGTGGAGTAGAGTTGCGTTTAACGAAAGTTACTTAGAGAACAAAAATATAATTTATATGTATAGTGAAAATATACAATTATTGTTATAATATGAAGGTTTTATTCATTAGATTGAAATGATTCGAAAAGAAGTTACTTCCTAGAGAATAAAAACCATTCACAAGGATTAAGTTTAATTTTAAATAACTAGTCATTTTAATTTTTTCAAATTGCATTCTTAATTCGTGTTCATTTTATTTAATACAATTCAATTATAATAAATTAATTTAATAGATCATAGCGATCAGATTACTTTGATCAGTTAAAAAGTGTAAATATGGACCAATTGCTTTGAAGATTTTCACTAATAACTATAAATTTAATCTCCACCGACGTTTCTGTCCTACGTCCATTAGGCCGAATGTTGTTCCGTTAAGTCAGTTATGATAATTACCTGCATCTCCTTAATAAATATGATTGCGGGTACAGTTCTCGGGCTCTTATAAAAATGAATGTTTGACCCGTGCTCTCGGGCCTTATGAATATTTAATATTTACAAATTATTAATCCAACACTTATCCCTCATGGCGCACGCGCATTCCGATGGGCCACAGCCGTGCGTCGCCGTCGGGTGGACTTTGGGCGCATTATATTGATATCGATCCCGTCACCGTCACACACTATGAAGGCTTTATGAAGATTAGAAAATAGAGTGCCCTCGACACTCCATTTGAGACAACGCTCACTTTTCTAACTTCATCATTATACGCTCAGCTATGATGAAACCCTAAACACTATTAGGTGTTTTCGCTAGAAATAGACGATTAGGATATTTCTTAATTCTTTGTATACAAAGCTTTATACAACTCGATTTTTTAAATATATTTAAATTGTGCAGGTAATATTTCTTGAAAACTGAAGACCAGGAAAAAAAATATTTTTACGGTTATTTAGGATGTTACTGAAATGATATTTTCTGTGAATTCTAAATATTGTCCGGGGCTTCTCAAAGAGTTCCTTTTTTAATCTTTATTATATACAGAGGGTTTATTCTTATAAATATGTACTGACTGAATATGTATGAATGTATGTAGGTAGGTACTTAAAAAGTGGCAGAATTTTTATTTTTATAAATAATCTCTAATAACTAACTACAATAAATCCCAAAGAGTTATTTTCAATGTTGGTGATTGATCCATAGGTAGATATGCAGGATATTAATTTTTTTAATGAAATAAGTGTACGTGTACTTATTAGGAACATGCGCAATGTTATACTCTACAAAAAAAAAATACTAATAAATAAATGTGAACACCCTACCAACAGCACCGCTGCACCGTCATGAAGTTTAATCTGCTTTACTTATTGTAGCCGAATATGCCTTCTTTTTTTCTAACGGCCGATCGATCCAAATTTCTTCATTATCTCGCCGAGAATATTTCTATAATGAACTCAGTCACGCGTACATAAAATTTAAATGAATAAGTAGTTACCCGGCTACTGTATTAAAATATTGATAACACATATTTTGAGATGTCTTTAATTGCCACTAATAATTCAATCCTATGCATTTCAGATAAGGTAAGTTGGTCGGCATTGGCATTTTAAAAGGGAACGACTTAATTGCTGCTTCTTATGGAGACGAATAAATACGAGGCGGTAAGTTTGCTATTGCGTGTGCGTGTTCAAATGTACCATTTGCATTGTTTACATTTTTATTACATTGCTATTTTAATGAACTGTAATTGTATCTGAAAAGAGCACCGAATATTGCGTTTACCGAATAATACAATGCGTATGATTTATTCAAGTTACTTACGATTAACATTGTAACGTCTCGTTATCAACGAGCTTACAACACAATAATTTGGTTTATGCCATAATAGATGGAAAAAGAATAGGCTCAGTCGCATTATGTTAAAATGGTTCTTTGTGTCGGCCGCAGCGCAAGGTAGTTCGATTGTCAAACAGACAGGCGGTCGAGTCTTTGTTTGTAGGGCGAGCGAAGCCTCTGCGCTGCATCGACTCGTCAACCCGCACCCTATCGACTGAATGACGGCTCGATTGTTCCATCGACTTAACATATCAATTATGTAGAACATAAAGCTAGATAGTCAGAGCGACGTGAATAAAATAATTAACTGATTGGTGTTTGTATAATTCATCAAGTGGACGTGCGTCGTGATGGTAGAGCCACTTAGAGGCGCGTTATCAGATACTCCTCGGTACTATCTGGTGCTTGGTAGCCCACAATGGATCTGTAAATGCACTCCGCTATTGTATGAGGCTTTTGAGAAGGTTTATCGGGCCATGTCAATACGCTCAGAATATTATGACGGCAGTTCCAGTAAAGATGTAGTCAATAATTGAATGCACATCGATACATGGTCATTAAAAAAAATCTTTTTATTTTCCTCATTCATGAATTGACAATGAAATCATACTACTTAATATTATAAATGCAGAAGTGTGTTGCTGGTTTGTACTTCGTTCACGTAGCAACAGACAAACTGATCGATGTGATTTTTTGTATAGAGATAGTCTATAGTGTATTGGATTTTTTTAAGAAAACAAAATCTTGGAGCTCTAGGGTTGTGGTTGTTTTATAATAAATAATGAAATAATAATTACACGCTACAGACTCCCGATATCAATTGTTAATAATACTCGTATATAGGATTCGTCGTCGTCAAAGCAAATCAAATGAGCCCAAACTCGAGGGTTTATTAGTTGCTATTGAAAAGTTTCACTATCCACCTTTTGACTTCATAATTAGATCACCCGATGGAATCAAATTTATTGAATTGTCATCCTGATTACATAAACTTGTAAAGTTTTAAATTAATAAGACAGACGGTTAGAAGAAGGTTAAAAATCGAATTGTTTTGACCAAGATTTGTTTATAATTAGGTATAAGGTATAGTTAATAAGCGTGTCAAAAAATCTTTCCCAATAGAAAAGTTAGTCCATTGGACAAACATACTCATATAAATTTACAACTATATACCGCTTGTACTTACACCAACGTTGAGTGAAAAAAAATTAGGATAACAGGCGTTTATCTTGTCTTTTTTTCAGGGGAGATGTTGACTTTGATTTACAGGAATGTTTCAGGCAGGTACACTTTGAATTGGAGCGTAGGCTGTCAGCCCACACATCCCTCTTGCCTACGCTGTAACCTATAACCTATGTAACGTAGACCAGTGATGCGAAAATCTAGAATAATCGGAAAACTTTACAAAAGGTTTGTGTATGCAATTCATTCCAGACCTGCAATATCTAAGATAATTTTTCTGTACGTGTGCATACAACATTTAAATTAGGTAACAGTTAAATCTATGTAGAGTCGGATTTGAAAAAAATCACATTTCAAATAACGTGAACCACCAATCAATTTTGAAGTCATCTTGTGAATATTAGTGTCATAAATATTATTTAGGTACAGGCCAGTGGTTCAGTGCTAGTTTAACGTTATATGCTCGGCCGCGCTGTGTCCCTGCGGCGTTGCAGCGGTACTAGCGCCATCATTTATGTCTACTGACGGAAATTAAAGAGAAAGGAATAAAAATGTCCCGGCTAATGACGGGCGCGGACCTCTTGCGGCGTATGTGTAATAATTCGCCTCGGGGACGCGCCGCGGTCGGCCTCAACTAAATAATTTTAATTACATGTTATTGATAAATATTCTCTCCCGAAGCGCTCGGATCTGTCGATAACGCCGTACAATTAGGCGGTGAACTTTGACTCTACGATTTGTTGTGGGAACGGCGAAATTGGATCCCCGAGGCGTGGAAACGCAGCCGCGGCCAGTGCACTCCACTTTGTCAAAGCGTTTGTTCAACTTAAATTCTATATCTATGAATCTTTCTAATAAATATCAGAAAGAAGACGTATTGTGTTACAAAATATCAATAAAAAACAAGATTTTTATAGATATCGATGAAAATAATAATAAACATGTCTACTAAAGTATAACATAATTTATGTGATACGAAACAGTTTAAAAGTTTACGATGTTGGGTGATGAATTTAAAGGTAAAACAATAACGAAACACTACCATGAGGAACTTTATAAGCAGCTATAAAAGTTGTACCGGTCTACGACTTAACACATGAATATTGTTCGAGGGGACAGCGCAGCGGCAGCGGCCACTCGCATAATTATCATGATTCGCCCAGCACGACTCTTAAAGTTATTACGCGAAAGATTGAACGAAAATTAGCTGTCCCGGAATAAAGCCGTAAAAATTGGCTGTATAATGGTTTCTTGTGCAATGAGTGCGATTAAAAGGTTGGTGCACCGAGTCAGCGGGATGGAGGCGACAGAGCGGCCGAGATTGGGGTCCGAGAGGAGCAATATATAGGTGCGTCATGTTAGTGAGAGTGTGCCATAACTCGCGCGTCGGGTGGCCGCAGCGTCGCCGACGAAAAGCGTTTTGTCGTTATGAATATTTACTAGTTCTGCCTAGTAACACGCCCTAGGCTGGGAGCACCCTGTCCTGAATTCCCAATATATGTGACTGCGAAAACTTGCCTATAATTAGTTATTTGCGAAATGACCAAGAATATTGTAGTTTGTACCTCTATATTGCAACCAAGGTTTTAATGAATTCGTATATTTGCGTTTGGATTCGTAATAAAACAACTTTTTAACAAATACTGTCGTGTCACATTCGAAACGTAAGTACAATAAGTAGGTACGTTGGACAGTATTCGTTTAAAGAGTTGTTTTATTATGTATAGTGCTTCCAAAAACCTGAGATATTATCATTCGGATTCGTAGTTTAAGAGTAAAAAAAAACTTTTATCAAAAAATTTAAACAAAATTTTAAAATTTTCCATGTCTAATATAATTCTTCTGCAAAGTATCCTCTGCTTATCCCGTAATAAAACCCGTTGACACATGAAAGCTTGACATCTATTGAGTAGTATGAAATACGTTCACTGAACCCACTTCGAGAGTGTATTTTAAACTATTTTTATAACTGAATAGATGCACTAATGTTGTTATAATCGATGAGTAACCTTAAGCAATTCAAAATGTCAGGGCCCACTGATCCGATATGAAAGTTCATCACACCGTGTTCATTATGGTACGTAATAACGACGTAGATGATGCAGATGACTATATCAATCTCTTAAACGGTTCTCCATTATCATACGAGATTGCCTTCTTACGATCGTTCTAAACTGGAATGAAAATTATTCACAGAAAAAATATAGCCTATGCGTGGGAAAGTAAGGGACATTATCAGAAATATGTGAGTTTTTGTAATTAGGAAGAATGAGTAAACGAATGCAGAGACCTGAATTTTAATTTCAAGAAAAATGTCCGTCTAATACAGACATATAAGATTAGGTTAGTTGGACATACCGTATGTAACTACATAAAAGATTTATTTATTCAGAGCTGCGTTTAAAAAGCTGAAATTATTTAAAAACACGTTCGTTCTGCGTCACATTTAGTGTAATGGAGATGCGCAATCTCGGCATTTGGTAGGTGAGTGTCCAATCAAAACGTTATTTGTCATGCATCCGAGTCATTGTGAAGTGTTTGTCGGTGGCATGCACAGAATTAAAGCCGATGTGCTTCTGAATGTCGATTTAATTGCCAGATAAGTCCTCTACTCGCGCAACACTATTGAAAGATAATGGCTTAAGATGTTATGTAGCTTATTCAAGATTCAAGATTGCGTACCGACCATTTGTTGCTTTAATATTCTTATATGATAGTGTAGTTGTTTATTGCATGAATTGTTTTTGATTTAATTTTACTTATTAATTTGATTATTATTGTGGAAGCCGTTTTAGAAATTTACCTTGTATTTTATTTGATCGTCTGTGCTATTGATAGACCTTTAGAATTTATAGTTGCCGCACAATTTCTGAGAGATTTCCCTTCTGCTTAAGATGATACCTGCGTATTACAAAGTCTACTACGCCATAACTTTGCGTGCCATCCGGCCGCTAGGCCTCAAAAGTTATTTGCCGCAATTCAATAGTCTATTGTTTTTTAGCTTTCAGAGACAAACACGTTTTCATCTGGTGTTATCTTTGCATATCTGAGACAGTTGTTGTTCCAATAAGCAATAATCCACGCGAATGATAAATTCAAATGGTTAGCTACTCGAGTGGGCGCCTAAACACTACAAGGGCTCATAAACCGACGGGTATGGTAATTTACAGGCGTTGTTTCTAGTCACTATATTATGCCCTCTGACTTGTGCTGACAGTTCTACAAGCTGGCTGAAAGAAAAGAGCTGAACATTATTTTATTTTTAATGTGGGTGTATAATTAAATTTTTTCAGACATTTAGTTACGACTGGTTCGAGAACAGGAAATATTGTTCAGAAAAAGCGGTTTGCATACCCCAAGTACCGATTTGGAATAAATAATCTCTTCGCCCTAGAATACTTATAATTATCAATATTTCACTAAAACATCGATTGCAGATGCATTATTGGTATGATTTAATAATAGGTACATATAAAGTGTTCTGACTGGTTAAATTTCCAGTAAACCTAAGGCTCCGATAGCTATTCAAATTACACCCAACAGTGACGTTAACGTCAGAGTCGGTGTTGTCGACATCTGACAATCCGGGAACTTGTCGTCGTATATAGTAGATTACGAGACAGAATCGAAGCACATTTCGTCACGGATCTGCTGATATTTCAACAGGACATTAAATCCGCGCGAGGCAACGACAGGCCGGCGGATAAATCACGCGAGTGGGCGGTTGCGCGCGCGCCGTCTCCCGCCACTGTTCCCGCTAAATAACTGCTACCGTTTACCTGCCTCTGATCATCTGATATTTGATTTAATGTTGCTTCCAGCAATACACAGCGTGAATTTAAGTAGATATCATAAATGTTCTGGTCGACCACATTCTCTTGTCTATAGTGTTCCCTTTTTGAATTAAGTAAAGGGATTTTTGTTTATTAATTTCCTCGTTAAGCAACATGTGGTTCGAGAAACACTTAACGGATGCTATATGAGCGGCTGAAAAGCGTGTTACACCAATATTATTTGTCATGGAATATAATGGTCGTAACAATTATAAACACAGGCTTGGCATAGAATGTTAACGATTTAGCTGTCCGTATTCAATGTTAAAAAGCATTCGTATGTACGTCGTTAAACTTTTAGACTGTAATAAGTTTTACATTCTTGAATGTTTAAATTAGGTAGTTACATACTTTTGCATAATGCGTATGAAGGACAGAATTCTAAGGGACCACAGCCACACTCCAGATAATTTGTAGTCACCCAATGCGTATGCTCGCTTAGCCAACTAGTCTTGTGACAAACTATACATATTTTTCTACGAATATAATTAAAATTAAGTTACTTTTATTAAATTAATTAACCCATACTTTTCTATGAATTTAAATAAAACTATATTTTGTACCAATTTTTACAAGGGATTTATCCAATAGCCTTTTCTATTACGACGTTTTGTTAGAATCAAATATAGCAAATTTATTCTTTGACTATCTTGCGTGAACTCAGCACTAAATGGCGAGATCAAAACCGACCTAGACGCGTGATTGGCGGTATCTCGTTCGTAGCACAGTAAAATATAATACATTATTTTACTGTGTTCGTAGTTTGTGTGACCACGGTTTCAGCCACGGGTCACAATCACGTTCGGCCGTGGTTGTAGCCGCATAGTGCGTGAGACCCCTTAGACTAACATTATCGAGCAAATAACAAAAGGTTGGAGTTGGATTTAAGAACTATTTTGTAATTACATGTAAGATTGCGTATGGTTGTAATGTTTTAGTACAATTTAAGTTGGAAGAGGAGCTACCCTCAATTAGCTGTACTATAAACTGTTTTACAGCCACTGTTAGACGAGGCTTAATGCCAATGTGGTGATTGGACTCGTTATGTATATTTCTGTCATGCTACTAAAACTGAAATGCTGCCAATAAATTACAACTCTTATCGTAAATAAGTAAGACGTTTATTACGAATAGTTTTACCACAAATACCACTTAGTTTTTCACTATTCACAGGCTATTCTGAAGAGTCATGGAAAACCGCGAAAGTAGGTACCAAAAGTTTTAGAATAAAAAGAATCTAAACTTATGAATTTGTAGGTATCTCTATTGTGTCTAAGGTATCTGTCTGAAACGATTGGTAAATCTCAAATAAGTTGCCAATTACCAGTGTTTCTTTGAAGTGCGCCGAAGAATAGAGATACCTACGTTATTTTAGCTCTAAAAATAGGCAACAAATACCTAACAATCATTGCGCAAATTGAATTTGCATTTGTACGATTTTAAAAAAGATTTTGAAAAGTTGGTAACAATTTTCAGTGTGCATCTGGATTGAGGGCCCATTTTTTAAATCTTTGCCAAACGAAATAAGACTTATAGGGCAAGCACTTAGAAATAAGTAAAACTTAGGGCAAGGGGCCACGAATTTCTAAAACGCGAATTAAAACTATTATGACTAAATAGCTTGGGCCCTCAGTCCAGACGCTTGCATAAAGTGGCATATGTTAAATCTCAGAAAGTACTATCTCTGGGTTCATATTTTTTATTTAAGAATCTACTTAGGAATATGTAACATATTTTCAGAAATTTCTAGATCTGTAGAATATGACATTACAGATTTATGGCGGTTTGCCTTGGGCCCTCAGTTCAAATATGTTTGAACTGAGAAATCTGCAAAACATGAATTTATCTGAAGAAATACATAAATACGACTTTAATATATGTTACTTGGATGCCTCTGTGAATTTCTTATAAAGAAATAATGACACAAAAGTTCTTTGTTAAAAAGTAAATACAAGTTGAATATTCCTAAAACGTCTGAACTGAGGGCCCAAAACTTTTGCCTATATTGACTAAGCTTAACCTCATAGACTAACGCAAATTGGTATAAGTTTTCTTACAAATTACTATCTAAAAGGTTACGTACCGTCCGTTCTTCTAAATGCCATACTTTAAAAGAAAATTTCATTTTTACATTTTCTGTATGTAATAATTATGTAGGGTGACCATGATAAAATTATTCATCATTGCAATAAGGCAGTAGGTACTATCGCGGACACGAACGGTGCACCACTTTGCGATCAAAATGCTTTAAACGATGCTACGTCCGGCTAGCGCTAAATAGCTAGCTCGGTCGTCGGGTGCAAGCGATTTTAACCTTAAGAGTGGTGCACCGGCTTTGTCCACGATAGTACATATCTACATATTATATCTACAGGGTGGGCGGAGAATAGAGGTTCAAAAATTTTTTTTCGATGCCCCTCTCCAATAGCTATTCGAATAACCCCCATGTATGTTCAGCGATTATTTATAGTTTAAGAGCTAGATTTTTTTAACCAATTTTTGGGAAAGTATCACCTGACTTTAGATTTTATTTTTTATCTTCTTCTGCATTGTAATTCTTGAAAATATTTTTTGTTATATTAAGTCCTTATAGTATGTTCTATGATCCATAAAAAATCTGTCTGTCTAATCATCTCATAAGGTGCCTCAAACTTTGCTCAAAAAGAAAAAAAGTGCAAAATAAAATTTGCTCCAGATTTTTATTTACTCAAAAAAAAAATCAAAAAATGGTGGCAATGACCTCAAAGTAGTTTTAAAAACTCCCTCGGACTTTCAGCATTTCAAAAGAATCAAAATATTTCCTACTTTTCGGGACATTATTTTGTGCAATCATAGTTCAAAGATGGTAAAGAGAAAAAATCTCAATTAATTTAATTATTTTCTTCCCAAATTTTGATTGCCACCATTTTTTTATTTTTTTTTGAGTAAATAAAAATGTGGAGCAAATTTTATTTTGCACTTTTTTTCCTTTTGAGCAAAGTTTGAGGCACCTTATGAGATGATTAGACAGACAGATTTTTTATGGATCATAGAACATACTATAAGGACTTAATTTAACAAAAAATATTTTCAAGAATTACAATGCAGAAGAAGATAAAAAATAAAATCTAAAGTCAGGTGATACTTTCCCAAAAATTGGTTAAAAAAATCTAGCTCTTAAACTATAAATAATCGCTGAACATACATGGGGGTTATTCGAATAGCTATTGGAGAGGGGCATCTAAAAAAAATTTTTGAACCTCTATTCTCCGCCCACCCTGTATATTATATAAAAATGCTGTTCTTTAGTCTCGCTAAAACTTGAGAACGGCTGGACTGATATGGCAAATTTTGATCTTGAATTATTTGTAGAGGTCCAGGGAAGGTTAAAAAGGTGAGAAAAAGGGGTAGGGTAGGGTAGGGGTAGAGTAGGGTAGGGTAGGGGTAGAGTAGGGTAGGGTAGGGGTAGAGTAGGGTAGGGTAGGGGTAGAGTAGGGTAGGGTAGGGGTAGAGTAGGGTAGGGTAGAGTAGGGGTAGAGTAGGGTAGGGTAGGGTAGGGGTAGAGTAGGGTAGGGTAGGGTAGGGGTAGAGTATAGTAGGGTAGGGGTAGAGTATAGTAGGGTAGGGGTAGAGTAGGGTAGGGTAGGGTAGGGTAGGGGTAGAGTAGGGTAAGGTAGGGTAGGGGTAGAGTAGGGTAGGGTAGGGGTAGAGTAGGGTAGGGGTAGGGTAGCGTTATAGTAGGGTAGAATAGGGTAGGGGTAGAGTAGGTGTAGAAGTAGTATAATCAGGCGTACAAAGTCGCGACGGGCCGCTAGTACTATAAAATAGTTATATACAATATACATGTAATACAGGGTTATTTGTAAAACACCAGCATCCTTAAAAGGGGTCATTAAACTCATCATTATGAACAACTTACTATGGGACCAACACTGAAATCGCAAAAAAAAAATCAGCTGTTCCATACATTTATGTTCACATGCCTCAACAAAATGTATGAAACAGCTGTTTTTTTTGCGATTTCAGGGTTGGTCCCATAGTAAAAGTTGTTCATAATGTTGAGTTTAATGACCCCTTTGAAGGATGCTGGTGTTTTACAAATAACCCTGTATAATATATGTAGTAGGTATATGCAATAGGTAAGGTATATTATTAAGGGTGTGTTAATAAATATGACATGCCAGGATGTTACTTTAGTGGATAAAATAAAACAGCTATTATTATTTCACATATACATTTATTGGTTTTAATCAGAATCATATAGGTAATTATGTTATTTTCGTGCCTAGCCCAGCTTAAATACTACATTATTGTCACGTAAGTGCAGCAACTCACTGTAGTCAGATCAACTCACAACAACAGTCTCAACAACTAGAAAAGAGCTGATGATCTTCAAACGTCTGAATAGATTTTCATGAAACCTGGCTAAGAACACTCGGGATAAAAATTATCTATGACGCAAAAAACAAACTAAACGAAAATCGGTTCATCCATTTGGGAGTTACGATACCACAGACAGATACACAGACAGACACGTTAAACTTACAAAACCACTCTCTTTTTGCGCTGAGGGTAAAAAGAAAGGTACTGTTAACACTCTAGGACTATACTGATCCAGAAGTAGTTACACTAAGATTGGCCTAGGTTAAATAAAACTAGTGATTCATCTGCGAGCTGATTGTAGACGGTTCAATATTTATTATTATAAAATTATTATTTAAATTATTTAAATTTAACAACAGAACACACATTTTTGATTTAAAAAAGATGACGTCCGTCACTTGAATAAAAAAGAAGAAATGGAGCTGCTCATCGCACTGTGTCTTAGCGCAAGCAGGTTCGTAGCTCTTTATGAAGGTCGTATAGGCTTCCCACAGTACTTACTTATGACGAAAATTATGGTCACCCTACATAATTATTACATATAGAAAATGTTAAAATGAAATTTTCTTTTAAAGTATGGCATTTAGAAGAACGGACGGTACGTAACCTTTTAGATAGTAATTTGTAAGAAAACTTATACCAATTTGCGTTAGTCTATGAGGTTAAGCTTAGTCAATATAGGCAAAAGTTTTGGGCCCTCAGTTCAGACGTTTTAGGAATATTCAACTTGTATTTACTTTTTAACAAAGAACTTTTGTGTCATTATTTCTTTATAAGAAATTCACAGAGGCATCCAAGTAACATATATTAAAGTCATATTTATGTATTTCTTCAGATAAATTCATGTTTTGCAGATTTCTCAGTTCAAACATATTTGAACTGAGGGCCCAAGGCAAACCGCCATAAATCTGTAATGTCATATTCTACAGATCTAGAAATTTCTGAAAATATGTTACATATTCCTAAGTAGATTCTTAAATAAAAAATATGAACCCAGAGATAGTACTTTCTGAGATTTAACATATGCCACTTTATGCAAGCGTCTGGACTGAGGGCCCAAGCTATTTAGTCATAATAGTTTTAATTCGCGTTTTAGAAATTCGTGGCCCCTTGCCCTAAGTTTTACTTATTTCTAAGTGCTTACCCTATAAGTCTTATTTCGTTTGGCAAAGATTTAAAAAATGGGCCCTCAATCCAGATGCACACCAATTTTCAGTCATTTCTTAATTTGAGTGTTGGGTTGACACATTTGATTTCTAAATAACTAATTATTTATTTGTAGAATTTAATTTAATTTATGTACTGAATGTTTTTTTTAAATATTTCACCCAATTACCTTAGGTAAACAAGTCAAAGACAAATTTTACAAAATTTGATTAGATTTTACGCTTACATGTCTTTTTGAATATTTGAATTAAAAAATAATAATTTTCGTAATATTTCGTTTTAACAGTGACGTTTACCAACTGTTAATAAGTTTTTGTATAGGTATTTTATTTTTCTGCGTTGTGTTTAAGCATTGTGCCACTACACTAAACTATACTAACTAAAATTGGTTGATATACTATACTAAAATTGGTTTAGATTAAAGTCAATTAAATGAAATCACAATTAAATTCAGCCTTAGCCCAATAAATTTATTATTATTATTAAATACTCAATTATAAGTGTCTTTTTTTGAAAAATCAAAACATAAAACCTCGCTATGACAAATTTTTAAAAATAGCTTTTTACTTACGACTTAGCTATCTAGTTATTATTATCGATTTGCCTAATAACATCGAATTCATGAACACACGATATTAGAACTGCAATTTTTTTTTGATGTCAGATTCAACGTAGAAGAGTTTGAATAGAAAAGGTGTTAAAAGTGTAAGTTAGACAAGATAGTATAAATAGTTTGCGCTCAACCTTCGAGTAGGTTTAAAATTGTAAACCTGGTGAAACCCTAAACAAAAGCTATTACACAACGTTCATATAACTACTCCTACAATGACCAATTTAATCAAATCACTGTCATTACCTTAAAGCGTTTCTCCCGCTAAAATCGCATTTTGTTAATAAAAACTAAAATTACATGTCGTGGCTCACAAATTGGTCGTTTCGTGAAGAAAATTAGCGATGAGTGAACAACTCAATCTACGTACAGATTATTAGGGATATTTACTTACAGATAACTTAATAAGCAAAATTTAGCACTTTGCTTAGATAGCCGAGAGTTTTACTACCCATAACAACATTTTTAATGATTTCTAGACGTTTAAAGTTTTTGAATAGCATTTTTATCGCTTGCCGTAATAAATTAAAATTGCTCTATTAATAGTCTCGCAAAGACACCTTAGCTCGCTGTAAACGAAATTGTCTTCTAGACTCTTCTTCATACATATAATATACATACATACGCTAGCATACATATAAAAGAAGAAACTGACTGACTGGTTCAAATTGTACACTTAGTTTGCAAATAAATGATTTGTGATTTGACTACATAAACCACTGGGCCAATATACCTACATGAATTTTTGATCGTCATCTACTAAAAATGGATTTTTTACACCCCTAAGGGGTTAAACCTTCTTTAAAATTATATATGAAACGCGTTATTTAACTTTTCGGTTAAAACTGAAAACTAAAACTAAGCTTTATGAAAATGAAAATTTTCAAATATGTAGATATATTTAATGGGGCCAAATGGGGGGAATTGGAAGTTTGTAGGGGAAATCTGTAATTATATTGTTTTATATGTTACTGTATTTGCCTCGTAAAAAATGGTATAATTTAGATTTTCGATACATGTTTGATACATACATTAAAAGATACATGTTTGAGCTTTTTTGAAATATCTTCCCATATGGGAATCAGATATTTGTAAGAGATGTGTTCGTTTACAATCTTAATAATATGTGCAGGTACTTACCCGCTTTAAAAAATAAATATCTGAAGGATGAAGAAAATGGAGTGAAAATATCTCCGAAAAGTACAACACAACAAGTACAACAGGGGATAAGAATTGCACTTGCATGGTGTCGCAAGAGCTAGAAGAGAGAGAGAGTGA
Source organism: Protodeltote pygarga (assembly GCA_936450705.2). Taxonomy (NCBI): domain Eukaryota; kingdom Metazoa; phylum Arthropoda; class Insecta; order Lepidoptera; family Noctuidae; genus Protodeltote; species Protodeltote pygarga. The sequence continues at coordinate 8,463,544 of OW388257.2, read as the reverse complement.
AATTAAAACCATTATGAATCCCTTTTACTTTAAGACCAACCTACGGTTTTTTTGCAGATATAAAGTACAGCCAAAAAAAAAAACAAAGAAAGACCTGAATTCCCGCAATGAAGTTTTGCACTATTTGAGGGGTTTCTATCTCTCGGGGGATGTGTTTATAGTATTAAAAGGAAAATTAGGTAAAAAGTACGTTTTTTCGTAGGATTATGCATTCGTTTACTTCTACGCGTATTTACACCATGTTGTTCAGTGTATGTGTTGATTATGATAGGAGAGTGCAGTTTCGTGGCGTGCGCGGTCGCGGTGCGCGTTCTCTATAAATCAGCGGCGCCGGCGCACGCTGCTCGCCGATTAATCGCAGCCCAGCTCTACACAAATCAAAATGTAAATGGATATAGTATGTTAAGTGCGCCGTGCCTAGTAATAATGATGTTAGCATTAGGCATATTAATTGGCTGGATAGGCGCTATCTCTCTGCTACGGGCAACCGCGCACGCCATACCCGCTCTTTAGCCATTTTGAAATTCAACATGCGCCTTTGAAATACGTGGACGTGTGTTTGTATTTTTGTATAATATATTTTATACACATATACATGTATTTAATCCGATGTCATATTAAAAACGCAGTTAAGAAGTCATTAATACCGTTGCATTATAAACAGCGCATAAAACTTCATTATGCATTATTAATGACACCAACAAAATGAAACAGAATAAAACTCGTACAACCTAAACGACTAACATTGAGTCAAGTTCAAAAGGGCCGCTTCCTAAATACGGTATTATGCTGTATTAAGAGCGTTGTTACCGCGGAATCATTAAGGCTTGAGAGCTTATTGAAATGAAGAACCGGATCCCTAATGAAGGCCGCAAAATCAAATCGGCATCGATTTTCAGTCGATACAACGTTTATATGCATTTAGTGTCGGGTGGAGACAAGCGGCGCGCGCTCAGCCCGCGCATGCGCTGTAGCTTCGCGCGCGTTCGCGCCGCTAACGAACCCACCCAGATACTATTTAATTGAATTACTTTTGATCCTTGCAGTAACAATGAACTTGACATCTAAAGGGTTCAGAAATAGGTAGCTAGACCAAGAAAGAAACCTTTATTTAAGCAATACTAACTGTTGTTGCTTAAATTACTTTAGAAAATAGTGTGGAACGAAATCGGTACTATAATTATTAAAAAAGAAAATTGATTCATGTTTTTCCGGTTCTTAAATTAACGTATACAATCAAATACTGCTCATGTTATGTCTAACGTGCGGCAATAAAGCTGGCAAGTAATTTAGAAGTCAACAACGAATAAGTATAGTTTTAACATAAACATTAAGTTTTAACATTTGGGCGGCTGTATGAGAAACTATACATATTTCAAAACGATTAAACGTGATGTAGGCAATCGGTTGTAATTGTAACGTTGAACAACTCTATTATTGACATAATTAGTTTGCAGAGGAACGTATATTTTTTTCGTCATTAAATACGAAGAGCTAGCATTAATGTCTGTTATAATTTGGTAATATTTGTTGGCAAGATGTTGTTATTTTGTGTAGAGTTGTTAACTTGTTGCCTACAATTTATTATTTGTCGGTTAAACGGCCAGCGTTGCTACACTTGTGATTAAATGATTATTTGTTAAATGCAATATATTTAATAGCTGAATTTTATAGTTTAAGGCGTGGGAATGATAATATAGAAGCAAGTTTGTATTCTGCGTTATTGCTATTACAAAAAAATGTTTGTAGTTCCGATTTTGAGAACTTATAAGACTGAGTAAATCGGTAAAAGGTCTTCAATGAATTTGTTTAAGTAAACAAGTTAAAGACATATCTTTCTGATCTAAGACCTCTTCAAAAGTCGTTTTGAAAATCCTAATGAAGTGGTTGACCTAAGCCGGTGCACACCGACGAGTCGATATATAACTGACCACAAAAGCAATGTGCCCAAATAGCTACAAGCATGGTTATCAAGAGACATAAGTGCTGCCGCCACCAGCCGACTGGCTCCAAAGCACAGCTATTAAACTAATCGTGGTGATAACTCACAAGTGTGTACCTTACCTTATAATTGCAGCGATTTTTATTAATAATGTTTGGACTTCCCATTGACTTTTATAGACTGCTTATTATAGACCCTCAGAGATTTTATTTGATGATCACTTATCATTGCGGATAAGTGTCTTGATTAAGTGTGTATCTAATCATTTATAGTCATAAAAATGGGAGTTACTAATTAAGGGGGACTTAACAAATATTTCTTTAAGTGTTAATTGAAGCCGTAGGTTATGAGAAAATTAGTGAGCAACCGAGGTGGAATGAGTCGTCAATCATTATGAATTAACATCCAGTGGACACGCAACTACCACTGCTTAACGCATATCTTCCAGACAAAGGGTCAAAGAACATTTTATATAGATAAATACAGATATGCCTAGTTGATTACATACCTAAATGGCGCACTAACGTGATGGAAAAAGGTTTATTAGAAATATTTGAGACATACAACAGTTTGAATCATTATTACTTAATGCTATTTATGCTCACTAAAACGTGAACACGCCTGTCGATCCTGTAATCAAACACTTCTATGTGGAAATTAATGTAGTGTAGGCATTTTACCGCGAAAGTGTTAGACAGTGCTGCATGCTCTATGCTCTATGCTCAGACAGTGTTGTAGATGCGAACTGATAACATTGCTGCTGGATATACATCTTCGTGTACGGTTAATTGATCACTTAATTATTTTGCGTGTCCGTATAAAAGTTTCCAATTAAATTCTTCTATTATTTTAAATGATAATTAAGAAATGCTCGTTTAATTAATTGCAGGTAACTTTTTAGAATTGAAATGGAGGAAGGTAATTTACTTTATTCAAATGAGATGTGTCGGTAAAGTGGTTTTAGTTGTGTGCTATTATTATTTTCTTGTGCTTTATTGGAGTTTCGTGTTCATTAAGTGCAGGCGTGGTTGATACCTTATTTAAATAAACTAGGGTCCGTATTGAATAAAGCATACTTTACGTTTGATTTATATCTGAGGACATGAGAGTTTGATGGTATCGGTAGATTTTGTCGCCAGGAAATGACGGCGAGCGCGGCGGGCGCTTGATGCGGTTTTATTGTTGCGCGCGCGCCTGCGCGGCCGTGTTCTATCGCCGATACGATGCGCTCGCGCCGCCACTGCCCTCACCTTAGAAAAGCGATATTTTAGCGACAGCCTACATGATTAATTTATAGCTTTGATCCAATATTTCTGAACATAAATCCGATTAAATGGGAAGATAAGATGATTTATACAATTGTCATTCGAAAGGATCAAGTTTGCGTGGATGTATCCATACTTTTAGATTATGAATTACTCGTAGTAACCATTATTATTGTAACTAAAGGTACGTATTATTTATCGCTCAATCGAGTTAACGCAATATCGCATCTTGGAGGCACAGCCTTTTAAAAATACACAAACATTATCTATAAATTAAATAAAAAATTGCACAGATCAAGTATCGTAAAGTAGTATATTTATTACAATGTAAGTTTCTCTGGGTGCTCTATTTATAAACTACCAGTTTAGATTTAAGTAAACTTAAGTAGTTGGAATACTTTAGTGTTATAAGCTATTTGCCTCAGTCCATAAGAGGCAGTCGGTCGGGCCGGGTTACCAGCGGGCGATCGATGTTTTATGTGTTTTTAAAGCCGGCTACTCACAGTTACTGCCGCAGGGGCAATCTTTGGGTCTTTGGGGGTTTAGTTGGGGATGGCGCAATAAAAAAAAATGCCTAAATTGCTTCCCTAGATGTAATATATGTAGGCTGCACGGGAAATTTCCTGAAATTAGGTGACAATTTAAGGTCATCTCCACCTAAACATCCTAAATTGCCGCAAGCAGCAGGCGTGTGAGTAGCCGGCTTAACTACAATATTACAATCTAGAAATATGGTGCTGTAACAGTAAGATACATATTGCTTACCAAGTGTAGTACTGCAAACCATCTGCACAATTTTGTTATTTAATTGCTTGTTAGCCTCGTCACGACAGAAGACGTCGGTGAAGTCACGGTGGTAGAGTTATCCCTAACTTACTGTATGCAGGGATGGCCTTATGACCGTGGACTTGCCAGACATAGGTCTAAAACCTCAGATTTTCCTTTGAGAGCGCGTAAAACCGTCAATCCTGCGTCTGATCTCTCTATGATCGTGTATCTCTTTGGGTTGCGGAGGTCAGCTAGGCAGTCTCTCAAAAGAAGACTAATATTTAGTTGCATCTGTTTAGATTAGAAGCCGACCCCAAAAAAGTTTGGGAATAATAAGGCTGGAAGGATGATGATGATTGTATGGTTGATGAACAACCCGTTAGGCTTAGGCCTGCAGTACCGCCCGCAGAACAGTGACATGGCTTTAAAACTATCAAGAACATCTCTCAGGTGTGCTAGTTTAGTTTAGTTAGTGCTCTTGATTATTTTCTTTACCGTTTTATGCTAGTTATTTATAATGCTTACATGAATTTGAAAAGTCACTGGTTCGAACCTCCGTCTTTTGATTTGTGAGTCCAAGTCCAGTATACTACTAGGCTATTGCTGATCCTTGATCTTGGTATAGCTTAATAAAACAATTCTGAACCATACTTAAAATACTTGAGTAACAATTTTCCGGATTTTTCTTCGTTAGACTTGATTTTACTTAATAACATGAATATACTGTTATTTGGACATTAACCTGTATATTCTAAAACATAAGCTTTGCATTTTTAGCCTCTAATTACAGAGCAATTAACGTTTTATGTATTTTCAGTTAACTTCCCATACACGTAATATTATTGCTTTTACTCTACTTAACGGTCTATTAATAGCTAATAATATTCATGAACCTCTTAAGATCTATCGATAGATTACGTAATATATATTCAATGTAACCATAAGGTCTTCATTACATTGTGTAACAGGCCCCAACTTCGTCTGGTGTCCCATTCATTTTTGTTTAATTTGTAATTTTCCCAGTAATTAAGACCAGCCTCGTCTGTTTAATGCAAATGAAACTATTCACGATCATTAGTCTGTACACGTTCTACTAACGTTACTTTTCGTTAATTAATCCCGAGATCTGACGCTATAGGTCCGATACTTGATTATTATTCACACGCAACTAAAGGCATCGGGTGAAATGCAATGATATGGTGAAGATATAAGTTTTCGAACTTGTAACACCCTAGCTTTAGTAATATAAAACGTATTTATTTAACCAGAAACAAACACTTTAAGAAATAAAAATGAAATGTTTTTATATAGTTAGTAGAAATATCGATATGAAGGTAATAAATAAATTTTGAGTTTTCGATATTTCGCCACTGTTACAAGCGCCACCACAAAGTTCATTCCTGATTGCGCTTGAAGAGCCAAAATATCGGAAACTTGAAAACATAGTAAATATCCCGGTATTTGTACTAAAGTTATTGAGAAAATAATCAAACGGGTCACTTTCAGTTAAACATTTCTTGTATTTTATAGATCTGACAGTGGAAGGCTGTAAGTTCAACGTTATAGTAGCGTTTATATACACATTTTGTACTTCGCCATGTTTACTAATATATACGATTGTAAAGGAAATTGTTTTAAAGCAATGGTGTTATTTTATTATTAGATACACTCAGTATATAAACAGACTTTGTAAGGAATACGGCTGTTAAAGTCAAAGTTTTAGTGCTTACATAATTTAATCACCTGAAGTGTTACAACTGCTCATTATAGCGTGCTTTGGTTTGTTTGCTTAACATGTTATCTTTTATACAATAATATTTGTTTTAAATAGAATTGTTGCTTACTACTCCAATACACAATAGCATGAATGGTTCTTTACACTGCTCTGAATGATTTACATAAATATAATGCAGTATTTGTAATTTATTTTCTTGTTAGTTAAGGCGTGCAAATTATGAATGAATGGAAATTGTAAGATTTGTTATTTTTTAAATAAATTAAGGGTCTTTACTAAAAAAGTTCATCATTACATAATTTTTAATACAATCTTTGATAATTGCTTACCTCGTTCAAATCGGAATGAAGGCAGATAAGTTTTAGTTTTTTTTCACTGACTTTTAATCTAAAACTTTTGTCATTTTATTGACTAGCGTGTCTATGTCAGGAGATTAGCCTTTTCCCCCGTTAACGAGTGTTCATTTTTGTAGCAGGTCGCGCGCACGCCACCCGCCGTCTCGACATTATCAATAAAAAGTTTCCAACTCAATTTATCTTATCGTACGGTAGTATCGTGAGTAGTTTCCACAATGAACGACGTGCCGATATCTACCAATTTCTAATCAGAATGATCCACCTTGTTAATTACATTGTACACTGGGAAATGCATCTAACTCTTCGCATTTTAAGGTTCAATATCGTGTGAGTGACTTATGAAATTTATTTTTAATTTAATAACTTAATACGTCGATAGGTATAGGGAGGCAATGGTGCGCACGCTATCGGCACCGATAACCGCGTCTGCGCTGTCCATGCGCACCCAATCAAAGTACTTCATTAAAATCTTATCGACGCTAGATAAATCACCTAACGACTGCGATCGATTATTTGGATAATTAATGGTGGTTTCATAAATATGTTGGATTCTTGTTCCCGTGGCACTGGTTTAGACGAACTTACGCCTGAGGGGAGCATTGTGTCGCCGGCCTCGATATTATGCCGTACGACAAGAATACACGATAGATGGCAAGGTAAATCATTAGCATACGATTTCTAACTGTACTACATATAATACTGAAAACTTTCGACGACATATATAATACTGTCAAACTGCGATATAGGTATATAATACTTATAGTGGATATATAGGTAGGTACGATACAATAATCCTAAGCGGTCATCATTAAATTAAATCCATAGATGATAGATGCTCAAGCCAAACAGTGCCCAAAACGCAAGATTAGCCAGAAGCTTATTTATTCACTAGAGTTTCTTCCCATATGGTGTCACAGTTACTGGTGACCGTATTTACAAGAATTGCAAAAAGGAATAGAAAAGTTCGCAGTAGAACAACCGAGAATAGAGAACTGCGTTTCGCCATTGTTCTTCCATATTATACTGTTTGTGCACTATGAAGCCGTATATATCTATGTAAAGTTAAAACTCATATCACTCCAACTTTGATATTAGCCTATATAAAGTCTTAGAAAAGAAAAACGGACAATTCGTAGATCGTTGTCGGGACTCGTGATTCCCGATTTTTATAGCAAGAAGCATCTAGCCTGACTTAAAATGGCAAAATGTGAGAATTAATTTAATAATATTTAAATATGCTGAGTAAGTCAACTTAGTGAACGTTTATCTAGACCTAGATTTATGATCAAAAGCAACATATTATAAAGTTGGACCTACCTAACTGGATTAATTATCCCAGGTCTACAACAACTTTGAGTGTAGAATCTTAAATCTTAAGAGGGGTATATGGTATTAAACATTATTTTTGTTTTCTCCATATGCATATTGAGACACACACTTATTGACAGACTCTACTGAGGGTATCGAGCATTGTGTCGAGGTCTCAAACAATATTTTTACTTATGTAGACCATTAGGCACTTATATAGTCGTAATTCTAATATTATTGTAAGAGTGAATCCAGTTTAGCATGCAGGCAGCCTACTCTTTATGGAGAAGAATGCAAGAAACTCCACTTTTAAATATAATACAATGTAGCAATAGTCTATACCTAATTCTTATTTAAAATTCCCAGATGTGAACCTCATCAGTCCGATTATTGCGTTCTGCATCACTAATTGATGGCGTCTTAAGTTTCATACAGTGGCCTAAGCATCTTTTACGATGTCGCAATAAATGTCTAGCTTCGCCAGCGTGTCAGTGACACTCAATGTGTTCGTTATAGTGCTTTAATCACTGTCAAGTTTAACATCCCGTATCGCGTGGATTATCTTTATTAGTAAACATATATTATCTATAAAGACAGTTTTCTAATCTTAAAACTACTAGTGTAATGTGACACGGTTAATTACTTACTCTTTTAGTGCCGACATAATTTTATAATGGTTGGCAATATAGTCTGTTTGAAGCAGTGAAACGCAATACTTCTGGTTGCGTTAGCGCAGGGTCGCGTGCAGCATTCTGTCCGCGTCGGAGGCACTTCGGCTCCCGAGATCCACATCAGTCCCGGAATAAATGCTATCCTACGATGGTATCGCCGGCGCCCGCGCCACCCCATTAATCTACATCAGCACGCGCTTGCTACCAGATTAATGAACCAGATAAACCTTAAATACGACTACAGATGTCTGCGTCTTTAACAGCAGCCGAGAGGACTGTATACATCTTAGGGACAATAATTGATGAATTAAATGGATTCGACGCTTTTATGAATGTTAATGATAACGTTCGATCGGTGCCCTGATACGTACGATAGGGCCACCATAATTAGAATAAATGGTTTGAAACTTTCGGCTGAAATTGATCGTTCTATGTGGAATCTACATTAGCAGATGATGGGTGGTTAATGCCTCGTCTCATTAACGGATCGGTATGCTGACGTAGAGTCATCACCTTTTCTACCACACACCATATACTAGCATTCTTATTTATATTGTAACATGCCTTAAGATTAGTATTCATTTGTAAACTACTTATGATCTTATAGTAAAATATTAGAACACGGACATCACGCGCCAGTTGTTATATGAAAAGGTAGAGCAGTCTTCGAATTAAAACTTAGATGAAAAACAGGAAAGTGGATAAAATTATTGTTATTTCGTATTTTAGTGGTAGGTACCTATTTCATATCAATTTTAAGCCTCCTCTACTAAAAATGTTAGATGTAATAGCTCTATGATTGGTTAGGAGTTCTCTTACGATTACTGTTCGGCTAACCTTAATTGTTTCAATTGAAAAACTACTTTTCACACAACGACGGGAATTGTTAATTGATTTTACAGATGTTCAATTTATTTAATTTAGGGCGTTTCGATTGCTCAAACTTAAGTTTTATGGTCCCAATATAGCACAACTTTACGTACTTGTATAAGAACCTGCGTATAATAATTTAATTGATTAATATAGTGCATTGTGAAAGAATGCGTTCCACATTTGAGTAACGCCAGTCGCCTCAAATCTACCATAAAATCGATCCATAAGGATTATTGTGTGAGTAATTAAGGCGGTGTCACAAGTTAGGCCGTTAATCTTATAGATTGCTATCGGAGATGATCGCGTGTTGGCCCTCACCCCGGCTCGGTATAGTGCAAACGCTGCGCCCGCGCAAGCTCGCCACTCCGCCTCAGACTAAATAATGATCGTCTGCCTCGTTACACAATATGACTTCTTTAAAATGTCATATCTTACACATGCATGATACAACTCGCTAATGCATTATTCGTGTAAAAGCTTTTTCAACGCCAAAATAAAAATGATTTATTTTAATTCGGCTCGGCAACGAAATATACTTACCTGCTACTATTTATATTTTTTTGCAAAACGAAATAAAACGTTTATTTTCTTCTTCTCTATAGTGTGTTATCTTCTATGTAGTGTTGTAGGTAAGTGAGCATCAGGGCTTTCTTTATTTAGTTAATTCTTTGAAGTCTTGGCCAAATGACACGGTTTCGGGGATGAGTTGATCTCAAAGAAGCGTTTATTTTTCTTTATTATGATCTATTATTAATAATGTGTAGCACATATTCAAGTTTTCTCATAGTTTTACGTAATTCAGTGTACACATCTACGATTATAGTCAATGATATGTATTGTAAAAATAATTATAATTCTGAAGCTCTGAATTACAGTTTATTGTATTTGGGGTGTGTAATCGGCAATCAAATAACGATAATTATATTACAATAGCCGAGCAAGGAGGGGCGGGCGCGGCGCGATATTACGCGTGCAAACAGCAACGCTGTCATGCGTTGTCACCCTATGCCCGACCCTAGTTACTTCCAACCTCACTAACAGATAAAAGTGTCATAATATTTATACTATAACTTAGCTAACTTATGAACCATCGTTGTAAAGTTAAGCACGCTTTCTAGACATAAATGCAGGAACAATATGAAACGTGGCCTCAAGGAATAAGGTTTAATTTAGTCAAATGTTAATGTTCAAGATGTCCCCGGTTATTCGGAGCAGATTGCGGCCGTCATTCGATAATGTTTCTAGTTAGTTTGCAATAAATATGAGAGTCGGAGTGTCCGAGGCGCGGCCGGTGATGTTCGCTCAGATGACGGTATAGACTATCTAATTTTATTACCAATATATTGTCATTAAGTCGATACTGATCTTGTTATACGCACAATGAGAGGTACACGGGCCCTCGACGCCGCGCCGGGCCCTGCCCGACACAATTTATATTCAAATGACATTCGCTTACGGTCTCAGGAAATTTCTCACTCGTCGGATTTTCACGTAAGCTCAAATTGATGGTGTCAACGACTGGGCAGACATCAAACCTCATAGATATAGATAAGCAATTGGAACCTGTATTGTTATTGGATGAACTTTAAACTTGTTGTGATTAAAATCATGATTGACAAAATACGTAAGTATAAAAATTACTGAAATGGAATGATTGTTTCATGTTTATGATTGGACGTATGATTGATTGTGCCTACATAGATCTGGTGCTTTATCTGTCTTGCTATTAATACGACTGATATCAGTATGTCACGAAGCGACTTAAAGGTAGTCACAATACGGATTATCTTACACGGATTAATTAACCAATCTATAAGGAATGTGCTGATTGGTACGATTACTGTGTGGTGTCATTCAAGATTATGGTGGCGTGATGTGTCACGGCCGGGCGCGGTCCCACCGCGGTGCCGCTGCGCCCGCGTCCCCGCGCTGGGAGGCGCGCACCTTCTCACGGGTATTTGAGCCAGAACTGGCAACTATACAAATAAAAAATCACCTTGTGTACAGTTCACGTCGCGCTGTTTACAGGCCATATAAACTGACCGTATTTACTGTGTAACCGCTCATCCACCATTTAACGTTTAGCTACTTTGGTAACGTCTAAATTAGAGAAGTGAGAAAAGCTAACGCTCGTAACCATTTTCGATCGGCGGTAAATCGTGTCGATAATATCTTTTTGGGCTCTCTGACTCCCATCACTTATTGTATGTTTATTCAGTCCCATCGCCGTAAAGGGAAACTAGCTGAATGTTATTACATCCTAATTTTGTCAATGCTTATACGGTTTTGTCGGCTCCAAATAGGCTTACTTTCTCAAGGTTATTATGGTTGGAACTCTTTAACTATAAGCCTGTTCACACAAGATCTGAATTATGTACAAGATCGTGTCACGGTTATGGGTAATATTATTATGATGTTAATACATTACAGCGATAAAATGTAAATTAAATCTTTCCCTAAAGGAAATCATTGTTCTGTCCAGTAAATAATAAATAAAATGGGGTTAACTACCAAATAATTGTTGGTAGGTACTGACAAAATAATACGATTAAGAAACGTCATTGAATCTCATGATGGGAGGGCGTTAGAAATTGATCACCGTCGCAGTTCCCACCGACTGACTTCACTGGCTCGGATTAACCAAACAAGCAAGCGTTAATCCCTTCTCACGTGAAATCTCATGAAAAGACCCGTAGTAATTAATGTTATTATTGATATATACGCAGCTCGGTCCAGCGAGCTCGAATGGGCGCCGCGGTGGTCCGGCCCGGCAGCCCTGCGTCGATGGATGTGCCCACTTCATCATATTAATAACCTTCACCAGGCTCACTCGGCTTACGCGCACCTAGATTAAACGCCTCATTACGCACTATCTTTAGGCTAAATGTTAATTGAGACATTTCGAACTACTGTCAAGAAATCGATACGGCGAAACAAATGGTTAAAAATAAATAATCTTTAGAAACAGAGCGGTTTTATGCTTTGACGATTAAGGAAGCGACCGTCATTATTCCGAGCGAGGATTTTTGGTGAAGAGCAGACCATAAGGATCCGTGCAATCAGTCGGATCGCCATTCTTTCTGTTAATCGCATTATAAATTGACGTAGCGGTCGCTGCACCGCCTTTGTCGGCATCGTAACGGATGACTCCAGAATTTATTCTTCAAAAATAATGATTACAAATTAAATCTCGGTGTCTATAATTAGTCTACCGCTTTAAAGTTTCATATTAAGCCAAGATGTCGATAAATGATATTTTTATGTGTCTCTTAGATTTTTATTGACTATTTATTAATTTTTGATAGAAATGATATTGGTAGATAATAATTTGAAGATATGTTACGGATGCATGGGGAGTCTGTCCAATGCGACTGTAAAAATGTGACATTAAAACATCGTATTTTAATGTACGTATCCAAACTAATACTTGACTCTGGAACCTGCAAGGTACCGACAACTCTACTTTATGATTTACAGCTAAACAGGTAGGGTTAATAAATAAATAACAAGTAAACGCCAACGAGCAAGACACCGATAATGACAGGCGAAAACTTTGTATCTAGTATTGTGTTACGGAAATTTTATCTTTGTTACAGCGGCCTGCAGTTTATGAACATGATTGCAGTCAAATCAGTGGAAGCTTAGCGCTGGGGGAGTATAATGCGTGTTGCCACGCGAGACCTTCGTGTACACGCTGCATTACTCAAACCTCATTTAGACCTTAACTACGTTGCATTGAAAGGAGCAATTTTATTGTACTCTATTGATTCTGTTGACAGTCCGAGAAGGAACGCACGTCCTGCTACAAATAGTTTATTTATTCTGTCATTGCTGCTCATTAAAATGGGAACGGCAGAATGTATTCATTAAATATGCTTTTCGTTCGTTAGCAAGAGGACTAAAATTTACCACAGTAGGTACAGTAATGCTTACTGTAATTTGATATATTTTGATATTTTTTGAAGACTTACAAAACTACTATTGTAATTCAGTTACCTGTACGGTATGAACAAGATGATTTTGCTTGATCAAATGATGTATAGATTATTTTTATTCCATTGTTATGGATTAAAGCTCTCTTATCTGTTAGGTTACAACAATATGTCAAAACCGCAGATCAGTATCTCTTGACCCGCGGCGCCAACACAATTGCGCAATAGTTCTCACTTCCCGAGTAATGATTTTTGTATTAAATGTCAAATGCAACTAATTTCAAGTAATATCACCTTTAAAATGGTTTCGTATTTAAAGGTAATTACTTCTACATTTATGGAGAATTAAACTTGGTTTAAAGTTACACAATTATTTTTGTTATTCTACTGCATACCGGTGCATTCAAATCTAATTTACAACTACCCTCATTCAAATGACATCATTACAACAAGTGCTCGCTAAGGACTGACAGCGTACACCAGAATGGTAACTCTAGTCATAATAAAGCCACCTTATGTTTGCTCCATAAAGAGTACCACGAATGTACCAGCACGAAAAGTTTAAAAGATATTTTACAATACCTTGCTGCATATTTTGAAACTATGATGTTTGACCACCGTAGCTAGTAGGCAATGAAATACAAAACATGATTGGTTGATTTTTGGTCGCGTTTGTAGTAGCCTGTGAACATTGCACGGTCTACATGACAAGTGTTTAGCGAGCAGGTAAGTTTAGTAATCAGACTAGATAGTACTGTTAATTGCTTACACATTGGAATGAATACCTTCCTGGATTCAATATTATTCTCAAATTATGGAAATGTTATATTGCGTTTCATAATATTATAGTAGCAGGAAAAGGTATGAGGTTTTTTCAAGTAAGAATGTTAAAATAAGATAATATTGCGACTAAAAAAACAAAGCCTTGATCTCCTGGAAAGTAAAGTGTGTCACTACATTTTCTTGGCAAGTCTCGGAGCTATCAGAATATGCATTATTGTGGAGCTAGTCGCCAATGGTCTAGCAACCTGTCGCCATTAACGTACCGTTATAATCTTTGAGCAAAATGCTTTACTGCCGGACGTATGGAATAAATGTTTGGTAAGACACTTTTAAGTGACTTGTCTCTGATGGAAGTAGTCTTCCTTAAATTATTAATAATATCTATAAAAATTGTCTAGGTACCTTGTTGGTCTAGAAGTAGCTAGCGCGACTGCTGAGCACGAGGTCCTGGGTTCGATCCCTGGGTCGGGGAAAGTGTTATTGGGTTTTTCCATTAGGAAATTCTCAATAGCAGCACGGAATCTGGAATTGTGCCCGGTTAATGGCATCTCGTACTGTTTACTGCATAGGGTAATTCCGGGGTAGATGGCCATATGGGAGAGATGGCCCATCGAAATATTTCAAGGACTCGTTGACTAGATGTCACTGTTCAACGTTTAGTTCGCTGCGCATCGTGCGTGAGGGCAACGGCACCACAAAAAATTTGGCGAAAAAAAAAGATAAAGTAAGTAAAATCCTTGTTTTTTGTTTCGTACACGGTGATTATTTGTTAGATGTCAATTGTTTTACATGATTGTGGTGTTAGTTTTTTGAAATATTGGTGATATTTGGATTTATTGTAAAGTAAACGAACAATACTTCGTTCTAACCTCAAAATTATTTGTTTCGTGTCTTGACTTGTTTTAGTTTTCGATGTGGCCATCTCTCCCGGAAAAAAAGGAGAGATGGCCAATTGCAGTCGGTATATGATGGCCATAGGTACATGATACTGAAATGATGTTTTATTCCATTAATTGATTTGTTTAATTTACCTATAGTGGTTTTTTACATGTTTTGCTTATTAAATGAAAATATTTAATAAGAAACTCGCAAAAACAACTGACTCGAGTGGAATTCGAACCCAAGACTCTGGCACGGTTTGCACGATTTCGACTGAAGCGGGTGTGACTCGATAGCTTAGTTCACGAACACTGCACTGAATTTGACAGTACGTGCTCCAATTGTGGTTAAGAGAAAAGAAGACTTATTAGTAGAAAAAAGACCAAAAAGTACTTGGTAGGCTAGAATTAAGATATGGCCATCTTACCTCTAATGCTATGGCCATCACACCCGGACACCTCGGGAGAGATGGCCAATTGTGATTTAAAAAAAACTTAAATTAATAAGGTGATCTCATTAGAAATTATTACTTTTATGTTTATAATGTCATAGTTGATTGTTCAAAGTTTAATAAAAAATAAATATAATTATAATAACATAAGTAATTCATTTCTGACAGAGCCTAGAAAAAACTATGGCCAACTACCCCGGACTTACCCTACACCTCTGCCTATAAGGCTCTGAATAAAGGCGTGAGTCTATGTTATGTTATCTAAAAAAATATTTTCACATAAAATAAAAGCATACGCAAACATAAATGATGATTTTGGACCTAGTTTCAGATGTCATGAGAGGTACCTATTGACCACGATTCCTTGATTGGTCTCCTCAATGGGTATTCCCATGAACTGGAGTTAGTATGAATAATGATTATCAATTTATGAAGAGCAAACGAATGTGAGGGATTTGCTTTGAAGCTCACTCGTCTCGTCAGGAAGGCTTTAAACAAAGCTCAGATAATAAGTTAACTTTCTGAATGCCTTTTACTAGAAGATTTAGTTGTGTCTGCTTACCCCCGAGGAACAAATAAGTGCGGTGTGTTTTAGTTTATTTAGTTTGTGTAACAATACCCTGGCGTGAACTCAGCTAGCGTTTTGATATTTGACTCATATGAGCTTTTACATCTGATGTATTTTCAATCTTAAAGTTCCAATAACAGAGTCCAAAATATAAAAGTATCAATGAGCTTTTTCTTCATTTAGAGTGGGCTCGGAAAAGGCGTGAGTTACGATTTGAGTTATTTATAACGTCCAGTTTGTGCAGTGAGTACATAGTCCTTGGCTTCATTGGACTCACGAATGATCTTAATTAGAAGTATTGTGGGGAGAGGTAAATTATGCTCGTCGAGGCTTTTGTGGTGCCGTTCGTCCCTCAAGTCTCTTTATCCACAGGCTCACTGTAAATCATGCATCTATCTGATGTTCGAAGCTCGAGGTGCATGCCCTACAGCGTTGATTAGGAAATTAATGAGACCTTAATGGAAGTAATTTTAATGCCGTTTAATTTTTATATCTCGATAGTGATTACATGAATTTTAATGCGCAAAAGCAATAAATGTCAGTTAACTGTATTTGATTTAATGGTCCATCTACATACATTGAAGATGCCGCACAACAAATTGACTTTGTATAGGTGTCCGGTGTCCATTATTCATGCGATGTACGCACTGTGTAACATTTACAATGTATCTCAGTTAGTGTCAGCGTAAATAATAAATTAATAGAGTTTTTAACTAGTTCTCGGAGCGGATCAACTGGTTACATTAAGATATCGTGTCATTGGAAGGTCGTCCGAGATTTTAATGGTGATTTTCCAAGTGCAGCACGGGTGTAGCTGTGAAAGACGCTCATTACACTGTTAAACTGCTAAATAGCGTGAGTTGGCTGCCGGCAGCCGGCCCCGACCGCATTCTGCGGCTTTAGTGCTCGTATTAGCAGATAAACAGATCATTTGCGTGAAAAATAAACCCAGTTAGTATAACAAACATTGTTGGTATGTGAGATGAAACGAGAAATGACTGCAGCTAACATTAAGGGATCGCCAGTTTTAGATTCTGCTTGTCCTTCAGCTTAATTTTTTAAATTCTTTGGTTTGATCGTGTGGTGTTATACCATACAAAAATATTTTTTTAATTTAATGATCCAGATTCAACACTTTAATATCTTTCTGACCGAATATCTGTCACAGTTGTCATTGCAGAAGGTATTGTTGTTTTACGCTTTGATTATTTATAAGTAGATATTTGCACAAACACACGTGCAATCTCTATCCGCTCATTCTCAAAACCCAATGGGATGGCAATCTAACACGACCGAAGAGAGATCAGGCGCAAGACTGACGCCGGCGCCGAGTGCAAGTGATAATATTATTTTATAATACGCAAGTAACTTACAAAAACTCAGAGATGCCTTAGGTTTAAATTAAGTAATTAAAATCTTATTTAGTAAAACAACTTTCAAATTTTCATATCTTATAGCAAACTAATGAAAAAACAGTCCTCGGCCGTCCTCTAACTCTTTTTCCTTTAAATTAAAAGAAAGTAGGAGTCGTGACGTATCAGGAATTCAAAAGACAAGCGGAGGATAGACAGAGGTGGCGATTGCCTTACCAAAAAGAGCCTAGCTCTTAAATATTAGAAGATAACACACTAATACCTTTTTTAATTTTTGTCTTGCAAGGTTTTGGTACATGCTTTAACTAGGTATTAAAGGTTGCTAGTAATGTATGCGGTGTAAACTTGCTACTATCCAAAACACGGGAACTATTCAAAACATCGATGTAGAAATAGAAACGACGTAAAGTAGATATTGATAGAATTTACGATATGTCGTACGTATTTTATCGATAATGTGATAAATTATTGTGAATAAATTATTTGGACAGTCTATAAATATCAGTTGTCACTCTGAGTTCAACCGAGATGTGATGAAGATATAGAGGTATGTAAAAAACATTATGTGACGGTAAATAACATGTGACGACGGGCAAGGATGTCTGCGGTAAAAAATGAGCATTATGAGGAAGATTAACTAGTGCGAGTGGTCGAAGAGTCGCAGGCGCATTCGGACCACGCGACATGCGACGGACGCTACGTTCGATTCCATATCAACACGCAACTTGACACATGGTGCAAGTCTTAATGCATCTATTAACATAAACTTTATCATTGTAAACACTTATAGTCATTTTGTATTAATTGTATAATGTTCTAAGCGTTTTGTTTTTCTGTTAAGATTATCCAAATAATCACAAACATGTATGAGGCTGTTGATACCAGCTGCGGTTATCTCGTTTTTGGTAATAGAATACCGGGAATATTTTATCAACGCACGACCGAGTAATTTAATATAAAGCGTATCACAAAATGATCTCTCGGTCGCGATGACTATCGCAAGGTTAATAACGGTGTTGGAGGTTCCTCTACGCGAGACACGCGTCCGCGATATTATCGCCTCCGAAGCATTATTGATGAGAGCCCGCCATAACCAAATAGCCCGAGGACTACGTTTGTTTACTTATCTTACGTTTGTTAAAATGTTCTATTTTGTGACTAATTGAAACTCGCGCAGGCCGTTGAACTTACGTTTATGACAGGTGCAGTTCAGAATGGCGTTTTCGTGAGATTGTGGCGCGATTGTAACTACCGAGCGCCGATAAGAACGTGTCTTTTTCGAGCATTGTGCGGGCCTCGCCTAATTGTTGAACAGAAGCTGCGCTGCCCCTTAACGACTGCTTCAATAGCCAAGTCGTTTATGGAAGAGAAACGGTATAAATTACCTTTACTGCTGTTAAGATTGCTTCATTCATTCTTGTCGCGCCCATTGAGTTAGTCAGCTATATACAAGAGACGCAGTGCAAATTGCGAACAATGCTACGTGTCTGTGAATAAACTATCTGCTTCGGAAATTTGTTATTGACATTTAATTTTCTTATACCAACAATGGCGGTCTTAAGGCCTAGGCCTAGATAAAATCTCATAAAAGTTGGTGCGAGATAAATATTAAATGTATTCCCATTCGTTCCAGTTGCCGGTGGATATGAAAGACTTAAACGGGCGCGTAGCAGTGCATGCATTAAAAGCTTGTATGCTGCTCCGTATAAATACAAACTTATTCAACGAGCTACGCGTTATCTTATAATTAGTTTGGTTTCGTTGTTACTTAATTAGGTACACAACTTTTCAATTATTTTTACTATAAGTAATTTATAGTTCCCCACACACGTAGTAGCCGTTCTTTTACCATTGACAAATTACGACTTGTTTAGATTTCATAACAAGTGTGTCCGGTGGAAGGTGAAGGCATTTGGTTTATTTGGATTGTCAGATTGTGTATGGAAGGCGTGCGATGTGGAGTTACCTATTCTAGATATCTAACACGCTTAACTGAATTCTCGCGACAATCGAGCCTTGACATTTGCGATGTGCGTGCGCCGGGCAACCGTTGACCCGTAGCACTCACTTGGGCTAACATGTGGGACATATCGTCCGGTACAGCGAGCATTAATGTCCATTCATACAATACGCCATTATATCTGTGTGTTTACGACTGAATCACGACATTTTACATCGCCTCTATGACATCGAGTGCTTACTGAGATTAGGGACAATGAACTCTTAGCTTGATTTTCAATCACTATCATATTATACAGTGTTGTCGACATCACGACCGGATAGGGTTGCCAACGATATTATTATACTTACACAGTAGGTATACTAGTACATTCTTAGTCTTTTTACCGTAATTAAAGGCAAAACTACTATATTTTTATGAGCAATATCATATTCATCGGTTTATCAGTTAAATATAAATAAAGCAAAATATTGTTTGAAAATGTTACTGCGTAAAATGGAATGCATGAAATGCATCCTCCCAATCATGGGTTTATACCTAACATATAATATTTTTATCTCCTATCTAATACTTTTATGGGCACTGGGCCTGCAAATACTATAAATTGTCTAACTTAGTTGGCAACCCTACAAACAGCTCTCATAGTGATATTATAGATACAGATAATCTAGTTATACTTCATTATTCAGTATCTATTGCTAGTTTTTTTTAAATTTATTTGAATATATTTTTGCTATGTTTACCACAAAAGTTATGCATAAAATGATCTTATTTAATGACAAAGTAATACAATTAGGTTGTAAGTATAAGTACCTACATACCTACATTTTTATTTTAATAAACGGTTTTACTTAGCTTGACCTGTTTATTATTTGGTTCAAATTTAGTAATCGTTTTTACCCCCTTTCTTTTGACAGATTGATCTGATATTTTGTACACAGCTTTAGTTTTGATGTCAAAACCGTTTTACAAAAAAAAAAATTACTTATATTATTTTTATATAGAAAAAGACAAAAAAGACTCGTGTTTGACCACGAACCCACCATGTGTTTTACATTGTAATATTACCTAATATGTAAGTTCATAATGGAGTACTAAATGAACCAGAGCCATTATTGAACAACAAGGAGAATATGCTTGTAGAATCGTGGTTTAGTATATTTTTATAATACCTAAATACACAAGTGGCGCTGGAATGCTAATAATATGGTAACAAAATGTATTGGGTCCTATAGAGATGCAAATGCGGATAGCTACTCCGATAAAATTCGAAACGTTATTGCTTCGCAGCGCGTCAAGCATTCGACATCCAAAGGCATCGGTGTTTTTATTTTTATCGAAGGGATCGATTGTAAAGATAAGTTTATCGTAAGACAAGTAGCGGCCACCCAGCGTCGCAGCCGCGATATCCAGCCATCGCTAGCCGACCCGCCCGGACATGCTTGCATTTTATTACATCTGATAACGACTAATTCGCATATACGTCAAATAATTGAAACGCCAGCTGCGACTGTACACACCATAGCTTAGGAGAAACTCGTAGATTGGTATGTCGGCGTTACGTCTTTAATACAAGTAATCTCTTTTATGTGATATTACTTGAACAACTGTATGTGTTGCATTCTATTCTTACGAGACGAGAATGTCTCGAAGCTTTCATGTTATTCAGATTTAAGTGATGGGATGTGGATGACTGGAAGTTGTAAATGTAAATACTTATACTTCTACTCATTGTATAGGTTCTAGTGATACGTATATTATAAACAGCTTTTATTCAACAATTTATTTTTGTTGATCGCTATGCACATGACATGAATGATCTTAACGTTATTTATTTTGTATTGTGTCGTGATATATTGTCATACTATTCATATGAATGTGAGCAGAAACAATAAAGATAAAATAACTATATAAAATTGTTGCATTGATGTATATTATAGGCTATAGGTAGGTAGGTACCTACTATAACATTTACAATATCATGTGCTTTGCCTACCTGTCATACTATTTTAAACACAGATTCTGTGATTTTAATACCAATGGCCACCAAGTTTTTACGCAGCAATATACCTAGTAGGTACATTAATAATAATATAGGTATAATAATAGAATATAAGAGTTTTCATGAAAATCCATTTGTAGAAAAAAAATTTACTATAAACGTATCTGTGTTGTACAATTTTGGTAAACATCATGCAAAGGTCATAAAAAAATAATTAAGTGTATTTATAAAACATTGTAAATAAAATAGTCATTCCATTATTTAGTATTAACGCACAGAATAGGATTAACGTCACATGTCACCACTATGTGATGAAACAAAGTGCAACAAAATGATTATATCATGTTTCTTGAAACTCATTTAACAACCTGCAGCTAATTTTAATTACTTGAAACGTACATTTTATGTTCATTTCGGCATTAGAATTTACCATTTGCCATTTTAATTAAAGACAATCTGCGAGTAGGTATGAAATCCTAGGTAAAAATATATTTAAGCTTGAATCACCTCAGTATAGTCACGTCGAGGTTGTTTAGAAACAAGTCTTTGATATTCTTAAGACGAAGGTGTCGTTAAAAGCAAAGTAAACTCGCAAAGTCTACATGTAGGTATACCTTTCAAGAACTAATGTAAGAAGTATTTCAACAAGCTGATAGTAAGGACGACACTCGTAATGATAGGCGGCACCGGGCCGCGCGCAAGACTTGATTCAAGATTATAATATTAGATCGACCAACAATAAATCACATCTCACCTATAAAATATAAATCAAGCTTGGCATAAAATACATTTATATTGTTTTCACTTCGAAATGACAATAAAATGCTTTAAATTCATGAGTGATTTAATGCGTATATCGACATAAGTACCTAACTTTTAAGCGAGATTTAAATATAACATTCAAAATAATATCGAAGATCAAATTTTTATTGAAGCTTAAAATTAGATTGTGATCTGACTTTATACGGTTCAGTTTACATTACATACGACTGATATAAAAATATTTGGGGATATTTTAAAATTAATCAATAGATGTGATATTAAGATAAATTGGTTGAGGATATATAGGTACATATAAATAGATTATCTATTAATACTTCGTGTTTTTTCCACCAGCCGCCCGGTTAAATTAAATAACTTGGCTCTAGAAGAGCTAGACGACTGAATGCTTAATTGTTTGTCTGGTCAATAAACTCTACATTTGTTCCAAATAATATTTTTTTAAGTAGTTTAAGTTATTTTTAAGATACAGTAATGATTCACTATAGCAGGGGCATGCACAGACATTTTCGACAGGGTAGGCAATAGATATCCTACTTAGTTTCACTGATGTATCGTCTACATCGTATCTGTTAGGGTAGGCAGTGCCTTTTTGCCTATATGAACTGCATGCCCCTGCACTATAGTAGTAATTTCACGCTATTATATCAAAATAAATTCAATTAAGCGGCGTAATTGATGTACCTATGTGTCGCAGATGGATTGCTTAGTTTGCTGTTTTATATAAAATCGCTAACTGATTTATAAAACAGCTGCGTTAAATAGCTGAACGATATTTAGGGGTTTTTCATAATTAAGTACTTACTTTTTTTTAATACGCAGAATTGCGGCAATCATAAAATGACATATGCATCAGGATCACAAGAAGTTTTAGTTTAACTTTGTGACAGGTATTATGTCATTAATTTACTTTACATCAGTGTGGTATGTTTTATTAATTTACTGTACATCAGTTTCTCAAACAGTCCACAAGCATTTCATTAAATAAAATGAATAACATAAAACAAAAACGTCATAAAAATCCACAAAAATGAAAATACAACGAAGTCGTAAAACAAAGTTATTATACTTTGTAATTCAAGTTATACACAAAGTGCATTGTTTTTATTCATGTTTGCATTATGACAGAGGTGTAAGAAGGCTGACATTCAAATAAATACATCAATCACACTGCATGTACTTTAAAGACGACCTCAATATGTATATTATTATTTCATTTAATACATGGAAATACAAGTAGTACTTACCTATAATTTTATCACTCTAAACATTTGTTTCTAAAGAAAAAAAAGTCTTATGTAGGCCTATATATTATGCATGTGTCCATCAGCTTAAAGCTTATATTTACATTATTTGATAGTACTTACTCGTCACAATTTTTGCCTAATAATCGGAAAATAAATTTAAAAAATGTGTAGGAAAAAAAAAATCGATTACGCGCGATACAACTGTTTTTTTTTTAATTTGTAATCCCATAGCATGTATAAATGCTTGATAAAAATATTTATATAATCGAAAATTAATTCCATATAATTCCAAATTATAACAGATTATTTTGTAATAAACCAAAGATTATTAAAAAGTTAAGTTAGTAGTTAAGTTACTAGTAAAAGTTAAGTTTATTGTACACTTAACAACGTTAGCTTATCCTAAATACATAACTATTGTAGCTGCTTAACGCTAAGGTGTGGTTTATAATATTGGATAATATTCGATAGTGAAGTCCCGCATCGAATTGCATTAGATGCAGTCGGCGAGGAAGCGATAGGCGCCATCGTTGTAGGCACCATCGCCGTTTTTAATGCGTTAATATTTGAGTATTAATAAGGCCAGCTACAAGTAACTACATATTGCTGTAGTCTAAAGATTCAAACGTATATTTTTACATTAACAGATAGACTGTCACTGTAACTGTCATAGATGTTGAGTCTTGAAAACATCTATACCTTCATAAAAAATAATTGTATTTTTTTTTATTACGCACTTACGTTCCCATGAGTTAAGATACAGTCTTTCTAACTAATTTGCGATGTGTACATCTTAATTAAATAGCAAGTTGCAGTTTGCTTTTATTTGGGCTAAATGAAAATATAGGTATAAATCTAATAATAATATGAATAAAGTATGTGACGAACTGTAATTGTTAGTGTTTATTGTTATAATGAATAATTATACTTATTTTGTATAGGTTAGCTTATATATCCGTTCGGAATAAGTTGTGAAAAAATAATCTGATGGGGTGGCAGCCGGAACTAAAATTGTTTTTTTTATTATATGCTAAGTTTGTGAGTAATGTAAAAATGTAATTGTATTTTAATAGATGACAAAAAATTCGTCGTAGAAAAATGCAAATACCAAATAACTTGTTATTTTAAGTTGTAGTATGTGAAGTGGGCTGGTAGTTTTTTTTTTTTGCTAAACTGTAAAAGCGGTGGACCAGAATTGGAGATCAGACCGGAATAACTCAAATTGAGTACATAGTACATTACTTATATTTAATCAATTTACCTCTCTTGTGTCATTCATACTTTATGGTTTGCCATAACTATAACTATTAGCCTCGACTCAGTCGTGTGTGGCATCCTTTAGTTGAACAACGTTATTATGTCGCGGATATTTATTCGTGGGTCAAATCTGAAACAAAGGAGATACCTCTAATTATGACTACAATATGTTTATGTGTTATTTTATGAGTTTTGCAGGCCTAGTTTGATTCACCATCCTCCTAGCATTATTATTCCCAAACTTTGTTGGGGTTGACTTCAAATCTAACCAGTTGTTGCTGAATATCGGTTTTCTATGGAGCGACTGCCTATCTGACCTCCCCAACCAAGGAATACGATATTCTAAAGTTAGAACAGTGAAGATTTTATGATTGAACTGGCTCTATATCGACTGTCAAAAATCGTCATGACAGTCGGGGCCAACGGCTTAAGGTGCTTTCCGAGGGATGGACCAGTTGATAATTAATTTATGATATGCACATGACTTCCGAAAGGACGGGCCAACTTTGATTATTATATATAATTAATGTCTCAGTTGCTACTTTTCTAGTATCAAAATACTTCTTCGTTTTTCGATGTAGTCGAAGTACAAGGTGTAGAAAATTATGGACAAAACTCTATAAAAGAACCACTTAAGAACGTGGATTAAAAAAGTAAATCTCTGATTAGGATATATTCTATTAATTTGAATCATAAATTATTTTGAAACAAATCGAGCATCATCCATGATCATTTAGGTTCATTTTGACTTAAAGAATGAATAAGACTCAGATAACTAATATTGTACATAATTCGTACTTACTTAGGAATTATACAAAAAGGTGGTTATGTTACCTCATAAATACTGTTATTCTCGACGATCATTAATGTTAACGGAAATATGCATTCAAAGCACGTGCCACACGTCGCCTAAAGTTTATTGATTTGATTTGAACAATTAACGAAACTACGATAATATGGATTTGTGATAGAAAATAAAAAAACAACCATACTCCGAAATTGATGTGTCTGTTTAAATATTGTTTGTCTCTGAGTAAAATTGAAAACATGCTGTAATTTCTAGAAAAAATAGAGTTCTTAATCGTGTGGCAGGGATTGTAGCATGTGGGGGAAAGAAAGGAGAGTTTAGGAGAGTTATGACCGACACGTAGTTGAGGTAATTTCTACACCTCGCCTGAGACTATTTCGTAGTGTTGAACTCTTAACTATTGACGTTATCTTGATTTACGCACTTTATTAACATTTTATTACAGTTGAGAGGGGTTTGAATGGCGTCGAATGAGCGAGACCAATGTTTTCTGCCAGGTATTTTACATGATACCTTGAGCAGGTACACTGTTCTACTTAAATCAGCTCTTGAAATGTGACATTTGCTGACCCATTATTTAATATAAAGCCTTTCATTTTCTTGGAACTCATAAACTAGATAGACAGATAATTTACAGAATTACATCGCAATTACTTAGTCTCTTTGGCGCAAGTATTTCTCGAAAGTAATTTATTTTGACATAGAAAGTTGTGTAGCTTCTGTTCACATGGGGCTGTGTCACTGTGTGTAAGTGTCCGTACTTTACGCGTTGTCCTACGTGTGCGACAAATTCTCACTCAGTCGTAAGTCAAGATGATATGATACAAACTTGCACAATGCTCTTTCTCATTGCGTAATATCATTATCAACTTCACGTTAAGGCATAAGTACCTACATCCACTAAGCCCGCAATGCGCCAATCGGATAAAGACGCATAAAAAAAATTACTAATCTAGGAAAAAATTGTGCAACATTATTGTGGAAAAGATAAACTTATCAAACGAGATATCGAAGGCGCATGCAATGCATTAGATATCAAAAGTTACCATCGGGAACAGATCAGAATGCTAAGACTTGCGTCCAAAATTCTTTTGTTTCGCATAGCATCAGATTACGTAGCCAAGACTCGTAGCAGCAGTGCGTAGACAAGTTGTATATACGTGTGCGTAGACGTATTCCGAAAATGAGCCGATAAATCTGCGCGTAGGCAAGTTGCGTCGCGCGTCGTCGATGCGTCGCGTAGATGATTTGCTTTCACTAATCGCGTAGTCGTATCGCGTAGACTTGTGTCGTAGCAATGTTATGTAGTTGAGAATTACGTTGCGATGCTTCATGCGTATCAGTGATGTTTTGTAGTTTTGCGTTTTCATCAGGTGTCGTATGGAATAATGGGTTAAAGTGATGCCAAAGAAAGGGAAGTAAGCAAATAGGTACTAAAGATTATAGTGAATGTAAAATAATACCTATGTGAAAAAAAAATTAAACAATCGATAAAAATACCAGTCTACATGTCGGTTAAAACAAATGATCAAAATATTATATTCGTCATAAAATCTGTCTTCAAGCACATAGAGCGCCTTTTAAAATATTTATTAAATGTAGCTAATTAAAAACTTAACGATAACTCTTCTGCCCTTATTAAAGAACAATATAGAACATTTTATTTACCTTCTATAGAAATATTTTGAAACCCGAAAATTATTCTTTATGCTTTGATAAGATCATTAAGATTAATTTCTAAATATTCGTAACACACAAGAGGAAAATAAGTTATTAAAATCAAATTGTAATTTACGATAATCATAAAGTAAAGATTACGCTAGTTCGACGTACAGTTTGATT
This sequence comes from Protodeltote pygarga, assembly GCA_936450705.2. Classification (NCBI taxonomy): domain Eukaryota; kingdom Metazoa; phylum Arthropoda; class Insecta; order Lepidoptera; family Noctuidae; genus Protodeltote; species Protodeltote pygarga. The sequence goes on along the minus strand of OW388257.2, from coordinate 8,436,744 downwards.
TAAATACATTCCAGCTCTTCACATAAATACTTATAGATCCGAAACGAGACATTCTTGTGTTAGATATTTACGCTTCGATCTCGGTGAGGTCCACGAAAATTGTGACATACGCACGACAGTAAAAAGTCAACAATGACCGCAGAGGCTCACGCGACAGGACCCCCCGTATCCCGACCTCCGAATAATAAATGCGTTTATGATCTATGATCTGAAACTGATACTTATAATGGCTTCTGTATAAAGAAGCTGCACCAAAACGCAGCCGGCAGAGCGCCTCCAACGCGACGCGCCACTCCACATAATAAATAACCTCAAATTGCTTGTAAAAGGTAAACTTTTATCTCTCTGCTTTTGTACACATGTAAATATTTGTGTTTAATCTGACGTCGAGTTATTCGTTCGATCGTTTACTGGACTCGATTAAGGCAGCCTCGTAATGATTTGTGCACATGAACTCTACTGAGTTACCTTTATAAGGAGATTTCAGATAATAAAATAAAAAATAATCAATATTGATTTACTTGTTTAATTAAAAAACCTCGTAAAATGATGAAATAATAATTCATATTGCCCGAATAAAGATTAATTATTGGCTAAGATCGACGTACAGCAATTTTATTGACGGTTATCGACAATTACGAGTTAATTTTAATTGGTCTAGATGTGCAGCAATAAAAGAAGTGTCCGATTTATAGTGACGTTCGTTGTTAGAGGCGGACGCGATATTTATTACTTTGTAAGGTTTGTTTATTTATATAGAGCTGGTAGCGAGCGGTAGCAGGTTGGGCCGGTGAACAGTGGAAGTGGAATGACGTGTCGCCGATCGCATGTCCACGAAGAATATATCAATCGGGTGGGAGAGTAATGGTCGTCAGTGCCAGGCGACCGGCCTCCTCTCGCTAAATGAGCCGCAAACTGGCTACTGGTACTTTCTGTTTGAATGTTAAGTAGTTTTAATTATTTTGCACAAGCCTCCGGGTGTACAGTCCGCCGCTCCCGGAGACATTTATCAAAGGCTACTTGTACTGCATATGTACAACACAGATACACCATATCGATATTATGATGATTCTTAAATAGCTAATTGAAATATAGCCTATAACTCTTAAATCAAGTTTTCTATTTACATTAATCTGCCATTAATTGCTACTACTTATCACATTTAATAAGGACACACATATCTATCATAAATTATAGGATGCTTTAAAGTTTATAGAGTTCCATAAAATACATAAATTCAACATTATTTTTATAAATCACAGGAGTAAGTTGCTTAAAACATAACATTCGTGCAAACGGAGTCCAAAATCTCACGCAAATAAAAACATATCTCAAGATAAAAGCTATCTAAAGAATGCATTTCGTATTTTAGTGTCTTAATTATGCAAGGAGGATTGATTGCGGATGGCGGCCGGTAATGATCGCGTCGTGAGCTTTCATGAAGTAATCTCCGCAGCGACTGAGCGATGTTTTCAATGCACTGCCGTTTATTTTATGTACCCTTGGCAAATCAAGACAGCCTTTTGAATTATTTTTAATAATAATTAGCAAGCCTAATATTGGTTATGGACTTATTGTTGCCTAAAAATATGTTTTACTTAAACTGCATTTATGTGATAGATAGTCTGCGAGTAAAATTGCTGTGATTGACAGACATATGGAGAGAAAGACGACTAGACTGTAGGGTTCCTGGATTATGTACTATCAGGAACCCTAAAAGTAGAGTACCTAACAACTTTCACAAAGAAAGTAATGTAGACCAGTAGAATCCCATTCCTTCTTGGCTGCGCGCGCACTTAACTGATAAACCGTTAACAAGTCCTGAATAATAATGGGCATTACTTCGCCAAGTAGTGAACAACAGGTTCCAAGAGTGGCCGAAAGATCTTAAATTAACAGTGTTGCATGAAATGTTCTATTATCACTTTTGATATCAGCACATAATTGTTAGAAATACAAGTTAGTTATTAGCGGAGCGGTGCCACGAGGCTAGTGGTTTGTGTCCAAAGCGAGCCGGGGTAGGCGCGCTGCGGCTCGCTGCGGGGCCTGTCCGCCATGAAAAATTACTACTCTCGTAAATATTTTGTTGAAATGCAATTTAATTTAATAATACATACGTATTTCCAACGAGTACTCACATTTCACTCACAACTTTTTTATTATTTACATTTCTGTTTAAAACATTCGGTTTCCAATCAGTGCTACAGAACTATCAAGCTTCTTCGAAATTTAAATAATTTTAAAGAAATACATGGAAAAGTCGCTTATTTCTATAACAATAGCAGCTTTACCGCCATAACCTCAAGTAAAAATATCACCACTTTAAGCTAGGCTCCAATTCAGCTCGTTGCGATATCAAGTGAGTGCATCATAAAAATTGACAGAGACAAGCTGAAGTACTCGTATTACCGTATGTGGCATTAATTTTACGATCGCCAAGAGTAATTTACTTTCTCGGAATGGTGCAAGAAGTATGAACGGCAATAAAGTGTTAACGGTGTCCCGATACTAGATCACGCGGCGTCATGCAATATACTATAGCGTAGTCTTTGATTTACTCCAACATTTTTATGCTTCCACTAATAAAGTTTACATGATCATCAATTTTAATTTTACTGTGGTAGACGAACGGCCCCCGGCAGCCGCGCCAGCCGTCGATATATCAATTACGTAAATTACGTTTGCTTTTTGTACTTTACAAGGTGTTTTCACAATGCTTAGTAAAGTGTATCTAATTCTAAATATGCTTAAAGTTTGTTGATATATATGTATGAAACAATGTAACCTAAATTTCCTGAGCAATGTGAATAACTTTGTTTGTGTATAAGTTTTAATAAGAATGTTGCATTTAAAGTATCGATTAGAAATTAGAATTTAATCTCAATATCTAGAATTAATATCGAATGTAAATTCCTTGCATAGCTGTTAGCTAATGAACAACTTTTTGTTAGACTGCGAGTGTGACCTTTTCTATTTGCATAGAGTTAACTAACGCAGTCTCATTGGGGATGCACGAGACTTGGCCAGGCGCCAGACCACCCAGTTCAAGACACCTCTATACATTTCTTACATCTACAACGTAAAATAAACATAGGCACTGCTAAAAAGGCCATAATTCAATGTTCCAAAGATAGCAATAACTTTTGAAAGCCATAAGTCAAGTGTTTCGTTTAAGTAATTTAAATGAATAGAGCATTGGCAAGGTATGGCACAATAATAAAACAAATCTTATACATATACAAATATATACATATACATAAATATAAAAGTAAACGTTACAGAAAATGGTATCTAGTGAAAAGGATTTTTAACACAATCGATGATAGGTTCAATTAAAATATGATTCATTAAAATTGTTATTTTTTTTTGCTTATGATTCTCTATGCGTTTGATTTAATTCGGTAAACATCGAGTTAACTAAATTATGTCAAATGCACCGAGAATATTGGTGAAGTAATTCGAATAATTTCCAAACGAAACCAGGAAAATGCAATTACGGTAGGTATAGCTGGAGCCATTTTCAAATCATCATTGATATGATACACCCTTGCATTTGTAAAGTTCCTTTGTATTAATGTTTGTGGTGATACAGATATTGACATATTGGAATTGATTGGATTTTTGTATAAACATTGGGATCATTCCAGAGATTGTAATACAAAATACAAATACTCATTTTATGTAAAAGTAATTAGCAACATTATTTTTCTGTTTTTTAATTTTTTTACCTATAGACATTAAAAATGACGATAGTCACCAAATTGTGACTAAGCCGTTTTCCACACACAATTTCGTATCTAAAATAATAGTCGATTTCAATTTGTTTGGGAAATAAGGTACACTGTTTTAGGTGAACAGAAAACCACTGCCTAACTTTGAGTAATAGAGCAGCAGTAGCCTACGCTTATGCAGCAGTGGGCAACTCGGCTGAAATGATTATGATGACCAGGGCAATAACAGGGTAAATAAGTATTTTTCAATCAAACCTTGAACTATTTTACCGATCGATCAATTAAACCTATCAGCCTAGGGCCTAGGTACATTTTCTTCGTTAAAATTCAATGACAGCAATTTACTGCAGAAAAATCCACTTTGTACCGTATGAGCTATATTAATTTATTCATGTTAATTTACTCTTGAGCCTGTCTGAATAAATACATATTTATTTTATAGATACAGAAATCAATAATGTAAATAAACAAATACTACTAACATACATCGCTTTGTCTTATAATATCTCATTCACATCATATTCTTTGTATGATAGATAAAAATCGTAAATGAATGTTAATTTCAATATTTAAGCTAGCGTAGGATCAACAAATCATCGCGATGGTATCTCGTGCGATCCGAAAAGAACCGTCTATTATCGATGGACGATGGTCCGACTGACCTCTAACACTGGGGCGATATTTAGTGAGCACGCATTGTACAGCACAATGATAATTGTAGGTGGTGGCTAGAGTTTGTTTAAAATTGATTTCGGCTGTGATCGTCGGTTTGATAGCGTCGTCGTTCTTACATTATTATAGGTTCAGACTGCTTCGGGCGTCACCGTACACAACTTGTTTTGATACGATGATTTGAAAAGTGTGTCTCTTGCTAATGGTTAAAAGCAAATTTCTTTTTTGCAAATTAAAATTACGCTCCAGTATTATTTTATTATAAATCAGAATACGCAGACTGTATTTTAAAACAAATTTATCAAAGATTACGGTAAATGTCACAGTCAATATTTGTTTTCAGTTATACCTGAAAGCTTTTAGGAAAATACTATTAAAACGCATTGTGTAGTTTTGTTGTCATAATAAACCTTTAAAGCTCATTGTTTCTGTGAGAAATACTAGCAGCAGGTAAGCGACGGCGACGATCTGGAGAGGGATGTCGAAAGGCGCAGAGTGCCTCCCGCGATGGCGGATAAGAGCCGTCATAAGTCGGCGCGTCGCAACCGCCTCGTGCGCAAATAACGACAAATCGCGGCTCGATCGCGAGTCAGTGCCGCTGCTACGCCGCGCCGCGCCTGCACTCCCGTCACAATGCTGATGTTCCATTCGATCGAAGCTACCCGATGCGCGTGCGTAGTGTTTTATGCTCACTTTTCTACAATCCTTTACCGTATTGTCTCTTGAACACAGACAAGGGAAATATATGAGAAGTCGAAGCGATTTTTGTCTAGACAGTCACTGAGCTAAACGTGGCTATACGTCTATTCTAAACAGCATTATCAAACAGAATTATCTTTTTGAATTAAAGCTTGTCCAGATAAATGTTTATGCACAGGTTAAGCGGAAGAGACCATATTCTCGCACAGAGCCCATAACTCTCACAACAATATGGCGCACAATTACAAGTCGCGGGTCGCTTAGGTGACGATGATAAATGGGTTTCCTTGGGCAAGGGACACACGCGGCGCATTGTGCTTGCGCGCAGATTTCCACGCTTCTACAACACCAACATAACTGGAGCTTTCTGGTTTTGCACATGCTCCTCTCAATGGCTAATAACTGTGTGAACGTATCCTCAAATGTTAAGGGTCCACTTGAATGGTTTGGTCATTCAGTATTGTCTCAACTCTGCTCAGTTTATCATCGCCAATTATCTCCGAAAGCGATACAATGATGAATGATTCGTAATTGTATTAAGCATAATTTGCACGAACGATAAGTGCTTAAGTTGAGCGTCGTTGTTTATGTCCACTAAGTCATGGGGGCGATTCCGTATGTTGAATAGTGAATAAGTAAATGTTTGGGCACATTGTTCTAGGACCGGTTGAGACGGAAACGCCGCAGCGCGGTGGGCTGTAACATTACTTATACATGCGACGACGCACTTTAGCAATCAGCATTAATCAAAACGATATGCTCTCTTGTCTCCGCACTCTCTGTATTGATTTTTATGTTTTCAAACTGGAAGTACAGTTTGTCATCAAGCCGGAGACTAACTGCCAATCTGGCATCTACTCTTAGGTGAAGATCTATAGACTAGACCAGTTAAGTAGCTAAGGAACGTATAAAATTCACAATGAGAAAATAAACTGGCGTATTTTTAACCGACTTCCAAAGAGGAGGAGGTTCTTAATTCGATGCGTAAATTTTAAATATCCAGGTTAGGATAAATTAAAGCTTTTTGCTAGCTAAAAAAAGGCTTTTTTTTCTTTAGTATCTAAAAGCTACATTTTGAACTTTTTGCACTTTGTAGCGTCGTGCTCGTATGACTCGTGTCACATCGAATCTGGTTTTGGACTTGTCACACACGTAGTAGAATACGTAGCACTTACAATCACTAAGGAATAAATATCGATACTTAAAACAATTCCTACTTGATTTACCTGTAGAAATGGATGCTGGTGTATCGGGCTGCCATAAAAACGCAGTTATTTTATTTTATTAGGCTTACCAATCATCCACTGTTATCTGTTTAACACTTTAGTATCTAAGATCATTTATAAAGACTGAAAACATACAGATAAACCGGCTAGGTTATAAGTACTAACAGTTAGAACTCTTACAATTATCAAGAGTCTTGTTTCATAAATGTCCCATACATAAATGACGCTTTAGTACCTACTAATGACATTCTAGAAATAAGTTAAATCTAACTTTCTCGTGTAATAAAAAGCTATTAAGTGCATACGTGCATTATTTACAATGTTTCCAATGTGCGGGAAAGAGTGTTCGGAGAAAGTGTCCGTGTGTTACTTCATTGTCAGCATGTCGACATGAGCACGTCGTGATGGCTTATCTCCAAAAACTCGAGGGCCATGTAAAGCACCTTCGTTTATCTGGCGGCTACAAGCCGCACGGAAACATCTTGTCTCTCGCGTAAACCCGCCATGTTTTATTCTCTCGCATTCAGCGCCGATACCTTAATAAAACCCAACAAGATTGAGCAATAAAAAGTAATTTATTTGATTGTAATTTCAAAACACAAAGTGGGCCTCATTTTGTAATATATTTTTATCTTTGTGGTTTTGTGTTTCTCGCTCGCAGGGCACGTCCTGCCCCGACCTGACTCAGATGATTCGTTGCAAGCGTTCAATAAATTTAGGTGTGTATCTTAAAGTCGATTCAATTTCGACAGCGATACCTAACGGTTGGTACCATGAAAAAGACATTATCTATACCACAACATGTAACTTTACTCGGTATTATTTTGTAAGTACATTGTGGTACGCAACCATATTTATTGTGATCGACTCTATTTAAGATCCGAGGCTTACCACCTTTCACCGGCGCATTAAAATGTGCATTTCTATTACAAGCAACAATCTCTTAACATCTCTAAATTACATCTCTTAAAAGGTGTGAGAAGTGTAGCTGCATACGTAATCGATGGTAACGGAAGCCATAGTGCGACGTGTTAAAGGCTCAGCGGCCAGCCGCGGTGCGTCGCGTCAGCCACAATACGCGCAGCTCTGATATTATCACCGAACCAATCAATTTGATCCCTCATAAAAGTTCTCGGTAGGCAGCTAGCGAGTATAATGCAGTCGCTGTATCGGACGGACGATCCGTGGCTCGCTGGTAGCCGGACTTTTCATATATTTTATGTGAAAAGGATATGGGCATTGTTGTGAGACACCCTGCTGCGTGCGCGCTGGGTAAACACTTGAAATTACAAGTCAGCTTGGACAGTCTCTTGGCTCATACCCGGAAAAATGCGCTTCCAATGTTACGCTCGATGAAAATAAAAATATTGTCCACGCGATGTGTGGCACCTGGTGCTCGGTATGTGATATTGGCTCCGTATGTAGTGTCGATATTCTTTTGCATTCCAGACATAAGGCTTGTTTTGTATACGATTTGCAGGGTTTTTGGTAGGAGTTTGGGTATAAAGTCCTACCAAAAGCCTTGTCTTTATCTGTACAGATAATAAAACAATTTAAATCAAGCCTTAGCCTTTTCAGAATTTCCTAAAATAACAAAATCTTTAGGTAATTCCTAATTTCGTTTGACACGGCAATAACGTCTTAGCATAAGGCAATACGATGATAAGTCACCTTGATTAAGAACTAGTACGCCTAATAGTAGCCTTTAGTTTGTATATGTGGCAAAATTTTTATAAAAGTTATTGCAGATTTCTAAGCGGAAACCGAATAAATAATTTCAAAAGCCTCCTCAGGAGATTTAAAAATACAATATTTTGTTCCAAATAAACAGGTCCTGAGGAAAATAAAAGTTAACAATTGAAATAAAGTAAAGATTTGCGACACAACACACGGCAGAGTTGTTCAAATATTTTGTCAGCGATCGTAAAACGAAGTAAGATAAAGTAAATATTGTGACTTTTGTGGTCTGATTATGTTTCACATTAACGTCATATAATATTAATAAAACTTTACACGTATTATAGAGATACATACATATAACATGACTCTCGTACCTGTTACACATTCACATTGCCCGAGTGATGTTCAGAGTTCTAAGCTTCGTGCGTTTGAGCCTAAATCGATGTATCGAAATATTTTTACACACGAATTTACTAGCGAGTGAAACGTTTTCCTATATTTTTGCTAAAAAAGTCAAATAAAAAATATTTTATTAATTTCACCCAGATAACGTTTTCTTTCGGATTTTTTACTACCTTACAATTGCAGGGGAATGTACTCGTAAAACCAGTAATGTTCCGCAACATGCAATAGTATCACCGTTTTTGACTAATTACTTTTTTTATCGGTAGAAATTAAATCTGAGTGGCAGGGACCACTCGTTAAATAAGTAGGTAATCTGAAATATGAAAAAGGTCATATGAAAAAGCCTTACAGCTGCAATAGTTATAGAAAATTGCAATATCGGCCCTATTTCTAACCATCGGTTTGACAAATCAAACGTAATTATGTAAATAAACAGCAGATCCACCAAAGTGCATTTAGAATCGCATTTGTGTAATTACAAGGATATTCCTCCTTTGTTTAATTTAATACTTTCAAAATGGTTACTTAAGATGACTGAATAAGAAACATAATATTTTTGAGGTTGAGTAGTGAAGGTGACGCGACGCTGCCTATATTAAGCAACATAGGACAAGAAAACGTGACAGGAAAATAGTTATTTTATATATCGTTTTAATTAAGTTTCAATTAAAGCAATACTGAATCCAGTTTTATCCTGTACCGAACTCATACAATGTAATTATTAAGATGGCCTCAACAAACCATGATAACATTCTGAAGAAAAATTCTTCATACGAAAATAGTAGTAAATATCTGGTATCTACATTTTCTTGCTTGAATATCTAGCTCAAGTAGCTCAGTTCTTCTTTAAGGTTATAGGAGCAAGTAAGTCAGTTTTATTCACGCAAGAGGCAGACGCAGGGAGTGACTCGCGAGTGCCGGAGACCGAGGTGCGAGATGTTACTCGGCGGATATAAATAAAAGAAGATTGTCTCCGAGGACCGCGGCCCATAATGTGCAGCGCGCTCCTCTCTGCACCGCTGTATATAACCTCTTTTATTTGGAAAATTAGAGGTCTGGATTATTAATTTAATTTTTTTCATGGTACAGCCTAGATGTAGCCAGTAATTGACTTCAGCTCGTAAATGAGCTGACAGTGCAAGCTCGGTTGCCTTAGGTTGGAAACATATGAAGTAAAATATTAAAACGATGTTAGTCTATTGCTAGTACCTACCTCAGTAGCAAGTAGTTTAGTTTTGCTACTATCAATATTATATCTATACAATAGCTTATTTATTGTTAGATATCTAGGAATTATCGTAAGTGTTTGGCAAGTTCATTTGCTCAAGATTATCATAGCTACGAAGTCATCACAATTAGCCACTGTAAATAGTTTATTAAACAAATAGTAGTTTATTGTTTTGTAAAAAAATACACAAATAATAATAATTGTTCTACGTAGATTTAGTTTTTTTATAAAAACACTGATGTTATTTGTCGTATTTTCATTCATTTAATGAGTTCTCTGGGTACGTTTATTTATTTACTCCTTTTATAACAAATTCGAATTAAAATGGTGCTATGCTAAGGTACAAAGCGGAGCGCGCTAAAGCTCGCACGATTAGGCGTCTCCCCCTCACCCCTCGTCCGCCACACGCGCGCCTCCAAATAAAAGTGCTGCGTTGTCGCGCGCCAGAATTACGACGCGATCGCCTTTTATTATCTCTCTTTTTTAATTCAATTTTACGATAAAGTCGCATACACTACGACCGACGGATCTTGGTCTCGGTTTTGGAACTAGTATTATGCTAAAACCAATAAAATCAAATGAGGTTTTGGTGTTGTTACTTAAATAAAATTAGGGGCAGTTGTTTGAATGCGTTAACTAAATCACAATTAACTGCTTTGTATTATTCTGTTAACTCAATCAATGTACCATTGAGAGATGCTTTTTTCTGAATGGTTATAAAACGAAAAAAAAATGATTTATTGTATTTTAAAAGGAAGTTAATTTACAGAATATTTTTTTTATTTTAAACCTAGTCCTAAGTTTCAAGACTTGGTGGACTATAAAAAAATATTTATATGATAGTTAAAATGGACTTGATGCTAATAAAAATAGGCTTTCCTTTGTTATCGCGTATGAAACTCTTGTGCATGTTGTCGGGGCGAGCAGGCGCAGGCGCAGCGCGCGGCGCGGTGCCGCGGCCCGCTTACTCCAGCCTCATTTGCATACAAGCTACGATTTGTGTATTGTTAATTAGAGCAACACAAACAGGTTCCGAATAATGCAGCCTCACCAAGACCGGTCTACTATGCTTTCTTGTTGCGCTATTATTGTACCATCTGTTATTTAAATGGCAATAGATTACACCGAGCAATCCAAACGTTAATAAACAATTGAACATAATTAACACTGTATGTTCATTTTGTCAATATTGATTTATTAGTACCAGCTCTTATTCAGCGAACACTGTTGTAAGCCTTGATTATAATCTTTGTGTTCACATACCGTTCGCTCTAACAAAAGACTTCAACGCTCTTTCTGTGTGTTGAGATGGATTTGTCGTCGTATAACTTTAAAAATAGCGCGTATTTAATGTAATTAGACATGTACTAATCAGTTTAAATATCATATCGTCATAAAATTTGTTAGTCAATAATGATTTAGAAAAGATTTTAAAGTTATTTTAATAAATTGCAAAAGCTTCTTCCTTGTCAAGAATAAAAGTGCTGTAAATAGTGATCGGGAGAGGGAAAGGCATCTGGCGGGCACTTAGATACAATATCAGTGTAGTGACCGCGTGATGCAATGCGTTGTCGGAGACAATGTCGAGGGCGCTCGTAAATTCGTCCTAATACCAGCGCGCGGCGGGTCGTACACACCACGACGCTTTTTATTGTCAAAACCCATAGCGACGGTGCCTTCCCTGATAACTTTATTGTTATTTACATCACTGAATTATCATTCCGATAGCCGTTGTTTTACATTGGTGTAACGTCGTGTCAGAACCGGGCCTCGTATCTAAATTGCTTAATTGGAAAGTCTCGGAGAGAGGACGCTTGGATAACAGATATGAATATGTGTATTAGCCAAGACTGACCTTTCAATTGAGTCTACACATATTATAGTCGACGACGGCTATTACACGATTTTATCTGTAATATAGAAAAGTCAAATAAACTAATGCTGTTTATATGTTGTTTTCAATATGGCCAAGTGATTTAACCCGTTGTAATTGATATCTTCCGATATAAAGTTTGTCTTATTGCGTCTAATGTCTTCCGATGATGACAGCGAATTATTATGTATTGATAATATTATTTATAAACTAATGGATTTCTAGATCACCTTGCTTTCCGATATAGATATCAATGTAAAAACAGATAAGATATTAGATAAGTATTACTAATCTGATTTCTAAAGTTCAAGTTTGTGTTCTATAAAATTTTGCAAGAATTGCGGAAATCTATTTAATTTATACTTTCAACCTGGGAATTGTCGCTGTTGGAAAAATAGTTCAGATAGGTGGGCCGGATGCGTGCCAAAGACACTAATATGAGCTATATTGCTGCCATCAAACCGCAATAAAAGATGAATCGATTACCCGGTGAGGCACACACAACCGGCCGAGAGTCTCGAGTTCTCGGCCGTCGAGCACCGGGCGGTGCGGCGCGCGCGGCTTGCGGTGGGTGCCCTCGCCGCACCTTCTAGGGTATGCACCCCTTAATCCCACATTTTATGCAACAATGATCGGATTCTGTCGTGAAAGAAGATATGTCGCACTGAATTCGCTTTTTGCAGACAATTCCCATTTATGTCTCATTTCTGAGCTCGACTCGACAGTAATTTTATAATTTTAAAACTTCGGAACTCAACCGAGTGGGCCAAACTTCGCGTTGAATAAGACTTTACGAATTTTTAAATGCGAATAAAGTCTTAATAAACACTTTTTATGGTAGCCTTGTAATTTTATTTGCATTCGAAATAGGGCTCGTGGCGCGTGTTAGGCTAATAAGGAACGGATGGCCGCTCCATAACGATCCCTTATGTCGATAATATTCACCGTCGTGTGGTAAATGAAATCACGTTTTATTGCGTTGAGCACTTGAGCGTCATAAGCTGTTACCAAAAAAGTCGCGATATGAGTGTGGTCACCAGTGACTTACCTACCTCAAACAATTACTGGCAACCGACCGGTAGATACATACGTGGTATTATTATACGTGGAACTCATAATAAAAGAAAATAAGGGTTAATTTTAGTAGTATTGCGTCGATAAAATGGATACAAATAGAATTACTAGTATTGATGTTTTTTCAAAGAGAAAACGGCTCTATAAATATTGAAACGACTAGGACTGTGCGGATTGTTCCCGGTCCCGGCGCATAAAAAATAATATCTGGCCGTTGCATCTGCGATGTTAATAAAATCCACACATGTAGCTTTGCAAATGCGATCTATTTAGACTTGGATATTGTCGCAACGAGAATAATGTTATCCAGGCACACCTCAGACCATGTCACTCGCAAGGGCGTGTCAGAGATAAGTTTACATATTCTGTATGCATTATGCAAATTGAAGTTTTATGTTAAGCTTGTGAGGGGTGGGGCGGCGGAGTGCTCTTGCGTTTGCAACATTTCACTCGCCACTGACGCGCGTCAATCTTGACTTTGACACTTGCGCACCGCACATTTAGATAGCCCGTAATTAATGCGCAAGGACACATTGACGTATCAGGTATGGCTCTGCACTCAGGCATGTTACTTTGAGTTAGGATGATTGGAAAGCTATTTTGCTTTATACATTGACTTCTTGTTCCAATCAGATACGTATAATTATTAGGTTTCTTGTTCTAAAAAGGATATTACATTTTGAATTGAAAAGGATACGATGTTTGTGTAGTGAATTGTTAATAGAAGTTTATCCATCCTGCATGGGATACTTTTATGTCACACGTTGTAAAATTATTATCATCAAGATCAATTTTTGATATCGAAACTCGGAATTATTCATCATCAGTTATTATCATTAACCAATATTAATGGAGATTTGATTTTTAAATGATTAAATCAAATAATATCAGCACAGTAAATCTTACATACCACAGGTTTAGCAGAAAATTCCAATAGCTCTATCTTAGACTGCCTCGTTGATCTAGTGGTAGCAAGCGCGACGGCTGAGCACGAGGTCCTGGGTTCGATCCCCGGGTCGGGCAAAGTGTTATTGGGTTTTTCCATTAGGAAATTCTCAGTAGCAGCACGGAGTCTGGAATTGTGCCCGGTTAATGGCAATAGGCAATAGGCAATATATATATATATATATCTATCTTAGATAAGAATGGCAATAGGCAATAGGCAATATATATATATATATATATCTATCTTAGATAAGAAGTACATAACTTCAGCTAAATCATCAAATCGTTCAGAACCGGGTAGTAAATTACAAACATAAAAAAATTGTCGATAAAAAAACATTTAACTTTGATTAACACAACTGCAACTACATGTAATCCAATACTTAACCTGATGACGAAAACAATTTGCCTATAATTGATATCGTGAATATGAAATAAATTTATCAACGCAATCGTAATTTTAATGCCCTACAATTATAGTTCATGTAATTATCGCTGTACTTTAGTGTTTATTTATCACTTTGAACACTTTGAATTTAAGATATAAATCATCAAATTGTATAATAATAAGCGAAATTGCTTATTTAAGCAATGTAATGATTGCAAATTTTTGCTATGGTATGTTATTTCAAATTATTCCAATTTTAATTAGTTATGACTCAAACAAATGTTTTTTTTTGGTAGGTTTTTGAGAATTGAAACTTAGAAACGAAGTGTATCATTTTTTTTTCTATATAAATAAATAAAAATAAGGTGTCTGAAATGTCAAAATAACAATTGTTATCGAAGTTAATAAATATAATTGTCTAAAAATCCAAAAAAAAAATCCGATTTTTTTTTTCAGCCTTTATCGTCCCACTGCAGGGTAAAGGCGTCCCTACCTTCCTTCCATTCGTCCCGGTTCTGCGTTTTCGCTTTTATCCGATTTGACATTATGATTAGGGGTAAATATTTGATTTACATCCAGCACCAAAAAAATAACAATATTAAATTATGAAAAGTTACGCTAGGCAATATTTAGTTTTACGGGATAAACGGGATCTTATTTGCTTACCTACTAGTAAAAGAGCCGCAAATTTATGAACTGGATCATTAGGTAATAAAATATTAAATAAAAATGTTTAAAAATAAATAATTTATACGAAAATCATGACGGACTCCATTCGTAAATAAATTTACACGTAAATGTCAACTCCAAAGTGAGGTGCAATGCACTATTATCACTTGATCTCAATAATAATATAAAGTACAGTTGCCGGCGAGGGGGAGCGGTGAGGCGGGGAGCGGCAGTTCATTCATCAAGCCTTCATAAGGCTTTAAACCTAATTCGACACAAGCAGCCTCGCAACATCCGCTCTTGCAAAACGTTATTTCATTCATAACTTTAGCACGTGCCGTGTTTACACTGAGCTCAAAACAATACTGCTAATTAATAACTGGTATCTGAGTATAAAAGGGAACAACTTCTCATAACTGTTAGTAACTAAACAAAGTAAATCATGTTAAAATTAATTATTTGGTTGTTCATAAATAATACATGGCTATTAAGAATATTTATACCTACATAGGTATAAAGAAAAAGTCATGACAGACTGACAAACAGATTGATGCATCAATTAGACCCTAAAGCACTGAAGCTAGAAACATGAAATTTGGACAACAGGTTCTTTTTGTGACGTTGGTATCCACTTATGAAAGATTTTTGGAAATTCTAAATTTAAGAGACTTTAATTTAAAAGTTTATATGAAAATTCTTAAATTTTTCCTCAAATTTAATATAATATATCTTAGTATTTAGTTTTTCGGTAAAGAAAAAAGAAAGGCATAGTACAGCGATTTTGTAAAATAAGAAATACATTTCTCAGTTTTGGTTTTTTCTTGTAAGTGGTTAGTGGGTTAGTGGGTTAGAAGTACGAAATATATATACGCAGAAGAAATTGTAATGTTCCAGGAATACGGACGGGAATACGGGAACGTTATTCCACTCTTTAGCTGTGCATATAAGAAGGGCAGAAGAGAACCGAGCTCCTGGTGCTATTAGCTAGGAACCGAGGTGCTGGAGCTATTGGTGAAGTTCTTCTGCAAACTTTGCGAAAATTATTCGGAACTACGACTTGGTGTTCATATTCGAGATTCTTAAATTATTGTTTTCAGTTAGTTCCAAACGAGGCATAATTTTTTTATTCAAGTAGGTACAATAAGCCGATGAGTGATGAGAAATAAAATTTATTTTATATAGGTGTAATAAAAAAATAATGCACAAAATAAGGTTTTGTGGGTTTGGTATGACCACAGCCGATAGTGTTTGCCG
The DNA here is from genome assembly GCA_936450705.2 of Protodeltote pygarga. NCBI lineage: Eukaryota > Metazoa > Arthropoda > Insecta > Lepidoptera > Noctuidae > Protodeltote > Protodeltote pygarga. Next base: position 8,420,900 of record OW388257.2, on the reverse strand, counting down.
CACCCACGCGACAGGCGAGCGACGGAAAATAACATTTAAGTTGAGCCGATGACATCAGCGCTTGCGCTGGGCGCCGCGCCGCACCCGCTACCGCGCAGCTGCACTGTACGCACGCGCTCGCAATCACGATCTTTAAAAGTACTATGATCATGAAAAAAAGACCTAAATAATATTATTTTTACAATTATTTTCATTGCTGTTTCTTGCATGTTGTTGTGCCACTCCCCTTTAGCCTCAGGAAGTTTGCAATAAACCTAGCGGTAACAACACAAGATGTGTACTTTGTTATGCTATCAAATGTTTAGAGAGAACGGGTGATTTAAGTATGGCGAATTAGTAAACACTTTATTATGCTTGAAGTGACATGGTTTTGATACGGAACGGTATATGGCTCTAGCTTTGACGGATTGAACGGCAAAATCGTCATTCAAAATATGAAAACTATTTAACCAATTACTTCGAATGTATAAACGTCACTTAATATAAATTTAAACATAAAGGACTGAACGTACAAACGTCCATAGACAAAAAGGCACGCTCGATCTGGGGTAAGACAATCCGTGCCATGAAAGCAGCCTCGCTCTTCCTAAATCAACGTCAAATTACCACCTTTTAATCTTTTGTAAGTGATTCGGTTACACACGTGTTCTCAACTCGACTAAATAGTCGCAGCGACTGAAATACTGACAAAGATTGCCGTATAAATCTGACGTTTGAGAAATTTTACACGTCTTTGTTACAAATATATGTTTGTCGGCGAGCAGCTATATTATTTTACTATTAGCTCGTGAATGGAGCGCGATGTCGTAAATGACCCATTCTTTTGTGGTAAGTTTCGGGTTTAAATTTATTGTAGCGTTATGTTTGAAATAGTCATTTAAGATAGAATCGGTGTAAAATTGGGTAATTTTACTCTTTGTACACTCTTGTATTATGTAATAAGAATCGGGCGATGTGTCGCTGAGAGATCATCGACACTTAAAGCTTTATAGACAATAAAGCAGACAAGTGTAATGGGATCTCACGTGCCAGCCGGCCTATAAGACGGGTCGGAGGGCATTCCGTTAGGATAGGACTCATTGTGAGAGAGACTGTGAACTGAACGATTCCGCTGTTGTAAAGAATAGTATGCACATAAGGAAGTGCAAACGACGATGGAGCAGGACACTAAACCTGATGCTCTTTATACACTTCTATTTGCACTTTCACTGACACGCAGTTGTGTCTGTTACTGAAATTCATTATTATTGTACAAAGGATTTATTAAAAGATGACGAGGTAGTTAACTAAAACAAAATAGATGTGAAGAGGCATTATGTTTATAAGCATTACTACTCAGATAGCAATCAGTGCTCCATTTCAACACCGTTTTGTTGCCTTTAGTTTATTCTGAAATGGCTACGAAGCACCATGAAATGAACTGCATTTGAATTCAAAAAGGAATTTGATCAAGGATAATTTTGTTAAACTTCAGCAGTCACACGATTTTAATAAACCTCTTAATAAACTTCCCCTAGACTAGAAAAAGAGAAAGACGAGAAAAATGAGAAAGAATAAATGCAGATTGAGTTAATTTTCTCTGTTGCAATTTAGCACACATTTGAAAGAGATGATTAATATCTGATGTTTCGTTACCATATTAAATTTTGTCGTGTCATGTCCTATGATCTATGAATTCGTGCCCTTCTTCCATACCTACTATTATACTATATCTGATTATTGATTATTTCCACTAGCCGGGTTTCTTGGCTTGTCTGATGCCCGCCACAAAACTAGAGTGTTTCTGATATTATTTACAATTTTCGATAATATGTGTAGGTTAAAATTATATACAAGCATTGCAGATAGTTTGTTAGCATAACTCTCTCCTTTAGGGATAGGTAATCCTAAAGAAGAGCAGTCATGCTTTAGAGCCTCAATTACTGTTAGAATAATAGTCAAAATTACCAAAGCTACTTGCACTTCTAGTTTTTTGGAGTGTTCTATTCGGATGTTATTATTTTATATCTACCATAAAACTTAAAGTTAAAAAAAACTAAAACCCGACTTCGAAAAATAAATTAAAATAACCTAAACAGTAGTTTTTCGTTACTATACTGGTTACTGCATTGTGTAGCCGTAGGCGGTTATTAGCACGGGTATTACACTAATTAACCATTAAGAGTTGGTAGTTTGGAAGTTATGAGGGAACAGACGAACGTACCCGAAAAATCAATCATACCTTCCTTTTTGCTTCGCCGTTGTCGGATAAAATATAAAACTTGTTTTTCGCAAACAAAACGCTATGTGTAACCACTACAACTAGCCGGCTGTTCTAAATCATAAATTCAATTTCAATTACCGATGACTCTACCTATCAAGTTACTTGAAATTGAATTGTGATTCAGTTAAGTCGAGTGATAGTAATTTGAATGATAGGGCTTATAAGTTCACAGACGTAGATTGCTGGTAAAGATAATTGTCTTGAGTTAATGTTGGCTAAACAAAGTGCGTATGTTATATGAATGACGGGCGTGCGGCTAGCGAGAAGCGCCTCGGGCGAGCCGCAATAGGAACTCGTATGAGAAACCTTCAGACATGTGCTTTAAATGCTTTTAATAATGGTGTGTGTCGAACCTTAAAGGTTAGATACCTAAAATATTTATTAATAAAAATTATTGCTCGATATTTTTTATTTGCAAGAACATATGTACATTAATAACGTTGAAGTCTAATATATACATATAAAATATATTTTAATTTCTTTTAAGAAAATAATTAAAAAAAGCTCAAGTATTATTTCAAGTACAATTTCAGGGTTTAATACACTTTTATACAAATTGTTCTTAAATATGTGAATTGTTCTTAAATAGTGATGTGGTTGAGGGCCAGCCCTCGGTTAATATGGGCCAACACAAAGGCTCACACACACGTGCGGCGATCTATTACATGGGATAAGTGCGGCTAATTCCCACTCTGAAGGCTGCGTTCACGCGTTAGAATAACGATCGCAGAATGTAGGCACTAAGAGGTATTAACTAACTATTGATAGTTTTTGTAAGTATTTTTTGATAGCAAAAGTTGCTGATATTACCCAAAGTGGTTGGTGTTTAAGATATCAAACTGTTATAAAAATACTATTAGTTAGTAATATTTTTGTTTTTGTTTTAAGTTTTTGAAAGCTTAACATTTTTTGGCACTCACCGATATTCCGCAAATTTTAGTGAAATTGTACCTACTCGTATCTAATCTAACAATTCTTGGCAGTTGTTTCACTGTAAATCTCTCAAGCGGTCTGTAGGTAGAGTCCGAGTACAATCACTTGGTCTATGTATGAGGTGCTTATTCATTTGTACGTCGCAGTCGGCTCGTTAGCAATTGGACATGCCCGTTGCACGAAATATTTCAGCGATTGAAGCGGCGGTAAATTGCGCGCAACAATAGCACGCGTCCGCGGCATGCTCTAGCACCGAGCTGCGAACCCTATTTACTACAAGAGTTTTACGATTCACTCGTTATCTTTAAATTATGTTTACTAGTTTAGAACAAAATTATACACCTTCGGCGCTATGACACAGTTGGCACTTGCATTCTCAACACATAATTTACTTGACCGGTAATTGTTTTTGTACCGTATTCGAAAGCAATAAATAACCAGCCCTTGACAGTGTACAGTATTAGCTTACGAAGTGGAAAACGACACAAAGTGACAGCGATTCCCATAGGCCGTACCGCTCGTATTAATTACAGCGCAGTGATCCGAGCGGAGCGACGTCGCACGCGCATCCATCACACGCGTCAGATAGCGCGTTATGAACGACGTACAGATTTGTATTCGTAATTTGTACCACTGTCATCACATTTCAAAGACAAATATAAAGGATTGAGGACCGGAATAACAAGTGTCAACGGGCTCATTCGGATGGTATTTTAAGAGAGGTTTTTATTTAACACGAGCAACAAGAGGTGGATTGATCGAGACAGGTTTCAAGTGCCGTTCGATGGCCAGGTACAGTCGCCTCGACGCGAGTCCTTTAGTGTCTCGCCCAGCGTTCCGAGAAATGTCCTTACCTAACTCTTCACATTTCAACAACAATCGCATGGCTGTGCTTGTTCTGTGCTACATTGTTTATTATTTTATTGCTAACATTTGTCCGATTTTAATACGGAATTAATATTGGATATAAAAATAAATTTAAAGAATGCACCACGACTCACGAGTCTCAATGGCGTGTGGTATACAAATATAAATTAGATATGAACTAATTAACAAAAATGTTCTAATTCGGCTGATTTTTGTGCGGTCATGTGACTTATTGAATTTGAACGTTAGAATTCTTACAATCCTACAAGGATTAGCTTACTGTTAGAAAAATCTCTGGAAGACATAAAATAGTAGAATATCTTCTCCAGAAAAGAGTTATAGGTAGGTACAAAAAGTAACTCACCAACTGAGCACCATACCTAATGCATTTAAGTATGTATGTATTTACTTTCAAACGAGACTACAAGAAAAATAATCTTTAAAAAAGGTTAAGCTACAAACAAAAATTTGCAATGTCACATAATTTGCGGTAAGGCCCGCAATTTTGCGTCCAAAACGTGTGCCGTGTGTCGAATATTAATTGACCAAATATCTGATCTTTCGTCGGTTTACAATTACACGCATCGATGGTATCGGATGCGCCAGCGCCGGCGGCAGCGCGCATGCGTCAAAATTTAATTACCCGCGAATTCGCCACTCACTCACGCACGAACGTCGAGATTTGTATCAGATCTGGTATTACTTCACAACATCCGCTTACATTAACGCGGTGATGACGGCCCATGCCTCCAAATGCCAATCATTATTGATTGGCATTTCAGTTGTTTGTTGAAACTTTAGTACCTACCTACTCCTAATTCATTATTATCTCTATACCGTTTTATTATGTTGATAGTATGGAATATAGTTTGATAGCCTCGGTGGAATAAATATTATGACTGTTAACCAGACAGACCTGTTACTTTATGTTACGTGCGAACTGTAAATTGATTATCACTAGTTCTGTGCCCCGGAGAGCATGTTTAGCCATCGGCCTCGGCTGTCATGGTCATAATGATCTTTAACAGTCGATATGTCAGTACAGTCCTATTATCCTGACAGCAGTTACTCTTGAACTACGAACCCATTAGATACCATTATTACTATGCAAAAGTTGCGAAGTCAGTCGGGGTTTAGGATTGCATTTGTAGAGTAACCTGCTTGATCTAATTTTAGGATATCGTAACCCGTTTGGGTCACGCTGGTCAATATTATGTCGGTCAACACGAATTTTGAATCTGGGTTCCAGTGGTGGAGGCTTCATACAACTCGATTACCTACTGGTTTACCATTGAAAAATGGCACAGTCAATAATGACTATAATAATGATGATTGTGCCATTGGTTTTTCTCCGGATTGGCTCCGGTTTACCTCTTGGAAAAATTGACTATGTCTTTTGTACTAATATACAAATAATAATTTTTTTCTTAAAGGAATAAAAAAGATATTGATACCTATTATGAGAAATTCTCAAACGTCAGCTACGTGACTATGGATTATTCTATTCTTCATCAGGAAGAGTGTGTCGAAGGGTATCTAATTGTTGTCGATAAACATTCATAGAAAAAATTCTGCGGTCAGCCTACAAAAGTATTAATTATCAACAATCGCCGCGAATTAGCGGTCACTGATGGAATATTCATAGTTCATTTGTTACCAATCATCTTAGTGTTGTAGCAAGTCATCGAATATTAATTAAGAGTGCTATGAACACTCGGAATATCATCTTGATCTCGCTTGCTGTGTCTCCTCGTACATATTTATCACAACATTGTTCAGGCTTCACTTGCATTATTTGCTTGCTGGCTTGGCTTCACTTGCATTATGTTATTTATGACTTTTGATAGTCATACTTGTTTTGCCACCTTCGTGGCGAGATATCAAGATAGAAGTGAGCCGTCACGGGTGTGGCTGTGATTCACAAGTAATTTCTTAGAAGAAATAGTATTGTGATTTTTAATAATCTATCTGTTCTTTAATAATAGCTTAATTGACGGTCGATGATTCATCTTGACGGTCTGGTCTGCCATGATTTGTTAGTTGTCGATGTTTGAGTTTTTAATTATACGTAACTAAAGATATGTTATTAGAGAGGCGGGGTGCAATGTTTTCGTCACGGTTATCTCTCAACGAATGTGATGCGTGCCCTCTTGTTCATTTTGGACAGGCGTACTTAAGACTGTTGAAATGAACTTACTTTCTTAACCAATATTTCGTAATACTTCGAACTGAACAACAACAAATATTATTAATGGATGTTTCAGAAATGCTATTACAATGTTTGTCTAAAACGTTTGTATTGACTATTTTATAAATGATAATAAATTATTAATATCTCCAAATTAAAAATATAATTAAATTGACTGTTGGAATTACCAACACTTATCAATCTTTGTAAGTGTGTGTTCTGATATGATTTAAATATTTATAACTTACTTGGCCGCAGCTTGAGATGTTTGAACAAATTGAGGTGTCATCTTTATATGTTGTAGTTACTTTTCTTCTTGAATTCTCCGAAAATAAACAAACTTTCTCATACGAATTCCAAAAGGGCCCGTACCAGTTGAAAAACATAACTTAGGAGAAATATTAAAGTTGGTGCATTCTTCACTTTTCTAAATAACCATTTAACTTGTATATAAAACAAAAAGTTCAAATGTCATAGTAATCTTATGTCTGGCTGGATACGGCCAGAGTTGGTAGTGTCGACATGTAGGCGCCCTGCTGAGCAGTGACATGTCAGCGGCCGTCCAGCCCTCAGCTAAGACAAAAGACAAATTAATTTTGTACACAAGGCATTTAATTTGAATGTGAATAGCATGAAGTGCGACGAATGGCCGCGGAGAACAATGGCCGGCGCCGACGGTGCCGCCTTTTTGTTTTAAACTCAATGAAAGTAAAAAGTATAAAATCTAAACGTTCAACAGACAATTCCGTATTATGATATGGACACAGTAATGGAGGCTTGGCGAGGCGCCTAATAGCTTATAATATTAAATGTACGTGATGGACCAGAGCATAGGGCAGCTACGATGGGCCTCACGGGTCAATGTGGCCGGAAATAATCGTTAAGTGTAAAATTTTTGATCATAATGCGATGGATTATCCTAAAATGGTGGCGGTTCGAATTGCTTACACATTATTCGATATTCCTTAGCTAAAGTGGGTGTCTGAGTATTGTCATGATCCATGCTTATTTTGTAACGCTTTACTTGCCTTTGACAAAACCTATGCCGTAGGCGAACCTACGTGATTAAGTAAGTGTTAAGTTTTATGTTCTATCTATTGAAGTGTAGTTAGATTGAAAGCAAGTTTTGATTAAAACTGTTCTGTTCACTTCCAATTTTGAGTGATGGAAATAAGTCAGCTTTGGGCGACGAGTGTTACACACCTAACGACGCGACCGCGTGTTTACTTTATATCATTAGTCCATCAATCAAGATCTGTTGAATCGTAACTGTTAGTTAAACACTAACAATCATTGGATCCGTGGCTCGGCCGCCCATCAATCAGCGGCCGTTGACGCGGTGCCTTCGGGTGTCGCCGCCGCCACTGCTCGCGCTGACCGTTGCCCGCTCTTCAACGCCCTCTAATGACAGCCCTCGCGCCGACCTGACACAACCAATTCACATGTTAAATGGAATTCCCTTTGCGCCTCAAAATTACGAACGTCCCTGTTATTAAAGTGTTTGTTTCTTAGACGTTTTTTGTTTAGATGTTTTATCCAATTAGTGCTACCGTGTCGAAAGGATAATGTTGTGATGAACGTATAAAACGTTTAACGCGTTAAAAGCGGAGCCTTGTCGGCGGCGATAACAAAGTATCAACGAGGACATTAGGCACTAGCCTATTTGAAAAGCATTTGTGTTGTGTTACAATTTACTACCCTTAATATCAAAATATTGTATTTTTATAATTATTGTGTTTAGATATATAAATTTGTTGGTATATCTACTTTATTGTTCAGGCCAGTGGCACCAGTGGTATGTTTCGATAAAGCATTGGTCCTTTATTGAGAAGCATCGTGACTCGCAGAATAGCATTAATCTGATGGGCAAACTGCAATGACAAATGATTGATGATTGACGATCACAGATTGAAGGTTACAATGTACACCTACTTAAATCTTAGACAAGTTGAAAATTAAGATGTCTTAAACTTTTGGAAATACAATACTTGATTATTAAATATGTATGTATTCATGGTAACATAGAAATGGAAGAAAAACATGTAATTTACATATGTTTACTCTCTGCGGTTGTTTAACATATGAGGTACAGCCGCGGGATATGGATTGTTATGGTGTTTGTAGACGGCAGGATAGCGTGTTCTCTTATATTTTGAAACAGTAAATGTTTCATATCTTTCTTATAAGTAGTAAATTGATTAAATGATATAGTTTCACTATATACAAGTGAACTGTTTCAATTTTTTGCTACTAATTCTTGACGTAGTTGTAATATTGGGACAAGGGGAGAAGGGGTTATACCCTGCTGGGTCATGAGCCCATATACATTGCTATGTATATGGGCTGATGATGACGCCGCAAAGGTGATCTCAGTCCTACGTACACATATTTAGACGTTTGTCATAGTCAGGGTTTTATTATTTATCGGCTTTCTGCACTACAATATTTTGTGGTTTCAGTTTGTGATGTGTTTAGTTTGTGGGACCAGATGTTACTGAAACTATTTTTTCAAATATCTAATCAAAGAAAAGCAAATATAAAATAAATTAATCTTTATATTTATAAAAATGTAGTGTAAAATACATTTTTTTTAAACTTTGCATCTAAATTTGGGTGCACTATACCTATTTCGATCAAGTGATTAATTCCATCTTACCTACTGAGACAATTCTTGATGAGATCTAGATGAAGGACATAATCTTCTCTTATCGCTTTAGTTGGTTTCGAGCAAACACTTTGCTATTATTCTACAAAAGCCTCACCGCGCTTGTATAGCTACCAAGTATTGTTTTTGTTTGTAGATCAGAAAATCAAATAAATATCAAAGTGAAATTTGACCTTTGAAAATCGCATATACCTAAATAATTATTATCTTACCTACATCCCATTGTAAAAGACACACCAAGTCTACTAAAATGCCATGAAATGGTGATGTACTTCAAAGATATCTATGAACCAATTTTTTTTTGCTTCCTATCCTTTTGTGCCCTCACAAGTCCCTTTTGCGTACTACCTAGATAAAATGAAACATAAATTAATTAAGCAATTTGAGCAAATTCTACAAAAAAATTAAATAACAAGGTGTAATCGTCGTATCTAGTGCGGAGGCTGTCATCGCCGGTTCAGTTTAATTTAATTGACCGAGCTTCATGCCGATGATAAATGTAAGCGGGGTTAAGCATATGCGCGGGGCTCATGAATAAATCGCCCCTCGGTGAGACGAGCTGATTTGCGATAAGCGCGTATTTATTGCGTTATTTGTGCGCGCCACCTGACGGAGACGGCGAGTAGCCGCCGCCGCGGGAGGCGCTCTATTGCCTTCCAAGGATCGGTCTGACTGCGCAGGAGCGACGCGGACGACATAGCGGACACGCAGGAGTTCATACTCTGATTTTTTCTACAAATACAGTTACAATATCTTCTACTAATCTTTTGGGGAAGAAACGCTTGTAGTTGAAGCGGTAGTATTCTGGCTAAGTTTTCTATTCAGATTTCAGGATTTGAATTTCAGCTTTGTAAACTTTTAGAACGGTGGGGCAATATAAAGTGTCTCCGGATTCAATCACCAAATAAACTTTTTACCAATAAGTGTAAACATAAACGAGATGCTTTACTCGCACATTATCTTTTTCATTAAGATTGAGCGATGTGTGTATTGTTAATTCATATATATGTGAAAAAAGTTTGTAATATAAATATTGTATATTTTTTCTAGTGCTATACTTACTTCTTTATTTAAGCTCTCGCTCTACATGTAGGTGCCTATTCGAATATTATAAAAAACACTCCATAATAAATCCCCAGGCCAGAGGTTGGCAGAAAAACCAGTCTGTTGCGATACATTTTTTTTGAGATAATTCTTTTTAAAAAATACAGGCTTCTCATTTGAGGCGAGAGTATACCTACTTGTATGGAAGTAAGTACATTCGCTTACGCTTCCGCTAAGGTGGCAACACTCGGTTTAACCAAGCTCTGACGCCGCGGCATCCCTCCCGGGAACAAGCGTGCGGAACTCGCCCCTCAGCACATAAATCACGACGGACATAACAGCATTAACTGTTGATGGATTTCGCCCATTCAATGCTCAGCGTTGATATCTGTACAAATTGCTTCCCTGCCTCTTTCATTGTCTTCGATATATCGAATTGAAAAAGGTCTAAATCGATTTATAATACTTACCCCGGCAATGTACGGCGTACTAACACTATTAGTAAGTTAGGATGAAGTATGCAGATTAATTGGTATCAATGAAGCGCACAGAAGCAAATCTTGGCTCAGTGACATTTAGAACAGGTAACCTAATTATATTAAACGATATTCAGTTGCGCAATGATGAGTGCCGCGATATATTCTCGTGTAGGCAGATATTAGAGGACAAGACGAGTAATTGGACTGTGCCGGAGCATGGCACCGATCAATTATGTTTATGTGAATAGTAATTATTTTATTATGCAAGCTGATTGAGTGGGGTTTATATGTGGTCGCCCTATCTACTACTTGTAGATATGTTCTTAAATTAGATTAGAAATGTTATGTTTAATGCAAACGTTTCACTTACCTTCTCTATTTATCTATTAGAGGACGTCTTATAATAGACTTGTTGATGAAACTTGAAACTGAGTTATGTGTATCATGTTATTTTCTATTTATGGACGTTAAGAAAATATAAAGACGTCAAACCTTAATGAATGAGTAAATGAACAGGTAAAAGCTAAATGGTTTTATATCTCTGCGTTGCGTAAACGATTCCAATCGTAATCAACGTAAGTTAGTCAACACTGAACGCAAACAAGCATAAGTTACTGTGGACGTCGAAAATAAATTTATGTTCATGTAATGATATTCCGAAAGCGATACACAGTACAAGTTGGTACCGAACGCGTACAAAGTGAGCAACAGGCTCACGTCCCGTACGCAGCCGCAGGCGCCGATACACGTCGCAAACTAAAAATGTGTATAAATTATGAAGATTACATGAAAAAGAGAAATGTGTTACATTTAATTTTATTACATACGATAACTTATGGGCTAGGCACGGCACTCGCTTGAAAAACACGTTGCTACGACTTAACAAGTCCATAACGATGTCAGATCTTTCCTGTAAGCAAGCAATAATAGTTTCAACATCTCTTTAAATAAGCATCAAATTTAACCAAAACCTACTTTTAAATTAAGGCGTTTATCCGATTGTAGCATTTCATAGTTACATACAGATCATTTGTGACATTAAAATATCAATTATTTATGGTGTTGAGATAATAACAGCTTTTCGAGAAGAACTTATCCTTTGACTTATCTATGCAAAATTGTTAATATTATAAACGAGGTACGAGACTCTACAAACTAGATATTAGTAGACATAATGTAATTAAAGTGTCGTTGGTTAATAAAATAGAGTTATAGATGATATAGATTTGGATAAGTCTCAATTCTAGCGATTTGAATACAACTTTGATTTACTCTTTATTTTCTTAAGTAATAACATTTCCCTAAAATCCTTAGCTACATTATCTTCTGAGTTTTAGCTCACCAGAGTTGCGTGACTATTATCTCGATGGCCTTGTAAAACACAAAACATGATAATAACTTGGTCGAAACGTAATTTCATGTTTATTTATTGGCTGTTTACGCTCAAGTTTCTTTATTGCGGCGGTGTCTATTATCAACATTATAACTTACCTATAGATACTGTGTTATCGGGGGGACATAAAATTGGTACAAACCTAAGACCCCGCAATCTGGTATTAATGCGATATGGTGACATTTGAGAACGTTTTCCGCATGATCCTCGATATCGTCCGAGGACATAAAAGGTTCTATTAATTTAGGTGTAGATATTTAGTCGAGGATTGCGGACGCCTCAGCCAGAGTTGGAGACGATATCTCTGGTAATTTGTAGCGGGCTGAGTAATCAAAATATTTGTTTATCGGTAAGTGGGCGATCGCGATTCTTATCGATGTTCATAATGTCCGCGTGTCGGTCGATAGCTTATCTCTGAGGCCGCGGCTTGTCACTTATGCATTGCTTAGACGTTCCTTGCGACTTTATAGCCTTTTGTGAATGTCCAGAACGTCTAACAGTGACATGTTTGCTCGCTCGTATTGTGTTTGTGTAAATATTCTTTAAATATTATTGACTTTTCAAATTATTTAAATGTTACAGTTTTTTCGTTTTTATACAACTGGGGTAGCAAATAAGAATACCCAGAAACATCAGGAGTAAGGATTATGGAAGAAGAGGGGGGTTTGGGCCTCTGGTTCTCATCACTAATCCTACGAAACGCAACAATACGAATAGGTACTTTTATTTCACGCCGTTACTTTGTAAGAGGGTGGTCTATTCCGGCTTTTTCAAACATGGCTTTACCACCTCTAATATTACTTACTAACAAGGTTTGGGCACATTAATAACTGTTTGGGTATATTTAGTTCCAATTTTCTTCTCATTTTGGCATTATAAATAATATAATCTTCAAAGCGATGATATTTCCGATTACCGTTATAACAATCAGTGCAAATACGTAGTTGAAATTTTTATACCAACGGAATGAAAAAAAAAAACTAGCACCACAATGTACATTAAAACGACTAAGTCATCTCGCGAGTTAAGGTGATCAAGGGGAACAAAAAAATATTTGTCGAGTCTGCTAATGTGTAACTAAGGCCGTGAGTGACACGGAAACTCTCTTCACACACGTCTGACCTCCAACAAAGGAGTTCTGTTTGTCTTGTGTCGCTACTAAAATATTGAAACGAGCACCGAGTGCGTGCTTGCCTCTGACGAAGCTTGTAGATAAAGAGGTAGCGATCCAGCAAAAGCGAGATATTATGTCATGAGCATCACGGGTTTGTGTGTTTTGTCATTCTAGCGGTTGCAAGTGCGGCTACCAAGCATAAGGTTACGTTTCTCGAGTCAGGCCAAGTGTTATTGGATTTTTCCATCTGTGAAGACTTCTACTAAGAAAGTAGAAGAGCGAAGTCTGAAAATGGGTATTTACATAGCAACAGGCTACAACATAATACATAGCTTGACTGTAATAACACTCAACTTCAACTTCAATTTTCGAATGTAGAGTCTGTAAGATTATCTAGTCTATGTTAATTTATTGTACTCAATGTCATGCATGAATTTAATCTGAAAGTAATTCGAACTTCAAATTAATGTGTAATTACTATTAGTATGCAATTAGGTAAAGCTGCTGGTGTATTTAATAAAATCAAATAAACAACTAACTCATCGAAATACTACAGGAGAGATGTTATTGATTCAGGATATTAAAAGAAACTTTTTGCACCTACGCAGGATTAAATTATAAATTACCTACTCCATAAATTGGACAGTTTTCTTAGAAGACTTGATTTCTTAAGTCAAACATGTAGTCTATAAATTTACCAAGCCCTAAATTAGGTCTATGATAAAACTATTAGGTAACGAGGAGTTTGGTTTGGCAATTCAATACCGTTACGAATTTCTACATTACAAAAATAACCCTATAATTTTGGGTATTTTAAGTTGTTCATAGTTTTTTAAAGCTATACAATCTGTGTGCACATACCTACCTGTTGCGGAGACTCTCACACGCATAATATATTTGTTCTTGCTTGTGACAACGGATGGTATGGTTCACTGGTGCGGACTGACCGGTAGAGTTCACTACGTGCGAAACTTTTTGAACCAGTTTATGTTTAGTTTTAGTGAGAACATCATAACTGGGCAGCACTTTTAGCAGCCAAAGATTTGACAGACATTATAAACAGAACTATATTAAGAGACTAATACCTGCATAATTGCACCTAGGTTCATAATTAGCAGGTAAATAAACTCTATTCTGGACTGTTAGCAGCCTGTCCTATCGATCAAAAAGAATGAATTTAATTCTAAAGCATAATATATCCTCCGCTTGGCATAGATAAACGTAACGAAGTCATGCACGCCCATGTTTTGTTCAATATTGGACGATTTTGTCTCAATAATTCCAGCACTGGCCGGTGTCACGCGAACATTCGCCAAGACCAATTAGTTGGCGCCTTGCTCCGAACACTGCACAATAAATCAATAATTAAACAGTTCATCTACCGGCAAATGCTGATTTATTTGCTACTTCTAGCCACGCTCGCGTCTGAATGTCGCGCGCCTTTATTATTATTAGCCTACCTTCCTAGTGCTGATTGCGATGCGAAAAGAAACTATACACAACTGTTATATGGACGTGATAAAACATTATTGCATTACCAGTGTCTGTCAGGCGTCAAGTTGATGCGAGATATAAACTAGTCATACTCAAACTGATTTACCACTGATGACTCGAGTCGGTAAAATGATGAGCCCCCAAATATTAGGTATCGGTAAATTTTGTGGTTTTTAATTTAAATAATAAAAATATTAACAGTTTTTAGCTGTGCTTACTGAATGCATAATTATGTCTAAAAATCTAGAACAGTCACACATTATAAAACATGACTAGAGAATAACACGTTTAAGCACCTCTGACATTTCAATAATGTTTATTTATTTTATTAGTCACTTCTCATGAGCTTTGCACAACCCCACGTTTGAAGCAAGTCTCAGGGTCAAGAGCGGCTACTACAGCACAACCGCTTCGGTCAATAAAGTTCAAGCATCAGAGGCAAATGAGTGGTTAGGCTGGTGAAAACTGAAGTCACACGGTATACTAACACGAATTAATAACCGTCTCTATCTTATTGGTAAATCTCGCAATCAGTAAAGGAACTCGCTAATACGTTGAGCATAGCCAGTGTTTGACTAACATTTCTTTGTTAATTTTTCTCTAAGCGGCACAAAGTGAAAGATTAAGTGTAGTTTACTTTGTGCATTAACGAGTGTGTCCGATCTGAACAGGGCTGCGTTTTCACACACGCTGTGCTCATGTTTGTACAGGGCATTAGTGGACCAGCGTAACTGTCGCGGATGACAACAACACCACGACTATAATGAAGTCTACCTGTACGCACTCCACGATACGTATGAATAAGTACGTACCACGTATGTCGATACAACGTATGCCTTCAAGTGGCAGCGTTTTGTTGTAAATGTTGAAGATTAACAAGCATAAACAACACCTGGCATGCATCACTGACTAGCAATCATTACTAAGAACCCTCGAAACTGTGTGCCTGTAATGTTGAACGTTTCAAATTAAAGTAAATTAAAGAGCACGAACAACTATCTTACGCGACGTGGTTGCGGTCCCGGCGTCAGGCTCGGCTCCGGCGTCGGCGACAGCTCTCCGTCACCACGAGGGCTCTTCGCGAGGCCACCGAGTGTTTTCATACACACACAACGCGCGGACGTGTTAATTCGTAGACACTTGGTTTTTTTACCGCGGTGATCGACGACTGTGGGAACGTTTTTGGTGCCTTCGTTAGAAGTACCTACTCCACGCCGTAACGAGCAAACAGTCGAAATAACTCCGAGTATCGCTTCTGCGTTAAGTGGCTGTACGCCGCCGTTGGAATTTACGACATTTCACGTATAGGTAATAGGCGATCGAGTTCAAGCTAACCGACTATAGATGCGTAGACGCGAGTTATAAAAATCATTTTGGTTTCCAATTTGAGTGTTATTGTCTGCGAGACGAGAAAGTTGTCGATGGCGCCGACACCAATAAAACGTGCGGCAACAAACGGTGCGCACGCGCGGTCGACCAAGTGGCGTTCTGCGCGCAATGCAATAACTTACCAAGATGCTCAAGACTCTGTGGCTTTAGTTTTTAATATTAATATCGGTGCGAGAAATGCATCGTATGGAATGATATCAGTCTGCTTGGATCATAATACGCTGACAGGACAACAATAAAACTGGTTACCTGTTAGCGCGATGTTCGGAGAGTATGTGCAGATTCGCAGACAAATGGACGGCAAGTCGATCTTTGACCTAAACTCGTCATTTCACCTCCATCAATTGTATCCGAAGTTTTACTCCCTCTTTCTTGCAAACAGATTGTTATCGGTATTTTGTTTGTTACGTTTACTTTTTAAAAATACTAAACGATGAAACATATTTAACTCGATTAAAATTTTTGAGAATAATCATCATGAGATTATTAAATTCAAAATTTCAGGACGAATTTGCGTAGATGATGCAAATTGAATTTTTATGAACCTCTGTATAAAAATTCTATGATGATTCTATTGAACTTAAAATTAATTTATCCAATATAATATAATGATGTTCGATATAAATAATCAGAAGCAATTCACCCTTCTAAATAACCAGAAGCCTAGCAAAGTGTCCATTATACCCGGGGGCGGACACGACTAGCCTGAACATTTAGCTGATTAATTATAATACCTATACCAAAAGGAAATTTCTATAAACCTTTTTGAGATTTGGTGCCATCCTATCTGGTTACCTACAAACATCAAATTAAGTAATGCTTGCATCTGTGTCAGTCATACTACGAGCTGCTGATAAAGACTTTGCTGTTAATGAGGTTGTTAAATCTCGTACTCTCGTTAAATATAATGTTAGTGCTGACGAAGGTTGCATTATACAATATTTTAATCACTGTTGTCTTCGCATGCAGCAACAGGATTGAGACAATCGATACGATAATGTGGTTCAGTAACTCTGGCTTGCCTTTACCTAATTCTGTAACAAATCATATCGAACGAACATACCCTTGCTAGTTGACAGGTTGTTGACGAGAATCACTTTGTCTCACAGTCACTAATATCCGTTTATGAATACATTATAATAGACAAATTGAATTCTCAAATAGATTTACATAAATAGTGTGCAATAGCAGTGCTATTATAATGCTATAACGCGTTGTAAGACAATGGGTGCGCAGGGCCGTCCCACCTCCCACGTGGCCCGGTAGACGCGGCTCGTACGGGGCGCGCGGGCGCATGCTAATCGCCTCTAATCACGGCTCGATCGAGAGCTGATTCATCTCGGCCTTAAGATCCTTTATTCTGTTTATTTACCAATCAGTGTACGTATTACCCGCCGCGGCCATAAAAGGCGATATATTTGTCTAGTGTCGCTCACAATTAGTAGGTGGCGGCGAATCGACGCCATATGTGGTCGTAGTTAGCGTCGACTTATAAAGAATATTTTTTGTTAATGTAAAATGTAAATGAAGGAAAATCATTAATGTTTGCCCCTTCAATTTCCTACGGTTTCCTTTTATGGTAGGTAGTTCGGGTTAGTCGCTCGGACTTTTAAGCTGGTTACCGAAATCCACTCTGACGTTATTCGTAGGTACCTATTAGTTTAAAGAAAGAAAAATAATATTTGCTGAAAATAATATTCTGCGCAGAAAGTTGATATAATAAATAACATTGATGATGATAACCGGTCATGTGCGAGACGAACTCGTAGGTACTACTAAAGTTTTCGTACCACTCTTGCGTTTTTTTAAATTTTCTATAAACACGAACCACCTAATATTAGGTAGCACTGTGGTCTATGGTAAAGCACGAAAAAGTTTTTAGGATCCTCAAATTGTAGTAATCTGATAATTAACAGACACAGTAAAAGTATTTTACTCTCGCAGAATCCTAGGCTCTTTGCTCAACCCAAATGGCTCGTATGTAGTCTCTAGTCTCTACCAGTTAAAGTTAAGGATCGCAGTTAGTAGTTCGAGGCGATTTCCGGTGGATGAATACAGGAATAAGGTATGTGAAGTTCCTCAAATACTTTCCGAAGAGCAACCTATAGACACATATATTGGTTACACATACAGAGTGGTTGGCAACTTGGTGGCGATGGTGATTGTAAAGACTCCGAAGATAAGTCTTTGTAAACGCATCGTTGTCGATTAGTTGAATGGCTCGCCTTCCATCGAGTCGAAAGAATCAAGCTGGTACATGGCTGAACCGCTGAACTATCCTAAATTGAGAGCAGTACCTAAACGAATTTGTGCTTGTAGCAAAGGCTTAGCCTTACCGTATAATTTTATCAACATAATGTAAGTGAGTACCCTTATTATACAAATATACATAATTATTTAACAAATGAATTTATTACATAATAGTTTAACAAATGAAGAGTCGTGATAGCCTAGTGGTGGTGACCGTTGACTGGCAAGTCAGCGGTCTCGGGTTCGAACTCAAGGCGCGCACCTCTGACTTTTCGTAAGTTATGTGCGTTTTATAAATTAATTATCACTCTCCGTGCCTCGGATAGCACGTTAAGCTGTTGGCCCCGACTGTCAATTGTAGATCTTTGACAGTCGTTACGGGTAGTCAGAAGCCCCAGTCTGACAACCAGTCTTACCAAGGGGTACCGTGTAACCCAATATATGGGTTGTGGAGGTCTGATGGCAGTCGCTCCATGTAAAACACTGGTATTCAGCTGCATCCGGTAAGACTGGAAGCCGACCCCAACATAGTTGGGAAAAGGCTAGGCAGATGATGACATAGTTTAACAAATGAAACGTTTGAATTCAAAGTTTGAATTTCCTTCTTTCCCCAGCACGTGTCTTCAGCTTATTGATTCATTCTAAAATCTTATTAACATTTGGGACTAATATAAATACTTAAAAATAAAATGATGTATAGCAGAGAATAGTCGTCGTGACGTCGTGAGATATACATTATTAATTTCGTCGAATTTCTGTTACCTACATGGCGCCAGGCATTTGGTCGGCGCGTCAATTCACCTCTCGCTATTTAATTTCGTGTTGATTGCGAAAATGTGCTCATGCGCAGGTGCTGGCGAGGGTGGGGGAGGGGCAGGGAGGTGGCGCCCGGTGGCAGGTCCGCCCAACTCTTTGTTTACGTAACGCCCCCGCTTATTAAACGAACTGTTGTTCGATAATAATGTTGTATGTGTACAGGTGCTATTTTTTCTCATTTTCATTTAATTCATAGATATATGTTTATAAAATAAAATCCTTTACATCATCTAGGCTCTATGGTCCACATTTTAAAGAACTTGTGTGGCAGGCACTTCCTACTTTCTTCTTGGATCCTAGAACATAAGTAAATTTTCCTCCTTTTATTCATACAGTAATAGATTACATTGCAAATACTTTAATGTAAAGTTCGTGTAACCTATATTCATAATCGGCCATTACTGTGTACAATGTACGAGTGATGGGTTCATTCGCGACGGAGCCAGTGTGGGCGCTGGTCATATATCAACAACACAGTCGACACACGGATTGATTTCATGTTGTTGCGTCACGATACTACGGAATACAGTAGCCTTTTATTGTATGGGTGCGGTTGCCCAATACCTAATGTTGAACTATAACATAATATAATACAATATTGGTAAGTGAGTTTCATCTTTGTGTTGCTAATACCTAGAGAATAGTTTTTATGGAATGAAGAAAATCTTGGTCTCACATTTTAATAAAATGTGCTTCTAAATTATCTGCCACGGTTGCAATGGAAGAAAGAATTGGGTATATAGATTACAATAGTGAAGAAATTTCGTACCCCGGAACAGAAAAAAAAATGGAGCATGGAGCAAGAGACCTACGCAATAAAACGCAAGGCAAAAGAAAAAAATTATGACGTTAGATAAAAAAATACTTCACTATTGTAATATAAATAACCAATATTATCTCCCATTGTAGCCGTGGCAGATAATTTAGAAGCACCTTATACATATACAATTAGCAGGGGCGTGCAGTTCATATAGGCAAAAAGGCACTGCCTACCTTGACAGATACGACAAAGACGACAAATTAGTGAAAATAAGTAAGATTTGTACGTACTGCCTACCCTGTCGAAAATGTCTATGCGCGCCCCTGACAATTAGGTATACATACCTATAGGTAGGTTTATAAATTATTTGCAATTATCAGAATACTGGGTATCACTGAATAGTATTTGGAATTGAAAAGATTTTAAATGAATTATCTGCCAAATTAATCGAAACCTGATAGGTGATATTATATAACAGGTCACAAAGTAGTTTATTTCCCTCATTAAGATGCCTCTACTTCGTATCACGTAGGTATAGATGGCTAGATCTGGTTTAAACTGCTCTAGTCATATATGGATGATTCACTTCTTAACCACTTATTAATAATTTTATTACTCACTTTGCCAATTTTAAATACATAGTATACATATAATTATGTAGGTACTTAATGAGATAGGAGCCTGTTTTGAAAACAATAACTTTTTTTTTCGTTTATTTACTGATTCTGATTCTCTATTCTCTATTCGACCATTATTCTGAAAACAGTACAGTGGTTAGGTACATTACAAAGCAAATGATAAGAGGGTTAATGTATTATGCCATTTCACTAAACTAGTCTAGCCATTTCATACAAACGCGAGATTAAATTCGCGAAAACGCTAGTGTCGTAAAATCAGTCAAATAAGCGACTACTTTTAGCTATAACCCGATTTTTCACGAACTTCACTTCTCGTGAAAACACGATTTACGTGATCTATCCACGACATAATGTATATCTACCTAGTATTAAAACTATATTTAGAGCTTAAAGTAGGACTTACGGAAGCTACTTCTAATAACGTTCAATGATCGATGAAGATTATACTTACAGAACCACATAAACTACACGTTTTGATCCGGTTTAAGATCATTAGCTGACGATGCTATTATCCACAGATATTTACTGATTGTTCTCTGAACGCATCCTGCTGCGTTTGATATCAGCTGTGCCGTACGTCAGAAATTTCCGACTCTCCGATTGTGCGGCCAGTATCGCGGCATAGAGCACAGACTGATATACCATAGAACATAGAGACGACTGGCGCTGGCGCCACTAAGTCCCGTTAACCGCCCACAACTACGATGAGCTTCATCGAAGCTACTCGACCCTACAGATCTGCTAAACAAATTACTTGTTTGTTTTAGTAATATTAAAAGCTTCTGTCAAAACAGTGGCTGTGGCAGGAAGGAGAGAGAAAAGTTTGGAGAGCCCACGGCGTTAATGGTGTGATGTAAAACCGGCGGCTTAGCGTGAACTTATATTTAAATGTCACTGAACATTGTGCGCATTTAAATTGCTTCCTGATCAATCTAGATTTAAAAAAATGCTAATATCAAATCCGTGGTGATGTCCACCTCTACGTGGTCATACCTACCTAAGCAAATTCGAATAAAGAAAGGCGTAGTACCTATATTAGGTATGCATCTTAACTTTGCAGGTTTTTACAACCTTGTGTCAAGTTTTATTAGGCAGGTAGTGTCTTTTGGGTTATTGGAAACATGCATCGGTCGAACACATATATATCGATAACGAAATCAATTACGATTGGATGCTGCGATTAAGTCCAGTTCACTGTCAGTATATTTTGCATAAATACATACTAAAACTGGTATAAATAAATTTTATATCGAATTTAACCTACTTAAAAGATGAAAACGGAAAATTGGGATGGTGTAGCTTTCGAAGTTTCGATGTTGGCGCCGGCGCACGGCGGCAATGGAGGCGCGGGCGCGGGCGCGGCAGCGCTCGAGTGGCCACTACACGCATATCTTGTAGCGTCCAACACATAGTGACAGGCGACACAATAGTGTACGCATTTGCATAATTGGATATGTCCATGTAGCAATGCATTTCTCACCAGCATAGCTACATATATTTGGATATTTAAACCTTAAATTTAAAAATATCTTCAGACATATTGCGGTTTTCTGTTATCTGAATATCTTAAAACTGTTTTTATTATATTAGGCAGTATCAAGAATAGAATCTTGTGAACTTCTTACGTTTTTGCTTTCAGAAAGGTGAATATTTTATAGTTGCTAGTTACATCTCAATCATCACTAAAACGTTCATTGTTAATTGCTTTTGTTAACACTTTCATAAACAAGCCATAAAAGTAGGCGCCAGATAATTATCACCCACATTTCAATAATCCGGGATGAGGCCGAATATTGCGCAAAGAAACATAATGGTACTAATTTTAATCCGCCAACACGATGGCAACTGGCAACCTTGTTTTGTTTATACGTGAGTCAGTGTTTATGAAAGTGACGATTATTAATTAGCAGCGATTCTTCTCAGTTGCAACATCGGCGACGCGACGCCACATCGACTGTGTACATACAAAAGCCTTAGCGCCGGAAATGACTCGTGCCTTGCTCATCGAAAGCCCTTGACTTGAGCACGCGATCTCTATTGAGCTTCAACCATCTGTGTGAGCTATTGTCTTGGCTGTATATTGAAAGGAGTAATAATTGGCTTTATTTATTGCGAAGGGTTTATAGATGCGGAGTTTCAACCTTTAAAAGTTGACAATTCAACATCATTATAAAAACATAGTTTCAATAAATTTAACGAATTAAATACTGAAGTTGAACCTATCTTAAATTTGTTTTAATAGCTTGCAAAGTATATACTTACGCTTAGTATTCAGTTGTAAGCAAAAACCTATAAGGGTATCAGCAACAATAGGACTTGTAGGAACTTATACGGAATCGACTATTGAATATTGTTGTAAGCGGTATCCGCTTAGCTATAAATCATGCTAACTAGGCACTTGTGATACTGTAGCTGATCCTTTGTGAAGAAGAGTACAATGCGTGCCTCGCGATATCGGTCTAATGACCTGCGCTTAACGAACTATTAATAGAGCTTACTTAGGTAAAGCGTGGCAAACTGGCAATAAATCAATTCACATCAGATTAACGGAATTTATACTGCTGATGTCACTAATAATTGTGGTTATTTAATTTTATTTACGCTTAGGTACTTGAGATTACCAGAGTCTTATCTAGGACAGTCAGTAACGTAAGTTGCTAAACACAAGGACGGCAACGCGTCAGTGATACCCCTGGTGTAGCAAGCGACACCATATGCATTTTTGGGCACCTTAAAAAAGAATTTTACATGTTGTGTCTATTTATTATTTACCAGAGTAATGATAACCAAAACGATCTCTAAAGATTATTATTTCTGGAAAAAGTCATATTTAATTATAGTTTTAGTTTTGGTGTAAGGCTATGGACGGCTTTAAGTTCATATGCCTAATTATAAATTTGATTTGTGTCCGTACCAGTTAAAGTCTGTCATGATTCGGAACATATTTAATTTACATCATGAAATAAAAAGCTGTCATAACTGGTCATAAGTGTTTGTTGGTTTATCCTTCTTTCATGCAGCAACGATTGGGATAGCTACAGAAAAGCTAGTTGTGAAATAAATAAGAAATAGTTAGTAAATGCAACATTAGGAATTGTCGGCGCACGAACTACGCAACGGTTCCCTGTGAAACCGTTGGTTCTGCTAAACACGCACCCGGAAGAAAATCGGTTTGCAAACATTGAAAGATCTCATTTCCCGAGTGCATTATAAACTGTTGACTTTCAAATATCATTTACATTTAAAATTAACATCTCGAATATTGAAGAGGTAACTGTGCTTGAGAGGAACACGTGGCTCGCCTAAGCCAGTATGCAAATCCCGGCGTGTATGTGTGAACGTGCATGCTACACGAGCGCACACCCACACGCCTGCATCGACTTCCATTCATAAAACCATGGCACTATCTAACTATGAATTAATCGCAACATTTGAATATGTTTACTCTCACAAAGGAAGAGACCATTCAGAAAAACTTGCCCGAAAACTGGTTTGGCACGTGTCAATGAACGACGGGAATATTTTAGACGCTATAGACGAGTCAAAGTTGTCGGGTTACATGATTTAAACCGTTTAATAGACGCTCGTTTGAATAGCTCGTGTATATATCAATTTATATTATAACGATTTCTGGCGACATCGACAGCCAATCATAGATTTTCCGTTGCTGTCTTATTTGAATTACAATATTAGTAAAAGCTGCATAATTAAAATAATATTTTTGTTGGATGGTTTTATTAGGCAAAATCAATTTGTTTAATATGTAAACTTTCTTGAGTTTAAATTGTCATGTAGGTAAATAACAGTTTATCAAAAGTACAAAACAATAAGCTGTCAAGTGTTAAATTAAAAACATTATTTCTACTTTAGAAACGTTGTTCTTTAACAAACTGTTGGTACCTTTTTATAAATCAGGGTGTCAAAATAAATGTATAATGATAAACCAGGGCGCTGTGGTTCCACAGTGATGGTTTTGATCACTAAAGTTAAGCACTGCTTGGAACGGTCAATTCGTGGATCGATGACTATTTTTATTTGACTTCATGCTTTAGAGGCACGAAAGGCAAAGGACGTTAGACATAGTAGTGGTTAGGCCAAGTTGAATGCCTTATAGACTGTAGGCTGTTCCAACGGCTCTTATTTCGATACCCATCAGTCAGTGGAACAGTAAGCCTACCTAAACAATTATCTGCCATTACATTCAGATTTTCCGACAGTCATTATTCCCGATTTTCATAAGTTTTGTTCTTAGTTTCTACACTATTTTACACTTCCTTGGTGCAAAAAATCATAAAGCTCAATTTCTATAGGCCTCGGCCGAGTGTTACATCAGGCGCAATAAAGCGCAACGTTATTACCTCAGTAACTTCGGTTGCGATTAGATTGCAGATTTTTCACGTTGCAAATGTGACCGTCGTGCCTAGGTATGAATGAAAGTTGGCGACCTCGAAACCTGCACGTAGGCGACCGCTGTTGCAAGCGGTGCAGAGCAGCACACTTCGGGTTCGGCTGCCGACCGACGCTCCATTCACAAATCCACCTCAGTAGAGACGGTGGGCGTACGCAACACCCGTTTTATAACAATTCATGCAACAACTACTGACACACTTTTCATTCAAATAGAGTTGGAATGTTACACGACTGTTGCCTAATGTCGTCAGCATTTCAAAAATAGCTAATATTTGAGCGCCATACGCGGACAAACAAGTATGTAAACATAAAATTATGTTGCACTATGCTACGACTTCAAACTGTATTTACAAACCTCAAAAAACAGTCGAACACTAATGAATGAATACCATACGCTTGCACCAAACTATCAAATAATTATGTTGATTGGTACACAATTGCATAAAGCTTGTTTTCAGTAAATAGATTATAATAATTAGTGATAAGTACCTATTTAATTATTTATCGTTTCGTTGAACGGAAAAACTGCCACTTGAAAGTATGAACATGCTCTAACATACTACTAGGTATCTGCAATTTTATTTAAAATGAAAAGACCTAAGAGGAAATTCTATTAAATGTTACAGTTAATGCGATACCTCGCGATATAGCGACAGCTAGTTAGGTGATAGCAATCGCCTAGGACAAGTGGCGAGTTCTTTATAGCTCTTTACTTTATTCAGAAGATGTAATACGGCGTTAAACCAATTTATTCTAGTAGGTAATTTTAAATGTGCCAACAAGGAACTTCTTGGTGCCCGGGGTAATAATGCGTAAATTATGGATCCTTATTGCGTGGTTAACCTTCGCGGCGAACGTGGCCGAAAAGGAACTTGGACATACGAGATAACATTGTAACCACCTGCCATCACGCCCTCAGCTAAATATACTAGGTTTACAACACATCATGAGCAAAATAAAATTAAACTAGTTTTGCTATATAAGTCTTCAATAACAAATACCTACATAGGTTACATTTGCTTGTTTATTTATATAGTGACATCACAAAAGCCATAAACACCAATCAACGATAAGGATAACTGCCGCAGTAGGTACAGATTTATTTTCCATTCTTTAATCCTTATAGGTTTTATTGTAGGGTTTCCATGTTCGCACGCCTGACTATATAAACTTTAAATAATGCTCGTCCAGTTGTTAATGTCGCCGTAACTTTGCGCAATTTTAATGAATTGTAAGTGTTCTGTTCATCACTTGTGACTGGGAGAGCACTTCAAAGCGCCAGTCTCTGTCTCTTGAAAATGTATGACAGGATATAGAACATCATCCTCAACAACTGGTCTAACGTTAGAAATCGTGTCTCTGTGAGTTCTTATGCTCAGATAGGCAGTTGCTTTGCAGAAATATGGTTAAATCGGGTTAGATAAGAAACCGACCCTATTACGTTTAAAAACAATTAGGCCAGAAGGATTTGATTATATAGGGTTATTTGTAAAACACCAGCATCCTTTAAAGGGGTCATTAAACTCATCATTATGAACAACTTTTACTATGGGACGAACCCTGAAATCGCAAAAAAATCGCTCCTGATCAGCAGCTGTTCCATACATTTTGTTGAGTCATGTGAACATAAATATATGGGACAGCTGATTTTTTTTTGCGATTTCAGGGTTGGTCCCGTAGTAAAAGTTATTCATAATAATGAGTTTAATTACCCCTTTTGAGGATGCTGGTGTTTTACAAATAACCCCGTACAATTCTTTGTATTTATAATACATCCAGATTATTCACAGACTGTTCTAATCTGATCTTGTTTACACTGGGAACGACTTCAAGTAGAGTCTGATAGCACCTTTATCCGTTAGCCATTTAAACTGTGAACACATTGAAACGCCTTGTTAAACTGTTTATTGTTTCGTAGTTACGCACTTATTCCTAACTAAACGCTACACATGCCCTTGTTAGGCTCATTTCTGTGGAATATTTTCTATTTGTCCTGGGTCTGATTGTTTTTCATGCAAATTGTATGTTGTAAATATATTAGCGTATGGTCACATATCTGATACAGTTTCCATTTATCGTCACTTGTGAACTTTTATGGAGTCACCCCGGTTGTTTATTGTATAATTTGTTTTACAAATATGTCGCTACCATTACGTTCTAAACTAGTCTTATTCATTGACATTACAGAACAATGTAGTATTAAAATCATGAATCAATTGTTCGATCAATTTAAGTTTCACGATTTAGGATCGATATCTAGTAAGAGAATCAGCTTGTTCATTGAAATAGATGAATTGTTTGAATAATCTATTATTTAGTTAAGTAGTTGCCTAGTTAGAGGAAAATATATTGTTGTTCTAATTAGCTGTTTTCATACATTAGGTGCTTATATCCGACGGTTTTGCGCGTAATTCATTAGCCAATCTAACTCATTTTAGCTGCATCCATGATGGCCACTGTCTGGGCCTGGACGTAATTTTTTAAATAAAGTAGGTATGTAAGTATTTTCTTAATTGTCATAAGTACAAAATAAACACTCGAATACATGCGTAGTTAGCCGTTTAAAAGGAATCCTTTGGTATTGTAAATACAGTGATTATACATAGGTATGGAACCTTTAGTTATTGTTATATAAAAATGGAAAATAACACTACATCTAATACTTATAATTTATAGAGTCACTACAGCGCAGGTGGTAAGTAGGTATTCACACATGCTTTATTATACTAAAGATTGAATCCGAGATAGACAGCAAAACAAATACAACAATATATTTTATAACAATACAAACGCAAGACAAAACCATAACTCATGAAGCCTTTTTATGTCCAGTATTAAAAATTTTCAATAGCGTCTCACATCGAGCGTCGGAACCATAATTTTCGTTAGGTAACTTAAATGTGGACTTAAAGCCATTATATAAAATTAATAGCCCGTTCACCAAACAATTACCCGTCCAGTTAAATGCTATCAGCAAATCTATGGGTTGAAATCTCATAACCTTTTGCCTTGGAGTCAAACAACTGTACTTATTTAAGAGCCTACGGGCGGACTGGTCGAGCAGAGTTTACAATTAGCGAAAACTAAATGACTAAACTTCAATTTCTAATAAGTACAGAGTGGAACCGGCTGTGAATCCTTTGAAAAGTGATTAGAAAGTCTAAATGCGATTTTTTAATAATTTTTTTGTTAGCTTTTTAAAAGATTTTGTTTTTTTGTTTTTTAACCCCCGTCGCAAAAAATGGTTAGGTATTTTAAGTGTATCTGTCTGTGGCATCGTAGCTCCTAAACGAATGGACCGATTTGGATTTAGTTTTTTAATTGAATAGCGACTTGATTAAGAGTGTCCTTTTGTAAAAAATATTAAGGATTTTTGTCGTCGTTTGTCGAGAGTTTTTAATTTTAAATAATGTTGTAGGTACCTATAGCGTCTTAAAAATACAAGATCATTAACAAAAATAACTAGGAAAGCTTATTAATATAATTTTTATCAGGAAGTATGAGAAACTTGTGGGATGTAAAAAATTCATAATTGGCATTGAGGAAAAAATATGTAAGTATTAGGTACATACATAAATTGAATTGTCACTTATCAATATAAAAGCTATCATGTTTATGTACTTCGTTTACAATAGCAAACGGATTGTGGCACGGTATAAAGTGGCATTGAATTGATTTTCGTAGCGTGTGATGCGCGCGCGTCGGTTATGAATGGGCCACAGTGAATCACGCGCGTCCATTCATACTGCGCCGCGCCGCGCCGCCTCCGCTCGCCGCACGCGCCTAACAAAACAAACGCATTATTTGCCAATACAGCCGTATTGTCTTTCATTTGCACCATCAACCTCTCACTTCCTGCCTTCGATAACGCTCATTATATGATCATACTTCACTATCATTACAGAACAGGCTCTAATATCTTTTAATTCTATACTCTGCTAGACTTTACTATTGGATTAAATGTTGATTTCCCGTTTGAATCTTGAATCGTGAAATTTGAAATGAGACGTTAAGTTGGTATAGTGATTACCTCTAGCTAGCCATCTAATGTATACTTAGTTTGCGTATAACCCTGACTTGGGACCTCGACAACAATCACTTTATATTGAAACATAATATCAACAAAACGGTGCCTTGACCCCTTCTAGTGGTGACTTTACGAGAGCTTGAGTGAAGTCGTGACACTTGACGAGACACCGAGCTTCATATCAGCAGATGTTAATCGACACTTTTAGCACAACGCAATACAGAAGGAAATTAAATTAATAAAAAAACCTATCGATATTCTTGACATATTTTAGTAAATGATTATACTTAATTATATGTCGGATCATTTGCCATTCTCTTTAATATAAAAATCAGATATTAATGCTGAAATACTATGAGCTAATTTAAATAATTCAATGCCAATACGACATAAAAATTAATGATCCAACTTAAATGGAATCTAATTCCTGATTAGACACGGTGGGATTATTAGTTTATAAGTAGGTATGTATACATATTATAGATACTTACATTCTTAAGTGAAAATACTAAAATATAAGTTATATATAGGTACTTTAAAGTCGGATTTATTTAATTATAATTAATGGTATTTCATAATTGTAAGCTAAGTATCATTTTTATAAATTAAAATATTCTGTAATCGCTTACATAATACAAATCATAATCATAACATTGTTGTCATTAATAAACAAACTTTTACATATAACAAATCTGCTTGAAATTTTCCGGATAAGTGCGATAAGCGCGTAAGCATTTACGGAAAAAATAGGAGGAGTCGTATGCTCGTGTCATTTAAGTTCCAGTCTTATTATTAATAAATAGTTTATTATTATTAAGTCCGATCTGTAAGGTCAACCATGACGACATCTCACACCATAATTAGGTACTTAGATAGGTACTGGTGGGGCCACTTAGCGTGTCGTTATTGAATGTGTATCGGCGCGAGGAAAGTTTTAATGCTTTTTAATGAATTTAAATGTATTCTTAATTATAAACTGGTTCAGGTGCGTTAACCTGCATTTAGGGTACGTACCTATATCGTATTAGCCGCTCACTTCACTTACCGTTTTTCAAAATGTCAACTGCATTGTATCAATTAATTATTTACTAAGCTATTATGTTTTATAGATACTAAAAGCATTTAAACTGAATACTACTTTGTCAATTATTGTAATTGATTTAAAATGTGTAAAACTTAAATTAAAATAATTTGAATGGTAAAAGTAGGAAAATGTAGAGACGCACAATATCATGTTATTTTAATTGAATTTATGCTTTAATTTTAGCAATATCTAAAATAAAAATCTATAAATACAATTTTAGGGCGTCGAGGGATTGGTTATCTTAGCGTCTAGATATGTTATTTTTAGAGAAGCAATTTAATCAAGTAAATTCATTAAATTGTTATTTTTCTCCATGTAACACTTATGTTCCATGCATGCTTATGTTTATACAATCAAAAAATTTTACAATAACAATTATAATATACTGTACGAAGCAAGAAGCCAGTAAATATTGGGTTCGAAACTTGAGACCATGTCAGTCAACGGTCATATCACTCAGACTCAGAAAATTTTATGCTATTAATGGACACAAGTCTATAATTATTAAAGATTGGTGTCCTTATTACAAAATTATAAAAACCTTTTTAATCAGATCCATTTTGAACTTCAATAAAACAAAACATAGATCTTAAGCATTATTTTCTAATTTTGGTATTCCCAAATTCAAACGGTTGTTTTACCTAATTAATGTAGGTATTTTGATTTTAGATACCATCAATAATTGTGCAATTAACATCAAAATGAATAATTAATTTATCAACAAAAGCTTATTCAACTAATTAAATACGATATGAAATGATATGAAAGTCGGTGAAAATATACAACAAATACGCTACGTATCCACTTGTGTGGGAAGGTGAATACTTGTGCTAAGGTTTGTAATGTTACACGTGTTGCAAACTACATCGTCTATTACTTATACCTATAGGTATTAAAATTTATTCTAAACTACATAAAATGGATACCTACATAAATACTTTTTTTCTCTATTTAAGGAGTTAATCAAACCTAATGAAAGAACTTTTTAACGGATATAATGCAGTCTGCCTGCGACCACGAGTGCTGCAAAGTACTCGAAACGTATTGTATTATCAAAATAAAAACGCGAATTATATCCGTTAAAAAGTTGTTTCATTATGTTGAGTGTTCGCGAAAGTTTGAGACTATATTAATCAAACCTGATTATGTAACTCCATTAGACATCTCTTTCTCTTCTCTTTTGTCTCAGAAAAATCCATTAAAACAATAATTAAGTATGAACGTTAGCGCATTCCAACTAAAATAATTGTGTATAGAACCTACAGCTTTATCCAACAGAGGTTATGCTATCACTATTACACCCTCCAGTGGGGTCTACATACAGATCCCCTGATATCCTCGATCCGAACACACTCCATCATAATGTGCGTGCGTGCGTGCATCATAGCGGTGATTACTTGCAATCAGGTAAGAAGAAGAATAAAATCATAAATTTTTAAATATTGTTAAATATGAAGTTTTATACCTATTCTTCTTTTTAGGATATGAAGGTGTATGTATGAACGTATGAATTTGCTTGATGTTTATGTAATATCCGGATGTAGCAATAACAGTTACAAGTTGCTACTTTTCATGCTCTATGGTACTGCTTTATTGTTGTTAAGCTGAAATGACTCGCTATTATAAGCACTTATAAAACGCATAAATTCGTCCTCAATTATATTTCTCTTATAACTCTCGAAGACGTAAATATGATGGCGAACTGACTTCTACTTGCACGGGTGATATTATATTACGATATATGGATACTGATAATCCCAATTGAGATTCCCTTCACCCTTTTATGGCTCTACTTAATGTTCGCGATGTAAAATCATCGTTAAAATCGAGCTTATAGAATACTCGATGCGTTTTGATATTCAACTAAGCTACTAGATCTTTATGAGCCAGGCTTATAAGTTTACGGCTACTTAAGAAACTTCAAATATGGTAACGTGTGTTAAATATTAGAAGATTAGAGATAGGCACCGTGAAATCGGTTGTATTATTTTATTATCTCTATCAATTTTATTCTGTTAAGCCTGACCAAGATGTGCATAAATTATCGATAAAACGCTAATTAGGTCATATTTTTAATTTTTATTAATGCAGATTTTCGTATTGAGTTACAATACATACAATAATACCTACATACCAGTAGTGGAGGGTAAATTTGACCAAAAGGGAAGCCAGAGCCAACTCATAGAAAAACCAATGGCATAGTCAGGGAGGCATTATTGACTGCCATTTTTCAATGGGAAGTCGGTAGGAATCGAGTTGTAAGGAGCCTCCGACAAGGTCTGTAGCCTTGTTGTAACTCGGCGGTATACCTAAACATGACTAGGTATCTACCTATATGCCATCATACTGTAAATGCTACTCATCATTATCATTTAAGTATGTAACAGTTGTCGAATGCACGACAACGATAACTGTTTACATGAATACATCGCCTACAACTCGATAGGTGAAGTAAAACGACGTTTAACATTGAAGCTTTATGAATAACATTTACGGAACACGATGCTAAAATTCGCATCTTCTGGTGAAATAGCGACAAGCGTTGCGGAAGGCTGCTAGTGCTTCGTCGAATGCAGGTTTCGACGGGTGTGCAGGGGCAGGGGGAGGTAGAGGGCAACGCATGCGCGTTGCGCAACCAGCGGCGCCGGTGAATGGAGCCTCCGCGTCGCGAGTGGGCGTCGGTTTTTATCAATGAACGGCGAATTTGTGGCGTACGCACGACGCGCGTGTCACGGCCGAGTGGCCGCCGCACTGGCACATCCAACCTTGCTAATGGAAAATGTCAACACATGCTCAATTGTTGCGTTACCTAACACACATCCGAACATTAATTAAGTTGGCAGAGGAATCTACAGTAGCTACAGTGCCGTTGCTAAGCGCTAGCGGTCAAAGCGAGTGACAGACATGTGCAAGACGCGCTTAGCATCGCAAAATATACGAATAATGCAACATTTGATAAACTATGTCAATAGTTTTAAAACTTCCATAACACATTAGGTAAAACCTTTGTCACAGATGGCTTAATAGTTATTTCATAACGTTAGTTAGTACCTACACGCTTCTCACTCTACATAATTCAATATAATAAATATAATATCTACCTATAGTAGGTATCTAATCAATTTTATGTGCAATAATATGAAATATTACCCATCTGTAATATTATTGACACTTATTTATTACGACTTCATTATTACGCATTATATCGTTGTAGTAATTCATTACTAAGTATTAATTAATAATTTTATTATATATCAGCCGGTTTGTCTCGCCATGTGGCGAATACTCTATAAAAATGTACATATTTATTGATGTATTCAAGCGAATTTGAAAGGAAATAATTAATTAATTTAATTGCTTCGGCACCGCTAACGCCTCCAGTTAGCCTTCGTTCAGATTTAACTATGACGTCGCGTGCGCAGTTATCTCGGCCATTGAGAAACGGGCCGCGCTGTATTTGGCGATGACTGCATTAGAAACTCTCTTAATGTAACTTTATCTAACGCACTTGGCCTTATTTATTTAACAATTAACTAATAAAGCACGCATTAATTATATTTTCGTGATCATTTTCAAGTTAGCTTAGTTAGATTTTGTGTTTGTTAGGTATCAAATAAGGCTCATATTGAGTCTAGAGAGCCTAGTGGTTTGACCGTTGACTGGCAAGTCAGAGGTGTCAGGTACGAACCCAAGGCGCTAACTTTTCTTTCTAACTTGCGTATTATAAATTAATTATCACTTGCCTCCTGCGCCTAATCTCCCTCCGGTCGTGTCGGATTGCCGTGTCATCGGACTATGAGCGTGAAGGAATAGAGAGCACTTGTACACTTTATCTCCTGCGTCGATGGCCAATCTTTGTTGAGATTGGCTGCTGTGACCGAAATTCGGTCAGGAGGACATTATTACGGCTCATAACAATATATAATCTCAGTGATGCAAGATTCTCATAGCTCTGCTCAAGACAGATGTAAAGCGTAAAACACAGAGAAAAACGAATTTTCCTAGAAATAAAACCTATAAAAGCTATAAAAGATTGGTTTTTCGCCCCTGTAAACGCCTATACTTATTGTAAATTTCAACGGAATAGAGTCGTTTTCGTTTAATTTCGTTTTGAATCTTGTAAATAGAATAAATAATTAAGAATATAGCACGAACTATCGGCATTATCTAGACGATATATAGTTTCATGTAATAATTTATTTGTAAAAATTTTAATAATTACTCATTCTAGGCATCTCTCTTCAACAATCATTCGCACACATTACTCTTATCATAAATTGTAATGTATCTGCGTAGGTACTTATACTGTTGGTCATTGAAGATTTTCGCAAAAGAATTAACGAATTAAGATTACATAAATTATCTAGGAATACTTATTATAGGTACCGCTATAACGCACAGAAGCCGACAACAAAAACAATGAAAAACATTAAAAAATAACTTGAAAATAGTACGCTGCAAGCTGTAATAAATATGAGACTATTGCATTATCATAGACGTGGATTTAGTCAAATTGATTGATATTACATTGTGGCGTGGGCGATGGCCAAGCGTGGGCGACACGTGGGCGACCGGAAGGAAGCCGTAGCTTTTGGCTTTTCACATATAATAGCACTTGCGACACGTGAATAATGAATGTTTGTCTATAAATCACGTGCTTGCAAAGCTTTCAGACAATATAGGAGCCTCTATTCCGTTATTCTCATAATGGTGCTAGATCCATGCTAGTTTCAGCACGAATGGGCTGGCTCGGGGTAGTACCACCCTCTTACAAAATACCGGCGTAAAATAACCCATATGAGTCTGATACGTAATGTATTCCGATAGATACTATACCACACGCCCTAGGCATAAGAATTCATAAGACATTTAATTAAAAAGATTACACTTACATAGAAAGAGATTTAAAATTTCGACTGATGCTGACCTAGGATACGGTGGCTTAGCCGTCAGAGCGTCGACACGGTACGTCGAAGATCTTGGGTTCGAATTCCATCCGTATCAGTTGTTTTTTTCAAATTTTCTTATTCAACAATTATAAAACTAAAACTATTCATACAAAAACTACTTTCGCGAATCGCGAAAACTAATTTTTTTTAACCCCCAACGAAAAAAAGGCGACACCTCTGAGATCTTATGGCTCTAGTATCCACAATTTGCACAACCATACGATTTTTTTTGTACATATTTATGTATTATACAACTTAACTTAGCAACTTAACATTTTTTCTTTAATACCTATGCTATAGGCAGAAATGTTCAATATCTACATTTTGCCAAATTATATAATAGGTCCATAAGTGACAACCAGTTGCCACATACTGGGCATATTTCGTGCTGAAACTAAGAATTTTCAGATGGGAAACCTAATAAAGCTTTGCCTGACGTGGGATCAAACACCGAACCACGTGCACAGCAGCTGCGCTCGCGACCACCATTCATTCTCGCAAGACAATCGAATTACGAACGATATTGCATCGTAATTTTCAATAAAATTATCTATGAAATATATAAGTACATATAAAAATTATACAAGATGATTAATGAATTCAAATGTAGTAAAAAACAAATAAAAGTATATAACTAGAACACTTAACTAATGATAACATTGAACATGTTAATATCTTCAAGACAAAATAAGTATAATGGTTTTATTAAGGCAATAACATGTTTCACAAATGTATGTAAGTAATTCAATAATCAAACGTTTTAGTTGTACAGTGTAATCATAGGTAATAAGGAAAATAGCGGGCAATGCCATCGATTATCTTTAAACAGCTGTAGCCCGCGGCCCCCTCAAGCGATTAACAATAACCAGTGGATTTAGTCGTCTTAAATCCCGAGTGTGACAACTATTTACTGATTATTTTTGCCATAAATATTTTGAGTAGAAATATAATAATAATAATAAATCAGCCTGTAACTGTCCCAATATAGGGCAAAGGCCTCTTCTCATACAGAGAAGGATTGAGCATTAATCACCACGCTAGCTCACTGCGGGTTGGCGATTTCAGACTATTAAAGTCCAGGTTTCCTTACGATGTTTTCCTTCACCGTTAGTCAGTGGTGTCTTAGATTAACTAAGAAAGTACATATATGTCATTGAAAAAGTCACATTGGTACATGCCAGGTTCGAACCCACAACCACGCGCTTGCAAAGTGGGTCCGTAACCAATGCGCCACCACGACAACTAGAGTAGAAATAAAAAATAAAAATGCACATTTTTAGAAATAAGTTGAAAAGTAATTAGCTCAAAACAAAATTCTTAATCCTTTTACCAAGTTTTTTGAATAAAATAAAAACATTCCTACTTTATGAGAGGCCCCTAAAATATCATATTTAATTTTATTATTAACTTTGTTGGCGTTACAAATATATATAGGTAGGTACCTATTTATACCGAAATTCAATTTTCTAACGTTGAGATACAGTACAGATTGAGAAACAGTCTGAGATAAAGTAGAACATGTTGACACTAAAATAATTCCTGGTTTTACTACAAAACCTTAAAAACTAGATTCGAATTTCTTTTTGAATCTTGTTTTTTTATATCTGATATAAAAATTTGCATAGAGTCCTAATCAGAATCAGATACTAATACATTATTATCATCCACATCCGGAGTCACCCGCTCTGACTAGAGAGAATTAATTAAAATATTATCGCGGTTAGAATAAAAATAAATTATTATGCATAATAGATATACCTAAATAATATACAAAATTGCCTAGACATCATATTGCGTCTTTCATCTCTCTATCACAAGGTTTGCTGGTAGAGCACTCATCTTTGAAGCTCGCGTTTGTGCATTTAGGAACCTTTTGTCTATTTGTGTGTGTTTCTAATTGTTTTAACTATCTTAATAGGTAGGTACCTTCATAAATGTGAGTTCGTTACTTTTACTAACTTTATGAAAAAAAACAAACTTAATTATTTAAAGAACGAACCTAATGAGTTGATTGTTTGTATCAATATTTTTTACGTTTATTCAATTTGATGTGATCTATTTAAATTTTAAACTTTTAGAACTTAATCTTTATTTGTGGTGTTCATTAGTTTATCCTAAGCCTATAGGTTCAATTACCAATAGGACGCTCTATAAATCGTCTCTTATAGATGTATACAAGCCTTTGATGATGATGATGATAAGTTCAAATTAATGTAAGTACCTACTTACTTTATTTCGACCCGAGAATAAATCAAAAAAGAGTGTAAATATAGAATATACTCACTTAATGTAGAGTTTGGTTAAACAACTCGTTAGTTTATAAAATAACAGCTTCACACATAAAATGGACAAGTTAAAATAAATTTCAATAATAAGTAGATATTGATGACATAGAGGGTT
The DNA here is from genome assembly GCA_936450705.2 of Protodeltote pygarga. Classification (NCBI taxonomy): domain Eukaryota; kingdom Metazoa; phylum Arthropoda; class Insecta; order Lepidoptera; family Noctuidae; genus Protodeltote; species Protodeltote pygarga. The sequence goes on along the minus strand of OW388257.2, from coordinate 8,383,737 downwards.
TGAAATCATGCAACGTAATGTTCTCCATTTGAATATCAAGAAAAACGTGGCGAGTTTCTCTATGGGTGCTGCGTCGCAAGTATTTCCGGCGGGTCAGCGGCCGCGCACACGCCAAACCGGTTCAGTAATTTGGTGTTTCTGGAGAGCCATGTCGATTAATTTACGATAGACGAGCTTCCTGTCAAAAAAGATGCGACATTCGAATCCGTGATATGACAACTCAACCATTAGATATCTATCAGAAAGTTTTGTTTCTTTTTAACCTTTCAACAGAATTGTTAATTAGACTGACAACTTGACGGAATCTATACCTACCTTACTTGACTTGGGTGACGATTGCACATATCTGTAGATTAGATCTGATATAAGAAGCATGTACGAGTACCTACCTATTAATTACTATTGCGTTTAAACAATTAATTTACTAAATTATACTTTACCAATATTCATATTTACGAAAATAGGTTTACCTATTTCCATCCTCATAAGCAAAGTATTAAGAAAATTTACCTCTATGTACAAAAATGCCTACACCTGGCATCAATATTTACCTATTAATAAAATTGTTATAATTGAACTAAGTATACGATATAGGTATGTTCGTAATAAATGATAATTTATTACGTACTTAGTCATAATTGAATCAAATTGTGCGGGCCCAACTTGTAAAAGGTATTAATTACTTTTTTCAGCAGTGTAAACTGCAATATGCTGACTTGATTTTGCTTGAATGTTTATAAACATAAAGTCACCAGTTTCATGTTCTATTTAAACTAGGTAACAAAATAAAATTGTAACAAATATCTTCCTAGAATTACTAACTAAGACCTCTGATCAATCCTTGTGTCATTTTGTGGTTAGCTGAATTAATCATTCATTCAACAATGAGTGATTATGGGAGACTTCTTAGAATCATGTTTGTTTATTATAAAATACAATTTATTTTAGTGCATTTTGCACTGAACGTCAACATTATTTTTATACCTAAATGTTATTATGATTATAAATATAACCTTCCACTCGCGGCTTCAGCCGGCGTGGTATGTTAATAAATTGTAGCCTCTGTGTTATTCTGATGTGTACTTATAAAGCTGTAAAGTTTCATCAAAATCCGTTTAGTAGTTTTTGCGTGAAACAGTAACAAACATCCATCCATCCTCACGATCTTTCAAATTTATATTGTCCTCCTGACCGAATTTCTGTCACAGCGGCCAATCTCAACGGAGACTCGTCAACTATGCAGGAGAAATGATAGTGCACCAGTGTATGCGCAAACACAGGTGCACCTCTATTCCCTTCCCTCACTCTTATTATAGTCCGACGGGACGGCAATCCGACACGACCGCGACCGGAGAGAAATCAGGCGCAGGGCCAACGGCTTTACGTGCTTTCCGAGGCACGGAGCAAGTGACAATTAATTTATAATAAGTAGGTACGCACAAAGCTTACGAAAAGTCAGAGGTCATAGGTACCACTAGGCTATTTATATCATTAAGTATGATAAGATAGGTAAGGTATTTTTGATCAAAATATATTTATTTCTTCAGTTGTTTGGTACTTACCTATTTTTATAAAAATATGATAGACAGTATTCTATTTAAAGGTTGTTGAGATATTATTGGAAGGTGATACATTTAATTATATTTTTATTGATAAAATATTAATTTTACTTAATAGCACATTGTTGAAGATTGGAGATTATATTATAAATATACACAGAATTAAATAGGTAGTTATCCAGAAGAATTGTGCTTCAGACATCTTATTTTAGCTATGCTAAGATATTGTCCGATTTGGAATTCCGGCTTAGTCTTTATTATTAAACATTTTTCTCTTAAATAAGTAATTCTTCAGTTAACATTTATAAAATAATATTTTTTTGTCATTTTAAGCATCTTAGATTGCCATAATATTATGATATCTATAAAATTCCATGATAAATAGCGATTGGCAGGTAGGCATTACAGGTTTGACAGCCTCCAAATAACAAAATTTTAATCAAATAGGTGTTTTGTTGCAGTAAAGTAAACTTTTTCGAACGTCCATAATGTTGAACTTGAAATACATTAGGTAAATAACTCTAAATGTAATGTTATGATGTAAAAAAATAACCATTAATAACAAAATAAAACCTCTTTGAAGGATTGAGGACGAAGTTGTTATTTATGTAAAGTTCAACAACGACACTTAGTACCTAACTGAAATTGTATTAACTTTTAAAAACACAATTAAGCCTTGTGATACTTTATAAAAGTGTCCACCGGCGGCTATAATACATTGACATATTAAGTACCACTATAAAACTGCAAGGACCACCCGGGTCATGGTGCTTATTCCGAGAACTGTCACACCTCGTGACATACGCATTATTTTTGGTGACCTGTAACAACACTCGCAAAAGAAATGTAAATGTTAAAATTATATATTATTAGGTCGTCAACAATAAATCAAGTTGGATAAAACCAGTAGTTTGAGATGAGAAAATAATTTGTTTATATAAATTAGGCGCGGTGCACGGTGGTGGCGCGTGGGCCGCGAGGTGAGAGGGAAGTGTCGCGTGCGCGTGCGCAGCCTACGCCAAGCTCGTGCCGCCATTATTTTTCAACATGTCCGTTGAAATGAAACAAAAGAAATACATTTTAGCACGAAGAGTATTAATAGGCGTTGTTTTAATTAACTCTTGGTCTGTGTAAATGTAAAAACATAATACCGATGTATGTATCAACTTCTAATCCACCTACTCACCTACTTTTTGTCAATTTACTAGCGTCGTAATAGTCATCCACTTTTAGTATAATTTAATGGACAACGGTATTAAACTATCACCATTGGAGGTTTTATGATATTTACTTTTAAAGAAGACAATATTTAAAAGCATAAAGATGGTAAAGGGTACGTAAACCACTAGTAATTTTATTTTTATCACTTCTTTTAAATTGTTTTCCCTAAATTCTTCATTTTATTAGCCAAATACTTAGTTATATTCTAATACCGTTTATGGAGGTAATAAGAATAAAATGTGTTATTTATTCGAATATTTAATTCTCATTAAGTATCGCTAACGCTACAGTTCTAACAATTTATACTACACTCAAGCTTTTGACATTAGTGGATCATATGAAATCACGTAATCATCTAGCATTATTGTAAGAATATTTCCAGAGATTTTTAATACCTACAACAAATTAACTTCACTTGATAGGTATTTTAATAGCTACCTACATATCTGGGTCGTTATATGTATGCAAACCTGACAATATTTTCTTCAACAGAATCTAAAAAAATATTAAGTACCTACCTAACTTTAAACTTACAAATACCTACATATAGGCTAAGTCGTGAGAGGTACGATTGGACCTCGTAATTAAGAGATTTTGTTTGTCTGCCAATTCCTTATTAATAATTTTAATTGGAAAACCATGTCGGAATGATCCTAAATGCTTGTGGAACAACTTGTGTATTTAACTACTTATGTCTACATTAGGCTATTTACTATGTTATAATTACAGATACTTATGTACCCAAATATAAACACTGCTCATATCAATTTACGGTACTATTTTAAAATTTCGTAACACGAAAAAAGTTAAAATCAAAAGTCCTATTCTCAATGCATATTTGAAATTGCAACTACTAACGCCATCTAGAATTCAGTTTTGAATTCAGTTCCCGCGATTGGTCCACAGAGATTTTTGCCGACGAGCCACTTGGCCAACGAGAAACGGTGTCGCGACGAAGGCACAGTGGGCAGAAAGTTGTTGCCGTCAGCCTGCTCGTACAATAAGATGACATAACGGTGCGGACCCGTGCCACGAGGTGGCGCTGGAGGTTTGTAGCCTGAAATAGAAAAAAATAACAGTTTTTTAGAGTTATATAGATTTTTCTCATAATAAATATTAAAATAGGTTCTACTACACAAAGCCATACCTCTATAATCTATTCCAACAGTTTTGCTGCTCTCCTTAGCTTTCAGCGCTAGTCCCTGAAAATTAAAGCCTTATTTTTTAATTTTTATTACTGACATCCAATTCAACAATTTTAATGTGTAGAGTCTATTTAATAGAGTTTAATTTAGAGTTTATTTAAAGTCTATATAATATAACGCTGTTTACTGACCGGGACATTAGACTTGACCATGTGCAGATAAAATTCTCCATCTATTTGCGGTGGAGCGTCAGGATCTACCATGATTAAAGTATAGAACTTTTTCTGCAATAAACAAATAAAAGTCGATAGTTAGCTAATTTGTTAGTTGATGAGTCTCGAAAAATACAATGAATATGACTGTATACCGAATCTGCCGAAGGATACTGGAACAACGGTTCTTCCATAAATACTTGTTTTGGCAAAAGAACATCGCAGTTATGGTCGTTAACGATTGTGCCCCCAACACTGGTGACATTCAATCCTATGAGCCGGTCACAACCTTCCAAAAGACTCTTAACTTCAGTCACAGAACACTGGACTGCCGCGCCATAAGCTATCTTCCACGTCAAAGCAAAAGCAAGTAATCGGTTCATAATTTGGAAAGTCCAATTGATTCGAAAACTCCAATAAAACTGGAAACTAACTGTTCATGTACAATCGCGAATAGATGGTGTAATAGTAGTAGAATGTTGTGAAACAATTAGGTTAATTTATCAACAATGGACACGATAACATTGCTTTGGAACATAATATACTTAGGCCAGATGTTATGAACTCAGAGCGTCGTTTTTTTACCTTTTTTTTAAACTACGAAATTAGCGGACTAATTTTAAGATTTTTCCACAAATGAATTTAAAGTAAAAAAAAATTAAGTAGGTACTTTAAGTTTAGGCGTAGGCGTCGTTTCGTTGCCTGTATCATTTGTCATATATGAAATTGTAAACCCTTAATAAGCCTCACTATTATTTACGCTTCTTTATCTGTTTACATAATCTATTTATTTTAGTTTTGCCCTCTTGCCCCTGCATGCCATATTCTTCTTAAAAAATTTTGCATAATTAAAATGAAATGTGAAATGAAACTTCATGTTTTCATGACGAGTAAATTTTAGATTTCATTAAAACGTTAGTGATTGGACTCTTTGGATTTCTTGTCAAATATTGTCTTGCCTAACCATAAATTTAAAATTTCAGTATCTTTCTACGGTCAACGGAAATAAATATAAAATTTCAATAATGTTAAATGAATATATATATAAATAAATCGGGTTTGAAATTTTTTTGCAATGCAAAATAGACACTGGTTAGGTATACCTCAGTTGTCAAGACAAGAGATGGCTCCTGAAATAGCCGAACGAATCAGATGTGCTAAACTGTGGTGTCAACGACATTGGAAGTTGCTGTGCAGTCCTAACCTTCGAAGTCGCTCTAAATTTCAACTATACAAGTTCTTCGTAAGACCCATTCTGACGTACGGTTGCGAAATATGGAACTTAGATGAAAATACTTCAAAAAAAATTCTGCGGTACGAATGCGGTCTTTTAGTAGAAATTTATAAATCTAAATATCCTCAAAAGCACCCAAAAAGACTAAAACCTAAAATCGAATCAGTGTACAATCGACTCAAAGGAAACAACGTTTTGGAATATATTAAAAATGAGCGGCTACGTTGGTCGATGTTATTAAAACAAGAAGAAATAGCTTTGAAAAGTAGAGAAACTGTTGTGAGTTGGTGGGACAATCCATGTCCATGTAGTAGACAACCAACTCGACGTCGTAATGCAAATAAATCTAAAAGAAACTTTTCTCGGAAGATAAAAAAGTGTGTTCGTACGAAGAGCATGGACGATGCACCAGGTTGAAATGATGCCAAAACTTGTAAAAGGGGCGAAGATGGAGACTTATAAAGGTTAAATCGCGAATGGAAAGAGATGCATCAGCAAGACCATTGAATTCAAGCAAGCTAGATAGAACGTTAATTAACCCTGATGATTCAAGTACATTATAAATTGGGAAACTAGACAAATTAAACTGATTTATTTTTTCCTTAGATATCATTTAATCTGTATTACGAAATCGATTTCGATTTATTTGATTATTATCTAATAAATAGAATCAATTCTTAGAAAAAATGCCTACCTTTGTATCAGCTTGTTACTGTCCCACTACAGTGTAAAGGTCTTTCCGCATTCGTATATTTAGAAGAATTAAGCTTAATTATTCTTTTCTTTTCCTACGAAATAAAAATAACGATGACTGCACCTCTTAATGGACCAAAACGTTTTAGCTTTTAATTACAAGTTGGTTAACGTGAAGATTATTGCAATGGAGCAATACTTACAGTGTAGATTATACGTGTGAAGCCTAGCAAGAACACATAAATTATTAAACATACCTAATTAATAACATCGCACACACACGGAAACAAGGAAACCAAATGTTAGGTAGGAAGGTACTGTAAACTAGAAATAATGTACGAGAACTACTTAAGTACCTATTTAAAAAAATTCAAACTTTACTTTTGGAATTTGGTTCCACCTCGCAAAGCTCATATTTCTAATTGTTTTCAGAAGCAACTGTACCTAAAGTACATACAAACCTTCCTTTCTATATGTCCGCCGTTGGCTTTCGCCAATTTGAAATGTTTATAAATATTAGTAAGTAGGTGCTATTATCCTCCTCCTTGTCCTCCTAGCCTTATTATTCTCAAACTTTGTTGTGGTCGACTTCTAATCCATCCAGATGAGGCTAAATATGTTTCCTAGGGAGCGACTGCCTACCTGACCCCCGCAACTTAAAGCTCTCCTGCTCTCTCCCTCTTTCTGTCTCCTCCTCTACTGCTCGAAAAACCAAAAAGGCGCCCCTGGGCACAGCACCATCAAAATAACAACTGTTGTAAAATGTTTGATGTTATATCAGTAAACAAAAACTAAATTATAGTAAACCTTTGAAACTTCTTTATTTAATTAGAATAATATTATGACATAAGAAATTCAATTTAACGTCTTCTAGTTGGATGTTTTCTTTTTTTATCAGCTAGACGCCGGCTTCTTCTAACCACAGTTGAAATTGAAGATCTTTTAGTTTTATTTGTGCTGGAAGATGATGAGTAATCCCTTTGACTCTGACGATATTTTACCTTATCATTAGCTCTGGTGAAGTAAAATGAAGGATTCGCAGCATTTTTAGAAAGCGAATTAATCATTCTTCGTAGATCCTGTAGTGGAGCTCTAGTAGACCGTTGCCAACGAATCTCCTGTATCTTCATATATTTAGTCACATCTATATCCGTGTAGCGATCGTACAAACATTCGTCATCCGCATTTGGAAATATACTTTTCAGAGCTTGGACTTCTAAGTTTTTAAACTGATTATCCAGTCCTTCGAACCAATCGTAAATAAGAATTGGTCTCATAAATATTTTATAAGCCAGTAATTTTTTTGCAAGCGACATATGTGAACAGTTAAGAATGTCTTCCGTTTTTCGATCCCAGAATCTGGCCAGTTTTTGAATATTAGTGTCCATTGTAATTGTTTATTATTATGATTAGGTACCAAGACTCACCACTGTCAAGACTTATGCTTCTCAATCTTTGACCACAAATGTAGGTATCTAATCTAAGCCACCTTGCAAAATTTGGGTTTCAAAAATATGGCTCTCTCTGGATTGTTGGTTACGCCCTTAGACCACAGACTTAATAGGGATACTACGCATCCCTAGACGTTGCACCCTTAGAAGAAACAGAGAAAAAGTATGATTATTCTTCCAAGGTTGCGCCATCGGTTGACATTCACTGACAATATCCCAGATTACGATAAAACGTTGACTTGATTCGTTATTCAAAGTCTTTGTGATAAAACACTAGCACAGACTTACTAGCGTCTTACTAGGGATGACTACGCATAACACTAGTATTATAAGGTCTGTATAAGTATATAGGTAATTAGGTACTCTTTGGACTATGGCAGGTCAACGCGTGGCAGGCTTATGGCAAATACAGGGTGGGCGAAGAATAGAGGCTAAAAAATGTTTTTTAGAAGCCCGGTTCTCCAATAATTATTCGAATAACCCCCATGTTGTATGTTCAACGATTAATTATTTATAAAAGGTTATTTGTAAAACACCTACCCTTAAAGGGGTCATTAAACTCATCATTATGAACTACTTACTTTTACTTCGAAATCGCAAAAAAAAAGACGGCTGTTCCACACATTTTGTTGAGGCATGTGAACATAAATGTTTTACCAAATAACCCTGTAGTTTAAGAGCTAGATTTTTTAAATCAATTTTTGGGACAGATCATCTGACCTTAGTTTTTTTTTCTTCTTCTGCAATGTAATTCTTGAAAATATTTTTTGTTATATTAAGTGATATATAAATAAGACGAAAACCAACGAACACTTCCTTATAGTATGCTCAATGATCCATAAAAAATCCTTCTGTCTAATCATCTTATAGGGTATAAAAGGAAAAAAAGTGCAAAATAAAATTTGTTCTAGAACTTCAATAACTCAAAAAAAATAATCAAAAATGGTGGCAATGACCCCAAAGTAGTTTTAAAAACTTCCTTGGACTTTCAGCATTTTAAAACAATAAAAATATTTCCTACTTTTCAGGACATTTTTTTGTGCAATCGTAGTTCAAAGATGGTAAAGAGAAAAACCCCATGTAACACTACCCCACCTTACCCTATAGCTTGGCAAAAAAGAGTCTGAGGAGTGATTCATTTGATTATAATTAATGACAAAAGAATGGTCATAGAAATAAGTAACTTGTAATTTTGAGTTGTTATATGAGAAGTGCGTCAGTGGCGCCCTCAATTTTTCCAGACTCTTTTTTGCCAAACTGTAGGTAACGATGTAACTTATTGCTTATTAACATTAACATTTCTATGAAGTATGAAGCATACTATGCGAAAGAAAAATAGTTACGAGCGGGACTTGTTCTCGTGACCTACTGGGCAAAGCCCCCGTCGCTCTGCCAAATCCATGGAGCAAGTATTAAGTACTTAGTATTTGCTTCGTGAATGTACCTCCTACTCATTATAAAACGCTTCGATGAAAATGTTTGCTCCTAAAACTATTGATATTATTTACGGAAAAAATAATTTAACACTATCATACAGCTATCTACCGAGTCTATCAATTTCATGACTATCATCACTCACAGGATTACCTACAGCTTGGCAAAAAAGAGTCTGGATAAAATGAGGGCGCCTACTTATATCGTACGTACAACACCCCATATACCATGAGTCCACGACTCAAAGTGACAAGATACTTATTTGATCATTTTAGTCTTCAGTTATAGTATTATTAAATTTAAATTACGAAAGAATTATTATCATGACGTTTTAAAGCAGGAAGAAAATAATAAAGTAAGACTTGACTTAAAGGTCCAAGTGGCCAGGTCATTAAAATAAAAATAAAAATTGATATTTGACGTTGACACATGACTTGACATGACACTTGCTTGACATAGTGAGATGACGTTTGAATGTTTGCTTGGAATTATTATATTTTAATTCGATTATTACAATAACATCGTATTATAAATAAAATGGAATCCTATCCACTCAATCTGGTAATTAAAAGCTACCCATAATTTTAGTAATTAATGATGAATTAGAGAAATGGAAAGAAAACACTTTTGTTTGTTATTTACAGGCGCATCAACAACACCGTCGCGCTGAAGCACACCTTATCAACAATAGATACGACGAAGCAATGCAGTGTCACCATAATGCTGCTGAGTTATTACTAGATGCTATGAAGTCCACGACGTCGTCAGTCGCTCTAGAATCTATTACTTTACAACACAGTTACCATTTGAAACAAAAGGATCTCATTAAAAACAAAAAGGAGCAATACGAACGAGTGAAAAAAGCAATGGATAACATCAAAGGTTTGGGGAAAGATCCCACAATAAATCTGCAAGTGAATGATTGTTCTAAAGTACAAGTTGCTATTTATAGAACTATAAATGAAGCAGATTCTTTGTTATACACATTAATAAATAGAAACTCTGAACAAAGCCAAGTAAAAGATACAATTATCAAAGATGTAGTGGATGGCAAGAAGACAGAAAAAGGACAGGAGACTGTAATAGAAGAATTACAAATATTAAATCAGAACCTACATTCCTTAGTGGAGCAGTTAGTATTGCAAGCTGAAGTACTTAAAGATGAAAACATGACTTTAAAAGAAAGAGTAAATTACCTAGAGAAAGAAAGAGTAAAGTATTTAAATCTTCCATCTTCTCAAAATGATTTAATGCATATAAACTTTTCTAATATAAGTATAGGGAATGATGGGTTGTCAAATGATTTTACTCAGAAAATGCCCATTGCTAAGGAAACACAACAGGGTAGACCTATTAATACAGTGGACCGAACAGCACAACCACATTTTGACCTAAGTGCACTGAAGGACCTATAAATAAAAAAAAAATCTCAATATTATAAATGAATCAAGCATAATCACTATTATGGATAGAAAGAAATATATCGTCGTTGTCAAACCAATATCTGCTATGTGCAAAAAGTATAACTTCGACATAATTAATTTAAACGCATTTTTTTTTGTGACAATATTTTGGCTGATGCACATAGCATGTTTTTTTTAGCGTCTACAGTTCACCGTATAATGCTTAGAATCATATAGCAGCCGTTTTATACGAAACTTTGATTAGTAAACTAGTCATAATAGTCAATCATGTCGAAATATCCAAAAGGTGCACATAGCAGATATTAGTTTGACAACGACGATATGGTGTTATTGTACTAGTATATTATAGTACACAAATTGTTTAGTATCTGTGTAGTGTGTATTCATAATTTTTTTGCTAAATAGTTAAGAAATTATTATGTCATGTAAAAACCAGTGAACCAGTATCTGGTTAAAGCCTATTTAATGGTAAAAAGTTTGTTGGCAATAGTTTTTAGATAGTAGTACAATAATACTGCAAGTAGGTACCTATGTCCATGAACAAATAACTATTCATTTTACCTGGTAACATGATAAATATTTAAAACTTGCATATTTTGTTTACGAAATTGTATGGATAGGAATGAGACGCGATTTGAACCTGCAACACGCCGAACGTGGCAGTGCTCTATCAAACTAGTTCTTTTTCTACATTGTCTTGAGGAGACATCTTTGCTAATGTCTGTTGGCAAATTACTGGTGTAAGTGCACACACGACATTACAAATCCTTTTTTTGTCATAACTAATTTTTTTTAAGACATTACCATGGCTGTAACATGTATTAAAAATTTATATTGTGTATAATAATGTTATGATTGTTTATTTATTTATTTTTGATAATTGGGTCTTTTATTACAAATAGGTCAATTGTATCCTAATTTATTGAGATGTGTTCATTGTATGATATAATTATGTCCTATAGTTAAATAGCAAATATAATATTTATTTAATAAAAGACAATTTCTTTTATAGATATGTATTGCATATTGGTCTTACACAAAAATAAAATCTTACTCTTGTTTTAATGTAAAAATAAACTTCCCAGCTGATACGCCAGGAATAACTATTCTTACCCCTATAAGGAATCTATACATTAACAAACAATAAAACTAATAACATGCTTATATTTTTGGTAACATGAATATTATACAGGGGTTGCTACCAGTAGGTACATTTTTCTAGTAGTTGTGATAGCTAAAACCACAAATTGTTATTGCTAGATTCTAAAAAGCTCATTTTTAAAGTTTCATCTTATCGAAACAGATCTCTCAAAAATGAGTGTAGGTACTAATTAGTAATTATTATGGGTCATACTTATGCCCATATTATATTTCATAACAGTTTTGGCTCTATTTCGAATGCAAAAATAATTCTAGTATTTACGATCTAATATAACAATATTTTACTAAATTAAGATGACGTCATTACCATTTTATAACATCAAAGGCATATTTAGTAGGTTATTAATGTTATTATTGTTTAATCTCTAAATTGTAGTCGGAAAAGGTATTGAAATGAAATTAGTAGATTAGACTTGTACACAAAGTAAAAATACCAAAGAATGACTCAATAATTACAGAAAGTGGTTATAAATATTTGATTAAAGCGGCGAAAAATAAGAGAGCAATAAAGATATAGGCGAATGACAAAATGGACATAAGCAGTTTATAGTTCATCTTAACTCTAGGTAAAACATTTAATAAGAAAAATAATGTCATACCTAAATAATTCAATAGAGACATATTTTAAAATAAATATAGATTTGGCATTTAAAATCATTCGTGTAAGTAGATTATTTCTGAATGATTTCATTGTATTTTATCAGTTTTTGTAGTTTTCCTATGTTCTAGAACTTAGATCAGATCAATCTGCATTTGAACATAGATAGGTACCTAGTTAAATACACTTAATAATTATTTTTGTGAATATTAACCATTTCAAAGGTGCTGATTAGTGCTTAGTCTACAAAATAATATCACCTAATTAGGTATAACTATAAGTAACAAACAGAACTTCAATTATTATATCTTAAAGCATCTCGAGAAATACGACATGAATAGGCACTAAAATGGCAAATCACATGTAGAAGTGAACAGTAGTCATTATTTAACTCACAACCACAATATATACATACATAAACCAATAATTTAATTTAAAATTTTTAGGCATGTTAGTGTTTAGACTTCATTAGATTTAAATTATGTAGCCTATGCATTAAATATAGTTAACTTAACCCTAGAAAAAAACATTCATCACATTTAGAATTCATTCAAATCAAAAAAGTATATTAGCAACTATTGATTTGTGAATCCATACAAATAGGTATTATTTTTTCTCTTTAACCACACAACTTATTATTTGAGATTACTTCCTTGGTTAATTAATACCTTTCAGTGGAGGTTCTACACCAGTCTTTCAACTACTCACAAGCCTTAAACTAACATCAGTATTAGACTTACAAAGCAGTAAAAATTAAAATAATAAATAATGCAAATAAAAACTAAAACTACATGAATATTTGGGTGATTCGAGAAAAAAACTGGATTAGTTTTACTCAAGGTGAATAAGGAGGTGGTGGTGGAAGTACAGAAAGATCATCGAAAGGGAAGTATTGTTGTGTGCCGAGGACTGGTGGTGCGTACGGCGGATTTAACGTAGGCACGTAGTCCGCGCTCGGCGTGTATGGCGGCAGAGTGGGCACGGCAGGCGTGGGACCCACACTGTGCGCTTCGTAGCCATCCCAGTCTTCCATTAAATTCCTTCTTTGAACATCCTCATCGCCAGACAATGGAGCACCCCATAAATTAGCAGCAGATGCTAACAAAGCTAGAGCACCTGAAATATTAACAAAAAAAGTCTGCATGAATCATTTAAGTGATTTTCGGCCACAGCAGATTACCTATTCTTTATACTTTTTGCAATATTTTTTTACAAATTAATGTAATAATAAATATAAAATACAACTACCTACATCCTTAATATTGCTACGCACTTGAAATGAGTAATTAGGTATTCTCAAAGTTTTTGAACTGCATTCCAAAACAAAAAAAAAGTTCTGTATCTATATGTAGGTATAGGTAAGTATTAATTTTACATAATTATTATTTGTATGTTCAGTGTTCCACCTATTTCCCTGCCTCAAAAAATGATTTTTTCTTTGGTACCATACTTCCAATTTGCCCCCCAACCATCCTGACTTGGTGACACAAGTCAGAATCTGATGTTGAACTTCAGATACAAAATCGGACAAACCTCTCATAACACTTTTCCTGTATATAATATTCAGTTGTAGATCCTGATAGATGATATAGGGAAAGGTAAACCTTTACCCTGTACTGGGAAATAATAATAACTGTTTTAAAGTTTACTTTAAATATTGACTGCCTCGTTGGTCTAGTGGTAGCAAGCGCGACTGCTGAGCACAAGGTCCTGGGTTCGATCCCCGGGTCGGGCAAAGTGTTATTGGGTTTTTCCATTAGGAAATTCTCAGTAGCAGCACGGAGTCCGGAATTGTGCCCGGTTAATGGCAATAGGCTCGCCCCCTATTACATGGGACTTATAAAAAAGCCGGCGAAACGTGGGTGTACTGCACACCTCTGCCTACCCCCTCTGGGGAATACAGGCGTGAGTCTATAACATAATAATAATAATTTAAATATTAATTAAAACTAGAACCAACCTGCTCCTGTGATAGTGTAGAATCCATACTCGTAATCCACTTGTATAGTATTGGGATCACTGTTGTTTGCATTTCCCAGTACAACAGTAGTATAGTAACATACACCAACAATAGCTATGACCCAGAATACACACATTATGCTAGGTATAGCATTTCTTCGTAACATTTTTATAGCTCTGCTGTTGAGACTTGTAAGATTGATCAGAGTACCAATACAAGAGCAGAGTAGTACCATAAAACATAATAATATTAGTACCCTCATTAGTGTGATTATTTCTGGAGTGGTGCAAGGAGGTAAACCTGAAATTTTTTATTTATGAAATAAGTATTTGCACAGACTAATTTTAATTAGGAAAAAGTAAACTATTTAAGTGGCAAACAAGTATACAACCCATCTGAGCATTTAACTTAAGCCTAATTCGTCATCCTGTGCTAGACTAGAAGGGCTTGGATTATCAGAGATGGTGGTGGATTGTAGAAAATGTGGGCGGATTATGTAAGGGGAATGACAAATTCTCACTAATTGTACATGATTAGCCAACAGTAAAAATACTGTTATTATACATCAAAATTCTGTGAGAGTGCCACTACCTACTATAACTAAAATCAAACCAGCACTGGTAACCGGCACACACTCTATACCAATCCCTAGATAACAATGCAGTAAAATGCACAAGTTCAAATGCCACTTAACTGTACTGACTACTGAAACAAAAAAGGACTGGTAGCATAGCATAAGGGGTATGCAGCATGATCATTAATGAAAGGCATGTCATGCCGCATTACTATCGAGGGGCTGCTTAGGGCCTCTATTCTGCAAACCAGTCTTACAGAAAGACACAGTTTTGATTAAAAACTTTATTTAAGCAGATTTAGATTAATATCTTTAATTTCATAAGTCTGAAACTGAAGTGTAGCTTACCATTAAAGTCAGATCTATTGATAGGATCAAATTCAGCTTCCTGGCGTATTGTAATCTGATTCACATTGTCATCATCATCATCATCAAATGAGAAAAATTGTGCTAATGAGAGACTCTGTGTACAATGCAGGCCTTTGATTCTGAACCAACTGGGCTGAACTAATGCAGCACATGTTAGCAGAAATGTTGATATATTAAAAAATGCCGCTATCTTGTTTAGTTCCTTATCTTTAAAAGGAAACGGCATTTTGAACCCTGGAATATAAAAATATAACATTAAAATGAATTTAACTAGAACTAATTGAGGAAAATGGTATTTTTGTGTTCTTAATTGAGTATTTACTGTTGGTAACAGTAAAATTATACTTTACTGTTGCTATGTAATATATTTATGTAGGTATTTTATGTTCAGATACAATATTTTGCAGAAATCAGACTAAAAAACATATGATAAATGATTAGGAAAACACAACTGTTCCTGCACCAACTGTGTTTTTTGAAGGCTATAAATAGTTTCACACCCAGAGGAGGCATAACTTTGAGGGAGGTCGAATAAACATTGCTAAGTTAGATAATTACATTTTCTCGGCAAATATGTTGACTATGTAACTGATACCATGTCGTAATGCAAATACGTACGCAGCCTTTTAATAACATTAACTCAAGGAAAAGGTCACACGCACGTTAGCCTTTAGTAATTTACAGAAATCTAGTAACAGTGAATGTATGTTAAAAGATATCAGTAAAGTGTAATTAGTATGATCGTTAGACTAATTAAAAGACAGAAAATATAGAAACTAAAGTAGAATAGTAAGCCTAGACGTCATACCTCGAATCCATGATAAACACCCCATTATGTTGCACTTATCATTTGAATGAGACACTTAGGAAATAGCTTGATTATTATTATTGATGATTTTATTGTGCTGAAGAGTTTATCATAAGTTATTATCGTATAAATAAAATGTGTACTGTAATGTTTCGACTCCGCTAAATATTTTGACAGCGCAAAGGTGCACAGACATGCAAAGTTGCAAAAACAAAATGATGTCACATGAGATCATGAGAATCATAATAATCGGATCTTTCTTTTACTCTTGCGTTTAAAGCATAGCACACCAGCGCCACTTGTTGCTAAGCCATTCTGACATTTAGTGTTACCACTCTCTGTTTTACGCATTGCATAATCGCGTTTCATCAAAATATTTTGATAACAATTTTATTTATTATTCTTAGCTTACAGTAGACACGACAGATTTAAATAAAGCGAAAAATAATATTGTGGTTAAATTCTAAAGGAATACCACAGACATATAAGAGTAGAGGAATACATAATATATTCTTTGGAATATCACGAAGTTAACATTACTTTCAATTCAATACGCTAAGCGAAAACTTTGTATGGCTATAATATTAATATTGAGAAAAGAGGTGCCGAAACGTAATTTATAAAAAAAGATTACCGCCGAATTTCGACTACCCAGATTACTAGACCATTCAAGTTTTAATAAAAGGCTGTTTATCGCGGTGCCGGTTGCGGATGGCGTACCCTGTGGCGGGAAGTTTAAAATAAAAATTGCATTTTATTGTTTTTGTCCAGTTAAAAGGGGCTGGCTGACCAACTCATAGAATATTATTTTAGGCATAGGTATTATGTGAAATGTGAAATTAATCGTCTCACCTAAGTTGTCATAACAATGTAATAAAAAGCATTGTAAGTTACCTTTGCCTTTTATTTCAAAACCAGTACCAACACGACTCGCATGATGTTGACTCGGATTAGGTATTATGATTACGAAAACTGTTCAAATCTGGAACTTCATATTATTGTCCAGACATCGCGATCAATTTGAGCGAGTGCAATGTGCAAATGCAATATAGGTGTCTGGAGTGAAAAGAACTAGGTAAGTACTTATTTTAGTTTTGAGCTAACCCGTCACAACACCTTGTGGACGAAAAAAAATAAGCCAGTTAAAATGTATATAACATACCTACTTGTAGGTACCTACTAACTGTACCAAACTACAAAGTACAAACTAACTAATTTTTCAGAGTAAATTGGATTCTCTCAAAAATCTTACTAAAATAAATACTTACCCATACATTGTATACTTACTATGGAAAAAACAGAAATTAAACCTTAAGTACCTACTTAGGTTTTGTGATTATTCTTTACCTACTGCTGTCTAGCGAATCAATATGTAGGTACTTAGGTACCTACTGAAACCGCTTAATCAGAGTCTTAGTTAGGACGAAACAAACCCAGAAAGAAACAAACAGTAGTGTCGAACAATGTTCAACTCATTGCCATTTTTTTCATTTGGGTATTTGGATGACTAATTAGTTATGTAGTTGCTTTTCCCATTCAAGAGACCATACCTATTTTTGAAAGTAAGTTGTCATGCACCTAAGCTTATAATTATGTAGAGTAGATATCGTGTCATCTGCAAATAGAACCTAAGATAAATGTGCGATGACCCTTGCGGGGTAGGTTATACCAGTGTTAATAGGTAGTAGTACAAAAATAGTTTGAAAACTCTTATGCTGCCCCAGGCGTGGCTGACATTTACACACAAAGATCTTGTGTATCTTTGTCGTCAGAACATAGGTAGGTATGTTATACAACGCCAACTATGCATGTAGGTTATTTAGAAGTATCCCCGCTATGTGGGTCGGGTTTAAAATGTTTCCTCGGCCTCACAGTCTGTTACGAGACGGTTGGTTGGAAAGAATATTTTGACCCCGCCATTGCAATAATCAAAACAATTATTTTGTGTGTGTTGTATCATAACTATAGTGTGATAAACAATGACATTTACTACTTTTAGTATTATTGGTGTAAGACTTAAAAGTGTGAAGTAATATTGGCGCGGCAATATGGACGATGATACCAATAATGTGGACTATTACTACGTTTATAATTTTTCATTAAATCGTAACAATGAATCATTATCAAATTCTTCATTTGAAGACACAATTTGCTTCTCAACCAACTTTCTATACAACTCAAGTTTTGGGATCGAAATAGCTGTTCCTGAATGGGAGGCATTAACCACAATAATAATGTTGTTCATAGTAACTTCAGGAACAATTTTTGGTAACATTTTGGTTATCCTTGGTGTGTTTACATACAAACCTTTGAGAATAGTGCAAAACTTTTTCATTGTGTCTTTAGCAGCTGCAGATTTAGCGGTTGCTGTATTAGTGATGCCCCTAAATGTGGCATACATGACTTTGGGGAGATGGCTTTGGGGTAAACAGCTGTGCAAGATGTGGCTAACTTGTGATATAATGTCCTGCACTTCATCCATACTAAATTTGTGCGCTATAGCACTGGACCGATACTGGGCGATAACAGATCCTATAAACTATGCTAATAAGAGAACAATGAAAAGAGTAGTTTATCAAATCGTTGGAGTATGGATTTTGTCTTTGATAATAAGTTCACCACCACTTTTGGGTTGGAATGACTGGCCAGATGAATTTACAGCAGATACTCCATGTCAGCTGACGTCTGAACCTGGATATGTAATATACTCATCGCTCGGCTCGTTCTTTATACCTCTTGTTATTATGACTATAGTTTATATAAAAATCTATATAGCTGCGAGGAAAAGATTAAGAAAACGCGTGTTAGTTACACGTATTGAAAATAAAAACCCGGTGTTGGTAATTCAAAATCAAGAGGAAAGTCAAGATAATAAAGAAGAATCTGAAAACGAGTCAAACGACAGTAGTGGCAGCATAAAAAGGTGTCAGAGAAAAGCTTTTATGGATATAAAGAAAAACTTTTTTGTGCCTTTTCTATTGCTTAACGATCCAGTATCCCGGCAAACGATTGAATCTAATATCAATCAGATCCAAACAGATGTGTCACCTAGTAGCTGTGGAAGTTATAAAACGAGGGTGGCTGGCTCTATAAAGAAGACGACTCATAAAAGTAAAAAGCAAGAGACACCTTTACTGGCAAGTGTTAATAAAAGCGGTGATGTAGTTAATCAGTTTATTGAACAGAAGCAGAAGATTTCATTGTCTAAAGAACGGCGTGCGGCAAGAACTCTAGGTATTATAATGGGAGTGTTCGTAATCTGTTGGCTACCATTTTTTCTTATGTACATAATATTGCCATTTTGCTCATCATGTTGTCCAAGTATGAGACTCATTAATGTTATAACTTGGCTAGGATATGCTAACTCTACTGTTAACCCCTTAATTTATACAATATTCAACATCGAATTTAGAAAAGCCTTTAAAAAGTTATTGGGGTTTACATAGAACTTTCATTAATTAAGTTTAACTTTATGTGTCTGTTTGTAAAGATTTAGTTTGTGTTCTCATTTAAAATTTAAGTCTACTGTAGGTAAACAAAAATAAGGCGTAGTTGAGGTCGAGTCTCGTCGACAGAATACAAGCCTTGTTAACAAACGTGCGGACAGTCCTTAACAACTGGCTTGAGAGGATGGGACACTTATATCACATGTGTTACATATCTACTTCACGTAATACAAGTATGATGATCTCATATTTGTTGTTACGCCTTGTTAGCTAGTGTCCGCTAGCGCGACTGCAAACGCGAGGTCCTGAATATGATTCCTGGGTCTGCCAAACCCGAGTGTAAGTGTGGGAGTGGGAGTGTAAGTTCTATTACCACAACCTTGATAATATTTCCTACACATCGACCATAACGGTTTTATGGGAAATTCTCAGATACCAGGACGGATGGCAGATAAAGGCTCACCCCCTTTTACATGGAATTTGTAACATAACTGGCGAAATTACTGTATAGGTACATAAGCGCATGTCAGTTGTTTTAGAACGGCGCCGCGTAGTCGGAATCATACGATACGATACGGAACCCAAAAACATGACTTTTAATTATTTATTTAATTTATATTATAACTGTTCCAAACTGTGAAACATCTTCCAGCAGATCTGCAAAAAGAAATATTTTAAATTCTTATTGGATAATATGTAAAATTTTAAATAGGTAGGTACTCTGAGACAAAAAATAATTGATTAAAAAAAGTGTCTTGTATTAGAGAAAAATGCGATGTGGGCGTGGATGTCGAGTACCTATACTTTTATAAATAAGGACCCAGCTTATTATTTGATGACGACATAAAACGATTAGCCTTGATATTAGGGGCTGTCTGGTGTCTAGACCCTAAAACTTATACATACTTTGGTGTCTCAAGATAACGATATTACCTACTCATTATTAGTTGCCTGAAAAATTCAATAAACCGTGGTGGTCTTATTATACTGAGTCTACCAGGGGCGAAGAGTCAATTTTTGTAAGACTTAAGCCGCAGCCAAACCGAGGAAAAACCAATGGCATAGTCAGCGGACACTACAGACTGTGCTATTTTTTAATGTTTCAATTTGTTCTAAGGACCCTTCGTCTCCGGGTCTATCATTTGAAACACACATTGAAAATCGAGGTTAATTGACGTATGTTATGAGAACGATTGACGCTTCCACGTGAGTAATCGATTTATCGTATACCTAAGAGTCTATTATAATGCGTTTGATCGTTTGGGATATAATTGAATGAAGAAGTCAGCACTGTTACTCATTTCGTTTGAATTGAATTGAATTTATTCCAAAGGATGGTTCCCAGGAGCGCTCGAAAGCGCAGTGGTGATCGGAATAAAATTACTGGAGAAATAACGTTGCTGTTGGATGTAATAGTATTATTTAGATCTTATTTTGAGAACTGAGGACTGCCTCGTTGGTCTAGTGGTAGCAAGCGCGACTGCTGAGCGCGAGGTGCTGGGTTCGATCCCCGGGTCGGGCAAAGTGTTATTGGGTTTTTCCATTAGGAAATTCTCAGTAGCAGCACGGAGTCTGGAATTGTGCCCGGTTAATGGCAATAGGCTCGCCCCCTATTACATGGGACTTATAACATAGTCGGCGAAACGTGGGTGTACCGCATAAGTACACCTCTGCCTACCCCCTCTGGGGAATACAGGCGTGAGTCTATAAATAAATAAAAATATTTTGAGAATCGATACTATAGTAATAGAAGTCTATTTATCTAAAGTTTATTATTTAATAAGAGCTGGGGCGTGCCAACCATAGTACATACATTTATCTAAAGCCCGGCTGAAACCCGTTATAAAAATTACGTAACACATTTTCTTTTACCTTAATGTAATTTTTAAATAAGTTGTTGGGCTTGCTTGCACTATTGTTAGGTACTAAGCACGCTACTAAATAAGAGCCTACCTATTAGTAAATTAGTTTCAGTTGTGATACATTTAGTAATATTCTCATGTCAGACTGCTTATGAATTAAAACACTCACCTACTGTTATGTAGTGTGAAGTAATTAACGCTATCAATCATAGTCTATTTGTGGGCGCATCACTTGCTGGAGACATTCCCTTGATGAATTACTCTGTATTCAATACCCCGTTTAATTTGTTCAAAGTTTTACAATTTAGGCTTCGTATTTCGAATAGATACTTCAAATGCGACTAGAATATATAAATACTTACTTAATTAAGATATTGTTAGCGACTTCGAACTTATAGAGACTGACTGCTTTTATGTGAGCGGATTTTATTGAGGACCGTTGGGTTGGTTAATAAAAAATACCTTTTGTACAGGTATGGCTACAATACATTTTTCTGAAGCCTGGCCGAAACCCGTCAGGTTAATGAAATGTAGAAATAGAATAAAATCAGAAATGTACCTAGAAATAAAACAATAGTAACTACCTATCTACCTACGTAATTTTTTGTACTTCAATGTAACCTTTGTAATAAAAGATTGTTCGGTACTAGGCAAACCACTGCCTTTAGTAACCCTTCACTGTGCACGGTAACAACATATTTACGCATAGGTACCTATGTATCTTATCCACACCAATTTTCGTTAAAATATTTTTTTGTTTTTCTTACTTTGAATTCTTTTTTAATTTTACACCGCATACTTTTGACTATAAGTACTTTAGAAGCGCATTTCTTACTAAGAATTGATATAAATAAAAAAGCTAGTTAATAAAACTTCTGTAAATCATTAGAAGAAGAAGAAACAATCTTAAGAAATATCTAAAGATACTCAACTCGTCCAAAACTTTATTGAATATAGTGCCATTAGTTACCGAGTAAAATGTCTCTGTGGCTTACGAAACGACGGATAGGGTGAAACTTAATTTTTGCCTAACCCTAAAAACTAGCTAAAAAATAAATTTTGTTCATTTTGACTTATAGGAGTAATCTAAATTTTTAAAATGTTACATTAATATACATATAAATCGTATA
The DNA here is from genome assembly GCA_936450705.2 of Protodeltote pygarga. NCBI lineage: Eukaryota > Metazoa > Arthropoda > Insecta > Lepidoptera > Noctuidae > Protodeltote > Protodeltote pygarga. The sequence goes on along the minus strand of OW388257.2, from coordinate 8,361,456 downwards.
AATCAAGTACCTTCCTACTTCTAAGTTTATTTAAAATCTCAGTAACATCGAGACTGGGTTCATTTAAAACATTGAAGTAAGAAGCAGTATTTTGAATACAACATTGTTATGTTTTAAACACGAAGCAAATACTAATTGCTTCGTGGTTTAAGTAGTACAATAGAAGACGAGTAACCTCAACCAACAAGAATATAAAATTTTGCTGGAAATTCAAGGATTCTTTAAATGAAAATTAGCTACATAGTTTAAATCTTGTGTACTGTGTTATAATCGAGTTTTTTTTCAGTATTCTTTCTTTGAGTCGGTATTAAGTTTTAATCATGACGATGCTTTATTTATTACAAAGACACGAATGAATGAGGGTTAAGTTGAGGGTATATTATGAATGTGTAATCGCCATAATTATAATATCTTGAATTGTAATAATTTGATTCTTATTAGAACTTATAAAAAAGTGTGACTAATGAGGTTTTCCCGCTGATGTTACAAAATGATTTTGCGAAAAAATAAATTTCCAGAAAACCACTTATCCAAAACCCTTCCAAAACCATTTTCCTAACAATCCTTTTAATAAAGACTGAATCGTCCACAGCGAACAGATGCACATAATATTTTCAAAGACCTCTTTTTCCGTATAAAATATCGTAGCCCAAAGGTATGAATTTAATACAAATGGAGAGAGATAAAGTAGGTGCGGAAAAGTGAAGACGTAGTTCGTGGAAAGTTCTTTCTTTTTACCGGTATGTAAGCGACTTTTATAAGTGACTGAAAAATTTCTTTTTAAAAGTCTATTGGATTAGACCACAGACTAGACAGACATAGGCCTGACCGATAGAGTTGGATCGGGCAGCTAACTCGCAAATTGCTTATATGCAAATGAACGGAGCAAAATGAACTATTGGCTGAGTCTGTCGACTCAACAATCGGTAAGTTGTGCACACAATGTCACTACTATTGCACATCAAAGAATTTCTTGTATTTTTCTGTAAAAGTCACTTTATAGATAATACTTAATATATTATGTACATTTAATAATCATTGAAAAAAAATGTTTTTAACTGGATATCGAAATTTAGGAACTAATATTATACTTATAACTTATGTATTTTAAAGCAATAATTGAAAGAAATTTCGAACAGGGCACAAGGTCTAAAAATAATTTTAATAAAATATGATATTTATTTCTAAAGTAGTGTAATATTATAAATAGGTTTTTGATTTTTGTGCTCTTTTCAAGACTAATATATTGCAGGGAAGCATTTAGATTACTTTTATATGAAAACTGTATTTGTTAAAATATGCGAGATGTGCCCTTTTCGAAATTGCATATTCAATTTTGGTTTAACCTATGTTGACTTGTAAAGTTATGAGTGTACGTATTACCGCTATATAGGTACCTACGTATTACAGCTATTTGTACCGGGGGCAGCTGTTTCTGGTGCTGAATGCATACTAATGTTCATTCGGGATTGGGGAGGAATTGGGCGGTGAATAATCAGCACAATAATTTATCTCCTAACTTGCATTTGGCACAGTGCACCAACTTTTAGCATTAAATTAAAGAATTAAATATGAGAATTTGTTAGCCGATTTCACCACTGACACTAAACGCGATCAATCAAGTTAAACTCGGTTCCAGCGTTTAACTGAGTTCAGAACTGCAATTTGCATAGGGCTGAACTTAGTTTTATTAAACTCGGTTTTAAAGTGAATGGTGAAATTGGACCTTAGTACCTATATCTATTAATGCAAATGCTGCTAAAAGAAAAGACGTGACCATTGGTATGACGATCACGGTCTAGGTAGTGTCTACTATCTCCCTATAGAAATAGGTACTCTAACAGCGCGCGTGTAAGATGAAATGTAGATATGGATGTAGAAGTAGTAAGTAGATTTCTAAAGAGGATGCACGTGCGTGTCATTCTATATTTTCCGCCTACCCACATAGAGAATAAAATGAAGATCTACTCGTTAGTTAAAGTAGCGGCACGATACGAAGGCACTTGACAATTTGCAATGTTATAAAAATAGGTTTCACGCAAAAGTTTAATGTAATGGATTTCTATGTTTTCTTTTGTGCATTGTAAATATTGTGGATAAGTATTTTATCATAATATGAACAATGAACATGTAAATGTATGGAATTGAGTCATAATTACGTACGAGTGTATCTAAAAATCATTAGGTACATATTATTTTTTGCATTCTGTGTCAGCAATAGCATATTATTCATAGTTAATTATATGTACCTACCTACTTATAATAATAACAAATAAGTTGTGTTTAGTTCTGTCGCGTCCCAGCCATGTGCCTACCTTATGTACCTATAGTTACATCAATAAAGTATATTGATTTAATGTTTTATTGTTGAAAAGATGAATATCTTCATGCTGGTAGGTACTTTTTTGATGATTACGTGTTCTGCTTGTAACACTAATTAGTAAATTATATTATATTATATCCCGCCCGAGTCAGTTGTTTTTGCGAGTATAATATTAAATAATTTCAAGTGTATTTAATTTATTTCTCTTGGCTCGTAAGTCAAAAGACTTTCGAAAAATCTCACGATGACGGAGTTCCGGGGAACAAACCTGTATGTAGGTACCTAATTATTAATTATAACTAGTTTACCTTTAAGTTACCTTAAAGTCTACGATCTCTCCGTAATCCTAGCATAGTTTTATAATTCTACCTTATTCATATTATAAAGGCAGTTGGCCTTTATAGGTAGCTTTACCTATTAAGTAAACGAGTATGTTAGGTTGGTATAAAGTTTGAACTTAACAAGAAGTTAGCTTCTCTGAGGACAGAACTTAGCTCCATTTTGGTGCCTCTTTTGAACAGTCGAGGCAATATTTACTTTCAGTTGTACCGTATAGTACCTAATATTATTCTATAAAAACCACTCAAGTAGGTACAAGAGTTAATCTATTCATACTACTTAGGTATTCCATTCATTTCGGTAAAAAAAAATTTACAACGGGAACAGCTTCTATTCTATATATTTTTTTTTTAAGAACCCAACGTGAACATGGAAATGATTAACTGTGAACTTAACTCTCGGGTGCATGCCGGGTGCCGACCATCCTCCTGGCCTTATTAATCCCAAACTTTGTTGGGGTTGGCTTCTAATCTAACCGAATGCAGCTGAATATCACTTTTCTTCGGACCGACTGCCTATCTGACCCCCGCAACCCAATGGGTACAATATTCTAAAGTTAAATCAGTTGTCAGGATTTTATGAGGGTACTGACTCCTTATATCGACTGTCAAAGATCTATATGACAGCTGGGGCCAAAGGCTTAACGTGCCGAGGCACGGAGCAGGTGATAATTAATTTATAATACGCACATAACTTACGAAAAGTCGGTGATGCATGCCTTGGGTTCAAACCAGCCAGGCAACGGTCATACCACTAGGCTATCACTGCTTCTATCATTGCTTCTTTTCTATTATTTGGGAAAACGACCAATAGTGTATCATATCTAAGTTGTTTGCGTCGTTTTGAAAACTTTAATAATGTCCATTAACACTCCAATTAGTAAAAAAAAAACTTATACTTTTTTTTGGAATGCAAGCCCAAATTCATTTATTTTAGTCACCTGTCAAATAATAAAAGACAAGTTATAACACCCCTCTTTTTTCTTCGGGGGTTACAAACTACAAAATGAAAAACCTTGCCTAACTTAATTGGGATTTGGGGATTCCCCCATTTGAATTTTACATAATCGACCCGAAAATTGTTATACATAGCTCATTATATTTATGTGTGTATACTGGTGAATTTTTCGTTGGAAAACTTAAAAAGATATGAAGTTCATACCTACTATAAATTCCATGCCATAGGGTACTAAAGTTATAGACGGTAGCAGTGCTGTGATTCATTTCATAGCTTGTAGTTTTTAATAACAGCCAGCCAGCTGTGAGGAACTGTTTTCGTAGCATCTGAAAGATGTTTTATTAAAATTCCTTTATCTTTAAAATATCGATGAAGAAATAATTATTATAATATATAAACCGTTTGAAGCAAGTTTTTAAAAAGTTTATAGTAGATTGTTATGAAAGTTGTGTTTTTGTGTGAACCAATAACTATATCTCTTGCCAAAAGAAAAACTAACCAATTTTTCTTATTATTTGACTGCGCCAGAAGGTTATATTTTACATCTATCCAGTTAGGAGGACCTACCTATCAATACTCGTAATAATAAAAGCCGTAGTTAATCGATAAAAAAGTAAACAAATTGTATAGGTCCACACCTACACAATTTTGGATCATTACTTAGACTCATTCTAATTTTATCCGTTCGCAGTGACACCTACCGGGTCCAACTGTGAATATAAACCAACCATACACACCAAAAATTTCAACAAAAATTTATACGCGTACATAATTAGGTACTTATAAAAAATTACAACATTCATCGTTGTCTTTTAAAATGCAGTAGTGTAGATATGATTTAGGTCTCCCGTTGTGTTTGAAAACCAAGCGTAATTTCAGACAGTGTGGCATGATTTAATGCCTGTATTTCCTGCACACAGTGGCTGCGGTTATGGGCTACACTGGCTCGATGCAAATCCCGCTTGTACTTTGTAGGCATTGTTCGCATTAAAGGCGCGTTTAGACAAAACCAAAAAAGTTTTATAATCTTACTCTAAAATTTACACACCGGTGGAAAATAATGATAATAGAGCTATGTATATATGGAAAACTATTTATATATGTGTAGCTTAACGCCTCTTTTAGCAAAAGCCCCAGCGACTATGCATCCTGAACATTCGTGATAGTGTGCAACTCATAGGCATTGCTTAATTCAGGAGCTGGCTAAGACGAAGACTCGGAGTTAGTGAGGTAAAGAATCCCGCACTTCGCAGTCTCTTTTCTGGAGGCCAGATGTCTTTGAAGGTTTTCCCCGTAATAAAATAAATAACAAAGAAGGTAGCATTAAATAGCCGTTGGAAGAGTATTTAGCTGACATCAACAACGGCGCGGGCGCTACGCTTAGGCTACGCAATCGCAGAGCGTAAGTTCCACGGTCGCTGCAACTGCACGTACGCGGTGTTCGTGGAGATCTTTTAACAAGAAGCTTCATGTAAGAAGCATTAAACTCGATTCTCGATATAGTGGCGATATAGATCCGGCAGAACAACAACTTACACTTTCTGTACTTAGCCTTACTACTGGTTCTGAGAATGACCAACAAGGTCGGTTGTCAGTTATTCTCGGAACAAATTTTGAGAACTTGCTACTAACCTGTCTTCAATAAGCTACAATTATATTTCCAAATAAGCTCTATTAATAAGTATTACTTAATTAAATAAAAGTATTAAAAAAAATTTCATGTCGAACGTATCAAACAATCAAGATTACTTTGGTAATTGTCTGATAGATGCCCTGAATTACAATCCCTGTTTCATTATTTATTTATTGCAATAAAAAATAGCAGATGCAAGATAAGATAAAGTATATACCTACATCAAATCAAAACACTTACATAAATAACTTTGACACTTTTTTATGAGTGTTATGATTTTATGAATGTACAAGATAATTTTTGAGTGACGGCGATCCGATTTTTTACTCGCCTACCTTAAATAAATTCTATCTATAAAATATTTACACAACTTTAAAAAGAAAGAAAAAAATATACTTGAATAATAAATTATGTACTTTGGTACTTTCTATAACTTTTCAAATATGACAGATTCACAAGAATTTGTAAAAAAATAATAGGTATAATGGTTGAAAAACTTTTAGAAATTTATTTTCTGTAATTTTATTTTTTGCTACGCCCTTTGCTAGACTAATCAAAAACATATTAGTTTTAACGGGGCTCTTATGTGCGATAATCTACTATTTCGTTTATCTTGAGAAACCAGTAGGTACCGGAGCTGTCTTCATCAATAATATTTATCTTTTTAAAGGAACGAGGGGAGATAAGCTAATTAACTTTTCGTTTATGTTACCTACATAGGTACAGTTGAATTCATTAACAGACTATCTAAATAATCTATGTAATAATTTTGACTTTAATTTTTTGATAAACGGTAAACAAAATATCCTAAGTAAATTTTTCTTTCATCCCCAATTTTTTCCAGATTTAATTAAATTTGTGAATTAAAAAATAATGTCAAGGGCGAGTCGGGCTCGCCTTATCACTTGTACCTTTGAGTAATTTATTTATTAGTTCTTTCAATTTCATTGTTTTAAAAATTACGCAGATTATTTTGGTAATTTTTTATCATTTCTGCTGATATGGATACTGACTGACACTGATATTTCGGATAATTTACTTCTTCTACATAGATTATCTTTTGTCTTTTATCATTTACATAGGTATACCTACATACATAGACTCACGCCTGTATCACACCTGTATTCCCCAGAGGGGGTAGGCAGAGGTGTATGCAGTACACCCACGTTTCGCCAGCTATATGTCCCATATAATAGGTGGCGAGGCTATTGCCATTAACCGGGCACAATTCCAGACTCCCAATAACACTTTGCCCAAACCACGGATCGAACCCAGGACCCCGTGCTCAGCAGTCGCGCTGTTTATTATATAAGTAGGTACCTATCTATTTTTTTAGATACCTACATTTTATGCTATTTCTTCTCTTACAAGTTTGCGGTTTATTATTGAGAGATGTCTCCAAGCAAGATATCTTCATTATCTGGTGTACAGAATTTATGACGACGTGGATCTATGTGACCATTTTATTTATATCACCGCGCCGCGCCGCCTATTCCCATCCCACCACATTAAGTTAATAAATAGGCATGAGTTATAAATATTTTATAACTACGTAGGTACATGAAAGAATTTGAAATCAAATTTTAAAAGATTAAAGAGTGATACGTCTACAAACCTGTTTTCTATCACAATGGTTTTTTTTCTATTTAATCGCTATTGGAATCTCTATAGATAGGTGCCCATTGAATTGACCTTTGTTTCAAATACTTATCTCAGTTACTGAGCCGCCTGACATATTTAAGGCATTCCCACCTAGATATCCTAAATTGCTCCTGTGCGGCAATTTTATAGTACTAACAAGCTAGAAGTAACATAAAAAGTTAATTTCGGAGTCAGTGCCAAGCTAAGCGAGTTGATCAAAGTACCTACCTCATCCTAAGCATTGGCAACGATTCCAAACCGAACGTTTTTGTGTTATTTCAAACTTTTTAGTGCTTTGAAGTTAGTATTATTTTTGTAATAAAAAATCTGAAATTAACAATATATAACAATAACACTTTATATTTTGTTCCTGTTTTTTATTACATACATACCTACTATCAACGAAAATTCGTTGGATTATCCAAAATTAAAAATTGAAACCTTGTAAACTTTATATTTGATTACTTGAAAGTAATCTTTATTGTAAATTGTTTTAAGTCTTGCGTTGAGTTTTTAAAACCATTAAGTACCTGATCTTTACGTAATTGTTCTCTGAGTATTTGAAGATCATAATGGAAGCCCAATGTAAAATTCTACAAAAATCATTCAAATTCATATTACATTAATAAAATGCTTTACCTAATGAAAACATTACAATTTATTCAAAAAGCTGGAATACTTAATAACAAAGTACCTACTGGTATTTGACAGTGAATAATTCGAAAATGAAAGATGGAATGTTTAAAAACAAGTGAAGACCAAATTGGAATTGTGCCCATAATAACAATCTCATAGGCAGCCACACTGAAATCATGATCGTTGACCCGTGAGTGATAAAATGGCACAAAGGCAGAAGTCGCTAAAGGAAATATGTTTTACTGTAGTGTTATTCACTAGTAAAACATAGCGAATACTTACTATCTATCTGTAAGCTAATGAGCTAGGTTGATCAAGAAACGAAAAATATATGTTTTAATGTTTAGATATAAAGAGCTTCCCATCTTCAACGATGTAAAATCAATTATAGGAGTAAACAAAGAAAATTAGTTGTGCTAATGGGCTTTCAATGTAGGTACTAAAATTCTCAAAGCATCGTCTAGTAGCAACTGTTTAAAAGGGATTAAGGGTGCATTCATATTATTGCATTCTGATGTCAGATTGAAGAAACCAGCACATTGTGAGTGACACATTCTTGATAGTGTGTTGACCGACTGAAATTTGCGAGCGGTTTTATTTTACTTTCAAGTTCGTTACAGACGAAGCTTTTTCGTGGTTTAGTTAAACCTACTTTAAACGGAATTAAATTTATGTACCGATTCTTTGTAGTTTGGTGGTAGAACTATTTGGTAAGTTTTGCAACAATCGGTTTAGTACTAAGTTACTGAAAAAAAGAGCTCTTGATCAAATTTCCCCCACAGCGACGAATCTTAACGGATATTAGCTTATAATAGTGCTAGAGATATTTTAGCGCACAGTAACACTTTCTGATAAAAAAAGTTCGCTGTAACTGTGTATTATTTTATTACAACTCGACCACTGTGTATTGATCCTTATAAAGGTTGTAGCGGCAAAGTTCACAATTGCTTTCAAATTAGAAACATGCCAGTTGAGCATTCCTCAAGACGATTTACAGTATCCTGGGGCTAAAGCGAATGTTAACGCAGCTGTAACTGCTACATTGCTTTTCTCTCCAAAATACAGTTATCAAATTCATGCTAATTTTTATTTCAGAAAATGTGACCACTTTTGCAAATTGTAAAAGCTGGTAAACATTTGTACGCGTCTAGATCTGAAATGAGAAAAATTTTGTGAACTAATTGCGGAAGTGGAAAATGGTGTCGTATTTCAAGTCGGCGAAGAATAATGAAGATTGCATGTTTATCTCAGTGATGTGTGTGTTTTACTAAAAAGTGTATAGTCTTTTAAACCTTTGACTCCCGCGAGTCTGCAATTGTTGCAGCAGTTACTTTTGGTATGACTTTTGGAATGGAAAATCAAAGGTCGTAAGTTTGAACCAAGGCACCCACCTCTGCCTTTACGAAATCATGTGCATAGGTACACTTTGCATTGCTTTTTTAAACGTGTGTAAAGCCTCTAATTCTGACAATAGGTGTTAATAAAAATATTAGATCCGTTATTTTCAGCTGTTTCTATCAGCTTCAAATATAACGTAACCTAAGTATTTTTTGTTTACATCATGTTTAATTTTATCGCCGCATCCGTTCGAGTTCATTAGTTTTCAATTCAACAAAGTTAGCCACTTGTGACGGTAATCGAAATATCATTAGTATATTTACAATAGAACCAGTTTGGGCAAACAACAATGGTAAACAAACATTTATCTGCATTATCACGTGACAGCCTCACAAAAACAATTAATAGAGTAGATAGCGTAAACTGGGAGTCATGGTAGATTATTAGTTTAATTCTGCGCGATGTGAACTAGTTTAGAAGACATTTATTACATAAAAAAAACGACTGGAACGAAACAACTATCCAAATTTCGTTCACAGAGGCAATTTTAACGGCACACAGTAGTCCGAATAACGGTTTTAAATGCACAATAAATTATTATTAGATTTTTAATGGTTTTATTTTAGGTATGAGTTGCTTTTTTTTTCGGCGAAAACCTGATGACTTTTGACCACAAACATTCGAACGAATTAGAATGTTTCAAGTCCTTAAAAAAACCCTACAAACTCGTGCTTAATCAACAACTTATTTATTAAAAAGCTTACAAATACCTACAGCTTTTACAAAAGGTTAAAAATCGTAACTTAACAATGGGATTCTCGTTTAGATTCTCTGATAAACTTCCATATTTATGATTTTCATAATGAATGACTTATATATATATATATAAATCGTAATGAATTTTCATATAAAGCATAAGAATGGAGCGTAAAAAGTTTCATTTTTATTTTCGTTTCAGGAATTCATTTTGTTTCAGCATTTAGTTCTCGGTAAGGACAAAGACAGAGACAGAAATATACGTATTAATAAAACTGTAAAGTCGTACTACAAGTGCTGGTGTTGGCTACAAGTGTACCTAATAGTATCTAGCTTTGCCGTTTCGTTTCAGCGAAGGCAAGGCACACGCTTAAAGCTATAATAGTTTTAATGGAAAATCGTACTTATTTCTATTTTTTTTTTTTTTTTTATTTATTTATTTGTTTCAGACACACAGGCCCATAGAAAATAATATACACACATACAAAAACATATGATAAACTAATACATAAAAATATTACTTATTGACTAATTTACACGAAGTGTCGGCGTCGTGTGTCGCGCGGTGTCGGGTAGCCGGCCTCGGAATCGCCGGAACACAACACCTCTCGGCCAAAACTCCTGCTTCATGTAGGTCGATAGATGTTCGGTCGGAGCTCTCACCACAAAAGAATTAAAATTCACATTATGACGAGACTCTAACCGTTCGACCCTCAGGGTGAATTTGGTCTTGATCCGTATGTACTCTACAATGTCCTCCACCTTTGTAGAGTAATGCAGTCGGGACACGTATAGCGACGTCACTGGCACAGCCGGACGTAGCAAGTGGTTCGTTCCTGTCGGTGCGGTTCCACACTGGTTTCTGCAAGTGGGCTTCCTCTTCTTCTTCTCAACTTTTGTAAAACCCTCCTTGTCCACTTTTGGCAGATCCCTGTGAGTAGATTCACCATGGTTCTGCTTTCCCCCTTCTTGCTGCTTAGGTGGTGACGCAGCTGGCTTGTTGGCGGCAGCAATAGCGGCGTAGGCACGTTTAGGGGTCGACGTACTAACGCGTGTCGTCACCTCTACCGGAGTCGAGGGGCCAAAATGCATTATATTAGGCACTGGTGACTGAAGTATAAAGAACATAGTTTTGCTCTCACGGTCGGGCTATATATCATAATACACGGAACGGACATACAAACACATAAGAAGTTTTCCTTTTATTATACAATATAATGATTTATCATCCTATGGTCACGCCCTCAAGAGGAATAAATCAACCCATTTATCATTTCTTTGTGGCGAACATATCTTTTAGTAATGTATTATGTGATATAACAGTAAGAAACCGAGGAAAAAGTAATTTGAAATTAATTTTAGGGCAATTAGGTACGCAAAGATGTCTAGACGAAACGGTGTACTGCCTACATAATTTATGGAGAAGTTGTGTGATCAACTAAAACTTGAAAAACTTTCAAATCGTTCTTGTAAACATCATCCATCACAATGTCTAATCCTATTTTCAATAAACATAGACTTGCTTTTATAGGTATGCACCAATTTTCTAAATGCCTGTCATTGAAATAACAATATTGTCCTTCTGACTAAATTTCGGTCACAGCGGTCAATCTCAACGAAGATTAACTATCGACGCAGGAGATATTATAGTACATAAGTGTGAGCGCAAACACAGGTGCACTCCCTATTTCCTCAGTTTTATAGTCTGATGGGACGGCAATCCTACACGGCCGGAGAGAGATTAGGCGGAGAAACAACGGCTTTACGTGCATTCCGAGGCACGGAACAAGTGATAATTAATTATTTTATAATACGCACATAACTTACGAAAAGTCAGAGGTGCCTTGGGTTCAACCCTAAGACATCTGACTTGCCAGTTGATGCTCATACCACTAGGCTATCATGACTCTCAAAAATCTTAAACTCTACTTTTGAAATACACAATATCTACCTATAACTGTAATACTGTGTACTGTTTATAAGTCTTTATATTACTTGGAATCTATTATGTTATTACATTGTGATGAAAAAAAGGAATAAAGGAAATATTTTCTGAGCCGCACTACATTTTTCAAGCCTTTATCAATCATGTCTGAACTTAATTGAAACCAAGAAGAAAATCTTTACAAATAAACTATACCTAAGCCTAGTAAGAATTTTTCCTTTAACAGTTTTGCGAAAATCCGTTGCTCAGTTCGTATATTACATCTTAAATCTACAAGTTTCTCAATATCCTATGCTGTTACAAACTTGGAATAATTTATTGGCTTTACAGGGGTTAAATCCGGCGCTTTGCTTACAAAATTTAATATTGTACACGTTAACCATACCTTAGTTAATTCTGTAGGTGCGCCATACGTGCATGTAAGTTTAGATGAACTTTGCATGAACAGTGCAACAAGATTACCCATTCATAATTATAATATCATTATAAATAATAAATTATATCATAGGTACCTACTATACATAGATCGAAATAAAAAGATCAATATTTTTCACATTACTTAATATGTTATGGATAGCGTAGCGAAGCGATAACACAAGCGTAGCAATTGTTTCAACTTGTTTCATTTTAATCACCATCGCGCCGCTCTTTAGCAAGCTTACCTAACTGCTCCTGAGAGTTTATGACAAGGAGCCAACCAGGTATTACTAATACTGTTTATAAGTAACTTAAAAAAATATTATTTTTATTGTCAACTAGACCTTGTCGACTAACTAAGAGCATAATAAATTAAAAACGTGATTTGTCACAGCTTTCCTTTGGCCTATTGAAGCATGAACTTTGTATTGGAATTGGCAATTCGATCCTCGAATAAAGCTCCCAAGATAATAGGTTCGGAGTATTGTGTCGTACAATATCGACTCACGTATAATTTAGGCATAGCCATGCATATTTCACACACATTTGCATACCGGACTGCGGAACACCTACCTGATATCATATCCATACTAATTTACTAGTCTACATTGTCGAAGCACAATACATTGTTAAAATAAGCAATAATTAAGTTCATGTTCATAAATTAAAATTAAAATATTTAAAACCTAATAAATTTAATACAAGAAATAGGTACGTGCATCAGATTCGTTTAAAAATCTTTCCTTAAGGGGGTAAAAACGTGGGTGAAAGTTTGTTTGTGAAGCTCATCATTTTCCAAGTTGCAGACGTGAAAATTATCTAGTATTTATCTTTGCAGTTATAAACTAAAAATAATCAAGTTTTTGAAACGTAAAATCAAGAGAGTAAACAAAATGAGAGTTTATATTTAGCTTATCCGTTAAAGAGTAAGAAAGACGTCACAGAATTTTTAGATTTTTTAAAAAAGGTTTCAAGTTTCAAGCTTTACTTAGGAATTTAAAATGGACGTTTTAAAGCACTGAATAACAATTATCCTGGAGGATCCTGCTCCACGTGTATCAGGTTCCGCTATCTTGTCGCGACATATTTCGGCATTAATGTTGCCCCGTATCAAAACTAGGTCAATTCTCCCGCCAACTCGAATTCCAGCCCAAGCCGTGATTGTTCTGTCTCGGTAGGGATGAATGCCTGAGGACAATGTAGCCGAACTTTTAATCTATAACTGTCTTTTCTAATAATTTATTCAATTTTATCTTTCAATCTGTTTGTTTAAAAACTTTTTTATTTTATTTATGTACACACACAAACAGGTATAACAAACATCGTTACATGAAAATTAAGTACCAATGGTACCTACTGCTTATTTCTTCAGAAATTTTTGCCAGCAGACCAGCGACGGGAGAGACGATTAAAAGAACTTATCAATACAGAAGGCACTGATATTCAATGCTCTTTATAACGAAGGATACTTGGAAAATAAATTATTCTGAGTTCCGGTTAATACATTTTCGATGAGGGATAAGTCCCAGAGGAGGCTTCACAACATTGTCACAAATTGGTCAATTTATTTTATCTTGTCCTGGCACGTTTATATAGATTAATCTATTTATCTTGATAAAAACAAGCGCTTAGGAACAAGGAGCTAAATAAAGTCGTTTTATTGCAACTTAACCGCAGCCAAGAACTTTGGAAAGTGCGGGTTCAAGCGAGTTTTCTTACCATTACAGAACATTTCTCTTGGCAGCAATTCCCCAGTTTTTGTGTGCACACAAAAATAGGCGAACTTTTTAAAAATTATTTGAGAATTTTGTTATTTGTGAATTTGAGAACTTACGTTTCCAAGATATCAGAATGGGGTGTTAAAAATCGTGCTCATAAATCATAATTTAGGTATTACAACCTATTCCCTGTGCCGTGAATAACATATGAGCAAAGCCTGTAATAAATGCTGTTTCTTTTGTGTCTGTTGTCGGATAGCGAAAGTGAAAAATTTATATCTGCGAATCTTGTTACAAGGTGGGAAAATTAATTTAATAATAAATCTAAAATTTTGCCTTAGATAACAAATTACTTTAAAGTTCTTGACGGAAATCAGTATAATTATGTACACATAACCTATTCATTCAAACATTAGACAAATAACTGTCATTTTTATGAAACTAATACACTTCTATTATCACACATTAGTAACACTTGTTTTTTCAAATTTTCTTATTAAATAAATTAAACATAAATGCTTTTTGCAAGCCGGGCGAAATTTAATAGAATACTAGTTTGATACCTAATTCTCAAACTTTCCATTACTACGAAAAGTCCAAAAGCAGAGTAAGTTTTACGGAAATGAAAAGCTCTATTAAAAGAGTCGAAAACTTTTACACGTAGAAGATAAATTTATTAAAACTACATTTGCATTTCACTACGGTATCGGAGATGAATAAATGTACATTTATTATGTGAAATTGCTTAAATTTCAATTGAGGAGGTTAAATTAATTAATCACTGTCACAGGACAATGTTGAAAGATGTACAGTCAACAGCAAAAGTAGATGATCAAAATCAGAAATTCAATACTAATGAACGGAGTTCGCGAAATATATGGCAGCTGTACTAGTAGTAAACATACTTTTGAATCAATTCGACCCCACACCAGTTCTGACGCGAACTCCGTTCATTAGTATTTAATTTCTGATTTTGATCATCTACTTTTGCTGTTGACTGTACAAAATTAAATGTATTTTTCTTTTAGTAATGGTGCGAGAATGCTCTTACAGTTTTTTCTGTTTCCTAACAATCGTAATTTAACTTTTTTGAAGTAAACGCCTCATTGATTTCTATGTTCTCACAAGCCTTCAATTCAACCTTTATATGACTAATACTAAATCATACTTAAAAAATATACCTAACTAATTTATCTACATTATGTTCCTTTGTTAGTTACACAAATATCTTCCATTGTATCCTACTAAGCTGGTACGTACGTAGGTGCTTGATTCACGTGTAATAAATACCAAGAATTTCACCTAAGGTCTTTTATAATCCTTACTTAATATTATAAATGCGAAAGTAAGTTTGTTACCTTTTCACGCCTAAACCACTGAAGCGACTATTTCGTATATAGGGTACCTTTCATCCCGAAAAAAATTCTGTTCCCGAGGAAAACAACAATCACGTTCTTATGATAACAGATAACGTCATGTCTAAATTAAGGCGAGCGAAGCCGCGGGCAAAAACTAGTATCCCATAATAAATAGAATATCGGGTAGGTTTGTACTAACAGTAGTACCAAATAGGTATGATAATTCATACTTGTAAGCAAACCTCACATTTCTAACCAGGTAAATATGTAAGTAATCATGGATCTTCTACCACAGGTCTAAACTCACAATTAAAGTTACAATTAATTATATTTTGCTAATTCAGCTGAGGTGCTAATTATGACTTTCAAAGTGCGAGAAGTGTAAGGTGATGACGTCTTAGTCAGCCGTGATAAGCGACTTAAGCTTGTAAGTCAATTGGATTAAGCGGCTTTAGAAAAATATCTCAAAATTACGCTCAAAAGAAAATACAGTTTTTAAAGCTTAGATAAGATACCTACTTACCGTAGTCAAAAGAAAAACTCTGCCTCATCAAGAGTTGTAAAGTTCGTCGCGATCCGTTAATTTTTCTGTAAACATTGAGACTTTTTGTTTTATTTTTTAACTAAGAATATTTTTATTAATTAAAGTTAGAAAAAAGTAAAAACCCATTGTTGCGAGCCGCTCCGAGATGCAAAAAATCTTATAATGGTGAATCAACGACAAACAAACTTCTAAGTTAAAAACTAGTTTTTGTCATAGTCAATAGTAAATTTCACCGAATAAAATACCTCTACTGACAAGTGTTACAGTACTTAATTAAATTATACATTTTTGAAATGAAAATATTTATATAACACTCAGTGTAAAATATTCGGAATTTCACGTTCAAATTCATGCAAAATTTGTTTTGTCACCTTTGAAAAGTGTTTGCATACGCAATATAAATTTGGCTTAGTTGACAGTTATTGCAAACATTCTGAACACGTAAATAGAACTATAAGTACTTATGAAATTCCCTGAAATATTTTGCTGGACACTGTAAAACCTTCATAACTTATCTGAAAGTTAGGATGTGTTGTGAACTTTGAAGCATCCTCACAAAACATAAGGTACCCATGTCATACGATACGTCAAACTTTAAAGTATGACTTTTGTCCATGGACCATCTTAGCACCCATACTAACACTTACAATACACTTAATACTTACTTATAACACACATTGTACAGTTGTACTATGTTGTAACCTTATCGTTATATAAAAGTGATAAAAGAAATTATTTAACAAATGGGATTTTTAGTCCTGATTTATAAATTTGATTTTGATTACAGTTAAGTTAAATTAGCAGATAAATTTAAAGGTAATATGCAACGGATTTTTACCTCATAAAAATTAATAAAAAAAACTGTCTGCATGGCAAGAAATGTCATGTTTTCATGTTTACGACTGGTCCTCAGCAGCTCTAGACAGAGAGAGTGTAGGAAGCCCTTTGCGTAGAAGTGGGAAGTTATTATAGGCCTGTAATAATAATAATAATTGTCATGCATGTTTAACTGCCCGCTATCAGTAGGCAAATGTTCTCAAAATTCTGGCTGCTTAGCCACGTTGAATGACTATATTTAACCCTTGCCTTAGGTATTTAACCCAGCATTTTGGTTTGAGCCAGAGTTGCCTCGACAGCTCTTTGTAAATTTTTGGGCATCCGGTTGCCACGGTAACGTATTTTGGCCTTTGAAGCGTTTTAGCAGATTAAATTATTAATTATCATACATAATATTAAGATCTCATATGATTTAAATAATAAGTATCTGGAAACCTGGAGTAAGTTTACTTCTGGGTAGAGACTATGTTTCATCACTTATTTATCTGTCGATACGAAGCTTAGAATATTAATGGTTCAAAAATAAAGTCCGCGTCCACCTTTAACTTTTAAGAATTTTATATCTAAGTTTTTTATTTTATGTGTAACTTATGTCAAAGCACTTTCTTTTAAGTAAACTAAAAATATAAGTATTCATAATTCATCATAAATTTAAAAGAAAACGTATTTTCTTTACCAGTCATCAACTTTTGGATCTAGATGCTTGAAGTAAATGTGAAGTAGATAGGTACTATATTCAAACAAAAATTTATTTCACGTATTTCTATAACTTATTCTAAAATTAAATATTTATAGTATATAGTCTGAAATATTTTATTCTCTCTGATGCAGGTGATTTTTCTTAACTTGAAACGGCTTGGCATAAAGCGATAAGTATTTAAGTGGAATTGGGGAACCTTTAAGTAAAATTCGATTTAGTATAAAACTATTTTGAAGCCTTTTAAAGATTATTTAGTTTAGGTACTATTGAATGTTTATGTTAATGTAGAAGTTTGTGAAGTTGTTTCTTACTCAATCACGGATTAACCGTACGGATTTAGATTCTGGCAATGGATGTCCTGGATTAACAAATATGCCATATATATTTTTATTTCGGTTTATCCTAAACGCGGGCAAAGCTGCGGAATAGCTAGAAACAAATAAAAAAGGACAAAAAATCTTTTGGGAAAGCATTACTATAATAAAAATACCTATCTGTGAAAAATGTTACATACAAAACGAAAACAAACAATGAATGTCCGAGGTCATAAATAAAAAATAGGTCTAGTGCGAGTTAGGGTATTATTACACCCTCACGATTTATGATCGAGATATTATAATTGTATTTATTGGACTTTTTGCTTCACGAGTGGGGTTTGCACCAAAATACCTTTCCAAATCTACTTCGTAATTTGCAGGACGTAAAATATGAAAAAGCGCTTTGTAGGGCCATAAGTATTTTTGAAGGGACATTTATACTTTTATTAAGTGAACTAAGAAATTCAAGACTTGAATGTATATTATATTAATTTCATTTTTATAAAGAATAGAATAGATTTCGAGGTAAGGAAC
Source organism: Protodeltote pygarga (assembly GCA_936450705.2). Lineage (NCBI taxonomy): Eukaryota > Metazoa > Arthropoda > Insecta > Lepidoptera > Noctuidae > Protodeltote > Protodeltote pygarga. The sequence goes on along the minus strand of OW388257.2, from coordinate 8,343,463 downwards.
CCTAGAAAATAACTCGTGCAGCAACGCAAACATCGTGAAAAGTACAAAAGTTTAAATATAATGGACTTACGTAGTCTCGTGTAGTCACGCCCAGTGGATACAGGAAGCGTGCTTTTAAAAGTGATGGAAACTGTTCGATGCAACCCTTTTTTAAACTCTTTAGGTATTAAATAGGTACCTAATGGATTTAGAGTATATAAGAAAATATAGAGTGACTACGTCAACAATATTGCCTTGTGCGTAGCGTAAGCAGGTCTTAACATTGAAATGTTAAAATATAATTTTTTTAATTATATTTTTTTGTAATTTTTGCATGTTATAAGCTAAAATGTAACTTTCTCGCTCGTAAACCTAGTTAAAACCACAATCGATCGAGGTACGATCGCGTACGGAGCTCGTGTCGTGGCCGCGTGGTTCATATTTCTGTAGGGTTGCTCTATATTTTTTTATATACTGTCAAGTAATAGAGATGGCCAAACGCTAAACGTACCCAAACTTTCGTAAACTTAACTTAGTTATCTAACCGTGAGAAATGTCTATAGACATTAAGCGAAACTTCGGAAGTCGATCTATTCTAAAGCTACAAATTGAAATCAGAGTTAGTTAAGTTTCGTTGCAAATTCAAGACCAACAGAAAACAATTTGCATTTCATTTAGCACAGTGCCATTGGTTCCTGTGACACTGTTTTATTCAAAAATTGTTACTGGTTTTGCAACGTTCACTAGCTGCGCCGTAAATCACAGATCCATTTTAGACTCTAATACCCGCCCACGAAACTCTGCACGTATTTCAATATCAAATATGCTGTATATGTGTCCTACTTGTGTAATAACTATACTTGTCTGCTAGATTTCTACAAACGACAAATTTATTTTAATTTTTCAAAGGTCGAACAATAAGACACGTTTGAAAAAAAATTATGTAAAATGTAGGTACCTACGGGATGTAAAAGATCTTTTATAGGTTAAAGGGTCTAATATTATACTTTCAAGATTTCTGGTTTTTTTTCTGATTCTGTGGTATGTGATCAATAAATCGTCATCGTCATCTTGATTCTTTAAAGTTATTTAGTAATTAATTTTAACTTGTGGGTTTGGGTTCGACTTATTGAGACGTAGGCTTAATACACACTCACCCCCCCCCCCTCCCACTTTCTATCTCATAAACTGGAAATAACATAGTAGAATTACTCCGTCCACTTGCTGCTGTATTAATTTAATCTTATTTATGAATTTCTTAGCCGAACACTGGCTTTTAAGATACAGGCTACCCTAGTTTATGAGGCAGAGTTGTATAGTATACACATACAGATTTCCACAACATCCACAACTCTACCTATTAGTCTGATATCTGTAATTTTTTGTTAATAAATACTTTTTTTTTAACTTTTACTTATTAAGTCTAAATAAATTTAATTATCTACTTATCTGTCTATGTCATCTGTTGTAACTTGTATTACATTTTCATTTCTAATTAAATGGAACGTAAGGTAGAGGGCAAACGAAAGAAGATTCAATAACCGATATTCGAATAAATAAAAGTTGGTAAACCGTTTTTCTCATTGTAATTGTTACTGCAGCTCTCACGCAGATTAAGAAGATACTTAATGAAATTGGAATGTTCGCTAGATTAAAAGAATTCTTTTTTCTTTTCTTTTCTAATGAGATTTCGAACACAGCATAAAACGACCTGGCGTTAATAGCTTGAGGTAAATTATTAAACGATTTTTATGTCGGAGTTTTCACAAATCAATAATTTATTATAATGTGAACTTTACAGCACACCCTAAGGGTGTGCTAAGACCTGGTTATGCAGAAAACAGCCATATGGCAATTATACATTATGGCCACATGGTTGCTTTCTGCATAACTAGTTCCTTGTACTAAGAAAGTATTTTTGGGAAATTCTCCGGCGCACAAAATAGGGGAATGAAATCCGACTTCTACGCGGTCAAAGTGGCGGGTGAAGCGCTAGTGCATGAATAAGAAAATGAGGTTACGTTAATTCGACATATACTGCAGTTCACAGCTGTGTAGAATGTTCGATATTCTCTAACATTTCACACTGAATTTAAAATGAAATGTGTAATGGATTTTTTACCTATTTTTGCTAGGACCAAACCAATGCTTCGTGTTATGTTCTACTTTACTCACCAAATTGAAAACGTACATGATGGTAAAAGTACATAAGTAGTGAATGATCACGTATACACGTGCTACATTGCGTCTTCTATATTATCTCCTCTATAAAGCTAATACGATTTTATATAAATTTATCTGTACGTACAATTTTATATTACCGTGACAGTTTAGTGATATGACCGTTAGACTGCCAAGACAAAAGTCTTCAACCCCAGGCTCGGAATTCATGGAGATATTCTGCCAGATAGTGGTACTACCGCGGTCGAGCCGGCCCATTCATATTGAAAACAACATGGCTCTACTACCATAGAGGATTGAAGTAAAAACTGGACAATAACAAAAAGGAATCTTTATATACAGCACGTGAGTGTCTATGGAACTAAACATTACATAGACTAAAGAAAATTACAACTGCAAACAAGTGACGGTAGAATACATTTGCAATTTTGCATTGCCTACATTTTAGTAGGGCACGTTGTTGCCGCCGTGATGTTCGTCTTTCATGTGCATTTTAACGTCATCTCCGCTTGTCTACGAATTCAAATGAAATGTGGTCTACATTCTCAAAACATTCTTATTTCTTACTATACAATATGGAATCTACCGTAGACTATGCTACGCCGTAGTAAAGGTAAGCTGCTACGACGTAGCACCTAAGCAACTTTAGTTTTAGTTAACTTTAGTACAGCGCGGCGTAGTTGCTTTGAAGAATTTATGATAGTTACTGGCAGTTATTTTGATAGAATATCTTAAAGGATACTATAGGTATTATTTAGGTCAAAAAACCGTCATCTAATATCAATAATTTAATTGATTAGTTTCCATTCGTACAAATACTGTCCAACAAAGTTTTAAACAATTTAAATTGCGAGATATTAATATAATCAATTATCACAGACGTAAAAATTCAAAGCAAATATCTAAGTGCACGTAACCCGTCGCAGTATTTATTGTCGTCTTGAAAGGATTACACCATTTTCTTAGATAACAACAAAATACAAATACAAAAATAAGGTTTCTGTACAGTTACTGAAACAGAGAAAGTAAATTACTGGCAATTGACAGTTGATATTATTTGAAAGTTCTGTCAAGAGTATACATAGTCGAATTTTATTTTTATATATTCACAAAAGCAAATATAAAGTTTTGTTATACATTCTAAATATTTATAGAAAAGTCTGCAACTAAAAGTACACTTTACTGTCACATTTTAATCATAAGTATCAAATAACATACGTATACTTCGTTTATTCTTGCGTCTACGTCACATGTTATCCATTGTTATCCTCAAGATTACGTTGAGATCGCGTGGCAAATCAAGAAAATTACACACAAAGCCTTCGTCAAGATTAAGACGAGAATAGTGTAAGAATTAATATATAACAAATTAAAACTAAAATAATAATCCAATTATCTTATGGATTAATCTTTAAACTATATTTAAGGCTTTAACTATACATACATCTTCGTCGTACACTTGTACATTGATACCTAAAACATGTTTTTAAATCAACAAAAGTATCTTAAATTCCATTGTCACGTGAAAATCGCAAAAAATTGTTTAGTACTAAATTTAGTATTATACTTTATTTTATATCCGACTCGGTAAGGTTCGGTTAGAATAAACCTCGCTTCACTTCGCTTTGCTTGCACCTTAGTTTTCGTGAGTTTTTTAAAAATCCCGCCACTTACTTAAATACCACTAGCACGCTTATTTTCATGCCTAAATTGTATGCTTGTTTGCATGCTCAATTGTATGCTTATTTGCATGCTTGACTGTCTGCTTGTTTGCATACTACAATGTATGCTTACCTAATTGCATACTTGTGGCTTGCATATTTGTTTGTATCCTGCTTGCTTGTTTGAATAGACAAAGAAACTTGTAAAATACTAGTACATTTTTGGCCCCTTCCCACAATTTTTATTATAATTCTACGGAATGCTAAATAAACAAAAAAATAATTTAAGGATAATTGTATAATCTGAATCTATGGAAAAATGTTTTGTTGCAATTAAAATCAACTGTGCTTAGAAAAAAAAAGACATTTAAAAATGTTACTTTCCCCAATATGGTAGCTGTGTATTCGGTGAACCGAAAAAAAAATAAACAATAAAAAGTAATTCGATTTCGTGAAAACAATAATAAATTAGATTTATCATTTTCAGTTCAGTTCAATTTCAGTTTTGATCTACCACTCGCGAATTTATTCGAATGTAAAAAAAACTGTTGTTTTATTCTCTCTATAATAGTTCCCGGCTTTCAAATCTCGCCCGTTTTTCAGTCTCCTATGTCACCAAAGCTATATTTTTTACTGCTCGATAGGTTGAGCCATTTCAGCTTTGTGTTGATCTATCAGTTAAGCTTTATATCGAAAAATAAAATCGAGCCCGTTTTGTTCAATAGTCCACTTCTGATTACCATAACTGCATATATAAAATTTTTTTTGGTCAATACCTTTTTGCTAAAGGAAGTTTGGAAGCAAAGTGCTAAGACAGACTGGCTTAAAGCCAAGCGCAGCGAACCAATTCTAAGTGCTGTGAAATATACCACTGAACGATAAAGAATAGTTTTCGGGATGCACTTTTCACTGAAATCTCGCACACAATAGTAATTTCATGTCATGGAATAGGTGAAGGCTCACAATTCTACGAAATTCTACTTTATACAGACTTTCAAGAGCCACTAAAAAGTTAAAATGTGTATTACTACTCTTTATATTTATAACCATTTTATATTTGTAATGTTTGATACTTAGAAATTAGAAAGTCTAAATGACTTTATTTTTAGTTTTTCGCGAAGTCTACACATATTAAAACATTTTAAGGGATAAGGCTTCATAATACCGCTGGACCGGAAGACAAACACTGCTAGGCAAAGGCCTCCCCAAGGGTTTTCATAGATGACTTCTTTTTTTAAGGGTGGGAAACCCTTTTATGGGTACCCCACCACCAAGGGCACACACACGCCTCATAAAATACCTGATATGGCATAATCATGCAATAACATTATCAGGCAAAGACACTCTAGAGGCCAGGGGATTCATAAATACTTATTATAATATTTTTTTATGTTAATATCGATTCTTCAAAATGTAAATGTACCTATATGATGGTTTTTTCGAGTCGACAGCGAGTTACCTGCGCAGTAAAACTAAAAAAAAACATAAAATTACATTTGCAAAACCTTTTTGTTTTGTTTTACACGAGAGGAAAACACACATTAATATTGCAATTGTCACACGGCAGTAACAACAAGTTTAAATATTCCTACGAGCAAGGTAACAAGTGAATACAACGTACATTTTAATTCGGCTGGATTATAGGTACTATAAGAACAAGTAATTTCTCGTCTATAGATTCGGGTGTAAAGAAGTGTTCTAAAGTTTCTTAAAGCTTAGTTTAATGGGATGAAACTTTTACTATTTGTTAAGCCCCGGTTACTTCGTTTTTGTTCGAGACACTTTTCAACAACTACATCGGTTAGGAAACCTGGAATAATAAAGTTAAAACATTTAAGTTTATTAGTGTGCATTTGAAACAGATAAAACTTTAATAGTAGTTTATTAAACTGTCACATAATAAGGGTTATTAAAACACGAGTGTGAGTTTAAAAACCGAGCTGCAGGCGAGGCTTTTCAGAGTAGGTACTTTAATCAAGTTGCTAAAAGTAGGTAAAAAATAAGTAAAGCTTATGTACCTAATTTAGCCAACAGAGACAATATTTGGAAAATGATAAAACCTTAATCAACAATACAAAAAACATTTCACGAAACTTTCTAGAATCGCCATTCTTTTTTTATGAAAAACTGGATCATAGCAATAGTCGTCGAGGACTTTATTTGAACAAATAAATTGTGATGTATGTTTTATTTTATAGTTGGTTTGAACGTAAATCCTGGCAATAATAGGTGGATGAGCTATAAATCTTTCCGGATCACGTTGGAAACTGAGTGTTTCCTCCTATATTATATTTAGGAATGTTCTCATGAGTAATCCGGTCTCACAAAAAGGTATGCGATTTATGGTGGCATTAATGTGTCTAACTTATCTCGAGGTAGATTTACAATTTGTGTATTAACTTTCCGCGTTATAAAGGCAGTATATTTACAAAGTTACTTTATCATCCTGTAAAACAGTAAAATTTAATGAACGTTATGAACCGAATCAACACTTTGTAATAATATTCGAGGAGGTATACTGTAATATTGTTCAAGAGTAGTTAAAAGCCATATCTGTAATAGACAATAGAATGATTTCATAAACCATTTCATGCTTCATTCCATCTATTCTTTATTTATTGCGTGATAAATCTGAACCCTGTAATTCCGGATATTACCCAAAAGTAAACTAACTAATAAATAAGCTTAGAATTCTACAAATACTAACAAAAGGTCCTTCATTTAGTTTAATTGCTAAGGGCCGGAGGATCACATCTATTTCCATTCTTAGAGGAAATTAACATCAGTGTCCCCAATTAATTATATTATACTAAGGAAACGCGGGTGTAATGTTAAATGAGGGAAATAATTATAAAACAGGTAAATTACCTTGGGGAGAGACATTCCTAATATTTAGACAGTATAATAACGTAGAAATTTGCTCGAAAGATTAAATAAATAGTATATGTATATTATTTAAGCTCGTATAGTTAGTCGTGGTGACTCATTGGTTACGATCCGCTTTGCAACCATGTGGGTGTGGGTTCTGGCCTGGCATATTCCGATGTGACTTGATGTGACTATGACTTGATAAGTCCATCACACCTATTTAAAGATAATTTATAATAACTTATGACGAATGACAGTCAGCTCAGTCACCACGAGACCTCAAGAGAAGCAAAGCTCTCCAAACGTGAGGATTTGACAAGTTAATAATAATAACGCGATATAAATGCGATTAAAGATTGTTCTATTATGTTAGGAGTTCGCAATATTTTTAAAACATTATTATGTAAACAAATTCAAGTACTATATTTAAATATGAAATAATCTTAGTAGTCAGTTTCAATTTTGTGTTCTTAAAGATATTTCACAATAAACATATTCTGGTGTTCAAAATGATCTAACTAGTATCAATATGGTAGTGTGGGTGTTATCTACATGGTCTAGTTTCAATACGTTCAATCCAATCTCAGCATCTTAACGTAATGAGATACCCTGACTAGGTAATATATAATATGATTTGTATACCTCGTAGGGTTGGTGTATGCATTATTAATGTAGTATTGCATTTCTCTGCACCTTCTGAATTATGTAATAGAACTCCGCACGCTTTAGAACATGAATTACTTACAAGATATTGTTTCACTAACATGCAGTGGTGAGTTTGGTGAAGTATGATCGTTTCAATTTGTAAATGATGGCCTTAATTTCATTGTATAGGCTCAATTATAAATTAATAGGTACAGTGGAATCAGTCAGTGGTCGAAATTCAACCGTAATAAATACTACTTAGAACATATTTTTAAATCCATTCTAGCTTTCTGCATTTCACCATAAATATAAACTTAAACAATGCTTAATGTCCAACTTCTCCGTGCGCACAACATTCTTTGTGCATATTCACAGATATCGGAAATTATATGCAAGACCTGTCAAAAAAAAATTGCGTGTGCGAATGATACGTTGATGAAAACGTTGAAATAGGCTGCCATGACCGCGTCGGTAGCTGGTACCCATCTAAATAGTCAGCATCAAAAATTTCAGCACTCATTATTTTTATCACTCGTTGGTCAATGTTATAAATACTTGTCTAAAATATTAATGACACGGTTACTAGATATATTAGGCAGCAACGTAACACAAACCACGTCCGCTAACTGATACCGACGGCGGCCATAACGTGTGACATTATGATGAATTGATGATTATGACCGACACTTCAATTTGCCACCTGTGGCTGTACTGCCCATATCTGTAAATATGAAATAATACTTACCTATGCATGAAATATTAGATGTTTATTATGTCTGTAGCGTATTGATAATTATATTTGAATGACTCCTGTCTAGAAAATATAAAATAACTAAAAAATGCGTCTCTGTCCCTTATATTTATATTAATGTTTTTGTGTTGGCATGTTTACGATTTACTATTACATTTTTATTTTTAAGGTTCCATAGTAAAACTAGGAAACCTTATATAGTTTTGTCATGTCCGTCTATCCGTCTGTCACAGCAATTTTAATAAATAAATCGCAGATACGGCCCATAAAATTATAAAATATAATTTAATAGAAAGATTAATTTGAGGGGGCCCCCCATACATGTAAAGTAGGGATGATAATTTTTTATAATACTAACTAAATAGTTTTTAAATTATAAATAAAAATCATTTGCTACATATATTATGTTTGTCTGAGTATCACTTCAAAGCGGCTGGGCCGATTTTGTTTAATTTTTTGTGTGGGTTTGAGTCCCTGGACGGTTTATATTTACAATTGGTCCCCGTAGGTGGCGTTGCGATTGGGTTAAATTAGAACTAGAATTCGTTCTAAAAAATTACTTATTATTACAATAAGTATTTATCATGAGTAACAATATTAGTCAAACTTTATTATAAGTAACATGATATTTTATTGTTATAGGTACGCTTTCATTCTTTTCTGTCCCATTTAATCCCTTTCCGGAGAACAAAGTTACTTTAATGAAAGTGCTACTAGTCTATCGATAAATCTTTCTTTACCCTTTTTCCTAATAAATTCTGTCCCAATTGGCTGCATGCTGGAATGATTAGTTGAGATATTGGACATGTAACTGTATGACTAGTAGCTTTTGTAATGCTTAGCTATTCATGAGATTTATGTACAACTAGCTTTTCCCGCGTGGCTTCGCTCACGTAGACTATAGAATATTTTGAACATAATTTATTTATTTAAATCGAATTAGTATTATAGATACCTAGAAAAATGATAAATCAACAAACTGTACTGCCCATAAGAACAAATTGTACTACTCTGAGTCGATGCCACTACTTTTAGCGTCATTGTATAAGCAGACTTAGGTACAGGGCAAATGACAGTCAATAATATCGTCGGTATAGCAATTGCAAATATTCGCTATTATATAATAATATAATCTAAGAGATTTCTAAGGAATTTTCAAAGGAATATCAAGATAGGTACTTTTTTTTTTTTTTTTTTTTTTTTTCTTTGGCTTCTTGACGATTTGCCAATATCAGGTATAGGAGCTTTTTCTTTTATTTTTATTTTTTACTTATTTTAATAAAAACGAGGAAACAAAACATATTAACATTATTTACAAGTTATAATCGGAACAGAATGGATTTAGATAAGGAACGTGTGAGAAAGGATAGGGTCAGAGGAGCAATAAGTATGGGATAGGATTATGAGAATAAACTAATGTATGTGAGATAATTAAGATAATTTATACAATATATTATAATTTTAAGTCATTGTCTTCAATAAATGAAGCTAAAGCTTTATGAATTGCAGTATGGTTGAGGTGAAGTAAATATTGTATGTTAGAAGGAAGAGGGATTTTTAAATTTATAAGTTCTGTGAAAAATGTGGTGTGATCAAATAAAGGACAACTAAAAAGGATGTGGTTTACATCACCAACATCCTCTCCACATTCACATGATGCTGAGTCTAAAATACGTATACGAGCAAGATGAGCCGGGCTGCACAAATGTCCCAGTCTCATTCGTATGAGTACAGATGTGGCTCTTTTGCTAAGCTTCGGTTTAAAAAACCAAGGCTTAGTTGGAATTTGAGGTTGAATTTGGTAATAATATTTTGCTTTAGATCGAGTACTATTCTTCCAAGCTTCACTCCAAGATTGTCGGAGGTGAATTCTTGGTAGAGTAGCAAGGTCTTGGGTGTAGTACATATACGGGAAAAGGTCCCCACACTCAATAGCTTCATTGGCGAGATGGTCTGCTTTTTCATTTCCTTTAATACCAGTATGACTAGGAATCCATGCAAACGAAACAGAGTATCCTTTATCTATACAATTCGCAAGCTTTTCTCTAGCCATAACACATATTGGAGAGTTCGGTATTTTTTTAAACGGAAATTTAGAAAGGGCTTGTAGTGCACTCTTAGAATCTGTAAATATAACAGATTTATTCAGATTAAACAAATTAATATATTCCAACGCTTTATAAATACCATAGCATTCAGCCGTGAAAATTGAAGTTTGTGGAGGAAATTTTATTTTTTCCACTATGTTATACTGTTGATGGAACAGGCCTACCCCAACACAATCATTGTCGGAATGTTTGGAAGCATCACAATAAATATGATGTCAATCCTGCCAACGTTCATCAATAATTAAATTGAATTGTATGTTTGCACATGGTTCACCTTTGGTAATATTTATATTAAGATAAACATCTGGAGACAATGTTAAGGCTTTATAGTTCGTTTGAAAAAGCGGAAGGTTAGGTGTACGGTAGGTAGGAACATTTATTGTTTTAAATTTATTATAGCTAATAATTAGATGAGGTAAAGATTTATGGGTCCAGTAAGGAGAAGAGTTAATTAAATCAGATAAGGAAATAAGTTTTGTAAAGAGTGGATGTTCAGAAAACTGTAAAAAACGGAAAAAGAATCTATCAGCTAAGAACTGTCGACGAAGTGTAAGCGGTGGTTCAACACATTCCACCTGTAAAGCATTAATAGGACTGCTCTTCATTGCACCAGTTATGATCCTTAAAGCTTTGGCTTGGATGGTATCCAGCTTTTTCATTCCAGCTACAATACAAGGCTTTAACAAGAACGTTCCATAATCAAGAACGCTTCTTATCAGAGCATTGTAGACCAGCTTCATGGAAACGGGATGGGCACCCCACCAAACGCCTGTCAGACATCTAAGAATGTTAAGAGATCGTTCACATTTATCAGCAATATATTCACAATGAGGAAGACCGGATAATTTTGAATCTAGAATAACCCCCAAGAATTTCGTTTTATTTTTATTAGGAATGGGTTCATTATTGTATGATACAGTAATTGAGGGTGGAGAACGTTTTATTGTGAATAAAACAGTACTACTTTTGGAAACAGATAACTCTAAGCCATTAATGTCCATCCACGATTTTAAACAAATAAGGGCATCATTTAATGATGAACCGGCGTTATATATGCAGTGATCTAATGTATATATAACAAGATCATCTGCATATTGTAAGATACAAGACGTTCCATTTAAAGCCCTTTCAAGGTCGTGGGTATAAACATTATATAGGATAGGACTAAGTACAGATCCCTGAAGTAGTCCCCTCCAGATAGTCCTACTGGATGAGTTTAATTTAATAGATCGACCAGACATTAAATTTAAAATAAATCTAGTTAGTTTGTAAGGCACATTTAATAACTGTAATTTATTATGTAAAATTGACAAATTAACATTATCATATGCAGACTTTATGTCTAAGAATGTAGCTAAAACACATTTATTATGTGTAAACGCTAATCTTACGTCTGATACCAAAATGCCAACACTATCTATAGTGCTTCTACCTTTTCGGAAGCCGTATTGTGAATCAGCAAGTACATTTCTATTTTCTAGGAACCATTCTAATCTATTTTTTACTAAATGTTCAGCTATTTTTGTAACAGTCTTAGATAATGCTATAGGACGATATGAAGAAACTTCATCCGAATTCTTATTTGGTTTTAGAATTGGTAACACTATCTGCGACTTCCATGACAACGGAACGTCACCTGTCAAGATGACAGAATTTAAAACCTTCAAAAAGTAACCTAAGCAATTATCACCAAGATTAGAAAAAAAGGAATATGGTATACCATCTTCGCCTGGCGCAGAATCCTGGACTTTCGAAAGTACTCCTTTTAGTTCGCTCAAAGTAAAGGGGGAATTTAAGAACGAGTCATTTTCAGTATCAGTTGACAAGGGAAGAGGTTTGATAAGTTTAAGCTCTGGGACGAAAGGGGGAGCTAAAATATTCAAGAATTCATTAGACATGGAAGGTGGAAGTGAGCTAGAAGTGGAATAAGACATACCTAGACGAAAACGTTTGATATTATTCCACATCTCAGTAGGTGAAATTCTTGGTGATATGTTAGAGCAAAACTGTCTCCATGAGTTTAACTTTTTTTCTTTAAAAAGTTGTTTAGTTTGAGCTATTAAATCTAATACTATTTCTAAATTTTCATCAGTCATGTTATTTTTATAATTGATCTCTGCCTCCTTTCTTTTCTTAACAGCATCTGTACATTCAGTATCCCACCAGGGTGGGGAGGAGAGTTTGCCAGTAGAAGTATTTTTGATAGGAAAAGAAATGTCTGCAGCATCTATAAGTAATTTAGTTAATGCTGTAGAGCATTGTTGTGCATCACAATGTTTAGTGTCAGGAAGATTACTAAAATTATTTTCAGTATAAGCCACATAATTTTCCCAACAGTCATTCAATAGTCTATATTTCATTCGAGGTTTTGAAAGGACCTTTTTTGTTTTTTCCCCAGGGAAGATGATGAGAATTGGATAATGATCACTGCCAAATGTTGATGACAGTGTCTTCCAAGAAAGTGATGAAGCTAAATTTGAAGAGACAATAGACAGGTCAACTACACTAAGGTTTTCATTTGGAGCTGTACGGCGTGTAGGCACACCAGTGTTTAACACACATAAGTTGTGTAGATCTATCACCTCTAAGAGTTCTTCTCCAATAGAGCTAGTTATGGAACTACCCCATGACCTGTGATGTGAATTAAAATCTCCTAATAAAAGAAGTGGTTTAGGAAGCTGGTTTAATAAATTATTTATATTCTGTATAATCTGTGAAGTTGATTGAGGAATGTATATAGAAATAAAACATATATTATTGATAAGAGCTGCTACAATAGAAAAATCATTATGTTGTGGAACAGGAATAGATTTAAATACTAAATTGTTTTTTATGATTAAGGCTACTCCACCATAACCATCACATCTGTCTTCACGGAGACAGGAGTAGCCACTTAATTTAAAATTATTACCTGATTTAAGCCAAGTTTCTGAAAAAGCAAATACTGATGGCTCATATTTATTGACTAGATGGATAATTTCAGACTTTTTGCTTATTATACTTCTACAATTCCACTGCAGCACTACATGTGGGTATTGCAGTGGAACATTTGAAGTACAATTATATTGGGTCACCATTTGATATTGTGGGTTCATTGTGGTTTACTATTGTTTTTGTGATCATTTCAATCAAAGGGGCAGCGTTGTTAGGTTTTATTATGTTGGACTGAGAAAGTGTATGTATTAATAACATTATTACATCACTAATAGACTGTTCACTTTGAGGAGTACTATTTTTAATAGCACACCCATTAGATGGAGGAGGCATATTATAGTTTTTAATAAGTTCTTGATGTGCTATTTGATCATACCCTTTAGTGGACTGATGTGGTGATCGTGGTTTACTATATACTGTTTTTTTATAAGATAAGGTTGTAGATGATGGTGGAGGCATTTTACCAATGGCAGGGGTTGTCTTACTGGAAGCTAATACGTCAGCATAAGATTTGGTAATTGGGGGATGTAACTTACAAGCTTCTTGATAAGATATGCAACTTTCTGCCATAGATTTTTTAATTCGTTTTTGCCTGTCTAGTTCTGGACAACACTTGCTAGTTGCAAAATGTGAACCAGAACAGAGGCAACATGAAGCACAGTCTTCCTCCACATTACAGCTGTCAGCAGTGTGGGCTTGACCACACTTAAAACAGCGAGGCTTAGACCTGCACTGAACCTTGGTGTGGCCAAAGCGGCAACAGCTGTAACATTGAATTGTTGGGTATGTGTACAGTTCGACTTGCAGTGCATTATAACACATAAAAATTCGTTTAGGCAGAACCTGTCCATCAAAAGTAACAACTACTGTTTGTGATGGCTTCCATGTAGGGGTACCTGCTATTACAGTTTTATAATTTAATCGTCTAATTTTCAAAATCTTGCCGCAACCAATGGGCACACTTATGCTATTCAGAACTTCCTCCGGAGACCATTCAGCTGGAACACCGCGAACGAGGCCCATGCGAGTTAAATTAAATGTAGGTATAAATGCCTTAAATTTATTTTTTTGTAAGCTGTCGTGTTTTATAAAAGAATTGGCATCGTCAAAGTGGACGAACGAAAGAGATACTCTGTTCCGCCCGATTCTTTTTACACTGCCATTTACAATATTCTTAAAGCATTGGTGCTTCAAGAATTTCCCGAAAGCTATTGGGTGTAAGGTCTCACCGCTATCCTGACTGACCTGTTGTTTCTGTACATGGACAATAAAAGGAGCCACATCTGTATGTTCGTAAAATGTACGGCTAATTGGAGTGGGAGTAGGACGATCATGTTGATTATTGTTTATATTATTACTTCCTACATCTTTTTCAATAATACATTTTTCTGGGACGTTATTAATAATAGTGGATTCGCAAGAGCAATCTGTATCTTTAATCTCATTTGTTAATGTCGAGTGACGCTTACTGCGTCTCCGCTTGTTACAGTACCGGCACATCCTGCTCGGTCGACAGCGTTTAATAGGCCGTCCAGATAAAGAAATATTAGAACCATCAGTCTCCATACCAGATTCATTGGATAAAATATTTATATAAGAAGATGCAATGGGAACTGAGCCCCCTGGGTCAGGGGGCTCCTCCATTTTAAGAAAAAATGTATAAACTACTTACCAAAATTACAGGACACTAATAAATATTATAAATACAAACTAAAAGAATATTATTTACAAAAATATACACTCTCCTGACCACTATTTACAATAAAATATAAGAAAAAATTTCACAACGAAAAAAAAAAACACCCGCCAAGTTCAATGTTTCCCGCGCTTTCAGATAGGTACTTATAAGGCTGGTAAGTTTTTCTTTCCAGTATAAGAGAACAAATAAATTTGAAAGGACATTGACAGGGTTTGGACCAAGTGCTGCCCAGGAATGAAAGTAGCTCCAGTGGTATCGTGGCATTAATTTACATCCAAAACAAATATTTAAAAAAAAATCGTCCCAGGAAAAAAAAGTTTTGTTGTTAATAATTATTTTTCATTAAATTATGAGTATGGGATGTTTTTCCCTCCAAAATACATAAATCTACATCTAATATATTTTATAACATTGTCCTGTAGCACCAAAAGCGGTACAGGAATGGAAAAATCGGGACGAAAATATGCCTAACCCTTTTATTCAAAATCACAGATTTAATTGGGATCAATCTCATTAATTAATTGGGGTTGGTTTTTTTTTTTCAGTAGGGTTGAAATGCGGGATATCCCGCCAAATCGGGACATATGGCAATATTACGTAGCATGCAAAACACAAAAAGCTGTTCTATTGTGTCTCGTTTGCACCATGCCATTATGTATATTGGTGCGTTGTTTATTTAAACTTGTATTGGGCACCAATTCCAGTATTCTAATATGGTAGTTGAGAGTAGTCAGTACAAATAGTGAGGTGGCGTTATGTTGCATTCCTATTCAAGTTAATTTTTGTGGAGCAACATTTCAGCCTAATGCTTGTTCTTGTAATGCTTTGATTTCTTGATTATATTTATGTCAAAAATAATGTATATTTTTTAATGTTCGTTAATGTACACTTGCTGATAAATTACATTATTATTGTAACATAAAAAGTACAATTAATACACTCACAATTACATTGAAAATAATTCTTAAGATTGTTTTTTTCATATAAAAAATGCATAACAAAACCCTGTTTTTCTCTTGACTCCTGGGATAGATTTTGATAACTATTGGCCTAAGGAACAAATTGTACTATGTGTTCATTCTGGGTAGCACTTGGTCCAACTTCCATATAAAGATTGGCAATGTCCTTTCGAATTCTAATCCGATTTATATTTGACATTCCAATTTTAAAAGGTAATTACATTGCACCAAGCCAGTTTAAATCAAAAGCACTAAGGAGTATTGATATCAACTTCGACGCAAATCACCCCCAAAATAAATTTCTACCCCTTTTTAACCCTGTTAGGCGATGAGTTTTAATAAAATACGAAACACGAGTTCCATCAATTCTGAAAAAGAATGTTTATGCAAAATATGAAGTAGATTGGACCAAGGAATCCCGTTGTCCCATACAAACTTTGCCCCTATTTTTCACCTCCTTAGAGGTAGAATTTCGAAAAATCCTTTCTTATCGGATAATTACGTCATATAAAGAACACACCCTCCAAGTTTCAGGTCTCTACGATCAGCGGTTTAGGCTGTGCGTTTTCCCAATATTTCCCTTCACTGCTCTGCTCCTATTGATCGTAGCGTGATGAAAAGTATACTATAACCTGCCCAGGAGTATGAAGAATAATTGTGCCAAATTTCGTTAAAATCCGTCGAGTAGTTTTGGTTTCTATAACGAATATACAGACCGACAGACAGACAGACAGACAGACAGACAGACAGACAAAAAGTTTACTGATTGCATTTTTGGCATCAGTATCGATCCCTAATCACCCCCTGATAGTTATTTTTTAAATATATTTCATGTACAGAATTGGCCTCTCTACAGATTTATTATAAGTATAGATGACACACTTTTCTAGAAATGTATAGTAAATTTTTAGGCCAAACATATTTTCTTAACAAATAAGATGGTTTTCGCAAAGTTGTTCAATGTTTATGAATATTTAAATAAAAAAATATTGTTTCCAAAAGTGGGAGGAAAAATGTGGGAGACAAGTATATTTTTATTATAAGAAAAGATTACATTGTTGTTTGCCCTCTAGATAACAAAGAAAAAAGTACTCCTTTGAGTTGGAAATGTCTGAAACTGTCGCTCCATTTCAGCTCAGCTACTGTTGGTTTATTTGTTTTAGCCGTATATTATAATGTGCTGTTTTTTCAACAAGAATAAAATGAAGATGTTAATATGTAGTCTTTTGCTATATATGTAACTTTGTGACGATGGATAAGTAATAAAAAAAGGTTTCATAACATGATTTTGGTTTGTTATTGTTTTCTAAACTCATATAAATGTCTGCATGGTACCTTTAACAAAATAGTTTTTTGTACCTATGTCATTCTAAACATCGGGTAATACCAAACAGATGTTTGGATGGGGCTTTCACTAAGTAGTCGGTAGCTACTTTTAACTTCAAAAACATTTTAGATAAATAAAAATAAAAACCTTTAAAATTAATACATATGCACTATCTAATCTCTCTCTCTAGTCCGAGAGAGATCAGACACAGGAATAACGGCTTTGCGAGCTCTCCGAGGCACGATTTGATTATTACTTTAAAAAAGGTACCTTAGGTTCGACCCTGGAGACTTCTGATTTAGCAGTCGACGGTCATACCATGGTCATACCACTAGGCGGTGTATCACGGTTAAAATCTAATATATTAATCAATAAAAATTACACGCGAATGAAGTCGCCGGTGATAGCTACTCTAAAATATGACTTACCTATCATTTAGCATCCATGGTATTTTTTCCGGCTTACAAATTGTAATAGTTTGCTCTTTAAAAAAAACCTTATCTAAACAGCACTCAAAGACTGCAATAATTTATGTTTTTTAAATGAGAATTCCTTTAAAATTTTTCCTCTTTACTTTAACAAAGCCGGAAAATATATTACTGTTTCAAAAGTTGTCTTTGAATTTTTTTAATAACGTTGCGATGAGTAAAGTTTTTGAAAGGCATTTTTTTTGTTGTACTCATTTCTGCGCAATATTGTAAAATCTAAAATACAAAGTGCTTTGATTCCTTTGTGGCTTAAATCGTTTGCCAAAGCGCATTCAATTTTAGAAAATTGCAACTTATAAGCTCATCTTACCGATATAACTTTAAAAAAAGTTAATATTCATATAGCCTTTAAATCTTTTGTTCCTCAATGTCAGTTTAGCTTTTTAATTTAATTAGTCTTGTTGTATAATCAGTACTACGCCTAAATTGTCATGTGCATAAGAAAATAATGAAATCGGTACCTGTTTTGTTATGGAAAATTTATTAATGTATGCAATGTATTCATTACTTTTATATGACTGCCTCTTGATTGGTCTAGTGGTAGCAATACGTTACAATTACGTAATAAATAAATATTTTTTTATTCATTTAGTGCCAACATTGCAGTTCTTACCAAAATTAAATACTCTATACTAAGATACAGTACGAAGTTAGATAAGATAAGATATCATTTATTGTTTGTCACAAGTATAGTTAACATTAAGTTTAGTCGCCAATTTGTCGATAGAACAGAAATGCTAAAGACACCGATTTTAAAAGATACCATTGGAAAAACAACGTGACTTGACTCCACGAATATATCTGGAACGAGATTTCAATGAGATTCATGAGAACGCGTAAGAGCGTAAATTGAAAACCGTTTACGTTATGAGGGAAATGACAGTCATAAAGGAAACAAGATTGCCTTCCTACACATACTTACGATAGAAGAGCTATTGGAGTTTGTTATGCAAAGATAGATTTTTATACCTAACGCAATGACATTTAACCTATGAATAATGTTCTCTTGACCGAATTTCGGTCACAGCGGTCAATCTAAACGAAGATTGGCCATCGACGCGGGAAATATTGTAGTACTTAAGTGTGTGCGCAAATACAGGTGCACTCTATTCTCTCACGCTCATATTCCGATTGGACGGTAATCCGACACGACCGGGAGAGATCAGGCGCAGGACCAACGGTTTTTTAACTAACTTCAAAAAAGGAGGATGTTCTCAATTCGATTGTTGAATGGAATGAACCTATGAATGGTCTCTTGTATCCTCGTGACACTTAATGTCAATGGATTTTGTTTGATTGCTCGATTTAATATGAATTAACGCTCGTGGAGTTTGATGAATATTAATATAATATACAGTTGAGTGAGACAAAAAAAAACACAAATATTTGTGTGTTAGATATTTGTTTCGGTCTGGGTGTTTGTGCATTGAAAAATTATATATCTGCAAATCGTGGGAAAATCCAAATGTGACTTTTAAATTTTTTAAAGTTTTTTTTTAAATAAATTATAAAGCACTTTTGTCATTACCATCATTGAGGTTAGTAAGCCACTGTAGCTTGTGTTAATGGTTATTACTTCAGACGATTTGATCCATTTACTGTCATTACTTCTTTGTAATTTCATTAGCATTCCAACTGGTACACCAGTACTAACTAATGTATTTACGAAGACCCCACTAAACATAGATGTATTACAATCTGGCGATAATTTATGGTACATTAAGTATTATCATAGAACCGTTTAATATCATTATTTTTGGGGAGGCAATATTTAATAGTCGAAATAATAAGATATAGATGGATAGAACTCAAAATGTATTTTTTTTTAGCTTGTTACGATTGTGGTGGGGGGTTAATCTAGATTTGGGGGGCCTTAGGATCGGAGACACGGGGCGAACCGCTCCCTCCGACCCCCTTAGTCCGCTAGAAGAGATCTCGACCTTAATTTAAATTGCGGTCTGCAATTAAAACCGTTCGGGTTTCTTTCTGCAAATAAATTTTATAATTTCAATCTTAATGGAGACAGTTTATTCGTAGCGGTCGTAGACGTAGCGTAGTAAAGTGCTACGCAATTCGTTCTACGACAGCCATAAACAAATATGAGATCCATTTGAGCATAAGTGAACTTTGATTGTAGGTTCAAGCTTAATAGAATATATATTTTTTATTCATTTGTTAAAATATAATAAATATGTATATGTTACCAATTAAAAAATATTTTACTGTAATATTTATTTTTTATTAGTACCTAGATAAAATTAATTAATTTTAAGAAAATAATGATAACGAGAAAAAGTCGTCGTTAAAACTTGCAGAGATGAATTTAGGTATTTGTGAATGTGAACTACTTCATTAAAAGTAATTCGAACTTCGGAGTCGATCCCATTAGTAGGGGATCAACTTCGAAATCCGAAATAGTATTGAAACGTGTGGAGTGCCAGATAACTCTATAATAAGACAATAATTACCTTTACCGTGTAAGTCAATTATGAAAATTTACACTTACACACTTACTTACTTACATATACACTTTTAATTGAATAATATACAAATGGCCATAGGGCTCTTATTTACTAGGTATGTAGCTGTCAATATGATTTTCCTAGCTTTTTCTACCCCGGCCCATAAACATAGAGAAGCATAAATATTTAATAAGAAATTTGAAAAAACAACTGATACGGATGGGATTCGAACCCACGATCTTCGGCTTACCGTGCCGAAGATCGTGTTTTCAAATTTCCTATTAAGTATTTATATTTAATAAGCTAACATGTGCTAAAACATGTAAAAATTTCACAAAAAATACAAAGAGAAGCATCAACCAACAAACACACTGTCACTGTTATCACATTAATGTGTAAAATAACAAAAAATATAAATGATAAACTACAAGGCTACAGTAACAACCAGCTAATAAATAAGTAGTAATAAATAAATCTGAATTATAAGTTTAGTAACTATTTTTTTTTCAAATCTATCTATTTATTATTTTTAAGATATTTGCAATAAATTAAATAAATTATTTTCTAACAATCAGTTTAATATTCATCTTTAGGAATATTGTTCAATGCGTATCAGATAAATAAATTATGAAACATGAGACAACAGAGACGGAAAATTAATCGAACTTGTATTCGTATAATTTAATCACTTTGTTTTCAAGCTGTTTTCAGTTGGAATCTGATATTATTTACGGTGAATGTAAGAAATATCTTAGTCAAAGTTACCATTCATCATAATTAAATTATTGTTTATGTTCGCTTTCTGTTTAAAAGGTTATTCTACAATTACAAATATTAACGAAATATTTTCCCTAGCACCAACGTTTCCATAAAAGATAGGCAATATTTCAAATTGAATTCTAAAGACTCGTTCGGAATGCAATCCCGTCAAACTATAGCCGCATGAAATGACTGTGGAGAGATTAGTTCGTATAGGTACAGTACCATTGAATTTAGTGGCTGAACAGACTTCGGTTGCAAGGCAATCGGCCATTGAAACTAGGTCTATACGCACACGGAGTTATTGCTGTTAGCCATGCCGACATATATAAGCATAAGTATATGTAGGTATATATATGCATAAGTTGTGATTAATTAACAGGTACAACTACAGTAAGTAGCTAGGGTAGGTAGTGTAGGCGTGGGAAAATAATTTGAGAAATTTACATTTGTTTTGATCATTGATGAAAGTCATATGTTAATTTACGGTATAATTTATAGTAATACTAATACCTAATAGTAGGTAGGTAACAATACTATTGATATTCAATAAGGTTAACTTCTAGTTAGGATAAACTATTAAGGGGTAAACAGAGATAACTAAATCTTCTTCGCTTATTGAAATTCACGCCACTATCTCCAACATTTGTAAAGTCGGAAACGGCCGCTACTAGGGTAACTCGAAGCTACTCAAATGAGGGTCCAAAATTGTATTGTATTTAAGGTTATTTTGCCAAACAATATACCTACAGGAAAGAAGAGGTCGTCTTTTACGCTCATAAAAGACGACCCGTTCTATATTCTATAGTACCCATAGACACAAAAGGTACCTACTCTATGATAAGTACACGTCCATACATTTGTCCTGATTCCATTTCAAAGAGGTTAATTAAGTTAATCCAACCACTATGGGATGAGAGTCGTGTTTTACAACTTATAGATTTTACCCGCAATTTCGCTAGCTTGGAAAATGGTATTGTGATACAGCCACCCAATCATGAAATTTATTTTATAAAGGACCGCATAGAATAGGGCTATCAAAACGTATTGTATAGGTATTTGGTTTATATTAAAATGGAAATGACTTTAAATGTTAGTTAGAAATCCCTTTGAGTATTTTTATATAGGTAGCGATTATAAATAGGCGCTTTGCCAAATGGTTATGGCAATAAATATAACGAGACAAGGTGTTATAACATCTGATTTATTTAATGAGGCACAATTTAATATGGCATTAAAATATTTTTTTTTGTACAATACACTAGTCAATTGTCATGAACTCATAACTTGCCATTTTGTTTTATTAGTCCCATCCAAGCGATATCCTAACCAAAAAAAGCAGGTCGAGTCAACACAGATCGGTAGTCGACGTCCGAGTGCACTCGGATTATTGGCTGTCTCGATGCGAGTGGCGTTGTATTAGTAACTTAAATCCCACAACTGGACAAATATTTTTATCAAAAATCCAGGTGAGATAGATAGGTCATACTCCACCACGCTGACCCAGAACGTTTAATTAGTGGTGCGGGTTTGGTTCGAGCATACTTTGATTATAATCACAAAGCTTTTGAAAATGTAGTAGTAAAATATTCTAATCCTAGTGATATAACCTTATAAACTTACTATAGATAAACGAAATCATTTAAAAATTACCATCTAATTTGTATCCTTAATATTATGATAGTTACACTATACTAAACTAGTGAAAAAAAGATTTCGAGTGATTTAGAGATAAATTAACATGGGTTTCAAGGCTTAGTCGAAGGGCTTTTATTTTTATTTCATATTCGTGGTGTATAAAAATCAATTAAACTCGTAAGCGAGTGAACTAGCCGCTGTCATTCTGTCCATCGAAGCCTTGAAATACATTTAACAATAGTTATGATCTCGCTATGAAGCCATCGCTAAAAAATATAAGTAAGATAGTTATGAAATGGTTCCGTTTATCTATCTCCGGGATAGGTTTTATAATGGTTATAATTACCTTACTGTGACATAATATACATTATTTTATTCGTTTTTTTTTTCAAGAACTTAACTTCTCTAGCAAAAATATTGTTTTACATGTAGGTACTAAAAGCGTGAAATGGTTGATACAACTCTAATTCAAATCACGTAAATATCTTTCCTAGTTCATTAATATCTTCATAAGTGAGGACGCATGTTACTCATAAAACAATGTTCATTTGTGGGTAATTTATTATTCTTTCATTTTGGACATGGAAAAATGAACGGAATTTAACAAATTACTCTACAGAGACAAGCGAGGGAGTGTAAATTAGTCTACGTAAACGCATATAAGTACTTAATGTATTTTTGTGTGAAAGTATCATGGTGTTTTTACATCTATGGTCGATTTGTAATGGTGGAATATTATTATTTAATAATAAATTGATGGCTAAATACATTACCAGTTTCTTAAGGAAAAAATATCTTCCAGTTTATTCAATGGTTGTCTGCCAAAATGTTCACAAATAAATCGGTCAATAACTAGGCACATCGCTCTAAGAGAACAAGTTTTCATACATAAAAATTGCCTAAATAAAAATGCATTTGAAGCAATTTTTATGTATTTACCTATATAAAACTTTTACTTGTATAAACGGTTAAAATGAAATGCGATGGTCAACCATCTAAAGGTAAATTGTGTAAATTGTACTTCATCTAAGTGATCTTAAGAACCTCATATCACTATCATAACAGTATGGGTGACTGACCCAATTATTATCAAACCCTATCAAAGGGAGAACGTTCTTGCTTAGTAGTAGCTTGGTCTTAATAAAACAAGGTGTCATAATATGAAATCAGTGCAATTTGAATTCACTATTCGTCTAGAAGTTCTTCATCCATGCCTAACGCGCTCTAGCATTTTAATCACGTTGCTATGCATTCAAGCTTCGCTATGCGACTTGAAACCATTGTGACCGAAGAACTTTAGTTTCCAAATTGGATTCTATTATTCACAAAATTACTCAGAACGTCGGCTAGGCCTAAATTATTTTTGGATGATGAATATTAAGGCGATTCTCACACTGCCCCGCATGATGCAGCGTAGCGCGTGGATGCGTGTTCTTCCGTTGCTTGTAAGTATCTCCGTTTGTATGGAAAACACGCACAGTCTAACACACAGAAAATGCATCCACGCGCGTTCATGCGGATCACGCGCATACACGTGGAGAAACATGCACCCCCGCACGTAGGTGCGGGGCGAGACGCAAGGTATGGCACACCGAATCCCGCAGTGCCGCGCGTGATTTTGAATCGTGATGCTCAGTACTGCACGACCACCACAGAGAACGGCGAATAAATGAGAGCCGCAGTGCGTGAATCTACAAAACGCACCTACGCGCGTGAGTGTGCAAAAAACCCGCACGATGATGCAGATCTGCACTACCGCAGGAACGCGCGTAGGTGCGTCGACACGCAATATGCAGCATGATGCGGGGCAGTGTGAAAACCGCCTAAGATAAGTCTAATATAAGTTAAGATAAGTTATATTGTGCCAGTGTATGCAATCAACCATGTATCTTTTAAATCCTAATAGATAAAAGTTCAGTTGTGAGAAATACTTTGTTTTATAATAATAACAACTTACCTAATCTTGATGTTCTTGTTCATGTTTAGCAATTAAATTATTTATTCTCGGTACAAGAGACTTTGAAAGAGATTCCAAATTAACTTATTTTCATCTCGTTTTCTTGGTACTATATGTATTAGACTGTAGAGCCTAGTATTGTGCTTCATCTAGGTAAAGTGATCAGCGCCACTCCAATGGTATTGTCAGCTTTTGTAACAGAAAAAAAAACATTAAAAATTATAAGTTTTAATTCCTATAAATAAATTAGTTTTAATTTTCTATATAAAATCTGCTAAAGCTGCTTGATAGGTTTAGTATCTATCAAGCAGCATAACATTACAACAATAAAAAACTATAATTGTTAAGCTCCTGATGGTTCGCGACGATGTTCAGCTTACAAGCTACCTCACATTCGTGAATTAGTGATTCATATTAATTCATTCGAGTTTTAAATAATAAATTGTAAATATCGTAGCAAGGTGAAGTGAATAGTTATGTTTACACAGTTTATATTTTTTAATGGCACGTATTTTATTTCAAAGAAGAAATCACTTAAAATGCTTTTATAAATTATCGATATTGAGTGTTTAATTTCGTTATGTATAAAGGTTATATTATCAAAGGAAAGTGAACGACCTTTTTTTATAAAGTTCTCATAATATTGTGACTTAGTCTCGATGTCATGGTAAACCCAAAATTTAAATTGTGTGATATTAAAATTTTGAGATTACGAGGCATTGAGTTCTATTTGTCAATGTAACGTTACGTTTTCATACGCTTAGTTTAAATTCAAATTCAATTTTTTATTGCATTCCACAATGTGATTCTTAGGTGGTATGGTAACATAAACCTTAAACTACGAGATAATCGACTCGATTTGTTTTAACATTGATACTTTAATAAGAAGATGAAGATGATGATGATGAAGGCTGCCTTTAAAAAGAATAAAAAGTATTATATTTAAAAACAGCTTTTAGAGATGTATCTAAAACCAAGTTCATTATGCATTCTTATACCAAGTAGGTGTACATTTAGCGATGTTGATTTTGTTGTGTACCTATAAGTTGTGTGTACAATTTATTATAACCGTCAATTGAAGTTAATGGACTTTACGCTATATTACTTACATTACTAAGATACTATCATAATTTCCGTAACCGAAGGCAAGCTGTTGGGAACTATAAAGGAAATATATTCGCGAATATTACCCAAATAAGTCGTGAAAATTTATACGCTTTAATATCTATTCTGGCTATTAGAATATCACTGCGACAGGATCCTAGGCTGAACCTACATTCAACAGCAATTTTCGATGCTAATGACTGGCAGAGCAATACCAGGTAAACATGGTGTAGCTACTCTATACTGTACTTGAAAACTCAACGATTAATCGTATGAATTTGATGATGTTTTGTGTAGCTGATGCCGTGGTATCTTTGTATAGTAATTGATATTATTTTCATGCCCATGGTTAATGGAAACTGAAATGATCAAATGAGCCTTTGAGGCGCTGTTGTATATTAGATGTTCTTAGTAAATCTTGGCAGCGTAATTGAAACTGAAAACCGTCAAAATAATTATACCAAAATAATGAGTTAGTATGGATTGCTCTAAGATGATAGAAGTAGAAGGAGGATAGGGAGGTCTTTGATTTGTAATGAAACGATACGGTTTGACAATAATAAAAAAATATTCTTAGATTAAATAGAGTGTTAGTTATTGTTTTATACTCGATCTTACTTGACACAGATTTTAGGGATAATGTTGTTCAACAAGTTCTGCAGCCTTCTAAAAACTCTTTTGTTTGTTACCAAACATTTTACGACTAAGTGCCTACGCAACCAACAAGCTTCCAAAACTTTTTTCATTACAACGGAAAATGCGGAAAATTTACCTGAACCACGATGTTTGAAGCGTTAATGGGCATTTCAATAATTTTGTAAATATTTACTTCTTTTTTATTATAAATACCTCAGTCCTCAATATTGCAAAAAAAAAGTTTTCAACCTTCGAGGTACATTTTCCATAAGTACCTATAATAACAACATAAAACTGGTAGCTTAGATCCTGCTGTCGATACCAGACAAAGACATATTATTTATTTTAAAAAATATATAAAATAGACATACTGTTAAAAATGTATTTTTTACGTGCTTTAAAGTAATAAATGGAATATAATTCTTCTAACTGAATTTGGTCACGCATGAGATATTATAAAGTAGCCAGAATTTATTAAATTATAATATTATACATATATTTTTTTAATATAAAGTTTAAAATATTTTTTATAAACGTAAAATGTATTGTGTTTATTAGTAGATATATTAACCAAATATATTGGGATGGTATTTTTTTAAAACAATTGCCTATATTTATATATATATATAGTTTAAATATAAGTATATAGTTTAGCTCATGACTATAACATGAAGTGACAATTTTTATGTTTTATTAAGAATAATGAATACAAAAGGTCTGAGGTACACATATTCATACTTAGCGAGTCTTTAGATATTTTAAAAACTCACATTTATATGACGCGTTGAATAAAACAAGGTTGGATAACGTAAAATGGTTGCTCTGTATTTTTTCTGTGCCGTCGACAACGCTTTTCTTTTCAAGATTTTTCATGAGTTGAAAATGCCATGTCATAGCAATCTTTATTATTACATGCTCGAGAGACAAGAGAATGTCTAGTGAGCTTAAATCAGTATGTTTCATAAAAAGTTTCTAATAAAAACTAAGAAGATTTTAAAGGTATGAAAAATAAATTTAAACTCAAAGCGATACGTATTATATCATACTTCCTCCCTCCCTCCTGCACACTGCGACCCACTAGCGCTGATTGAACTTTACTAATTTTCAAAATCAATTTTTATTGTGCTTTGACATCATATTGAATACTTATTATAGAATACTTAATATTTTTGAACACTCCGACATGTATTTGTATTGCTTACTATGTAAGTATGTTTGTAATTATGTGAGCACCATGTAGTCCTTCCAACTTAGTTTTTATTAACGTGATGATTGCTGTACGGCTTGGGTATGTCATGATCACAGAAATGTTCTGATAGCGGTGGCGTTGTGTGTCGGGTCGTTTGATTCCCTACAATATGGTTGAGTTAGGCGATGGCTGATGCATGCGTCATACTCGTGAACGGGTGCCGTCTGTTGGGACTGGTCAGCTCATAGCTGTTACGGTAATGTTATCAAAAGCATAAATATATTTAAGATGTACTTGTGTTTAGTCGACTGACATTGTTCTCACATAAGACCTCAGAACAATGTAACCTAAAATATTGTAAGCCATTTATTTAAAAGAACAACCATGGAGTTTCTTGCCAGGTTCTTCTCCATGAAGGGTAGGCTGCCCTAGGAACTGGCAACTAGAGTCACTCTTATAACAAACAATATTAGAATTATGACTATTCATAAGTGCCTAATGGTCTACATGAATAAAAATATTTTGATTTTGATTTTGAATACCATGAAATATTATTAAACGGGTGTAATGCGGAAAAAACACGTCTAACCGTTTTTTCGCAGCTGCACGAAAAAGATCATCATTATCAACACATCAACAAACACAATTAAATATTAGCATGATAGCATTCCGCACATTAAAATAAAACAGTTTGAGTTTCATAATAGAGTACGACTACCAACAATTTACACAAAAAATACTTTCAAGCTTCTTATATCTTGCAGTGGATTCGGTTTTAGCTCTATTATTCTTTGGTTTTTTTTTATCAATTCGACTTGTTTATTGTTACTTTTGAATTACAAACAATAGAGTTTGGTGTAATCCCTATTTTTGCCGAGAAAAAGTTTCAAATCCCTTTGCCAGCAATCCGCATGAATCTTTTATTCATTCATTCACAAATTGTATTCATAATTTTTGCAGTTTATATTTATTTAGCCTGTATCTATAGCGTCCCACTGTATGGCAAATGCCTCTCTTCCCTCCGACCACTTGTCTTAGTTTTGTGCATTTTGAGACCAATTACAGGCAATTGATGCAAATTAATTGATCACACCCAAATCAAAAATGATTTCTATGATAACCTCTACGCAGAAGGCCAGTTTAGCTACCCTATAAACTAATTGTACCTTCAAACACAGGGCTGTGTCGTGATTTTGAAAGCTGCCCCGTCTTTGATATGCAAATGTATCTAACTGTCGCTCCCAGACACTTCAATCAATTCTAATTACAGTATAAAACTCTTGCAAATCCATGCAAAAATCGATACGATTTAATGGTAGTTAAAAGTTCTTGTTACACCGAACTTTACGATTCAATAACTTCTGTCAGTATAACTTACAAGCATAATTTATCGCGAGGTCGGAATCTTTATTAAGTTTTTCTATAATTATATGTATTATGTTATTTGTAGGTATAGATTAGAATACTTAACTTTAAATTCTTCTGTACAAAGATCTAATGTCAGACCATTGGCCTTGTAGCAAAACAAAAAGTCATGGATTGCTTTATGGCAAGTTTAAGCAAGTGTGCGGTGGAGATATCGATAATGATCGTCTATTTTTTTCTAGCGGAAAAGTGTCTTTGACATGATGATGACAGATTGATAGTTAAAAGTAATTTGACGTATTTAGATGCCGCAGTAAAATTACGCTGGAAGCAAGGTATAATGTAAAAAAAATACTCTAGTCCTAGTACATTCACTAAATGATGAATCGATGAATGACTGAACGACTGATAAGCAATAGACAAAAGACTGGACCGCGCGCCGTACTGGTAAAATCAAAGAACAAGTTGGGCCAAAAAGATGTCAAACGTAGCAATTCGTAAACGGTAGGGGAGGAAAGAACATTGTTGAAACGTTGGAGGTCGAAAAGGGGAAAATGATGGGGCATTTATTGAGATATGACGAGCTGTTGACAAGTATATTGGAGGGGAAAATTGAATGATATGTAGGA
The DNA here is from genome assembly GCA_936450705.2 of Protodeltote pygarga. Lineage (NCBI taxonomy): Eukaryota > Metazoa > Arthropoda > Insecta > Lepidoptera > Noctuidae > Protodeltote > Protodeltote pygarga. The sequence goes on along the minus strand of OW388257.2, from coordinate 8,314,124 downwards.
ATAGAAAGATCTAGAATTTACTAAATATATGAGACAATTTAAAGTTTTAAGAGTAAATGTCTCAACGTAGCTATAGGGAAGTAAAAAACCTGATGATAGGTAGGGAGATATGGAAATTGCTTCACCAACAAAACTAAATTAAAAAAAGAAATGAAACAAGTCGGATTAATGCCCAAAGAAAATTATTACCAGCACTGCAGCATTTCTATTGTTTCTATTGTAATGAGGTTTTTACGATCTGAATTATCTTCAAGATTTGAACGTACGTGCTCGTTCTTCCGCTCGTTATGCAAATAGTTTGCGGATTTGGTTGTTACTAATGCACTTTAGTCTGGTTTGATTTAGGAAAAGAGAAATGTTAATTTTATAATGTATTTTGTTTTAATTACGCATGCGGAGCGAACTACTAAAGCTTAAGACGCTTATAGCTCCAAACTGCTATGTCGCTACATAATAAAGTATCAACATAAATTTCACATAAAAATTACTTCAAATTATTTTTTTACGTGGCGATTTTTATGTATGAAACTTGTTCCGATCAATCTGATATTTTTGTTGAAACTTTGTAATGCCCCCTTTACTTAATGAATCTCCTTAACTTGGTTTTTACAATTTTTATAACTAGGTATATTTCATTGATTTTATATCTTCAATGTGTGAACCAGATAGCGGTTTAGAGCGGGTGTATAGGTGACTTACTTAAGCTTTGCACTCCTAATAAAAAAAAACTTTTAAATTTAGAGGAATGGAAAAAAGAGATAGATACGAGCGGGGCTTGAACCCTCGACACTCGTAAAACTTACTTACTTAGCTTATCCTAGCCCGTTAACCCATCCGTTAACCAATTGTTTACAAAAAAACAATACTTACACGGCTAACACCGATCAACCAGGAAAATGACTGAAATTGGGTCAGTTAACATTTGAAATTACGCGACGACTTCGACCAAACTGAAATGTGCCGTGTGGTTTCCGGCCTAAAAATAGAACCACCCTTACTCATCCCGCGGGTGTCATAAGAATTGACATAGAGAAAAATCTGGAGGATGGGCAGCAGCATGCTATACTGTGTAATAGCAACCATCTGCTACTGCGATCGTCAACCCGCTTGCCCAGCGCAGCGTGGCAATCACCTTCTAAAGAGCGCACAAAATATGTGACGCGTATGAGAAGAAGCTTATGTCCAACAGTGGACTGATACAGACTGTGTATGTATGTATATGTAAACTAAAAAATAATGATAAGCATATATGCATCTTAACAAACAGCGTAGTTAGAGCGAAATATTATTCGCTTTTAACTTTTTGTTTGCTGAACAAAAAGCGCGGACAGGTACTAGGAAAATGAATGGTGTGCGCACAAACTCCGCAATGCACCAGTTGTAGGCATGTAATGGCACTCCCTATTGTCACGAGAAACCAGTGGAATCTATTTTCAACGATTTATGAAACTATCTATTTACAAGCCAGGTCTGATCCAACCGAACTTTGTAGTGTATCGTCTTTATGAACGATACGGAATAGCATATTGTTGCTAATTATATTGTTATTATAGCATAGGTTCATGTTGATGCATAATATTTTTTAAATTTTACATTACATAACATAGATTCACGTCTATATTCCCCAGAGGCCGTAGGCAGAGGTGTATGCAGTATACCCACATTTTGCCGGTTATAAGTCCCATTATGGGGGCGAATCTATTGCCATTAATTTTTCAATTTATTTTAATACAAATAAGAATTACAAATAAATTTGGACTGCGATACAAACTTTTCTACTCAATGACACCTATACATTTTTCTACTATTTTGATTTAAGGTAATGTTTAAACCTTTAGCGCATAAATTAAATAGATTGTATTGTCGACAAAACGGTCCCTAAGCTTTTTACAATAAGAGTTTCGATCCTGATCCCATTCAGTTGCAAAAGTGCGCCGAGGGTAGCGTTAATGGTTACGATGAATATCATATTTTTAAAGCCAACTGAACCTTTAACCAAAACATCATTAGGGAGTCAAGGACGGGCCACTGCCTACATTTCTTTAGGCACAAATGTTTCTCAAAAAGTTTAATCTTCTTACAAGTTAAAATAATACTTCTTCAAGATGTACTTAACTGAATCTGACAATAAAGGCAGAGTAAATAATTTTTGAAACAAAAATATAATAGTAGGATGAAACCCATTGGAAAAGGGGACCCATTAAATATTATAAAAATAATTTACGAGCAATCTGAGTTCGGGAAATGGGGGGAGGGGGGGGGGTTAAAGGGTAAAAAACGGATTATCTCTATTTCCAGCAAGACTACAAGTCCTATGGAAATCCATTCCAATGGGTTTCATCCTACTATTTTTTTTTTCACTTTTTATTATTTTTAAAAGCTACCTTGGTCTAATTTCCCCAAAGAAAATTAAAAATTAATATGACATCATGATTGTAATAAAATAATACAATTTAGTCGTTTAACGCTGAATTTATAAGCTTCCGAAATATGTGGAGGGGTAATTGCTTTCTGATCCTCGGTCCGGAGGTCACTCCGGTCTTGTCAGATTGCCAACTCATCGGACTATGAGAGTGACGGAAAAGGGGGTGCACGCGTATTTGCGCACCTACTTGTGTACCTATCCCCTACAAAATTGGCTAATCTCCGCTGAGATTTGAAGATTGATAAATCAAAGATTAACAAAATAATATTTAACGTTATCTTAAAATTACTGATATGATAACCAAAACCAGCTGTTTAATGAACAACTTGGTTTAAGAATCGCCTTTAAGGCTCTGATATGGTTGTGGGGTGGGTACAGCTTTAAAAATATCTTTAAATTGTGCCAATTTTTTTCACATTGTTATTCTTTACCGTTTTTGAGCTAATTATAATAATTTATAAGTAATATTTACGCAAATAAATTCGAAATATCAGTGGTGAATCCCTGGGTTCATACTTCAACCAACGATCATAATAATCAATATGCTATCACTGTAATAAAAAACAGCAACTATAATTGTATTTATATAAAAAAAGAAGATATTTTGAAACCCTAAACATGTTTTACATCAAGTATAGGTACATAATCGTTAATTTTACAAAACAAAGAAGTATTTTTCACGATGAGTATTCAAAACACGATAACATAAAATCACTCCCTGCAGAGAGCCTATATTAAATTACCTTTATCCGAAGTGTACATTTTCGTAATAAAAGGTTTTATTAGGCAATTTCACCCTATTTGAATGAATATTATGTTGTTACACACATACAAATAATAAAATGGCAATTCCGACATTACACAGCTTAACAAGATAACAAGACCATCAATAAAAGGCCTGTTAGGTACTATTTTTTGTTTAAAAAATAATTTATACAAAAATTAATTTACACGTCATCTACATTCTACAACATATAAAATAATAAACTACACTACAATTTCGATAAATTTAAACTATTTTACAGTATGTATATTTTAAACTATAGCACAAGTTTCAATGTCATTTAATTATTTGCGGTTTCAGGGATCTGAATATTAAAAAATATGAACCCAGAGATAGTACTTTCTAAGATTGAACATATGCCACTTTATGCAAGCGTCTGGACTGATGGCCCAAGCTATTTAGTCATAACAGTTTTAATTTGCGTTTAAGAAATTCGTGGCCCCTTGCCCTAAGTTTTACTTATTTCTAAGTGCTTGCCCTATAAGTCTCATTTCGTTTGGCAAAGATTTAAAAAATGGGCCCTCAGTCCAGATGGTTGTATTATTTCTAGCATAAATCAAAGTCTGGCCCAAACTAATCCTGTAATATTTTTCTTGACCTAAGAAGTCCCCTACTGAACATCTGACCACTGGTCCAACTTAGTTGAACACTAAGAACACTAAATCCTTTCATCTTGGCTAGTTTATGAAATATTATATCTTTTAAGATCAATCAAAATCTTAATAGTTATTTCGTAAATACATATTTAGAAATACGCTTTTATTTTAGGCATTGAGTTTTATCTTTTGTATAGGTATGTGGCTGTGATTCAGTTTCTAGACAAAAATAATTGCCTATTAAAATTTAATGATAAAAACATTTTATATTATTAACTGGTAAGAGTTAACTTAGCTCAAAAATAGAACAGTGTAGGTCATAAAAATACCTGTATAACGATTTATGTTTTTACAATACAGTCCTTTAACCACCAGGGTCAATCCATAACTCTCATAAATGCAGCTTTATGATGAACTAAGACTGAAAACTAAGACTTCTCACTTTTTAGACTAAATTCTCAAAAGGGGTCAGCGGTCTTTGCGCGTTAAACATGTGTCCCCAGGCAAGCTTTCCAAAGGACCGGGTCTCTTCTCTTTGGTAGAGAGCCCTTATATTTGAAGACGTAATTACATGATACATTATAAAAATAATGAAACGTTCAAAATTCTATAAATATAAAAATGTCTCTTTCTGGTACCTGACAACAGCAAAATTTAATACTGTGCTGTTGTCAAATGCAATACAGTCGCTATAATTTTGCTCCTCGAAGTGAGTTACAAGCGTATCGCTGTCTCTGTCGCTCGCTATCGATAATGCGTACTTGCGTCCCGGTCCCTCTGTGGAAAAGTCTAATTTTACAGAAGAAAAGATGTGACTACTGAAAAAATACTTTTTTCCTAAACTTTGTCGACATATTTACGACATATTTAAGCCATGAAAAATATTTACGACTACAGAGCTCGTATAATAAACGAATGTTTAATATTGAATCAACAAAAGCAAAGCCTTAAAAAGGCTCTTTGTGTCTTTGTTTCTCTGTTTGTGTCAGTCCTGCTTGTAAATTATTCCATTGTTTTGGAGTACCAAGAACTACTAACTGGTCATAAAAAGCAATTGGTTTAGTGGCTGCATAGTACAAAGACTAAATAATTGTGGACTTGCGGTGGCCACCAAAATTACTGTTTGCAAGATTTAATGGCATTACTCAGTGCGGCCACCTCTCGACACCCTTCGTTCCCTGATAATGAGATTTGGTATTTAAGTGCTAAATGGAAAACCTACGTGAATACGAAGGTACACAACCGCTTTCAAAAGCATTGTTTTAATACATCCAATACAACATTAATGTATTTGAAGGGTCTCATACAATTCCATTAGGGGACCCACCCCTGAGTGTCTATATAGAAATTTTTAATTAATTTGCCTTTACTCTCGATCTTGAAGCATTTTGGTACTCTTTGACGATCGAATTGCTGTAGATGGTTAAAAGATTGACCTTTTACTACGGGTTCGATCCTTGCTCGAGGCAATAATTAGCGGGGTTCATATTTATTTCAATCTGGGTGTTTGTGCATTGTAAAATTAAATGTTTAAAAGCCAGTCAAGATCGAATCGAACTACGATGTACGAATTTTTTATTTGATAAAAATTCAACGAAATGAAGTCGATAGTATTTATATTTAAAAAATCAGCTAGTAACTGTCCCACTGCAGGGCCATGGCCTCTTCTCATATAGAGAAAGATCGGGCATTGATAGTAATTAGCCATTGATATAACTACTTATAGGTACTTACCGTACCGTATTATATATTTTATGCATATTGGCAAAGGTGCGTGCATATTGGCAAAAAGGCACTGCCTACCCTGACAACTAGAGTTATTCATCAACTGGGCCGAAAGAATCTTGTCCGAACGGCCGAGTTGGCACCATTAATTTTTAATAATTTTTTCGTTCATCAACTCGGCCGACGTAAAATTTTTAAGTATTTTTGTACAGTCAAGTACAAAACTGTTGATAAAAATAATAATATGTCTTAATAAAACTAAATGTATTAAATAAAATAGATTTAATTTAAAAGATATATACAGGCTGACTGGTGAGACACTAACGATACTGAAGGAGGGTACTCAGTACCCGATTCTCGTTATATTTACATCATAAAAAAGGTACTTAATTTTTGACCAAAATATCCTACAAATAATTTAAGTGCGGATAATTTTTCGCAAAGACACGTCGCTGATAATAACGCAAAACATTGAACGTGTCTCACCAGTCAGCCTGTATACTGGCTCAGTAGTCAGCCTGTATACAGGCTCTCCTTCAGTATTGTTAGTGTCTCACCAGTCAGCCTGTATATACAAAATGTGGTCTATAAAACTTAACCTAATGTTAATCAATAGTATCACAATTTGTTGAGCATTATGCTTAATGTGAATAAATTATTTAAAGATTGATGAATACTAAACAATCATTGTAAAAACAAAACTCAAAGAAAGCCTTAAAATACATGTAGAGCATGTCAGTTTGGTTTCAAAAATTAACATAATTATTCTTAATTAGTAATTAACGTAATTAGTATTTTAAAGCTCTATTAATAATCAAAAAATATCACATTTTAAGCATTCTGCTAGTTTAATAACTAAATTTTCTATTGCTTGAAAAATAGTAGACAAAATAATTATAAAAACAAAAAATATGAATAGGATTGAAAACCTTCTGCGTTTTTCGTCGGTAAAAAAATTAAATCAAATTTAACATAATATCACCTTTGTTTAAAAAATCAACATAATATAAAATATGGTCTATTTTAAAGCTTAATCTAAAAATAATCAAAAAATATCACAACTTGTAAAAGCATTTGGCTAGTTATTAACTAAATTATCTATTGCCTGATAAACAGTACACAAACTAATTATAAAAACAAAAAATACGTAAGTACTTATATGATTGAAAACCCTGCGTTTTTCGTCGCATAAAAAAATGAAATCAAATGTAACTTATTTTCTTTGTTTAAAAAATCAACATAATATAAAATAAGGTCTTATTTCAAACTTAATCTAATAACAATAAAAAATATCACAATTTTTAAAACAATTGAGTCATTATTAACTAAATTATAAAAATCATACGGTAATTGTTCTGACTTAATTCTTTTGACTTTCTATATGAGAGTAATTAGTGTTTCTGTGTAAACGAAAAATTCATATAAGTACCTATGGAACGTGATTGTAAAAATTTCACTTCAAAATATTATTGACCATAAATACTTTAAGCACTTTTGAACAGACTGTACTACAGATACTCGGACGAGTTGATGAACAGAAAAATAATAAAAAATAAATGGTGCCAACTCGGCCGTTCGGACAAGATTCTTTCGGCCCAGTTGATGAATAACTCGACAACTATAGGTATATGCATATATACGATGCAGACGACGAATTAGTGAAACTAAGCAGGATTCGTATGTATGTCTACCGTGTCGAAGATGTCTGTGCACGCCCCTGATGACCCTTATACTTAGTTTATTCATCAAGTATACTGTAGACTACAAACAGTATTTGCTTTTACGTGACCTTTCCTGGTAAATCAGCACTCAGGCATGTAATCTAGCTGTAAGCTTTGTAAACCCGCTCTACTCATCTGGAACTAAATTTGCTCTAGGCGGAAATGTAACAAACAAAACAATTCAATTTTATGTCAGAGGTGTGGTGTGTTGGTATTATAGCTATTTGTCAGTTGTACCCCTATACCTATAGAGCAATATTTAACGCTGTGGACCATCGCTTTCTCACGTACTGTTTAATCCTCTACACGGCCCATTTACGTAACTGTTATTGCCTACAACGTCTATTAAATATTTTATAAATGGCACTTTATTAATTTCATGGATGCTGGATTTTTATTGCAATTACTTCCACTTAAGCTTATGTTAGAACAGTTCCAAAATTGTGAGGTAAAACTCTCTCCTTTTTTTTTCTCTAACGTTTGGTTAAACAACCTAGTGTCAGTTTAAACCGCCCGAAGGCCTCTGACATGGCTTTAAACAGCGTTGCAAAATCTCTCATGAGGTATGCTGGTTTCCTCACGATGTTTTCCTTCACCGTTTTATAGCAAGTGATAATTAATTTCTAAAACTTTGATATCAGGTTGTTTATCAATCCCATGATAAAGAAAGAAAGATTACTGTGCTGCGCTCCGGCTCTCTTTATTGACCGTAAGAAATACATCAGTACGAGTACTGTTTCACGCTGATATTCTGTTAGAGGGTGGTACTACCCCCTTCGACCGGCCCTTTCAGATATGGCTCTACCATCTATAAAATATTATACTTAAGCAATCTATCAACTCGTAAGCATAACATTCAATCGTAATTAATCTGTCAATGTCATCACCCGTCAAAGGCACATCGCGCATGGACATACGTGATTGGAACATCGCTCTGAAATCGTGAGAAATGATCATTATACTGAAAATGGCGACGAGAGACAAACAAAGTAAAGTAGTAGGTACTGTACCAATATAACTTACGTTATTACTTACATATAAAGATACCTCAAAGAGGCCTCAAAAAGATATCCTTATAGCATAAATTTCATTTGATAAGAGGGGTTACTCGGTCCTCAAGTGTCGCTTAATTTCCGAAAAAAAAGGAATATGTTTGAAGAGCCTTTTATAACTTACTTGAAATCCATTTTATTAAGGTAAGGGTCGGTTATATGGCTAATGCGCCTTATAATCTTTTTATTCTAGCTATAAAACATTATTTTTTATGAATTATATTATATTTTCAACAAATTAGAGTTTACGTCACATTAATGGACTGTTTCACAGTTTACTAATAAATTTCCACTAAGTGTCCTTCCTGACAGATTTTCTACATATTCTAAATTTGAATATAAGTATCTAGAAGATTCATCGAGATTTTTTCGAGATGAGAAGAAGAAAAAAACGGTAGCCTTCATTATTGCGACTAACCTTCTTTTTTCAGCAGCATTTCCCTTCTGTCCGGCCCAGTAGATATTATTGACATGCCTAAGTCACACGATATGTTCAAAAAACTAAAAGCAGGAGTTCAACAAACTCTTCGAGCGATAAAAGGAGATATGTAACCAGGCAGCTTAAACAATACATTTAATAATAAGAACAGTTGGCCAAAAAAATGGTGTATCACCCTAAGGTTGAATGCCGCTTACAGGTTCATAAGTTATAAAGATTAGTTTCGCTTGCATATCGATGTGACACTTCTATTGCCATCTTTTTAAATAGTTTTTATACTTTTAAATTTAGAAACATTTAAATTTTCTTTGTAGAAATTAATGTCTTATCCACTTATAATAAAGGTTAAAATGTCCTGCACTTAGAAGTGACTTATGACGTATGAATACTTTTCAAGGTTATGTCATTATTTTGCATCTGTTTCAGTGATATCTTTCTAGTAGATATGAACCTAAGATATGAACCTTTTCGATGACTAGGATACTAAATCAAAACTGATACACCACTTTCTTGGTCGTACAAGTAAAAGTCATTCTAGCAGGTCATGAGTGTATGTGTTAACATATAAAAATTCCCAACTCAAAGGAATAGGTACATAAATATCTAAACGAACTGTCTCTCGCCATCTAATAACTGCAAATACCTACCTCAAAGAAACGAATCCTGGCTCGGAGCCAGTCAACTGCATCGTTCAGAATGAAATTAAAATGCAAAACATGTCTGAAAGTGATCGCGTGTACGTACAGTAAAGTTGTCATTTATTTCTATAAACACACATTTTGACCTACTATCTGAATTCAGAGCAGGAATATAGACTTTTCGAGCGTTATTTTATGTATACAATGAATTTGGTTCATTCACGTACTTCGTTTTTTCCTGTTTATACATATATAGAGTGTTTTAAATTATATGACGCCTTAATCATGGCTCTCAAATGCTACAACCGTGGCTACAACTATTCAAAATACAAAAATAATCAATCGAGGAAGAATCAGGAGAGGCTAGAATACTATTAATCATACCAACTTGACATTTTCATCGGAAAAATTGACGTTGTGACAACCACTAGTAATTTTTAATTTTCGATATACATATTCATCGTGAGTCCAACTTGAAGGCTTGTCTTGTTGAGTTGGTTTATCATGTCACCTTATTCATGTGTTGATAAATAAAATAGGACGATATCATTCGCAAAACAGAGGTTGAACAGAGCCTATCTCCTCCAAGTTGATCGCCGGGCCAAAAAAACTTAAAATAACAAGTCTAGGTTTTAAAATACGGTTGATTAAATTCTAAACCACGTTGACCGTGAAATAGTCACATGAAATTTACTTGAAGAAAATTAGTTTTCAGCAATTTGCATAAATTCTAAGTTACTTCGAAGGTTCGAATCTATATAAATTTATTTGTTGGAAGGATCGGTAATAGGGATTACATTACGTAGGTAAACATTTACCTACGTATTGTAATATAATAGTTAGAGAATTTGAAACAGTTTTATTAATATACATATTACGCAATAAATCTATTGTCATTTTTTAGTTAAGTACCTATAGATACGTACTCGTATATTGTTAACCACTGATTCGATTTAAATCATAATTTTATTAAAATAACGAGTTGTTTTGATCTTTCAATTACCTAAGTAATTCTATTTATTTGTACATAGTTGTCTTTTACGATGGACATTCCAACACAATTCAATTACCATACATTATCAAGTCAATAAAAGACGTATAAAATTTCATTACACCAGTCCTAATGTCATATCATGTTATCAAGATAGGTAATAAACTCGAAAGGAATGGAGTGTTCGCACACGATACATCACTCTTGTGACCCAGAAAATAACTAAATATTTCATTTGGAATACTTATATTAGCACGTAGAGCTTTTGTTTCTGTTTAGCAATTTTTTGTTTATTTTTAACCTCATAGATTATGGAACCTCTTTTTTTCATTAATACATCATTTTTTTAACTGTCTTAAGTTGTAAACAATCTTATCACATCTTTTATACAAAACAAATATTATACAAAACAAATATTTCATAAAAAAGGGCAAAGGTTTTTCTTCTACAAAAATTTGGAAGCTTTAGTGATTGAAGACAAGAAAGCAAAAATGGAGATTATGAACTACGCTTGTAGGTGGGGCAATTCCCACTGGGAACGAGACTTCTAATCGGAATCTACCTTTTCTTAGAATGACTTGTTAAAAATATCAAAGGAAATTGAAAGATTTATTTTCCTGTTAAAATGAAAATAAACTTAAATGTTGTAACAAGTAATTTTTTTTTATAACATTTAGAATAACGATAAGGATTATAAATAGCTCAGTTGATGAGAGAGCGGGCAATGGTAACCTAATCGCTGATTGAAAATTTGCTCGTAATTGATTTTTTCTTTCTCCATAATTAAAAAAAAAATTGATTTTATAAACTTGTACATAATAAATAATATCATAGGTAGGCACCTACCTATATTATTTATACTTCTACTTCTAATATCTGGCTAAAATGCTTCGTCGATTTTTGTTCTAATTTACCGACCTAATTAAATAATTATTTACCTACCTTTTCATATTTACCAAAGGTAAAACCTTCGCTCGACATATTTAAACATTGGTTGAGTTTGTTCTTGATAAAATATTATGTAAAAAAATCGGTTGACTTGCATAAAAGCCGTTCGACCGTGATAATGAAAGTTAATAATATTAGTTAATGAAGGTTAGCAAATTCATCGCTTAAAAAGTTTCCTTCTCCTTTTTTTCTTTTACGATAAACAAAATTGTAAACAGAGATTGCTGATGATATCACATTCCATCAATACCTGTAGATTCTTCTATCACAAAAAAAAAGTTACCATATAGGCTAAAAAAGCAGTAAAAGCTTAGTGCTATGACCATTCGACTACCAAGTCAAAGGCCGTCGAAACCTAGACACGCACCTCTGAGTTTTCGAATTCATGTGCGTATTAGGAATTAATTATCACTTGCTAAAACGGTGAATGAAAATATCGTGACAAAACCAGCACAACGTGAGATTTTTCGACAGTTGCAGTGTGTAAAGTAATATCAGAGATCTACGGGCGGTTTTAACTCTGATACTACGTTGTCCATCAATCATACGATAAGGAAGGATTGACAAATTTAGCGTTAGAATCCAGTAATCAATAATTCAATCACTAATATATTCACAGAACTCATGTAATAAACAGCCTCTTACCTCGTAACATGAAGATACTTAATACGAAAATGTGTTGTATGTGAAAATTACTTTAATTAAATTTCTCTACCAGCAGACTATCTCAATCTAAATTATATAGATAAGTTACCTTCTAGCGAGCATATAGAGGAATTCCGTATTAATAATGTTGTGTAAGAAAATTCATCATTCACCATCAAAACAATTTTCAATTAAGACACAGTAATTTACTAAAGTTTGAATATCTTAAACTCATTTTATATATTTATGCATAATTTAACAAGGATGAAAGCGAATATCATTAACAACGTCGTGAATAACACGTCAGTCTGAAACACAATGTTTAATTTCATTTTCAGAGCCTGTGTCATAATATGATACAGTATAACAAAGCTTTGGGATTGTTATCGTGGTGTGTACAGGGCCTAACGTTCATGTTACCGACAGTGTAAAGGATTCTGAACCGAGGACCACTGACTCCGATCTCGGCTCAGTATGGCGCGAGATCCCGCAGGGAACGTACGCGATACTCATCCGATTGACGTGTATCGATAAATATCGCAAAGTTTCTAATTAAACATACTTTGTTACAAAAAAAATATTTATTGGATTCGTTAATGAGAATTGACACTTACGTTTTGTTTGCCAAGTTTTTGTAAGTAATCAAAGTTTACATTTGGAAAACTTGAAAAAATTAATACTAAAACTATGTTGGTTTTAGTATTGAGTGCCATATTTATTGCTGGTAAGTTTTTAAACTTTATATATTATTATTCAAGGTCAAAAATAATACTGACAAAATCACGTTAATATAGTTCAATATGTCTAAGAAATTATTTTATTTATTCCGATGATGGTAAGTACTCAAAGAAATCTATGAGATATATATTACCTATGTATTATCATGTGAGTATTTATTGTCGTTTATATCCATTATATAAAGTGGTCTTAACAATTCTTTGTTAGCCCTTCTTTGACCTCTCCTTTCATAACTGCGTTGATAGCACTTGAGTCAGTCTAAAGAAATCAATTACCATTGGTCTGCTTATTGTTGTCCGCAAGCTACGTGTTCCATACCAATTACTTATAGAAATTGTGAGTAGTCTTCGTCTCTATACATGTATACTTATAACTATTTTGGATACACGATTTTATATCCTAAATTGATTTTTAACAATCTTGGAATAATCTAACGTTTTCACCAGTAACGTAGGCATTGATCATTAATCAAAAATAGATAATATATAATCATTGTCAAAAGATTACTAATAAACATTTGAGTGCACTTACTTGATAGTTTTTTTTTTATTATCGTTTAAATCGCCGTTTAAAACCCTATGGACTAAGCTATAAGGTTTGTATGGTGTTGACAGTTAACTCCAGTGCAGCGCAGCTATTGAAGGTCTTTAATGTCCTCCTGACCGAATTTTGGTCAGCAGCGACCAATCTCAACGGAGATTAGCCATCTATGCAAGACACATTATACTGCACAATTGTTAGCGCAAACATAGGTGCACTCTTTATTTCTTTACTCTCATAATCCGGCGGGACGATAATTAGTTACAACCAGAGAGAGATCAGGTGCAGAACCAACGGCTTTACTTGTTTTCCGAGGCTCCAAGCAAGCAATAATATATTTATAATACGCACATAACTTACAAAAAGTCAGGAGCCTTGGGTTCGAGCCTGAGGTGTCTAGCCTGACTAGCCAGCCAGACGTAAATTGTGTTCTATTTTTTTGATATTTTATATAATCCACGTTGAACTACCACTGAGTCCACATACACTTTTAATTTCACGCATTTCAACACACGAAAAAATACTATGTCGCGTTATCATAGACTTCATTTCAAGATAAAATAAGTCATGTTTATGTTTTACTGTATTTTTATATGTCTCTCTCTTGGTAATTAAATAGTATCTAGTTTTTTCTAAATGACAACAATATACTTTTCTTTTACCTTGCAACATTTACACTGAAATTGTTTGTTTTGTCTACAGAACAATGGCAAGTTCCATACGACATTTTACTTGACATCGATTGAAAGCGTCTATGCAGGAAAAAATGTTTCAATGAAAGGGGTTCCATTAGGTACTTAAACTATCAATTACACCGAGTTTATTAAACAATACCCTTGATTGTGATTAATGCTCAATCCTTCTCTGTTTGAGAAAAGGCCTTTGCCCTATATTGGGACAGTTACAGGCTGATTTATTTATTTATCGTCCCACTGTAGGGCAAAGGCCTGCCTTCCCTCCTTCCACTTGTTGCTATCTGGGACCAGTCCTTCAGATATGAGTCGAGTTCATCCCGCCACCTCCTCCTGATTTGATTTGGATTTATTTAAATAGTTTCCTTGTTAGCTCTTACTTTGTGTTTTCTTTTAGTTTTTAGTTACTTTAATATTAATGGAAACATTTTTCTTTAATATTTTCCTTGTTAGCTCTTACTTCTTGTTGTTTTTCTTTCATAACATCGTTGTCGTCGCCCATTTATATAAGAAACCAATTTCCATTGATTTGAATTTATACAAAGTTTAAATTTTTTGTTGAAATAATTATTACGAACGGCATTTGAACCGGTGACGTACTTGGTAAAAGCTTGCGTGGCAGATCAACTAGCGCTCTTGCTACGAATACCGAGCATGCGTTTAAATGTCCCTGTCACTTTCACCCATACCCTTAGAAGAAGAATGTCAAAGGCAAAAATTTTCCTCCATACCCCTACCTCACTTACTGCGTGTCAGTTAAACTTGACATCTTTAATATGAACGAGAATTTAAATTTTAGTCATGACCTCCATACACCTGAAAATAAAAGGCAGGGGAGACAATCTCCATAAATTTACATTTCTCACCACCTTTGGAATTCGCTTGCAATTTGTCCCTTTTGCTAAGTAAAACAAGAAAAGTTTGTCAGTTCGTTACAACTGTTTTGTGCGTATTTTTCTTCCTCGTATTTGGCTTGTATTTAGCGCAGGTGAAAACCTATTGTTTAACATTTAAGCTTGTATTTTAGAACGACGTTCAAATACAGATCGTGCTATAGACTACGTTTTATTGATCGAAACAGCAGATTAATTTTAAGTCTCGATTACAGATAACATAGTGATAGAGTAAAAAAATCACGATATACATTCGACCATGTCACCGGTGCATCAATCTGAAATCAGACCCATGTCTAAATACACGCAACACTTACACACACATGACAGGTGCAAATGAATTTCAGCCGAATCACACCTCCAATCAAAATTCTCTGACAACGGCGCGGTTATCCACCAATCTCTACAAAGGTCGCTTGCGTGGAGGCTTTTAAATTTTAGAATGTTAGAGTCTTGAATGAGTTCATTTTGAAAATTATGACAAAGTAATAGATAGAATTATTGAATAAACATTACGTACAAATGGGATTTATTATTTATTGATATCTGAAAAACTGTATAACTAATCGACAACATTCCTAAAATACCCACATCGCATACGAATTACCTATTTCTTACTACCTTTTTTAAATCTTAAACTTATTATAACAATGAAACATAACATAATAATATATAAATTCACGCCTTTTTCCCCTAATAACAATAATAATTGTATTTAATAAAAGAAAGCTACTAACTAAAAAAGCTATATTATAATAATACGTTACACACAATACAATTACCTATAACAATAATTCTGCCATACAAAGGACTTACATAAAATTAGTAAACTGGATGTAATTAAATAATTATCAATTTAATGAGAATATCAACAAATCTGTATTTAAATCTGAATTTATTTTTATAAGGAATATATAAATAAAATTATGAGCGATAATTTTATCGTCTGTAATGCTAATAAAAGCGTCGGCCATTAAGTTTGTTCGTGGGTACTTTCGCCAACTTTATGACGTTCTTATAGAGCCATTTAAATATGTGGAATAACATCCTTCATCATCCTCCTTTTTATTCAGTTTTTATATCGGTTTGAATCAGCTTTATTCTAACACTAACTGTCCCACGCGACTTCGTCCGCGTAAAAGTAAATTTTCCCGTAAAATAGCTACTCATACGCTAGAGATAATCTAGGGTGAAGGAGTGGAAATGACCCTAAATCGCCTTATACGTTTTAATGTGTGTAAGCAAGCAGGGGCAATTTCCTGAATTGGTTCCTAAGCAGACCCTTCCAGCTCCATAGCGAGTCATAAGCGAGCCATTCGCGAGTGGCACAAATTTCTCGTATTCTAACATGACATGACTTGTAAACCTAATGACAGATCTCCTCCGTTTATTTTTTTTCTTCTATTTGTTAGTTATAAAATTAAACAATATAATTATAAAGGTAAATAAAAATGAAATAAGTATTTTTTGTTAGTAAGAGAAATTAGAGAACGTCTGGACCGATTTGGGTAATTTCTTTTTTTGTTTGTTTGTCCGAATAAGATTATGAGGATATGGGGGACAACGTCTGTCGAGTCTCATAACTAGAAAACAATTATTAAAAAAATCATAAGTATAATGCTAAGCCGAGTGATCAAAAGGATTTCTTTTTTTGTGAGAATAAAATAGATTCAGTAGGGAGAAAATCTTTGTACATAGTCAAGCGATTACTAATGACTATTTGATTGGGCATTTGTATTTGGCAATCTCAACATTCATCTTATTTTTCTTTAGTTCTATAATATACATATTTTCTGAGGGTTTTATTGTGTTTAAGGGTTAATAACGAAAACAGAGGGTTGTTATAAGTTTAACGTGTATCTGTGTATGTCTGTGGCATCGTAGCTCCCAAACGGACGAATCGATTTTGATTAAGTTCTTTTTTATTTGAAAGGTGAATTAATCAAGTCTTCTTAGCCAAAAAAAATATTGTAGAGGCATTTTTGTGTCGGAAGTTTCTAAATTTAAAGCTATATTTATTTTTCTCTTATTTTTATTTTGTTTACATCGAAAAGTAGTTATTTTTTAAATTGAAAAATGTTTGTCAAAAACAATCGAAGCAATTCGAGTGACTTGCCTTTAATAACTGCTGGATACGACGTATTCCGAATAGCTTAACAAGATATTTGTTTGAGAAAAGTTCGAATCGAGTTTTCTAGGATCGGGATTCGATTTAATTTTGTAGAAATATTGCCCAGGGACATACAATGTCATGTCATGTCCAAAAAATGTTGTGTGACGTCTTTTTTCGTCAGTAATTGCATAAAGTCCGTAACTAGTCTAAATAAGAACACCAAAAAATCATATTATAGTCGCGTACAAGTCAAGTTATATCAAATTGGTTTATAAAAAAAAATGGCAGCGATATTTGACGTCATCTTAATGGATTTGACAGCTATTAAAAGTGCGAAGAAGGTAAAATATATTTTTTTCCAACGTAGTTACCTATACCTACCTACCTACTTTTTTAGTTGTGTGTACTATTGGAGAGTACGCTACCTAATAAAGGCGGGAGGTGAAAACATTTATTACCTTGGCAATATTTTTAAAAACTGTCATTTGCTCTAGTGCTAGGAAATTTTCTCGATAATATTATCTAAAAGATTTAAAGTACGTATAAAGTTACAAGTCACAAGTGTTCACTAGCGTAGTTATGTTGTTTATACCTATGTTTTATGTAACAACGGGTTATCGATTGCGTCAAATTTATAATTTCAAATAGCTCAATAATTGTATGTAACTGATTTGTTAATGATGATTGATTTGTAATTTCTGGTGATGACCCAATACTATGTTCGTTTTAGAAATCGCTGAAGCGTCCGGAGAAGTAGGATAATGGGCAGGGGCGAAATTAATACGCTGGTTGCCTCGAAGGCAGGCCTATGAAAGATTGATGGCCCCTACTCCATGTAAAGCACGAAAATTGAAATTATTGGGTACGTTTTACCAATAATTTGCAAGTCAGAGGTTTCAGGTTGAAGTCTAACCTAAGTTCTAAGATAGTCTATGTATCTCAGTAACGTAACTTTCAAGTAAGTAAGTAACGTAATGTAACTTTCAGTAAGTAATGTGCGTATAATTATTTACCGAAATACTGTCAGTATTTGTATGGTTTGCAAACTCATGAGTACTATGAATACATGCACTATGGAGACTGCAATTACGTTTAAAAACTATCTGACCCAATGCCGCTTAAATTTTAAATTATACTCTTATGATAAACTTCTTTAGTACAAGATAACCAACTCTAAATTAACTGCTTGGCCCATTTTGCCCTATGCGGGCCCATTATGGTATTCAAGTATGACTTCCAGTCTACTGAACACTCTTTTGCTTCAGTGGAACTCATTTCATATAAAAAAAAATCTCGAAATTAAAAACTAATATTTAAAAATTCTATCTTTTTAATCTACGCAATCGGTATTTAAGATAGGTAGGTATAAAATAGCCATAATGAACACAATAGTAAATAATAAATGTCAGACAAACGCTACGGAATCGACAGAAATAGGGCGACCACTAGCAGCTGTAATGAATAGGTCATAATTTAAATTTAAATTAGTG
Source organism: Protodeltote pygarga (assembly GCA_936450705.2). NCBI lineage: Eukaryota > Metazoa > Arthropoda > Insecta > Lepidoptera > Noctuidae > Protodeltote > Protodeltote pygarga. The sequence continues at coordinate 8,295,694 of OW388257.2, read as the reverse complement.
GCAATAATTTAAAATGATAGCTCAATTAAGCATTAATAGTTTTGATAATCTACAGAGCTAGGGTTGTAATGTATGCAAACACTGTAACTATTATTGCTAATAATTAACTCGATGACCCGAAGAAGGGACTGGTGTAGATCGGATGCAGCAGGTTGGGGACCAGGTCTTGTGGCGCTACTTGGAAGAGGTCTTTATCCAGCAGTAGTCTGCGATAAACTGAGTAATGATTGATCCGTTAGTTAGTATACCTTTTTTTGCTCCAATTTTATCAATACAGTCTTTTAAGTTTTGGGGAAATCGAATAAAAGGATTTGTGGTTTGAATGCTAGCCACACCCCCATCAGCACTCTCCTCATTTGCTTGATTTGCAAGAATGTGTAATATGTGTATGTTTTAATATACGTCATATTACAATATCATTTTTAAAATCTTACGAACGGCTTGAACTCTATCAGATTTCTGAATAAGAACAATGTGAAAGAAAAATTTATATTAGGTATTATTATACTAGGTGTACACCTAACTATATTATGTGCTACAGTTCACAGGCTCACCCCTAGTTTACTGGAAATGTGATTTACCTAACGTTTCTGTGAAATATATATTATATATCTAAAGAGCGTGAAGTTATGATAAGTTACACCTACTTAACTCAACTCCCAGAACATGTCATCAGTTAAATTATGCGTTCGGCTTATGAACCGCATTGCCAGCTCAGTTTATGCCGTGTCAAATTACATTTGCATACACATGTGACGTGTGCAATCATGTATATCATCCATGTTGAAGAATGGCACAATTAATTATCGTAATTCGCTAAACTAAATTTGTACAATTTAGCGCGCCTGCATATTAAAACGAAACTTCAATAGTTTGTATTTTAGTCGTAATAAAAACATGTTGAAATCTTGGATAAAACAAATAAAACTTACTTACGCTTGTTGGGGAAAATGACCCTTATACAACCTTATTTTTAGTATAACCGAAAACCGAAACACGTGTCAAATATTTTCATATATAGAATCTTTATAAGTAAAATAAAAAAATGTATAATAAAAACTTACAAAGTTATAAACATGTTGTGTTGCATCATTGTCCTCGCGTAAACATGGTCACTGCGAGCGCGCAGGCGGCCCGGCCTAGCAGGGTAGGTCGTGCGCGACACCCGACCAGTAGTGTTAGCCTTGACGAAGGTAATCACTGTACACTAATTACACTTAAACACTAATTACACTTAAACATAACGTAACATTTGTTCAAAGTGTCTGCCTCTTTGTCAAATGCACAGACGGGCGCGCTTTCGTAAATTCCTACTTAGTTTTAGTTAGAAAATTAAAACGCCATTTTCACTCCCAAAAGAAACAAAACAATAATCGACACTCAATCGAAACACGTGATTTGGCTGGAACGCGGCCCGGGCGCAAGCGACACATGCGCAGTACTCTCTAGCTTTCGGGCTTGTGACGCAGCTGCGCGGGCAGCGCGGGGCGACGCACGCTCTGTCGGCTCGCTTCGATGCCGCCGCCGCGGACAGCTGTTAGCGGTCATTCAACTGATTTGCGTGTGTCCAAACTTGCACCATTTAAGTAATTTTTTTGGACAAAATATAACATGGTGTAAAAATTATTGCGATCGATTCAGTTACTGATTCTGAACAAACTACTTTCAGGTTTAGGTCATACTAAAAATAAGGTTGTATATTTCATGTTTCAAAAGTCTGAATTATAATAAAAAATAGAGTAGATACGAGCGCAATGGCCCGTAACATTCAAAAACAGCTTACGAACGTATGCATAAAGACAAAAAAAAACTGTGAAAGCAATAAAGCTGAAAGCTATGTGTAATTATGAACGGTTAGAATATTACGAGGGCGCAAAGATCATTCAGAAAGAGGTGAAGAAAATGTCTTAATGAATTATTCATCACTTTGTCGACGTACTTAAGTCGAACTTCTAAATGATATGTTGATAATGTTGTATATATAAATGTAAATAAGTGCAGTGATAGCCTAGTGATATGACCGTTGACTGAGAAGTTGGAGGTCTCTAGTTCGAGCCTTAGGCTCGCACTTCTAACTTTTCGTAAGTTATTTGCGTATTATAAACTAATTGTCACCTGCTCCGTGCCTGGGAAAGCACGTTAAGCCGTTGGCCCCGGCTTGTCATAAAGAACTTTGACAGTCGTTAAAAGTAGTTAGTACCCTCGTAAAATCCTGACAATTACCTACTTAATCTATCTTCAGAATATCGTATGCCTTGGTTTGCAGAGATCAGATAGGCAATCGCACCGTAGATAGATAATAGGTATAATAAAAAACCGTGGCTGGTAATTCAATGTACCTTTTGATAGATTTTATATCAGAAACTTCTTTTGTGTGTGGCTGTGGGCTCACCACATACATTGTGACCGGAAATATACACGAGACTGAAAAATTACGCTCACTGTGGTGTACAGTACCGACCTTTATCCAACGGTTTGGAGACTACGGAGGTAATGCTATTATTATACGAAAAGCAAATTACATGCTTGGTCGCGAGTTTGCGACGATAGCTAAGCCTAATATAAAAAGTTTTTGCATCAGCTCGTGGCTTGGAGATTCTGTATAAAAGGAAATTAACCGAAGCTTAATAGAACCGCTTCATTCATATAAGATTTGTTTCCTAGTTTAGTTAAAATGATGGCTAGTGAATAATCTACTTAACGTTAAGGCAGAATAGATGCACTGAGATCTATATCTATGATACTACGATACAAATATTATGATGTCCTCTTGACCGGATTTCTGTCGCAGCAGCCAATCTCAACGAAGATTAGCTAACTACGTAGGAGATATTATTGTGCACGGGTCAAGATGTACTGGATTGGTTTCAATGGTTTGATATTATTTATCCTCATAGATAGGTTATTATATAGTTGCACTTTTATACTTTATAAAACCATCTTCCATTTTACTTCCATCCTACTAGTAGCTCGAACACTGCAAACCGAAAAAAAAAGTTACACTTAATTATGTAAATAGTTACATTACTGGCGACCGAATATAAAGTTCTTAAGCCAGGTTTACAACTCCACATCACATAAAGGACAATTACTCGTAAGTCGCATAACGACTTGTGTGACACAACTTTACAGTAATGTGGACCCAGCTTAGCCGTGAATATCCGTTGATACTTAACTGAGAGCGTAGGAACCGTGTCCTGTAAATGCTACTTAACTCTGAATTTCGATAAATCTTTTGTAATTGGCGAACGAATGTGTTAATTCAAAAGAGATTTTGACTGAGTAGCTAGGTAATTCTCAGAATTCACAATAGAGTTCTCGAAACTTGACCCGCCGCCGCACCGAGGCAAAACATCTATTTTTAAACTACCTACCTAACCTAAACTACCTACCATTTTTCTTGTAATCAACTCGTTCAGTTTTACTTTATTAATATAGGTTGACAAATAAAACTTATTAAGTCCATTTTCATCTTTAAAGCTATTATCGTAAGTACGTTCAAGATTCTTTCTTGCATAAAATTAATCATATTTAAGAATCTGAGACAGCAAGCTTTTTTGCAATATATAGTTGAAAAATATAGAACTCAGAGATATAGTCACTTTATCTTAAATCTGTAGGTACTTAATGAGGATTAAGTTACACTTTCGTATGTAAGTTAAAATATTTTGTAAATATATTTTAGCAAAAATCTTTTTCAAGTTTAAGAATAAAAGAAGTTTTTAAACTTCGTAGATACGGTAGCGTGAAATTAGCTTTCCGCAGAGAGAAATTGATCAAATATACTATGCAACTTTCGGCAACATTTTCATATTAATTGCTTAATATTTTGTTTGAACGTACCTAAGTACTTAGTTTTCAAGATCTAAAAAAGAAACAAAACAGAGGTTTATTTGTATTTATAAATAGAAATGTTCATAATTAAAAGCAATTCCGAGTCGTATTTGTGCTTCGAAGGCTTCCGTATAATTTTTGATATTTTATGGTAAGGAGTTAGGTAAAGGTACTAAAATGAAAGAGAGTACCACTGACTAATGGTGAAAATAAATATCGTGTGGAAACCTGGACATAATTGTCTAAAATCGCCGACCGCAGCGAGCTATGTAGCGTGGTAATTAATACTCTATCCTTCTCTGTATGAAAAAAAATACAGTCTGATTTATTTATTTATTATTTCTGCATTATGTAAACACTAAAGTTCGAAATTTTTGTAGAAAGAAAAAATTGATTCGGAGTTTTACACAAAGGATTACAGTGTAAAGCTTCTAGTCGCTGGGGGCCAGTAGGTCACGGTAGGTAGGGGTTCAAATTCCGTTTGTAATCAATTTTTTCTTTCTACAAAAAGAAATTCATGAAAAAATTTCGCTAGAAAAATACCACTCACTAAAAAAACCGAAATAATAATAATAATATTCTCCTGACCCAATTTCGGTCACAGCGGTCAAACTCAACGGAGACTAGCCAATTACGCAGGAGATATTATAGTGCACAAGTGTGTGCGCAAACACAGGTGCACTCTCTATTCCCTCACTCTCATAGTCTGATGGGACGGCCTTCCAACACGATCGGAGAGAGATCAGGCGCAGGACCAACAGCTTTACGTGCTTTCCGAGGCACGGAGTGTGATAATTAATTTATAAAACGCACATAACTTACGAAAAGTCAGAGGTGCGCGCCTTGGGTTCGAACCCGAGACCACTGACTTACCAGTCAACGGTCACAACCACTAGGCTATCACGACTTTAAAAATAAACGAAATAAAAAAACCGAAATAATCAAGAGTTGATAGAGGTTTTAAGGAAACAAAATGATGTCTTGGACGAAACTTCTCCTACTCGAGGTCTTTCCAAGATTCTTGATGTAGCTGATAAGGTTTTCTTAAACTAGTACCTAATGTCTGTATCTTTAAGAGATTTTTTTTTATTATTCATACTTGTACATCACATAGTATGTTTTTATTATTCATACTTGTACATCACATAGTATGTTTTTATTATTCATACTTGTACATCACATTCGCTATAACTTTAAGTGCTCGAAAAGAAAAATTTAACTAGCCGATAGTACAAGCGTATCGCCGTCGTTTCTATTACTCTCAAACCAATATTTATTAGCATCCCGCTCACTCACTGGAAAGCTTGACTTCAAAAAGGCAAAATATTAAAGTTGTTGTATCTCGTATCAAAATCACTTTCTTGTTATTTTGTTCACGTTTGCGAAGACTACCCTTATGATATTAAAATTTCTTAACGCATGAATGCACGATCTCTTTAAATAAATTTTTAATAGAAAGTTATATTCGAATTTTGCATATTATATTCGAGTCGTGATAGCCTAGTGAGTCGTGATAGCCTAGTGGTGGTGACCGTTGACTGGCAAGTCAGAGGTCTCGGGTTCGAACCCAAGGCGCGCATCTATGACTTTTCGTGAGTTATGTGCGTTTTATAAATTAATTATCACTCTCCGTGCCTCGGATAGCACGTTAAGCTGTTGGCCCCGGCTGTCAATTGTAGATCTTTGACAGTCGTTACGGGTAGTCAGAAACCCGAAAGTCTGACAACCAGTCTTGCCAAGGGGTATCGTGTAACCCAGTATCTGGGTTGTGGAGGTCTGATAGGCAGTCGCTCCATATAAAACACTGGTATTCAGCTGCATCCGGTAAGACTGGAAACCGACCCCAACATAGTTGGGAAAAGGTTGATGATATTCGAATTTTGCATATTTTAAAAACCATGTAGGTAGGTACCTACTATAAAACTTATTTTCTACCATTACAAAGATAGATTTATGTACTTATTTACTTAAGTAAATTTGACGAAACCAATGCAAATGCCGTTTATTTTATATTAGATACTTAAGCTAAAATCAAGTTACTGCCAACAACGGTTTAATTTAGAATTCAACCGGCAATCTGAATGAAGTACTCGCTTGGGAAACCCATTCGCTTAACAATGGACTTCCTTACAGTTTCATTCTTATGGAAAATATATGTGAAAAGTAAAATGTATTCGCAGAAACTCCGATGGCTTCTTACAAACAATAGCGATTTTATTTCAGGAAAATATAATTTTTATAAGAAATCCTAACTTTGATTCGAGGAATATGCACTAGTAAGTTATGGTACCTATTTTTATTTCAATCCTTGCTGATATTGTTATTATATTATATCACTGCTGACCGAAACTTTCAAGTGAAAATAAAAATAAAATGTTTTATTTGTGTAAGAGAGTGACGACCGACGATATCTATTGACTTAGCAATACTTATGATAATAATAATTATGTCTATCTACTATAATTTGTACTACATTCTTAAGGAAAATTAAAACTGTATCATCACTGTCAGTCAAGTTGTAAACTTATACAATTTTTATCATCTATTTCTATTTATTTTCTAGATTTTGCGCTAATACGTAGTTTATAGTAAGCAATAGTTTTATATGAAACGCACAATTGACTGCTTGGTTGATTGGTGCACAATTAGCTTATTATTTAAGAACAACATATCACTACACTGTTAACTACTCCGTCTAACCACCAACTTTACTTGAGTATCACTAGGTCCTAACCTTTTTTTCTTAAAAATACAAAAACTCCATTGTCTAGACTCTATTTAGGTCATCCGAAATATACAAGACAAGGTTTTCAACGTAGCTTAGTGGCTTACGTTAACTAAAATTGGGATTTTATTTTTCACGAAAAAGGTATCGTTTTGGTTCCTAAACGCGGTCAACAGGAAATTTCATTTTTCTTAAGCGGCTCCCAGACATGCGTACCTACTTTATCTACCTAGTTCAAATTTTTGTAGAAAGAAACATTTGAACTTACGGCATATTGGTTAAGCAACCAGTCACTGCTCGTAATAGGACTTTCTTTCGACAAAAATATGAACTTTAAGAAAATTTGTTATACTGTGTTTTTTTACACAATTTCGTGGTAAATAAACATACGACCCACCTGACAGTAAGTGGTTACCGTAACCTATAGAAACTTGTCTAGCAACACCAGGGTTACCATTTGCGCGTTGTACTTCCTATGTAAGATTATTACAGCAGGGGAGATTAAAAGAGGGGGATTATATAGAAGGGGGAGCCTCTATTGTGCTCCCACTAACTAAAAAAACCAACAGTACAAATACTGTTATTTTATGCCTATATACTGTGACGCGGTGGCGCTACTTTGGTCAAGCTGATAACTAAACCTTCTAACTAAAAGTCCCTACAAATATATTCTAAAACATGCTTCTACAACTCTTTGCAAAGAGCTTTACAAATTAGTTTTAGCAAACACTGAATTGGACGACTGTTTGGTTGACGTTGTAGCACTTTATTATTTAAGACCTACTAAGTCTGTTTTGCCTGCTAAATGTGGTTAGTGTGGATGTGTACAAATATGTAATATTAGTACCTACTGTTAATATAAATATTTCATACAAATACATAATCTGCAAATGATCTCTCCTTTGAGAATCTTTTGATTGCTACTGAGTGTATTTGCGAAGATACATGTCTGGAAGCAGCTTAACAGCATTGTTTACGTCATACCAACAGATACCAAATAAGAATGTGTTGACAATTTCTTCACACACACACACAAAACAATTTTATACTTTTGTGAGATTGTTCTAAATGACTTCATCCGTATAAAATTAACTGTTGAGGAGTTAATTTCTTTGTCTCCTGCACGTCTAGACCAACATAATATTTAAAATAGACCATTTAGGAGTTATTCAATTTCATAAAAAGAATTGTTGCAATTAGTCTATAAACAAATAGGAGAGACAAAGACGGCATATGGTGTCGATTGTACCAATGGGGACGGGGAGAGCAATCGTATCTCAAAGTGAAAATCCTAAGTGTTGCGGTGCGGTTAACAGATTTTTCTCACATTTTTACTAAAAATTATGATACAGTTATGTTGGTATGTGAATTGGACGTTGTTTTTCTTTTACAAAAATAATAGCAACGCTGATGACGTCGATGACGAAACGATGTTTCGATCAGGATATTATGCACCTTATTATTATACCCTTAATACGGGTAAGGTAACAAGCTGGTACCTATGGCAAGTTTTAAACAAAATAAAGAGAAAATAGTACATATCTATCGTTAAGCGTTAGTTTTATGACTCGATCATTTTATCTATTGACTTTTATAGTAAAGAACTTACCTAATAATGCAGTCACGTGGTAGATTAGAAGCTACATCTATGGCCCTACTGAGGATTATATACTTCCAAACTAACCTACGATGCCGCAGATGGTTCTGAATATTTTACTTGGCTACATAAACTTCTTAACCCGATTACTGACCGGTGAAGATCGATCAGTTGAATTCGCTCGATCGAATTTGGGTCCGCAAAGGCTGCCCGGTACCATATATATGCGTAGATATGCAACATAGCGGTCCACATAATACCTACGGTCTAAAATAAGGTTTCCAACAATGAAAAATTTATTTAGGTTACTTTATTCTATTATCCGACCAAAAACCTCCTACGGCTATATTTCACCAAAATTTGTCAGCTAAGCTAGATTACTCGTATGTACTTCTAAACTATTAGAATACGCTAGCAACTAAGACTAATAACAACTATTCCATGGCTAGCAATCCTACCTAATAGTATTTTTACTTGATACTTTTAACAAACTAAATTATTTTAATTATTTAGTAATTTTGATGACACGATGGGCGATTTGCCTTTAGTAGTTAGTGGTTCGATTCCTATCACGGAACAAATTTTAATATTTCTGTGATTGACATACATTTGTTCCAGTTTGGGTGTTTGTGTATCGTGAAATGATTTATGTGTTTACAGACATAAGTATTATGTACATATAGGAGAAACACTTACGTTACAAAATAAAAGTAAAAAGCTATTTATCTGTAACAATATAGGTACCCAAGTTTTCTTACTTATATTTTGATGAGAGCTTAACTAACAGGACATAACTTGTACGAGTTTTTTACGAGGAAAGATTTATGAGGTCCTATAATTACTTCAGACTACACAGCCAACTAACGTCGTAGAATATAACAAATAAGTAATATAACTCCACTACATTTTATATCTTATAAGAGCCATTTTGCAGCCATTGTCTGTGAAATATCTTTCAACGTCTTCAAGTTAGTTGATGTGTTTACGAAACAACTTATCGACAACTTCGCCAAAACTGTGTTCGGATGACGTATGCACGTTGCTATTATTTTGCTCAATACCTACTGGAAAAATATGTAATGGTGTGGAAAATAAATCTCTTGATTTATAAGTTCCTTTTAAAGAGCAATCAGACAACAAAGGTTTTCTGCGCTCGGTGGCCGTGCAACCAATTTATTCCTTTGACAGACTCTCAAACTGCTGTAGGTATCTGTGATTAGTTACTAAATGGACAGGATGATTTGAAATTCCAGAAACAAAATAAGATGTTGTTTTCGCTGTTGTGAAAATCTGTAGGTATTTCATTTTCTCCGTCGTAAAAACGGTCCGGAAACGAAAATCAAACGTAACAATTTTCGAGGGAACCATTGATTAAGCGAAAAATGGAGATCAGTTGAAGGATAAGCTGAGGGTTTGCACCACATCGTCGTCATTGGCTATGAAAGCTGTGAATTTATTCAAATAGACCGTTCTTAAGGAAGTATATGTATGTTTGGCAAATAACCCCTGTCTGTAAAGTTTTGGAGTAATTTATTGAGGGTTTGATAGTGTTTCAAATGGACTATTCATACCAATATATTATCAATGTATTGGTACCTTAGGGTATATATAATATGTAGTATATATATATAAGGTTCCGTAGTAAAAAAGAAACCATTTTATAGTTTCATCATCCATCTTTTCTGTGTGACCCAGTTATTTTACTCTCAGACTATCAATGTTAGGAAGCTAAATTTTAGCACAACAATTTTGTCAGTAATAAAGAAAAGATTTTACAAATAAAATAATGATTTTACAGAAACCGGCTAACTGCGTGTCGGACTACGCACAGTGCTCTCTTTACTATAGGTACACAAAACATTTACGAATGCACAATATTTATTTTTTAATTTTTGTTTTAATCGAGATTAGAAGAAAAGTACAGGTTAAAATTTAAAACATGCGACAAATTAACGGTAGAATTAAAAAAAAAACAAATTGAAAAGGGTTAGGGTTAAAAAGCCTTAAAAGCGCTAAAAAAGTAGGTATTTAAAAAAAGATTGTTGGAAATGTTGTTTATCTTGTAATATTTATTCTGTACTACTATGTTTAAAAGCAGCTATGAAGACAAACATAACGAATAAATATTATTTATTCTCTTAGCTTTTTATTGAATTCTCAACAGAATACAGATATATTTTTTATAAAATACCTACCAGGTTACTCAAAAAGTAATAAGACGAAATTATTTATTCTTATGGGTCTCAGTTTTTAATCAAACAATGTTTACGCGCTAACTTTACATAGACCTAAAATGTAGCACCTAACTTAAAAAGATGAAAACTCTAATTGAACAAAATGTTCTGTTAAATTTAGGCGCCTCTGACGCATGCGATTTGCACACTCAAAGTCTCAACCTTAGATTTATTTTGTTGATCTCTGAGAAAGTTCACAATGTTATTAATTAAAGTATGTTACAAAATGTTACATTTTTAAAGCTAAGTTGATTAAAGGAGTAAAATATAAATATTATTTTTGTAAGGTCACTATCGATTTAGGTTTAAAAAATCCTGTAATGATAGATGTAAAGTGTGAATAAAATAAATAAAAGTTTTTATTTTTATTTTTCCAAAGCTTCTAAGTATGCCGAATGAAAATAAAAGAAGAAAATATTGGTTTGTTTAGTCCAAAACTAATATTTTCACTCTGACATTCACAACACGGTGGGTGAGTTAGGCAAACTGAGGGACACGAAATCGTGCCTCGGCTACAACTCGGCCGTACTGCCTCCGGGTGTCAATGGGAAAAGTGAAGTTAATGCGAATACTCTCCGACATCTCCTACACCACATGACAAAATAGCTACAGAAGAATTAGTATGAGGTGGTAAAATAAATATAATAATGTTGACGATGTATAAAAATATTGTAATTATTATTTTGTAGACATATTGTCGTTAGATGTCGTCATGATGTCGTCATCGTTAGTCTGCTATGACAAGTCAGTATAATTTAACTTTATAATAATAAGTTTCTGTATTTGCTCTATGAGTAATTTTGTAAATATTTTAGCAAAATAAATGTCTTAAACCATAAGATGTTAGATATTTATTTGATGATGTTATAGAAGGGAAAGATAAAGCCTAAGATTAAGCCTTTGAACGCCAGCGCGGTCACTGTTGACCGCGAACAATAAAAATTGCATTGTGTCTGCGCCGTGGCAGTCAAAGTGTTAATAACTTTTTAGAGATTAAACCTTCTGTAAAATTGTATATCTTGTTATCATCCTCAGAACAGTGACATGGGTTAGAATTAGTGTTGTAACTACCTAGTAGGGACACGTATGTACGTCACGTTAGACCTTATAGCTGTGTAAACCAATAAAAGACGCCTTACGTTCCGCCGTTTATCGGTTTTTAGCCGTCAACTCTCATAAAAGCATGTTAGTAAAAAGTTCAATATCCTGGCATTATCGCATGCGGAGCAAACTTTCAAAGTCGCGTTTTTTTAGTAATAGGTACAAAATATTACCTTAATAAAAATGTAATCTTTATAAGATTACGGCTAGTTCATTAATAGAAAAGAAAAAAGAAATTGTGTTTTGTACCTACGGCTTGATCTAGGTACCCAATCCCAATTTTATAATGGAAAGAAGCAAATTCTAATTGTGGCAAGTTCTTAAACTGGGATTGGTTTCGCAGTTCAAGGATAAGCCCCAGGTTTAATTAGACTGAAATTGTACCTACACAAAATAACTTATGGTGATTTTTATTTATTTATTACTAGCGATCCGCCCCGGCTTCGCACGGTTACGCTAATATGCATGTATTATACATACAAACCTTCCTCTTGAATCACTCTATCTATTAAAAAACCGCATCAAAATCCGTTGCGTAGTTTTAAAGATCTAAGCATACATAGGGACAGACAGACACGGGAAGCGACTTTGTTTTATACTATATAGTGATTTTCTCCACACAAAAGGTTACACAATATTTTAAGGTAGTTAATTATAACATTTTTAGCTTAATGTATGCATATTAATCTGTTTTGTGAGAGACTGGCGCTTGAGATAGGTTAGAAAAAAAGTTCTGTAATACCACCTATAATTATTGATAGTCACCTATAATTGATAGTGATTAATAAATAAACACATATTTTTGCAGGATTTTTTTTTCTAAAGGGATGTGGAAATTTTGAAGGACTCTAAACAATATCTTTTATTTATTTCAATCTTATATTTAAAAAAATACCTTCCCATACAAATCGCACCGTTCTAAGTTGCCAAATTTTATGGAAAGGTGAATTTCTAACTTGAATATAGGATTGAAAGAAATAAAAGATATTTTTCAGGATAATGGTCGGAGTCATGCTTTAAAATTTCCTTACTGTTTAAAAAAATATCCTATAGGAATAGTCAATTCATTAAAGATACTACACTCATATTAAACCAATAACTTATGCACTGAGCTGTGGTACAAATTGTTACAGTTTTTCCCGCCAGGGATCATAAACATAATGTTTTGCGTGTTGCACACAAATGGCTTGACTTTTTTTGCGCGTCGTCGGTGTTAAATTATACACAGCGCTCCCGTTAAGTCCGCATTTGCCCGTTTTTATTTAATATAGGGCAAATGTACAACAGGCTGATAAAAGCGGATTATTTAGAACACGCAGTCAGGGGCGTAAAACATTTCCCATGAGTAACATAATCATACGTATCTTCATTTATCTGAGGCAGAGATTAAATATATAAGTAGCTTTAACATTTCTGAAGCTTATCTCAGGTTGAACAGTGAAAAATAATTTTGATATAGTCTGAGTCAGCGAGGGAGGCTGGTATTTAGGTACAAATTCACTTACATACTTAAGAAACGTGTTATTTTCGACGTTTTTGTACTAAACCCTTCGTGCGCGAGTCCGTCTCGCATTTTGCCAGTTTTTATTTATTCTTAAGCGACTATTTTTATTGGCCTTATTGTGTTTTGATTACACCGCAAACTTGGGTATATGTTTGTGTGTATGAGATACAATACTTCTATCTACTACATCAGAATAAAAAAATTCCGGTTCGAATCTGAATGTCTTGCTGATATACGATTTTTAATCTTGTTACTGCAGCGCAATGAGCACTGTCCCTCGCTCAGTATATCAAATATATCTTCGTGTAGGTTTGAACCTTACACAAGTTAGCATGGAATTAATTTGATGATTATTTTTATCACAGGTGGAGGGGGAGCACAGCTGGGTGAAACTGAAAACTGCGACGCTGGAGATCTAAACATGTGTGTACAATTAATACCACGCACACCCGTCGGCCTGCCAAGAAACAGAAACGAGTTGGATGCACATTGTCAGTTAGTATATTCATTACAGATAAATTTCAGTTTTAATTTATTAAGACTAATCTTTCATACTACATTTTTGTAAGACCTTTTCATTTATATGAGACAAACAACAGCTTGAACAAACAAAAAAAATGAGCAAACCAACATTGTAACTTCCCACTGCAGGGCAAAGGCCTCTTCTTATATCAGAAGGATCGAGCATTAATCACCACGATAGCTCACTGCGTGTTAGGGATTGAATCTTAGAAAAAGTAAGAAAACTAAGAAAGTATATTAAAAAAGTCACATTAGTACATGCCAGGTTCGAACTTACATCCAAGTGCAAAAAAAGACATTTGTTACAGGACAGGTATGTAGAAACTAGAAACTTAGCTCAGAACCCTAGGACTACCGACATTAAATAAAGTTTTAAAATATATTGTAAAAACAAAATATTTTTTTTTATTTGAGGTAAATATTGCGTAGGGGCTTATTGAACAATGCTCAACATGAAAATACCTACCTATTATATAATTAAATACTAACGTCTTTACTTACGGATTGATTTCGGGAATGCCCGACTAGTTTCGGGACTCAAACGGAGTTCATTTTCAAGAGCGAGTGTAGTCGCGGCGCGTCGCGGACCTCACTCCGGGCACATATTACTAAATAGTTACTACTCCGGGTGAGGTCCGCGACATCACCTAATATATTAGTATGACTCACGAAAGTTATTATTCCAAAATACCTAGCTATTGTTTGAATCAGTTTTGCTTCGCTACGAACACCTCAACTTTGGTAATAAAGTAAAATAGCTGTCTCTATTCCATGAATTCTAAATATAACAGACTGCGAGAATTAGCTGTATCGTATTTATGTATAAGCGACTTCAAAAAAGAAAATGGTTTTATTTTCGCCGACTTCTAAAATGAATGTTTGTTTGTTATTTACCTATGTGCTGTTTCTATTGGCTTTTACTGTTATGAAGTCGGTTTTATTTTTCATTATAAAGATTTTCATTTACCTATTTCTTTATTAGTTACGGTTCTCTTGCAATAATGACCTTTATATTTGCTAAAACAGGTTTTTTAATGTAGATAATTATCTTCTAATACCTACACTGTTAGATAATGATTAGGAGTTTTCTTGGGATAAGGTCATGTAAACTATCCATAATAATTATATTCAATGTGTTCAGCTGGGAGTTGAAATCCAAACTTGTCAAAAATTTACTAACCGTTTTACGAAAACAAAGGATAGAAGATTCACTATATATGTATAAGTTTAGGATTCCATTAGATACCATTAAAGATGGACTGCGAACAAACTGTTTTACTTGTAGGTACTAATTATTTACCCGGAATACGATTAACTGCCATATTGAGTTGTTTCATTATAATTGTGTTTTGTAAATTGTGTTTACGTTTCGATTCCGGGAACAGACTCAAGGACATATTTATTTTAAGCTTGGACAAAAACAAGTTTTAACCAGATTCAGATATTTGAATGTTGACAATATTCTAAGAAAACAATAATATTCAAAGAAGACAATTAATTGTAAATACTTTTGAAAACAAACAACTGAATTTCTACAGAATTTATTAAATCTGTCGCCTATCGGTCGAAGTTCGACAGTATTTATCTTTTGTTTCCAGTTTTTTTTTATTGATAACACTAAAGCTCGTCAATAACTAAGGCTATAGCTTTAAAAAATACTAAACAAAAAAAGAAAACAGTCGATTTACAAATAGAATAGTTCGAAAATGGTATCTACTACCTCTAAACTTTCTCGTTGCACGATTATTGAAACTGGTACTACTATTGAACTGCTATTTTGTTTTCTCCTATTTATATACCTAGATAGTAGCTATTGTTTTCGATTTAATCCTATATTAGTTTTCGGTTAGACGTAAATGTAGCAGGTACCTACTTATATCTCGAAAACCCTGCATGAATATTTAAAAACATTAAATAAAATATCGCCAGTTTTAAAATTAAATACGAGATTTGTAGCAAGGCCGTTAGACTCCACTTCTCTTTCCATCTCGTCCGACTTAATGTCATGTCATGTTCCTAATGGTTAGATCTTTTTGGTTGTATAATCTAGGCTGAGTGCTCGTAAGCGTGCTTAAAGGGATTAAAATACAGTTACGTAACGACCCGTGAACGACGTTGGTATGTCCACTAATGAAATGTTATGTTGGGATAATAAGTCCTTCGGTAAGGTTACCTAACTTTCGACAGGTTCGAATTCGTAGCTGTAAAATCTGTCATCACGTGAAGCGTTATCTGTTGATCCCTTTTTAAGAATATTGCGCGCACGGAGGAGTGTGAAACTTGACTTGAGTTTATATGGAGAAGAAGTGCAGAAAGCTAAAATTAAAAAAAAAGAAATTCGGTTAAATTTCGACCACTGACTGGACCATATTTTTATTATAATTTTTGTTATAAATCAGTTTCGTTTCGCTTTCACACGTCTGACAAAAAGTTCATATAGGTATTTCATTTTTGTCGCAAATGAGGTTTTTATACAACCATGTTCAAGTACTTGCACTTGATTATTAGCCGATTTCAGAAACCGACTAAGTGTTAGCAAAGCCTCGGGCGGAAGCTAGTGGGTAATATTTATTAATCGCTTTTTCATTAGTTATTTTGTTTCCTGGTTTACAATGTAGAGTACACATATGTATAAATAAATTAATTGTTCATGAATATACCTAAGTAAATACAAACTGACAAGATACATTCATCTTTTAGAATGAGTGTCGTAGCTCTGTAGAGTTTCCCGTAATGTTTTGTAAACGGTTCCCTTGGGATTGTGTGGAAATATTTACCGCACTAATTGACAATAAACTTTCTCGTTCTCTTGTAACTTGAGGCCCACGATTTATAGTGCGAATGTGTTTCGCAAATTGACAAGTTACTTTGACTTCACATTTGTGGGAAGTAACTTTTCAACTGTTCACACAAATTATTTCATCCCTCTGTCCGTCATACGGCAGTAACGTTTATTTTTTTTTAAGAAGGTATAAATATACTACCACTTTCATGAAGGGGATGCTTAAATCTTAATTTAATAAAAATATAGAAACTCTTATTAAAACAAAATACTCAATTAACCCAATTCAAGTTAATCACTAATGTGATTCGTGCGTGCAAAGCATGACAATAATTAAATCTGACAATAATCTCGAGTACGTATCATGATTTATATCCTTGAGTTAAAAGTTTTCAGACAATAAATGTACTGAAGATATGTAGCGACTTAAAAAGTTTGCCAATTATACGAGTATAACATGACCCTTACATGGCAATAAACGCCGAACTTTCTTCATTTTGTTCGTCTCTCAACATTGCGATCAAATCTAAACAATAATATGTATAAGTAATGGAACTAAACATGTTATATTATGTTTATCTATAGGTATTGTTGTGTCTATATAGCCTAGTGGTGGTGACCGTTGACTGGCAAGTCAACGGTCACCACCACACAAGAGGTCACAAGAGGTCTCGGGTTCGAACCCAAGGCGCGCACCTCTGACTTTTCGTAAGTTATGTGTGCGTTTTATAAATTAATTATCACTCTCCGTGCCTCGGATAGCACGTTAAGCTGTTGGCCCCGGCTGTCAATTTTAGATCTTTGACAGTTGTTACGGGTAGTCAGAAGCCCGAAAGTCTGACAACCAGTCTTACCAAGGGGTATCGTGTAACCCAGTATGTGGGTTGTGGAGGTCTGATAGGCAGTCGCTCCATGTAAAACACTGGTATTCAGCTGCATCCGGTAAGACTGGAAGCCGACCCCAACCTAGTTGGGAAAAGGCTAGGTAGATGATGTTGTGTCTATACCCAACAAAGATTATGTCGCTAATGGAATCCGTTTTTGGCACTCATAGTGTTATAAACGATATACAAGAGCTCTAACAATAACTTTAGACTCTACTGTGACGTTAAGAATAAATAATAATTAATCTTTTAAGAGGAATAATGGAAACAAAGAAAAAAATTATAACTTAAGGAGCTATTTTAGAATTGGTCCGAACTGTTGTATTAGTTACTCTTATTGCTAATTAGCTTTAAACTTAAAACACTGAAAGCATACTACAGCGCCTTGAAGTTAGCGACAAGCTTACTTCCATTAGACACCAACCAGTTAATATCCTCTAATTTTTGTATTAGCACACAAGCGTCAAGGGATATAACCCTGCTTCGTCATTTGTAACCCATGTCGACGATATTATCCTTCAACCCTTTATAATTTAACCTTTCAAAATATTTTTTTAATTTTTCAAGTAGGTACCTGAAACACATAATTATAAAACCTTTACATTGAACAGAGGCAAATATACGAATAACACATTTTTTTTTTTTTTTCCTAGTTACGTTGTGGATATAGTCTTCTCTCACCGGGCGTATCCATTGGTAGAGTAGAGGCACCATAATGGCTATAGTGCTACTTTGCCACCGATAATCAGATACTGGATCTACAAAATCGTTTTTGTTAGTTTATCTTTTTTCATCAATATGATTTGTAGAGTTCAGTTTAGAATTTCGGTACAAAAATCGTGTTACAATAATAATTTAACGAAATTCTAGCTGTTAATTGTGTGGAACAGATTCATGGCTTGTTAATTTAATGTGTTTTTTTTAGGGCCTACCAAACGGGGATGGTGTGTATGGACGCATGGATCAAGCGTTGCCTACCGACGGATGGTCAGAAGTTACTGCAGCAACAAATTGGTGGCGCTCGAGCACTTATGCGTTTCTTGTGTACAAACGACACAGCTCTACGAAGAGGTTAGATATACGTATATATTATATTTAGGGCTCATTTTGCCCCTCCTATTGCACGTTTAACTTAGGCTGCAGATCATTTCATACATTTTTTTAAATAATCTAATGAATAGTGCTTACCTGTACATGAAAAAAGGCCTTGGTGAAGGTGTAATAATTGTCCTTTTAATTTAATTTTATATTTTATTAAATTAGGTTTTTTAGCATCAAGAAATTACAGGCCACAAACCCTTAAGTTTACGCAATATAAGGCAATTACAATAATTGTAATGCGACATAATTGGTTTAAATAGTTGTTTAATGTTTACTGAGTGCTTGCAAAAACCTAGACTATCAAACCACAGCCCCTCAGTAGGTGATATAGCGATAGATAGTGACCGGGAACAAACAAAAATAAGTCGTTACGTAAGTAGGTACCTACTTGTCTAAACCAGCTTGGTGGTTGAATGTTTAAATGATGATGATTTATACACGCTTTTAGAACAAGACTAGAACTAGAAGCATATTAGCAAAGTCTAATAAAATTGAAGTATACAGCGAGAAGTTTCTTTTTAATCTTTGAAAAATACATTTTTACTTATATGTATAAGGTTTAACTTTAATAATAAAAATATCTTAAAAGTTAAATCTATAGGTCATTAAAATGGTATGTAAAAAAAGTTTAGTAAGATACTTAGCATTTATTTATGTTCAATAAACATTTTTATAAAGCCATTCGAGCGAGCGAGCACTGTTCAAAATTTTTGTAGAACAAAATAATCGATTACGAGCAAGAAAATGCTTTTAATCAATTTTTTCTTCCTAAAAAAATAATTAAACATAGTTAGTTAGTAGTTTAAACCGTTACTTATAAGGGAACATAATCTCGAAACAATGTTGATGAAAAACGCAGTACACTTACACTATTAAACAAATAATTCATTTTTACGACTGACAATATGTGAGTTTGTACGAATATCAAATGTTCTATTCATAAATAAAGTCATAAATTAAATGCTGGTACGATTAATGTATGTACAGGGGCGATGTAGGAGATAAATTAATGTTGTAATAGCTAAATAATCGTAATTATGACTTCCAATTGTACGTAATGTATGTCGGGTAATAAAGATACATCGCTTTTACTGCTGTTTGTGTAAGTTGACACAAACAGCAGTCTCAGCCTATAAAAGTCTCCTATAGGCTTTATTATTATTATAGATTGCCTATTAGAGATGTTCACAAATAGAAGAAGCGCCGCATACTGAAAATTACCTGAAAGTGAGGCTGAAAATCTTACTTTGAGGCATACACATTGCAGTGCAGAACAGTACTCTCACCAATTCATGTAGGTGTGCTCCTGGGTTCGTAGTCAAACGCTTGCCTTTGTCATGATTAGAAAATGGCCTCATGGGCAAAAAAACAATTATTGTTGATTCTCTTGCCCTTAATATTAATTTTGATGAAATTAAAACAATTTGTCAAAAAAATTACTTATATTATTTTCCTACAAGGAAGACAAAGTTTAATTATAAAAACAGAATCTTTTATTACAGTAATTATTTTGTTAAAATAAATATTAAAACGTAAAGATACTGATAAGATACATTGAAGTTTTAGAACAAAAGACTTGTAAAAGATAAAAACTTGTATTATTAAGACAACAACTTTAACAACGTTACACAGCTGAAGGAAACTTTTATTCAGACGATCAGGTATAATCCGCAATTAAAAGGGCTTACCGATATCGTTGAAAACACTATATTTTAATAAAACGGATCTCTCTGTCTACAGAATTCAATTTCAATTTGTTGATGCAAGAAAAACGTGGTGTTTTTTATTTAATTATGTAATGTATTGACATAGAACAGATCAATATTTTTATCAATCGTATAGTACGTATTCATTGTATATACTCGTAACATGATTTACCAGATAGAGTTTGTTTAAAGATTGAATTGATTGAAAAAGATAAAAAAAAAGTCGTAGCTCGGAAGCTCTTTCATAAGCTTCCTTTGATTTTTGCACTAAAAACCGATATTCGATAGCATCGGCAGCAAGCACTTGCAAACTATACACAAGCCAATCAAAACGCTCGATCCACACAGAATTTGTGTAGGTTGAGAATTTGTTGTATAGTTTGCGTTGTTGAGGTTTGGCAAGTTTGTGGATGTAATTTTAATTTTTAACCCTTGACGAAAACAGTGTTATAAGTTCGACGTGTGTATCTGTGTGTCTATGGCGTCGTAACTCCCAAATGGTTGTGTCGAATTAGATTTTTTATTTTATTTGAAAAGTGAATCGATTGAGAATGTTCGAAGCTAAAAAAAATAGTTTTTATTGCTAAAATAGTTACAATTGGACCCGCTAGGAGGCGCAGCGATTGGATAAAATTAGAACCACCGGGAGCGAAGCCGCGGTAGGGTCAACTAGAAGGTATTATATCTAATTTATCAGTCAACAAATGGCCATACACTAAGCAATCACACTCGTTGACAAATTGTCTATGTGTAGATAATAATTATAACAATCACTGTAATTTATTATTTTTGGATAACCTACATTAAGTAGGTACCTATACCTACATATGGGTATCCATAACATATTTTATTTCATTCAGTACAGCGCGGTGGCACAGCGCGGGCGATGGTTCAATTCGATCCATCATCATATTATAGCACTGGTGTAGAGAACTCAAGTGCTTTCGGATAATAACTTTTTAGGTTGCTGTCGAATTAGAAGCCGATATATCATTCATTTTACCATTTTCGGAATAGACCTACGGCCAGTAGTGGTCAATAGGTTAGGTTGATTGATTGATACTTTAAATGGTATATTATTACAATAAATTTGGATTTGATTAATAATGCGTAAGTTTGTATGATTCGTATACAAATATACGTATTTTTTGAACCTCTATGCCTATACCACTTAGGTTTCCATTTCTTTTTATTATCTTTATTATTCACTAAGACATTCTCAATAGGCTTTTTTTTATTTAACTACTGAGTGAGGTGGCATATTATGATCAAGTGGGCAGACTTGATGGTAAGCGGTTACCGTAACCTAACATAAGCGCTTGCAACACCATATTTTACGTGTTGCCTTTCCTACGTGGGATTATGGAAGGGGGAGGAGAGGCCTTTAGGTCTTTTCACTGATATTACGGGACACAAAAGTGAAAAGTATCAACTTTAAATCACGCTGATATTCTGTGATGGCCTTGGCAATACCCCGGTCAGGCCCGTGCTTACATGGTTCTACCACCTACAAACATTTTGTGTTCTATTGTGCAGAATTTTTGAAGGAGCCTACATGTTGGGGCCGCGTGTCCCCTGACTGGAGCCGATGTGTCGACGAGCTGCAAGTCGCCGTGAGGGAAAACACCGACCGAGCTCAACAGCTCACATACTTCAACAGAAATGCTGAATTGTGCTGGTAATGGATTGTCTTGGTTATAAAAAAAAATATACATCCATAGTCATACTTGCATATAAATTAAAATAAATTGCCGTGCATTAGTCTCACTGAAATTGGTAAAAATGCTTTGGCTCTCTCGCAAAAATAATTTTTTTTTGCTGTGTTCGTAAATGGATAGGGTTTGTAAGAAAGATTTTTTTTTTTGGAAATTTCGCCGGTAAAAAAAACATCCGGACATCGCCGCCGCCGGGCACGAACGAAAAATAAAAGATTTAGCTATATTCTTGTATTGACTGTAGGTACCTTAAGATCAACTTACCTATCAAAATAAAAATGCCTTTTAAATGCCAATTATTACTTATTAGATTTAATGACGTACTTACATGGTAAAGGCATACATTAAATTAAGTGTTCACAAATAATACATATATAAAATAAAATATTACATTTATGTCTGTGACATTATCCTCATCAGTTTTGTAATATCTCATTTCAGACGAAACCCTTTTCAGTAAGAAAATTAATATTCCAAATCTTTTACCTACCTATTGTTCTAAAGTAGGCGTACCCTACAGCTGCCTTTTCAATTCTACAATAGTGAAGTAGATTTAATTTTGTTATAACGTAAAAGCTCCTATTACCGCCAGTTTTAGCTGTCTTAGGATTCACTCTAAAAAAATAGATATAAGCTGTTATATTAGGAAAGATGTTATAATTTATAATTTATCTCCACGAAGTATTCTTTGCGATTCAGTACTTAAATTCAATATTCAATAACACAGTAATTACTAAATAATTATTTAATCCAAAAGAGTAGTTGATTCTATTACCGACCCATAGAATGCGGCAAGATTCTATTACCGATTTTTCTACTTCTTTTACCGACCGCTCCGACGTTCTCACTACTTCTATATTAAATTTAAAAAAAAAAGTTTTAAAGGTATTTATTGTATTTATTAACAATAGTTAAGAGATCAACACTATTACAATATGAACATAATTATTTATTGCAACGCTTAGAGCACTCATTTTTTGTTATTTTAATTAATAAAAAGTATAATCAGTCTCAGAAAACAGTCTTCAAATAATTATTATTCCTCTTGTCACGCAGAGTTGTCCTCGGAATGCCATACCTAGGTTTTTGAAGCTTCGTATATGAGCTGGTCCCTTCATTTATAACTAAAAGCGCAGCTTCTAGTTGAGCAGAGGCATACTGCTTGCGATTCTGCGGTTCCATGATTCTATAAAAAAACACAATCTTTAAAGAGATATAGAATTTAATTCTTCGAAAGAAGCTTTAAAAAGTTACATGTCCCCCATTCCGTCCCGCCATTTTTATTTGATTTAAAAACTTAAGAAATATAGCCAATTCCATGAAGCCATGAATGAAACTGGATAGCAAATATTATTTTACAAAATCTCTCGAAACGTCACGTATGCAAGAAATAAACCAATTTGTTCAAAAATATACATTTTGTTTTTTTTTACCTACCTAAAATATCGTCATAGCTGTGAGTCGGTAATAGAATCAAGTATAAAGGTTACAATATTCTATTAGCGACCAATAAAATTTATAACAAACAGATAAAATATCTGCTTTATGGAATACTGTTAAATTCGATCTCATTGCTATATTATTTATTTTAATGTCAGTTAGTCTTTAATTAAGATAATAAAGGTTATTTACAGTACAATATCATTATAATAATAGGGATATTGTCTAACGTTGAATCGAGTTTTACACAAAAACTTTAAGAAATAGCTTTGTCGTTAATAGATCTAACGAAGTAAAATTATTTTAAGAATTGAACAAGAAAAAAATAAAATTTAATGAGCTAGTTTATAATAGATATTATTTTAAAATAACAAAATGTTCTCAAAATTTAACAACGCCATGGGTCGTTATTAGAATCAAGTTTTGAAATTTGGATTCTATTACCGCCTAAAATTAAAACATGATTTTATAACACAAAAACCAATAAAAAGTATTATATTAAGAGTTAGTTTAAAAAACGAATATATAAGTTACAGTTGTAATGTGATAGCAAGAATACAAATCCATTTTTAGTGTGTTATTTTCCTTAAGTAATATTTAGGTGTACTTACGTGGCTGGAGACGCGACACTATGAAATGTGCGTCCGCTTCGGGCGCGTCCCACTTATTGTCAAATTATTTCTTTCACTGGCTATTTAAACACACAAACTTTACTCTATTTGTTGTCCAACAAAAATACGTAACTAATTTTTAAGGTATTATTTTCTGGAACCCTATATTATGTCTAATATGAGTGATTAAAAAATTAGATCGTTAATAGAGTACACATTTTAGGGGGTCGTTAATAGGAGCTTTTACGTTAATTATAGTAACACGAGTATTTTACGTTAATTTAAAACTTGTAATAGAGACTGTCAAAAATGATTACATTCAAGTGCACAAGTAATGTAAAAGCTGAGTGTTTAATTACATTTTATGAGGTATAAAATAATTCAGCTAACATAATGATTGCTAAGACTTCGAATCTTATCGGTATTGATATTTTTATACGTAAGAGTCAATTGAGAGCTTAATTCTTTTATGTAACCTTGTCTAACAAACAGTGATTATTTTGTAGCCACTAAGAAGAAAAATCCAATATCGTACAAGTTTCATTTATCTCCGTCATTTTCACAAAAAAATGAACGTTACTTCCATGTCTTAACATCTACCTTCGTTTGCTGTCAAATATTGTGTCAAAACATAATGTAGATACTAAATCTGTTATATTTTGATGCGTATATTGCGGATAATAATAATACCTACATAAAGTAGCAGAATTATTTGATACTAGCTTCCGCCCGCGGCTTCGCCCGCATGATATGTTGATAAATTGTAGCCTATGTGTTATTCTGATGTATAAGCTATATTGTGGTGAAGTTTCATTCAAATCCATTCAGTAGTTTTTACGTGAAAGAGTAACAAACATCCATACATCCATACTTACAAACTTTCGCCTTTATAATAGTAGTAGGATATAGGTATTTATTTTAACTAAGTAACGAAAGTTACCAGAATTGGATGTAATAATTACAAATAAATTGATAAGTAACTCATCATCATTACCCAACAATGTTAATAGTAATCCTGAAGGTTACTCACCAGCACCAGTACCAGAAGTAGAGTTGTAGGTCTAAGGGAAGGTTCATATCTGACGTAAAATACGCCGAGCGTATCATCAGTCGCACTAACGTATCATCGGTTGAGTGTGAACGGTCAAGTGTTTTTCTATACATTTGTCTGTTCTGGCGTTACGCGACCGATAATACGCGACGCATGTTCCGTCAGATATGAACCTTCCCTAAGGCGATAATATGATCATACTAATCAAAACATATGAAATTTAATTAACAAATAAGTATGTATGTTTATTTATTTATACTAAATTTGAGATAGTCATTCACATTTTAAACAATTTCAAAGCATTAAAATTCGTCAACCGGTTTAACGTAAAGCAACAAATTATAAAGGTAAAGATTTACTTACTACTCACAGTATATAAAAAAAAGTGATAGCGTATTTTTTAATATCTTAAATAAGATATAGGAGCTTAGTTCAGTTCAATAGGTTTTGCATTAGGTACATTGCTTTGCAAACAGTCAGACAACAAACATTTAAACAAAAATCTACAATTTTATTATTAATTAATTAATTATAACACTTTATTAAAATTAACCAACTATTATTTTATTTAAATGAATACTAATTAATTTCAATAAAATATTTTACGCAGGTAATCTGACAAGATAAATAATTAAATATTTTTATTAAATAAAGATAAATAATGAAAACCGAAATAAATTCACCTCTTAGACTTGGCTCTTTATCAGATCTCTTTAATTTTTAATGACCGCCTGTTCCGTGCCTCGGAACGTTAGTCCCGGTTGTCATGAAGTTATTTGACTGTCGATATAGCCCTCATTAAGTCTTAACAACTGATCTAACTTTAGAAATCGTGTCCCTTTGGGTTGCGGGAGTTAGATAGATACGTACCTACTCGCTCCGTATCTAGAACTGATATTCAGCTGGAACTATCTGGTTAGATTAGAAGCCGACCGCAATAAAATTTGGGAGTAATACTAGGAGGAAAAAAGACCAAATAATCTTGATCGAAATTGGTACCGTTTTGCAGCATGTTTTTGGTGGTATCTTATTTGACTCTCCGATTGATTTATCAAAAGTTAAATAGAGCTGAAATAAATTGAACAAATAATTCTTTTATTCTCTTCAAATTCGTCTTCATTAAAGAGTTTTTTACTTTCAAAAAACAAGCTTTTTGCTTTCCAATTTTTTTTTAATGTCGAGGTTGTCTTCTAAAAACAAGAAGTGATTAAATCATTTCGGAGAAAACTGTAACAATAATATCGTAGAAAATGGAGTAAGAAGGATACAATTACGGATGTTTACGGCCGGCGGCCCTCCGGCGAATCCGGTACGCCGGACTTATTCCAACTAATCAGCTACGCCGACACGCTATCGTAACCTGCAACCCGGACACACTATCTCTTGACCTGGCGTAGTTATTTTCTTTCCAGTGTAATCTAGATAATACATATATAATGTAAATACGGTATCAAAATATACCGTATCTACATTATATGTATTATCTGGATTATAAAGATTTAATACTTTTTTGTTTAATTGCATTGTTCTTTTAATTTTTATTTGTTTCATACAATGTTGTTCAGGTAAAACATCATGTAATACATAATTATGTTCTATAAAATCTATTAGGCAAAATTTTAGAAATGGGGAAATTTCTAAAATTTTGCCTAATAGATTTTTTGCCTAATTTTGGTGGTACTTTATATTTTTATGAGTACCTATTTATGACAATTGATACACTGATATAAACTTTAAAGTACGCTGGTGAAATATATGAAAGAGCCTATCAAAAACTAGCAAGCGATTCGAAGTTAATACAATTTAAAGAAAAATGCAGCCATACACAAGGCACCAAAATTTTAATTTTATAAATAGTGCTACCAAAATTAGACAAAATATCTAGTTGTGAAAATTCTCCTTAATAAAATTTAATAACAACATACGAATATTTCCAGTGCTCGAGATGACTTCATTACATGCGTGGCGAATGCGGGGCGGTCGTGTTCGATCACGGCGAGCACGTTGCTCCGGCGCATAGCATGGGTGCTGGCGCAAGACATCGCTGCCTGCAACCAGCAACCACATGCTTACTGTGCTGCCCCTCCGCCACATTACACGGCACCACTCCTTACCGCCATATACGGATTCTTATTTTATCCACCTCGCTTGTAAATGTAAAATGTAAATATGTGTGTGTGTTAAATATATATTTTCAACCATAGTTTATAGGTACATCTGATTACCAAGACAAAATAGTGACACATTGTAATTTAGTACTCGTATTCCGGGAACGCTGTTTGTTTTATTCGTCGACAATAAATCTACACGAAGGGTGGCAGTCTGCTTGACAACACATGAAAACAGAGGCACACACTTAATTTATATGTAACTACCTATAACAGATGTGTATGCAAAATGTTGTACATTTTTAGGCTTCCATGGTAAAGTCAAGAACCCTTATATTTTCTTTCGGTCTATTTGTCACAGCCATTTTGCTTGCAGATTATTTTTAATGCTCGAAAGCTAAAATTCGGAACGAACATAGCTACATAACGCAGACAAAACAAAGAAATATAATTAATTAAAACTTGAATTTTAGAGGGCCTTCCATACAATATGTAAAGTGGCGATGATATTATTTTCAGGTATCTATTAAGTATATTTTGATGCAGCGGCCAAAAGAACTTGCATCTGTGACTCAAGAGAATATGACTCAAGTGCTTAGCCCTTCCAAGTGATGTTGATGTCTATATTTGTGTGTGATGCCTATATTTAAACCAACTTGTAATAAAGATTACATGTTTTATATATTTTTAAGCTTATTACTTTTATTTAAACAAATAAAAGCAAGCTTAATTTTAGTAGGTACTTTCCAGGAAAATTTAAATGAAGTTCTAGATGTGTTCAGTTCTCGTAAATAGCACTAAACCTAACTTATGTTAGAGAACTAAGTATTTGCAATGCGAGTCCGAAACGCACTTGGCGGGCTTTTTTCTTTTAAACGTTTATGTTTAGTGGCTTTGTGGAGCATGAAAAACTAAAAGTAAAATTCAATATAAAAGTCGCAGTTATATTGAACTTTTAAATATCAAACAGAAACTCACTAGTAAATTCAAATGATATTTTATTTATTTAATTGTTATTTTACAAAAATAAAACCCTGAGATCTAACATGATAGAAAATATTTATAAATAAAACAAAATTGCAAATACTAAATTTCTATGTTTAGATACATTTTCATAAGTTTCTGTCAGTAACATGAATGTAAGGTAGACATGGCAGATCGCATACAAAGGCAATTTGCAAATAAATTTGAATTTTCACTTACCGCAAGCTACCTTTGCCTGTCAGGCCAAACATGTAGTTTAAAACACTTTGAACAAAATTTACTTGGATTCAAAAGCATGTTAGAAATATGCATAATTCAATTTTTTTTAAAGACTTAAAAAAAACATTATGATACGTCTATAATTTATTAAAACGGCTACATGCCAATTGTATACTAATTAATAATTATTATGATTAAAAAATAAATATTAATAATTATTTTATTTGTATAGTAGGTACCTATATATATTTAAAAATATATTTAAAAATATATTTTATATGTGTTATAATTATATCGATAAAAGAAATTATAATTATTAATAGTTAATGTATATTTAGAAGCCAACCCCAACATAGTTAAGGATTAATAAAGTTAAAGATGATGAGTAATGTTTATTTATTTTTAACAAATTTCCAAAATAGGAGGATCTCCTCCTATTTTGGAAATTTGTTAAAAATTATCCTAAAGGTACTTTTGTTAACAACTGTATAAAATGCATATGTTATGATTTAAAATTAATATAGGATTTATCAAATATTTGGAAAAATAATCAACAAATTATGGTATCTAATTTAATAATGAATGTAAATTGTTACCTGTATGATACAATATACACCATTACTTCTTTTAGACCTACTTGTATTTTAGATCAAATCCACCAGAACTGTGCGAGGAAACATAGTGGTGGCCGCGGAAAATGTCCACTAAAAGAGCCGCATAAAATTACTCTATTTTCCTAGGCTCACATAGTGCAGCTATCCACTTGGTAGATTTATTTCGCGCTCAATGATTAGGTTACTAGCTACTGAACATTTGATACGTATATATACGAGTAACTACTTAGTCCTATTTATGTGATTTTAGCATAAGTATAATAATGTGTTGTTAAAAATTCTAATTTTTCATTATTAACTTTGCAAACAATTATTGTCAATGCCGTAAGCTTGTAATAGATTAGAAAATTATATTTAAAAATAATTGTAAATAATGTTTACTGTCATATACAATATATCATGAAATTTTGTAATTCCAATAAAAAAATTTGAGCTTTCAGATTAGACGAAAGTAAATGTAAATAAAGTTTCTGTATTTTTATTTAAATAAAAAGACTTTGTACCTATTAATAATTAATATAATTGCGTAAGACATAACAAATTTGTTTATCAAATAATTTATTGAGCTCATAGATCCAATACCTTTGATTGAACTCGTATAGAGTAACTTCTAGTTACAAGTAATAATTTATATTCTAGGCAAAGCTAATCCTGATTGTGGGCTCTTTCACCTTATGAAATCTCCAAACTAAGTGATTTGTTATAGCCAGTGGTAGGTATAATGTCCCTTTGTAGAATAATTCTCTATTCTAAGTTTAATTACTACGAATTTTGGCTAATCCCAAGTAGATTTAGGTTTTGGCCTTTATATATAATTAGAACCTGTCCATTTATTTGTTAATCCATGTGGGAAAAATATAGTACCTAATTTATTTTGCTCTTTGACATATCCATATTATAGTAAAGACCGAATGAAAAGAGGCATAGACTAAAATTGGGGCATCGTAACTCGGATAGTTTTGAAGGCTATGGACACGGGGTTTGGATTGCGATTTATTTATTATGATCAACTAAGCCGCCAATCATTCAAGTTTTGTATAAAGCCCAACGAAGCACAGTCGATGAAATTGATTCAGCAAACAATAAACATTAAAATCCAAAAATATGATTTTATTCAAAGTATAAACACATCTCTATATTGAAAGAGAATAAAACCATGGTAAGTACCTATCTATTAATGAAGTTCTGACTAGTCAAAACCAAATGAATTTTGGTAAGTTTATGTATTTGACCGAAACCTATAAAATTATTTTATAAAATAAGACTTTACTTGAAGATTGAGCTTTTGCATAGTCGTGGTACATGTTGTCAAAGTTCTACTTCATGCAAGCAAAAAATTTCCACCTAAAGGACGCACGGTGATTCCTCAATTACAGCATCAAATTTAAAAAATCATTTCGACTTTTAGATAGCTTTTCGTTCCAGTAAAAATTGTAGAAACTAGAATAGACTCACTCATAGACTCACGCCTATATTCCCCAGAGGGGGTAGGCAGAGGTGTGCAGTACACCCACGTTTCGCCGGCTATATTATAAGTCCCATGTAATAGGGGGCGAGCCTATTGCCATTAACCGGGCACAATTCCAGACTCCGTGCTGCTACTGAGAATTTCCTAATGGAAAAACCCAATAACACTTTGCCCGACCCGGGGATCGAACCCAGGACCTCGTGCTCAGCAGTCGCGCTTGCTACCACTAGACCAACGAGGCAGAAACTAGAAGTACCTACCTATTACATAAATACGTTCATAACTCACCTAAATTTTTGGACAGTTGTATAGGTACTAACATATAATTTTAGATACATACTATACAATATAATAGGTACTTAGATCGGTTAAAATTGCATATGTATCGATTTTGATTTGTTTGATTCTTGAACAGGAAAACTAACCAATGCAGTACAACTTTCGCCCAGCGAATTGTTTCAAAATACACATACGCATATGAGGAACGAAGAATATAACTTCCATTGTTTAACTTAATGGAAAAATACTCAATAAAACGTCAATCAGTTTGATGGATGCTCAGTTTTCGATTCGCGCTCACGTCGAATTTATGATTCATATCATATCTATGAACATTAAAAGTAGGGCAGACCCGTTTCTCTGTCAATAGGTATCAAGAAAAAGAGACGTAAATACAACTTTCCATAACCATACAACATCTGACATGGAAATATCGAATGGTGTCTACATAGGTATTCTAGAGACCGCCGCTGCCGCGCAGCCGCCTGCCGTCACTCATACAGTACCTACCTACACATCTCGGGGTAATTACCAGTGCATTAACAGTGACAGCAACTGCTCTAACACTAAGTATTTACCAGGTAAGTGTTAAAAGGATAAGAAATAAACATCAGAGTGCAAAATAAAATTCTAGAGGCAGATTATGACTGACTACAGATTAGAACTGAAAAGATAAGTGCTTTCTTTGATATTTGAAACTTTCTAGCCGACAGGATTTTAGTGATAGTTAATAATTCAGTGGAACCGTTTTCGGGGACGAACCGAAAAATTCGTCGTCGTCGTATCGAATGCTTGTTTCCAGGTCACTTGCGATAAAATATCTACTAATCGTATAATTTAGATTAAATATTATTCAATGCGTATTTAAATAAAGTATATTTTTAAATAATTTGATAAGATTTGTAAATTATTGCATTTGGCAAGCCAAAGATATTGAAACGACCGAGACTGCTAGGCGCCTCTATCGTCGGTCGATTAGGCATACCTATAAGCCTTCCGGGTTGTGTGCCCCCGTGGTCACCATAATACAGTGCTACAATGTTCAGTGAGTGTTAGGTTTGTAGAAGTTGTAAAATAATATGAGTAGCCCAAAAAGGGTAGTTGTGTGATTATGTTAAGTGTTATGTGGGTGATTTCAAGATCAAAAACGAACAAGATATTGAATTTTCGTTTTCTGAAAACGGTAAATTACTATTATTGTTGGTATACATTATATTATAAGGAAATTGAGCACTGATAGCCTAGTGGTATGACCGTCGACTGATAAGTCAGTGGTCTCGAGTTCGATCCCAGGGCGCGCACCTCTCACTTTTCGTAAGTTATGTGCGTATTATAAATGAATTATCAGTTGCTAAAACGGTGAAGGAAAACATCGTGATGAAACCAGCACACCGGAGAGATTTTTCAATGGTGTGTAAAGCCATGTCAGAGGCCTACGGGCGGTTTAAACTCTGACACCAGGTTGTTAATCAACCATACGATAAGAAGAAGAAGAATAAGGAAATCTATCTGTCTTACAAGTACTTATCTACTTATTTCAGAGTGAAACTCTTAGATATACCTACCTGATGAATAATGAAGATTTCTAGGACTATGTTTAGGACTATTTCAAAGCGACATAACTACCAATTTTTTGAAGGGTTGGGTTTTTACCCACCCACATTACACCCACGTTTCGCCAGTTATAAGTCCCGTGTAATATAAGGCGAGCAAGTTGCCGTATAAGTACATGGTACAGTTTAAACTCCGTAAGTGCTGCAAGTTTGTAAGCAGTGATACCAAGTCCAAGTTCGTATGTTCAAAACTCAGGCACGCACCTCTGTCTTTTCGGATTGATATGCATATTAGAAATTAAATATCACTTAGTAAACCGGTGAAGGAAAACTTAGTGAGGAAACAAGCACACCTGAGAGATTTTTCACCAGTGTATAAAGCCATGTCAGAGGTCTAGGGGAGTTTCTTGATAGAAAATATCTCGCTCTGAGAATCGACACAATAAGACAGATCATAATTGATTGATTTTAATTTAAACAAAAGAAAAAAGTGGAGTTGAACGGCACGTTATCAGTTTATTACTGATGTGGCGTTGAGTAAGATTAGCTTCTTTGAAACTAATCATAATTCATTCGAAATTAAAAACTCGTGTAATGTCTTATCATGTAAATTTATATCATGTTATCTGTTCTGTATGAAATTGATAATGAAGTTGACTTCTGTATCAATTTCATATCGAACAGATTCTCATTTTAAAATGAGAATTGATATATAGGTACGTTTTGATTGCTTCAAATGTCACTATTTCAATTTTAAACCCTACCACAGACTGTACCTACCTAACTGGTAATCAGTGATTGCTTTTTTGTTATTTTCTTTGTGAAAATATTCGGTAGCACTCGAATTTGATGGTATTATGGCGGGAGTACCTATTTGGTGGTTTTCTTCTCAATAAAAAATCGCACAAAAATAATAGGTATGTGTTGTAGGAAACCGAAGTGGAAATAAAATAAATGCTGTAAAGTTCTACTGTGGTGCAAAAGTTTTAAATAGATTATGTCTTCAACAGTTAAAAGTTTGATAAAGCAATGAACAACTGACAAGTGTTGTCATAATTTTGATCGCAATTAATTAAGCGATTTTCGTTTGATTAATGCAATCCACAAAGTTTTAACGGCCATTGAAAAGTTTGACATCTTTAAGCTCAGCTTTATTTGAAGATTGCTTAACGATGTTAATGAAATGAAATGGATACTTTAGCTAAAATAAGATTTTATTAAGAGTCAATTTAAAATCTTTGGCTGTGGATAATTTTGCATACCTAATTAAATCTCTTATTTTATTAATCGTTTTAAAATTTCTGTTACGCTTGATTGACGCATAAAAGAAAAAGAGAGTTCATTATTTTGTCTGAAAATCGAAGGTAAAAAAGTGAACTTTAAAGTTCAACCAAAGAGGTATACCTCTTTGGTTGAACTTTAAAGTTCACTTTTCGATTAGGTATAGATGATTGCAATGACTTATAAGTCGTTGCAATCCAATTTTTCATCCAATTTTTACGCGGATTATTATAAGTGTAATATTGTATACCTCTCAAAATTAGTTTGAATGAAGAAAACAATAATTAAAAATTGTGGCTGCAAACTGTCATCTTAAAGGGTAACACCTTATTACAAAATTGCAAGTCACTTCGGTAACAGCTTGCTCCCTGTAGTAGAATAAAGTATTCTCCATTAGCGATAATTTTATTTCATAATTTCACTAGTCGGCCGACTTTTTCAGATGCTGAGCCTGTCAACGCCTGCGCCTAGTCTTACTTTGCTTCGTGGAGCAGCAGCAGCTCAGAAAGTCTGACGAGCTTGCTTCTATCTGTGACAGTTGTGGTGTCTTCATCTTGTAAGTTAATGGTTTAATTATTATATACCTTTCTACTAAAGGTACTGTAGAAACGGAAAACAGAATCCGGCTTCACAATTTAGTGGCGATCATGGGAAAGACATAGAGAAATTCTGCATAGAGGACGTATATGTATACAAAATAAAAAAGGTTTATGCTCAGCAGTGGAACAATATAACAGGCATTTTGATGATAATGGTAGTAGGTAGTAAGGTGTTATTAATGGTTCGCTTAAGTACCCTTAGACTGGAGGAAGCTTTTGTCTGATTTGCAGATGGTGATCGGTACACGCTAATAAAAATATATCTATAATATATGTATAAATACCTAAATAATAAATAAATATCGGTCGAGTTTAACACGTGAAAAGCTAGAGGTACCTACTAAAGCTCAAGAACTTATAAGTTCAGTACAGTACTTTTTATTAACAAATTATGGCTTACTTTTGTTTTGAGCACAGAAAACTTGGGTTATGGGACATCTCACCCACGAAATAACTGGTCATTATAGGCCTAATTAAATAACAATTGCGACTCTTTAATATGACCTTCATATAATACATAGTATTAGGAAGAAAGAAAAACCATTTATTCTTTTTTGGGCAGATACATAAAAACCAAAAACAAAGATAAAAGTCTGTAAGAGTCTGTAATTCGATAGCCTATTCAATGTTTTCCATTATTATCAATGAACACACCGAAAGAAAATTGGCTGACTATGTTGAAAGGAACAAGTAAATTGGCATTGAATACAAGGTAAGTGGACTGGGTCCGGTTAATTCCGGTACCTATATCAAATATCCGTTGTATAGAGCAATCATCGTCTTCTCATACCCGCCTCTCTCACAATCTTGCAATCACATTGATTTAGTTTGTACGATAGGAATCACAATCTTGAAGGATCGTGACATCCTCTCGGTTAAATGTTTCCTTTTCTATTAAATGTTATTTGTCCAATCACTGAGAATAGAAGCTATTCTTATTCTTTGGCTATTGTTTACCGATTTCCAAGAAGGAGGAGGTCCTCAATTTGATGCGTAGTTTTTATTTCAGAAAACACAAATCATTTCTCATAATAGGTATAAAAAGGATATTAACACAATTTGTTAAGATAATGACAATTAGATTTCATTCACGCACGATTGATGCTCAAAGTATAACCAATCAAATTAAAGATAACACTGATTTGTACTAAATCGTAACATTTTATAATTATTTTCTAATTTTACTACCTACAGTTTCAAGGCTTTATTGAACCCATTGTCCAAACTACTAAGTCAGCATCAGGCATCAGGTCAAACCGAGCGGGCGCAGCGCGGGTTACGCGCAGGGCAGAAGCAGTGCGGGCGCAGGGCAGAAGGAGTGCTGGCGCGTGTACTGCGCCATTGACACCATTGCTGCGCGTGCACGCAGAGAAATATCTGGCTACATATACGAGAAAAAACGCTACTGTAACTAGAACTTCTGTTTGCAACCGTGACAGCAAGACCCACGAGTTGACTTTACAAAAACCATTCTGTTATTATTTTTACCTGTCGGTTTAGTGTAACTGACCAAACATTATAATGCTCACTACAAGGTAAATAACGCACCTGTTACAATACCAATGTAATTGTAACCATACGCCAAGTAGACAGTACTAGATCGATTGTAAGGACTACTATGCAATCTGGTAAACATAAACAACCTTTTTTTTGGGTTTACTAAATACTTTGCTGTATCTACTAATGCATTATTGTATCATTACAGCGTGAACTTTAATGATAACTATTCGTATTGCAATGCTAGCTTTATGTTGTTTGTAACAAGTACAATACACATTGTAATGCTAGCATCCTAGGTATTGTTACAGTTACTATTTTGTATGTAACCTACTGGTTTAGATGGAGCGTGCAATCTAGTGCACTATCAGTACTAACGGGTCCTCTTAGGCTTTTAGTAGACAAAAATATATTTTTTTTGTCTTATTACAAGTAAATAAAACAGTATTTTCTCCATTAAAAGCCTAAAAGGAATTTTTCAGTTTTATTTACTTGTATTAAAAAAAAATGTATTTTTAAAAAGAATGTATTTTTGTCTACTAAAAGCTTAAGAGACCCGTTAGTACTGTTAGTGCACTAGATTGCACGCTCCATCTAAACGCAGTCCATAGAGCCATCAGTATAAAAAAAATCAAATTTATTAAAAAAATGAGTTTTTATTACAATATGCAAAGTCTCGAAAAAACTATCAAAGAATCATAGAAATTGAGATTAACGGCATTTTTGTTAAGACGTCGCACGCGCTACGGCTCCATAGGCAGGTTTAGGTTTACTAAAATAAAAAAAATTAAGTACATAGAAAAATTACATTTATTTTCACAATCATTCGTGCAATATCTATTATTATTATGAAGGTTTTCACCAATACTACTTATAGACCAGAAATAAGCCTTTGAAAATGGTAAAATGTAAAAAAAAATATAGTAGAATGACCATTGGAAAAGGTAGACTTGTTTTCTCATCCTGTGTGTGGGAAACCCATTCCCAGAAGCAGCGGCAAAAGTATGAATGCTAATAATATTAATTCGATTTCCTCATAATTTTCATCATCTGAAAAAAATAAAAGACGATATGTAAATACTTAATAATTTAAACATACCTTATATAAATCATTTGAATAAAGTCGTACATCATACCTACATACTAATTATAAAACCTAGTATAGGTACCTACTCACATTTGTTTAGAAGCTGAAGTTGTTCCAGTAAGTCTTTTACTTCATGTAAGTACTTTGCTTATAGATAGAGCCAGTTTGTAAATTTTTCTTTTTTTTGTTGGGAATGTTTTAAATATTTTATTTTATCATTAATCATCAGTAAGAAGCTCATGTCCACCTGGCATTTTGAACACTGGGTATTTATTAATGTATATTTCGATGGTCATTTCAGAAGTCTCTATTTCCTTCAATCCACTGAATGCCAGGGTTCTTTACACTGGATTTCTTCATCTGTCCCACTTTCTGGAAAGATACATGAACTAATTTTATTTTTATTTTTATTAATTTTAGTAACAGGAGACATACAAACAAGAATTACACTAAGACACAAAAATAGGCTAAATCTACCACATTCACAATTACAAATGCACTCCTCCGGTACATTTGTCATGTCTATAAAAATATATAATAAGTTACCCGAATGTATTAAAAATGAAAATTAATATAATAGTTTTATAAATAAATTAAAGCTGTTGCTAATAAGTAAAAGCTACTATACTATAAAATAATACTTAGATGATAAATTATAATAATAAAAAAACTATTTAATACCTAATAGGTATATACTTAAATACATTATATATACTATATAGTTATAAAATAGCTAATAAATAGTTAACTTAACATAATTATTTATAGATAGATACTAATACTATTGAACATAAGTACCACTACATAAGTAAAAGTGCAATAATATTAAAAATATCTATATATGTAATATAATCCTAATAATATAATAACTATGAAAAATGTACTTAATGAATATATAATAATTACATAATAAAAAAGTGCAATATTAATAAATATCTACATAATTACAATCCTAATAAATTAATAAATACAATAACTTCTTGAAGTCGGTATATACTATAAATACTATAGAGGTACCAACTTACCTTCAATAGTATGAATATATTGAGTTAAATTCCACTGCTGCAATAACTGTGGGATATCTCCATCAACGTCATCACACATCATGTCAAATAATTGTGAAATAATTACACAAAAAATTTAATAAGCAAAGTCAAATTGGATTACCATTTCGTTGAGCGCGGTCGAAAACACAATGGCGGCTGGCTGGCAGGGTGGTGGGGCGTGATAGTTTTGTCATAGAAGTTTTTTGACTGTTTATAAAAACACAGCTTGAAATAAACAGAACGAGATACTTAACTATGAATACCACATATATTGTTATTGTAACATTAATATTTTAAAATACGCTAAGGAATAGCATGGATTAATACATACATTGTACCGGTTACTGTTTCCGAGGTGGTTTTTACTATAATATTCTTGTTAACCCTTAATACTACTCAAAAAGTAAACCAAACTAAACGAATATTAAACGACCCTTAGAACGATATGTACTGCAAACAATAATATAGTTGTAATAAAAAGAATATTGTTTTGATTAGAGATATACTCGTAGTCCACCAGTAACTTTGTAAATCATTAACAGGAACTAGATCATTTAGTAACTGCGAGTCCCTGTTTCTTAGTTCATACAATACATTATAATACATATTAACATAATTATTGTTTAAGACGCAATAATTATTGTTGCTTTGGTTCAACAATATTTTTTTGTGAGCTACATTAATCAAATAATATAATGAAACATACGATTAGTGAAAACGAATAATTTATCGTAGAGATAACAAGGATCAAGTATTTCAAACTAAAAATCTTGCAAACCTAATTTAACTATTCGATTTAGTAATTCTGGTCGTCACAAATTTCTCTGCGTGTGGACAGTATGGCAGCCAACTCTTCACACTGAGAGCAGAGCTACGTGAAACGTCAGAGTGGCGTCTACGCGAGTAACTGTCTACAGTCATATTTTATTAGGAACACAAAGATTTTTGGAAAATTGGTTCGGAAGAATATTTTGTCTTTAAAAATAAATATTTCAAAAATGTGACGTACCTACCTACAAACATTGAAAAAAATTCTTCATTATTGGAGTCATTCGTATTAATTATGCACCGTAGAACTTAGAAGGCTACTAACACAACAACCAGTAAGTAAGTAATACTTAGGTACTAGTACTTATAAATGTTCTTAGATATAATTACTTATAACTATTACCAACATAATACAATTATTTATATACTGCCTGCTGTCTATTATTCATTTGGCTTTTAAGCTGGGTAAACTCAATTGTGGGTACAATAAATTTACGTGACTTATAATTTACTCAAAGATAATTAAGTTACTTACTTACTGGGCTTTTAGTCCTGATGTTTCACGGAAAGATAATGTTTAATTGATATATGGGTGCTACATTTTACGTTGGTTTTGGTCTATGTAGAGCGGCTTTACTTTAGGCTGAATGGGTAATGTAAAAAAATATTATGCTCGTTACGAAATATCTACCCATTGTATTAATATTGTAATATGAAATTACTTAAATATCTACTGTAACCACCACCAAAGTAATGATATAGCCAGCCCAACAACAATGTTTCTTACAACAATCTTGTACCTTAATTGAAATAAGTATTTATTTAATTAACTTCACCAAAAAATTGTAACAAAGAAACATTAAAAGAATTGTACAATGGGCACGGGCAGGTTTATCGCGTACAGCGATCTCTCTCAAGCAACCCTTGAATAGACAGGAATGTTCGGAAAAAGACAACATGAGGTTCATGTCATCATGTGTACAGGTCTCAGTATTATATTGCACAATACATAAACTTACTAAAATCGTATAAATAAAATACATACTAATTTACATAATATATAATTTAACATATTCCTGAAAACTGAAACGACAATAAACTTTTAAACGCCTCTTAATTGCTAATTCTAGAAAACTACAAAAAGAGGTTAAATACAAAATTGATGACTTTGTACATAGGTGAACTTAACTCAATACTGAGTTTTCTTAACTCAATACTGAGTTTTCTTCTAACAAATCAAATTTTGGCGAAGAGGAAACATATTAAAATAAGTTTTTAAGTGGCCGGTTTGCCCTACAAAATACGTAAAAAGCAATGATAGGCAAATTAGAACGAACTTTTCAGCCAAGGGTTATACCAGTTGGCTAGTCGGGGTCCCAAATTCGAACCCCAGGCATGCACCCCTGACTTTTCATAAGTTATGTGCGTATCATTACGCTCCTCGTAATCGTTATTGTTCCTCCTCCTCCTCGTAAATGTCGTAAAGTCGTCGGTTCTGCGCCCAATCTCTCTCCGGTTGTGTCAGATTTCCGTCCCTTCGGTACCTTTAATACAGAATTTTTCAGCATTCGTTAAGGTAATAGTCCGGACTTTCAAGATTGATGTTACAAAGATTTCAGTCCTGTATTTCGATTAGATAGTATATGAAGTATGATTGCACGAGCTTACATATTTTTAAATATTTTACATTTATTATTTTCGGATTCAGAATAAGAATTCATTATTGTGGTCAAAATAAAAATTCACAGTACACTTTTTACTACTACAATACACCTGCGTATAAATAGGTACCTATTGGGTAAGTTGGTAAATTTTCGATTTGTTCATCGAAAATATTGCCTTAATTTTTTTAACGGGTCAAGTGAATAGCACTAAACAACTTTAAATCGCCTTTTTGCTGACATTGAGATAAAAAAGGGCACAGGCAATTTAAAATAACTTTGCGATAAAATGGTGCGGACGAGACGATATACTTCCGTAACTAAATCCCTTCCGGTAACATTATAGGGTACATATAAAACGTCAATAACGCCCATTTAATGAAGAACATTATATAATTATATATAGAGTTCTAAGAATTAAATTCAATTGTGTGTGCTCTTAAAAGAAGATTACTTTCGGTACCAATTTATTATTTTGTAATTTATTGTGACATTTAATTTAGAGAAGCTATAAATATATCTTGAATATAAGTGCCTACACTTATATTCAAGACTAGCTTTTGCCTGCGACTTCGTCCGCGTGGAAATTTTGTTGCAACTGGGTACTTTTAGTCGAGTTCCATTGCAAAGTTGTGGTGGTCTTAAATTTCGGAGCAGAATATTCGGAATGCCAATTTTTAAACAAATTTCATGAGAAGGAAGTCCGCATATTAAAAGAATTTAAAAATTCTATCGGGTAATTAGTGGCTTCTTGTTCATCGACCATTCTATTTATTGATCTATAAACTTTGCTTTCCCCCTGTATATTCGACAGTATTTTGTTATTAATCTCAGATGCCTGGTCATTGCGAGGAGTTTTAGATCTTTCGCATAGCCGAGAATTGTCCCTATTTAATATATTTGTTACGTTACCGTAAACCGACGATATAAGATGTGGTTGACGATACACAAAAATAATCCTTATAGCATGATTCTGTATTCACGCGCGATGACTTATTAGCGTATTTCATGTATAACTTTGGTGTTTCTACACCGATTTATATGATTC
This sequence comes from Protodeltote pygarga, assembly GCA_936450705.2. NCBI lineage: Eukaryota > Metazoa > Arthropoda > Insecta > Lepidoptera > Noctuidae > Protodeltote > Protodeltote pygarga. The sequence goes on along the minus strand of OW388257.2, from coordinate 8,254,675 downwards.
TTTTTTATTTAATAGGTAATAATGTTAACATTTTTTAATTAGGGATGAGTGAGAGTGTTGTCAACGTAAGAGTAGACAAATATAATCAGAAAGCTCCGAATTGCTAAGCTATCGAGAGTTTCACGTGTTATTGTGAGTCAACCATAAAAGATAGACATATTCTGTCAAAGAATTTATTTATATAATTTTAAGGAGACCATTTCCGTCATACATGATTTCTATGTAGCTTTAACCATTAAGGCTGCACACGCGACGGAAGCTTAAAAAATGGAGTAACTTCTCCCGTTTTCCCAATATTTCCCTTCACTGCTCTGCTCCTATTGATCGTAGCGTAATGAAAAGTATACAATAACCTGCCCAGGAGTATGAAAAATAATTGTGCTAAATTTCGTTAAAATCCGTCAAGTAGTTTTTGTTTCTATAACGAACATATAGACCGACAGACAGACAGACAGACAAAAATTTTACTGATTGCATTTTTGGCATCAGTATCGATCCCTAATCACCCCCTGATAGTTATTTTTTAAATATATTTAATGTACAAAATTGGCCTCTCTACAGATTTATTATAAGTATAGATAGATAGAAGATAATGTACTGAAAGCTATATTCGTGAGTAGAACCTACAAAGTTATCGACAAGAGTAATATCGAAACAATTTAATTCCAAGTTTTGTATCTGATTGTATTAAGTTGTAATAATAAAACTAAGAGTCTATATAATATACATAATATAAGTTATGTTTTACCGTAATAAGGAATTAAAACCAGTACAAAATTGTTACCTGGAAAATTTTACTGAGGAATCAGTGACGAGGTGCGAATGTGGCACCGATTCTCACACTATGTCGCATATGCTGGTCTACCTAGTAATAGGTGTCGCTATGTACAAAAGCTAACGTTTTTACTAATGACTATCAAATAAGAATTTCATCATAATATCATGTAGTTTTAGAATAGTAATTTAATTATGTACTATCGCGGACACGAACGGTGCACCACTTTGCTATCAAAATGCTTTGAACGATGCTACGTGCGTAGGGCCGGGCTAGCGCTACGTTTCGGTGCAAGCGATTCAAATCTTAAGAGTGGGGTACCGGCTTTTTCCACGATAGTACAACAGGTATAAAATCCTGAAGGACGGAATTTTTTTGAAACTTCAATTTTTTTTTTGTTGATACATTCGAAGTAGACATTTTATTTCCTATTCCTATTTATAAAAAATTGCAGGATACGTTAAAAAATGATCTTACATTAATTACTGTTATAAATTACCTTTGAGTATTATAACATACCTACTATTTTTAAATTCTTATTATATGTACAAAACATGATGTAAGTATCTATTGTTTTATATGTTTGACTGAAGAATTTACTGTTGAATATTTACCCTAGGGCAAAAAGGGCTACGACCCGGGGCGGCTAGCTCTGAGGGAAGGGTTAAGCCGCACCTCTGGCTCAGTTTTGCATGCTTTTCTTTTTGACGTTATGTGCCTGAAGAAATTTTGAAAAGGCCTACCTAATTAACAAAAACTAAAGCTCATTTAATAGTAAATAATTTTTTTGTATGCTTGAGTTTCTGTTTGTGCTAAATAAAGCATTTGTAAGTTTTCTTTCTTTCTAGTAAGTTCGACGACAAACATCAAAAACGTCACTGATTTGCTGTATTTACGAGTATACATCGGCTTTAATGTCCAGTATATAGTATATACAATATATAGAATAGTGTAGGTTAAAGGTTCAAAAGAATGATGGGTAAATAATAAAGTAAATTAGTTTGAAAAACGAACTCTATGCTTTAATACATTCTATGCTTGTAGCACCTAATACCTAGCTATCTTACACAGATGTTAAGGGTCTATAGGCATTTCCTACGCAAGGTAATGGTGATGAGGGTTGGATTATATTAATGTACCTACGACTTAGCAAATATCAAAATCTGAATAGATATTTTTGGTGGTATGTACCTACTTATTTTAAGAGTTTTTATAGAAATTGTATTGTTTTTTTACGCAGATAACTTCCGAAAAGTCAAAGGTGCCTAGGTATGTGCCTTGGGTTCGAACCTGAGGCCTCTGACTTGTCAGTCAAAGGTCATGTCACTAGGTTATCACTGCACTGAATTATTCCAACCAGTAGTAATAGTAGTTTTTAATTCATCAAAGGTGAAGAAATGAGGCACCAGATTAAGAAATATTATCATCTATCCTATTATAGATTGAAAAAAAAAACATGCTGATGAGATCCGTAGGTACCTCACGTAACCCTGTGACGTTTCTGTGTGACATACATGACATGGTAGATTTTAATTTTAGATAAGAATGAATAGTTTGTACGATATTCATACAAATAAATCCGTCAAGCGAAAGTTGCTCTAAACGTAAGGGTGCTGCTTTTTTACGCAAATACCTCCAATAAGCGCATAATAGTGGCACTCTGTGATAGTGGCGCGCATTGAAAGAGGCCTATGTTCAGCAGTGGAATAATCTTAGGAATAATACAGGCTGATGACGATGATGATGATACCCTTAACCAATTTCTTAAACAGTTCTATAATCCTATACTTCGAACAGAAAAATCAAATGTCTATTGTCAAAATCATTAATGATAAATTTATAATATATAATTGTAATAAACCCATAATATTGTTAACTTGTTTGTTTGTGTAAAACGAAACGTGCGCCTGCAGCAGCATGCGCACGTGTTGTTATTGTGAGTCATATCTCCCCGCCACACAACACTATAAAAGTCGTTATTACAAATTACATCTTATTATCGAGGTTTTCTTTAAATACCCCTTTCACGCGAAAGCAAGTAAAATTTGGATTCACACGTAGTATCTATTTAATAGATATATAATTATTGGCTCGACTGTCAAACACTATGTACAGCCAGCACATCAAGCTACCCGAAACTGTAAATTTTTCCCAATCAACTTTGAACCTAATGTTTTAACGAGAAAGTTGAAAATCTATTAACGAATTTTGACAGACTGTAGTAGCTTGATGTGCTGGCGTCTGTACCAACCTAAAATTACATTGTTGATTGCACAATCTCTTCAAATAAATAATACTGCATTCAATTTCATTGCAACCACAGTATTTGGCACATTTAATTATATTTTTTAATCCACTTAGGTAGTCAACTTTCACAGACATAATAAAATTGAGGTCTCCCATAAGAATTTCAAGGTGACATGTGGAAACCATGTTCTTTTTAATAAAAATACAGGGTTATTTGTAAAACACCAGCAACCTTAAAAGGGGTCATTAAACTCATCATTATGAACAACTTTGAAGTACTATAAATATACCATACCATACATTTTTTTGAGTCAAGTGAACATAAATGTATGGAACAGCTGATATTTTTTTGCGAATTCAGGGTTGGACCCATAGTAAAAGTTGTTCATAATGATGAGTTTAATGACCTCTTTTAAGGATGCTGGTGTTTTACAGATAACCCTGTATACTGTGCATAAATACACGATATAGTAAAGTCGTGGCCCGATGAAGCGCTCCTAGTCATTGGTCATATCGTTTGATAAAGATACGTTTGTCGATTTGGTCAACAACGTTCGGTCACATCATTATGTGGACCGGACCCTGCAAAACGATAAAATGGAGGACAATTTATGATGTGATCAATTCTACAATCGGGTCCATGACATACACGAATGCATAATTCGGTAACGTTGCATGGCTGGTTCACGAATAGCGGTTTTGGACGAACGTAGGGGTCGTAAATAAAATAAATGTTCAATAGTTATGAACGATATCAAAATTGATAAACTTAAGTTAGATAGGCTCACTTGAAGTAAATTTGCATTTATTACTTACCCTACCCTTACTTACTTACTTCAACTAGGTTTACCTAATGCTCTACCTAAATCAACACAGGTAATCTAACCTATCTCAATCAAGATAAAAGTTTGCTCAGGTTAGGTTGGGGATGACGGGAGCTCGTGAAAGATTAGAACAAGTGAAAAAAGCTTCCGTCATCCCTTTCATGTTATGTTACTTTTGCTTACAAATGCAGCAAAGCGCCGCCCGCGCCGCCGTTTTGTCAACTAAGCCTGAAACGTTTGTAAAATTTTGAATAATAACTAAATAGTATTTCCTAATCTAAACTATATACCTACCTAGCCCGTGTCGGGTAAACGACAATGCAAATTAATTACCTATAGCTATAATTTGGACTTTACCCAATGGGCCTGGTTAATTCTAGAAATACCCGGGTAAACCTAGGTTTAATCGTTCTACTAGTATTAGCCGTACGCATATAAATGTTGCATGCGTGATGGTCAATAAAATGTTTATCACAGTGATATTATTTTGACTAAAAGCAGTATAAATACAAAAAAAAGTTTGTAATTAAAAAATAAAAGTAAGTAGGCATAATTAAAAATGCCTGCCGCTTGCCATCACCTAAATTAGTACGGCAGTTTCTTGCTTTAAAGGTCTCGGTAGACAATAACACAAATTACAGTTGTAGTAAGTACCTACATCACACGCAGACAGCGCGAACGCCTGTAAAAAATGTAATTCTGAACAGAATGTGTTACGCTTACGAGCGACGAGCCATGTTGAGGATGGTCAATAAAAAATACGACTGCTCAGTACACAAGACTTGTACGAAACCATAATTTATAATATACACAATTTATACGCCCACAACAGCTTAACGCACTGACTTATTAAACGGTTTTATTTAGCTTAACCTGTTTATTATTTGGTAATCGATATTTCACCCCCTTCCTGTTGACAGATTGATCTAATATTTGTACACAGTGATGACAAAACCTTTTTATGTACCTAAAAAAAATTTTACTTATATAATTTTATATAATTAATTCGAATCACGTTAAAACGAAATGATTACCTAACATTCCTAATAGAATATTTAGGAATTTTTAATCCAAGTTTAATAACAATTTGGTTTTTCATAAAAAAAAATTGTTTTAAGACAAAAGTAACAAAACCTTTTTACGAATAAATCGTAAGATTATATTAAAATATACATAGGTACCTTATTATTTGATTTTCCCCATAGAAGTTTTAAGCAGCATTGTTTCTACACCACCATTCGCAAACGAGAAGCATTCATGCTCAGCAGCGTTCGGACAAAAGCTCCAACCGCGTACGGGAGATGACAACTGAAGCCGATAGGCCTAAATAAACCAATGTACATGTGGAAAAAGGTCGTGTTTATGGTTTAAATTAAATGATATTTACTATTTGTTAATTTTTGAGTGTTCATTGATTCAATTTAATAGGTACCCACTCGGTCTATTCTCAACCATTCTTAAAGCCTTTAGACGAAAGACATTTAGACACGTACATAACGTGGAATTACAAAAATCTTGTTAAAGTCCTCGTACTGACCTAATTACGAAAGTTGATCGTGTAATTTTGCAGGAAAGTAGTACATATTTTCAACTTTGAAGTACTTAACCACATGATGTGTGGGTACAACCGCAACGGCTGTGATCCCCTTGACATAGGTAGCAGTAGGTATTTTACCTTGATTTGGTTCAGCATAAAGGAACTTTCAACTTGTTTAATTATTTGACATGTTACACCGAGTTGATAAAATATAAATTTATACAACCATGATAGCCATCCTAGAAACATAAAAAAGCTTAAATGATAAGCTTTTTTGTGTTTCTAGGTTGTTTTCAACAACATTCAACATTCAACTGCAGGTCCAATTAATAAATTTTGGGTGAAACTGAGAGATCTTTCTAATTATGATGTTTTTTTCGGGTAGAGACATGACAACAAAAACTGAAGTTACAAGCTTCTTCCAAAGAAATGTATTAAGGAGACCTTTTCCTCATTGGGCTTTTACAGTTCCAGTAACTCCATATCCTGATGAAATGTATTTTTGTAAAAATAAAATGAAATAACCATTCTGATACTTTCATATTTTTGTCACCTAAGTATTGGTTTTAAAATCAATTTCTTTTTTGTATTCATGCACTAAATATCTGGCTCTTTCATAATATTCACAGAATATAACTTCGCTAATAATTATTCTTTTAACATTATATTTAAAAAAAAAAATTCAAAATTCAAAATTATTTATTTCCAAAAAGCATTGGTAATTTAAACCCATAAGGCTGCCAAGAAGGCTGGCCGCCGCCGCCGCCGACCAAAGATATATTAAATTAAACCATCCTGATTGACTTGAAAGTCAGAAGGCCGCTGAAAACGAAAGGTGCCTTATAATATTTTATAAGCAAAACCTTGAACGACTGCGTTTGGCTCCTACGCATAATAATTTGATTAATCGTCATCATCATCATTTTGCCCCATGGAATACCCATTTTTAGGTCGTGATAGCCTAGTGGTGTTGACCGTTGACTGGCAAGTCCGAGGTCTCAAGTTCGAACCCAAGGCGCGCACCTCTGACTTTTCATAAGTTATGTGCGTTTTATAAATTAATTTATCACTTACTCCGTGCCTCGGAAAACACGTAAAGCCGTTGGCCCTGCGCCTGATCTCTCTCCGGTCGTGTCGGTTTGCCATCCCATCAGACTATGAGAGTGAGGGAATAGAGAGTGCACCTGTGTTTGCGCACACACTTGTGCTAATCTCCGTTAAGATTGGCCGCTGTGACGGTCAGGAGGACCTCTTTGGATGTAGCTTCCAATATTTTGATTAAATAGGTAGTTATTTATAATTTTCTATAGACTCCAATCCTATGGATTTAATTCTTAATTAAACTAAATTCGAGTACTGTCAAAAATAGGAACATATTTTAAATAAGGGCCAGAGTTATTTAAAACTTTAATGTTTCTAGAGTAATCGATATACCTCCTTAGATTTTACAAGCTAATGACGTCATTCGTTTAGGTATAGTGCAGACAGTATCTAGAATGTTAAAACCATTGTAACTTTTTTTGCAATATTTTTTAACTAAGTACATTTCTTGAAATATATTCAAATATTTTTTATTAAATAACTTTACCTAACTTAAAGTACTGAAACAACGTAACTGCTTTAAGTTTTTAGATGTAATGATTACCTACATTAAAAAGTGACTAAACTTAGATAAGAATATATAATAAAAACTATTCTCAAAAATAATGAAATAGGATGCATAAAATAAAACTTCACAAACAGTAACATAATATTTTTATTTAATATCAAACAATGGTTTCTGAGTGTGATCATTCATTCATATTAATTTTACTACAATTACAATTTTAAAAAAGTACTTTTGTCAACCTAATTTTGCACTTGTTAGCAAATTGCCACATGTCATGTGATCATCATGAGGTCACCATTATACCCTACATACAATATTTTGTGTTGTTACTACAAAAAAAAATGATTGTTCTCCTCCTATTACCTATTTTATACAAAAAGATCTGTAAAATTCGATAGAATCAAATAACTAAAATTCTAAAAAATAACCTAATTACATTTGCGACAAAAATTTGAACATAACAATATGTATGTAGTGCGTAGTCATTGGTACTACATACCTACTGATAATTCTAAAAAGGCAATTTAAACATTAAAACCAAAAAATCTGCAGCCTTTTAATTAATTGGAATGTCAAACAAACTAGAAGCAGCACTTAGTTCTTCGTTGAAAAGGATAGAAACCTTGAAATTTCATCATCGATACCATATATATACAGCAAATACAGCATAGATAATAGAAATATATATACAGCAAAGCTATTAGGTAGGTAGGGGCGCTAGATAAAGTTGTGATTTTTTCATGTTAACAATACAATACAATATCTGAAAAAGTATAACTCAAAACCTATACAAAACTAAACGATTTTTCACAATCACATGCAAACTTCTAGAAAAAACTTTATCCTTGCGGCCCTGCCAACCTGTACATGAAGTCTTTTTTTATTTACAAAAATTATAAATAAAATCTATAGGTAAAAAGTTTTCAGACCACGCCAATGTAAATTTTTCACTATGATCACAACCATCAACCAATATTTTCTATCTTAAAATTATTGTATTTTTGCCAGTTCATCTCTATGTTTTTCAACTGTGCGAATCAATTGATCTGTCTTAGGCACGTTGGTGTAGAAAGACAAGTAATCAACAATCAAACCACTTAATATTTGTCCACTTTTAGCTTTAGCATGGAAGTCACCATCGGCCGAGCTATCATGTACGAATATACCATAAGCTATTGATTCGTCTTTATTTGGGGCTTTCTTGCTAGCCACACTCATATTATCGGTTAACGACAATATTTTATGTTATCTAGAAAAAAAAACGATTTATTTCGATGTGTTCAAACATTAATCAATGCAATAATGTTTAATCTATCAATTTATAAATAACAATTAAATGCTATTCATAGATAAGCTCACTTGGAAACGTCTGGACCGATTTGGCTAATTAAAAAAAATATCCAAATATAAGGCTTTTAGGGAAAAAAAGATTTAAAAAGAGGCCCAAAACCCAAGAAAGAAAATTGGGAAAAACGGGTGCCAAGTCGCAGTAAGTTATAATTTAAAATAAAATGCTTAAAAAAACTTACTTGCTTGTCTTAAAGACCTTTCCTAACGTTCACGGTTAATAGTGTACACTAGAACACTTTACAGTCGTATCAAACTTTTATGTCGTACGTTTTGTGGACTTGTGGACTTTGACCACTTTGAGGAATAGATGTGTGTCAATCGAAGGTAATGAAATGTTTGGTTAGTTTTCGTTTCTGACTTCATATTTATGTAAGCAAAACTCACGTACTCGATTACTCATAGATTATACACAGCATAATGTCTCGATAAGGACTTGGGGTGGCACCACTGATAATAATTATCAGATTTTAACGTACTAGGTAGTACGTTATTGATGATACCTCCGTTGAATTGGCGCATGGACGAGAGAAATTGCAAAACTATATATGGGATGGCCTTTGTTTATTATTCGGACAGCGTGGGCTAATGTCCTAATTATAACAATAATCATTTTTTTTTGCCCAATAATAGAAGTTGAGCAGGATGAATCTTGAGAATAGGCGTAGGTATTCAGATGTTTCCTTTGATACTTAATATCTTGATAAATAACAAATCTCTACTCTGTCCAACAAACCGGAGAGTCACATAGGGTGGGTGATTACACAAAGTATCCATATTTCCAATCCATAATTCCAAAGGTTTGTGAAAAATAAATTAATGCCTTATTATCTAGACTATTGGAGCAGTAATTTAAGATATGTATTGTATAGATAACAGACATAATGAGCTTAAAAATATCAACAAATCCGATGATTTTTACACTTTGTTGATGATAACTTATTCAATGACTTATCAATAAGTGATAATAAATATTGACTCCGGCTGATACTATAAAGTACAGCCTATAAGTTAAATAAATAAAGAGAAATTGTAAAGAAATACTAATTGAGTATCGACGAAAATGATGATCAATTTGAAACCCAGGCATGCACTTCTGTATTTTCTAGAAATAAAATATAGTGTGTGATATTTTTATAAAAATAAAAGTGATATTTTTTAGAAATAAAATATGACTTGCTAAAACGGTGAAGGAAAACATCGTGAGGAAACTAGCACAGACTTTAGACTTAAGATAATATTTATTAAGAAACATGTGCTTATACCATGTATAAAATTCATAAAAATATTTAGTTGTTAATTAACTATACGATAAAGAAGAGTTCAGAAGATTGATTTTCCAAATTCCTTTTAAGCCGTTATAATCTGTAAGTAGAAATTTATTATTCTGTCCATCTGAAGCATCTGCCGTCTTTTGATTATGCATGCTAAATGCGCCATCTGCACCGGGGTACAAACGTAATACTTACTTAATATTCTTTGACCGGGGTGATATTATATTACACGATACAATTTTATTGCCTTTATTTTATAAAATTTAAATGTAAGTACGAAATTTTTACTTCTTTATTGGGATTGTTGTGTATTAGACGATAATATAAACAAACGAAAGTTAAACTAAGTATATAAGTAATTAGATTTAATGGATTTATTCTTTTTTTTTTAAATTACGATATTAGAAAATGAATAAATTTATTAATAGTTATTTATGCAACTGTTGTAAGCATAATAAAGGGTAGGTAATAAAACACACAAAAGAATGTGGGGTTATCACATGAGTGTTTTAGTACATAATTAGGTACCTATCAACAGTTGCATAATATATTATCTACTTACCTACACCCATAATATGAATCCTCTTTAAATGATAAAATCTTTAAGTTAGCAGTAGTGCTAACATTAAAACAGCCATTCCTAGTACCTAGCCTAATATCATCCATTACTGAGTATATAATACAATTAATAAACTAAGTATTAATGTAAGAAGTATTTATTGTAGTAGTACTTACCTAATTAACATTTTGTATAATGCAATGCAATTATTAAATTTTACTTGAATATGTTACTATTACAAAAAATAATTCTTTTATTGATCAATATCCGAAAATCCTACCATTCTACCTTAAACTAATAACATATAGACAGTAAGTTCCTTGTAAAGTGACGTTTTAAAAGTGTCTCAATCACGCACACATCGAAACAGCGTTGACGTTTCGGTGACGTATAGGTAGTGTTGCAACAGTAGAAATTTTTCCCCAAATTTCAATTTATATTTACTTGGAAAAATAAAATACCAAGGGTTTTTATTGTAAATATTAGTATGATGCTAATCTTTTTATATGAATAATTTTATTTTTAAATGTTTTTTTATGCAAAAACATGCAATACATGTGCTTTAGCCATTTGGTTTTACTTTACATTTTTTACAATATTATTATGCAAGTTTGCTATATTTTAGAATACTTACTCATATTAATGTTGTATACATACTAAAACTAATATTATATAATGAGTTTCAAAAATTACCACAATTATTGGGTAATAATTTTGGTAAACTATTTTTCCCTACTTGGCAACACTACGACATCATGGCGTCTTTTTAAATTGTATTTGAAATAATTGGTTTTGATTAAAGATTTAAGTACAAAAATTTTAGTAAAACGTAACACTTGCCTGTGGTATGATACATTATCACATTTTTTAATATTTTTTGATTCGTTTGGGCAAAATTTCACTGCGCAAGGCGGCATTTTTTTTTTTTTTGCGGAGCTGTGTTCTGAAACTTACGTCACCAAGCACTGAGACGGCGTCACCGCGCAGAGCTGTCCTCCACCAGTACTCCACCAATTGAAGTGCTACATTTTCGGTGCGCGGATTGCACTTCTATATGTTATTATTCTAAGCATTCTACCGTCATTGGCTAATACACAAAACGTGTGGGCCATTAATAAAAAAAAAAAAAAAAAAAAAATGGCGAGGATTCGAAATAATTCGAATTGATTCGAATAATTTACTTTTTTTACGGCGCGCGGCATTCTGGTGGTGAAACGTGCGTGAATGACAATGTTCTTTTTTTGAAATTCATATAGATACCACGCATCGAGCAGTAAGAATGTGGCTGTCTACTGTAAACCCTTTGCGCAGAAGGGATCGAAAAAAAACAAAGGAGTATTATAATGAAATTCCTTTGAGTAAAAATTTTTGCCTTTGTCAATGATTCTTTCAAGTGAAATTCAGTACAACATTATAATTATCCGTTTCGATGATAATATGCTTATATTATGGTTATTAAGACATTGGGTGTTTTAATGTTGGCAGTAAGCTAACCTTTTCGAATCTTTTATGGAGGATTTAAAGCATGACAGTAGATAAAACGAATTATACATATACCTACGTAATATAATTAGATTTAATGAATTTATTCATTTTCTAAAATCGTAATTTTATAGATGTAAGACAGCAGCATAATTCCTGCAGATCTACAAATACCTATGTCAAATTTGCAAAAAAATAAAATAAAAAACATATTTAGCCCCATCAATCATCTTTGTAAAGCTACAGTTCTAAGGATTCTGTAATAAGTTTTATTAAATTTATTTTAAAGATTAGATTTTTCGATTTAAAAACCGCCTAAACAAGTCCGAAAAATGCGGATGCATTATACAAATTTACCCAAAATAATTTGTTAGAACAATCATTTGTACTAACTGTTGATAGACAATGTTTCCCCTTTGTATCGTAGAGCGAATAAAGTAATAAACATTGTGAAATCACAATGCCTTTAACGATTATGTTAGATTGTGTTATAAATGGTCAGTCTCTTGGATGAGTAACCACCGTTTCTCTAGCCTACCAAGTGAACAGCCCCTTGTTTAATACAGCATTTGGAAATAATTTACCCTTGTCTTTATCATGATTTAGTAACAAGACTTAGTTACGGTAGAACAAGAATTCAGTATTTGATTGACACACATAGCGACACCATACCAAAAAGCAGCGTGGATTGATCGATCTGTAAGGAGATTACGCTTAAAGTTTTATACGGGTCATAAATATTTTTATCTTTTTATAGCCCTTTTTCTATCAGGAAGTAAGAATATGCACAGCGTAGTGCCAATGAAATGGAAAGAAAAAAAGAAATGATTTTTATATGATTATTAGATGACGAACTCTTTTAAATAAGCTCATAATACCTAAATATGAGTACTGCCAAAAATTTCGCTAAGGATTTATTGCTACCAATAGTGAACCATACAGAAATTCTTCTTTTAGTGATTTAGCTGAACAAGTCTTAAGTGTGTTACTGAAGCTCTTAAGACTTCACTTCATTTTTTCAAGGATTCCTGTTACTTCGTAAGCTTGGCACAGTAGACCTGGAGCATGAGGATCACGGTCAGTTCTTCACCGTAAATCATTGTTATTGTTTAATTTACTTATCAATAATAATAATATTTTAATTTTCTTTTTACACTAATCTAGATGTCACTTCAATTCCCGCCGAAATATAAGTTAGATAGCTTTAGGTATTTGAGTGATTTACAGATATTTATTTCAGTCTAGGTGTTTAGGTAGGTATGCATTGTAAAAATATGTAACTGTAGGTACAATAGACAACAGAGCATATTGCATTTTTAAAAAAACGATAATCTGCCAATAATCTTGTATCCAGACTTTAAGGACCTTTTTGCCTTTTTATTCGGGGATAATTAAAAAAAACACAAACAGTATCTTTAAAATAAAAAAATGCTTAGTTCTCTAAAAAACATGTTCTAAATTCAAATTATTTTTTTCAATCAAGTAAATTTAAAAAGTATCTACATCAATTTTTTTAAATTAGGAATTATCATAAATACAAAACTTGAATTGGCGCCAAATTGTGCTTTCAAATTTTTAGCGTTTGTGATTTTTAATTTGATTTAACTGAACTTACTTACTTTAATATTGTAAATATTTAAGCTATATAAAAAGATGTTCCGACCAGAAGAACAGCAAGTTGAAATATGTTTGCTTAAATCTAATTTAGAAGAAATAGAAAATGATTTGGTTGTGCAAGTAAGATTTATATAATATCGACAAGTTTATCATAATTGTTATCTACTATATCACTAACATATCTACATGTTTATCTGGAATATTAAAAAGGTACACACGGCTACAAATCAGTCTATAAAAACCAGTATAACTGACCTCGCATTGTATAGGCTCTTCGTACAACAAGATGACGGCTTATACTGGAAATGAATAGCTTGATGAGTACCCCTGTGTTCCAGATAAAAATGTCATTCATTAAAATAATATATTACTTATCATATTATTATTTTATTTAAAAAGTGATAGTTTACCGTACACTATCATATTTAGGTATATTCAGTAGGTACCTACATAGTTGTTACGTAATATACCTAATCATTAAACTCGACTTCCTAATCCTAAAGGAAACATCGGTTTTTGCGAGTTCGAGATAGATAATGATTAAATGTTCATCTTTTTAGCGTTCAGCATTGCCCGCATTGGATGCGGAAAATGAGCAGAAATATCGAGAAACTATGACAGCCTTAAGAGTCACCCGATCATTGAACACAGAAATTGAACGCCTCAAACTTGAAAACGGTATGAGGCTTATTAGTCATTTTCTTAATTATTATCATTGGTTTGAGTTAAGTATTACCTAAATTACACAAGAAATACATACATTTAAAAATTAAATTACTTTGACCAAATGACGTCCGTTTTTTGAGCCGCCTAGAGACAGATTTAAGCTCTAGTCCACGGAATTTCGTCGATTATAATATTATTTACCTTCTCACTCCTATAGTTAAGTCAGCCGTTCCTAATGCGAGCTATAGACATCTTAGGTACCTATATCTACAGCCCTCTAGCTTCTAGACGTTCTCATCTTACTGACCAAGTCAATCACTAAAACAATGGGCCGTAAATTATAATAGGCAGCATGCTTGGCAGTTTGATGAATGAATAGTGAATTAGTACAATACAGTAGGTAACATGCCAATCTAGGCGAAATATATATAAATTTTTGCTAAATATTTTAGGTACAAGATGGAAAATGAATTATTCAACTATATCATGAAAGGAATTTCATGGTTATTTAAGTTTAAAAGTTTAAAGAGAGAGTTGAAAAGTCATAATAATATATATATATATACACAAATAGGTACTCAGTTACTCATAAAATAGGAAACTGCCAAATTTATGGCCCTGACTGGTGTGTGTTGATAGCGCAGGGGTGCGTTAGCAATGGTTTATGAACATACTAGCTTTTTCCACAACTTCATACTAGGTTCTAATCTTTTCAGGATAAAAACTGACCTGTAAGAATTGAGTTATAATATATTAAGCATCTATTATAGCATATATTAAGCGTACACGATTTCACTCTTCGACTCATAAACTATCTTTGACACAGAATTAATAAATACTCAACAATACAACCTTTATGGAAAACATTTTGCATGAAATTAATATAAACCAAAAAACACGCTGTCGTATTAATAATAGAATCTAAGGATTTAATATTAGATGTGAAATATCAATACATTTTCACGTCATCATCATCATCATAACGTCTGTCTCTTAAAAAGGATCATGCTGATTGACACATACCGGGCAGACCCAGTGCCATGTTCTCAGGAATCGTGTTTAGGTACAACTACCTTAGGTTAGGTAAACAAGACAGTCTAATTCATTTTTTTATTTCATTCAACAATTGTAAAACCAAAAGTACTGAATTAAGTAAACAGATTGGCTCAGTTTACACACAGTGTATTGGGCAACGATACGATAGCTCAATTTATTAGCGCATTGCCACTATCTTACTGATTGCCACGATTCGGCAAACATCAATCTCTTCTTATATTTAGTATGCTATCATGTGCTAAAACATGTAAAAAATTCACAAACAATCTCTTTTAAAATTTCCTCCAAACTTATAATTTAAAAAATTATACTATTATTGTAAGCTATTACTGTTATCATGGCAAAATTCAAAAATTAGAAGGGACATTTTGAAACACATAAACACTGCTGATACACTACTGAAGTATTCTAAATTGAACTTTTTCAGTAAGTAGGTATATAACATTGAGTTAATATCAGAATATTCAAAACTTAAATCATGTGATCATTTATTTGTGATGCAATCATTCAATATAATTTATTTGCTAGCATATAGGTACCTACTTAGGTATTTATAATCTAGGTCAAATCGAACAAATTATCATTGTTCTTATCTATAGATGATTGTGAAATAAATGGGTGCGCCGTCTTCAGAAAAACGCATTAGGTTAATAATAGGATTGGATTAACTAATACAAAAGCCCTCAAAATCATAATACATCGGCCATTTTCTTGTTGCGATTGATCAACATAACACAATCTAGACGTAGGTAGTAACACAATACCTGTACGCCAGATATCAAAGAAACCTACTGGCCTTCGGAAAACCTTCCTGTTAATAGATATTGAATGCCTGTAAATTTATTGATTTATAAATAGTTAAGTCTAGAAATTTTATTTTAGAGAAGATATTCCACAATATTTTCATCATAATATAGCTTTATGTACCTAATCTTTGTTTTGCAAACTGATGATATTGTTCAATACGCGTAAATTATTGTGAAATAAGTGGGTGTGTCTGTCGTCAGCAAATCAAAACCAATTTCAGATTTTGTTTCATATTGAACCATACTGAAAATACAATAATGATAATATAGTGAGACATCTTAAAATGTTATAATTATGTAATTCATTATCTATAATTATATTTTTCTATATACCTAATTCATTATCAAATTGTGCCGAAATGATTAGCGTAGCGGTTAGGCGATTTGCCTTTTGTGTTTGGTGTCACGGCCCGGGTTTGATTCCTGGATGGGACAAAATGTATTTGTGCGATCGACAGATGTTTATTACTTCATGTTTATTACAGTCTGGGTGTTTGTATATTTTAAAATTATATGTCGGCTACACCATGATACAGAGAAAAAAGTTAGCTACACTAAATTTTAGGTACCTAAGGCTTTTTTTTAAACAATAATACTTTCTCAACGACAGTGAAATCATTAAATTTTATTCTAAAAGTTATAGTTTCTAAGATCCTGTAAAACTCATAATTTACTTGGATTTGAGCCATTCGAAGTAGTAGTTACGTTTCGAAAAGCACATTACATGTAATATTTGCCTCAGTTACGACTGTTACGACTGTATATGCAGCTAAATCACTGGCTTTTAACATAATGAGGTACACATAAAACTAGCACTTTAGAATTCAAAAGCTAACGCATCATAATATCTATGCATTAGTACCTACCTACTGCTTTAGATATTATTATTGGGATACCTATAGTTAAAAGACCGTGTGGATTCATGGTCGATAGTCCTTAGTCATCCGAAGTCAATTAATTAATTGAAATTTATGATAAAAAATATCTACTTATATATTACAAGCACCAGCTGGTAAACTTTATGAATAGGTAACTTTAAACCGACCAACATTAACGATTAAGTTTTTTTCAGTTCGATTAACTGCAAAACGCATGCAGTTGAATCGACAAAGCGATGATATAACAAAAAGTGTGGAACGAGCACGGCAGAGTCAAAGCGAACTTGGAAAATTAATGAAGCAAGAAGTACAGGAAACAGAACTCCAAATGTACGTTTTAAGTCGTTACTTAAAAGTTTTAGCATTATAATAGTTTGCCACTGTGGTTTAATACAAAAGTTACACATTGTAATTTCTGTATACAGGGTTATTTGTAAAACACCAGCATCCTTAAAAGGGGTCATTATGAACCACTTTTACTATGGGACCAACCCTGAAATCGCCAAAAAAATCATCTGTTCCATACATTTTGTTGAGTCATGTGAACATAAATGTATGGAACAGCATGTGTCTAAGGTAGGTATGTGGTAGATTAAAAGAAAACAAATCTGCGTTTATCCATGTCACTTCAAATAGCTTTAAATGAATTTTTATTCGAAAACATGTTTCGATCAAGCTGAAATTTTTGCTGAAACTTTGTAATATTGTACTCCTTCAAATAGTTTAGTTGGATTTTTCATGACAATATTCATTGATTTTATATGTTCAATGTGCAAGCGAGATAGCAGGTTAACGCGAGAGAGGCGCCTTAAGTTTTAATATTCGTTAAGATAGCAGTCTACCTTCCTTTTTTCAAGTAGGTATGCCTAAACGATGATCAGGCTTCTAAATAGCTACAATATATCAATATATCGTGTGTCGATAATGACTTTAGCATTCACCTTCTCCTTACCTACCTAAGGCACCGAACATTTATCGGAGCTGATAAAACATGGGACATAAATAAACGCATATGTAATTCAAAAAGTCATCTATGCACGTAATTAAGGTCACGCACACATGGTCAATGATTTAACAATGACTGCGTATATATTGATGAATATTACAACATTATTGATAAAGTATTTTATTGGATTAAGATACGCATCTAATACAACATGTTTATATATATTAAGTATTTTTGATTGATCTAGGTAGGTACCTACTAAGTAGGTATAGCTTTTTTTCTAGTTTTAAAACTCGGAAACGTGACTCTAAACATTTAGACCTAAGAAAATATCTTTGGATTACACAAATCGCTCACCTAGTAATATATTGGCACATCTTTAATGTTAACTTTTCCTATATAAAGCCCCTAAAAACACGATGTTAAATTAATTCAAAATTTTGTTTTAAACTATTGATGGTACAAACGTTAATTCTCCTTGTGAGATGTGAAAAAAGTTAGACGTGCCAACTATTAAATTACTCGAAGGTACTAGGCGAGCGAAATATTTGTCCCGTGTGGGAAATGCAAAGAAAGCCAATAACATAATTAGCAATATTATGTTTCCAGATATTTCTCCTTTAATTGTCATCCAAACTACATAACTCCTGACACGTATGACGTATATCTACGAACGATTAGCCAAATTGATAGCTCAATGGGTTATCTAAAATGTGACTAACAACATTTAACATGAGACTTTAATATTGTGTTCAATTGATTTATTATAGACTAGTTTCCGCCCGCGGCTTCGCCCGCATGATATGTTGATAAATTGTAGCCTATGTGTTATTCTGATGTATAAGCTATATTGTGGTGAAGTTTCATTCAAATCCATTCAGTAGTTTTTACGTGAAAGAGTAACAAACATCCATACATCCATACATCCATACATCCATACTTACAAACTTTCGCCTTTATAATAGTAGTAGGATTTTATACTATAACCAAAACTAAATCCTTTATTATTTTTCAAACTTACCCGTCGCATATGGGTACTTAGTTAGATACATATTTTGTCAGCTCTAATGCACCATAATGTGGTCCGGACTGCAATATCCTGATCCCTTGAAAACACTTCCGCAAAAATGCTTTTGTGCAGCTTCTTAAAAACAGTTTAATAAATATATACAAATATGTAAAAATCAGTTTAATGTCATAAAGTACTTGCGTTTTGATGAGTTTATCCATTACCTGTATGTTTACGTGTACATTGTACGTAGGTAGTTACATTATGATTATTTTGTTTACCGATATAATAATAACCATTTTTAATTACAGTCGCCAATATGAAGATACGCTAGAAGAAATAGCAGACCGTTTTAGAAAAACACGTGGATATTACGTAAGTACATTTTTGCTACTTCAATTGTTAATTTCTTGACGTATCACGCGCGCGTGGCGCGCTATCGCTGAAGGTGGCAAATTTAAAGAATTAATAATTCCGCTAATTGAATATGAATGAATTATATTGGTGAGCACACCAACATAATTAATAAATTTTCAATTGGAGCTTTGGAAATAGGTATACAAAGACCGAACATTTATATAGGTACCTATTATTGTGTTATTTAGGTACCTAATTTTGTTAAAGTTGTTGACGCCTAAAGTATTTTTTATCGATAATCACATCATAATCAACATCATATTCCTAACTATACCTACTCATTATTTAGAATGAAGACGAAATTAACACTGAAACAGAAAAGATCAACACGACTATAATTGAACTCGAAGACGAATTGGAAAAGCGACAGGGCATGGTGGATGAATTGAAACGTCAACTTGAATCTATTCAACCAGAGTTACCCGAGGACCTGCTTACAATTATGTAAGTAGTACGTTTAAATAATTCATCGTTCATGATTTTTTCTCTGTTGAAAAAGTTTTACTCGTAAAAGTTCAGAGCATTCGGTCTACAAATTCACGAGTCCCATTTTGTTGGCCCAAACTTCTAACATGAGATTGGTATTTTTTAACCTAAAAAGAAACCTGCAGAGGGACCTTTATTTTTTTATATTAGGTTAGGGTTCCGGTAGGGTTAGGCTACGGCTGGTGGACTGTGTCTAGACAGCCCGGAATGAAAGCACGGGTACCATACCTTGAATCGAAACTAAAAATATAACTGCTGTCGCAGCAGTGTTGTAACATGATAGACACTTCTATTCTACTTTTAGACACAAACATAGAGTTTATTTTCCCGCATATTCTCGTAAACTCAACTCAACCACTGCCTATAAAAAAGGGATACGATAGTTTTTGTTTCCTTCGAACGTTACCATATAGATGGAATACCGATAGAAGACTGTATGATTGATTGTAAAAGTAATTTACCGTATTTTGAGTCAACTTTATCGATAAATCACGTTTGCTACTTTTCAGGGGAAAAATGGATTTAGAAGTGAAAGTGAAAGAACTTACAGAAAAACAACAGGTTTTACTTGAAAAACATTCTTTGATTTTTAATAAATAATAATATCTACTAGAAATACCTACATAAATAGTAGGTATCTTTTAAAATATAATTTTATTCATAATAAAAACTTGAAATTGGAAAGTTTATCTTTAAAGTCAATTTATATTATTATTACAGATACTTAGTATCTATTATAATGGTTCCTAATAATACTTTAGAATATCTATTATTATAAAAATATGTTTGTTTTAAAACTTTAGACAAATAAAACTTTAAAATTGCATATTTCATATTTTTATTTTACGAGCTTTAAAGAAAGCCGTGGAAAATTTTATTTAAATTTATTTAATAATGAAAGTACCTCTGCTAACCTTTCCTGCTAGTATTATGAGTCTGAATATTATGCACACTTTTTATTGCTCTTCATCCTAATAAGCATTGTGACGAAGATAAGACTCGTGAAAATATATATATGACTATTGATCAAACAGCAAATCGAATTGTAGGTACCTACTCATTTCCATAATTTTACATGTGCCTAATGCACAACAACACAAACATACTTACATAAATATTAATATTGTAAAGTGTTCAGTAATACATTAACCAAGGAAACATGGAATCAGACAAATGAATGATGGTAATTTGATACTCCACTTGCTACCCGATTGCAAATGAAGTATGCGGCCCATATTCCCAGCGCCCAATTACAATAATTTCAATAACACGCAATTGATAATTTTAAGTTCAGTATTTACCTAATGGGTGCTAACACACGGGACCCATTAGGTACTATTAGCTTACGCTCTCTGCTTACATAAATACATACACTTGTGGATTAATAGATTTATGGATCTTTGGTTAATGTTGAATATCGTAATTTATTATCTTAAGAATCGTAAGTTTACTTAAAGTTCCGTGTATGGGGTATTAACCGTTGAGGAGTACATGTAGAGACGATTCAGTATTTCTATCAAATAAAGGTATTCAATCATTCGTGCTTAGTTTTGTATGCAAAAGTCATAGAATGATCCTAATTTTGAGGCACTATGTCCTAAGCATCTTTGTAGAGGTGTAAAATGTTATGGATGTTTAAACTTATTGTTTGTGAACATAAAATGCAGTGACCGTTCGCTCGTGTCTGTCATTTCTACGGTTCCTTTGTTGGCTACAGTCCAGTTGTTAGTAGACCGTCTCCTGTTTCACCAGACGCTACGGTTACGTCATGTCTTTCATAACTTCTGATATATGTCGCGTGGACTGGATACAATATCTTTGTCCATTCAAGACATTCTTTTATACACGGGTACAATAGACGTAGGAAAAAAAAACAAAGTAAATAATGTAATATGTATATACGTAATGTATTTTAGTTGACAGGTATTTTTCTTTATTATTTTCGTATAGTAAATAGCTTTCTTTAGGTGTTAGAACGGCCTACTTGCCTAAAATAATATTTAAGCATCATTAACTTTGAATTCAGATAGCCTTTAACATAATTATAACATAAAACATCCACACATTTTATTTAACAGAAACGGATGGTAAACTATATTTTATTTTGCAGATTTAAAAAAACTTTTATTTTCGTTACTATTTATAGAAACAAATATAGTAGATTTATTATTTATTTTAAACAAATTTCTACGTATGTTATTTATTTTACTAAATCATTATTTAAATGCATTTATATATAAAATAATATGCCTACTACTGTCGTATTTTGGAGAAAGGATTAAGGATTAACAGATACCGAAATATTATAAAAACTATGTTATGTAGGTATATTTAATGAGCTGGCTTTACAGGTACTAATGATGATGTTGAGGATGGCTTGTGTTTGTGACTACGAGAGTTCTGAAAACCTTGTGACACCGCACCGGCTATCGCTGCGCCTTGAATGAATTTACCCTGAAAAAGATACATAGTAAAGTATAGCTAACGTTTAGAGAAACACCAACTTACTATAAAACTTCCAATAATCCAATCACAATAATTAGCCAAAGTTTTGTGTCTTGCACTAATTTAAGTACACAGGACACCTACACCTGAATTATGCTATTAAAATAAGTATTTATCTATCGAAAAATAAACATTGTTGAATGTTTTTCTTACATTTTTTCCTCATGGATAATCAAGATGAAAATTACCATACCATACAGGAAACAGCATATTGTATGTAGGTATAATACGACTTCGATCAAAATAATTATTACATAATTATAATCGATACTGTATTAATAAGTTCTGTAGATATGTACTTAATTAAATCAGGATTTCCCCCTAAGTGTATAAGCTGTTCGCCATACAAAGATTCTATAAAACAAGGAAAATGAAGTTATCGTATAAAATTAATATAAAAAAACATGTTGTTTACATACCAAGCCATCTTTAACTTTTGATGTCCAAGGCTTCGCAGTGGTGGATGTGACAGTACCAGCAACCACTGCTGGAGGGCTAGACGGAGCACATGTCACCACACATAGGTGTGAACATAATGCTACCATGAAAACCAGTGCAAAAACGATCTTCATCGTGTAAGCCAGTGTCTCCACTCTGACTCACTTCAAGCAATTGAAACTAAACGTAAATGTGACATGGCTTTTATAAACCCAATACAGGAAAAGGTTTAAAAAACTGCGTTTACCAAACAGACTAGCTTCCATAAGTTTCCAGCTTAAGGAAACGTCATTGTGTGTAAGATTGAAAGCGCGGATTTACCCAACCACTAACAAGTAAGATGAGACACATTAGGTAAACAATTAACTTTTTAATTGTTTATTAATTAGAATTTTAATGTTGGGTTTACCATTAATTATGGCACAGACAATAAAGTGCGCATTAATTGCTGATTGAATTTATAAACGTGTGTCTAGATTACATAATAGATTAATAATTATGCATTTGATTAATGAAAATTAGTTACTAAGATATCTGCATTAATCTAGTCAATATTAATTTTCATCGGACATTACCTACTTACATTAAATGTAATAACAAACTTAATGATAATTACACTTTTTAAATTTTTAATTTATTTTTAGTGTTAGTTTTTAGTATTAGTTGTGGTATTACTCAGTGTTTATTAATTGTAGCTACATGTTCAAGTGACATACAGTACTTTAAAGCTGTAAAACTATTTTTTTTTAAATAACTCCTTAACCTTATTTACCAAACACAATTATAATATGACACCCACTCTTTTTAGTCACATAAATTAGCATGTAATGCCACATAATGAAGGAAGGTACTTTGTGTGTCGTCTCTAGGTGCTTCATTTACAGTTTGCTCTTGAGAGTTTTCACCCTCATTAACCTAATGTTTGTAGGTCAAGTTTAATTAGTTAACGGGCTATTTTGGTAGATACATATTTCTATCAAAAACTAGATAATAAAAACCACATGCGTATACTATGAAAATAATATGAAACTATTTCCACATCGAATTGAGAAAAATTACAATCAAAGTGGAGTTATCTTTAAACATGTTTATCGGTAAAAAAAACACCGGCGGCCCACGTGGGTGTCAAAGGTTTAAACCTTTGACTCCGTCGTGATCTGCCGGAGTCAAGTAACAATTGATTTTATTTTGTGTCTCCTTTGTTGGTGTTTGAAGGTTTTAGGCCAATTGTCGAATTAAAGAATTATATTAACAATTTTTCAAAATGTAATTCAGAGTACTTAACACTAATTGGTAACATTTCAGGTCAAAACTTTTTAATTGTTGTCTTATCTATAAGTTGCCTTAATATTTTACACATCTAACCTGAAATGAGTAGGATTCCTATCTTAATTACGCGGTGACATTAAAGAGATCCTTAATTTTTTGGTTAATATTAGTGAAATTCACGTATTATGTAGGTACCTGAGCTGGTTATCTTGACGTTGACGGATGCAAAATACATGGCGCGACAACGCCAGAGATAACTAAAATTAATCCATTGTAACGTATATTAATTATTAACTTACGTTAGTATGATTCTTGCTTGACTGAAGTCTAAGGTGTGTCTTAAGGTCTTGTCTTAGGTTCAAACGCGAAAAACGTACCCTGACTTTTCATTTTGTAAGAGAGCTTTCGTGAAGATCTACAATTCAAATCAGTAGTTACTCTCGTAAAACCCTAACCGACAACTGTTTTAATCTTAGAATATCGTTTTTTACTTTTCACATAAAAAAGGTTGAGGATCAGATAGTCAATAAATAAATAAATAAACCAACCTGTAACTGTCCAAAAGCCTCTTCTCATACAGAGAAGGATCTAGCATCAATCACCACGCTAGGTCACTGCGGGTTAGTGATTTCAGACTATTAGGTAAGTCCAGATAGTCAAAGCTCCGTAAAAATCATTTTTAGTTGCATCGGGTTAGATTAGAATCCTGAGTTTGGATATGCTAATAAAGCTAGGATTGAAAACTCATTGAATACCTACAGCGGTGTATTTTGTCATGGAAAATAACTACGTCGTATTTTTTATCGCTATCAACTATCAAGACTCCAGCGAGTAGCGGCGGGCGGCGCCAAGATAACCAGGTAAGGAACAGGAGGCTCTGGTGGTATTATGTTACAATCAGACGATTACGTAGAAATATTAATCGTTTTTGTGGAATGGAAACATTCATACATTTACATACAACTTATAAATTGTTTATATAATGTATTTCGGACATATAAAATCCAGAGGAATCGTATTATCAAACCGTAGACCAAACAAAAAGCGTTGCGACAACCGTTTGATTATAATTTAGGGTACAAGGTATGTTGGGTCCAAATGACACTTGAGCCTGGCACTTAGAAAATGGATTAGCGCTTGACAAAGACAAAAGAAAATAAGGACGCATCGTTTTTAAAAAATTATAAACAAAGTATAAGTGAAAATTGTTAATATCTCTAAAATTTTTAGATTTTGCTCATTTATTTTAAAGGAATTTCCGCTATATTTAAACCCAAGCGACCACGATCAGTAGTTATTATAAATATAATACCTATTGCATAAGATACATTTTGATTGATGTCTGGTTATTCAAGTGCCAAACAAATAAAAGATCGGCGTCATTAACTTACTCCCTTTTGCAATTCACAAGTCATTTGGCAAATACATAAGCTTAGCATAATTTATTGGGATAAAATAAAAACAGTTGCACTTTTGAACCACTTTTAATAAATAGATAATTTACTTATAATAAAGTAGGTACAATATTTTGAGAAAACAATTAACCAGAAAGTTTTTAGAATTTAAATTAAGGGTGGCGACAAAAAACTAATTACCTACTAATTAGGCTTTATTTTTAAAGAATATTACCTACTTACAAAATAATTATGTTAAGTGGAATAATTTCTGTCAATAGCATTTTTTCCATGGATTTAAAAGCTTTTGTTGAAAACTTCTTCGATATGCTTATATTATAAGTATAGATATTACCTCGCCATACTATTTGTGTGAAAGAAGACTTATTATTTATATCAATAGCGAATTAGTTAAACGTTGAAATAAGAAAATTTGCTTTTGATTGATTTTATGGATGCTCGAGAGGGCTAACTACTACAAAAACTACTAAAAAATTGCTTTTAATGACGCCTTTTTTTGTTTCTCTGCTTGAAAAAGCTGTAGACATCGTGTGCTGTACTTGCTATATTGATGGCTCGTAGTCCTTTGCCCTAAAAAGATTTTATTTAACAATGTCAAATCTTTCAATTCAATTGGTTTATGGAGCCATAACGTCGTTTAAAGGTGCTATGTATAAGACAAATAAATAGTTATCTATTGAAAATACTAGTGGTCGCCTAATGGTCGAAATTCGATTTTTTAAATTTGATAACACTAAGGCCACTGTTTCAAGTACTTTACCTGACAGAATTTCATACAAATTCTGTTCCATTTTTTAATTTACTTGGTAGGTAGAGCCTATCCGTAGACAGTGAAACTGGGCCTAAAGCTAAAAAAATCGATTCACAAACAGAACAAGCTGGCATTTAACAATTTTGTCTATGCCTTTAAGTAATAATTATGAGTCTATTGTGTCCAACTGCAGAGCAAAAGCCTCCCATAAAATATGGAATATAATTGTATAGGTAGATAAGTACCATCTATTATAATTATGATGTGAAATTGTATTTTTGATTTGTAATTTGATATTAGTAATTTAACATTTGTAATTGGGGTGTTCGTAATCTTATTCATTAGTTATTTGAACTTTTTTATGCCTACGGGTAAAAGGAAGTGATATTTATATTTTGCGAAAGCAAATAAAATTATTTGTAAGTATGTGTATACCTTTGCCCCTTTGATACCTAGTTGAAATACTAAGGTACTGTAGGATTTTCTTTATAAAACAACAAATTATTATAGACACAAAATCATTAGGTAATGCGTACAAGATAATTTTAGAAGTAAATAATATAAATAAATTAGCCTGTAACTTTCCCAATGTAGGGCATAGGCCTCTTCTCATACAGAGAAGGATTGAGCATTAATCACCGCGCTAGCTCACTGCGTGTTGGCGATTTCGTCCAGGTTTCCTTACGATGTTTTCCTTCACCGTTAGTCAGTGGTGTCTTAGATTAACTAAGAAAGTAGGTACATATGACATTGAAAAAGTCACATTGATACATGCCAGGTTCGAACCCACACTCAGGCGCTTGCAAAGCGGGTCCGTTTCCTATGCGCCACCACGACGATGAGTTTAGGAGTACAAATTTTAAAAAAAATTTGATTAGTAGTGGAGGTACTTACAATAGCTTTACCAGCATTTTTAATAGCCTGTACTTTTCCCGGCTGGGGTGCGGCTTCAAAGGGCGTCAAAAGAGCAATCACCACAATTAAAACAACAAAAAGTTTTGCCAACTTCATTTTTAACACAATTTGAATTTCATACAAATTGAAAAACAAAAGTAACAATAGAGTAACGATGTTCTCGCGAAAGTACTTATAGTACACTTATGCCATAAAACAAATGTTGACCCAAGTTTTATACACATAGATAATATTTAGGGACTTCACTGTTTCCTAAGCGTTATGTTTTAAAATCCGTGTGAATAACAGTGTAGGTATTTATTATTGAGCAAAATCCCACTAATTCCTGAGAATTGCGCATCTTAGTACAATATAACCTCATTTATAACTTTAGATAATAACCACGGTCTAATAAAACAATCTTGCATGTATCACTTTACTTTTGAAATAAACATTTCTTATATTATGACTCTTATAATAAATTTCTGTAGTTCTTCATCATTAATACTTTGCATATTTTTTTCACTTTTTTTCACAAACTGGAAATATTGGTCATAGGTACGGTAGGTTAGGTTAGGTTAGGAATCATAGGTACCTATGATTCTTATAACGTACGCATCCACTAAGAAAGATTTAAGAAATATCTATTAAGGGGTTAAAAAGGGGGGACAGATATTGAAGTAAAAAGGCTTGAATCAACGTTAGAAAAACAATCCAATAAAGGTGTAAGTAATGACTAGGTTAAATTTTGTATTTAGCTTATCTGTTAGGAAGTGAGATGTACGTCACAAGATTTTTAGATTTTAGGGCAGGCAAAATCCAATATACATGCCTACGAAGTCTTATATAATTGTATGTCACTGACCGTAACACTTATTATACAGACACGTGTAAAGATAAATGAATGCAATAATATTTTATCGTATTGGTCAATTGGCAAAACAGTGTAATACTGATAGTATGTACTGGTAGTACCTACTGATAAGGGATTAGATTTATTAAGTAGGAACTTTGCATCTTGCTGCTGATTTATATGGATTAAAAATTCAAAAATATTTTTGAGTTAGTGCGGTCGGAGAGAGAGCTTTGAAAGAAACACAGCAAATATCCACTTATGGAATAAAAATCTTTTCTTTCATAATATAGTCTCAAACTTTCGCGAACACTCAACATAATGAAACAACTTTTTAACGGATATAATTCGCGTTTTTATTTTGATAATACAATCCTGACGTTTCGAGTACTTTGCAGCACTCGTGGTCGCAGGCAGACCTGCTGAGTCTGAGAATTATATCCGTTAATAAGTTGTTTCATTATCTTTTCTTTCTTTCTTCTATTACTACTACCAATACATGAACCTATTTTATTTTTATTGTATAATTATTTTCTGACAAAAAGTGAAATTCAATGCCTCAAGATTGTCATACACACTGTCCGTAATCTTATCTTGGACCGTAAACCTTTTAATCTCGCAAGTCACTTTCAATCACTTTTATTTTTTTTAATGAACCAATAAACGATCATAAAATGTACTCAATACCACATTTCAAATGCGTTCTCTCATTGCGGTTGTCCTTATTTGCGTTTGCCTTTGTCCAGCCCTTGTCCTTATTTTATATTTTTATAGTTTTCTTTTCCATTCAACTCTATTAGCTATCATGACTCCTATTAGTCCCTTTCGAACCAACACGTTTTTCATAAAATCCTTCCATCTTTCCATTAAAAACCATTAATCTTAATAAGTTAAACATTTTAAAACAACATTTATTCCATCCTTTTCTGGAATCTCATAAAAATATATCGGAACTGAACAATATAAGATTCCATTGTTTCTGAATACGTACAATAACCCTGTTATTAACATTTATAGGTCCCATCCAGCATCATTTGTTACTATGACCCCGATATTCGTGACAATTCAGTGGCCACGTTGGATACAGATTCATTCATTCATTCAGATACAGAATTATACACAGCTAACATATTATACTGTCTGTCTCGTACTATCTGAATTCTGTGTGTTTATGATCATTGATTCAGTGTATCAATCCAGCAGTACAATCCATTGACGCTGGATTGTTACTGGGCCCAATGTCACTGGATTGCAACGCTAGATTGAAATTCTAGATAGATGGTTATATGTAAACATTCAGTAATTTACATTGATCCAGTGTATTAATTTAGCAGTACAATCCATTGACGCTGAATCGTTACTGGGCCCAATGTCACTGGATTGCAACCCTGGATTAAAATTTTCGATAGATAGTTATATGTAAACAATCAGTACAATGGCATCAAGTACGTTTAACTTCAAATCGTAGGTCTTTTGATAATTGAATTATAACCTGGAAAAAGGTATTACCAACCAAACCATACGAAAGAGCTTAAGGCCATCCTTCGCTGAGAAGTCTTATGTACTTTAATTTATTGGTATTTACATTATTTGCTCCAGAGCACGGTTAGGGTAATTCCCTCTTTATAGTAACGTGTCAGATATGACATCACGCTTATGTCAATTGTAACGTGATGCCTATGATGACAGGCTTCTTCAATATCATTTTACTGTTTTGGGTCTTTACTAGATATTACCACTATATCTTTAATTTATCTTTATCTATAATCATGATATATTTATATCTATATATATCACTATATCTTTATCTTTGATTTATTAATTCAACATATTTTCGATTAAGTGGACAGTCATGCTATACTAAAGTGATAAGAACTCATCTTAATGTACGACTTATCTGCGTGATGGTAAGCTGTTACCTGCTGAAACCTTCTGACAATACCAGAAACATCACTTGCGCGTTGCCAACTCCGGTCTCCTTACTTTCCTACCGTACGAAACTGTTATTTTACGCCAATATTCTGTGAAAGGATTGCACTACCCCGGTCGAGCCGGCAAGGCGGCCCGGCCGGCGCCCGGCAGCGTGCTGAAACCAATATACTTAGCTTACATAGCTATGTTGGCAACAGCATTTTTTTTTGTGTTACCACTATATAAAATGTTTTCTCTGTTTTCCGCTTTCTTGCCATTTTTTTCTCAATTTCCGTTATTAACTAATTTCCAAAATGGGCGAGTTCTCAATTCGATGTGTATTTTTATTAGTATAATAATTTTGACAGTAATATCTAGAGTTTTCTTCCGAAACCATGATACTATATGATCTCTCATTACTCTCTCCGCCAACAAGCTCTATCACTCAAATTCAATAATATGTTTATCATAATTAAGGTTAAAAAACATGCTGATTCTCTTGCATGTG
This sequence comes from Protodeltote pygarga, assembly GCA_936450705.2. Classification (NCBI taxonomy): domain Eukaryota; kingdom Metazoa; phylum Arthropoda; class Insecta; order Lepidoptera; family Noctuidae; genus Protodeltote; species Protodeltote pygarga. The sequence continues at coordinate 8,224,596 of OW388257.2, read as the reverse complement.
CGCGGGGGAGACATATTAGTTTGAAGAGTTGACACCCGCTGGCAAATAAACTTACTCAGACCACTTAGTTTATTGAGTGTCAGGAATTGTTCTAATTTGCGATTCGTGTCGACAAATTTTTGAATGAAGGAAAAGGCAGAAACATTTGTTTAACATTATTTAATAAGTATAATTATAATAACATTTAGGTAAAATAGATATCCTTTACAATTAATCTATCCTTGGTTTCCTTTATTTCTAGCTTGTTTTAAGAGATCGTGAGCGGTCAGAGCTGCACCTCCAGCACTAATGACTTTGCCCTGCAAGTAAATAAAAGTGATCATTTTACGGGTTTTTTTTTCGTTTTCGAGTCGATATAGAAAGAACTCGTCTCAGCTGTCCGTAAATTATTGTTATAAAAGAGATAGTACCTGTATTTAAAAAAAAAAACAATTAGCCGGTCCGAATCACCATCGCCATTTTAAGTGTACGTGTACGATTCTTCCCAATATACACATACGTATTACCCTTAACGTGTTATTGATATAAAAAAAATCAAACTTGAGAATGAAATTTTACTTACAATTGCTTTCCCAGTTTTCTTGATTGCACCGGTATTGACTTTGGCGGGTTGTGGAGCTGCATCTGTTCCAACGAACAGCGCGAGCACTGCCATCATCATCACAAACAATGCTGTCAGCCTCATTGTAACTCTTTGTGACTACTGCTACACTAACTAGGGGACTGTGTGAACGCAACCACGGTAACGCTTTATAAATGCGTTCAAGAAACAATTTACATAAACCTGTTTCAAATGCAGTAGGTAAGCATTTTTGCATTGTCGATATATTACCTATATTGATTGCAAAAAAAAACCACCGTATGGTATGAACAATAATCATCACGTGGAATACCAGGTAAATTAAACTTAAATTATAATAGTTGATTGAATCAATTCAATTTGATTTTTATTAATAAGTAGTAAACAAAGTCTCGGTCTACTCCAGGATAATGTGTTTATTTGTGTGCTATCTGCTGATCGCTAAGATCTCTGATAATAATTATGTTCTATGGTTTTCTGTAAAAACTTATAAATAATTTATTGTTACTTATTTCATTAGTCTGTTCGCCTAAATAAACTAATAAATGTGAGTTTTAAATGAAATAAGGAAAATTATCTCAAATGGTTGGTAGTGAAACTTAACGTGAAAGTAAATAATTTATTGAATCATTATACATTCTTCTGGGCACGCTACCCGGGGACAGCGATGCGGAGGAATTTTTTGACGCTTTATAAGTTTGTTTGTTTGTTGTGTGTATAATTAGGTATTTTTTTATTATACATTTATATTGAAAGAAATACAAACTGATGATGATTGGCTATTTTTTTAAGCCGTTCGTATTATTTTATATAATTAAATGAATAATCATCACAATCACAGTAAATCTTTTAAGCCCTTGTATTCTTATAAGGATAGGGTGGACAGTTTTCCTTTCAAACGGTAATTTTATTAACTACGTGTAGAACTGACGAAAACCTTAGACATCTTTTTAACTATCTTCAAATTGTAATTGTCATAGAGAAATATTGTAAATTTATAGCAAAAAAAATGATAATAAAAGCGTGTTTTTTACTATTTATTAAATTATAATTTATTTATTTAACAAAGGTTATAAGACGACTTCTTATAAGAATTCAGTCTTGACGTGTGTTATCCTTGCTGCTTTTTGTTTTTAATATGGCTGTAGACCTCGTGAGCAGTGCCTGCTGCACTTACTGCTCCAAACACTTTTTTCTGAAAAGTAAAAGTATTTTTAATGTATTTTCTTAATAGAAAAGTAATCGGATCCAAAATTATCTGTAGTAAAGTTTCACTACGACAATACATTGACAAAGTGACAAAACCTAAAAAGCCATACTTATTAAAAAAAAGGTCTCTTTGAGTTAAGTAGCGAAAGTGCTTACGATATTTCCTATACATATTTTGTAAAATAAAAAAGTATTAAAAACAGGATTTGAAATTGTGACAGCTTTTTTCGTAATCCTATTTGTTCTCACTTCTAAGATACCTCTTGTCTAAGTATACTAGAGGGCTTTACTACAAGAATTTTTTTTAACACTTTATAAAAATATTTTAAAATACTTACGATGGTTTTTCCAGCTTTCGCGAGTCCTTTCACGTTGACTTTAGGATGTGGTGCGGCATTTGTTCCAGCGAACATTGCGAGCACCGCCACTATCATCACAAACAATACGGTTAGCCTCATTTTAGTGACTACTAGATTACTTAGTTGGTACTTAGCTCTACTTCACAACGACGAATCGAAGATGACTGTGACTGTAAAACAGCTAAAACGTCCTTAAATAAAAAACTTAATCTTACCTAAAGTTATACTTTATTGACGTAATGGGAATATAAGGAATATTGTTAATTCTGAAGACTGTTTCCTCAATTTCTACCGAACTGTGTGAATCTAGTGACGAAATCAAGGCACTCGTGGCGCTATGACAACAGGGTTTTCCTAACGATTAAAAAGATTTAGAAACTTTAACCGTTGTGGTTGTGAGTTTAAGGATTGTTGGCTGTCATTGGTATTTCCATTTAAACCGTGTTCTGAATACATTAAATTTATTGTATGGTTGGCCCGACTCCACCAAAGCGGAGAAGAGCGGAGAATCTTTAGATCTTTATTTTGCAGGAAAAAGATAGCAATAACCCCCTCCACAAACTTTGAAACTCATAACTTAGGTCTAATTAGTGACTGATTTTAATTATATTTCACATGTTTTTTTTTCAAACCTTTGAAGTTATATCAGCGACTTCAAATATGTACCTACAAAATTATAGTATACCTATATGTATACATTTTTTTAACAGTAGGCTAATACATTTTTTTGCCCGAACGTGAAGATCATCTCTCGAAGAGCTCCGTTCTCTATATTGAACACTGTCATCTCTGATATCGAAACCGAAGCTTGAGAGTAAATTGGTGATAACGAACTTACCTGTACTTGAGTCGTGAAGTTCAATTAAAATTACCTATTCGCTTATAAACTAAATAAGCTTCGTTCGAAGATATTAGAAATTACAATGCTAATATCGAGAACAAAGTCAGAAGTTACAAAGTTACTTTACCGTTCTAGGTGACTACATTAAATAGAATTAGAATAGTAGGTATCAAGTACATTATTTAATAAGACTAGAATATAATTGTTTAATAACAAAATTATTCCGAACTTAATTACACATTGCAGCATTGAGTTGTCATAAAATTGTGATTTTCTCTAAACCAGTTCCTACCTACACAAAAAAATATAAACTTTCCATATTACGGTTTTCAATAAGTTTTCCGGAACCATTTGAAACAAATAAATACATAATTATAATTATCGTGATTAGTTAAGGAGAAAGGCAGGGATTTACAGAAATTTACAAGATTTTTTTTAGGCAATGTATACTTATCTGAAACTTCTTTTTTATTGAAATTTTAACAAGCATGTTAACATAGAGAATTATTTCAAAGTTTTTGACAAGCAAACTTCGGAAATAGGGAGTGGGAATTTTTTCTAAGTCTAAAATTTGACAAATATATTTTCTTAATCCTTAAAGCAAATTCTTCTAAATAATATAGTTAATAGTTTATAATACCCAATAAAAAAACAGCCCCACTTTACATGTATTCCCATAGGTACATGTAAAGTGGGACAGTATAAGGGATGTTAAAGGGAGCCCCCTAAAATATAATATAATTTCACCTTTCTAACATTAATAGTCTTCGAGTACCTAAAATGGTTATAAAAGACGGACACGACAGAACGGTAAATGTTCCGTTTTTCCCATTTGGCATCCAAACCCTAAAAATGGAACTTTGTAACTTTTTCATACTAAAAATAAGTATAAAAAAATTACAAAATGATAGGTACCACAATTAATTAGCCATTCAACGTAGCAACCCAGCCAGCGTTTTGGGGATATTGCCCACTGGATGCGGTCTTTTAGATTAAGTTTTTCTTTTTATTTTATATTTAGTTTTAGTGTTATTTTTTAATGTTATCTAATTGTAGTTTAATGTTAGTTGCATACAATTATAAATTGAATTAATTAGCCAGGCAACAATGCGCACATTGACACGTGCTTTTGCAACAACGCAATGGTGCAATGTGTTCATACATAAATTGGAGTCGTAGTTCAATAATCAGAAACAATGTTGTGTCAGCATTCCAACGCTTACGTTACAATTATGATAAAAATTTACTAAATCCAGTTACGTCATTACTTATACGAACAGGTAAAATTTTAATATGTTTTTAGTATATTTAAATGCATTATGAACATCCTGTAGTCAGTCATCTCCGACAAATCTTCGTGTAGCTAACTTACTAATTAGCTTCAGCTAAGTTGGTGTAGAAGTGTTGATTGTTATTTACAATGAGACTTACAACGTTGTTGATGGTGATGATGACGGTTGTACTTGCGACGTTTTTTGGCGCAGGTAAAGCCACACTAGCCAAGGTTAGCTGGGACGCGCTGAAGGAAACTGGATACGCAATTGTAAGATTTTTATTTTTTATAAAGTATTAAATGGAACACAGAGTTGATTATAGGTTTGATCCTATGGTTGGCTTCCCTCTAGAACTGTGTGTGGAATCTAAGGCGCGGTGAGACGTAAGACGAGGACATGGCGCTATTATATCACACTATTATATACATTTTTATCATAGGGCAAATCAATCTTATCCTTAATTGTTTCGATAGGAATGAGATACCTATTTTGGAAATTATGATAATTATAATAAGAATCTCATATTTTTGTATTAAATTGACTAAGTTAAATGGTGTCGGTGTCTAAACCACTCGTAGCATCTTACCTAATGAGAACATCATTTATGTGTGCTGGTTTCCTCATGATGTTTTTGTCTTACCGCATAATTAATTTCTAACGATTGACAAGATTTTTATGTTATTATTATAAATTATAAATTAATTAATTATTGTAATAGTAACTACGACCCTAAATACAAAATGTTATTATTGTTTTACAGATAAAATTAATTAAAACAATGAAAGCTGCAGCCTCTGCCTATGATATATTTAAACAAGTTACCACCAAGGAAAAACAACAACGATAGCTATTAAAACTCCAAATCCAACGAATTTGCACTCTTTAAAATTTAAAGTGAATTCTGCTTTGAATTATAAAGCCTAAGTATTTAGGTACGTAAGGGCTAATGGTTAACTTGTATACGTTGTAGAAAGGAATAGAATGAAAGATAAAGTGACACAAACGAACCTTTTGGCTACTGATTTTAAGTCATGAGGTAAGCAGGTGGGCGCGAAATGTAGCAAGAAGAAACTGAAATGCAGCGTTTTGAGGATGGACTGGAGCAAGACGTGGAGATTTCACGCAATTCTCTAAACATTGATATTTTTCAATAAAAATATTCAATAAAAGTATATCTAATAAAGTTCATAAATCAGAGTAGATGTGTCATCGTAAAGTCGTTGACAATCTTTAGGAGTATTGGTAGTAGTTTTTTAAAGTAATGAATATGTTATTAATAAATAAATAAATAACTTTACGGCTCACAGTGTAAAATCGAGACCTTTGCATTTTAAATGTAGGTACTTACACGATTTGTAATAACAGAAGATTAATAGAATTTAGTTAGGTTAAGGGGGCTTATTCTTGAAAAAAAAAAGTTGAACATTCGCCATTGGCGTGTATTTTTACACCAAAACTTGCATCGGAGTCATATTTGTATAATTGGGATTGGAATGGGTTCGCAGTACAAGAGTAACCCCGCAGCTATTTTGTTCTTCGATCAGTTCAAAGTATCGAGAGACTTGTCCATTTATCTTTTTATATCATAATTATACAAGAGGATCTTATTAGTTTTAATAGTGTTGTACGGTCTATAGTTTTTTAAATCATTGGCTATATTTTATAGTTCCTAATAATGTTCCTTATTAGTGTATAAGTATACTGATTATTGTTCCTAATTTCGTAATATTTTCTTGTAGTAAATAAATTTAGTACATTTTAAAGTTGCGTTTTATTAATCGGCCTTTGTAAAGACTTTAAAAATAAAACTGACCAAGAGTTAGACTCGGGCAGCGACGCGACGGCTCCGTACCTTGACAAAAAACGTTATTTAACAGGTATTTAATAAACACTATTTTCTCACTCTCATAATCCGATGGGACGGCAATCCAACACAACCGGAGAGGGATCAGGCGCAGGGCCAACGGTTTTAGCTGTCCAATGGCACGCAGTAAGTGAAAATTATTTGATAATATGCACATAACTTACGAAAAGTCAGAGGCCTTGGATTCGAACCTGAGACCCCTGACTTGCCAGTCAACGGTCACCACCACTACGATTTTGGTATAGAACTCTAATAAAAAGTTTTAAAGTAATTTTAAAACAAATGCAAAGCGAACTTAAATTTTAATGCCTAAAAAAGTTGAAATTCGATTATGAAGAGAATATGAAGCTGCAGCTTTCTGGTTTTGGTAACCCTACTAGTACCTATTGTAACTAGTTAATCCACTAGGTCCTAGATTCTACTCCTAATTGAGTTAACAAGCATTTCAGGAGCTATTATAATATACAAGAATTTTAATGAGCAATCTCAAACTTGAACAGTCGCATTCACCGAGTTTCAAAACAAAAAGTAATCTGAATATACTGCATATTACGGAGGTAGGTACGTAATATACTTATACATAAATTGAGGATAAAAGAAATGAAAACAAATGCAGATGAAAGTAAAGTAATGATGACTGATAGACATGAATGCCTTTTGTTACAAAAATATATTGGTACGAAGCATTTGAATCCTACTACTATTATAAAGGCGAAAGTTTGTAAGTATGGATGTATGGATGTATGGATGTTTGTTACTCTTTCACGTAAAAACTACTGAATGGATTTGAATGAAACTTCACCACAATATAGCTTATACATCAGAATAACACATAGGCTACAATTTTTGATTACTAGACTAGACGGGACGAACCTGAAGTCCACGCGAACGAAGTCGCGGGCAAAAGCTAGTTATTTATAAGTATGTCGAACTGTAGGATACGTGTGTGAAGAACTTCACCATCAGATTTAAAAACCATCTTTATCTAGAAGATATTTCCTCTGCTTGGACCAAATGGCTCGCATCTAATAATATAATTTGGGGATATTCAAATCGAGAGTTAATACACATCCCAAAGGCTGGTGATCCATCGTAAATAACAACACTGATTCCCATCACCTGACGGTGCCTACATAAATATACCTTTTTCATATTAAAAAAAATAAGTTTCCAAATTTTTATTACAAATTCTACTCTTCGAACATATTATTTAGAGAAACATAAACATGTAATTTTACTTAACGAAACATCATGTAATTATCTCTAATGATGTGAAAATACGAGCTCATTTTTAGTACATACTTACGCGGTTATCAGATAATTTACTCGGGAAATTAATCATGAATATCCGCCAGACATGCAAAACACGAAAAGATAAGCAAAAAATCTAATCATATTACAAGATGTCGTAAATTTGCAGACTTGGTCGATGTCATTTAATTCTAATCTTTGGCGTTTCATCGAACGCCGCAACTTCTATTTAAAGCCAGTGTTAGCCATGTCCAAAGAGAGTCGTGATAGCCTAGTGGTGGTGACCGTTGACTGGCAAGTCAGAGGTCTCGGGTTCGAACCCAAGGCGCGCACCTCTGACTTTTCGTAAGTTATGTGCGTTTTATAAATTAATTATCACTCTCCGTGCCTCCAGATGTTAGCCATGTCCAAACTTGACACTTCATCGAGTATCATAATATTTGAGGCTTAGCAAACGTCAGCTTGCTGAACATAGCAATGGATTATTTAACAGAGATAGGTTTATAATGCTGTTTTCATAGCGATAAATTTCATTTCTAGATAATCAGTCAACTGCGAAGAAGAGCTATTCACATAATATTGTTTGACAACCTAGACATTAGCAGGATCACTGTACTTACGGTGAAGCCATAGTATATCTACAAAGAAATGTAACGAGAGCGTTAACTCGAAAAGCGATTAAAACTAGGTATATTTCTTACTACAGAGATTATTTTAAGACAAAAATAATCCTAAAATAAAAATATTAACCTGCTTTTATACAATAATAATGATTATCTTGGTTATTACCGATTGACATTTAACAGTATTGGGACTGAATTTCCTTGTGTCGCAATTACCTTCAATGCCATTATGTGTGTGATTAATCATAATTATTGTTGAACAAGATTAATGCAAAAAAAAAATAAGTTATAGAAAAATCTAGGGAATACCTAGGTAAGTTACAGTAGGTATACTGTACCTGGCTATATTGAAACGGTTCCGTATGTCTTTGAATATAAATGTGTTGAATACTATCCCTTCCCCCTTAACCACCACATCTTTCAGTCTGCGCATTGTAAATACATACCCATCCAAAAAGTATCTAAGTATTTTTTGAACTTTTGTTCTTCGTCAGATTCGTCTCGCGCATAAAATTTGTCGCTTTTGGCAGCTAGTATACTTAATTGGAAATTAATTAATTATGAATTGGATTCATAATTATATGTATTGGAATTGGAATTATGGGTATCAAGAAGGTTATGTATGACTCAAGCACACGTTTTTATATAAAAAAAATACAATGGAGTTTTACAATGTAGCAATAAAAATGGAGTTATGTTAGTTGTGTATGTTTGAGTCGTGATAGCCTAGTGGTTGTGGCCGTTGACTGGTAAGTCAGAGGTCTCGGGTTCGAACCCAAGGCGCGCACCTCTGACTTTTCGTAAGTCATGTGCGTTTTATAAATTAATTATCACTTACTCCGTGCCTCGGAAAGCACGTAAAGCCGTTGGGCCTGCGCCTGATCTCTCTCCGATCGTGTCGGAAGGCCGTCCCATCGGACTATGAGAGTGAGGGAATAGAGAGTGCATCTGTGTTTGCGCACACACTTGTGCACTATAATATATCCTGCGTACTTGGCTAATCTCCGTTAAGATCGGCCGCTGTGACCGAAATTCGGTCAGGAAGGATATGTTCCGAGGAATCAGATAATCGAAGAATAACCCATTTAATCCTTAAATAGAGTTGCCCTATCTCGATGCTTGTAACTACATACGTTTAGTAAACGATAAATAGGTACGCTCACACATCACATTTAACTTACATCAATTAGAAAATCAACGAAAAAATACTCAAATGAATTATTACTTAGTTCACACTACATCACTAATTAGTAGTAGTACCTATATTAGTGTAGAAAATGCAAATTGATAAATCTATTTCGAGTATAATATAGACGATATCTGTAGCATTGAATATTTATCGACATTGGAATATGAACGTCAACCAAGAATATCACAAGAAATATATCTAGAAGGAAGATTTTCTTTGAAAAATCTGGTATATTACTCACCCTTTGAATACACGCTGCACGTGTACAAGATAGTGCTACCACATGAGTAAATAAAAGGTACAGAGGCAAAGCTTCGAACAACCGCGCGAATCGATCGCACCACTACAAGCACGCGGGGCCTGTGTGGGTGACCACTCGCCGCTTGTCACGTACGCGGCGAAACGGGACCTAACTGGTTTACGCCGGCACAGCCAGTTGACCGACACAGGGCAATGCAACGCACGTTTTTTGTTTTGTTAGTTGCAAGTTTGTGCATTTATATTGTAAAAACGTTATTATTGTAAGTAGTAATAGTAATAATGGTTGTGTATTGTACTAATATATATAATATAATAATGTAATGTGTAATATATCGTATTTTAACTATCCCAAAGAGTGCAATAGGTAAGTAAATATTAATTTGATTATTACTTTTTCAAGTAGGTAAGTTTAAGATCCTTTGTTTAATAAGAAGAGGGATTATTATATTGTTATGAGCTTTTCCTAAACATTTATATGTTTACGTACCTTGTAAGTAGGTAGGTAGGTAGGTATGTGTGTTAAGTTCAAATATTACAAGTAAGATTTAAACCACTTCCCGATATCTGATTGAGCTGAAATTTTGTATACCTGCGTAACTTCGGTGACAATGCAATAATATCATAGATATAACCTAACGCTGCTGCCAGGATTGTCTCCTCACTAGGGAACTCTTCAACGGTTAGTAGCACGGTCATGAAATTTTGTACCTACCTATGTTAGTTTAATTTTGATAGTTCAACATGATTTTTATCATGAACTAGGTACTGCTGCAGCCAGCTCCAGGGAACTCTTTAACGGTTAGTAGCATGGACTCGAAACTTTGTATTAATATTTAATTTTGTTTGCTAAACATAATCTTCACCATAAACTGCTGCTGCAGACAGGATAGTCTCTTCACGAGGAAACTTCTCAACGGCTGTAGTGGCATTATAAAAGTTTGAATAGGTATGCGTTTAAAAAGCATTTTTAATGAAAATTTATCATTAATACCTCAAGCACTGATAGTCTAGTGGTATGACCGTCAACTGATCGATTCGATCCCAAGGCGCGCACCTCTGACTTTTCGTATGTTATGTACCTATTACCTATAAATTAATTATCAGTTGCTAAAATGGTAAAGGAAAACACACCTGAAAGATTATTCAACGGTTGCATTTTGCCTAAAACTATTGTGACAACCCTACAAGAATAGGTAACAATTTTGCTAGCTCTTTAGAAGCTTTGCCTCTGTACCTTTTATTTACTCATGTGGTGCTACGTCAGAAATTCCAAATTAGTATTTTTCTTTTTGCTTTTTATTTTTTTATATTTAAGATAGGTACTCTTGTAAAGAAGGGTTGTGGAAAATAGTTTGTATTCAATTTCACCACACCTTAAATATATTGCGCTAGACATTTATTTACTTTTAATGAAGCAATATTACATTGTGTGTCATGTGTGAAACTTACGTTACCTGTTTAATTTGACCAGAGCGCACATGTAATATTACGCATTATTATTTGAATGTAGACAAATACCTCCAATAAGCGCAGAAAAGTGGCGCGCATTGGGCCTATGCAGGCTCATAAAATACAGGCTGAAACTGCAAACATTTATTCAGATCTCAAACAATAATTTATAAATTCAAATTATTATAGATATAAACAATATACACAACCCTACAAATCAAGATGTTCTTATTTTAATAATTGTGTTCGTGACCTAGGATACGAAGAAACATAATTTTCCTTACAGTATCACGCACAATTGCTGAAACTTTCCGGATTTTTTACTACGTCATCACTCATCAAGTAACAATTTGCTCTGGTAAAACACTAAAATCAAATAAATAGATAAACATCAATAGAAGAAATCACTTTTTGCATCTTCGCCAAACCCTATGGGTTTATTTTTTCTATCTTAGTTGTAAAGGCTAATATTTTAACATGAAGTTCACGACTTTCTTTCTGGTGATCCTAGCCGTTTTGGCGATGTTGTTCGGCACATCTGAAGCAAACCCTAAAGTAAAAGCTGGCACGGTTGCTGTAAGTACCTACTTAATTTATATTACGACTAAACATGTACAATCTCGTGAAAGCATTTACTATGAAACATGCAAAAACAACTGCCCATCATAAATGGAAATCTCTGAGTTACCAACATTCACAACTGTTAATACTGCTAAACAGTAGTCTTGTCTCTGCCATATGTGCACTAGAATAAAGGGCGACAAAGGACGTGAAAAATTCATTCTATCTAACCATTTGAGCTGGTAAGCATAATAGCTGGAGCTGTTTAAGCATAATGCTGTAGAGTTTTAACTACTCACGCCTCACCTCTTTTAAGTACCTACACATTATAAACACACCTGTTACATCACACGGTACTTGAAGCACCTGATATCCGTGAAGCACAAGAGTTCCAGATGAAAATCAGCGTCAAGTATCTGGACACCCATTTGGATCAACCGTGAGAAACTTACCCATGATCATATTGGACTATTTTTTATTATACCTAATTTAACTTTAGAATTCTCTTGATTTCGTCTCTAAATGCTGTGTCCAAATAAACGTTTTTTCTTTATTGTACTACTAGCACTACTAAGGTGGCAAACAAGCACAATTATGACTCGCCTAATGGTAAGCGGTCCCCGTAACCTAACGATGGTTGCAACGACAGGGGCTCACTTGCACTTTGAGAGGATGGTATCCACTACCCCGGTCAAGCCAGCCCATTCATACGTGGCTCTACCACTTAAAAGTAGAAGTTGATTATGATCACTTAATTCTACAAATGTACTGTATTCTCTTTTCAGAAAAATGGATTTCGTGCTATCAGTGCAGCTGGCACTATTCATGATGGTTACAAAGCTCTTAAGGACAAAAAGAACAAAAAAAATCAAGGCTAAATAATAAGGCTGTATGTCGTCTTCAAGATTGTCATCATCGTCTTCAAGATTGACAATGTAACTTTGAAATATAAATCATTGAATTATTTATTTTTTTATTTACGAGGTCGTGGTGGCGCATTAGTTACGGACCCGCTTTGCAAGCGCGTGGGTGTGGGTTCGAACCTGGCATGTACCAATGTGACTTTTTCAATGTCATATGTACTTTCTTAGTTAATCTAAGACACCACTGACTAACGGTGAAGGAAAACATCGTAAGGAAACCTGAACTTTAATAGTCTGAAATCGCCAACACGCAGTGAGCTAGCGCGGTGATTAATGCTCAATCCTTCTCTGTATGAGAAGAGGCCTTTGCCCTACATTGGGACAGTTACAGGCTAATTTATTTATTTATTTATTTATTTACCCATATATTCATACTAAGTACTTATTGTTATTTAGAACTTTGTTCATATTATGAGATCGCTATAGGTTACATCTAATAAGAACTCTCTTTGCGAATTTTCAGATAAAAATAAGGTCTAGTTTTTCTCGACACTTTTGAGAATTCGTCAAACAATAAACAATATAACAGCAACACCTTTTATAAAATTATAAATGAATATTATACAGGACCTACTTTCTGATTGAAGAATATTATAAAATCGTCTATTGACTCAAAATATCACAGCGTCTATCGAAAAACAAAATCTAATAATAAGAAAGAAAGTAAATCTTAATTTAACTAGATTTTTTATGTGAATAAAAAAATCAGTCGCTAGCGGGGAAAAAGCGGGCGGGTGGACATTGATTATGATAGAACTGACTGATTTACTTTGCATAATATTTAATGTCGGGGCTAGTCCAAATGTCGGACGAGGAACAACGTGTGGTTTTTAATCCATACGTGCGTACTAAATAAAGAGTCAAAGAAATTGACTCAAAGAATTGTCGGATTGCCGTCCCATCGGAGTTTGAAAGCTTGCACAATCACTTGAGCACGATGCAGGGGCGAAGCTACAGCCGTATCAATTATACGGGGCCCCCGGGTTATGGGGGCCCCAACGTGAAAAGTAAATAAAAAATTAATAAAAACTTCCCAAATTTTGTATTATTTCATCATTGATTGAAAATCAAATACATTTTTTATACGGGGCATTTTTTACGGGGTATTTTTTATACCAAGGCACGTTACACCACTGGCATGATGGATCTCTAGCGTAGTTCAGATTGGCTGCTGTGATAAAAATTCAGTCAGGAGGACATTTTTATTATAATTAATACTTACTTTACACAAGCTAAATTACCTAATGAATTTAATCAATGAAGATTTTCGTACTAGATTTTAAAATTGCGCAGCCGTAATATAGGTACCTAGATACTATAAAAATATACTGAGGGAACCAAAGATATTGGAAAGAAGGTTTTCTCGCCTTTTAAAGCAGTGCACACAATGGCAGAGTCAAGACTACTGTTTAGCAGTATTAACAGTTGTGAATGTTGGTAACTCAGTGATTTCAATTTATGATGGGCAGTTGTTTTTGCATGTTTCATAGTAAATGTTTTCACGAGATTGTAGGTAGGTACATTTTTTAAGTGTATGTTATGTAGGTAATACTAAATCGTCAAAGCAATAAATATTGTTTACAAAAATATCTTATTTAACTTAAGTCTTAATTAGATAGATTAGATTAGATAAACGTAATAAAAAGGGCGTAGGCGTTAGCTTTGGGTGGTATTGTTTGATGAGCTTTACTAAAATTGGTTTCAGGAGTAAGACATATCAAAGGAAACTGTTCTCTGAAGTAATTACTTTTTGGTAAATACTTTTATTTATACATATAAAATACATAGATCTTATTATAGTTATCATAATTTATAGTTTATCTTCGTTCATCAGAGGTGGTTAGTGATTGTGTAAATACTCATATGCATCGTGGGCGGTTCCAAGCGCTCCGAGAACACCAAACCCCTTTTTCTGAAAATGTTATATAAAATTAAGATAAAGTATCAATTAATCATTACGCAAGATAGATTATACTGGGTTAAAATTTGACAAAAAAGGAGGAATTACTTAAAGATATTTTACATCTCTAAAGATATTAAATAATGGTCCGTTGAACTGAAAAAGGTAACATGCCTTTAAAACTAATTAAAAAGGGTTGATCCATTATTAAATTTCCGGACGAATTCAAAATTTACTAACTGAACTAGCTTCCACCTGCAACTTCGTCCGCGTGGATTTCGGATTATTTATCGCCCGTGTGAATACTTTATATTAAAATACTTATTCTTTTCTCAAAAATAAAACAATTATTATTAAATTAAGTAATCCCATTAAATTGGACTGTTATTAGGCTTAGGGCTTATTAAAGAAGATGTCCACTTTTATGTATGTCAACTACGGCTCGGTTTAAAACTCAGTTTTGCAAAATAATTATTTTTACACAAGGTATTTTTATACGTACAATCGTGCCGAATTTGATTCCTGGTTTAGCATGAACGCTTAACACCATGGCCAGAGCGCCGAATACGAAGAAAAACAATTTATGGAAATGCATTTTTCTGTGGTTGTGTATATATTTATTCTGTATATATCTATTCTTTGACTTGCGAGTCACGAATTGTTGTCTATTATTATGTCAAAGTCTTTTATATCTTTATTTGTGGAGTTCCCAAAAATATTAATATGATATTTGAATAACCCATGTTATTTTAAATTATATAATATATTTGGTTTTTATAAAATCATTAAAAATGGCCTTAATAATAATTAATAATAATTTTCATAATGATGTTTGCTATTAATTCTTAATTGGTCACGTACCCGTTTACACAGATATTAGGTATAATTATATTGTAAACTTTAAGGATTGATTGTTCCCTCGGTCTAATACAACACCAAATAAAAAGTATACAAAAGTGGATGCTTGGAATGTGGACCTACTTAATTTAGTAAAATTATTAGAAAATTTAACTTTCGTAACGTACTTTTTTAACTTGATTCATTTAAAATGATTATATTCATAAATTGTTTAAAATACGATGAATAGTTTAACTACATCCCTATTCATTTCATAATAGAGAGACTTAGGTACCACACGAGATTTATTGCGAAATAGAGTTTAAAAATTAAGGGCCTGAACCTTCAATAGATGAGTTTAGAAGTTGAGTACCTACATAATAAACTTAATATTATGCCGTAATAAGTCCGTGTGACTGCGTGGGGAAGGGGACGGGGCCATGTTCTCATGCCTATGGGTGGTCGGCGCTCGGCTTTCAAATTCCAATGCCTCGCCTGTAGCGCCTACGCGCTAGACTGCTATCTATTAACTACATATGTCTATATTTTAATCTTGGTACTTCAGTGAGGTTGAATTGAAACAATTTTCCATAAAATAATTCAAACTGTGAAACTATTTTTGGTTAATAGGTATGGATCGTCTAAACTTAGGAAACCAAAGAATGAAACTATGTATGAATGAATTTTATGCTTGTTGCATTAACGTATATACAAACAGACGCTTCTCTCATCATAAAAGTAGGAAAAAGCACCTCTGATGAACGAAAATAAACTATAAATTATGATAACAATAATAAGATCTATGTATTTTATATAAATAAAAGTATTTACCAAAAAGTAATTACTTCAGAGAACAGTTTCCTTAGATATGTCTTTCTCCTGAAACCAATTTTATTAAAGCTCATCAAACAATACCACCCAAAGCTAACGCCTACAACGTGCCTACTGCGTTGAGAACCTATTCATGCAAATTACCACAATAGGTAGGTACCTATCAAGTACCAAGTAGGTACTTGGAATTTAATTTTGTTTTATTTCACAACCCTATCTAGATTTGATTATTTAATAAGAATAAGCTAATAATAATATATTTAATAAGCTATCATGTGCTATAACATATAAAAAAATTCACAAAAACACATCTAGATTTTTCATAATTAGCTCTATTTTCTACAAGGGTTTCTAACTACAAGAAGAACTATTTAGCACATGTAAACTTGTCAAATAAACATGCTATGTAGGCACATGTTATCTATATATATAAAAATGAAACCCGTTTTCCGTTGTCACGACATGGCATGAAAACGGCTTGACCTATTTGGCTGATTTTGGTCTTGAATTATTTGTGGAGATCCAGGGAAGGTTTATAGGTGAGAAAAAGGGGTAGAGTAGGGTAGGGGTAGAGTAGGGTAGGGTAGCGGTATAGTAGGGTAGGGTAGCGGTATAGTAGGGTAGGGTAGGGGTAGGGGTAGGGTAGGGTAGGGAAGTGTAGGGTAGGGTAGGGGTAGTGTAGGGTAGGGTAGGGGTAGTGTAGGGTAGGTAGGGGTAGATTAGGGTAGGTTAGGGATAGGGTAGTGGGTAAAGTAGGGTAGGGGTAGAGTAGGTTAGGGGTAGAGTAGGGTAGGGGTAGAGTAGGTTAGGGGTAGAATAGGGTAGTGGGTAGAGTAGGGTAGGGGTAGAATAGGCCTTGAAATAGGATAATCACGCGTACGAAGTCGCGCGGGGCAGCTAGTATTAAATAAAAATAATACCTTTGTGTAAAACAAAAAGTCGAATCAAATTATGAATATTATAGTAACATAACATAAGACGTTATCAGTCATCAAGTCATGAACCCCAGGAAGATACGCACAAAGGTTGTTCAAAACTTCAAAGGCACAAAGGTTGTGACCCATTCGGTATGGGCATTTGAAAAGTACCTAGTACTTATTATTTGAGTCGTGATAGCCAAGTGGTGGTGACCGTTGACTGGCAAGTCAGTGGTCTCGAGTTCGATCCCAAGGCGCGCACCTCTGACTTTTCGTAAGTTATGTGCGTTTTATAAATTAATTATCACTTACTCCGTGCCTCGGAAAGCACGTAAAGCCGTTGGCCCTGCGCCTGATCTCTCTCCGGTCGTGTCGGATTTCCTTCCCATCGGACTATGAGAGTGAGGGAATAGAGAGTGCACCTGTGTTTGCGCACACACTTGTGCACTATAATATCTCCTGCGTAGTTGGCTCATCTCCGTTGAGACTGGCCGCTGTGACCGAAATTCGGTCAGGAAGATATTATTATTATTACTTATTATTTTATATTGTTTTTTCTGTGCTCGATGTTTATGCCCATTGCTGAATAAACGTTTTTTCTTTCTTTCTTTTAAAGAGCTGTTGGTTAAAAGTTTACTTCACAAAACCAGTTTATTCCATAGCCAACATTTATTTAATACTAGCTTTTGCCCGCGACTTCGTTCGCGTGGACTTCAGGTTCAAAATTGTAGCCTATGTGTTATTCTGATGTATAAGCTATATTGTGGTGAAGTTTCATTCAAATCCATTCAGTAGTTTTTACGTGAAAGAGTAACAAACATCCATACATCCATACTTACAAACTTTCGCCTTTATAATAGTAGTAGGATGTATCAATAATGAGCATCAACTTATAGACAATCAACTCACGAATTTATTTGGAACCTTACTTTTTGCAGTGTTAGCCTAGTAGTATGGCCGTTGACTGGCAAGTCAGAGGTCTCAGGTTTAAACCTAAGGCACGCACCTCTGACTTTTCGGAAGTTCTGCGCAAGTTCTAGAAATTAATTATCATCTGCTCCGTGCCTAGGAAAGCACGTTAAGCCGTTGGCTCCGGATGTCATAAAGTTCTTTGACAGTCGATGTAGGGAGTACCCTCATAAAATCCTGCCAACTATCCAATATCGTTATCTCTATGGGTTGAGAAGATCAGATAGGCAGTCGCTTTGTAAAAAACTGTTATACAGCTGCGTCTAGTTAGATTAAAAGCCGATCACAACAAAGTTTGACATGCAGTATTCTAACAAAAGATGACTGTCTGACTCTTCGCACTCATCCGCGTTGCATAAAGTTGGTTAAATAAAGAAAGTCTTAATCTTTTTGTTCATTTTAGAAGCGCTAGTCTATCTTACTAACAAAGAAGCAACCTTAGTAGGCCTATTCAATCACTAAGTAAATTCAGAATCAAATTAGAAATCTGATCATTTGATTGTCACAGAAATCACTAAATTAATTAAGAAAATTAATCTTAAATTTTAAAATACATGAAAATACCATCATAATTAAATCAAACAACAAAATAATTCGAGTACACTCTCTATCGCCACGGCTATCCTCAGCCGGCAGCAATCTTATAAGTATTACTCTCATCATACGCGCATTCACTACGTATGAGAGCCAAACTGACTCGAAACTCCATCAGAATTCAGAGCCAATCACGCACATATTAATACTTGGGTTTCTCCAAGAGATACCGTTTACTTATGTTCATCATGATAATATTTAGGTATATGGGATCAATCGAAGAGTCGAGAGAATCTTTCAATAAAAAATAATAATTACTCAAATCGGCATACCAATCACGGAGTATTTCGGAGTATAAACATGAAAAAAAAATACGCATCAAATTGGAAAGCCTCTCATTTTTGAAGTTGATTAAAAAATTGAGGCGTGAAAACCTTGTGGTACATTGACTGGCAACTCAGAGGTATCAGGTTTGAATCCGAGGCGCGTGCGCATTTCCGATTTTTCGGAAGTTATGTGTGTAAGTAGTGTGTTATAAATCAATCATCACTCCGACGCCTGATATCTCTCCGATCATACGGGATTGCCGTCCTATCGGACTATGAGAGAATAGAGTGCACCTGTGTGAACACATACTTGTATAATATTATATGGTATATAATATAAAAGTATTTTAAATAATAAAGTCAAAAAGTTACAGATTTTTTTTTTTATTTAACGTCTAATAACTTTAAGATACTCTGTATGTCAAGTACTCTGTGAAGCTACGATACGACACTATTTGTTTGTACACAAATAACCTATTTTTTGAAGTAAATATCAAAAAGCCGGCAGCACACATTAATCTATTTCACTATACTGTTACAAAAGTACATTTAAACTCTACAAAAGGATTGTAGGACGAGGAACCACAGACAATGAATTAATAAAACATATTATTTTAAATCAATAGCGTTTATTAGACATCAGTTTTACAATTTTTGTAAAAATATCTCCCTAACCTTGTTTGCCTCTGTTTTTCACTCGATCGACTATTTCATGCGCTGTAGCAACTGCACCGCCTACTTTAGCGATTTTCCCCTGGAAACAAGAGATACACGTCTTTACATTATGTAGATACTACTATTATAATAATATGGGTAAGTACTAAACCGTGGCGTGCCTACCATTTGTTTCTAGGCAAACCCAGCTTGCCTAAATAGTAATACTACAATTATACTATTTAATATTTATTTTTTACATCAATATAACCTATGAGAATTGCCTTGCCCTGTTGTTAGGTGCTACGCCATTGATTCTAAATGAAAATATAAATTATTTAAGTATTGATATTACCTATAGTAAACACCAAGCTCCTCGATATCCCAGTCTCGAATTTTAAAAAATATGGTAGTCTCGAATTATTCCTATATTCACCTCTGTCAGTGTAGCACCACAAGAGTCGTGATAGCCTAGAGGTGGTGACCGTTGACTGGCAAGTCAGAGGTCTCGGGTTCGAACCCAAGGCGCACCTCTGACTTTTCGTAAGTTATGTGCGTTTTATAAATTATTTATCACTCTCCGTGCCTCGGATAGCACGTTAAGCTGTTGGCCCCGGCTGTCAATTGTAAATCTTTGACAATCATTACGGGTAGTCAGAAGCCCGAAAGTCTGACAACCAGTTTTAATAAGGGGTATCGTGTAACCCAGTATCTGGGTTACATTATATTTATTACATAGGCAGTCGCTCCATGTAGAACATGGTATTCAGCTGCATCCGGTAAGACTGGAAGCCGACCCCAACATAGTTGGGAAAAAGCTAGGCAGATGATGAGTGTTGCACTACAAGTAAGTAAGAAGTACCTAAATCAAAAAATACTAAATCAAAATTATGCAAGAAAAACTTACAATTGCTTTTCCAGTTTTCTTAAGAGCGTTTACGTCGACCTTCGCTGGTTGTGGCGCGGCCTCAGTTCCAGCGAACAACGCCAGCACCACCATCAGCATAACGCACAACGCTGTCAGTCTCATCGTAACTACCAGTCTCCAGTAATGCAATAACTAGCTCAGCTGCACTACGAAGCTGACGAGACAAGTGGGAAAATACAACAACAGCCAGCTTTATAAATGCAAGCAAGAAACAATTTACATTTGAACGTGTTTTAACTTAGATGAGGATAAAGCATTCTTATATAAAGATTGAATGTTTAATAACATTATCCTTATTTGCACGGATATATAGATAGTATATATTATGCTTAATGACCATAATTATGCTTTAGAAGTTAATCAATCTATGTGTAAAAAAAAAATTAATAATACCTATAAATAAAAATTAAATGCAGTGCGTTGGGTTTTCTCTTTACTTATTTAAAGATAGCTTTAAATTAGGTATACGCCACCCTCATTGTGGCTATCAAGTGCAGTAACCAATCCGAATATAAAAATAGTGTGCAGCCAAGAGCGAGTCGGATTCGCGAACGAAGAGTTCCATTATCTACACAACATTATTATATACACTATAACGTTTTTTTTATATCTAACAAATTCATTGCCGTTATTAATATCGAGCAAAAGTTATGTTTATTTTGTAGGGACTTAAATCTATTGATTTTTTTGTTATTGCGGCAACAGATGTAGTTCTGTCATCGGTGAAAATTTCAACTGTCAAACTACCACGGTTCATAAGTGGTGACATAAGACTTAAGAGTAATAGTAGACGGAACACTAAAAAATAAAATCTGTAATAATACTTTTAAAAGTTGTACTGTAATAATAAGCGCATCACTTCAGAACGGTTGGACCGATTTGACTAATTTAAAAAAAACCGTAATCATCCGTAGATTTTGAAAAAGAATTCTATGGCATTTAACAAATTTATTGAAATTTGTACAGCAACAGAAGCCTGCACAGTGCACACTGCAAGCAAACTGTAGGTACTGTGCGGCAAGGCAAAATTTCTATCTTCAAAATATAAACCACAATGATAAAAATAATGTCAGTTCATTTTACACAACCGGAGAAATTATAATAAAAAACCACAATATTTATTACATTTATCAATTGGATATTATTAGATATTTAATTGTGTACATCATGAAGCAAATCACATTAGTTTATCTCACATTAACAATAATAATTGATTTTTAATATTGATATTTAAAACGAATATCAGGGTTTTTCAAAACGAAATAGATATAAGAATTTGAATTAATGTGTGTAATGACCCCAATTATTAATATAAAAGACCTTCATAAACGAAGACAATTTGAGTATCTCATCGGATAGCATCACAAATTGTCTTTTAACAAACTGTCTTAAAATATTATTTAAAAAAATGAATTTCCTTAAATTTTTCTTTTTCGTATTCTTTGCTCTTGCCATGGTACTCGGCGCGCTTGCGGAACCCAGAATAAAATTAAGTACTATCGAGGAGGCCGGAAAAGTATTGGTAAGTATTTGAGTTTTTTCTTTTAAACTTTTAACTAATTGATTTTGTGTCTTATTTTTCAATGTTTGACGGATTAAACATGTTTTAATTAGAGAATTTTAAGTGTTATTCATGGTGTTGGCGAAGACAAACAGACAAACAAGCATCGATTATAATCTGATTATGGTGCGAAGCTTCGGCCCTGGGTGATAATCGCCCATCAGACAAAGCTTTCAGCAGCAGCAAGTTTCGGCATTATTTTCGATAAAACATATTATGTAATCGGGGGACGTGTCTGCAGTTCTGGACGGCATCGTTCTATTTCTTTCTCTTACTTTTAAGGCCAGGTATGCTTTCCTACCTTTGCTTTGCTATCGGTTCCGTAAAGATTTTAAATCTTCTAATTCAAACATTTTTATGTTGTTTTTTGGAGGTAGTGTTAGATGACTTTTAATTTTAGCACCAAAAAATCTTGAAAATAATGTACCTACTCGAAATGCCTGAAAAAATCAAACCCCCTAATTTACATGTAGTGTCACACTGCACAGGTGAACCGTAACCTGCTTGATTATTGTCAAAAAAAGAGAGTGCTTTAAGTATTCATGGTAGTTACCTTAAGGCTCCGTTAATTACCTTCTGTACAACACTAAATATATGAGCATAACACCATCCATGAATATTTTACAAGTCTTTGTGAGCAATGGATCACGTAGCCTCGAACCGCTCATGCATAGAAGACACATCACAGTTGGTACTTTAAAAAGTTATAAACATTAATAACGGGAAAAGAAGGAGGAAGTTATCTTATAATACATAATTAAATATGAATAATATACCATTATAGTTTTCGAACCCTCTGACTTTTTGTAAGTTAGGTGCGTTTTATAAATTAATTATCACTCTCCGTGCCTCGGATAGCACGTTAAGCTGTTGGCCCCGGCTGTCAATTGTAGATCTTTAACAATCGTTACGGGTAGTCAGAAGCCGAAAGTCTGACAAGCAGTCTTACCAAGGGATATCGTGTAACCCAGTATCTGGGTTGTGGAGGTCTGATAGGCAGTCGCTCCATGTAAAACACTGATATTCAGCTGCATCCGGTAAGACTGGAAGCCGACCCACGAAAAGGCTAGGCAGATGACCATTTTAGTTTAAGGCATAATAATCAATCACATTTTTTGTTGACAGAAAAAGGGTTTTGGTGCACTGGGAGCTTTAGGCACAGCCCACGACGTGTACGAGCACTTCCATCACAAACAATAAATCAAACATGACAACAGTTGATGACTTACGGGTTACGGGACAGATGACTTCAACAATCTACAATAATAAAAAACAAAATGTTTTCCTGCACTCAAAATTACTGGAATTACTCATAATTTTCTAAAAACCTGTATTACACAATAAATTCATTTCAAGAACCCGTAGAAACGTTGTTTATTTGCTGACGATACCTACTTAATTGTAGCACATCGAAACCTATTGCAGAAAACCTGATACAAAAAGATTTTAACCCTCTGTGTAAAAAAACACAAAGGGAAAAATCTGGAGGATAGGCAGCAGCATTCTCCTACTAATGTAATAGCAACTATCTGCTACTGCGATCGGCAACCCGCTTGCCCAGCGTGGCGAATAAGGGCAAACACCTTTTAATGAGCGCACAAAATAATTGATGCGTATGTTCAGCTGTGGGCTGATACAGGTTTTGTTGGTAGGTTACACAGTATCTAAAATTTATTGTTTATAACTAAAAAAAAGCAAATGAAAATAAAATAAATATTTTTTTTTTTTTTTTTTTTTTTTTCTCTTTATTTAAAGAGCTCGTTCACTGAGTGAACATGCCGCTCTGTAAAATGTTACAATCATATGCTTATCTTAGGTTTTATACAGTTTTACAAATATGAAATAGTAGAATTAACTTATAAACAATAACTTAAAAATAATCAACTATCTATTTTTTAAACCCAATTTAACCATTTCAAGTAACTCCGACACTTTTTCATTTAATGGACATGATAGTATGCTGTTACAAAACCCTATGTTTGTTGCCTGAACTCCAAACATATGAGATCGACACGTTGCGTTGCGGACACACTCCATCAAAATGTGATACACATCTTCACTTCTGTCACAAACATTACAATTCGGGGAGTCAGACTTACGCATTAAGAAGGCAAATTTATTTAATGGCATGTGTCCGGAACGCAAGCGCATTAACAAAACCATATCCTGTCGGTCAAGCGGACTCTTATCTACCCATGGTGCCTTCCAAGGGTGTGACTGGATCGTTTTATACCAAATGCCAACAAGCTTAGATCTTTCTTCAAAGTATTCAGTCCACATGTCATAACACTTATTTTTAATCATGAAAGTACAATCTGTATAAGATGGTAAGACATTCGTAATAACTCCATCATAGACAGCCTCGACAGCTAAATTATCCGCTTTTTCATTACCCGCTAGACCGATGTGTGAGGGAATCCATTGCAGCATAACTAGTTTCGAAGAAGATATCAGATTCAACATGGATTTAATAATCGTAAAGGCTATCGGAGATCCTCGAAAATTCGAGGTGCACCGAGCCACATGCTGAAGAGCACATTTCGAATCAGTGAAAATGACAAATTTGTCATATGAAATCGATTCTATATATGAGAGTGCTTCTGAGATGGCAACGAGCTCTGCATACATGATAGAGATATTTGAGTTTATTTGTAATTTTATACCATCCCCTGTTATACTGTCAAAAAAGGCCGCACCTACCTTATTCGAACTAACTTCTTTGGAACCATCTGTGTATATATTATAATAATCAGCGTATCGACTTATTGTTATTTTGCAAAGCTCTTTCAATTCTATGTGGTTGTAATTACTTTTAGGTTTGTTCACATATTGTAAATTGTAGTTAATATTTTTTGACAAATCTATATTAGTGGTCCAGGTTTCTAAAGAAAACATATCTAAAATTTTACTGGAGTGAATGGTAACGTCCTTTATATACTCATATGTTTTAATTAGTAAAGGAGTTTTCCGTCTCCCAATGCAAGATCTATCCCGTGTTATTATATTATGAAATTTAGTAAGCGACTTGTACACACATGATTCTTTACACAGATATTTCCCTGCCAAATAGTTTCTGCGGTTTTCTAATGGGTGTAAGCAGAGCTCGCTCTCCATTACATATATGGGTGTAGTTTTAATAAATCCTCCAACAACTCGCATGCACTGGTTCTGGATTTTGTCAAGCTTTGCCAAGTGAGTTTTACAGCTGTTATCGTAAAGAAAACAAGCGTAGTCAATACGACTTCTTACAATAGATATGTAAAGGCGCCTCAGGTGTTTCGGATGGACTCCCCAGCCCGGCCCAGCTAAAACTTTAAACAGACTAATAAGTTTAGTAATCTTATGGCAGGTTTCGTTAATATGTTTTGACCATTTTAGCGTACGATCCAGCCACAAACCTAGGTATTTTACATTTACAGCAGTTTCTAGTTGTACATCGTTAATTTTTAGTTTGATCGGGACCTCTTGTCGTTTTAAATTTTTTAAAAATAAACAAACTTTGCTTTTCTGGGGAGAAACCTCTAGACCAATTTCTGCCAATAATTTTGAAAGAGTGAATAACGCATTTTGTAATTCAATTATAGATTTTTTAATATCATTATTGGAAATAAATATAACTAGATCATCTGCGTATTGTGATATAGATACCTCCTTGCCTATTTGTTTACACAAGTTAATTGTAGCTACATTAAATAATAATGGCGACAAGGGGTCCCCCTGCGCCAAGCCTTTACTTGTACGACGTTCTAGGTTAACATTATTTATGGACATTCTTAGGTTTCTTTCGCTCAGGAAGTTCCACAAATACGTACAAATTTTAGAACCTACACCCAAATTATCCAAAATCTTTAACAATGTATCAACGTCCACATTATTATAGGCATTGTTTATATCCACGAAACAACTAAGTGTAGTGCAATTATTGCTGAAACCTGTTTGAATTTCTGAAACTAAGTAGGATAAATTATCTAAACAGGATCTGGATTTCCTGAAACCGGTAGTAGATTCTGAGAACATTAGATTTTTTTCCAGAAACCATTCTAATCTCTTATTAATAATGGAATGGTAAATTTTGCAAATACAAGACATTAACGATATTGGACGTAGGGATGAAACAGAGTTAGTGTCGCGTCCTGGCTTTGATATAGGAAATATACGAATGTCTCTCCATTGTTTAGGGACGAATCCGACTTCAAGAAACTTGTTGAATAATTGAGTTAGAATAATCTTTCCGTTTGATGGTAGGTTTTTTATCATAGAGAATGAGATATCGTCGCAGCCAGGTGCGGTATCGGATATTTTAATACTCTTCTCCATTTCTTGTACTGATATCTGGGCGGCCAATATATTATTAGTCGAGATAAAATTAGGCTGTTTATTTATTGCATAGTCTGGGGTCAAACTATATAGAAGTATGTTTGCTAGATTTTCGTCTATGTAATTCGGTTGAGATCTAAAACCTTTCAACCATCTCATTTGTTGCCACATTTGTTTAGCTGAAGATGTCGTGTCCACTGATGAACAAAACTTATGCCACGCGTCACTTTTGGCGTTACGAATAAGTTTTTGTGCCTCCGAATCTTTTTCTTGTAACTTGGCTAAATTATCAGGGATCGGGTTTCGTCTGAAATTTGTCATAGCTAGACGTCTTTCTGCTACAATTTTGGAGAGATCTGGATTCCAATACGGTTTTGGGGTGAAATGGTTTGTGGGATTTTGATTAATTTTAATATGCGGTATACACGAGTTAGCTGCATTCATAGTTTTATTTATAAACAGGTCATAGGCAAGTTGCAGGTTATGGGGATGAGAAAATTCGGAGAAACTTTCCTCTAGTTGTACTTTGTACGCCGTCCAGTCAGCCTTTTTAAAATTTCTTTTAATGTTTGGTTTTATAGTGTTAAAGCATATTGAAGAAATCTGAATCATATTATGATCACTCCCCAGGGTATCGTTTGTGACCTTCCAATTAAATTTTATTGCAATATCTGTGGAAGCTATAGATATATCAGGGGATGATGATTGTAAATTACCATCCACTAGTTTGACCCGGGTAGGGTTTCCACTGTTTAATGGGATTAGGTTATAATTTAAAAGAGCGTCGAAAATTTGGTTGCCCCTAGTATCTATTTTGCTGGACCAGCTACTATGGTGACCATTAAAGTCTCCAAGAATCAATGACTTTTTGTCGAAAGAACTAAAAATATTTTCCCAATCAGCTTGTGTGGTACGCACAGACGGGGGACAGTACACAGAGACTACGTTTTCCAATAATTCGCAATTATAAATTTTAACATGAAGTATTTCAATACCAGAGTTATAGTTCCGCAGCTGACATAATTTACTTTTAATAGAATTATGGATACATACCGCTACTCCACCATAACCATCCTGCCTATCTTCACGCAAGATATTATATCCGCTGATTCTTAAATGCATGTCTGATTGCAACCAGGTCTCACTTAACACAGCGATATGTATTTTTTCTTGAGATAAAAGCTGTTCAAAAGGAATTATTTTATTTTTTAAACTTTGTGCATTCCATTGCAGTATTTTTAAATTGTATTGATTTTTGTTAGCCGTCACTGGAGAAGAATGATTTTACCCAATTCATGTTTGGTATTTTGATCTCAAAAGTAGCTAAAAGCCATTCTATAAACGTAGAAACTATTTTTTTTATTTTGTCCATAATTGGTCCGTCTTGTTTAAATGTAATGTTATTCAATTTTTCTATTAAAGCGTGTATGGATTTGGTTTTAGATTTTTTTGGGATATTTTCTACACTCGAAGAGTTACTTAGGGAGTCAGTTTCTGTGTCTGAACAACAACATTCCCATTCCATAGTTGTATCAATTATTTTTTGTGTATGTTTTTTATTTTTACTTTGCTTGTTCTTCTTATTCTTCGGTTTTTTTGTAGGTTCTGTTGGTGAGGTATTTTCTTCTGAGTTTTGCGTAACAGTTTTATTTTGTTCAATATTTGTGGTAGAATCATTTTCTTTCGAAGTGCTTGGTAACTGAAAAAGGTTAGAGTTATGCGGTGGATCTATTGTATTTTTCTGGCTTTCCCGGTTAGTTGTGATGAACTGGATTGTATTACTCTTAGAGGTTGTTTCTTCGGGGATAGGAGTGGAAGCAGGTACATACATAGTAACTGCTTTTCTGTATGTGCAGTTGAAGTCAGCCATGATTTCCCTGATTTTCTTTTCCTTTAAATATGCAGGACAAGTTTTACTTATGGCAGTGTGGTCACCATTACAATTAGCGCACTTGTATGTAGATGTGTCGCAATCTTCGTGACTGTTACCGCATTTTGGGCATGTGTTCTTCTTTTTGGGACACATTTTCCTAAAGTGACCGAAACGCCAACAATTAGAACACTGAGTTACTGGGTATACATATGGTTCAACTTTCGTCCTGACACCGTGTATATATATGAAGGGTGGCAAACGAGATCCTTTGAAACAGATTCTAACCGTCTCGCTCTCTGTCCATTCCGAACTGTCCTGTATTTTCCGACTGAGTCGTTTTATAGATAACAGGTCGGCGTCGCAAGAAAGGCACTCTAAAATCTCATCATTTTTTAGGTCTAATTCAACGTTTTTTATGATTCCGTATGTTACACCAACTTCGATTGTTCTTTGTAAGTTCCAGCCGAGGTCTTTAAAA
The DNA here is from genome assembly GCA_936450705.2 of Protodeltote pygarga. Taxonomy (NCBI): domain Eukaryota; kingdom Metazoa; phylum Arthropoda; class Insecta; order Lepidoptera; family Noctuidae; genus Protodeltote; species Protodeltote pygarga. The sequence continues at coordinate 8,196,087 of OW388257.2, read as the reverse complement.
GTTTTACATGTGAGTAAATCTTGCATACCATATTCATCATCAAATTGTATCACTACTTTATATGGGTTAATATATCTGACGCGAATGATTTTTGAAATATTGTTTTCTTTCATTAATTTTGCAAACTTGAATTGTTTCGGCAGAGGTTCCTTGGATGTAATGCTGATTTCTATGTTTTCAACTGGTACCGCTAAATTATCTTGATTTAGAGCATACCGCTTTCCAGACTTGGACACAACCTGCCATCTTTCGTTTTCATCCATTACTCTTGGTCTTTTATTGTTTTGTTTGTTAGTGTTGTAGTTGTTTAGATTATATTCACTATTAGGTATAGTAGTTTCATCTGTTTGTGTAAGGTCATCTAAAATATCTGCATCAACAATACTATTTTCTCTGATTAATTCATCACTTAATGACATTGTTTACGCTCATAGTTGCTACGGGCGCAGGTAGCCGCGGCTCACGCACACACGCGTGCCGCGAACAAAAGGCGACCCGGGTTATCGCGCACCACGGATTATACAGATAAGCGGAGCAAAATTATAAACACGTCTTAGTTGCGTCGATCGCGACTGACGATTGAAAATAAATATCAACTGAAATTAGGTGTACAAGAGTCATACCCATAGACGCCAAAAGGATTATTATCAGGCGAGTACACGTACGCGCAAAACCCAGAATGATCCAAAAAGGCACAAAAGAGTACTTAGGTGGCTAAATACTTATTACAATTAAAATGTGTAGTTGTGGGATAGTTGTTGAACGATTTTTTTAAACAGGAAGGTACCTAATTTTAAATAGAGGCCTGACATTTAAAATCAAGGAATAACTTAAGAGAGCTCGTAAATTTAAAGAAAAGAAAAACGTTAAAGTTATCAAGCCAAGCTTAAGCCTTTTAAGGCTTTAAAAAGCCCTTTTAAGGACTTAAACTTGGCTTAATAAATTTGAGTGCGTCAATTTCAAAGTATTTGTTACTACCGCCCTAAAACCAACTTCATAATACAATAATATCGACATTGAAGCCTACCTTACCCTAAAATTGTTTAAAACAGAGTTTACAACGTGAAGCCTTTGTAATAAAATACCTCAAATAGGCAAGAACTTGTTACACGAGTGATGAAACCCTTTAGAATGGTTTAATATTGTTTCATACATCTCATTACGAATTTGTTTTGTAACTTGATAAGCCTTATAAGTTATCGAGAAAAAAATAATTTCATATAAAAAGTAGTATAAATGTTGACTTGGTGGGGTTTGCAAATTTTTTTTTATACCACTAAGTTGCGCACAGGCATATATTTTATAACGTCCATGGGTTATACGCTCACCATCAGGCGCGGCGAAACTGTTTTCGTAACCTATGGACCTTTGCACCACCATGAGTATTAATTGCGCGCGGGAATAATCCCTCCATAAGAGGGAAGTTAAAATTAAGGAAATAGGTATTGTATGCCGGTGCTCTCACTATGTCGAAACACAACAGTATGAATACCGCCAATTTTCTGTGAGAAGAGGAAACTACCCTGGCCCATTCATGCTGGAACCCAAATGGCTGTAGGTACTACCCAAAACAAGAAAACTCTTTCAATAAGGTGAAATGGATTTCAAATTCACGTATAGCAGTTTTACTGGCTGCCACAAATTCCTACCTAATTGCTTAAAACCACGCGACCGTGCATAAAAGATAAGGCCAGCATAGGTTTTACCGTGATTAAAATATATTTTTCAGTATGTGATCCCACATTAAACAGAATTTACGATTGGTAGGTCCCTGCTAAATAATCTCGTTTTACGAATTCCACGCAATAAAACGGCAGGCAAAATTCTGAAATAAAAACGGGCCCAATACAAATACGAAATTGGCGAAATGCCGGCAGACGATTGAAGAGAATACCTACAAAATTTTCCCAATGAGATTAGATTTATGAGCCATCAAAAGGTAGAATATCTAACAAAAAAATATCTTATTCAATAAACAAATATTACGAAATGATGTTTACAAGAAACGGACTGCCATTCTGAACTTCGACGCGACATTAGTTTGACAAAACACTACTTGGATTACTTTGACAGACAGAACACTACTTCGACAGAACATTAGTTCGACAAACTGTAATTCAAGGCTTAGTCGTAGACTCCTTATCTTTGGATTTCTAATCGAAAGAGACCCTCGAACTTAACCACTGACGTAAACCTGGCTAACCAAGTTATGGCTAAAATGATGATGATACTTATTCTTTAATAATAATATATTCTTCATACAGCTCGCGGCTGAACAATGGCACGGATATTCTTATGCGTCACACATATTTGAAAGCAGGTAAAATGTACCACAAAATATCAGTGTTTTCCAAGACGTTCATATTTAAACAATTCATGTACGTGCTTAGAATGTGCAAAGAGTTTTTTATCGTTGTTTATATCTTTCTTTGTACCTTATAGCTTATTAGATAACATAACAGACGTCCAAGTAAATCCCAAACCTTGTATAATGTTTAGTACGTTCATACCTATGCGAATAAACTTAATGTTTATGTAGTTAGAAGTTCGAATTCTATACAGTAAAATAAGTTTTGCTGAAATATTCTAATTTTAAGTCTATCAAAGGTATTATTAAGGCTTAAAAAAATTCTGAAGAAGTTAAGGTATGAAGGTAATTCTGGAAATTAATGACCATGAATATATGAAATCCTGATCCTTGTTTTCATACTACACTTACTTATCACAATCAATTATTTAATAAAAATCAAAATTCATATCTAGTATTTCTTATAAACACTGCACAGAGTGTCAATGCATATAAAAACTTCGGGCCGGCTCGGCTGAGGCATTGTTGACATTTTAAAATATCTAGTCGACTAAATGTAAAAAGTCATTTATTACATAATAATATTGTAACGTAATATTGTATGTATAACCAACACCTAATGTGATTAATATTTTTTACCCCCGACAAAAGAAAAGAAAAGAAGGGTGTTATAGATAAAGTATTTATAAACAAAATAAAGTTTACAGAACGAAGATAGATAGCCCAATTTAGTTTTTATGAGCGTTTTTCTCTTCAGCCACAGAAGACCACCAGCAGTCATGTCGCGGGTTGACAGGTTTGGGCATTTTGCCTGTTCGCGCTAAATTCCATACTTTTGACTGTTGGCTTTTGTCCCAATTATAGGTGTACACAATTACCAATTTTATAAAATTTGTGTTCAGCTACACTTTCTTTTTGTACCTGCTAGATAGAAGTAGTTTAGTACCTACCTACCTAAGTTGCAGTGAATTCCATATTATGTCTTGGCTATGTAAATGCAGCCTAAATCATGTAGTTTATTCCCTCTTTATACGTTCCTAAACCTTGGCTCTCTGAATATGAAGATCTCAGAAAATAAAGGTAAGATATTATCAGAAAAATATCTGCTGAGAGTCTATTTTCCAGCTGAATGCCTCTAATTTTAAGATAAAAAAGAATGTTTGCTAATTGTTCAAATAAAACCTGCTGAAGGCATTTTAGTTTGAAGCAGTTCTGAATATTGCTTAAGTAGTTAGTAAAAGTTCGTTTTAAAGTAATTAATCAAGCGTTTAAATTGTTACACCGCTATAAATTCTATGTTTTCAGACAACAAAAGTTTTTTAAATGTAGTAAAGTTAATTTCATTTATTTTTATAATCTCCTATTTCTTTAATTTTCCATAATTTGGTGACGTAATTTTTGAATTTTTTTTTATAGTGAATTACAAATTGAATCAGTAAAAATCATTTCATGCGGAATCATAGTTTTCAAATTGAATTAAATTTGTAAACTCTGTAAGTTCTTATTGAGAAGTACAGTAAGCGCAAACTTACCTACTCGCAGGGCTGTAGTTTGGTTCTCGGATTGTTCGCGCAAAATGCTTACCTATTCACATCTCTTTCCTCCTCACTAGCTCAGTCACCGCCGCTCCACTCCGCCTACCTCTTGTCACCATTTAGTCCCTAAAATGCGTCTGCGACGTCATTCGTGACTGCAGCCCGGCCTTTTTTTTTGGCCGGAAGGATTAAAAAATATTCATAGCGCATACCGTAATCCGAGGACGTGCGGTCATGTGAGGCTCGTACCCACTAAAAACATCTCCCCCTGCGTGTACCTCGCACTGTATCGGACAGGGCGGGGTACTGCTAGCGCGCTTCGCAGCCCTGTCCAGTAGGTACATGCCTGTAGGCCCGCTCAAATTTGCACTCGGGGGGGCGATGTCCTAGCGTCCAGGTTCCTAAATTTGCGCGTACTTTATATTTTTATTTGATCTTATCATACCTTAAAAACCAACGATAACCAATGACAGAAATCCAAACATGTTCATTTTATTATGTTGATACCAATTATTATAACGACTACGTACCTACTTAGACTACTTACTTAGAGAAACTCTGTACGTGATAACTTTGCGTTTACTTACAAAGACTGAGTTGGTACTTACACGTGGCAAAATTTACAACATAATATTGCTTTATTGCCCCCAAGAGCAATAAGCAACTTATACTTTTTCCTTTAACCTTGTGTTATATCTACAAAATTAATAATATTTGAGCCGAAGAATATAAAAGAATAATATCACGACTTCACGAGTCATGCCAAGAAGTTGAAGTGCGAGGAGATGATTTATTACAACAAGAACTTGCCTAAACAAAGATGAGGACAATAATATCTGACGACACGTGTATGCGTTTGATGTAGTGGGTTTGATTCCCGACGAGATAAATATTTGTGTTATCCACAGTTTGTTTCGATCTGGGTATTTATGCATTGGTAGGTAAAAATTATATGTCTGTAAATTATACCCACGATAAAGAAAAACCCTAGTCTTAGACAAGGTTAATAAGAAAAACCGAATTCACGCGACCACGCATGGATTTCGGATATTGCATCTTGTACTGCAAACTTCCATCCGCCTTTTAACCCCTGTAACCTTTGACTCCCGCAAGGACGCTGGCATCTAGTAACAATTGATTTCCTTTTGTGTCTCATTTCTTAGTGTTTAAAGGTAGTGCGTTTTTTTTATTTGAAGGTACATAGATAAGTGGATGTTAAAAAAATCCTTCCTTCATAGATGCATCCGTTAAGAAAAGTATCAGCGTTGTATCAAAATTTCAAGTTTGTAGGCCCCGAAGTTAGGCAGTGTGTGATGATAATAATGTCAGTCAGCCAATTTTTACTAATCCTAAATAAAATAAGTTTGTTTGCGCATCAAAGCGGCTGGGCCGATTTCGATGTTTTTTTGTGTGGGTTCTAGTGGGTCCCTTGAAGGTTTATATTTACAATGAGACCCGGTAGGTGACGCTGCATTCAGTTCACGGGGATAAGTTTCTAGTATTTAATATAAAAAATAGATGAACAACAACCATCCCATTTGAATAATTAAAAAAGCATATTCCTGCAAATAAGGAAAATATTACAAGTAGTAATTAAATCCTAGGCACGTGTCGTAAACAGTGCTATACCAGAAGAATTACTGATCTGCGTGCCACATAATTTAAAATAAGAACGTTATTAATATACCTACTAGGATTATTATACCTTACACATTCCTATTTCATCGTAGACTAGATGTCACCCGCGATTTCGTCCGCGTTTAATTATTTTTTTCTTGAAGGTTTCAAAAGTCTTTGTCTATTCCTTCAATTGATACCTTGGCTTACATGATTGCAATTTTCATAAGAAGTTCAATATATTTATATCAATATAGTTTCAGTTTAAACTGGCCGTAAGCTTCTGATATGGTTTAACACACCGAATATACTTGTACTTGTTCCGTGTGTTTTCCTACACAGCTAAAAAGATCTTCCATTAATTTAATATAGCACTGATAGCCTAGTGGTATGACCGTCGACTGACAAGTCAGAGGTCTCGAGTTCGATCCCAAGGCGCGCACCTCTGACTTTTCGTAAGTTATGTGCCTATTATAAATTAATTATCAGTTGCTAAAACGGTGAGATATTTTGCAATGGTGTGTAAAGCCATGTCAGAGGCCTACGGGCGGTTTAAACTCTGACACCAGGTTGTTCATCAACCATACGATAAGAAAGAAGAATTAATTTAATTTAGCATTCCGGTCATATCCTTAGGTACGGTATTACATCTGTAACAACACTGTCTACATTTGATGGTACGATTTATTAAATATTATTGTCTGAATTCTATTTATAGAGCCATAGTTCTTTTTTGGCAGGCAAGTCGTACGCAATACAAAACGCCATAAGTGGTATTTGCGTATGATTCTATTTGATCATAGTATATGGAAGCCCTATTTTCCTCTGACTCTAAAATTTAAAAAATAACTGATAAAAATTGCACCCATGTTTGATGCAGTTTGATTTATGGTGTCTATTTAGTACCTAGTCAATTTTCAAGAGAATTTATGGATGATCCGATTAATCTGATATAATAAGTTGATGGTAAGAGGTAAATCGATTATTTTTTTAAGTTTAACTTAGAAAATGAAGAACCAATTAAACATTTTTTTTATCTATGAAATAATTTATTAATTTATGAAATAATCGCTGTAGGTTTTATATTATATTAGATCTAATAATCTAAAATAAATAATAATTAATATTATATTATAGTCCAGTCAATGAGTGCTCTAAAAAGGGTGGTGGGGAGGGGTGGGGACTTTTAGTATGTTCATCTCCTAACTAGTCCTAGCAAAGTTCTGAAGTCAAACTTTCTGCTTTTGAATTTTCCATCCATAATCATTCGTTGCCTGGACTATAACTGCAGGAACTATTGATGATTTTGTTGATAGATTTCGTGGCCCGCACCGATGACTCCGATTGCGCTTAGACCATGTTTCTGAAAGAAAAGAAGATATCGTTTACTCAATGTTTAAATTGACAAAATATAATACCTTATTTAGTTTGCTTAGATACAAGATTTGGGGTAAATACCTAAAAGGCTAGAGTGGTTATAATTACGTCATATCTAAATTAAATCACATCATACAAAATACGATACTTTGGCCAATAAATTGTTATTTCAGTTAAAACACTTGCCTTTTTCAAATATAAAAGCTGTTGTTCATCAGTAGAAAAATGTAGAGAAACTCAAATATTTGTTTATAACTTACAATAACTTTTCCGCCCTTCTTGATGGCACCGCCGATGCCCTTAGGACTAGCGCTCGCTCCGCCCGTCATCAGAGCCAGCACCGCCATCACCAGCACTAATAATCCGAACAGTTTCATGATGACGTAGGTATGTGGTTGTTGACTAGTCGAGGACTAAATTCAAGTGATGCTTTCTGTATCTCAGTTCAGTCTTATATACAAAAATAGAATCATATGGGAAAAGTCGTTCGAATATCTTCCTGTTACGCACTTTAAGGGTTTTTTGTGGTTTGTCATTGCTCTAAGAATTGCCCACTAATCTTAACGGGCACCGCGGACTGCGCATCTAACTGAACGTATTATAATAGTACCTAAGAGACCTTCAAAGTACCGTTAGAAAAGTAATTTTAATAAGGTTCGTACTATCACAGCTCCTTACATTCTTTTTCCAATAAAAATACGCATCGCATTGAATGTGATATGTGTGTGTGTATGGAAAGATGGATGGTTACAACACATCCCAATTCATTAAAGTAAGTCAACCCCCTATGGTGAAAATTTATCTGCGTCTCTGATTACATACTAATAGTAAAGATACTTCACCTGATCCTTCGAGGAATTCACCCATTTAACACAAAAGAAATGTATTGAAAATATAACTTTTTTATTAAATTATTTACGCATATTATGCGAACCCTAAAGCTCGAAATTTTTGTTGAAAAAAAAAATCGATTACGAGCGGACAAGAAAATCCAATAAAATTTTAAAATAAATTACGGTCAGCAAATTTGTAATTAGAGAAAAGTTCTAAAGATTTAGCGCCAATGCCTTTCTTTTTTTCTTTTGTAGCCGCAATGCTTATGCACTAGAATGCGTGAATTCGAAGACATCGCCGCGTTTAGTTCCATTTACAAAAATGAAATGTTCTTCTTGTTTAGGAAATAGTAATAAGCCGAGTCTTTATTCATGACTAGCTGACCCTTATGCGGACCAGCCACCAGGAGGCCCACTCATACACACACTAAAAATTAAACAAAATTGGTCCAACCGCTTTAAAGTTATGGCGTGAGTGCGTGACGATCGGGAAACCGGGATACATTTATGGCTTAATTTCTACTTTTACATAAGAATCAAGACATTTTTTGTTTATTAATTATGGACAAAAATTTGTGAAATATACTTTTTCCCCAAGAGGAAAATACCTATGCTATTTTATTAAGCTCTATTAAGCTATCAGGATTGACTTTTTGGGCACGAGGAGTGAACATTTATTTACTTATGCATTATTTTTGAAAACGGTCTTAGTGTAGTGTTGTAGTGTACGTCTAAAAAAATTGAACGCTGCTTGTTACAGCAGCGCTGATTTTCAGCTGAAACTTTGGTGAAGAGTAAACAAATCTATTTATTTCAAGTGTCAATGTCATTAAAAACAAAACCCAAAAGTTTAGCTACGAATTACCACTAAATAAAGTACCTACCTATGAGGTAAAAGCTTGGAGCACCCCTGTACCAACTTGCTAGTTTCCTTATTTTACCGCAACTTCCCGGTTCCACATTTTCATTAAGCTGTGTTACTCATAGCAACATGAAAAACCCAATAACACACGTCCCAGTTTTGTGAATATTATAAAACGACAAGGAATCAGAACAAAGCATCACTCGAAGTATTACGCTTCTTCTGTTAACAACGTTCCATTTTTGTACAGTACACAAAAAGTATTTATCATCATGAAACTATTCGGCATAGTAGTCCTGATGATGGCTGTACTGGCCCTCGTGATGAACGGGGCGAGCGCAAGTCCTAAGGGAATCGGCAGCGTTATCAAAAAAGGCGGCAAAGTTATTGTAAGTATTAGATATTATTTATTTTAGTATAGTTACGGTTACGAGTACCTACTTGATATGAGTACGCTTCTATAATACATTTTTCGTGTTATATAAGAGCTTTGGCTTTTACAGAGTATATAGATACTATCTTATAACTTCACTCGTACTTTCCTTCGATTCTCGCTATAGATGCTTCCTCTCTCAATTTATTCATCAATGCAATCGGCACCACAAAATCACCTTCTGAAAAGAACTACTAATTTTTTTCTCTGACTGGACTCTGACTCTGACTCTGACTACTGGGGGAGTTCACCCACATATCCGAGAGCCACACAGTGTGACTTTTAAAGAGTTTACTCACCCTCACGTTGTGAGACCATTTCCACCGAGGTTTTCTCCAGATGCAACAACATGGGCGCACGCGCAATTGATAGATACCCTTTTTGTTGAAAGCAACCGCTTACCATCGGGCAGGAGTAGCCTGGAACTATGAAGACACTTCAGTAAATTATTTTAGGCATTTCTCTTACGATTTTTTTTATTTTCAGAAACATGGACTTGGCGTTATTGGCGCCGTCGGTACTGGACACGAGATCTACCAACAGGCTCGAAACTAAAGTGGAGGAAGACCAACACACACTACGTAAAACCATCACAGTATTCTAATAATTATAAGAAGATATCATAAGTATAAATAATATTAATAATAAGATGTAATTATTCACATATTTAATAAAATATTATCTCCACATAATTTAACCTTTTATTTTGTCTTGTCTACTGACTGTTATATGTATAGGCACTAAATATCCTCAGGTAAATAATATTACTTTATGTCCTTTATGAAAGGGTACACAGATTATTTTTCATACGAAAAACATAGCTATTCAAGTTTTAAAACCAAAAAAACCTGTCATAACTGCGAACAACACTCAGACTACCTTCTAAAATAATTGTATGACGTAAAAGCTTTGTTGAAACACCCCAATAGTGGATTGCTATTTTCCTTATTTCACAGTGCCTTTTGATGCTCTGTTGACTATTTGCTTTAAGCTTCATACTATGAATAACATAAAAAAACCCGGATAAGTAGTAACACATTCCAGGTTTATAAATTTTATTATATCATGAAATCCTTACAAGGATCCTTTTAGGCATCATTCAAAGATTGCGTTTTCCCTTTCCGTTTTCTTTTTTATTGCAAAGAGTATTCCACATCATCAAACTGTCCATCCTAGTAATCCTGATGATAGCTGTGCTCGTGATGAGTGCAGCGATCGCAAGCCCTAAGGAAATCGGCAGCGATATCAAAAAGAGCGGGAATATTATTATTGTAAATGGATATTATCATTATTGCTATAAGAAACTACCTACGTACTTTTTTGCAATAATATAGTCCTATTTATAACTTTACTCACGTATTTTCCTCCAATTGCCTATTGATGCTTTTTATAGCCTTTTCCTGTTGATTTTTATCGTCTCAGCAAAGCTACATCGATTATTTCTTAGATATCCAAACTTTGTATAGTATAGATTAGTTTACTCCTAATCTAACCAGATGCAGAAGAAAATATCGGCTTACTGCGGAGCGACTGCCTATTTGAACCCCGCAACCCGAAGGGATACGATATTCTAAAGTTAGATAATTATATTGTCAGGATTTTATGAGGGTACAGGCTCCCTATATCAACAGGTAAAGATTTTAATGACAGCCGGAGCCAACGGTTTAAAGTGCTTTCCGAGGAAACGCACATAACTTACGAAAAGTCAGAGATGCACGCGTTGGGTTCAAACCTATGATCTTTGACTTGCCAGTCACCGGTCATACCACTAGGCTATCAATTGGATTAGCGCATACGAAACGCTTTTTATTTTCTGCAAAAATCGACCGCCCCGTAGACTTCTGACCTATATCTCCAAACTCCACTGGGAAATTTAAATTACATTTAGATCTGTGAAAGGAAACAAATAAATAACAAGATAGTGAGTGCGTTTTACTCAAATATATTTTTAGAGTAAAAATGAAAAGTTAAAACCGAAAGCGTAAATGTGTCCTTCCCGGGCCCCCATCATAAAGGGGCCCCAAATCACAAAACGTCCCTCCGCCGCCGGCGCCGCGTATTAACTTTATCTTTACAAAATGTACATGTTTAGTCCGCCATTGGTCCTTTGGACTCCCAACATTGGGCGTCTTCCGACTGTAATGATAATAAAGCATGGTCAGCTGTCATTGTGCCGATAGTCGTTTCAGACCATGGTTTAATACCCAAGAGCCTCGATCAACACCTTAAGAGGCTCTCGTTAGATGGCTGGATGAAGGGCTTGATGCAGAGGGCGGTACTTCTGGACACGGCTCGCATTGTCAGGAGATTCCTTTCTCTGGAGCCCTGACCACCGGTAGCTTGGACCCTGTTCCCGATACCGGTGGGCTACTATATTTTATATTTTTAAATGTATATTTTTATTTTATTTAAAAATGTATTTTATATGTTTAAAAATGAATAAAGCATGGCAATAATGCTTCAATCATAGAAATAGTACATTCCAATAGCTTTGGCTTCAATGAAGGTATTAGAAAGCTTACATAAAAGTTTCACCAGGAAAGCACCCGATGAAACTTAGCTTTCTCACATGTTTCGTTCAGTTTGCCACAAACTTCACGCCAGTTCAATTAAGCAGATTACTAACTCCTCTTGAATTCGACTACTAGACAATATATAATACTTACGAGTATGAAGGTACCTAGCTATAACTACTGTTGCATAAGAACAAGTTTGGCTTTGCAAGTAATACGCGAGCTCAAGCCAGATGCTAACAGTTTTGAATTGAACTGAATCGTTTGTCTCTTCTATAGGTACCTACAATTTCTAGGTGGCATACGCCTCACCCAACCTATAAAGCAGCCAATGAATAATAATGTGAAATTTTATTCTGAATATCATATCTGTTAACTGTTTAAGTGCTGAGTTCGCTATGACAGCATCGTTCGTTCTCTTATCACATGCATTATACTGTCAAGGTACCCGGTTCAATCCTAAAGCCAATTCGCTAACAGAACGAGAATCGACGAGAAGTTGAGACGCGAATGCTTTTTTCGCACATTACTAGAAAAAAAAATCCGTCTGACATGAATATCCCAGAGCTATGATACACAACGTAAAACATTAATAATGTAAGACCCTTTACGAGTTTAAACTACTCATGAAACTGAACAACTTGTAGAACATCAGTTTGCATTTAAATACACCAAAAAAAAATTAACTTCCCATACAAACTTTCCGATCAGCTGACGCTCTTTGTACCTATGCAGAAGCAAACATTTTTTTGTGACTTTCGCAAACTGATGTTCTGATGTTGTATATTACTTTATTTAGTTTCATGGGTAGATTGCCCTCCTAAAGGGTCCCCACACATTGTGGTATGGCTAAAATATGTTTATCATGTTCATTTTTTTTATTATCACAAACGTATAATATATATTTACGCCACATTATAAGGAAACTATACATAGTTAATAATAGTTAATTTATTTCCGTTCATGTTAGATCAATTCATAGAAACCATGAATAAATGATCGTGGGGTACCTCCCGGTAGGTATTGTGACCGCCAAAATAGTCAGTTGAACTTATCGGCATAATTAACTTAGTGATTAATACAATTCCTTCTCTCAGAAAATATTAATTAGGGTATAGGTATTTACAATATCCACGAAGACCAAAACTATGCATTCAATAGTTTTAGTATAATGTCTATTAAATCCAGTGGAGCTTCTATCCAATTAAAAAACCAGTTAGATTCCCGCTTACTAAAATCTGAAAGCTTGAGAATAGCTAGATCTACAATATCTAGAAGCCCTTCTTGATAGTACCGCACCCTTGGATATCGCGCTCGTTCCTCGTCATCAGAGCCAATACCGTCGTCATCCTAGCACTAAAAGACCGAACTAAATCATGATAATATAGATTATTATAGTCGTCGACTAGTCAAGAACTAATTCAAATGAAGGTTCTCTGTATCTTACGCACTTTTTTCTAAAAGCAATTAATATCATAAGGGGAAAATCGCCTCGTAAACCTCTTGAACTAGTTACCTACAGGGTTTTTTTATGCTTCGTCATTACCTTAATGGTAGTAGGTAAGTAGTTTCCAACAATTCCCACTAATCTAAATTGTCGACGACGCAGTATGGCGAACCTCTATGAGCGATTGTTTTACGCACAAACACTGTCACGTTACGCGGATAGAATATATTTATCTACTTTTTGTATAAGCACTGAATTGAGAGTCGAGTTGGCAGTGCTGCCGTTCACAGCGGGTCTTCGGAGAGACCCTTTTTATGATCTCTCCGGGAGTGTGCCTGTCACTTGTCAGGCGTTACGGAGGTTGGTCTCTTAAGAGGACCCGGTGATTACCGGGGTATTTTTAATGAATTAAGAATCCCACACTACCCGGTCTCTTCCCCCACAAAAAAAAAGATATTGTCTATCAAATGAGAGTTCAGTTCAAATCAAAACCATTACATTTTAGAACTAAATGCACGCCTAAGTCTCCAAATATACTGTTCGCCTGACTCCTGAAAGTCTGCATTCAAAGTTGTGTGAAATGTGCTAACTCGCTCAACGTTAAAATTATAACGGGGAAACGTCAAACTATTTATACAAAAGCAGATACCTATTAGTTTTGGAAACTACCTACATAACCCTAGTACGAGTTTGCAAATAATCTAAATACCGACAATTTTAATGAGAAGTAAAATACTGGTCATTTTTAGTCCTCGGGAATGACAGGGACGAATATACAAAAGTGTAACAAAAATTGTGTGGGACCCTTTAGGAGGTCAATTTACCTACCCATGAAATTAAACAACTTGTAGAACTCACTTTGCATGATACACGAAAAAAAATTTCACTACCCATATAAACTTGCCGATCAGCTGCCGCTCTTTGTATGAAGAACCAAAAAAATATTTTTGCGAATTTGGCAAACTGGTGTTCTATAAATGGTTCAGTTTCATGGGTAGATTGACCTCCTAAAAGGGTCCAACTCTATTTATTTTACACATTGTATATTACGCCTCAAGTGTCTTACATACGTTTTTGCGCGGTTTACTAACTCGTACTAGGGATACTGATCTCCCACGAGCATCATAAATAGCTATACTGTCAACTTGACAATATTACTGGATCGAACGGACTGCAGGGAATATGCAAATTTGGTTGAATAAACACATTTACAAGGCAATATTGAAAGTGCATCCGTTAATATAACTTGATATCCTAGACTAGAAATTTCCCTTAGGATCTAAAAGAGGAAAAATAGATAGATAAAATATTTAAAGTGAAATGTTATTATGGTTTTTATTTTGATGTTATTAGGATACTTATTACTATTTTAAAAGTTACTAATACACTAGCTTATGCTTTGCCCTCGTTAGTATGTTGATAAATTGAGCCTGTGTTGTTATTCTGATGTATAAGCTATATTACTGTAAAGTTTCATCAAAATCCGTTTATTAGTTTTTGCTGAAAAAGTAACAAAATACCTATAAAACTTTTACATTTAAATTATATATTAGAAGGATTACGTGAGCAGTGTAGTACTCTGCAATGGCGAAGGGTTAATTTTCGTAAGCCGCGGAGCCAAACTGGAGGCAAAAAACAAATGACACAGTCAATACAAACTATTGACTTAAATTTAAATGGCGTTTAATATTTTGTCATTGAAGCCGATAGAAATCGAATTGTATAGAAGAACCTTCGCCACTGCTAGCCTGTATTCTACTAACATATCTTATAAGTTATTACGATATTATGTTGTGCAGTCTACCCTGTACTGTAGGTACACTTTTATGTTATTAATATATTTTATCTACCAATCGACATTCTAAAAGAGTCTGATACTAAGTTATCACGATGTCATTGCATCTAATCTAATTTAATACTGACTTGGAGTAAATGGGTACCTATTAGGTATCGACGTCTCGACTAGACAAGTGTTCCCAACTATCCCGATTTACGCGGAATGTCCTCATTTCACGCTTTAGTCCCGTCTCTCAATGGATCGCAAATAGTTCCGATTTTTCAGACTACTTGGCAATATTTTTACTCGATGCGTGTCATAAGAATTCAGTCACGTAGGCAGCACGTGCGTGCTCGTCGATCTTATGTAGAATATATTATTAAGCTGATAGTAGAATCGCATAAAAGATCATCTTTTCCCGTTTATCAGTTGTATGTACAAAACAACGATAATTTCCTGTTCGATCTCAAAGTGCTCTACGGCGGTACCAGCGGTGCCCAGACAAAGGGCGCAGACCCTGAATGCTGGCAGAAATGACAGGACTACGGTCAATTTTTTATCATGCACGGATGCAGTTATAGAAGCTCGTACCAGGCGCTAAAACTGGCTAGTTACGGCACTGCTGTCTCAAAACTTTAACGGAAAATTATATTCCAGAAAAGAATCTAATCAATCACTTGCCGCAATCTAGGTACATATTCAGAGAAATTTTGAGATACGAGTGTTGAAGTGCACAAACACATGAGTTCTAAAATATCGCCTTTTGTTTAAACCTGGTATAAGTACAGAATTCGTGATGATACTGATAGAAAATTGCCCTTACAGGAATCAAACTTGGGTTCTCAAAATAGGCAGTTGCATTTGCGACCTCACATATAGATATAATTTAAACAAGAGGCCGTGGAAATAAGTAGTGATCGATCGATCAATCGAAATAAATTTAACAATTTTTAAACAAAATGTTAGTACTTACCTACACCTTTTTCAAAATTCTTAATTCCTAAATGGTAAGTCGTCAAAATATAAGTCTACATTTTATCTCTATTTTACTGTGTTTTTCCTCTTTTCTATTTCGACTAATTTATTACCTTTGTCAATTGTGATAAAATAAGCTAAAAGAGTATCACAAAATACCCTGTCATTAAGCGTTCAATTAATAAAGCATTATCATTTATCGTGTCTAATATAAAACAGCCTCAAATTTTGGAAAATGTATCATTTACACTTCGGCAGTTTGACATTACATCTAATATTTTTTGTCATTCTCAACATGAAACTGTTCGGTCTTGTTGTTTTGTTGATGACTGTCCTGGCCCTCATGATGGGTGAAGCTAATGGGAGTCCCAGGGGTCGTGGTATCGGCAAAGCTATTGTGAGTATTGCTTTACATTATTTGCGGAAATGCCCGTCATTCCCGCCATTTCCGCCAACGGCAAAGTTAAAAAAACATACTATCGAAAGCTTTCGAAACCTTTATTTTTGCAGTTTTGTAATTTAATCATCGCTATTAGTTTCAAATTTGTATAGGCACGTCACAAACGATAGTATTACGATTTAATAAGATTAAAATGTAGAGTAACAATCTGAGTATGCGACCTTCTTTATGAGTTTAGAAGAAAAGTAGCAAATAAATCCACTTTATAATAATCTATAACTTCGTCAAAGTTTGAAACATAATTTGAATAAAAAATAAATTTTTGGTTGTGTAGTTGTAATGGGGACGATATTTTTCATTTCTCATACTCGTAAATCGTAATGTTTATTTGATCCGAACCACTCTAGGGTGGGCAGAAATTCCTCGGCCAACTACGTAACCATATTTAGTTACATTTTAAAAATTCTTTGTGGGGTAACTTAAATCACAAAATGAATTAATAGGTATATTGATTGTTACAGCCCAAATGCCAAAGAATAAATCTAAGAAAATAATAAGAGAAATATAATATACCTTTTAAAATAGAATATATAAAAAATAATGAACTAAAATAAAAAAAGAACGCTATAAAAAAGGAAGAATAACAAGAAAACTGAAAAATGTAGTTAAAAAACCGGAAAGAAAACAGGATAACAAGGAAAAAATGGAAAATTAATAGAAGAAATTCCAGGCACATACAAATGTAAAAAAAATCCTAAAAGTTGAAGAAACAAATAATAAACAAAAGAAGAAAATAACGTTTGAGTGTTGATTTAAATAATTGATCCAATATTTCAATCCAGTCAGTGTTACAATCCAGCATTACAGGACCAGTGTAAATATACATTTCAATCCAGTATACAGAGCTGATTACCTACTGGATTGAATTGTGTTGGTCCAGTTAAATTTGCATTGGTCCAGTAACGCTGGATTGCAACACTTAATTGAAATACTGGATCAATGTAAATAGGTCAATATCTTAATTTGAGAATTAGTTAGTTTTTTATTTTAAGTTGTCAGTGTTTTAAAAATAACCCTGTATATATATTTTTAACGAAAATTATAAGCTTTTATTTAACCACAATGTTTAAATATTTGTTTGTTTGTTTAGTCAAATCTTGCAACCTAAATTAGAAACAACTTAGGACTTTTGCATGCTTGTTCAGTTTTGATAAGTTCAACGTTGTTTAAAAAACTTATGATATCTTGATATGAGACTGTTTTATTAATTTATAGATACCTAAGTACTAAATAAAGATTACAGTTACCTGAATACTGTTTTATTTTGGTTCTTTCTCCTACAGAAGATACCTTTATAGATCCAGTCAACATCTAACCGTCACTACCGTATTTTAACCTCCTTAGCGTCCCATACTGGATCTTAAAATTTATGATAGTTTGAAAAGAGAAAATACAATAAATTTTCAATAATTTTGATTTTGTTTAAACAACAATCACTAAAATAAAGTAATGACTACAATTTCATTAACCCAATTAAAGGTCCTTACTGTATAATTTGTGTCCATACCATTTTGGTACTTTGTTTGAATATTTTTTACCTAATACAATATTGTTGTACACCGAGCTATACAATAAGTGAGGAAATGCAATAAAAACAATAAAAATCTTAAATACTTTTTTTTCAACTCTTTTAATTTTGTATTCCGGCGAAAATGCCTAATATTGTCTGTTTCACTACCTTCTGCCAACCTTCGTTTGCAGAATATATATTCGTTATTAATCTTTATAACTACTCTACCCACCTACCAATTTAAAAAAATCTTACACTTATAAAAATGTACTCTAGGTAGTAGGTAGATAGGTAATATTGGATACTTCTTTAATAATTATGCTGACGAAGTCTTGACCCGCAGGTACCTACTATTCTTAGTATATATTTTGACATAGAAGTGTCCTTGTTGTTTTTTTTTTTATCAGGGAGCTTACTCTTGAACCACGAAATCAATTCAAATCCTGTTATTTTTCGAGCCGCGCGTGCTAGAGCACAATGTTTTCTGGCTGATATAGGAATTTCTGTATAATAAAATAAGAGGATTGGAACTGGGTTTGTAATTCCAGAGTAACCTCTCAGAAATACATAAAACTCTATCCTACTACCTACTTGTAAACTTGTTAATAATGTATAAATAGTCACAGTCTTTTACAAGTCGGTTTGACTGACGTGTATTATGTTATATTTTCAGAAACGCGGTCTCAGTGTCATCGGTGCCATTGGGACTGGTGAACAGATCTACGAATCTACTCAAAACTAAACAAGAAGAATTATATTAAATTGCATTAAAATTATAATTCTTAACTTAAAGAAGAGTATTTTGAATAAATAACCTTCCCACTTGCCATACACTTACTGCGTAACATAAACATTAAACATTTCATTTACATGCCACACTTCGTTGTTAACTAAAACTAGTAGTGTTGGTACCTACTTATATAATTAATTAAAGGTAGGCTTGTAAAGAAATCGGTTATAACACTTAATTATCTTGGTAGTTTACAAAGTATGCAATATAATATCAACAGTTAAGTATTTTATCGATTATTGCGATTGCTATAATAAAGATATGAAATTCAAAGTTAGTATGATTATGTATGCTAGTCCATACACAATGTCGTAACTAACTAGCCTTATATGCATCCGTTGCTTCTATAATTACGCCTATGCATGACTTGAAAACTTAATCCTAGTCTGATCATTTCTGCACCCCTTCAGGGACTGCGCCCTGTGTCTCGGCACCGCTGGCACCGCCCTAGTTATGGCACTGTCCTCACGTATTCACATTCAATTTAGAAATTACTAGTAAATTTACTAATAATTTAGGTACTAGTCCTAACTTAGATGTGTAGAATCCAAAATGAAATTATTTGATTTGATTGATTTGGTTATAAATTTCAATATATTTTATAGACACGCGCAATCACAATATAAATGTGTGGTGCGCACATAATTATGAACAATATATTAACATAAGTCTACGCTATGTTTATATTCCTTCGCAAAAATTTGCACTTACCTACCCACTAACACACACTAATTAACATGTTTCATTAATATAATGGAAATTTAATATTAAAATAGAAATTAAATATAACCAGACCGTGGATTAAGGCACCTATCGTGGTTTGGAGCGATAGGCGCTTTAATGTCTCTAATTACAAATACTTACCTATAGGTAAACTTAAGTAATAAAATTCTAAAGTGAAATTGGCTCTAGTAGGTATCTCATTTATCTCGAGGGATTTATACGAGAGATCGTATATTTTTGTCACTAATTTACTTAGTGACAAAAATAATCTAACCTAAACCTTTTAGAGCGGGCATTGTCTTCATACAAATTCTTTGATCTCGAGCGTCGAAATGCGATTACACATACAGGCGTATCCATAGTATGAAATAGACTACTATACTGAGGGACTGTGTTAGATTACAATTTTGTCCTGTCTATTGTGAATATCTTTTTTTATAAATGGAAAGTTTGGGCAACCTACACTAGGATTTTCTCCTGTATCGTGGGTACGATTTAAAGACTTACCCATTACTCAGACTCCCAGACCGAATCCAATATTTGTGAATCACACAAATATTGTTATAAATATTTTTGATATACATTAGCACATTTTATGAAACAATCATTAAGTGTTCAATAAGTGTAGGTATATTTCTTCCCAAAAAATAGCAAAATATTTTAAAATTTCACCAAAATGTTAGATGTTCTTTTTAACGTTACGACGGCAACCCGCAACACCAAGAGCAGGAAGTTTTCCGCGTGCAAACCTCACTAAATTGCGGGAAACTAAATAGGTACCTACATTCCGCGCGGAAGTTGAAGCCACGAGGCCAAAACCCATAACTCCACACTAATACCCATAATTATTTATTACAACTAAACAATGTTGACATAATTTATGCACAAATTTACATACTTGTTACAGGTAAATAAACAAACATATTGCAATTATTATTAATTCTTGTTGAACTTATTAGCTGCCGGTCAAACTAGTGCAATTTATTGTCAACCTCTGGGTTACTATATAAATGCACAGAGCAACGCCACTGTTTCATTAACATCTTACTAGTCGACAAAGTTGAAGTAAATCTGTTATTTTTTTTTATCATGAAGCTGTTCGGAATATTTTCTATCTTTTTCATAATGGCTGTTTTGGCTTTGACATTTGATCCTGCCTGTGCCGACCCAGGTCTATTTAAAAAGTCCAAGTCATCATCGTCCCAAGCGGCTGTAGTCAAAAAGACCAATCATCAGTCCACCGTGTAAGTATCAAGTAGTCTTGAGTGGAGTCAAGTTTTATAAAATTATTTTTGTTTCTGCCTCTTTGTATATTAAGAAAGAATAATGTAAGAAAGGCTTCAACCGAGTGCCTGAGATACAGATTTTACCAATATGCCATCAGCTTCTTAAGCATTGTACCTTTTTTTTTTTTTTTTTAATCATATACATAGGCAAAACATAAGATGAATTGCCGTTTACATGCACATAACAATAAAAAAACGTATACTTATACCAAAGACTTAAAGTTGTTGACGTTCTTGCTTATTATTTTAAAATATCTCAAATATAATGTTTGTAGTAAAATTTCTGGGAAGTTATTAATTGACATTGTTTTGGTTCGTTAAAATTAACAAATTTTAATTATAAAAACAGAAAATTATTATGAACTGCAATTTCGTATATTATGCTTAGGGTATGTTGTTATGGTTCGTATAAAATTGACAATCAAGCAACATTTTACGATTCAAAAATTATATTTTTCAAACCCGTTTGTGTGAGATTCAAACCCGTCATTCCCTTTATGTAAAAATAAGAAAAATACGAAACTTTTGACCTCGTTTCATCGTTTCCATGTGGTATAAGTAGAACATAACATAATGGTATATACTTAACTAAAAAACCCTACGGGTTTCTCCCCTCAAAACTGTCAAACTGACAAGAAGGTGTCAGACCTTAGAGTATATAAGAAAAAAATAGAGCAACCCTATAGAAGTATGAACCGTGAGCACGGGTATGAACAACGCGGCCGCGACACGAGCTCCGTTTGCGATCATACCTCGATCGACTGCGGTTCAACTAGGCTCCACAAGCGAAAAAGTTACATTTTAGCTTATATCATGGTTAACTGCTGAGCAAAATTTTGAAAAACGTCTAGAAAACTTAATTTGAAAAAATTGACGACATTTGACATTGATGACATTTTAACATTTCTATGGCGAGACCTGCTTTCGCTCCGCACAAGGCAATGTGGTTGACGTTATCACTCTATATTTTCTTGAATACTCTATGTGTCAGACCCTTTTTTTCATTTTCCGCTAAGTTCTGTTTCGGAACGATCTCTATTTTTAACGTGTATTGTTTTTTTTTTCAGCGTCAAGACCTAAATAAAAATCATTAGTAAATCGGTGAGATAGGTACCAAGTGACCGAACGCGAGCCTATCAATTTAAAAAAAAAGAAGAACAAAAACAAAAATATTCAAATATTATGGGAGGTTATAGGATTAATTAAGTATTCATTACTCAACTCAAAACACTGTTTTCATCATGTTTATACTTTTTTTAAATATTATAACTATGTGTTTTGTTAACTTTTCTTAAAATTCTTCTTAATAAAATGCAATAAAAACTATAAATATTTTTTTATTTTATACATATATTAATATTTGATATCGGGTTCTGATTTTCCTCATTTTAAAACCTAGTTTTTACTAGGGTTATTTTTTGTGATATTCATCAATAATTTTTATATTATCTAGGACTAACTCATCAATCAATATCATAATAATTATAATGTCATTAACCATAGGTATGTACTGTAGGACAATGTGGCGTGCTCAGTACTTAACTACAGTGCAACCCCAACAACCTTTTTTTTAAGGCTACATTGAAGTAAAAAACTTTATTACATTTTTTTCACATGTATTCCCCAGAGGGGGTAGGCAGAGGTGTATGCAGTACACCCACGTTTCGCCGGCTATGTTATAAGCCCCATGTAATAGGGGTCGAGTCTATTGCCATTAACCGGGCACAATACCAAACTCCGTGCTGCTACTGAGAATTTCCTAATGGAAAACTCAATGACCCGAGAATCTAACCCAGGATTTCATACTCAGCAGTCGCGCTTACTACCACTAGATCTCCTTTTTTGAAGTCGGTTAAAAATAAATCAAAATCGGTTCATAAGTTTAAGAGCTACAATCCAACATGCAGCTAACGCCTCTTTTTTCGTCGAGAGTTAAAAAGGGGTAAAGGTGTAT
This sequence comes from Protodeltote pygarga, assembly GCA_936450705.2. Classification (NCBI taxonomy): domain Eukaryota; kingdom Metazoa; phylum Arthropoda; class Insecta; order Lepidoptera; family Noctuidae; genus Protodeltote; species Protodeltote pygarga. The sequence continues at coordinate 8,173,687 of OW388257.2, read as the reverse complement.
TAAGTAAGTATAAGAAAACATAATAAACATTTTACAAAAACATTTTTAATTTAATTTAATCGACATAATACATTGTAGTAAGATTACAAATAAATATAATACATATTTCACCCTTGTTTAGATTGTTGATAGACCTCATGTCCAGCACCCGCAATGCCGAGCCCGGTGAGACCGTGTTTCTAAAAAAAAACAAATGGAAATTAATATAGATCCTCATTTTACAGCTTATACTTTTTAATCGTAGGTGACGACTAAGCTTTAAAAGACCAAAACAATACTAATAATTATAAAGAAAGAAAGAAAACATGCTTTATTTGGCACAAACAGAAACACAAGCACACAACAAAAGAGCAAAATGCCAAAAGGGTAAATTTTAAATACCCCCTACGCCTAAAGAACCCGTTAACGTAAAAACACTCGATCAAATTACCTTTCAAATAAAAAAACTAAAACGAAATCGGTCCATCTGTTTGGAAGCTATAATACCAAAGACAGATACAGATACACACATATAGGAACCTTTAGATACAGATACCAATGTTAAACTTGTAACACCCTCTATTTTCTTCAGAGGTAAAAAGAAAAGTGTGATCCCGACTAAAGTTGTCGTAAAATGAGGAAATTAAATAAATAAGTACCTACATAAAATATTACCTAGTAGAGTCAATAATCAGTAGGTACCTACATTATTATGCAAGTAGTAGTATTATTGCGTAGTTCTAAGAAAATAATTAGGAACAAACTCAATCGATTTTATACTCTGTGATTTTAAAAACTTACAATAACTTTGCCACCCTTCTTGATAACTCCGGCTACGCCCTTAGGGCTCGCGCTGGCTCCGCTCGTCATCAGGGCCAGCACCGCCATGACCAGCACTAAGAGACCGAACAGTTTCATGATGACAAAGTGAGAATGGTTACTTTCAACCGGTATAGATGAGACTATATTTCTTTATTAAGTTACCGCGTATTTATATACGTGTAAATAAGGAAAAAGGGATCAAATCATTTGAGGGGTTTTTTGCAGTGGTTAATAAAATGCGTAGTTCGATATATTAAAATTCACTTAAGACAACAGTAATCTGTTTCTTGGAAGCATAAGAACGAAAGTAATAAAAAAAATTTGCATACCTACAACTGCCGTATCTAGTAGCAAAGAATATTAACTAAGAAGGGAAGGTACTTAAAATGATAAGATTACAAAGTCTCCGTTTAATAAAAATCTCGCAAAATGGCATGCGTTTCTAGGACCTAGGCTATGCTGCCTTAACTAGCCACCTTAGGTATCATCTATACTTATAAAATGGTAACGTGACTGACTGACAGACAACGCACAGCCTAAACCGGTGGACCTAGGGACTTGAAATTTTGAGACAATATTCTTTAAGTACCGTAGGGGAGCACTAAGGAAGGATTTTCTGAAACTCCCCCCCTAAGTAGGTAAAAAAGGGGGTAACAGTTTGTATGTAAATCCGTCGTTCTTAACGTTAAATTAACGAAACTTGGTATTCAGCTTTTCGGTTGATAAATGAAAGGACGAGCATTGTTTTTTTTTTAAATCTTCCCTTGAGTGGAAAAAAAGGGGGTGAAAGTTTGTATGGAAGATTCGTTATTTTTTAATTTACAGATGTAAAAATGAGTATTAAGCTTATGCGCTAAAAATAAGAAAGACGTGTATCAAAAAATTTGGATTTTTTTCCCCCTAAGGAGATATAAAAGGGGACTAAAGTTTGTAGTTATGAAAATCCATCATTAAACTTGATAATTAGCTTTTCGGTTAACAAATAAGACGTGTTTTAGCTTTTTGATAACTCTACCCATTAGAGGGAAAGGGGGGGGGGCGAATATTTTATGTAAGAAATTCGGTATTAGTAAGAGACATCAAAGTGGCATAACTCATATGTATACTATAGTGGTAGAGTAGGGTAGGGTAGGAATAGAGGGGTAGAGGTAGAGTAGGGTAGGGTAGGATAGAAGTAGCGTAGGGTAGGGTAGGGGTAGAGTAGGGTCGGGTAGGTGTAGCGTAGGGTAGGGTAGGGTAGGGGTAGAGTAGGGGTAGGGTAGGGGTAGAGAATGGTAGGGTACGGTAGAGTAGCGTAGGGTAGTGTAGGGTAGGGTAGAAAAAGCGTAGAGGTAAAATGATCACGCGTACAAAGTCGCGCGGGGCAGCTAGTTAGATATAATTAGGTAGGTTAGGTTATAATGTAAGTATAAAGTATAAGTATAAAGGTAATTTTCGCACCACTTGCTCAAAAAAGTGACATTCTATGCCTCAAAAAGAGAACATAACAATAGTCATTATTAATCTGTCAAAAACAGGGAAAGAAAATTGTACTGAATTTCATTCATGCTCTAGGGAGAGAATGTAATTTAAATTTGGAATAGGTACTTACCGAAACTTATACTGAACTACATCTGTGTTTACACCATTGAGTTTGTATATTAAAGCATTACACATCTTTTTGAAAAAGGAATACGCATTTATTATGCATAGTTATGATTATTAAATAAAATTACGAAAACCGACGAGGCCGTATGAGCTTGATGCCTTTGCATTTCCGACAAAAAAATATTGGTCTAGGAATTTGCCGCGTTTTTGTTTTCTTCAAATACTCATAAAGTTTATTTTAATTTATTTTTATAAATAAGTTAATGTTCTAAAAATACGTTACGATGTTAAATCAAAGCGACAGTGACAGTGAATTGTCGGATTCCATCAGTGCAAATGCTGTCGCAATTAAAAAAATTTGCTTCCAACAAAATCCAAGGAAAATTATTTTAAAACTTATGAAGAATTTTCAACGCGGAGAAGTGCGAAAGGTCTATCAATTTCAGAATCAGTACGTATTATTGTGTTAATTTTTTCGCAAATGGTACGAAAAGTAGAGTATTTTCCTAGGTGATAAAGCTGTCTTAGTCTTGGGTGAACTTAAATCCCTCGCTACACTCAGGACTCGTCTTAAATCCCTCGCTTCGCTCGTGATTTAAGTTATTAACACCCTCGCTACGCTCGGGAATAAACCTCGAGTCCTTCGTTACGCTCGCGATTTAAAACGTCACCCGTGACAGAAGACACTGCTTTATCCCCTTGGTTAATAATCTACTATTATTTATAATGATATTCGTTTTTTTTTTAGATAGCAGTAGAAAGTGAAATTGTGGCAAAGAGCTAGAGTATATAAATTAAAAAAGATTCTATTAAGTACTTATAACACTGATCTCAGATTCCTACTTTCGTAAGATATATTTTTATTTATTGAATCTTCATTTATATTTTAGACACTGGATGATATCAAGGGTAACTATAATTTTTAAAGATAGATACACTACATCTTTTTTTTATTTTATTTTTTATAGACTCACGCCTGTATTCCCCAAAGGGGGCAGAAGTGTGCAGTACACCCACGTTTCGCCAGCTATGTTAAGAGCCTATTCAGACTCCGTGCTGGTACTGAGAATTTCCTAAAGGAAAACCCAAAAACACTTTGCCTGACCCGGGGATCGAACCTAGGACCTCGTGCTCAGCAGTCGCGCTTGCTACCACTAGACCAACGAGGCAGTCAAAGCTACATCTAGAGATACAATATACAGCTTTAGAGTTCTCTATTTGCTTTATATTGGGTAATCCTGAAGATCTCAATCTAAGTACTAAAACTAATGAAATATTGGAACAAAGCAGTTTCAGAATATTCGTAAATTGTTATGCTTACTACCCACAGTTACTACCTATATCTGAATATCTGAAATATAATAATATAAAAGGATCTCAAGTACTCATACTTACAAAACTTAGTCTATTTGGAGATTGTAGGTAATAGCAAAATATGTTGGTAAGATATATTATATTAAAACAATTTTTCATGTTACAAATATAGGCTGAATTAATTCATTATTAAACTCGTGATAGCCTAGTGGTATGGCAAGTTGACTGGCAAGTAAGAGGTCTTAGGTTCGAATCTAAGGGCTTTTAGTAAGCTAATAATGAGTCGGGATACGTAATGTATTCCGATAGATGTCGCCACACGCCCTAGGCGTATAAGAGATTTGAAATTTCGACTGGTGCTGGTGGGATACGGTGGCTCAGCGGTTAGAGCGTCGACACGGTACGTCGAAGATCGTGGGTTCGAATCCCATCCGTATCAGTTGTTTTTTCAAATTTTCTTATTAAATAATTATATTTAATAAGCTATCACGTGTAAAAATTTCACAAAAATAATAATGATTACCTAAGCAAATTTTAATATTTTTTTTAATGTTTTTCGGCTTTGCTATCTTTACACACTGTAACTACTGTCAGAAATTTCTAAGTATATGAAATAGACAGTTCCTTTGCTTATCGTTTTCTATACTATAGGTATATTTAATGGCGTATACATAGGTACATAAATAAATAATCAAAATGATTTATTAAATTTACATTAGTCACCCAAGATTAGATTTTGTTCAAATTAGGTAGATTTACCACACCCCTATTCGCCCGACCTTCTCACTCAATCTATAACGGGTTTGGGCGTCAGAACCTTTATTTTCATTATCATAGAAACACAGTCGGGGCTCCCAAATATCCAATTACCTATCAGAGTAATAATACAGCCTATCTACGAAACAATCTATACGAAAATCTATAAAAAAAAGTAATTTATTATTGAAACAGACATTGTTTTCTTACCAGTCTTCTTCTTCTTATCGTATGGTTGATGAACAACCTGGTGTCAGAGTTAAACCGCCCGTAGGCCTCTGACATGGCTTTACACACCATTAAAAAATCTCTCAGGTGTGCTGGTTTCATCACGATGGTTTCCCTCACCGTTTTAGCAACTCATAATTAATTAATAATACGCACATAACTTACGAAAAGTCAGAGGTGCGCGCCTTGGGATCGAACTCGAGAACTCTGACTTGCCAGTCGACGCTGACGGTCATACCACTAGGCTATCAGTGCGTACCAGTGTATTGTAAGGTTGTCGATGGTTCGATGTCGTGTCGTGTCTGGCTGTCGTATCGCGGATATCACGTAAGGCCCAATTTCACCATTCATTTTAAAAACTGAGTTTAATAAAACTAAGTTCAGCCCTACGCAAATTACAGTTCTGAACTCAGTTAAACGCTTGCTTGAACCGAGTTTAACTTGATTGATCGCATTTCGTGTCAGTGGTGAAATCGGCTCTTACCTAGTTCTTACCAATATAGGTATCTAAGTTTAGACAGCACTTGACGCGATTAGGCTGTAAATGGATTTCTTGGGTTTAATATTCATAACCACCATGGGTTAGCGTGGCGTAGTATGACCATGGAATATTTGATGGCAAAAGAATTCGTATTTGCCTCAGTCGTGACTCATTTTCTCTCACCTCAATTTAGACAGGCAGCAGTCTGTAGGATATTGAATTGAATTTTAATATAGGGTACTTCCTATTACACGAAGTTATTAGGTATAAAATATATTGCAAGATTTTTTTTTTTTAATTCTGAACAAAAAAAAACTATTCTCGAACAGTAGAGCTAAAAAATTTTTTAAAAATCAATTAACAAATACAAGAGGAAATGGTATAATAAACTATTTGGTGTACTTATGCCTATTTATATATTGATATCTATTCGGAATCAGCAAAGAGCATCTTTCTGTGTTTGTAATAAAGCTAAATTTAAATTGAATCCGGAAGTACCATATTATGTCGAAAGGCCATAACATATCTATCAGATTTTCTGTTGTGAACCTATTTTTAAAAAAAAAAGGGAAATATTATTTCCCTTATAGTAAATACAATTTAACAAGTGCGTAAGTTTAAGCTTAAGGAAAACGCATATTGTTTTCCACGGTGGAATCTCCTTAATGCTTAGTCATAAACTACGCTTTGCAATATATAAGTCGTCTGGTCTACCAAAAAGACATCATTCGTTTTATTGAGCGAAGAGCCAGCACATCTCAACATGAAATTCTTTGGTGTAGTCGTGCTACTGATGGCGGTGCTCGCGATGCTGATGGGTGGCGCCACCGCAAGCCCAAAGGGTGTCGGTTCAGCCGTCAAAAAGGGAGCCAAAGTTGTTGTAAGTATTCATTCATATCTGATTCGCTACATTTTGTTCCCTGATAAAAAAAAAACAATATTACTACAGGTGGAATAATTTTTCTCTGCCGCAATATTTTTTCATCAAATAGGTAGATAGAGTTCTTAAGGTACATTTTGTCCAAATTTCAAATCTCTAGATCTTTGCCCATATTTGTTCTACATTTGCTCCACAATTGTAACGCAAGTATAGGCAAAATGTTCGATACACAACATTTGTAGTTTTGGTATGCGGCCGGACATATACCTAGTAGTTAGTTTACATTATAGGTAGTCTTATAGGTAGTAATACGTAGGTACTTACCTATAATTTTAAAAAGTCAGTGTGATTTAGATTCTGACCTGTTGGCCTGAACCTGAGCTGTTGGCTACTGCTATGCTCTCAAACACGGTAGATATTATTACCGTGTCCCAAATCTGGTCGTATCTGCACCCACAAATTAGAAATCTAGGAAGCTGTTTAGAGAGAAACTACAACATGTAATCAAACTACCCCAAAATTAGTGTACTTAACAATTTGTTTTCTAAAATATTATGTATTTGTTTTAATAGTACTAAACGTTTTACAGAAAGGTGGACTGGGAGCCATTGGCGCCATCGGTACCGGCCACGAAGTTTACGAACATGTGAAGAACAGACAGGGTTAATGTATAGTTTAAATAGTGATAAAAAAACAAAAGTATTATAGTGTTATTAAAAGTTTATTACCTTAAACAAGAGCATTATTTTTTTAGCGCAATTTGAAATCATTTGAGTCTGAAATATACTTACTATTTTTCGACGAATAAAAATACCTACATACTCATTCTCATTCACGGAAAGAGTATGGGATAATGATAGACAAATAATAATTAGGTTCCACCAAGGAGGAAAAATTTTGGTACTTCTTCCAAGGGTTCTACTGTCAATTTACAAAAAAATACATGTAGGTACCTACCTAGATTAAATTATGAAGGAAACTGAAAGAGAGAAAACAAGCAGTGCTTGTACCTGCGGCACTTGCTATACCTACTAGAACTGCTATGAACTATAATAGTCTTCAAGCCCATCCCGCCATATCTATCTAGGCCATCATATTATTAAACCCATTTATGCAGGCAGTGATATCCTAGTGGTATAAACGTAGACAGGCAATGTGGTTATGTGCGTATCATAAATTAATTATCACTTACTCCGAGCCTCGGAAAGCATGTTCTATGTTAGACCTGCGCCTGATCTCTCTCTGGTCGTGTCGGATAGGTGTTGCATCGGACTATGAGAATGAGGGAGGCTAAAATATTGTAAGCCATTTATTTAAAAGAGCAACCATGGAGTTTCTTGCCAGGTTCTTCTCCATGAAGGGTAGGCTGCCCTAGGAACTGGCAACTAGAGTCACTCTTATAACAAACAATATTAGAATTATGACTATTCATAAGTGCCTAATGGTCTACATGAATAAAAATATTTTGATTTTGAGGGAATAGAGAGTGCACCTGTGTTTGCGATGACACTTGTGTGTAGGTATATCTCCTGCGTAAGTTGGCTAATCTCCGTTGAGATTGGTCGTTGTAACAGAAACTCGGATCAGGAAGATATTATACATAAAAAATTACGAAGACCATCCAGCGGATACATTGTTTTCATACATACAGGATTTCTGGAATTATAGATCGCAATTGTATATTTGAAACAATCCTGCTGTAGGTACATGTGATTGCGTCGAGCACGAGGAGACAACCATCCAGCTCATTTATATATATATATATTTATATATATTTAGGCTGAAGCAGTGAAGCTTCAGCCTAGGTAGGTAGTCAGGTAGTAGGTGGTGGTATGTATGACCTTTGGATTACCAAGTTAAAGGTGAAACTTTTCGAATTCATGTCCGTGTTAGAAATAAATAATCAGTTGCTAAACCGGCGAGGGAAAACATCATAAGTAAACCAACACACCTGAGAGATTTTTATCACTGTCAAGCCATGTCAGAGGCCTAGGGGTGGTTTAAACTCTGACACCAGATTGCTTATCTACCATACAATATATCGTATGATGGATTAACACAACCTGGTGTCAGAGTTTCTTCCTTTAGACATATACTTATCTAGTTCAATATGAAATAATTTGATGTACTAAACTTATTTAAAAATACCTTTAATTTCTGATATCGTTAATCTATACCGAGAAGTGATTAAAAATTATTAAACATGTTATTATTAGATAAATTGGGTAAAATCTATCACCCATATTTTACAGAATGTTAAATATAAAAACTATGATGATAACATTGTTTTACAGTAACAGTTACAGTAACAGTGTTAACACGTGTTTTAGAGTAGGTAATTTTATACGTATTTCTGTTGTTTGAACACAGTATTATGCGTTCACGATGCAGTTTAAGTACTTAATAGTGAGACTGGTTTTAGAATATTTTCCAGTACTTCAAATGTATAAATTTATTGTAGCTTATGCTCTTATATGTATTGTATCATGTATGTTAAAAGATATAAAAGCATAAGTTCGCAATTTATGACTTGAAAATTTACCTAAGTACATAATTTGCAGTGTAAACAAAGTGTCGTATCATGAATCTGTGTATTGGCATTTAGACATCTTCAACATGAATATAAAAGCATGATCAAGTATAAAAGAAAAAGAGAGAAATATGTCTCCGTTACCATTTCGTCATGTCCATAGGTGGTCTAATGGAGTTCATAAAATCATCTAAGCTTAAATGATTTTCACGCCACAACGGTAGGGTTGCAGTCCCGTCACGTTTCTTAGTTTTTTCATCAAATTTCACTCTCTCGTGATGGCACCGTTTACGTGACCCGTGAAGATGATTTGCAACAGGAGCTGAATGTACACAGGTATAACATGCGTTTCCAGTCTTACTGGGATTATTCGTGTCATCACTCAAAAAATCACTAATAGTCAAGTCAGAAAGTTGCGATAGAGGTTTACTTGCGACGATTGTACATTTTTCTGAACGCTCAATTATATTCTCCGTAGATTTATCGCAACACGACATTTTTGTTATGGTTTCACATTCTTCATCTTTCAATATTTTGACAATTCCTCCTCGTAATAAATTCATGGTCATGCAACAGGTGGGGCAAAGTGCATCCTTGATATTGTTGTATAACTTGTGGTCAACAGCCGTATTAATCAGATCAACTTGCACTTCAGAATCTTTCCTACGTCCCCGCCAGGATGTAGTATCATTCAGCGGATCTCTGATTTTTGGTCGGCAACTTTTGCATTGACAAGACACATTAGCCAACTGATTTTTCAATAAGCGAAGTTCAGTAGAGTCTGCGATATTAGCCAATTGGCTTTTTAATAAGCGAAGTTCAGTAGGTTCTGCGACATTACCTAAGTGGCTCTTTAATACGCGAAGTTTAGTAGGTTCTGCGACATTAGCTAAGTGGCTTTTTAATACGCGAAGTTCAGGTTCTGCAAGATTAGCCAAATGGCTTTTTAATACGCGAAGTTCAGCAGGATCTGCGGCATTAGCCAAATGGCTTTTTAATACGCGAAGTTCAGCAGGATGTGCGACATTAGCCACATGGCTTTTTAATACGCGAAGTTCAGCAGGATCTGTGACATTCGCCAAATGGCTTTTTAATACGCGAAGTTCAGCAGGATCTGCGACATTAGCCAAATGGCTTTTTAATACGCGAAGTTCAGTAGGATCTGAAACATTAGCCAAATGGCTTTTTAATACGCGAAATTCTTTAGGTTCCGTGAATGAACCGATCTGGTAATTCGGTACTGTTTTCCACATCATTATGGATTACTGAGCCCCACCGTAAGCTAGGTGGTTAAATGCCAGTACACGGACTCATTTTTGTAACGACACGATTCTTTAAAGAATCACTTCACTACAAATTGTTACCCTTTCATTTCGCCTAATCGCAAATCCAAAATCGCAAAATTGTGCTTAATTTTTGATGGTTTTAATATTTATATTATACTGTTTGATTTCTTTTATGTGACCAAAGATTATATCTTAATTATAAACATGTCAGAGAGTACGTAAACCACGAAAACCGTTGACGTACCTAAACCATGGAGAACAAATTTAGAAATTGACAACTTTTTTATTATAAGTACGTTTAATTTATTTAAATAGATAAAAGGTCGAGCACAATAATAATAACTAACTATATATACACCTAGAAATAAACTATCTATATATGTATATATATAAACTTATTAAAATTAATTACTTTTTAAAGTGACTTGTTGCCTTGATGCAAAGAGTATTTATCGAAAGTTCATGGTTTGTTAGATATTATGGTATATGATATACATCTGAATCTGTGGCTTCAAAATAAGTATGAAAGTAAAACATTCAAATTAAAGTTGTCTATGGCATTTGTCATTTTCAATGAGATAAATAAATAATACCTGTGCACAAAGAGTATAATAAACACTGGATTTTAGCAATATTTATTTAGGTATACTATGCCTGTGCATAGAATAACTTGGCCGAGGGTATTAAAAAAACTGAAGGAGTTTCCTTTCTTGATGGTTCCATTCCTCTAACGCTCTGAATCGTAGAAATGGAATCCTACTACAATCAACAAATTACCGCTCACTCTGGAACTACGCTTTGAATGTAGCTAGAATGTAACTAAATATATAGAAAGAGACGCCGCCAAAAATGGACACATAATCGTACTTTATAAACTAGAAACCCTGCGTTCCATAACAACATTAAAAATATCACAAATACACTCTTCAATCTTGAAAACGCATTTATTTACAATTATGTCAAGATATCATAGAAAATGCATTGGTCTCGAACCCGACCCATCACCACCCACATCGAATGCCTTTCTTACATCAAAGGTAAGTTTTTCAGTACCTCTCCATCAAGTGTACCTACTTACTTTATTTATTTTTATTTATAGACTCACGCCTGTATTCCCCAGAGGGGGTAGGCAGAGGTGTGTAGTACACACCCACGTTTCGCCGGCTATGTAATAAGTCCCATGTAATAGGGGGCGAGCCTATTGCCATTAACCGGGCACAATTCCAGACTCCGTGCTGCTACTGAGAATTTCCTAATGGAAAAACCCAAGAACACTTTGCCCGACCCGGGGATCGAACCCAGGACCTCGTGCTCAGCAGTCGCGCTTGCTACCACTAGACCAACGAGGCAGTCACTAGACCAACGAGGCAGTCCTACTTACTACCTGGGTATTTAGTAAAACTGGGCGCAACAGACCAGAATCGAAAAACAAAAAAATATTGTGAATTTTATACAGAGGCTTAGCGGTCAGTAACTCAGTATCGACATGGTAGGTAAATAAGTACGTCGAAGGTCGTGGGTTCGAATCCTATCCGTATCAGTTATTTTCAAAGTTAAATATTAAATAAATTCTTGGATTAATTACACGCTAATTTTTTGTCATGAGCAACAGTGAACCCAAAGGGGTCTATCGGATTAAATCAGTAGGTACCTACCTACTGATTGTAAATACCTACTTAATAGGCAATGATGATGAAATAAAATTTGACTCCAAAAAAATACTGTCACTTATACTAGGGAATATAGGTACTAGGGAAGAATTAATGGAAAATGTGATTTCTGTAGGTACTATAGCGGACACGAACGGTGCACCACTGCGATCAAAATGCTTTGAACGACTACGTACCTACGTAGGGGCGGGACTAGCGCTACGTTCGGACGCCGGGTGCAAGCGATTCTAACCTTAAGAGTGGTGCACCGGCTTTGTCCACGATAGTAGGTACAGTGGTTTCCAAAAATCTCAAAAATAATGCCTTTTAATCCTAAACTTTATTACTAAGTATAAATCGTAATATGTAATATCGCCGTAACTTACGAAGTAACTATTTAGTAATCTGTGACCTGACTTAAAAAAAAGATTAAGTTCCTATACTTACCTGACGGAACATTTGTTATGAGCTGTTTAACACAATCACTCGGAATCACACCGTGCGCATTCATTACTTTATTGCTTTATTTTAAGTGTAGGTAATACCCTAATATTTACAATCATAGTTTTTGTTTTAACCCGAAAGAAGACTTTGGTCGTGGCTCATTAAAAAAAATTGCTGTTTTAGAAAAAAAAATTGTCTCTAAAAATTATTAAGTCTAGTTTACACTATAGATATAGGTACAATTATGTTCTTGTGTAGGTACCTATGTGCTATTAATACTTATCACAGAACTCTGTATACAATTTTAGCCCTTCTGCGACTGTAGAAGCTGTACTTGCCCACGATGCCCGGACATTTTAGAAATGCTTTCGATCACTGTAACGGATACGACATGTCTATTTAATTCGGGAATGCCTAAGATTACGGTCGAGAATAACGAACTCGTTACCTGTTCACCATGCTCAACACCTTATCAAACTGATCAAACAAACCAACCTGATCGAACTGACAAAACAAATGATGAAACTGACCAAGCTCAAACAACTGATGAAACTGACCAAACTCAAACAACTGATCAATCGTCACCAATTAGTACAAATGAGACATCAAACTAAAAAAGAAGTACCTAAATATTGAACTGCTCAGATACTTCGAAACGTTATGCGATCTACTAACCGCCTTCACGGCTCCAGAGCGAACTAATTCGTTATTGCGGAAGATAAGTTTTCGAAAGAGCGGGATCCCATGAATAATCTAATTTTACGAACACCTTCGCTATTAAGTATCAGAATCTACCCCAGAATGTAAAAATGTGCTTTGAACCATTACGAACCATTTCGCTAAGTTACGAAATTTCAGATAAATGAGCATGAAAGTTGGAACAAAGAGGTAAGACTAAGTCTAAAACTGTAAATAAAACAGATCTATATCCTGAATCAGATACAGAATAATCATAAATCTCCTTTATAGTATATTATCTATGATCATAAAGGAAGTATCTAAAATAATGTCACGTCAGAATAAAATGTCAACCTTAGTTTCTAAACGAAAGAACTTTCAATTCCTTTTGTGATGTCACAATGAGCAAGTCTTTATTGACGTCTCAGTATAACAAATAAAATTTATTTGGTGCACATCTACATTCGATTCAGTAATTAAAATTGGTAGAACGTGATGATGAGCGTGTGATCTAGGTATATTATAATCGAAAATGTCAAAAAATCGAATTGGACAAACAAAATCAGATTTTGATAGTCAGAAAAAACGGGTGAGTATCGAAATGTATTTTTCAACTTTTTCATAATTAGGTACTATCCATGGACCTTCACATATAGCTACTTCACTCGGCACTCCAAAGATAAAAAAATACCTAATGCAAATGAAAATGAAAAGGCAGTTATTACAACACATCAAGAAAGCTAGGACCATCCAAATCGGCAGTGCACGCGACGACCTCGCGCGGACAACATATCTACCGAGCCGGTGGCTAGTCTTGCGTGGCTATCTCGACAACTACAAGACAACTTTTGACAACTTTTGACGAAAGAAAGTTTGAGAGAGTTCATTTATATTTGAACTTTTTTCCGTCTACTCTATGTTGTATGCCCGTTTGAAGTTTGCGCCGACGACGTTGATAACCACTACGCACTGCCATCAACGATCGCACTGCGTTTAGCGCCTTTGCGATAACAAAAAACCGCCACCCGACCGCCACGACCGACCGAGTCGCTCTGCGAACCACCAACTGTAAAGGTCGGTTCGCAGCAGCGCTAAAACGTAATCATTTAATATATATTAATAGGTACATAGATACATTGCTTAGTGAGTACCATGCTTTACTTACTGCCTAACTTAATATTTTGTTGCAAAAGAATTCTTGCATGTAAAAACCTCAGCCTTATAATTGACGCTCCTGTAAAAATTTTGCTAGTTAGCTAGCTTCTTTACGCATGCAGATTGATTTGCTGACTTATGTTAACTGCTAGCCGCTACCCGCTATAGCCAACTCTTATAAATTATCTTGTAATTTCACAACCTCTATATTATGTATTATTTCTGCTCATAGAGTAAGGCGTGTGAAAATGAAGAAGCAAAAAAAAAATCATTAGACATCCTAGCTGCAGTAAGTCCAAATAGAACCTGTAGTTGCAACGTGATAGCGAGCGCTATGCGAAGTGATCTGCCGCGGTACCTCGGCATGACGGATCGCCGCGCTGCCCTCGAAATGATGGCAAATGAACCGGACCCAGGACCTGACGACCCCAGCATACCCGTCAATCCAGACGAGACCAAGAAAAGCCAAAACCCCAAACCCGAGAAATAAAAACTACACATACCATTTCTTTTTTTTATTATGGTAAATAACTGTACAAATGATACACAAATGCCAATGATTTCAGTATTTCAACAAAAAATACTAACTTTTATTCACAATACCGCCTCTTGGATTCGATTAATCAAAAGAGCAAGAAATCACAGAATGAAGTGTTTATCTTTTTAACTGTTGTACTATTTTTATCATCCATTTCATACAGTTTGTACAAATATTTGACAGTGATCGAGCATAATATTGAATGCCACAAAATTAATTATTTTATAACATTTGAAATCTAATTTCTGCATAATATTTACATTAAAATCATTCATCGACATTATTTGCCGTATCTTTATTACTTTCTTCCTGTTGCTGCACCTTTTTGAATTTCTCACACAAATAATTCCAGTACTTGCTTCGAATTTTGTCGTATTTGCCTGCCAATGCTTGACAAAGTTCTATAGCTCTATTCGCATTATGTAGACAGCTGGTATTTTCTTTTTTGATAGCTTCATCACAAATATCTATAAGGAAAGCTAACAAGTATGGAGAACGACACTTGTTCGTATAAAGTTCTTCACAGAAAGAAGTGACTACCGCGTTCCCGCTAATACCTCTTTTGTCATGCAATAACACACCTCTTAAATAATTCCAAGCACTTTCGTTATTCTTAATAAATTTAATCTTTTCTAAAGTGTAGCATATTTCTCTTTGAACGATCAGATCGGACCAACCTAGGTGGTTGTTAACTACGAAGTACCGTTGGTTCCACGCTGAGTTGTTACGCACGTCATCCATGACAAGGTTATCAACGAAATCCATTTCCCTGTCGTAGAGTCTGTAAAATAAAAAAATAGCACAATGGTAAAATAAAACTGGGCAAGTGCGGGTCGGACTTGTGCACGTATGGTTTCGTATGATATTCTATAACCTCTATATTAGAATTTCAATAAATTGATACATTTTGGTTTGTATTTATTTCACTAAAAGATTAAATATCTGAAACATCATTCTCATTTTCCTTTCAAGTTTGGCAAGTCAGCAATTATTTAGGATTTTTGGCCCGCACTTCGGAAATAGAGGGGGGAGATTTTTTTTTTGCACATAAGTCAAAAAGTAAAAAAAATAGTATTTTGTATTAAAAAATGTATAAAATATTTTCTTTACATTAATGCCGAATTGCAGTTTTCTATCATGAGTAAAATTATTGCTAAAACAGCCAGATGGACAGACACAATACTACTGAACCCTAAAAAGACCTAGCTAAGAATATAGCTGTGTCTTATTATTGTTTGAGGAATTTACAATACAAAAGTAATTGTACCTACATAACAAAAGTATCCAATCTATTTTCATAGCGTAAACAGTAACAATAGAACGTGACATGCTGTAATCTTAACATATGAAGTCATACATAAAGCGAGTTAAATAGGTGATGAAAAATGTATAATCCACGCGAACAAAATCGCAGGCAAAGCGCTATTATTATCATAAATCACAAAAGTTAACATAGATGAACCGAGTACTCTGTCATACTTGGTATTTATTTTTCTTAGAGAGATCTCATTTGACTTGCTTTGACGAGTCCCCAAACATTACCTACATTCGGTGACGATAGTCTGAAGTGTGTTTTTAATTTTTAAACTATTGTAATTCATGACAAATACGATATATGACTAACGATCTTCATGCTCTAGAGCTTAGCTTAGCGTTCAGTGGCGGGGGCTCCATACAACTCGATTCCTACCGGCTTCCCACAGAAAAATGGGACAATCAATAATGCCTACTGACTGTGCATTGGTTTTTCTCTGGGTTTGCTCCGGCTTACCTCTTAGAAAAATTCACCATTCGCCACTTTTAACGTTTCTTGTACCAAATATAATAAGATGCGGACTTTCAGATACAGCTTATTCCCAGACTATGTCGCTAGGAACGCACAAGATAATTGCCTGTGCCTCAAATCTGCTTAAACCGTGTAGCTCTACACGGTTTCGCGAAAATAAAAACGAGTAAAAATTGGTACCTACTGTGTGTAAATTCTACTCGATGCAGTAGCATAACTAGTAAGTTAACATGTCCTACGCAAGAATGTTTATGTGCTCAATCGCATCTTTCATGACCGCCACTTATGTGAATGATCACATCATCACATGACACATCAGAGGAATGTAGCAACATTACACAATCCTACATGCAGGGGCTGTGTCATCTCACTATCATCACGAAACAATATGTGCCGAAGCTTCGATGTTGTGCTCGCTAATGTCTTATCGCGTTAAACACAAAACAAAGGTTATAGGTATTAGCGGCTACGTAATTTTAAACGGATTATCGTGAAACAATCCAAGATGGCCGCAATACAATTTCGATATATTTTTAACTAGAGTTTTGTCAGTCGGAATAAAGGACACTATTCCAACCACGAGGCACGACATTTTGCGCGCTAAAACTTTTCATATGCCATCTGAGCTATTAATAAGGATAACTATAAGGATAGCCGATAATGGTTAGTTATATCTGCGTGTAGCGTATTATTTTGTGAGACGAATATAGACGCAGGAGCGGCCCCAGCACAATGACATAAAACTGTTTATTGCAAACTTTATAGAATAGCTATTAGATACATACCCGAAAGTTTTAATGGCCCACTGTCTATGCTGCCAGGCATGGTAGTTTTTAGGGTCCTGCATTAGGGCATCCCTTGTCAACTCCAACTCTTGTGTTGGGTCTTGAAGCCACTCTACAAGAACTCTCCGATGATGCCATACCTGTAATCATAAATAATGATAAGGATAAGTAATTGTAACTTTTAGGGCCTGATGCACTGTGCACTTTTTTAATTTTTACACAATTATTTCAAATATGATTTTCAAAATAGACCCTGATACAAACTACCAGATATATTAATTTTACATTAGAATAAAAATTTTATGTACCTAATTATCTGCAAGGTTAGTTAAACTGGAACTTATCAGGAGTGAAACCTCCTTACATTACTAAGCAAAGACAGTTTAAATGGCAAAGGCAGTTTTAAAAACTTTGTCAAGAAAACTACCTAAATCTTGGAAGAATGACAACAACAATTTTTTTCCTCTAAAACCTACATAATGTTTGTTTTATAATTCCAGAGATAAATATAACGTTTCAAAAACGTTAAATAGATCTAATTACTTGGAAATAAAGGTCACTATGGCATAACTTCACTCTTTGAAACAAAAACAAACTATAGTCAAACAGTCAGTATTATCTTTCCCCTGTGTTAATGCTAATTTTAATTTAAAAAAAAACTTGAATGTTTAAAACATACCTGATAGTTTTTAGGTGAATTCTTAATTACTACTTCTACATAGTCCAACTCAGATCTCAAATCCGTTCCCAAGGCTTTCAGCAGATCTCTCCTGAGAACAATAGTATTTTTTTTTATTTGTATTCATTTTTAGTTGTATGATTACCTACTTAGAAGGATGCAAAAAATATAATTTGCCTTGGCTATTATCTTCAGAAATTGGAGCAGGGTTGCTAACAATCATCAAGGTTAAGCGGTGTCTATGGATGGGTTAAATAAACCACAAATACTAAACCAAAAGATTAGAAATAATCAGATTTTTTTTATTAACTTTTAAATGTTTTTATTGACATTATAATTTTTTTAATGTTTCAGATAAATTGGACTCATTCTTGACCCTGTCATACACAGCCTGTTTCAGACCACTGCTGAACATAGTTAGTTGTAGAACATTATTTTGTGCGCTCATTAGAAGGTGTTTTCCCTTAATTGCCACACTGGGCAAGTGGGTTGGCAATCGCAAAAGCAGATGGTTGCTATTAAACGTAGGATGCTGCTACCCATCCTCCCGATTATTAATTTTGACGCTTCTTACGACACCCGTGGGGGTTCTATTCTTAGGCCAGAAACCACACGGCATTCTTGACCCTATGAGCTATCCATTTTAAGCAGAAATAGGTAATCATTTGTTTATACAAAATATCAATTGAGGTTTGTCATGGTGGAAAATAGTATATAGGTCAAAGAGTCAATAAATATGTAAGTACTTATGTAATTAAAATAACATAAGCAGTTATTTTTATTGCTAATTGACAAGTTTGGCTGTAGTCCAGACAAATTCATAAATGCCACTGTTACTTTTAATTAATAATTTATAAACCCTGTAGAATTTGGTACTATTTAAAACTGACCTGTATTGCCACACTGTGTAGTTAGCTGGGTTCAGCTCAACTGCATCTTTTGTTAGATGTAAAGCTCGTTCAGACTTTTCATTATTTTGAAGAATAGCCCGGAAATAATCATATACATCAACAACTGAAATAAATAATTAATTAATCCAACATTTTGTATGAGGAAAATTAAATATCTTCTTATCTTAGTATTCTACAAAACAAGTTATGCAAATTAAAACACTTTGAATTGACTTATATGTCCTTTCTAGATTGAAGGTTAAACAATATTAAAGTTTGAAAAAAAAACAAAATTAATAGGTACCATTTGTTGGTCAGAGTGTAGTTTTTATGTAAAACTACTAAATATTAAGTAGATAATTATATTACGTGTGTGAAGTCGTCAGGTACTTATACATACATTTTTCGGAATGTGCAATAACGACGACTAGGTTAGGGCCTTCGTTCTCAGGTACCGGAGTCACGTCGCTCCATTCCGGCCGATCTTTGTAGTAAGTCCACGCAACGTCACTGTCCCCGCTGTCAGACATGCTCGTTACGATTCCACACCACTACTAAACTATACCCAAGACAATTTACTCAAATGTAAGTTTACGACCACTACTATAACTGCGATAATACTTCAATACTTGTGTACACAGCGTAACGCGACGTGATCAAACAACGGCAACTATCTAGGCCGAAGGTATTAGTGACTTATTTAAACGTGTTGTCCCGTATCTTTATTTATACACACAGGTAATTTTTGTTTTATTTATTGTGATTAGTTACTTGGCAAGTGGAAAATGGCAGCTACGACAACAAAACTCGTAAAGTGAAATGATGACATTTATGACATGAGCAATGACATATGACGTCACTATTTAAAACTATATTCGCAACGACTACAGTTCCGGATAAAAGCATTTTAAGCCGTAATACATAATTATTTTTAACCGAGTTCCAAAAAGAAGGTGGTTCAATATCGACATTCGTCACGTTCTTCGTTGCTGCTTTTACGCAAGCAGCCACAGCCTGTGAGCAAAGTTTACATGGATGCACCCATTTAAGTAGGTTTATAATAAAGACCACGTAATGGCCATCACCATAGAGTATTCAAGAAAATATACAGTGATAACGTCAACCACATTGCCTTGTGCGGAGCGAAAGCAGGTCTCGCCATCACCATTGATCCGGTCACAAGTATGCATCGATGTAGATAGTCGCATCGGTGCAAATGCGAACAACGGCCAAAAGTAGCGATGGAGACTAAGACTTAGCACCGACTCTAAAACGACTATTTCTAGCTTTTTATTATTTTGAAGTCTTTGAAACGTTTTTGATTCCCTACTGGCGGAAATGACCTACAAAATAGTCTGTAAACACGCCACTTTTCATTCCACTAATCTAAAAAAGTCTTCCGGACCAAGATAACAAACACATGAAATGTTGGTTAATTCGTAAATTCCAATTCCGTACTTCTAAGACAACTTTAGACAACACATTAATTCCTTTTTACTTAGAAGGTAATATAATTGTAGGTAATCCAGGTGTTTGAAGGTGGGGTATGTCTTGTCTCGTGATCGTGACGTGACACGTAGGAATAGAAAATCTTTTTCTAGTTCTTTAAGCCCTATTAGATTTCTAGTTTTTTAGAAATCGTGTCACGTTATTAAGAAATAAAAAACCAAAATACTTTTAAGGTAGGTATTATTGTTATTTAAATAAGTAAGGTACTACAATGTAGGTAAATAATTTATGTTAACAACTAACAGGTAACAAACAAAGAGGAATCATTCTATGCACACTTTCATAATAAATATTTTTAACAATAAAAAATAGGTACTAATAGTCTGTTATTTTTACCAGCCGTAGGCGAAGCCAAGTCCATTGCTGTAGGTCATGTGTGACACTGTGGGTGCAGCCGAATAAGCTACTCCAAGGAGACCAGCAGTAGCCACCTAAAAAAAGAATATATTTTTTACAAACTCTATTTAAAAATACTTCTCAAGGATTATGTTGTAGGTATATATGTGTATATTCTATAGGATAATATATGATGTTACATAATTATGTTACATTACCATGTGTTATTTTAAATTATGAGCATTCTGCAGAGCTATGGTAAACACAGGATTAGCGCAAAATTAAAGTTCTAAAAGCGCGTAACAGAATAACGTATTGAAATCACATTGAAATAAAAGCTATTTCCTTGGCACCTTGTTGTTATGTGCAGCACTAGCATTTCCAGGACTGCCATTTTAAGTTTTAAGGGGACAAAGTGTAAGTTAGGTCCAATTTCACCATTCGCTTTAATTTAATAACCGAGTTTAATAAAACAAGTTCAGCCATACACAAATTGCAGTTCTGAACTCAGTTAAACGTTGAAACCTAGTTTAACTTGATTGATCGCGTTTAGTGTCACTTTCCAAAAAACAATCAACAAATCAAATCAACTGCGCCTGATATCCTTTTACTTCCACTTTCCGAAAATAGTACCTACCTAAGTATTTCAGCAAAATATAGGTACCTACCTACCTAATTAAAACTGATAACTAGAGTGTAATATTAAATTTTACTCTAATACCTTAGCAACTGGTGCCGCGGCATAAGGAGAAACACCGACATGTGATACCAGTGGCGAAGCGAAGCGTGTGTACGCAGGCGCAATAGCTACACCCGGGTTGCTTACACGCACGTCAGCTTTGCGAACACTTGAGAATGGAGTGTCTATCGCTTTCGTGTACGTCGATACCTTAAAAAATTTACAAAAAAATTGTTTATCAAAATAATTTTTTTAGAGCATATTAATTAATTTCATGCGAAGTGAACATTACATTTTTTGTAGGAAGAAAAAAACGATTACAACAAGGAATAACAGACAGCCATTGTGCTGCCAAATATGAAAACATGAATGAATGCCTATGTGGCCTTGGTGGCGTTTCACTTGGGCATCTCTGACCTACTAAATGCAATCAATAAAATTTGTAACAATAAAATCTGAAAATCGAAAATTGACTTTTGTATTAGCAACTCACTTTTGTATGAAAAGTTAAATTTTTTTTTTGTTATTTTTTTTTAATTTCGACCTACTTATGTTCCTTGGGGAAAGTTGTTCAGTTTCACGGACCTTATTACCTCCTAAAATTTGGCAGGTCATTATAACAACAGTTTATAATGTAGGTATAGGAAGTTACCAACCTGTCCAAGATTAAACGGCGACCTTAGAATATTCGATTGATGGGTGGCGATTGCTGGTTGAGCGGGATAAGAGCTGTACGGGTTCCACCCTCCATAAGCATATGGGGAACTGTACACCGGAGATACGAGGCCGGCGTGTGTAGCGGCGGCTAGGCACGCCAACAAGAAGATCTAGAAATAAAACACTGAGTCAAAAAAACAATTGAAAGCTGCTTTTGTGTCCTTTGATCCCTTCGGAGCTTCGGTGCTTTGCACTTCGAATTTGTATAGCACCTATTTTAGCATTATATTATAACATAACATCTGGCCTACATTCAGGTTAGGTGCACAACGGTGTACCTACCTAAATATATAGAACACCCAGTTCAATTAAATTAAGTCCGATGTAATAAAGGGCGAGTCTATTGCCATTTATTTAAAGTCCTACTGCAGGGAAAAGGTCTCCCTTCAGGTTATCTGAGACCATTCCCTATTGCCAATAACCGAGCACAATAAAATGATTACAGACATCGTGCTGCTATCAAGAATTAATAATAGAGAACCCTAACCCTTTACCCAACTCAGGAATCGAACCTTGCGCTCAATAGTCACACATGCGACAAATAGACCAACGAGTCTTTTAAAAAATAAAGCATCTTTCAATTAATAGAATTTGTTTCTTAAATTATATTTACAAATAATTTATTTGCATTTCTAAGATATAATAATATAATAATAATAATGTTTAAACTCAACTTACTTTTAAAAACATATTTGGTGTTCAACCCTTTACGACTCGGACCAATATGTGGACTTGGCAGGCGCGACTAGCCTTTTATATGAGCCCAATCAACATATTAGAATGAAGGGATAATGTGTGATAAGGCGCTCGTAACATATTACATACCTATGAGTATGACAGCATTCATTGTATGTAAGCGTGTCGCAGAGCTTTGGAAAAAGCGCCCGTGCAGGCGTGGCGGCTGCATAGGTAGGTTATGCAAGGACAGGACAATATAGATACGCGGCCGACTAGCCGTTATAATAATTATTATCACATCACTCACTGAAGTACGGAATTTTACAATTATTCAGAATAAGCTGGTCATACAAAGTCATATTTTCCTGATATGATTTAGGTAGGTAAGTATCTGAAATTATAAATGAACTTCCTACATTCAGATGCATGCAGCGTGCTAATTATTTAGGTACTCATGTGGTGCTAATGACCAATATAAACAATAATTACTTGGCTGACCAAAATTCTGTAATTTTGTGTAAGTCGATAACATGTGTACGACGTATGAAAAAATAATGGGTCCACCTAATAATATAATTAATAGTCTCTGCATTTATAACTAGTCCAAGTTCGTCCAGTTTAAGATCATACCTACATGCGTAACTGATTTACTTACTTCATAGGATTGATAGCTACTTTGGCCCACTTGGTTTAATATATTTATCGACATCCTTTAATCATACGTTAAAAAAAAGACTATTGGAGATAAGTAAGGTAATTACATTTTACTTTTGTTTTCAATATTTGCTCCTTTTTTTATCTAGCTTACCTACCTAAATGTTGCCGTCCATTTATAGAATTATAGAAAAAAATAGAAAATTAGTCTTATTCTTTATTTGTAAAACTTTGAAGGTACTCGTATGTATTTATCGATCTTTATAGAAATTAAGAAACCCATGACAAAGAATAGCAACTGTACCTACTACCATGCTCTAGCTTCTATAAAGATATGACATGACTCACAGAGAAAGAGCACTCCGAGTAATCCACTACCACTACTGATTCTAGTGGATTATAGTTTGGCAAAAAAGAGTCTGCAAAAATTGGGGGCACCACTGACGCACTTCTCATACTACAGACTATAATATTCAAAATTACAAGTTATTTGGTACTTACATGTATCTATGATGATTTTTTTGTCATTAAATATCAAATCCAATAAAGGCACAGTACCTGTACTGTGTATAACCGTAATCCTTTGAGTCGTGATAGTCCAGTGGTAGTGGTAGTGGCCGTTGACTGGCAAGTCAGAGGTTTCAGGGTCGAATCCAAGGCACCTCTGACTTTTAGTAAGTTATGTGCGAATTAAGCCATTGATCCTGCGCCTGATCTCTCTCCGATCGTGTCGGATTGCCGTCCCATCAGACTATGAGAGCAGATCTGCTCCATGGTTTGCGCACACACTTGGGCACTATATCTCCTAGCTGCGCCGATGGCTATTTGGCTAATCTTCGTTGAGATTGGCCGCTGTTACCGAAATTCGGTTAGGAGGACATTATTATTGTTTTACTTACCACAAATCGTCGCTGATGTGCAAATTAATGTTTAAGTGGTATTTCTAGCCTTCTATTTCGCTCTCTTGTAAAATTTGCCACATCTAAGTAACGCCTTATATTATCTGTTGTTAGCTAAGCGGTATTGCAGTAGGTAGATATCGGCGACGAAATGAAAAATAGAAGTAACGATACTCGTAGTAAAATAGGGAGAACCCGGCTTCAAAATAGTGCATATTTTAAACCTACTTAGGTATACGATTCTGATATGAATCGTGATAGGTACCTATGTAGGTTTTGCGCACGTGTGAGATTGCTCGACAGGGCGCGGTTCGCCTTGTCTTTATTCATTACAGATTGATCCGTATGACCTAAACCCGTCGTCGGCCCACAATATTTATGGTCTTTCTGTAATAATGCAAAATATTTTAGGCTTTGTTGAAGTACCTAATATACTAAATGGTCAAACAGTTTTTACGACCTTTGTAATTAAGTTCAAATCGTTTTTGCTATTTTTGTCGGAATAAGTATATGTAGGTACTTATATGTTACTATTATTTTTTAATTTAATTCGATTTTTTTTTTGTGGGCAGTCTGAGCGGCCATGAATTCAGTCATAACCTCATGAGCCGACAGCAAACTGAAACACCTACACCTATTTCATTTTCAAAAGTGATAAAAAATATTTCATTTGTTATTCAATTAACCTATTTTTTATACAAACTATCCTAACAACCTGTAAGTATATCAATCCATTTTCTAAAAATTGTAGACTAAAATATTATAAAGAGTTATAGCCTCTTTATAATATTTTAGTCTACAATTTTTACAATTTTTTTTTTGTCTTAAAGTAAGACCTTATAGACCCACCAGGCCAGTAGGTACTTCAAGCGATATGATGTTATCAGATATATTATTTGAAATATATTACTGTTTGAAATTATCGAATTAAAGAAAATGCCGCTATCCGGTATATGGAGCAAATTGGTAAAGCAGAACGATTTCTAGGTAATAATTACATTCGTCACGCTGTCCTCACGGGGCGAGCCAAGTGCATCGCTAGTCTATGTCACACTTAGTAATTCAGTTTAGCTTGCATTTTACCCAGTAAGCACGATTGTCTGATATTTGTAATTTATTATATTCGAAAATGTGTTCTTTTGAGACGCACATCGCTCTCTTTTTTTTTATTGTGGCGGCCATTGATGCAGAGCGGTGGTATTCCGCAACCATCATCGAAAAGAGGGATATTCTTCACAACTCATCTAAACCCGATTTTAAAACTAATTATGAACAATATAACGAACATCGATTCATGCCACTGATGTTGATCGATCCTCGGAAGACTGAAAACAGACGCCGTAATTCTGCATACTCATCACCCCAATTTGATAACACTATACAGTTGGATAACAATAATAATGCATCATATTTTGATTCTGAAGATGTAGTAATAAATGTTAACAATACAATAAACAATGTTAACGTATTGAAAAGAATACGGCCTAAGCGAAAAACTATTCGTAAGAAGTGTCCAGCGGTCAAACCTAGGCAAGCCAAGCGGTTAAATTCAAAACAAAAGAAGACTCGATTCTTGGAAGTTTTCGAAGTGGTAGAGTTTGACCATATATCTTGTACATCTAGCAGTGGTTTGGTAGGTACGTGTCTACCTGAATCCGAGTGTAATGATTCTGGTGGTTCTACGATGGGGACATGTGCTGATGGATACGGAACCTGTTGTGTTAGTAAGTTCAACTTCTAAGTAGCCTAGTGCAAACGAAATCATTGTATTAGGTATTATTAGGATTAGGACTTTATTAATCTGCATCAAATTTCAGCACAATTTTTGTGTGATGGCCGGTCAGCTGCGTATTCGGGTTGGTTTACTAACCCAGGCTTTCCTTCACCGAGCACAGAAAGACTATCTTGTACCTTTACTTTGGACAAAGCATCTGAGGATATTACACAGATACGATTAGATTTTATGAATTTTGAGGTGAATATTAAAATGGATTCCACTCTTGGATACCTGCACTAGCCATTCTGTAGCCACCTAATATTTTAAACGATTTATTTTATTTTCAGTTGCTTCCACCTACTGATGGAGCTTGCCTAGATGATCAGTTCATTGTTTCTGGACAAAATGTTAATAGCTTAATTCCGATATTGTGTGGCATAAACTCTGGCCAGCATGGTAAGTAACATTTTTCCAGGTTGGCTTTACAAATATTTACAAGTTGGATATGACCTGGATGGCTCAAATAAGTAGGCCTCAACTCCAATGGACGCCCCAAGTTTAGGCAAAATTCTTCGACTCCTCCATTTTATCTAATTTCTAACATAATTCATACATACACAGCCTGTATCATACTGCTGGACATAGACTTCTCATAAACATCACTTATTTTGGGCGCTCATTAGGTGTCCCGGCTCATTAGGTGGGTAAGCGGGTTGGCGACCGCAGGTTACGTAGCAGATTGTTTCTATTTCACAGTAGGATGGTGCTGCCCATCCTCCAGATTTTTCCCTTTGTCCTTCTTACGACACCCACGGGATAAGTAGCGATGATTCTATTCTTAGACCGTAAACCACCCGGCATCCTACTTACCAACCAATAATCACAGAATTCTATATTTTGATAACTATGATTATATAAATACTTTTTGTTTTTATCTTTGTTATCATTTTTTAATTTTGAGACCTCAACCCACTGTGAGAGATAGAGGGTTTTGCCAAGCAAATAAATAAAAGAATTTCCTCTTTTTTGGAATGACCCACTAATCTCAAATGAATAACCACCTCCTTTTTAAAGTCGCTAACAAAACCATTGTTACAGTTTACATTGAAGTTGGTGATGTTGATGGACCTATAAGTTTTACACTGCAGACTATTACTTCCGATAGCCGACTATTTTCGATGAAGGTAAAAAATAAGCTTATAACAGTGTTGCACTAGCACAAAATTTGTCTACAGACCATACTCCATAATGCATAACTGCCACATCAATGTGTGAGACGCCTAACACAAAGTTAATAGGCCCGACTCTACTTGTAATGTGTGTATTTATTTAGTTAAAGAAAAAATCGATTATGAGCAGAATTTACACTTGCGAACCACAAGTTTAAGCCACCAGCCGCTCTGTCAATATCTAGGTACCTATTTGTAATCCTTCTTCTTCTACATTTAAAAATTATTTTCTACATTTAACCAAACCAGAGGATACCTCGTAATCAAATTTCTCATTCTAGGTATAAAAACTTAAAACTTTAGAATTTAATTATTACCATTAATTAATTATGTTTACAAAAAACCACTTCACATGCATTGAATGCTTTTAAAAATGTAGATACGTATTTCCTTTACTGATAGTTCCGGCATAATGTGTGTATTTCATTAAGTACTTTTTTAGATAACACAGTTATCGTCGGCTGATGACTTAGCTGCACCTAC
This sequence comes from Protodeltote pygarga, assembly GCA_936450705.2. Lineage (NCBI taxonomy): Eukaryota > Metazoa > Arthropoda > Insecta > Lepidoptera > Noctuidae > Protodeltote > Protodeltote pygarga. The sequence continues at coordinate 8,146,319 of OW388257.2, read as the reverse complement.
AGGCTGTCTACAGTATTTCACAGAGGGACAAGGGTATTTGGAATCATTCAACTATCGTGATAAATCTGACATCGTGATTGCGAGAGCTGCAAGCTATTTAGTAGGTACCTAATCATTTAACCTAAGTATACTTAATGCCTGTATTAGTGTAGCAGGTAATTAGTCACAAAATGCAGTTTCTGAGTAATTACCTAAATATTAGCATATTAATTACCAACTAACGGTCCGAGCGCTACCAAGTTAATGGTAACTGGTAGGTAACCAAAATAATACCTATATTATATTGCTATATTTCCCTGGCATGGGCAATTACCTACGTGGGATATTTCGCCTAGTCTCCGGAGATATGGAGCACCTACCTCGTTACCACCCAATTACCTACATCGTTGAGGAGCTTTAATCGCTCAGCTTTAACTGAAGAATCGGTATTCTACTGAAATAAACGAATTATCTCAGCAGAATAGGTACCTACCGGTTATTTTTTTGTACTTTTGATGTTTCATCGATGGTAGGTACTGTGGATGTTAAGAGTGGTTCTATAGGTACCAATTGTTGCAAGTTGCAACACAAGCAAAACAATAATCTTAGTAGGTATCTAGGTACTTAATATTCATGTAGGTACCTAGTATATAAACTACGTAAGTTTCGTTTCAGAATAACCTTAATTATGCCATGTGTATAAAGCGTGCAGCAGAAATTTGCAGTGTGACTTACACAAGCGCAGGCACCATGCAGATAGTAAATTACGACACGGGTAAGTTCGCAATAATAGAGGTCATAATAGTGTTATTACCGTCCTTTGTAGCACACATTCATTACAAACATGTGGTTGCTATGCATGGAACGTACGAAGTGTACCTACCTACTTACATATAGGTAAGGTGTACCTACTGAGGCTATGGAACAACGGTATCATAGCTTAGCTACGCTAATAAATTTCAACGTTTAACGCTCGATAAGTGTTAAAAATATAACTTGATCATTTCACAAAATCACGACTTACCTATACTTCTTGTATGAGTGCAGTAAGTGCATTCAATTGCCTGTACCAACGCTAACCAATTATAGCACTATAATTTAATGATTAAGAGGAAAGCGAGCTCAAGGTACCTCATAAAATAATTAGAATGAAAGCCTGTTGACATAAACCAGGTGAAATCTCCAGAACTCTGTGATGCTACTATATATTTACAAAAAAATCAAAAACCAAAAAAAAAGCAAAAGTGCTACCTATTTATTTTTTTGCCCAAGCTGGGATTCGAACCTAGGTTCAACAAACAACTGATTTACTAACATACCTGTTGTTTCTAGATGGGCTACCGGTAATTCCGCCTGGCCAAGCCGGAGTAGAAATCTTGAACTGCCCAAGTGATTGGTTGCTAATAGCAGCAACCAGGCTCTGCGGTGACCGTCTCAACGACGGCTCCGTGTTTCAGGACTTTTCTGTCAATGCACCTATTACAGGTATTTTCTTAATTAGCTATATTTCAAATATTATAATATAATAAGGCATCTATCTACACACTAGACCAGTGGTTACGCACCTGGGGGTATCTACCCCTGTGGGGGTAAATTAGCTTTTTTTGTAGGAGTAACGAGGAACCTAATAATTAAGACCTAATATCTAATTGTATTGATAACATTTTAAAGGTGGGGTAAAATTGGTTTTCCTAATAAGTCATAGGGGTAACCATATTGGAAAGGGTAGGAACCACTGCACTAGATCTTGCACTCGGCGGGTTGGACTTATTTATTGTCCTTCATCATCCCTCGGTAGACTTTATAGTCCCTAACATGTAAGAGGTCTCTAACGTTTCGTGTCAGCGCATATATATTTTATTTTATTTAAATGTTCTGTGTTTGAAACAAAATTTACCTATAGCTGGACAAAAACAATCTATCACCCACCTTTATTTTTTTTCTGATTCTGTTGAAAGAACCCTGATGGTTCCAATACCTACCAAAAATTGTTTTGAACCAATTTAATTATCAGATAAGAATAAAAATGATTTGCACAAATTGAAATTTTATTAAACAAAGCTAGGGTAAGGTTAGATATAGCCTTTATGCGCCCGATGAGAGCTTCTATATGTGCGCCCATGCAATACCCAAAGTGTATACCTGGTCATCATTTCAACGGTCCTTTCAGCGCCCTGTGCTTGCGCAAGTAACTATTTATTCATCTGTGGCCTGGGCACCGCTGCCACCGCCCTTGTTACGGCACTGCACTGGAGTAGGTAGATACGACTAAAGGAGTGCAGTTTGCTATATAGTAGTTAACAGTGGCGAAGCTTTAAAACTTGATGCCTACTGGCTTCCCATAGAAAAATGGTACACTCAGTAGGTACAGATACCGGCAAACATCTTCAAAATTAATATTCAATAATATTAATATATATTAATAAAATATTCTTCGCCCCTCCTTCGGTCCACCAAAGAAACATAAAAATCGACTATTGCGCATTTGTGCAAGATGTTTGCATCTGTAGTGTTTACTGACCGTGCCATTGGTTTCTCTTCAGTTTGGCTCCGGATTAATTCTTACAGAAATTTACTTAGCATTAATTAGCATTAACCTAGACTGTCTCATTTTTCAGATAGCAGTGCAGGCCCAATAGTGGTTTGGTTTCGATCAGATGAATCTTATGTCGGAGTTGGCTTCAAATTATTATATCAACAAAACACATGCAGTATATGAAAAACATATTTAGGAATATGAGAACATAGGACTAATAAAAATAATATTCTTACCAAATTTATTCCAAATGCATTTATTTTCATAATCTTATGTAATAGGTAGGTATACAAATTTAATATACATATTATTATATTATTTAAATGATTGCAATTTAAACATTATGCGAATAGCAAAAAAGTACCTGGTATAAAGTCTCAAATTCGAAAACTAAAATAATATTTTGTTTAAGATGCTTATTTTGATGATGCATAATTAAATATTTATTTAACAAATATAGGAACATGGCTTATAATTAAAAATTGAAATAAAACGTTGTTTTGTATGTAAGTACCTAATGTACTCCTCTTTACCTTAAATAAATAAGTAACAAAATATGGCAAAGAAAATACTGAGAAATTAATTTAAAATTCATTCATACAATATTACAATATATTTTTACCAAACTACAAAAAAGGAGGGTTATTAAATTTATGTAACAATGTAAACTGTGTAACCGTAACCTTACCCTACTGTGACACCCAAATAAAATAGAAAAAGTGTGAGGACTGACTACCATGGAACAGATGGTAAGCTAGGTCGGTATGTATTGTAGACCTTGGTAGAGAATCACACTTCAACCTCAAGAAAAAAAATCCTAGTAGGTACTCGTATTAATGTTAATGGTAATGTTATTGTAAACAGAATTGCAAGCAGTTTTTAAAGTACCTGCAGGTAATCCACGTGAATACGAAGTTGCGTTCGATCGATTATTTAAGTAATTAGGAAAACCAATAAATAATCGTACCTTCTCTAAAAACATTAAACTAATTCCTAATAAAATATCTAATTATAAAAATGCGTATAAGCAAACATAATATAATTTTAAGCCCTTTTCCTCTCTTTTACTTTTACTGTGCCCGACAGGGTCCATAATGATCTCACCTAACATGTTACATTGTGGAATGCAATAAGTGTTTAAGTATTGAGTATGAATGCATGCCATTTGTATTATCCGCCCTCGTCTATTCTAATCGAGTTTGTATTTCACATAGTCATTGCGCTAGCGTGAAAACCAATACCAACCTTATCACTACATAGTATAAAACAAAGTCGCTTCCCGCGTCTGTCTGTCCCTATGTATGCTTAGATCTTTAAAACTACGCAACGGATTTTGATGCGGTTTTTTTTAATAGATAGAGTGATTCAAGAGGAAGGTTTATATGTATAATACTTGCATATTAGCGTAACCGTGCGAAGCCGGGGCGGGTCGCTAGTGTTCTATAAAATGTTCATGGTTTAAATACGTGCCTAATGCGCTAGCTTAGGTTTTGCGTGTATCGACACTGGTTATAATACAAAACAAGAATGATTTCCAGTCCAACCTTATAATTTTCCAACCACTTTCATCTGTTCCGTGCTATATATTAACTATCATAATTGCATTCATAAAATGTATGTTACTAGCGTAAAAAATATTTATTATCATAACTGTACTACTACTGTACTTTTCTGTGTTAAATCGACCCTTTTCATCTATAGAGCGTAGTTTGCCTTAGCTAAAACTTGACTTAAGTAAAACTTGTAAAAAAAATAGGTTTATGGTTTTTAGGCTCATGTTTCTGGTAAGTCCTTTTTGTGAATTTAGACTTTGCTTAGCAGTCATAGTCAAATTCAAAGATAGTTGTAAAAACACTATCTTGCAAGTATGGCTTAAGCAAAGTCAAAATACGCTCTAAAGATCTCAGCCTTAGGTTACTCCACATCCACCGCGGATTTTTCCGTTTTTAACCGCCTTCGAAAAAGGAGGCTCTCAATTCGATTGTATGTTTTTTTGTGTAACAAACATTGTATAGTAATAAATAAAAAAAACAATCAGGAAATACGTAGGTACATAATTGTGGGCCAAACCTTAAGCCATGACTCAGTCATATAGCTCATTATAATAAGGGCGAGCGAAGGGAACGACCCATCGGCGTAAAAGCTATCTGTAGCGGATCGGGCTCCTAATACGGGCAACTTTAGTACCCACATGAAATGAGTTAAACATATAAAAGCACTTTGTGACCTCTTAATTAATAAAACTTAGCATTTTCAATATAATATTTCTTATATTCTATTTGTTTTTAGCTTCGCACTTCTTATTGAGGCCATTTCTCACAATTTTATTAAAAGATAGTAAAATTCCAACCATAATGATTCTCAAGAATCCCATTGAAAATACTTGAAGAACTACTTGCTTAGCATTTTCTATGGACCCACCATAAAGTGTTGTGAGTATTGTTCCAGACAGACTGTACACTGAATATGTCTTGCCCTCCTGAAAAAAATAATTAGATGATTAATAAAGGCACTTTATTTATTTTAATCATTATTTAGAAAATAATAAAAAACAGCCTTTGTTCAACAGTCAGGCTGATGATGATGATGATGATGATTATAAAAGTGCAAACTTAAGTATTTTTGTATTATTAGTGATTCTTGTTATAGATTAAACTATTGTTAAGTTGATCAGGGCCATCTCTGGAGAAAGAATAGGACACCAGTTCAGGGAGGTCAAACTTAATCTGACCTAGGGACCGTTCTGGACAAGTGTCGATGGACAGATTCCTATGGCGGCAGTTCGAAGAAGCCTTTTCCAAAAGGCACATGGATACCAGAGCAATATCAAAATTCAACATGAAGCTTAATCCTTGTTACTAAAATCTTAAGCTGGTTGAGGTTCAGTTAGTTTATAATTTAGTAGGATTAGTAGAATAAAACTGTTAAGTAAACTTACAAGAGCATCATAAATCATTTGCTTGCCAACATCATCAGCAGAGTGCAAGCCCGCAGTCCCTGATATCTGTTTAGTTTCCTCAGGTTTAGTCGCATTTTCATTTTTCAGGCCAGGAGTATCAGTATCAGGGGGGAATGCCACTGTCAATCTGACTCCAGTTCCCACAAGCTCCATGATCACCGACTCTGCTAAGCCCCGGATAGCCCATTTACCAGCACTGTATGCACTATAGCCGTAAATACCTGAACAAAAAGATATGTTACAGAGTATGGCATACTGCCTATTGAAGAAGTCACAGGGTGTGTTCATTATACTTACCAATTAATGCAGCTTCAGAACTCACAAACACAATCAATCCCTCATTTCTTTCCTTCATTCCTGGCAACACATACCGTGTGGGGTAAGCTGAACCAAAATAGTTCAAATCAACCATTTGTTTGATAGTATCTGGATCCATTTTCTCAAATTGGCCACATATGCACATACCAGCACTATTAACCAACATAAATATTGGGCCAACCTTTTCTTCTATAGATATAAAACATTTTTCGATAGCCTTGTAATTAGAAGTGACATCTAAAGCGGCGTATTGTATTTTCTGGTTGGTTCTATCAGAGCATTGAGCAGTTATCTCATCGACAGCTGAAATAAGTTTACTAACGTCGCGACCTATGACTGTTACGTGGGCTCCAAGCCTGGCGGCTTCAATCGCTGCAGCTTTTCCTATTCCGCTAGATCCACCAGTTACTACCACATGTTTATCTTTCAAGTCATGATAAACATATTTTTTGTCTAATGAGAAATGTATCACTACCCATAGGGCGAATATCACAAATAAGATTAACGAGATGTATATCAACATTGCTTTCTTATAATACAAATTTTGTAATACTTCACTTCACTTCTTTTGAATGGCGAGTGAAAGCCTTAGGCAATTTTGTAATACTAGGTATATCTATTTAATTTTTATGATTTTAGTGTAAATAGATCAAACGTCAATGCCAAACGGTCAACGGAGGATCTTCCAAGTACAACGTACGTAGTACAACGTTGTAGAACGTAGTGATTTTATACTCTGCTTCCAAGTTTCAAAATCTTCGGTAAACATGTCACTCATTCATAAGCAGGGTTGGATTTAAGTACCTACGTTGAAAATCTTTGTAAAAAAAATATCGTACACGTACACTTTAATAGTTGGAATTTATCATTATTAATCAATAACTTATTGCATAAAAGAATTTTTTTTTTTTGGAAATTTACATCGATTTACGAAAGAACAAAAAATAAACTTATCAAGATATCATCTATAACTTATCAGCTATCAGCATAGTTATAGCATAGCAGCATAGCAGAGTTATCAGCATACAATACACTCCACAAAAGGTGACGTTTAAAAATATAAGGGGCTTGGAACTAAAATAAATGAAAATTTGAACTGCAATCTGACCTATACAGTGAGAAAGAGTATAATTATTATGATTTTTTGACGCATTCAAAAAGATTTTAAAGTCGCCCGTTTTTTTTAAATGAAGCGGTGAAAAATACCGAGTCTACAACACTAGATCACCCAAATTAGTGCTGATAATGGTTGGCAACCCTGTGGTTTGCCACAGGGTTGCCAACCACGTGACAGTGACAGACATGTCAGTCAGACTGTCAGACAGACCAGACAGACTGTCAAACAAGCGGTTTTTCGACTTAAGCTTTTTGCGACACGTTTTTTACGTAAGATTAAATTTGGGGTAAAAAATAGACTGGGGAGTTACCATTTTAAAAATATTCGTGTATTTAGCTAGATTGACAGAGTGGGAAAATATGTAGTTCCCTGTGCCCGGTTAAGGGTTAAGATTTTTATTTTTAGTTTCAGCTGTCACCGCCTTCAGAGATTTTTTTTTGATAAACTGTATCTATTGTTCGACAGCTCAGCAGCATTACGAGTTTTACAACTTTTTGGTCATTTATATAAAGTAATGAAATTATAGTATTTTTCGTACTATCCTTAGATATGGATAGTATATAGTACAAAGCATGAAATGATAGTATAAATACTATAATTACCTATCGTACGAAATCCAACCCTGCTCATAAATTCATAATCATTGGGCTGAAAATACAAGGTCATTGCTAATAAATTACATAGGTACTTCCTTTAGGTTTTTTAATGTAGGTATTAATAAAAATATTTGTAAGTATACTTTTCAAGGTGAAACATAGTGATACCTTATACCTACTTATATTCTCTAACTTCTATCAAGTTTGTAACTATTTACCTACGTTTAACAAATAAATTCTTTTGAATTTTGAAGTCGTAAATAATAAGCCTACCTTTTATTTTCATCATTTAGCAGATATATATACACTATTTAGGTACTATTTAGAAAATAGGAAGATGTACCTACCTGCATACTTAATTGAAGTTAGAGCAGTTAGATTCCGATTTTAAGGTCCCGACCGCACTACTTCCAGACTCTCTAACTACTCTAACTTCAATTACATCTTCTTATTTTCTTGAAAGCAGCAATAGAAAGCAGCTATTACCACTATTCACTTTTGATTTAGGTCAACCCAATGTAATTCTACTACGTCCTATAATCCTATTTAGTCTAGTGTAATCACTGGCTTCCGATTTCATATTCAAAGTGTTCCTATAGATTTCCTACAAAGTGAATAGTTCGGTAAGCACTTTAAAACTTATTTTTTTTGTTTCGCCCTTTTTTAGGACAAGCTAAGCTTCAGTGAATACGTGAATAAATCAAGATCATTAGGAAATAATCAAGATTGTATATTTATGGTAAGGCCACATAACGAACATATAACGAACTCTTTCCCCTACAGTAGTCCAACGAACATGACTAGACAGACAGAGCAATCATGCGGGGTGTGTCACCCACCCCGCATGATGTGTGTCACACACCGTGTGTGGGTCTGGGGACGGAGGGGGGGGGCATATCCAGCTTACGATAGACTACTTGGTACTACAACACCTCGCATTTTAATTATTTGAATTTTGAATCTAAAAGAATATGAAATTAATATAATGAAACAACTTTTTAACGGATATAACTCGCGTTTTTATTTTGATAAAATAATCCTGACGTTTCGAGTGCACTTTGCAGCACTCGTGGTCGCAGGCAGACTGAGGTGACAAGCTTCTGAACAGTTATTTAAAATTATTTTTGATCTACCGTCAACTTTATTTTGTCATTTGCCCGTATTATGTGAATTTTTAGTTTACTTAATCTACCGTTTCCTAGTGCTTTGGCTGAAAAGAGAAGAAACGGCGAAACAAACTTTCCAGCAGCACCCTTTTAAAAATTATACAAGAATAATATAAAAATATAAAAACAATAAACAAAACATTTCATTTTATGCAGTAGTCGCTCACTGTGTCTTGATTTTTAACAGTATGGTGTGACATTTGGGACTTTATCATTTTAATGAAAGGGTTCCAAACAGTTGGTACTTGCTAATCATCTTCTCCATTAAAATTAGGATATTTTTTTAATTTCAATGGCCTCACGGAGCATTCTAGCTGTGTAGCGGTTTTCCTTTGCGAAGTAGACGATCAAAGCGAAGATAATGGTTGGTACCTATTGTCTATGGTGTGTTCACATACTGCAGACTTTGTTCAGCGTCTATTTTTGACGTCAGATATATGTTCTTTTACCCTGGTGGCTAATACTACGCTTTGTTTGGCCTATGTATGATAGCCCACAATCACAATCAATCTTATAGACCCCTGCATCTTGTAAGGGAATGTGGCATTTCACCGGGTTCAATATTTGGCTAATGTTTCTATGTAGCTTGAAATAGGTTTTGATTGAAGCACGCTTCAGGATATGACCAATCTTGTCAGTGACCCCTTTGATGAAAGGTAGAACAACAGGGGGCCAATTCTGCTATTTTACCAAAAATGACAATTCTGACACGATGCTATTGCCATTGATCTTTATAACATCATTCTGCTAACAATTATGAAGCCACCATGGTCGTCATAATTGAGTGTCAATGTAATGGCAATTGGATGGTGTCGGCACAGTCAGTCGGTGTTGCCCTTAAATATCTGAAAGCTGGAAAGGTGTTGCCTATCAAAATCTACCATGTTTTGTATTTCTACCGGTTATTTTAAATACGTCTTTTTTACTTGTTTTCTGCGGTTAAATCTTGAAAATAATGTTCTCAATTATTGAAATAAACTGTTAAATTTATAAAATACTTCATCAATCTAAAAAACATGGGTTTATTGAAAAAAAAAATTAAAATTAGAGAAACCGGCTGTTCATCTTTGCGCCTTTGCCACTTTTAGGACTCAGATCCAATATTTAAAAAAATGTGAAACTATTGTCAAAATAAACAAGAAAACAAAATTGTAAATGTGAATTTAATATAGAATGGAGACATTGCGTGATTTTACGTTTTATATAATTGAAATATTAAAAATACTTGACACTGGCAGAATTAGTAGACTATAATTATGTCCACTTTGTAGCCAAAAATAAGAAGAAGAAGAAAAATTGTAGAAAAAGCTGTATTTATTCGATAATAAACATACTAGAACCATATTATGATAATATGCTAAATAAGCATTTATATTGGACAAATTCTCCCAGTGATTGCCGTCTAAAATGATGCCTCCTTTGATTATTTATAAATAATCGAAGGGTGCCTCGTTTGCCAAGCAAGCAGTAAACTATAATGTGACTCGAGGACTCGTGACTTGAAGACTGCTATCGGGATTACAGAAACATCAACAGCAGCCAAAAAGTTCTACATAAACGTGATGGGTGCGTAGGATGCAAAAACGAAGCAAAGTGATAGTGCAGTCGTTCATATTCAATATCAACGGGATCAACGGTGAAGCCTTGGCGTATCGCACGAGTATCGCGGTGCCGTATGTCTCGTCTCGTTTCTGATAGTGAAATTGAGTTCTTATAATATAACCAAATCATAGGTGCGGTCAGAATATTGTTGTTTGAATAAAATATACCTTATTATATTAAAATTGTTTTATTTAACTAAGTACCTATTCAAATTTTGAAAGATCTACTCTGTTTATTGCTTCGTTATATACAATTACAATACAATATACATGAGAGGTAAAGAAATTAGATAAACACCTCCCTATAGAATATGTAAGTACCAAATAACTTGTAATTTTGAGTTGTAGTATGTGAAGTGCGCTAGTGGCGCCCTCAATTTTTGCCAAACTATAAGTGCGATACGGGTGTTTTTATGTGTTTGAGGGAGATAAAATATGCCAACGTATTAAGTAAAGTAGAAATTGCAGTGGAACTCATTTATATATCACAAAAAGTATAATCTGCAGAAAATGAAGAAGAAATACTGAATCCTATTCCAACACCACTGAACAAAAAGCAATGTTTTCATAATGGCGGCCCAATAGTCGTTAAAGCCATTGCGAGACGATTATGAGAAACGTCTAATGGCAGTATAAGACCAATCTCTGTCACCATTACGAAGCCGATGGAATACGATTGCTTTGTAGAATTGCAATAAATGTCAAAAAAGCCAGTGGAAAACGACTGTAAAGTCACTGGCCTCAAAAAGTACTTGCGGAATACCATTAGACGATTATGATGCCATTGTCATTACACTGCCACTCCATTATGTCGTTTTTTCGTTACGTGAATTGGCCCCCAGGTCGGCGATCAACTGTGGTGGGGCTTCAGGCGACTTCTGCGACGGGGATGTGGAGCACGTAAGTTGTTCTGCTTGAGAACTTGCTTCACATGTTGAAGTTCCCCTGCCAGGTGATCGGCGTCGCAGATGTGATTAGCTCTAAGTTAAGTGTTCGCGAAAGTTTGAGACTATATTAAGATGCATCCAAGATGGCGGATGCAAGTTTAAAAAGAAAACAATACGATATCGTTTTCGAGGTTTCCAGGGGTGGTGATTACCAAATAAGACATTTATTTTGAGATCCAAGATGGCGGATGCGAGTTTTTGAAAAAAATCAATTGGGGTTGTACGGTCTATTGTTACCGGGTACCGGTTGTTCGTTTTCGAGGTTTTTGGGGGTGGTGATTACGAATATGACAGTCAAACGCGGGAAACGCGTCGGGAAACGGAAGTAAACAATCAATCACAAAGTATTAAACTACCTATCTTATTTATCCAATCACGTGCCCTAACGTTTTCATAAACATTTGAAGACGTAAAAAATTGCACTCACAAATTGCATTTCCTATTATTGCCACTAGATGGCACCATTTCCATTTGTACACGCCAACGCGTGTATATGAGTCATCGCGCGGGGTGCGGCCTGCGGGGGAAGGGAGTGTGCAAGCGACCGCCGCGCCGCCGCCCGCGCCGACGATCAGCAGTGGCAAATATATGCGGAACGCGACGACACGTAAACTCAAGCACAGATATATAAAAGTAGCAGACCATACATTAATCACTAGTTATATTTATATAGATGGGTATAATCTTTTTTCCTTTTCTTACAAAAGGACAACTCAATATATGTATCTCGTTCTTTCACCTATTGCAACACTCACACACACATAGACAAAATATGAGGCGTAGTCTATTTTGTGGCGCCGCCATATTAGTTATAATACATAAGCTACATCGATTCGAATTATTATCATCAGGTTTTCGTAAGAAATATTGCTCGGTTGAGAATTAAATGGTAAAATAATAATTTTATAAAATGGTAAAGTGCAGTGCCTATCAGTGTGATAGTGCTAGCTATAACAATACACCTGGATTGACCTTTCATTGGTAAGTTTTATGTTGCTTTGTTAAGATTAAAAGCTATTCGGTTCTCTCTGATGAAGAGTTCAAATAATTAGTTATTGTTTAATAGCTTATTACATAGATTTTTAAATTTGGAGCTTAATCGTATATAATTTTGACCTATAACAACAGAAATAAAAGCATTTATGAGTTAGTTTGTTGTAAAGTTGCAAATATTGACAGCTCAAGTACTACAATATTATCGAGGGACGGATTTGGGAACAATTCAAATGATTTTTTGTAGATATGGTACCTATACCTAGATTGTTAAATATTTACGACATCATATCCATAATAATACAGAGCACAGATTGTCAGCTGTTCTGCTACTTTGTTTAATGTTTTCACTTACCTTGATAAATATAAATGTTTTCGATCCGTCCATCCCTAATTGAGTCCTTAATGTTGGTTCCAGATTTCCAAAGGATGAAACTACTAGAACTTACTTTTTCTTATCAGACCGACGCTAATTGACGAGGTGAAATATGTTCAAAGCAGTAAAAGCGGCCAATGACGCACTACAGGCGTCATCCTTCAGTGACATGACGCGCCTGGCACGTCATTGATGTCATGTATCAGCCATGGTAAAGGGTTGATGAAAGTAAAGGTGGCGATGGAATAATGTAACTTGAAAATCTACAAAAATAGTCGCAGAAGTCTTAATTATTTTCATTAATACCTATGTCGATCATTCACATTTTTGTAATTTCAGGTAATTCAGATCAAAATTAAACAATATTAATAAATGTACCAGGTTGTTCATCAACCACACGATAAGAAGAAGAATAAATATTTCTATTTTTATTATGTCGTGATGTCTTATTCACCCACCATGTCCTAAATGCGGCTCTGGCATAAATAGTTGTTCAATGTGTGCGTTTTGCCTACGCTGTTTAAACTTTATATTAGGTCTGCTACTCTTATATGTCTGTGAACTCAAGCGCTTCACGCAACATTCATGTTTGACATTCATCTAGTCCATTTATGTTCAATATTATTTATATTTAATTAAAGTAGAGTCATTCAGTCAATTGGAGTTCTTATTTATCGCCAACACCATTCCATACAAATCGTAGAAAAACTCGCACTTGGCATTGTTTTTAATCAATAGCATTTTATTTTCCGATGTTTAATTTTTGATACAAAAGTTTTTTTTTGTCAATTTATATTTTTGTTTGTTTTTGTTTACATTTGCAAATCTTGTTTATGTTATCTGTATTCATTATTCAAACAATTAGTACTTGTTCACGTTGACTCGCGGGCGCGGTGGCGGGCGCGGTCACGAAATATCAAACATATGGCGTAATATCCAAGTGTTCACGTACGAAACGCACGTGCGGTCTAAGTAGCGGGCAAGCTAACGACTGGCGCGCGCGCGCCGCTCGCGGCAATATCAAACGCGTGAGATGTTTGTGTGTGTTCACGTCGAACTAGCGGCGGAACGCGCGATTCACTCGCGACGTAAGGTAAGTTCAACCAGTATGAACTTGTCGCTAGAAACGTTAGCGCGTCTTCATCATGTCTTTCAATACAGAAGAGTTAAGTAAGTAAGAGTCTTTCAATACAACACGTCACACCCGCGCAAACGCCTGGCGGCCAATGTGAACACGAACCCGCCACGTCTTCGCGACCGCACCCGCCACCGCGCCCGCGCGTTCCAACGTGAACAAGTACTTATTCTTTCTTTCTATATAATCTATACAATTATTATTGATCTGGCCTTTCTGCTGTCAGTCAGGCCTGTCTGTCAGCTGTCCTGTCTGTCTTCGTGTTATTTTAGTTATTTTGTGGCGTATCGTATCGAATGATACATCATTCTTATTTATTTTTAGTTGTGATATTCTTTCAATTATCGTATAACACAAAGTAAGAGTAAGGATCAAGTTTGCATTGTACCTGTAGTTTATAGTTATCATCTCAATTGTGCAGTTGTGTTCACATTATTTTATAATGAATTATGAGACTAATAGGCTTAATACATTTACCAACTGGCCTTCATCAGCCCCTGTTGACCCTATAAGAATTGCAAAAGCAGGGTTTTACTATACCGGAGAAGGATCGGAAGTAAAGTGCTTCTGTTGTGGTAGTAAGATATCGCAGTGGAACTATGGCGATCAGGTCATGTGGAGGCATCGGCAACTGCAGCCAAACTGCCCATTCGTTGTGCATCCTGAGTTTTCGGGCAATGTACCTCTAGTGCTTGCACCAGAGAGTCCTCCTCACATGTCCACTCGTATATCTCAGTCACTCCCACCTGAGGATGTACGGAATGACCACTCATACACTACTTCACCTGATTACGGACCGACTGAAGAAGATGAAACATATAAGAATGATGCTTTGCGACTTCTGTCATTTATTAATTGGGATGTAAGAACATTGTCTGATATTTATACATAGATGTAATTAGGTTGTTTATCAATGGTGTTATTGATGGTATTTTCCAAATATAATTATTATTGTGTTTCATACATACCATTATATTCTAAGTAGGTACCTATTTTTGTGTTTTTACTACCTATTAGTTACGATAATATTATGAGACAGATAATTATTGTATAATTCATCGAAGGTCACAATGAACGACCTGTGAAGGAAAGTGTATTAGGGGATTAAAAAATCTAGCCAGAAATTTGGACACAATTTATACTTGTCGAGCATCTATGTCTTAATTAAATTGACATCAAAATTACAGACCCTAGGAGCACTTTTCATTTTCTCACTAGAATGGTGCCATCCATCACTAAATATTATCTAACATCATAAAGACACATGCTGTACATATAAGCACTGAAAGTATGAAGAACTGTATGTAAAAACCCTCATAATCTGCTTGGCAATGCTTTAACATAATTTAAGTAAATAATATTATAATAGTACATATTTAAAAGCAAACTTACTTGGATTATAATCAAAGTAAGTTTAACGTAAGTAAGTTTAGTTTAGTAGTTTACCACTTTGATTATAATCAAAGTAAGTTTAAGCTAAATGTTGTATTTGATTATACATAGATGTATTTTACAATACACTTTTTAATCCATCAAACATTGAAAAATAAGACGCAAAAGTAAATCAATTGTTATGCTATCACTTTGTTAAAAGTTTAATTAAAAGTTGTGTTTACAACTAAGAACTAGTAAGAAAATTGAAGTTTATACCTATCAAAATGTATTGAATATTATATAATATATAATATTAATGAAATATTGAATAAGGGTTCATGTACTATAGACTTGGTACAAAAAAGTCCTCAATAATAATTCTAAATTAGTAGAGCGAAGAAACTAAACATACCTTAACTTTCTTGTTTTTACCAGTTTTAGACTCACAAAGGCCAAGCATTTATTTGTTTTGCTATAATATTATAGTCACTGACATAGTTTATAATACTTTGCAGGTAGATACACAAATAATGTACCTACATCTAATATTTTTTTTGTGCAGGACACATCAGTAACCCGTCAGGCGCTAGTAAATGCTGGATTCTACCACGCTGGGAGAGGACGTCTGCGGTGTGCTTGGTGTGGTGGAGAATTGCCTGCCTTCAATCATATCCATTCTGTCCCACCACTTGAACTGCATAGAATGTGAGATATAGTTTATTTGCATATTAGTATATTGCATCATAATTTCAATATTTTTAGATACAACTGTATCCTATTTATTTATCATTAGATAAATAACTTAAAACCTTAAAACTGAGCTTTCGCGCCATATAGTTCGAAGGCTGTGAATACACCTTACAAAATAGGTATTTAATTTGATTCTTAATAGGTGCACAATAAACTTAGTTAAACATTTCACCTCATAATAAGTGAGTATCAAATACTTATCTCGAGACATTTATCTGATAGGTAGTAACGATAGTGCTGTGAACTCAATGTGTGTATCATTATAATGTACCTAATGATAAAGCACCACCTGGTCAAAATTTGCTACTTAGTACAAATTGTAAAACCTTGTATTTTTATGATTTTGTACAACTAATTTTGAATGAATAGGGTTGTTAGCTTTTTTAAAAATTGTAATTTAAATCTGTCCAAAAGAATATAATAATTAATAATATACCTACCTATAAATAATGAATAGGTATGTGAAAAGATAATTTTAATAGTATTCTAAACTTCACAAAGATATAAAGGTTGCACAGTAGATTAGAAACGACGCGACACTACTAACAAACAAATGACGTCATTATATGTAACGTTGAAATCGAAGAACTATGTTAAAGATTTTAATTATTCTTGACATGTCGTATTTATCTTTGAACCTTCTTTATCGTGATATAGTAGGTTACGATCACCATATTATTGTCACTACCATATACGAAATGATGCAAGGGCGAATCTACCTATGATGTTTGACTTGCTTGTCCAACAGTCATACAGATAAGCTATTAGTTCCTGCTTATTACATTGCTTTTAGTAGGTAAAACTAATCTCATTCCCTTTTCCTCCAAACGATACTGGCAGACCATAATGCGGCAGTACTGCACCATTTTTTGTCTAGTGAAAATTAAAAAACAATTATTTTGTTTCATAGGTATTTTCCTCAATGCCAGCACGCGGCGTCGCTAGAGGCAGCTCAACAGGCGCAGGCCGCCAATATCTCAGCTCCGTCATCGCCGTCACTGTCGTCGTCGCCGCCCAACGATATTCCTCGTGCGCAATCGCCGCCAATAAATATAAATAATCTGCCTCAGTCGTAAGTAATATCATTTTATCATGTTTAGGTATACATCATCATCCTATCCTCATTATTTCCCAAACTTGGGTCGGCTTTGTTGATGACTTTGTCCAACAAACTTACAACGGCTACACAACTCAATGCGGCAAGTTGGAGGTCAAATTTCTCTCTGTCCTTCTATATACTAAGTCTGAGTGGTGGAGTACGAACTTAATACCGTACCACATTTGGCCACCAACATTAAGATAGTGATGACTGAACGTGTTGATAGAATATTTACGTATACTGATCTATCAATACGATCAGTCGTCTGTCAGCTTTGTAAATAGCGACTCGTTAAACCCCACCCCCTAACTCCCAAGTCCCAACTCACTGCATTTACTACAACCGTGCAACTTAATGTGAAATCGACTTATCTTTCAAATAAAATAAAATTAAAATCAGTAGTTAAGCTTTGCTGGCAAACATATCCTAAGCTACTTTATAGAAGAGTTGCTCTGTTAAGCGGTGCCTGCTTGCCCACCTATGAAGTGAGATTATAAAAATCTGTTTACATACCTACCTATAAGAGTAGATAATATATTTTCTAGCTTAAATAATATATTTTCTTCGTTAATTCTTATTAAATTAAATTAAAATATGTATAGCTTAATATTTCCAAACTTTGTTGGAGTCGGCTTCTAATCTAACCAGTTACCAGATGCTGAATATCAGTTTTCTACGGAGCGACTGCCTATCTGACCTCCGCAAGCCAAAGGGATACGATATTCTAAAGTTAGATTAGTTGTCGGTATTTCATGAGCCGCCGAGGCCAACAGCTTAACGTGCTTTCCGAGGCACGGAGCAAGTTATAATTAATTTATAATACGCACATAACTTACGCAAAGTCAAAGGTGCGTGCCTTGGGTGCGATGAATATTGTGACTCAACGGTCAACGGTCACACTACTACTAGGCTATCACTGCCCTTTAGGAATGCTTGCTTATGGTAATTAAAACATTCAAGAACAACGTCTAATGCCCTTCAATCGCTATAAAGATATCTAGGCACATAAGGTACCAAAGGTAAGTATGCCTATCGAAGGGCATTACCACTCACTACGACGAAATCAATAATAAGTTCTAACAAAAGAACAATAATGATTACTCTTACACTGAAACATTTATTTGGTCGTAACACACTTCCGTAGAATAAGCTTTACGTTACCACTTAGTCATTTCGCACTCGAGTAACAGAATCGTTACTTCCCGTTCGCGCTATTAGTAGTTAGTGAGACGTCGATACGGAAACAAACCGTTGCGTTTCCTTATAAATTACTCAAAGTGGAATAAATATTTGAATTATTAATTAGACGTTGCCTACAACAATTTGGAAATCGCGTAGTCCTGTAAAAAACTGGTTAAACTTTTTACAATAAGCCCTTATTGTAAAAAAATAATGAAGTTTAATTGATAGATTTATTTAAGTACCTGATATGATAATGTGTTTATTACGTAAATAAACTTCGCCCCCCTATGACATCGGGACTTTCTGTTATCAGCCAAGTGTGGTACAAATAACTAGATATAAAATCTTTACCTGCTTGGAAAATCATTATTAAGAGTGATTAGGGTGCTTAATAAAGTGATATTGTTGTTGTGTCATTATTAATTCCTACACCATAATCGATGATTGGAATTAGGTGAGTAAATTGTTTTGTATTCGGAAACTTAGGGAAATTAATGAGGAATCGGCAGTAGTTAAAAATATCCATTTAGTGGGATATATTTTCAAGCCTTTGAACGCCACCGCGGTCACCGGTGACCGCGAATAATAAAAATTGCATTGTGTCTGTGGCGTGGCAGTCAAAGTGTTAAAAAGAACTTATAAAGCGTTGCCCATGAGGTAATTCTAATTTAGCAACTGATTAAGTGTTAAGGACTTATAATGGCTAAATTAATAATTATCTGGGACTTGATTTTTTAAAATATTTATATGCAGCAAAATCATAGCTGGCCACTGTGCGTTGACCTGCGAGGTAAATGTGGTCATTGACACCTCCAATTGGCTCAGAGAACACAAAAAGATTTAACTGTCCAATGTAACTGAATATTATACCTACTAGTTTTTCTACGCAATCTGTTGAATTGCGGAAAATAACACAATTTACCCAGCCAAGTGATCAAGGATCTAGATAGCTTAGTTATAAGTTTTTTTTTTTATTACGAAAAAGACAAGTATTTGACCGGGGATCCACTTGATTGTAAGTGGTGTCGTGGTCTAAGATGGAGCATATCTGCCTTCAAATCAGGAGGACGGAAGTTAGACTGAATGGTGAATGGTTTAGTCCAGAGCCATCCCCCTGATAGGTTTCACACTAAACATGCTAAAGTCACGAATATGGCTAAGTTGCTTTATGCAAGGCTTTGTCCGGGGGGTACCAGCCATGGCCAAAGCCTCCCAGAAGCAGTTTAGGTGTTAATCGCGATGATGAAACAGAATTAGTCTCGTTTATAGACCCCAAAAGAAGTCTCAAATGAAATGAAATCCCAGAGTAGATTGCGCATTCCATCCATTTTATCA
The DNA here is from genome assembly GCA_936450705.2 of Protodeltote pygarga. NCBI lineage: Eukaryota > Metazoa > Arthropoda > Insecta > Lepidoptera > Noctuidae > Protodeltote > Protodeltote pygarga. Next base: position 8,126,856 of record OW388257.2, on the reverse strand, counting down.
CATGTAGATAAATTAATGTATCTCTGTAAATAAATGTATGTGTGTGAGTGTGTGTATGTATGTGATCGTATCTAATCCCCAGATCGGGCGCGGCGCACAACGAGCGCGTGCTAAGTCAGGGCGGTACATGGCGCAACCTGGGCGTGGTCGGCGGCGGTGCCCGACACCCGCAGTACGCTTCCCTGGCCGCTCGCCTCGCCAGCTACTCTCGCTGGCCAGCTGACCGACAACAAGCGCCACGAACACTCGCGGAGGCCGGCTTCTTTCACACCGGCACTGATGATCAGGTATTTATCAATAGCTTTCTTTAATTGACATGCCGATAGATAAACTGCAACTGGTGGTCTCTTCTTCTTCTGAAAAAATCGTTCTATCTTTCAATTCCAAATCTTAAAAAAACATTTCAACTTTAATTATTATGGTAATTAAAATGTAATTGGTAGTCTTTATGAAGTGATGCTACCTGTATTTATTCTGAGTTCGGAGAGTATGTGCTTATAAGACTGTAGGCCTGCTTTTATGTGATTTTCGTTTCTCTCCCTATCTAAATGATTATACTTTTTTGTGCAATAGGTGCGATGTTTCTACTGCGATGGTGGTTTGGGCAAATGGGAGGCGGGCGACACCCCGTGGTCGGAGCATGCGCACTGGTTCCCGCACTGCGGCTACGTGCTGCTGGTCAAGGGACAGGACTTCGTCGACACTTGCCGTAACCGCTCCTCGGTGCAGCGTACTGTCAGCGTACGTACTAAGTAAACTAAGAATAGTTAATAATACACTGTACATATGCACCACACAAGCCTACTGATTTTTAATGTATAGTCGACCATAAAATTGCTTTACCACCCTTAGAGTGTTAATGTTGTTTGCATATCTCAAAACAACAAGTCTATTTTTGCTTACAATACAAGGTGACAGATAACGTTGTCATTTGAACAGTGAGTCTTAGCGACATATAATTTTGATGGAACTTTTTGTCAAAAGTGGTAAAGCAATTATATGGTCGACTATACTTAACTAAACTATGAATAAATGTGTAAGGTAACCAAATATTTGTAATGTTTCCAGTACTCTGAAACTGGACGCGAAGCAAACCGGCGAAATGGTGGCAACTTTCCCATTGTTGAAAGCCAGGTATGTTGAAATAATGATGTACATGTATTATATGAAACCTTGTTTCACTGCTAGTTGGTAAAGACGTGTAATTTAGTAAGCTGACAGTTAATTTCATATGAGTTCTCTTATATTTTTTAATTAACCTTGTAGTTAATTCCCATCCATAGACGCTTTTACAGTCGTGTTTTTTAAAATGGATTCATAATAATTAGAGCTATTGAAAAGGTTATAAAAATATTTTAGATGTTCAAATCGCAACGATAACTTTGTGAGAAAAGTTAGTTACCGTTGTGATTTGAACATCCTTTTACATTTTAACATTAAAGATCCTTTTCCTAAAATATATCAGGTGGAGGAGTGCATGGAAAGTAGCATGACGGCCGCGGCGCTGGACGCGGGGCTGGACGCGGCGCGCGTGCGCAGGGCCATCGCCAACAGGCTGCGCACTACAGGTATGTGTCAGGTGGAGGAGTGCATAGAATGCATCGCCAGGCTATGTAAAAAAACCAGATCATCGTTCGCACGCGTCGTCGCCGCGTCGTTCGTGATAAAACGAACGTGCTTATCACGAAGGAAACGGGCAGCAAAAGTTTTAATGAGGGTTGACGTTTGAGCCGCCACTTTGTAGTCTACACCAGTGTTGCAATTACTTCGTAGTCATATTATTTTTACCATTTCCTTAACTAGAAATTCTCTATGGTAGTTTTACACCGGGGCGTGGCGCGGCGGATGGGATGGGCGTGAATTGTATAGCAAAATTTCTATCCAAGCCCTGCCCATCTTTGGTGTAAAAGCTCTAACACTAGATGCGCGAGGATGTGCGTGACCAGAATTGAAATATTTGGTAGTACAATATTGAACTTTATTGCTCTAATAATAGAGTACATACTTACTTTGTAGTACTGAGTACTCATTTAGGTACATAGACATTTAGGTAACAAATTATTATGTAAACTACTGTTCTCCTAGCTAGGTTACTGAGCAACCTGTATTAAGAAAAAGCAGTTTGATTTTGAAATTAATCTACTTCCCCGCTCTCACTCGGCTTTGCCCCCGTGGTTCTAATTTAACCCGATCGCAGAGCCACATACCGGGTCCAATTGTGAATATAAACCATCCAGGGACGCACTCAAACCCACATAAAAAAACTACTTCCAAATCGGCCCAGCCGCTTTGCAGTGTTGTGTGGATAAACATCTGTGACAAGGGTTTTTTATTTATAATAGATGTTCAGTTTGGTTCATCATCATCATCATAATCAGCTTGTTTTAGTCCACTGCTGAACATAGGCCTCTCCTAATGCACGCCACTATTATGCGCTCATAGGAGGTATTTGCACATAGTCGCCACGCTGGGCAAGCGGGTTGACGATCGGAGTAGCAGATGATTGCTGTTACACAAAAAGATGCTGCTGCCCATCCTCCGGATCTTTCAATTTGTCGCTTATTACAACACCCGTGAGACGAATAGGGGTGGTTCTATTCTTACCAGAAACCACACGGCAAGTTTAGTTATTGAATACAAAATACAGACATAAATTATATAAATAAATAATAAAAATGTCCCTTTTTTTCAGGAACCCCATTCACTTCGTCAGAGGCGTTAATCGACGCGGTATTAGATGACCAGCTAAATGAAGAGCCGTGGGCAATGTCAACACAAAGTCGTCGACTGGCAAGGGACATTCTCGCTGAAACCTTCCGGGAATTCGCGCCACAAGCTGGGTAAATATAATATAACACTTCTGAGGTGTTTTACACCCATATATTGCAGTAAAGTAAAAGCACTCGTAAAAAAAAGTATACATATACATATTTTTGAAACTTTAGATAGGTACTTTAGGAACTAATTAATAAATGTAATTAATTTGATCTAAAACGAAATAAACTTCTTCCTCTAACAACAAACGGGCAAGGTAAAAAAACACAGTTGTCAGTGTCGTGGAATTATTGTGTTGATTTGATTATAATTAAATTGTCTGATATAAACGCTTTATTCCTAAATGATTTTATATAAATCAGCCTGTAACTGTCCCACTGCAGAGCAAAGGCCTATTCTCCTACAGATCGAGTATTAATCACCACGCTAGCTCACTTTTTACTTTTTCCTTCACCATTAGTCAGTGGTGTCCTAAATTAACTAAAAAAAAATCAACCCACATCGATTTGTTTGCATAGCGGGTCCGTAACCAATGCGCCACCACGACAGATGACTAATTGATTTAATGATGAAGACTGATATATCATATACAACTCTCAAAATGGGATTTAGTTTAAATAAATTGGTGCTCATGCGTTTAATACCAAGGAAGATAATGGAATCAGAAGAAATTTCGATTTAGGGATTTGTTATAATAAATTATAAACAAATGGAGTATTTTAACTTTATGTGTGTAATCATAAGGATATTATTATTCATTTAAAATGTTTCAAAATTGAAGACAAAATATAACATATTATTATTATAACCATGCCAAAGCAGTTAGGCAGAGCTGCCGCACTCAGAAACGTCAAATGTCGCTAATGATAATTAAATTCGGTCAAAATCCAAAGTCTAAGTCTAAAGTTAATTGACGTCTCTGAGTGCGGCAGTTAGTGAAATTTAATTTTGATGGAAGATTTTGTCAAATTTTTTGAACTTTAATTTTCAGTATGCCGCAAGCTATTAGTATAGTAGAAAATTATCTCGGAGACCGGGGATGGGATAGCGACCCTGAAAGTAACTCAGCAAGGTCGATAACCCCTGAGGAACACGAAGAAGAACCTTATTGTCCCGTACCACCTCCACCTCCAAGACAAACTTCAAAGCCTGAAGACCCAAAGGCAGAGACAAAAAGCAAACTTGCTATAAAACCTCCTAGTGAAAGTGAGAAGACAGAGGAAAATGCTGGTCTAGACAAGAAGTTATCGAAGTTATCGTTGGAGGAAGAAAATAGACAACTTAAAGAAGCAAGATTGTGTAAAGTGTGCATGGACTGTGAGGTTAGTATGTCTTTTATATATTTTTTTTTATTTAATTAAAAATCGTTTCCTCACTCTAGGATTTTCTCTATGGATACACCTTTTAGACATTCTGTGTGTAGGCCACACAGCGCACCTGTATACTGTATCTAGCACCTAGCGCAGAAGACGTTATCGACTTATGGCATGGCAAACTTTCGGAAGTGTACCAGAACTGGTGATACTTCGTTACTACTAGCGCCATCTCTTATGAAGAAGCGAAGTTCTATCTGAAATTTATGATGACTAATTTCGATGAAGGGCCTTCTCCCCCTTGATAAATATTTGCTAAAACCCCGCGCTAATTAATAATAATTGATACCAGAATGTTCATCAACTATATGATAAAGAAAGAATTGTTTTAACAGTTGCTATTCATTAAATCCGAACCCTGGGTTATATGGTTATTTATTTAAGTAGGTAAATCGTCCTAGTGGTTCATTGGCCGCCACAGCTGAAGAGCTGTTGACTACCAGTCACAATCATTCAGTCAAATTTTAATTCAGAGATCAGAATTGAATACAAATGTGTGTAGATTTACCATATTATTAAAAAATACCTACAATGCTTTATCTTCATTATGTTTTTACATAGAATGTTGTTTGGGAAGTCCTATGAGTCATATGCATAGTTACGAATTCATGACTCACACTTTTAATTGTACAAACTGGCTCACTTCAAACAAGGAATGAGTATGGGATTGGTCTGTTTTGTTTTACATTATTATTTATGTAATTTTCTTAAGATCATGTTCTTGACCTTGCGTTATCTGGTACAGTACTTATTGAGTTACTACAGTATATTATACGGTATATTGTCAAATTAAAGCTTACCTGAGTGTTTATAGTTATCCTCCACTCAAAATTAAATTTGAAAAAAGTTAAATTGGTTATTACCTATTATTATTAAAACCAACTATACCGCTGTTATCAGGTGTTGAGATAGTATAAAAACCTCCCAAAAGTACTTTTGTGTTTTAAATTTCTGGGAGAAAAATTATTCATTAAGAAAATGTTAACGTTTTTCTAAGAATTACCTACTTTACTGAATAAATAAGAATAATTAGTCAATTATGGCTTCACTCTTCTTTTATTATGTCTGTCAGGTAAGCGCTCATACACTCTTAGGACGAAATTCACAGTCAGCACCTTAATTTTACTTTGAATGTTAGTTGATCTTTCAATAGAATTATCTACTAAAACATTAACTGGACTGGACATTCGAAGTACAGTCCGAGTGTGAACCGTGAATGTCGCCCTAATAGCCACTAAAGCAGAATTAAGTGTTTCATATAAATGACTGATGTAGCAACGTCGGCTCTGCTCAAGTTATCATTTGTATGAAAACGCACCTCTCCGCTGTGGTGGATATCCGCCCTTAGCCACGATTCCACATGCAAGAAAACTTCCGCGGTAAAATGTCTCTTAGAAAGCAAGTTGTGCGCGGCGTAAGGTGTTTGGATTAGGGTGTAATAAGCGTTATTCCCGTGACGTGACGTGCAGTGCGTGCGCAGGTGAGCGTGGTGTTCCTGCCGTGCGGGCACCTGGTGTCGTGCGCGCGCTGTGGCGCGGCGCTGGGCGCGTGCCCGCTGTGCCGCGCCGCCGTGCGCGCGCTCGTGCGCGCCTACCTCGCGTGACCTACCACTAGTAAGTACTCAACTACCCTTTTAACACTAAATTATTTTTCAACCTACTTAACTTTGTTCGCAAAAAGGGAATAAAACTTAATTTTTTTTATGTTGCCGGATGGCAGTCTAAATGCTTGCAAACTTTTTTTCAGATTTTTTTAGGTATCATTGTCTTGTTAGAAAAAAATGATAGGCATGCGCATTAGGCATCCGCGGTATGAACCGGCGACTAAGTTTATTATTTACAAATATACTGATGATCGCACAGCAAAACTAAATTTGCTCGCTCAATCACTGCTTAATTGGACTCATTTTTATTTATTTGTTTTCGTTGCGTTTATCAAAATTTATTGAATCGCCTTGTTTTTGTGTATGCATTGTATGTTAGGATTTCGAAGCATATTTGTATATTCAAATATATTAAGTTAATCATAAGTCATTAAAATCAAAAGACATTAATTTAATATTAACAAAAATAATTTACTTTTCAGATTAAACGTGCAATAATGTAATGCGGCGCGACATACTATCTTGATTATAAGGGAATATGTAATTTCAAAAATGACAATGTCTACATAATTTTTGGGTGAATCAAAACTTATGGTACCCAAGTGTTCTTTGGAACCCTGAACGTTATAATTAAGATTTTATTTTAAATCAAGTAAATACTTCAATGTGTGCTTTACAATGTTATTTTTGAACTTATGAATTTGATTTATATCTTTATTTAGATGGGTACTCATAAATGGTTAGGTTCGATTAGCATGTTGTAAATAGTTGTAACTTAAAATATTGGGCCTACATTAGATGTATGCAAAATTATTAAAAAAATATGAAAAAAAATCTCATTGTATGTAAAATAAAACAAAAAAAATACGCGTGATAAATGAGACTCTCGGTAGTTCAATATTGTTGAACAAGTAGCTTTTATGTTTTATCAAAGATATAGTTTTACTTATAATAAAGACGCATAATGTGAAAATGCATGTATGTGAAAATAAAGAAGTTATACGCTTCCATACTCTTTTCTGTCTTTTTCTCCTCAAAATAAACGTGTGCTATAGCGTTTATTTTCAAAATGTAGTTTAATTATTCTAATTGCGTATAAAATAATTTGCTTGGTCTGAACTTCGCAATTTAATAAAGATAAATCGATTGTCGATGATTTGTCAAAGATTTTAATCGTTATGAAATTATAATTGTTATTAATCTAAGTTTACAAAACAACTTGTCTACGTATCTTGCCGTAGTGAAACTACGATTTTAAATGTAAGTATTATATTTTAAAAATATACACTACCGAAAATCAACGGAAACAGGTATCCATCTCGGGATAGGAATAGTAGTAGTAAAATTAGGGTTAATATATCTTGTAATCTTCTTATAATAATGCTAACCACATATATATTTGTATAAGTAGTTTAATTCCCAATTCAATGTATTCTTTTAAAGTCTCTCGACAACAAGATCCTATCAGCTCCTATGGCTCTCTTCCATTACTATCATTTCTAATAGTACCAACTGCAACGTGAGCCTCAAACAACAATTTTTGCGATAAAGATATCAGCTAATATGTTATCTAATCTATCATTATTTGTTTAGCTATCGTCAAAATAGCTATATGTAGGATTTCAATAACGCCGCTTGTCCCCAATTAGTAAATTTGGAACTTTAATTAGTTGTAGCACGATATTATCAAATAGCACGACAAACCAACGTTAAAATATGAAAATAAAATGACATTGGTCTTGTTATCTGGTAAAAACGTCATTAGTAAGTAATACCTTTTTTTTTGTACAAAGTACAGTAAGCAGCAGAAATCCTTACATGCTTTTTTTAAATATAACTATGGTTTCAGTAGCTTTCTAGGTAGATCTTTAGTTTGGGCCTAGAACTGTGACGTTATATCTTTTCTATTTGGCAAATACTTGTGCTCGAGGGGTTCATTTGGCTGGTTCAGTACTTGTAATCAAAGATAAATTCCGCGTTTTTTTCACATTCAATCGTTGGCAAATAAATACTTACGTATTTAACATCACATTATTAAAAAAGAAATGGAAACAAATGATAACTATCAAATTGTAAGGTTCTGAATCACCTTGTAAGGTGACAGAGAAGGCTTGGGTATATTCAGCAATAAGTTAAATTTGGGGGTTTATAATTATTTTAAGAGTAAGTTGAATATTGTGGCAGCATGTTTCCTATGAGTTGATTGGCTCAAACAAAACTACTATATCCATTGTCAAACAATTTATTTTAGTGTAATTTTTCTTTTACAAGGTTTTATGGAAACTATTTTGATCTATTACTAACTTCAGCCAGTGCCGCATTAATTCAGAATAAAAAATAGCCAATCCTGGACATAAACTAAATATGGGCCAATCTTCGTCCAAATCCGTCCACCCGTTTATTTGTGTTCCAAAAACAAACATCCGAACTATCACATTTATAATATAAGTAGAATGTAGTTCCTTGGATCACACACCCCACCCGACTTCCTTTCCTTTGTTTCCATCTTTGCCTTTCTATATGTCGGAGACGGGTTTTTCGGGGACCAAATAAGGCCTAATTAACATAAAATACATTATGTTAATTCCCAAACCCATTGTGATTTTATAATTATTAAAATATATTCTTAATTAATCATTTAAGTAGTAGATATTTAGATGATTTTGTGTTGCAAAATTACTGAAATTAATATTTTACAATGTAAAGTAACATTATCTGTAACAATAATGGTTACAATGAAATAATATGTTATTTGCGTATAGACTTATTTATTTATTTTCCCCGTGTACAGTTTATTGTAGGCTGTGTAAAAGAGAAGGCTGATGTAATTGTCATAGTGTTTTCGTTTTGCCTTCTCGACGTATATTAATTATAACTTATAGTAGTTTTTAGTGGTATGTTAAGATGATCTGATACAATAATAGGACTTGCTCTATACCAACAAATTGAAAAGTTTGCATGCGCCTTCTTCAGTAGTAGAATTGTGCCTTTACCGTTTTTAAAGCTGGGTCGACGATAGCGACTTTGGTCGACGGCGGCGACTCGCTGGCGATGTTGAAGTTGATGTGTGGACGAGCACATTAACGATCGCATTATAAATCGTTACTAATAGTAATTGGTCCTAGTTGTCTTGCATTCGCTCTATACTAATTTAGAGTCGCTATCTCTCTTTCCAATAGAAATCTTGAGAAGAGGACAGAAGATTTTTAGAGCTGTCAAATTAGTCAATGTGCGTGATATCAACGAGAATTTTAGTCGCCTTGATTATACCCCATTATTTCATGTCAGTCACAAGGGCATAGAACTAAATTTTATTAGAGATCGAATTTGACAGTAATGTTTTCTGTCCTTTTTCGATGGTGTATAATAGAAATAGATATAATACGACTAAGATTAATTTATAGCGATGGGCAAGATAATTAGCATCACGTCTACGCATCAATTTTGGCATCCCTGTCAATCAAAGTCGGTTGCCGTGGATACCCATCATAAGATCTAATTATCATCATAAATTCACGGTCTTGTCGATGCAGCATCCTTCAATAATCAATAGATAATATGAATAAAAAATGTACGAATAAATTACCGCCATGATTGAAAGATAATATATTATTTATTACTAGGATACGATTCACGAAAGGTGTGATCAATGCTTTGATTATTTATATATAATCAAAGGATCAACTGTTAGTCCTCCAATTTGGTGTGAAGCAAGTCTATGTAATGGTGCCTACACAAGCTAAGAATGAGTGTCGTATAAATTAAAGACGGCCTTTGTAAACTCTGCCTTCTAAGGTATAATGTGTAAGCGCCATTTATGATAGCAATATTTACTTCAAATATAAGTAATTACATTGTTACGTTGTACGTAGACCGTTAGATTGTAAATTCTTTTTTAATATCATGGTACTCAAATACACTGATTTGAAACCTTACCGATGGTATCAATTGTTTTTCTTTTTATTTTATTTACTAACTGCAACTCGCGACTTTCTTCGTGTTTAATTTATATCGTTTATCCCGTATAAATGTAGGATATATTAGGCGACAGAATTGGCTTAGCAGTTTAGCGATTCTCCTTGTTCACTTATGTTCTTAAAAAACAAAAGAATTATTTTTTTACAAAACATATACCTGTCAGTAAAAGTACCCCTCAAATTTTGTTCTAGTTTTATAGGTTTTTATAAAACTAGAAATATAGACAAACAATTTTTTTAAAACTATTTTTTGGTTATAGGTAGGTACCATAAAATATTGAAGAAGAATATTTAAAAGATATAAAATTAATAGGTTGCATTTTTTGCTAGAGTGACAAATTATTTAGAAGTAGTGCATGCAATTCAATTAGTTTTAAGTTACCTACTTATTAATTTTTAGATACCTATTACTCTCTTCCTCATCATACTCAGGAAACAGCCCCAAAGATTCAGGTGTAAGATAAACTAAACATTCCAAACATGCAGTATCCTACCACAGATGCTCGAACAATCAGAGCGGATACGCTTCAAGCCAAATAAGTGTTGTTTTTGTTAGATCAAAGGAAGTTTTTTTGGAATAAAAGTGAAGTGCGTGTTAAGAAGTTCGCTATGCATGATCCCGGCGACGTGGCGGGCGTCTGGCTGGGAATAGCGCGGCGGCGCGCACGCAAATAGCGCAGACGACGCCAGCCGACGACACGACGCATTTGGAACAATATTAATATGCGAAAGTCGCGCACCTTCACGATGCAATGCTGATTCACGGGAGAGCTATGCCGATCCTGTTGGTTCATAACTTAGAGTATATATAGAATAGAGCAAGCCTACACGAGTATGAACCGTGAGCACGGGTATGAACAACGCGGCCGCGATACGAACTCCGCGATCATACCTCGATTGACTGCGGTAGAAGTACCATTCAGGAGCGAAAAACTCAAATTAAAGCAATAAAATGGTTAACTGCAGTGTGAAAGATTGCAAAAATGATTCAAGAAAACATACCAAAAAAAAAGGTAATATAACATTCCACCGGTAAGTAACTTTTCCTAATTATTTTGATTATTTTTAATCCAAATAGCGGGGGAGAAGAAGGCGTAAGGGGTGGGCATGCAGCGAGGGGCCGGCACACGGGGCCAGCGACGAATATACTTCACGAACCTGAGGCATTGACAGTATCGATAGATGTATCGATAATTTTATTTCACCTATTTATTAAATTATGATGATGATTTAACAGTGAAAGATTATTTTATTTATTTGATAATCATTCACTACTTTTCATGGAGCAATTTTTAAATCTAAATGAATTATTATTATTTAATTTTTATGTTTATTTATTAGGTTTATTGTAAATAGTAGATATAGAATTTATTATAAAGTAGTTTAATAAGTATGTATAATATATTAATTATTTTTTAGTTATATGAATATAAATAAAACAAAGTCGGGTTAGTAACACCATTATTAACTCAAGAACGGCTGGACCGATTTTGATGATCTTTGATTTGTCTCCGTCCCGAACAGCAGAATAATAATAACAGTAGTTAGTGAATTGTAATATAGTGTAGTGTGAATAGTGTGATATAGCGTACGTAGGGTAGGGTAGTGTAGTTAAAGGTATTGTAGTGTGATTTAAAATAAATTATTTTTATTTTTATCGATACTTTTACAGACAACTATTACGACGATAACTTATATCGATAAATAAATTTGTATACGGTGACTTATCACTAGTGACTTATCACTAGTGAACCATAAATTATAGACGCATCTGTATGCTACCTGCTTTCGTTCGGCACAAGGCAATGTTGTTGACGTTATTACTCTACTATATATATACTCTAAGGTTCATAAGCTTAAGCTGATATGAATGCTTTGTGAACTTGCGTACAAAAATGGTTAACAAAAAGATACGTACCTTTAGGTGGTGCTCGTAAGTATAAAGCCGTTCCTCCACTACTCCGATATGATAAGATTATTATCGGTCCGATATTATCGGTCCGATATTATCGGTTTAAGTGTGTTTCCTTGTGGAAAATTACTAAATACATAGGTGGATTCTGGCAATAGAATTGAAACAAGACTGATCTTCTGTTTTCTTCCCGTGCTTCCTGACTTCTAACCGCATCACAGGAAACTGTAACGGATAATGGAGGTTGGATTAGAAACACGATATACCTACGGTAATTTATTACGTATATGACTATGAGGACTTCGAACAGTATGTAATCGTATCGTAATCGAATCGCGATGGGATGATATTTCGCGGTATAACCAGCTCAGCTCGAATAACGTTTTTGGGTATTTTCTGTAGGTACATTAACAAGCTTCCGTAACCAGTCTTCAACGATAGGCAACACAGGTGTGTCGGAAGGAAAAACTCAGGAGCATCGGTCAAGAGCACTAGCCTTTCTTACGTTTAGAGAACGCAATTTTTAGTTAGAGCCCTATTTAGGTGGAATTCAAATTTTGCTCATTGCGAAACCCAGGCCTTGTGAGAAAAAGTAACAGCTGATTTCACCACTGACCCTAAACGCGATCAATTCAAGTTAATCTCGGTTCAAGCGTTTAACTGAGGCCCAATTTCACCATTCACTTTAATAACCGAGTTTAATTAAACTAAGTTCAGCCATACACAAACTGCAGCTCTGAGCTCAGTTAAACGCTTGAACCGAGTTTAACTCGATTGATCGCGGTTAGTGTCAGTGGTGAAATCGGCTCTGAGTTTGATTGAGGGGTGAACTTAGTTTTATTAAACTCAGTTTTTAAAGAGAATGGTGAAATTAGGCCTATGAGTACCACTCTCTTAAACCTAAACTCTATGATTAAAAATCGACCTTCTTTTAGATCATTCATTATGATAATTCCTTAATGAGTTGAGTTTGCCATACAACTCAAGGAATTATCATAATGCACATGTTTGTATTTATAATTCCGCTGATAACTTATCGAAGTTAATGTTTTATTTTTAGTTTTTAACAGATAACATATCCAATTTTATGTTTATGGACTTCATTTTATTTTATGACTGTTATAATGATATCTAATAGATAAAATGGAGGAAAAATTTTGCCTTTGTCAAACTTCTTCCAAGATCTCCTTTGAACTCAATCCGTTAACATCATTTATATTAGGTGTATGAAGGTTGGCAGGAACAGGAAGAATTTAATTATTCCCTTGTAAAATAGTATCAAATTTTTACTTAATATGCCCCGTACCGTGATGTTTCGAATCATTCAATCGGCAAAATAGCATGATTATATTATCGAATTGCTGTCAATCTTCAGAATTAGGTAGGTGCCTCTCTTAATAGATAGTTGGCGGTCATTTTGTGTATTCGCTCCGTAATTACTAAAATAAAATAAAAAGGTCTTAACTTCTTTGAATAATATCTTTATATAACATTTTGGTATCGTTATGGATTTCAGCCTGAACCACAGAGAACCTTCGCTTATACCACAGATAGCCTGGACCTACCTCTTTGGCGGTGACAAAGCCCAAACGAAAACGAATAACGAATAATAATATAATGAATACTAAAGAAGGTTGTGTAACTAAAGTTGCATAGCAATCGGTCTCTTACTAGTTGACTCAACATTTCGCAGAAGCTCCATAATAATGTGACTGTTGCCTTATTAGATTCAACCAGGAAAATGTTATCGTCTGGGCCCGTTATAAATGGCATGGCCATGACTATAATAAATAAAATTTATATAAAAATTTATTGTTATATGCTAATCATAATCAGCTAATATTAATCAGCTTTTAGGTATAGACATTAGGCAGCCAAGTAGATAAATATGACAAAGGTCAAATGACAGTTGGCTCCATGAGTGACATCTTAGAGGAAAAATTTTGCTAAGGTCTAGATACTGAGGAAATGCTGAATATTGCTTCTTAGGTAGCTATAAATTTTTCTGAACTATAACCGACTCTGGCGAACATAATTATAAAATTTTACGAAAATTTAAACATAGATGTCGCTGCTGTACGTGGTTATTTCATCAACGCAGATTTAACGTTTAATATAAGTAGTGATGTTAGCGAATGAGTCAGCGTGAAGGTGGAATTAATTAACGATAGTTGCCGGTGCATAGACGCAACGTCCTTGCAAGGCTGCTGCGCTGGCGATCACGTGCCGTGCGCCTGCGCCGCGCCGCGGTGCACCTCTCGCCCTCTCGCGAGTATAACCTGAATTAAAACTTTAAACAAAGGTTTTATTTATTAGACTAACACACTTAAAATATTATAATGTCACGAAATGAATTATAATAAGTACCATTATTGTCTTAAATCACCTCAAAAATATAGCTATAAAAAATCTAACTAAGAATATTAAATAATGATAAGTAGGTATTCTATTTGATGTTTCGGGTTCATAATGAAAAAAAATCGGTTGTAGTAATGGTGTGTAGGTATTAAATACCAAAATACCTAAGGCTTTTTTGGTAACCCTTATAAGAAATCCTAGAATACCTACGTACCCTAACACCCAGGGCCAGTGTTGGGGTTAGGTCAGACTCGTATGGATTAAAAACCACAGAGTTCCTCGAAGGACCTCTAGGCGTTAACTTAGAAAAAACATTAATTAGCCAATACCAGGTAAGACTTTTTATACGAAATGGAAACAATATTTTAAGACAAGACAAAATTTTAATGTAGGTATATAAATAAGGTGACGAGTTTATGACGACACCCATCTTGCTGGCAGACGAGCGCACTGCATAGAGCTGTTTTCACAAATTTTAAATAAAACTTAACAAGTGCAAACACGTAAAAAGCGAATTTTCCTAGAAATTGAACCTGATTTTTCCCCCCTGTAAATACTTCTTGGGTAAATATATCGTAAATTTCATCAAATTCGTTTTAGCCGTTTTCTAGAACACTATTATAAATAGAAGTAGGTATGAATGTATTTAAATACTGGTCGCAATCGATCTCTTCGACCTTTACCGTACCGACCTTCGAATCACCGCAACCGCACTGAGCTGCCGCTGCCACCGCCCAGCATTTCCTCCGCGCTGACAAAGCCCGTCGCGAAGACCCAGTAATTGACCTACCCGGCTCTTGCTTATACCGGCACGGGCTGATCCTGTAGCCTTCTGAAGTCCCTAAATAATCCACAATAAATTTAGCTTGTCCCCAAGTAGGGGGCACTCAGCTGCTGTTTCTTTAGGTTAGTTTAATTGCCTTAGATAGAGGTCTATTAGATCCCACAGGAGTCCGGTTAATCTCACTAGAAGACCACGTTAAAAAAAAAACTGAGCTGCCAGTATGCAGCTGAATTCATAGCGAGTCTTTTGCTGAGGCGCGCGAATGCACGAAACGTAATGAATGTGAATCCCACAATTATTTTTTGTGTTTATGTAAAAAAGTAAGTATGTGCAACATTTGTTTTAGCATAATTTTCTATTTTCCCACTTATGATTACTTACTTATAATATCTTTTTTTTATAAAATAGCTGTTACAAAACGTCATTTATGTTCTTCGGCATACCTTTGCGAATCATGCGAATACCAACGTTTGAATGAGACGTTCATCACGTAATAGGTACCTATAAGTACCCGTTTCGTTTTTATTTCCCAGAAAGGATAATAAGGTATAACACCTCAGTAAAATATTACAAACCTCACTAAAACCTAAAAATATTATGTAAGTATTACTACTTATAGGTATACAGTACTACTTACTAATGTTAATTAGTACAAAACTTAATGTACTAATGTTACTGACGAAATGGTTCTAGTTAAGTATGACATACAACTCGATTCTTACCAGCTTCCCTTAAAAAAAAGGCACAAGTTTGTAGTGTCTAAGAGCAAAAATATTTTTAAAAAAATCATAATAGATACAGAGACTAATTCAATAACAAAACTAATTTATTTTGGCTTGTCGGACAGTTGTCGTGAAAGGTCCCCCGTTCGTTCACTTCTTGATCTTAGCTTACAAATTATAGTGATGTGGGCGCGTAGCGAATCGCCGGCGCCGGCCGATACAACCATATCAGTCTTTGAGTTAAGAATGGAAGCGAATGCACAATAATATGGTTTATGAGGATGACTTGTTGGGTTAAATTAGCGTGTCATCGCCATTAGTTGCAATCATACTCGCTTAGCAAGTACAAGATACGAGAAAATACTAGTTTTAATGTAAACTCGCTTAGATCTCTAGGATATAGCGCTGTGGGAAAATTATGTTCAAATCTACGTTTAATGTCTGCCCGCCTACATTTATATGTATGTATAAATACAAAAGCTGAACGCCCACTAACAACTAATTGGGAACATCAATTTAATAAGAAGCAATTAGACTAACTGTTTTGGAGATAAGGTTTGTGGTATATACTTATAAGTACATAAAGGATATCCAGATAATTATCTTCACAATTTAATGTAATAATGTAGCAATAGACTGTAGTAATATGCCTCTATCTGTCTTGTAGAATTTAAGTTTAAAAGGAGTGGGCGCCACTGTGCATGAGTCATAGGCACTCCTTCCTTGGCCTACCCGCCTTATTCTCGACTCGCGAGTCGCGACGCGACCCACTCGCATTCTATATTAGGTACGTATGTAGAATACACTGTTCCTTTACTAGCTAACTGAACTTATTTAGAATGCAATTTTTATACATAATGTAATTTTATTAAGTACCCATACTTATTCTACTTATTATTATTAACATTTTGCTTTTATATCAACAAAAAAACGTTTAAAAAAACTTAGTATACCTAATTCGCAATTGGCGGTAGCTGCGGCAAACAAATTGAATTAAAGAAACTTATTTAGGTCAAAGCAATTGACCCTACGTTGCCCTGACCTGGATGAGCCCATTCTTGCAACGGATGACGCTTGAACTAGTTCTAGAATGTTGGCTTGTCCAATAATCTCAACTAAGAAAAATGTCTCCCACAACACGTGGAGGTACCTACGTAGTAGCATTAATTATTATTCTTTGACACAGGTGACCTCTGTAGGTGTTATGACTTAAGTCTTATATTAATAAAATAATTTTCTTAGGTACTAAAATGTCGGTAAATATGGAAAATTCAAGTGCTAATAAAAACTAGAATATCCTTACTTCTTTATCAATAAGATCAATTAAAGACACCAGAATTTAATTAACGATAGTAACATCGAACTTAATAAGTTTACTTACTTTCTTGCTTTCACGCACAAATTCGTTTTCGGTATGTTCATTCGGTATTATTTTCTGCACTTATATACGATAGCCTTCCTGAATTTCCTAAGCTTAGATGATTGGTGGTAATTTTGTCTTTAACCTTATATGCAACGAGTACCTAATAATTAAATTATCCATATTACCTTCTAGAAGTTGTCTTTTTCTTTACGAACGAAGGAAAATTTTAGGCATGGTAAATTATGTACAAATATTCGTTCGAAACAATTTTTTATATCTTCAATATGCGAGTGAGATTGTGGTTTAGAGTGAATAGGCGCCTTAAGTCCTGAAGCCAATATCGAGCCAGTATAACCAGCCACTGTACACTGTCAGTTAATTCAATCATCCTTACAACATTTAGTGGATCTACTCAACTTAGACTTGCATTGAACTTAGATGCAACATTATTGCATTTGAATACGCATTTAGAAATATTGTTTGTCACGTCATCAGTACTAAGAAGTGAGGACAAGTGTTAAATAAAGGAGTGAGTGAGTGACACTCGTCATCGAGGACAATCTAATCAACGTTGTTGAGATGACGCTATCAACAACACCACTTAAGCGAAGTGCTTGTTTATGTGATAACGTGTAAAAGGAAAATAAGTTCAACAGGAAAAATCGACTGAATATATCTAATCACCACATCTAAAGCTATGAAGTCACAAGTAGCGAATACTCGCTGCAATTACAATCGCCGCGAGCAACTTCGCTTGAAATGCCATTTTTCTCACGCTTCTTAACCGCGATAATATTAATTCGGCTGCACTTTTTTACGACAACAACCGACTACTTGACTAAAAAGAATTTCGCGCGAATCACAGTCGCTATACGTATGACACAGGCTTGCGAATAGATCGCTGCGAGTAAATTCGCTATGTGTGACCCCAGCTTTTGATTGTACTCACTTCGAAGCTAATACAGCTAGACACTCTTTAGTAGATATAGAAAGCTGCGATTCGGCATGAATATAAATAATTATAACGCTAATAAAAATATGAAATAAAAATTAATAAAAAGATTAATTTGAGTGGGGGCTGCCGTACATGTAAAGTGGGGTACTTAAATATATTTTTTTAAATATTTTGTAACACGATGGGTATCTGTATATGTACATTATGGTGTCATGCTCTGCTGCAGAGCCACCATAATAAATACCGATCATTTATATCTTAAAATGCTGTACGACAAACGGACAAGTTTCAGATAGTAATTTACACTTTTCGTAAAAAACTTATAAAACTGTAAAATTTATATCTCTGCCTTACTCCTTAATTATTCATGCAAAATCGTATAAATTGATTAAAATTCTATTACTATTATCATACGGAACCCTACGTACGCGAGTCCGTCTCGCACTTGCCCGTTTTTTTACTCTAATTGCACATGAAGGTAAGAACGATTAAAGAACTAACAAATCTTGGTTATTTACGATACCAGGGAAAGTCCCCCTATTGAGGTTGCGATAATTTCAATAAACAGTTCCTTATCAAGTATGAAAGGTACTATACTCAATCACGTTAGCTGATAAACAGTAAAATATAATAGGACATATATAATAACTAGCCTTTGCCCGCTGCTTCGCTCAAGTGGTACTTAAATTTAAAATTGAATCAATGATTGAAAGACGTGGCGCCATCTATAATCATAAGAACATTATTGTTGTTTTCTTACAGTACTTTTTTCGGGATGAAAGGTACCCTATGCCCGTTTCTGTACACCTGACAAGGGAGGCAAAATTTTAGCTGTACAGTTCGGTGGTTTAGGCGTGAAAAGGTAACAAACAAACAAACTTACTTTCAAATTTATAATATTAGTTAGGATTCACCAGCAGCAGCATAATCAGTTTGAATCCTTTCAAGTAAAAGAAATTAATATAGAACCCTTTCTTATATAGGTACCAACTCTAAGATAGAAACAGTAACTTATTGCATTATTATTTTTTTACGTTAAGAACTTTAAAAAAAAATCAATAAAAATCGGTTCATCAGTTTAGAAGCTACGGTCACAAACATACAGATACAAAACAAATATCAAACTTATTACACCCCTCTGTGGTCGTCAGGGGTTCAAACTATATTAGATACGAAGTTCACTAGATGTCGCTACTTATCGTAAAACCCAACTGTTATGTTTGAATAAGGTCTTCAACAGAGCCAACTTAGTACGAATAAAATATTCGATACCTAACCTAAATTAGTATGGACAAGTAATCTAGCATGCTAGCATGCAAGTCAAATGCTAGATTATTAAATATTTTAAACATAATTTGGCATACTTTTTGTGAAATTTTTACATGTTTTAGCACATGTAAGCTTATTAAATATAAATATTTAATAAGAAATTTGAAAAGACAACTGATACGGATGGGATTCGAACCCACGATCTCACGGTACGCCGAAGATCGTGGGTTCGAATCCCATCCGTATCAGTTGTTTTTTTAAATTTCTTATTAAATATTTATATAATTTGGCATAATAATTTTGTTTAAATACATATAATGACCAAATAATAATGGCAAGAAAAGTAGCACAAAAATTGCTAAAAAGGATAAAGTACAATAAATTGACGCGTATCTATGGTATTTTATACACGATTCGTTTTCCTGTCGAATCCATGTCAGCTTATAAGTAACTACCTTTATATAAATATTACATGAGCCTATTGTTATGAGGGTACGTTTGCATTCTGCGGCTATCGCCGAGTCACAGTGGGTCACTTGATAACCGCACTATCGAATGAACACATACAAAAGTTCCATTTGCTACAAGTCATACATTACTGGCTGTGGCTGCGGTTGAATACAGTGTGGTATTTATAATTACATTTTCATTATTTCAAAGTCTTTTGTTAGGTATCCAGTTACTTAGTACTTAAGCAGTAAGTTTAGGACCTTATCCATCCATGCTCTAAGCTACGTTCATATTGGTACTAGTTCTCTGGCAAACGCTCTAAATTAATTTGGACTCACTGAATTTTTTCTAATAGAGATTATGAGAAAAGTATAAATGAGATAGGTAAGTAGAGCTGTCAAAAATAAATTAGTCAATTAGGTATCGATGTAATGTCTCGTCGCCGAACCGACTTGGCCGTGGCTCATAGTAGTATAGTATGGCAATGGTATGTCAGGTTACGTTAGAACGGACATCCTACGACACACGAGCCAAGCTACAAGCACAAGTCAGAGATGCATCTTGGGTTTGAACATGAGGCCTCTGACTTGTCAGACTACGGTCATACCACGCAACAATAAGCAGTGCCTAACTACAGTTCGATAACAAAACGTTACATCCAAAGATATTGGTAATATTTCTATGGTACCTAGGTATGTAACCAATGAAAAGTCGATGCTCAAAGATTCTGAAACCACTGAAAGATGAAACGTTTTGTCGGAGAACTATTCGTCACTTATCATTTAGGCCAAACGAATGTTAGTAAACGTTTCACAACTGAGATAGGTATATTGGGACTAAGATTAGATATGTAGTTAAATTAGACATCAACACATAGATTGTACTAAAAGTTAGTTGAACAAAAACCCAATTGAAAGGCATTATCATAAAATCATTTTCGCTTGGTCATGCATATAGGGTAGGGTAACCACTTACCACACAGTCTACCAGATTTTTATTTAAAATGGACCACGATTATTCAGATGCACGTCTCCAAAAACAATAAAAGATCCTGTATTATGTTCGTACGTATGCCCTTAAACCATATCACGTTAATGTATGACATCAGCCATTGTATTTTAGTTTGAACAATGTGTAGTGTTCGGACACGCAGAGCCAGCAGTCACGCGCTGATTCACAGACACGTAGTACCAACAACAAGGGATGTACTAAGTCCAGCCGCTTATGGACTCGACCCGACTTAAATTCACGAAAAATATTTTGAACGCGTTGATGTTGCTGAGGTAATCGTTTTTCATTTTTGTTACTAGCTTTCTAGGCCAGGGCTTCCCTAACTGTAAGGCGCGACTCCCTGGGGCGAGAAAGAGATGAGAAGCCTAGGTCTTCTTTTTATTTGTTGCTGATAGAAACTATAAATTTTATTATTGAAGTTGTTTTTTATAACTTAGAACTACACACTACACTAGTAGGTAATTATAAATACTTTTTGGCCAGAGGGTACGGCTCCCAAGAGAGTCACAGTAAAAATAAGTTTGGGAATCCCTCTTAATAGGCTTTAAATTGGTGATATAATCTGCTAGTGTTGTGTTCTTGGCTTTATTGTAATAATAACGGCGTGTCCCGCATTTTTTAATTGGCAACACATGACATACATAGATATATTCAACGCTATCTCTCGTAGACAAGCCAAACACGGATGTAGGTACACGACTGATATCGACGTCGGTCGGTTAACCAGCTGTGTTAATAATCGTAGTTTCATTCATAACTGTTCGATATCCCTTGGACGGACAGGACGGAGATACGGAGTTTAGTAAAATAAATAATAAATAAATCAGCCTGTAACTGTCGCACTGCAGGGTAAAGGCCTCTTCTCATACAGAGAAGGATTGAGTAGTTTATCACCACGCTAGCTCACTACGTGTTGAGGACTTAAGACTATTAAGTCCAGGTTTCCTTCACGGTTAGAAAGTGATATCTTAGATTAACTAAGAAAGTACACGTGACATTTAAAAAGTCACATTGGTAGGTACATGCCAGTTTTGAACCCACACTCACGCGCTTGCAAAGTGGGTCCGTAACCAATGCGTTAAGTTTAGTAAAGTGACATTGAAAATCAAATATGGACGATTTTGTAATTTATCTATCTCTATCTATTTGGTGATATAATCCAGTGCATTTTTATACAGATTACCTAACTTATCAGTAGGATAAGGAAGGTCTATGGTTTGGGATTCCCCGAGTGAGAAGAGCTATTATACCTACTATATTAACTACCTACGGCTATAGAAGCTGGGGATTTCTGGTTCACAGTCGCAAAACATAAAAATAATATAGATGTTTTCTTTATATAAGTAGACATACCTATTAGTCAAACCTCAGAACGGTAATATATGCATAAAAGACTTTCAGACGATATCATTGTAGTATTTTGATCACAGCTAAATAAAGAGCAGCTTGCTCGATGTTCAAAATAAGAAACATTTCATGGACAAGTACTCAGATGCTAAATTGGAACGAATGGCGCCAGCCAGTTGTGACGTAATTGGAGTACATGTCTACTGTGGTAGGTACCTACATTTAATCGAAGTGAGCATTTGGCAAGCAGCAAACAAGTCGGTCGGTATCACTTCCGCGGTGCAAACAGTGGTGTTGCAAGCGCAAGACACAATGTGCGGCTTTCACTATGAATAAGAACAAACTACGCGTCGATACCTAGCAGTTTTGGGAACAAATTATAATATCCATGGCTTCTCGTTAAAAAATATTAATTTGCAATAAAAAATAATTTTTAACGTCGATTCCAATGAAATAAAGATATTATCGAAGGATAAAGATCAAAATAAAATAGACCAAAATAAGTAAAATGATTAAATCTCATTTGCGACTGATAAAAACTGCTTTTAGGATCGTATGTCTATCGATTAAGATAAACAAGCCTATAAAAATGAGACCGTAGAACTAGGTTGACCAAAATTAGGGGCTCTGACGACGATTTGACGGCAATGACTTCGAGAGCCTCTACATTAAGAACTGCCATACCTTCGTCTTGGTTTTTTTGACCGCATTCTCGAAAAAGTCAAACTAGTAAATTAATATAGTTTTTTATCTTCCACGTTTAGTTCAAATTCGGAATTTAACATAGAATACGTACTGGTCACGGATAATCGTGCACCAACATCGCAGATAATATCCTCTTTAACTAATAAAAAAAATACACAGCTGACTGTATCTGTAATGTACTGGTTCTTAACAACTTGCTTTATACTCACGTCCGTTGAGTAATTCCAAAGGAATTTTAAAGCTATAGGTACTTTATAATATAGCCTATGACGATGCCTGTACTTACTGGCGCCAATGACATACAGGGTTATCATAGCCATATTTTTCATTAAACAAACATTATCTTTTGAAAATAAGATGAGTAATTGTTCGTAATAGGTATACCTACTATACTCCCTACATAGGTACTTCTTAAATAAATATTAGACATAGATATCTAATGAAAATATAATCTGCGCTGGGCTAACAAACATGATTTATTTACACATTCACTACGGCTGTTTTATCCTAATTAAAGAATTTTGAATTCCTTAAGACTTTACTCTATTGTCTAACAAAGACTAGTCTGCCTTTGAAAAGGAGAACAAAAGGAGATGTGGCGTATCTCATATTTTATTTCTAAAAAGATGATGGGAAACTAATTATCAATTCATTAAAGACATCGTATATTTAAATACTTATCGTTTCCTGACATTAGCGTCAGCCAAGGAAATGAGTAAGTCAATTTAACTGCGGATGGCTGATATCCTGCCAGTATTTCTGTTGCAATGCGACCTTTACACTTACCGAGTTATACCTAGTTGTTGAACATACTTGATAGACTGTCTAATAGAATGTTATAATATTTATTATTAATCTATACATCGTTAGTGACATACTTACATTTCAATTAGTATTTACGTAGAAACAAAGATCCTGTTTGTTGTCTAAAGCCCGTCACAGACTTAGCTATAATATATATTAATATTTTTATGGCTAGGCATATTACTATATATTTTCTATACTAATTTTCGCGTGACCGCACACTCAGCTATAATATATATTTCTGTGTAATAATGCGTAGCTAAAAGAATATTAATATATATTATAGCTAAGTCTGTGACGGGCTTAATAGGGTTAGGTACTATAGACATTTACCAAGATTTTCGGTTCGATATTATGGATCGGTAATCGGTAAAGCCGATCAGTAAAATCGAATATGGGTCCACAACACTCTGAATGGCAATTTGGGCAGTTCTGTCGATCGGGCAAGCAATAAAAGTCGAACATATAACTGATTCTTCAGATTCGTTTTGCCGGTCAATAAAATTGCCGAACCGAATTGAAGTAGGTGTAAGTAAATGAAGCAAGTTAGCAACCCTGAGAGAGAAGGGTTAATTTAGGTTTTCATTTAAAGCAGTTTCTATTTTGAAATTAAAAATAAAGGACTCAAAATCAGTAATTTAGTCATTGATGATCAGTCAGAAATAGATTCAGATTTCGATACTACCAATGATGGATAGGTAAGGTATAGGAAGCCTATAGGAGTATAGGTAGGTAAGTATCTAAAGTCAATTGAAATTATTGAGAGACTGTAATTTACAAAATCATCGTTGCATCACGCGCAACAAATAATAAGCTGGTATAATGATCTTTTCGATCCTGTATCGACCATAGTCAACCATAACCTGCTTCAAATTTAAATGATGCAAATTATTGAATCGTAATATAAGTAAGTAGCATCATAAACCTACTTGGATCAGAAATACTATTTTCTGTTACATTGTAAACTAGAGTGGTCGACTAGGAGCTGAATGGTTTTGTTTACAATATTTGATACTTATAAAATAAAATGATTTTATCCAACTACCAAAACACAGCTAATTTGACTGGTGTCCGCGTTTTCCGTCCAATAGGTGAAACGAGTGCTATCACTCGTCGTTATATTATTTAATAAAATGATATTCTTCTATGCAACGTTGCACGTAACGATAAATGGCTAGTTAACTGTGAAAACTGATCTGCCGATCGACAACCGCATCGGCGATGTCCCTGGTAAGACACTAGCTCGATTTTTGTTAAAAAGAAAACAAAGGAAACTTACGATTGAGATTATAAATCAAGCAAATGAAGCGAAAAACTGTTGTTAGTAATTACTGGCTCTAAGGGACCGTAGCTATGGTTTTCAGCTTAGAGAAAACAAGAAACTGCCGCTTTGCACGCGAAGAGAGTATTGACAACTGAACTTACTCTTAGACAAATCCGGGTCGCGATTCTTTTATTTTTCTCAAGAGTTGATTATTTCCTTTGTGCATTTACTTACTGACCTTCTCTTGGCCCTTCGCTTTAGAACAAGAGCGCCTTGAGACGGACCACGCGGAAATGCGAGAGTGAGATAAGGCTTGCAATAACAATATACTTTTGTCTTCGTCTGATCTTCTCGAGTACAATGCCACTATTATTATGAAGAGCTCACTGTCTTACATACTGATTGTAGCAACATTTATAACTCCAAAGGTTAAATATTTGCTTGTCAATATGACATGAACTCGCGATAAACGTTCGTTTCTGTATGTATTTGATTATCTGTCCCGTGTAACTGAAAGTAAAGAGGGTTTTACCCTAAATTGCTTTGAGCTTGATTGACATAAAACATTTCAACTTTATCTAGGTAGATAGTTACCTCTAGTTAATCAGAAAGCTTATAATCTCTAAGGATATTCTGATTGTGAAGCTGTCCTAGTTGATTTGTTAGCTATCCTTTGAAAGTGCATACAAGATACAGTATAATATTTTCTATCGGTTGACGTGCAGTGCTTTTACATAAAGACTGTGCCAGTCCCATGACAGGGATGAATGATTCCCGCGAGAGCTATGAATGGCCGGGTATAGTCAATGGCGGCGGGACCGGCTAATTGGTACCGCCCTTGTCGTGGACTCGTGGCCGCGTAATTATCACCGACCGGCGCTCAGCACTAAATGCAGTCTCACGTGATACACGACTGACTTATACTGGTATAAGATATTACAGATACAGATGTGTAAACTTTAAT
This sequence comes from Protodeltote pygarga, assembly GCA_936450705.2. Taxonomy (NCBI): domain Eukaryota; kingdom Metazoa; phylum Arthropoda; class Insecta; order Lepidoptera; family Noctuidae; genus Protodeltote; species Protodeltote pygarga. The sequence goes on along the minus strand of OW388257.2, from coordinate 8,101,220 downwards.
CACTTTTATAACGTACTACTTGATTATCGAGTGAGTGAGTTCAATAGACAATAAAATTAAGATTCTTAGACATCAACAATGACAGGGATTACTTAACAGAACAATAAGAAATCGCAAAAGCTTTAGAAATAAAAACTTATACTTTCAATTTGGGATATCATACCTATCTACCAAAACTGTCATGTTTATTTTCCTTAAAATTCATTAACTAATTTATTCATTACGTGCCGCCATGCAGGTGCATAGGCTATGACAACGGAATAGGCACCTATAATTTCCCTGTAATATATTAGTCAGAGGTAGGTTCTCACCATATTGGGGAAAGCTGACTTATTGAGTGATTCAAGGAACTCCCCGTGCCCTTCTGTGGCTGATGATCTCAATCAATAGATAATGCCTATGTCATCTCTAGGAAAATCAATGTATATTATCCAATTAGACTACAGCTTAGAGTATAGATACTATAATTACATACTATACAGGGTGGAATGTTGTAATGCCACCTGGAGGGGAAGTACTCTTAATACTTTAGATAGAAAATTTTACTCAAAGGAAACATTCCTTTATTTTTGAAAAGAAAAAAAACTGCATTAAAGATTTTTAAAAATTCGCTTGCCGCACACGGTAATCGAACCGACTAAAATCTGTAAAAGTTGCACCGTGTACTTTTATTGCATTGATTGTTAGGGTCAATAAGGATGAAATCTCTTTAACAAACTTCATAAATTGAATAACATGAAAACAATTAAATTTTAAATTAATTTAATTATGCACAAAAATTTAAACTAACTTATTAATTGCTCGAAATGGGCTCCATTTTCAGAAGTTAAATGAATGGAAAACAATGAAATCTTAAATTATTAATTCAATGGTAATTTTAATTTCGAGCAATTAATAAGTTAGTTTAAATTTTTGTGCATAATTAAATTAATTTAAAATTTAATTGTTTTCATGTTATTCAATTTATGAAGTTTGTTAAAGAGATTTCATCCTTATTGACCCTAACAATCAATGCAATAAAAGTACACGGTGCAACTTTTACAGATTTTAGTCGGTTCGATTACCGTGTGCGGCAAGCGAATTTTTAAAAATCTTTAATGCAGTTTTTTTTCTTTTCAAAAATAAAGGAATGTTTCCTTTGAGTAAAATTTTCTATCTAAAGTATTAAGAGTACTTCCCCTCCAGGTGGCATTACAACATTCCACCCTGTATACTCTAATCTATATATCTCTATTCTATATATACTCTAAGGACTACAGTCTTCTACAGTTCAGTAGGCTTCAGCTTTTACACTTTCACGTCTATGTCCTTCGTTAGGTCTCTTCCTTAGGTCCTTTTAGTTGATGAACTATAATATATGATGTTGACTTTAATTATGTGATTTTAGGTGCTAAATTCGTTTAATACTTAATGCAAAATAGGACGCGTCGTCACATCCGTTACAGCTGTTCTAGCTACGCATGCTGGCAATGCTTGACCTGCTCTTGGACACCAGTCCAGAATTGAATTGGATCTGTTTGTTGATGAACGAAAGGTTATTTATGTCTAGTCTACGGTTCTGTGAGAAGATTGGGGATAGTTTACTTCTAACTAAGTATTTATTATCTTGCTATTCGGTGTCAATGGAAAACTGAATAGGTGATAAATAAATAACAGACTTACTATGTATGGTCTGATCTAGTACATGATAAAATCATGCTTCTTCCAGTGCTGATATTGCACTTTGTCGGTAAGTGTTGTTTAGTGTTAGTCGTGTTGCGTTACATCGCTCGATATTTGGGTCGTGACTACACGTTGTACGTTGACAATAATGTGTTAATAGCTGTTTTTTTAGGGTTGTCATCTTTTAACACCTCGGTTTTTTAACAGTTTTGGATAATAAATGGTCAATGGTAAATACCCCTGAATTTGTGGATCAGAATCGGTTCAAAACTAAATATATTCTAAATACAAAACAACTTTTTTATAAAAAACTAGCTGCCCCGCGCGACTTTGTACGCGTGATTATTCTACCTCTACGCTTTTTCTACTCTACCCTACACTGCCCTACGCTACTCTACCCTACCCTACACTACCCTACCCTCCTCTACCCCTACCTTACACCTAAACTACCCCTACCCTACCCTACTCTACCTCTACCCTACTCTACCTTACCCCTACCCTACCCACTCCACCCCTACCCTACACCTACCCTACCCTACCTACCTCTACCCTACACCTACCCTACCCTACTCTACCTCTACCCTACTTTACCCTTCCCTACCCTACTCTACCTCTACCCTACCCTACCCTACTCTACCTCTACTCTACTTTACCCTTCCCTACCCTACTCTACCTCTACCCTACCTCTACCCTACCTCTACCCTACCTCTACCCTACCCTACCCTACTCTACCTCTTCCCTACTCTACCCCACCATACCTTAGGGGTATAATTCGATGTATAACACTACTGCATAAATAACACTTTGATGTCTCTTTCTAATATCGAATTTCCTACATAAACTTTCACCCTCACCCCGCTTTCCTGAACCTGAAAAATCTGAACCACGTCTTATTGGTTAACCGAAAAGCTAAACACCAAGTTTGATTGATTTAACTTAAAAACTGACGGATTTCCATACAAACTTTCATCCATATTTCCTAAGGGGAAAAACTTCCAAATTTTTTGATACACGTCTTACTTATTTTCAGAACATAAGCTTAATACTCATTTTTACACCTGTAACTTAAAAAATAACGAATTTTTCATACAAACTTTCACACCCTTTTTTATCCACTCAATGGCAGATTTGAAAAAAAATATCCATGCTCGTCTATTATCTTACCACCGAAAAGCTAAATACCAAGTTTCGTACATTTAACTTCAAAAACGACGGACTTTCATACAATCTCTTATCCCCTTTTTTACCTACTTAGGGGTGGAATTTCCAAAAATCCTTCCTTACTGCACGCCTAGGGACTTAAAGAATATTGTCTCAAAATTTCAAGTCTCTAGGTCCACCGGTTTAGGCTGTGCGTTGTCTGTCAGTCAGTCAGTCACGGTACTGTTTTATAAGTATAGATATATCAAGCGAGTGTCAGTCACGTGAGTTGAAGCCATATTTAATAAAATCTATTTCTGTAGAAATTAACTTTTCATTTGAAACTTATTTTATTCTTTACATAAATATGAAAACACTCTGTAGTTTGCATATAAGTCAGTCGACGACAGGGGGTTGACGACCGGGGCTGCGCGGCTAGTACAAACGGCATAGCGACGGGTGCTTATAAACAGCATATTTCACACACTTTTTTGGCTTATCTGTTGAATTTTGGTCATAGTCGTAGAACAAACGTTTTCAGGATCATGATACGAAGTTAGTACACACGTCTACACCTTCCAGTATAAGCTGACATCTTGTTGTACGAAGCGCCTATACATTACGAGGTCAATTCATACTGGTAATGTATAGCTTGATATGTAGTCTTGTGTACCTACAGGTTTTGGGTAAGTATTTTTAATTTTCCCAATATATAAAAATTTAAGTTGGTTTAGCGCAGTGTACAAGAGAATCAGCACCCTCCGAATAGGGTAAAAATATTACCGTCATGTTATTCGGTAAAACCCCAAACTTTACCTCATAATTAACCCAGTAGGTGATGATATACCTAGTAGGTAAGTACCTATATCTTTAAAATGTTCCTAACATGGCGTGGCCTTATTTTTTATAAAAAAAAACAGTTGTTATTATATTTACAATAATATTACCGCTTTACCCTCTGCTATTATACCCTATTTATAACCTATTTGACTTTAAAGGCTCCCCCAGACAAGCGTATTTTTATCGAACGATATTACCTATTGCTAGCGTTTTCACGATATCTGTTTTTAGACTTAGTAAAAGGAACGCTTGTGATCTTATACACATTGCTGCGATAAAACCGCAGCGTCAGAAGTAGGGGCATGAAACGTGAAACTCGGGACGCTTATGTGTGGAAGGACAAAAAGCGAAACGCACCTGTCTGGGAGAGCCTTTAAACTACAACAATGAAGGGCAAAGGTTAAACAAACAAATAAAAAAAGTGTTTACACTTTATAGTACCTAATAAAAGTTATTTATGACTGGCAACCTTAAATATAACAGAAGCCCTACAAGTGCAGCTATTGATGCGCGCTGACGACGCATTTCCGTCAGCAACACTGCATATCCGGCTATGTTGTACCCGCGCCCGCGTCGCTCCGTTGCTGATAAACAAAGGGTCAAAGGAGCTTCCGCTCCAAGCAATAAACACGGTCGTTACTCTGTGTGTGCCGTTTTAAATTTAGAATAATGATACCCTTATAAATACATAGGTTGAAGAAAAACTACATAAGTAGGTGTAGGTACCTTTAAGATACCTAGATATTAATTTGTCTAATTTGTTACTTTGATGAAAATACAATTTTTAATTTCTGAGTAATAAGTAAGTAATAGAGTAAGTAGTTTTTTAAATATATATTTTTTATACTGTAGAATGTAGGTAATAGCGACAGCGACACTTCTTCTTCTTAAAATAATTAGGCACAATAAGTATCTACTGAGCATGTTGACAGTAACCATTAGATTTTTTAATAGTCGTAAATAGCAACGAATTATTTAGGTACCCACAGAACATCACATGTTTTTTTACCTCGATTTGTGCTTCAATTTCTCAGAATGTTACATTTCGCTGTAATTGTGGAATAAATAAATGTATTACCAATGTTTACTGAGTTGGCAAGCATCGTATGTACGATTCCATGCGTATGCGCAAGTATGCGTTGACGTCATAAACCGACATTGCTTCACGCAAACGCGAACAATTAATGTAACAGAAACTGCGGGTCGACGAACTCAAACAATGCGTTTAATTTATGTATCTATTACACCTTGATAGTAGACCTAAATTTTTTAAATTAAATAATGCCATTTAGCTCCATAGATTTAGACAATAAATTGAATACCTAAGTATACCGGATTATAATTTTTGTTCAGTTGGGATAGCAGACACAGACGAGATAAATGTCACGCTGATATTACAGAAACGCTAAAAAATCTGAAAAAATTACGACAAACTGGACTGTCAAATTAACCAACAAAGAACTTTAAGCAAAAGATTAGAGAATTTATTTTTAAAAATAAATATTTTTTTTAAAATAAATTCTTTAGGCATCATTGCTCCGATCATTATTATGATGGCTTCATTGTTACCAACAGGCTAAAAATCAATGCAACAAAAAAAAAAAGATTTTCTATTATCCCACGTTCCAAATACATACAAATAACCAAAACGACTGAATAAAACAAAGCGTTTCACTTCAATTTTACGTCAGTCCTACTTTGATCAGCCGCCATATTGTAACACGTGAGAAGTGACTTTTTGACTGACAAAGGGATCAGCCGATAGGTAATCGTTCAAATGTCCGTCAGGTCATCAGTCAGAGGCGAGATGAAAGATCTTCGGTCCGGCAGCGGCGGTTCACAATGAAAGCCATGTGACAAATGAGGCTCTTCTCATTGTTGTTGGCTTTGTGTTAATGAAAGATCATGGGTAATCCGACTACACTTTATTCAACGAGCTCAGTCGCACTCGCAGAACGTTTACATAGCAAAATGTCTGCTAGACGCAATTTATCTATTTTTCATAATGTCTCTTTTGCAAAATGTTCCTTTCGTAAAATTTCTTTTTCGTAAAATTTCTCTTTCGTAAAATTTCTCTTTCATAAAATATCTCTTTAGCAAAATTTTCCTGATGAAACAACTTTTAACGGAATTACTCGCGTAAATGTTTATTTATTTGTCCAATAACCTGACGTTTCGAGAGCTTTGCAGCTCTCGTGGTCGCAGGCAGACAAAGACGATGTCAGGTTTTTCGTGAGTTACTTTTTGTAAGTTATGTGCGTAAAATAAATTAATTATCACTTACTCCGTGCCCCGGAAAGTATGTAAAGCCGTTGGCCCTATGCCTAATCTCTCTCCGGTCGTATCGGATTCCTATTCCGTCGGACTATGAGAGTCAGGGAATAGAGAGTGCACTTGTGTTTGCGCATACGCTTTTCTCTCTCTTGTGTGGTTGGCTAATCTCCGTTGGCTAATTCAACTTCGCTTTTCAATTACGCTTTGACCGAAATTCGTGTTTTTTTTCTCGGCGTTTTTGTAAAGAACCCGTCGTATGCAAGTTCGACTCGCACTTGGTCAGTTTTTCATGTTTTCAAAATAAGGTAGGATGGTAATAAAGGACAAGAGGCTACTGACCGTGCCATTATACGCTACGGTTGGTTTATTATCCTATTTCATGATATGATAATAGTATGCATCGGTTGTTTTGTATTTCAAATCGAGACAAACACCCTGTTGTTGTGTTGTGAGATCATTTAAATTCGAAAATTACAATAACTCCTTAGGTAGGTATATGTAGTGGCACCATGACGCAAATCAAATTTAATAATAACCCTGTGGTCTGGACTTAGCCATGTTGTCATACAGGAAAATAAAATTAATAATTTTACTTTAAAGGAATATAACAAATATAATACCTATGAAATAAGAATACATTGCTCAACAAATTAGTTGCGCAACGGAACTCAAATTCAAACTCACTTTGTCTCGAACAGTTTTTCCATAATTTGAAAATAGTTCCGTTGAAATCGCTTCAGTTTAAATTACGAATCTCTTTTTTTTAACTGTACTGTTACTGTACTGCCGGTCCCATGTTCCAAACTTTTCAGCTTAGAAGGCATGGAAACGATATCACCAATTTTTAATATAATATATATATAACCTAATATACCTATTTTTTTTTAAATAAGCAAAACATATGTGTATAGACATGTAGAAAACGTAATAGATAAAATGAAATTGGAGAGTTAATTTTTTCAGTATTAAATAATGTATGCAACTGGGCCAATCCTTGTTTCAGGAAAAAGTTGTATACGTGAACATTAATGTTTTTTTTTAATCGTCGCCCCACACTAGGACTTTCTCCTGTATCGTGGGCGTAAACAATCGTATTGGTTTACAGCCTTATAATTTCACAATGCACAAACTCCCAGACCAAAACCAATAAACTGAAAATGAGTGTATTCATAGAACTCTCTCGTGTAAGTCATAATATGGTATGCCAGTATCATGCAGGTAATACATAAATATAATATGTATAATTACACGTTAGTGTTGGGCGTGATAATAAGCCACATGTGCCCCAGATAGTTAAGGTAAACTAATATTAATGTAAATTGCAAACAGCGCCCGCACATAAACTAGTTTCTATTCGTGTCATGGAGAGTAAACACATTTAATAAATTCTTTCAATGCATTTTACCAAGTATTTGCAGTTCTATAAAAATGTTGACTCGGCGAAAATGGGTCACTTTATTTTTATCATATTTTGGCACACACACACACAGCAAAACAATACGGAGCTTTCTGGTACGAAAATACTAATTTTGTGTGAAGAAAAAATCGAGCATGACTTGGATTTAAACCTGCGGCCTTATCTTTGAGAATACCTGTAGTATAGTGTCGTATTTTTGGTTAACCTACGAAAGATCTTTTGCGTCCCAGGGCGGCACGAACGGAATTTCCAATTTTGTCTCATTTTTCAACCTTTGATGAATTAAGGATACGCATCTCTACTGGTCCATCCAACAACCATAACGCACGATTGCACACAAAGGATAAATTAGATACATTTTCATAAAACATTGACAATTAATCTAACTTTAGAATATTGTATCCTTTTTGGTTGCAGCCGTTGCGGTGGTCAGGAGCATGAATTAGAAATTTGAATTAGGTAACTACAAGTTATAATATTAGAAAAAATATTACTTAACCTAATTCAATTTTGTTTCAATTAATTTGATATGTCTATAGTAGAATAGAAATATTGCGCAATAAAACCTACACACGATACAATTAATTATTGTACTTCCAGTATAACTTTTATTGCGAAATCTTTTGTTCAATTATTGTACAACAATCTTCTATTGAAAAAATCTACCACTACACGGACAGACAATAAAATTGTAGGTGTGTTGGGCGTTTCAATTGATACATATGCTTATTTACAATGGTTTATATAGGTAAGTACTAGATATTTGATTAGATGATTTCACTTCTAAGCAGCTACACAGATTAGCTACCATAATTCGTAGAGCAAATTATACATAGATATAGCAATGTTAATAAGAATTCAGTCAAGTGATGTCACCGTTGACACTGAATGACCGTTTAGTGATCAAAACATGTAGGAGGGCAACAATTCCAATGACAATTACATCATAACCGTCATACATATTGATTTTATGTGATATAGGTACTTATCGACTGCCTCGTTGATCGATCAGCAAGGAAATTAGACACAAATAAAAATATCAAACTAATATAATAAATGTAAAAGAGTTACTAGTATGATAGTTACCTTTTTTTACGCAGCAACGGATCAACGTATTTTTTACAAATAGTTTATGAAAGAAAGAAAGAAAGAAAACTATTTATTGATTACTTATTTATGGGCCGAAAAGCGTCTTTTTTTATAGACTCACGGCTGTATTACCCAGAGGTGGTAGGCAGAGGTGTGCAGTACACCTACGTTTCACCGGATATGTTATTTAGTCCCATGTACCTAATAGGGAGCGGGCCTATTGTCATAAACTGGACACTATTCCAGACTCCGTGCTGCTACTGAGAATTTCCTAATGGAAAAACCCAATAACACTTTGCCCGACCCGGGGATCAAACCCAGGACCTCGTGCTCTGCAGTCGCGCTTGCTACCACTAGTATTTTTACAACGAGTACATAATTAAAAGCAAAAATGAAAAATCTACTGGGTGGAGACCGTGTCCTTAAATACTCGAACCAAGTATAGGCACCATAGTCTCCCACAATATACTTACCTCTTGTTCGTAAATCCTAATCTTATACATAGATAGCAATAAAATGCTCATATAATATAGATTATAAAAAAAAATATCTGAAGGTTTTTTTCTCGCCACGTTCAAATGGCTAACTTTCTAACTAATATTGTAAATGCGAGAGTAAGTTTCTTTGTTTGTTACCTTTTCACGCCTAAACCACTGAACCAGACCTAGGGTACCTTTCATCTCGAAAAAAAGTACTGTTCCGAGGAAAACAACAATAACGTTCTTATGATAATAGATGGTGCCACGTGTCTTTCGAATGATTGCAAATAAGGTTTCATGCGGATGAAATCGCACGCGAAAGTCAGTCATGTATAAAATCTCATATTGTGGCGAGAAAAATAAACATTTATCTTATCTTATCTTTAATCCTGGAAAATTAGAGCCACGGCAACGATGCCATGAGAAAAAGCTAGTAAATATTGTGAAACTTACATGTTTGTGAGTTTAGATGTTTATCTCTTATGGCGCCTATTCGCAGAAATCTGCTATCTCGTTGCACATTGAAGATATAAAATCAATGATTATAGTTATGAAAAATCGAGTTAAACCAATTGAAGGAGAACAACATTACAAAGTTTCAGCAAAAAATTCAGCTTGATTGAAACATGTTGTCAAATAAATAAATAGATGTATAATATAGTCTCAAATTAAATAGTCTCAATCTTTCGCGAACACTCAACATAATGAAACAACTTTTTAACGGATATAATTCGCGTTTTTATTTTGTATATTGTATGAAAACATAATATTTGTATAATATTATATATGTATATATATAATATGTATAATATTTGAAAACATATTTCAATTTTTGCTGAAACTTTGTAATATTGTTCTTCTTCAAATGGTTTAGTTTGATTTTTCATAACTCATAATATTCATTGATTTTATATTATGTTCAATCAACTTTAATGTGCGAGCGTGATAGCAGATTTACGCGAAACTAAACAGCTAAATTAATTTGCATTGAAACTTGGAAAGCCAAAATAAAAACAAGGAAGCTATTATCCCAGTTTAAAACAGACAATTTTTTATTCCGAAATAATTTAGACCACAGAGAACAGAACTAGTAACTAAGTACTTAATTTGTTATTAGATTTCTATGTTTCTATTGTTAACTAGTGCACGTATCTTACATAGGTACTAAAACAATGGCATAAAGTGGGTGGACCTATGTATGTACTCCTACACGCTCAACTACGCAGCAGTATTACTTTATCAGCTAAGAGCCTCTTATTTTCTGAGATATGTTACGGGCATTTTCCTTTACTTAATTATCACAAAGAAACTTAACAAACACTTATGAAAGACATGTGTGTTGACTCAGAACTCGATTCTAACGCAATTTTTTAAGCAAAATATAAATTAATATCATCACTATTTATAGTACTTGGGTAGGGTTCTTGAAAATAAAGGCAAATTCTGAATCATAAGAATGAAATGACCACAGTCAATAGCTATCATTAGAAATACTGAAGGCTTTATTGTCGCTATATTAAGTAAAACAAACTTTATTATTTTATACATTAACATACGAATTATTTTATTGATACATCTATTGCTTAGTAATTAATTTAGACGATTCTTTTTAGAGACAAATAAAATTCTTGAAACCTGACCATGAAAGGCAATTAGGATAGGCCTACCGGAACCTGTCCGAACATACCGGGACAGGAACTTGAAATATGACAGATAGAAATATGACTCAATCTGGCTGAGGTGTTACACAGGATATTAGATAAAAATAGCTGGCCTATACCGCATTTGAAAAGTGTTAGAGTAGAGCTGGTGTTCCTTACATTTTCAATCTTTTTTGTTATTTTATTTTTATCCGAACGTAGTACCTTATTTTCCACCACCAATAGTGGTACTTAATAATATGTCGTGAAATGATAGGTACCAATAATAATGTAATGCAGCATATAACGAATCATAAATAGATACAATACGGGTTTTAATATATCTAGTGTAGTATACACAGCACTGATAGCCTAGTGGTATGACCGTCGACTGACAAGTCTGAGGTCTCGATTTCGATTCCAAGGCGCGCACCTCTGACTTTTCGTAAGTTATGTGCATATTATAAATTAATTATCAATTGCTTAAACGGTGAAGGAAAACATCGTGATGAAACCAGCACACCTGAGAGATTTTTCAATGGTGTGTAAAGCCATGTCAGAGGCCTACGGGCGGTTTAAACTCTGACACCAGGTTGTTCATCAACCACACGATAAGAAGAAGAATATATCTAGTAGTTAATGCTTATCCGTAGATACTCAGTCAACGTTATCCGTAGACTGTGAAAAAGTCCTGTATCTATTAATAATGTTCACCTGTTCCACTCTTTATCGAAAGTGATGCCCAAAATGAAGCACATGGCGTCCTAAATTTAGTTAATCGTTTCCTGTGTAATCCAGCCGTAAACTGTGATATTGAACAAAACTACTTATTAGCACGTGTTTACTCAATTTTTTCTCTCGCACTCGCGCCTGTTGAGTTTCTGGAGAAAGTTTTTTTTTCTGTTTAGTAAACAGATGCAATTAAAAGTTAAAAATATAGGTGCTTACAATAAAATCATAGGGAATAAATAATAAGGTTAGGTTGCTGATTACATCTATACTTCTATACTAATATTATAAAGAGGTAAAGTTTGTATGTATGTGATAATGTATGTATGTTAGGGGTAATCTCTGGAACTACCGATCCGATCCTAAAAATTCTTTCACCGATAGTAAGCTACTTTATCCCTTAGTGTTATAGGCTATTTTTTATTCTGAAAAAAAGTTTAGTTTTCAGTAAAAAATAACAATATCTGTGATTCAAGTAAGAAAAAAAAACAGGCAATCTGGCTGCTTTATAAACGTGTTTACGGGGAAATTTAATTTAACGCGGACAAAGTCGCGGGGAACAGCTAGTTTTTTATAAATACATATAAACATTTTTGTAAAGTAGCATATTGTGCAAACATTAAAAACCACCACCCTAAAGTCGCTCTGCCACTAAAATATAGGAATATTTATATCCCCCATTTTTAATAACCCCGCCCATGTTATCAAAATTCTCTTCTACATTCAACCATCTCAGAGCAGTTAGATTCACCACTTTGTCCGTAGTAATACATTTTCTATGCATACCGTGGCATTAATTTATTATAGGTAGATATTAAAGGCGCAATAAACAGGTGCTTACAATCAAAGTCACCGGTATAACGCCACAGAGCATTTGTATCTTATCTCAATAATCCTTGATAACACAAACACACGTCAACTATTAGCTGATATGCTAATGCATATGTTCAAGAGCACTATTTACGCGAATAGTATTTCGAGCCTTTATTCTAGATTCTAGACACGCCTGTATTGATTTGATTATCTATCCTACCTATTAATCAGTACCGTGACTGAATGAGAAACAGACAACGACGTCCTAAAGACTTGAAATTTAGAGGATATACCTATCACTTGCTTACCCTAGAGGTGCACTAAGGAAGGATTTTTGGAAATTTTACTCCAGAGCGGGTAAAATAAGGGTTGAAAAACCTGAAATCCAATCGAACAAAGTCGTTAGCAAAGCGCTAGTTTGTCATAAAATCGTTTTCATTAATCATTCGTCCCACAACCAATTCTTAAGGGGTAATATCGAAATCAGTCAAAGAATGTTTTTTTGTAAATAGGTATGTCCATTTGAAAATAAGACTATTCTAACAATAATATAGTCTCAAACTTTCGCGAACGTTTAACATAATGTAACAATTTTTAACGGATATCGTTCGGTGCCCGGTGCGTCTTCTGCGAGATGGATCGGTCGCAGTAATTTCACTCTCTAATTCTGCCGCCTCCTTTGCGGATCACCTCCTTGCAAAAGGTGGCGGCGCCAATTTTTAAAAGACTTGAATTTTGGCGCCCAACGTGGGGTGTATAAACTATCGCGATCGTCTCTTACATTATTTACCCTCTGCATAATTTTTTCCCTCTTCGTGATTATGTTAATACGTACATGATTTGAAAAAATTGGTCTCGGTCTTAGAGGTCATACCGCTAACCTAACTATTATGGGTAGGTACATACTCCCTGACTCTTTGTTGATGTAATAAAACTAGCGAATTATTCATACCCGAAAGGCCGAAACTGTTCCCATGATTAAATAGTTTTCAGAACTGTTTCCGGCATAGAGTATTCAAGAAAATATAGAGTGATAACGTCAACCACATTGCCTTGTGCGGAGCGAAAGCAGGTCTCGCCATACAAATGTTAAAATGTCATTTTTTCAAATTAAGTTTTCTAGCTGTTTTTCAAAATTTTACTCAGCAGTTAACCATGATATAAGCTAAAATGTAACTTTTTCGCTCGTGGAGCCTAGTTGAACCGCAGTCGATCGAGGTATGATCGCAAACTGAGCTCGTGTCGCGGCCGCGTTGTTCATACCCGTGCTCACGGTTCATACTTCTATAGAGTTGCTCTATTTTTTTATTATATACTCTAAGGTTTCCGGTATGATCTCATTCATTGTGTTTAGTTTATCTTAATTAGGAGGGGAAGTTATTACGCACAAATAATATTGTGCAATAACTGAAATTATGGTGTTTGTTTGGCCTTGACATTAGAGTTAGGGGGGACTACTGAAGGAATACTGGCAACTAGAGTCACTCTTACAACAAACAATATTAGAATTATGACTATTCATTGTCTACATGAATAAAAATATTTTGATTTTGACTATAAGTATTCGGTATTTGGGAACTATACAATATTACAAGCTATTATAATCTAACTTTAAAAATATATACATACGCTACTTGTACCAACCGATATAATCTACTTTCTACGTAGATAAATACATAAAAGAAACATCATTCATTAAATTAACTCGAATTCATTAAAATGTGAATGCATAAATTTATCATTTCTACAAAAAATTTTTTTATCTTATAATTAAAAAATAAAATTGATTGATAACATAATGACATGACAAGAAGATCACATTGAAATAGCTTTCTTATTAATTTCGAATTACTAAGAAAATGACCTCATTGCTAATAAAACCGATATAATTATTGATAATAATGATAAACATTCCTCAATATAACATTGGATCTCGGTCGCCGCGCAGGCGCATGGCGTCAATATGTTAGCCAGGGCAACTTCTTATCAAGGTACCATAGTACCTGCATGATAAACACGATAAAAACCAAGCACTCTTTATCGCATCGTCATTTTCATCATTTTCCTTTATTTATTTGAGTCTGGGCCGAGCCTCAGTATTTTCCCTCTTCCTCTAGTTCAAGGGTTGTATGCTATGTTTATGTAAACCTAGCCAATTAATTTGTTGACATTAAATAAAAATTTTGTCTTGTCAAATCTTTGTCAAAATCTGATAACAATAAGTAAATAACAAGCCTGATTTTACAAAAAAAAAAATCATTTTATAGTTATTCTCTAGAGATATCATTTAAAATCTATCAATGTAAAGTCTATTAATGTGTACAACATAGTGTTTCTAACACAGAATGTTAGAAAGGGACAACTGCACGGCTATAAACGTAGTTATTGATGTTAGCATTCATATAAAACGCTGGAAAACTCGTCTCGGTATAAATAACCGGTGACAACGACTGCTGATCGCGGGTCAGCTGCCATCGATAAATACAATCTTCAAGGCGTGTCACAGATTAGGTATCATCATATTCTACCATCCATCTTAAACGAGCTATCATGACACATCTTCATGACAATTCTGAGGGATATTTCTGAGAATTGTTTGCAACTGCAGTTCTCAGTGTGGGTGAAGTAATGCCAAGGGCTCTTGTTTTGAATATGACGAATGACTTTTGTTATGTATTTCTTATTCTAGTTTTACTATGGTAATTCAGCCGATTGTCATCGGCTACTAGTGCCAATGTCCAGTGTTGTGTTTTGCAAATAGGCATTTATCGCAAATCTGCAAAACCGTTCTGCAGATTACAAAAAAATCCATCCATTCCTAAAAAAGACCAAATTAGTCTCAACATCCTTTCTGTTATTTCCATTATTAGTGATAATTACACGTGTTTACAAGCCTTAGCCTATATATTTCCATACGTTGGTACCGCTAGTAAATTTCCCAAAGCGTGACGCACATAATTATATTCAGTACTTAATAACCATCTACTGTTGATTCATTAAGGCGCCTCTTTGCGTTAATCTGCTATCTCGCTCGCACATTAAAGTTGATTGAAGATATTTAAAAATAAATAAGAACTAAATCATTTGAAAGAAAAAACAACAATCAATCAAAAAATGTTTTCAAAAAAAAAAAAAAGATTCGAATGAATTTTTATTTTATGCTATTTTTATGTATGAAAACATGTTTCGATCAAGCTGAAATTTTTCCTGAAACTTTGAACCTAATGTTGTTTTCCTTCAAATGGTTTAGTTTGATGTTTCATAACTACATATATTCATTGATTATATATCTTCAATGTGTGAGCGTGATATCAGATTAGCGAGTATACGCGCCTTAATTACTTGGAGAAATAGGAAGTACTCAACCAATTGCAAAACAAATTCATGAATTTAAGAGTAAGAAACGAGTAAGTGGAACTTACTGACTCATAAGACCAAAGGGCCTGACAAAATTTATTTAAGAGCTCTAGGGGTCAAATAGCATTAAAATATGGTTGATTTGACGGTAGTACCTAACCTAGGTACAGTCATAAGCAAAATTATATACAGGTTTATTTGTAAAACACCAGTATCCTTAAAAGGGGTCTAGTGATGCTAGTGTTTTACTCTGTATACATGCAGCAGAATTCAGTTGACTATTTTGTTTAATACAGGTTAAGTTTATAAATAAATACACACCTCAAATAATGTTTCATATCTACAGTTACCATAAATGCAATAATATGTACATTTAAATAGGAGTTTTTCTTGAATTGGCTTTTGAAAAATTCTACATGTCCATTGTCCACATATTTTTGTTCGTGACTCTAATACCTAATGGTGACTATTATTTGACCATTTAAAACTTTAAAAAAAATTCCATTCACGGTTCTTAGTGTCAAATCCTATCTTTTTATTAAGCATACGACGATGTTCGCTTAGGAGTCTCGTCGTTACGCAATATTATGCGTGTTTGTGTGAGTGTGGCCGGTTTGAGCGTTAGTACGTAGTTACCTTACTGTATGATTTATTATACTGTGGTACGTAGTTACCTTACTGTATGATTATTATACTGTGGTCACGGTCACGGTATTGTGCGCTATCGCATTTAGAATAACAATCGAGCGTCCGAGTTTTTAAGGTTCATTTTCACACGCAACTGTCACCTTCCAGAAACTGCAGATATTTAAAACAGTAGGTATGGATTTTTGTAGGGAGTGAATTATCTGTTACCTACATAGTAACTATTTAGTAATTTGTTAACTATTTAATAATCTGTGACTGTACTTTTGAGGCATGTTACATCAATTTGATGATGACTGTACCCTTAAAAGTTCTTATACAAGATTGTAATTAAGTAGGTTTGTTTGTATGTATGTAACAAAGTAAATTCAATAAAGTTGTACACATAATTATTATTATCCATTCAAGACTACTACTATTGAGAAGACAAAGTAACTATGTATTATATTTTATGTCCTACCAACGAAGATCAGCTTTCTAAGTGGATATATAGTCTTTGACCACTACTTTAGATATTAAACTCTTGGGCAGAAGCATAATTATAACTGTAGACGTAAAATATTAATTTATCAAAAGTCAAGAAATAAGACACTATCGTGTCTCTCCTCTAGTGTTACAAGCCGGGATGCAAAGGATTTTTCATAGGGTACCTAATAGTTAGTCCTATTATTAATTTTATTTATGTAAACCAACGAGGAACAATAATATGACTATAGGAAGGTACTATTCTTTTTCTTATTGTTGTATAGTTCGTAGTTAATCTCTGCCAGCTCCTGTGGAATCAAAATCGTGACGGCATCCATGTGGATGTGTGTCACATAAAAAAGAAAGACAAACAAACAATGTCGACTTCCTTTCTTGTAAGTAAATACAAATTCCCGCATGTATAACGGCACCACAAAAGCAAACATTCATCAACAATTCACATTGTCGGTCGCTTCAATTATTAAGATTCATGTTCATTGAGCATGAGTCAAATAGCTCTTTGGTCAGTCATTGAGAGCAGTCATGGAATAAGGCCGCGGGTGCGCGGACGCAATCGCAAGTTATTCCATGCAAATTGTCGTTATTTCATTAAACTAATGCCTCACGTCCGGCGAGACCCGTGTCGCCTTCGCGTGCCGACGCCGCTCGTAGTAAATAATGTAAATTGACACTGTTTGTTTATAAATGCAAGTCTTTATAGCATTTTCCTGCAGTCATAATCATTACGCCCACTTTTTAATAGTGTACCATGATCTGCTGCTAATTTCCGTTTTCCTGTGTCGTTTTAAAATTATAAATTTATTCCGTGGGGTAAAATTTTATTCATATTATAATGTAAAAAAGTTCCCATGTCCCAAGCTTGATTGTAATTTGCCCTTCTGTCCAATTTAGGCAAAATGCAGCGGATTATAATCATGTCCTTGTTGTTTTTGTGATTTGACAGTAATTTATTTTCCTGCAAAAAGGTTATTCCTCCGTCCAAACAAAGCCGTGTTTGAGTCAGCAGTGGCTGCGTAAATATTTTTATTTCGGCCGCGTTCTGCGTTCTTTGTTTTGCAAATGAGTTGCTGTACACCAGTGTTTACACTGCTGGAGTGTCTTGAGCCGATCCATATGTTCTTCTTTGACGCACTGCATGTCATAAGCGCGAGTCACGACTGCCACAAGCCATTGTTTTATGCTTAAGGGAAAGATGCATATGGATATCTTTGCTAATGAGATGTCCTTATCCACCTATTACAAACTTGACGATCACGTTTCACACACGGCATTTGCATAACTCTTGAAGTGGAAAACGCTTTCAATGCAAAAAACTTGTTTTCTTAGAACTTAAGGCTAAGTTAACACATTTCACATAGTAGTGCAGTGCCACGGTATATGGTATCAATGTGATTTCTTTTAATTAATCGACAGAATATGACAAAGTATGGACAAGATCTCTCTAAAGTAAAATGTTTACTGGAAGACACCACATGTTTATTTATTTGTAGATCAGAGACCACTGGGGATGACGCACGGATGTTTACCACCACGGGAGAGCAGAAATAAAGCAACATGGACAAAGCCGGGTTATCGCAGCAAGTGTTACTCAGCGGTCAATGATCGGATCGACATTTCACTCTGCTGTGTGTTGATAACATCCCTATTGTTCTAGCAATGTTATCGTTTTACTGAAATACCAAGTATTGTTTGTTAACAATGAGCAATCATTATCAAGAAAATATTAGCTTTTGATAAGATTTACGCCAATTACAGGTACGCGGAAACACAATGAGGAAAAGTTAATAGTACCTAATGTAATGTGCAATAAATTCTTGGAAGGAAATGAAAACAATATGACCGTGGTATTGCATTTATTGCATACCCGGTTTTTGCGTATGAGTAATAGCCAATATTACGTAATATTTTCCGGAACTTCGATCTCGTAATTCCCGTGTTTCCGGGATAAATAGTTCCCTATGTCCCATAAGCCATCTCTATGTAAAATATCACGTATTCACGTCAAATCATTTCTCCGTTGCTGCACGAAAGAAGTACAAACCAACAAACCTACTTTCGCATGCATAATATAAAAAGAAACAAGTGGTCCAGTCAGTGTCCAAAAGGCCGTAATTATTTATTTATTTATAAATTTTAGTTTTCTGCACTTCTTCATTATAAATTTTAACTAGATATGCCAAATTTGAAATCTCACACCACCTTGCGCGCAATATTTAAAAGAGATCCGTCCACATATTAATAATAAATTAATAAGTACCTATAATATTTAATGCAAGAAGAGGAAATTGTAGAAAGACTTTTTTAGAACTTTCAAGTTAATGTAGCCTTATTAGATGAAAATGACATCTAGATAGAATCCCAATCAATAAAGGCGGATGGAATACGGACAAATAGCTCGAATAAGCACATCTGATAAAGTAATATGGCAATTGTACAGAATGCAACATTGGAAGTGGTGTGACAGAAACTAAATATTTAGCAAAGAGCAAAACATATTGAGCATGATGCATGACCGCACAATGAATGTGTCGCAGACCTCCAGAACCGACGCTTGCCTGCTCGCTGGAGACGGGAAATAAATTACTGTCATTTACACACATAACAAGTGCAGTCTATTCAATAAAAGATGGATATAGTCACGATATGATGCCACAACGAGAACTAACGCAACCCTGAAACTAAAAAATAAATAAATACAAAATATATATTCTGGTTTTTCAATCTGAGAGTAAAATCATACTAATAATATAAATGCGAAGGTATGTTTTTTCTTCTTTCACGCACCAACGGAGCAACGGATACCAAAGAACGGAGTAAAAATTATGGACCGGAGAGTAATAAGAATGAGTGAAAATTTAGAAGCAGGGGCAAAGCAACGGTAAAAAGCTAGCCAATAATAATAATATTGTACTTATTTTTAGTGTAGGAACCAAAGTGCATGTAAACGTTCAGGAAACCTTTTATTCAAATGCTTTTATTGCGTTTTTTGCGCACTAGAGCCAGAAATGTAAGATATATGCCATCTGCCAACTAATGAGCTGTAATAGTTTTTACAGAAAGGATCCTTAAACTTATTGTCTAAAATTGAACAATACAAGTCACCATTTAAAAACCAGCAATATTTTTAATGATTGCTTACATAAGGTGAACAAAATACCACCACCACTTAGCCAAGACGTGGACGTGGGTGTAAGTTTTTGTTCGCTGTTCAAACACTGGTGACAAATTCGCATGACGTTAGAATGAAATCATCGTACCCTTATACAATTATACATGTATGTTTTATCCTCATGGATATGGAAATAAGGAAATGACTATCCGTTTAGGTAATTTCACTTAGTAATTTGGATTAGGTTAACATTTTTTAATATGCAAAGGGATATATGATCGTACCCATTTGCTTACCTAATTATATTTTCAAGTTTGTTAAGGAGTACTAAGGTAGAACCACCTGAATTGGTCTAATAGATCGATGAAAGCTTCATTGAAATGGACCGATGATTCAACGGATCCCAACGCTTACTGAACAGCAATTATTTCTATTTGGAATTGTGTAGGTTTGCCAGCTTGCTACTAACACTCTAGCTGCGCGTATGTTTGTTCGCGCTAAATTTGTTCTCAATCGATTGGTCGCATTTTAGCACGCGCCATTCCATCTGAAACCGTTACTATTTAACACGATACGTAAACAACCACGTAACAGTGTTTATGAGGTGGAAAAGTTATTACTTGCGAAGTTTGTTTGATGAAAACATGGCCGTTGTAAACCACAAGATTGTGGAGAGCGAGTTTATGATAAACGGGTGGATTTATTGAAGTGGGTCCACTTGTTGTATCGACGTTTCAATCTACCGGATTCGACATTACCCGCATCAGATGTCCACATTGTACATGGCCATGATGAAGGCTCTGAGTTCGCATGCACTTACCTCTTTGAGCGAGTTCGAAATGCCGCGAACCGGCTACTCCGCCGTCACTTAGCAACCTAAATATGAATCTTGAGAGGAAGTAACATTTTCATTTTTTAAAGTTTTTAAAATACACACTTGTGTTTATTCACAGTTAGCTGACTAGGTACCTACATGTTCAATGTAATGGTAAAATATTTGAGCTTGGAACCGTTAGCCGGCGGCGGGGCTGTGTGGGCCTGATACACTCTTAGATGGTCGTTCGTCGGCACCTTTGTGCATTGACCCGTACAAGGCTTGCTACACTGAAGAACTTCCTAGTTCCATACACTTGTTAATGATACGATTTATAACATGATCTATTGGAGGTCTTTACAAGAATGTTGTTTAGGTAAATTGCATTGCATCTATTGCATTATGCTTGGCTTGTAATATTTAGCAATCAATACAAATATCTAAGATCTCGCAAGCATTTAAAACAAATAAGTTTCGAGTGTCATTTAAGTATGTAGTTGGCAAGCTTGCATTCTCGCGGTTGTCGAGTCATTTTGTATTTTGGTGTAAGTGATGAGAGACAGTTCCAAAGAAGTTTGCTGATTGATCACTTACCAGAAATTTGCATACCATACCTAATCCATAGTTAATTATTGTTATATGATAAACAAAATGTAGATAAATGGCAACATACTAGATGGATGCCAGATGCTTGCAGACGATACTGACAATTCAATGTAGTAAAATACGTTAGAAGTAGAGGCAGTAACAATTGAGACCAGGAGAACTCAATGACCGCAGTATAAGTGAGTTTACCAGTTGTAGTATCGACTTTGCTGTTCTTCAAAATTAATTGTATCTACTATCTCGTAATAATTTATGTAATATTAATTGTATTTATATTGCGTTATTTTATAGTTACAAAATTTCTAGATAACCCATTGCTTTTTTTTTGCAATATTAAATGTAAAATTGGTCAATTAACTTCCATCGTAAGGATTTGAGTAAGTAATTCGAGGAAACTGCTTATTTATGGCGGTCGTCCGCCACTCTGTTCACTCTTCACATGTATCACAAGCAGTCGAAGAGCAGACCACATTCCTTCGCGATCGTCTTTGCCATAAACGGTCGTCTGTCGCCGATCGCCACAAGTGGCATCGTTTGAGCACTGGGAATGTTGCGGTCGCACGTTTCGCACACACCGCTTATGGCCTCGTCAGCTTTTTTAACTAAATTCTACTAACTTCAGCTGTTTAGATGTTAGAGATCATAATTAAATAAAATATGACAGCCAAAGCATATTCATTATGGTACTCATGGCGAATGTAACGGATAGTACCATAAAACTTTGATATCTACTATTAGGTAGGTATGTAACTACTTCAAAGCGTGAGAACTCAAATCGAATGACTTAAATGGTACTCGCTCTCAACGCCAATTACGATAAATCTTACATTGGAGTGAAGGATATTGAACTCTGTTCGTTTAATCATAGGGTACATAACGATGAAGATTAAATAGTTGGCTAGAGTAGGGTTACTAGCTTTACTTGCACACATTTTCAAACCTAAACAGGAGCCAAATAACCATTTGTCATTTTCTGAATCGGAAAGGCATCATTACTCCATACCAAAAATGGGTTTCCAAAATTTATTTTATTATAGTCCATAATTTTATGTATATTCTACAAAAACATGTCGTCACATATCATTTCGCTTGACGCAATTTCATTAAATCATTCATAATTTTAACGGAAGTGAATTAAATATCAATATAACCAAATGTATAAATTGAGGACCGGAACTTAATTGAAGCCACATAGTTATTTACGAGCGCGGCGGTTGGTACCGTTATCGCTATGGAATGGGACCATCCGCTCTATCGGTACACCACTGCGGCTGCAGCTAATGCCTTTCCTATCATTTCGGACATACATCATACAACATGACATTCACAAGTTTTGCAATTCGCTATACGGTAAATAACTTCATGAAGACATATATTGCAAAAGACGTAAATGACTATGTGTTGTGACTGTGTCTAGTTTTTGCTATCTACAAGGTTTGTTTGGAAATCATAATAATATTGAATGATCAGTCAGCCCTTGCCAACCTTGAAACTCTAGTATTCAATACAGATAATTATTAGCTCTACATAGGGTTTCTTTTCTTGTATTAATGAGCATTAAATTCCTCGATATTCCCTACAAATCACTTCCAAAGTTGTCAGATTGATTCGATATCGGACAACTTTGAAAGTCTTATCTTTTAAATTTTACATTTATGCAGATTATAAACAGTTCCAGTTTGCAGAATACCATCGGATAAAAAATACCTTGGAAAAAAAGAAAATATCAGGCAAATAAAAATAAAACTGCTTCAAGAGGAAATCTTAAGTTACAACTTGCCTGTCATAAGTACTCACTTGTGCGTGCAACTAATTAGTATTTTACTTAGCTATTTATGAAGTCACGGAACAGGGAACAATAGTCAATGATGTGAGTGACAATAGTTAGGTCGTGCACACGCGCGCATAACCACTCGACATTATGTCCAAGCAAGATACATAAAATATTAAGTAAGTTATAGTAGTAAAATGACATTTGAATCTCCGAAATAAATTGGACAGGGGACTTCAAGATCAGATCAAGGGATGAATTCGGCACATAAAGTTCGAGGCAATCTTAACATGAATTGGATATTGAATTAGATAGATTCATAACTGCTGAAAACTTCTTTATATTATCACCCGCTTCTCAAACATTTGGCTAAGCCACGTAACAACAGCGAAATAAGACATTTCTCAGTGCGTTTCCTAAAACACGCCATTTAATTAGTTATTTGCCAACGTTTTGATAATATTTGACTCAAAATAATTGTTGTTTAGTTAGTTTTGTCTTACTCTTTGTCTTCTAGCGCACTGTGAAATCTAATAGACATGTTTGTGATTAGGGGTGTATGTCTATTTCTTGTATCCGTAGTCATTAAAATCAGTGATAAGTAATAAAAAAATGATCTACTGAAATCCTCTAGATAACAATTGAAGTATGGTCGTAGTGTAGAGGTATAATATTTAATTAATTATCATCTAACAACGTGACATTTTGTCTGTGATCAATATCATTATAATTATCACGTACAATAACATAAAATGCGACTGCATCTAATAATTTTTTTATAAATTTATTCTCCATGTCATTGTATTAAGAAAATTATTAGTTTCACTAACAAATCATTATTATCTCCACTTGTTTTTAAGCTTGTCATCGTCATCTAGTTCTTAAAACGAGTCTATTTTTACGTCAGCTTTATTTTTGAAACATTCTCTCATAATGTTTATTTCAAAAGCTACTCTAAATAAGAACGAATTCATTGTTATTATTCATTCATGGATAATATATTTGTAAGGATCACACCAAGTTTTTATTTAAATTTCTCAATCCAGCGCCCATCTGCGACCCAGTTCTAAAAAGCTTACAAAAACATTGAATTACATATGAATAGAAACTGGATTGAATACATTAATACGTAATTTGGTACGGGCCCTGTATTAGGGAGACGAATAATGGATGGCGAAAATTTTAAATAATATCCGATATATTATTTGTGTGACCCCCTCTAATTGCACGTGTGTAGAACAAGTTTCGACATGATTGTAGCCAGATGCTGGCCCCACAGATATGTCTCCTGTCTGTCTACTTATATGTACTGACTGATTGGGGCAAAAGTCGTTACGCACTACTGAAAAGTGGTTTAGTCTCATGCTGATATAATTATACATGCTTTGATTTGATCACTCCTTTATTCTTCTAAGTCTCTAACAATAACATACTTACCTAATGTTTATTAGGTTCCAAATTAGATTTAGCACCTAACTAAGAGGAAAAATGTGGCCTTTGGCACCTAATACTGGACCATATACTGAAATAAGTTCGACTATTGTGTTCATATCTTTACAAGTTTTTCAATATTAAGCTCGCGGTGGTCTGTTTTTATAAGCTGTGGGGGTAATACAGTCTTAACTTAGAAAATGTGGTTACCTTATTATTCTCACACATGAGGGTTTTTTAAAGTATGGTCACGCTTAAATAAATTAAGTAGTAAATGGACGTCCCTTTTTAAAAGTTTAGATTTAGAACATAAATTTAAGAGGTTAAATAAAATAAAAAAGAGGATATGACGATACTTTTTTAAACTGTTTTTTACAAGCCCAGCTTCTCAACTGGTCGATAATGAGAACTGGTGATCTCATACTGGTGCTCCGTCATGCCCTCTCGAGTCATGCGACGAAAATAAACATCTCTGCAGCCCTGATGCGACTCCCGAATTGGACCTGTCGATCCAGTGTGGGTGTAATGTAGGCCATTATTTCATTGTGGATGTTAATATGCATTACCATAAATCGATTTGTTAAAAACCTTGCTTCGCTTCACTGACTTAGACGTAGATAATTTATATTCGGACTTAGATGTTGTCGACTTCACATGTTCTTTGGAAAAAAAAAGTGCATTAATGAATTACCTACTGGAAAAAAAGAAGTAACACGATCGCTACAGTAACCTACTTTATGAAACATTACACAGACGTTTCCAAAGAAATACCCTGAATTCGGTCGCTTGTGGTCAATAAATGGTCTGGGCTTTTTGTTACCTGAGAATATAAGGAAAATATCATTCGCGCTAAGGTCATTTTACTCATATAAGATTAAAAACTTCCCATAAGCGTGAATCATTGATTCCTAGATAACTATTAACTGTTTGAAGGTTAACGACCGTCTCATAGACTCTTGGCTAGTTTTTGGCAGTGCCAACCGAACCGCAATGAGGCCAGTCCGTTACTTTCGAATCGCTATGGCAGCGCGTTAAAGTTCATTCTTCTATGGTTTAAAATGTATTTAGAATTAGGAAGTAAAAATTATGATAGGTAGTGCTTTTGGTCTTAATTTTATGATATGATAAAAATAACCGTGACTAAATTCAATCAACAACCTGCTGCTACTATATTAAGATTTCTCTTTTATTATCTATTTTCTAATTATTCTAACATATTTGAAGCCAAAATTTAGATCACACATGCCATTCCTGAATTAGAGTCCTGACAAAATGCATTTGTGACTTGTTTGTAGGTTAGGTACGTCTATTATTATGCTAAAAATATGTCTGCCTCCATTGTGTCTTTTTCACTTGTTTGTTTGCAATTTTCAAACAAAAGAACAGTAGTAATCGGTATCAAAAATACCTATTATTTACCTTACCGTCAAGCAACTGTTACTAGCTGCAATACTCTATCTAGGGCATGAGCTTGGTCAGTGATTGATACCGCAGCGGTGACCGTTGGCTGGCCACGATAGTATGCATATAAAACTAGTGATAACAACAATGTATAAATAACTTTTTTAAATATCAGATTAGCAGTAGCAGCAGTAATGGTCTCTGCAGTAATGCTACAATAGGGCCACAATATCGAGGTTCGACGAAGGTTCGTGTTAGTGTAGCAGCAGTTCGCGCGAACACGAAGTTTAAAAAAGAGGAACGCCAAGAACTGCGTCAATGACGCTCTTCTTCGTCTAACTTCACCATATCATAGTACCTAAGTAGTATCATAGTAAGTTTCTATGCCAGAGCATTCTTCATGTAGATTTGCCGTAGACCAAAAAAGTTTTGCCCCTATAACAAAACACGAAGATTCGCTCGATAATGTGTTCCTAGCATAAAAAAGCAGAAAATTTCAGCTTTATAATTCCAGATACGAAAAAATTTGAAGATTTCCCCCATTTACCTAATTGTATTTCATCAATATTCACTTAATGTAGTGGCACCCGCACTGGCAATTTTGGATATACCTGGCTGGAGCCTATTTATTCTGTTTTGTGTTCCAAACTACTTATCAACAACCTTATCAAGTAGAAGATGTTATCCGTATATAATATCTGTTTATCTCACTGTCTTCAAAACTAGACCGAAGTCACCTTGCATCGTATCGACTGAAAAATATGATTTTCTTTTTGAAATAATCTGTATTATTCCTATATCGATTGAAGCTCATATATTTAGATTTTAAAAGCGAGTGTTGATGCGTGGGTTGCCCATCAACTCTGACTTGAGTTCTGACTCATAAGATCAATAATATTATTCTAATGTACCGAAGGACCACAGCCTTCAATTAACTTATTGCGTATCTAACGTTTATGGCATTCCATTGCTTAATGCTCCATTTATCCATATCTTGTCAAAATAGTGTGACTTCATAATCATTTATCGTTTATAATTTTAGGGGTACCTAGATGTAGGTGTAATTATAGGTTAATGCCAGCCAATGCGTTGCAAATTGCAATGCACCTTTTTTTTGTTATTTTTTTTTATTTTTCATCGTAATCGAATGAATGGTTGGTAAGACGTATAGAAAAAACGTTAGGAGGATGAACAAGAAGTTCATTAAGAAGGTAATAGTTTTCAATGACTAAAACAAACTATTGTTTACCCTGTTGCTTAATGTTTTTAATTCTGCCATAATATTTTGACTTTAAAATTAATTAATTACTTAGTGCAACCACAGCATAAATATTTTACAATTCGAAAGTTAAAAAAAAACAATGTAGGTATATACAAATTACATACGTACTTACAACAAAAAGTTTCATCTGAGAGCGACGACATTACAGCCACTAGTCGCCAACTGTTCCTACCACAGAACCGGGAACGAGAATTTTCGAATTCCGCCGATGATATTTTAAATTCGCATTCAAAACGTGAAATCGTTTTGAATGCGAATGTAGCGAAAGGTAAGTATTGTTTTTCAGTAATTTTAAACCATTCAAAACATTGTCGCCAATAGGTTCAATAAAAAAATGTAAGTAGAAAGTAGAAAGAAAGAAAAGACGTTTATTTGGACACAGCACATAGAGACACAAACAAATAATTAAGTATAAACATATAAAAAATAAATAAAAAAAACTAAAAATCTAAACTTAAAACTAACATATGTGGCAAAGTAACATACGTGGGCAAGTGTCTCACGGCTGGAGTAGGTATTCATTTCAAATAGAAAAAAATTGTATCAAATTGGAAGGTAAACAACAACCGATAACTTATCGCTGCATGCAAGGCAACGTGAAGCGAATGATATAATCGTGATGGGACAGCGACTGAATTTGGAAATTTATGAATTTGAAAATAAGGATTTAGAAATTCATGTTTAATTTTACGTTTTATTTTCAAAGATATAGCTACGACAATAAAATAACTCCATTCCAATAAGCTTTAAAATAAATTGATAAGGGAATTTAACTCCTAGTATTAAGTGACTTTTGAGCTTTTAAGTAACAAGAACGATAGGAAGTTATTTATTATGACGCCACAGGATCTTATTATTAACTAAGACGTGTTCCATATTTTTAATAAGAAGAGTAATTTTGATTTCAATAAATAATGTAACAGCGTTACATTACATAACGCTTGCATAACGAAGTGACGCAATTTGGTTTGTCATCAAATCATTATTCACCCAAACATAAAAGTTTGTTTACTCATTTTTGTATCATTCATACATTGTGTGTATGAATGATAGTATTATATGGAAGTACCTATTTCAGTATTCCAATTACAAAGCAATTATCGGAGTGATATCGCCATCGTCAACGGTAATTCTTGCGATAGATACCATTAGGGCACGTTCGAACAAGCAACGCTTTGCACATCGTAATTAAATAAATGGGTTTCTTTGCTCTCGCCCTAACACTATTATACGAAGTAGTTTTTATGACATCCATATAATTATTTTTCTTTTTTTAACGTAGAGCTTGGGAAGTTATAAACGGGCGTTATAAAAGCTACATCGACGTCAACTTACTATCGTATCCCTAGTAGGAGTTTGCAAACCATGCGAACACTGACAGTTTCAGTGAGACATAATATACCAGTCTCTGTCCTTCGTTGGGAGTAAAAATGAGACGGGTATATTACTTCTCACTAAAACTGTCGGTATTTATACTAGGGGTAATGTCATACATCTTACTTTTAGACTGCGTACAAACAACGCGTTGAACGCGAGTCGCTTGCGCAGTCAACGCAAGTGAGCAACGCATTACGCGGGTTCAAACCTCTAAATCGCATGCGTTCTCAGGTCTGTAGGTGGTCTGAAGCTGAAGTGTGCTACGCGTGATCAACGCAGTCAGATTATCACGTCCCACGTCCTCATCCCCTTAAATTTATTTAGGTAATTTTACTCAATAAAGCTTTTTTTAAATAATGATAAAGCTTTTCAAAGCTTACAAAGTCGAGGTAGAGTTTACTCGATAGAATAGTAATATAATATAATATATCTTTCATACATAGATCAAAGAACCTCAAAAAATGTAGTAAGTAAGTAATGATCTGCGTAAAAAAAATTACAGACTTAGTTGGATTGAAGCACATACCGTTTTATTTTAACAACTGTCAACCCTATCAAGCTGTCAAGCTGTAGCTATAACTGAACAAGTCACATACCTCATTTCATTACCGCTGCTTCACTGCTTTTAAGAATAAAAGTTCCAATGATCATAAACGAAACAGTGTACAATTTAATTTTACGAACGAGTCTTGAATAAGTACCATATTTTTTATTGCCAATTGCTACGATCAAATACCAAAAGCTAGTTAGAAATAACAGTTAAGGTAATCTAACGTCCTTGTTTCCAATTGAGTTAACACTGGCAGGATAAAAACTTGATCTTCCCGTGCGCGAGAGCAGTTGCGCGGGCGCAGACCAAAAAGTCGACGCATTCCATTGTTGATTGGAAACAAGTCGCGGTCGCGCGCTCCAATGGGAAAAGTCGCACAGCTCTGAATTTGTGAAGCAACGAAGACACAATTTATGGATTCGGTATCTTATATTTTTTGTTCGACATAATGCATAGAAATTATGTCAAATTTTGATATTGTTTTATTTAATTTCCATTATTCAGCTGCGCGGTTGAATTACTATGATGATAAACTATATCTACGAAGAAAGACAAATAGTAACAGTGAGTAAGAAATGTCTATCTCTTCAAAGATTTTTAAATTATATATATTAGCTTACTGTTGCCCGCGACTCCGTTCGTGTGTAATTGAATGATTCCGTTTATTACACCCGCCCGTAATCATAAAAGTGAGGGCACTTACCAACCACATTTTAGCAGGTAATAAGGTCCATGAAGCTGAACAACTTTCCCCAAGAAACATAATAAGTACCTAATATGTCGAAATCTGAAAATCGAAAATTAACTTTTCATACAAAGTGACTGGTCACGTGACTCACGTTCGTATGAGAAGTTAAATTTTCGTTTTGGTAATCACACGTAGCTGGAACGTAGAAACAGAAGTTTCTTCTACGGCTACAGCTACGATTGGCTACAGCGCGGCGTAGACTCGTAGAGGATATGCTACGACCAGCTACAATTCTTCTTTGAGCTCGTAGCGTAAAGTACAAATGAAATTTGGGGAACTGAAGATTTCCCATAGTTTGGAATGGGGATCCCATAATGGTTGCACCAAGGGTTTTTTTATAATGCAGGAGTACCTACTGTCATAATAATAACCACAAGATTAAATTACACATACAATTACATAACCATAAATTCAACACAACATGTTAACAATCAGTTGGCTTATTTTCCTTATTGAAATGAGGAAAGGTGTAGGTACCTACAATAATTAACTCCTGATTAATGTAAGTAGAACTTTTCAAGTATGGTCCGGTCAAGCTGACATCAAATCTGACAGAAAAGAATTACTTACAGGTTTTTTTAGTCTCGTCAAACACCGAGAAATGAGACACAAAAATAATAAATCAATTGTTACGTATCGCCGGCGTCCTTCCAGTAGTTAAGGCCCATTGAATAGTTACAACGCATAAGCATTTTTTTTCTGGTAATGTATCAATAAAATATAGGCTTATCCGATATCGGGTGGCTGTATGTGTCGGCGGTCGTAGCGACCCAGTGCAAGGCGTAATGCAGTGCAATCACCGCGCGTTCCCGTGAGAACGCGACCGAGCTGCGCCCGCGCCTCGCCTCGCATGCCGCTCCAGCCAAAAGGTCAAATGGAATTCGCGAAAAGCTACTTTCCACGGATACTATCTCCTTAATATAATTTATACTAGATTCTTATTTCAAGTACAAAAATAAACAGTTGAAGGTAACCTTATTTTATTTTTGACAATAAAATACTACAGTTATTACAGGGCAAACTTGTATACTTAATTTTTAAGCGCCATGCCAACATTACCAACCTCCACTAAGGCTTCTGTACACACGGCTCTACATCAAGCTATAAAAACCAGTAAGGACTGACCTCGCATTGTACAAGCTCTTCGTACAAAAAGATGTCAGCTTATACTGGAAATTTATAGCTTGATGTGTAGCCGTATGTACCAACATTCTTGAATTTTGCTTTAATTTTTTTTTTATTAAGATGCTGATGATTTCTTAGCTATAGTATTCTGAATTTTTTTTTTGATATAGAGCCTCCTTTGCACTAAAAAAACTATACAAAACGGTACGTTAAAAAATATACGATAGTAACTTTGTCCGTTTCGAGCGTTGAACCAAATACCTTGCGGTAGGTGGCGCTAGATACTACACCACCAGCGGACCTTGATTATTATAGGTAAAATATCTTAGAACCTATTTATTTATAATTTTAATGTAACTAGTATCAAATGTTTTAAGAATTAGAAGTGATTAAAGCTGATAAAACTAAAATATATTTAATATAGACGAAAGAGCTTGTTTATAATATTATTATTATTTATTAAGAGGAGTGTCCTCCGAGCTTTTACAAAATTTATTTTATTTATTTATAATCAACGTATAAGCCAAAAACTTATGTATACAAATTATATAAAAGCTTCCTCGAGAACCACTCTATCCATTGCTGAAAACAGCATGAAAATCATTGCAGTTTTTGAGTTTTTCCCGAACAGACAGACGACAGACGCGGAGGACATTGTTTTATAATAAATTTAGTGATTATCAAACTTACAACATCTATTATTTCAATCAGTATTTAAGTACCTTCCTACTAATTTCTACTTATTATAAAAAAAAACGAACGTTTGTATCAAGTTTTGATATTATTTCGGTCACCAAACTAAACGGCTGAATGGATTTAGATTAAACTTGGGACATGGAAAGCATAAGTTCTGAATTAAAACTGCTAGATACTTTTATCCGGAAATAATGCGGATGAACTCGAAGGCAGAAACTAGTTATTACATATACGCAGTTACCATGAAAGAACAAAACATGTTTACTATGAAATTACAGTATTTTTATGAATTAAAAAGATAAAAAAATACAATAGCACATAAACAACAAGGAGATTAAAATGTTTATTTATGTTGAGCGTAATTGGCGCATGCGTAGTTACTTAATTCATGAACTAAAAGTAAATAAGAATTGGTTTCTAGTGGTTTCTGGACGTACGATTTTATAATGACTTTATACATTGCTTATGACGTAGCCATTAGGCACTAATGACCGATCACCGAACAGAATGCAGTTTTCGATATCTGTCAATCAACCTGGTTTTCCTAAACAATTAACTAATTCAGATTTAATGAGTTTGAACGTGTTATGGTAATTTAGGCCGAGTCGACGTCCCATAATCGCTTGAAGGACGGACGGACCGACATTCCATAGCAAAGGGAAAGGGTTTTGTTATGGAGTTTTTCGTTTTTTTTTCTTCTTCTTTTTCATTACAGCTATAAGTCTTCATACTTGTAATAGTTTAAGGGACTGCAATACAATCTGTAACTTTATATCTATTGAGTAGATAAAGGATATCTATTAGATTTTACATATTGGAGTAGGTACTAGTTATAAGTATATACCTACCTACAAGTTATGGGAAATAATATATCTTATTAATTGCACAATTCTTGGTAACAAGCTCATGTGAACTAACAAACAATGCAATGAAAGAGAGACGATTAAAGTTCATTGAAGACGCTTAACGTAACACCAACAACGAAAGATCTCTCCTGCCCCTCATGAAAGACGCTAAACTCGCTGTGTGAGGGGGCAGCGTACGCATCATCATAGATCTTTTAAAAGCGGTCGACCCGTTCACATGCATCCATTGAGGTCCCTTCACACGGTCAAAGGCGACAAAAAATAATACAAAAACCGTTACGCTCCCGAAAAAATGTTCCCATAACTTGTGAATGTCTGTCATTGAGAAATCTGTATAAAGAGACCATGTGTGGTGGTGGGAACTGCCTAAGTTAAAAACTTCGTTATCGATAAAGCTATTAAAACTATCTACTTGAATAATAACAAGCAGTTTGGCAACGATATAGTGACAATTAGGTATAGAATCGGTGTTGCAGGTGGAGATGAACCACATGCAAAACAGCTTTTCTAAAGTCAATAAAAACAATCGCTATTAGATCCTATTCAATTCAATCTAGTCAGAATCGGTATTTAAAATGTTTTACAAAACTACAAATGTTTTACTAAACTGAAAACATAATGCAAGAAGCATATTTTGTAGTCACACATGGATCACAAATGTGCGTGGGACCGAGACTTATGCGCACCATGAATGGACCAAAGACATGGGACCGCAACCCATAGGCATTCTCACGGTTTATACATAGATAAAAACTTTATGACGTGACCCGACAGAAACACCGATAATTTAAATTGTTAGATAATAAGTAACGTTATTGATACTGACACAACAGCGGACGAATTTCAATATTTCAGATAAGACAGAAAACAACAGACAACTTCTGGATAACAAAATAATCACAAATGACATTGGGAGAGGTTTTGTTCCTTCACCATGGAATGCCGTAGACGGCCTCGTCGTACAAGGAGCATTAAGCTATCATGCCATCAGCGCGTCCCCGTCTGGTTAGCATTCTTTAGTCGGGGTCCGGTGCCCGCCTCAGGAATGTCTGCAACCAGCAACCCGAGACGGAAGGAGCAACGGCGGAAGCGGTTCATAGAACTGAACTGCAACGTTCCAGAACAGCTCTCGTACTATCTAGAACTATAACAAATATAAACCTTATCTACAAGAGTTAAAGTCCAATACTACACATACAACATTCTCGAAGTTGGCGGCTACGAAATTTTATCTCAGTTAATGCAGTAAACGTGATAGGCACCGAAGAATTTTCAGTCAATTTTAAGTCTTTAGCATTCATTTTTAACGTTCAAAATCTAACTGTTCGAAGTGGTTACATAATGTAAAGGTTCACGAACATTCTGTGCCGCAGCGCGCAACCGTTTCGCTCCACTGTGCCGTGCATCCTGCCTCGTACAAGTTGTAGTTTTCTTTATATTTTACTTTACCAAAGCCTTTTCGCACAAGATTATAATTTACTATGTTAATTAAACAATCAAAAATATCTTAGGTTTTAAATATTAGATATTGCGTTAGCGATTGCTCAGCAACGAGCAGAGCGTGTTGTAAATTTAACAATCTTTTGTGTCGAAACCGTAATAATCCTATTGGTTACGGTAATAGTAAGCTAATATTTAACTTTGTGATTCCGAGAGTTTATGTTTTGACTGGCACGTCAACAGCACTAAATTAACTTAGGCTGGTTAATGTTTTTAAGGCGTATTGAGTTCTGCAGTTTTCCTGTTCGCTTCTAGAGTTTTTGGTTTGAGACCTCCCGCGCCGCGCCCGCCCGCGCTTTTATGGTTTACGTTCCACATGGCATTTTTTTCATAAACTGATAATGGCGTCACAAATTGCTGCAGTCGATTGTTGATTAAACAATTGAGTGGGCCCCGCATGCATCGTCTGTCTCAATTGTAAACAGTTATTGGAAATCAATTGACACGAAGTAAATTGACTCAATGAGTTGGATAAGTGACATGTTCTTGATCATCACGTTCGTTTGTTATGTTTAAAATTACTTCCCGGTAATATTATAAGTGTATAATATTTTGACACGTTGAGATGAACATTATCTTCAATTACCTACGACGTGTTATAAGAAAATAATCTTCCAACAATAACAGTAGATTACTACTGTTACTACCTATATAGTACGTTGTAAAAAGATGAAAAACAATATTTCTTTACTCCTTTTCCATAGTAGTTAGTTCAGGCCTCAGAACACTCAAATAGAGCATTTGAATACCGCGGTGCACAAATTAATGATCCAACACTTTGGACCAACATAATTGTGTGCATTTTCGATTTTTGGATCCAATCTATTATTTGTTTATGTAGAACATTTCAATGCCAATGATACATGGCACATGGATACTCATGGACCAAGGTATCCATTTCAAAATATTTAATTTTCCGGAGCCCAATGTTTTACTTTTAGTTCACTGTTCGAAAAGGGGCTTTGACTGCAATAATGTTGAATGAACTTAGCCTCAATCCAGAGGTGTGCCGTGTAGGGTGACGTTAACGTTATTCACTGTTTGCTAGCGCAGTGAAAGTGAGGTCGCGATGCTTTCTATCCGCAACGCGACGCGCGGCTTGCGCCGACGCATCGACTTGCGAAAGCTACCTCCAAACACCTAGCCTTCCTTTCAAATA
This sequence comes from Protodeltote pygarga, assembly GCA_936450705.2. Taxonomy (NCBI): domain Eukaryota; kingdom Metazoa; phylum Arthropoda; class Insecta; order Lepidoptera; family Noctuidae; genus Protodeltote; species Protodeltote pygarga. The sequence continues at coordinate 8,066,214 of OW388257.2, read as the reverse complement.
GAAAGCTGGCGGCGGCGTAAGCAGTCTGCAGATATTTTCTCATATAATTATGAGTAGTTAGGAGTAACTTTAAGAATACGTAGGTTCGGGTAGTATTTTCTTTAATTTATCTAGGGTTTAAATTCAAACCAATCTAGAGATCAAATAATAAAGTAAAATATTTTTTAAATATTAAAAATGTTGGCTATAATTATGGACTTACGCATATTGTGTTTTAAAACTAAAGTATTGATAAATCTATCTATATACAAATCTATATACCCATGATAGGTTATGTCTTTAAACCGTCAAACACTAAGAAATAAGACACAAAGTTATGCATCGGCATCCTTGCGATACTGAAGCCCTAAATTAGAAAATGGCGTTCTCTCGTGCTTATTATCGTAACAGAAGCAATTTGCTGTATCTGTTGTTTTTCTCATTTATGGCACTTGCGTCACTCGTTCCTCCACTATATGTAACACTTTACACAGAGGTAGGATGTCTCGAGAACACTTTGTCACATTTTTTTGCGATTGGAGGAAATTTTTCGTACTTCAACAAAAAGCATTTGTTGCAGCCACCTATCACGTATGTTCAAGTGAGTATAGTATAGTATTCTCCTTTTGAGATTTCGCTTGCGTGGAATAATATGTTTCCGTATATCCCATAGAACTGTAGCCTATTATAAGATACCTACTCAGGGACAACGTAGATTTATTTTCTTCTTTTCCTTTCTAAGTATTAGTTTCTGGTAATAGATCTAATGGGTTTGTTTGGAATGTTACCATTTCGTCAGTTATTTTTGTCGCCAATTGGACACCACCACCACCATCAACACAACACAGTAAGTAAAAAACAAAGGCAAACTTGTTTGCCACAATGGCTACCATATCAGTTGGAAAACAGATAGGTACTCATTATGTTTCACAGGATACTTTAGTGTTCAGTCTTATCACCATGTGTGACCGTTTGCAAACTGTGTCATAAAAGAAACGCTAATATTTAAAATGCGATGGAATGGATAAAGTTACTTAACAGTTATGTGTGTGGTCTTCAACATTAAACGATGCATCATACAGGCATAGCGCTGTTGATGGCATAACACCGGTACGGCGCGGTGTTGTGTAAATATCTCTCCGTTCCACGTACCTACGTGTGTGTTTCATGCACAATGTTCTTGTTTCATATACATTTATAATGTAGGTATGCGTGAAGGCTTATTCTTCTTTGGAACTGGTGAACAATGAACATTGTGCTAAAGGTGCAATGTGTAATGGAATCCTTCCAGCTTACTCTGTACGTTGTCTCAGTCTAAAGTCTAAACAACCTATTTTATACTTCATTGTTATACGATTCTGATTATTTTATGATATTAACCTAATTTCGATCGCGTGGGTCACAAATAATACCTTCGTGAATATCCTTTAGGTACATCTTTAGTAAAAAACAATATTTTCTACCTGTATGCAGCTGCATGGCTTTTGAAGTGGTAGGTACTACCTACCTATACCTCTCATAAGAATCTTGGTATTATGTGGTCTCTGCTTGGAAAACATACCTATTGTAAAAATCCCAAAAGGATATAGCTAATTAGTAAGAGACGAATGACGAACGAATCCATTTAAAAACACAGATAAAAATAAAATCATCGAATTAATTAAGCGAAACATGTACAAACTTGAATAAAAACATTTAACTTTACTTATAATTTAATACTAAAATGTTTGTTTCTTTCAGACCACGAATAATATCTACAACAAGAAGAACTAAATGAAGGATTTGACAAACCCAGACGGTTTCAATACCTAGTATATTATTCGCTACTAAGTGGCTAGTACATTATGGCTAATAAGTGTAAAAAAATAAACAAATAAGTAGGTATATGGAAACTTTGTTTGGCGAGAAATCAGATATCTACTTACTTATTGTCTACCCACTAAGAAGCTGGGTAATATGAGCATCTGTTAATATGTATTTCCCAAGAAGACCATCGACCGTTGAGCGACAAAAGCGACGCATCGTCTTGTATTCTAATGATATGTGCACATGTATGAATTATTTTTTTAATTTCAAATACATTGCTCGCTTTGAAACTCCATCAAAACATGTTTTTCTTAATTAACAGGCGGTAGACAGCGTTCTCGGCAATAAATGGACGTTCAAAAGTATTCCGAGGGTGACGTCATTCTTTTAAATTTGGCAAAAGCGGTCGACCTCCAACAGCAACGTTGCGTCGTCGTGACTTCTCGTTATACTGCGCGGCAGAATCGTATAGTACCTATACGTACACGTTTCATCAACAAAAAATATAGTTTTTTTATATTCTCAGATTACATCATAGAACCTTGGCGTACCTACGTTATAATGTAATCATTTTTTAATCTGTAACAGAGACGCAATTTATTTTATTGTTTTGAGAGTACTACTACCATCAACATACCATGACTGTTGTTATAGTTTTACGCTAGACCATACGTCTTTCGATAGTAGACTAGTAGCGTGGACTCTTCGATTCCATTTCTGCTTAACCCAAAGATCCAACATACTACATTGAACTTAACAGATTGTTATCAGAACAAACACCAACTTGCACGACATACAAAGATACAATTATTTAAAGACAAGTATTTTGCTCTAGTCAGTCAATAAAAGGATGTGAAAAATCGCTCTTTCGTAGATGTTAACATTGTGAAACTTATTTCACAACAGGCACTTATGAACTTTAATTAATAATTAATGAATGAATGGAAAGAGCCATTGAAATTACAGCCATGAGGCGACGTGTCATGGGAAACCTATTGTTATGGAGACTGAACAACAAGGTCACCAAATAATTACACATAAAATATGCCGCGATGTATAAACACAATGATAGTATTGTTGTTTAACTACTTTACATTATTGCTCATCTTTTAATTAATTACTTTTTTTTACAAAGGACGCTTACAATAGGGCTACTATGCCAAGTTGTTAATGATCTATAAGTAAACAATTTCAAAGTCCAAGTACTTAACACAGTCAAATCAAATAAACATTAGGCACCTACTTATCAAATGTTATAAATATAAATGACGTTTGCTCTCTAATTGACTGTTGATAGCTCTAAGATGTATGTAAGAGAAACGAGAAACCAAGTCGTTACTTGTAATAAACAAAAGAGAACAACATTACTCGTACAGACTGACAATAACAAAAGAAATGAGACCAGTCCAGCGGGTCCCGATGCGGGCTTTGTGGTGAGAAACTATTTACTACACACGTACTAGTAGCGTGGCATTGATGAAAACTTGAATTTATTGTTGTGAAACTTGTCCAATGTCTAAAGATATAACAAATCACAGCTACCTATTTATTTATCTCCAACTCTAAACTCATCCCTCGTTAGGAATCTAAATATGTACTTAACTATAAATTTAAAAAAATTAAAAACCCATATCATAATCATAATCATAATCAAATCTGTCCTTTTGTTTAGGAGCTACGATGCCGCAGACAGGCACATACATAGGCACGTCAAACTTATACACCCCTCTTTTCGCGTCGTGAGTTAAAAATAGCAGGCATATGAAAAATAAATCCTCATAAAATAACTCATCGAAAAAAATATCCACCTATGACGAGAAGATGCGATGACGCAATTACGCAAGTACAAGAAATACTTTTTTTAGAAGAATATAATATAACGTATTGTATGGTCCAAGACCTCTGATAAGCTTTATTTATATGAGTCATCACATCTTAGTACTAGCCGGGGACTATTCAAATGATGACATAAGAGGTTTACAGAATTATGGAAATTGATCTAACGCTTTACAACGTGAAAAGTACACGTTTGAATATTTTTATTTCTACATTTATATGTATAAGTGCGCAGCATCACGGCAGCCCAAGCTAATTTATATGCGGGTTATTCAAAAAAGTTAGGATACGTATGTAGGTAAGTACTACTCGGTAAGTACCCAACGAATGTCTACAAATCTAGTATAATTTTATATAACTCGTGAAACAGCATTAGCTATTTTTGTTAAATATTTCTAAAAGCGACTTTTGAAATTATAATTGGCAAAAAATTGCAGTCCTTAGCATTGCGACCATTAAATATGAGCACACTTTCTGAGACACCCTATATTCTTGCAAAGAAATTTATATTATACGCTATTCTCATCTATACTAATATTATAAAGAGGTAAAGTTTGTATGTCTATATCTATACTTCTATATCTATATCTATATCTATATCTATACTAATATTATAAAGAGGTAAAGTTTGTATGTTTGTATGTATGTATGTCAGGGGTAATCTCTGGAACTACCGATCCGATCCTAAAAATTCTTTCACCAATAGGAAGCTACTTTATTCTTGAATGCTATAGGCTATTTTTTATTTTTTAAAAGTTGAGTTTTCAGTAAAAAATAACAATATTTGTGATTCAAGTCAGAAAAAACAGGCAGTCTGGCTGCTTATTAACGAAGTGTTTACGGGAAAATTTAATTTAACGCGGACAAAGTCGCGGAGAACAGCTAGTGTAAGATAAAATGGGGCGATATAAGTAAATAATATAGAGTGGGCCCAGGATACTGCCCTGTGGTTCCTACTCCAAAAGGCTCCTCTTGGTGGATACTGATCAAAAGATTCACATTTGTTCCTCTTCTTCTCCAGCGTGTGGTTGATAAACAACCTGGTGTCAGAGTTTAAACCGCCCGTAGGCCTCTGACATCGCTTTACACACCCACCGTTGAAAAATCTCTCAGGTGTGCTGGTTTCCTCACGATATTTTCAATATAACATTTGTTCCTATATTGCTTTCTAAGATAACTATATTTCTAACTAGAATTATTATTTTCATTCAACTTGACAGAAACATTTATTACGACCTTCCCGTAATCCTGTGTAGAGAACTTAATTAAATCTAAGTCAAATTTTAGTAGAATCGGAAAGCAGCTAACTGTTAACATCCGTACCGTTTTACTAAGATTACCTTCGCGATAGGGAAGGGACTAGATAGTTGAGTCAGCTCTGTGCCCCAAATTCCACAGCACACCATCCGTAAGATAAGCTAAATAGAATATAAACTGAACAATAATGGTAATAGAACTGATTTTGCTTTGCAACAGAACTTCTAAGAGACCATTGTTTCGTAGATCTAGCGACTCGCGATGTAACATAGCATTAATGTCTGGCAGATGCTTTATGGTCACGGCGCTGTTTGAAGCCGTCGAAGTACGGAGTTGTTTTCTTAAATCGATAGGTTGTAGGCGTTGTAGCTTCTTTTTTACTCCCTTCCTTAATAAGCTTAGCCGAGCCGAGCCATTGGCCTATAAAATCATTTATTTTAAAATGATAAGCTATGTTCAAAGCCATATATTATTTCATTTCAGGCAATATGCGGCCGTAGTCGCTTATACTTTCATGAGATATTCAGTACCATACTCTGTAACATCAGATAAATTTAACAAGGCATTAAATTACCTATAATTTCAATCGAAGCGAGTTTAAAGGAAACCGGTTGCATTGGAAAAATCGTGGCCACTGTTACCATGCAAAACGATATTGATGAAACTTCTTTTCCAAGGGAATTTTGTATTGTAAGTTGGGTTTGTGATGTTGGGCGCCATGTGACAATAGCTGTTATAATGATTTGTTAGCGGAGTCGACCTTCAGGGCCGCCTGATCTCGAGAATGTCTCGGGTGGTTCCAACAGTGCTATCTTCTTAGAAACGTGGTACACGCGTGTACCACGCACATTTTTTACACGGCATTATATTGTAGTATACATAACATTACAGACCCGAAAAAAGCAACTTGATACTTTTTTGATATTTGTTTTACATATGGCAGCTTTTTTGATATTTTAAACATATTAGATCGTAGCAGTAGAAGGCAGTATTAAGTTAGACGTTACGGTTAACGTAAGTCTAACGTTGAACGTTAGTTTTTTCGAATACCTTCCTATTAGGTATAAATAATAAAAATCATAACGAAAAGAGGTTAGTTATATTGTGAGGAAAAGAGCACAGCTGAAATATATTTTCGATAGTGTGTATAGCTTTGTCAGAGGCCTACGGACTTTGACATCAAGTTTTATTTATTGTGTTACTTATTTCTTTCAAGCTAACGCCATAGTGATGGATCTTCATTGCGCTTCTCTCTCTCTCATCTTGATCAATAGTTATTTAATATTATTTATAAAATACTTATGTATGAAATGAATATCTGATTAGGTAATACCTAAGTTTCTTTATTCTAGTTGTTGTTCATTACCTACTTACACCATACCCAAACTAAATATTTAACTAAGAGTAAAAGTATCAAATTAGAGGATTCATACTATAAATTCCTTTGCCTTCTTAGCGCCAGCCTACCTGTGGTGTAAAAAAAGCATTCTGGCTGCAGGGCCGCGTCGGCGCTTTTGAGATAATTTATAAGGCTCTGCCTTTCTTGGAATTTCGAAATCTCGACGAGATAGCTTCGTTCCGTGCCCAACTCGCGGCTCCGGGGAATGGAATGTAACGGATTTGGATAGGAAAAAATAGTGCATTGTAAAGACATCCATTGTGATACGTTTTCGTAACGTTTTCTCATTTAAAAATGAATAGTGTCATGCAGTTAAGGTTGCGTTGCCTTGATTCTTATACATACTTTCTTTAAATCCTATTAACAACTTTACAATCTTACTTAAATGCTATTTAAGCACGTAGGCAGTACGATAAGATGACCATGTGGGTAGGTTGATAAATAATAGATATTTAAACCACAAATAATTTAAGTAAGATCTAATCAATACAAACAATTTGGTAGTAAGAAAATAAAAATATACCTAAGATATCGCGACCATTCTTTGGCAACGGCAACGGTGCATTGTAGCTTGCTTGTCGATTAATGCATGATGAAGGCCTTCTCCATTAGCTTCTTCTCTCTCTTCTTCTTATGTTTTATTACTTACTTATTATTTTTATTCATAAGTACCTACTTAATTGAAAAATATATAATATACACCTAGTTAACTAGTATTTTATGATATCAGCACACAATACTCTTGTTTGGCGGGCAAACTGGGTACTTCGTGCAACTGATCCCGTCCTGCGGGCTGGGGGCACGGAGCGAAGAGTTCTGGGAAAAGCAGGCCGCATACCACGCCGCGAGCCGCTATTGGACCGCTTTGCCTTGTGCCCGCCCGCACGCAAAGACAACATTTCAGAAGCGACACATTCTGGTCCTATTCAACGTTTTAGGTAGGTGCGTTAAATGACTTAAAAATCTTTTTCCAAAATTCAATATCCTACGGATTTGAATTTCTGCGAATAAAATTACAAGGAAATTATTACAACTTTTGTTCAGTTAATTTCTGATAGGAAGTTTTTAAGGGGATAGCCCAGGCCTAGCCTACGGCCAAAATCCGTGACCGAATAGAGTAAATTCTGGACACTTCAAATCTTTTGTTCTTGCTAATCACTTATTTTCTAGGTATACGTGGAGGCCCCTTTCTTGTGGAGCCCCCGGGGCTGAATCTCCTATTGCTCTGTCCTAATTTCAACCCCGCAAACCTCCCAGTTTTCGTAAGTCGTTCCGCCATATTGTTGGCTTCACACATTTGAATTGCAGTACCTATCTGTGATTTTACTCTATGGCCATTGTTAAGTCACGAAGTGAACGCTGTAGGCACAACTCTCGTCGAGCCGGGTTCATTCATTAAAATATGCATTTATTACTACTAACATGCGTCTGCACATACCAGACAGACTTTTAGTGTGTTTTATCCTAAAGAATTACCAACATGAATTTCATGAGTTAGGTACTCGAAATGCGTAATTATAGCTCGCGAGTGAACAATCCTACCCAAAGGATGAAACATGACCTTATTACTAAGACTCCGCTATCCGTCCGTCTGTCAATCAATCAATCATTTATTTGCCATAAAATGTGTTACAGAGGTGTCATATATAAAGCAAGGTACATCCATTTTTACCTGTTAGAGAGTGCAAATAGGTATCTAAAACATTAGAATTATTACAACTTAACATTTAACATTTAACTTACTCAGGCTAGGCTTATCTCATGAACCGTGATAGCTAGACAGTTGAAATTAAATAAACCAGGTAGTAACTGTCCCACTGCAGGTCAAAGGCCTCTTCTTATACAGAGAAGAATCAAGCACGCTAGCTCACCGCGTGTTGGCGATTTCAGTCAAGGATTCCTCACGATTTTTCCTTCACCATTATGGGGAGTCTTAGATTAACCAAGCATAATGACAAAAAAAAATATTTTGGTAAGTACTTACATGCCAGGTTCGAACCCAAATCCACATGCTTGGAATGCGGGTTCGTAACCGATGCGCCACCGCGACTTACCGATAGGTATTTATGCATTAATTTATAGACTATCACTAGCTTTGGCCCGCGGCTTAGGCCGGGATAAGTAATAGTAGTGTAAGTACTCGTATATAGTTTGGCTCGGGTGGTATGTTGGTAAATTGTGTGTTATTATGATATAGATATAAGCTACATTAGCGTAAAGAAATTGAGTTGTATCAAAATCCGTAATGTAGGTAGTTTTTGCATGAAAGAGTAACAAGCATCCATAGATCCTTCTGTATAACTTTCACATTTAAGTATAATATTAATAGGAGGATTCATTATCCATCATCAGCCTGAATTAATCCACTGCTGAACCTGGGCCTCTCATAAAAACGCGCCCCTTTTGTGCGCTCATTGGAGGCAAATTTGCCCATAATCGCAACGATGGGCAAGCGGGTTGGCGATCGCACTAGCAGATGAATGCTGTTACACAGAAGGATGCTGCTGGCCATCCTCCGGATGTCGCTTCTTACGACACCTGCGGGACGACCGGACGAGTAGGGGTGGTTCTAATCTTCGGCCGGAAACGCAAAAGTAGGAGGATAACCAATAATAACCTAATATACTTACCTATTATGATAATTTTTTAAGGGGTTGCGGAAATTTTGGACGATGGCTCTGACCATGATCATACAATGATCTTTTACATAATTCAATCCTATATTCAACTTGGAAATTCACCTTTCCATACAATTGGCAATGAAGAACGGTGCTGTTTGTATGGGAAGGTATTTATCTATTTTTAATTTTTTTAAAGGATTGAAAAGACATTGTTCAGGTTCATAGTCATTGCAATCCTTTAAAATTTCCGTATCCGTATATTATAATAAGTCGATGGAGGTGGACGGAAATGTTTTGGATAAAACAAAATGGGCCGAATTTTGTATTCATTTCAGCTATGAATTAAGGGGAAGCGGTGGAAGTGAGGTATAAGGGATGAGGGAGACAGCTGCAGAGCACGTGGCGTGGCAGCTGTGGCGAGCTGAGGCCGCGCTGCGCCGCCCGCGCTGGCGCAAGCTGCGCACGCACCTGCCAACGTCAAATATTACCAATTTTTTTTAGGTACTACCTTCACAATACAACAATATTATATTAACATCTGCTGTGATTAAAGTAACAGCTGCTTTGGGATACCTACATAATACTCAATCAGACCACGTCCTTCTGCGCTTCATCTTAAAATGATGAGATCCCAAGATAAAAAAGTGTATCTTAGATTTTAATTACCCGACTTACATGTTATTTTAACACCTAGGTAAATTAAATATATTCCTTTTAGGTAGGTACCTACTTTTTAATTATTCAGAAGATGTATGGAACTATATTAGGCAGATGTGTTTAGGATTGCACATTGTATTACAGCATCTAGGTTCTGATTAAACAACCGAATGCAATACGTATGAGCTAATCATTGGTCACGTCGTTTCGTTACGTTTTATTTACGTAGGTAACGATGTTTATCGCTGTAGGTAAGGTATCTCGGCTTAGTCTAACCACAGTATTGAAGCGACAACTTCAGTGCTCGCTAGTTCACATAGTGCTCGTATTCAGGTAAAAAAACCCTCCTTTCATAGTTTTTTGAGTTATCTCTATGGTGCTTCCTTAGTGTCATTTCATCGAGAGTGAATGTCAAAAATATTTATATAAAATTTTGGTTAAAAAAAGTTCTTATTAATTTTTAGGTGAACACCTATAAAATGGTCTTGTTATAGTGAAAATACTAAACATATTACTTGGATCTGTCATAATAACATGGGAGAAAACATATCAGAAGAAAATGTGGAAAATGTTACTGCGAGCACTTCAATACCAGGTAGGTGTCAACATTTACGTATTGCGTATTTATTTCCTCATGTAAGTAGGCGGTCAAATCAAATAATTGTTATAAGTACAGACTATCAGGGATCCTTCGCTAGTAGCATAGTAATAATAGACAAGTACCTACCCAGAAATCGAGGTAGGCAGGTACCTATCGATTAACAGGTGCTATTTTTTATTATCTAATAGGTATATTTTTACTAAGGTACCTACCTACTTTTTTTTATTGGTACCGACTTAGGTTCGCCACATAAAATTAATAAGAAAATTCCAAATTACATTAGTAAATTTTCATGTTATAGGTAAGTACCTATAGTTGTTTCCTATTTAGGATTTCTTATTTATTTTTTTATTATAGCTAAGTACCTAGGTAGGTACTCCTACATAACTAGTAGTAACTAGTAGTAGATAGGCGTACGTAAGATATAATTAGGTAGGATTATACCTATACGTAATAATTGAATAGATAAATAAGTAAATAAAATAAGTTCTTTGTTTGTGGGTAGGTAGGTACTTATTTATATTATGTCCCTACTAATTTTATTACCCTTTTTGTAATACCTATCTGATGGCCTTTTTTATCAATATTTAAGTATCTAGTGATGATAATGATTAAAATTATTCGATATACCTAGTCGACGGAGCCTCGCTTCAGTTCTTACCTACTAACTTATCTTTAAGCCTAATACAGATAAGCCAAACCCCAAAATTCGATCTTTGCGCCATTATTATAAGCCCAATAGGTAGGTATTTTAAAAATCTACAGTTTATTTCTAAATTACACCAATATTCAGCATAATTATATCTAATTATTTTTTTGGACATTGGAAAAATTTAGTTGGAACCTTCAACCGTTTAGACTGACAGTGACAATACGAGGTAAACGTGCGGTGATCAAGTGTTGCCATGTTTTTAAAAGAGTATTCTGTTTATGGGGGATAGTTAAGTTTTAAATAAAAAAACATACAATCGAATTGAGAACCTCCTCCTTTTTTGAAGTCGATTAAAAATAGTGTACCTCGTCCTGATATCTTCAGTTTAAAAAAAACATGGAGAAGTGGAGAGGTTAAAGTTACTGTGGCGAATAATACAATTTAAAAAAAAAACCCTATTAGAGACGTTAACCTAACGCCATCATTAACAAACTCTAGATTATGTAGTAAAACAAGGTGGCAGTCAACCTTAATGCAGATTTACCTAATCATATTGCTGAGTAGTGCTGAGCACATTTAAATAAGTGACTAAAATGATTTAAGGGGGCGAAGAAGCAAGCAACATTAGATAAAAAGTCAAAATTAAAAAAAATATTTATAATTTACATAGAAAACTTAAAAGCGTAGGTACCTAAAATAAAGTAGGTTAGTGTTTTCTTCCATTTAAGTAAGAAATAATATAATTTCGAAAAATATTACTAGACATTCAAAATCACTTAATCGACGAGTCAATCTCCTCATTTTTACTAACAATTTATTACTAACAATTTATTACTAAATCAAATAAATGAAATTCTTATTAGTTTGAATAATATGAATATCAAAAAATCGAAAAAAAAAAAAAAAAAAAAAAAAAAAAAAAAAAAAAAATGCCTAACCACTAAGATACATTTCAAATTGAAAAAAATATCACATAATTGGTCAGGTCAGGCCCCATCTGTTTTCAAACAAAATAGACTTAATTTTTTTATAAGTATTATATACCTACATAAATTTGGAGATAGGTACTTACTGACATTTAGCTGGGATGATATATGGGGCACACTACAATTTTCCATGACTACCATTAGGTAGGTACTTTTAAGGCACATTATTGACCATGGCAACAGTTAAGCATTTTTGTTTGAAAACAGACTGTTTTACAAAAAAATATCCTTAAATTCTATAATAACATGAGAAATATTCGAGAGCTAATATACAAAAATATTTTTTTGTTTCTTGTCTTAGTATATGCCAAACTTTAAACAAGACCATTGAAAGTATGTCAATTTTATGCAAAGAATATTTGAACAGCAGGATTATTATTTATTTTACGTTTCATGTAGGCTTGAATCATCATGTTTTTGGATTTGAGCTCCATGCTGGTAGTTTTATATAAACTCATTTCTTGCTTGCTGTCTTGCGTATTTGCCTAAACATGCAAATATTCCTATAACAGCTATTCCAAGTCCCAAAACTGTAGCTAAAAAGTCGCCGAAATCGTAACCTTGTGCTGCCTCAACGTTGGTTACGGTCAGCAAGGTGAACATAAATACGCACAATTTGAAATTCATTGTTAGTTTTGCAGAATCTTTTTTAATTTTATATTTTTGTGTTGTATTTTTTATTCTTTGTCACGTCATGTCATGTCAGTCAAAAAGATAATAAAAATTACGTCGTATCTTTGATTGAAGAAGCAGTGTTGCCACCTTGGTTTATGAAAAAAGAAATAAAGCAGATTTGCTTAAAAATATTGTATATTATCGTTGATTTTGTGATGGCGGAGAGTCTGGGCTTTATCAAACAATGATTTGGTGACCTCTTAATGCAGCATATTAATCAAAGTCGTCATCAGAATCTCCCAAGATCATGATAAAAATATATGGCTATAGTTGAAAATATATGACATTTTACATTTTTAGAAATTGTACATTATTACTTAAATGTAACAACAACAACAACAAACAAATTTATTTATTTATTTCATCAATAAAACAGGTAAAAACCTTAAACTAATAACATATAGACAGTAAGTTCCTTGTAAAGTGACGTTGTAAAAGTGTCTCAATCACGCACACATCGAAACAGCGTTGACGTTTCGGTGACGTATAGGTAGTGTTGCAACAGTAGGAATTTTTCCCCAAATTTCAATTTATATTTACTTGGAAAAATAAAATAGCAAGGGTTTTTATTGTAAATATTAGTTCATATAAAGAACAATTAAATATTATTTTGGTACGGATTTCAATACGCATTCAGTGAAGTGAGACTGGTAAGCAAACTCAAACGAGTACTTTTTCTCAACAATAAAATATTTGTATTTGAACAAAATAATACCAAATTTAAATCTTTTACTTGGCAACACTGGCTACAAAGTTTGCTCGCTCGCTCGCTCTCGCTCCAAAGAGAATAATAAAATAATACGCTAGCGCTACGTCAGCTCCGCCGCTGGTGTGTTCGAGAGGTGACGCATGTTTTTCAAAAACTACTACTGACTGCCCTGCGATCGATCGGAGCGTTGTGTGGAACGTAACGTCAGTCGTCGTCATTACGTTCGTTCGTTATCGTTAGTAGCGAGTTTCGCACTCATGTTGGAGAGTTGTGTTGTTTGTTTACCCGTTCGGTTACATATTTTGACAAGTGAGAGTGAGGACGGCTAGTGAATATCTAGCCTAAAACAATTAATTTGATGTGGTCGTGTGCCTTATCTTGTTTAAATACCCAAAAATCTGGATCACAAATGGATATAACTAAAGGTAAAAGCGATTTTCTTACATAACCTTTTCATGACCATATGTCGATAGATTTGGAACGAGGGCAACGTCACTTTATCCTCGTTACAGGTTTAGATTTCTATTTTAATTCGGTTGATGAAATTAGTAAATCAAAAAAAAAAAAAATATGTGGTAGTACTAATTTTATACCAGACATAAAATAATGTATGTTTGTCAAAAAAAAAATTATTTTAAATAATGGCCATAGATTATAATAAAATCTAAATTAATTTATGGCCTAAAACTACACTTTTGAATATTATTCTACTAGTCAAAATAGCATCAAAAAAAATTATAATAATAGTGGAGAACAACATTATTTTAAAATAATGTCTGGTCAGGTACATAACAACAACAGCTATTTTCTTATTCCTTTTGAGATTATAATAATTAAAGTAGATTTTCTTTGTTATTGATAGGTATAGCATTTTATTTAAAAAAATAAGTGAGTACCTACCTATAATTTTATAAAATAATGAATTTAGCTTTATACACAAATACAAACTCAACAAGCGCACACAGAATAAACCATTGTTTGTTGATTTTTTTTCTTACAACGCCATCTATATAATGAAGGAGTAAGTACATAATTAAATGCTGATGTCATACCAAAATGAACAATGTGGCCGGAAAATGAAGATAGTTGGATAATAGAATTTTCCATTATGTAGGTAAACTACTTAAGTACCTATATAAACATCATTATGACTATATGTAAAATTCCTAAGAATCATTAAAACACTGATAAGATACTTACTCGTCATACATGTATTTGTAATCACAAACTAGGAGGTGTATAGCTGTTGTTTTACTGCCGTCCTAGAAAATAGTTTAAAAAATCCAACTAGATATTTAATCTTTTTCACAAAGTTTATTTTTATGTCCCTATTTTGTTTTATAAATGACACCTATGACACTCTAACTATTATAAAATTATCTGCAAAAAAACTATTTATCTTTACCTATAACATATTCATATTTATTGTAAGTTGCAAGGCAGTCAGTTTTTTGTTGCTCAAATTTTGTTTGTGGCCTTGCCATTAATTGTATAGATTGTGCCTGCTCTACCCAATGGGGCCTCTTTGCTGTTTGATTGTGTTACCAAATTGGCAGTACCTACCTAATTTGGTTGGCAAATAAAGATTAAAACAACATACACTAATGACCATTTTTATACTTGCCTACTGATTTATTCCAATAATGCCTTAGGAGGCTGTGATAGTAATATAATTAATTTTGAAAATATTTTTGTCTAATGCTGACTGACTGTACTACAGTAGTCAGTAACATAGAACTTTTGGTTTTATCACAGGAAAATAACTTATTTATCCTTGTTATTCCTTTACATTTGTAGTTATTTTATTGTACAAACTGCTTTTTCCTCAATTCATAAACAAAGTTTTATTGCTATTAGTAACGCCATCTATTGGTAGTATTGAAAAAGTAACACAGTACACAGTCAATTAACTTTTTATAGAATTTATATAATATACTTTAATTGAATGGATCAATAAAATATACCTAAACTAAAATTTAGTACCATATTATTGATCTTTTTAGGTAGTTTTGTATGTTATAAGAAGTACCTAAGTATCTACAGACTAAATATAGATAGGTAACATAGCTTGGCTGGTAAATGACTTTCCTGTCTGGAAATTCCCGTTTAATCTGCACATGGATAGCAATAGACTCGCGTCGAAACTGGAACAGTCCAAAACTGTCCTTTATTACCAAAGTCTGTCTCATTTTCCTAATTGCACGTAATGTTGCCAGCATAGGTATAGGTACGTATATAATCCATTGTAATAATAATGGCCACGTGTCAAGCCGAAAATATTATCATAACCACCAAAATTACGGTTTCATTCAAAAACGAGTTTACGGGGCAAATTAGGTAGGTACCTACTTATTTCTAGGGAACTTGAGACTAATTTGCTTAAGATCTGGGCCTGCAACTTCAGACCGCTTCTTACTTACTAAACTTTTTTATTTCGGCTGTTTGGGATTTCATTAAAAAGTAGGTACTTATTGGGATTTGGACGCCCCTTAGGATCGGAGGACCCGGGGTGGATCGTCCTCTCTCCTCCCACTTAGTCCGCTAGAGATTCCGTTGTAATTAGCATTTTAATTTTGGAATGGAATAAAGTTTACACCTTGAGTACAGGATGTTAATAAATTCGTCGTAGGGTTGCCAACTCAATACTCCGCGAGTCAGTACCAAATGTCATCGAAAAAAGTGCTACAGTTTGGCAAAAAGGAGTCTGCAAAAATTGAGGGCGCCACTAGCGTAGGTACTTCACATACTACAATTAGTCTACAACTTATTCAAGTTAGGTATTTGGTTCTTGATATTTCTATGACGAATTTTCATAATCAAACGATTCCATTTTAAGTTGTTTCAGTACTCACAAATTTTAGTGCTAGGTAGATAGGTAGGTAAGTGCTGCGTAAATAATTTCCTATCCTAACCTAAAAAAGTGCCAAATTTAACACCAAGTGTTTTGAGTTGGCATCACTACTTTGTTGTGAGGCACTAACATTAGAATGCATAGTAATATAATCATGTGAAGTTAGACACAAGCGTATCACTGTCTCTGCCGCTCGCCATTGTTTATCCGCACTTGCCTCCCCATGGCTCACTGAAAGTTAAAGCTCGGACGTGGTTACGAGTCGACGCGCCATTTCGATATAACATGTGTCCTAAATTGCGATTTATTTCCTTTCAATGGCATAGGAAGCCGCCCATGCCCTGTCCGCGCCCGACGCCATTTTTATATATGGCCTGCGCCTAAGTTCAGACTAAGATCAGAATCATCTGACATTTTATAATATTAATATTGTTAGAATTGACTTACTGTTTAAGCTTACCTAAGTATATCATGCAGAATAACCATTATTTAACATCAAATAAATGCAATAAGGAATTAGATAAATATATCATAACTTGTTTGAATTTTTCAGCTTCAGTTGAAATTAGTTTTTTTTTAAATCGACGTTACCTACCTATTTTATTCTCAATGCCGTACTCTTTGATATGGATATATGCTCCATCTGGCGGATGTTCTCTTCCGCTGACACCAATTCCGGACTATCCTTTAGTTTATTTTTCCTACTTTTATGATGAGAGAAGCTGTCTGTTTGTATATACGTTAAGGCAACAAGCATAAAATTCATTCATACATAGTTTCATTCTTTGGTTAACGTTTAGACGATCCATACCTATTAACCAAAAATAGTTTCACAGTTTGAATTATTTTATGGAAAATTGTTTCAATTCAACCTCACTGAAGTACCAAGATTAAAATATAGACATATGTAGTTAATAGATAGCAGTCTAGCGCGTAGGCGCTACAGGCGAGGCATTGGAATTTGAAAGCCGAGCGCCGACCACCCATAGGCATGAGAACATGGCCCCGTCCCCTTCCCCACGCTTGCTCTCCCGGCGGCGGCGCCGCAGCCCGCCTCTTGCCGCTCTCTTAAGACACAATGCTGAATTTCATTTGCTTTTTGCATCAAGTCACACGGACTTATTAAGGCATATAAGTTTATATGTAGGTACTCAACTTCTAAACTCATCTATTGAAGGTTCAGGCCCTTAATTTTTAAACTCTATTTAGCAATAAATCTCGTGTGGTACCTAAGTCTCTCTAATATGAAATGAATAGGGAGGTAGGTACCCTATTCATCGTATTTTAAACAATTTATGAACATAATCATTTTAAATGAATCAAGTTAAAAAAATACGTTACGAAAGTTAAATTTTCTAATAATTTTACTAAATTAAGTAGGTCCACATTCCAAGCATCCACTTTTGTATACTTTTTATTTGGTGTTGTATTAGACCCACCCATCAGTAAACTACTGCCACATTCCATAGGCCCTTTTTTACGCTGTGTGCGGTTTCCGCTGAAGACGGCAACGTCGCGTCTCAAATATGAATGAAATCCGGTCGGCTGTGAAGTCTGTGAACGGCACGGCAACGTCGCACCAGACGCTAGCCTGATTGAGAACTTACTACCAGTGTTGCCAGATAAGATTTAAAGTAATAAGTAGATTTCAGGGAATTTACCCGTAGTAAGGGGAGAATTATGTATTATGTAAATTGTGTTCTAAATTTACCTCTAGAAAGTAGAGATATTACATATTCTTTATCTTTTTAAATAATGGTTAAAATGATACAGATAGAGTATTTGACTATTTTAAAAAAAATACTAAATAGTTAAATAGTAAGAATAGTACCTAATAGAAATGCTGATCTCTTGCAAACCATATTTCCAGCAGCTTGTAGATATACTTACCTACTTAACGTATTTCTTGATATAGGTATTATGAAACGTAACAGCTGTGCACATTTGACTATCTATACAATGGCGAATTGCCGAAATGCATAGCGCACCCCATATGAGGAGGGTTGCAATCGGACTATTTAAACCCTCTTTTGAAGTTCGTACGCTTGCGCAGTAGGGTGGTCGCTGTAGTACAATATCACCACCAGGCGGCACAGTGTATGTGTAGTCAACGATGTTCGTACTCATTCGTATGATATTACGCTATCACTTTAATAATTCTAGTTTTAATTTGCAAAACTTCTAATTTTCTTGCAATGTGTGTATGCAGTGTTACGTGAATAGTTTTCAGTGTACATTAGCTGCCAAAATGCCGCTTTTTATCGACACTAAAAACATAAATGGTAAATATCGATCCGTGTACCACTGACGGCCATTAGCTATTTTAGAAGCCTATTGTTACCCAAACTTTGTTTTGTTCCTACTTAACTAGGTGCCTGCCTACCTATATTTTTTTTTAAAAGGAACCAACTAGACTCCTAAGTTCAGAATTTATTCCTTTAAGTTGCTGGAAGATGGACCAGTTTAATTTTATTCAAGTGACTAGTGTAGACAGCTAAGTTCTCGCTGTTTGCTCAACCGAAGAAAATGTACTTATCAATTAGCCGATATTTTTGATTTAAGTTTTTTACATAAGTACTTAAACAATAAAACATTTTTCTATACAGTCATCTGTTTTGGGCTTGTTGTACTAAGGTTAGAAAACCAATTGTGGTCACCTGGTGCATGCGCACTGACTGCACGTAGGGAGGGGTATGAACGGGACGCGGGGCGGGAACAGGCATTGGAATGTCGATGACGCAGCCAGCCGGGCCGGCCCCGGCGGCCGCGAACTTGTTGTTATGTGAAACTGTTTTTAAGCGCACACTTGCGCACCGCTATCTTCTACTTATTATTACTGGCTCTTATGTATCGGTCAGACAAAATATTATATATTTTATACTATCCAATGTATTGAATGTCTGTACGATGTATTCTTCCCTGGATTAGAAGTTCTTTCAAATCTTGGCAAAGACTGCTATTTAAGTTGCAAGTCCTGCCTCATATGAAGTACTATTGCCCTATTTGACTCAGTCCAGACACGGGAAGTTAGAATTGTCGAAGGTACCAAGTTTACAGGCGGTCTAACACCTAAGTCAGAGAGATTTTTCCTCCCTGTGTTTATACCGCTTGTGTACAACGGATTGTTAAAAAATATAAATTTTAAGGGTCGACAACCTATCAGGCGGGCCGTATGCTTGTTTGCTACCTTAATGGTATAAAAAAATCTTAAAATAAACACAAGGTAATAAGAGGTTGAAAATATGAGAGTATTAGAAAAAAAAGATAGTTTTAGATAAATTTATGAATTGCTGTAAATCTTTACTGTTACTATCAGCCCAAATAATCTCAAGATTATTCCTGTAAACTCTTAACTAAACAAAATTTTTCTTCTTTTACAGTGACATCCAATGGTCCCGCCTCAACATTAACGCTTTTCAAGAGCGCGCCGCTCGAGGCTAAATTACGACCTCTGGTCGGGCCACTTGTACTGCCGACGCAGACCTACGATGTAAACGCCGGCTCTCCGGCCTCGTCGCCCTCTACACCCTCTTCTTCTTCGTCATACTCTGTCGACAAGACCGATAACCATGACACATTTGGCTTCACTACCACAGACTCGGTAGATATGCGCCGCGAAGATGAAAGAATAAAAACATTCGAAACATGGCCCGTCACTTTTTTATCTGGGGTACAACTAGCTCGCAACGGCTTTTACTACCTCAAACGCGGAGATGAGGTGCGGTGTGCCTTTTGCAAGGTTGAAATAATGAGATGGGTTGAGGGCGACGATCCCGCCAAGGACCACCAGCGTTGGGCACCGCAGTGTCCGTTCGTGCGCAAGCTGAATGGCAGCGGCAACAGCGACGGGAGCTCCACGGGCCGCGACGAGTGCGGTGCGCGCGCTGCGCCCACTGCTACGCCATCTCGCATGCCCGGCCCTGTACATCCTCGCTACGCCACTGAAGCCTCAAGACTACGTAGTTTCAAGGACTGGCCGCGATGCATGAAACAAAAACCTGAAGAACTCGCCGAGGCTGGCTTTTTTTACACTGGTCAGGGGGACAAAACTAAATGCTTCTACTGCGACGGTGGCCTAAAAGATTGGGAGAACGATGACGTGCCGTGGGAGCAACATGCACGCTGGTTCGACCGCTGTGCGTACGTGCAGCTCGTAAAAGGTCGAGATTATGTGCAGAAAGTGATGTCAGAGGCGTGCGTGGTCACCGAGGCGGAAGTGGAAGCGGAGCGCGACGAGGCGCCCACGCAACCCGCTAGCGAGTCCATTTCACTGTCAGAGCTTCCCGAAAACAACGAAGATGATTCAAAGTTGTGTAAAATCTGTTATGCAGAGGAACGCAACGTGTGTTTCGTACCGTGTGGACACGTAGTTGCCTGCGCTAAATGCGCCTTGGCGGCGGATAAGTGCCCGATGTGCCGCAGGACGTTTCAGAGTGCAGTGCGACTGTATTTTTCGTGAGAGGAGCTGCCGAATCGAAGGCTCGATTCTAGTCCTAAGGGACGACCCGACAGAATTGCGTGCTGAAACCACGCTTTCACATGTCACATTTACACATGCGGGAAACCTAATGAAACTATTAGTCCAGTAGTCAAAAAATAGGAACTCACTAGTGTAACAAATGGGGTTAGCCGTTTGCAGTTTTGCATAGTGTAGATAAGTCCTTAGGAGCATGAAAGATGTAATTTTATAATGTACAGGGTTAAGAATTAGATAACATGATAGATTGATACGCTTATTATTATTTTAAACAAGGTTCTTATTTTGGTTCAAATATTTATTTCTTACTTTAAAAATAAGGAGACTCATTTGCTAGAAGTATGACATCTCACTAACCCTTTGGGAATTACAGACAAAGTAGTGAAAAGGCTGTCATTAATTCAGTGTAAATATGTAATTAAATTCAAATGAGTTCTAAATATTATATCTTACGCTTAGTACTTCTTGTGATATTACCATTTATATTATTGGCAATATAAATATTATACAAATTTACTTTTGCTAGATTTCTCTCTTGTGTGTGTGTGTTACTGTGGAAGCGTGGCCTAAAAGGGGTCGCCTCTGTGATTTAATAAAACCGGTGGGGCAAGTTCAAAACTCCGCGTTTAATAATTTATAAGACAATTATAATTTTTTGATGTTAAATTGATTTTAAATTATTTATTAAAATATACAGGACGTAAACGTATTGGAAAGATTAACCTGAAATAATTTCAGCTCAAGTTTAAATTAAATAGTGTGAGACTGCTTGGTTTTTACTTATAAGACTAGTCTGTATTAAGTATTAGATAACTTACAAATGCAAAAAGTGATACAATATTTTAACACAAATTGACAGGTAATATTTGTTTAGTCAAGATCAAGATTTCCAAAATATATAAATGAATCGTAAATCTGTGACATTCAAATGTAAATAATTTAATGTAAATATTTAGCTTATCATTTTGTCCCACCGACAAAATTGTATAATATATACCTAATGATAAAACATTAAGCAGCACGACTAATAACAAGGATCCAAATAATATTGATTCACAACTTTGACAAAACATTTCAAAACAATTTTGTTTATTGTGCTGACTAAAATGTGTCAATAATTTGTCTAATGAAAATTACAGTTTGAAACATAAATCTACTGATAGCTCTGAAACGAATAAATTTAATAACATTTTCACAAGACTTGTGTTGTTTGTGCCCTGCATATGAGTATTTATGTATAAAGTCGCATTTAAATATTTGTTTTTAGGTGTTTATTTAAAATTATATAAATATTGCAACACAAAGTTCTAAATAAGTACTCTGGATCACAATAAAAATATGTAACGAAGATGATGTATTTCAAGATTGCTATTATTTATAACTTAAACAGAGACCAGTAATTGCTAATATTGCTCTTGACATGAAAAAAATATTATATGCATAAAAAGTCATTTCAAATACTTACGCATTAAAATTGTTTTTGTGATTTCTATTTCATCAATAAAATATTGTTAATTATAATTATGTGTGTATCAATAATTCCATTAACCCTATTTGTACAGGTATCCAAGTTTTCTGGTGCCATTTATAAAACAAGGTAAACGAAAAAAAAGAAAAATGTGAAGGACTTGAACAACTATAGAGGAATAAAAGTATAATTTCTCGCTTGTCATCAGAGATAACTCAATGCTAACCAGTCCAAACTAAATACTCCAGTCACTGTGAAGACAAAATACTGTCTTAAGGACGTAGTTTAGTTTACTTTACTTACCACCACTTACATCGATCCGGTATAGCAAACTGCAAAAAATCTATGAGTTCTTTTTACCCGACTGTCAAGGAAGGGTTATGTTTTTATATCTGTGCTGAAACGGTGTCGTGTGAGTTCTTGGAAGAATAATCATACTGCAAATTTTTTCCTCAATTAAGGACCTTATCTAGCATATTATGCAACATTAACATGAGGCTGTCATAATCGCTCAGTGATTAAAACCTTATCCTATAAAGATTTTTAAAAATTATGCAACATGCAGAATGAAGAAAACCTTAGTAATTTGGTACTGGTACTAAACGTAAACATTTTTAAACGCCGCGGATGAACTAGTTTGGTATTTGATAAAAACTGTAAAATGTGCATTTTCACCGGGCGCTGCGTGAAGTTGATTGGATGAGAAAAAAATAATATTTATTTAGCAAAATTTAATTCTATTTTTACGTCAATACGGTTCAAAATTGAATATTTTAGTTCTCGATTCTTGATTTGACTTTGATTCGCCAAGATCTTCATGGATTGAATGGATTGGAGAGGTGCGGAGAAGGGAATTGAGTATATTTTCTTCATTAATATATCCCTATTGTCGCAGGGGTATACAGTAGGTACCTTATTCAAAAACTCTGCAACGGGATAGCTTTTGCGGGAATTGTATCCCGCTAAAGCCATCGAGAGTTCGCGAGCTCGCGCTCGTTTTTGAACAAATAATTCAATTCATCGCGAGTTATTAATGTAAATTTTTGAAAAGTACCGGCGCGGCGAGGTTATAACTCCCTCTCATCCGATCCTCGTCTTGCATTGCCAGTGAAAAATTACCTTGACGCCTGACCAGCTTTACCAAATTTCAATGAAGGCAAGTGCATAATAACGCTGGATGGAGACGAGATGGAGAGATTTAATTCTGTTGCCAAAAATACGACGTTTTACTTGAATGACACAGCCATTCCCACCGGATCTACGGAGATAGAGATTAATTTGGATTATATTGCGATCATATTCAACTGTCAAGGCTAATGAAAAAAAGCCAGAGACACAGAAAAAAGGACATTTTATTTCTTAAAAGTAAAGTTAAGCCATAAGAGATTCCACATATTTGTTGTTTAACTGTAACAATTCTTTTTTAAGTTTAGAAATTTCCTTCATCATAGTTTCATCTGATGTTTGGTTTTCCTGTATATTTTTACATTTGCGTAAAAATTCCATGATTAACTTTTGACCTTCTGTAGATTCTTGAGTTTCAACAGCTGTCTCTATATCAAACAAATTGATTTCGAGTTGTGCTTGTTTAGCTTCGGCGTACTGAAAATAAAAGTCACAACCGTTTAGAACTATACTGAACTTATGGGTAACGTGCATTTTAGTGTTTAAAAAAGATGGGGTTCTAAACATAAAATTAATTACTTAACCAGTATGGAGCAAGTTCCATCTCCGGTTTAGGAAGAGCAGAGTCTTATAAGAGAAGAGTCTAATGGTACGAGCCTTTATCAGCAATGATAAAGGCTAATTTAGACACCTGTCTCACGGAATGAGTGTTCTAATCGCCAAGAAGGCATCGCTGACCGATGTTTACTTTGATGGCTTTTGTTTAACTTGATTAACGATTCCCGTTGGCAATGTGAACAGACAATAGTTTAATTTTAGTTTAATGGAATCCTTAAGTATTATGTGGCACTGTACTGTACTTGTCTTGAGCGAGAAAAATGTCGATAGCTAGTCGCTTACTTGTAGACGGTACATATAAAAGAAAGAGGAGGTGGTACCTCAGGATGTATTGATTGAACTTAAAACTTACATCAATAATAGATTCGGGTAAATCCGCCAACTTAGCGACGTGTAGTCCTAACGAATGTAATGCAGGCCCGGGTGCGATGCGATGCAGAAGTAATAGTTGTCCATTGACCACGGAGGCTTCAGCGTGCGAGTTGACGATGACGCCTGGGTGGGCCGCCGCTAAGCGAGTCAACTCCTGGTAGTGAGTCGCGAATAAGCAGAAACATTGGCTCTTTGTTGCTAGCTCTCTGGAAATACATTGAAAGTTTTATAAGATATTATATATATCAGTCATATAAATATAATATATGACTTATATCAAATCATGTGCACCAAGGATGTGCCTTTATTTTTTTAAATTTCTGATTTATTTGACAGGTAATTTCGGCAGTGATTAAAATATGTATGACTGTGTGTATGTATGTAAGTACTTACTCTGCAATGGCCCAAGCTATTCCGCAGCCCTCGTATGTTGAAGTTCCTCGACCCAGTTCATCAATCAAAACCAGTGAGTCGGGTGTCGCTGTCTAAAAGAGATAAGGATTTTACTTTTAGGACTTGACCTTTTTAAGTATTAGATAATGTGATAAACAAAATCCGTCTATAATATCTCATTGCTGTTGCCAACACGCAAATCGAGCTTCTGCTTGTTCAAATCGAGGAGTGAGAGAATAAGCGTACTCCTCTTTGTTACCCAGTGCGTATATGAAGTTGGGTATATAGCTTCTCGCTGCTGATAGGCCTCAAACTAGACATAATAACAGCTACAGCTAAAACGTGATTTCTGAAGCACTAAGAGGATAATCAAAACTATACTTAATCAAACGGTTTACAATCAGCTAATGTCACTGCTTTATCATCATGCCCTGCTAATAGCTTAGACTCGGCTAAATTAGCTGGGCAGGGTGAGAAAGCAATGAGTTTAAATGTCATTGCTTTCTCACCCTGCCCTATTAATGGTTTACACTTAGCTAATGTCACGGCTTTCTCACCCTGTCCAGCTAATGGTTTACACTCAGCATATGTCACTACTTTATCACCCTGTCCTGCTAATGAGTACGTGGGACGCAAGAAGGCGTGATAACAAGCATCAACTACAGCTATATGGTTGTAGTACACTTCAGAGGAGCAACTTTACAACAAACGTACTGTAAGTAACACCGAAAAAGGTAAGTGCATCCTTACCCTAAGTATAGCGGCGGTGTCAATCATCTCTCGCATGAAGGTGCTGTGTCCCTTGCCCTCGGCGTCACTGGCTCCTATCCGTGCGGCGAGTGCCCGCATGCGGGGGAGTTTCGCAAATGAGGCAGGTACGGGCGCTCCTGCATGCGCGAGTACGCAAGCCGCGCCACAAGACCGCATCCAAGTTGATTTGCCGCCCATGTTTGCGCCAGTAACTATGTGCATCACACCGGTACCTACAGCGTTATGAGTTATTAGACCCTACCTTAACACTAAGAATATAAAAGCAACTTCTTTCCCTGCTATTTTTTAAGATTTAAATAGTAATTATTAAACATACCTCTTTTAAACACAACATCATTTGGAATATATGACACGCCTTCAGCTAACTCAAGACATGGGTGTCGTAATTCCTTCATGACCAGTTCATCTAGCTCTTCAGTCAGTACTGGTCGGACGTACTCAGCAGGCGCACTGCAGGCGGCCACCGCGAACGATACCAACACGTCCAAGCGTGACAATATGTGGGATAGACAGAACAGGCATTCCGAATATCCCGCTGAAGAAATAAAAGTATATGATAAAATGTTACGGTGAAAATTAATTGTTAAACTAATCTCCGTTGAGATTGGCCGCTGTATCCGAAATTTTGTCAGGAAGACATTCATTATAGTACAATAATTATGGAACTTTACCCGCTATGGCGACAATCTCAGCAACTACTTTATCTTGTTCCTTTTCATACGAAGACTTTATCGAAATATATTCTTCAGTAATGTTTTCTAACTTGTTGGTTTTAAATCTAACGCCTCCTTTTACCGCATCTATTATGGTATATTTTTTGTTTCCTCGCAATGTTTGCTCCTCTTTCATGGTAACTCTGTTAAAGTAAGTAGATAATACATATATAATATCTAATATCAGATCAGTATTTTCCTAGTCTTCTTTTTATTATCGAATCGAGACCTAGTTCAAATTTTACTTCGATACTACTACTATAAGACAGAACTAATTCATATAAACCAGTAATTAACTGACCCTTCGCTCAATAGATGGCGTTGGGATCGAAATAGATCGCGCTATTGTTGTGTTACCGGAGAAACAGGACTATCTGCGTCCTTAGTTTGCAAAGTTGCCATCAGAAGGGTCTTAACTGACTCGACTGAACAGCGAATGATGAGTTCGGAAATGATCCAAGTGATTAAATTTCGCTCGCTTGCGTCTCAACTATCGCAGAGACGTTTGTCGATAAACTGACGCTGTTTTTGGCCTTTCTAAAACCTTATTATTGAAATAAATATAGCTATTAGCTATAGTGTCCTTTATTTTAAAGGTAAGCTGATCACAAATCTGAAATTTTAAACTTTTATACTTTAATATACAATAATATTGAAATACATAAAGGTTTTTTTTAGTAAATCAATGGTATTTAACTTGGTACAAAACTTAGTATTTATCTTATCGGCTTAAAAATTGAGAAAGAAGTGCTTCAGTGTTATTATTTCTACGTATATCTTTAGGTAAAAAAGGGGGTGGAAGTTTGTACGATATATTAGTTTGTATGATAAATTACAGACATGAATTTCGATCTTTGGCTTACTCAAAAAAAAAAAGGACTGATGTATCTCAGATTAAGTAGTTTTTCCCCTAAAAGGGGATGAGGATTACACTTGGGCGTAACGCTTGTTAATTATAAAAATATTAATATTTATTAATAATACTTGCCCAACTTGAATGCAAATGAAGTTTGCAATGCTAAAAAATCTCTTAATTCGTATTTAGTTGACTTACGAGCTTAAAGTTTAAGAATACCAAACTATGTTTTAAATGTTAATGAATGATACCTAAAGTTAAATCCATTCTGAGGATTACTCTCCAACTTGATAGTTTTGCCTGCATCGAGTCCTAAGTCTTTTGCAGCTTTGGCAAGTTCCTTGTCAGCTGATGTCTGTAGTTCCTCCAATTGCTCACGTAAATTCTCAAGTTGCTCATCAAAAGAGGGTTTCACCAGGAAATCTCCTGAAATCAATACGAAAGTATTGTACTTGCCTTTATGTTATGCAAAATGTGTTTAATTTAATAAAATGTGTTTTTTATATTAAACACATTTAGAACGAGTAATCGAAATGTTATCTGTGGCTTCTCTATTAAAAATGATGTACTCACTTATTAAAAAAAAAATATCTTACCTCTTTCAACTGCATCCATATCCACCGTTGTTTCTATCATTTGTAGAAACTTTCCGAGATCTTCATTTAGCTCAGATATTGGTTCAGTGATTGATGAATGAACGGTTGCATTCTCTGCCTCTGCTAAACACCGTAACAATGATGGCAGTCTATTGATAGCCTGTAATATATACAGGGCTTTAAATAGGCCGGAAACTGGGCCACACATACCTTTATTATAAAACAGAATTTATATAATTACTAAACCGACATTATTTAATTACTAAACTGCTATCAACAAAATTTTATATAAAGCCTAAACACAAAAACCACTAGGCGCAAAATCCAACTAGAGAGCTTACTTTTAGCTTTACTTAGCTTTACTTTATTAAGCTTGAGCTTACTTTTTAACACCTTATAAAAGTATACATATACTTGTTAAAAAATTATTAAAAGATTTAACACCTTGTTAAAAAATTAGCTTTAAGAATTTTGTGAGGTTACTCGGAATTGGACGACATAAACATTGTAAAATAAAAAAAAAGCTATATTTAAGTAAGAAAATTCGTTGTCTCTAAGTTAGAGTACACTTGCATTTACAACGTACAAGCATAAGCAGTTGGTATTTTTATGAAGTCTTAAACAGACTTCATAAACAGTAAAGTCAATAATTTCATTGTAGACAACAATTACACCATAAAGGTAAAGACTAATAGGTATTCACGCTGTGCTGGATATTCTATAGAAATAAATTAAATTATTTTACATATCTCTTGCTCTGTAAGTACACCCTTACACCCCTGAATGCCGGGGTGTATGACTATCATTACAGCATAGGTTTTGGAATTTGAAAAAAGAACTGTCATACTCATACTGCACGAAGAATATTTTTAAAAGGTTAATATTTTTTTTCTTGGTATCGATTAATTACTCGAATCGGAATCTAGACAATTTATTTTATAAAGATTTTATTTTAAATATGGAACTATTTGTTTTCACATCGTATGTTAGATGGAATCGATTTAAAAATCAAACTGGCCAGCAAGATTTGACTCGCTTGCGTGCGTGAAAAAAAAAAGGCAGTCTACTAGATTCCTAAAAAGAACGTGACCATATCTCTTACAAATTGTAATAATTTTACTATTAATTTTAATTAAATACACATTTTTTTCTTCTTAATATATGTTCATTGAAACCTGCTGTCTTGTTGTTTACTTACCTCACAATCGATATGTAAAGCAGAGTATTTATCTCGGGCGTAAGCATCAATTACATACTCGGGTTAATTAGCGCCTTCGCTTCGCTCAGGCGCCAAAAACCTCGTATGCAATTGATGTCATACAGCCCTTGGTTAATAATCTACTATTACATATCTCTTGCTCTGTAAGTACACCCTTACACCCCTGAATGCCGGGGTGTACGACTATCATTACAGCATAGGTTTTGGAATTTCAATCAGCCCTTGGTTAATAATCTACTATATTTCACGAGTAACAGGGCTTCAAAGGGTTAGTAACAATATTAAATACTAAATTACAATAATAATATTAAATTACCTGATATATTCTATAACAATCTTGTAAGTTGGCTTTCTTCCTGGTCAGTCTCCTGGCCAAGGCTTGTAGATCAGGTATTCTCCTCAGATGATCTTCGTGCAGCTGTAGTCGCAGTTGCGAGTTATTCATTAAGAGCTCAACGATGTCTAGGCGTTCGTTGATCAGGTTTATATCCCGAAGCGGTTGGCGTAGCCATTGAGCTAACAGGCTAGAAAGAGTGAAGAAAAAATGGATATTATTCCAGCGAATCTACCTTGACCAAAAAAGTAATAAATGATGTATGATGTTTATGTCGCACGTGTGGCCATCCTATACATATATTACGACTCGAAGTGACAAGATACTTGTGTGTATACTATACTATAGAATTTTATTGCGACTGTCAAAGCCGTGAAATAACTTCGAAGTTATATATCTTTCAATACAATTTTAGGGTAAATCATGTACCAAGATTGTTCATAACAAGTAAGAAACAAATTATTTACAAATGATACATTAATTACAGTTCCTTTTTTTGCCAAGATATTACTCAGATACTCATGGTCTTGTATGTAAATAATTGTTCAACTTATTCACTTTAAACATTAAAATGTCGCATGATGATGTCAGAATGACATAAACTGCTAGTTAAGTGAATCATAAGTTTGAACAAAAAACTTCTTCATACAATGTAAAATGAACGATGAAACGACAAACTAAGAAATTTAATGATATGATTTAATAAGAAACTTGCAAAAACAACTGACTCGGGCGGGACTTAAACCCGCGATCCCTGGCGTGCCGTGCCATCGCTTTACCAACGAAGCTACCGAGTCCTGCCTGCTTCAGTAGAAATTACGAATCTCTTTCTTAACGCCTTGTATATAGTATAAAGGCGTATAGGCCTTAATAAGCAAAACATATTATTGTGTATAAACATGTAAAAAAAAACATACGTTCTGCTTTATGTAATGACCCTTTGAGACTTTGAGATTTCACTATAAATAAAAAGTTATCAGATGTTTACCGTTTTCCTTGTTGTGTGCGACATCTATCAAGCAAGCCGTACAAGCTTCTTGAAGGCGCATGCGACGAATCACCAAGTTCTGGAAACACGTTTAGCGCAGACAACGCGGCTGAATCCAAATGGAGGAAGCAATCAGCTTGGATTGTTGATAACCGAAATCTGCAACCGAATTTACTTACTGAGACACTGAATATTATCTACTTACGTCGAAAATACAATTGATGTTATATGAATATTTATACAGGAGTGATCCTAACTAATATTATAAATGCGAAAGTAAGTTTGTCTGTAACCTTTCCCAAGAAAAACAATAATAACGTTCTTATGACAATAGATGGCGCTTTTCATATCATAATTGAATTTTATTAACGCGAACGAAGCCTCGGGCAAAGCTAGTCAATAAAATTAGTCACGTTTTAAAAAACTAGTGTTGTACACGCATCAAAGCGGCTGGACCGATTTTGATGCAATTTTTTGTATGTGTTTATTTATATCGGGGAGGCAAATCAAAAAGTAAATGTTCGGAAGAGTCAAAATCCCCCCCCCCCCTCTCGTTAGTCTAGTACTTAAATTAAAATAAAAACACAAACCTTCCAAAATTAGTACTGTCCGTCAACAAAGCTAAGTATTTTATAGCTGCAGCCAAACTCGTCATGGCGACCTCTTTCCTGGTCTCAGGAAAAGCGTTAGCGTCCTGCTGTTGGTTCTCTTTGAACTTCAGCAAACGATTCAAATCTTGAATGAGGCCTTCTGTTGCAAATTCACTTTTTTTTAATTTGGTTACCGTGACGCTTGTTCGTTCCATTACCTTTTTTAATGCTTTATACTAAAAAGATATGAATGCTTGTGAATTATGAGCAAATTAAAAGTATATTGAGATCATTTTTGCTTCTCAAGGAGCAAACACAGGCAGATTTTTTTACAGGTTTAACATGACTTCAATAAAGTTTACCCAGCAAAGGTAATGATTGCAGGCTTCGTGTTGCATTCTGACCGGGTTTGTCCGAAAGACTAAAAGCTGGAGGCAATAAAATATGAGTGAAACCTTTTTTAAGCGCACCATGCACACTTTTTCTGACCAGTAGACGAAACTGAGTCGTCACGCTCGGGTCACTGACGCTGAATCGGCTAAACTCGGCTCTAGTCGACTTCAGTAAAAGCAACGCTCACTTACATTATCACTACATAGTATAAAACAAAGTCGCTTCCCGCGTCTGTCTGTCCCTATGTATGCTTAGATCTTTAAAACTACGCAACGGATTTTGATGCGGTTTTTTTTAATAGATAGAGTGATTCAAGAGGAAGGTTTATATGTATAATACATGTATATTAGCGTAACCGTGCGAAGCCGAGGCGGGTCGCTAGTTAGAATATATATTACAATAAAAACCTCGTCTTGTTACTGATTCGC
The DNA here is from genome assembly GCA_936450705.2 of Protodeltote pygarga. Classification (NCBI taxonomy): domain Eukaryota; kingdom Metazoa; phylum Arthropoda; class Insecta; order Lepidoptera; family Noctuidae; genus Protodeltote; species Protodeltote pygarga. Next base: position 8,034,844 of record OW388257.2, on the reverse strand, counting down.
CGAAATAATATCTACATAGTATATACAAACAATGCAGAAATAAAAAGTTACATGGTTCTTCTTCTTATAGTATGGTTGATAAACAACCTGGTGTCAGAGTTTAAGCCGCCCGTAGGCCTCTGACATGGCTTTACACACCATTGAAAAATCTCCCAGGTGTGCTGGTTTCATCACGATGTTTTACCTCACCGTTTTAGCAACTGATAGTGAATTTATAATACGCACATAACTTACGAAAAGTCAGAGGTGCGCGCCTTGGGATCGAACTCGAGACCTCTGACTATCAGTGCTATATGGTTATAAGTTATATGGTTACTTACATCATCATGATCGCTAGTCGGTACAAGACATTCTGAAGGCGCCATTTGTACTATAATAGTTTCTAGCTCTGTTAGTAAATCGTCGTCGGTAAACTCTGTCACAGACATCTGGTAATCACCTGCTGTGACGCAAGCTACACCTAGAAGACGACCCTAAAATAAAAAATATTGTGGATTTGAGTATGGTTTTTTTTATTCACAATTAGATCCAGTAGGTGGCGCTGCAATCAAGTAAAATTAGCGAGGGTCAGCTAGTAAATAATAAAATAAGTAAACACTTAAAAGACTCCCTGAGTGATTACTGTGCGTACAGTGAAATTTACGCGTAGAAGGCGGACTAACTTTACTTCAACAAACATCTGTTTTGAGTACCTACTCCAAAAAGACATATCACCAAGAAATATACGAATAGGTATTGATAATCCTAACAAGTATCACGAAGCAAAAATAATTGCCAGGAAACGTTATTAAGTACTTAAAATAATTTTAGTTTTAGGTATTAAAAAACCGGCTAATATCCAGTCTGACTTGGACAGCTCTCTAGGTAAAAAGTTCGACAATACATCGGCGTTACCCCTGCTGCCAGGCCGCAGTGATTAAATATCATTAAATCACTCAAAAAATCGTAATTCTCTTTGTGACTATTTTAGCCCATTATATTTAAAAGGAACTTACTTTGGAAACCGTATCAGTTTTAATAATTACAGCCATTAAACATGGCGTCGTTTCATCGGAGGCTCCTAGGCCTTCGCCTAGAATTTCCTCTAGCTGCGACAAGTATCCAGGCGAGCCTTTGTATTTGAGCGACCAATCGCTGCCCTTCACTGAACCTTCGGGCACATATATTTCTACTCTATACCGCCTCACCTGTAAAAAGAAAATGGTATGAGTATGTAAAATTGTATTAGTAAGTACAGGGAAATTTGAGATGCATCGAGTAGGTACAGCTTATGTAGAGTATTGAGTTTTACTCGGTTTTATTCTCGACGAGTCGAGGACTCGGCGGACAGCCGTGTTACCTTTACTAAGATTGAAACAAAACATCCGGTCATCCACGTTTAGTACCACGCACTGAGACGTATAATAAGATAGTTTTATAATCTTGCAAGTAGTACGCTCTATAGATCTCAGTCTAAGACCGAGACCAAAACCGATAGGTACTGAGCAACACTAGCTTGACGTATTGAATCAACTTTGTAAACATGATTTGGATTTAATGATTAAATAATATAATAATAGTAATAAAATACAATTAAACGTGTTTGAGACGATCCGTGTTTACTTAATTAGTTAACGATTGATAAAGCGTTGATAAAGTTTAAGGTCACGTGCCTATTATAGGATTTATATTGCAGTTCCTCACTCGTGTTTAGAAATCATGTGAGTTTGAATTAGTACACAATATTTATATGATGTTTAGTTAGTTGTGCATCAGATATAAATAAAATATTTTTAGTTACGGAAATTATTACATAACGGCATTCAGCGTTTCTTTTCTTTTTTTATAGCGTGGAAACCCTTTGTGGGTGCCCCATCACCAAGGGTTCTGGTGAGAGGATTATGTCCGATTTGCACGGACTAAAAACCACACGGTGTTCCTCCACGAACCTCTAGGCGGAAGTAAAGGTTGGTCACCCCTCTCAGGCCTAGATACCCGTGCAATAAGCCGTGTGCATTCCAAAAGGAACCTACACCTACAGTTTAATCCTTTGCCTATGTACCTAAGTACCTATAGAAGGCAAATGAATTCGTCCCTCCTACAATAGGTTTTTTTATTATAAATTTTTGCGTTTTTTGCACTTGGTTCGTCGTGGCTAGCTTAGCATTCAAAAGGTTAAATTTCGTGCTTTAAGCTTTAATAGGTATTTAGTCAGTAAAGACGAAGATTAGAGAAGTAGATATATTAGAAACTACAACCCAAAATGCGGTTTGCGTTAGACTGAAGATATTATGATACTGACCATGACTGATCGAAAATTAGAATTTAATATTTTCTTATTTTTTAGAATCTATGTTGTAAAGCAGTTAAATCTTTGCTGTTAGTGTATTTTATTTTCAAACGAACATAATGAAGTGATTTCATATCAACATAACATTGACCTTATCTCTATATCGTCATTAGCGACACATGGTTCAATGTTCTTTTATATCTCTCAAGTATTTGACACTGAAGATTTATTATGTACGTAACATTAATTTTAGCTAACTTAGACGGAGCTTATGTGATTCCCATTGTCCAACGATCGTAAGGGTACATGTTGAGCAAAAGATCTGGATTCTATAAGGTAATTTCTTAAAAAAAAAATGTTGAGTCAAGAGTCTTTATTGTTGAGTCAAGGTCCGCACAAAAAGTCGAAAGTCCGGATCTGGACCGCGGTCCGCGATTTGGGTGACACATGATTAATCTTTATTTATATGCAAAAAGTTGTATTTCTCGACATCCAATAATTCCATAGAAATATAATTATGCTAGATGAATATAATTACTCACCAGTAAGAGTTTTTTTATGAGGATTTCAAAATTGCCTTTCGACAACACGAGGTAGTCAAGGCGATTGGGTTCAAGGCCCATCTTCTTAATGTTCGCCACTGAGGAAAATACCTCCCTGGCGGCAGTTGTTGCGTCAGACCCATGGACACTATAGTAGTCATTGCGGTCGAATATCCTCACAGTCGTAGCTGGTTTCTGGAAATAATTACATTATGTCTTTCTGTGAATAGGCTACGCCAAACTATAGCTGTCACTTTGCCGATATCTTTTGTGTTTCAGAACGATCGAATCATAATTTTGTCAGGCGTTTTTAATCCTAATATAATACGAGTATGTATTATCATTATTTTCAGACATAGTGCCCGGAGATGAACATATATACACGATATAAAATTTAATCATCAATTAATGAAAAATAGGTATATCATATCACACTATATTATTTTATTAAAAACCTAAGACTTAGGATTATGTTAGTAGCACTATAATTGTCTTTGCTGTCCTTTCGTACTTGTCCGTGGAAGCGATAGAACACTGCGCCCTACGGCTAAAAGTTCTCATTCATGACGAGGGGTAGAAAACTGTTTATTACTCGACGTATATACCTTGACTAATGCATGGTGCAGGCACAGACCTGGCACAACTAAACTCAGGCATGGTGGAGGCAAAGACCTGGCACAAGTAAATGCAGGCATGGTGGAAGCACAGATCTGGCACAATTAAACGCAGGCATAGTGGAGACACAGATCTAACACAACTAAAGACAGGGTTGCTGGAGGCACAGTACAGATCTGGGACAACTAAACGAAGGCATGGTAGAGGCACAGATCTGACACGTGCAATAAAACGAAGGCATGGTGGAGGCACAGATCTGGCCAAACCAGACGCAGGCATGGTAGAGGCTGGATCTGGCATTACCAGACACATTACGTCAGCGCTCTGAACTACCTGCTACACTATAGGAATTAATCAAGGCGCCTAAAATATACTATTATGAATGAATTTGGATAGTTTCGCTATTGCATGAAGGCATTGAGTGCCATCCAGGAGCAAATAAAAATAAAACAACGTATGTATGTATTAATACGCATCGAATTGAGAACCCCCTCTTTTTTTGAAGTCTGTTTAAAACCCCCACTGATAGTGGTGAGATTACTATTAAATATGATAAAGTATTCCTTAGAATAATAGTGTAAACAAGAAGTTGAATCCGAGAAATAAATGACTGTAAAAAATATTATTAAGAATTATATTATGATAAGTTATTAAAAATATTGTTGTTGACGTTCTTGAGATTTGTGTCATTACTTTTTCCTCTTTGCTTGATGCCCCATTTTTTAATAAGAGCAATGTCATATCTGTGGATTGCTCATAATTTATTAGGTAAATATTTTTTCTGTGGATTTGTCTACTTTATGTATAATTGAATATCTCTGGATGTTTGTCGACATATTAATACTCCTTCCATATTAAGCAAAGATGTACCTAGATCTTTTTAATGTAGTTAGTCTTGCACAAAATATAATTACTTAATTAAGAGATTTATGTAAATAAATGTCTGAATTTAATTTAAATAATATATTTTAAGCGGCTGACTCGATGAATGCCTTGAAAATATATAGGTACTCGTAGGTTAGTACTTACCTGTATATCTCAAAATCCTTTCTTTTCATAACAATGATTCTACTAAAAACGAAAAGATTTGAATTATTTTATGAAATGTGAACACAAATATTATGTCCATCATTATTTTGCGAACTAGTGTAAAAGTCGGAAAGAGAGAGAGATAAGAAGGAGCAAAAGGTTATCAAGTTACTAGCAATTACATGATTGGACATTGGAACAATAGGTACCGATATTCGTATGATATAGGTACCCACTAATAAAATAATAACGTTATTAACTTTATATATTGATTTTTAATACATGTTACGGCCATGTAACATCTTAGAAAAAATTTAGGAAATTGAAAAATTTTGAACACGTGATACTCGCCGTTTCGTGGCAGCGCTCCGACTAACTGAGCTATCGTATCGCTACTCGCACCTATCACGTTACAAAATACTGAAATTTCGTATAGGTAATAACGTTATAATGCAAGTAATGAATATAAACATATTCATTACTTGCATTATAACGTTATACAAATAAACTTTAACAAGGCACAAGTATATTTTAAACCTCTTTTTCTATTGGAGTTGTAGCTCATCTTCATTCGTTTTCAGGGTTCCGTACCCAAAGGGTACTCAATTACCTACTTAGTCACCGCTGTCCGTCCGTCCCAGTGTTGTATTCACAGAAAGATATAGGATTACTTAACTTAAATCAAAGCGCTTAACAACTTCAAGTCCTTGGGTTTTATTTTTATTTTATAGACTCACGCCTGTATTCCCCAGAGAGGGTAGGCAGAGGTGTGCAGTACACCCACGCTTCGCCGGCTATGTTATAAGTCTCGTGTAATAGGGGCGAGATTCCAGAGCAGACTCCGTGCTGCTGAGAATTTCCTAATGGAAAAACCCAATAACACTTTGCCCTCGGCTCTCTCTCTCTCTCTCTTAGGACCTCGTGCTCCTCAGCAGTCGCGCTTGCTACCACTAGACCAACGAGGGAGTCCTTGTATGTCTGATAATAATTATTTTCAGTAAGTATTTAAATGAATTAGAGAATTAGACCGCTATTGCAACAAATAATAAAAATAAAATAAAGTTAAGAACTGAAGGAGGTCCTCATACAAGAAAAGTGTTTTTTGGCATTTTTTTTTGTTCAGACCCTTTGCGTGTGTTTCCGACTCGCACTTGGTTAGTTTTTTAATGTACATCAAAGCATAAGGTATACTCTGTTTAACCAATTATGGATTAATACATGTTACCTATTGCATACACTTCTTTGCTAAATTGTATAATGTTATGTTTATGAAGAGACAATAATGTAACACCAACACACTATTTGAGAGCTAGTACCTAATGCATTGACTCATTTTTAACGTTAGTTATGAATGAAGTCACTACAACACTGGTTCATTAGACAAACCAACCAATACAGTGACAATCACCAATATAAATAAACGTGATCATTTTGACTCGAAGATTTAGTTTATTTGCAAATCCGTTTCTGAGAATAAAATATCACTCATGCGCCGGTCGGTCATGACTTGAGGTTATCTCGCTGGAGATAGAAAATAAAAGCTCAATAAATTGGCGTGCCCTGGTCAGCCAATGTCAGTTTAAGACACGCGTCAGTCGTGGTGTGAAGTTTAAAATATTTGTGTTGAGTGCTATTTATTAATAGGTAAGTTCAACAGTTTTATTAACCTTAGATAATATAATTATCTTCAAAAATAACAAATTAAGAGATTTTCAAATATTGAGATTTAAAATTAAATACACGTTATTATAGCAGGAAGTGCTAAAAATGTTAAATGTTTTGATATTTAACTTTACGTTAAAATTAAATGAATTAGGATGAAAACTCAACTTCATAGCGCTGATCAACTCCAACTCCTTAAGTGTGTGTATAATATCTTCATTATTTGATTGAATTACATTTTTTTCTATTTTTATTTTATTGTATTTTTTTAATATCATCTCACTGCTGGGCAAAAGCCTCTCCCTATGATTCCCATATTCTCCGATCCTTGATTTATACATTCAAATAAATGAATGAAAACAATCTAATTCATTATTCAATCCACAGTGTAGTGTTAGTTAATATGACTTAATGCTTCGTCAATATTGTAATCATCAATAATTAGGATCTTCGATTAATAATAGGTATAGTAAGAGGATCGCGTTTGCTAAATCAGAGGTTAGATTGGAATCCAATTCTGATTCCCCCTGATCTGATTTCTGAAACCCCGTAAACAACCGTGTGTAAACTTAACAATAATCCACAATAAATAATGTATTTTGTGTTTAATTTCAGGGTGAATCAAAACTACCAAAATGAAGCGTCTAATTATTTTAGGCACGGTATTGACTTTAGCCGTGGCTAAGCCAGAAGTGTACAAAGAGAAGGAAGATTTCCAATATTCAAGAAGCTCTTCCGATGATGGAACTAAATCAGGATACTATGGTGCGCAACGAGGTAATATGGGTGGAAATTACGAAAAAGCTCATAATATGGACGGTTTAGCTCAGAATCAAATGGGCAGCCTCGTGAAACAAGTTGAAGGCGATTTAGGTGATGGAGCTAAGATGAGAGCTGGAAGCGTGTACACAGCTGCTAACTCAAGAGGTAGCTACGGATCGGGACATTATGACCTTAGTAATCTTGCCGGACGTAACTTCCAAGAAGGTGCCTATTATGATAACTCTCAGGCTCGATCGTCACAATCATCTTCCGGTTATAACAGCGCAGGTTACACAAGCGGTCGTACACAAAGCGCGACACGTAATGGATATCAAACAGCAGGACAATCAGACCTGAATTTGCAATCTGGGGACTTACAATCTGCAGACAATTTACAAGGATCTAATCTGTATGATTACGGCAGACATTCAAGCCATAGCGCTGGTTATCAGTCTCAATCAGGTTTCAGAGAGCACAGTGCATATGATCTTAGTAATACAAATTTACAATCTGGCGCCTATGGATCAAATACTCAAACCAGATTAATAAGTGCAACACCAGTGAGAATTGTCGTAAGACCAGGAACAAGAGTTGTAATTCCAGTTGCTGCTCAAACTTACGATGTCAGTCATGGATCGTCGTTAATAGATCAAAATTCACTCAATACTGAAGGAGAAAGCGTAAATAGCGACATCGGACATTCTGTAAACAGACCTAGTAACGCCAAGCATTATGAGTCGAGTTACAACTATCGAAAAGAATGGGAGAAACATGATACAATTCCATCAACAGTTCCTTTACCTACCCTACCTACACAGAGCTCTTTCCCTGTGAACAGTGAGCTGTACGAAGATAGTCAAGTCCACACATCCGGCAGACAATATGACGCCAGCAGAGTTGATTCTCAAAGAGCACATTCAAGTAATTTATACAGTGGGTATAATGCAAACGTTAAATCATCAAGTAGCCAATCTCGCTCAAACTACGATTCTCAACACCAAGGCGCTACATCAGGCTCTAGTTTAAACGCTTATACTCTAGCAGGACGTAATACAGGTACAAACTACAATGGAGCAGCAGACTCCAGCGTGAATGGCTATTCACATAACTCTGGTTTACGATACTATGGAACTACAGCAGATGCTAGCTCTCGTACTCAGGCAGGATATAACTCAGGTCTCAACACAAATTTAAATAGTCAGGTTGAAGATATAAGTGGTAAACCCAAAAGTTATCAATCTTCGTATTCATACCATAAATCTTGGGAGCGTCAAGGAGATCCTTATGTAATAAAGCCAGCGTCTAGTGGATATTATGATGGTCAATCATCCCAAAGAATGGTAAGTTCAACTAAGAATGCTGGGTATGCATCGTCTGGATCACATTACCAGCATCAAGGTGGAGTAGATTGTGACGAAAACGGACACATACGCGTGGTTCGGTCTTATAATAATGGTCAGTTTCAAAGCCAAAATTTTGAAGGACATCAAATGGAAGATTTGGGACAACAAACACAAATTAATTGGGATCAACATGAAACTCAACAGTCGCAAAACTCATGGGAAAAATTAGAAGATCTAACTCAACAATCTCAAAGCAATTGGGGTCAGCAAGAAACTCAACAGTCTCAAAACTCTTGGGATAAATTGGAAGATTTGACTCAACAATCACAAAACAATTGGGGTCAGCAAGAAACTCAACAGTCTCAAAACTCTTGGGATAAATTGGAAGTTTTGACTCCACAAACACGAAGCAATCGAGGTCAACAAGAAACTCGACAGTCTCATAACTCTTGGGATAAATTGGAAGATTTGACTCCACAATCACAAAGCAATTGGGGTCAGCAAGAAACTCAACAGTCTCAAAACACATGGAATAAATTGGAAGATCTGACTCAACAAACACAAAGCAATCGAGGTCAACAAGAAACTCAACAGTCTCATAACTCTTGGGATAAATTGGAAGATTTGAATCAACAATCACAAAGCAATTGGGGTCAGCAAGAAACTCAACAGTCTCAAAACACATGGAATAAATTGGAAGATTTGACTCAACAAACACAAAGCAATCGAGGTCAACAAGAAACTCAACAGTCTCATAACTCTTGGGATAAATTGGAAGATTTGAATCAACAATCACAAAGCAATTGGGATCAGCAAGAAACTCAACAGTCTCAAAACACATGGAATAAATTGGAAGATCTAACTCAACAAACACAAAGCAATCGAGGTCAACAAGAAACTCAACAGTCTTATAACTCTTGGGATAAATTGGAAGATTTAAATCAACAACCTCAAAGTTCAAATCATCAAAATCAAAGTAAGTGGTAAAAAATAAAGGGTAGGCATTTAAAACACGTTGATACCTATAATAAATTCACACATAACATTTACATGTCAATATAAACTGCTGAAAATAACAGATTAACGAACTATCATGCAATGTGCTAAATATTTCAATTACTTATTCAATCTCGTTATTAATGTGTTCATGTGAAGCGTGAAAAGTTTGTAACTAATCGTGCAACTAACAAATAATCGTATTATCAACGATGTGACTACTAAATTTATTCATATTAACTCATTAGTCATTAGGATCTTAACAAATTTCTTCAAGTACTAAATGTCAAATAACAGTTCATAATAATTCGGTGGCTGGATTTGTTTTAAATGAAAATCAATGTCATAAAGGATCAAAGTGAAGTTACTTAACTAAACCTTTGACTTGGGCATTATTTGAGCGTAGAAAATTAATACAACCTTCTTAATTTAGATGAATTGGCACAACACAATCGAATCATCGAAACTGGATCAAAAAACAAACCGAGCGTTGATCAGGTATCGTTCCATCATTGGGATTTCAGTAACAATGAACAACAAAACCAAAATAAGCAATCGACGTTTTATCAACAGGAAAATTCACAGAACTCACAGACGCAAAATGATAATAAAGCTTCTCATCAAATAAATACATGGAATAAATTTGACAATCTAAATCAAAATGTACTTCAAAATTCAGATACGAAATACAGGCATCCGGTTTCTCAATATGAAGGTATGGATCAGCAGTTTGGGCATACATGGGGCCATGTAGATGATATATCTCAAACTGAATCTAGTTACGTAAATACACGTAACTCAGGAGGTTTTAATTTATACTCTTACAATAACACTGATCAATTCACTCAGTATCAAGAACAGGCTACAAGGAATAATAACTCTTCTCATGTAAATGTAAATACATTTGATAGAGTTCCACTGAACACACCTCTTTCAAATTTATGGAATAAAGTAAATCAACAATCAATACAGATTGCAGATACAGGATTAGATAATTTAAGTGATAAGCATAACTTTTCGGACGTATACAATAACTCACAGAATCCGGATAAACGTTTAGGACAAGAACAAACGAATAATGCCAATAGCACATCAATACATGAACATCATAATAGCCAAATAAAACCTCACAATGAACAGCCAAAAATTAACCAAGTCATTCCATCGGTAAATACTGAGGACAAGGAAAGACTTGAAGATAAAGGCCGTGGAGACATTGGCCCAGAAAAACTATCACTTACCTTGTCGGACACAGCAGTCAATCTCAATGGAGATAAATCACAAAGTATTAATCATAATCAGGAAATGGGAATGAAGTTTTCCAATAACGAGTCAAGTGTTGTTAGTGAACAGCAGAAATCCAAGAACGAAACTGATAAGAAAATATATAGTGGTCGTCTGACAATACATAAACAATCTGTTGCTTCATCTCAACAAACTAATGCAACTGAATGTGATTGTTTAGAATCAGGAAATAAAGAATTTATTCAAAAAGATAACATACAACAATCTTCACAAGATTTCGAGGAACATAAAAACACAGAGCAGCAGAATTTAGAAGAATTTGGCCAGGTTTGGCAAGGTTTTGATTATCAGGGAAACTTAGAACAACACAATTTTCAGGTTTTTGAGCAGCAAAATTCGCAAAATTTCAATCAAAATGAAAATCTAGAACATCAGGATTTTCAAGGTTTCGATCAACAAAATTTACAGTATTTTGAAAAGCATCATTCTTCAACAGAGTTTGCACAGCAAGAAAGCTTACAGCAGCAACATTTAAATAATGAAAATGTTGAGCAACTAAAGAATATTGGACAACAAGGTAAACAAAATTTTACAGATTTCGGACATAATTATTATCAACAGCAACAGAATTTACAAAATGTTAACCAGCTACATCATAACTCAGAACATAATTTAAACTATGAAAACCAATCATCACATCAAAATATTAATTTACAGCCACAGGTCATTTTAGCTCACCCAAAAGAAGTAGAAGAGCCGACACAATTACAAAAACAGAATGATAACTTAAAATCAATTTCTGAACCAAGTCCCGAAACCAAAGAAGTCACACTTGAGTCAGACTCTATAACTGAAAAACCCGGTTTCTGGAAATCTGTAGGAAATAAATTATGTAGTGCGAAGACCAAAGTAGCTTTATGGTTTAAAAGTTAAATGGTAGCAAGTAGAAGTAATAAATTGTGAGAAATTCACATTTCAGAACAATTAATGAAGTACCATCGAAAAAAAGTATGTTTACTTTTAAAATATATTTCTTTTCCGATATTTTAGTAGTCATAGATTATTTTCCCATTGGCCACCATATTTGATTTCGGTTCAAAATGAATGGCTTCTTAAATTAATAAAACTTCGTACAAATATTTATAGAATTTCGTAATAAATATTTAAATAACCTAGTCATACCAATATGTTTAAAGTAAATTTAATTAGGTAATTGTTATTTTAGAATCATGATGTGATAGATTTGATACAATATCTGTTTCAGTAAGATTTAATGGAATAATTATAATGGGTTATAAATCTCACCTCTGGTAAGGACTGGAAGTATTTCACAAAAGCCTGTTGTTGAACAGAATCTGTAAAAAATACATGTGTGAGTGTTATGTGATGACATAAATATTGAATGTTTGATAATAAAATAGTTCCATGTATATGTTTTTCATTCTTTTCGACTTCCTCCTTTCGTTTTGGTTGGTTACCTCCAAGTTTTTATTATTTTAGGATTTACATGAAGACAATACTCATACGAGTACCCAGCTATCATATAAATAACATAAATTCAATATTTTAAACTAAAAAAGGAAAAATAAATACTTAATACGATTTTCTATAATAGTGTGTAAAACTATTGTTTATTAAAAAGGCATGTCTTGATCTCAAACCAACCCAATGGTAAATAATGTTACCTATATTGTGATGTAGATACCTATTTACAACTTAAAAGTTCTACAGCAATAATACTTTTTTTTATTGCAATTTATAGTACAATAAATTGCAATAAAAAAATATAATGTACTAATTTTAAGTTAAATTAAGTAAGGTATGTACCAAATATCAATCTGTCAACAGGAAGGGGGTAAAATTTCGATGATTACTAAATTTGAACCAAATAACAAACAGGGCAAGCTAAGTAAAACTGTTTAAAAAGTTTACCTAGTGTTGTTAATTAGTATTAGGAGTAGTAGTAGAGTGTTTGTTGAAATTGAATGTTGGTTCATTACTTGGTTGGTTAATATGGTATATCTTTACAGTTTTACACTAATATAAAGCCATTGTATAAGTGATGTCAACATACCACAGATACCACATTAATATTAAATTAGCTTCTGCCCATGACTTAATCTACAACATTTTGAAACAACAAGTAGTCTGTCATTTAATCTGGAACAAACTAACTATGTTCAGCCATTTAATAGATAGCCATTTAATAACTTAAAGATATTTATGATATTAGAAGGGTTATATTTTTAGTATCACAAGAAATAAATTGTCATTGTTCTTTTATCTGTAAATAATGTCATATGGGGTGGAGTTGAATTAGATGTTTAATTCAAAGAGAAAAGGTCACAAAATGCTATCTTGATATAGGTAGGTACCTACACCATAATTAACATGACTTTTCTCAGATTGGTAGAGCTTTCCCATTTCATCTAAGTTCTACTAATGAGAGTTTTATAACAAAAAGCATAGAGTTTATTTTATTTAGTTTATTGATTAAGCCTTTGACTGCCACCGCGGTCAACGGTGACCGCGAACAATAAGAATTGCATTGTGTCTGCGGCGTGGCAGTCAATGTGTTAAAGACATTTATAAAAATTAGAATGAATTAAAAGGATAACTTAAACATCTTTTGATCAAGATCTTTGGAGAGTCTTAGACTGAAAGATGTGGAAATCAAAGGGAGAGGCCTTTGCCCAGCAGTGAGATTACAATATGGGCTGACAGTAACAGTACCTAACTTAAACAGTAGCTTTGCATAATATGAATTAACTCAACAATATTGTTATATTGTTGCTGTAAGTAAAGAATATTATTATATTTCTTAGAATTGTGTTAGAGTTTTGTGAAAAATATTTACCTTATCAATTTACGCGTTGCATGATTGCGAATAATTTCCGTAGAATCTGTTCAGTAATTTAAGTGCATTCATCTATCAAAAATATCCTCACAGACCTTAAGTTACTGTTACCATAAATAACGGATCATTTCATACAAATTCTGTTCCATTTTTTTAAATAGCAGTATTCAGAGCCTAATCGAAGTCTCTGAAACTGAGCCTTCCTTAGACTCACAACTTTGTTTAAGTACTTATATTAGTAGTAGGTACAAATGTTTCATGGCTGGAAAATTCTTGGAGGTCTTACCTAAACTCAACGCTTGAATTGGCTGCAATGAAGACATGGCGCATAGGGTTTAGATCAATATTTCTTTCTCTGAACAATATTTTTGCAATTTTTGTTATTGACGTCTTCTTGATAAATAATAATAAATAATTAAATAATAAATATCCGTTTCCCGCCGATTAGTGACACAACTACACTGACAGTGACAGCTGTCAGCTGTCACTCAAAATGAGGTGTTCATGCATCGAAATACTACTATAGAACTGGAATGGAATAGCCAGACAGTATTAATAAACTAGAATCTTAGAGTATATCAGAAAATATAGAGCAACCCTATAGAAGTAACAACGCGGCCGCGACACGAGCTCCGTTTGCGATCATACCTCGATCGACTGCGGTTCAACTAGGCTCCACGAGCGAAAAAATTACATTTTAGCTTATATCATGGTTAACTGCTGAGTTGAATTTTGAAAAACGTCTAGAAAACTTAATTTGAAAAAATGTAATTTTTACATTTCTATGGCGAGACCTGCTTTCGCTCCCCACAAGGCAATGTGGTTGACGTTATCACTCTATATTTTTTGAATACTCTATGACTAGAATGATCGTTTGTTTAAATGGTCTGTACGTAGTCTACCATTGACTTTGATGACAGTGAACTTTTTAACCTTTTGAATACAATTAGATGACAAACAAAATCTTTCACTGTACGCCAACGTCACAAATATATGACAAAATACACGTTGCAAATTACGAAGAATTTGTCATTTAAAAAGTTGTCATATTGAGTAGTTGACATTTTAGGAAGTTCCGAAGTTGTCATTATGAACTGAAACGCCTTTAACGTTTTTGTTTTTTAAGAAAAAAGAAATCGAATATTCCAGAGTTTCAAATTATGGACACAAATAGTAAATATTATACATTACTTGAACTGAAATGTTGATTATTTGTGCTAAAATCTACAATATTTTAAATAGGGGATCGGACAATTTTTCAGAAAGTATTTAAAATTACTCATTAGGGTGGCCCATTTATAGTGGTCCAAAAATTTTTTTTGCATCTAGGACATGCCAATGATTAATCTAAACGCAACATATGTTCCGCGAAAATCAGTAGTTTAGAAGTTATGATTTTTTAAATTTAATTTCTTAAAATTTCTACTTTAGTCATGTAAACCTCTTTAGATTCAAAGTGATTGCACTAAATCGAATCAAATTTGGTGTGTAAGTACTATAGACATGTAGCAAGCAAGCAATGAGCTATTTTTAAGGTTAACCTTAAATCGTAACATGGTTTTAGACATTTCGATGAATTATTTGTAATTTTTGATTGATTAAGCACATTTTTCAAAAAATTCTAAAGACAAAAAAATTTACTACACGAATTTTGCTTATGGTTGTAAAAACTACCTTAAAGTGTGAGGATAACATAAATAAAAAAATACTGCGGTGTAACTACAGGAAGTTCTTCAGAAATGAACATTGTGTGTACTAGGTCATTAAAAACTTAAAATTTTAATTTTTGCCTAAAACATCATTTGAATAAATCCAACTTTATTATGAAAATAAAAACACTGGAATTAGTTAAATAAAGGATATTTATTTAAAATAACAACCCACAATGACAAAATAAACGTTATTACAATAAGTTTTCGAAATGTCTGCCTCTATTTTCAATGCAAATCTTTTTAAGCCTGTTGAAAGGCTGTCTATTAGCTTTAATTTTTTGTAATTCGGCCATCATCATCATCTGCCTAGCCTTTTCCCAACTATGTATGGGTCGGCTTCCAGTCTTACCGGATGCAGCTGAATACCAGTGTTTTACATGGAGCGACTGCCTATCAGACCTCCACAACCCAGATACTGGGTTACACGATACCCCTTGGTTGTCAGACTTTCGGGCTTCTGACTACCCGTAACGATTGTAAAAGATCTACAATTGACAGCCGGAGCTTAACGTGCTATCCGAGGCACGGAGAGTGATAATTAATTTATAAAACGCACAGACCTTACGAAAAGTCAGAGGTGCGCGCCTTGGGTTCGAACCCGAGACCTCTGATTTGCCTGTCAACGGTCACCACCACTAGGCCATCACGACGAAAGCAAATAGACAGCTTTTCAACAGGCATAAAAGGATTTTTTTGCGACGTTGCTGTTTAATGTTTATGCATTGAAAATAGAGGCAGACATTTCGAAAACTTATTGTAATAGCGTTTATTTTGTTATTGTGGGTTGTTATTTTAAATAAATATCCTTTATTTAACACACAATGTTCATTTCTGAAGAACTTACTGTAGTTACACCGCAGTATTTTTTTATTTATGTTATCCTCACACTTCAAGGTTGTTTTTACAACCATAAGCAAAATTCGTGTAGTACATTTTTTTGTCTTTAGAATTTTTTGAAAAATGTACTTAATCAATCGAAAATTACAAATAATTCACCGAAAGGTCTAAAACCATGTTACAATTTAAGGTTAACCTTAAAAATAGCTCATTGCTTGCTTGCTACATGTCTATAGTACTTACACACCAAATTTGATTTGATTTAGTGCAATCACTTTGAATCTAAAGAGGTTTACATGACTAAAGTAGAAATTTTAAGAAATTAAATTTAAAAAATCATAACTTCTAAACTACTGATTTTCGCGGAACATATGTTGCGTTTAGATTAATCATTGGGATGTCCTAGATGTAAAAAAAATTTTTGGACCACTATAAACGGGCCACCCTGTATAAAGCTATGAAAAATATTTTTTTAATCAAATAAAGTCATTTAAGTACATAAAACCATGTCCAAAAGTTATTATTTAAAAAAATGCTGCTAAAACCCGCGAAAACGCTACAAGCGTCATACTGCGACGGGTGACGTAATTCGTGCGTCATTTAGAGGTTATGTTTATTACAAGTAGGTAACTAAATAGTTTTATGTTTGTGTTTTAGTTGCCGAATGATATAGAAAATTAAATGAATATTTTTTTATGACTATTGTCTCTCAATCCAACACTTTTTTTAGATACAAAGCACATTATTTACCACGCACAATACAACTTGTTTGTTACTAACTTGACTTGTTTTGATTCGAATGACTTCCTATGCTGTGATTGGTGTTGCGCTTTAAGTTCAGAACAGATTAAAAAGATTAGAATTATTGTATTTTATTTATTGATTTAAAAATATAAATCATTGATATTTCCCAGAAATATTTAATGAGTAATAGTTTTATTTTATAAACATTTTTTCTAAGTTTCGGATTTTTTTGTGATTATTGTCCGGTTGCCTATTGTATTACAACTGAAATTGTCCACAACATTAACCATAACCTATGCCATTAAAGACTTCCTTGTTAGGCTGTCCTCTCCGCCGTCAGGCGGATTTGGCGCGGAGTTTACACCGTCAGGCGACTTGGCGCGACTTCGCGCCACTCGCACGCGCCAAACTCGCACACTCGCACAATCACGATATCTCCAAAATTTTATATGGGAGCTATATGTAAAACTTATGTCGTTAGAATCGTTATGAAATAAGCTAATGTACGTAATACTTATTTAATCTAGTTTTCTCACAAACTATATTATTAATTTTGAGTTGAAGTGAGAGGAAGCGAACGTTCTGTCTTTTTTACCCACTTCGTGCCGACAGTCAAATGTTACAAGCTAAAACTCACCATTATTTCACGATGTCTTGCTTTTATATCACTAATTACACTTTTTTACACCTAAAATAATTAATTTTGTACACAAATGCACAAATTAACACACTTACACATCCATAAATCGACACCTGTCTACCAATTTCGAACACTCGTACGCGCGTTCCGCACTAGATAAAAACCATAATATCACTAAAGTTTATTATGGGAGCTATATATAAAACTTATACCATTAGAATCGGTAAGAAATAAGCTAATGGAATTAATATGTATTAAACTACTAATTTCACTTTATTTATTATTAATTTTGCGTTGAAGTCAGGGGGGGGGGGGATTTTTTCCGTGTCGAATGTGCGAGTACCAAATACAAATACAAAATCACCATTATTTCAAGATTTTTTGCTTTTATATCACTAATTATACACTTTTATACGTAAATCAATTAAAAGAATACATCTACACACTAATTATTACACTCGTAAATCCGTGCTAGCAACGCAAGGTACGCGGGCGCGCAGGCGCGCTGCCAAACCGACACTGATAAATTCAAATTAAAACCGGTCAGACGAGTTTTAAACCACTGTCTGGCGAAATATATAGTCGTTCTATTCCTTCTCCCTATATTACAAATACGTCAGAACAAGACGGACATAGTTTTCATTCAACAATTCGGTCCAACGTACAAGCATAAATTGGAGAGCCACTGGTTGGTCATTGACGGTCGTTTTTGGTATAGCGACCAATATTGGTCGCTTGACGGCCGAGAGGATGATAAAAACGTTTTACATAATACCTACAGAAGTGTTTACACTTTTTGATGCTTAATTTTTTATTGATGTTTCTGAAACAGTATTTGTTAGACACAAGTTGATCCAGTTGGACTTACTATACCGATGGCGGATGGATGTAAACTTATAAGTCTATGGTTCTATTATTACACAGGTTTCGCATCTGGCAACAGTGAACAGTGGCAACTGCAACACCACCAGGCACCAACGTCAAAATAAATTAATGTCAGATCAGTCAGATTGCCTTTTTATTGTTGTATGGATTGCTGTTGTGACTATTGTCTTCGGTATTTGGTTCTAATAATTTTTTTAGCGTAATATGTTGATATTTAAGTGTGGACTCATCATTCTAGCATCAACATACATTTTTTCGTGAGTTCTAGTGTATTTATTTACGAAATTAACGTAGTTGGACAGAACATTTTTTTTAGTTGTGTGTAAAATATTCGCAAAAAAAGCACTGCACAGCAATCTCACCAATAAATTGTGCCAACTGGGAAGCACATTCACGCCACACACATTTAAATTGAGATAACTATTTAAATTGTATTAATTGTTCACTTACAATACATTCATTACTTTCACTTTCATTTGGAATGTGTTAGTTGTTTATTTTTTAGTTCCTATCCAATAATGTTGTTTTTCTATTCTTTTCAGTCTTTGTTTCCAAGTTTCGCAACCCACAAATTCTTTGGATACTGGCCTTGCTTTTTTCTTCGTAGCCAGTGGAGCAATAGGTGAGAGGGATTTATTGTTATATAAAATATTAGTGGTAAAATTATGTAGGTAATGTGCAATGGTGTGAATGCAATGTGAATATTAACCTCTTATACTTTTGTCCGTAAATATTTTGGATTGATTGTATCATAAATGGATTTTTCTTCAGAATAGTTTGACCTAAATACTTTGTCAATTTATTTTCAGCATGTAATACAATGACAATATTTTGCTCATGATGATTTTTGATAGTGAAAAACATTAACAAATTTTATTTTTCCAATTTGTCTTGTTTGTGGGGCTTTGACGGGTTTAATATAATACATAAGTACTAGGTTTACATAAACATCATGGAAGTATTCAATTGGTTAGTGTACATGAAATAGAGAATTGAATTTTAAAGATTTGAAATAAAGAATTGAGAATTTTCTAATAATATAATTAGGTACTCTTTTTAAGCACTAATGTGTAGCAAGAGAGTTATGTTTTTCCATTTATTTTTTATACCTATTGCTCTTTTTCCTGTACATTAACCATTTATCTCCTATATTTCCATGTGTTCATTAAAATTAACAATAATATTATAGCTTATGGATTGCTACTTTTATTTTCATATTCATTGATTATGTTTGATAACAATTCAAAAGTATCATTTCTTAACTCAATATAGTACCATAAAGACTCTAAACTTTGACTTTTTGTAAAAACTTTGTGTTACGAGTTTTTATAGTATTCTAAAAGTATTCATTGGTATTTATTCATTTTATTTCTTAAAATACATTTCTAGACTTGGAGGATAAAGTACTTAAGTCATATTGACTTTCGAATGACTTAAGTTCGTTTTGCCGCCATGTCTAGATTTATCAATCATTAATAATTGACATAAATATTTATTAATAAACATTTTTCATCATCTTTGTAACACCTGTAATGTTTTTGTGCTAACAATGTGTCTTTTTACAGCTGGCAAAATTTTGTATGACAGATACCAGCAAATAAATATACTTGGCTCATTAACACCAAATCCAAATGTCACTTCCTTTGCAAATAGGATAGCTTCCTTTTCAGCTTCATTCCTCTCTGTGGGCTTCCTGGTATATCTCTTCTTATTCCTGTTTAAGGTAAGATCATTGTTTATAAACTTCTCCAAGATTCTATCAAAGGGATTCATCATTCAATAAATCATTTTGGTTCTCAGAAGAGAAATTATCATGCATAATGGTAGACAATTATGTAAATTTGAAATCATTTATTACAATGTGTATAATTACTTAACTAACTACACTAACATAATAACAAAATGTGTTAATAATAACATTCATGTCTGTTACATTGTTGAGGGTTTCATCACAAGGTATAATAATGTGAGTTAAATAAACTCACAAGCATGAAGTTAATCTCGTTAACAGTTACACATAACTTATGTAATTGTTTACAGGTGGATGATCATTGCCTCACGGCATTGAATATTTTTATATGTGGCTTTGGAACTTTATACATTTGGATGCAGGTATGTTAATAAATAAATAACTTTAATATTTATTATAAGTTTGTTACTCTAGTAAATGATAATATTAGATACCTATATCTAACTTCAAAATAGCAGTCATTCCTTAGCCATTTGCTGGGATCCCTTGACATATTGCAGAAATCGGTATTAAGTATAGAACTACCACAATTTTAATTCAAGATTTTATTTTTATTATATGTAATTATATGGTGAAACCCCTGGTTTACTTTTGCTTTTTTTTTCCTCAAAAAAGTTAAATTTATCTGTATTCTATAAATTTAAAATTTGAGAAATAAAGTATCACAAACTATAACTATTATGTCCAATATACCTTTAACAGACTTCAGTTATGTTTTTATTCAGGTTTTGATATGACAGAAAAATATTCTGCTTTTTAATATACTTACTTGCATATTTGTGTTTTCAGTGCATCATCACAACATATACCTCGACTCTGTTTTATGACAGAAATTTAACAGTGTTACGACAATGTCTTGCCAATGTGAGCTTCCTAATTTTAGTTGTCATGGCAATATTTGGGATGTTGACATCATTTTTACCCATGAGTAAGTATTGTCTGTTATGCACAGTCTTATATCTAGTCTATGTAGTCTAATCTAGTCTAGTCTTATGTAGTTTAGTTTAGTCTATTTTATTTCTGAATAAAAACAAACAGTACTTTAGTACCTGCAATGTTTTGGATGGATTATGAAAAAGGGAAACGTTGGCCATCTGATGTTAAATGGTATTGTGGCCCATGGTACACCTGCCTAAACTGGTGAACATACTCAGATGGTACTGTATTGTGAGGTTTTGGTCATGCGGGGACGGCTAAGGACGGAGCGGTGGTACCACCGTAAACATCCCTACTCTCATAAATTTATGAGATAAGGTATAGCGATAATATGGCAAGTTGTAGCCATGCTGGTGTCATGCGTCAGTGTACTTGCTGCCATGTTCAAGATGTACCTAAGGCATTCGCGAGTCCGACGAAAATAACTCCAGTCAATTACCGTGCTTATCAGTATCACCCGCTTTCTTATAGTTGACGAATCGTGACGAAAGAAGCATACCGGTTTAATGGTTGAATATATCGGATATTTCTGTCCAGCAGATTATAAATCGATGAAAAAAATCATAATCTTAGGTCTATCATTTATGATGATCTATGCCTAAATGAAACCTATTTATATTTTGTTTTAGGTGGTTCCAGAATACTTTACTACTGTTTAGTCGTGACTTCTCTATGTAGCAACATATTAGCAGCAATATTTTGTGTATTTATACTGTCATTTGAAAAAGAGTATGAATATTTTTCTGAGGTAATTAAAATAATAATTATTTTATTTTATTTTAAAACAATATTTATTAATAATTTTATTGATGGTTTTTGTTCACTACGTAAAGTTGTTTGAATTAAATTTTAGGGTTTACGATCAGAGTTGCTGCTTGACGATGACTGTTCTTTGGACAATGCATCATTATCAGACGTGGATAGCATATTTGGGGCCCAAGAATCAACTTCTAGTACAATCGTCATAAAGGGTAACATCAAGTGTGCAAAGGTCTCCTGACCCGAGGCCGTGCCCGACACGGGCACGGTACTCCAACGATCGACTGCCGGAACTCCCATGTCGCCTTCCTACGGCAGCTTCGGTAATACGAAAATTAAAGACATTAAACTAAATACTAATAAGGAAGATCGAATAGACTTAGACGCTCTCGAAGATAATGATAGTGGTATGTCGTCTGAAGAAACCGATGACTCTCTCAAACTTAACATAAGCCCTAACAGTAATGATAACGTAAGTAAAAATCTAAGTTCAATTGTAGAAGTTAATCAAGAAGTAATAACGAAGTGCCTAACTATTGAACCTCATTGTGCTGAGCACAGGAATGATATTCCAAGTTGTTCGACCGCTGTTAATCATTTAAGTGTTTTTAGTGAAAATGACGATGTCAAGTCTCACCTGGCAGACTCTAAAGATCTGATTATTGATAAAAAAGTTTCTGATTTTATTGTGATAGACCTGACATGTAATGTCGATAAAGTGCGTGCATTGTCTGTAGATGAGAAAAAGGTTGTCGGTACAAATAATTGTAATGTTGATTGTGATTATTCAAGTATACCTAGCGTAGAATCGAGCCAAAGTTTAGTTCCTGTTGCGAACAACGAAATTGTTAACACTGAGAATCAAAAATTGCTCAGCTTGTCTCTGTCAATACTTCTCGCAGCGTTGCTGCAAGCGATGCGCTGT
This sequence comes from Protodeltote pygarga, assembly GCA_936450705.2. Classification (NCBI taxonomy): domain Eukaryota; kingdom Metazoa; phylum Arthropoda; class Insecta; order Lepidoptera; family Noctuidae; genus Protodeltote; species Protodeltote pygarga. The sequence continues at coordinate 8,012,336 of OW388257.2, read as the reverse complement.
TTCGCCCAGTTCTTAGAAGATATTGTGATTCCTCAACGGTAATTAATAATTATATTGTGTTCCTTTGTATTTTTGGTGCAGTATTCACTAATATATCATTATATTTAATTACATTGTACAATTTGTTTCATTTTGTTGGTGTTAAAACCACGAAGCAAATACTAAGAGGAGATGGCATAAGCATCGGCGCACTGCTACCAACCATACTGCATTGGCGCATAACCCGCCCCCAGGTAGTGGGTGTGGCTTATCAATCGAACTGCAGTCGTTCTACGAGTACTACTAGCGTCACTAACCAAAGTTCTCATAAACATTTATCGTTTTCTTAAGTTAAAGAAAGAAAAACATGAAGTGTTGTGTATTAGACTGTAAGAATTACACGGATAGACGTCCTGATACAAAGAATGTCATCTCATTTCATAGGTAAGTATTTTTAAACGTAATTTATGAATAGACTTCTAGAACATTTCTCGAATTTTTTCACTAGTTTCCTGTTGATTTTAGTTTTTCCACCCGACAAAAGATGGCCTTAATATATGGAGACAAATAGCTGAAAAATACATAAATATGATTTAAATCTTTACCTATTAACGTATTAAAATAGATTTTGTAATAATATAAACCTTTTTTAGTTAAGAAAAATATCGTAATTATGGTTTTAATTTGTATTTAAAAACATGAAAAACTTGTAAATGCGACATCTATCGCTAATGCGTGTAAAAATAAATGATTTCATTCATTACGTTGACGTTTTTACCGTTTAATTTGACTTCTATTTACCATGTTGCAGGTACATTTATTTGTATATATTACTATTTTACTATAATTTTGCCGTAGGCTTGCACAATTCTAATTACGGCCTGGAGTTCGTAACCTATGCTAGACACACTAGTGACACTAGCGGCAAATAGCAAAAACATTATGCAGTTTTGACATGTGTTATACGAGATAGTTTAGCTAAATACCGCTAGGTGCGTAGGTGTTGGTGGGTGGAGTTAGCGGAGTGTAACGTCCCCCTCACCCCGCAAACTGTCACGCATTTTATCGTTGCAAAATTCCCTTATGCCATCTCCTCTTTGTATTTGCTTCATGGTTAAAACTACCTTATTCAAACCAAGCGTAACTGCTAATCACAACCGTACTGTTTAGTAGAATTGGTTTAATAAACTAACTCGTAAACAAAACATACACAAAAAAGCAACTTTTTAGGGTTGTTTCAAAATTATGAAATATTAATTTGAGCCCTATTTTAATTTTTAATAGTCGGGCCCCATAATTTTAGAAAACTATAAAAGAATATGTATGAGCTTGGCCTTATTTGTGATATAGCTAAAGTTGTCAGACGTAAGATCAATAATTGCAATTTTTGGACTACAAAAAATATAACTTAGTCTGAGAATAAAAAACAAATACTGTAATAATAATTTAATAAATTATTTTGAACATACACAAACTCTACTATTCACACACATCAAATAAATTAATGAGGTTATAGGTCATACACTAACCGATTTACTTTCTATTTATTGTCTGAATATTATTTCACTAGGAGTTTATAGTGACGCCTCATTGATAACTGTAATCAGTCTATTGTTAGAGTTATGGCACTTTTTCTTCCACTTGGTATCGTGAATCTCGGGTGAGATGGGGCGTTCGGCAAGGTTGGAGGCTTGCGGTGAAGAGTTCGCCACCACGATGGACCAGCGACGGCCGCGCCGCTCGTTTATATTCGGCAGTTCGGCTATCAGATTGTTTTCGTATTCACTTAACATTAAATAGTTTTCAACCTGCAACAATTTAAAAATTAGAACGTTGAGTAGATTTATTTTTACATAAAGTATCGGTACTATACAGTCAAATATATTTTACAGTCTGCCACCGGCAGAGCAATCGTGCGGTGAGGTTGGGGTCATACAATGAAGGTGCCTTTCCATCGGAGAGGGCAAGGAGTAGATTGATGGGAAAGGATTGAAATCTCGCCGGCCTTTTCCCACCAAAAATGAGTTCGTGATGAAATATTTGTTCATATAAAATTAAACCATAATTATTACGCATACAGTGCAATATCGATGGCCATCGCGAGAATTGTATTTCCGTTCTTGTTAATAAATACCTACTGTGTGGGCGCAGAAATAGAGTTCAATATTAAATGAACAAATATTTCAAGTCACGTCTTTCCACCGAAATACGCGGGGTATCTACAACTACCCACGTTAGGTAGCCTTTTAGTTCTCAAGGCTACGCTAACTTATGTAAATACCGATAAATCTGCAAATTGTCAACTCAAGGGATTTTTTAAATATTACAATGTGAAAGCTAGTTAGACATACCATCAACTTCTCATGACTGAGACTGATGAGACTAAACCCATAAATCAATACAGAACTTATTACCTTATTACAACTAGTGATACAATCACCCCCGCAGTAGTCTTCGAGTAGATGCTCGGGTATATCCAGGTCGAGGTCGAGGTCCAGGCCGCCTTCCTCGCTGATGCAGGTCAGCTCGGGCGGCACGTTCGGTGGTGGAGAGCCGAGTGTGCCGGGCCGAATGCTGTCTAATAAGAGCTCCCGTCCCGTGCGACCTGGTGCTACTAATTCTGCTCCTAGAACTGAATATGGCATCCGATTGTTATGGTTACGGTGGCTATATGACCTATGTTCTTATAATATTAAAGATACAGTAAAATAGACTAATGTTGTTAATATCTTCTACTCGTCTATCTACCATTTATATAATGTACAATTAACATTATAGGTACCTAATATACTAAATAATATAATAATTATAGTATTTAGGTAGGTACTAACCTAAGGCGGTGGCTGCGCCTGCAGCGGCGCGCGGTTCATGCTCGCGACTGCGGCTGCGTCGCGACGGCTCGCACGTCGACTCGCAATTTACAGTACCGCCGTTTTCTCTGAAAAAAAATAAAAAGAGTAGGTAAATACGACGCGATCACGTAGGTATAACCACAACGTGACGTAACGCGAAAAAAAAAAATGTTGTTCTTGTAGTTCATTGCAAAAAAATTGCCCTCATTGGCAATCTAAAGGGGGTATTACACTATGATCTTTTTACGAAATCTATTTAGTAAAAAGGAAGATGTAATTGAAGAAAGAGCGAATAGATTCCGATTTAGAACGAAAAGAAGGTCCCGACGCACTACTTCCTAAAATTGTATACACCTATTACACTATTCACTTTTTACAAAATCTATTTAGAAGCACTCTTAACATCAAAAAGAGGCCAGTGATTACACTAGACTAAAAAGATTTCTTAATATGACAGACGACCCGCAGTAGGCATGAGATGATACTCGTAAAATTAAATACCAGGTATCGAATACCAGGTTTAAAAATACTTGAATGTATTTGGAAGTATTCGGGCCTGTTAGTAGTTCGTAGGTGGTGTATCGTACGTAGGTACTGTATCGTAGTATCAAGTATTAAAGTATTAGTAAGTAAGTAGTAGTAAAGCTCACAAACACCAGAACCAAAAATAAATACTTTAATACTTGCAAGTAGGTATATATCTCACATACCAGGGCGCCGTACTTTGAAGCAAAGCCCTGGTATTACACCAAAGAGTAATATACTGGGCTTGTGCCGATGCGATGATCGAAAGCAGGTACCTAGTAGTTAGTAGGTACCCAGTGACTTACCGTAGGTAGGTATACAAATTTATTTATCGATATAAGTTGTCGACTAAATAGTTATCTGTAGAAGTATCGACAAAAAATTAAAAATTAAGATATAAAATATGTTTATCCTCAAATTGGCCCGCGCATATATAATTATTTATTTATTTAATTATTATTTGTACACACAACATAATATATAAGTAACAAAATAAGGCATTAGGTAAGGCGATGTACAGGATAATGCTTATTCCAAATGGAATTTCTTCCAGCACACCCGCGATAGGAGAAAGTGATTTGAAAATGTAGACCCAGTGTGTAAGATAAACTATAATTATTAAAAACTACAACTAATGTAAGTATAATACCTACTATATGGTATAACTACATAATATATAATATATTGAATAAAAGACACAATATAATTATGATATGATACAAATATTATGATAAATAATTGGTATTACTCAAAGTACGAGTATTTAATGGGTAACTGCCCATCTCTAAATCATCTAATTCGTAAAAAGAGACCTTCTAAATCAAAACGTCAATTACATCTTCCTGTTTGCTTAAAAGATTTTCTAAAAAGTCAACAGTGTAATAGCTGCTCCTAGTTCCTTAGTGACTGTTGGTGCATCGCTACGCAATTTGCAACCCTATGTAGTTCTGCTACGACTGCAAGTTGTCTGTCCTATTTAAGCTTCTATTTAGTGTAGTGTAATCGCTGGCTTTCGATTTTCCGTTTAGAGTGTCTCTAAAAAGATTTTGTAAAAAAATCATAGTGTAATACCCCCTTAAGACACTAAAGTAGTAATCATTTCTTTTTCTTGGAAGTATGCTGAGACTTAAGACATGATTGTACGATGGTAGTAGAAAGGTACGTACTTGGTGTGTTTGTGCGCTACACTGCGCCTATGAAGATCAATACAGAAGAGAGACAGGGATCCGATGAGAGAACAAGTTGAGCTGAAGTAGTAGCCCGCCTTGCCGCCGCACCCCACGTTTATGTACCCTGGAAATGATGAAAAAAGAACATATAGGTAATATATCGTAATACATTATAGGTATGTAGCAGTAGCGAAGGGTGATTTTTTCCAACAGGTAAGCAGGGGCCAACCTGAACCAGAAAAAAATACTTAAAGGAAATAATTTGAAAAGACTGCGTTAGTTACTTATAATATTATTCATTTGTTTAGCTGGATCCTCCTCTAGCTGTATTCGAGTCTTTAAGTTGGTAACCCATATTAGATATGTTGTACCTGATAGCGGCACTCCAATAGCGATGGGCACGGCCTGAGAGCACTGCACGAAGCCCCAGGTGCGCGCAAAATTGCGCGACCGAACGCGCTCATACGTGTACATCTTCAGCGAATAGTGGTAGCCGCCGCAGAATATACCTGTAGATAGACATAATTTGTCAGAACAAGAATTTTAAATATAATATAGACTCGCGCTTGTGATATCTTCTAGAGTTACTAGAAACTTTTTTTTTCATCCACTTTTTGCTAGGTAGTAGGGAAATATAGTCCCATGTAGAAGGTCGTCTGATCTAAAACTGAACGTGAACTTTTCGCCAACTTGCTGCCGACAAAAAGTTCATTTTCGACACAACGGCAACGACACAAATTCGTCGGTATTGGTCACCGTCTAAACTACTTTTTAAAAATATTCCATAAAGATGACGAAACGAGCTGAAACGAAGCCTTCCTTTCCTGATTCTTGATTCCTTGCCAATGGCAACTACAGTTCTATAACGTTATCTAGCAACCCATCCAACATGTTTATACTATAGCTATCTAGCAAGATTGTACTGCAGAATCCAGATGTAGGTAGGTACCTACTCTCGAGAACGGTTCTACTATCAGCTCTTATTTACTAGTGATGTCCTTACCATAGACCCAAGCGAACATGACGTATCCTCTGTAAGACCCCTCTACGGCGGTAAGCGCCATGGTCGCAAGTCCACATCCGAAGACTGCCGCTTGAGTCAGGTACTGGCGAGCTATCCGACATTCAGCTGAGTTCTGTCGTACCAACAGCCCAAAGGCCGCGCAGCCAACTGCCCAGGCTAAGCCGAGGTATGCTTGGAGGAGTTCCACTGTATCGCCTAAACCTGAAAGAATGTATTGATAATGGTTAATCTTACAGTAGTCTTCATACTTAGGGTTTAGGTATCTAGGTAGGTAATGAAATTGTTTACCTTAACAGAATTGAACAGTTTTTCTCATTTCTGTGGTAATAGCAAAGAAGCTGTAATGTAATCAATCAGAGAGGAGATTCTACACAAATATTAATCCAAATGAAACTTAAGTAGGTACCTACTTGAAAAATTTACCTACCTTCTTCTTCAGCGTGATATGCCAAATAGAATATGGGTGTGTTGATTCCAAACGCCGATATCCCAGTAGACATGAGCAAAATTCTCACTGTCTTCGACTTCAACGTGGAGAAATCAAAGAAGGGCTGACGATCATCATGTTTAGTTCTGTCCTTCATCTTCCGCTTGATCTTATTCTGATTCTTTAGATGCAATATCGCTCTTCTCTGTGGGTGATAAAGAGATGCCGATCGATAGAAAGTACCCAATATGAATGTTGCGAATACTACTCCCGTCACAGCCTGCAGTCCTAATCGCCAACCAATCGCTCTGAAATGTGAAGAAACATAATATGCATTGAGGACCTACTAAATTAAAATAAATTGTAATAGGTTTATTGCATTGGTTTTGTGATATAATTGTAGTTTTTCTACGAAGCATATATCTACCTTATGGCACCTTTGATGAACGTGGACATGACGGCGATACCGAGTCCGCTGCCGCTGACGATAAATATTTCGACGAGCTCTCGTCTTCGTTTGAAGTATTGCGCCACCATCAGCGTTGAACAGTCTCTTGTCAGGCCCACGCCCACACCTACCACCGTCCCTATGGTATTAAAATAGATATAAAATGCCTTATAAGAACAAAAATATTGTCAGTTTTTAAAATGTAATATTTTAACTGACCGTTTTCGCTACCGTTTCACTATAAATATTTTTTTTTGAATATTTTTTTGAAAAAGGACTATTGCTTTATGATTTCACACTGACCTAGAATTAAACTGGTCCAAAAGTCTACAATTTATTTGATTTTGAAGAATATAGGTAACTAACGTAGCATTTGCTACGAAACAATAGAGTAGAGGCAATGTGCTACGCAAATGGTTACGAAGCATCTATTCAAAAGAACTTTAAAAATAATAATTACGGATTGTCATATCTCAATTATGGTTGTGGTATATATTTTTAAAACCGGTGAAGTAGTTTCTGAGGATTTTACCCCTTACTAAACATATCAACAACAAACATTTATTTACACTTAATATTTACATTTACTATAGGTAGTATGTATTAATGTTCAGTAGTCTGTGGGGACTGAGGAGTTTAGAGCATAATTCAAGCAGGATATCACCGCTTGTAAAACTCACAAGGGGAGTTGCAATATGACATGAGACAAATCATTTATAAAAGGTCTCTCCAATTACGAGTCTGCGAATTGGTTCAAGGATCTTTATTTAATTTCTGGATCTTTATTTAACAGATTGCAAGGGTCAGTTGATCACAATTATGTTAACCAATAAACACATCTCGGTAAATCGATTGAGACAAAAAATAAGCCACAGAAAATAAACTACAACTTAAACTCTTTCGTAACAGAATGCGCTTTATTTCCTGCACTATTATTTTAACAATGATTGATTAGATAAAGTCTAACTTTGTAATAAAGTTTTAAAATCAGGTGTAAATAGGTTATTATGTAAATTCATACTGTTTTGTTGACTGTCGAAGAGCCGAACAAGCAATCATGCTATGAAAATATGATAGACCCTAGTCGAATTTAATCGTCACTATTACCTATAGGTATATAACGTAGTTAATTAATGGAGTCGTGATAGCATAGTGGTATGACCGTTGACTGGCAAGTCAGAGGAGTGAAGGTCTCAGGATTGAACCTTTTGAAGTCACGCACCTTTGACATTTCGAGTTACGTGTGTATTATAAATTATTTGTCACCTGCTCCGTGCCTCGGAAAGCACTTTAAGCCGTTGGCCCCGGTTGTCATGAAGGTCTTAGACAGTTGGTATAGGGACTCAGAACCCTTAAAAAAACCTGACAACTTATCTAACCTTTTAATAACGTACCTACCTATCCCTTTGGTTTCGGGAAGTCAGATAGGAAGTCACTCCGTAGAAAACTTATATTCAGCTGCATCTGGTTCGATTAGAACCCGATCCTAACAAAATTTGGAAATAGTAAGGCTAGGAGGATGATGACCTATAGAGAACTTAGACCACCATACCGCTTGTCATGAGGTAGGTTCATGGTCAAACACAAGCCTTTTTCATAATACTTACTTAAAGACGAAAAAACAGAAAGAGATAGACAAAATACGACTAGCTAGCGAGCGGAATTTGATACATTGCTATAGGTACATACGAGAAAAAGTGGAAAAGGCAGACAGGTACCTCGCTACCAATTAAGTAGGTACTACAAAATTAAGATTGCAGAGGCAGCAAAAGAAAAGTACCTACTTACAGTAGGGCGTAATATACATATATGTATAGTAGGTAGTATATCTATTCACATAAGCACTTATATGTTGTTACAATGATAAGTTTAGCCGTAGAAATAAAAACTGTTTGATGTGTGGCGACTGGGTGGGTATAATTTTCCAATATCTTTGGTATATATTACTACATTAATACATCACTATTAGCACTCCCCTGATAGCGTTTTATTGTTGAAAGCAGCAATTTTTTTGCCTATGATCCAAACATAAACATTTTTACAAATTATTTTTGCATACTATGCGAACACTAAAGTTTGAAATTTTTATAGAAAAAAAAACCATGAATATCAATGATTATTTTATTACCTACTGTAATTACTTTAATACGTTTAAAATAGATTGTAAAACGCAAATTATTGCCAGAAAGAAAGAGAGCAAGAAACCAAAGCTTTGATTAAAATAAATAAAAACATTGCTGTAACGTTATTATAGCTAGTTATGTAGGTACCTACCTATATGAAGGACGCTGTACCTAATGTGACTCAGACAAATGTTACACAGAATTAAAGCGCAGTAGGTCCTGTTAAGTAAATTGAGCAGAAACGCGAACCGAATTTAATCAGATGAAACACGCTTTGTATGTAGCCAACAGTCGTAAGAAATACGCCACTCGACTTTTTGTATGTTCAATAGCTTTAGACATTGCAATCATGTTTATTCAGCAAGCAGTCTTTGTTGGAATAAAGCTGCATCGGATTGCGGTATCTGGACATTGTTGTCGTCTATTTTCTTTTCATGAAAAACGACTATCGCTAGATCCTAGGTATTGAATACAGACGATAAATTGTATTTATTTGTGCCGGTGATATTTATACCTAATACCTTTTGAAATATCGTTTCTTTAATTTATTGATGTACGATCATGAATTTATTGGTAAAAAGCTTTTAAGCGAAACGAAACGTTTTCGTAGCCGTTTTAAAATATCGCCAAAACTTAAGCGGAACGATGGTTCTTTTTTTGCTTATAGGTACTTAATGCATTGTATTATTGAACAAATAAATCAAATTTTGTGAATAACAGCATAATAAATGGATAAAATCTAAGCAACTAAAGGTACCTTCGCATAATAAAAGTACCTAGAAGTAAACATAAAACTAGATTATTCAGCTAATTCTCTGATATTTCAGCGTTATTGTCTAACCTAGTTCAGTCAGGATTTTACGTCATACTAACCTAAATAGATCCACATAATAATACTGTTAGTGATTTAACATCAGTGGGGGACATGCCTATTATCGTAGCAACATCAACTGTATGTTATAACGTTATGATAAGTAATATAATGTTATAGTTCGATGTTATAACGTTGTTGTTTGTGTTACTGTTGGTGTAAAGTGCCGTTTCGCGCATTCATTGCTCGTTGCATTAATGCATTGGCTGTTGCCGTTTCGATACCAATCGGAAAGTCGGACGATATTGTAGCGCATCGATATTGGTATTTTCAGCGTTCACAAGGGTAATATTAGCGCTGTATAATTGTAAGATATCTAGTTTACCCATAGAGTACGTACAGAGTCCTAAGTGTATCTAATTTGCGTGTTGTGCCCGAAACTTTAGAAATTACTGGTATTAACTCTTTGAAATATTGTGGATAAATCAATCTATAATATACCTAATTTATAATATATTGTATGTTATCTATGCTGCAAATTGTTCTAGTTTGTGTGCTCTAGACACAGCTCTGGATTATTTTCCCAAATTATAGGTAGGTACCTTTTTATAAGTAATGAGAAATTGTTTGACTACCTGATGGTAATATTGATTCCTACGGACTTGCCTTTTCTATGTAGAATTTGATTAGCCCAAACTTCTATCTAGCAGTTTGTGCATACTAGCTAATCTAGTTATGAATAGAAATAAAACCACACTGCTTATATTCTTTACAGACATAGGTACCTTGTGATAATTGGAATCATCATAGGATTAAATGGCAATATTTACGCAATTGTAATCTAGAAGGACCTTTCATCTTACATTATCAGGAATTCCCAAGTTAGTTGAACACCGAATAGAAACCATGGCACTTTAAATAATAGGGCAGTAGAGTCCCAATTTAAATGTTAATATTTCGTTTTGCCGGTCTCCTCCAACGCGTTATCCTTGAATAAGAACGAGCTTACTGTGTGCACCACGCATGCAGTTTACTTAAACTATCTTTTTATGAAACACTAGCTCTTAAGATACCTTTATTCGCACCCTAGAGATTCCTACGCTTTATAAATAAAAACAACAATCATTTTTACAATTCATGTAAAGTCATATTTACATATACTACAAACTACGAATTCATGTTATTTTTAATGACTTTAAAAGAGTCTTTTCTTATTTTTGTCAACTATACCTATAATTATTAATATACCTACCTACTTACTATCGTGTAAGTACCTATTTGTTTTTTAATGAAACCAATGTCCTACTATTTCATATAACTATACAAAGCGTAAAAGCTGAGGTCGTTTCGTTGAATTATTTCTCAGAATAATTTATTTACACTGAAAATTCTAAGTAAGTACTTGAAATTCTATGAAAGTGGCGTAAATAATTCATGACGATTCAACCTTTTGGCAAATTAAATTTAGTTGTTATGATTTGATAGCATAAGTGAATATTATTTGATAAGTCATACAATAAATAATTTTGAAAAACATTCAGACATTGGGAATTTTATTTCAGCCGCAAGATTTATACAGATATCCGCTTATTTCCAAAGACACCCAATTAGTGGATACCTTTGAAGTTCACGAAAACGGGTTTCGGATATGAATCTGATGAAATAAATTGAGTTGTCAGAATCTGCGCGCATTGCGTTTTCAGGTGCATTAACGTTCCAATTTATATATTCTGTGGTAATGCAAGTGTGTGAGCATGGCTTGAACCGGATTCCTTTCAACAATTTTACGTATTATTAGGTTCTTCGTTAAAATAATTTAGTGTGAGTGTTTCTGGTGAAATAGTTGGCAACGCTTCATGAAGAAATTACCTACACGTCATCAAAACCTAGTAAGTACTAGAAGATCAACTTCGATACAATGTAAGCTGTTAAACCAGTGGCGGACTCAGCCTGTCAGGGGTCCGGGGCGGCCAAACTAATTGGGGTCCTGGTCACCTTAAAAATTGACGTTTTTGACTTTTGTACATTTTGTAAAAAAAAAGTTATCTTATCGAGAATTGGGGCCCCCCTAGGATCGGGGGCTCGCGGCGGGCCACCTCCTCCGCCCCCCTTAGTCCCTTAGAGAGTTGCACCTAAGTAACTAGATTCCAACAATCGTGACGTCGCTATTGCTGGCGACGTAGTGGACATCATTGAAAATTTGGGCTATCGTTATTAATTCAATTTTCGTGTGAGTTGTGATAACGGGTACCTAGTACCCGTGTAGGTAAGTGTTTATCAGTTTTTATGTTCATTATTTCTCAGTTACTTACCATAACTGAAGAAGAGCTGGTGAAATTGCGTGGCGAACGAGGTAAAGAGGCATCCGAGGGCCGCAACGAGGCCTCCCACGACAGCAGTGACGCGTGTCGACTTGCGTACGCACAGCGCCACCGTCACCGGCGACAGCGCGAGCGCCACCCCCGTCGACAGCGCACCAAGGCATCCTGGAATATCAAGGGAGAACTGTTAGTTTGAGATAAGACCATGCAGTGCATTCATACTGTGAAGGATTTTATCTACACCTATGATGTATTAGGACTATTTTTGTAGCCTAAAGTACCTACCTAATGTAAGTAATAATAAATGTAGAAATTTAGATGTTTGGCACACAGATAGACCATGTTCTTTATCAGTTAACTCAGAATTATTTTGTCTTTGGATAGATGTTGACAGCTGATGATGATATGAGCGGCTATCTATCTCTATCTATCTATTTATCTAAATCCGTTTTAAATTAATTTTATACATAAGAATCAATATTTTTAAAACGATGATGTAAATGTCTTCTTTTGAAGTTTTCGATCGTAAAAACCACATCGACAGTTTTCTCTAAGCACACAATTGTCGAATTTCAGTGGTGAAACTGTCAGTCTACGATATCCACGTTTTTGCTTACCAAGTAGCGGTCCGCTACTAAAAGCTCGTGATGTTTATTGTTATTCAACATCGTAAAGATTCGCGTGCAGGCATTCCGTCCGCCTTGTACGGACGCGTGCCGGCACAAGGGCTGTCTTGAGATGAACCCGAGATTTATGCCAAAAATATTTATGAACACACCTATACAAGTGTTAAGCGACAGTTTAAATAATTTGACATAATGCCGCAGTCGTTCATCTGCCAAATAAATGTTTGTTTCAAATGAATTATTCATTCAAGATTTATTTTAGTGTCGGAAAGAATCTTGTATTGCTTTTTTTTAAGGAGGTGAGCTAATAGGTATGCAAAGTGTCAATCAACGCGACATCGTAAGTACTTAGTTACTTTGGCATTTGAAAGAGTACTTCAGATGTCCTTCAAAAAATTATCTTGTTTTAATTTAATTAAGTTACATAATTATTTTGTTTTTATGACCATTATATTGTTATATATCTCATAATTATAGAGTTTAAAATGTTACAGCGTTTAAGCTAAGGATAATAACAGAACAAGGTTTTAGCAAAAATATCAATTTGATCGGAATAAGTTTTCATAAACAAAATTTGCTTAAATGAATTTTTATTTAGGCAACTTGCTCAAACTGTTACAGAGTTCAGTGTTACAAGTTAACTTGATTTAAAAAAAAAATCATAACATAATATTATATCTTGTATTATTATTGTATTGTGCAAGCGAGATAGAGGTTTTAGCGAGATAGGCGCCTTCACCTAAAAACAAAGAAACTTTCTTACTATCTACTACGAAGACGCGACACCCCTAACCAGTGCTACGACAATGCCTACGCTTTATATGAAACTTGACACGTTAGTTAATGGAAATTATTGACATAAAAGGCCTTTATTATTTAAGTTGTCCATTAAGCTAAATGATTATCGCTCCGGAGAGATATATTCATTATCGCGCATGTCAGCCAGCAGCCATCTGCTATTACATATTAAATGGGTAAGATGGTAATAAAATAAGTAACAACTCAACTCAACTAACTCAAGATAATGATTAGTTTGTCAACAATGGTGCCGTAAAATATAATATTTATGTGTTCACAATATTATATAATATGTGCATATGCACGTATGTCGTTAGCGTCTCAACAGAGTTATGGCGAGAATTCAATGAACAAGAAAATTTTATGCAATTCAATTTCTGATGCACACTGAGTTGACACTTTGCTCAACGGACAACTTATTTTAACTTTGTGCTCTTGAGGTCCACCATTACGTGAGGATACCTATAGAATTCTTTCCAATCGAACTGCATGCGCCGTTTTAGCTGAGTTTTATTTGGTTTTATCTTCTGGTATCTACTAGATTGTAGCGACTTATTGGAGCTTTTGAAATAATTATCCTATTACTAAATCAGAGATAAAAATAAATAATAATAATGTGGATGAATTTATTATAGCTGTGTGTGTTGTATGTGTACAGTTCATACTTGGTACTTTTCTTCAAACATTAATAGTTATTTTGAACTATATACGAAGGTTTCAACATTAAATGAAAGCATATTAATACTAGCCCATAAAGACAGATTGTCTCTCAAGTTCAAAAGTACTAATCATATAACACTATTGAGCGTTCTGCTTTCGACAGAAGTCTTTAAGATTTATTTGTAAAATTATACAATGTTTAGTGTGCAATAGTGATTATTTGGTTTTCGTCTGTGTACAAACATCTCTATCGCAAAACTTCGGGGATCACCGGCCAATTCTGAAGTTCGTCGACATTTGAACAAGGAGCGTCACCCATCGGCCACACATCACACAAATAAATCTACGAGACGCTGTTTCGTTTAGATCCACAGATTGATGAGTGACTCGTGTTTCTCAGCTGTCGCATTGTTCTTAAGTTTTTGTCTACGCCATAATCTTGAGTAAAAAACGTGAAGACGGTTACATTTTTTGTTAAAAAGTTTTTTATTTTCAATTTTGAGTGGCACTTAATTTTTGGAGGGGAGGAAACGCCTTCCACGTTTTTGGAAGTCGGTTATTAACAACACATACAAACAAAGTGAAATTAGTTGTTACCTACAAGAGGTTTGCTATCGTCCGATGAGGAGGTCCGTTCTGTATCTCCGAAGTCCATCTTCAGATCATGACAATATTTATATAGGACCAGACCAATAGGAGAGTTATACTCAAACAAATAAAGAATAACTCAAATCGGCCTATTAATAATGGAGTTCTCGGCAAACAAACGAATTGAGAACCACTTCCTTTTTGAAAGACTGTTAAAATTTGCAGCTTTGACATACCTACCTAAAAACAGCTTAACCACGGTATGGTTTCAAATCCCGCTCGTTCCCACCTCTTTTTAAATTTCCTCAATTTTTTCTAAGCCTTAACATCATTAACATGGCCATAACATGTATGAAAACATCAATATAATGAATATAAACAGTCTCTCAATGTCCTAATGATTGTTTTTAATAACCCGATCAACAATCCTACTTACGTTATTAAAACTTTTGAAAATGTATAAAAGGAAGTGACATTAGTAGAAATATATCTCAGTCAGTCCTAGTTTTTTTGCGAAACATCCTTGTAAAATGAAACTTTATATAAAAGGAAGCCGTGAAGGCGAAATATACCGCTATAAATAAAAGCGAGGCTTATTCTTTAGACGGCAACAAATGCACTGTAACATTATATAGCTAGCTTTTGGTCTCGACTCAATCGAATCGAAATAAAGGAATTGTGCCGTCTCATCGTCTTGTAAATAACTGGCAGATTGTCTGTTTTTAACTTATTTTGACTCATATCGGACACTATCAGTTAATATGTGATGGCATATCCAATAAAATGAAATCGAAAAAGTAGCTCTTATTTCTTCAATAACATTTTCATTTCAGCACTTAAGATTTAAAGTTTTCTTGTTCGTTGAAGAAGATAACTTGTGTTTAATGATACATAATATTATTTTGTAGCTGAAATTGCTCTGGTTTGTTTGTAAAAATAAAGTTTTAGTTTTATTTAACTTTTGGAAACAATAGCAGTTGACAGCAATGCGGAGCCTCTAACTTTATGATACGAAACACATGACGCTGCTATGCCATCTGCCTGCATTTTACGAACAGTTTCATGTACGCTGTATCTTTACAACTTTACAGCTGAAATAAACGACGTGTGTTCAAGTTCCTACATTTAGTTTAATAATCTCCACATGGATATAGTTAAGGATAGTCTTTATGGAACATTCGAAACTATTGGCTCACATTATTTGGTTGGCAAACAGAATGGCCACTTCGTTATTTAAAATTAAAATCTCTTTATACCGGCTATGGACTTGCTTCTTTTCTGTATAAGATGGATATCGATACCTAGTCATGCTGAGTTAGCATGTTGGAATATAACTTCACTTTGGGAGAGAAAGCCTTTGCCCGGTAATGGGGCAGTCAGTATAAGCTAATTTAGCAACAAGAGATGCTTATTATTTAGTTAGTCACTGGGTTTTTACTATTTTTGGTATTTAATTCATAAAGTTTCTGCGTTTTGGATTTTAGGCGGTTTGATAGAAGGTGGTCACAACCTGGATCCAACAATAAATATAGTAGGTCATTGTGGTGTTGTAAGACGGCCTTAGGCAAACAGTGGGACAATATAAGAAAGAAATAAATTATGTTTTTTGATGCATATTGTGAAAGTTATTAAAAATATATTAACTACTAGCTGCCCCGCGCGACTTCGTACGCGTGATTATCCTACTTCAAGGCCTATTCTACCCCTACCCTACTCTACCCACTACCCTATTCTACCCCTAACCTACTCTACCCCTACCCTACTCTACCCCTAACCTACTCTACCCCTACCCTACTTTACCCATTACCCTATCCCTAACCTACCCTAATCTACCCCTACCCTACCCTACACTACCCCTACCCTACCCTACACTACCCCTACCCTACCCCTACCCTACCCTACACTACCCCTACCCTACCCTACCCTACTCTACCCCTACCCTACTATACCGCTACCCTACCCTACTCTACCCCTTTTTCTCATCTTAAAACCTTCCCTGGATCTCCACAAATAATTCAAGACCAAAATCAGCCAAATCGGTCAAGCCGTTTTCATGCTATGTCGTGACAACGGAAAACGGGTTTCATTTTTATATACATATATAGATTAAATATTAAACAAAAGACGACAAAAACGATAAAAAGAAACTTGAAGAGGATTTTAAACAAAATAATAAAAGACCATAGCCCAAATGACTAATTTATAAAAAGTTCCTATTTTAATCTATCCTAGCGACAAAAAATAGAAAGAAGAAGGCTATGGAGCTACGGCAGCTATAAAGGGCATTATGTCGACCCAATAAAACAAACAGTAACTAAACAGTTCCAAAACAAAAACTAATTTACGTTTATATCAGTGGTCAATGATATATAGAATATCATTGCCAGTGGTGTGATGTTTTATGTATCTACCTATTCCTATTGATATCCTAATCGGAAGACTGTTAAAGGCTTTTTACAAATCCAGGCAAATAGTGCTCACTAAAATATAGGTTCCCTGAAAAATTAGGTAATCTTTTTTGTTCGTTAATCTTTGGTTCGTTGTTATTGATTGGATCTTCTTGCTGAGGCACGGTTTATTTAGTTTCTTTTAGGTCAGTGGCATCAGATAAAATCGGACTGGTTTATCGAACTATAAATCAGACTTTGTAGGTTGACAAAAAATAAAATAAAAAACAAAAATTTAAAAATTTCGTTGCTAGGTACACGTTTTGATTAACAAATTTTTCCTTTGTTTTTATGTATGTTAATTAGCAATAGATGGAGTTCAGTTGCATGCATTAATGTATCTACGTAATAAATAAGTTTATTAGAAATTGTGTATTTATAATAATGACAGTGCTTCTGCTAGAAAAAAAAGAGTTGGTGGGTACGAAGGTAGGTAGGAAATCTTGAATCACTAATCCAATCCTGATCCCAAAATATACAAACTCATTGTTAAGATCCTCTATCGGCTGGTTGACTAAGGAATTTTTTTAAAACAAGATTGGGATTGGCTTCGTGATCTAAGAAGAGTCTCCCAGATTCCTGTTCCAATTTTTTTAAATTTCCTAGAATAGGCTGCTTTTAGATAGATAAGACTGAAAACAGCGTGGCTGTCAAATATTGGTAAATCTACATTAGGCAAGGCATAGGCAGAAACAGGAGTGATATGAAATTTCGAAGATTGAAAACTGTTCTTTCGAATTATATTTATAGGTTTGTAGGTATTTGTGTGACGAAATAGATTAGAGTATGCGCATTTCAATATAGAAAGAAGTCCTATAAAATTTTGTATCATGCACAACTAAAATAATATTGTAATGTGTGTGGCGCGCCTAAGACTTCACTTCGTGTGTCATTAACATATCAGAAATTATGTTTAATATTGTGACAGGCTACACGTGTTACCGATAGAAAACATTAGAGTATGTAAAATAGAGCAGATTTCCGTCCTGTTTACTCCAAATTACTTAGATTAGGCTGCTTTATTAATAACTTAGTCGTATCGTATCGTAGTCGTTGAATATTTGGATTACATTTACAACTAGGTATACATTGGTACAGATATAATGGATCAATAAAGGCACAAACTATTCTTTTATGCTTAGCTTTTCCGCTAGGCTTATCAATATAGAGCCTACAAATCCATTAAAAAATAATGTTTCGCTTATCCATTCATGGTTAGTGAATCATATATTTTTTATACATACTCGTAGCAATTGTTAGCAAAAAATGTGCAAATTATAATCTTTCGGCATCGTCACTCGCATCAAACTCGTTATCATGAAGGCTGTCAACCAACAGAAACATATTAAACGTCCTTAGAGATGATAAATGTGCGATGAGGTCGGCGCACACGCGTATTCGGCTGTCTCGCGTCTCGCCTCGGTCCTTATAAATGATTGCCGATGATTGACATTTGGGGCACCCTCCCTACAGTATTAATTCTTAGATATCAGATAAATATTGAAATATCATTTCAGTATCAAAAGTCAAGTTAGTTCCAGGACAAGATATAGATATTTTTGTTATGTGTTATAAGTCTAACGTGTATATCTGTGTCTGTGTGAGGCATCTAAGCTCCCAAACGGATATACGATTAGGTTTTGCGATTATAGAAATAGTAGGTACACTATTTTACATGTAGGTAAAAATGCGAAATCATTTGAATTAGGTATAGGTAAATTTAAGAAAAACGAGAAGTGGCAAGCATACAAAAACAATATTCTAGAAGGGACCCAAAATAACCAAAACTAGTACCTACGTAACCAGAACTACACCTTAGGGGCGTATAGTTATATCGCAGGCAATTACTGAGTATAGGCCTTTACACCCGATCTTCAGCAACCTACTATTATAGTAAATCCATATAAAGATACCTATATGAATTAAACAATCACAACAAAGTAAATGATGAAACTTATTTGAATAATAAAAAGGAAAAACGCTTTAAATTATTTTTCTCCGAAACCAAAGTGTTTAAAGTTCATCGAATGACTCTTCTAGACTATACATAGATAGATGCATTCATGTTGTGATGTTGGGAAATTTTCTGCATGACTGAAAATCTTCCAAAGCAAGGACGCTCTCTAGTTGTGATTTTTCTTTTAGATATTTTTATATAAATCCACATCACACTTACAAAAGTATGATATGTGAATTCTCTCATACATGGAATATTAGACATCCCGTGGCATCTGCATTTTCATATTATATTTGTGTCACAAGTTTCAATCTCTTTGTGCCATTATTTGGGTATGTCTTGCAGATAACAAATTGCGATAACAAAGCCAATGCTTATGAAAAATGTACTCATCTTTCTCCCAAGTAAAATGATCTACGTGTTGTCAAAGTTTGAGAGGCTTCGTGATTCACTCGAGTGTATTTACATGCGTAGAAAAAAATATTTGAACGTGGGGACTCGTAAAAGCATTGCTATAGGAGCATTGAACTGCTTAAGTAGGCAGATTGTAACTGAAACTATAGTCTGTAAGCAAATTGCAATAATAGTTCCTTGTAATAGTTGAAGCAAGTATAATGGCCACCGACAGCCATTTCAACTTTCCACCTCTGCTACTGAAGTTTTTTTAATAGTTGGGTGGTCCGTATATATCGGATACTTTCTGTATGCAAATTATTGACTGGCGCATAACGGGCTTACTGTTCTAACATGTAAACTATGCAAAATTGGATGCCATCCAAATACAATGAGTAAAAAACATCTAAGGTCTGAACGATGTCGTGGAATTTACGAAGGCACTGTTACTAACATTAACGTAAAAAGTCTAAATAATACTCTTTGTAGGTTGTCTGTTTCGTAGGTAGTATCTGAATATATTTTTACTTTTACTGAGACTCCTATTTTTTTTACTTAATAGCTGGTCATTTTAATGTTTAGATTACCACGGATAAATAAGATTTAATAAGTTCCTGATTGCATTTAAGGCTAGAAATTTTGTCACCTAAACCTCTATTCCGAAGTGCTATTATGGTAGGCCCTTAGTAAATACATAGTTATTATTATAAGAATAACTTTTTCCCATGGAAAAAAGGCGTGAATTTATGTATATTTGAGAATAAGCATGACATTATATTGAAAAACTATTTATTTCATGCAAAATAACACTGTTAAATCTCGGATTATGATATCGAGTTGAAGATATTATTAGTACTTAAAGCTTATTTTTTCTCGTGTCTAAACATACATAGGACTTACGTCAACTCTCAAGTGCCTAGAGATATTAGATGTCTATAACTACATTTCAGCACAGTTTACGTGATTAAGTAAATTAAGTCTTACGTAATTATTATGCTTAGCCAAGTATGTTTAAAAAGTAAACTGAAAAGAAATATTTAACCTAAAGCTACTAAAATGTCTTCAAATTAATAAGTGGTAGGTATCTCTATGCTTATATTAACTTCTTCTCCTCGAGACTCTATTCACGTGTAAAGAGCTGAGGTGAACAACATTGTTCTGTTGATTTACACATTTTACGAAAAACGAAGTTTCTAAATAAATATCTGATGAAGCCTAAGAAAGACGGTAAATAAACTAAGGATGGCCAACTCGATATATTATGTTCAGAAAAATAAGCAACAATGTTTTGCTCAGACAAACAAATATACAGATCCTATCTGTTTGCAACAGAGTAGTCAATAGTTTTCGACAATAATATATTTTATGGCAGTGAACGCAACAGTTAGTTCTGTAAAGAAAATATTATAACGTGAGATTTGATCTAGAATTATGTAGAGGTATTAAACTAACAGACAATAGAAGTCGATGATGGTTAGACCATAGAGTCAAAAGAGCTATCTTCGTCTAAGCACGAGGTGTGGTGCAAGAAACCAAATGTAAGTAATATTAAAAAACATCGCCTATATATAGCGACAACAGATAATAGTAATTATCCTCTGTGGAAAAATTATGTCGACATTCAAATAATAACCCAAATACAACAAGGAACAAGAAAAACAGTATAAAAGCTAATAACAAATAATAATAAAGAGAGGCATCCAAATTGCCTACCGAGGAGGCCCAATTTCGCGACCACCCTTTAGTTTGATTCAAGTTTAACCTCTAAATATAGTCATCATAACTTGATTGAGCTCGGAATCCTTACTGAGAGATAGCGATGTGATTTCTAAAATGGCCGTATGGAAGAAATGTGTGGAGAAAATAAATCGGCCTATTATTTCACATATGGACATCGTTACCACTTTGACCTTTTCAATATTTCATCGTTTTGGGAGAATGTTCGCTCATTGTGATTTATTAGGTAATTGACAGATAGTGAGTATTAGGAAAAAGGCAATGGTGTTTTTTTTATCTGGATATCACAATAATAATATTTTCAGTCTGATACGAAATTTTTTATTGCATGATTATTTATTTTCTAAGACTTATAAGCTTATTGATGGTATTGTAAAATGTTCTCTGGTATTGAACATATTACACATAGATTAGAACATATTAAAAAATAATGAAAGGTATTTTTTTTTCAGTCATAAACACCGACTTAGTTATGTTAGGTTTATAGGGGTTTCCATTACTTTTTCTTTTTTGATCTCAAATTCAGAAATAGGAGTCCCGTGAAGCTAGCATGCGTCGACTTGGTCAACGTCTCTAACGTCTTGGTACAATTTGATCTGTACTGTTAAATATGAATATTATAACAGACATTATTAACACCTTCGATTGTCTATAAACATAGGAACTATCACTAAATATAGGTAGAATATACCTGCTTGCATGCGAGTCTCTGGACCAAACCGTTTGATGGTCTCGACGGTGAGAACGGCGGACGCTTGATGCAGGCCGTGCGCGAGGATCTGCGCTAATGTGGCGGCGGCAGCCACGCCCCAGCCCCACCCCCCCTCCGGATAGTAGTGGCGGGTAAGAGTTAGCAGCTGGCGCGGGTCGAGCTTGGCCTGTCGCGTGGGCGCAGCGCCGCTCGGCGCCTCCAGCACCAGCGGCAGCGATCTCGTGCGCAGCAGCGGCGCGCCGCCCGACGACCAAGACTCTTCCATCAATGCGCGAGCGCATCATGCGCCGAACGCATCACCGCCGCTCTACACTTACACCGTCGCGCTCGCTCATGTCCGGTTACACATCACTTTATCAACCACTTTTACTAACAGATGAATTTATTTTTTTATAAGTTCTAATTGATACCTATTTAGATATAAAATAGATTAAGATATTTAAATGAATGCCGATTAAGTCTAGAGGATCACCGTTCAAAATGCAATTAAAAAGGCAATATCAGTCGGGCAAAATTTACGAACGTATCGTTGATCTAAGTCTATTTTGAATATTATTTGTAGCACTCGTAAAATACAGCTTTGATTGCTTAGATTAAGATGTTAGTAATAAATGGAAATTAACACAAGCCTATCGAATTGATTAAGTAAGATGATAATGTTTTGTGGGGGTCGATTTCAGATAACATTTTCGTCAGGGAGGAGCGTCTGTTTGGCTAAACCAATATAAATCAAAAATCTTCGGCAACAAGGTCATCGCTCCAAGAACATATCTCTTGGTCATATCTTTAAAGAGAATGTAATTCCTGATGTTACATCCAAAATCGAGGAAGTACCGCTTTCTGCAAGCCCTCGACCTAGTCATTTAACGAGAGTTTCTTAAAGTGTTGGTTGAGAATCTTAGCTATGTATTGACCGTAACAACGATAGGTACAATTTATACTGTGTACACATCCCACATCTTGATGAGTTTGTGTACCTACTATTTCAGATATGTTTCTCAGCTGAATAATAACGTTTATTGTCCAATTAAATTTACTATATACATGATACCGGCGAGCCGGTTCCTAGAACTTTTGGAAGTTTTTAAGTCCACCTGGAAAGTCCCAAATTTTGTAAAAAGAAAAAATTCATTATGAGTAGGATTTAAACCTATTTTTTTCATTTTAAAACAATTTGGAACTTAAGATGATGTCCCATTTAGGTGTTACTTTAAAAAAAATAAAACCGACTTCAAAAGGAACTAAAAAGCTTGAAATAACTTTAAAACGTTTTGGAGTCGGTTCCAAGTCAAGTTCTTAATGAGAAGGTTAAAGAGGCTAGAACTTGACTTGGAACCGACTCCAAAACGTTTTAAAGTTATTTCAAGCTTTTTAGTTCCTTTTGAAGTCGGTTTTATTTTTTATTAAAAAACTTTTTTTTTCACCATTTTTAGTGGTGCCTAAAATGAATCCCCCTCCCAGACTTTTGTGATGCTAATATTTGAAATCCTTATGAAAAGCCCATTCAAACGATACCTCACACGATATTTTTTATCTTGGATGATTATAGGAGGGGGGGGGGGGGGTGACCACGTATCCCCCCTCTTCCTCTTTACTCGTCAGCCATCGACTGCACGTATAAACAAAGCAATATTACTTGTTACGACAATTCTGCTATAATCCTACGAGGAGTTCCGTTTCATATCTCGTAAGTTCATGATCAGATCACGATAATTTTTCTATGGGACCACCTCGGAAGTATACCCTTTTGATTACAAAAAGAATTTTGAAAATCGGCCCACAACTGAAGGAGTAATCGCGTAACAAACATACAAAAAAAAAAAAAAACATACAGTCGAATTGAGAACCTCCTCCTTTTTGGAAGTCGGTTAAAAAATGGACACTAACTACTAACTACGTTAACTATGGTTAAGCAAAGCATAAAAATGTTGATATGAATGAAGTCAGAAAATGTATTCTGCGTCTTGTTTGGCGAATCAAGGGAAAAAATTTAAATTTAATTTAAATTTAAATTGTAAATTTTATGTGAACGTTTTATTCAATGCACGCGTTTTGATTGCTGACGGGTTTTTGGAATCAAAGCAATTTACGCCGCAATAATATGGACTCGTAATAAGTTCTTTTAAAATAAAATTAATAAATCGATAGAGAATAAATAAATCAAAAATTCCTATTAGGTAATATTAAAATCGACACACAAATACAACAAAACAAACCCACCCACCACAAAAGCCAACTTTTATTCATTACAAGTAAAATAAATAAGAATGCAAACGGAAAATAAAAAAGTATTCGGCAAATCATTAATTGAGCATACGTCATTCAATGATGACCCAAAAGTACTTATACACAGGCAATTAATACATTTATGAAGATGATGATTATTAAGTTGCCAAAATTCATTTTGATTTATGTCTGTGCCACAATGAGAAAATGTACCTACTTTTTTTAACATCATAATTACAATGCACGTTTATAGCAAGCAAGTTTTGGCGTGTCTCATTTAAATAAATTGCAATTGTGATTTTTTTATTATTGTTTGTTACGAACTCATTGAACATCACCTTTTTGGATTTCTATTTTGTATTCTAAATTCAAAAAGTACTGACAGTTGTAAAACTAGTGAGTTCATGCGGCTTCACCTTTTGTAAACTGTGGCTTTTATACTAATCCAGCGCCTGTTTGTTTCATTCGTAAACTACGTAACTAACAATTGTTATTTGGGAAACAGACAAGTGGAAAATAAACTAGATACCTACATATCTGGCTTTCGGAAATAAGAAAAAAGCTTTTATCCATCCATTCTATCCATCAACTTGACAAATTACGATGGGAACATATGAAAAATAATAAAGTTGTATATGACATTTGTGAAAGATTAAATTTCCCTCCCTAAAAATTGCGAAAGATGAATTTGTTTTTGATAGTCGACATTAATAAAACGTTCCTAAACGCGCACTTAAATAAAAATATAGGTACGTTATAGGTACAAACACGCGTATCCAATGGGTTTTTATTACACACTAGATATAACACAGAGATAATGTTCTGTGTAATAACATGACATGTTATATTTTTGCTCGGTTAAATGGTGTAGAAACTGTGAAGAGATGGTTGATAGGCTTCAGTTGTGGTTGTGGCTAAGATTTTTCCGCCACGGATTAGATAAGGCACTTGTTTGTTCTTCACAATTTATTGCGAAACATTATGGAGACATAGTTCTAAGTATTTGTTCCTACACCGTTGTTTTTGATCATTTGCTTGATGTTCTGAAACACTTTCTGTGAGTTACGAGTGCGGTTGCCGGTTATGCCCTTATTTTTCACGCGCGACATTTTCACTGTAGCTTACTAAATTAGTAGTTTATCATAGTGTTAATGTTTCCTGGTGAAACTGTCCTATTGATATATTACTTGTAGATGACAAGAATCTAGGGAAGCAGGATGTCATAGAAAGGTGTAGTCATATTTAAGAGCCGCAATTGGTCCTATCTGATTCTCTTTGTGTTTTCACACAGCATATTTTAGTTCTTTTTTGTTGTGTCTATCCCAGGGGTGCTATCCTGCCCATTGTGAAAATGATTATGAAAGTAAACAAATTTATTGTTAGTAGGCATTAAATTACATATTAAAAAACAATTTTCAAAAGTCTTTTCATGCCTTTCGATCAAAATAAACGTATTGCAGAACTAGCAGTGGACAATTTTGCTGAATATAGGTATTATAATATAAAACTTATAAATAGATTAAATGTGTTCTTTTCGTTTTTTTTTCAATTGAGTTCTTATCACTTACCCAAAGCACTTACCATTGCGACACTGAAATTTGACCACACTTTTCCATGACACCCTGTATATCTTGTACGTATATAGAAATTCTGATAAACAAGCTCGTAAAACAAACTCGTTATATTTCCTGACAAGGGATGCGGACGTTTTCACGTGGGTGACCTTCAGACCCTTGATGTTTCATTCAGCTTGTTTGCCGTACGCTGATTTAATATCATGTCGCTGCTAGAATTGTGTAAGTTAAAAAAATCTAGGTCTTTCTAGATTTTTTCTGGTTTACAGAATTAAAGTATATTATGAACTAGCGACCCGCCCCTGCTTCGCACTGTTACGCTAATAATTATGCATGTATTATACATATAAACCTTCCTCTTGAATCACTCTATCTATTAAAAAAAACCGTATCAAAATCCGTTGCTTAGTTTTAAAGATCTAAGCATACATAGGGACAGACAGACGCGGGAAGCGACTTTGTTTTATACTATGTACTGATACGATGCGAAACATTAAACAACATTAAAGTTCAAAATTTTGCAGAAAGAAAATTTAAAAGTTTATTCGCATCGTATGGATAAATGCTATAAAAAATGTTTAAAAAGCAATAAGTTGCATCTATATAGCATTGTATTCTAACTGCAAAGTGAGACAAGCTAGCGCTCTAGTATTCCGTAAAAGAGGTAGACAAACTAACATCTGAGAATACAACCTTCTCAGAAGAAGAAAATTTCGATAGCACAGATAGGGTCCATTACCTAAATCGCCAGAAGGGCTGGTGTGGTGTCTTGTAGTTTTATCGCGGGTTCGAATCCTGTTTGTAATGAATTAAACTGCTTACAAGGCGCGAAATTTCGACCACGAAAACAATAGATTCTAATTTTGTCCGTCAATTATCAGTACAAAGGACAAAGAAAATTTAAGAAATCACGACAAGCAATGAATTTGTAAATACCAATTTCGTAAATTCCATTATACTTGAAGTAAACTTGGATAATGAAGATTACCATTCGAGTTGTAGGCTATTGATATAGACGTAAATAGTATCTATACAGCCGTCATGCCATGTTGTCCCTGTCTAATAGAGTAATGAGCCATCTGGGGTCTCCATGGTACATGATAGGATCGGCTTCTCCATATGACATAACAACATAACATCCTATACTATATACAGAAAACAAAGGCTGAATTATGAGCCTAACTTCCTCTTTTTGCTCCCATTAGGGAATCGTTTTAATTGCGTGATAATTTTTCCCAGCTGTCAAGAAATTGGTACGTTTTTTAAATAAATTCCCAATAAAATTTCCATTATAAATCTTCTGGGACAACGGAGTTTATTGGAAGGATCTGACTGAGACGCATAATAAATTAGAAAGAAATTTAAATCTCGTTTATGTAGATTGATCTAGGATTTAACTGTCAAGAAGTGAATAAACAGTAGTATGTCGTGGTGGCGCATTAGTTACGGACCCGCTTTGCAAGCGCGTAGGTGTGGGTTCAAGCCTGTCATATACCAACGTGACTTTTTCAATGTCATATGTACTTTCTTAGTTAATCTAAGACACCACTGACTAACGGTGAAGGAAAACATCGTAAGGAAACGGACTTAATAGTTTAAAATCGCCTCACGCAGTGAGCTAGCGCGATGATTAACGCTCAATCCTTCTCTGTATGAGAAGAGGCCGTTGCCCGACATTGGGACAGTTACGGGCAGACAGATAAATAAATAACTGATAAGTGAATAAATCCTACTACTATTATAAAGGCGAAAGTTTGTAAGTATGGATGTATGGATGTATGGATGTTTGTTACTCTTTCACGTAAAAACTACTGAATGGATTTGAATGAAACTTCACCACAATATAGCTTATACATCAGAATAACACATAGGCTACAATTTTTGATTACTAGACTAGACGGGACGAACCTGAAGTCCACGCGAACGAAGTCGCGGGCAAAAGCTAGTAAATTATAATCCTCAGCTAGTTTCCAGTACAGTACCTACATAAAAAAAATCCTTAGTTTGATATCTTTAATTTAAAAGTAAATAGATAAGTTCAAAAAGTAGATAGTAAACAGATAAATTAAAAAACTAAAAAGAGATAGGATACGATCGGGGTTTTCAATTTCCTTTAATTATTCTAAGGCCGCAATTACATGGCCGTCAAATGAATTTCAATAATCAATATAATCTTTAATTTAATTGATAATTTTTGATTTCTTTACAAGGACCACCTAAGCAAGTTTAGTGCGGTAAAATAACGTAACGTAATATTTCTGTTGTATCAAAACGAGAAAAGTCTGAATAACTCCTTGAAATGGATGCAATTGTGAAATTTTTGGCCTTTAAGTGGTTGTCAGTTATAAAGCCTGGGACAGTTTAAAAAGCATTTTATGAGCACTAACAGCACTTCACTTGTTTTTGATTACTCCGTTTCGTTACGGGCCCTTATTAAGCGATCTGTCCAGACATTTTCACTGCCGCTTTTTTGTGACTGAATTTTAAATTTAATTTTTGATAACGACTCGTTTTTAATTTAATAAATTTTGGCACAGAGTAGCATCTTTATATAATCACCTCGTTAAATAACATGCAAAAATAATAGCTGTACTGGACTTAAATATCATCCTACAAACAAAAGTTGACGCGTAATAATTCACAGTGAAATTATTATGCAATATTGGATTTTTGCTTTAATTTTATGATATTTTATCTCCCCTGTAATCTGCGAGGCGATGTAAATTATGAAGATGTTGCGTTTATAAATAATTAATAGGCCATTAATGTCTCATGGTGTGATTGTTACAGATTTGTACCTCGTCTTAGCGACGTATAAATGAACTATTTAGTTAATTAACGCGACTATTCGAGCGCGCATAAATGTCACTTTTACATCCACATAATTCTTTCCAAACCATTTCAGTCTTGTAAAATATATTTAGAACAAAAGGAAAGGAAGTTTGGTTTACATTCATACAAACTATATGAATTATGTTGTGGTCGTTTGTATAATATTAATTTAGTATGATGAAAATCTCTAACATTCGTTTAAAAGAACTGTGACTAAGCATTTTAAAGATGAGGCAAATTTATGACTTCAGCTTCCTGTGAAATGAAATATCAACTAACATTTTATATGGGTTCTCTACGTTTAATTTTTTCGAGCGTAATGTCAAAACGGAGCTCGGACCCTTTATAATAGTTATTGTCTGTGTCTCAGTATGTTACAAATGTTATTCGCAGTTTCATAAAATTCGACTATAAAATTTAAGGCGACTTTTTTTGAGGTATCGTTGAAAAGAGCTCGCCGGGATTGTTTATGGATTCAGAAACAAAAAATATAGATGTAATCACAGTTTGTCTTAATCCTAAAATTGAATGAAATAATACCGTCCGCGGCATAGTTTGAAGCTCTGAAGTCAAGCCAAACAATTAGAGATCATTTTTACTTACAACAGGAAAATATAATTCCCGAAATTTACGATCTTCTTACCTCTGCCTCTAGTATCTATTCTTTTGTAAAAAAAAATTATTGTCAAATAAAAATAATATAGGTAGTATAGATTAGGCAATATTAGATGGAGCCCTCTATGCGTGAGTCTTCCTTCTCAATTTTATAATATTAATTAATTCAAGACATTTATTCATTCATATTAATTTAACTCCCATTATATTGTGCCGTTTAAAGTTTTTTAACAACACAACATAATAATTGAAGAAGCTCAAAATATCACATACAGATATTGTAGTAGGTAGTAGCTATGTACTAAGACTTGAGTAATACATACGTAAAATCGTGTGGACATACCTTTTCGTGGCGAGAAAGGACGATTTATGACGTCCACCTACCGAGGTAGACGAACAGCTTTACTCAACTATGATGAAATATTAAACGCTGTTTACATGTTATTTCATTTAGGTCCGAGGAAACTATAAATATACGGTTTTTAACCACTTAATAAACGTATGTAAGGTAATTTTATGAAATTACCTTACATTCAATAGCCCATAAGCGTTTTGAGTTAATCGTGATTGATTTGGAAACCGGATTTTCAAGTGGGACTATTACAACAGTGACTTCGTGTATCAATAGATTATGTACTAAATAACCTATTGAAGGGTAACCTTTGAATGGAAGCCTTTCAATGGGTAATTTAGTGTCATCAAGAGCGAACTCAAATGCGTGTCCCGTTGTGTGTTAATTACCGATACCATCTTACGAATGATGTTCTGGATCGTTGATAAAGTTTACTGCCTCGTAAATGTCACGTAATCTATTGCAAAGAAGCTTAACTTTTATCTTGTTGATGTTATTCTGCCGCTGACTTCCAGGATCGTCGTCAATTGATCTAGTCGTAAGATACATTCCCGCATATTTTTTCCTTTTTGTGTCTTTTAGCTGTTTCTTTCTATATTATGGATTCTAAGCTTAAAGGCTTCGTCAAACGTGGTGTAAACGCCTAAAGATCCGTATTTAGGATCTCTTTAGCTATGTTTATTTTTTCTTTATTTATTTGTATAGGGTTTAAAATTATTATTGTCATTATTCGCAATAATACCTAAACCGCAAAAAACCACTAATGGGCGCTACCATTTTTTGAAAAAATTAACTTGGTTAACACTTAACTTTACTCGACATTTAGTGCCTATGTTGCAGTGCATTGTCCTGTCGAACTTTTTTTCTCCACTAACTTTATTGTAAAGGAAATAGTATATGCAAAGTGTGTGCCACAGCGTTTCTGTCAAATGACAATATGAATATTGATAGAGTTTGCGATGAACGTGTCATGGGCGTGGGGAGCTGATTGCGGCTGACAGGAACTCAGCAGAGCTTGCTGGAAGCAATGCATGCATCTAGGTCAGTCACGGAACATATTATGATAGATATTTATTTGATGGCATCGTCTACAGGATTGCGAATCATATAGATCTGTAGAGTAATCTCGTTCATACTTTGAACGAGATTTTAATTTTATCTACTAATTAACTATTATTTATGGAACAATTATTATTATTGTTATATATTTTAGTATTTTATAACGTTATGATTATTTTGCCGTCCTCAGCGAAATTTAAAATAGGTATATGATTTTCTACCAGAATACCAGTTTTTGTTTTTGGAAAATATGAATTCATCATGATCAGCGTCCCTGTTGCTTCTTTCCATATTTCACCTACTTGTTTGTGGATAGTCAGTGCGGAGGTGACAAGAAGAGAAAAAGGCTTTTACGAACGTGTCGCGTGCGCTGCAAACCTAATGCTCACTGCTCACTACGTGACCACTTATGTAAGTTATATATAACTTCTATTAACTTATTAATTGCATAATTCTGTTTCTTTTAGTTGGATGTTTAGTATCTTTTTGAGAAAAATCACAAAAAAAAAACAATTAGTATTCAAATTGGTTTCCGATGTGGTGGATAAATCCTATATGGTGATGTTTCTGAAAGTTATTAGGAGAGTAGATAAATCTTTGATAATAGTAGTACGGAACAGTCAGTGGTTTATGGTCTAGAAGCATACTCTCAACTGTCTCTCAAGAGAACCATCAAATACAAATATTTTTATACTTTAGTGGATGCAGTATCTATCTATAAGTTATAGCCATTTTCCAGTAACTGCGCGCTCCTAGATATTTCAGAGGGTTTACAAAGACAACACATAAATTGTCTGATATATTTACAAAGTTAACAGTGGATACTTGAAGTATGTTTATGAAATAAGTCTTTCTGGCTTGACTGGCTTGACTAGATAAGGCTAGAAAAGTTCTTGCTTCTTCTTCTTATCGTGTCGATGGCAATCTAAATTGTGTCAGCCCAGAACTGGGCTACGAGATTGGCGCCTCCAGTAGCGTCCATCAGTTCCTGTAAAGAACAAACGACAGGGCATGCAGGGCAAGATATTAAGTGCCCCATCGTTTGTGGGACAGCACCACATTTACACTCCATGGCAGAGTCATCAATAAACCTCCACCTGAGCAGGTTTTCTTTGCTTCGACCAACCTGGGTCCGGAGTCTATTTAAAGACTTCCAGGTCAGCCATGGCAACTCATGACCAGGCGGAAGACTTGTTCTTGTTTAAAGACGTCAACTTATTGCTCATAAAAATTACAAAGATAAAAAAAATGCAAAATATGTGAAACAAACTGTGTGTCACGTCATGACTGTTTTGCTAAAGCATAAATACCGGTGATAAGGAAAACATTTCAATAAATGTTATTTTATTTTATGTAGGTAGATTATTAATTAATTTTATGCGGCAAAATGCTCCCTACGCGACTACTTTATTTCACAGAACGGCTCATCTACTTCAGCGTTAAAAAAGTTTTGAAATAATTGTAAGTTTTATAGACGTTGGAGGATAAAATCCGCGAAAAATGTACTATAAAAGCCTCGAAATATCACTTCCACAAAAAATTTTGGTGGCCAGCTTTAGTTTAATCAAAGGTATTTCTTAAAATTAAAAAAAATAGTTATGATTAATTCCTGCTATTTGTTTTTGCAGTTTTCTTTGATCCTGTGTTTGAAAAAAACTAATATTTATGATAAATATGATAACTTATCTAATTAGATTAGGTCTCCTTCATTCGCGTCTTGAGAGTTATGACGACTCGCGAGTCGAGTTTTAAAACAATCTTTACAACTCCATCAATCACAAAGCTTTTAAACGTCTAAACTTTGACGCTGCCACATCATTCACCTTCTAGACACACGATTAATACCATGTTATTACAACCAGCACCGCGCAACAATATTCAGCTATACATTCTCTTCGAAACGTAACGCGTATTTATTACGACTAAATAATCTGCCAGATAAAATTGCACATTCGTACAATTTATTTGGCGAACACTAGCCGCTAAAGGAAGGCCGAGGGTCGCCCAGCGACGTCCCACGGTGCAGCACAACGAGGGATGCTCAAATCATACATATTTTATTATCATATTTTTGTGTCAATGCGACAATGAATACGATTCACCAGATACGATTACAAGAGAATTGTAAATAATTGCTGAACTGTCACTGATAATTTAATAAGATAAGAGAAACCTTCGGATGTCAGAGGTGGCGCTTTCTGAAGGCATAATAAACGCATAAAGTCTGAAGATATTATATAATGCGCGGGAAATTGGGTGAAATACATTGAAGTTGAAAATTATGAGTCGGTAGTAAAGTTTTACGAACAACTAGCGATTGGTTCAACGACTGTAACACTTATCATTATTTATTTTTATATCGAGCGATCGATCTTTAGCAAAGACAGGTTACGGTACATCACATTGAGAGCAAAAAGTGATAGAATAAGCCGTAAATACAATGGAACATTTATAACATACCAATGTGATCATCGTTATTAGTGTTTCTTTATCGATGTTAAGGTTTTTATCGACAGTATATCACGTACTGCGAACAGAACTGGATTGTAGACCCACAAACAATACTACCTACATAGGCACTGTAGATAGACTGATAATATTATCTTCGAAAAGATTTGTTATGGGATCAATCTTAATGAAAATAACAGTTAAAACATCTGTCAAACATCAGTTAGAAAGTTCAGCATGTAGCTTTTGGTGAATTCGACCATGTGACACATGGATTAAATTTGAATTGAAAAAGCTGTACATAATAATATGGTCCAAAGGAAAAATATTTAGGAATCCACTTTATATTTCTTTTCCCAAATTATTATTAGAGTCTTTAAAAAGTTCTATCTATAAAGCACGGCCAGCAGTTGAAACTACCGTGTCGTCGATGCCACGTAAAATTTTGAGCTTACAAAAAGTTTCAGAAAAGTCGTGGCGTAGTATTGGCAACGTTTGGGCAAAACCCAAAGAAGGAACGTGATCGGAAATATTGGGAATTGCCTATTCATGACTATTCCGCATATGGGAAAGTTTTGGAACGGGTCATGTTGAAGTTCACCAAAGAGTAATCGGGACTTTCCTTATATACATGTACTGGTGAAAAGGGTTGATCTAAGTTGATAGAGCAATCCAACAAATTTCAGGAATAATATTTGTTTTATAGCAAGGAATCTAGATAGTAGATAATATTTTTTAAGGCATGCTTGTGTATCCTTTTTCATAATGCATGATTGCAGAACTTCCCACTGTTTGAATGAATGTCCGTAGGCATTTAACGATGACCTCCCACTCTCTCTATCTGTGGGATTGCTATAAACAAATAAGTTATGCTAATTTGCAGCATAGTTTTACGTCAGTCCTTATAATTAATATTAAGTTTAGGTCTAGTATTTAATCCATGATCAAGTCTTCGAGAACAATTTGATAGAATAATTTCGGCTTCGTCGTCTGACTATATTTTAGGTAGGTATCATTGTAGATATCGGAAAAAAACGCTGAGCTTTTGGTAATAAATTTAGCTTGGTAATAAATAACATCTCCTAATTATAGATACAGATCTATTATAACCTATTAAAGCTGACTATTGCAATTGTACAGATTAATACATTAGTAATGTAATTAATGTTCATTCTAAACACGACTACTGTATAATACGTGCTCTTATTTAGTTGATTTTAAAACTTTGTTGCGACAACAATATTTATTAGACTTCGAAAATAGTATAAATTATATATAATTATATGATCTTAACTAAATTTACAATCTAATTTAATTACTGCGACCTTCCGTAGAGCATGATGATAAATAAATCTGATTTAAGAGTGGTCGGATTTAACAGTTTTTACTTATTAAATGAAGCAAACACCATTACTAAAATAAGCAATATTGGTAACATTGACACTTAAATTAATGATCAAATATTTTGGTTTCAAAGAAGTCATTTGGCGCTTGTTTAAGGTGACTAATTATACCTAAGATCCCTTTGTAGTGAGAGGAGGGCTGTTCACTAATTGTGTTCGGAACCGACGTCGGATTGTCTTCTACTATTTTACGATGTTTCATCTCGGCAGTTTTTAGGGTTCGGTAACCAGGAACCCTTATCGTTGCGTCATGTCTTCCGTGTATCACAGATTTTATAGATTATTGCTAGAGTGTTATAATCTGCATGGAAACTGTTACTACAGCCTTGCAAAAGTTATTTCATAGTTTTTAGGTTAGTTTAGTGGTAGGTATGCTTGATCCTTGTCTGAGAAGAGGCTTTAGCCCTGTAGTGGGACAGTTACAGGCTGATTTATTTATTTTTAATTACTCCTACATGTGTATGTGTGAACTATAAACTTGGTTAAAAAAATATGGTCAAGGAAGCTTATTTATTTTAGACTTAGCCTGAATTTTAACTCCGACGCGACGTCGGCAAACCAAAATTTTAAAATAATTCTTACCCAGAAAATTAAGAGGAAGCTCTAGATTTTTACCATATTTTATTCTTACAAACAGAGCTGTGCAGTGATATGCATGTCTTCGGGATCATCTCCACGGACGATATTATTAAGGCGATAGTCTCGTCGTGCCATAAAATTAAATAAGCCCGTGTGATATCATAGTCGAGTGATTTTGTTTGTAAACGTTGCATTACATTTACCCGTGCAGTGGCGTGTTTAGTACTTAAAACAGTGCAAGCTCACAAACCTTTTTATTAATGGTTACATTGAAGAAAAAAGTGTTACGTAATATTGTTTAATTACTACATTTGGATGATGGGCTTCGGCCAGGCTTCGGAAAAATGTATGGAAGGCACGCTCCTGCCCTGAAGAGTCTCTTAGGCTTCTACTTGACTCCTTAACTACCTATTATAAATATTTAATAAGAAATTTGAAAAAACAACTGATATGGATGGTATTCGAACCCACGGTCTTCGGCGTACCGTGCCGATGCTCTAACCGCTGAGCCACCGTATCCCATCAGAATCAGTCGAAATTTCAAATCTCTTTCTACACCTAGGGCGTGTGGTCCTTAACTACCTATTGTTTTAAAATTTTCATATTGTACAGAATTCTTCGAGCGCAAGTCTATCTCACATTTACCCGGTTTTTTATTTTTTACTCAGCAATTTTTTTCGTATTAGTTACTGTAAGCAATACTCGATTTCGTAACTGCCTATTTACTGTCAAATTTATTTTATTTGTTTTTATATAGCGACGTAAATAGACGTAATATGATGAGAACGGAAGTTAATTGACCCAGTAATATTTAATCAGTGTTAAGTAAGTAACTTATACATACACAAGCAAAACAAGTTTTAGTTTCGCTTTTGATTTATTTTCGTGGCAAGTATTCTGTGCACGTAAATTGTAGTGCTTAATTAAATTATTGTTATCTGAAGAGTCGTGACGAAAATTAGCTGCAATTGTGAGGCAAAGAAAGCTTTTGGCTCGATTTATTTTGCATACAATTCGTGGTTTCATTCTTAGCACGTCAAAGAGAGAAGTAGAAATTTGTAAGTCGCAATCGATAACTGAATAACATTAAAACTTGTATATAATCTAAAGCCTTGGAACTGAATAGCCGAAATTCACAATAAATTTATGGAAATGACTTGTTTAGGAATAAAAGTTCCCGCGTTCTCAACACTACAAGCGGCAATAAAGATTCCGTAGGTATATTAGGAGAAATAAAAAAGGCAAAGAGGTCACTCTGTTAAGCAATAAACGTCAAAGTACCCTGAAAGAGAATAATTTAATTTTGCAGAATTCGGCAGAAAGTGGGCCTGGTTTTAACAGTGCAAAGTAAACTCTAATACATCAATTTATTAGACTGTCAAATAAACTTTACTATCTATCCATATAGATACCAAATGTATACAGATAAAGGTATCTACAATCAGATACCTTAGTCTTGAATAAGGTATTAGATATGTATTGCATAGGTATAATAATGCTGCTGCTTATTATGATTGTATATTATGTTTCCCATTTGGGCCAATCAAGAAAATCATTACCTAAAAGTTTATAATAGATTGAATATTTAGTATACGCAAATAATTACATATTTTAGATTATAATTATATAAATAAAATATTACCTACTTCCGAAAGAAACCTATTATGTTATAGTTACTTAGATTTATTGAGAAATACCCAATAAATAAAAATTGGTATTAATTAAAAGATATGACTCACATCACATGGTACATAACAAAGTGAAATCATGTCTATGTGTGTTTGTATTTATTACTGTTCGTTTACGATCAGTTCAAGATTGTTAGATTCCTAATTAGGCACGGCACTAAATATAGTTCATATCGATACTTTCGAAAAAACTTCAATGCAAGTGTGAGATGACAAAATAGGTGAAGTGAATGGTGAGCCTCCAGACGCAATAGGCACACACGTGCTCGATCGTGATTCTATCGGCGAGGCAGCACGACCGATCGCAGCCTAACCGACCGGACCTCGGGCCACGGCCATATGTTGTTAACTTACACACCAACTAACAATATGACACTTTTCACTTTAAATATCCACTGGAGTATTTAGTTAATTGATTAAATAGTTGAGGATTGGAAGAGGGACCGGCAAAACGTTTGAAAGTTGCGAGTAAGTTTGCGGGAGCGGAGCGGTAAGTTGGTGCGTTAGGTTGGGCACGCGGGTGAGTGGTGACGGCGGGTTCGAGCGCGCGACCGCAGCGCCTTGGTGTACAGCTTACACTGATTTTTTGTCGGAGGCATCGTCGCTGGCCCGCCCGCCTGCTCCACATTCGACGACCGGTGTGATACGCGGTACAGTGCACCGGTAGGGTTGACACTCACCTAATGTGTACTGCAAGTTGCAAACTTGAATTGGAACCAGAACTGTCTTTCATTTGATTGCCAAAAAAATTAAAATTCAACATCAAAAATAATTTTATTTGCATTGAGGAAAAGCTTCAGGATATTTCCAATAAATCTCAATAGCTTAACTAGATCATGGTGAGTAGCTGCAGGCTCTATTTTTGGCATGCTTTTGACCACGAAGCAATTTGCTTCGTGCTTTTGACAGAGCTTTTGTAAAATAACAATGAAGAAACTCATTTTGAAAGTTAGCTAACTTCTATAGACTCAAGAAGAAGTTTAACGTGTTTGCAATTTACATACATACTTAGATTGTCAGGTGTTAACCCTACAACAGATCCACAACTACCGTGCGTGGCTCCCCACAATAACAGCCGCAACTTGGCTGTCTGTTAACTCCTGCCTCTGGTTGGATTACCTCACTTACTGCTACGTGTTCGATACAATTACGTACTATTAGTTTCGCAACCCTATATTCTCTCTTAAAAGTTCCAATAATAATGAACCCCGCTATACTTTTATGGAGATTAGGACTAAATGCTCAAAAGTTCAGCTGTTAGTGTAAACTTGTGTGTATAATAAAAACAAAGGTTGTAGTAGTGGTTAAGGATGATGATGAGTGTACATAACGTATTTTGTGAACGATAACTTGAGCTTCCAATATCCTATGAAGTTTTGCAATATTAGAGAAGTCGTTCAGAAGTAGAGTATATTTACAATAAGTACATATATATTCAAAAGATGTTAGATAGGTACAAATATCTAGCTTTTAAATTTAATTAGTCTTGGAATGGAATCTTATAAGTTTGTTTCATTTTGGACTGGTAATCTTATAGCAGGATTGCAGTGATTAATTGCCACTTTTAATTAAAAGATTCGAGCCAACTTATAAGTTTTAATCCGTATTGTTAATTAATGAAAAAATAATCCCATTCAAAAGTCAAAGTGAATCACTGTAATAATAACTATAAATCTGGGGGTACGGTAGTGCCCCGCCAAGTCTGGAGCAAAGCAGCCATGGCCGCACCCATCTTTTTTTTTAAGGCCTTTTGCGGCCCTTTCATCCCCCTATATCTTCGCTGTGGACAAACATAGCAGTCTGAACTTTCGGTAACCAAGATTAATAAGCTAAGTTTTTAAATATTACGTAACTCAAATAACCAGATTAAAAAATATATTTATGCTTCGAATTGAGAACCTTACTACCTTACCTTACCTAACTCTTTTTGTGGAAGTCGGTTAGTTATAGTTACCTCGTTAATATTTATGGGAGTTGTAGGCTATATTGACTTTTTGATATAAGGTATCAGTTGGTTGTATTGTGTCTATTGTCCACTTTTGCACTTCTTAATTCGGATGACGGCCACATACTCGTTTGGCTGCGCAGTATCGAAAGCCTTTATGTAGACAACCAAAATAAACCTTAGAGACAATTGGTATTCAGTAGCCGTTCTATTAGTTTTCTCCTGGTCAGGATGTGATCTACACTGGCCTTCAAAACTTAGTACCACACTTTTAAAATTGCAATAACTTTTAAAGTACCTATACAAGATTATTCGAAATAAAAAGGATTAGGAAAATAAAAAAAAACTTTAAAGATTTGCTATACCTATAACGTTTTTTACTTTAAAACTACAGTTTAGGAGAAATTGTAAATTTAAAAAATGTGGTACTAAGTTTTGAAGACCAGTGAATTATGCCCTATCCACGCTTAAAACTGGCTTGCTCATGGAATCACGGAAAATCTCGGAATACTTTTCAGTGTGTAGAATCGAGATTTTCCGTGATTCTTGGCGATTCTCGAGAGCAAAGCGAGAAAAAATATAATGATTAAATATTTAATGAGTGTGTCATCGCCCTTTTTTAGTTGATCAGACAAGATTCTATAATAATCTCCTGCTTTACCATTCATCATGCAGGCAGAGTCAATTTATTTTCAACCGTGGTGATATCAGGAATGTCTTCTGAAGTAATAATTAATCTGATATTTGTTATTATTTATGACTTATTTATGTTAGAAAGTTCATTTGAATACGAAGTTTAAAATCGGCAAAACATCATATTTATTGAATGGTTTAGAGGCGATTAACAAACACGCCTACCTAGTGCAACGTCCAAAAGAGAGCTTACTAGGATTTTGGGTGCTTAGGCCTTACAGTTTGATTCATCCATTACAAACTCAAACCTATTCCAGAAAATTGTTATACTTACGCCATTGTGGCAGATCATAAAAGTACTTAACATATTCTTATAATTTATAAAGTATTTTGATTTGATTCGATTTTGATTTGATTCTACCTCTTCTATGGTACCTACACTAGAAAACTAATATAATAATTTAATTATTTCCTGTATAATAATTTTCTGTAGGGTTAAGTATCGTAACAGTTACAGGAAGGTGATAGTGAAGTTAGGTGTTCTGAAACCCAAGCTACTTGATAGTTCTCTACACATTGGCATAACACTCGAGAAAACACGCCAAAGCTATTGCCAAAGCAATTGCTAGCTGCAGGAACATTTGTTACTTTGAATGGAGTAGGTAAGTACTCCGTCTTAAAACCTATTTCGGGACTATCGATATTCAATGTAGCACCTACTGTCATAATTTATGTTTCTTTTGGCGACATGAAATTCGCTTACTCACCTACCATACCATTGCAAAGATATTGTGCATATGACTCAAGTACCATAAACGAAAACAATCTTCAATAAATATTAAAATTTGCTCTAGTTCAAGGAATAAATAAATAGAATAAAATAAATAGAATATAGTTTAGAAGGTTAATCAAATTAGCGAGCCAAACTTCATAGGAATGTTAGGTATCAATAATATTTTTTGTGAATTTTTTACATGTTTGTTAGTTAGTTTGAAAAAAACAACTAATACGGGTGGGATTGATATTCATGCTGGTAGTATACGGTGGTTTAACGGTCAGAGCATTGACACAAATAACAGTGTACATAAAAAATAAATTAAAAATGTAATGAAATAAAAATATTTTTTATTTTGTTTGGCATTTGGCACCTAGCTTAGAACAGACTGAACAAAAAATATATTTCTTTTATTTTTTATGTAATCTATCGATACCTAACATTTCAGTGGAATTGCGCTCACTAATTAGATTTAACCCTTATATTGAACATAAACTAGAAAAAGCTCAAACAAACAATCAATTAAATGTCTGATGTCATTAATATTTAATGTCTATAATAATAACAAGGTGTCGAAAAACATTTGTTCTTGTTTCACTACCGTTTAATGTCATTCATATAGTGTCAAAATATAAATTTAAAAAATCGATCGTCGTTAGTCAAAAGTCAAAGAGTTATAATTAAGTTGTGCGATATAAAGTAGTCATTTCCGTCGCGTCGTGAAACAAGATAAAGATAATTTAATGTTGACAATATTTATTTTAGGCTTCTGCTGATACAATTCCAGTGCTTATGGACTACGGTGAACATGCACCAATATTTGAGTTAGCAGCTCGTTAGGTTTGCTTAGAACTGCATCTGGTATTGAGTTTAAGTTATTTGTAGATCTCTGATGTAGTTATATTCACGAATTAATATAGAGATTATGCTGTAAAATAATAGAGTATTTCCCGAAATCATCCTTCTAGTTTTATTATTTCCAAACTTTGTTGGGGTCGGCTTCTAATCAACTAGATGCAGCTGAATATCAGTTTTTTACGGAGCGACTGCTCATCTGACCCCCGCAACCCAAAGGGATACGATTTTCTAACGTTAGATCAGTTGTCAGGATTTTGTGAGTATACTGACACCCAGGGTCACAACCTATTATAATTTATATTATTGTATTATTATGTTAGAAAGTTTTTTCCTCAGGGAAAAGGAGATTATATTACATATAAATGATATTAGTGTACTACCCATAGAAATATCTTTGGTACTACCTATATTATTATTTTTATAATTTGTGCCCACTATTTGTATTTTTTATTTATCTTTTTCTATTATTATATTTGTAAATATTTTTTTATATGTTACCTAACAACTACGTACTCCCCACGTAGTCTTTTATCGTTGTCAACAAAACTTGTTGTAACATAGGCTAAATATGCCTCAGTGTCAAAATAGATTATCCAAGGATTTGTTCTGATTTAAAAACCCTACCAACAAGTAAAGTTTGTGACATTATGTCAAACAAACAGGTGGCAACAAAACCAACTAATCGTTGTATTTTGTATCTGTCTTACAATGCATTTGTATGTGTCGCTAGTTCCAATATTCTAGGAGTTGGATAGATTAATCAAATATTTAACAGATACTTATAAATGTTTGTTATGTACAGTCACGTTTCGGTCTTTAGGGATTTTGTAAGAGTTTAGATTTTAGCGAATGTGTCAAATTTTTATTGAGATTTTTATTTTATTTATGTATTTGAAAATAATTTTTTTATAAATTTTTAGGAGTAAAGCAGAGATATACATTTTATATTTTTTTGAAAAGTGTAAACATCTGAATCTGACACTTCATTATAGTTTTCCTGGAAAAAAGCATATCAAGCCTGCTACTATTGAGAATTATTTCAAATGGTTTGGCAAACTTTGAAAATAGAGGGAGGGGGAGGGACAGATATTTTTTGCTCATTTTAGGTCTAAGTCAAAAAGTAATAGGCCCGAAACATGTAAAAAACATTTTCTTAATTCTTAAAGCAAGTTCTTTGAAAGAGGGTGCATTAGTTTATAATACCTGAAAACAATGTCATCCTCACTTTATATGTAGGTATGGGAATCTCCCTAAAATATATTTTTTATTTAAAATTTGTGTCAAAAATGACACATGACATGACGGACATGATAAAGAGGGTTCCTGATTTTTCTACGGAAAATAATACTTTAGCTCTGCGCATTAAATATATTATTAGGCTTTAATTATATTTTATTTTGATAAAGCTCACTGCACCTATTAGTGACTGTTGTTATTTAAGTAACCAACCGGTAACTAACCAAAAACGCACTCTTTTAATTAGTAGAATTAAAAAGTTGAAAGAATCATCGAGAATGAGAAATCATAAGTGCTCCATTAGTGTACTTCCGTTGCTGACACATGACACACGTTTTATTATATTTCAAATGAAATATGCACCCACAACATCCGCCTTAATCCAAGCATCAGGTGCCAAATAGAAACATTCCTTTTCATTCTCAAATATCCTTACAATGTATTTTTAGAATACTAAAACTCATTAGCTGCATGCTCTTTTTCATCTTGGATCTTGCTCCTGTGCTATTATACTTTCTAAGACTTTTTGTTATTACTTTAGCCACATTCAAATAATATTTTTTTGAGTCTTTGTATATTGTATATAGGTACGTCCACATTAGTCCTATAGTATTAAGCTAATAATATTTTTAAATGTAAATCGAAAAATATTACATACCTATATTTTTATTACGACACTAGATTTCAACACTTGTTTTTTCCTTTTAGCGCTTTGCAATATCAACATTTTTCTGCTAATCTTTACAGCTTGAGAACAAACAATAAAGTTCCTGAAATCCAAAAATATTTTTTCTTGAAAACTTTTAACATAAAAGGGGAGTAAAATTTTGTGAAACTATATAAATAGAGTTAGTAATCTTAATACTGTCACTGACTGTCGTAAACGGAGTGAATTTACTTGCAAAACTTTGAAATGGATCTGAATCGAGTGGATTTCACTATAAATTGAATTTAAAGTATTTTTCGTATAAAAAATAAGATGGAACTTTGTGAATGGATCTCATGTCAAATCTATTACATTTTTTAGCAGAAACATTCAGCTTCACTAGGTTTCCAGCATTATATTTAAAGAAAATTTGTTCTAGAGAAATACAAAATCTTAACAACGTACCTACTCAGAACATTTGCGTTTTTCACACAATTTATTTGCTGACTTTGGAAAAAAAAAGGTTTTTGCAAAGCAAAATTGCATTGTTAATTTGAACAGCAGACATCAGCAAGAGACAAATACATTTGTTGAAACAAATAACAACAGTTTCATTAGCAAAGAAATGCTTGGTTACGAAAATTGGACGCCATTTTTCTGGCTGTAATACTAGGACTGATATCTATTTAATTTGAACTTGGAGTAATTGTCGTGATGACCTGTTTGTTTATTTGTTGAATAATATCTTTTAGAGGATTTATTTTCTTTAGACTAGGTATGTAATGTACAAATGATATAGTTCCATACTTGAATGTGTTGTTCAATACATTATTATATATTCGCTATGTTTGTAATTTAAGTCTGAAGCTAAATAAACCAACCGCATCAGATAAGTTAGCATTTTTACTTCTACCAATAAAAGTAGGTACTATTTTACGACAGTTATTTTATGAAACAGACAAAGTTTACTCTTAAATATGAATGTACTTTCGTCAATAAATTCGGGGTGGCCCGAAAATAAAAATGAAATTATTGGCTCATCGAAGTTATAATACACGAATTTTATTGCAAACAACCCTAATTGCCCTGGAAAATTGATGTCCAATTGTGAGATTCTCGCTAACTAATTGGTATGTTAAAATGATTTTAAATGGCCAACACCGGCAATTTTAACTTTATTTACGAGACAAAAATTGTACTTGTCGAATTTACCGGTGATTCCAAATTGTGGTTGGAGGCGTATGGAGGGCGTTACGTCATGAGAGCCGGAGGGCATCCGCATCGGTTGCCAGCGGCTAACGATAGTATTTGTGACGGTACACTACATATTTATTATGTCAACCTCGGTAGAGTCTGGATTCCAGAACGATATGACCGAATTCCAAAATATCTTGAAAACGTGTCTTTTGAGCTCATAGGTAAATAAAATGAGTTAGAGCATCATAAAATATGAAAAGACAAGAGTTACAAATGTAACCATCCGTATTTTAGCAACGAATGCTATGTAAGTATGTCTAACACGCCTCCGCCGCCATTCCTGGCCGCTGGATATTTTTTTGCCTTTTGTTGTAACATGATCTATATTATAGGGCCATTCTCACTGCTAACCCATTAGATAGGTAGAAGTCCATCTCTGAACAATCCCGTACTTGAATCAAATATGACGCGCTCTTACATCTTACCTTCCTTACAATTAGGCAGGCAGGCCGTTTTGGTGTAGTTAATTTTACATTTTAATTGGCAAATAATGTGTGAACGGAGAATGTAG
Source organism: Protodeltote pygarga (assembly GCA_936450705.2). Classification (NCBI taxonomy): domain Eukaryota; kingdom Metazoa; phylum Arthropoda; class Insecta; order Lepidoptera; family Noctuidae; genus Protodeltote; species Protodeltote pygarga. The sequence continues at coordinate 7,968,102 of OW388257.2, read as the reverse complement.
TAAATGTCTATAAAATTACATTGCAACAACGTTAAAATAATATTTGAATAGTTCCTTTATGAATTAGTAGTTTTATATGAATGTTGCTATTTCTTTCTTTATCTTGCTTAACTTGGAAGGACACTAACTAGGTTTATGATGAAAACTACATAGTAAGTTATAAGTATTATATAAATTATATGTGAATACGACCTTCATTTGGATCAACCCCACATTGTCTTATATCGACCCCTTCAATGTCACTACGCCGCCGCCGTAATATAATTACGTTTCAATTAGGTGTATGGAATACCGGAAGTCGGAGTCCGTTCTATAGTCTTCATAACATCATGTTTATTATTGAATTTCTGCCCTACATATTATAATACAACTTAATTTTAAACGAAAAGTAAAAATAATAATTTTGAGAGACTCACCGTGGGTCCTACACTTATCTTATCTTCGTCGCAAATTTAAAGAGCGTCATAGTAAAAATAAGTTTGGGAAGCCCTAAATAATTGTTACAAAAGTCGTACAATGGTATTGTATTCCAAATTATAGACAATTTCCAGACAACTTGAAATAATTCGGTGAATACGTCTCGAATACAACACATACTTAAAAATAATTATTATAATATGTATTATACAGAAAGTTTTTCAAGTAGTGCTTACTTCTAAAGATGTCTCTATTTGGATTCTGGAATATATGCAAGCTAATTTCAATCCTATTATTATTAAGTTCAAGTTATAACTTGACTTGAATAGTTTAGAATAACGGTCACAGTCATCCTTCAGAATCTGCGCTCTCTAAAAAATGATTTTCTATTATTTAACTGACTGTAACGCCCCGTGTCGGGATCACAGCATTTCAATAACATTTAAGTATAGTAATAACATTGTAACAATCCACAAAATCGCATCTCCGACTATAATAATAAAGCTAAATTTGTCGCACGCGTGTGGAATTTAAAAATGAGATTTGGACTGAACTACGTGAGCAAAGCCGCTTTTATTAAATTTTGACGCCCCGGAGCGTGTGAAACTCGACACGCGCTTTATAGGATTGGATCCACATAAACATGGCTATTCGCCGTTTTTGTCACTGATCTTCGATAATAATCACTTAAGCCTTTTTACTACATCCTTGAGTATACTACTATTTTATCATCAGACATTGGTACCAAAGGTTAGCCAAGTTTAAAGCTTACTTTCGTAGAGGGTAGCAATGACACGTTAGCAGTGTAACCAGCTTTATATTTTAGTCAGCTATAGATTCTACAACGTAGTAGTAGGTAACTTCTTCAGTTATCTGCCACTTCCCGCAAGGTCGGTTTCAGAGCTGGATGGTAAACAAAAGCCAATTGGCATGACATTTGGAATGTAATTTGATTTACGCAAGTACCCTGCTGCTTAAACAACTGTTTACAAATGGATAATTTATTTTTGGTGAGCAAAAAGTAAAAAGTTAGGTAGTAAGTGTAGAAACTGCAGTTGTAGAGAGTGTGGGATTTATGAAAGTACATAAATGTGTTGGTAATAAATCTTATCTTACAGGCAAAATTATGAAAAGAGATGACTGTTATCAGAACATTATCTCTCAACATCGCTCCATTATGTTGTGTATCAACGTGAATACGAGCAGTGCAATATCTCCTCCGTTATAGCCGCTACAGGCTGCACCGAGCGACGGCGAGTCGGCGACTGTTTACGAGGTGTGAACTTTCAACGATACACCTCCCCGATTTATGTACCACTTGATTTGTGTTGCAGCGTTCAATACAGTCACTAATCAATCAACGAGAATTGAAATAAAAATTAAAAAAACATGATCTGTTTATGTTTATGTCTTTGTTGTCATCGTATTGATTATTTATATCAATGGAATTACTATTGAAGGAAGGTACTTCATGCTTTGGGTAGAAACGGGACTCAATAGGGTAGAAACCACTTAATGCATATTGAATATCGCCTTAAATAAGTTTAAAATATAATACAACGTTTGAAGAAATCATTGAAATCGGACCATAAATGACAAAGATTGTTAAAAATAGCTGGCTAGAAAGAGATAACACTTAATATAGATGACGATATTCCTAAATAAAGTTAAACAAATATTTTTTAGGAAAGAGGATAGCAAGTAATCCCTTCAGAAACTTTCGGCATTAATAAACCAATATCAATAGTGGTTTTTGATAATAGAGGTATTAATTTTAAGCTGTTATGAAATATTTATGGATTCATTTTATACAATAGTTATCTACCATATTGAGTGAACGACACTTTTCGTTGTTCTTTTTTCTGCCGATTAAAGGTTATGATTAAATTATTTATATTTACATTATTCTATTTTTGAATTATAAGTTACAATAAATAATAAACTGCGTTGTATTTAAATAGGGTTAAAGAAATGGTTGTCGAATAAAAGCCAAAAAACCCTAAAGGTTATATCAAATATGTTTCCATTTATTTTAAAAACACTTTAACTTCTCGGTTCGCAAATTATCTCACATTTTGCCAGTCCAAAACGTTTTCGCTTAAGTGGTTTGATTACAATTTAAGATTACATACTTTTAAATACTTTTCGTGATGTGCAAACAGACTGTGTATTAAGTTAAGATAAAGCAACTAATTTGGTGAGTTGTTAAAGCAACTCCGAAAGTATCTTAGTGACTTGTATTAATGAGTGGGTTTTAAAATTCTGTGCAGTAGCGCGCAGGCGGAAGACCACGATTAATTATAAGGGAGCACTCGGACAATTTATATGGAAACTGTGCATATTTGTGCACAGAAGTATGTACATCCGCTACGAATCGGTTATTTCAGTGCAATATTCCTTTCCGCTTGATTTTGTAACATAGCTTTGAACTATTATTTTCTTCTGTGTTGTGAGTGCAGTTACAGATAGGTATATATATAAATATAATTTCACAAAGTGCTAACACCCAGACTGGAACAAATTTTGCACCAATAATGACTCTTGCGACACCAGTACCGAAGATCAGTAGCTACCATTTAGGGCAATCGTGTCGACAAATATTCATAATTTTAATAAAATCTTTCCTTGATCAGAGACTTTTATTTGAATTCCGCTTTGTCAGAGTAGAATGTTATGTTTCTAGGCAACCTAAATATGGGCTTAAAAACAAGGGCATTGGCTTGCGTATTGCTAAATTTATACCTAAACAGAAATCGGGGTTGGTTCGTCTCTATTTACCAAGACTTCCCCGCACGGAGCCGCACAATTAATTCATGCTACGATTTTCTTTTGAATTGTTGATTCGATATAATTGTCAAGATATTTACACAATCTAAGGGAAAGGCTTTATACGAGTTTAAACGACAGTCTCGTATAAGGTCCGATCGGCCAGGAAAACTATAGATTTTAACTTTCTTTGCATATATGACTACTCAGAATCATATTTTAGACCTACCTTGTAGAGTACTAGTAGAGCCATGCTAGTTTCGTCGACTTTATATGTAATACCAACCTCTAACAAAATATCGGCGTGAAATAAATATTAGTATTCATACTGTTGTGTTTCGAACTGTACACGTCAGTGAGAGCATTGAAAACCGAATAGAACTGAATTGAGAGCACCGGAAACCCCAGCAACCCCGGCAACGCGCCTGCAATTGCCTGCAATAGCGGCAGTGCAAGTGATTACTACCATACATACAAATTACCGTGGCTTTCATTCTGAATTACGATCCTTATGCGTGGAAGTGATTTATTAGCCTTTGCCTTGTTTTTCATTAACCGGAACTCGAACAGAAAAACAACATCTCAATAAGTCTTCCGGGGGAATTGATTCCGGTGCTCCTTTAGGAACACCATAACTTAGACCATTCCATCATAATAATATCAAATAACAAACTTTTATAACTACCGGGGATGATTTTATGTGCCGGTATTATTGGTGAATAAATGTCTGACAGCGACTTCAAGTATCGCCTGTTATAAGTATCTAGTTCTGGTTTAAAATATAGTAGAATCTTTCTATATGTAGGTATTAATGACGAATTGATACCGGTTGTGTAGATTGGTGATGAAATTGACAGTCATCACTCTTCGTCAATGCTATATTTTACTGTACAGTAGAATAAAAGGAAAATCTAAGCGATTTATATTCCACATAAAATAGGGTTAACTCAGAATATATATATGATACCTATAAATAATTTAAAGTTATTTTTGCTACACTTAAGATTTGTGCTGTGATTTTACACATCGCTTTAAAATAATTTTAGTCTTATCTGTTTCTATTAAACAAAATCGGCTAGACAATTTAACTGTCAAATTAGAGCTGTTAAATTAGTCTATGCCCTTGTAACTGACGTGAAATTAGGCGGGATCTATGACATGGCGTAATTTGGCAGATATAAAAATATTTTATCTTTTTCTCTTAATTTGTGTTAGATAGAGAGATAGTGTGGCCGCGTGGGAGAGAAAATTGATACAGGACCTACCATTGTTTATGTTTGCGTTGGTAAATTGGAAATTTGATTTCTTATTATAATTTTTGTGAAGTGAAGACGCACAGCGAACAATATACCCTCGATTTTATTACCAGATGCAAAACACAAGATAGCTATAAATTCGGGAACATACACACAATGTGTCGATTGTGTTTGGTGTCGAACAAGCGTGTGTTTGGCAATAAGATTAATTGTTTTCGCCTGTATACACTGTAAGATACCCCTTTGGTGAATTATGATAAGGCTGCATGAGCAATATTTTATATCCAGGACATTTATTTCTCTTGCAAAATATAAGGTCTACCTTTTCAAATGCAGAGTATTTTAGGAGGTAGATCTATAGGTTGCTCAGATGCGTTGTTGCAAAAAAAAGATAATCTATCTATTATTTACAGTAGCGGTCTTTTAGATTACGTTTTTCTTTTTATTTTTACTAGTTGTATCTATAGGAATGCACCTTTGCTCTGACATTAACAGGCCCGAGGTAGTTGCGCGTTGTGTTCCACGAGCGCTTCTCATGAAGGAATCAGCGGCATTCAGGTCACCGACGATGTTGAGACCCACCTATACCATTGGCGGGTCAAAACCTGGTGGAACACCGTATGGTTTTAAGTCCGTGCGAGTCAGAAATAACTCTTTTACCTGCCCTGGGTGGTGGGCTACCCTGGGAATTTTCACACGTAAAAAAGTTGTATAATATTACGTGTTATATTTTGTTATTGAATAAACTAGAACATTTTACAAAAATAATATTCAATCTTCCCATCTACTTTTCAAATATTTCGCATTTAAAAAGAAAGACCTTATTTAGGGTCGTGTGTTTTGTTCAGTAAATTCACTCAAAACTAATAAAATAAATCTCAGAGCCAGACAACGAAATACCGAAGCTTGACTAAGGCGATGTAGCTTATTAAACCTAGACGAACAGACACAGGTGCACTAGAGTGAAGTTTTAAATCTTTTATTTAAGTATTTAGTAACTATTTAATTCTAAGTGCTTTTATTATTATTTATCGGAAGAAGTTACGTAGAGTCGGACACTACAAATTTAAAAGCAAAATGGAAATGTCTCATATAATTTTCAAATAAAACACGGCAGAAAAATGCATAATTATGTGCAAAAATTTGAGTCAGAAATATAATATTTTAGATTAATCTAATCCAAGGAGGTCCTCCAAGATTAATAAGGCAGATCGAGAAGGATTAGGTCTGGAAAAAAAAGTTCACACTGGGAAAGTATAGGATTTATTTTTTATATTTTCGCTGACTCATGTCTTATCAGCACTGTCGTATGTTGTGTGAACGTAGAGTATAACACAAATAGCTATCGCGGTGTCGCATCACGAGCGATGTGCGACGTGTTCGCTCGGAAAGATTGATGACATGTAATGAAGCGAAACGCCCCGGTGTCAAAAGTTCAAAACCGTGTAAAGTGGCTTTAATTTCGTTAGGCCACAGTCTAAATATATTACAGTTGGACCTTAGTTATCTTAGAGATGAACAAAAAAAATGCGACAACCGATTTTATAGAACCATGATGTGGGGATCGCCAGCGTACTCAACAAAGCTGCTTATTACAGATCTTAACATAATGTCTTTCTGACCAAATGTTGTTTAACCAATCAGTCAAATTATAATTATTATTCTGAAAATTTGACCGACATTTTACCTATACTGAGGTGTCGGTCAAATTTCTTCAGATAAAAATCACTTAAGTAATATAAATATTTAATAAGAATAAGCTAACATGTGCTAAAACATGTAAAAATTTCACAAAAATATCACTTAAGTAAGTTTATCATAGATCGAAAAAAGTAATACTTGAGGTCTAAATCATTCGTTTTGTTAAAATCGGCTTCCTTGCGGACGCAACCTAAAAGTTTGTTGAATTGACCAACACAGTTCTCGTGAAAATCTTAAATAATTATCTGGTGTACTTATTTTGGTACACTGTGGTTGTGTAGACTTTCACATAGCCACAGTTTTTAACACCTTGTAGTCATCGTTTTTCTGCTAATAATGTAAACTAATGATTCGTAAGTGTTTTTTTAGAATTTAGAATTTAGAATTAGAATGATACGGTAGCTCTTAAGATGTTACGCATGCTAATAGGTTATTAAATGGGCTGTTGATGGAGCCTTTTCAGATTTTCTAGAAAGGTTATTTTTAAAATGTTATTATTGCGAATTGAGCAGTATTGTAGAGTTATTGGTCGACTCTAACTCTATAGGTTGACTTTTTCAGAATTGTGTGAATTGTTATAAGATACCTACTTTTTAAATTCGAAATTTTCAATTCGCCTTTTGGATTTTACTAGTTTCCGCTTTCGACTTCTCCGGCGTGATAGGTATTTTAAGAAATTGTAGCTTAGGTATGTGTTATTCTGATGTATAAGCTTCATTACTGTTTCATTAAAATCAGTTCAGTAGTTTTTGCGTGAAAGAGTAACAAACATTTATCCATTTATACATCCTCTACAAACTTTTACATATTATTTTATTATATTAGTAGGATTCTTATCTATCTTTATTATGAATAACACACATAAAGGTAGGTATACTTTTGCAGGGAAAATTTAGCTCTTATTTCAACTCGATATTCTCATGTGGCTATAAATCTTTGCTCATTTCATATCTAGTTATCTAAGGAAAGATAGTGGAACCATCGACTAGTTAGCCGTAGGTAAGCTATCTGTTGTTGCCGCCATTAAGTTCTTGTGATTCTTCACGCCACCTTATTCATGTCAAGGCTCGTTTATGATTTATTTAACATACCTTTATTATAAAATTTATTGTTGTCTCTGTTATCCTCAGCACCATATTTGTATAAGATTACATCTGATGTAGGATGATTAATCGATTTGTCATCACAGACGTTACTCGAGGATACACGGGATACACCTTAATTGATTTTAGCAGCGTTTCATGTCATAACATGTCTTAATCATTTTCCTTATCGATGAAATCAATATCCCATTTTTTTTTCTTAATTAAGTACTTGAATATCAGCTGAGTTAATGATAAAGAATTTACTTTAAAAAAGTTACTTCAATAATTAATTACTATGCGTGTTTCATTTTACCCAAAAACCTATATTTTTTGTAACGGCGTGCAGTTTGTTTTTGTTCTATGAATGCCTATAATAGACTAATTTCTCTATTGTTAGTAGCTTTTACATTAATAATGCTTATATTCCTATCAAACGGAGGCTGTAAAAAATTCTATAATATCCTCCAAACTGAAAATCGGTCGATGACTAGCCGGCAGGAGATATATTAGTGCACTAGTATACACAGGTGCCCCTCCATTTACCTCAGTCTCATAGTTCGATGGGAGGGCAGTCCGATGGTAGGGCAACCGACGCGACCGAAGAAAGATCAGTCGCAGAGCTTTTTGTACTTTCAGAGGCTATGGGAGGATAATTAATTTATAATTCGCATATAACCCATGAAGAAAGTATAAAAGTCAGAAGTTGCATGCCTTGAGTTTGAATCTGAAACATCGACCTACCTGTCAACTGTCATATCAAGCTATCACTGGACAAAATTAACTTTGTAACTCCAAGAAAAAACGTGTTTTATAAAAAACATTATGGAAGTAAAGGAACAATAAAACATAGTATACGAATTGTATTAACACGAGACTGTCAAAGGTGGTTTTAGCGAAAGCTAATAGCCACGTCTCACACTTAAACTTTATTAGACGAAGGGAACATTTTTATTTGTTCGCCATAAACTGACAGCTACTCTGCAATAATTTGTGATACTCAGACGATTCTAACTTACGAGGGCGCCGGGGGCCGTAAACCCTATCACAAAATGAGCTGTTGCTTTTAAAGCCAAACACTTCATTTAAGTGATATTTAACGTCATCTCCTGAAATCTGTGAAGAGAAATAAAATGTCATGTAACAACAAAATTATTATGTAGAGTTGCAAGACAGTAATAATTTGAAAGTTAAGGGTCAGCTTACACGGAGACGCGACGCGGCGTAGACATTTCAAGATGCGATATAGAACTTTATTTACTTCACAAAAAAGTTAACGTAAAAGAAGTTTTTGAAATATGTAGTAAACCTTTTTTAAATGTAAAACATCTTAATTTTATAAACCAATACGAATATCGGTTAATGTGACTGATGAATGATGAAACCGATAAATTAAAAGTAAGATACTTTTGAGAGGATTTGAATCATTAAATTCTTAGCAAATACGTATACGATACGGTACAGCAGATACGTTTATGCATTGTTTTGTAGGTTGCGGGTCTGAAAATGGTAGGGTATAATATTTTAAGAAAATTATTAAACGACCGACCTTCTCAATTTCAACAAACGACACCTGCTTAAGCCGGCACCAACACCTAGTGTCAACAATGACACGCAAAGGTTAACTCAAAGGGGAGTAGCCGGTTTAAATTTTGGTATACTTAATTTTCAAGTAGGTACAATCACTTTCGAAAACATTTCTTATGTGGAGCAATATCACGCGAATATGGTAGCTGTCACATTTGTTACGGGGTTTATGTGGCCTGACCGTTGCTTGTGGGCTGTGGCTCTCTCGTTGCGTGTTTAATCCGTCTGTCAAGTAGTCAAAGTCCATTAAGACGTTATCGTTTTGTTGCTGTAATATTCGAACATACCTCAATGATTTTATGGATGAAGCAGTTTGATGGTGCTCCATACAATGAACCGATATACCTATATTATAAGGTTCATTTATTGTAGGTACACGTACACCAAAGTTTTTTTAGCGTCATTTCAGCAAAATAAAATATTGCTTTTTACTGAAACGATATCGAAAGTGATATTTTAAGGAAAAGCAGAAACATTACATACAAGGACACATAGTGAAATGTCAACTAGAAATGCAAGCCATTCTCCTGTGTAACTGTATTTTAAAGTTTGAAATAAACTATCAGACGCGACTTACATGCCGTGACATTCCATCTTGTGCCGAATTCCGAATTAAATTTTTCAACACTGCTAAAAATAAAATGATTATTATTTAACTCGATCTGGCATTTCAATTGCAGGCTTGTCTTGAGATATGAATTATGTCTTGTAGATAAACAGCAGAAAAAGCAGAAAACAATTTGTAAATTTGAAATATTATTTATAGCGTAAAGTCAAACTCATCCTGTTATATTTAATTTTTGTATTTTTTATTGTTCAGTGTTAATTCGGACAGCTGTTAGATATATTTTTTACACTCCTCGTTTAATAGGCTGACTGATTGACTTGTTACTTGATTGCGATAAGCAGGTACCATGCTGTAAACATGTTTTTTTTTTATTTAGTTCTACAAGATATTTTAGTTTGTATAATTTCTCCTTTGTACTCACTGACACGCAAAGATAATATTACCTGACTAGCTGCCCCGCGCGACTTTGTACGCGTGATTATTTTACCTCTACGCTTTTTCTACCCTACCATACATTACCCTACACTACTCTACCCTACCCTACCATTCTCTACCCCTACCCTACCCCTACTCTACCCTACGCTACCCCTAACCATACCCTACGCTACCCCTACCCTACCCTACTCTACCCCTACCCTACGCTACCTCTACCCTACTCTACTCTATTCCTACCCTACCCTACTCTACCTCTACCCTACCCTACCCATACCCTACATTACTACTAAGGGGGACAATTTCATATTCTTTTTCTTCGATTCTTCTATTATAGGCGAAGACTAATCCAACAAATCAAAAACCATGAAAATCGGTCCAGCAGTTCTCGAGTATACCTACCTACTATTTTCTCCCCATAGCCATTGAATATCGAGATATACGTGCATTAGTCATGCCACTTGGATATCTCTTACTAATACCGAATTTCCTACACAATCATACCCCCCCCCCTACCTTACCCCCTAATGAGTAAAGTTTTCGAAAAGCTGAAATACGTCTTATTTGTTAACCGAAAAGCTAATTATCAAGTTTAATGACGGATTTTCATAACTACAAACTTTAGTCCCCTTTTATATCTCCTTAGGGGGAAAATATCAAAATTTTTTGATACACGTCTTTCTTATTTTTAGCGAATAAGCTTAATACTAATTTTTACATCTGTAACTTAAAAAATAAAGAATTTGCCATACAAACTTTCACCTCCTTTTTTATCCACTCAAGGGTAGATTAAAAAAAAAAAACAATGCTTGTCCTTTCATTTATCAACCGACAAGCTGAATACCAAGTTTCGTACATTTAACGTTAGGAATGACGGATTTACATACAAACTGTTTCCCCCTTTTTTGCCTACTTAGGGGGGGAATTTCAGAAAATCCTTCCTTAGTGCACCCCTACGGTACTTAAAGAATATTGTCTCAAAATTTCAAGTCCCTAGGTCCACCGGTTTAGGCTGTGCGTTGTCTGTCAGTCAGTCACGTTACCATTTTATAAGTATAGATAGATAAAAAACATGTTTTGTCCAGTTCATTGGGCTCCGAAAATGGAGTTACTTAGATTAGAGAAATTTACTCAAGTAGGTGCTGAACATAATTTTCTATTATCAGTAAATTGTTCATTCATCCTTAAGCACTTTCCTTTACTGCTTTTCTAGAAACTTCTCCAATATTATTTTCTTACAACGTCTAAGACGCGAGGTAAATAATGAGAAGCGGGGCGTCAGGAAATATACTCATAATCTTATTTTACTGCAACTTTTCTTATTAGAAGTTTGTTTGGAAATCGAGGTGCAGTAGCACGGGTGCAATCCTGCGATTTCACCGTTGGATGCTCTTTCACATTGCTATTTTATGTGTAGCGAGCTGTTTCACCGCTCGACTCCGTTTCAAGTTTCAAAGCGTTGCAACCTCGGGGATACGGTGTTAACACGGAACTAAATTTTGCATTTGTCCCCGTTTTTATTTCAAAGGTATTATTTGCTCTCCTTTTTATTCAGCTTGTACAAAATTACAGAGTTTTGGATATTATTTTATAAAATCTAGTCTATACTACTGTGGGAGACAGTGATAGCCTAGTGGTTAAACCGTAAACTGGTAAGTCACAAGTCAGGTTTAAACCTCTAATTTTTGGAAGATAAGAGCGTATTAGAAATTAATGCTATGTGCCTCAGAAATCTCGATAAGATGTTGGTCTCGGCTGTCAAAATCTTTGATATATTTTATGTAGGTATGTGTTTTACATGTTTTGTTTATTGAATGAAATTATAAGAAACTCGCAAAAACAACTGACTCGGGCAACTTGAACCTGCAATTCCTGGCACCAGAATCATTAATTGATCATTTTGAACGATTTCTTTATCCCAATGCTCTACCACGATCATAATTAATTAATCAATTCTTCCCTGGAATACAAAATCTACATAGTAACCATCATCCTTCTAATGGATTGCTACAATTAACTATTGTAAGCGGATTTCTACAGAGTGTACCATCTTACTCTTGTTAGACAATCTGTTTGGGAACTTTGCCATAATTACCACACTTGGCACTTGGCGAAAGGAATTGTTGATCACGACTGATTTTGACACAAAAGGCAAGGGTGCTGCCTGTTTTTGCGTGGATCACACAGAATTGAATCTGTCTGGATCACACATACTTACTAGGAAATTATCTCAGATATGACAAGTTTTATAGGCATAGTAATAGGATATTCTTAAAAATACGTTCGTTCTTGCATCCGGTGACAAAGAAATGCTGACGCAAACTTTTTAATCCATTAACTATTACTAAGGATCTCCAAGTTCAGCTCTACAGTCCCTGTATAATTAACCAATTTGTCGCATGTCGCAAATGCAATACCAAGTGCACTAAGTCTAGCTCGGTGAAGAAGCAAACGAGTATGCCGCTTTCAGCGAGATAGCCAAGTCTGTGTGTAGGGCTCGCGGCGATAGATAGGAGTCAAGGCTATCGTCGATTAGACATGCTTCCAGCTTTTCTCTGATTGTAGCGGTTTAAGTGTGTTCATTAGTTACTGAAAAAAGGTAATAATACGCTTTCAAATTACATTTAGTGATCAAAATTCAACTGTAATGAACTTTTTAAAATTAATTTTAGTTTTTTGTATTTCTTCCCCGTATAAACTTTAACTATGCAAATCTCATATTTCTTCGAGCACGCAATATTCTTAAAAAGGGATAAGAAGTTTTCACTTCACCTATTAATTGATTTTAATCTTAGAAAACAATACTTTTTAAGTAACATTGACAGGTCGAGGTCAATGACGTTCCGATCTCAGTCTTAGTTGAATCGTATAGTACCTTACACAAATACTCATACGTTTATTTTCATAGCTATTCAGAAGCACGTAGAGCTAATAAAATATATTTTTTACTTTAACTCTCAAGAATTTTATTAAATCGATCCCATAAAACCAATACAAATTGAAAGAACACTTGAGTCTTTTATTTTGTTTTTTGTTAAGTTTAGGGTTGTGTCGGTGACCAGTAATCTGTAATCTGATTAGTATTTGGTCCCTGTTCGCCCAGACTTCTCATTACAAGAAAACAAAGCCACTTTTAGGTTTCAGTTAGTTCCGTGTTCACAGTATAATAATAAAGTAGATTATGACCGTCCGTTTCGCATTTAATTACGAGTATGGTGCAATTGGTACTCATTCACATAGGTACATTATGTTAAACAAATCAATAAACACTATCGAAAAAGGACACCAAATTGAAATGTCAAATTAGAGCTGTCAAATTAGTCTACGATCTTGGCAAAATTTTTCCTCTCATCTTGCGATTGACGTGAAATTTGACAAAACCTAATCGCAAATGGTTTGACAGCTTTAAGATCTTCTATTCTTGTTTAATCATTAAAAAAGAACACAAGATATTTTTGATGGAAAGAGAAATAGTGAATCTAAATATTGTTTAGAGCATTGCACACGCTTGAGAGAATTAGCAGCATTGTTCAAAACTTATTTGTTACTCCAAGAAACAAATGAAATTCGTATTACCTACTTACGAGTGTGTAGCAACCCTGTTCTGAATTTATTTTTCTTTGTGATCAGTTATCGAGTATCTTTATAAATGGGAGCGATCAACTAGGACATTAAGATGTATTTAAAATTAGAAGCATAGCCATTACATGCTGATATTAATCTCGTAACCAGTGTTTCGACCACACACGTACATTAGATAAATTGTGATATTATTCATAAAATTTGGCGAGTACCGACATATTTTTGTTTGACATTCGTCGTACAAACAAGTTTTAAAACCAGACCTAAATTGGCACACCCCTGCTTATCTTGTTATACAGAACCAGGTCTTAAAAAGTTAAAACCGCGAAATTCAAGTTTGTTTACTCAATTATTTATTTACATAGGTATTTTTTGTATGAAATAAAAAAAATAATATATTGTTTCTTTTTTATCTGTAACTATGTACTTAACTGAAGCAGGTTTTTTTGAAGGATAAGTATGCTCATGCTCATGGTACTGTGGTACCGCAGTGATTGTCATAATCACTAAGGTTAACTAGCCCAATATTGGGTCCGTCAGGTGGTTGGGTGACAATTTCTCGCATTTTGTTTCGACCATCTCCGTGTTTTGGAAAGCATACCCTGGTTACCACTTTAAGTGTTTGTTGTTAAGCCAAGTCAGAGACATATAAGCTTTGGCAGCGATCACCGATTAGTTTTATTGGAAATCCGATTAAAAAAATAAAAGACTGACGCGGTCTGGTTGATTAATGACGATCAAGCTAGGTTAGGCTTGGATAAGCAAGATTTGACATTTTAAAGCTTATTATTTTACGTAGGTATATCACAAATGTTTAACTTTGATACCTACCTAGAATGAATGTTTGTAACTCATTCACTCCTAAGCTGCTGAATGGATTTAAATGAATTAGGGCATAAAAATTCTCACATTTCTTCGAACTTCTGATATAGGTAAATTTAAAAGGTGATGAATTTATTGTTCAATGAGCTATAGTTTAATAAACTCCAACAGCGGGTGGTGAAGTATGATGTCTTTTACCCCAATTAGTGAGAGACAGCCGTTGCCCAACAGTTGGATAGTAAAGGCTGATTTTTATTATTTTTACTAGTGGTACATGCTGTGGTCGAAATGCGGCCGTAATTCATTTAATAATCTTCTTCTTAAGCTAAATCATGCACGCAATATGCTTAGAAAGGGGTTGAAAGTTTTGTCTTCTCCTATTAGTAAATAGATTTTAGTTCACGTTTATGTATGTTTGGGCAGTAAAGAAAGCGGTAAAAACCATCAAAGTGGGTTCGTATATCGTAACCCTCTTTACATTCAGGGAAATTCGGCAATAGTGCCATTAGGCCCAACTAAACACATAACAAATATCCTTAACGGTATCCAGTATCGGAGTGAATGTTAGGATAAAGTGATGGCAGAGGAGTTCATCGAACCCACCATTATGCCCGCGGGACGCATTTTATCACGCACAATAAAGTTTCAATAAATGGGCGCTAGGAATCAATTATACGATGATTTATAGTCGGTTAAATAAACGTTTCTGAATTTTATGGTGTCTTCTTCTTTCGTATGGTTGATCAACAACCTAGGTAAAGTTTGCGACAGGTCAACATAGCAATTCGCTGGTGTCTGCAGTACGTAACAACAAGTAGGTACTATACTGTACTACCTGTATGTACAGTACATGTGCAAACAGGTAAAGGAATAGAGACTGCAACTGTGTTTGCACATATATTTGTGCACTGTAATATCTCCTGCGTCGATGGTGAATCTAAGGCAGTGGAAACTACTAATAGGCTACCACTGTCCCAAAGAGTAAAAACCTTTTACATGACTAAAAGCCATAGTGTAACACCAGAAAGATATTGTAACACTATTTGGCAGTGTTATAAATTGTATGATTTGTTTGCCACTTTCTATTCTTTGATATTAGTTACCTATTATTCGAGTTAATTTCACAAATATGTTGCAAAATTAAAAATAAGAAATTACCAGTAGTTACTTAAGTTGCACCACTTGGTTTGCAATTTTAATTATTAAACGGCGCCACGTTTGATTTATGTAAGGTCATCCTTTTAAGAAAGATTGAAGAAATTTACAAAGTAATTTACCGTATTACGGGTGAATGATTTTTTATTTACAAATTTACGCTTTTCAAAGCACGTCTATTGCTTAAGATATTGTTTTATATTAGAGCTTACGCACAAAACTTGAGTAAGTGGATTTGCTCCCGCCAATGTGTTCCCTTTTTTATTTACAAATTTACGCTTTTCAAAGTACGCCTATTGCTTGAGATACTGATTTATAGCTTACGCATTAAACTTGAGTAAGTGAATAGGCTTCCGCGGCTTCGAAAGGGTTGCAATTCAGTATAGGTACCTAAAGACTGATAATTTTCGAATAAAAACAGTTTTATCTCAAATAACACTCGCATAAAATAACAGACATAATTACAGACACACTTATTTTCCTTTTGTTTTGGTCATAAAAATATATCGCATGGTGAACATTGTGAACATATGAGGTTATTTTTACGACAAATAATTTCCGTGTTTACGATCGCGAGATTGTGACGTTTATATTACTTTTCTGTAATAAGTTGCCAATATTAGTAGGCTGAGAACTCAGCAAGGAAGCATCTTGTAAAGAGAAAAACATGAAGATTAGTTTCTATAACAAATCAATGAGACATTCAGATTAATGGCTTCATCTATCTTCTATCTGCTTATAGGTACTATAACTCGCTTATAGAGCAATCAGCGATAATACAACACTAGCCCCGGATCTTTCTGCATGTGAAGTTAGTTTCTGTGAGTGGCATTTGTGCGTAGAATACTTGAGTTTAAGGGTTATAGAACCTAATTCGGGACTTAAGTACCTTAAAGCATGCCAAAGTATCGTTTATTTATATCGCCAAAGACTTTTTGTTATTTTTAGGCCAAGTCTGTGGTAAACATTAAGGAGGAACTAAACCCTGCAGATATTATTTTGTAAATTTGTACCTACTGTATCTAAATGCTTTCGTATTCGTACGATTGCTAAAAGCATAGATACGGTTTTCTTGGCCAATCAGGCAAGAATCGGCCTTTAGACGTTAAGTTAGTTAAGTGTATACAAAGATATAAAAATATACATGTATTTTTTTATGAGTAGGTACTTATGTATAATCAAGGCAATAAACAGGTATACGGTTATATGCCTAATGGTAAGCGGTAACCATAACCATTTTTATTTTTTATTTTTATGGATAGGTACTGTAATGCAACACCGAAGTATATATTTAGATGTTGCAGTTCTATAACCAGACCGTGCGCGTGGTAATTTTTTTTTGAAATGGTACTTACAATACGAGACAATTTTGGATCTACTTGGCAAAAAAGTTAAAATAATTTGTAGATTATACTCTAATAAATAATTACAATAAAACTCGAAAATTACAGGAAATTAAAAGTAAAAGTTTAAAAGACAGTATCAAAAATGTGCGTTGGCCGGGAATCGAACCCGGATCAACTGCTTGGAAGGCAACTATGCTGACCATTACACCACCAACGCAGATGAGCAAAGTATCTATTTACCTCGTCTGTTTACAAAACCATTGCTTTACTTCATCCGTTGAATAGTGCCTACTTTCAGTTTCGTCAGGTAAATCGAACAATATTATGAATAATGATTTAAAAATTTAGACATTATGGCGTTAGATATAAAGTGCAAATTAAAAATAGTTTAGAAGATTGCGTAATTTTTTACCTTCACTAGACTATTTGGCTAGGTGTTGATCATTTATTTATGAATAGGTGTTATTTCTAGCAATCAAAGTGGTGATTCATTGTGTGGACTCGGCAATTCTGAAAGATTATCATTAAAATTTGCAATATTTCAAAATAAAAAGTGTAAGCAAAGAGAGATAAGTGCACTAATATTTAATTGCCTAGATTTCTACCTACTTGTACAGTGTCGATAGCTACTTGCGGCTACCGCAAACACTTAGAGTAGGTTCTAGCTTTTATTGTGGCTTGCACATTGCCCACGTCGATGTCGAACCAGGATAAAAACTATCGTATCTAATCTAATGTGTACCAAGTTTTTTTTTTTATTAATGAAAAGACATGTGTTTGACGACGAACCCACTCAATGGGAAGCGGCGTTGTGGTCTTCTATGGAGCACATTGAGATGCCTATTCACTCTTGATTTGAAGATCCCCGAATTATAATGTTCCGGGAATACAGATGCCGGAAGGTTATTCCACTCTTAAACCAAACGCATGAGAAAAGTATAAGACTAGTAGGCGAAGCGAACCGTTTGGTATGGACAGAAGGAATATCTATCACTTGCACGGTCCTGACACTGCGCAATTGTGGACGGGGGGGATTATGGAAACGTCCTTACGAAACACAACAGTATGAGTACCCGCCAAAATTCTGTGAGAGGATAGAACTACCCTAGTTGAGCATAGCCCATTCTTGCTAATCGCTCCACCTAAATGATCAAAAAAGTATTTTTTCTAAAATGAAATCTCTACTGAAAGTTGTGGTTATGATAATATTCTATTATTCGAAATTTATGTCAAAATTTTAAAACTTGGGCTTTGCGTTACTTTTTATCTTACTTGTATTTTTTTTGGCTCCGTGTGGCTCTGTGTGTGAAAGCATGGGACTGAATCTCGTGGTTCAACTTTTCAGAAATTTTTCCTATGTAAAAAATTGTCTTTATGCAAGAAATTGTATTTTTGGAAGAAACTTTCTATGTACAAGAAATTATCTTTACGCAAGGAATGGTCCCTATGCAAGAAATCACATTGATCCGTTGCTCCGTTGTTACTCCGTAAAGATAAACTCCTCATAGTTTCTCCAGTTTTAAAGTGTTGGCAATACAAAAAATGAATCAAACTTTATTTACTTATATAATTTCCATCGTAAGTTAATCTAAATACCTATTAAGAGCCTCCAATATCTGATTGGTTCACTGATATATTTTAAACAGGTACCAATTAATTCCTTACGGCCTATCTCCGATCTTATTGTAATAATGAGTTTATCAATACATTTGTATTCACGTTCGGAATGTCGCGTCGTCTGTACACACTTAGTTAATTTTAATTATGACTCTCATTTATTTTAATTTCTTTTTTTACGTTTAAACTTATTAAGGTCATTATTTACAATTATCTGCTTTCTCTTCGTGAATTGAATTTTTATTAGAGTAAATAGGTTTAATATATTTATCTCAGTTGTAGTAGGACATCAAGGGTCGCGGCACCATATTTAGGTACGTATACATGTCGTGTTTGGCAATACAAAAAGCGTAATTATGATAGGGAGAGACCTGTTGCATTACCAAACAGGAAAGGCTATCGATTAATCATCGACGCCACCTTAAGTGTAATCTAATTGATCCTAATACAAATAAGGAAGATTGTAAGAATGAATGAATTTGTTACTCAAGAAAAACTAAACCGATTTAACGAAATTTGTTGGTTTCGAATAAAACATAGCAGAAAAATCCGGATTTTTTTTAGTAAGTGGTGAATGGAGTGTCATGGAAGAGACCTACTCTCAGCATTGGGCGGATATGGGTTGAAGAAGAGTGAGAGAGAGTGGGTTAAGAGTAGTTTAGTAGTAGATTAGGATTAAACGATAATTTTTATGAGAGATTTTTTTTATTAAAGAGATCGACTCTATTTAGGGTCTAGTAGTCCCGAGTTTCCATAAAAGCTGATAAAAGTCTTAGGTACCCACTTATTGGTTTTTTAAGGGGTCTTGGTTTACCCGGTCAAAGGAAACACCGTGTTTCATGGTAATAAATGTTCTAAAACCTCTAAATTCAAATTCAAATTCAAAAACTTTATTGCATTCCACAATGTGAGTCTTAGATGGTAACTTATTAACTAGGAGATCATCATGGACCCTGTCGGGCACAGCAAAAGTAGGAGAGAGAATAAAATTATATACTATATTTTTTTTATGAACTCTATTATTGGCAACAGATGCAATGTTGTGTTAAAATAATAATTAGTAAGAAGAACTGAAAGTCAATTAAATAAAACATCTTCCTACATAAAGTTCTTTTTATAGGTAGTTGACCTATCCGACTTCGAGGTAAAAGACAGAAGTGGGCGTCAAAATATAATATTACATATTTTGTTATTAAAACTTAAACCAATATTAACTTAAGTGGGAACTAAATTCTGCAACGAAATTATGTGAGATTTATTAGTTACGGAAAATACTGCAAAGTTACCAGACTAATACGAGTATCTACCCACGCACGAACCTAGAAGTTCATTTAACGTCTTCCCGTTAGTATTTTTAAGTTAATTTATATATAAGTTTAAAGCTATTGGCTAAC
Source organism: Protodeltote pygarga (assembly GCA_936450705.2). Classification (NCBI taxonomy): domain Eukaryota; kingdom Metazoa; phylum Arthropoda; class Insecta; order Lepidoptera; family Noctuidae; genus Protodeltote; species Protodeltote pygarga. The sequence continues at coordinate 7,948,377 of OW388257.2, read as the reverse complement.
TAGACTCTGTTCGGAGAAAATAAATGAGGTTTTCAACAAACGTATTTTATTTTCTAGTCTTACAATTTTTGCAATAGAAAAATTTACTAGATTTCAAGCATTTTGAAGATGACTAAAGTCTCTGCTTTTGATTGATATTTCGAACTTATATATAAGAATTATACAACTTATTAGCTACCTCAATAATTTTCTCAATCTCTGTGATTACTGTACATGTACTACCTTACAGAGACGGTTGAATGTAGAAGAGAAATACGTCAGATATATTTTTTTTTCTTCAAAATTCCAATAAAAAATATTTTTAGCCTATCTGACAAACCACAGCACTGCACGAGCAGAATTATGAATAGCTCAGTTGGCAGAGTGGCTGGTGGCTTTAAGAGGAGTGTCCCCCGATTCCCCCGCGCTTCTTAAGGTAATCGAAGTGTTGCATGTGTGAACTGTAGTTTAACAGATTGCCTAAAAATAATATTTTATGGGAATTTTGACGTAAAAAAAATCTATAAGTATCTATAAATATAGAAATCTGACAAACCACAGACACAGATATTAGTCTCAAGATCCTGTTTACAAAATTTTATTGATTTTAATTGGGCAACATTCAAATTAAGATCAAACTTCGTTTGCGTCATCAAACCTTACTATTTATATTTCATGAGACTATTATGTAAAATTAAAAGACAGATAAAGGCAGTAATCTGAAATTAATTAGATATTGTAGTACAACAGAAAGAATAGCTACAAACTATCCTCAGAGGATGAAAGACTATTATGGGTTGGAAGCTATGTAAGATAATATACTTTTATAGTTTACCAACAATGGGCCCGATAAGCATTTGAGTGAATCGTAAAATGTGACATTATTTACAAGAGATACGAAAAGCGCAGACAAATTCATACATAAATAATTGTTATTTGTTAGAAATTGTTTCAATATAAACAATATTCTTTGAATCAAGGGAAGAAAACAATGAGATTGTTTGTCTTAATATAATTTTATGGACTTGTATATCTTTCAGCATTCTGTAATTTGATCATTATGAACTTTAAATAGTTTTGTTTTTAACAGTTATTTTAAGATTTTTGTTTATAACTTACAATGACCTTTAATTTGTGTAATTACCACATTCTTATAAATAATATTTTCAATCAAAAACAAGTAAAGAGATTCTATTTATACAGGGTACAAGGGGTGGACTTAATACCATAGGCATTCTCTACCAGTTGACCTTAGGATGATGCAGAAAAAAAAAATAGAATTGTAAGATAGGCTAAACCTACTTAGATTTATCAAACGTATACTACGTACAATCTCTATGGTATATACATATTTATACAATACTCTCTATATTAAACAGTGGATTTGAATATGAAGTGTACCACTATAGGCTTTTCCAATGTCATTCTTCAAGTAAAGTTTAAATTTTCAGTCTTCATCAAAAATTAAGTATCAATTTAAAAATGTGGATATTTGGATAGTGAACAAAAAGTGCACAGAGTAGTGCTATTTGGAATAGGTATTCCTTATTAGTAAAATAAAATTGAATTGACTTGAAAATAATATTCCTTCAATAACAATACTGTATTGTAGAAATACGCCCTCGAAACAGATATTTTCACCATACAATAGTACACGGCATTTTAGTGTCATTATGACAATGGTCTATAATTATACACTATATTGTAACAATGTCTTTTAATATTATAATAACAAGGTTTGACTCTATGAAAATGATAATTGTTATGTTGAATAAATTAGACACACTGATTCACAACAAGAGAAATATCATAGAGATTTCATTGGTAATGTTAGGTACATAAATGTCCCCCCCCCCCCCGAATGTGGGTTCTCGCCTTGTCGTGGCGGGGGGGCTTAGTAGCCGTGGTTGGGCACACGGCGAAGCTAAGAGGAACCCCAAGGAGGCGCCGCTCCTGCGGGCTTTGGCCAGAAGCCCACTTTGGAGCGGCCCTGGCGGGTTGCGGTGCTGCATCAGGGTGGAGCACCTAGCAGCACCGCAACTGAGGCGGGCCGCGGTGTTGTATGAACAACATCGCGGCTGAGGAGTGCGGGGCCGCGGCGGGAGAGGAGTGCCGGTATTCCGGTGCGCCGCTCTCCCTACCTTCCGCGGCCTCGGCGGGGCCGCAACCGTAGGATTGCGGACACGGTGGGGCCGCAGGGGAAGAGGAGTGTCGGTATTACGATGCGCCGCTCTCCCTATCCTCTGCGGCCGAGGTGAGGACCATGGGCGTCAGACTCGGGGTCGTCTGGCGCTCATTGCACATGGTCCTCGAAGTGGTCACGGTGGGTGGGGGTCAGTCATCCCACCCCGAGGAGGGTCTGGTAACGGACGTCCGCGGCGGGGAGAAGGGAGAAGGGGTTTTAGTCGGTATGCCGGCCGCTTACCATCTCTAGGCCGGAGAGCCCGACATAACCGTCTCGCATCCCCGAGCGGGACGGTATGCATAAGGCGCATTTCTCCTTCTGCGAAAAAAAAAAAAAAAAAAAAAAAGGTACATAAATGTGTTTCAATTGAAATGTTATCCTAAATTCAACTACCTTTAATATACTACTGTAAAGAATATATCTGGTAATTTTATTTTTATATATTCCTTTTATTTATTTTCAATACTTACATATATATTTAAGTATATATTATTATATAATATTATTTTTATATATTATAATTATTGTTTAAAATTGTAACAATCGGCGTCGTAATGAAAAGTAAAGTCTGTAAAACTTTAATGAAATATCGATATATACCATACCACACATAAATATAATATAGGTACCTACCTAGCTATGAAATGTCTATAATTATCAAAAAACATTCTACTTGATTGACAAATCTTCTAAGATAAATAGACAATATAGTATTGTTTAAAATAAGGTAAAGTAATATTATAAGGTAATATTATTTATAAAATAATCTTACAATTTTCAACAAAATCTAAATAAATTTCTGCTCAATTTTATTCAAATTTTGCTTGAAGTTATCAGTGGGGTTACTCTTGTACTGCGAACCCAATCTCAATCACTTCAAACACACTTCACACTCGTTTGTTAAACATTGAACTTCGAATGTTGCTGGCGCTAAACCGCGTGCCAATACGCTCTTTTTACCCGTTTGATTATGGAATTTGCAACTTTTGCATTGTAAAAATAGGATTGCGTTCGTAGTTCTAGAGTATCCCCCCAGTTCTCTAAAACAGTAAAGTGTGAAACAATAAAATATGCGATACTTACTCTCTTCAGAATGTTACTCCGTCGTAAAGAAACGCTGATTCTAGCTAAGTCGATATCTTGAATTGAAGTGTTACTGTGACGTCATACGCAAATGTACCTAAAGACAAAAAGAACAAAGTCGCGAGCGTGTTTTGAAGTGCGAGTGTCACAAAATTGAGTTAAAACTAGCTAGGGATGCCAAGGAATTGTAAAGCTGAAGGAAGAAGTAACTTTATTAGTACCTGTCAACCTAGTACAAAAAATACCCGCCAAGTGCATGACGGACTCGCGCATTAAAGAGTTACGTAGGTGGGTTAGGTAAGGCATTTTTTACGGTTGTCTTTCGTGTTCCCAAGTCTTGGTAACGTCTTTGTCAGTCTTTCAGTCTTTCCCTTACATCCCGTAAAAGTAGCATAATATTATGTCCTTCTCTAGATCACTAGCTGGCTACATCTTTCTATAATTTCATGATGATCGGTATAAAAATATCTTACGGCCTCCTTCAGTTGTCACTTTAAACTTATTTGAAGTAGAAGAAATGCGATGCTTTTACACATCCCTAGTTATAGGGAGAACATAATATAATATATCCAAACGAGCTCGTTATCTCGCTGACGATACAAAAACTGGGGAAAACGTATTAAAAACGCGGAGGGCGCGGTCGTCGCCCCACGCCGCGTCTCCCGCTTCGCTTATTTGATAAATAACCGCTCAAACAATAAATCACCGTGCGAAAGGACTAAGTGCACAATCTAGAGAGAACAGCTAGGTCAATTAATTAAAGCTATCCTTTCCGTAATCCTACTACTATTATAAAGGCGAAAGTTTGTAAGTATGGATGTATGGATGTATGGATGTTTGTTACTCTTTCACGTAAAAACTACTGAATGGATTTGAATGAAACTTCACCACAATATAGCTTATACATCAGAATAACACATAGGCTACAATTTATCAACATATCATGCGGGCGAAGCCGCGGGCGGAAGCTAGTTTATTATATTCCACCTTTAAATACTGTAAGAGCAGGCCAAACATTAGCAGAGGGTGGGATTATTACCAAGCTATAAACCATTACACACAAAGAATGTCAACCGTAAGAAAATAATATATTTCTTTCATTCGTCGCAAGTCAGCCACTATAAAAAGTCAACATGCGAAGAAGAATTTATGATCTTTTTCTTCTTCTTATCGTATGGTTGATGAACAACCTGGTGTCAGAGTTTAAACCGCCCGTAGGCCTCAGACATGGTTTACACACCATTGAAAAATCTCTCAGGTGTGCTGGTTTCATCACGATGTTTGCCTTCACCGTTTTAGCTTCTAATAATTAATTTATAATATGCACATAACTTACAAAAAGTCAGAGGTTTTTATGATAACGAAGGAATTTATGATACCTACCGAAAAAGTATATACGAATTATTTTCGGTAAAATTCAGGCATTGTAATTTTTTTGTCTTGGAAAATTACATTTAACTCTCTGGGTTTCCAATTTGTAGGCACATTTCTTTCTCATTCTCATTCTCTCATTAAATCTATTGTTTCGTTTTTTCAGATTTTAAACAAGCGAGCCTGCCGTTTAAAGTCATTAAGCACACAAATATATTACGTAAATAAGGCGGATTTAAGTTATGCCATATGATATTCTACCAATATGACCCAAATGTGTTACCTATATAATTATTATATCTTCAAAGACACACACCATTAGGGTGATATGGCTGTTCTCAGAGTGCTGTGGTGGATTGGTGGTATATTGACCCGTATTAAAATTTATCCTAGTTCGAGTGACCAAGTGGGGAAAGTCGAGACAGGAAACCTAAACGCTAGTTCTCGTCGTCTTTTTATTGCTTTCTGTTTCCTTGTTTGCGTTTTTCAGTTGGTTTATATCCGCAACTTGTTGTGATTTTGTGAGATAAAAGAGAAATAAACATGCAGTCAATAATAAATGTCTTTTTTGCTTTTAAAAAAATATTGTTGTTTTCTAAGTTTTTCTGGCTTGACTTCTATCTATTTCTTTCAGTATCAAGTGTTTTAAAGTTTCGTTTTGCGTCCCATAAGAGTGCTTATCTTATCGACGACGCCTGGAAGAATTAGTCGTTTCTTTTGTCTGTTTTTTTCTTTTTGTAGTATTAATAACCTATAGTGGTAAGACTTGAACAGCCAGGTAAAAGTCCTCAGTTTCCTGTTTGAAATGACTTATGACTTTCATAAAACTGTGACGGCAACCAGTACATCTAACAGGTGTCTCTATGGTGTGCACAGATACGTCAAAGGCCTACGGGTGGCTTAAACTCTAATATTAGATGGTTCATCAAACTTTTGTTATTAGAGTCATTGCCAAGCTCCATTATTGGAAGCTGGATGCTTGGCACTATCTCTAAAACGACAGTTTGTCCAGTATTTCTAGCTTTTAGTGGCTTCATGTTTTTATTTTTCAATGTTGAGTGGCGAAGATTATAAGAATTTCGGTTAAAAAGTAAGTAAGCCTGTCTAGTTTCTTGACTAAAACCATCGCTGTGACCTATAATATTCATCTTGATAAGCTTAGGTACAACTTATTTATGTGTTGTTTAGTCTACGGAGTTGGAATCGCTATCTAATGAAAATGAATGTGAATGATGGCGTTACTTCTGAATATCTACTTGTTATGAATTAATGTTGTTACTGATAACTTGAGATATCACATCCTATCACTTTATGTGTGGGATTCGTTTCTGGGTTATGGGCTTATTTGGTGGAAGTAAAATATCTTTGAAACGCGTGGGAAGTCGCTGGATGAGAACTGCGTAGGACCGACCTGAATGGAAATCCTTGGGGAGCCTATCAGTCAGCTATGCGCAACAGCCTTCCGTCTGAAACGATGATGAAAATATCTTCCAAGGCGGCTATCAGCGCATCAACTTCTGATGGTGTGTAGAGGCGTAAAAACGTATTGAGTACAGGTAGATATTGGTTAGGCATTATATTTGGCTTTTTTAAATAATTATGGTCCTCCAAATATGCAAGCAATATTAATTATCGGAATATTAACTCTCAAAATAGTTTTTGTAAAAGTCGTAAAATAATAAAATTAAATAAGTAGTAACTACTTTTTAAAATTTAATTTTTTTACGAGTAGAAAATCGTTTATCAACAAGAGCTGTGGCTAGGAGAAGGACCGATTCGCACGAACTAAAAACCACACGGTATTCCTCCAGGAACCGCTAGGCGGAAGTTTCACTTGCGCCTAGCAGTCCCGCCAGTTTTTGACCCGCCAATGTGTGTGGGGTCCCTGTGTCATAATCCTATTTCGTAGACGGTACTAATAATATAAGTTCGAAAATGTTTTTTATGGTTTGTCATTCTTTTATGCAACGGATAAAACAAAGTGGTATGACCGTTGGACCTCTGACTTTCCGAATTTGCGTGCGTTTTAGAAACTAACATTGTGAGGAAACTAGCACACCTGAGAGATTCTCTAATGTACTCTCTAATGATATAAGTATAATCTATACATATAAAATGCTTTGTCCTGAATGACTGACTGACTGACTGACGGATCAACGCACAGCCTAAACCGCTGATCGTAGAGACCTGTAACTTGGAGGGTGTGTTCTTTGTATGACGTAGGGATCCGATAAGAAAGGATTTTTCGAAATTCTACTTCTAAGGGGGTGAAAAACGGGGGCAAAGTTTGTATGGGACAACGAGATTTGTTGGTCCAATCTACTTCAAATTTTGCATAAACATTCTTTTACAAAATTGATGGAACACGTGTTTCGTATTTTTTTTAAATTCATCGCCTAACGGGGTTAAAAAGGGGTAGAAAGTTATTTTGGGGGTGATTTGCATCGAAGTTGATATCAATACTCCTTAGTGCTTTTGATTTAAACCCTTTAAAATTGGTATGTCAAATATAAATCGGATTAGAATTCGATATTTCAATTTTATTTGTTCTTTTATATTTGAAAGAAAAACTTACCTTATAAGTATAGCTTGGCAAAAAAGAGTCTGAGGCGGTGACAGCTGGAACTAAAACTAAAAATCTTAAAAACTAAGTTTGTGAGTACTAAAATAGCCATAAAGTGATTCATTACATAATAATAATTGATGACAAAAAATTCGTTTTAGTAATACGTAAGCACCAAATAACTTGAAATTTTGCACCAGTGGCGCCTCCAATGTTTACACTCTTTTTTGCCAAAGTGTACCTTGATTTTCCTTTGAAAATTCCTTGGAAATCTTTTAGAATTAGATTATTATTATAGGCGACTACTGTGATTGCTATACCGACATTATAATTGACTGTCATTCGCCCTGTACCTAATTCTGCTTATACAATGACACTAAAAGTAGTGGCATCGACTCAAAGCTGTACAAGTTGTTCTCATGGGCAGTACTAAATAAATTCTATTCAAAATATTCTATAGTCTACGTGAGCGAAGCCACGCGGGAAAAGCTAGTCTATACATATAAAATGCTTTGTCCTGAATGACTGACTGACTGACGGATCAACGCACAGCCTAAACCGCTGATCGTAGAGACCTGAAACTTGGAGGGTGTGTTCTTTGTATGACGTAGGGATCCGATAAGAAAGGATTTTTCGAAATTCTACCTCTAAGAGGGAGAAAAACGGGGGCAAAGTTTGTATGGGACAGCGTGATTCCTTGGTCCAATCTACTTCAAATTTTGCATAAACATTCTTTTACAAAATTGATGGAACACGTGTTTTGTATTTTTTTTAAACTCATCGCCTAACGGGGTTAAAAAGGGGTAGAAAGTTATTTTGGGGGTGATTTGCATCGAAGTTGATATCAATACTCCTTAGTGCTTTTGATTTAAACTGGCTTGGTGCAATGTACCTATTATCCTTTAAAATTGGAATGTCAAATATAAATCGTATTAGAATTCGATATTTCAATTTTATTTGTTCTTTTATATTTGAAAGAAAAACTTACCTTATAAGTACAGCTTGGCAAAAAAGAGTCTGAAGCGGTGACAGCTAGAACTAAAACTAAAAATCTTAAAAACTAAGTTTGTGAGTACTAAAGTAGCCATAAAGTGATTCATTACATAATAATTGATGACAAAAAAACCGTTTTAGTAATACGTAAGCACCAAATAACTTGAAATTTTGAATTGTAGTATGAAAAGTGCACCAGTGGCGCCTCCAATTTTGACAGACTCTTTTTTGCCAAAGTGTACCTTGATTTTCCTTTGAAAATTCCTTGGAAATCTTTTAGAATTAGATTATTATCATAGGCGACTATTTGTGATTGCTCTACCGACATTATAATTGACTGGCATTCGCCCTGTACCTAATTCTGCTTATACAATGACACTAAAAGTAGTGGCATCAACTCAAAGCAGTATAAGTTGTTCTCATGGGCAGTACTACCTAGATTATATTAATTCGATTTAAATAAATAAATTCTATTCGAAATATTCTATAGTCTACGTGAGCGAAGCCACGCGGGAAAAGCTAGTAATTATATAAATAATTGAAAACCTTATTGATAAAAGTGCCTAAGTATGTGTATTAGAACCCCGAATGGATTTCAATAAATATACCTACCTATTAAAATAGAGCTAACAAAAATTAAATTATTATGACTATTATGTTGCTGCTGTATTAAACAGCTAACATTACGATACGATAAAGTCGATTCTGCTCAATTATTATCGTTCATTATCATATAACTTTAGTTGGCTAAAAGTTATCATTCAAACTATAACCTACCTACCTACCTACCTACCTACCTACATGAACAAAAACTTCAAACCCACTACGAATCATGTGAGTTCCGCCATCTACAATAAAAGATCGCAACAGCAAGTGAAAGTATCTAATACTGCCATCTCTGGTATATTGGTGACAACGCTTCGACAACGATTCTATAAAGAAATTTAAGCTATCTCCATTCACTCGACCTGCGTTCAAGTATAGTAAGTTCACTATCAAATGATAGATGGCGCTGAAATAAACAAAATGTGACAAATTAATGTGAATAAAATTTTACAATTGGCTTTTTTTCTAAGAAATATAAATTAAATTCGAGCACTAACTTATATTTAAGAAAAAAAAAATTCTAATCAAAATGAAGTTTTATGTTATTATTCTCGGCACTATCTACAGGTTCTTTTACTAGCGTGCTGTTGCAACACAAGTCGAGAGCTTCATCTTTTAAGTAAATACGACACATAAAAATTATTCCTATCTAGTGAGAATAAACACAAAAAAAATCTGAAAAGGAAGTTGACCACAAAGGCAACAAATAATATATTAAATACGAGATTGATAGATCGACATTTTGAAAGACTTTCTGGTCAACTTATATATAATGATATTTTATTGAATGTGGATTTTGATTCAAAGTTGATTATAGCGAGACTCAGACCATACTCTGGTTGAGTGTAGACTGTGAATCTCACCTAAGCTTTTCTAGATAAATAAAATAAAAGTAGTGTTTGTTTTTAAAATTTCTTTACTATTAAAGAAATGCCGTTGCTTCTTTCCAATATCTTTGGTTGGTCCCAAACTAGGCTAGACATGTCTCTTGGGAACCGTATTCTGAATTTCTGATTGACTTTTTTGAAATAGCGATATGTTTAGCACTGATATTTGCAGTACCTATTCATAGTTTAAAAGCAAAATAAGTTAAAGACTATTTTCTAATATATATTATATATTATATAATATAGGTAACTATCTTTGACTTTGCCACGCTGGCTTCTCCCGTAGGAGCTATAAAACTTCAAAGTACGCGACCAAAGTGTTTTGCCAGGATGATATTCTGTAGTGTTCCTGTACTGTGGACCTATTAGCGAAATTGCTTGCAAAGCCTGAGAGGATTATAGCAATCTGTCGGGTTGGTATGATTGTAGAATTATGTATAAATAGAATTCGCCTATTGGTCGAAATTCAACCGTATTTGATTTCCAATACTTTTTATTGATAGTTCGTATACAGCTACGTAGCTATATAATAGTTAAGTACCATTTTGTGTTTTCCTATTTAAGAAGACCTACCGTACCTATGTGTAGTGTACACATTAGATATATTTAACTGTGGATATATTTTACAAATTCGATGATTGGGTTTAGAGGCGGGTGTCCATTTTTTTAACAATTTTAAGTTCTAATTAATCAGGTTGTAATTTAAACAGGGTTGGTGGACTAATGATCAACAAATCTTTTGGACAAATTATACCTTTTATCCATTTTGCAATCGTTTTAGCCTTACCTTGCCCAATGTGTACCAACTTAATAATCACCTAGTCCAATTAATTACTAGGCCATCTATAAACAAGGTAGATACTATAATATTATATCAATCCATTACAAGATGGTATTGCAGACAAATCAAGCGGTAGGCATACTTTGTTTTATCTGTTATTTGCCGATCCGACATAGATTGCCAAAAACTAAAAAAGCACCTTCAGTTTTCCGAATTTTCTAATTTTTAGGGCAACACTTTTAATAATGTTTTGCTACTATTTGGACTAATTTTTTTGGAAAGAAATTGAGTCAAATCTGTCCAGTTAGTCTCAAGCTTAGAGGAAAATTTTTGCCTTTGTCAAGTCTCAAGTGATGATGCTCTTAGCATTTCATTTTTATTTATACACCTAAACAGATTAAGAGCGCTACTAAAGTATACCAAATAGGTTTCTTACCTAAGTGCTGCCATAATTTTAGCGCCAAAATAAATTCATTTTAGTGTGTCACCCTTTACATTGTAACCCTAACACGATTTTCTTAGACACAATTATTTTTCTAAGTCATCTCCTGCCGGGGCTGATGTCTTTGACTTATAATGTGATTTACGTACATAATATTAGGGCCATAATGTTTATGTTAAGCGGTTTATCTTGCTAACACTTCTAGAGAAAATTAAAAACCTTTATATTTTTACTTTTTCAATCCCCGACGCAAAAAGAGTTGACGTGTCTGTGTATCTAATGTCTGCATGTGGCATCGTAGCTCCCAAATGGATGAACTGATTGTATTTTTTTTTATTTAAAAGGTAATTTTGAATGTTATTAGCTAAAAAAAATTTGGGTTTCCATGCATTGGGGGTGTTTTAAATGTTTAATTTATAGTTACCGTTTTACCGTTAAGGTGGCAGACAAGCATACGACGCGCTTAATGATAAACGGTTACCAATCTAGGAAACCTTTGGAAAATCAGGATGCCGGCCGCAGGATTGTCAAAAGGCAGAGCTGTTATTTACCATAACCTAAGGACGCCTGCAAGTGTATCACTTGCGCGTTGCGGACCCATTAAAAATCTTGTCACGCATTTGGAATATTCAGAACCGATACATTATAACATCCTTTTATTCATCTAAATTACAATGTTATTAAAGTATGGTTCAAAATAGGTTTTCTCATTCAGTTAAAGCTGCAGTTTTATTCCAAACTTCTTTTTTTATAACTAAGAAAGTTCTTGTTCTGTGACGTAAAAAAAATAAATGGGACGGAGTTTTAAAATTAGATTCGTGAATTAAATTATATTCTCGTCATAATGTACTCAAAGTCTGTGGCTTAGTTCAAACTTCAAGTCTTTCAGTGCTTTAGAAACGCTGAAATTAATTGTGTCATCATTTGCAGTTGCACTCTGCACCAACAAAAGCATTTCTCCAAAAAAAAACTGTCTTTTTAGGTTATATGCTCTACCCATAGAAATATTAAATAAGAATATCTTTGGCTCTACCAAAGGTTCTACTCCTTTTGAGATACATGATGTAAAGAGAAAGCGCATAAAATTAAGGGTTCAAACTTTCATAATTGTTAATGATAAGTAATTTAAAGTTCGAACCCATTAAAGTGATATAAAAATAATAGTCTAGTATATTATGATAAAAATAGTCTATCTACAAATTCAATTTGATAGATAAAATGTATTGTCTATCCACAAAGTCAATTTGATTATTCTCCATGTCACGTCTCCACATTGTTTTTCAATCGAATTCGGGACTATTAGGAGTAAAGTTGTATAAATTGTATTTTGCTAAGGTAAAAAGGAACATTAATCTTGTTAAACGTTTCGAAAATCTTATGAACACACGTAGGTACAATCGAAAATGTATTGTAGAAATAATAACTCTTTATAGTAATGCAATTTTAAGGAAGATAAAATGTTAAGTAATGATTTTGAATTAACCAGCTAACCATACCTTATCTATAATAGTTTACAAAATGGGGGTTTGGAACTGAAGATCATGTCACTTTATTTTATTGACGAGATTTGGATCATCGAAAACTTTAATTACTACGTTAGCCAACGAGGTCGTAGTGTCTGCTACGAATATTAAACATGTAGTCTCTGATGCATAGCATAATAAAGGCTGAGAGAATTCAGATGATCTAAGACTAAAGGAGATTTCAGGAGATACTTCAGATCGCAGTAGGTATTCGTGCGTAAGCCGTATCTTAGGTACGGACCTTGTCAATTTGGTACCAATGTAAAAAACCTAAACTTAGGTCGTCAATGATTAAAAAAAAACAAAATAGTCCTTCTATTTCAACCTCAGTTTAAGGCGCTGTGCACAGTCAAGTTTGGTATTACAAAGGGGGTGAAGCAGGATGAAGTGGGAACGAGCCGCCCCGCCCATGGGTCCCGCCCCTTCCGTCTATTGCAAGCTTGAAGCAAAATAATAGATTGCGAGGCATCGCGCAAAACTCGCCATTGCGTAACGTCCATTATAAATAAAAGCGTAATTTCGTCAGTAATATCACATGTGCATTTGACCTATCGTGGCAATGACCCGCTTGAAATGAGCGTGCCCGTGGTAACCTCTAGGTTCGAACCCTATCAGACATCGTATATTTTTGAATTTTTATAATACGCAATATAATAATTAGTAATTACCTACATATCTTCTTTTTGTTATTTTTTAAAATATTTATGTTCATAATTTTGTTTTCTTATTTTTAAAATAATGAAACAATAATTGTTATTTTCTAGAAAAGATTACATCAAAAATGTGCAAAATTGAAAAAAAAACTGTAAAATTTTAAAAATAATTATTTATGTACATATATTATATTTATATCAAACAAAAAAATAGACAAAAAGTAAAAAAACAATTTATTTAAAAAAGAAATCTTTTTACTCCAAAGAAAAACCATTAAAATTGCATTATAATTGTTTAAAAAATAAGAAAATCAACAAAAATAAAAAAAATAAAATAAAAAAAAGTAAAATAACAAATAAGAAAATCAGCAAAAAGTAAGGCTCGATGCAGGATCGAACTCTACTCATACACTATAGTGGTTGACTACATCAACATTCTAGTCCGCTAAACCATTTAGACAGTAATGGTAGTGACCAAATTACATTTCTCCTTGATGGTCAGAAGCTTGAATAAGGTAGATGTCTGATTTAGATGTCAGACATCGTACATTTTTGTATTTTTATAATACACAATATAATAATAAGTTGGTACTTACACCTACATATTTTCTTTTTGTTATTTTTTAAAATATTTATGTTAATATTTTTTTTTTCTTATTTTTAAAATAATGAAACAATAATTGTTATTTTCTAGAAAAGATTATATCAAAATTGTGCAAAATTAAAAAAAAATGTAAAATTGTATAAACAATCATTTTATGTACCTATATTATATTTATCAAACTAAAAATAGACAAAAAGTAAAAAACTATTTATTTAAAAAAAAACTTTTTAGGTACTCTAAAGAAAAGCCATTAAAATTGCATTATAATTGTTTAAAAATAAGAAAATCAACAAAAATAAATACTGAACATTTATTTCAGACAAGAAAATAGAAAAAAAAGTAAAATAATAATTAATAACAATTATTTCAAATAAGATAATCAACAAAAAGTATCACTCGATGCGGGAATGGAACTCCCAACCAGTCGCTCTCGTAGGTCACATGTGCAACGTTCAAGACCACTAAACCAATTGGACGGTATTGGTGGTGACGAAATTACATTTCCCAATATACAGCTTTCAACAACAAACAAGATACGTAAATAATTTCTGAGCGGGGGCGGAACAAAATGACATAGGTCCATCTAGCAGCGCGCCTCAGCGGTCACTGTCGCTCCGCGTAGAAATGAAAGAGAAGGGATAATGGCGTGACGTTTGGTTCGACTCGTCCGAATTATTTATCAGTAAATATATTAATTCCTACTAATATCTTATTTCAATCGATAAATACAAGTGAGGGCTCCCTTTATTATTATTTATTACGTAACTGTTATAAATTTCATCAAGATTGGTTTATAAATAATAGAGATAAAATTGCAGGAATGTTAATTTTAATGGTTGTTTTATGATTTTTTTTTATCGAAAAAAAATACCAAAAACGTGTTTTGAAGCCGTGAGTTCTCTCATAAATATGATCGAGAATAACATATATTTTTTTTGCTACTCTAAAATGTATACATTAGGCTAAAAAACTGTTTAATTAAGCCTATTTTGACTGTGCACAGCGCCTTAATCCAAGTTAATATTTAGTTAAGATAATGATTCTGAAAGAAAAACGACTGGCCAAATATTAGTTCACTTTGTACGTCTACGACGAAAAGAAAAGATTCTTGCTTAATGAAACATAAAACTTGTTGTCAAGTGTTTCCGTGATGAGGAAATATAGCACTGACCTTTAGAAACATGTTTCTAAAGTATTCTCTTATTCGTTCTCTAATATGTAAACACAGATTTTTCTTTACGTATCGTTGGAAGCCGACAAACAATCTACTGTAGAGTTTAAACCGCACAAAGGTTTACACACCATTAGAGTATACATAACATATTTATAACATAACATCAAACCTTTGACTAACAATTTTGAGTAATATTTCATCGAGCAAAGACTATCGTTAAGACTGATTGGTAATTTACAACACGTACATGATTTTGTAATTATTGCCTTGAATTCTAACCCCTGTCTGGGCTCAATCTCCAGCTGTCATTCCCCGGGGCAATTTCCCTTATTCAATTACAGTGACGTGACGTGATGTTAGGTAAGTACCGTCAGAGACAAAGATAAGATTTCTAGATAAGTATGCATCTTATCTAAGGGCCAGGGCACATAGGCGAACTTCACGGCTGACGATTTAAAGCTAGCTCTTCACTCTCGATAAGGTTTGGCGAGATGAGGTTATTACCTCTTATTCGAGGTGACACGAAAAAGTATAAAACTTACCCACTCTTTGAAGCGAGGGCCTCATCTGCATTCTCGTGCTTGCGCTACGTAGCCTAACCTCGACGAAACTAAAGAGCTAGCATTAAATTATATCAATGTAATGTAATACTGACATAATTGAAATAAAGTGTTAACCTACCTTTAAAGATAAATATAAATTCTTTTACAACGATCTCTGCAGAGTTTCGCTAGCAGCGGTTTTAGAACTTGTTTTCCAAGCATGGAGAAATGCACTTTATTTCGTTTAGTTATCTATTAAATTACAGTACTTAACGAAATATTGTTTGTACTGGCCGTAACAGATGTTTTGAGGCAGGTTAGGAAAGGCCATTAGTACCTACAACAGTTTGTGCAGGTTTTAGTATAATTATTTCTAACAAATACCTTGTTCTTGTTTTCAGAAGCGAAAGTTCAGTGAATTGATACTTGACTCCTGATCTACTCTACTGCGCTTACAAATATTTATCTATAGGATATCTATCTTTAGGATTAGTTTATACGACCTTATATTACGTAATCATTCATACAGTTCAACCTTTACTTTAATTTACTAAAATTATCTGACTGCTAGGTGCTAAGTATGTAAGAAGTTAGGAACCAGAAGGTACTTAACGCTTGACATCAAAGTTGAAAATGAAAACTAGACGTAAGTACTCAACGTTTCAGTGCTTCCTTTTCAGATGAACAACTTTGTCAACTAAGCTAATGTTTATAAAACATGTGACGTAGTATTGCGTTTTCATAACTAACACATTGCGATAAAGGTTAAAAGGTGGTACAAGACATTAGGTACTTTTTTACGATGACTGATGATGATGATTTTTTATGATGATTGATGACGATTTGTAAATCAGGGTTTGAGCTTTGCTCGGTGGACGCTGTCATACAGTTCTATTAGTCTTTTATAAAATGGAGAGAAGGAAGATAAATTTAACTTATTATTTAGAATAGAGCTTAAACGACGAAATGGGCAAACGTAAATATTAAAGTAACATATACCTACAGAGCGTAAAAAGAACGCCATGATGCGAAAAATGACTCCTGTTCCTTCCTTCCTTTGAAGACAACTTAGATTAAACTATTTGGTTATTTCTTATGTTTGTGGCTTCCTATCGATAAGGAATCGATTAATTTAATATAATTATTTAATAAGAAAATTTGAAAATTTGAATTAATCCTACTTAGATAGAAATTATTAAGATTAGCGGGCTTCGCTTTTCAATTGCTTTTTTTTTGTCTATAGAAACTAATCTCTTAAATGCTGAGAGTAATTTTACTAAAACTTAGGAAAACTTAGTGCGATTCCTTCAACATTTGTTCATTTAGCAGTAGTACTTTGCTTCCAGACGAGCGAATGGGAAGCGATAGCGAGGCGATGTAGACGCAAACGCCAGCCAGTTGCTCGTTACACGAATTTTTCATTTGATTAGGCGAATTAAGCTTAAGAAACTTGACAAGTTTAAGGAAAATGTCTTGTGATATAAATGGTAGAAACGTACCCGAGAGGACTTTTTAATGGTTCCTATCTTAAAATGTTCTCTCACTTTGTTTTGACAGTTCGTGTGTTTAGATTCAATAAAATTAACAAACAGACTGTAGAGTGTAGGTACAGACAGCTATAGGTACAATACGATGTTATTGGTGATGATATGTAGAACTCGAAGTTACGTGATGGTGAGTAAAAATGAAAGACGTGTGGCCGGGCTGAAGGTGCTTAATACACTACAAATTGAATTGAAAGAAACATGTTAGAAGAGCTACAATTTTACCTTAAACTATTTATTTTTTATTAATAAGTAATAAAGTTTATTTTAAAGTGATTTACATACTTATGATAAAACTAAACCCTAAAATAACTTAGAAATAAAATAACGACTAAACTACAAATAAAAAACTGAATTTAGGTTGCTGCCCGGGGAATTCGTGCCATCGTTCGTTGAAATTTCTTTTAAGTTATGTATATTTTTTACCAAAAAAATAACAAGATCCACTAAAATACTTTTTAACCATAGACGTTGTAGGTACGATCTAATATCGGATCAAAGACAAGTCTCGCATTTATTTTAGGTAAGTGTCAGACTTATAGACCCAAAGGACGAGAAGTGGAATTCTTACAATATTATTTTCAAATCGTAAATTCCTGGAGGCCCAAGAGACGTCGCGTGACTCTGATTCCCTGAGGCTAAGATTTAAGTCGTTTTCCCAGCTCGAGTAAAATTATTACACCGTCACCTAGCTACGTGATAGGTAAAAGGATAAAAATAATCTAAGAGATGTTTTGTGAGTGTTCAAGAGCAATAAATATAGCATTGTATATTTATTTTGAATCCAATTATCCATAGTTAATATTAGTGTAGTGATAGCTTAGTGGTGTGGTCTCAGGTTCGAACCCGAAGTACTTTTGACTTTTCGTAAGTTAAGTGCGTAAAGCTGTCGGTTTTGCGTCTGATCTCTTTCAGTCTTGTCGAATTGTCGTACCATTGGACTATGAGAGTGAGAAATAAAGAGTGCATCTATGTCTGCACACATACTTGTGCACTATAAATATATTTCCTGCGGACTTTATATACTTACATACAGTTTGGAAAAACCTTCATAAATGGACATACTCTTTTTATTCCATTTTTGTTTTGCGTGTGAACAACGTCACAAATATCGACTAGAACACTGTGCCAGATATTTGCAATATTACCAAAGTTACAGGCCTTTGAAAAAATCTATTTTTTTGCGTTACAATGTTGAAAACTTGTTCTATTCTAACTCCTCTATTTTTTGTTTAAGTAACGATTTGAAGAATTCATCTTGTGGGTTATAAGAGTCGCATATCTTAAATATATTTCTGAACATGAGGTACCCTCCAAAATTTGGTTATATATAAATTACATTATACATTTTAGTTTTTTGGTTTCAGGTTTTATGACATAATGGATTTTTTTGTTTAAGTCTTAAAATTAGCCTTATGAAGAAGTGAAAACTTCTCGACCTTTAGTGAACTAAGAATAAAGTATAGTCAGGTCAATGTTACTAAAATAAATAGAAGGTATTCATAAGAATAATGTTTTATTGTTTTGGCGTAGGTTATACGATCTATAGATATAAATAATGTATTTACACAGTTTATACCTATCTGTTGCCCACAGGAGTCAAAAAAAAATTGACGTAGGTTATGCCGTAATTTATAGACGACGTAAGACTTCAGGGCCACAAGACACATTGTTGCCCACTGCCCAAAACTTTTGGGGTAGCCCGAGATTATGCCGAATTAGTTTTAATAGATTCAATTCAAGAGCGTTTAGGTATTTGTAATTTATAATAGTCTTTGTCACAAAGTAAAATGAGGCTTTATTTTAGCGGTATTTCATGCTAAGGAATAATGAGACATATGAAAATAAAAGCCATGAGATAATAACACTCCAACCATGGTGTAAAGTCAACTACAAGGCTTACTCTTGAACTACGAACCTAAGCCTAGCCTAAGTCATAGCTTAGTGGTATTACCGTTGGATTGCCAAGTAAAAAGTCGTAAGTTCGTACCACAGGTACCTACTCAACTTAGACTTTTCGGATTCATGTGCATTTTAGAAAATAATTATCATTTGCTAAAACAATGAAGGAAAACATAGCGAGGAAACCAGCACACCTGAGAGATTTTTCAATGGTGTGTAAAGCCATGCCAGAGGCCTATGGGCGAATTTAACTCTCACACCAGGTTGTTCATCAACCATACGATAAGAAAGAAGAAAGAACGAACCTAATTCCAGACGTATTTATGGTCTATGGATTCATTAGGATCCCGACACTTTATTTGTTAAAATTTTAAATCATAATAATTAAGCCAAAAAATCTGAGCATCGCTCTAATTGGTGTTTTAGAGTTTCAGTTTCATTTAAGGTTTTATTTATTAAATGTTCTTTTTATAAAAATATATTGAATACATTTTTAATTTTAGTACACTTCAGTCAATTTGAATTAATAGCTTATGAAGCGTTATACAGTTTCACATTTTAAGCTTATTTTATTATACGCTGTCAGTTTTAACAATATCATTTTCGCATGGCTGACGGCGTGGCCATTAAAAATATTGTTTTTCAACAACTTACATAATTTTAAACGAAAAAGGCATAATTGGATAAAGGGAATTGTTTACCACCTCACCCAAATTATTCACAAACTTTTTAAAAATAAAAGCAGCTAAAAAAAAATTAAAAAATTACGTAGATAAGTACCTACGTAATTTTTAATATTTTTTTATCGGTGAATTTTAACCTACCCTAACTAATATTCCTACTAATTGGCGCCATCTATTATTATAAGAACGTTATTGTTGTTTTTCTCGGGAACAGTATTGTTTCAGGGATAAATGTACCCTATGTCTGTTTCTGTACACCTAATTACTATACTGGATGGATGTTTGTTGCTCTTTCACGTAAAAATTGCTAAACGGATTTATATGAAATTTTACAGTAATATAGCTTATGCATCAGAATAACACAAAGGCCAACATACCGTGCGAACGAAGCCGTAGGCGAAAACTAGTAATTAGGTGTACAGAAACAGACATAGGGTACATTTATCCCTGAAACAATACTGTTCCCGAGAAAAACAACAATAACGTTCTTATGATAATAGATGGCGCCACGTCTTTCATATCTTGATTGAATTTTATTAACGCGAGTGAAACCGCGGGCAAAAACTAGTGTTTTCATATTTGCAATGAGTTTGCAGGCATATTATTGTCCTATCCTACCTATATCTTCAGTCCTTTTTCCATAATAGGGTCCACTGCGCAATAAATTATTTCTCTTTATGCTAATATTATGCTTGTTTGTGGAATCTTATATCTAGAAGGTCACAAAGGTCATCATATATCAGGATAATCTTATCAACAAATATATGTTCAGTAGAGCAGAAATAAAAAAAAAATATCTGTAGATTATATCGTGATACGTTTAAAAGTATATACCTCAGCTAGACACGGGTCGAAATATTTATAAACAATTCACCACATTTACGGATTCTTTCATAATTATTCTGATGAACTTATTTTTATTATTTACTTTAATATTAAAACACAGCAATAATTAATAAACAAGCGACTGAGAGACGCAATGATGGACGGATTAGTAAATAAAAGGTAGTATCTGCCGCATCACGTAGCTATTACCCACATTAGATGAGCGAGTTAATCGGCAGCCGAACCATCCATCACTTGGGGCTAGTCATCGTCCCGACGATTACAATTCCTATCTTGATAGCTAACCAAATTATTTAATGACAGACCTAATTTTACATTTAAGTGAAAATTTTAGAGTTTTTGTAGAGTAAATTCATCGTTCGTTTAATGTTCCTACCTTGTTATACTTCGGATATAAATAGATTCCGAAAAATAAATCACTTTAGTCTAAATAAATACTGCGCTTTACTTTTTCTTGCTGTAATTCACTGATGTTGATAACATAAATCGGTCTGTGTACCGTTTATATATTTTCTGGGCTTTTAAACTTAATTAAAATGAAAGATGCAAATATATTGTGGTCCATCGTCATCAAACCTCCTTATACGGGGGGTTTTATGAAGTTCAATGTCAAATGATTGTTGATTGTCATCCGACCATCGGTCAACCACAATCAAATACGACGTCGAATTAAAATTAAAATTTAAGTACCAAAATGTTGATAATTTTAATAAATGATTTTGTTTTGAAGATCGATAATTTTAATAAATGATTTTGTTTTGAAGATCGAAATTCGCGACATTCTGCGAAAGAGATATTCTGCGAAAGAAACATTCTGCGAAAGAGACATTTTGCGCCTGAGCCATCATAAATAGCCCAAAATCGATCGTTTTGAATCGATTGGTTTAACGGTCGATGCTATCGATCGTTGTAGATCGAACAGTGCACCTGAGTCTATCGCTCTAGTACCGCTCTAGTACAAATAGATGGTCAATTAGTTACTAAAGATATTTTACATTGAAATTTTTTTTTCCTTCGACCAAATCATTAATTCTGCCCTAAAACCTACACATTAAAAAAAATATTTAGCAATTTAGTTACTTTAGTTTTTGTTCAAAAAAAAGGACGTAAGAATAAGAAACTTTTGGTAAGGCACCAAGTTTACCGAGCGAGTTGTGTGAGTATCAATCAGCAAGTGTTCATGATTTTTCTCTCTCTAGCTCCTGTCGTCCTATAATCGTTTACTTGAAGGCAGTAGGATAGAGCTAGAGACCTAAAAGAGCACCCCTAATATATTCTAACAAAAAGGTTGGATTTTGTTTTGCTTTAGATAAAATATAAGTACAAACTTACGAAACAAAATTTAAAGCTTCATATTTTACTAACAAACAACACAATTTAGTTAGATAGTCATTTTCAGCATAATTTAATAACTTCTGTTATATTAGATAACCGTTTACGAAAAGCAATGTTTTCATCATTTCATATTCCTACATTTTATATAACTTCGTAATTTGGCGCTCAACTTTTTGTGAAACTGTATTATAACTGGAAATTGGACCTGCTTACTTACGCTTAGGCGAGTACAAAAGATGTGATAACAACAAGGCGGAAAAACACAGGAAAAGGTCAGTGGTAAACAAATTGCTGGATTAGTAATCAGGTGTGGAGTTTAGGTACCATTCTCTCCGGTGCGACCACGAGTGCTGCAAAGTACTCGAAACGTCAGGATTGTATTATCAAAATAAAAACGCGAATTATATCCGTTAAAAAGTTGTTTCATTATGTTGAGTGTTCGCGAAAGTTTGAGACTATATTAAAAAAAAACGCGTTCCAATTTGCGCATTATTTCCTGGCTGATTAAAAAATTCGTGACTTTTGCATGACAATAATAGAATTGGGATCGGATTTATAGTTCAAGAAGCCTCCAAGAAAATACTGTAAGATTTTCTTGTCAGGAAAACGTTTCAATGTTATTTTAAAAAGTTTTCAACTCTCATAATGCAATTCTTGCAAAAAAGTTACACAGTTTTAAGAATTATTATAGTAACCTACTAACCTGCATGTAACTTGTAGGTTTTTTCGCTGCTGAAACAAAAAATATCTGGCGAACTATGACATGAATTTGTGGCTTATCAGTGATAGATATGATACCTTGAGAAATATGGGCTAAAAAAAATGGGTGTTTGTTAAATGCATTTCACTCTCCTCCACTAACCAAGCCAACCACAACCTCTGCGAGTCGTAGAGTTCATAATAATAAAAAGAAGAACTTCGTTTTGAGTTAAGACGAAAAATCTACTCATGTTATTAAAATATAATGACGGAGGAAAAGAAAAGCAAGGTGTCATTAACAAAACACATTAAGTAAATTTACTTGGTGTTCGTGAATATATTTCATTTAATCCATTTGAGCGGCTTTGCGAGCTCGTTTATAAAGGCCCATAAACTTAAAAGTAATTTCAGTATAACCTTAACGAAATTGTTACGAGCTACTTAGGTACCTAGCTTTTTTGTTACGAAAAAACGAATGAAAAATATTCGAATAGCACTTATACGAGTATATACTCTGTAAAATATAGCTTGATCTCTGTGACAGATGTCAAAAAGAACAATTTTAACTTATTTTGACATTATTTATACATATTTGACATGTGTCACAGAGTTCAAGCAAGAGTGAACAAATTATAGATGCGAATCTATAATTTGAACTGCGAAGTAGTTAACGGCGCCGATAAAATACTGCTGAGTTTAAAGAATTTAACAATTTTAATAACACCATTTTTATTTACACTTGGTTTACAAACAAATGATTTGATTTGATTTATTAGAAAAAACGGTCATAGATTTCAATAACAATAAACTAAAAATATACTGACAAAGATATTAAAATATACAGACATGGTATTTCTCGGTAAAAGAGGACTGAATGTAATAATTTATTATGATGTTTTAACTATTGTACCATTATAAATATTTGGTTGGTAGGCATTTTCTTTTCAGTTATTTTCCTGTAAGTTATAATAAAACATGGGTACCTAATTCCAAAATTAAGACGAATTATTAATGAGAATGGAAAAATTAATATATTTGTAATATTTTATTTCAAAACTTTAACGGCGTTATAAATAAAGATATTAATGAAAAAATTTAAAGTAGTAACTTGACCTAATAATATGTATACCTACTTGGAGCCATTTAATTGTTGTAGATTGTTACTGCAAGGCTAGAAAACATTATTTTTTAGCAAGTTTCGAATATATTCCATGAAGCCTTGGCATTTATTATTATACCTTTTGTCTTATCTGAAATCGCGATATTGAATTCATATACAACCACTTTGGCTGTTGTGTAGTAAATTTTACCTCCTTGAGTTGTAACAGTTCCTACACAGCGACTGAATGGTTGTATGGGTTACTTTCTGATGAAAGTGAGATGTTTACATTAGATTGTTTTCACTGAGGGAATTCGGGTAAATTTAAAGTGAGTTTAAATTTATTCAGAAGGGTCTTGTTAGATGTTATTCTTATACTAATGTTGAGAATAATATTCCGTTTATTTTGCTGTTCAAATCCTTAACCTTATTTCTACAAATGTAATCAATTAAGATCAATTAATCTTAATATTTAGTCCAGATTTCCTTACGATGTTTTCCTTTTCCGTTAGTCAGTGGTGTCTTAGGTCGAAATCTTGAAACGAAAATTTAACTTCTCATACAAAATTCATATAAATTTTCAGATGTTTTTATTCTACGTATGTTCCTTGGGAAAAGTTGTTCGTATCATCTCTTCAAATTTGATCGAATTTCGATCTTATTACCTCTTCAAATTTGGTTGGTTTTTAAAACAACAGGGTGCCATTTATTACATTTAATGTACTGGTACCTACTACACCATATAGATGTAAATATGCTCATTGTAGTAGATATTAAAATAGGAAAATATGTTTGAAAAAAAAAACATAACAAATCATCTTTAAAAATATAGTCTGGCAGCTAGCGGTTACATTGAACACCTAATGGTTTTTTTAATAAAAGTTAATATTGAATCTGTAAAACTAGTTAAAACTGGACAAAACATCGTAAAATGTTTTTGACACCATTATACGCAGAAAAAGAAGAAAATAAAGACAACACTAATGGTATCGTTTAATTTTTTGGCATCGAATGGCCAGTAGTTTTGCATTTTATGAAGGTAAAGAGGTCGCATAATTTTTTGTTGAAATATAATATTCAACCTTAGGGTATTCAACGTACTAAATAAATATTAAACAATAAATTCACGTATATTATGTAATCTGGGTTTAGAATGAAACCGTACAACTACCTACCTACATGAAAATTTGTTACTGTGACGAGTTTCTACACAGAACATTGAGAAAACCTATTATATTAGCCTTTCTTTATTGGTAACTAGCGACCCGCCCCGGCTTCGCACGGGTGCAATGTACATACAAACCTTCCTCTTCAATCACTCTCTACTATACTTATATATATATGTATATCTATTAACAAATACCGCATCAAAATCCGTTGCGTAGTTTTATACATAGGGATATAGGGACAGAGAAAGCGACTTTGTTTTATAATTTGTAGTGGTATGTACAACATTGTTTTTGTATAGCATCGCCATTGGTTTTCTGAATAAATAAATAAAACTAAATAAAGGAGGATTTAAGAAATAAGTAGCCATTCTGTAACTATTTTTTCTAAAAGAAAAGTAAAAATAATATTTGCATTCGATGAACGTAGCGAAGTAATGGCAATAGGCATAAAAAGTCGTGAATACCGAGAAACACTTTATTTTTTAACACGCACTTGTCTAAAAATAATGATTATCTTTACCTACGTATATTCTATGACGTAAATTAGCAGTTAACAATTTGATTTATTTGTACAGTTCTATTGGCAACGTTAATTACAAGCCAACTATAAAACTGATTTCCTCTCAGTTTTAGTTTATAGCAATTTTATTGCTTAATAAACATTTTTTTATTAGATGTTCTTTTCTTTTCATCTTTAGGCAAATCAATTGATCTTAATTTATAATATAGGTAATAAGTAGTTCGTTGTGGCTTAAGGCAAAGTAGGTATCTAAACCGAGCAGAACACCCACAGAGTAAATAAAAAACGCAAAATCTGATTCAGAATCGATAGAAGAATCGATAAAACTACTCTTTAATATAAAATAAATAGATAATAGTAAAAATAATAAATTAAATATCATAATAAACATAATTTTTATTAATGTTGTTCTACCTACTACCTACTAGGTACTACCTACTCTAAACACCAAAACGCTGCGTCGACTAACCGCAGTAATTATAGACTTCAAACCCTCTATATCTACCTCATGGTGTGTTTGACAGGTCATAATATCAACAATGGACCAATATACAGCTACATGAGCAGATATCACAAGTAAAACGCCTGTACGCTAAGACTTAAAGCTATAGGATGAATATCATAGGTAGTGTAATCAACCATTCTCTTACACAGAGCGATAAAACAACGCAACAAGATAAAATGAAACAACAAAAATAGTAGGTACAGTCGGCAAAGAAATTGGGTTGGCAAGGGCGCTAGTTAAGGTTGTAATTTCTTCAAGATATCATCAATATAGGTAATTAAATTTTACCATATTTTCTGAAAAGCTATGACTGAAACTTATACAAAACTAAACAATTTTACACAACCATACTAAACCAGTATAAACTGACCTCGCATTGTATAGGCTCTTCGTACAATAAGGTGTCAGCTTATACTGTAAATTATAGGAAATACACGTAAGTTTGATCCATCTCCTTGGAATATTATACATATGTCCCATAAGAATTTGTTTTACGCGTAGGTGACTGTGAGATTGCAATGTCTCGATAAATCGTTACACGAGGCTCTTTGAATGAACATCATAACAAGGAAAATCATATGTCATACACACCCACGTCTTTCATCAAGATTTGATCAAGGAAAGCTTTTTAGTATGTATCTTGACAAGATCTATTGAAAATATGCCGTGTGGTTTCCGGCCTAAGAATAGAACCACCCCTACTCGTCCCACGGGTGTCGTAAGAAGCGACAAATGGAAAGATCCGGAGGATCGGCAGCAGCATCCTTCTGTGTAACAGCAATCATCTGCTACTTATATCGTCAACCCGCTTGCCCAGCGTTTATGGGCAAATACCTCCATTGCCATTGAGCGTACAAAAGTAGAGCGCATTGGGAGAGGCCTATGTTTAGCAGTGGACTAATACAGGCTGTTGATGATTGAAAATATTATTTCAAGGATTGATACGAGATTACTTAGGCATATGGTTCGTGGTTTTAGGCTATACATAATAGGATGTTGCTGCTACATATAAAAGTTGCTGGGACTTATCCCCGCTGAACTATAGTGATCGTGTTTCTAAAAATATAAAGCTGCTTTCCTTGTACTGAGTATATTTTCTAAAACTATCACCCTCGCTTCGCCCCCGCGAGAGAGAGCTTAGCTATTTCTTGTGATCACTAAAGATGACCGACATAAAATTACTGATCAAGATTAAATTACGGCCTATAAGAAAATACATTAAATTCTTCTAGAGAAGTCAAAAGTTTCTATTGGACGCTCATCGATCACCAAAATATTGCAAATTCATTGTTTAGAACTACGTCATCCGTGCTATGGGCAAAGTTTTGTTGTGTTCGCATAAATCAACAGAGAAAGAAAAGGTTATGAAGAAATAATAACAGCTAATAAAGGGGCTAATAATGGCATGTAATATTCCACCACATTAGGCTTTCGGCTTTTAATGGACTGGAACATGTCATACTGAAATATGTTTCTAAATACGTGCCTGCTCTAGTTTCTATTCACAAGTTTCTGGGTAATTGTTAACCTAACTTAAAAGGGTGGTCACTTGTTTCATATTTCTGTGGGTGGTTTACAAAGACTGGCAACACTAAAAGGATGGCTACCTAGAAAATATATTCCACCATTTTGATGGTGAATGACGCTCATACATTTCATGATACACATTCGAAATTAATAGGTATGCAACACTTCGAAAAAGGAATTTAATAAATCCGAGTTGCAAGGAATTGCATTTGCATGCAAGTCTTTACATTGCCGACTCCATTAAACACTACAATTATGACGTCAGAAGTTCAGAACGCAAGACGTGTTGAAAATGCATGCTATTTCTTGCGATATTAACGCTGAATAAATCAAATGCTTCTAATATTACTGCACTAAATACTCCTATTGTTTAGATAGAGTAATCCTTTGGTTACAAAGACTTGTGAAGGTCTATTTCTGGCTCTTATTTTGAATGTTAGTTGTTAGCATATCAATATCCTTAATTATAATAATGAGCATAAATATTATGAATGAATATAATAATAATAATAATAATAATAATTTATTTAAAACTTGGTAGGTATAAAATTACAATATAAAACTTAGAGTTAATAAAGGTATTACATAGTTAGGTGCCTGCACTAGGATAAACCTGTGTCGCAGGCGTAGTGAGTGCTTACAATATACAATAATTGGTAAAGAGAATTTATATAATATTAATAGTCTAAAATAGTCAAATCGGGTAACAGAAATATAAATTTGTTTTTAAAACAATATTATGATACTATAAAATATATCTAAATAACCTATTCGTTAGTCAGCATTAGTGTAAAAGTGGGTTAAGGTAGAATTGCATAATTACAATTGAGGCTAATTTTATATTAGTTATTATTTATTTATGATGTAGGCAAGAAAAAAACATACTGCACAGACAGCGAATTATCAAGTATTCTATAAGTAGGTTACACGGAAGTGTGCATCGGCCTTGTGACATAATATATGTGTTATACATGACAATCTTAAGCTTAAAAATGCTAAAAGGTACATACAAAAAATCCAAAAAATAAAAATAAAAGTTAATAGAATAAAAATGACTGATTATAACCAATTTGCGGCGCTCCTAGGCGCCTTCATAATCAACAGAATTGATATACCTCTTTTCGGCCATTATTTTCGCAGGACAGTCAGCTGCACCAGTAGTGTGTTTGCTTGGTTTTTTGAAGTGCATGCAGGTGGCGCAATTTGGTTCCTCTGCTTTCTTGGGGCATTCCTTTATATCGTGCCCTTTATCTCCACAGTGACCGCAGGTGAAGGAAGTCTCCCGACATGACTTAGCCGCGTGACCATATTGCTGGCACTTGTAGCATCTTGTGACCAGAGTAAAGTCTCTCACAGGGCAAGATGACCAATTCACAAATACTCTCTCGTTCGTTATAAGTGCTTTGCGTATGGCTGCAGAAACTTCTATAATATAGTTGCAGGTGTCGGCGTCCCTTTTTCCTGACTTATGACTCAGTTTAACCGCGGTCAGAAATTTTTCAAGTGAAAAATCCTGCAGTTTGTCGGCTAAGTTTTGGTAGTACAGGCAGGTAAATACTTCCTTTTCTTGCATGGATGAGGGCACTCCAATTACTACTAATCTTGGTTTCCGCTTATGAGTCTCGTCGATTGTAAGGCCTGAGTTTGTTAATTGTACTGATTGTTTTAGTTTCAAGATGTCATCCTTCGTGTCTGTGCTGATTATAACACCACCGTTTCTGGTCTTGCGTAGGCCTCTTACATGTAGCTTCATTTGTTCGGGGCAGATAATTTTTTGGACAAGGGATTTCGTCTCTTCGCTTGATTTTAATTTGTCGTTCGGGTAAATGGCAACAGAGCTTAACTTTATGGGCTGAATGAAATTATTAGAACCTTTTTTGACCATGTCAGCAAAAGATGCTCCTGATGTCTGTTTCGACGATTCTTCAATAGTCAGCTTAAGGTCTTGCAGTTGCTGGGACATATCAAGTTGGTCTTGTAGAGTTCGAATAGTGGAATGAGCTTGGACAGTTTTCAATTTAATGGACTGGTACTGCACTGCCATCTGCGATGTACCGTGACCCACTTTCCGGCATAATGAGCTTATCCGTAACTTCTGCTCCGAATTCAATTTTCCCTCTGTTGCAATTAAGCACACCTCATTAAGGCACTGCTCAATAGACGTCATCCAGTTCTGTATTTCAGGCGTGGAAACGACTTTGACGTCATCCCTTTTGCTTGGTTCTTTAGAACGAGTTGCAGGTGCCGGTGAAGGCGTAGGAGGCGGGCTCCGAGCGGTCCGGCTACTTCGGTTGAAGGGACTGCTTTCCATTGTATTTAAATTTTTACTTGTAAACACGGAAACATTTCTATAATTCACTGTGATAATATATATATTGATAATAATGTATTATATCAGTAACTTTCGACTAACCAGGCTCATTTTGGTTTTGCTAAAGAATGATTACTATATCATTAAAAACAGCCTGTACTGTCCCACTGTAGGGCAAAGGCCTCTTCACATACAGCGAAACATTAATCACCAAGTTAGCTCACTGATTTCAGACCATTAAACCTAGGTTTCCTCTTAATGTTTATAACTATATTATATTAATAAATAAAATTAATAGTTTTTGGCTTTAAATCCGATATTTTAGCGCCTGTCTAATTTTGATATTTAATTTGTATTGTAAGTAAAACAGGTACAAGGCAGGAAGGAAACCTATTGTAGGAAAATAAAACATTTTTAATTTTTACAGTGCTTTGTAATTTATGACTATTAAACCATTTCAAAACCATTATTTGAATAAAATCCATAATTCTCATAGAAATGTAACAAATTCCGGCAAAATCGACACAAAGGGTATGGACATTACTCAACGTCACGAGTGCCCGACCCAGTAAGTGATAGACTAAATCCTTCTATAAAACTGACGGTGCCGAGAATTTGAGATAATGGCGCTCGTCGACGTACTAGGTATATCTACAATAAACTATAGTTACACTTTTTTGTAGAAAACAAAAAAAATATAGTTTATGAGCAGGATTTTTAACATAATCATTATTATAGCATTATTGACTGTGCCCTTTTTCAATGAGAAGCCGGTAGGAATGGAGTGAGCCTCCGCCACTGCTATTTCCTGAATAACATTCTCGCACAAATGAAATAAAGAGGGCAGTAAGTAGGAGGAACTTATTATTTAAAATTCAGATTTATAAAATCAGCCTAAACTTTCTCACTTATAAACAAAGATCATAAATAAAGTGGTAAAGTATACAATATTCTTACTAAGGTGAGAGAAAATAGGCCCTAACCTGTGCTAGAGTCCGTCTTGGTAAGGACAGTGTTGGCGAGGAGGCGAGGTTGCTACCCTATTTTTCAAGCCGTTTTTACTCGGCTTACCAACTAATATAATAATTGGCGCCAGTTCCTTAATTAATGTGTATATCTTTCCGATCCGCGAAAACGCTTGAAAACATTTGCCGACAAAATGTACATAATATTTGACTTTATGTATACCTACAATTTTATTAAATTCGTATGAAACTTTTTATTATTTTAATAAAAATCTTTGTTTTAAAAATCAATTGGACACTCGCTAGTCGCCATCTAGCGTCATTTAGGTAATATAAATGTGAAATGTATGTCTCAATGAAACAAATTGTCATCTGATGAAATACCTAGCTATGACGTTGCATAAACGGGCTATGTGAGTAGGGTGTTAAGTAATAGAATAGCGGTCAATGGTACAGTTTTAGCTATAAAGCGTTTATTGGCAAGTCATTTTTGGCACGTCTTGTGCGAGGTAAACGGCCTATTGTACGTGATAGAACCCTAGAACTAAATACGTATTTATAGAGGTTGGCTTAATCTGTTGGCAACTGTTTGTTAGTAGTCTTTGTGCGAATTGTAATGCCTTATTTATGATATGACTTATGACATGTTGAATTTGAATGAAGTCTATTGTGAATGCTGAACGAAGATTAGTTTCTTCGTCCTATTACAATACCTACAGTTACGTAATGTAATAAGGAGATGCAGATGTATGGAATGGTTTGACAATGATTAATTCGCTTTTTTAATTGTCTATAAACCACGATAATATAAACCTGAAACTATTAATTAAGCTCATGTTTGAAGTTAGTAGTCATCAAACTTGGGAATGCCCAAGTTTGATGACTGCACAATGGTGTACGGCAGGTAATTTTTTAACTCTAGAAACCTAAAGAGCATGATAATTAACAAGAGCAGAATAATTTCATACACTTAACTTATAGCATTGGGAACATTAGTATCCTTGAAACTACGGATCCGATTCTAAGCATTTTTTCATTGACACTTATTTTGATGCCGTAGAATATTAACTATTACAGGATAGAGAAATACTGGAGAAATATATTTCATGCAGATTGCTAGTTTTTTAATAATTTATCCGATATTATGAAAAGTATTGAGCACTCTTCTCCATTCTAGCTCACAGTGTATTGGCGATTTCAGACCAATAAGTCCAGATTTTCGTTTTTCACTGACACGCAATTAGCTTACGTTATGATTAATGTTCAATCCTTCTTTGTATAAGAACAGGCTTTTGCCTTGTAGTGGGAAGCTGATACATATAAAGAGAAATGAAAGTAGTTTGAAAATGTTTGTATATTATAATGTTACAGTCTGGAAGAGCTCAGTTATAGAGGTAAAAAACAGTAGGCTAAATTCTAGCAAACATAAATCTAAAAACAAAAATAAAGTTCAAAACTTTATGGGTATCCACACCACAGAAACGGTTTTCCGCGTTTTGTACCTCAAAGTGACATGCGCGAAAGTTAATTTGTAGGAATTCGCATATTGTGTTGAAAAAAATATATTTTCACGATGAAACCGCTACACAATGCCTGCACATTGCACATGGTACTGAAGTGGTTTTTTTTTCTACAAAAAAGAACAAATATTAATGAAAGGCGTGACGAATGATGGTAGTGTGTTAGTTAGATCGTAGTGTAGTGGTGGTATGTTAGTGATTGTTAGTGAGATAGTAAGTGGCAGGTACATTTCCGGTCTTTAAAATTGAACCTTCCCTGATTGGACTCTCCCCGTTGACGCTGACGTATGAAACACAGTACACATCAGTACGAATATCTATTTTATTATTTGAAGCCGAGTTAGCGTGACTTAGAATATAAAGCATGTCAAAGAATCATTGCTTACAGTGAGTAATTATTGATATCTCGAAGGGTCAATTAATAAGTTAATTGACCCTTCGAGATATCATTATTTTACAATCACAATAATTATATAATCTATTTTTTAGCTTAATTAATATCGGGTCATTAATGCTTTAGTCGTATAATCGATTTTCCTAGTGAAGTGAAGTCATATTAAGAGGAAGTCTAATTTAAAAAAAATGTAAATACAGTATTTTATCTATTTTTTTCTTACGAATGCTTTTTTCCTGCGAGAAGAAAGCTGTGTAGACGCATAATAATCGGATAAACGTTCTCTAACATTTGACGCAAGCACGAAAAAACTCGAATCACGTTCTTAATATCGGGCAACAAATAGGGTAATGCGTCGATATTGGAACTTTGATTTATTTGCTCAGACACACAAAACATATATTTTCGATAGTGTTAACATTGCAAATATGTAAACAGCCTAATTCTTATGGGTAACTACCGGTTTTTACTTAGATCGCCGATTATTTTGTACTTCTTATATCGTTGTTTAATGACGTGATGCCGTGGTCTAAACCACCTATAGGTCTTATAGTAAAACTTGTTCATAATGATGAGTTTAATGACCCCTTTTAAGTATGCTGGTGTTTTACAAATAACCCTGCTTACGTGCCATTTAAAATATTTAAAATTTAATCCCCAGCTCACTAACCTACTTAAAAGACAGGCAAAGCTTACGTGAAAACTAATATGATATAGGTGAACATATAGCTTGTATCTATAAATCATCGTTAGGAGTTGGCGTTCGTATGTGTGTGTCTTGTAAACATATTTCTATCGAGCAATCTTTGGAAAGATTTTTTGCCGTAACCACATAAAATATATTTCTTATTGTCGTTTAGGCAATGTATCAAGAACCTATTTTACTTGTGAACTAAGTTAGGATTTAGGTGATTTCATTCAATGTACCTATCTTTAGGAACAGTCGTAACAATTTGGAGCATTCGTTTCTGAGATTACACATGTGTTTTATTCTTATATCTAATACATAAATCAATGTTTTGAAACGTTTAACTGTCTTATAGCGGAAAAAATATTGCAAAAGTTAATCTTATGTTTTGACTAAAACATGTTTTTTTGGATAACAATAATAGAAAATAACAATACAATAAATAAGGTTGAAGATATAATAAATAATATTAATTAAGATTTTCTAACTGCTGCTGTAAGAGTACGAAAATAATATTAATACAGACAGAGTAGAGATAAGCTGAACCTTAGGTAGCTAAGGTTCAGATTATCTGTGGGTAGTCTGTCTACTATAAATTGCCACATACGACATACAGTTCCACTACATTTTTTACGTGAAAATGGACCACTCCGAACTACAGGTTTCAGAACGAGATGCGCCGTGTATTAAATAAATATAAATTTTATGTTATTTTTACCCAAGTAATTTGTTTTCTATGGGTTCTAAAAACATTGATTCGATTGTGATCAAATTTTGGTAGCTTGTTCAGCGTATGCGCAAAGGTTCCTGGCCTAAAAAAATTAAAAAGACATTGCAACGCGTGCCGAGAACAGCTAGTTACATAAATAAAATAGAAAGTGTTTTGAAGTAATCATTTAAACAGACTTACTTAGTGTTATAGGCACAGTACTTTGTTAGTTACTCAAAAATTCTCTTAGTTTTCCTTTGTTTTATTATTTTTATTCTAAGCCCATATTTTCAACTTCTCTCTATCTAGAGTTTCGTACATTTCTTTGTTTTTTTTATGAATTCTCAGACGAAAACCAAGTGAGCAATTAACTGTTATCTGAGTACAATTTTGGTATGGTTTATAAGCTTACAGAACAGGCGTGGCGGATGACGCTGATTCGATTCCCACACGGTAAAAATATTTGTGTGATCTGGGCATTTGTGCATTGTGCTTACATAATAGCTTACTGTATTCACGGAGATCTTACGATATAGGAAAATATCCTACAGAGAAATAAATATGTGAGAATTTAGTATTGAACTAACCCTTAAATTGCAATACTTCAAGGATATAATGTTATTGTTTTCTTAGGCTGTGTCGTGGACAAACACGCTTCAGCACATGTGGGCAGGAGACATGAAATAATATTAAAGAAAATTATAATTATTATTGAAGGACGTATATCTTCATTAGATTCAAGCTTATTTACAAGGAAGCTTTAAAAGACGCATATTAAATACTTATAAATAATATTGTTGATGTTATTTAATTGTACTGATCATAATAAATGAAAAAAATATTTCACAAATCACTCCAAGCTTGTAGGTATTACACAATTACGATTTTCATGAAAAAACATCCAATCGTTACCGGAACCGGTTACTTAAATAGGTATCTCATGATTTGAAATATAGCGTTACGTTTATAAGGCGTAAGATCGAGGAGAGGATGGGAGGAGCTGTCGCCACCCGATCAACTACTGAAGTCCATTAAGAAACGTTCCTTGATAAATTAGCGACGAATTTATTAATCATTTTAGGTGGTTTTGGAATGGAGTACTTTTTTGTTAAAGGAATTAAGCTCGGGAAAATCTAAGACATTATCACTTTTTTTTTGTCTTTTTAGAGTTCCAATTTAAAAGATGAAACGAAACCTAGTAAAAGATGCACTAAAATGTTTTATGCAAAACGATTTGACCCACAAATTTCTACATCGTCAGTCTTGCCTAATTCCAGACTTCTTTGTAGTTTTAAGATAGAAAAAAAAACGAGAATGATAGAAGTTCACTTACAGCAACCGTATTATGTGATTAGTAACCCAATGAAACACAATGAATATAGGAGATAAAAATAAACAGCCGGCTAGCTGAAAACTAACCGATCAATCTACTGTCGCTTTAAGTATGAGTATCTAGGTACAATAACATTACTAGCTACTGAAGATAACAGAATAGAGTAAATAACACATCTATGACTCGCCAACTCGCTCAATAAAGGCGTACAATGTACGATGATATTCATAAAGGCGCATCGCGGCCGCATATATTTATTGGGTCGAGTGACTTTTTTGACCTTCTTAGAAGAAAAGGAGGATGTTACCAATTCATTGACTATCGGATTTAGAACTGTTCATAAGATGATGATGAACAAACTCTCGTAACAAATATTTTGGTGGAAGTAAACTACTCCTTTAAAGTTAATGTGCTTTAAAAATTATTAAAAAACGTTTTGATAAGAAAATAAAAAAAATACATAAAAAAGCTAAATATAACAAAAAAACCTTTGTTTTTGGAGTTTGTTTTGCTACCAAGGCTTAGAAATTAAAAATAAATGATTCAATGAAACCTGGCATCTTTTCTTTTGTTTAAGTATACATCTTCTTTTATATCATGGATAGTTAGTATAAATAGACACATAATTTTACAATGAACAAACACCTAGGTACACCATAACAAGATATCTGTTGATCACTCAAATATTTTTTCTATGCTGGAGCTCGATTTCTGGTTTTGAGTTTTTGAGGGTAATCTAAGATGCATAAATTGTCAATACATGGAGTGTATTATAATAGTAGGTACCTATATCTCCAAATATTGATTCTGTTTTTATATGAAAATGATTATAACATATTATAAGCATTTAATAAGATATCGAAATGATGACAAGCAACGAAAAAGGTACAAAGGTGTAATGAAAAGGGTATTTTGTAAATCGGGTAACCCTACCCTATTTCACGCAAAATGTCGTTAAAAGTTTTTGTGTAGCTGTTGACAGAGCCCTGCTTTATACGGCTTAAATATTACTAAAAGCACATGTTCAGTTTAGGACATAAATTTGGTCAGTTCTTTTGTAGAACACGTCATCATTGGTTATGATTAATTTGGTAAATTATGTGCCTAATCAAGCTTATTTAAGCTAAGCTAAAAGTTTTTTTTATTATGTATAGTTCCTAACTATGCGATGATCACATCACATCACACACACACCCCCCCCCCCTTCCACACAGTGATCTTACTTATTATTTGCTCATAAGAGTTGTTTAGCTTTCATGTCAGTTTTGTGACGACGTGGATGGCGATCTGGTTATAATTTGTCAGTTTTGTGACTATCTATGACTATCAAGATGACATACAAGTTTGCGTGTGAGTTACAAACTTGCGACACTAACGGGCGGTCTAATCAGGCAAATTAAGAGAGACACGTAGCCGAGATATCTAAGTGAGAAGCAAGACCTGAATTAAGTTTGTTGCAATTTGATTAAGCCAACCCGGAATATAACAGAAATAAATTAATTTTTTCCATATAGGATTAGGACGCATATAATTTAATTGCTCAATCATTGTATAAAAGGAAATGGTTTTCCTTAGATGCGTATTTTTACGTATGATACGTATGATTTGAAATACGTAATATTTATGTTAGAATATTGTTATGTTGGAAAATAATGTGGTAATGCAGTTTCTAGATAAAAGAGGATTTTTTAACAGATGACTCTCGTAAATCTACCTTATCAGAATAATATTAAAAAAAAATATTTACGTTTTCAATATATGTATTAAATTATTCGTTTTTTTAAAGTGCAGTCTCCTATTCATCTTAAAAATTAATAAATCGTCTACAATTTATGTTTTGAACAAAAAGTAGTGTACCTACATATTTTCGTTCCTAAAATAAGTATTTGGATGTGTTTACATTTATCTTAATTTATGTAGGTTCAAAGTTGCGCAATTTATTTGCAGAATAGTAAGTTTGTTCAAATGT
The DNA here is from genome assembly GCA_936450705.2 of Protodeltote pygarga. Taxonomy (NCBI): domain Eukaryota; kingdom Metazoa; phylum Arthropoda; class Insecta; order Lepidoptera; family Noctuidae; genus Protodeltote; species Protodeltote pygarga. The sequence goes on along the minus strand of OW388257.2, from coordinate 7,911,273 downwards.
TCGTAAAAAATCTGATATTCTTTGTACCTATAAAACAGTACCTTATGCACAGACTTAGGTATATCGTTGACCTAAAGACTTGAAATTTGAAAATAATATTCCTGGAGTAATCTAAAGGTGTAAAAATGAAGAATTTTTGGGAATTTCACTCCTTAGCGAGTAAAATAGGAGATGAAAAATCCGAAAACCACAAAGACAAGGTAGCGCGAATAATTTAATGTCAATTTGAATGTAGTATTATCAGTTTGTAGAAAAACTTAATTAAAACTGTGGGGATGTGGTTTGTTTTTAAATTTCAATAAAAAAAACTGGTTTTCCACATAAACAGTATGAAAGTTTCATTAAGTTGCCGTATAAGTAAATGTAATTAAATCTGTTGAATTGTTTTTTGTCCTTCATGTAAAATATTGTTAGAGATTCTAAATAAGTAAATCAATGTAATTACTGTTACTGTTATATCATCCCATATCATCCCACTGCTAGGCAAAGGGCTCTCTCTCTCTGTTATCTTTTGATCGTTAGTGATATTGAAAGTTCTCTTTTCATCAGATTGTTTTCAGTTTGTCTTGCGACTTCCTTTTTTTAGCCTGGACTGAAAAGATACTAACTGGCCCAAGTTGTATATGCCTACTCATCGACATATTGCATTCCTTCTTCATTTATTTAGAGCTTGATTTTAGTGCTATTTGTCATCAACTTGGGCTTAGATGATTTGTATTAAGTAGAATTTTCAGACAAAAAATACTTTTGTTTAGATGAGAGTATCTTTGAAATAATGACAAATAAAAACTTACCATGAGTGTACAAAGGAGAAACATGGTACTTGATAGCGGCTGAACATGCTATAGGGCCAGTGCCGCCTCCGAGTTGCAGACCGTGGGAGAGCACTTGTACTATAGTGCCGACCACGGTTATGGTCCAACCCCACCCGCCTTCGGGGTAGTAGCGACGAGCGAGCGTGAGGGCAGCTCGCGCACGCAGCGCCGCAGCTGTCTCCGCACCCACTGTCGCGCCGGCACTCGCACACCTACCGCACCAAAACACTTTAGACACCAAAACTAGGAATTATCTACTAGAAAACCAGTAGACAACTCCTTGCAAACTTCAATTCATACGATACACTGCACTAACCGACGAAACTGAGCCACTTCACGAGCCGCTTCATACCCTACACTCTTAGAACGTCCCCGCTCCGGGTTCCTGTTGTATTTGTTCGCAAAAATATTTCTATTACCACTTGCGCCACAAGTGCACAATAAGTCTTCAGGATGTAATCTTGGAGCAGGTTTGTATTTTGGTGTAAATTGTTCGCGACAATCACATTCAGGAGTCCTCCAGGACAATAGACGCTGCAGCAGGGACCGCCGTCGGTGTACCGAATTCTTCCCACACTCGATTTGCCCCGTATCCTGTAGGAGTGACGGGCAACGATTGCTTTCATCCGACGGTCTGATTTCAACCTGTCGGTCGTCATAAGAGATTCTCTTTCGTCTATCTTTACTTTGGCACGGATTTTTAGGAATAACACTATGTAATACATGATCGTTTTTATTCTCACTACGACTCGGTTGGTCGTTTGTGGGTGTGAATCCATTTTTTATTTTCTTGACGTCCGTATGAAGGGATTTCCAAGTGGCAATAACTTCCTCCCGTGCGGGTGTGTCACTGATATTAGGGAGGGTGTTAGAATCAGGTATTTTTTCTACTAGTTGGGTATCGGGGTCTGACTGGACAGGCACCACCCGTAGTCGCGTGGGCAAGCTGTCAGACCGGCGGAGCGTCATTGTCATTTAGATTTGGAGGTCTCATTTTTAAAGCATATCTATATAGTGCGTTTATTTTCCACTTTCAATTTCTGTAATCAGTAAGTATCTGCAACAAAGATAAATATGATTGTTAAGAATATTAGACAAGGGTACAAATTAGGGAAATTGGAGACGTTGAAATGAGCTGAGTTAATTACTTGTAGCACTGCTTTGACTCTAAATAATTTCATCCTTATTGTAACAGGTGGTGTAAGGCTTCTTCAACAAGGTAAAGTAGAATGTTATTAGTATTCAGATGAAATATTCAAATTCACTAAAATGTTATGTAAATTAAGGAGATTTAGGCTATTGAAGACGAAAGGGTGAACTGAAAGATTAGATTATGTTTAACATTTGTGTATCCGAAATAATCCCGTTATGAATAATATTTTAACCATTACACTACGAACGTAACGTAGTACTCTTATACAAACAAAAGTGAACAGAAAAGAAAAAAGTTAAATAAATCTGGAGACCATAACCATTACCTACTTCAGCACTGCAAACAATACGACTCGGGACTTGCCAAACAATTAAAAACAATAATTTGTTACTGTAACTGATAGGGATCTGATGGATAGTCGTTGATTCAAGCTCTTGGAGTGTCTTTAAATCTTGAACTTTAATGCCTGATTCGAGATCACAATCAAAAATTTATAGTTAGACCAATGAATGACTCTTTGTGATACTAATCACTTCGAAAAAGTAAACTGGTCTTAAATAAAATAGAAACAATAAATAGCATTTAGAAAACTAATGTTTAAAACTTCGAAAATTATTCACAGTCACGACGAAAAATTGTGGAACTTCAACGAAAAGCTTTTGTGGTTTTTCAGCTTTTGTTGAAGGGGTGAAAATTAAACTTTCAATAAAAAAAATACTGTTTTTTAATACAAAAACCTCGACAGTATGAAGTTTAAATATTTAATAAGAAATTTGAAAAAACAACTGATACGGATTTTTTTTTCAAATTTCTTATTAAATATTTATATTTAATAAGCTAACATGTGCTAAAACATGTAAAAATTTCACAAAAAAGTATGAAGTTTGTTTTCAAATATTTGAGGTATGGTTCAAAGATTCGATTTACTTCCACAAACAGAACAATTTTAGTTGCTATTTTTTTATTTATTAAATTATTTTGTGTGTTTTAAGGTATTAGTGTTAAATACAGTTTAAAAGAAGTGTTAGAAATTCAAGTGCCTAATTGAATTGAACTAACAAAATGATGAGGGGATGAAACGCCGAACTTTTCAGACGTCGGTCGTTTCATTATGTTGGCTATTCATAGTTGGTAATTACATGCGCAGATTCTTTTGAAGCTCCCGCTTTGGCAGACAATTGAATTTCAAATCTATTCCTTTTAGTATCCTTAGATGATCCCTAGACTCGTTTCTATCGGTGGCTTTTCTAATACGTAAATGCTCAACTATTTCTCGATGTACGATTATGTCTGGGCTATAAAGTTTAGGAATGACATAATGCATCGATATAGAAACGACTTCACCTTTTCGCGTTGAAAATATAATATTAAGTAATTTTGGGGCAATTTTTGTTTATTGTAACGTAAATTTTTAACAATATTTTAGTAAGTTAAGCTAATATAAATCATAAAAAAGTTACGAATTGTTTAGATTAGCAGATTATCTAAATGTACTTTTTCAATTAAAAAATCAATAGTCTAACAGGAATTAAATTGTTATAATAGATCAAACATAAAATAAGTCTTAATATCAGCATCACATTAATGCATATGGCAATCCTAAAACTATATACTTACTACAACTATACAAAAAAGTATTTAGAAAATTGTAAGGTTTACGTCAAACTTCTTTGAAACGTTGCGCAGTTAAAAAAGTTTATATAGTTTGCTAACCGGCTCTGAATTTAAAATAAACTAGTTTTGTAAATTCTTAGATCTTTTTTAAACTTCGATATTGTTATTGATATATCCAGTGGAAACTTTTCATATAAAAGTTTTTTAGTGATCATATCGAACAAACCTAAAATTAAATCAAATTACTACAAGAAAGTTTCTTCAGTCCTTTATCTTTATTGAAACGTGAAAAGTATATTAATCATAACTGTACCATCTTAAATACAGTTCGTAATTCCTTATTATTTAAAAGCTAAATTAATCCTTTGTTAATTTGTGTCGTTGCCACAACGTTTTACGGTGGTTAGGATTAAATCTGGTGCTCATAAAAGTTAACTGCGGCGCTGAGACCGGCGGGGAAATCGAGTCGACAACTATTTTCATCAAAATTTATTTTTCATAATATACTGTGATAAATAAAATCATTAATCGTGGGTTCAGTAAAGTGGAAAGAGTGATAATAGTGAAATCGCCGCTAATTCAGCTTGGGAGAGATAAATATTTATTATTTCGGCAAACGAGCTGTTTTCCAGTGACGCACTCTGACTTTGATTAATTCTGATATTCAAATCATAATTTGGGACGACTATCAACCTCATCAAGTATTCTTTCACGTAATGTTGCAGGGCTCTGGCCAAACTCACAAGTTCAATTTGATCGCAGCTTGTCTCAAGCTTTTAACAAAATATTTTTTTTTTGGGATTTACCTTATATTAATTGATTAATCAACTGTTCATCAAAAAACGTCAATCAATGTTGCGCATGACATTGACGTTTTAATTTTCTCAGTTTGTGATTGTAAAACAATTTAATTCAGAAACGAATGTTGAAATCGAAGAGAATTTCTAATAAATATTGAATGGCGTCAACTTCTGAGATATCATTAGGTAAATAGTTATTTATTATCACTTTATTGTTTTCTAAAGCTGTATTTAATTGATATAATTTTATTTCATGATTTTATTTCTCAATGCAGGACGTGACTTCGACTTGAAACGAGAGACAAGGCAATTTTGTCAGTGGAGTGACTGAATCTTGTTTTGTAAACAAAAATATTGGCATTCTCGCTTGAAATAAAAAACATGGGTACCAAGCAGTTAAATTAAATGGCACTTGAAGGTCATAAACAAAGACGGAACTGAACTGGAAAATTAGATTAATTGAGCATTTCCATGAAAATTTGTAGATAATAATTAAAGTACTTATGCAAGTTCTTTGCTACTTACTGATGAAGTCTGCAACATTTCTGCGTGGGTAGAGACAAGAGAATTAAGGATGAGAATCTGGCAGTAATAATTCTGTAGACATCGCTACACCCACGCTGCTTGCAGATGTCTTAATGGATAAGTTAAACATGAAAGATTTTAGTAAAGACCTATATTGTACCTATTTCTTCATGACTAGGGTTTGGTTTTGAATAAACAAGTATAAAATCTGACCAATGTAGATAAGAATCAAGTGAGGATTACCTATTTGGATAAACTTGCTTGAAATTGTGAATACTAAGTCTGGTTAAAAAGGAAAGCGATTTAAAACCACATATTCAGCTAGTAGTTTATTTAATTCATTAGTTAAAGTCGCTGTGGAGAAAACTCGTTAATCAAAGCCTGAATCGCATTGATTAATGTTTAATTTAGTTCGAATTAGAATCGTAAATGTGCCGGCAGTTTGTGCAATGTAATGACAACTACTTTATTTTTAGTTTTTACTTTCTAGCTGACATCAATCTTTTTTTTTGTTATATATTGTCAACAAAATCCTCATTACGAACTGCGGCTAAGTTCAAGGCTGAAGTGGGAGCCATTTATCTCGGCTCTCGACTTGTATTATGTCTATAAATTACTTATGGCATCTAGCTAAAAGCGAAACAAGTAATTTTATTCTGATTGTTGTACCTAAAGGTTACACGAGTTTGTACTTCCAAATTCTTCTGTTTGAGTATTTGTTAATTTAGGATCAAGTTATTTATTAATTGTTACACGTAGCAAGTGAAATGTGATCCTCGGAATTATATATAAGTTCAATACCATTGTACGGTACAGTCCATACATCAAGATACGTAAGTGATGGAGATGCTTAAGGCGCTGCTGGATCTCAGCCCTGCGCTGGATTTGTTTGCGGATGAATAGAAGTTAATATTATTGGAGTGCTTGAAGTACTGTGAAGAAGCAATGAAATTAAAATTAACCCATTAGGATCTAGCAGTGTATCAGGCCATCTATAAGTCGTGATGTAGGCCTCACGGTATACGCATCATGATTTTGACCACCGTACACTATACAAACCACCCTTTCAACATTTTTGTGGAGACAAATCCGTACAATGGTATTTTATCGTAATTGATACCATAATTATAATTCCGAAGATCACGTTTCACTTCCTGTATTAATATACCAGCCTGTAACTGTTGGCAAAGGCAAAGGTAAATTTTAATGTAATCTTTATCAAATATAGTTCCATTTAACCTGAAGAATCTTGTTAGCGCACACCCCTTTATATGGAAGGAGCAGATCTAATTTACAGGAAGACACAGAGGAGTACAATTTACCTGTAGAATAACAGAAGATAATTTTTGATCCTAGGAATTCAATTAGATTTCTCCGAGGAAGTATCTGACATCGGCATGCAGCCACAATTTTGGTTTGCGTTTGTAGGAATAGAATTGTTTTCCACCACTATCTCTTTGAAAGGGAGTTTTTCTAAGTTATCTTTTTGTGGTTTATCTATATGAAGACAGCAAAATTGATATTTAATTAAGATAACAAGATTTATTTAAATAAAATTAACACGACAACACAAAGAATAGGTAAGACATGTTGCAATTAAGTAATAATAATTACCCAAATAATAATAAATAAATGTAGATTAAAGTTCTCAAAGAGGACCCTGCGTGCCTGTGTCGCGATTGAAGCCTTTGAAAGGACCGGATTTATCACGCCATTTCATAAGGCAAACATGTATGCCAACAAATATCTACTGATAGCATCTTTTTTTTTTTCATGAGCGACTTATATAGCATCTTGCATTGTATGTATACACATGTTTACGCAAATAAAATATCTTTATCTTTATAATCCTTAGAGAAAGAAGAAAAGATAAATATAGAACTTATAAAACGCAATCCTTTGAAAGTTGAAATTCATTTTGTTTCATTAATTTAATTTGAATCTGAAGATGCAAATGAAATTAATGAAACGGCAGTTTAATTAGCTGAAGTCGGATCTTAAGCGCTAATACCCAGACTAGACACTTTATACCCGATTATGTGCTGAATAATTATTGCAAAAGTATTTTAAGATTTCAGAACTGAAGGACAGGTATTAAATCCTTTGAAATTCTAACTTTTTATTAGATTTCAGCAAACTTATTGTGAAAGTTTTATGAGAATTTAATTCCCATAATAGCTCTTCGAACTGGTTTGGATTGAAAACATGTCGTAGATAAAATGGGTGTTTTCGTGGAAACTACTCAAACGTCCGTTGTTTAGCAGTTGCTGTAAACAAGGGACGATACATCTCGACAACTTAAAATGAGAAACTTTGAACAACGAAATATTTGACAAAACAATGACAGACTTAACATTTAAAATAATATAGTAAGTAATTTTTTTTAAAGTAAATCGGTTTTGTCGTCAGTAATAAATATGTATATATATATATATAGTAATAAGTATGTTTCAAATATCAGATCAATCTGTCAACAGGAAAGGGATAAAATTTCAATTACTAAATTTGAACCAAACAAATAAATTACATGATAATAAACCACAGAATAAGTTTTTAAGGCGAGATCGCTTTTTGATTCCAATAGCAAAAGAAGGGTCTCCATATATGTATAATTTTTCTATTTATTTAATTTCGGTCAACGTGACATTGTTATTAGATATTTAATAAACATCCTCTGCCTATTTTTTCGGGATTTCCCTAAAGGCGACATGTGGTAATGTAGGTATGATCCTCTACTTGTATCAAACGACACTCCAACTAAGTGATGAGAGAGCTCTCTAGAGTTATGTCCATTCGTAGCTTAATGGACATAACACAAAGTAAATCTAGCAGCAGATTAACACAACATTGCACTACCAGAGGCTCTTTAAGCTTCCGACTAGGACTTCCCGGAATTTGATGGAAATCCGGCCGGCATGAAGTAGATTTTATAACTCTCTTAATAAGTTTTATTCATGTTTGGCTCTCGTGGTGTGTTCATGATAGGGAACAAATTAAACTGGGTAAATAGCTCGAACTATTAATTTAATGTTGAAAAAGAAAATATAATTTTGGTGTACAATCAGTCTTATTAAGAGGGGAAAAAAAAACAAGAGAAAAAAACAAAAACGTCAAATCTTATTTTTTAAATTAACTAAAAAGTTTATGCCGCGCGGCGCGCCAACAGTACAATGAAAATTGAACAGATTGTAGCATGCTAGGGCTAAATAATCAAACTTATTAATAAATTTAACTAGCCTTTTGTGCATAGCCTTTTCAAAGACCTTTAGAAAGGCCAATACAGGTATGAGCGTAATTGGACTTCACTTACTAAGCATTTTCTTTAACAGCTTTTTATAGTTAAACATTGAAACTTTTAGTATAAAGAGAAACAACCACGATATAATGCTTATCAGATTTGTAAGTATCAAAGTATCGCCGATTTAATACATAACGACCTAATTATTTACTATTTTAGTGGTAATTTCATTTCATACTGCAGCAGTATTAGTAAAATTTGGAATCCTAATGTACTTGTAACGGATTTATGGTCTTAAAATAATGACTATATTGACAATTTTATGTATTTTGTCTAGCTTTTGTATTTTCTGTTAGTAGTAGGTAGGTACCTAATTTATTATAAGCTTGTGCCATTTCAGTCGGGTTTATTATGGTCCTACCATTTTAATCTATTATTTTATAAACTTTCCAAGTTTCATAACATTTTATTTTTGCTGACCAGTATATGCATGTTCATAAACTTACGTTTAAGTAGTGTACGAGCACTAGTGTACAAGCAGTGCAGCAATGTACATGCAGTTCAGTAATGTACAAGCAGTAAAGCAGTGTACACGTAAAACTTGACGCGAACATTGCTTGAATTTGCGTTTGGTGGCACTTCATATTCTTCTTGAATGCTTTGTGATGTGACAGTCGCTGAGCCCCATTAGATCATATATGCGGTTCAATAAATTTCTTGTATGGGTGGACATATTATACTCACTCCCACCAACTAGTACCAATTCAGCGTTGAGGGGTTTGACCTATTCTATCTCAACTCATTACGAAACTAGTTCCCTGCCCAGTGTTGGAAAAATAAGTTAATTATGGTACTTTTTGTATCTATCTGTCAGACTCATTGCTTAAGTCACTTTAAATCTATATTATAAATACACTATACTATAAATTTAAAAAACCTTCGGCACAATTAAACTTCATTTTTTTTTATTTTAGAACACTCGATTAAATTTTTCAAATAAAAAACAAAATCAATGTCGGTTCATTCGTTTAGGAGCTAGTATGCCACAGACAAACACATAGATACATCGACACATAAAACGTCACACTTATAACACTCCTCTTTTTGCGTCAAGGGTTAAAAATAAATTAACTCATACAAAATATATTTTTTAATTACCATGCAAGTCGTTCGCGTTGCTTCAAGTGATCGATCTTTTACATACTTACCCAGTTTAGTAATCCCTCTCTCGAGTCAGTTAATAGTGTTCATAAACGATTTATAGCGGCCTCACTCGCCGATATTACTTTTTATGGATATGTTTAACTTTGACAGCTGCAACAGCTGTATACCTAACACTTAATTTACTCTGGAGTGGTTTATATTAACTCCTAGAACATGGTGAACTGTTTGTTGGTAGTACATATATTAATATTAAAATACTTGATCATAAAAGCAGTTTAAAACTGGGGTAAGTTTGTAGGACAATATGTGGGCACGTTGCCACTTAATTGCGGTGTAAATTTAAAATATCTAGATGTTTGCAATACGGAGTTTTTACTTTTTAATATCATAGCTATCTTAAGGACCTATTAGACGATGATGTTTTAAAGTTCTAGAATAAAGCATGCTGTTACAGTATATCATAAATCAAAATATAGACATAAAAAATAACTTGCTACTTTATGTTTTGTCATGATACAGACTCTACTGTATGCTGTCTAGAAACTCGAGCGAACAGTATCGTATTAACAATAGAGATACTCCTAATGGAGATATCGTCTTAGTTTATAATACAGAGCTTTTTATTTAATAAATTGGGTTACTATTTTATCCATTTACGACAATACAGCATGCTATATTTACATCACAACAACTCCTAACTTTCGATTCATTGTGTTTTAGTTTTTAATATCTATATTGCTTTTTGTCGTGATGTACTATCACGGACACAAACGGTGCACCACTTTGCGATCAAAATGCTTTGAACGATGCTACGTGCCTACGGGCGGGACTAGCGCTACGTTCGAACGCCGAGTGCAAGCGATTTTAACATTAAGAGTGGTGTACCGGCTTTGTCCACGATAGTACATAATGCTGTCTAGATACTTGAGCTAACATCATCGTCTACAGACCTAATAGAGATATCGTTTTTAATTATACATATTCCAATATGTTTCCTGACCTAGATATTAAGCGATAGTAGTTATAGAAGCAATCATTTTTTATGAGTGTACTGTGATGTGTAGTGGAGCTTTAAGCCGAGTTAACGCAACTTGAAAGAGCTCTAAAGACGGAGGTCGTTACACTTAGTTGATAATAGAACCCCATCCTCCTAGCCTTATTATTCCCAAACTTTGTTGGGATCGGCTTCTAATGTAACTGGATGCAGCTGAATATCAGTTTTCTACGGAGCGACTGCCTATCTGACTCCCGCAACCCAAATAGATACGATATTCCAAAGTAAGATCAGTTGTCAGGATTTTATGAGGGTACTGACTCCCTATATCGACTGTCAAAGATCTTCATGATATCCGGGGCCAACAGCTTAACGTGCTTAGTCGACAATGGATATTGGTTTAAAAGTATCTAACAATAGATACATGATAAAAGTACAGCTTTAGTTTATTTAAACGATGTTCGTAACACACGTTTGTTGAAATGCGAATTAAATTATTTAACACTATGACAGTCTGTGAAGCAGACAAAATAAAACAATGGTTGTGCATCAAGTAGTGCCGGTATTTACGAATTTAATTGTGCTAAATATCATTCGGAATCTGAAGCACTAGATGAATAGTTTTGACTCTCTCGAAAGCTGGGTATCAAATAACACCTCAAACTAACAAATGACTTCAAACAATCTTACAGAAATTTTCATCGTCTTTTTTAAATTATTTTTTGGTTCGGTAGGTACTTAACTTGTAAGGTTGGGCACAAAAATAATAATTAATTATATATACCTTAGAAATTAACTAATTAACAAGATAAATTTGTTCGAAAAGACAGCTACTATGAAACTAACTATTTAATGCGCTTTCATCGTCTTGATTTTCATCATGAAACTTCGATTCCGTATAATTTGTTGCTCGAGGTTCAGCAATTCAGCATGGTGTTGCTACATTACAAGATAATTTATGGCGACGACGTGTCTACAACACACATAAATGCTTGACAAAGACTTAGAATAGTGATGCACGCCTACCACTGTTGAGTTCAGTAACGAATAATTTAACCTCACACATTCATAGGTTTATACCTACCTAATTGTATTTAGTAATAAAATAAGTTTATATTTTACAAATTAATTGAATATCAATATTACAATTACAATTATTATTATGTTGTTATTATTTTGTTTTTAATCATATTTATTAACCCATTATATATTATTATTATTGATTATATAAACAATTAAATAATTAGTAATAAACTATCAAATTTAAGTTGTAAAAGCGTAAGCGGATAAATTTGCATCAATGGACTGATGGTCAATGTGATAACCGATTCCGGTTGGACTTATGAAGTTTCTGCATAAAAAATCGAAGATTGCTTGCAATGCAGGTGTTCAGTGAAGCCATACAGAAAGAAACATTTATTGGAACAGCACAATAGGAAACAACATAAATATACCTACAGCAATAAAATGACAATACAAATGTATATTAAACTAGAAAATAAAGGAAAATATAGAAATAATGTCACAGTTGTGTGTTCCACGGCTGGAACAACTGGATCCCTAGATAAGCTTATTGGCAAATATCTATAGAGTAAGTATTTGACGCTGGTTTTCATCTGGAGCTCTTGGATATTGAGGTAGTTATTCGATTTGATCGCATTAGTGTCGCCACTGACTGACTAAATGTATTCTCGGCCTTAATGTACTGATCATGATTGAATGCATTTGCTTGGGAACGAAAACGACAGACACGCATATGAACAAAGAATTTATTAATTCATAAGCTAAAGTTTATTACTACAGTACACGAGCACTAAATACGTGCTTTCAGAATTTCTTGGAAATCTGTATTGGTATGTTACTGAGAAAATCTGAAAGCACATTAATAACTTCAGAATATAATTACATATGGGTTTCCAGTAACCAAACAATTGTAAATCTGGAATGGTAAGTCAATTACCTACCTGAAAATTTGCATAACATAATTTGTTACCATACAGATTCTACACACATACACTACATACATAAATTCTATATAACCTATTAGTTAGGTACTACTACTAATACGTACCTACGTTTTGTGAAATATTTTTTAGTGTACTCTATCTATGGTTGTTAACTCTGACTGTGAGAGATCGTATTCATATTGCGTTGCTTTTGCACAACGCTGCTGGCCACAAATTACATGCCTCTGAACACTAGCCACGCGCGCGTATGGAACTCAGCGCATCCCACTGAAAATTCCTCTTATTATTTCTATTGTTATAGAATGACATTACCCTTCATAACGGAAACCGCTTTCAAAATAATGCCTTCCTGCGCCGACGATTGAAAACCAATGTTATATCCCGGGAAATAAATAGTTAGCTAATTTTAACACTAATTTATTTTAATAAAACTCGCTAAACAGTCATTTTAGTTTAGACAGTTTGTATTTGTCGTTGTCAGAGAATTCTTTTGTAGTGTCGCAACAAAAGATTCAAGATGTGTTCAGAAAATGTTTAGTTTCTGTTTTTAAATTTAGTCTAATAAACAATGCTTGGGACTATTTAAAACGTTTAACGCTGCGAGATAATTAAAATTTATCTTAGGATCTAACTGACAGATAAATCTGTTTGAAACGGAATCTTTTTAATTAATATCAAATTTATTTTATTGGATACCTTTTGGCCTTTAATTAAAACGTAACAAGTTCGAAGATGATATACCCTTATTACTTGTTTTTGTGATCCAATCAGATTGATTGCAAAATTGTGTAACATTGATCTTTCCATAGTACGCACAAAATTATACCTAATTTGATAGGTTGTGCACATTTCTGGAACATCATTTCAAGGATATTTCGCTAAAACATTGCTTAATACAAACATATTTTATTTAAATATATTTATTTTGATTTTGAGCGAATGTTTTTCAATGATGTTTTAAAAATATATTAACATTATTAATTTTTCATGGATTTAGTTATAAAGATGCGACACTTTCGTTATTATTTATATCGACATTTATATTTAAAATAGAGACGTGAAGCCGTGAAATTTTGATACAATATGGTGCTATTTCTCTGCCTTTTTCACAGAAACACCGTAAACTATTCACGATCTTACTTTACTAATATAGTAATTACGATGTTTTTCTCTAAAAGATGAGATTGGAGAAAAGAAAACTACATATACTACAACATGGCGTATGACTACACGTACAGATTTAGTGGATTAACGACGACATAAAATATTCGTCGATAGTTTGTAAAGTCTTAATTACTACAAGTAGAAGTAAGATAAATCACAGAAATAGGTATACTGAGGCAATACTTATTCAAGTTTTAATTACTTACATGTTCGGTTAGAAACTTCGATATCCGATATAGTTACGTGATATGGAAAATCATCAATAATAAAGCATAATAGGTATTTTATATAATTATATATAATTTTCGATAAAACATATATAAAAATCCGTGCTCGCTCTAGCATCATTCTACCATTTGTGCAAATACTGTCAGCGCGTATTTTTTACCGCTGAAAAAGCGGCTACACAAGTGGCGAATAGGTATAAAACGTTTTGTACTAACAAGATTTGGATCTGACACCCATATTTTATTCCACTTATAAACGTTACCTTTTTTACATATCAGATAAATAAATTCTGAAATAAGCTGTTTTTATTACAGGTATGGTGTAGGATAAATTACACAATAAATACAGTAAGTATTGCTAAGAAAAAAAATGACTCGTCGTTGCTAATATCATAGAGAGGGTGATAGTAGTTAGTTAGATAGTTTGTTTTTATTATAACACTGTACCACAAATTGTTGTGCTACAATTACATAGAGTGCGTAAAGCGGTCTAGATTTCTAAAATCATACGCACACTAGATATTTTTTAATAAGTAATAGGCAAATATTTATGTGTATATTTGCCTATTACTTACATGGGTACATGACCTAAAAAATAAAATTTTAGTACAGAATTTTTTTGCCCTATCTGGCAATGTAACCCTAATTGATTTTTAGTTATAATATAATAGTGATTTTAGTTATTTAGTAAAATACAATACTATTTTATTTACTAGCTTTATTCATTCTGCACAACTTGAAGGCGAAAATATGACAGATGATACCACAGGGAGTCACGAAACTTGTCCAATGTTTTATGTATTTAGTTATTCCTTAATTGCTTATTTATGACACCTTACTATTTAAATAAAGTGCCAAACTGTTTTATTTATTACAATTAATTCGATTAGTAAACTTTTATGAAACCAGGGAGCCTAGAACGAGTTAGCAAAATTATTACCTACTTCACCACTTACCATCAGATAGGTTCATCGTCAAACACTGGCCTTTTTAAAAATTAAAATAAAACTTTAACTTGCGTGAGTCCATACTGTTTAAACAATATTTATTACGGCTTTACTCACGGGTTTATTTCGGGATTGCTCAACTAAGTTTCCAACTCAAACGGAGCCCATTTTCAAGAACGAGTGTAGTCACGCGTCGGCGTCGCAGACCTCAGTATTTAATATAAAATAAAAATATAAAAAAATCTCTTACTTAATTAATAGATTTGGTTTTTTATCTTGTTTTTAAAATACAAGTCTTTTAAACCCAAGGCTTTATAAAGGCTAGCCCGCTCTTTGTATTAGGTTGATAAAGCCTCCAGTTATTTTTATTAGATTTTAACTTGATTAAAATTGTATCGATTCAGCTTGGCGCATTGCCACAAACCTATTATTGTACGTACTTTAAGTAGTTTATTATTATTTGACAGCAAATCATGGTCTAATCCATATTTTAGGGGAGAAAGGGTCTATATTTACACATGTTTCGAACAATCAACGTAAACATAAACGTGAAATTCTTAGTTCTACCCTTAACTAATAACGAACGAAGAAAAGAGACAGCGAGTGTTTAAAATTGGAAAACAATTTCCACATTTATAAGTGTTATCTTAGTGGCGCTTTACGTTCGGTCACACGAAACTTCAGTGCAAACATTGTTACGTAGGTAGCTTGTCAGTCTTAACACTCTTATTTACACTAACTATACAAGTACCTACTGTAGTGATAACATTTTATTGTGGTCATAACTTTTTGCTCAGTTTCAGAAAAGAACCAATATTAGAGCTGAACTTTCCATCGATACTTTTATATTTGCATTCGAAAATTCCGAACAAGTTTTACGCACTAAAGTTTTATTTTACCAAAGAATCGTATAACTTTGTTATTCTTTTATTTTTCTGCAACGTTCCTGATCTTTTGGGCAAATAAATATTCACGAATAATTAATATAGGCCCGTTTTGTTAACTTTATATTGTGCTTGAATTCCAACGACATGAGTAGGTATACACCTATGTCCATCCTATTTATGGTGCGAACATTTAAACTTAGTAATGATTGTACATAAAAAGTATTTTTTATCGCCAGTTGTAAAAAGCCATCCCCAAATAGGTATCCCTTTTAATGTGCCCTTACCTACTTTCTCTAAAATAGAGATGTAGGTACTTGTTTTCGAGTAGGTAATATTACATTTATGTGGCACGTTACTTTTCCTCTAAAGTGAAATACGTACCTTTCACAAACCGACATGAAAAATATATGCGTATGCATACAAAGTAGTTGCAAATATATTCCCGCGGAAAGATCCGGAAATTATACGTCAAAAATGACGTGCTAGGAAAATAGATGACATGTATCGGAAATGTAGTGCTATATTGTGAAGAATGACCCCGTAATATGTGATGGTAGTATTGTGCACTCGCTCGGACTGACCAGAATGCGGCCAGGCGCGGGCATTCCGCTCATTTCTCAACCCCTACTTACATTGTGAAAAAATACTAATGCTGAAAACGGCTTATATGGCGACCGTACTCACGTACAATAAGTTTATTTTTATATTTAATGGCCAAAATATTTTACGGGATTATTATTTAGCCTTTATTTGTACAAGTATGGGTAAAAATGTACGTTAAAAACATAAATATACAAAAATGATTTTTTGCAGCGATCTTTAATATTAAGTTTCTCTTTTTTATCTAATTTATAGGTGTATAGTTACTATTAGTTAGATAATTATTGTGCCAAACTGGTAATTTAAAAAAATATATAATAATGAAAATTTCAACGTTTAAAAGCTTAATTAAAACACCTAATCAAATTCTAATTTTCATAAAAGTTTGTGTTAAGTCGCACTATTTCCAAAATAGTTTTATACAAGTCTCGATAGATGGCGTTGTGCATTTTTACTTTAAAGCTGAACGGCGGTGTTAAGATTCTCCGAGAAAACATATACCCCGTGTAAATATCTATAAATAAATGTCTCTTGTTCTGAGCAAGGTGTTTTCTTTCGAAATTCAAATAAATACCTTGCAGGCTTCTAAGGATTGTTTGGACGTTTTACATTGGTCCTTCGAGCCGGATAGCGCACAGTAGATGCGTGACGTCACCAGCGACGTAACAAACAATTGGTAAATGTGGAAAGATTGGACCAGAAACAAAGTGACCAACTGTGAGTACTTACATTGTATTGACTTAGAAAAATTCAAGCAAATTTGGACTTAGAAAATTTGCATGAAGAAATAGACTTAGAATAGTAGCACTAAGAGTAGCATGGACTTAGAATAATTTCGCAAATAGCGGACAGACGGGGAATCCATGCCGGTTTTCCTATAATTGCGAAACACTTAGAAAATTTTGAGAAAAAAGTCCATCGACTTAGAAAATTTTGGAAAATATTATTCAACTTGTATTTTTGCGGAACTGGAACTAAGGATATATTTACAAAGTATTTTACATAAAGGAAGTTGAAATGGATTTATATTTAAAAGTTCAAGAAGATACAAAATTAAAAATACAAAAGGCCAGAGTTAATTATAAAAAATCTCCCAAAGAAAGGGTAACGTTGTCTTATGTGGAAACGCGACTGGAAACACTGGAGAATTATTGGAGTTCGTATCGTGATACACATAGAGTTCTTGTTTCGGAATTTGAAAGCAAGGAATTGATGAAGTCTAGTTATTACACGGCTGATGATTACGAAGTGACTGAAGAATTGTACACAGATTATAAAACGGAATTAAAAGGATGCATGCTTAAGTTCAAGACCAATACTGCATCACTGCCGGATTCTAAGATGTCAAGCGCCGGACAATCATGTTGTGTTAAGTTACCAAGGATTTCGATTCCTACTTTTAGCGGCAAATATACCGAATGGACAAGCTTCAGAGATTTATTTACATCGTTGATACATAGCAACAAAGCATTTGATGACGTCCAACGGTTACATTATCTCAAAGGATATTTGACAGGTGAAGCCGAACAACTTTTGCGGCATATTCCTATCACGTCAGACAATTATAAGGTATGTTGGGATCAACTAGAACATCGCTACAATAATAAAAAGCATTTGACTAATTGTATTTTAAAACGTTTCATGAATCAAAAGAATTTACAGTCTGAATCTTCCAGCGCATTAAAAGAGCTATTAGATACAACTAATGAATGTTTAAATGCACTTATAAATTTAAATATTGATGTTTCTTCATGGGATATAATTATAATATACATTGTCAGCTTAAAACTTGATACAGAATCTAGAAAACTTTGGGAATGTCAAGTTAGTAAAGTTAATGTTGATTTACCTAAGTTAAGCGATTTTAAAGATTTTCTAGATCAACGTTTTAGATCACTTGAATTTTTAGATAATAAAGTTAATACGTCACATAATTGTACTCGCGCAACAAAGGTTATGCATGTGACTTCAGTCCCAACTTGTGGTTTTTGTTCTGAAAATCATAAATTATACAATTGTAAGCAATTTGCTAAGGAAGATATTGAAGCACGTCGTAACTTTGTCCAAACCAATAAATTGTGTTTTAACTGTCTTGGTTCAAATCACTCAGTAGTTTCATGTCGCAACACAACCAATTGTCGAGTTTGTAGAAAGAGACACCACTCTCTTCTTCACCCAAAATCAATCCTTAACAGTGATCACAACTGTAGTGATCATGAAGAAGATGGTAAGGGCCAGTTGTCAACCCTACCATCAAATTCACAGAACGAGGAACCACCAGACAATAATCATATTGTATCCTGTTTTTCTAATTTGAACAGCCAAGTACTATTGGCTACTGCCTTGATAAAGGTAGAATCAAAAACAGGTACTATAGTTTTGAGATCTCTCTTAGACCAAGGATCACAAGCATCTTTTATAACCGAATCGTCGGTTCGGACACTTGGTCTGCAGAAGATCCCAAATAAGCGCTTTATATCAGGACTTGGCAGTGACCAGGCTGCAACGTTGCAGACTCAATGGTTTGTAACCATTAAGGTTCAGTCACGTCATGATCCCAACTTTAGAGTTGATGTTAAAGCTCACGTCCTTAATAATATAACGTCACTTCTTCCTGAGAAGAATATTGTTATGAAAGCTTTACCACCAAAAATGTCACATTTAAAGTTAGCTGATCCTTTGTTTGGTACGCCAAACAAAATTGACATTCTACTTGGTGCAGAGGTATATTGTCGGATTATAATGAAAGGTTTTATCAAGGGTCTACCTGGGTTTCTTGTGGCTCAAAATACCAAATTCGGTTGGATCCTCTCTGGCTGTATACACTCACCACGGAATCATAACAACATAGTCAGTTTACACGCTCAGATATCTAATGATAATCTCATAAAGAAGTTTCAAGCATTAGAGGAGCCTTGTTTAAATGTCAAAAAGTTGTTATCAAAGAAAGTAAATTTCTTTGAAAAAACTTTTAACGGAGATCACATAAACAAGATTGTACTCAACCAGCCTTATAAAACAAATAATTTAGAGTATCATTTCGATATTGCTAATACACGGTATTGTTTGTTAGAAAAAAGGTTGTTATACAATCCTAAATTAAGAATTCAAGATTCAAATGTTCTTAAAAAATATTTAAGCCAAGGACACACGGAAGTAATTCCTAAATTACTTCATGACAATTCTGCTTCCTGTCTACCACACCACACGGTAGTAAGTAATGATAGCACTACAACCAGGTTGAGGGTTGTACTAGACGCATCGTGTTCTCTAAATAATGAAACAACATTAAATAGGGACTTAATGGTGGATACAACTCTTCAATCTGATTGGAAGTTTATCATCATACATTGGGTTTGGTATTTTATATGCCTTATTGCAGAGATCGTGAAGAGGCAAGTAAAAGTGTCTGAGGAAGATGTTGATTTTCAACGCCTTTTATGGCGTAAGGGTTTAAATTCACAACTTCAACATCTAAAGTTATCAAATGTTACATTTGGTACATCCTCAAGACTTTACTTGGCTGCACGAACTCTGATTGCTTCAATTATACCAACAGCTGAAGGTTTCATACAGAGAACATGGATTACTGATGTTTGTGGTTGTTTTCAACTTCCGAGATGGAAGTCTCAATTCAACCTAGGAGATTGCACGTCACAAGACTTAAAACCAGGTGTAAACTATGAAGTTAAATTATATAGAAACAAGCCTAAGTGGCTACAAGAAAATACAGTCCATTACAGTAAGGGAAAATTTAAGAAAAAAGTTTTAGTAAAAAAGAAAAGTAAGGTTTTATGTCTCGGAACGATAAAGCTAAAAACTAAATCTAAACTAACACGTTGGCTAACATCTAAAAAATTAAATAAAACATTGCTTACCTGTATCCGCATGTGTCAAAGGGAAGGTTTCCTGAAAGAGAGAGTTTGCAGGGATTAGGTAAAGTAAAAAAAAAAAGAAGTTAACTTACCTCGCTTAATCCAGTCCTTGAGCGGCGAAGACATCCTCAGGATTGGTGGGCTTGTAAAGTGCTAACGTTATAGAAGATTATGAAACATTCAATACTGATTCCTTATAAACTAAGTTATTTAGGAACTCAGAATTGAATTACTAACACAAATAGTACTTTATTCAAGTACGTTGTTGTGTTCATCATTCTGCTCAATCGAATCAACAATTGGCTTTGCTTGCCGCCCTTTTCATCAAAGTGCTGTAGATTACGCACTACTTAAAGCTATAACCAACAAAGGGACGCGGTTGTCACTTCATCAAGGGCTAACCTGCGTATTCATCTGCATGGCCACTCGTGTAAGTCACCTCGAGACAGTAAGTGATCTTTCTCAGAGGCATTTTCAGCTACATTTTAGCTTTTGTTGCACGCAGCGGGTTTTATGCAGACTTGTTAGGATTGTTGTTGCAAGAAGGGTCGGTATAGAAAGTGTTGCTTTAATTAGCAGCGATAGCATCAATTGCATTTTATTTCACACCACTGGAGCTTGAATGATGTCCACAAAAAATCACCTAAAACAGTATTAGCAAACAGTTTGCTCACTTTCAAGGAGATGACGACGCTATTGTGCCAAATTAACTTGGAGCTGATAACTTAAGTTAGTTCCAATCCAGAATATTCATATCCACTTACCCCTGGACATTTCCTAGTGGGTAAGTCATTAGGCTGGTTTTGGATTCTAACCACCACTGTAGTTACTCAACGGCTTCTTTAAGATTTTTGGCACAGATAATCTATACCTACGCTACTCCAACGCCGTTATACATAGTCACACAGATCATATACACATAGTCACATGACATGGAGGGTGATTTGCTACCGGCTAGATTGTTGCATGGTATTGATACAGTCACGCATATTGAGAGCACAAACAAGCGTCGTTTCATTAAAATGTAAAAGTTATGTAATCAAGTGAGCAATTTTAGTTTAATATATTACCTGTTACTGTTTGTATAAAAATAGGTATTTTAGGTTTTGTTCTACACACTCGGGGTCAATGTAACAATGTTAAGGAAAACTGTTGAGATTATTTTGTTTTTTATTGTTAGATTTAAGACTACATACTGTCATGGTGGGCGGATTCACAGTATGTAACACTTGTTTGTAGTATATAATATTCTGGACTCTCTGTCCATGGTGGGCGGAATGTTAAGTCGCACTATTTCCAAAATAGTTTTATACAAGTCTCGATAGATGGCGTTGTGCATTTTTACTTTAAAGCTGAACGGCGGTGTTAAGATTCTCCGAGAAAACATATACCCCGTGTAAATATCTATAAATAAATGTCTCTTGTTCTGAGCAAGGTGTTTTCTTTCGAAATTCAAATAAATACCTTGCAGGCTTCTAAGGATTGTTTGGACGTTTTACAGTTTGTTCACAAAATATTATAAGTGGTAACGCAAAAATACAAATTCAAAGTGAAATTACAATTAAAATATTTAACGCTTATTACAAACTTAGTATAAACTTAAAGTTGTTTAAATAGAATTTGCGTTTCTAAAACTACATTGGTCTCATTACAGTAATTTCGTTTTACCCTCTTTTTTGGGGCAAGAGATAAATTTGTCATTCATTTAGTGCCTTTTAAGCGGTTGGAAACAAAAGCGTTTACTAAGATAATTATAATTCTTTGATGAGAGGTGTATTTGATTGGCGCCGTGGCAGTAAGTAGGTACCTAATTTATTACCATAGAATTTATTTCCGTTAGTATTATATAAATATAATGCATTTAAGAAATAATTATTGAATTTATACATATTTAATAATAATAATAAAAAAATAAACTAGACTGTAACTGTCCCACTGCAGGACAAAGGCCTCTTCTCATACAGATCACGCTAGCTCACTGCGTGTTGACGATTTCAGAACATTAAGTCCAGGTTTCTTTACGATGTTTTCCTTCACCGTTAGTCAGTGGTGTCTTAGATTGACTACGAAAGTACATTTGACATTGAAAAAGTCACATTGCTACATGCCACGCTCGAACCCACACCTATGTGCTTGCAAAGTGGATCCGTAACTATTGCGCCACCACGACATATTTAAAACTATAGTCCAAAATAACGACCCCTGTAAATGGCAAAAGACATCGCGGGTAATAGCTTCCGGGGAGACTGGGCCTGCATTACAGTCGACTGGAAGAACTACTATAATATATTGCTTAAAATTTAAGAATATAATTATTTTCTTTTAATACTCATACACTAAATTATCTTATTGGTTTAGTGGTTATAATCGCGACTTTTTTGGCCAGTCCCTGACACGATGAGGTCGGGCAAAGTGCTCCTGGGGTTTAGAAATTCTCAATAACAGCTCGGAGGATTTATCTGTAGCAAAGGTTTAGCTAAGCCAAGCCAAGCATCTACGGCCTAGTCAAACAACTGGAGAAATGTGGGTATCAGTGGCGGAGTGTGAATTTTCCAAGAAGTGAGCCGGAGCCACCCCGGAGCAAAACGAATGGCACAGTCAATAGGCATTATTGAATGTGCTATTTTTCAATAGAAAGCCGGTAGGAATCGATTTGTATGGGGCCTCCGCCACTGGTGGGTATCAAACATCTGCCTAACACCTCAGGGAAATACTAGCCTTTTTATAAGGCTTTAATGTTAATCAGAACACAAAGTGAATTTTCAGTAGGTGTTTATTTAATATTCATGAGAAAATATATGAATTTAAATCAATACCTACCTACTGGTCGCCTTTGTACCTCTTTTTTACTTCCATAATTTTGTACAGTAAAAATTATAAAATAAATACCTAACAAAATATCATTTGTATTTTGCGTTTTAAAAAAAATAATATTACCTATTATTATAGATTTTAATTCTCCCGGAAACGATTCCTAAGTAACACGAAAACTCGTTTTCTGTCATTAGATACATTAACAAAAATTATATTTTTTTCCGTGTTTCACTGATATGGGAAACAAATTTGTTGTTCTAATTATTTACCAAATCAATTAATAAATTTTTTTTTTTACAAATAACTGAAGATAATAATAAAACGAATATAAAAACGCAACAATGCAAGGAGTTCAAATATATATTGTTTATCACATAAGATAAATACATTTACAAACTAATTAATTTCTTAGAAACGTGTATAAATATGACAATCAAAAACTCGAAATGTATCCCAAAAAACCAAAGAAGTTATCACTACTTACCAAAAAAACTTTAACTCGCGATCGCGTTTACGTAAATCACGGTTGCGGTAGGTTCGCGGCGCGACGGGAGGCACGTGTATCCCATAGCGAAGGCGGATTCGCACTGCCTGCCCGCTTGATAAAGAACACTGATAGCGCATCTCTATGCATACCACACCACACCTACCTCTATCCCCCTGAATATTATCACTACGGGAAAAACGCGCTTGGTTTTTTACTTTTTGAGTCTGGATTTCAGGAAATTGGATTGCACTCGGACACTAAAAATCTTTGTAGCAATTTGAATTCTATGATTTTCGACACTTAAGTGTAATTGCAAATGAGTTTACTGCATATTACATTTTAAATTTATTTTGCAAAATGAAGATTGAAAAACTTATTGGTTAATGTAAATTTATTTAAATAATATCTATTTTGAGTTGAGCAGTACCTATATAAGCACAGGGTTAATCTGTGTACCTAAATACGTGAATAATACTATTTGCAAAAATAAATTATGGTTCACCTGAGTAATAACAAGTATGTGTAGAATCAGAAGAGATAAATAATATTGTAGCTTATTTTATTTTAAAAAAGCACACCTGTCTTTAAAACAGGAGGACGGAAGTTAGACTGTAAACCCCGTCTATCGGATAAGTTACACCATCAAAGTTTCTTGACAAGGCTTTGTCCGATGGGTGGTAACTAGCCCACAGCAGAAGCCTCCCACCATTAGGAATGTTATCCAGCAGTTAAAAATTATCAATTAATAATAATTTTATATAGTAGTTATAGTACATATTCAGTTACATATACAGAGTTATTTGTAAAACACCAGCATTTTTTTGCGATTTCAGTGTTGGTCCCATAGTAAAAGTTGTTCATAATGATGAGTTTAGTTTACTCCTTTTAAGGATGCTGGTGTTTTACAAATAACCCTGTATAGTAAAGCGAATACATAGACCGAAAATGACAACGACTTCAGACCCTAACTCAGTATTTACAAAACTGAAGAACTTTAACAATCAAAAGTTAAAGAATTACCTACATCAAAGATTTTAAAGTAGTTTCATAGAATAAATCGTGAAGCAAATACGCTTTGACAGAAAAACTCATAAATAAGGAAATGCCCGATGTAAAGAGGATAAAAGTAAGTCGGTTAATGAGTGTGGGGAAATATAACGTTTCAACAAATGATGAGGTTTTGCAGCTGGGCGCCATTAAGACCGCGGCGTTTACCCTTATTTATTACATAGACATACGCTTTGGAAAGCCACGAGCAGATCAATTCATTGAAGTGCTTCTATTTTTATCTTACAGTTGCAGAATGCCATCGGCTGGGATTGTAGTTGTAGTATAAGTACAGTTCTCGTTGTATACGCTGTTAGCACTAATCAATTGGAATTTCTATTGGATTTGGATTGTTTTTTTTTTGTAATTTAAGCACCATGGTACCACACGCTCGCAAGAAGTGGATACGAACAGCGCAGGACCTATGGCAACCTTTGGAGACCTATGCCCATCAGTGGGCATCTTCTGCCTGAAATGATAATGAGGATGTATGCACGCAAATATTGATATAGTTATTTATGTTATGCAATTGCAGTGGGGAACATAGACCCGATTGCAATAAAGAAAATCGAAGTACAATAAATTCTATTAATTATAATTATCTTTAAAATATAATAGTGCTAAAATGTCAACAAGCACGTTTGACAATTAAAATGTTAATATCAATCCCAATACTTGGTACTTGTTGAAGTATATTTGTAAAAAATATCCTAGTCTTGACGATCTATTGCCTCCGTAAAAGGGCTTAATTAAAGGAGACAGGTTACTCGACCATTTCCAACAATTACGCCCACCTAGTATGGTAAGAAGTATTTAAATTCTCAAGGCCTCACAAAACTCGACATAGAAATGTTCGAAGGTGTTCCAGATGCTGTGCATGTCAGACTTCATTCTAACAAACACGTTATTTGGACTCAATCCAGGGTTCCACTGTCGTGTTTTGTACATAAGTACATAAACATAAAGCTCCTACGGAGCCTGACGTGAGTTTGCGTGCCGCGAAACCGAACACACCGGTGTACATCTCTCGCCTGCACTACACCACCAAGGCAGAGGACATCGTTGAGTACGTGCGTCGAAAGACCAAGTATATACCGAGGGTGCAGTTACTTGAGTCGCACCGGAATGTTAACTTCAAGGCATTCGTGGTGCGAGTACCGAACTGTTTTCTGCCCCTCGTTATGGAAGAAGACTTTTGGCCACAGGACGTGGTGTTCCGGCGCTTCCGCGGACAAGTACCACTGGACAGCATAAAGACATAGTGCAAAGTGAAGTGTCACTAACATAGCTTTAAGTTTTATTTACTAACGACTCTGTATTTACTTTATATATGTAAGTTTGTAAGGTATATATCTATGGGCCATGGATGTCCGAAAATAAATGAATTTATTATATTATTATTATAAGTGTCATTAAAATGTTACCTAAATAGTGCCATTACGGTTGTCCAGTTAATTAACAAATGGAGCACTGTCCAGTATTAACCCTATACATTACTCTACATTTTGTTACTCAAATATGTGGGTGGTGTAACGTGAAAAACGTAGGTATAGATACAACTTATTTATTATAATGTGTTATTTTTGGAGACTAAATTAACACTTATACGCTATAAAATTAACAATGAATTATATTATTTATCTGATGAAAAATGTCAGCCTTCACAAGGATCAAGCTACTCTTAAGGCATACAAATATAGAATAAAATTGTAATAGTAATTAATAAGAGATTAAAAATAAATGCTTCCAAAAGAAAAGCTTTCCAAATTCGAAGTAGATGTAGTGAAAATGATTGAATCATTAAGTAACGAGTACGATACGCCTTGAATAAAACCGAACGATGCGATGTAATCGATTTATTTATGAATCATTTACACTTTCACCCTAATTCGTACAGGGTTACGCGTAAAAAATACATATTCATAAAGAAGTGATATTTATTCCAAACCACGTAGGTTTTACATTTGATTCGTAGTGATAAAACAAGGGGTAAAAATAAACCCGATATTTGTGGGCGTCGGCGTCGATATGAATGAAGGCAATGGTATTTCTATCGTCAATAGACTTTTTTTGAACAAAAATAGAACTTTTTCTGTATTCATTAGAGGTCAGATAGAGGTGTATTTTTGTAAACTAACAATTTTACTCTCCAATTACTGTTGAACACGAACATAATTTGGACACCTATCAAGGCCTATTAGAAGAATAGGTATCATTATTTGTTGTTCCAAGCCAAACTAAACCACTTTACCTATGTAGGAACTACTTACTATATTTCCACCAATATATAGAGTAACTTTATTAATAATAGAAATGTAATGAATGAAAGTTTTACTGAAAACGGTAGTCCTGTGGTCTGTGGATGCGGCAAAACTAATCGATCACTCCCACACGCAGCGCGCCGGATTATTAAAGGGATGAGTGTTCGTATCCATTTGAAGACTAATGATACCCAACCATGATCACTGACTGATCTGTTAACTGATATTAGTAATTTATAATCGGATGATTGAAACCACATCTTTCAGCCTTTAATTAGTTTTACACGCGTTTATTCTCCGAATCTGTAGGTGTACAATTTGCGGTGTGAACATTTTTCTTTTCCTATTTTAAAACAGAACTTCCGATTTACTAACGAGTTGTTTACATACAGATTTTCAAACAGAAAGTGTTTCAATTTAGGTTCAGCTAGTGTTTTGATTTACAGAACAAATCAATATTTACTTTACTTTTTACTTGAATATTAGAAAAGTTTGCTGCGTTCATTCAAGAGATTACAATCAAAGAGAAGAGATTTACGAATCAAATATTATAGAATCAAAGAGAAATTTCTATTAATAATTATTAATTAGAAATAAATACCCTATTAAAAAAAAGAAGAGTTAATAAAATGTAAATAAAAAATAAGATTTAAATTCATATTCTTAATTATCTATATTAATATATACTACTATATTATTAATTAAATTCATATTTTTATGTAATGGTATTGTTGATAAAATTAAATTGAGAAATATAATTTACACGGTCATTATGAATCAATAATATTTGATCACGATTACTTTTTCCTACGGATCAATTGATGTCTAAATTTTGGCTAAGTCAAGTAAAAAGTGCCGTAGAAATGTCTTTATCTTGTTATACTGTTATTCATGGCTTATTATCTTAAGGGCATATAATACTTTGGGATGTCATAATTTAATTTTAGCAACTAGTAAATCTTAAATCAATTGCGTTGCCAGCATGTTGACAGTATTTGTATGAGGTAAAGTGTCATATTCGCTGCTTTATTATCAATCACTCGGCTAAACATGGCGGGGCCATTAATAAACTGTGGTTATGGCTCGATGTCCCAGTATAAAGGCAGTATCCGTAAAAGTTAATAAACAAAGACATTTCAAAGGCTGAGGCATTGACTGATGATCGAGATTAAGTAGACGTGAATTTGATAATCCCAAGTAAATTATAAATGCGAAAGTAAGTTTGTTTGTTGCCTTTTCACGTCTAAACCACTGAACCGGTTATCCTGAAATTTAGCATAATTATGCGTTGTGATGTGAGGTATTCAGAAACGGACATAGGGTACCTTTCATACCAAAAAACAGTACTATTCCCAAGGAAAACAGCAGTAACGTTCTTATAATAATGGATTTCTTCGACAGAATTCTAATTAACGCGAGTGAACTCGCGGGCAAAAGTTACACTACTATAAATAGAACCATCTCTTCTCGTCGCGGGTGTCGTAAGAAGCGACAAAAGGAAAGATCCGGAGGATGGGCAGCAGCATCCTTCTGTGTAACAGCAATCATCTGCTACAGCGATCGCCAACCCGCTGGCCCAGGCGTAGCGATTATGGGCAAATACCTCTAATGAGCGCATAATGGGAGAGGCCTATGTTTAGCTGTGGACTAATACAGGCTAATGATGATCATGATGATGCTTTTCGTTAATATAGTGACACTAACCATCAGACATTAAATTAAGGGAAAGCATTTCTAGATAATAAACTTAGCTCAACAGTTGAAAGAATACGTTTTCCTAGTAATATTTATGATCTTCCCTATACATACATTATGTTCAAGCGATCGTAAATGTTAGCATAATGGTGTTAGTAGCTTGATTAATATTTATTAGTATTTATTGACTCACTCTTTAGAACAAGGTTGTGTCCTCCGCTAGTAATTTCCCTGATACATGTAAAATGTGCTTAGGTTTACTTAGTACCTACATACTTAGGTGTATGTAAATGCATGACAGTTTATTTAGTACGCGCACAGATAAGCATAATGTTTAATTGAAATGTCAAATTTATTAAGGGAATTTAAATTAAGTAAACAATGTTTAATAAACTAAAAAGCTACTAAGCTAAGTACTCCACCAACCTGTCATAGTGTAATGTATGGAACTCGATATGTAAAAAAAGATCAAATGAGTTGAACTCGATGAGTTTACTGTAGCCAGTATCCACTTCCAGGCAGATCAGGATCAGGTCATCAGATCAGGTCGATCGTACCAAATTATTTAACATTATTTTATATTCGTTATTTCTTAGTTTTATTTATTTAGGTAATGTAAAAAAAAGTCACCGTGAAACGCGATCTCAAAATAAATATATAAATTTAAAAAAATGGTTTATTTCATATTCATTGCATGTACATGCAGAAATATACATCATCATCATCATTTCAGCCATAAGACGTCCACTGCTGAACATAGGCCTCCCCTAATGACTTCCAGATTGGCCGGTTGGAAGCAACCTGCATCCAGCAGCTTCCTGCGACCTTACGGAAAATACAAATTAAATTATAAATAAATAAATTTCAGAAATATACAAAGTTCTTGAAAACAATTTCAGGTCGTCGAAATACATACATTCAGCTCGTAAAAAATAACTAAGTGATAAAACTAAATCATGTCAGACTACTATTAGACACTAAAAAGTCTTACTAACTTACTAAAATAATGTTTTTCTATACGGGAGAGTTAACATTATTCAACTGCACAGAGCTGCAGTTAGTTCGCTCGAAAATATGTTAATTGTGAAACGTTTCGTTGCACGTTCTGCGCAACGCTAAAATTATGTAACGTGTAATAAAATACGTAGCGCCGATAGTGTTTAAGGTTCGGTAAACTTTTACATCGCACAAAGCAGATAGCTTCAACAAAAAATTTATGGCGTCAACGTCGTAACTATTTAAAAACAAAAAGCGTATTCTTTTAGTTTTAATAAAAATCGAAGGCACTTGCGACATCGTAGGTATAGGCATTCTTATTCTGATTCTAATTCTAATAACTCTTTCTTATTCTTTTCTTCTTCTTTTTATTTTTGGCAACAAAGTGGACTTATCTACTAACTCTGCCAGTGTCAAGTACTTTTAATATTTCAAGTAAATGCGTGGTACATTAATCTTGCTGTATCTCATGTATACATCGATATCACTTTTTTTTTTAAATAAATAAAAAAGATTGCAGGAACTATACTGACTTTGATATTTTTAATTCGTGAATATACACCCTGTTAGTGTCTGACTCGCCCATTGCTACGTAGCTCATTAAAACTTCTGAGCGAAGTTGTTCTTTTATAAACGTCAATATCATTCAGTTGGCTTGGCTACCTGTAAAACGAGAAAATCAAAGATTGCAATTTATTACTGTGGAGTCGTACAACCTCTCGATGTAGTATAGTCATTTGGTCCAAAAAAGGGGTTACCTGGAAAGTTTTGAAGGAGTTTTAAAAATTGGTATTTTTATAGGTTTCGGGGTGCTCTTTCCGAATTTCGATCTTGCCACCTCGTAACTTATCGTAACTTAACTACCAAATAACTGTACGATGAAAATATAAAATACTGATTCTGAAGGAAAGTAAAAAGCTATGTTTTTTTTAAGTGTATCTTTTCCTAGAATTTTATGATATTGTCCTAGAATTTGGATGATATTGAACTGAGAGCGTTGAAAAATTCAATAAAGATCCGTATCACTAGGCGACTCACGCTTGGCAAGATTTTTAAAATAAAGATGCTACTCATGTTGAAAGTACTCTTATAGTTTATATTCTATACCATTACCGCACCAATTCACTTACATATTTATTAAACCGGGTCACACGCATCGTTTCTATTAGTATTGTACTCATGCGTTCCACAATTATCGAAAGATGCGTCATTAGTTTTGCCTACAGCCGCCTGCGCTGCAAACTTTAACCCCATCTTCACCAATATTACAAAGCTGTAAAAATATAAACGCGCTAATCTCAGAAACTATAAGCAATGGGTGTCTTCCGGCTGAAATGATGTTGATAATGATGATTATAGGGTGACTGTCCGCTATTATTTTAATAATTAGAAAATTTCGTAGTTCGTAAACTATTAAACTATAAGTTGCGATATTATAGTGATTATCCTCTATATTATATTTTCTGTACATACAACCTAGAAACTAGTACTGTCTATTGACGATTGAATGAATATTACCTATTATTCTTTTGTTATAAATGTAGGTAATCATTTTTTAAATATTATGTGAAAATAGAACTATACATGGCCTACTCCGACAGGCTACTGTAGTTTTTATTTAAAAACTTGCAATTTGCAGTATAGAAGACCTTCCAAGAAAACTTTATGTTATGTGAAAGTAAGTGTGAAGTTTTTGAAACTTCGCCAAGTTCCAGGTCGCTCATACACTACAGATAGCGTGATATCGTGTATATGCAGTTAACTAAGCCAATGTGTATGTTTAATCATACAGTGTGTCCAGAATATGTTTTCGAGAAACTAATAGTAAGATGAAATGATTTAATAAGAAACTCGCAAAAACAACTGATTTGGGTGGGACTTAAAACCTCGATCCCTGCCGTGTTAGTGTCTAATTTAATTTAATAAGCAAAACATGTGGATTAAATTTTTTTTTATTTGGATTTGATTTGGGCTCAAACTCGTTTCTAGCCATTCAACGAGATAGTTATTCCTTGAACACCTTTAGAAAATGGGGTAATATATTTCAAATAATTGCACGGAAATAGGACTTTACAGAATGAATGGTCCAAGATGAACGAATTTCGTTGAACTAAAGTGCATTGTTGTGATTGTTCAGGCAATCTGTGTTGCGGGTTAAGTTAGATTGATTTATGATGGTGTAGCGTTGACATCGCCCGCTCAGCGTAACTCTTTACACTATACCAAACAAATGCATTGTACTTAATGACACCGATTTATTATTTCTTGTTATGAATGTCAACGCTATACATGTTTGGGGTTTTTTTTAAAGAGTTTATTGCGTAGACATACATTTAAGAAAAACTAAGGCAGAATTTGTTTAAGTTTTCATTCGGTATTTTGTGTACCGGAAACCAGCTGTTCCTTAATATTAACTGACATTCCTAGATTGGATAATATGATGTTTAAACTATACATATATATAACACTCCACAGACTTCTGGAACGCAACTTAAAACGAAAAAAAGATAGACAGTTAAATCCTCTATAATAAAAAAAGAAATAAAAAAAAAACTTGGACGTGCAGAGCAGTGGAACATGATAGCCATGAACGAAGCTTGTATTTGATTTCAAATAAAATATCTTCTAGTTTCTCAAAGGTCATCAAATAGGTAGTCTAGTACATAAAAGCATACACAGAAGCCTTAAAGAATTTTGTTAACATAAAACATTTTAATTTCAATACAGGAACAGTTTAAAGTAACTTAGTAGACCGACTAATCGAAAAATTTAAATTTAGAATTCTGCTCGTATTTCTATTAACATTTCGAACTTTAGTGTTCGGATAGTATGCATAAATATTATAAAAATGTTTGTGTATAGAACATTTGTTTGGTAAAAGTATCACTTTGATCATAATATTATCTTTGTGCCGTCCGTCGTGGGTCGTAAGCGCTACCTAGTCCTACGCTAGAAAACATGTGAGACTGAGATCTTAGGATGCATCATGCAAGACGTCGTACTTTTGCTTAGGTGTTATTCCATCGCCTCCGGGTCTATCTCTCAAAGTGCACAGACAGACAGACCCACGCCTGCTGCGACCGACTTCTTTATAAGCCCTTTTAAATTGTTTATTTGTCAAATAAGTTCACCTGTATCCAAATAAATATACCTATTGGTAGTAGTAGAGCCATTATGAAGAATTGGTCAACTAGACTGGGGTATTACCTTATCACAGAATATCAGCAAGAAATAACTCAAATGTGCCTATTTTTATTGTTGTGTATTTAGCCAGAACACCGAAGCGAAGCCCCAATTCATAATCCCCCTTCCTTATTCACTCCTCTTCTTCCATGATAACCTTGGTGCAAACGTCTACAGGTTACGGTAACCGTTAACCTTTAGGCGGGCCGTAGGTAAGGTATTCTTATTTCGCAGTAAATTAAAATGAAAAAACCAGTACATATTTGGTTCTTAGATTATACTAATGAAGTTTTGAATTTTCCAAGAGGTAAGCCGGAGCCAATTCGGAAAACAAATGGCACAGTCGGTAGGCATTATGTACTATGCCATTTTTCAATGGGAAGCCGGTGGGAACTGAGTTGTATGGAGCCTCCGCCACTGCAATGTATGCAAATTGACAGCTCAGAGCAGTATGGACCATTTACTGATATCAGCCGGCTTACCCTGTAAAACAATTCTAATCGATCCACGTTCCAATTATGTTAGATCAAAGGATCCAATTGAAAATAAATTCAACGCCAATGTTGTTTTAAAGTTGTTAGTATTTAAGGAGTCAAAAACATTTAAGATTAGGAAGTAAATTCAGAGGCCTTACCCTTGAACTACCCAATCCTAAACCCAATTTATTAATATGAGAACTCATTGCAACTTTGGTGCAGAAGCGTGCAACGTTTACTGGCTGATTAAGGAATTAGCAACTTTTGTAGGTAAGTAGTTGGGATTATTTTCGTATTTCAAAAGTAAGCACCCATTACCTAATTTAATACGATGACTTGCATAAGAGTCTATAATATAAGAAAATAAATTTATCGTTTCAGAAAATTGCTATTTTTGAACGGTTATATGAGATTATTTCCAAGAATATTCTCGGAATCAGCTCTTCGTCTGTAATAGGTAGATATCTGAATGTTGAACGCTTAGAAACTTTGAGTTAGACGCTACATATTAAATTTTCTATAATACCCAACACTACAAAGATATTTGCATTTGACATGATAGAAACTAAATTCAATATGAAATATATAATATACTTAATATTTTTTTATACATTTGATAAAAATATTATAAGTGCACTATGTTTGTAGTTAAACACAATACAACCACTGGTATGATGAGTAATTATCTTAAAAAGTAAGGCAATTATTTTCATCATCATTATCTTTATAATCGACTGATTAAATTACTTACAAATATACAATAGTGACATAATGCTGGATGCCGCTTTTCAATTGCCGATGAAAGCCTGTTTTTAAGAACCTTCAGAAAACTAAAAAGAGATTTTCGGAAATTCCACCCCTAACATAGACTTGTCCAAAGACGTATTTGGCAAATTCATAATTAGACAAAATGATGATTTGACGAACTACCGAGTTGACAAATTGCTGATTTGACCTATATCAAATTGGCCTAATGTCGTGTAATTCAAAATAAGGGATGAAAACCTGAAAATTCACGCGCGAAAAGTCGCGGGCAAAGCGCTATTAGAGATATTACGTCATTGCCTTTTCCTTAAAATCATGTTGGTGAACAGTCTGGTTTCGAAGTTTTAAACCTCCGCCGGTAGGCCTCTGACTTGGCTTTACACACCAATGAAAAATCTCTCACATGTGCCGGTTTTCATACGATGTTTTCCTTGCACCATTTTTCTGCACCTTCACCGTTTTAGCAAGTACCTAATCCTTAATTTTTTAAACGCACATAAATCCGAAATGTCAGAGGTGCATGCCTGGGTTTAGACTTTTAACTTGGCATGGCTGTCCAACGTTCAAACCACTAAATTGTCACTGCTACTATTTCATTGCTAATTGGCGAGAAATTAATATTAATGACTGTATGACTATGCTTAAAGCGATAAAAGAATTATAGTTGCCGCTTATTGAAAGTAAAGAATAAACCTAAAATAGAGTATTCAAATATTTAGTAAGATGACGGTTCCTTTCATGCTCACTCATACGTGGAAATGTATTGTATGTAGATAATGTCTAACAAATGCTTTCCCGATTCCGTTTAGGATATCATAAAAATGTATGCTCTCACATTTGGGTTAGTCAATATACATACCTACGTGATAACGAAATGCTAAGTGAACGGACCATAAAGTTAATTTATTACATTACACTTTTATAAAAAAAAAATCAGCTACCTCAGAGGCTCAACGTAAAGCTCAAACAATTGATATTATGCCAACATTATGAATATTTGTACTAGTAATGCCAATCCGCGGATATTTAGTAAATACTGCGAAATTGGAAAGTATTTATCGGTTCGGGGAACAGAATAGGTTGTTTACTCCATTTCACGCGGATGAAGTCACGAAATACCAATAGGTATAATTTTACAGAATTCGACCACTACACATTCAACAATTCCAATTCAAGCCTAGTTTTATATTTTAAGAAATCTATTCAATATTTAAATTTAAATTCATAAATGCCAGTCTACCAGAATATATCAAGCAATTTCAAATAATCTTTTAATCAGTTCAAAATAGGTTTTCCAAATTCCAAACCAGCTAAAACATTCTATCGAAATACAATATCGAAGAGGTCAGACAATATAAAAAGGATTTTAATGCTTGCCTTTGTCTCGTACGACGACAGTGTCATTTTCATGCAAAAAATTCAATATTTTATTATAATTCGTACGCTGTCCCGACACATTGCGACTTGTTTTAGTGCCTTCTCATTCAATTTTTATTGAATAATTCAAAAATTGTGGGAGCTTTCGCTTTATTGTGAGAAATGAGAATGACGTCTCGTTAGAGCCGTGTATGTCATTTTGCTAGACAGGTGTACTGAACTACAATATTAAAACCAAAAATATGATTTATATTCATCATCATTTTATTTTCTTTTAAAATATCTAAAAGAAAGGTGGACAAATTATAAATTCGCAACCACGTTACTGTAATATGCAAGTGGACTACAGTGGCAGTGAATTCACCCTCCGCAACTGCTATAGAATTTTTGGTGTCCTAATAAAACACTCGTTTGACTATACTACTTACCTTTGGTAAAACAGAATGAATAGAATATACTCGTATAAGCATAGCATTTATGCAAATGATTAGCCCGCAAAGAATCAGGTCATGCAAGGGGGACATATTTAGAGCGTAGCTGCTAGGATATACAGGGAATTTAGCCGAGAGCCTGCACAAAGCCGGTGACTAACTACGCTATGAGAATTTTAATATTTCCTTCGATATTTCTACGTAATAACTGAGAGAAAATATGTTTACAGGCTTATTAGCTTGAACTTGAGACTGAGGCTTTACATCCATTACCATCTTTTAAATAATATGCGCTTCTTTCTTCACAATATTGTCTTTAAAACTTAAAATTAATTGAATATGTACACAATTAGACAGATAAAACTATAAATCGTGGAATAAGTGACTAGCTTTGTTTTCACAGAGCTCCTAAATTTAATAGCGTTCGAAGTGGATTGACGCGTCTCACAAACTGAAATCATAAACTAAGCTATAGATTTTAAGAGAGAGAAAAGATAAGACTAGAGAGGTGAAACGCTTGATCAGATTCTTGAAGTATTCATTACAAACTTAAGGACTGGGAAAACAAGATTGAACGTGGGTGCACAACCTTAGTCTTTGGGTACGCACTCTAGCATCTAAAACTGTTTACATAGAAAAAGTAATTCAAACAAACTAAAGTTCACTTCGGTCGAGGATTAGACAATATTTGTTCTAGATCGATAGCGACGTTTCCAATCGTCCAAACTCCAAAGTTTGGCGAACTATACAATGCGAAGGATCAAATCTTGCAATTACGTCACAGAACGAATTTCGTTTTACAGCTACATAGAAACGTATTTTAGGGATAGCATTTTCAAATCTGTTTTGAAGAGTCGCAACTGTGTCTAGACACAAACATCAAGCGCACCTAGGAAAATAATCTCCTGTGTTACAGTACTGATAAGTTCTAATTTACTTATCTGACAGATATTTTCACGAATGTTGTTCCATTTTTCAATGTACCTAGAAGATGCCAATCTATCTATCTGTCTATCTTTATACGGTAAAACTATTGACGCTCTCATACAAAACGTTTGCAATAACTTTTCACAAATCACGACAAGACACAATACTGTTGTTATAAAGCCTGACCGTTGACTGGGTTGCGAGAAAAAGAAGCCTGAGACTTAGCGGGGCACTGCCTTGCCCCAAGATTATACTTTCTTTTACAGGCTTAAATTAATAAGAGTAATTCTAAGAATATTGAACATTCTCCAAGGTAAGACTGAACATTAATTACTTTGAGTACAATCTAGTTTATCAAAGAAAGCTCGGGTTTCTAGGTATTCTCATTGATTTGTTAAAAGCCATTATGATGCACAGTTATATTGAATAAACCTCTATTGTTATTCAGGGTTGACAACATAATATTTATCTTTGCCGTTTTGAACTAAAAGCAAAACATTAAGAAATTAAAAGATACAATTTTAAGAGTGCGTATACGTGTCGAGTTGTGAAACTCCTCAATCACCAATAATTTTAAAAGTGTGGTACTTAGTTTTGCAGGGCAGTGTAATTACATTCAAATCTTCGGGCACAGACATATCACACACGATTTATAAATATAACACGGCAAATATATTTTTTAAATAATATCATGTTTTAACCAAATGCCAGGATTTATTTAGATAGGTATATTCAGTGAAATCCTAAAAGTAAATAGCTTTCTGAATTATTTGTTGATGTTCGTAAGGGATCTAACCTAAGTCGAAGGACGGAGACTTTATTTATGGATAATTTATTTCTATCTAACCTAGACTAGGATTTGCATGATCGTGTAGTAAAATGGATTATCCCTCATGATGCACTATTGATATTTGCAAGCTCCTCATAAAGTTTATGCCTTCATCGAAAATCACGTCTCGCAACGCATTTTCATATTCATCCCATGTCTCCCAACTGCAGGGAGAGTAACAATATAATACTAATAAAACAACATCTGTGATATTAAAAATGATTTTATTTTTATAGTTTCTAGCTTCAAGAGGCTAGAGCAATAAAATTAAACTGATGGTGCTAAATGATTCTGTCTGAACACTATACGACTTTTATATTACCAATTTATAACTATTTAGGTGTTTGCCCAATGTGGCCGTCTCGACTCGACTCGACCATGCATTTTAGGTTATTTTATGAGTTCCTTGGGAATCATAATACTAAAATTTCTTTGAAAAGTCTCTCTGGAGTTTTAGGTTACTTTTTGGACTTTCATGGATAATGTTTTGTGTTTTATTTAGCATTTACTACGAACATAAGAATAAGCACTCAAAACTAAGTGTAAATTGATTGCTTTGTAATTTTCATCTTTTTCGTAAATAGAGAACTTTAGACTTTCATGAAACATTATAAAACGCAAATAAATGGTTGTACGGTCATAACTGAAGGTTTAATTAATACCCGTGTACTGTGGTTTGAAATAAAGTGTCGCCAGAGTGGTCCGTAGTGGGTTGTGAGCGACTCAAGCACGCGAGCCTTGTGCGCCATATTAAATCCACTTACTGACAGAATTGCAAGCGGTAACACGGTCCATAAGAACTGTATACACTTGGTGTATAGTTCGGATTGAAGCATTAAGACAATCATTGAGTGAAATAAAAACGTTTATAAATCACGGTGGTCAGGCTTGAGCAGAGCAGTCACAGTATTAGTGTACTTACATATTAACATGCTGGCGATGTGGCGTGACGAATCTAAGGGCGGTCTGACCCAAGGATTCGACAGTTTACAAGTATCTGTAGAAGAGAGATTAACGCTTGCTTGCTTAAAGCTCGTTTATATCGTTGGCTTGTCGAGCAAATTTTCTATAGGTATTTATATATAAATTTTTAAACAATTACAATTTTTAATAAATAGGTATTTAATAAGCATTTGTTATAGAGATAAAGATTATTACAAAAGGTTTTACTTGATGAAAAATTGCGAAATCGCTTTTGACAGAATTAGACCAAAGAGGTTGTTTATTAAATTAAAAAGTATGTTAAATAAATAATCTGTGGTTAGTTTGTCAGTCTTTATTTTAGCAATAAAAATAATACCTATATTTTTACGATAGTGTATTTAATTTCCACGAGTGAGTACTTATTTGCGAATGTTTAAATGAGCATACCCGAAACATTATAAACATACACTTTGTATTTATTTATCAGTCTTGTCTATTTTCTGCAGTACCTGTTTGTTTCTTTTTTAATCGTGGTTACCACATATTGTTAATTTATTCTAGTGGAACATCGCGTATCACAAGCTCAAATTGACGAGCTATTGGACTACCTTATTGCCCATCAAGAGCTCCTCACAGGAGTTTTGACGCCGAGATCAAAAGAGCCCAATGAGCGCCTGTGGATTGAACTCGCTTCCAAATTAAACGCCCATGTCGATGGTGCATCTAAAACTGGCAAGCGATGGAAACGGGTAGGTATAATGTATACGGAATCTATACTTATATTTATATATTTATGTACACTATACATACCTACACATAAAGTAATGTAAGTGTGTTTGTTGTTTGGGATGTTTATCTTTTTTTGATCCAACAACGGAACAACGTGTTGCCGTGTTTTTTTTTACAAAGAAATGGTTATGAGCCAGGGAGTGACATAAGATTCGTGTATCGGAAAAATTAAAACCACGGAAGGCGCAGCTGCAGGAAAAATGTAGAACAAGCATATTTTACACTATAAATTAAAGGGTTAATCAAGCTTATTCTCTTGCTTTCATAGTACTGGTCTGACTTAAAGTTTAAAACGAAAAATAGAGTCGCACGTCGCAGGCAGGAAGCGCGTGACACTGGTAGAGGCGCGGCTACCAACATCGAGTTGTCAGAGACAGACAAAAAGATTTTGTCAATCATCGGCGACGGTGCGGCGGTGGAGAAAGAACATAAAGTGCCTGCATTTGTTAGTATAATTTATTTAATGTCTCCAATTCTCCATATTGTTTTTTGTGTCCTTTCTCGATTTTTGACGAAATTTATCAAAAGTAAAGAAAACATGTCAAGACAGTATTAAAGAAATACATTGTTACGTGCCCCTGACATGCAAAAAATATCATAGGATATGGTATATTTCTATGGTGATGTTTAATACTCGACCCTTCTATCAGAAGCTTACTCTTAAGTTAAGAGTATGCCTTTGCCCTGCAGTGAGATAGTTATAGATTGATTTATTTATTTTACTTTTCACAGTATTAGATAAAAGAAAGCCTGGGTCATTATAACAATATTTTAATTACTACAGAATGGGTCTACTGGGAGAGTTATTTCTAAGATAAAGCTGTCAGAAACAGACAAAAAGATTTTGAGAAGTATTGGGATGGATGCCGCGAAAGATTACGAAGAGATGCCTGCATTTGTTAGTAGATATGATTTATTGCACTTCTTCATTAAGTCATCAATATTGTTTATTCGATATTTTTATCGTCGTAACTTAACACTTTGACTGCCAGACAGCTGACACAATGCAAATTCTATTGTTTGCCGGTCACCGGTGACCTCCGTGGCGTTCAAAGGCTTAAACGATATTTCTATTATCACAGAATCCACCTCATGTGACAGCGACAAGTGAGGTCGAATCCTGCACCTCCAGTGATACTACTTACGATGCAGAATGCCAAGAGTTGGTTTTCGAGTACCTTGACCCTGACTGCGATATTACTGCAGGTAAAAAAATACATCATTATATTCGAAGTCAAGTAATAAAAATGTGTCTCATAAAATAAAATAAACAACAATACTTGTTCCCAGATTGTATGATAAGCCTGTTTTTATAATATTTTAATTTCAGTGTCTCCATTGCCGGTACTAATAGCTTCACCACAAGCTACTGCCGTCTCTGGCGCGCTTAGAGAAACACCACCAAACACGACACAAAATGGTAAATTAAAAATAAAATAATTAATTAACTAGCGTTTTCTTTAAACAAAGGTGTAAGTTTTGAAGGTGGCATGCCAAGAGTATGTCTAAATATGACTAAATATTAAAGTGGCGTGTAGTCCTTTAGCTAATCTTGTTTCCTTGCTATCTAACATCAGTATATTCTTTTATGCCTAACTTTCTAAATAATGATATCCCGCAAATTAAATATAGTGCGTAATGTAGTACTAGTATTGTTTAGGATACTTATTCTCATCTTCTTTGTTACATACTTCATTACTGAAGGTCGTGTCCTTAAAAGGGTTTCGTCGCTCTAAGTATGATATTCTTCCAACAAAACTTCCAAAATTGTTAGAATTCTCTGTATGCCATAGAGTTGCACTTTCGATGTCTTTTTTTCCGCGATCACTGAAAAAGCTTGCGCTCTCTTGGATTTGAACCCAGATTTTGATTTGTTTGCGGATGAATGGAGGTTGTTACCACTGACTGGACCACTAGTACAACTTAAATAAATAATTGGCACAGGTCCGAAACGGCAAAAAATCGACGAGGCCTGGGTCATCGATATGGAGAGAAGGCGTGTAAACGCAGAAACTAAAATGGCCGAGGCAGCTGTGGTGATGTCGAAGGCAGCTCGTTCTGAAGCCGAGGCAGCTCTCATGCTTGCAAATGCAATGCGCATGCAGGCTGATGCAACGCGCATTCAGGCTGAAGCAATGCGCGCGCTGTCGGTCGCACTGAATAAATTTATGGAATTTATGTTAAGACAATAAAGATTTAGTTTAAGTTACAATATTTATATTATTATCAACCCTTTACCAGATATTTGTTCGCTGTTGGCGACCAATCACTAAGATTTTCTTAAGACTTTATAATTTGTTAGGTTGACTCATTGATTATTTAGTTGGTGACTCACGTAATACGATTGTGGAGTTGCTAGCTTTGATCACGCTCAATCACAGAACGTCTGCAAGTTAAGTTTTGCCCTTCCTTTGTTTGCTGAACTAGAAGCCCGTGTGTCCACATTTATCGTCAGTTGCAGAAACGGCTTAATTATTAAGGTATAGATGACCCGTTTGTTGGTAAAGTGCAGTTGCTGTCTAATGGCTAATAACGACATTTAGCGATTTAGATAATCGCTTTGTTGTATGGGATTGAGGAGGTTAAAAGTTTTGGACGTTAACCTTATAACATACGTACGTACCTAATATCCCATCAGTTTTCCATAGGTATAGGCAGAAACTACAAAACCATACGAGCTTACTATTCTTACATACCAATCTTATACTTACCGTATATTTTCGTTTTTCTATGGTTGAGAATACAGTGTTTTCCAGGGGCATAGCTGCGACTACGGTCAATTTGCCTTCGTAAAGCCAAACTGCCTGTTGAAATCTAGAAAAAATCGTTTATGGTTTTAGGGTTTAGTTTTATATATTAGTTGTAGTACCTACATAATAATATCTAATAGTAACTTTGAAAAGATTAATAATTGAATGTATATTAGTCTTATAATAACTCCTAAGTGAGTGTGCGCTATATAATACCTCAGACAATACAGACCTAGAAGACCATTTATACTCAGTCAAAGGGCATCGGAACTGCACAAGACATTAGGTCCTCTTTCCCCTAAACAGAAGTCGTAATTATGATGAATTTAGTGCTCGTGGAAGTTCTGTAATCGTTTAAGGCAAAACAATAGATCATTACTGGTGCAGTGACTTAAGAGTGATCTATGAACTTTCCTGAAATAATAAGTACTTAGGTATAAAAAAAATAGATATCAACTGTCTTTTTTAGACTAGAAGATAAATTCTATGGCTAGCCATGTGTATGAGCCATGTGACATTTTATACAAACTATAAATTGTAATGTTCGATTAGTTATTAATAGACTAGTAGATCAAATATTAATTAGATATGAGGTTGAGGGTATTGTACCAACTTAGCGCTTTAGGCAATGAATAAACACTACAAGCGGTAATGTAGTAATGTACCTACTACATATATAATGCGTCGAATACAGCTGTAGCCACAATGTCTAACGCTATCCGAGTTCTGACACTTCCGACTAATGGTTATCTAAACAGCAGTGGAGTCAAGTATTGAATTATTGCGCTACTCTAGCCCTAACGTACTTACTACTGAGGTACTGCCGATTAGCGGCAAAGTGCCAGTTCCTAACAGTCCATTTATCTACGTTGAAATGCTCCTTACTATCCAACATGACAGCTTCCATTATTTATAAATGGAAATAAATGTGTAACAAATTATTATGATGATAGAATAAGAACCTTTGGCGTGGTTAATGACCATCCTGGTGCCAGTAGCACCTTATTTACATTTATCAAGCTACCAATAAGTACAAGGCTGCTCCTGATACAACATAACAAAAACAACAGTAACGCTTTAAAAATATAAATTATCGCGTAACAAACATACAAAAAAAAACACATACTTACAGTCGAATTGAGAACATCCTCCTTTTTTGAAGTCGGTTAAAAATTGAGCGTATAATCGCTTCTTCTTCAAAATCTACTCCATACTCGGTAAAAATGTCCCTGTGGCCTGTGTGGTGTATTTTACCAATGCAAACCACCTGGGCGGCAGAAATTATTTCTTGACCCCATTAAAGCTTTTCAATTTTCTTTTTTTCCGGCTTTACGATAAATGGTAGCATGACGATGAATATAAATTTCATTAGTTTTTTTCGCATTCAATTCGCATTTGTTAAACGTTGTTTATGTCATATTTTGCGTCTTAAAATATAATAACAATACTATATGTAGTATGATTCTAAATTTGGCTGTTTAATTATAACGATGTATTATATTAAGATGATTTCATACTTTATAAAAAATAAACGAAATGGTACACCGCTCCTTAACTCCTTACCGGTATATTTAATTACCAGATATCCGAGGTCAGCCTTTTCTTTGCCCTAAAAAACAACACAAAAAGAGGTAAAGCTAAATTTAAGTTTAAAAAACATATATATTTATGATAAGAATATAATAACAATAATAAATTTATTATTTTAACGACGACGGGAAGTTTTAATAGAGAATCTTTTTGCATCGTCATTAACTTCAAGTTGAATGAAGTCCTAAGTTTTCCTATGAAAGCTTGATAGTTAGGTACCTACCCTGTTCGTGCAAAGTAGAGCTATGAAATTATTATATTTATATTATTATTATATATAAAAAAGTAAAAAGTATTAAAAACTAGCGACATTAGTGTGTAATTAAATTACTGCTGATGGATTACTTGATTAAGTTAGCACAACTTGACAGAAATATTAATACTTAAATGTTGTTACTTTTACTATAACATTGTTATTTAGCAGTAATGTTTCTTAATTTTGTGGAAACTTGATTACGAACAGGATTTGAAGCAGCGACCGACTCTTTAAAGCCACCAGCTGTTCTGCTAACAGAGCTATCCGTAACCCTGCCCGTGCTATCATAGCAACAAGGCTTCTCAAACGAAACGAATTTGCCTCAGTTTAAATACACAGCTAAAGGACATTTTTGTATGACAATTGACGTCAGTTTAAAGATATAAATAACCTTTGTGCTTTTAAAAAGACTGAGAGTGCTTCTTGAGAAATTGAATTGAATGGTTCCAACCAAGACATTCCCTCAACGATGTTCTGACCTTAATATCCTAATGTGGCGAGTTGCCGACCTGAA
Source organism: Protodeltote pygarga (assembly GCA_936450705.2). Taxonomy (NCBI): domain Eukaryota; kingdom Metazoa; phylum Arthropoda; class Insecta; order Lepidoptera; family Noctuidae; genus Protodeltote; species Protodeltote pygarga. The sequence continues at coordinate 7,867,192 of OW388257.2, read as the reverse complement.
ACTGTAACAATTTTATTTTCATCAAAACGGACTTTGTTTGGAAAATGGATCACTTACAAATTGTGATAGTTTATTAATAGAACCGTTAACAGCTAGCGTAAAGCTCACACTTTTTGTTGTCGAATTATTTTGAAAAACATAACTCTAAACAAATTTTACGAAATTTTACTATTTATTAAAGTACTTACCTACATTTTGGCGGGTTATCGCGGTACTGCTTCGCGTGAGTAAATAGTATGGTACTTCACACAACGCCATTCCTCCTCATAACAAGAAGCTCGCTTTACCACGTTCGGCCATTTATTCAGCAGTATGATTTGAAAATTGTGAAAAATTTCAACAACATTTATTTTAATGAATATTGGTGAAATTTTGTTTACACTGGCTAAACGCAAACTGTGACTGTGCAACAATACACTTCCCCCAAACGTTTAACAACTGTTTACAAACAAACATTTTTTCTTATTATAAAAATAACGAGGTATTTTCAACGAATAAATTGATGTTATTCCAAAACACAAGTACAATACAAAAATAATACCAAACGTAAGTTAGAGGCAGACTTCAAAACACTTTCAGACGAACGCCTATCTTGTTTACTCATCAAATTGAGCTCGATATCGAATGTAGTTAACGTTTTCTGATTTCCTTCGAATTTTATTTATAGAAAAAGGTACTTTTGCTTGGTACTTAATGTCATGTACGAAAGCCATTTTGTTGAATGTTTTTTTTTAATAGAAACTAAAAATAGGAATCCCTGTGTACCTTTATTATTGTTGCTTTTGAAGACTGAAATTATTGTGTGGTTGATGAGCAATCAAGTGTTCGAGTTTAAACCACCCATAGGCTTCTGACATGACTTTAAATACCGTTAAAAATTCTCAGGTGTACTGGTTTCTTCAGGACATTTCCTTTCACCGTTAATGCAATTTAAGATAACTAAAAGTAAGCGGAGCTTGCCTGGGTTTGAACTTTAGATCTTTGACAGACAATGAAATCCCAAAATTAAGTGTAAATACTTATTTTATTTTTGGCATAGCAGAACAAACGTGAATATGAGCGCAGACAATCGTTGTTTATGAAGTAAAACGATTGCCCAGTTACAAAGTTATAGGACAAATTAATGTATAATAAGCTACTGTTATATTTAATTAAATTGACAAACGCAAACATCTAACTAACTTTTCAGTTGAAATGAGGCAAATTGTTTTCGGTGTCCCAACTTTATCTAAAATTAGTTAGAATTTACAACTGGTTATTGCAATCCACCTCTATTTAGCATTGGGATCTCAGTCATATAAACAGACATTTCAAAATCAATCTCGTAAACATTTTATTGGGTTTCATCGATCGCGCCATTGTAAATTTCCATGTAGTGTTTAGTTAGGATGGATTCACGTGAACGACTTTCGGTGTCGTATCTATGAAAGCAGTTAACATTGTGAAAGGAATTGGTAATGTTTATTTAGGTTTTTAAAGTCGTAGACGCGGCAGGTTACATTTATTTGGTTTTACCATATATACGTTTTGTTAATGTAAGTATTCTAGCCAAAGGAAGAAAAGAAAAATAAATACAATTAATACATCTATTTTCAATCCTTATACTAAAACGCTCATAAGACGGTGGGGTGCGGGGTGATTTCAGAATGTTGAACGAACTTAATTCAAGATTGCCGTTCCATATACACATGGAAGTGCGCTTGTAATATAGCATGTTGTAGTGAGCTTTCGGTACCTAATCATCATCATCATCTTCCTGCCCTTGTACTAATAATTTTATTTTTCTGATTTATATTTATACGACCTAACCCTATCTTTGTTTGGTTTTACAATATTAGTAGAGTATATAGAATGATACCTATCTGTATCTGTATTTTTTAGAGACAATATACACTGGCCGCCAAAACAAAGTAGTACACTTTTAAAATTGCAATTTCTCCTAAACTATAGAAGTTAGAGTATTAAAATAATAGAACGTTTTATAGCAAATTTTATCAGCTTTCTTTGAAGCTATAGTTTATTATACATTAATAACGTTATTATCTTAAAAAAAGAAAAAAACCAAAAATATAGCAATTGTTTACTTACTGGCAAAAAACTTAAACAACATTTATAAGTATGTTTTACACTTTATTTACATTTTAATACATGATATTGCCTCTTCGAGCTCTGGTGTCAGCTTCAAGCCGGTTTGACATACTGAATACTAGGTTTTGGAGGCGATATTGGAGAATATTCTCCCATTTTTCCAATAGGGCTTGTTTTAGGGTCCTGAGGGTGATAAGAGGTGGCTTGCTGCTTTTGACTATCCTTCTGAGTTCCTCTTAGGTATGCCCCATCGGGTTGAGATCAGGACTTCTTAATGGCCATGTCATAAAGCTGATAACAACCTCATAAATGCATGTCTTGTACGATCCAAGCGATGTGTGGCGGGGCTTTATCCTGCATCAGCATCGATCCATCAACCATTTTTATTAAATACTACTACATACTCATTTAAGGACCTCTTGAGCATATCTCTCTCCAGTCAGGGTGCCATTATCTATAGCCACTAACTCTGTGCGACCATCTGAAAAGTTGTCAGCCCATACGTGTACAGAGCTTTCATCGTATTGGGCTCTTTCTGTAAAGAAGGCTTAAATGTATTGCTCACCAGGTCACCTGTAGACTCTTCACCTTTAATTGGAAGTGAATAGTGAGAATTAAGACTTATCAGTGAACAAATATCTTGCCTTTTCTTAGTCACACCCCTGTATGTTTTACATGCGTAGCGTAGTCTTGCTACTCGATGCCCCCTGTGGAGTTTGGGGCAACCTGCTGGCCTTTTGGGTTTCAGGTTTGCTTTAGCAAGTCTTCTTCTCACTACACTATCACTGATGTAGTCTCTTCGCGTCTGAAGAACCTGTTGCCGAACTTTAACTGCATTGAGGTGGCGATTTCTCAACACAGTGGAAACAATATAGCGGTTTTCTCGAGTACTAGAGTACCTGCGTCTGCCATTACAAGATCTTTTCAGATGGTTTTCAGTTTCTTCGAACCTTTCCTTTACCTCTCGGACCGTTTTTAATGTTACACCCACCATTTTTACACTCCGACATACTGATGCCTAGTTTTAGAAAAGTTTTATGATTTTTGCACATCCTTAAGGTCAAAGAGGCATGAGAAATAAAGTTTAAGTGCTGTAGTTACCTAGGCTTTTGAATCCAAATTCATAGATCAAGAAATAATTGTAAAAAAAAATCACAAAACAAAAAGTTAAAAGTAAGAGAGCAATTTGAAAAGGAGTGTTTTTGTTTTGTAAAGTTTTTTTTAGCCATTCCTTAATTTTTTTTATCAACTATGAACTTTATAAATAAAAAAAAGAATTATTTTTCTAATCCTTTTTATTTCGAAAATATATCTTGTGTACTTTTAAAGTTATTGCAATTTTAAAAGTGTACTACTTAGTTTTGGCGGCCAGTGTATTATGGAGAATATTTTTTATGGATTATGTTGTTCCGTTTTTTATTGGTTTTCTTTTTGCGACTTTTATAGCAACAAACCGCGTTTACATTTGTTACTAATCCCATACGGCACGTTGCATTGGTTGGTGAGTCAACGCTCGAGTACTCTCTCGCATATTAACTATATTCATTGCGAAATGTAGAACAATTGGATTTGGGGGTTGCGGTTGCGCTACTACAAACGTGATTTTCCTTGTAGTCGAGTTATGGCGGCCTAGTTTCTAGTAAGTGCAAACTCTGCATATTCACAGTTTACCTTTCATCAATTCGACGAAAGTTGTTTAAACATTATTATTTGAATTTATTTTTAGGCCCACTACGTTTTACGCTTTATTTACGCTGATTGTATTGTGTTGCTTTCCAAACTTGAAAGACTGACGAGGATAAAAATAATCCTATATCCTACTTCGGTCATGGTCTATTTGCATGCCAAATTTCATTCAAATCCGTTCAGAAGACAAGGAGGAATGAACAGACATCCAAATTCACCAACATCCAAAGTTTCACAATAATATTAGAAAAAAATCGATCTAATTTAATGTTTCGAAGAGTTTCATTAAATTGTTTATAAGATAACTTGATGATAATTCTAACACTAATGAGATTGTTTTTTTATACAATGTTTTTTAATAAAAATACTACAATATACAATATGTTCATTCACACCCTACATTTTATTCTATTATACAATATTAGAGCATATTAACAATCGACGTGAATTTGAAGCCGATATTGTAGGTATATTAATTCCGCCGCTTTGTTACCGATATTGCTCCGACGTATGTACATACTATGAAGATTGTGCATTGAATGAGAGCTATCTAGTTAATTGATCACTTTCATTATAATCCATTTGTTTCATGTTTTGTGTGTGTTATGTAGGTAATATCATGCAGATACTGATTATCGCGATCATCTTGTAGTAAGTTTCCATAACATGTGTCACTTTTAAGCTCTGTGGTAAACGTGCTGTGAGAACGGCTGAAACATCAATAAGTCAGAAATATAATTCTTATATAATTGGAAGGCCAATATTTATCAGAAAACCGATATTTATCGTCGGAAACCTTAAATATCCTATCTTTATATCAACCATTTTACTCAATATGAATTTTCTCCGCTTTTAATATAAACTATATCGGTAAAAAAATATATTGAAAACATTATATTATTTCGCTAAAAGTTAAAGAAAGTTGGGACACTTTTTATCCGTAAATCGGTTTACGTAATGTCGTCTGTCCAGACCGAGACAGACGGCATCGAGATAAAGTATGTCGTTTTGTGGAAAACCCGTCCTAAATATAGGCGCGGGATTATTTCTGAAGCGTGTGTCGCGCGCGCCGCCACCGTGCGCTCCCGTCCAATCCCAATCTAAACACATTACCGACACACCGCCTAAACTTTCAACGTTTATTACGCCAATGTTTTATAACATTGATTAACTGTAAGGTTTAATCTAATTACAATGCTAGTGTTAACGTAAACACATTTACTTTTATAGTTTGTAAATTTTATGGCACGTGAAATTTTAATACTAGGTTGAGATGAAGTGTTGTGATATCTTTAAAAGTGTTTCTTTTTAAATGATGCGGTCGTGACATATTAAAGAAATATGTATGTGTTTGTTTTTGTATTCCTGGTGTTTTCGTCGCGATGTGTTTCATCAGAAGAAGAAGCTCTTGTACCTCCTCGAATTGGTTAGTTTAAAAGCTTATTGATGGAAATTTTGTCAACGTAACCTATTTAGTTTTTGAATAATTGAATTTGCGATACTCACTACTGATGATCTTTAAGGAAGACTATTATTATTTGCGATATCCAATGTCGATGTTTTTATCGGTATCCACAACTGTCTGAAATGTGTCATAAACAATTTGTTTAATTTCAGGAGGTATATTTTACGAAGGCGATACAAATATGACGCTATATATGGCGCTAAATGTGAGCGCAACAATGTTTAATTTTACAACATCCATCAGGGAAGTTTCTGAAAGAGGTGCAGTGTTAGAAATAAGCAAGCATGTTTGTAGTTTAGCTGAGGTTAGTATACAGTAGGTAATCACTTTATAAATTCAGATAAGATAAATAACCTACACAAGTAAATAGGCATCAACAAAGATAATAAAAAAAACTTATTGGGCTAGGTCAAGTTAAATAAATCATTGTGGAGACTAAATCAAGATAATACCGACCTCTTTAAACCTCAGTACCTAAATGTCTTGGAAATGAAGCAAACGTCTTTATGATAATTATTCATATAATTTTTTTATAAGCTTACTTCATTTGCAAATTCAATTTGAATTTATTCGCATGGAAGAATAATGTCATCCTGCGATTGATATGGATTCTTTTTTCTCTTTATGTCTATTGCTTTCACTGTTCTCATGGATCTTACTTAAAACGCAACTTTTTTACGACTTTTATTCAATTGTTTTTTTTTCTTTTTCATCATCCACCTATTTTACATGCTTCAGTATAATTTGGGTGCAGAACGTCAAACTTCTTTGTGTTTTTAGAATGGAATTACAAATATTATTCACATTTTAGCTTAAAAAATTTAATAATTTCTAAAAAGCTTTTTTGCGAGCTTTTGTCTTTCAGTGTTTAATAAATATACCTATTTATTACAATAAATACGATATAATTTATGGAATTAATCAATGATAGTGAATTAATTACTGTAGATATACTTGCTAAATAGAAAAATGCAACTGTTTGTGTTTTTAATCGACTTCTAAAAGGAGGAGGTTCTATGTTCGGCTCTATGTATTTTTTTTTGTGTGTTCTGAATCTTATTTATTAGAAGACATCCAAGGCATATTTTTTCTTTTTTCAGTATCTGCCCTAGGCTATGTTCATACGGTATCAAGATTGGCTGCTGGCAGAATTCTTTTAGATTTTATAAATACCTACTATCAATTTTGATTAATCCGTTCATTTGATGACATTGGTTGTGGACTTAAACAAAGCAAATTTTCGTTTATTTTAGTCAAACAACTTTTTTGTTTCTATTTATTCGTCCTTTGACCTTTCAACTACCGCAAGGAAGCCGACGGCGAGTAACAATTGATTTCCTTTTGTGTCTCATTTCTCGTTGTTTGACGGTTTAAGCCCTTTTAAAGTAAAAAGTAGGCATGTATTCCAACTTTTTCAGGAAGGTGTGATCGGGATAATAGATGGCACGGGTGGGCGTGCAAGCGAGATAGTCCAGGCAATATGTGACATACTGGAGCTGCCACACGTAGTGATTCATCACAATGATCTGTACAACAGCGACTGGTCCGCCTTGAACATGCACCCTAGTCCTGCTGCTTATAATATGGTAAGAATACAAGCTTCCCATCACAAATCAACGATCTGCCCGGCGCGTGGCGATCCGGTATAGGTACAAAGCTGGCGCAATCTAATCGCCTCGGTGTGTGTGTGCCGAACGTTTCTTTTCCCTGTTTTGTTTTATGGGTGTCATAGTTTAAGAAAGCACTCTTTTAGGTACATAGTATATTAGTTTTCCGACAGCAAACAGTGTCAGTGCTCTTTTTTTTCGACTAAAAACCACAAGGTGGTCCTCGACGGATCTCTGGGCACTACAGGATGCAATTGCGTATTCACCGCGTCACCACATAATTAAAAACATCTCTGATGTATTTTCTCATTAATTTCCTTTACCGTAAACAAATAAATATTTTTTTTTACTACGCACACGATTTCTAGAAGATACGATAACTAGTCAATAGATAAGAGAACTAGTCAATAGTGAGTGCCTTGGAATTAAAACATGACATAGTAACCTATGCTCGCCCCTGTTAAGGTTTTATTGTATACTGTTTATGATTACACGCATTACAAAGGTGCGTCCCATGAATGTTCCTTCAGAAAACTGAGACTGAATTAGTATTTCAACGGTAATTCGCCTACGTTATTCTTTATTCCCCTGAGAATAGACCTCATTCTTTGGAGTCCTCCTTTAAAATAAATAGAGAATTAAAGTAGGATGCCCCAGACATCTGAGTCACCGTTGCCATTTCTAAAGTACCTATGCCTAGTTTAAAGAAATGGTCATGTTTACCTACACCTTTTTTCGTATTGTCGGTACGTCATGATTTTTTCATATTACTTAGGCCCAGTAGGTGGTCAGGTTATAAACGTTTTACTTTATAAACGTAACTGAACTAAAATATTTTATAAATAATGTTAATATTATTAAACTAAGCATCGTTTCAACATTCCAGGTGTTAGAACAATTAATTATGTACAAGGAGTGGAAGAATTTCACAATATTATATGTAAAGGGGCACAGTTTGCAACGCGTCAGCAACTTATTGCAGATGGGCAACGACTCTTCCCCATACGTCGTTACCGTGAGAGAGCTCAGTGGGGATGACTACAGGTATGTACAGATTTGATAGTAGCACATTGATAATCTATGAAAGGTACCTAATAGGTACGTAGCTACTTACATACATTAGTCCGTATTAATACGTCACAAAATTCTACACAGTTCTTCTGTGACGTAAATCTATGGCAAGGTGTCAACTGTACCTATATTCTGTGAAAAAGGGTAAATAAGGGACGCTTCAAATCCGTCAGAGGCAAAAATTAAGAATTACTATTGAAAAAAAAAAAACCTTTTTGACACCTCCATAAAAAAAATCAACACATAAGACAACACACAAAATTTGAACTTATGTTTATTTATTTATATTTAAGAATTGTAAGTATTGCAGTAATCTATTCGATTTTAGCTCGTAACTGTAAGTGGGTAACAAATTGTTCGTTTTACTCTCATTGGGGATCTACATTAATCTTCATAGTTTTCCTCGAGTGAATTTGCTTTTTACTTCCATTTTAAATCTTCAAAAGGGAATTAAATAAATACAGATGAAATCTGATGACATTTTAAGATAAGTTAAAACACTACACAACCTTCGGTGGGCTTAGATTTAGGTAGATAGCTAAACTGTTTATTTTATGTTCATTTAATTTAATTTATCTATTAAGAAATCTTTATTTATACCTTCTGTAATGTAATTCTGTATGGGCAACGATTTAATTGACTTAATAGGAGTACCATCGACGACCCAACAATAGAGCCTTTATAAAATTAATGGCACCTAAGGATACATTACGCTTGGCATGGAGACAATGCATGCTTGTTATAAGTAGATAGTATATAACAGAGTGCTTGAATCTCTCGCATTTATTTTTAGAACAAAATATTTACTAATTGCAATTTTTGCAGCAAAATGGTTAAGATTTAAATAATTCAATATAATTAATTGAGATTGAAATGATGTCGTTATTTTTCAGTATTGCCATTTTGCTTACGTCACTATCTACCAGATTGTATGGTTACTATAATCGATCTTTAAACAAGTTTTTAAACAGATACTATGTTTCATTTTCGTAGTGGCATCAAATGTGTGTTTTCGTTTATTTTTCTTAGTTGCTTTGTACTTCTGCACAGCTAACTATAAAGATATTAGTGATCAGTGTAAAACTAACAGTTTGTTCCACGAAAAAGTTTTATCACAGTATTGCCGAGATATATGAAATATTGATACGGCTTTATATACTCACGCATTGATTTCGGGGAATGCCCAACTAGTTTCGAATTCAAACGGAGCACTGCACTGACTGGAGCACTTATTACTAATAAATTATTCCTTATACGTTTGTTTTCAGAGAAGTTTTAATAGACGCCAAACACAACGGCTACACAAATTTCGTGGTGGATTGTCCATCACGCAACCTAGAGCAAATCTTGCTCCATGCCCAGCAAGTTGGTTTAATGGCTGAAGAACATTCCTACATATTTGTGTCCCCCGATCTCTTTACGTTGGATATGAGTCGGTTTCGATATGGTGGGGTTAATATGACCGGTAAATATCATCTTTTTACTAATTCTTTTTCTTGACTGTTAAGATCCGATTTCACTACTGACAAGTGTAATCTTTACATCTCAATAATAATAATAAGCGAATCTTAACAGTCAAGAAAAAGAAACGCGATCAATTCAAGTTAAACTCGGTTCAAGCGTTTAACTGAGTTTAGAACTGCATTTTGCGTAGAGCTAAACTTAGTTTTGTTAAACTCGGTTTTTAAAATAAATGGTGAAATTGGGCATTAATTTTTAATAACGTTTTAAACTGAGTTACCGATAAACATAGAGACATGAAACTTTAATTGCCCTCTGCCCCTAGTACCTACCAGTTTGCAAATTACGCAAATAGTTATAATTTTTATGAGACGAAATATTGGGTCTGGTTTTTGATCTCAATTAAACTGTGGGAAATTGTGTAGTTTATAAACTCATACTGGGTTTAACTATATAGGTTCTTTCTTTTCGTATGGTAGATGAACAACCTGGTGTCAGAGTTTGAACCTTCCATAGGCCTTTGACATGGCTTTACACACCGTTAAAAAACCTCTCAGGTGTGCTGGTTTCCTCACAGTATTTTCCTTCAACGTTTTAGCAAGTCATAATTAATTTCTAATACGCACATGAATCTTAAAAGTCAGAGGTGCCTGAGTTTTGAACCTGTGACCTTTGACTTGGCAGGTCATACCACTACGCTATCACTTCTTCACTTCTTGTCTGTCTGTTTGTAGGTTTTTTTATAAAGTACAAATTTCTGTTTTTAAAATGCAGAAATGATATTATAATTATTTCAGCCAACTATTTAGGTAGGTAGGTACTTATTTAAAATTTGGATATAAAACAGCAGGCATGAAGCATCAAATAATATTGTATCATATTAGTCCATTGCTAAATATAGGCCAAAAATATTGTATACATTGGTTATAATCTTTAAAGTAATCATAACCCTCCTTTTTCGGGTGAAAAGTGTTATTGATACAAAATTATGTATCCACTGCACTCTTAATCATGGTTGCACCTATTACAGGTTTCCGGATGGTAAAACTCGAAGATAAGCATAATGAAAAATTGTGGTCCTTTACATCCATGTTCAATCAAACACTAAACGAATACTATAAGACAGAACAATATAATAATATAGAACAATATAGTAATATTAAACTATATGAACCTGAGGAGCTTCAATCAAATCTTTTACTCGTATATGATGCCGTCGAAGTGTTCGCGGCAGCACTGATGAAAGTTAATGTATATGCTACGTCATTAAATTGTAAAACATATGAACCTTGGATATTTGGATCTACACTCATCAATTTTATGAAGACTGTAAGTAATGTAATTTGTTACCTACATTAACACCTCCATTGACAGTAAGCTTCAACTCATTAAACGCCATGGGGGACACATGGTGTCCGACAAACAATAGAATTTGCATTGTGTCTGCAGTCTGGCAGTCAAAGCGGTAATACCATCCTCGCCGCGCCATTGTCTGATAAGGCTAAACAATTGTATAAGTTAGTAATAAGGTAAATTTAATATATTTGTCACATCTGTATTGGGCGATATAGTCGCTAAGCGACTAAGCCTTTTTTGTTAAATAATAATAATTAAAAAAAAACTTGAAAATATTACAAAAACCTTACTTACAAATGTCAATAATCAATATACACAAATTTAATTACAACGATAAAATAATATAAAGAATAGTAGTATTAGGCTAGCCTAATACTACTATTCTTTGATAACAATTTGATAACAATTTTTATTAAACTTTGATAACACTTGGATAACAATTATACTGCTAGCAGTATAATTGTTATCCAAGTGGAAGGACGTAAGTTCGAACCTAGGAAAGCAAATTAGAAATTATATTTTTTTTAATAGACTCACGCCTGTATTCCCCAGAGAGGGTAGCCAGAGGTGTGCAGTACACCCACGTTTCGCCGGCTATGTTATAAGTTCCATGTTAAAGGGGGCGAGCCTATTGCCATTAACCGGGCACATTTCCAGACTCCGTGCTGCTACTGAGAATTTCCTAATGGAAAAACCCAATAACACTTTGCCCTACCCGGAGATCAATCGAACCCAGGACCTCGTGCTCAGCAGTAGCGCTTGCTAAAATTAAATTATATTATAATGGTATTTTATTTTTATTTTTTTATTTATTTATTGACCAACGATCGTTTACACAATATACATTTAAAGATAGAAGTAAAGTGCAATATTTCAGAATAAGATAGATGGAATAACAAGAAAATTAATCTTTGACGGGGAGGGACAACGGACGGATGTCTCTTTCGATATATTAGAATTAACACCTGCTGGTAATCAGACTGTAAGTACTTACTTTATTTTTTTCATAAATATTATAAAAATATTTTTTTTTTATTTAATTGTCAAATATTTAACCGGTAACGGTTATTCTTTTTCATTCATACAATCTGTATTTTTAAATAATTATACAATAATTATTAATAAATATATAAAGTAACCTAATTTATTAATTTTTATTATTGGGCTGGTTTATTTATTATATTTTAAAGTCATGTTAAAGACTATGATTTATTTTAACTTCAGGTAGGAAGTTGGGAAAATGGCATTTTGAAAATTGATAGACCTTTTATACCTGCTGCTGAAATTCAGGAAGTGTCAGCACTTAGAAATAAAACTCTAATAGTATTAATTTCGAAGGTAAGTTGTTACCGACTCTTTTATCCAGCCTTTTTAAAAGCTTTTATTTAACTTGCAATGTATATTATGTATTAGTTCGGGTCTAATCTTGCATGTGAATTTTAAAGTACCTAGTTACCCTCGACGGATTAAGATGAAATTTGGATACACGTAGTTGAGTTTAGTTTAGATAACAATGAATTTTTATGGTAAGCATGACCTGAATCGACATCCAAGATTAGCTCTCCAGTTCCTGATAAAAGAACTCTTCAATGGTCACAAAATTTAATTAAACACAAAAATTGGCATAGGTATACTTTTAGTTTATATATATTCCAATGAAAAAGCTTGAATAAAACGTTTTTTCTAACCGTTTGACCGTTTGTGTCGACTTATGCGACAGAAAAGTGCATGGTTTTTTTGTTAGTTAAGTATATCTTTGTCCTATTATGAACTGCGTAGTGTACCACGCAGTTCATAGTTCGTAGTATACCCGACTATCGTTTACCGAGTTAGTTATAATTAAAACGAGTCGGTAAACAATATTTGGGCACTAAAGGCAGTGCAATTGATATTTAACCAAGCGGTTAAGGGTTAAAAACTTATTTGTTATCTAAATGAACACAGCTTTTATAATGTTTTCTACAAAACAAAATATACGTTGTTCATGTATAATTTGCCTTTGTCTTATCATTTACAGTCCCCACCATATGGCTACCTCAGACAATCAGATAAAACTTTAGAAGGTAATGATCGCTACGAAGGATTTACCATTGATTTAATTGAAAAATTAAGTGACATCTTAGGATTTGATTACGAATTTGTTCTTGAGACTAATTATGGTAGTAAAAAGAATGGACAGTGGACTGGAATGGTCTACAAACTGAGAGAAGATGTAAGTCGTTGCCTAATAAAATAGTCATTAGTATTATTAAGTTTTGTTTTTTTTTTAATATAAAAATGAATTCTATGATATTTAGGATATAAAGTTCAAACCCCTTAAGCCACGACACGGACGTAATAAAAAATCATTTGATCACTATTTAACAGTGACTTAAGTTCGCTTATTTTATTGTTTCTAACTTAAAGCCGCTGGATGAGTTGCTAGGTAGGAGCTTATATCAGATCGTAATGGGAATCCTTGGAAGAGGCCCTTGGTCTAACAGTGTATGACCTCCTGCTGATATGAGAATGGCGATGACGATGATATCAATGATTGTTTAAACCTTCCAGCAGTGTTTACTTTATCCAAAATAATTATAAATCATTAATTTTGTAGCAAGCCGACCTCGCTATATGCGATTTAACTATGACCGCGGAAAGACAAAGTGGAATAGATTTCTCAACGCCATTTATGACGCTCGGGATTGGAATCTTGTACAAACAGCCTAGTAAGCAGCCACCTGAGATGTTCTCCTTTATGGCGGTCTTCTCAAAAGAGGTACCTATAACTTTTATTTTGCTATAGATAAGTCTAATATGTATATTGTATGTCCTGTATTTACAAAGAAGAATGTTTTTAATAAACGGAAATTTCATTTAATTTTGTTATCAGGTGTGGTATTACATGATGCTGATTCAATTTGCTCTGGGCGTTACTATGATCTTTGTGGGTCGGATTTCACACAAAGAGTGGCAAAATCCAGTGCCATGCATAGAGTCTCCTGAAGAACTGAGTAACCAATTCAGTTTCGCTAATTCTGTGTGGCTTATCATAGGATCTGTTATGCAACAAGGTTCTGAAATCGCACCAATGTGAGTACCTACCTACTTTAAATCATTCCAATTTCAAAAGCATTCTTTATCATATCGAAACTGTCCTAAACATTTATAAGCCTTTGACTGCCACCGCGGTCAACGGTGACCGCGAAAAATAAGAATTGCATTGTGTCTGCGGCGTGGCAGTCAACGTGTTAAGAGATATTTCATGCCTAAATGTATCTTAGTCCATATTTGGCCTCTATTGACAGGTACTATTACGGACACAAACGGTGCACTACTTTGCGATCAAAATGCTTTGAACGATGCTACGTACGTAGGGGCGGGGCTAGCACTACATTCAGACGTCCAGTGCAAGCGATTCTAACCTTAAGAGTGGTACACCGGCTTTGTCCACGATAGTACTAACCCAATATGGATTTTAAATTTAAAGTTAATTGCAAATAATTGCAGAAATAAAACCTATTGTTTCCAGAGCATTAGCACCACGTATGATAACCAGTGTATGGTGGTTCTTCACCATGGTCATGGTAGCTTCGTATGTTGGTACATTGGTCGCCTTCTTGACAGTCGAGAAAAATGTCCTACCGTTCAATACTGTGGAAGAACTCTACAAACACAAATCTATTGCCTACGGAGCTAAGGAACAGGGATCTACTAAACAGTTTTTCGAGGTTACCCTTTTTTACATATTGCAATTATAATCCAAAGATTCGTACAATAGGCACTGAGAGTGGGGTACAAGGAGGTACACTTGCACCTCCGTGACTCGTAAGAAAGTACACAAAAAAATGTTTTATCTAAAGTTATCTCTGAGGAAAGTCATTTTGTGATTTAAAACTTCTAAAATGTAAGATTTGGAAAGTTTTTTTCCAATGTTTTTTATCAGCTATCCCGCTTAATTTTTTTGGATTATTAGTTTTTATATGCGAAGGTACAACCCCCTAAAATATAGATGCACCCCTTTGAAACGAATCCTGACGGTGCGCCCATAGACATTCATCATAACATAACTTTTTTTGTACAGGATTCAAAAAATCCTATATATCTGGATATGTTTCGTAAAATGAAGGCAAACAACTGGCTTATGAAAGAAAACGATGATGGGGTTAAAAAGTATGTATTGCTCATATACCTATTATATTACTTTCCTTGATACACACATCTGCTATTTATTTTTTTATTCAAATTATTATTCGTTTCTTTTTGTCATTTAATCCTGCCATAAAGCCTTTAATTATGAATGTCTGCCTTTGATTATGAATGTCTGCCAAATAAATGTTTCTTTCTTTCTTGATATATTCTTTATTTATCTAATAAATATTTTCCTCAGGGCTGAAACATCACAATATGCATTTTTCATGGAATCAACTTCTCTAGAATATTTTAAGGAGAGACATTGCGATTTACTGATGGTCGGCGGGTTGCTCGACTCCAAGAGTTATGGAATCGGAATGAAAAAAAGTATGAATAAATTTTGTACAATATTTTTATCTAGCATATTTTATATTTAAAAGTCCAATAACGAAAATGCGTGGTATCTATCATAATTAATATTGTTACCCGGAAAAAAGTGATTAGTTAAAAGTTTACAGTATTTTTGTAATAATTTGTTATTAATATGAAACGTCCTAATTAATTCCTATTAATATTATAAACTAACAACCCGCCCCGGCTTCGCACGGGTGTACAATGTATGTAATATACAAATTATAAATCTTGCAAAAGAAAATATCTAATTGATAGTGGCAACCGTATAAAAATCCATCGCGTGGTTTAGATAAAGCGAAGAAACAGACAGACAGACCGCGACTTTGCTTTAAACTTACTATTTAGAGATGTGAAAAGTTGTTAAGTTGATTGTTACTCAAATACAATATGTAAACTGTTAAATGAATTCTGATGTAACTTGACACATGAATACACATATACAACTACATACTATTTATCCTAGTTTGACTTCCACGCAAGCTAAGCCGTGGGTAAAAGCTTGTTGTCATATAGGTCATGAGAGTTCAAGTTTGCTACACCTAATAAAATAAATCTCTCCGGTCCAACATCGATATTTGCATTTTATGTTAATCTTCTGTTTTAGAATCACCATACAAAAGACACATCGATGATGCATTGCTTAAACTCAAGGAGGCTGGTGAAATTGATAAGTTGAGAAATAAATGGTGGAAGGAGGAAAGAGGTGGTGGAAAGTGTGGGGTAAATTTCTTTTTTTAATGTTTATACTTACTTTTTTTTCGTGGCAGGTTACCTTTATCACTATACAGCGTGTAACAGAAGTCCGAAATAATACATTAAGGGCGTATATGGTCCTATTAAAAGAATTATTTTGTAGGAAAAAAAAAATGTCTCTTTTACATTCAATATTTTCACAGGTGATTCTCTTCATGATATAGATACATGCCCTTAAGTATTATTTCGGACTTCTGTTACACGCTGTATAGGGGTTTGAATAGCATGTTGCCAGTCTTTGTTATGCAAGTCCATTCGCTATTACTCTCGGCATTCATTTAGCCCCTTTTTATTTATTTTATTTTATTGTATTATTATTTTTTTATTTCGGAAGCTGAATACATGGATCGAAGATTTAAAGTTAGGTACTTATTTATTTTTATTTATAAGTTTGTAATGCCATATTGATTGCAGGAGAAAACCGACGAGGAACAAAAGCAGTTAGGTATGAAAAATATGCTCGGCGCGTTCGTGGTGCTCGGTGCTGGATGCCTTATTGGACTATTCATATCCATCATTGACATGCTCTGGGGAGTGTTCAAACGATGCGTTAAATATGGCGTAAGTACAGCAACGAATCATCAAGTATTTGATCAAGTATATTTGCAAGATTCAAATATAATTACTGGTTTCACTTTTTTCATTAATGGAGTAGTTTGTCATTCTCCATATTATTTTAGTTTTTTTACTATGATAAAGGCATGTGTTTGACCATAAATGCGCCAGATGGTAAGTGGTGTTATGGTCAATGATGAAGAAGACTAGTCCTTCACCGTCCTCTAGATTGATTTCACTGAACATCATGCCGGAATACGACAATGTCGCTTGATAGCACCTGTCTGATAGCGCTTGATGTCAACTAGCACACATCAAGCGCTATGTATAGGGTGCGTATATTCTATATAGCGCTATAATTATATATATAGGGTACAGAGCTTCTGTGGCGTCGGGGAAGAATAGCACCAACGGCTCTCCTTCGGCATGTCGTAAAAGTCGACTAATCATTAGACTGCTCCGACCAGGTGATCGCTTTTTGTTTGTTAATCTTTGTCCCATGATTAGTCAACTTTTACGAAATGCAGTAGGAGAAGCGTTTGTGCTATTCTTTCCCGACAGTTATATATAATGTAGATTGCTATGATTTTAAGGGTCTACCATAAATGTTAGGCACATGACGTGAATGTGAGCTTGACCAAAGTTTTGACTATCTTCGTATACCTACCTACTAGTGTTTGGTTCACTTAATAAAGTTTTAGAGTTCCAAAAGCGTTGATTACTCTTGACACATTGTTTAATTGTCGTGTTTCTCGTAAATTGGACTCGTTAAACGACACAAGTGCTTGTTACTGCAAGATTGCAGGTTCTATGAAGGTATGTTTGCTTGTATAGGAAATTACGTGTACGACCATTCAACTGTTTTTTTTTTAAATATAAACTGTCTATTATTTAATTACCTACCCATGTTACCTTATTATTTTGTACAGTCTTCTTCAACTATATCTTTGAGCAGTTTGGGGTTGAAATCCTATGGGGTTCGGTCATGGGGCCCGAATGCACGTCTCCTATACAAGGATTTTTTTTTGTATATAACTACTTAATGTTTACTTTTATTTATTAGGTTTAGTGTGTTTATAGTGAGTAGTTTTGAATGTGAATAATTATAATTATTTTGTATTTTAATGTACCAAATTATTTTTAATTATTTTGTCTCCATTGCTTACAGACAACCTTTAAGTATGAATTAGTAGAAGAATTGAAGTTCGCTCTAAAATTCAGCGGCAGCATCAAACCGGTAAAACGGAAGGCAAAAAGTGTGGAAGGTAGCTTTGAAGCTCTCGCGAAAGCCGAAGGCAAAGACGAGGTCCGCTCGCTGCACTCGATCCACTCCGTCAAATCTACAGACACACATGGAACACATCACTCACACCGCTCCAGACATTCGTCACGCAGTCTGAGTGTCGCTTTCGCTAAAAGACGGTCATATAGTTAAATGAACATTTATTTTAATAAATAAATAAAAAGTTTAATTAATACTAATATTTTTATAAAAAAGATCTTATTATACACCTGTATTGAACTAGATTTAGACGATATCGATCTGTTGGCGCAGTTGCAAAGGAACCACAATATAATATATTTTAGTTCAGAAAGCCAATTGTAGTGCTTCACTATGCATGTAGGTATGTATTCCACTTCTACACAGGGGCGCTTTTGTTTTGCAAAACATTGTTCTAAATTTTGTGCATTTGAAATATGCATTTATTATACATCTAAATCCTCTATTATATCTCATTAATCAGACATGCAGTCAATGTAACTTAATAACAATAATATAATATAACAACAATATAATTTGAAAAATGGTTCAAGTTGGACTTACATCGAAATGACTGCAAAATATGTAATTAGCAAGCCACAGAGCAGAATTTTGTTACACAAATCAAAACGAATAATTGAATTAAAATAATATTTTATTAGTTGTTATAATCATTGCTAAATTATAATAAATGTTGATCAAAAATATTTAGTGTTTTTAGTTGTCTTATCTTAAATTTGTCCCAGATAGAGATTAGAACCGCTTCCGGCAACTAACGACTTGTTTTCCCCGCATCTGTCATCGCCTTATGGAATTATTTACGATTATTGTCAAGTGGTATAAAAAATAGGGCTCACATAACGCGTCCATTATATCTGAGGGCCAACATTCAGTGACCTCGATCTAATGAGGACTTTTTATATAAGGACTTATAACTTAATGGCCGATTTTATACGAATTTTATTGTTTTTATATTCTAAGGCTGTAAAATGTTAATAATAATAACATAGGTACCGATTATTTTGTTGAAAGTGTCTATGGCCATGGTTATGACGTGGATATGTACTAAACCTAAATTAGGCCATTATTATTTCCTATCAATTACAAAAAAGATGGTCTTGTGATATGACCGTTGGACAGGTAAATATAGGTACACACACCCTAGGCGTAGATAGATATTTCAGCTGATTTGAGACGATGATATGATGATGAGAGATTTGGTACGACGAAGATCGTGGGTTCGAATTCCATCAGTATCAGTAGTTTTTTCAAATTTTCTTATCAAATGATTGATGATGATGAATGATAGATTCCTTGGTACTTCCGACCTAATCAGGTACAACCCGAATTCACCGATATTCTGTGACAGGGGTGATACTACCCTACTCTTATGCAGATACTAGCAATGCTATAACCACACAAAAAAAAAACACACTTAATCCAGCGATATTGTATTATTTTCTTCTATTTCTTTCAATTCTAAAAACTCCTAAAGAATATAATACATATAAAATCGAACACCGGTTTCAAGTACATAGTTTTGATACATAAAGCCATTATTTCAGTGTCCGGCTTGAAATGGATACCGACCTCTGCGACCACAATCTTTCAGAGCGCTTCCATTAGCTTAACAAATTGCCCGACACCATCTTATAACTTTACGTAGTTTTCGCGACGGTTGTAAATCATTACAACAAGACGTGTTCTTGGGTTTAACTTATAACTTGTAAGCGAGCGGTTTTTCCATTATATTGTTTATCGGTAAGTAATATTAAATAATTTCATCTAATATATGCATATTATTAGGTACTATATTGAATATGTCGTGATTTGTGATGTCGTTTGGGCATGGGTTTAAACCTGTCATGTATCAATGTGACTTTTTCAATGTCATAATAATATGTCATATACTTTCTTAGTTAATCTAAGACATCACTGATCCTGACCGATGTTTTCCTTCACCGTTAGGGTGAAGGAAAACATCGTAAAGAAACCTGGACTTAATAGTCTGAAAACGCCAACACGCATTGTGCTAGCGTGGTGATTAATACTCGATCCTTCTCTGTATGTGAAGAGGCCTTTGCCTTGCAGTGGGAAATTTATAGGCTAGTTTATTTATCTTATCTATTTATATATTGAAAATAATCATGACGAAGTGGCTGAAGTTTTGATTTGATCGGATTTGGGTTTTGACTGCTTCACACCTGTTTAGTCTTCTTTTTCTTCTTTATCGTATGGTTGATAAACAAACGATGTCAGAGTTTAAACCGCTCGTAGGCCTTTGACACTGTTGAAAAATCTCTCAAGTGTGCTGGTTTCCTAACAGTGCTTTTTCTATACCGTTTTACCAAGTGATCATTTATTTCTAATAAGCACACGAATCCGAAAAGTCAGAGGTGCGTGCCTGGGTTTTGAACCTAAGACCTACGAACCTACGACGACGACGACTTGGCAGTCCAACGGTCATACCACTAGGCTATCCTCGTTGGTCTAACGTAAGCATAGCGATAGCAAGGGTGTTGCTTAGCGCTAGGTCCTAAGCTTAATCTCGGATATTTTTTTAAAATCTTTATTTATGTTTAGGGGCTTTTATCCGATAGATATCTCGGTAAAGTATTATTGAGTTTATATTCTCGGTAGCAGTTCGAAATCTAAAACTGTGGTCCTATGTAAAGGTTTCAACGATTATCTTTTACCTACCTCCTTAATAAACCGTAGATTTCTTTGTTACTTCTGTCTATATAGCTAGATTATATACTCAGAGTAAGTGAAAAATAAACGCCAAAAAAGATGTTGCTGTCCATCTTTTTAGCATAATCCCGTAGACGCCTTTTACGACGCCCAAGGGGAAAGGTCTGTGAGTTGGATTATTGATTTTTTTATTAGATATTATATAGCATGGGTATATTTATTTACGTAGTAGATAGTGGATCTTAACTTTTTATATGTTTTAGCCTTTCAGCATACCTACTTTTAGATATATATACGACTTCATGTTGTTTACCGACGATGCCCGTACAATGCAACGGAGAAAAGTATGTTATAGGTATTCTTATCTTATAGGTGTTTCAATGGTTCAAATAAACACATTCTTAGTTTTGGATTTTTCCAAACTGGGTGCTTACTCTTGTATCACGAACGCAATTCCAATCCTGTTATTACTCTTTACGAAAATTATTTAATCAATGACTAAATTTGGATGGAGTTTGCGTTTGCGATGATACCGCTGATACGCTTCAATTAATGGAAGCGTTTGTGGTGCGGTGCACCACTTCCGCCAAGAATTAGAATTGGGTTCGTGATTCAAGATATTACCATCACCCTGATCCATCTGGATCACCTGCTTTAGAAAGAACTGATTAATGTTTTATGTAAGTATCAAACTATTAACCTACTTGGAGTACCTACTTAATCAGTCAGTATTGTAATCGGTCGCTAAACAAAAATCGTATTCGTAGAGTTCTTCAAATAAATATATATATATATCGTAGACGTCTTTCCCTCAGTCCAGTTGTCAACTGTTCTGAGTTATAAGCAATGACCCCAAGGAGTGTCTCCTCAATCAACTGGCCTTCATTACCGTACCCTCTTCACGCTGGACACATTACAAGGACGGACAGTCTCGCATTTCTCAAACCATGTACTAATTAACAACTTGACATATTCGACAAACTAGCTTGTCAGTGTGGAATGTTGATAGTATAATATTCTTGGCAACCCAACTTCATCATCATCAATTTAAGACCTTTCAGTCTTGGCGATGCAGTTTCTTGCAACCAATTCAATTTAAATTAATAAAATAAAAATCGTGCTCAGTAGTCACGTTTACATAATAAACATTGATTTTTTATAAATGTCCTTTATTTATAGGTAACAAATTAAATTCAAACATCAAAGTTTAATTAAATAGGGCACGACAAGGAATAGGCGTTTACTAATTACCACAAATTTTAGATATGTAACACAAAACAAAGTCGCTTCCCGCTGTCTGACTTTTTGAACGCTTAAAACTACGCCACGGATTTTCAAGCAGTTTTCATTAATACATAGATAAGTTATCCAAGAGGAACATATATTGAACTCAATAGGTAGCGCTACAGTTGGGTTAAATTACAACCACAAGAATAAAGCCGCGTGAGAGCCAGCTATATAGTAGGTACCTAATAAGATCATTTAAAATACTGAGTTTTCACCACTTGTTTCACCGTATATCATTTGTATTTGTGTCACATGTCACGTATCACGACATTTGTGTCACAAAATTATGTGTATTTACACAATTATCTACGTGTACTAAATTTTGGATCAATCAGATGGGGCTCAGGAAGTGAGCTGTAATTTGGATACACAATTTAAACCGTATGATAGCAGTTTTTAGAGGCATCAGTAAATAAGATTGTGTTTTCATGAACTGGATTATTATAGAGTTAGATTTCATTGAAAACGTTTGAAACAAATATAAAATGTAAATAACATTGTCTTAACAAATAACAACTAATTTTATTAAATAACACTTTTGATAAGTTTTCCAAAACATCTAATTTAAAAACTGGTTTTCCTTAAAACAATTATCATTTATAAAAAAAAAGTTGTTTGATTATTATTGTCGGAA
Source organism: Protodeltote pygarga (assembly GCA_936450705.2). Classification (NCBI taxonomy): domain Eukaryota; kingdom Metazoa; phylum Arthropoda; class Insecta; order Lepidoptera; family Noctuidae; genus Protodeltote; species Protodeltote pygarga. Next base: position 7,844,750 of record OW388257.2, on the reverse strand, counting down.
TCTATCAGGTTTTTTTATGATCTTTGGACATCTGGATTAAGTTTTTAATCTAGACTCAATAAATATATTTTTTGATTTTTTTTTATTATCTGTTCTTTATAATCCGCTTATCGTGCTATATTTGCGCCTTCTAGCTATTTGCACCGCATTACTTTGCCTCCTGCTATGCAATATGCTATGATGTGAGCGCATAGACCTCTCAGAGCGTGGAGTCGGAGCTGGATCAAGTTTATCATCATCTTCTGGAGGTTCTGGAGTTTCTGGATCATCTTCTTTTTCTTCCTCTTTTTTTGATGGTCCTGAACCGCTGCCAGTAGATTCACGATGGCGAACAGGCTTAGTATCACCACTAAAACTTAGGATAAATTTCAGTTCAGCTATCAGTTCTTCTTTGAAGGATACCTGTGATTCAAATAAGTTTTGTTTTCAACTAATCTTGATAATACTTTTATGACTAACTTTCTGCAATTTCTTGTTTCTATTGCCAACAATGATTCAATTTGTTGTGGCTCTTTGTACTACTTTTTGAGTAGGTACCTACCTATGATTATGAGAATCCCCATTCTATTAAGTACAGCAAAATAAAAACCCAGGAAACTATAACTAAAAAAAAATTGAGTAGGCTGCGTTATCACACGCACCGATTTCTTCCAGGCAAACTTTGTGTAAACATTGTTAAAATAAATAAATGTAAATTTTATTGCACTAAATTATTTTAATTGGGACCTACTTATTTATATACTTTAATTAACGTGCTCCAATCTGACTAATGCGTACTTGACTTAACTTGACATTAGATATTGTTCAATTATAATATTGAATGACATAACCTAATAAATTGATGTAGGTAATTAAGTTAAAAACATCATGTTTTTTTGCAACCTAATAAATTAAATTAAAAACATCATGTTTTTTTCTGTCTTTGTCTTGTCAGATTCTTAGTATCAATAGTGTGATACTGTGATGTATGCCAAAATGGAATATGATAAAGAACGCAATACTAGCTATATGTACTTACCAATTGAAAAAACAATAACTATGGAGTAAAACTTGTAGCAATTATATTTTGGTTTGGGGCAGGGGTCACACTGGATCATGCAATTCTGGTAAAATGAAAAATCTGCATCAAAAACAATTACTTACACAAAAACCAACCCATATTTACACGGTTTACCTAATGATTAAATTGATGATAGTTGCCTAACGAAAAGGAAAATATTTAGGTAATATTTTGTAAAACAAATCTAGTAAAAACTATTTACATAATGAAACAACAGTCTTCAACAACAGGATTACATGGAAACCAAACTAAATAGAAAGCTTACAAAAAAAATGACGTCATTATCAAGACAACTGAAAACTCACCCGAATAAAACAAATACCTTCAACTTATGCGATATCATCCAAACGTCGATGAGCATTTCACAAAAGGCGCAGACGACAGCCAAACCGGAGCCGCCAGCCAGGACAATGAACACACCACCCACGTTCGCCAAAACTAAAGGCTGAGCCTCACCGCCTCCCGCGTCATCGTCCTAATCGATTGAATTGTGTTACTGGTTTAGGGAAACGTTACCAATGATAAAACGATGTCTTTTATGCCAGTGATCCCATAAAAACGTTAAACCTTGGTTGATTTCTAAAAATGTCGATATGAAATTTTATTTGGATTAGTCATGCTTACTATTTTCTATTTTTTATATACATATTTTTTTGCTATTTCAATCGATGTTTTACAACTGATGCTTTAGGTTTCATGTAGTGAAGAGTTGGCTTAATGTCATTTATTAAGTTTTAATCCTAGATTGATAATTGCCAACCAACCAGCTGAATTTTGTCCGAATTGATTCCAGATCAAACCCAGAACTTTAATTTTTTTAACGTTATTTTTTAAATTAACCCCACCCCACTAAAATTTTCTCTTTTAAGGATTTTTACACTATAATTTAGTCAAGAGTGGAAATCATATTTCGCGATACCAAGGTTAGAAGTTATGTGTAATCGCTACGCATGTGTCGAAAATAGTTCAGCAGCCGAATTCACTTGTCACACAAGTGACTATTAATTTGAAAAAGTGGAAAGTCACTTGTTGGTGAGAATTTTATAAGGTGAGTGACCACTTAAGACTGTCCATGTCCGGGCTACTTTATAAAAGGACCTGTTAATACCGTGCAAGCACCCCCTCCTCTTTTTTCCTTCCACCATTTATCTTTCAATCTCGTTAGTTTGCCTTCTTCCTGCAGTTGTAGAATCGACTCGCTCATTGGTTGTCGATACGGTGAATCTATAGCACAAGGGATTAAAGATCTCTTTATAAAGTCAAATAAGCATTACCTTTAGGTATACCAAATTTGCAAATTTTTAATATATCTCTGACATAGGATTAAAACAAAGATTTTTTACTATTGTTATAGTAGATATGGCTATTCTGTAACACAATAGTATTTTTCATTGTAAGTTAAAGCTTATAGGTTTTAGTCGAAGGAAACTTACTTAACTTCATAGCGATGCCATATCCCTTACTGTCCAACAATCCTCCAACTTGTGCAACATCACAGTTTCTCTCAACCATATACTCAATTGACGTGGATTCCATTAGGAAGGCATAGTTTTCGTCGTCAGATTTTACCCTAAAGTTAAGATTAACTAAGGTCACGTGACTGGAGTTACGAGATAGATCAGATAGATTGAGATGAATCCACAATTTGAATACTTTCATGTTGAGATGGTATGAGTAATATAGAGTTAAAAATATTTTTTTTTACGAGATACCTGATACCAAAACACCTTCCGGTTGGCTTTAGCCTCATATAACTGGAATGACACTCTTGTAAATTTATGAGCTATCATCGGAAACGTAGTAAATTATTGACTACTTACACTATAAAGCATTGATAACAGGGTACTAAGGTATGGCTATAATATTTAAAGGACGCTATGGGAAGCTTGGCGGACACTCTTTTTTTGTTTTCAGATGAAAATAAGCCATGATAAAATTTTCTGAGTAATTTCAAAAAGTTGTCGCACATGTTAATATTATAAAGTACTTATAATTTTACCTGTTAAGCCCCTCATCATTGGTAGCAGTTTGATGTTCTGGATGATCTTCCATGTATTGATACATTTTTTGATACAGTAAATTATCCGATTCCTTGCAAAAATAAAAAGAACCTCTTATTATTTTCACATTAAAAATAGCTTCCAATGGCATTTTTCTCGGTTGGCAGCTAATTTAATATTCACTGTGCATTTCCATTACCTTAAAGAAACTGAAGGTGGCGCCGCCCTTCTTTGCTCCATAAGTTATACCATGCGGGTTATTTGCAAGATCATTGACACTCTTGATAGCATAAAACTTAGATTCAACTGTGAGAAATGCAGCAAGATTGGCTGTGTAAGATGATACCATGATCAAAGTGAAGAACCACCACATACTTCCAGCCATACGTGTTGATACAGCACTAAAATAAAATATACATAGATGTGATTACAAGACTAAGTTAAACATAAACTAAGAACTTTAATGACAAATGTATTACATGGGTGCAATTTCAGAGCCTTGTGTGAGCACACTTCCTAAAGTAAACCAAAATGAGTTGGCTAAAGTAAATTGATTATCCAATGTTTCTGGTTCTTCAATACACGGATAGGGGTTTTGCCATTCTTCTGGTGCTAGCCTTCCCAGAACAAATAAAAGAACAGATACGCCTACAAATGCACCAGCTAGCCACCCCCACACCTAAAAATAAAACGTATTGCATATATTATTGATAAAGAATTTGAAAGTATCTACATCACTTACGGCAATTTTTTACTTACGCTCATTGAAAATGGCGAAATAAAGGAGAATAGATTTGGTGGTTCTTTAGTCGGTTTTTTATACAATATGGTTATACCTAAGTTCATAAAAGGGCTGGTAAAATCTACTGCCTTTTGTCGAGCAGCTGTTATGGTTAAGTCCGTTATGCCGAAATCAGCTCTCTGTAACACAAAAAACAATGACTAAAACAATAAGTCTTCTAGATTATTAATAAATTAAATATTGTCTTGACTACTCAATACCAGATTTAAAATTGTCACAAATGTCGTGAAATTTGGCCAAAATAAGGCAAATGATAGTTACACCATCCATTATTTTCTCCATCATTCCATTCCATTTGCCAGTCTTTGAATTGTATGAGCCGTACACGCCGTCTTCTTGAATATCGAATGTGTAATTAAATTCGTTCATCTTTGATAACTCCTCGAAAATATCAATCCCAAAGCCTTCGTATCGAGCGTTTCCTTCAAGTTTTATTGCTGATTCTTTCAACATACCGTATGGAGCACTCTACATAAAGATATTTATAACATTAATTTATTTTCGATTGAAATAAAATTTAATTAATTGGTTGGTTTATAATATTAAAAATTACCAGTGCAGTAAGAACTATAAAGTGTTTTCCTTTCATCGATTCAGATCCCTCTTGTTCTGCTGGTGATACGTCCTGTTTTGCTTCAACAAACCCATCTTCTAAAGTCCAAGTACCAACCTGAATGACAAGTTACAATTTTGTTAGATTTTTGATACTATTATAGTTATATTTAAAGAACTTTTGGTTTATATACTACTAGCTTCTGCTCGCATGGTGTGTTGATAAATTTTCATCTATGTATTGTTCTGATGTATATTAATGTATAGTTTCATCAAAATACGTTTAGTAGTTTTTGCGTGAAGAAGTAACAAACATCCATCCATACATTCCCATAAACTTACACATTTATAACATTAGTAGCATTATATGCACCTTATCTAATCCATAGCTCTTTACTTCTATTACATCTATTTCCATTTCAGAACGGAAACCATCGTCATCAAATTTTACAATGCCTGTTAAGCCGTCGATTTCCATCTGAAATATGAAGTCGTTATTAATAAAAAACCAAAATACACTCTCAAAATAAAATCTTAAGTCTAAAATAGATTGTATTATTTTACAGACTTACAACATAGATAGTTGATCACAGTTTTAACGCTATAAACCCAATCTCAAACCAGAAAAAATTGATAATTGACAATTTACTTGTAAAATATGTTTTTTGGGAAATTAATTATTAAACAACTGCGCATTTTTTTACGGTAACAGGGAACTTAAAATATAATCTTTAAGCTGAGATTTACTGTTCAGAAACTACAAAGGATTTAAACAATATTTTTTGTAGTTTCTGAACAGGAACATAAACAATATTCACTCGTTTTTTTTGTCGGTAAACAATCAATGTAAGCAGAAACAAGTAATACTTACAGTTCTAATATAATTTACAATGCTAGAACCTAACTCCCAGCTGCCTTCTTCATCACAGGTTACATTAGAACCCTCTTCCAGTCCCATCGTATTTAAAGTTGAAACAAATAAAGTGACAGCATCATAAAGTAATGCTAAATCTAAAGTTAAAGCGTTATCTTCAATCGCAGTTGTTATATTCTTGTCTGATAGTTCAAATACTTCCTCATTTAAAGATGTGATAAAGTTTTGAATGGATTCTAAACTGGGATCGAACATTCGAATGCCTGAATATGAGAAACAATGTAGTTAATGTAAATCAACGATTACATATCACCAACTTTTTAAGATTACCTGTTAAGCTAGATCCACCATGCTTATATGGCTCTATGTCTATGGTTTGAAAATCAGGATTCATTATAATGTAGCTATGGTCATCAGACATTATACCAACTTGTTGTGCTTGTTCCAATAATAAAGGCAAAGTTTCTCTTCCACAGTTTATCAAATAATTCACAGATCCAGATTTTTTTATAAATTTTAATGTGGACCTAAAATTAATTAAATTAAATTAAATTATTTAATAATTGATCTCGTTTAACATAACAATAGCATGTACTTACCTAAAATCGTCACCCTCAGGTAATTGTTCAACATTAATCATAATTTTTTCCCCTGTATCCAAATCTTGCAATGCTAGAATGTTGTCTAAAAACGGCAAAAGTTCAGCGCCTTCATAAATTATAGTAAAATCCGTCCAACCTTTTAACTCTATAAGATCAGCGAAAACCTGTCATGACAAATTAAGTGAGAATTTTATAGTATCGTGAATAAAAACTTTGAATAATTTTATATAAGTAAACAAATACCTGTGAATATGCAATGTGATGCGGAAACAAATTAACAGCCGACCAATTACGATTTTGTATTTCAACTGGATCCGTGATAATATGAGGTATTTCAAGAAAATCTGCCATTGACTGAATGTGCTGTAAAGTTGCTTTTCTACTTGGGCCAAACACTCCAAAAACGTTGCTCTAAAAGTATAAATCTTGTGAGCATTATTCTCTATAGTAATGTATCCCATCATACACAGATACTACAAACATTGTTACCTCTAAAAGCGAGCACATAGCATCTTCTGCTTCTAATATATCTCCAGGAGATGTCTGTATGACATTAGCTACAAATGGATTTTCTTGGTCTACGGATGCCGCGGTGAGTGCAATGTTGAATGCGGCTTTTAATAAAAATGTACCATCATCAAAAATGGCACCTGGAAGACAATATTATTTATAATAAATAATTTGTAGACAACATCCATATGAATGGAATTTATTTTCATAAAGAAAAGGATGAAAAAGTAATAAAACGTACCTATAGTTTTATCTCCATGAACGTGAAGTAAACATAAACTTGTTGTGAGCCATTTCAACAATAACTTTGACTTATGCATCATTATTCACAACAACGCATAGCTATTGGAACTTCCTGTTATCGAGAATTGAAGAAAAGCCACTTTTACGTAGTCTCCACAAAGGAGCTACTTGACCTAATTGTCTGCGAGAACGGATGGGCAACTATAATTGTTTCGAATGCTGTTCTAGAAACTCTATTAGTCGAATGTAACTGCACGGCTAAAATTAGAGCTGTTCTCGATTTGAATGTACTATATTGTTATGATTTAACACGTCCTCTAGTTATTCAAACAATTTTTAGTTTTATACTTGCATAGAAACATTTTACTCAGTAGTACTAACCTACATGTTTAATACTCTCACGTCCTGAACATTTATACACCATGAATTTATCTCGTTTTATTTGCAGGGATGAAAGTATTGGTGTAATACCTATGTAATTCGGATTTCGGAGGTAGTCCTATAGTAAAAGTTGTTCATATTTATAATTACTTTCGCCCTTTTAAGACAACTTAATTTTACGGTGTATAAGTAACATTACCTACCTACTACCAACAGGTAGGTATAATTAATTTAATAATTATCGCAAAAAGACAAAAAAAGTTAGTCTCTATGTCTATCGATGACTAGGCTGATGGTGAAATGAACTCAAACTCAAACTCAAACATTTATTGCATTCCACAATGTAATACTTAGGTGGTAACTTAAAACTATTGAGATCATTATGGACCCTGTCGGGCACAACAAAAATACACCCTACGTCATAAAAATAGATTAAACCTACCAACCTCAAATTTAGGGATGCATGCCACTAGTACACACGTTATGTCAGTCAAAATCTATAATAAAGTACCAGAAATAATAAAAAAAGAAACTAAATTCAATCTATTTACTAATAAACTAAAACAATTCCTACAAGAAAAATGTTACACTATTAGCATTTATAATATAAAAGGCTGCACATTAATCTAAAAACTTATTATTCCTTAACTATTAACAGCGGCCTCTTTTGTCAGTTCGGTACATCCTGAAGAGCGGATTATCTCCTTGATTCAAACTTGTGTTCGCGCTGAAGTATTTTGAACCACACTGTAAGTTGACGACGTTCCTTGTCGTTTCGACGTTTGGGTACTAGATGGCGCTTAGTTAAAACCTTACATTAAATTGGAATTAGGTAGACCACAAGCTGAGTTTGTCTTTCTTATAAGCCTTAAATAGCTATTTACTCCTCATCAGATGTAAACACTGTAAATCTTTAGAAAAATCTCTTTACTACTTGGGATTTATAACATAGCCGGCGAAACGTGGGTGTACTGCTTACACCTCTGCCAACCCCCTCTGGAGAATACAGGCGTGAGTCTATATTTATGTTTATATACGAGTTTAGTAACACATTAACCTACAGCACAGCAGCAGAAATAATGATCTACAATTTCCTGATGTTTTATTTTTGATAGGCTCGCGTTTGACTACTGTCTCACCTGATGGAAAGCGAATAACTTACATGAATAATAGGGTAATTACCAGTTATTAGAAAAGTAGGCAAACCTACATTATTTGATATCACCATAAACAAGGTATAAAAATAGCACAATAATTATTATATTAAAATGAATCACAATCTGTCGCTTTACGCTAAAGTTTCAAGTTTACCAAAACTGAAGGAAGTTATTGCTATCTTCTTCGATGATAGCGACAGATACAAATAGTGACAGTTCTTTGACTTTGACATTTGAACACATGACGTCATACATTCAAAATGCAGTACCTAAGTATTTGAAGATTTAGGTATTAATTAAGAACAATATACCTAGACAACTTCGCTTAGGTAGGTAAGTGTCACAGCATTTCAGGCAACCCGAAAGCTGTTCTGTTGGTCCCGCCGGATTGGGATCGCATCGTAAACTCGGAGATTGGGACGGGTTTTGTCGCTAACCGCCTAACCGCTTTCACGCTAAGCCTAAAATTGACAAATACAGGATGTATTTTTCTTGCAACTTATGATAAAGATATTTCTTTTGAGTAAGGTTGTTTATTTTAGTTTGACTTTAAACTTTTAATGGATGACATCAATTTCCTCAAGATAAGTGGATCGATTATAGTTTTTTTGTTTAATAAAGTACCTAATAAGTAATAACGATGGTTTTTTTACGAATATTGTCGTATTTTTCCTTTCTTCTTTCTTTATCGTATGATTGATGAACAACCTTGAGACCAAGTCAGAGGCCTAAGATAGAGCACGGTTTAAACTCTGACATCAAGTTGTTTATCAATCATACGATAAAGAGAGACCAAAAAAATAATTTAAAAAACTTCAAACAGGTGTAGCAAAAATATTTATTTGAATACTCACTTAAGCTTTATGTTTTCACTAGCAAATTCTTAAAACATACTTTCTTTAAATTCAAAAACTACCAAACTCGCCACACCATGTATACACACAAAGCGACACACGACAAAACCTTCCTTATAATACGGAACTAGACTTAGTAGCACCTACAATGGTATTGCAGAAACTCATTTGTACTAGATTCTTATACGCCATACCCAAAAACTAAATTCTAAATCGCTTTAGGTATCACTGATAAACGCTGTGCATATTTATAAAGCAAGTCCCAACGGTACTTTTCGGAGTACACCTATACTTTGTGCAGCGTAGCATGGCGCGGGTGACAGCTGTTAGTGTCGCTGTTTGCACTTGTTTGCTGTATTGTATGCTGTAGCTGTCAGTGTCTGTATATGGTATTTAGTGTCGGGTATGATAGCCACAGCATACAACGCAGCAAATAAGCGCAAACAGCTATACCAACAGCTGTCACCCGCACCATGCTACACCGCACAAAGTAGACTATATACCTTTTACTGAAAATTTGAAAATCGAGTCTAAAACTACGAGCATCACAGTGACGATCACCCAGAGACTACAGCAGCTCAGTGATCACGTGCTTCTGTAAAGAGCAAGGCTCACGGGAGACCCTTAAATAGTCTCCCCAGGGATATGCCTAACAGGGTTGCACAGGGGAGGTAACGGAGCTATTCTCCCCTACAGGACTTCCCTCCAAGTGCTGATAGTGGTCACCGGGATGGTTTTAGTAAGGTAAAGAATCCACATATCCCGGTCTCCTCCCCGGAGTTTCTCTTGAAAGTTACTCCTCGAAATACAAAAAACCTACAACCAGTGTTTAGAACTGTTTAAAGTAGGTACATCAACTTCAAGTTTATAATAAAGTTCCCGGAATGAAAGAAGAATTATAATCCCAAGCCTATTCGGTAATCCTGGATTAAGGTCTTTTCAAGCTTAAGATAAACTCGAATTTTATGAAGAAACGAAGGACTTTAATTTAGCTACTTTTTATAGGCATAATTATCCTTATATTGATTACGAGAATTGGGACCGTTTAGTTATGTGCGTGATGTTTCGCCTTTTAAGAAAGAGATAAATTAAATTTTAATAAAAACTTAGATATAAAATTTAAATAAGTTGAAGAAACCATGCAAGTAGTCTCATCAATTTTTGAAGTTTTCATAGTAATTAATTCATACTACGAAATATCAAACTATTCTGCAATTGGACTATCAGATTTCTGGTTTCACCTTCAGGTCTTTTTGTATGCAAATTAAGGTATCAATAAGGTTTCCTAAACTTAGCCATAGAAAATTATATGGCATAAGTTTCATAGGGCGATAAAAATACTATCAAAAAAAGTCTGCCTTTCTCTTTCCGAAAATACAGCTGTTTGTCACATTTTTGTAGTGAAGAATTAAAAAAAACGAAAAAACATGCCTCTCCATACCATTTTCTGTTCAGGAAGGTATCATTATTGTAGGTGTAGTTTTGCTCAAAGCCGAGATCCCCGTCGTTTTCAATCCCGAGACTACCGGGCTACCGGCACACGAAATCGAGCAACCGTCTGTTTTATATACACGATCCAAATAACTTTAACAGATTGAGATAGTTCATCGGTTCAATGTGACTTGCTTCTAAGTATGTTCATGTTGATAGTTTCACAATGTTTGCGTGAAAATCTTAGAACTTCAGCTAAATTAATATCAATTAAGTATATAAAACCTTAATGAATTTGCTTGGTATACCAAATTATGTGCGTATATTAAAATTAAGCAATTTTAGCAAAGTTTTATGAGATTAATACCACATTCTTTAATACGTAAAATATTATGAAACTTACTTTATTTAAAGAAAAACGTAAGGGTACTTATATTATAATGTTTAGGGTTTTATTTTAAAATATCTTTTGGAATAAAAAGCCTCTTGTATATAATGTAAAAGGTAAATAATATTGGGTTTTTTTATGATATTTTTGTTTTTATTATGCATTCGAAGCGAAGCTCAGTATTCAAATCAGTTGGTGTATTTATTGAAAACATCGCAGGTTCAAATTCTGTTCGTAATCGAATATAGAATATGATTTGATTTTTTTAAGCTTAATGTTATATGCTGTTGGTTTTATTTCAGATAACTAAGGAGGATTGATTCGTCAAACCAAAATTACCTTATTATTAAATTAAAATTAGAAACTTAAATTAAAATGAGCCTCTGAATATTCAGACATCACTAAGTATAAGGGGAAGGACGGACAGATGTGTCCCTTTTACACATTTCACTATAAAACAATAAAAATAAAATAATACAAAACCTTTACGTATAAATCAAAGGGGTGAGGTCAACTGAAAGGTACGACAGATGTTGTCCTGGTTTACATACAAATGCCTCTGGGCGGATCGTTTGAACCCAAATATATTAGATGTTTAGCATAAATTGTGATGGAAATAAAAACAAGAGGCTACAGATGCGAACAAGCCACATGTCAAGTGATTCCATTTCAAGTGAGGGTGAAGCCATTCCATTCCATCCGTTCACCTTGTACCTACCACACAAAATAGTGTAAAGAAGTTTGTTATTTCTTTTTATAGTACTAAGGTCACTATTTGTATTGTCCAATTCGTCCCGCCATCTCATGCGTCCTCTTAGTGGTTATTTGGCCCACAGCTCATCAGGCGACTGGTCCATACTGGCTCTGGATCGATAGACGTGGCTATCAGGGGGAGAAGCCTTTGTCCAAAAGTGGGATGATATGGGCTGACTGTAACAGTAATAGTACAGTAACTACTAAGGTGGCAATCAAGCATAAGGCCCGTCTGACAGTAATCCGTCACCGTAACCTATAGACCAAAGATATTAGAAAGATTTCTATGCTATAGACGCTTGCAACACCACTCACGTATTGCGGACCCTGTATGCGTAATTGTGGATAAGAAATTGAGCCTCTGGTGCTCTCATTTACCAAACGAAACACAACACTACGAATAGGTACAATTATTTCACGCCGATGTTCTGCGAGAGAAAAATATTATTTTGGGACTATTTATGCACAGATAATTCAAATTAGTATTAATGAACTAACCTTGAGAATTTGCTCAAGTAACCAAGTTGTATTGACCGTGCTCACAAGAAGACCAAGTTTAATCTATTATGATATTTTATTTGTGCGCGAATCGACTAGAAATAATATAAACATGAATCCAATTTGCGGAAGTTTAAAAACTTTTATTGTAAGCCTACATTTATCTTACAAACACGGAACTACATCCAGCCTCAATACCAGTGCCCGCTTTTAGCTGTGCTTATTTTATTCACTACAAAAACTGCCGCCTCATGACTTGCCAAGTTTTGGCGGTTTGTATAATCTTTACGAAATTCAAGCAAATTCTTACTTGTTGATGAAAATTAAAATTACAATAAGGCTCACTGTGCCAATGACGAGTCCTACTGCTTCAAAAAATAAAACATTTTTGCGATAACAATAATATCAATATTATGTGTGATATTAATATCATATACAATTAATCAATCATTTATTAATTGTATATGATGCGTTAGAAATTAGCAGATTGTATCGCATATAGGTATTTATATAATTATGTAGTTAAACCAAGACACAAGAGACAAGAACAAATATAGATATACATATAAGAAGGCCAAATATATTTTTTTCCTTTTTCCATGCACTTTTTCAGCTTACATAAGTACATAAAGTATTCTAGAAACAGTCCATTTCACAGAATTCAAATAAGGCTTGTCAAATAGAACCCTATCGATATTCCAATCAACAGCTTGTATCGGTCACAGTAAACCTCCGCCAACATAATGTGACCACTACATTGTTGGCTAACTCGTAATTCCCAACCAACAAGGGATACTTGGAACAGTGTTTTCGATTGAACTTTGATTTATTTGTTGGTTTAGTATCATAGTTTCGAATTCTTATTTCTACATACATACATACTTACATACATTTTTCAAAATATTGTAAAATTGTGTTACATGGTTACATGTATCAAATCAGCTAATAGAGCATTGTATTTTGACTGCAAAATAAAACATGCTATCTGCTAGCCTTTCAAATGTATGAGAGCGGCATAAGAATAAGATTTAGCATTTAGGTATTACTTTCTCAGTTAGCTATACAAACGACAAATGCTACGGAGTTGTCATTCTTAGCGTGGTACTAATAGTGTTGCCCAGACAGTACAAAGGCTTTGAAAAGCGAAACTCAACGACAATAAAGTCTCAAAAATTGTAACTTCTATACTACAGACTCTTTTGGGACACAATGATATCTTTGACACTACGCCGATAGTTACTGAATTTCAGCTCTAGAAACCCAGACAGAGCATTAGACTTTGACAATCGAATAATCCACAGTGACAGTATTGTCCGTACATCCTATTCATACGTCCTGTTTTCGGTCTAAAAAAAACTAATACGGTCTTAAGTTCTTAACCTAACCGAGTCGGGGTACCTCAAATTCCTAACTTAAACATAGCCCTTAAGTCAACAAAGTATTGTCTGAGTAGAATAGTGTTGAAGTATAATTGTCGAAGTAGCGTAGTAGTAGTAGTCTAAGATCCATTGTGTCGCAAGTTCGCAACGGTGTTTGCCGATTGTTAGTTAGTTGCAGACTTGCAGTTACGTTTTTGGGTGGCAAATTAGCGACTGTGTTTGTAAGGTAACCCTTGTACACAGATTTCAAATAAAAAATAAAAATCGTACTACCTATATCCTACTAACATTATAAACAATTACATGTAAACTGTTAAACCGATTAGGATGAAAGATAGCACACAGATAGAAGGTAGAAATAAAAATATAATATGAGGTACTTTTTATCCTGGTCCGACTTCCACATAGCCGAAGCCGCGGGCAATCCAAGTAAATTTTCAGTAACTACTTACAATATAGATATACAGAAATCATCAAAAATGTATATAATTTCTCTTACTGAGCATACTAATAATTTATCTATTATTATCACATCAATAACAATAAAAGAGCTTACTTTTGGCTTTCGATAAAAATATGTAAGTACCTACCTAATAATCCATAACGAAAACTATATTAGTCTATAACGTACAAAAATACAATCATAACTTAAATAAAAAGAAATATCAATTCAGCCATATTGCTATTACGATTATTATCTTCCCATGTTTCACAGAAACCATTTGGCCATATTGTTCTTATGGTGAAACAAAAGTATTTACTGTTAGCCGTTTGAATACGTAGAGGATGAAATATTTAATACTAAGACGACGTACATCTCCCCCACTATCCTCGAGGTAGCCATTAAAATGAATTATAGGAATACGTGTCTGAGTTATATACATATAACTTGTTCAAAAATACTATGCTTGAGTAGTAACGGTCTTTCCCCATTATTTATATGATATTTAAGTTATATAACTTTTAAAAAAACTTTTGATCTATTCGTTTAAATCTGGTTGGTCTTATGGATGGCTATCGGGTACGAGATCCCAGGTTTGATTCCCGCAGAATTTTATTGAAATTTACATAACATAGCATCACGCCTGTATTCCCTAAAAGGTGAGGCAGGGTGAGGCATAGTACCTTTTAAATATCAAATTTTTATTAATTGTAATCTTGTCGGTTAATTATTTAAATAAATGACATACATTTTAGAACCAAGTTGTAATTATTGTTTAACGATTGATTGGTTTCAGTGTGTGGCTATGTTAAGACAAAACTTTAGTTTATCGGCCATAGATCTCTGACATGGCTTTCCACACATCGTCGAGAATATCTTTTAAGTTGCTAACTCCTTATAAATCAAACCACTTGTAGTAACAGCCTCTTTAAATTGGTATATATTATAAATACAAATAGAAAATAACGACTTACAACCGTAATGGAACATGAAAACATAATGTGTTAAAAAGTGCTAAAATAAAAATATAATTTATTTATTTATCCTAGTGTTTTTTATTTGAAGTAGGAGTTCAAGAGCTGCTGAACGTCCCTCAGTACCTAAATACAAACACTACATAAACACTACACTGATGTTAAAAAAGTGTAGTCGTGTGTCGTGTAGTCAACAGGTTAAATAAAATATACTTACATGCGTGCATTAAGCTTGCTCGACTAAGTAATTTACTTTATGCTTGCTTTAGTGACTGCATTTTTTCCTCTACATGTATTATATTAACTAAAAGGCGACGAGCTACATGTAACTAATTACAGTGTTGATGTTAAAACCAACTTTGTACATTCGCTTGAATGAATATGTTTGAAATTAAAACAAATTTCATATTACTCTCTTTTTGGCGGCTCGCTGTAAGAGCTTGTATATTTTGGGTACAAAAAATATTTGCCCTATGTGATGTCGGGGATAAATAGCACAAGCACCTCTCATTCAGAATGCCGTAAAAATAGACTAATGATGTCACCAAAGCTGCTTCTGGGAGGCTTTGGCCGTAACTAACTTACCACACACCGCACTAAGTCTTGACGCCAAGCGACTGTGTCGTATTTCGGCGTGAAGTTTGGTAAAACCTATCTGGGGAATCACTACAAGGGTAAAGGCCTCTCGTTCAGGTTTTCTCTCTAAAATTCATTAGAAAGTCTACCTCACCTCTTAGATTTAGGTACTTAAAAAAGTACCTACATAGGTAGGTAATTCTGACATTGAAAACGCCACACTAAGGACTTGAAAAGCGGGTCCAACCAATGCTCCACCACGACATTGCCTTCTTCATAACAAAAAAACATAAGTCTTTCTTTCTTTCTTGCCTTTAAAGTGACAATTGAAATGAAATGCCTAAAATGGTTTGCCATTCATGAATTAACTACTCCAAAAGCTGGTTAACCTTAGTGATCGTGATAAAAACAGCAGTACCACAGCGCCACGAGTATCTCCCTAGTCATTAGTCTTGTAAAATCTGAAATTTATGAAAGAATATTAATTCAATTCCAACTTTACATTCTAGAAAATAAAACTCAACGTTTTGTACAGACGATAAATTAAAGCGTCTTTTGTTTCGAGTTGTGTTGAGAATTCTCTAGTTATTCTTGTTAAAGTATTTAAATTTCCTCGGGAGTTCCTCAGGGAGCCATTGCACAAATATCCGGGGAGGCAGCTGTTCTCGGGGCTGTGGTTCCTACATACAACTACAGTTGGTTCCTTTACTTGTAGCTACGTGACTTGCCGTACAGCATCAGTTACCTCTGTGCAGGATTTCTTGGTATGCGATGAATAAAAGAAATGTTAAAATAACCTTAACAACGAAGTTAAGAATTTTTAACAAAGTCGACGCTCATTATTATTTTTACTTTGATTAAAAGACGACACCTCGTTAATTAAAAAATGTGATTTTTATTCTACAAAAAGTTCAACTCATGCAGCATTGAAAAGTTGATCTATCTCAACGTGTCTGTAAAAAAGCAGTTAACAAATGACTAAAAATGGCTAAAGCTGACCTATCAAGAGACGGCAAATTTTAACCATTTACAATAACTTAAACACAAAATCACATGTGCTCACATACACACAAACACAACACATTTCTATTATCTATGGATCTTTTGTTATAAGTAAAACTTGTATTTGAATATAATATTTTCAACATCTTTACTTTCTCAATAAGTATAAAAACACATTTTATTTTCCAACAAAATGTAAATATTATCAAAGAAATATTCAATAGGAATGAGTCTTTTTATTTTCTTTTATACTCAGTCACCAACTTTTAGATCCACGCCGAATAAGGTCGAACGTTACTGATGGCTTTTCTCAACCAAGTAAAAATGAGCTCAGAAAATCACTAAAGACGTAACGAGAAAACTTTGCCATTATTAATCAGAACAAAACACGTTACAAAGTAATTTTACCGTAAGTACCTACCTCGTAACTCTAAAACATTGAAAGACCATTAAAAGGACGAGTTACAAAACGTCCTTCTCATCTTACTTTGTCCGCGATAATGGATTGTTAAAAGAAAAAGTTTTTATCTTTTAAATACAATTAAGACACTATTCACGAGTCTGTTACCATCGGATAGAGATACCACTTAGTCGGCTGACTAATTCTTGGCGGTTGAGAGTTGGGAACGGTAAATTAAAAGCTTTGGCTTTTAAATTAGCGTTGCCAATCTGGTAAATGGTGCTTAAGTGAATCAGTCATATTATACTTGTGAGAGGAACTGTAGATGAAAATCCAGTATTAAAAGTTTGAACCCTAATAATTTTTCACAGTAGGTATATAACTAATCGTAAATTATAATAAACCTTTTTTAAGTATGGAATTAGAATAGCAAGCATAAGTCCTTCTAAATCTGTTGGTAAGCGCTAAGCGGGAGTATTAATATAGGTATATACCTAGATACCAGGGGTATTTGAAGGATTCCATCCTCAGGGCATGCAAAGTGTCGACAGAGTGACACAGAGTGGAAACAGAGCACAGAGTGGACCAGTGCCCGGTTCATAATATCAGGCTCGTCTCCCATTATGTGCGATCATAACATATCATTCTAATGGCGATATGTAGGTATGGGAAACCCCTAAATTCAAGCGTGATAAATATAATAATTTGTACAAATTAAATAGAGATAAAAATAATACCGTCTTTCACTTTTAAATAAAAAATAGCTCGACGCATTGAATATGACATGAATAACACTCATGTCTGTGTTGAACGGTGGAGTTCCCGGGAAAATTGGCTGGAGCACGCTTATCGAGTGTTTCACCTATTGGAACATTCGACATGTGAGACATAGCGCTTAACCACCCCCAAATTAAATTATCCTTTTACATCGTTCACTGCTCCCAAATCCCGATATAAACCATACCAGTTTATTTATTACATTCATTTCACTTACCGAGAGCAGAGCTGCTGTACGCTTTAGCGATACTTAAAGCCAATTAAATTACAGGAAAATAAACCAAATGCGAGTTCATGTTAACGTAAGCTTTCGCAGCACAAATGCTTTTTTTTTAATTGCCGTAAAACATGGGTATGTTTTACAAATGAGGGTGCTTTATATTAACTTTTGTACAATTTTAAGAAAAAAAGCTGTTTTGCGGGCTTGGGGGAGATCGAGCGAGTGTAGATGTACAAGCATGTTATTTATTCATTAGCGCTGAGCTCGACGCACCGTTGTTTCCGCTGTATGATATGAAATCTCATATTAACTTGTCTACTTTCAGAGACTCAGCGAATTTATGTAGCAAGGAAAATTGTCGCCGCCGTCTTGATGTACGACTTTACGGCGTTTCATATGAATAAACTTTGTTTACTGTTAGAGAGCGCAGCTCATCAACTCATATGCTTAGGCACATAAATATTCATAATTGAGTTACTAGGGTATTTTAGTAGTCGTAAACTTAACTATAAGGGGTACAACTTCTTAGTATTTACAGGGGTATCAACTCGCTCAAAGCTGTTTTCGAGAAGTACCTTATTTCTGTCAGCAAACAGTTGTATAGTATTGTATAGACAGTTAAAAAGGACATTTGTGTATTAATTAAAGTTTATACCTGTTTTAGTAATGTTAGATAAATCGTAGCAGAAAATAAAAACCAATGTTACTCACAATAAATGATGTGCATTTGTTTTACCAACTTGGGATGAAGCGTACCTAATCAAAGTACTAACTGACGTAAAAAGACAATGAAACTATTTCAACCCTGGGAACGTAACGGTCTCTTAAATACCTAGAGGCTGAGAAAGTTAGACGGGGGTCAAGCCTCCATTAATTAAACAGAAGGGCGGATGCCTAATACCCTCATCTTACAAGCCACCGGGGTGACCTCACCGGAAGTTTGAAAAGGTCAACATTACGCTCGCCGCCATCGAACATTATACATTATTGATCTTGTTGCCTCACTTAATAACCCCAATGTGCCTTCAAAATAGGATTCAAGGGATCTAGGTAGCCCAACATCAAAGCTCTTGTCGGTTCACGTCTGTTTCTAATGTAAATGGTTTGTGTATTCAGTAGCAATTCTTTTCTCGTTTACTTATTATATCCTCATTTTTAAAAAGCGATCATGGATTTTACTTTTCTGCTATTTAAAGGCAAATAAAGTTGGTGAACGGGTCCATTATAATACTCAGATCATTTTTTATTTTTAGAGGATGGAAAAAGAATTGATTTTGTAATCGTTACACCATACAATGTCAAAATATCTAGCAGAAATATGCAATGTTTATGAAACTTTTAACGAATTTTTTTTTCAAATCCACGAGGAAGGGGTGTTATAAGTTTAAAGACTATGTGTATGTCAGTCTGTTATCGAAGCTGTCAAATGGATAGTCCAATTCCAGTGCGGTTTTTGTGAACATGTAATGAGATACGACTACGAACACCATTAACCATGGGACTGCCAAGACAAAGGTCATAAGTTCGAAACCCAGGCACGCACCTTTGACTTTCGGATTCATGTTTGTATTAAAAATCAATTATGCTAAAATGGTGAAAGAATATCTTTGTGCGGAAACCAGTACACCTGAGAGATTTTTTAAAGGTGTGGTGTGTATAGCTATGTCGGAGTCCTATGGGTTGTTTTAAACTCTGTCACCCTCCAAGTTGTTCATCAACCATACGATAAAGAAGAAGAAGTCCTACCTAGTTTTATAGGTATATTTAGATAGTTACTAAAATCTTTAAATGTTGAAACCCTACTCGCATCGCTGAGTCGTACCTGCTTTATATTCAGTTCCCCTGCAACTGCTGGGCAAAATAAATTAGGTCATTATTTTTCTGACATTGTTCCTTCCTTAGACCCAAGATCCTTTTATACTTCGAATTTATTTAACTGTTTCGCTATTTTTAAAACATTCTTTCTTTGTGTTCTTTGTTAAAGCCTTAATAAAAAAAAATAGGTGCTTACGAAGGTAGGCTTTGATAATATTTGACCGTTAACGTATTTCACTGGTTTGGTCTTGAATCATCAATAACGTGCATAAACTTTATAATTATTAAGAACTAGCTTTCCGGCGCGATTTCGTACACGTGATTATACTGCTTCAACGCCTTTTTTACCCTACCCTATTCAACCCCTACCGTAATCTACCCCTACCCTACTCTACCCCTATCCTACTCTACCCCTACCTACTCTACCCTACCCCTACCCTATTATACCCTTTTGACTAACAAACAGAAATTCATTTTTATGTATATAAATAGATTACAAGCCCGTTTGTTCCCACTGCAGAGCAACCTTACTACTCTCCTTCCATCTCTCTCTATCTGGGGCTGCTAAGGACCAGTTTTTATTGTAAACTTTGATATTTTCATAAGAAATTTTAAACATTTCTCTTATATCTTTTTTTTTAGTCGCCATCCATTGCAAATTAATGTATGAAAAAGCACAGGAAGTACCTAATCAAAACCAATTACACAGCTCCAAACCAAAGAGCTTTCTTATTAAATATTGAGGTTATCAGTTAATGGTGGTACAAATTCAGCAATTTATTGAAGACTACCTTATTCTAACAGCTTACTTCACATTTTCTCATTGATATCTATTTAAATTCATACAATTATTAAATAGGGAGATTGCGGAAAATTAATAGTCTCTTATCACGGTCTATGATCCTGTGCAAAGAGAAACCCGGTCGTTTGGCAGGCTTACGTGGGAACATGGGTCTAACACGCCGAGGCTCCGTAGAGAATTTTAATCTTAAATGGAATGGGCAAACCGGGCGTTCTCTGTGGTTGAACTATAGAAATACTGTCCTGTATATTGGCTCGCCTTCCTGGCTTTGTTATATAAATGAACGAAAATATAAAAGTTCTAGAAAAACAAACATTCGCAGTAAGTTCCTATTTTTTTTAAAACTATATTATAGTCTGCCTGCGACAACGAGAGCTGTAAAGCGCTCGAATTGTAAGAATTTTAGAAGTTCAGTTAATAAATATAACGCGACGGAAATCCGTTAAACAGTTGTTTCATTAACTTTATGTTATATTTTATTTATTAGGTAATTTATGAGCCCTATGGAACAAAATTGTAAGTGGCCATTCAAGTATTTTAAATCACATCTTCAAATGTTAGTTCATAATCAAAAATACCACAATATTCACGTAGGTATACACAGGTAGTCACAAGCACAGATAAGTAAACACAAACTTTTAACAAACGTACCGATAATATCTCTAGCGTGTATTATTAAGAAAAAAAGTTATGTAATACAGATAGAAGAACCATCCCTTCTACATATAGACATGCATTAGTACTTCTATATTATTCAGATAATTATTTATATGGAGGAGCAAATGTACCTATACATTTCTGTGGTAGTGACTGTACCTATGTTCATGAAGCGTGGCCTTGGTAACCAATTTGCACTCCCAGTCCCTAGTTAGGAATAGATCATCTCCGCTTTTCCCAATGGCCTCGTAAGAGATGACGTCATATTTTATACTGACAACGCCATAATATTGTGGAAATTTAGCTTCCCTAAAGGATATACGTACAGGTCAAATAACAATCTTATAGAGCAAAATCTCATACACAATTCGTAATTCAAGGATATTTTGTGCATTTACGTACGTATAAGCAGAGGGTAATAAAAGCCCTTGCTCCATTTTATTTAATATAAATCAGACCTGAACTAGCCTCGAAAGGGTAGTCCTCCGAACATTTCAATTACACAATATCACTTCATCATTCGCTCCTCCTGAGTGATAATTAATTTATAATACGCACATAACTTACGAAAAGTCAGAGGTACACGCCTTGGGTTCCAACCCGAGACCTCTGACTTGCCAGTCAAATGTCCAAACCATTGTGGAGCTGCCGCCAGGTTTTTGCTTGCCAAAGATGTAGGCTGGTCCTGCCATTGTCGGTGGCCTGCACCGCCAAATCCTTCTTTAGAGGCGTGAACGAATCTAGGGCCTGTTAATGACCGGACGATGGACTGTTCCTAAATCCGACGCCCACACACCAGCAGCTACACCAGCTACTAATATAAAATATTATTAAATTATACAATCATTCTAGTCTCAGTTCCTTGAAAATTATTCAAAATACTTTGTAGATGAGAAGCTTAATAAAATTTATATTAACTTATTATACAACCCACTTGACAATGACGTTTCTGGAGAGTCGATCTGAAATTATAGGTTAAAGGTCACCGATGGATAAATAATTGTTTCGCTTTAGTAATAACATTAAAATTGAGCAAAAAAATGTAACTACTTCTCAGTTTCGTGGGTTTCAAATCGAAATATTTTCTGTTCTGATACGTCGATCAGGGTTACTCGAGTGTCACCCAATAATTGGGTTGCGGCGGACGGAAGACAGTTATTTCCCGTCTAGAATACTGAAGCTTATCTCTATTTCTCTAAAATGTCAGCAGATAATATAAAATTATAAATAATAATATATATATATATATAGACTCACGCCTGTATTTCCCAGAGGGGGTAGGCAGAGGTGTGCAGTACACCCGCGTTTCGCCTGTTGCCATTAACCGGACACATTTCCAGATCCCGTGCTGCTACTGAGAATTTTCTAATGGAAAAACCCATAACACTTTGTCCGACCCGGGAATCGAATCCAGGACCTCGTGCTCGTCGCGCTTGCTACCACTAGACCAACGAGGCAGTCAATAATAAAATCAATAGTAAATAATAAAATTAAGGACTTTCTAAAAAAAAAGTGCACTAGCAGAGTTCAACGCATGAAAATTACATGACTTATAAAAATATTTAGGCATATTAATTCTTTATTCTTAAGCACATAATGTTATATAGGAGCAAAATAATAGAGAATAAAGAGTTATTATTATTTTGATTAGACAAATTGCTTAGCAAATGTAAAAAGAATATTGCTACTAAGAATGTGCCTCGATCCACTCAATAGTAATGGTATGGAGATGTTTGCACACAACGAGTACGTAATTGAATTCCTGACCAAGCAAGAAGATCCCTAATGGTTCATTTCAATTTTGGATGCCAATAACAGTCCTTACAAATGCCTCCCAAGGCTACGACGTTTAAGAAACCGAAGAACAAGTAGACACTACTTACTATGTTGGAAGACAATGTGTTTTAAGTAAACATGGCAATACGGAGGGTAAAGCATGTAAAAAAAATTTGCTTCTCAAACAGAAATTAACATTATTCTCCAATACAATATTTTATGTGATTTGTTTCTTATTTTATTCGTCAAACATTGAAAAATGAGACAAAAAGAATCAATTATTATGCGATAGTTAAAACTTTAAGATAAAATTTAAAAAAAGGTTGTAGTTTGAATTACCAGTTTAATTTAAGTTTATACCTACAAGTAAATTATTTAACTAACCATTGAATCACTAATAAAAAAATCCTCTAGATACACCATCACTTAAAAAATCTAAGTTACTCATCAATATTTTCTCCATGTTCCTATTTCTGTCCAGAAAAATACGAATGAAGCCGCTAGCAGCACCTAGAATAATAATAAAACCAAGACTGTATTTACTGCATCATATTTTTACGTGATGAAACTTTTAAAGTTCTTTCAATTATCACAATAATAAATTTAAGTTAACAAGAACAGCGATAGCCTAGTGGTGACCGTTAACTGGCAAGTCTCAGATATGAACCCAAAGCACCACTGAGTTTTTACAAGTTGTGTATCTACATATAAAAAATAATATAGATAATGCATATGTGTTTGCGCACACTTTTGTGCACACTCTTGTGCACTAAGTATAATAGGTAGCGAGTCAAGAGGACTATTATAATTAAACTGGTAATGAAACAACTCCTCCGGAAGAGAGCGCCTCCGTAATCATCTAATTCCTACCTTCCTACCACGATCTCGGGTCATACATAAACTATCCGTGAGCCGGGTTCAACATAGATTAAATATTGTATAGGACCACTAATCTTCCGGCCCACCATAATGTAAAAAGTAAAAGGAAATTTAATACAAAACAAAGGCAGGCGCAATGCGCGATCGTAACTTTGGCTACGGAGACAATGCAAACCACAGTGCAGTGTTCCTGTTTACGAGTTAGCACGTTATTAGATATGCTCTACTGAGATAATCTCTTGAAATTAACTACATGTGGGCCCCGTTCACATGCGGAATGAAAGTAATGTTGCTAAGTGCAACGATAACTTTAACTAGTTATAACTTAACAGGAACTCTAACCGCATATGAAAGTTTGAAAAAGTGTTCACAAAGAAGTCCCTCGCGGGTTTGGCTCTTTTCCTAACTTGAAGTCAACAGCCGCTTTATCATGAACTTAAGTTTAATAGTTGATAAATAGATACGGGATTTCGAACGCACTTTCTTATTTTGAGAACGATACACTTTTTATTTGTATTCGACTAGTTCGATCCAGGACATATACATGGTCTATATTTTC
This sequence comes from Protodeltote pygarga, assembly GCA_936450705.2. Lineage (NCBI taxonomy): Eukaryota > Metazoa > Arthropoda > Insecta > Lepidoptera > Noctuidae > Protodeltote > Protodeltote pygarga. The sequence continues at coordinate 7,820,387 of OW388257.2, read as the reverse complement.
TTCCATATGCCTTGATCCCATTACATTTGGGGTTGGCGCAAAAGCTTTTCATCTTTTATTCTCTTTTTTAAAGCGTCATCTGGAGCATTCACCCCTTTTTCATTAATAACATCCCTCACACAATCTAACCATCTTTTGTTTGGACTCCTTCTCCCTCTTAGTTTTATATTCATCGCGATTTTGTCCACATGCGTTTCGTGGCATGTCACATGGTCTTTAAATGTACCAATTCTTTCAATTTCAGTCAAAAATTTTTTTCTCTCTCTAATATTTTCAGAGGGTTCTAAAGTATATGCCCCCTCATCATGGCTCTCAAATGCACCAACCATTCCAAAAACAAACTTACTTACTACTAATGCCTATACTAATAAGGTTATACATTTTTTAGTCTTTACAAGACGTGTGACAAACATCCTTAAAAAATTCACTCTTATAATATTATCAGGAAGATCAGCTAAATTACTATAACGTTATGTGCTACTTGTACTTTGTTTACGTTATTTATCAGGCTATTAGTCCCGCCTATAAATGTTGCCACACTAAAAAGACACCCGCGGGGATGTAATGTGACGGTTCATTGATATCGCTCTAGGATATCAGAGTTTCATGTTCCAAGTACACACATTAACCAAATAAAGACGACGATAGAGCGAACTGTATTAGAAAAGGCTTTGCCAATTACAACGTAAATATATAACATTCCTTGTACAGAGTGTTTCTAATACAATGATAATATCTTGTTCAAATTGAACTGTCAGATATGAAGATAATCCAATAAAAAAGTGAAATGAAGTAAAAAGAAAGACATTATAATTTATATTTAAAAAAATTTAATATCAAAACAATATATAATTTTTTGGCGCCTAATATCCTTTTTCGAGCTAAATCATTTTGCCATCCTTTGCTGCGTCGACGCTCGTTCATTTTGATCACTATAAAACCTATAGGTAATTCAATATATTCTATAGGAAGTACAAACGATCATTAAATTTGTAATTATTATTGCCAATATATAATTATGAGTTGTATGCATGATATTGTTAGTTTTAGAATTATATACTAATTTAAAAAAATTCAAACACAATTGTAAAATTTTGTTATTGAATAAATGTATTATAAACTATGTACACCTTATGTTTCAGCAATAGATCATGTTATTAAGAGTTACTAAATTGTTCTTGTGTATAGCCACCCTGTGTACAGTAAGCTTCAAATAATGTTTGGCAATCGTCTACCAATTTTCTGAATGGTAACATAAAAACATAGTAAAATGTACCATTCACGTGTCTATCTCGGTCGTTGTTTTGAAATACAGTCAGAGACTCGTTAGTGAGCCTCTCGGAATATAACTCGTGTACTTACCCGCTGCCTTTGTACTGTTTAAAGGCTTGAAACTTTTGCTACACCAACTTCAGTAATATGAAAGAAAAATAAACAAATCTAGAACTTTTGCGACAGTACACAGAGTTGCGTAACGTTCTAACATTTTGTAGCTACGCGCGAGGGTTATTTCACAATAAAAACTAAAGATCAACAGTAATACCTTTTATACATCACCCATATTTACCCAAAAGGTCGCGAGTTTATATCCTGCTCGCAATTAAATTTTCCTTTCTACAAAAAGTTTTAACTTTAGAAATCGTTTCCCATGCATTAAGTTGTTTGAAAATGTTTATAAAATCTGCAATAATTAGCATATTACACAAACCTATTAACAGAATGACTACTAAAAATCAGGACTTGGGGTTTAATCCTAGGCCAAGTGAAGCGTTACTTAACTTCCCATCTGAAAATTCCTAGATGTCTAGAAAATGCCTAGATTCAAAACAACAACAGTTAAATCCTTCAGAAAAGTCAAAAAAGTTTAAATTATGACAATCGCTGTAGGTCTGTAAAACTAAACGTACCTAAGCTTATGCTCAAGCATAATATCATGCATAGTGCATACTACCTTACCTAAGTTTAATTGGCAAGCTAAGACTAGTTATATACCAAATTGAAAATTGATTCCGTCGGTTACGGAGCAGGTAATTTTGTACGGGTGATTAATATCAAATGTGAGTTGGGAATTGATAAAATGCTATGCTGTGTACGTTTGCCGCGGTTGACTTGACTTTTATCTCTTGGATAAGAGCCAGAGTGGGATTGGTACTCAACTTGTCGGGTGAGTTTAGTACCCTCGCCGTGCCATTGAATAGTCCCACTAAAAGCGTACTTTTACGGTTGCCTTCCTACTAACGTACTTACTTAGGGACATGTTAACTAGGTACCTAGTGTTTAACGTGCAAATTAAATATTCAGTGGTAGTGATGATATAGCAAAGTCACGAAGTTTTTATCGACGTCGCTTGATATGATAAAAATGTCTAACTTAAAACTTCTAAATATAAAACTAAAAAAGGAAAATATTGATTAAGGGGAGTGTCTCCCGAGAGTTTGATCTTACATTGACCCAACTAAAAACAATGAAATCTTGTTAGCTACTAACTACTTGTCTAAAGATATCTGTGCCTGTAGGTTGTCAGATTTCTATTTTGTTTTGGCAAATTTTTAAAAAAATATTATTTTTAGGAAATATAACAAAGAACATTCAAAATATTAGCACGCTCAGGGGAAACTCCTCTTAAGCTTCGATAGAAAGATTACGTACTCGAACAAAAATTATCAAACTCGTAAAGGCCGTCGTTTTTCCCTATTATTTTTTGCTTCCAAAACGTTCCCTTTCTTTAAAAAAAATGTTCAACGCAAGAATATCGTCAAGTTTTTGCTTTTATCAGAAAATCTAATAATAAAACCTTTATAAATTCGTCACGTCGTAACGGCGTAATCTGATTTTGTCTCCTAATAAACTTTGGAAGCTTTGTCCACTTCTGGTTTTTTGTTCTTAGTGCAAACGTAGGTAACGTTACTGGTATTGGCTTCAGTCCAACATGGAAATGACAGCGACACGACCTGTGTCCATCGCATTTTATAAATCCCTTCTTGGAAATCTATTCTAGTGCTTCACATAAATCTTTATAGAGCTGAAATAAATGGATTTTGTTGCAGAAGACCGTCCATATCCTCCTTCATCCATCTCTGAACGTGACTTCACTTCCACGAAAAGATTCTAACAATACATCAACCGCTATTAGCACTTGACAATCTACTTCATACAGACTCACGCTTGTATTCCCCAGAGGAGGTAAGCAGAGGTGTATGCAGTACACCCACGGATCGCCGGCTATGTTATAAGTCCCATGTAATAGAGAGCGAGCCTATTGCCATTAACCGGGCACAATTCCAGACTCCGTGGTGCTACTGAGAATTTCCCTAATGGAAAAACTCACTAATACCCGACCCAATCGAATCCAAGACCTCGTGCTCAGCAGTCGCGCTTGCTACCACTAGACCAACGAGGCAGTCAATCTATTTCATGTAATTGTTAAATAAAGCTAAACTAATTTTATCAACAGAATCTGAACCTGATTGGATTTTGCTTTCGCTTCAATTCGCTCGATAATGGGGATAAAGAAAATTGAAGTCATAAAATGTGATGGGAAATTGTAACAAACCAATCCAAAACAAGTAATTTTTGATTTCCGTATTAAATAATAGTCACTCAATAAAATTTAAATAGTCACATACATTTTTAAAAGATTTCCGCAAACACAAATGAAATTATTATATGTCGAAATACTGGACCAAACAAAACATTAATTCGTTATTTAATAAACTGTCCGCGCGTTTTCGAGTCATTTGAATTGGCCTCTGATTTATTGTTTCATGAAAATATTATTTTCGAATCATCTCAATTGCTAGCAAATGCTTGTGTTGTCCGATATAAAGCAAAATAAAACTGACAATTTGGGTTTTTACGGCTCATTTCTGTCCTATACACATAATATCATCATCCTCCTTGCGCATTTATTCTCAAACTTTGGCTTTTAATCTAACCAGACGCAGCTTAATATCAGTTTTATACAGAGCGACTTCCTATCTGACCCCCGAAACCCAAAAAGATACTATATTCAAATATATATATGTATACGTACGTACGTAATATATACAAATATACTACTAGTAATATAAAGTGGTATAAGTACGTATAAAGTGGTAAGCTAAGAAACCTCAAAATCCAAAAAAAAATTGAGGACTCGATGCTTACCGCGTTCTTTCTTGTGCACAAACTTTTATTGTCTACTGTCAAAGGGCGAAATAATCGCGGTGTGAATAATGAAAAGACAATTTGCGTTGATGATGCGAATCCTCGACGCAAGTTCAACGGACGGCCGCGGGGTGGTGGGCTGCGTATGATGCTGGCGGACTAGCCTGACTAGGACATCCATTTAGTAGGTATTTGTTTTACTTTCATGCGAATTTTGAATTAAACGATGCAAATGCAAAAATACAATTCCAATTTTGTCTTAAATTACGTTACATTTGAATTATACAAGGATGCTGAATTTTGTTTTGATAACAGTTTTTATGTCCACCATTTGATCAAATAATTACAAAATTATAACAAAATTGTATAATTACAGTATTTGTGAAATATGTGATGTAGATTCTAAATCAATTAATTTTCACTTTAAGAAGACATACCTAATATAAAATTATTTGGATTTAGTATACAGTATGAGTGGATGTGTGACCATCGGCAGGGTGTCGGCACGCACGCGCGGTGAGGCTTCTGCGCTCCTGCCCGCGGCCTCAGCTCGACGACGCCACGGGCGCGGGCGGACGCCGCACGCTCTACCGGCCTACTTACACACATGACTCGATTTTCCTCTCGAATACAAATCGATACCTATCCGATTAATCAAGACGAATAACGTGCCAAACGAATCCTATGCTCAAACCGTAACGTTTGACAGTATTAGCCGACATTAACATACTGCCGCGCTAATTGCAACGTAAAAATGTATTCAGTGATTGGTGTTAGTGAATGGTTAGTGTGTATTCGTGTAGTAGTAAATTAATTGGTGACGATGTGTACATAACACCGGGGTATTGCGTGTGTGGGTGACATTGAGTAGCATTACAGGTATGATCCTATTATTATTGTAATTAACAGTAGCGTAAAACCATTAAACCAACATTGTTTCATAATTACTCTACCTAATTGTTTCTCTGATGTGTTATAATTGTGTGACATTTTTGGCCACAGATATAATCTGTCATAATCTTAATAAATGAAAAACCAAGTAATGGTTTTGCTACGATTCTTTACATAATATTTCTAAAGTCATTACTTAGAATACTCTTACCCATCTTGCACAATAACACTGTGTAATAAATAGAGGCAATTCTCTTTTTATTTATTACATTATCCGTAGTGTCCATTTCTTTTCTTTTATTAGTATTTTGTAAATAGGTAACAAAAGAAAAAATTGATCCTATTTAATCTGAGTTATCATGAAACCAAATATATATATTATGTTTTGCTACAAACGTGTCTACATGTCATCTTGTAAATGTATATTAAATTAATCGTAGCTTAAAATAGCCTGAAGCCTGATTTAGCCTATTTTGGTGTCAAGATATGACATCTGTGACGTCAGGCATTAGTGAATGATACTGTGACAAGAAATGAGGATAAATATGAACGCGCCTTTGTCAGAATTTTCTTTATGTAATGGAAGATGTCACAAGACAGAATTTCATTCTGTTAATATGTTGTTCAAAACATGATTCATAAACATTCATTGTAGGTATATCTAAATAGAGTTTAATATATTCTGTTATTATTACATCCAAGCCAGGATTTTATAGAGGTTTAAATTTTTCCTCATCATGTAATTAGAAATTAAATATTACTGCTACCCTTGCTTTGTAATTTAATTATGAGGGAAATTTGATGTTTTGAAAGAGGAAAGATTAGTGGCAGTAAAGCCTATGTTCAGCATCATAATTATAATTATCTATTCATTTGTTTTAGTAACAGTTTACGAGGAATAGAGATAGTTCATGAATTCATAAGACTATAAGGCTTTCGGCAACGTGTTTATTTGTAACAAAAAGGATAATTCATGCTCCATTGTTAGAGTGGCTCATGATGACGGGCGCCTTACATGTTCTTGTATAATAAGTGAGGTTGAAGTCTGGGGGATGGAAATTATGCATACTAAGTACATCGTGGTTAAAGACATATTGTGTATAATGTAAGTAATTCACAACAAACAACACGAGTGTCATGTTTAAAATTAGAATACGTTTTTTGTAGCGCTCCGCTTTGTTTAACTGTAATATCCCTGGCACAGTGATCACGTGCACAGCGGGGCTTCTATGCCTAGCATAAGAGTTACACAAGGGAGGTTCCGGAGCTGGTCTTTTAAGAGGACCCGGGAAAGAAAGAAAGAACAGAAAGTTGCTTTTCCACGTTGAATCGCTTACAAGCTCTGTCTGGCAAGGACTTTACTTCTACTAGGGAATTCGCAGTAGCAGCCTAGATTTTAAAACTGTAGGTATGTCTAAATGTTTAAAAGTTCAATTGATTATTCCTGTAAATAGTTCTGAGTAATCATATTCATAAGTCTTACAAAGTACAAGGCGTTAGATACTCGTATACTCATGGTACTGTATTAAGATATCTACAGAATAGAATCTAATATATTATTATCTACCCTATGTTATAAGCAACCAAATTTAAAAATATTTGAAACTCCTGCAGTGTTCTCAGTGTCATAAAGCATCATATATTCTATTTATTGCTACTTGCGACCCTAGCCGTGTCAATCACGAAGGATTTTCGTGAAGAACCTTTTTTAACGGATGCCTACATTACAAAAAGAACCTGTTTATAAATTTTAAGTTTCTAGACCAAGTGTTTTATACCTATGTCAGCTGTTCAGCCTTATTTTTTCTTTTTGCCCACCAATGCCACCAAAGAGAAGGCTTATAAGTTTGCCTTTGTCCGTCTCAATAGGATAAACCGGATATACAAATGCTTAATTTTTTATTTGGAAGCGGGTTTTTTCTAGACGATTGTTAGCTATAAAATTTTTTTAAATTTTTTTTTATAATTTTTTTACAGTTAGTACACAAACTGTAAACAACAGACTATTAAGTATTAATAATACTTAGTAGTCTGTTATTTAGAGAGTCTGTAAAAAAAATACAGGATTGGAATTGTGTTCGTGAATCAATTCCTTACGTTTACGTGAATCAATTCCTTATTAATTCGATTTGATACGAATTTGGAAAACCAAAACAGTAACAGAAATAAATGCCATTTCGATATTCTTTTATGTAACGAGTTTCAAGCAATTTGCTAAGCAGCTCAATGGTTGATTCTCAGGATAATAATTGTGATTGATAGGTATAGTAATCCCAAAATCCTACTTTTATTATGCAAAAGTAGCAAATTCTTATAATTGTGCCAAAATAAAATAAGTGCATTGGCACCTTGGTAACCACTTTTCACCAACGTTGGTCGTTGCAATGGTTCGTAAAATAATTGGCATTGAGTTCGTAGTTTAAGATGATGTAACACCCCGCTTGAGGACACAAGTTACACGTTGTATTTAACACCTACTTTTCGGCTGATATAGGCAAAACTTCTTCTTTTTCTTTCTAACGTTTATCTTGCCCAGGGGAGACTCCTCCTTTCTACTCCGTCATTTGTTTGGACATTTTTTTTCCATATCTTTTTGGACAGTCAACTGTCGCAAGTCGCAGCTCGAAAATGAATACCATGACTTTTCATAATTTTTGAGTTCCAATCAGTCAAAAGAGATACCAGGGTCTTGGGTACAGGATACCTTTTTCCTACTTTTCTATAATATCCTGAATATACAATTCGCCTCGTAACATGATGCCTAATGTCGCCGCTGGCAAACTGTGACCTTTCGGTCAATACAGACGTCACGTAATATGAATAATGTTTTGTCAATCAAATTGAAGGATCGCAATTTATTTGAAAAAAGGTTGACTTTACCAAGACTTTATTGAAGGTAGTTTTGAAAATTAATTTTAATCCTTTATGACAGTTAAAATTTCAGTTTTCCTGGCTAATTGGGCAGTATCTCCCATAGAGGGCATTGACATGCGTTTTTGCACCAACCAATGTTGCGATGAATTCGTATATACAGCGTTTAACAGAAAGAGAAAAAATTTGTCATTCGTAATCACTGATTAAATTATACCTTTTCTCATCATTTGTAAGCCAATTAATAGCGATGACAATAGACTTAAGTGACGTTTAGGTATGTATTTTTAACAATCGTTAATAATAAGCAAGGGACATCAAGTGTCAATCAATCAATCAAGTTCATTACGTGATAACAAAATAGGTACATGGCAATTAAATTATTGATTTTGAACTAAATTTTAATTTAAAACCAGATAACTCTTTACCCCATTTTTACGGATATACTCTTTTCGTTACACGTTGTAAATATGTGTATAAAAAATTGGTTCCCCTCACTAAGATTTTCTTCTCTAACGTAGGTACGATTTACAGTTTGTAGATCGAGTAACCTCCCAGCCGTTTAAACAACATTTTCCAAAAAGCAAGGGTATATTAATGACCGTTTGCGCTGGATAGAATTATTATAATGTTGTAGGTAACTAGGTACCTATTGTTTTACACTATTTCTTTTGTTGTTTCACTATTGTTTAATCTTGTCAGTGAGACAATATTACAGTGAACGCTTTGACCGAAGGACTGTTAATGTCTCGGTTCTAATTTAGCCCGAATTTAGCAAGCTTAGAGAATTGTATACTCGACTGTAATCCAACCTTCTGACAGCAACTCATTCTAAATTATGTCCTAAATGAACTAAATTTACTTTAATTGAAAAGGTAAGCCGATTTATCTTAGAGAAACAATCAGAATCATTATTACGAGTTACACCTTTTAAATGTCAATTAGCAAACTCCTTGGCCAAATTAACTTTCTGGAGGTGACTTCAAAGTTTAATTCGATGTGTAATGCTATCGACAAGCACCTTTAACAAGAAGAGGTGTTGATTTTAAACTGCTGATTTATACTAAAGCAATTAATAAAGGAGGATGATAAAATATCTTTTGTAATGGAATAGGGTATGGACATTGGACAATGATTTTAAAAAGAAAAGATTAATAAATAAATACTATTCAACTATTGTATTGTATTCAACTATTTAATCATGGTAGCTAAGTAAAAGTGTTACTTAGCTACCATGATTAAATAGTTGAATACACGTAGTGTTAAAAAGTTTATTATTTTTATAACACTTTCTTTTTCTATTTTTTCCGGGGGGAATAGGCTTGCATTACACTTGACAGAAAGTATATATAGGGAGTGAACTGTGGGTCATTTTAAGCTGATATAATCTGTCATTTATGAATATGTAGATTGACTAAACTTTTCTTGAACTAATGCTTGCTTGAGCTTGATGATAGACGTATATTTGTGTATATGGATTCTTTTCGTCGAAAACACAGCCTTTGACATCTTTTGTGTCGCCAATTCGGCACAAAAGATATTGATTATTTTTAAGTTTTATTACTTTTCAGTCAGTACTTATGGTTGTTAGACTATAGCTTTACGCGCCGTTGAAAATCCCTGCTAAAGTTGTGCTGGTTTCTCTAAACTGTTTCCGTTTACCTGTTTGACTAGGCAGTCTAACAGTTATACCACTATTATAAGCTTCAAGCAGTTGAACTACGTAAAATTCGAGGAAAGAAACCAAAGCAGTGATTAAAAATAATAATACCTTTTCATATGTATTCTCATCAGCTCGAATAATTAAAATAACGAAGCGCTGTAATACCTTTATTACAGTTCACAGTTCGTTTACTTGTATACCGCGTGTGAAGTTCTACAACAATTTCACTTAATTTCCAGACGTGACTCCACTTACATTTAACTCTATGTGACCTTTGCTCACCAACTCTCTAAAGAGTACACTGACGACAGTTTATTATGTTAATTACTGTTCACCTCATCTCAACCTGTTTCTTTGATAAAGCAGCTGTATGATATACAGTATAAAGATAAAAAGAAGACTATTTTTGCTAAATAACGGCGTCAAATCAATAAATTGTGTTACTTGAGAACTTTTAGAAAGAAAACATTGAATTCGAACTGGAAATTGTAATTGCGACCTTGATACATATAACTTTACCCTTAACGTTCTAAGAAGTTAAACTTAAGGCTAATTCAATACTAAACAGATGGAGTATTTTGATATCATGAAAACTAATGTGTCGTGTAATGTTGTTTGTACGGTTTATTAATATGAACTTCTGAAACTTCGTGACGTTATTGAAATTGTATTTACTATTGATATATAGAAATGGGGATGTAATTATGTACTTCTAGATGTATAATGTACCTCTACATCTCTAAGTAGAAGAGAAGAAGAGACTATATAAAGCATGCATTACAGTTTTTATTGTGCGTTGCTTAGGTTAGAGTGGTTATGTTCATTTTAATTGACCATTAATTATATCCTAAACAAAATTAGCAAGTAATAATTGGTAATTAATTATTTTTTTGTCGCCAACCAAATTAGTTACAACAATAACAATTTCATGTCAATCATTTTAAGAAGATAATAATTGTATAAAGATTTTTACTTTATGGAAATAATGTGGTATTATAATGCATATATATTTTATATGAACCCAATTTTCACACCAAAAATAGGTCTCTATCCCAAAATATATATTTGGATTACGATTTGTCACCGCTCCACGTCTTCGTTTGACCCCGAATCAAGTTATGAATATATAATTCACAAAAAAATCCAAATAACTTTCTCAAAATCCTATTCGGACGTTCTATTTACTGCTAAATATAATTAAATGGCAGATTTACATTACGGTCTATCGGCCACGAATGTCTACAAATGTCAGCCTAAAAAAGCCTTTTTATTCTAAACGTACAATCGTACAAGGTGAAACTATGTACTTTTACGTACATCCACATCACAAACAACAAAGTTATGCTAATTAGTATAGAACAATTTTGTTTTTGAATTATTTGAAATGTTGTTATTAATGTTGATAATGTAACTCATTACGGTCAATACCCCATCGGCTCATAAATCACGAACATAATTTCTATTCAAAATTAATATAATCTCAAATAATATATTAGTGCGTGGAGCTTGACACGACCTAATTTAAATCTGTCATATGACAGCCGCAGCCTACGCGCCGCCGCGTCTACCGTCTAGAGACCGATGTTAGGGTACAGGGGCCAGAACCCTCATAATCTGTACCTATTATATGTATACGCCAGGTTTTTATGGTTCCGAAGTAAAGCCACCTTTATACTTTCGTCTTGTCCGTCTGTCCGTCCGTCTGTCCATCTGTCTTTTACAGCAATTTTATTCGCAGTCTATCAGAGATAGAAAACTGCAATTCGGCATGAATATACATAATTATAACGCCAACAAAGTTATGAAATAAAAAAATAAAAAGTTTAATTTGAGTGGGGTCTCATACATACAAAGTGGGGACGACATACTTTTCAGATTATTATATACCATGATGGGTATTATTTAAAAAGGCTTGCTTTAAGAGCCAAGAAAATATTTTTTATATATTTTTTGACCTAATATAAACATAGCCAAAAAACCTACTCCTCTACCCCATCTGAATCAATTCTCAATAACAGCTGGTTTGCTAAATCTATAAAGAAAATTATAACGCAGTTTTAGGAGAGATCGAATCCTACCCATAAAAATGGTTTTTAAAATTTTCTTATTAAATGATTATATTATGTATTACAAAGCAAAACAGACAATATTTGAATTTAACCACGCAATAATATTCTCTAGTTGACACTCGACACGTGTCAAACATAGCTAAGAGTCGGGTAGGAAAACGTGCCGCTATTGTGCCCGTAATCGATAGGCTAATAGTACACATATAAGGGAATAGTGGTACCTCAAACAGTGGATGTGTATAATTAGGTATTATTATCGACGACACGATTGGTGAAGGTGAAGTGGTTTGCCTTCTGAGCTTGTTCTTGCTTGAACGCTTCTCGCCCGTTATAATGTTTTTTCCGGTCTGTGTTTTAATAGGCTTTAGCGTTCTTACTTATTCTGTTCCGTCATTTGTTTCCTACGAAGGAAAGAGGCATGGAAGTACTGTTTTTGTTACTTTTCCTTTGGTTTTTTTTCTTCCGTTCAATTTCATAGCGAGACGCAAGAAGTTAAAATCGTTTTCCCGGGACGCAAAAAAAAATTGTTTCAGCACTGATGAAAAATACCCAGATCTAAAGATGAAATTAGTACGAGTTGTAGGCTCTGAGCGTTGTGTAAAACATTTCTACATATTAAATTCAATAGAACACTGCTGACAATAATGTTATATAAGTTGATTTTGATATATTTTTTAAAGATTTTTTCATTTTATCAATAAGAAAGTTATTTTTAGCAACGATGAATTAAAAATAAATTTTTACTTATTAGACTATTTTTTTTACTTATTAGACTATGTCAGGCAAACGTGGTCACTTTAGAGGCTGGAAAACTGAGAAAAATTGGGCTACACAAATGAAAAAAGCTAACGAAATCACCTGTAGCTTCATAAATCAAATTGCCATTTTCACCACAAAGTGCTACATTGCTACGGCGTAGCATCTGTGCTACGCGGTTGACAATTGCAATATTCATATTACTTATTTTTCACAATTTAACTAGTCTCTGAAGTGAATTAATATGGAACAATAATCACACTATTTTTATTTTATAGTGTATGTTATGTTATGTTTATGTATTTTTACGCCATTTAATAACTGGAAAAACTAGTTAATCTCTAATAAAACATCAATCTATTGTTTTTGGCGTTTTATTTATGAATAAAGATCAAAAATCAGAACTTTTAATAGCATTTCAGTATTTGACCGTCAATCAAAGGAAAACTTTATAGTACACTAAATTAAGATTAAGAATACAAACACAAAACAATAAATGATTCTTAATGTGAAATGAAGATGGTTCAATCCATCATTACGTCTCCTTATCAAATAAAATGACGTAATTTTCTCTTTGTTACAGAATGAGAGGAACAAAAGCAATATTTCTTATTTTATTCTTTGGGCATCTGTCAGCGCTGCCCGACACTATCCGAATAGGTAAGTCTTAAATTACCAAGTTAATTACAATAACGAATAAATTATGGCTAAACCTGTATTCAACGTTGATTTATATTTTAACCCGAGTACTCTCTGGAAATCTATATAAAAGCAAATGATCTGAATAAAATTGGGTCTAGAACGAAACTTTTGGCGGTTGAATATTAATTAACGTTAAAAAATGTTATTGGTTAACTTTCCGAACAAATTGGGTTAATGAGGCAAATTGTTTTGCTTAAAATAACCTAAAGCATTATATTAGACACGTTCAAGTCAAATATAAGTTTGATTACACAGTATTACTTAACATAAAGTTACACCAAAACAACCAAGATGTTATTTATGTACGTAAAATGGTTATTCGACTTTAGATACTGTAATCATCAACTCAATACTGTAATACAATACTCAGCACTGATAATACAATACTCAGCACACACAGTTCAATAAAACAATACTCAGCACTGATAATACAATACTCAGCACACACAGTTCAATAAAACAATACTCAGCACTGATAATACAATACTCAGCACACACAGTTCAATAAAACAATACTCAGCACTGATAACCTAGTATCAGTGCTATTATATCACATTGAATATAACGGCTGAAATCAATTGATTCTAATAAGAACTTAATTGAAACTTGTGTACTTTATAATCTTTCAAATAACTAACAATGAACAACAGGTAATATTCACGAGGAAGGTATCCAAATAATGCAAAACTGTGAGATGCTAACAACTCATCATCAGTTAACTAAAACCATTTTTAACCTCCGATGAAAATAGGGGTGTTCTGTGTCTGTGGCGTTGTAGCTCCCAAACAGATGAACAGATTTTGTTTTTTTTATTATTTGAAAGATGACTTGATCAAAAATGTTCTTAGCTTGAAATAAATTTAGAGATTTTTGTATCGGGGGTTTTTAGAATTATTATTTTTACTTGTTATTTACCTCTCCCTCCCACTCCCTTCGCTTTAGGTGGTCTTTTCCATCCGGAGGACGAAAAACAAGAAGTCGCATTTCGGTACGCAGTGGAGCGAGTAAATGCAGATAGGGCAGTACTACCGAGAGCCAAGTTACTGGCGCAAGTGGAGACCATCTCGCCGCAAGACAGCTTCCACGCCTCCAAACGAGGTTTGTATTATTATTTAATAGCTTTGAATCTATGTTGTCTTAATACTGATGTAAATAGCTGTCCAAGTCATAGTTTCCGAATTTACTCAAACTATAAAAATATTCTTCAGATAGAATAAATTGATTATATAACATTTTTATCTAATAAGAGAATAAGTACTAAATAAATGTCATTCTATTTTATAATCAGTTTATTTTAGGAGCGATTGAGAGCTGGTTTCTTCGATTTTTGTTTTACTTTGAATCATTTTATATATTAAATCTAGCGTTACTACATTTACAGACTACTATATACAAATACTAGACTTTCTGTAGTTTTATCAACATTGGATAAATATTATGTAGGTTTAATAGATACTTCATTCATACCATTCTATTATTTTTTTATAACTTATTATATAATTTACTACATCTTATATCATACGTAGCACCTTATTATCATGTGTGGCGAAAGGTGCAAAGTAAATGGCTTAAGTAACGCTTACCAACATTAGTGGTTTTACCGCTAAGGCTTGTGGTAACTTAGAAAATACAGCGTGATAATTGTAATTATCAAACCCTTGCTTTAACACTGTTCTACACTATTCTATACTCTATGGTAATTAAAAATGAATTACTTAGGGATAACTTTGAATTGTTGCATCTACTATTTTTATTTTAAACCAAAAAAAAATATTAAAATAAAAATATTAGAACCAAACTATTCTTAAATTTTAAAAAAAAGTTCGCCTCATTTTCCCCAAAATCTCAAAGCAATTTTACTCCATAATCTGTCCATAAATTTCGCCCGCAAAACTTTGTAGTAAGTTGTTAAGGAAAGCAAATTTCAACGCAAGGGTGTCAGTAACGCGTTGACGTTATCGCGCTGTCACTCGCTTCCCAGCCATAATCTTTCCGCCATTATATATCACCCAGCGTTTCTTTATGTCCCTCTCACCCTTTATTTAATGAAGATGAATGGGCGATCATCAATATGGTACTCTGGAGAAAGTGACCATGCTCACGGAGGTGGCTAATGGAATGATATCTACTTGTGCTTTCGATGGGTTCATTAAGAACCTATAAATCTTCTAAGACGTTAGTTTTATCAGCTATACTAACATAATCATATAAAAATATGTTTTCAATTAAAGGTATACAGGCCACTTTATATATAAATATAATACCTATGTCTAAGATTAAAACAACAAAAGTTTCGTGATCGACAGTCTTCGCAATAGCTTAATACTCTACTACTCTTTTTTCTTTTCTTTCTTCTACGTACTTAATTATTTTTATATTTCTGAACTATTACCACTGTACAGAAAACTTACAACGACAAAATATTTGTCTAATTCCTAAGTACAAATTAAAAAGGTGGCATTTTAAGTATACTAAATCTTAGGAAACTTTTAGCTTAGCTCAAAACTTATATCACGATTTCATTACCTTGTTGCGGAGTGCTGTGTATTTTGATAAAGTCCTGTAACCTAAAACCCTCGACATAGAAAACAATAAGAATTAAAAATAAACCTTAAAAGCGTCTCAAATGTTAATAATACTCTTTGCAAAATCGAAAGCCACAAATCTTAGTCACAATTAATACAACAGAGTTCATTTACTGTTGTGACTTGCAAAACAAAAGACGCTTTATGAAAATGACAGATAGGCTTTGAATGGCACTTATTCGGAAAAAAAAATCTCGACAAAATTTTTATTCAGGTGACAAACTGAATGTTCTCATCTTAATAATGTTCGTGCTTGTTTTATATACTTAGCTGTCGACCTGTCCGGGTTTTTCACGGATACAATCAGTTTTGAACTGGATGTGTGATGTAATAGTTTTTCCCCCACGGTCACGTTCTACACTGCCGTGACAACGTGACCGAGCGTGACACATTTCTTTCTATTTATGGATCTTTTTTAAAGAATGTTGCTTTTTTAGGGCTATTTTGTTGGACAAGGAAGTAAATAAATATGTATAAATATGATAATACCCATTTAAGCGGATACAATTTTTGTTAATAATGTACCAAATAAATAATTTTGAAAACAAACAAAAATTAGCCCATCTTAAAAAAAACAAACTAATAAAAACGTCGAATATTCATCTAATAAAATCTCAGAATATTGTAAAAAATAACAAGATGTTTACGATGAAGCTCACTTAACCAACGGACCTTTGATAGATTAATCATTTTTTCGTACTCATGTCCGCACATTTGTCAAGGACCTAGCGATTAATGTTTTTTTAATAGCTCGGCGTTCAAATTGCGTGACATAATAATAAATACAAAGTACAAATATGAATTTGATACAAGTATGAGAAGACACAATATTGTATACCAATATAATATCTACTTACATAAAAAGTAGCATAATATTTGCATTCATAAGAATTGTGCAGCATACTTCTGCATTCACAAAGATATTTGATTTATATTTCTATGAGCATTGAGCAGGTCGGCTGTAGATTTTTTTTTAAATTTGCCAATATTCATTTCACACATTACCATTACATTCTTTCTTTATAAATTGATGAATGAAAATTCAAGCATTTTTCACTTTATTTTATGCCTTTCCCACCAATATTATCAACGCTAGTCTAACGACGCTGTGATAATAAATTTGGCTTAGGTTATCTCAAACATAAATAACAATATTTCACTCTATTCAGTATGTCACCTGCTAAGAAGTGGGGTGGCAGCCATCTTTGGACCCCAGTCGGCCCCAGCTGCGGCTCATGTCCAGTCCATCTGTGACACGATGGAGCTGCCGCACTTAGAAACCAGGTGGGATTATCGCACGCGCCGCGAGTCCTGTCTCGTCAACCTGTATCCACATCCAGCTGCACTAAGTCGAGTAAGTGTTGATTAATTTGTGTATATTTATTTTGTCTACTTCATAAATAAAATACTATATACTTGAGATACTATACAATGGTTAGTCTCCATTATATTGTAAAGCTTTTAGTATTACATGGGTGAAGATTTCGTGGGTGTTTCGTTCTTGGTAATATTTTGACTATTCAAAAATAATTAATTAAGTTAAAAGGGTTATGATAACGGTACACACAACAAACAAACAGTTGAGTTATTACGTCTAAAAGTTCTAATTCATAGGCACAAAATGGTTGTAGTGCTCGTGGATTGCTTTTACCACAGTGACCTAACCAATAAACCTGATAATATGGTTATAATTAGAAATAAATGAGTGTAACATTAGCTTTACGTGTGCATATTCACACAAATGCGTATTAGCGAATCAAATTCGAATTGTTTAGGTAGTCATTAGCAAATTACGTATTGAAACAGAACACTGTGGTCAAAGTTACGTACACAGAGCTACAGACTAATTTTAGCCAGAATTATTCAACACATTTAAGTACAATCTCAGTCTGATAGTGCTAATAAGATTTCAAACATAATTCAATATCAAGCTAAGTGCAATAACGTCTGAAGCCAGGTACACACAGAAGAAAACGACATCTGCATCATAGTACATTCGAATATCGAACAATCGTCATCAGAAAAATAAGTATTCGTATAATTATTTAATAAGAAAATTTGAAAACAACTGATACGGAAGGGATTCGAACCCACGATCTTCGACGTACCGTGTCGAGCTCTAACCGCTGAGCTCAGCAGTCACCCTTGAGCACCGGGTGACTGCTGAGCTATAGGTTCTAGTTTTTATTTCTGAATATTCTCAATAGCAAGTAAGTAGGTATAGGTATGATAGCAAGCTTGCCTTAACGTAGTACATAAAAAACAATGGGCGAAAAGTGAACCGGAATCTTCGAAAAAATATAGGAGCGATGTTCCAGAAATAGAAGTTAACTTTAAAGGGCTCCGAAACTGTCACAGAAAACTTTGTTAATTAATTATCTTAATTGCGGGAAGTGGCGCTGGTATGCGAGACTTAGTCGACCCTATCGCGGGAAATGTCGGTGTACACATTGAAAATGTTTTCCTTGTAGAGACGACAATAATACTCTCTGAAGGGGTGCCTCTGTCTGTGGTTACGAACCGGCTATGTCAACTACTGATATTAAAACTATAGGCATTTCTATGTAATATGTCTATAATCTTTATAGGGCTACATGTTCTTATAATAGTTGCCTAAATTTCTTACGAAATTAGAAAGTTTTCTCGGAAATAGTAATAAGCTTTATCTTCAAGTACATGACGCCTGCGGCCTTGTGCGCGGCTTTTGTTTCAATTATAACCTTTTTTTTTTTTTTTTGTGGCCGGGGGGGGGGGGGTAAAAAATGCCTTCCGCATACCGCACGTCCGAGGACATACGGTTATGTGGGGCTCGCACCCACTAAAAACGTCTCCCCCCTGCGTGTTCCTAGCACTGTATCGGACGGGTCCGGGTACCGCAAACGCACCTCGCAGCCCCGTCCAGTTCCTGCCTGTAGGCCCGCTCAAAAATGCACTCGGGGGGGCAATGTCCCTGGCATCCAGGTCCAGGACATCGCCCCAACACGCTCAAAGGCCTTCGCCCCTACATCGGGCAAGGCGGGCGGCATACCGGAATCAGCCGCCCGCCAGCTCTTGTCAGGGTGGGTGCAAGGCGGCATACTGCCGCCTGCGCCTTTCAATTATAACCTCATATATTCTTCATATTGAAATCGGCAACAACTTATTATATAAAGATTATATTGTGCAATGTAAATTAAAATACATTTCGTAAGTCCGAGAGTCAGGGCCCATGTCCGGGATGCCAGATTGAAATGACCTACGCTTCTGTAGCTCATTCCAGCAACAATGACGTAAGACAAAGCCCTTATAATACCGCTGGCATAGTGTGTAAGAGCCATTAGGATTTAGAACGTAGTTTCATGTACGCGTGATTATATAAATTTCACGAAACTAGTTTAATTACCTGTAAAACTTGTTGCGACTCTAAAAATTTTACTCATTACAATGTAATGTAATGTAATGTCATATCGATGTAAGCGCTTTCGTGATACTTTTTATTTTGGCGTCGTATTTTCACAATGAAGCAAGTAAGTATCTAGCATTACGATAGTTCCATGAAATATTCTTTAGAAATTAAATACTTACACGTTAAATTGTTCATATTATCAACAAACCAATATTATATCACAAATTTCGTAATACAAATTAATTAACAGCAAAGAGGTTGAACAAGTCTTGTACTTACATTAAACTTCCTTTGCTAATCTGCCGTCATTCCTACGAATAAATTTTAGAGCCTAAAATATTAATAGTTAGAACTAGGTACTCCTTAATTCAAAACAATCATATTTTAATTTAATCCTTTTGAACTTACGCGTACCTACTTAGTAAGATTAAAACTTTAAGAATACAAATAAACCATCAGACTAAATCAAAGAAATAAAATAAATGAATACCAAAGCGATACGGTTATTAAACGCACATGTGGTTTCAATACCGTCGTTGGTAAAAATGAAATTGTCCACCCACCCGGAAGATTGGACATCCGCAATTAGGTCGATCGCCCATTTGTAAAGCATGAATACACACAATACCGATGTGAGAGCATTCGATCGATGAGAGTTGCTTAAAGAAATGTGAATTTGAAAATGGACATCTGCAATTAGTTCCATCGTCCATTTGTAAATTATTATTATTATTTATTTAAGTCAAAGTAAAAATACATCCATACTATACACAAATTACTGAAAAACACACATTATTATATTTGTATTCGTCCATAAGCTTTGGTAACTGCTTACTATCAAGCGGACCATACACATTTTTCCACCATTACCTATAGTAGAAAAAACATGACCGGCCGGTGGTGAGTCGGTAAATTGAAGACGACAGTTTTAAAAATAATTTATTGTTTTAGGCTTACGTGGATCTAGTAAGAGCATGGGGATGGAAGTCGTTCACGATAGTTTACGAAAACAGCGACGGTTTAGTCCGACTGCAAGAACTGCTCAAAGCCCACGGACCATCGGAACTGCCTGTTGCTGTGAGGCAACTGCCAGATACTCATGATTACAGGTACATTATATTCTTCTCAGAATCTTAACTCTATTATTTCAGCACTAAAGTTAAAAATCCTTTGCAGGCCGCTCTTGAAACAAATTAAGAACTCAGCAGAGTCTCATATTGTACTGGATTGTGCAACGGAAAGGATAAGAGATGTTCTTCAACAAGCACAACAGATAGGAATGATGTCTGATTACCATAGTTATTTAATTACTTCATTGGTAAGCGTTACAATTGAATAAGTATGCAATAACATTAATGATAAAAAAAAATATTTAGTGTTAAATATTACAAGTGATTTAAACTTTTAACAGGACCTGCATAGCGTAGATTTAGAAGAATTCAAATATGGTGGTACTAATATAACAGCATTAAGATTACTTGACCCTGAACGTGCTGATGTTCAGAGAGTCGTACGGGATTGGGTTTATGACGAAGCTCGTAAAGGACGTAAACTACAGCTGGGACACACAACTGCTAAGGTAATCACCGCTTTGTACGGCCCATGATAAAGTTATTAAATCAAGTTGTAAACAACGTAATGAAATTAATTGTTTGTTTCAGGAGAACATGACCTTTATTAAGGTGAGAATAATAATTTTGTCTATTTATCACTTAGTACTTCTTCTACTTTCTTTAACTTTAACAAAAGCTTACTAAACAATTCCTGTTTCTTCAGTTATTCCTTTCAACGCCAAGTTAAGAATTAAATCCCAGTTGTATTAAAAATTTCCTCAGGATCTCGGCCCTCGTTACTGGAAAGTTTACTTTATATATATAATTTTGTTTGAGATAAATCCTTTGTGTGTGTACAGACAGAAACGGCTTTGATGTACGACGCGGTACATTTGTTCGCTAAAGCTTTACATGATCTTGATACGTCACAACAAATTGACGTAAGACCTCTTTCCTGCGAAGCTGAAGACACGTGGCCTCATGGGTACAGCCTCATCAATTACATGAAAATTGTAAGTAGGCAGTATTTTGTTTTTTCACATTTTCTTCTAAAAGTGTAATTGTTAGCATGACTGCTGAGCATGAGGTCTCAGGTTTATTTCCTAGCTCAGGCAAACATATTCTTGAAATTTTACATCGTAGACTACAAACATTATTTAACATCAGCTAATTTCATTGACTTCGAAGGATGAGATTCTCATTGTGTTATTTTTTATGTTTGTTACATTCGTTTTGGAGGCGTTGCCAATGCTTAAGGTGTAATGGTTTAATCTTTACCCCACTTAACTTGGCACCGACTCCAAAATGTTATTGTGTTATTTCTAACTTTTAGAGTTTTGAGGTCGGTTTTATTTTGTGTTATTTTTTTTGTATAACACAACACAAGTCTTTTTGAACCATTAGTATCATTTTCAATCAGTATCCCTTGACCTCAATCTATCACTATTGTCAAACACTCCTATTTTAAATACATAAAAGCTCTTAAAACACACTAACACAATTTTATGAACCTAAAACTCTTCAAAACGCGTACACGTTCACTGTGATAATTTTCGTCCAAAGCGCACTGAAGTTTCGCAATAAAAAAAGTTGTTCAGTGGTGATTGAACAAAGCTACGGCCAACATAGTGGGATTAAGAGCTAGAACGTGAGAGTTGACGGATTAACTGCTACTACGTTAACTTGAGCTCTGGATTTCTCTTTTTATGTGAATCAGTAGCTCTTTGTACTTACATTAAGTTATATACTTACTACAATACTTTATACTCCTTGACCGGTGAACAAGCCCATTCAAATTTGGAAGATTTTTTAAGTAAAGCGCACATTTTAAAAGTAAAAAATTATTTTGGCAAAATAATTGTAAAAAAGTAATTGCATATTCATAAATCTTTCAATCGCTGTCGTGAAGGATACGGTAGAGTTGAAATCGAACTCTTCTTTAACCTCTGACTAGTTTGTCTATGGTTGTAAATGGTGTCCTATCTGGGGGTTTCGCAACACAAAACTCTAAGCATATAAAAGTCTCTATGCATATCTGAAAGCAAATTATGTTCTAATAGGAGAAACCTAAGGACCTAGTCAAAGTTTGCGAGTCGAATAAAATCGATATTCATGAATAATGAAATCATACTTTCCATCAACGACGACAATGACTATACCTATCAATATTTGTAATGTTCGACCCAAAAGTTACAAAATTATTATAGATCTTAGGACTCGATAACCAAAACAACTTACATAATACTTAACTCGTTAATTCAATGAACAGGTTGAAATGAAAGGCTTAACCGGAGTGATAAAGTTTGACCATCAAGGATTCCGAAGCGATTTCACTCTAGATATAATTGAATTAACAAGGGATGGCCTACAAAAAGCTGGGACCTGGAACTCTTCGGAGGGTGTCAACTACACTAGATCTTACGGCGAAAACCAAAAGCAAATAGTCGAAATACTTCAGAACAAAACGCTCATCGTAACAACCATTTTGGTAAGTAATAAATAACGTTAAGATATAGGCATTAATCTACTGGAAACATTTTACTGCTCACGCGTGGCCCACAAAAGTAAAATTAGCGTATCATACATTCATATGAACGTTCTCTCGAGAAGCGAAGAGGGGATTTATGTAGACTGGCACACAGTAAAAATATATTTCTAAGCAGAAAACATTCATGCGAGACATAGCCGTATTCATGATTTGATACATACAAAGCTCTAAACAGAGAAGACAGACAAACCTGTGTTTAAATAAAAAAATCACTCGAGTATTTCTTCGAGCTTGCTGTTTACGAATTCATTCCACGTGTATTCCCCAAGTATGTTAAAGTCTGTTTACTGATATAGTAATTCTTTTTTAACACATTTACATATGTAAATCTTTTCTGTTAATTCCCTAGAGCTCACCGTATTGTATGAGGAGAGAGGCCAGTGAGAAGCTTACGGGTAACGCACAGTTCGAGGGTTACGCCATTGATCTAATTCACGAGATATCTAAAATTCTGGGCTTCAATTATACATTCAAGCTGGCGCCTGACGGTCGATACGGGTCCTACAACCGTGAGACTAAAGAGTGGGACGGAATGATAAGAGAGTTGTTGGAACAACGAGCCGACCTCGCCATCGCTGATCTCACCATTACATACGACAGGTAGCCATCGTTAACATTCAATGTATTTTACTCCTCTTACACCTTTTTGTGGAAAAATAAATTCGAAGTCAGTTAAGATAAACAAAGCACTTAAAGTTTTATTTACTTTTCGCTTAACTACATTTGGCCGGCAACCTTTTGTGAAGCGTTGAAGCGCATTGTATTTACCGTGTTCATTGTATTATTTTTGTTTGTCCAGGGAGCAAGTGGTCGACTTCACAATGCCGTTCATGAATCTCGGCATTTCCGTGCTTTACCGCAAACCCATTAAGCAACCGCCAAACTTGTTTTCGTTCCTATCGCCGCTCTCCCTCGACGTGTGGATTTATATGGCCACAGCGTATCTGGGCGTATCTGTATTACTCTTCATTCTTGCAAGGTACGTAGCCGTAGACAAACCGTGCCGAATACACATAGGTACAGTAAGTACACAAATGTATTGTAGTACATTTTTATTTATTTTGGATTTTATGTTTTACGTGTTGGCACATTTTGTTGCCCAGTATATCTAATTTGACCACGTGTGTGCACACCATTAAACATATAATGAACCGTACGGGCCGTGGTATTTGGATTCAATCCGGAATTTTGTGTGAAAAATCGCAACGCTTTATTTGGAAACGTGCCGACTGTATCTAGGTTGCTAAATGTATTTATCCGATAGGTTCACTCCATACGAATGGCATCAAACACACTCAGCTGAAGGTGAAAAAATGGAAAATATTTTCTCACTTGCAAACTGTTTATGGTTTGCAATCGGATCTCTCATGCAGCAAAGCTGTGATTTTTTGCCCAAGTAAGATAATTTAGAAAGACCCCTAACATTAACTTTTATTAGTACCAGACTGCCAACGAGCAGTTCCTTGCCGGAAATGAAATTAAGCGTGTTTTCGTTTCAAACTTAACGTTATAAAGGAGAGAAAACTAATAAAAATTTGATTTGCATTCTAAACATGCGTTTCATTTCTGGTGATCAGAATAGTGAACTCAGCGAAGTCCACAAGAAGAACATAAAAGTGGGGTTGTTCAATCATTCGCCAACTTACTCCAAAGTGAATTCCAATTCCGAGACTCGCTCCTTTGAATTGTGTAACTTTTGCCGCGCATCGAATTAATTAAGCTCTTGTTATTCACGAACTCTTCAAAAGATTGCGTTATAAAAGTCCTTTTAAAAGGCTGCCAAATTGTGGATACATTACCCCGTGAAAGTTGGGTTATATCAAACATATATATATATATATATATATATATACTTGGATGTATGTATACACAGGAACTGAAGTGAAATAGGTCCAGAATCATGTTATGTAGCCTTACATTATGATTCCGAAAAAAACATTTGCTGAAAGTAGGTTGGCGAACGGAACAGTTATCGATGAAACAGATACAATGTAAATGACGGGTCGTATTTGGGCGCAGGTTCAGCCCGTACGAGTGGGACTCCCCCCGGAACTGCATAGACGAGCCGCCGGTGCTGGAGAATCAGTTCACTCTGTTGAACTCGCTGTGGTTCACTATCGGCTCCTTGATGCAGCAAGGTTCGGATATCGCGCCGAAGTAAGTCCCTAACGCCTCTGATGGTTACAATTCCGCTACAGTTCAGATCCAACTACGAAAGACTGAATAAATAAACTTATAAACCAAATTGATTACCATTCAAAACATTTAGGACCGAGGAGCGGTCGCTAGTTAACAGAATCAGAAATAATAAGAATGGGTAAAATTGACTGGAAAAGTAATCACGCGGAAAATACAAAACGGAAATGTAGCCTTCAGTTGCAGAGCTTGGATGAAGAACTCCCTTTTACTAATTAGTTTCAAAGCGACCACAGCCCTTTGTGAATTTCAAGCATCACTAGTTGCCTAGAGCGTCCAATTTAAATAGAGACGTGTCGGCAATTTCGACTAGTCTTGGTTTCCATTTCACAGTACTTAGCAAAATACCTACAGTTGATTTAGTAGCTAAATAAACAACTAGTTTCGAGAACGTAACTGATAGCGCACCGTGATCTGTGCTTGTGCAGTATCCACAGCTTGCTGCATCAAAGTTTGTTTTAATAATAAGAACTAGATATTGATTTCACATTTGCAATGCATTATGTGTGATTGACAATACATTGATTTTGAAAACAATGTCTAGTTTAGTTTTACTTTAGATATACACAAATTATTATGCATTTTTATTTACACTGTACTGTTATTATTACACTATGCAATATTTATGGGAGCTACTGACACTGAATGGTGTTTCATAGAACCTACAATTTCAGTGGAGCTCAAACATAATATAGTTTTTCTTACTATTAATGCTCGTTTGATAAAGTACGCTAACTTGTTTGTTATTTACACAATGTTGTTTGCGCCAGAGCGGTATCGACCCGCATGGTAGCGGGAATGTGGTGGTTCTTCACCCTGATCATGATATCGTCATACACTGCCAACCTCGCTGCCTTCCTGACGGTAGAACGTATGGATTCGCCTATTGAGAGTGCGGAAGATCTTGCCAAACAAACCAAGATTAAGTATGGAGCTTTGAAGGGTGGATCTACTGCTGCCTTTTTCAGGGTTAGTGCATCCTCCTGTATTTATATTATTAACTAAAATGATTATATCTAACTCGCACTAATATAAAATAAATTAATGTACTTCTATTTAAATGGATTTTATAATTAATTCTAAGTCAAAATAAATTACATTGTGTAGTAGATGAAATCCAAGATCATTATTCAAATTGAGACCTATCAGCCTGTGGTGACAACTTAATGAAACAAATATATTTCCCGCAATTGTGTTGCGGGAAATTTGCCAACCTTAACGTATCCAAATTACGAAAATATTCATTAAACTGAACCTAAAAACATTTTCTTCTTTTAATATATGGAACCAAATAACCATTATACTGTCGACAGTACGTCACAACATAAGATTAAGGTTTTTACACCTGTAAATAAAACGTATTTTTGTCTTGTAGAATAAATATGTGTTGTATTAAAGACTTATTTTTCTACCTTATGAATTTAGGCTTGGCACAAGTAGCTCATAAATATGAAACGATACTGAATTCTGTTGTTAAGGGGTGATGTTGAGAATTTATGGGGTGTTTCATGTGTCTGGTATTGTTGACAAACTTGACATTATGACTTGACTTAAGCTTGAGTATCAAATTCAAAGCCTTGAGTTAATGATTTGCATAGTAGACTGGTTCATCATGAAACACAATCGGAAATAACAAAATTATTTAGCAATTCTCATAATTTATTCTAAGACACACAATTTTGATGTCTTTAGGTATCCTTGTTTTTTATCCTTTTCATTTGGGAGTTTGTAGACGCCGCACCGGCCGCTTCAAATGTTTTTTTAAAACCTTATACATTATCATTGCTGATCAGGACTCGAATTTCTCCACGTACCAACGAATGTGGTCTTTCATGGAATCAGCCAGACCATCAGTTTTTGCGACAACAAACAAAGAAGGAGAGGAAAGAGTGGTGCGAGGGAAAGGCGCTTACGCATACCTGATGGAATCTACCACCATCGAATATGTGGTGGAAAGGAATTGTGATCTAACCCAAGTCGGAGGCATGCTCGATTCTAAGGGATATGGAATCGCTATGCCACCAAGTAAGAAGCTTTTGATCGATATTTCCTTTATTTAATATCCCTTGCAGAAATAATGTATTACGAACTAACACCTAACTCACGATGTAGCGAAAGAAAAGATTTGCTACAAATTTTATTTCGTTATTAGAAGTATTTGTTTTTAGTTTCAATGTATTAATTAATGCCAAAAGTTACTATTCGATTCGTTCGTAAAAAGCAACTAAAAATAGTCAAAACTTTCAGTTCAAACTGAACAATACTTATTATGCATGGAATAATGAGAAAACTTTTATAACTGTATCGACAAAAATGAACCTAGTTGTATAATCTCGTATACAAACTTTTATAAACGTGCTTTGTCCACGTTTCCAAAAGTGGAGATTTCACATAAAAACGGAAGCATTAGGACCGTTTTAACAAAAACTACGGTTTTATGCAATCGTGTAATAAGTACAAGGTACAGGTATTTGAATTGTTTTTTAGACTCACCATATCGTACGGCAATAAGCGGGGCTGTTCTGAAACTGCAAGAGGAAGGAAAATTGCACATTTTGAAAACGAAATGGTGGAAAGAGAAACGTGGCGGAGGTTCTTGTAGGGTAAGTAAAAGGAAAACGACGTCGTTAGCCACTCGTACCGCAGTGCTCTGAGCCAGTTAATTGTTTGTTGATTTAAATTTTTAGTTTGCCCCGGTTTAAGCAGGTAAAACCTGCTAAACCATTTCAACTGAAATGGCAATTATTTTAAATAACCTTAATTAAAATTTAACCATGAGTAATTTTGGCATTTTAATTCCGTTAATAATCATCAGATCAACTTTATTATAATTGAAAATAAAATACCTGATTGCGTTTTGCTTTCGGTTCCTCGCCATATTGAAAAGCCTGAAAGGAAGACCTCAAAGGAAGAATTTTCATTAAAAACCCATCGTATTAATTCTGGGCATCCAAAGAACTCGCACAACTTTCCTTGTATAACATTTTTGTTCGGAAAACAGAGCAGGGTCAGAACGTTTATGGGCGGATGTTAAAGAGCAGACGTGTGTCCCACAGATAACATATACTTACATAGAGAATAAATTGTAAAGTATAATAACTATACATTATTCATCGTCCCATACACAGCCTCGACAGATTGATCGGTCATTTGGTATGGGATAGAGAAAAGTTTTTTCCTTATTTTGATGACGTTATTTCTTGCCCGTCCCAAATAGGATGTGCCAAAATATTGCGAGGGAATAAAAGTGGTTAAATAACAAATGAATAGAAATAAATACATTATATTAACTACATAATATAAGAAAAATGCACTTTCATAAAACAACAAATTAAATGCTAATATCTAGAAAACTTGTAATTTTGAGATTTATCTCCGTCAACATTTTAACCACTGTCGCAAAAGATCCCCTCTCTTCCCTTCCTCTACATACAACTTACCCCACGTTATAGAGGAAGGGGAGAGATATACAGACACACAAAATCAAACTTATCCCCTATAAGTTTGATTTTGTGTGTCTGTATGTATGTGGCATCGTAGCTTCCAAGCGGATGAACCGTATTTGATTTCGTTATTTATTTTGAAAGGTAATTTAATCGAGTAGGTATCCTTAGCTAAAAAAAATTGAGGTTTACCGGTTTTTTAATTTAAAGTTCTAAAACATTGTTTAGAATAATTTTTACCACAAGTAGCTTAATGTAAAATCATGTCTGTTCTACCTACAGATTTTTAATACAGTCACCCAATAATGTATTAATTACTTCTATCTATTCCAAGATTTATATTGTATTGTGTCCTTGAGTGATTCTTAGGGATATTATGTATTTCAAATTAATGGATCCCACTTTTGAGATACAAAATTACATGATTGTTTCTATACGTACAGGATGAAACGTCAAAATCATCGTCAACAGCGAACGAACTCGGTCTAGCGAACGTCGGCGGAGTGTTTGTGGTACTAATGGGCGGAATGGGCGTCGCATGCGTCATTGCCGTTTGCGAATTTGTGTGGAAGTCTCGTAAAGTTGCTGTCGACGAACGAGTGAGTTGATTTTAATCATTGTACCAGTAAACTGCCTCTTAATTGTAAATTTTTAGAATCATTTTATGAGTTTACATTTTATTTATTACGCTTTTGGAAATTTTCAATAGTCATGACGCCTCCTGCGGCAGTAATCCTAAATGAAAATACCTTCTTGTAAGCTTGAGATTCAAGCAAATGCAAGAGACCAACAAATGAGTCTCATTTTCGAAGAAGTTCGGATGTCCTCCATTGATATATATTTATCCTAATACATACTCGTATCTAGCCAATTATATTTCACGGTCGTCATCGATTCGATGTTCGTAATATACTAACAATTATTGTTAAGTGTAAAATACGATATGTTAAATGTTGCATGCAAATCAAGCATTTTAATTTGGTAATAATTATTTTTTGTTTTGTTCTAGGTGTATTTTTAAAATATAGGTAATATTATTTTGCTGATTAAGTAGACGCTATCTTTTTTACTCTTAGATGCTCTTTTACCGTGTTTGTTTTCTCGCTAACAAGTTTAGTTAGATAACAACCTATTTTCTAGCGTGTCTTCTAGAAAATTAATGGTTTCTGTTTGACTTTCCTGAGTAAGCAACCTTAAATACTAAAATTACTGTATTAATTTATTCATATATTCATGCTACCTGGATAACAGAAAGAAGAGGTATGTATTTACTAAATGTGCTTTTCATTCTTAATTTTGAGTAAGATTACTTCATGGTTTTCGTTCGGTTCGGTTTGATCAGGCATCTCTGTGTTCTGAGATGGCATCGGAGCTACGGTCAGCCCTCAAGTGCCCAGGGGGCGGCGCAGGCGGCGGCGGCGGCGGGCCCGGCGGCGCGCGCGATGGCGCCGGCTCGCCCTACCTGCACTATGGGTTCAGCACCAAGAGCCAGCTGCACTAGCGGCCGGAGCCCGCCGCCTCGCCTCCAAGCGATGTGTAGGCACCTCGCGGCGGGTGCTCCAATAACTCCAAAGCTACTACCAACAATCGCGTGATATCGCGGCCTGCTGTGAATGTTCAAACTAGCTAAAGGTTCGTTTGTCGACTTTAAGTAGCGTAGATGTTTACGATACATTATTGTAAATAAATTCATATCTTATTTGTATAGGATTAAGCGCTGTTGTAATGTAAGCGATCTGATTATGGAATCTGATATTGTTATGATCGATTAATTTTAATGAATCATGATTTTGCCAAAGAATCGTGCCAAAATTTACGAATAACTTTAATTGCTGTTTATAAACCTCCTGATGAGTCTGAAATAATTTTGTGATCCTTGTATTTTTATTTTTTTGTAAAATAATATCGATTTCAGATATACGTTACAAACTAAGTAGGTATATCGATGTTTTATATCTTATATCGATTAGAATAAATTAACATTTCATTAAAATATATTATAAGAAAATGTTAATATTTCCAGTTAATTAAAAACTGTAAATAAATTGATACAATGGTACTGCCAAAGTAGAGGTAATAATTATTTAGGTAAATTTACAACCGATAAATAAGTTTACGAATAAGTTTTTTGCTCTGATGAATAAAATGGATCAAAAGTAAATTGACTCTAGTGGGAATTTTTACTTATTAAATATATATTATGATAATTATATATTACGTTATTATAAACAATTCGATGTAAACTTAGTGTAAAATAAAAATAACAATTAAAGTTACCAATAATAACGAAATGACGCAATATTATCATGATGCCACATTAATACTCAATTTAATGTATTCGTTATGGTATGGAAAGAGTTTTAACACGGCTCAAAATGTGCCAAATATCCTGTTCACTGTCTGTATATTTTGTAAGTTTACATTGCCGAGTTTAAATAAATAAATTGTTTTAATAACATGAACGTTGTTTTAATTTTAATTTCGTTTTGATTATGAAACATCATGATTATTTATGTAGATACGTCGCGCAGTTGCATTCGCTACTTAACAGCGTTAAATCAGTAGATACTTAAATCAGATTTTGCAATAGGTGAGCTAAATATATCATTTTATATTTTATTATCATAATAAAATAATAAGTGAGTCAGGTGCAGACATAAAATTGGTATCAAAATAAATAGATAAGGAGTCAGACTCAGGTAAATGAGTTAGGCTTAGTTCACGACTGTTTTATAACTTTTATACGGCCTAGCTATACGGAGTTATGTTCGCCCGTAAATACGAACCTCGGGCAGTAAACCAAAACACCTATCAAATATTGCTTTGTCACCGACGTAAAGTGTTTTTTATATTTTATTACGTACAAAAATATTATTGTATTTTCTATTGCATTATTTACTATATTGTAACTGTTGTCGTAAATTTCTCATAATATTATTTTTATAGATAATATTATATGATCTTTATTTCTATGTCTATTTAAGGACTCCGTTTATTTATCGAACATGAAGTTATTATCACAATCTGTTTTTCGAATTAATAATAAAGCCTGTCACAATCCAAGGCGCTATACCTGGCAATCTGGTATGCCAAACGGGCGCGATCTGATAGCCCCAGTAAATACCTTTTGATAGTCTTCCACAAAACACAACCGGACAGATTGTCAGGCATATCGCGTTGGTCTGTGACAGGTTACAAAGGTACGATGATCTGAGTAAGTCTACAGTAGCTATGTATGCATATGCACAAGGGCAAATCTTTGACTTAGTCTGAAAGTCTTAACCAAGGTGAGCTAGAGAATCTTTACGAAAGTAAATATGAATAACAAAACTTGATTCAAACTCATTAATGCAATATATCACTAATCACTCAATAAGGCAACTTTTACAATGAAAGCCCGCTTCATAAAAAGTTATAAACTTGACAACAAATAACTCAAAAGTTTTTGAACAAATAAAGTAAAATGCTTGAAATGTCTGAGCCAAGTATAAAATATTATACCTATAAAGGCAGAAACTAACATTGGAAATAGTTTTTTCTACGAAGTTTAAGGAAACACTTCTTTCGTATATAATAGGCCATTTATTTCGACATACGGCAAAATGCTCGCAATTTTTTACATCGAGTGACGGCTGCTCTTATTACATATATACTTACCCATACGTAATGCGGTCATTTCTAACCCCAAAACGGCAATGAAGAAATTGTGTAACTGCCTGTGCTACCCCACGTGCCCTTGACGTTCCACGTTTCTTTTCGCATATATTATTATATTGCTTAATCTCAATACATGCTCTTTTTACAGGCAAAATCCAATTTGACTTATTATTTAATTTTTGTTATTCTATTTTTAATATCTTTTGCGCAATAAATCCATTACAAATAGTAGTGTCAACGAATATTGCAGCACACCCTAGTGACCTTGGGTAGTAAATCTTAGAACCTGCTCTTAAGCGATACCATATTTTGCAAAACCCCATTAAAAGTAGATATACTGTTCTAGAGATAATTGAAAATAGACAAACTTATCTATTAAGCTTGATCGTTTACGTACTTGATTTACATCGTAAACTTGAAAATACAATTATTAACATTCTAATCCTACTTACTATTTCACACTAAACGTAAACCTAAGAAATAATTTTTTTTTTTTTAAAGTCACACGTCAGGCGTAAGTAGGAGTAAGTATTCCTCCCCATGACCGTCGTCTGCAGGTAGCGTGTCCAGAAGGCTGGCAGTAATTTAGTACTTGATGTAAAACTTCTGAGTGAAAGAGTACTATTGAAAATGGCTTAACTACCGCAAGAACGCCAGCAGCCGATGAGTAACAATTGATTTCCTTTTCTGTCTCATTGCTCGGTGCTTGACGGTTTAATCAATATTATATTATACTTTGTATATGTGCGAAGAAAAGAACAAAGAGAAAGATTAAGCTATATATATTAAGCTATAAGATTTTAGTAATACTTTACATATATCTTAAGTAACTTGTTAGTGTAAAAGGAATGATTTATAACCTCGTATATCAAGCTTAGAGATTTTTATACGAAGAATAAAAGTTATATTACTGTGATCACGTTTTGTGGTAAAAGGGAAAAAATGTTTTACAGTCTCACTTAAATTTTGTAATAGCACAAATTTTGCAGAACATTGTAAAAATAGCGCACACGGCTAAAATATATACTTTAGTACCTATTTCTGTATAAATGAAATACGTAGGTACACAATACACCCGTTTAAAAAAGTATTTTTATTTTTTATATTATGTTAGTATATAAAAAATATATATTTTAAGGGGTTATATTATTACCATCTTTAAACTACGTTTTATGGTTCTCTAAAAGTGTACATGTCGTAGAAAGAGTAAGTATCCTTCACTGGCAAAATGTTTACGGCTTCTCCCAAGTTTAACCATGGCAACCGGTTGTCAGATTTATTCCGTCTCTTGGAATATTGTGACTAAACAACATCAAATAAAAAAGTATTTATTATATTTTAAGAAAAGCTATGTACTTTACATCTATATATTTTACAATTCTGAACCTTCAAAGTTAATCAAATCAAATCTGTTTATTGGTAAGGCAAGTTAGAGACTAAAAGTCGATTTCACCACTGACACTAAACGCGATCAATCAAGTTAAACTCGGTTCAAGCGTTTAACTGAGTTCAGAACTGAAATTTTTGTATGGCTGAACTTAGTTTAATTAAACTCGGTTATAAAAGTGAATGGTGAAATTGGACCTAAGAGCCGACTTCAACACTGACACTAAACGCGATCAATCAAGTTAAACTCGGTTCAAGCGTTTAACTGAGCTCAGAGCTGCAGTTTGTGTATGGGTGAACTTAGTTTAATTAAACTCGGTTATTGAAGTGAATGGTGAAATTGGGCCTGAGTTAGACCGACGAACCGAGTTTAACTCGGTTGATCGCGTTTAGTGTCAGTGGTGAAATCGGGTATAAGACTCCTAACTTACATTGGTTTATCAACTTGCTATAAAGATAGCTCAAAAAGCCATAACATAAGTACTACTGTATTTGGACTACTTTAGGAGAAATTAATTTTAAATTATTTTACTATTCCGCAAGATAACACCGATATAGTGTTCCCTATGAACGAAAATTACAAGCCACAATTGTAAACTACTCGACTTATAATAAATATATATCGTACAACAGATCTTTATAACAAAGGTTCAAAGACCTTTTTTCCACTTGAATATTTTTTTTTAAGTGAGAACACTACTATTTCATACTTATTGCATACGTCTTTATCTTACTTCATATAGCACATGGTAGCCCACTATTGGGACAGTGTAGATTAATAGTAAGTATAATAATGGTAGGTGACAAGAATTTTAATTATCTACAACAATATTTGATACCTACTCGTAAAATTTATGAATATTAAAAATAAATGATTATACACTAACTCTCAAGATTACAAAATAATTATAAATACTGGTTGGTTGTTTCTAAAAACAAAACAAAAGTTCACATCAACAATATTAATTTAGCCCCGTGCTAGTGTCGGTCGTACAGTAACATAGGTACATTAACAAGGTCCCAAGGGGGCTGTGACAATTCGACGTTAATTAGCCAAAACAAAATGGCGCGATGTTTGGCGCGGGTAGCGTGCATGCCTCGGATAACTTGTATATTTAACGTTGTTTACTCTTTGTAACGAACGTCCCACGGTAGCTCGGTGTTAACGGTATGTCAGTTATATTAACATTTTGTTGTCTAGCTACAAACGTTGACGGGAACGTAATTATTTAACACACTTTATTTAATACTAGCTAAATTATTAGTAGGTAAGTATATGAGAAAAAAATAGTTCGTGTAATTTGTCTGTTAAGTTTTGATTTTAAATATTTATCCTATATTGTTAGTAGATTCTATTTACTTCAATCTGAAAATAAATTATAAAAGCATATAAAAATTGGAAAACTAAAAATATATAAATTTCGGTAATCAGATATTAAAAGGTTCACTAAAATATTTGTCCGAAACGGGGATTGAACCTGCAACACTTAGTTCTAATCAAGTCTTTTAGTAAAATGAGAAAATCCTTTCACAGATCGTAATCAAAGAAAATCAAAGACGATTCATCTCTGATCACATTTATATCTTAAAAGCACTCGCGCGAAGTAATTTGAAATACGAGGTGTAAAACCAACACGCTTTCCAAATCACAATTTTCAACGATAACCCATTGAATACGGGTTTTCCGGCTTCCGTGTAGATGGCGAAGAGGAAAGGGTTTCGGGTCGGAATCCGCACGCTGATAATAACGCCAGTGTTCACGCTTCGTAGCACCTGCTACGAGGCTACGAGTGCTACGCAATTTATACTTTTATAGGTTATGTTTTTATTATCTCAAATATAACTCTCTTACTATGAAAGGTCGCTTTGATTCGAGTTTATGACTTCGTTTCGTAGAAGGTTTATAGTTCAGTTTGTACTCAACACTGTCAAAGCCGTACTAAGCTAACAAGATATGAAGTATTGAGTTTCATGAGATTATTAGAGATACTACTGACACAACTGTATATTATTTCTACTGACATATTATTTCTCTAACGAATATTTTATTGAAACAAATTCGACACACATTCGTGACTACACGATAAGATCAAATGCGATGAACAATAAATATTTCTTTACCATACAAAACAATGTATCGTTAGCTAAGCAAATTGAATAGAAGTATGCGCGTAATAATCACGTACGGAAGTGAGAAGCTGTGTGTCGTAGCCGAAGGGCCCTTGTTCCAGAGCAGGAGGGCAAAGTAAACTTATTTGATGATGCAAACGTGCTCAACGTACGCGTCTAAATTGCTTCGACATCTCCAAATCTTTGAGGCCCGTCCAATCGTAAATCTAACTCACGTACGTACTCGTAACTTGCGCGTTGTATAACGTAAATTTGAAGCTTGGACCATTCGAACGCATCTGACATATTGATGTGGGTGGAAACCAAAATAGAGACGATGTTTGTACTGAGTATGTAATTATACAGTGCTTTTTTAGTAGCTAAAAATACTTGCAAGAGTGAATAAATTCGGTATAACAAAGAACTTTATTGTTTTACCAACGTTTGAAACAGAAATAATAAATGTTTTTCTACGACTGGCATTTGAACGATAATCAAAATAACAAGAAACGAATTCGTCGTAATAAAAATTTAATAAACATGCTATTTTGCCAAATATCTGAACTTCTAAATGGTTAGCTTATTGTTATAAATGAGGAAAAATATAGTATAATAGATATATCGCAAACGGTGTCAATAGTAGTGCCAACAGATAGGATACACATTGAACCGAATTTATAGACATTTGTCCGAAGAATTGTCGCCATTGATGCATTTTATCGCCTCAAGAGAACTATAAAAGTGTTGTGTTCTGTTTCGCAATGTGAGGGAAGACAAAATGGTATTGAGCTGCGGTGTTATCACGATATAACAGAGGATACGTTATTTATATCAAAGGGAAAATGCACATATACCTTCAATTTACTATAAATTTATCAATTGATATTATACTCAAGTCAATTGATATTATACTGACGCAATTAATAAATAACCTTAACCCTTTAAGGTGAAACATAGCCTAGTGGTGTGACCGTTAACTGACAAGTCAGAGGTCTCAGGTTTGAACCCAAGGCACGCAACTAATCTAACTTTAGAATATCATATCCCTTTGCAGGCAGTTGCTCTATAGAAAACTGATACTCAGCTGCATCTAGTTAGATTAGAAGCCGACCCAAATAAAGTTTAGGAATAATAAGGCTAGAAGGATGACGATTTGACGAACCCACTTGTATGGTAATTTAAACTTGAAAACCATTTAAAATTCGGGGCTTTACAAATGTATTCAGTAATGCGTACAAATCGAGCATCATCCAGTTTTGGCATAATTATACAAACAACAACCGCTTTCCTTTCAAACATGAACCTTGAAAAGCTATAAATGTAAGCGCCACAATGGCGCGAATGATATAAAAATGTTAAAAAGTACAAATTTACATTTAAATTCTATCCTCAATGCATCGGTCGGCATTATGTTTACACGAGCGTGGGGTAATACCGGCGAGCATTAAGCATAAATTAATGGCCGGCGTGTAATCACGTTACCCCGTTGGGTCAGTCAACAGCAAAAAGTGTTGCCATAAGACTTTCGTTTTAATTAAACCACCGCCTGATGAATGTCTACTGAAACAAACTATTTTAATGATGCCAGGGAGATTTAAAGAATTTTTATTGCTACTATTAATCTAGGTGGGAATTCATTTGCCGAGGTTGTGCTATTTACCTTGATTGTGTTTAGTTAGCACATACGGTTATGACATAATCTTGCGCCCGGTTTCAGTGTCAGATTGCCGTCTCATCGGACTATATGAGCGAGGGAATAGAGTTCATTTGTGTTTGCGCACACACTTGAGCACTATAATATCTCTTGCGGAGTTAGAAGGCCATTATTACTCCTAGTTTCTACTAGGCAAAAAACGGCCTGATTTTATTCTAGCTGTCAATTAACAGACACAATTTAAAATATTATATTCGAGCGAGCAGCGAGCAGTTTTAATATAAATTAAAGTTCCATCTGTTTACTACAGTCAGTTAAGTGATACAGTTACAACTAGTGCCACAATAAAAATCAGCTGACAGTCTCTTTTTCTTTTACATCCTATCAGATTTCCTTAAGTTCCTGTTTACCGTTAAAATAGTAGAAAAACAAAAGATAAACTTTCTTAACAACAATATATTAGCACAGTATAAAGAGCTCTTTCCCTACAGTAGTCCAACGAACACGTCTAGACAGAGCAATCGTGCGGGGTGTGTGGGGCGAGGGACGGAGGGGGGGCCGCGGCTGTCAGTACCTTTTTCCATACTCCATTCGGGTACTACACCGTCATTTGTTTTTAGTGGGTGGCACATTTTATTTATTTTAATTTTGAATGTTGATTCAATTTTTCAACGGGTGTGTTGATTATAAATAATTATGACATTAATTTTGAGATCCAAGATGGCGGATACAAGTTTTTGAAAAAACTCAATATGGGTATCGTTTTCGAGGTTTTCAGGAGGGGTGATTACGAATTTGACATTAATTATTTAGACATCCAAGATGGCGGATACGAGTAAAAAAAAACAATATGGGTATCGTTTTCGAGGTTTTCGGGGGTGGTGATTACGAATATGACATTAATTTTGAGATACAAGATGGCGGACGTGAGTTTTTGGTAAAAATCAATATGGGTATCGTTTTCAAGGTTTTGGGGGGTGGTGATTACGAATTTGACATTAATTTTGAGATCCAAGATGGCGGACGTGAGTTTTTGGTAAAAATCAATATGGGTATCGTTTTCTAGGTTTTCAGGGGTGGCTTTGTACTTGAAGACCATGCGGACTCTCAGATATCGATTTTGAAAGCAATCGGTCCAGTAAATAAAAATTTCAAAATGGCGGCCACCTTTTCCAATTCTGACAACGGTTATGTACTTGGAGACCATGCGGACTCTCAGATATCGATTTTGAAAGCAATCGGTCCAGTAAATAAAAATTTCAAAATGGCGGCCACTTTTTTCAATTCTGACAACGGCTTTGTACTTGGAGACCATGCGGACTCTCAGATATCGATTTTGAAAGCAATCGGTCCAGTAAATAAAAAGTTCAAAATGGCGGCCACCTTTTCCAATTCTGACAACGGTTATGTACTCGGAGACCATGCGGACTCTCAGATATCGATTTTGAAAGCAATCGGCCCAGTAAATAAAAATTTCAAAATGGCGGCCACGTTTTCCAATTTTGATAACGTGTTATAACTACATACTTACAAAAAAAACACTATAAAAACATATTTTTGTTTTTAGTCCTGTGTCAACCCTAACACTTTTTACGTCGCGACGAATGTCTAGACGTTGTCGGCATTTCCGAAAACATCAAACGCGTCGACTGACTATATGATGTTTAGACTATGATATTAGTATCTATCTACAAAGATCCGGTGGAGTCAGATGTCTTGTGGATGTTGCAAACAAAACAAAATATTTTTAGTTACACAAAACAAAACAAGTTTGCGATCAAAGGTCAACCTTTTCGAAAAACACTAGAACAATGTGTTTAAAAAAGTCTAGTTAATCTATTAGCCAAGATTGAATGCTTCGTTGGACAAGCGAGGTTAAGTTCGATCCACGGTCGGCATAGCATAACGGAACATAACGGAGTTTGTTGTGCCTGGTTAAAAGCAATAGTCTCGCTGCTTTTTACATGAGACTTATAACATAATTGACGAAATATGGGTGTAGGTACTGCAGATTAGAAGTTTGTTACCCACAATGTGCTACGGAACTACTTTTACGAAATCATAGAGTAAAGAGAAAAAATCAAGTTGTAACATTTTTGCAGAAAAACATTGTCAACACAATAGAATAGGTGTCTGTTTCAGTATTAAAGACATAATGAATTAAAGCAGATCGCTAGTTTTTAATCCTAGCTAGGATAATCTTTTATTTTCAGAGTGAAGTAATGTTTGCGACCCTTACAAGATGGAAAATATTACAGTAGGCACTATACACCGCTGCCTACTCCTCTGGGAAACAGGCGTGAGCCTATGAATGCATTTGATCAAAGAAAGGGACAGACAGCCTGTGTAGAAGTGTTTCGAAAACTAGCGTTACTGTGCTGAACTAACACAAAAATATTTAACTAGCGCATCTCTTACTGAAATATAGTAATGTTTGGAAACTAAACCTTAAATTATTTCAAAGAACAATAGACATCTCGTTTGGTAAAATGGCGTAGGATGAAACAACTGACGCAATACAGCGACAATGCCCAATGGTGTATACTTACCGAGACCGTCGGCCCCAGCGAAACAAACAGGTAGGTTAGAGCGCCGAAATCGTTTGAAACAAAAATGCTACTCGGCAGAATGCTGACAGCAGCTTTCGTGTGCGCTCATTTGACCAGCCGCTTTTATCAGCGTAACTAACTGCGATCTGCACAAGCACAAATGCCATACCTCTTCGTGCCGCCACCACCAGCAATGTTACCCGACATTCAACGTTGCAAAGCGTGGCTTTGGTCTGTAAATACCAGTATGTGACCTGACACTCATAATTGAAGGTAAAAGGTCGTTCGAAGAGGATGAAGATGCTCTTAATTTATTACCCGACTACAAAAAAAAGGAGGGTTATGATTTTAGCAGTCTATGTATGTATGTATGTATGTAAGTTTGTTCATCTGTTCCCTCGTAGCTCCTAAACTGTTTGTTGTAATTCAATAAATAAGGTGTCTATCGATGCGTCTTAATAGTCTGCGGGTTATAGGATTTATGAAATTTCGTAAAATCAAATAAGGTGGATTTTAAAAATAAATTAGTCAGCTCGAAAAAAATAAAGTTAAGGTAAATTTATCGTGTTTGATATCAAATGGAAGGTCTTGATGAGCACATTCAGAATATGTATATATTATCTATATATTCTGGACCACTTCTTAGAATATCAGGCTTCTAACTACCCGTTACGACTATCATGAATATATGTGATTATAACACTGCATACAATGTGAAAACGTGATAACAATAAATATTTACTAATTAAATTAAAGTTTCTACACATCACTGCCTATTAAATTATGATTATATTTTAAAATAATGTTAATTAAATTGAGATTTCTTTTTCGTAACTAGATGGCGTTGGTTTGCGGTTTTGTGGAAGTAAGTAACATAGAGTTAAAAATACCCCCTCAAAAATCCCGGAATCGTAAACATAACAATTAAATCCCGGGATTTTATTAATATGGACTGGATTTTGACCTATAGTTTTTATTAGAATTAATTTTGTATGTAAAATAAAACTCATTAATTTAACAGTTTTAGTACCGAACTACTTAAGTATTACATTATCTGTTACCGATGTCTAAAAACATAATAAAGACTTTTAACTGTAATAATTTAGTCTATATGTATTTAAAACGTTAAATTAATATTTTGGAGAATTTATTACATGTTTTAACACATGTTTGCTTATTAAATATAATAAATTATTTAATAAGAAATTTGAAAAACAACTGATACGGAAGGGATTCGAACCCACGATCTCCGACGTACCGTGCCGACGCTCTAACCGCTGAGCCACCGTATCCCATCAAAATCAGTCGAAATTTCAAATCTCTTTCTACGCCTAGGGCGTGTGGTAATATCTATCGGTGCCTTCTAAAAACTGCAAAGTTTAGAACACTGAGTCGGATAATTAATGTATTCCGTTCGATATTACCACACGCCTAAGGCGTAGAAAGAGATTTGAAATTTCGACTGATTCTGATGGGATACGGTAGCTTAGCGGTTAGAGCGTCGGCACGGTACACCGGAGATCGTGGATTCGAATCCCATCCGTATCAGTTGTTTTTTCAAATTTCTTATTAAATAATTATACGTAAAATTAATTTCTATTTCCCGGGAATTAATTGTAATGTTTACGATTTCGGGATTTTAGAGCAGGTATTATCAACTCCATGTTACTTACTTCCTCGAACTTTAGGTAAATGTACTCTATCTATGATGATATCCCACAAAAAAGGTTTCATGTGTACTTATACAGCTTGGCAAAAAAGAGTCTGAGGCGGTGACAGCTGGAACTAAAAATAAAAATCTTAAATAACTACGTTTGTGAGTACTAAAATAACATAAAAATGATTCATTTGATTATAATTAATGACAAAAAACTCGTCATAGAAATATGTAAGCACTTAATAACCTGTAATTTTAAATTGTAGTGTGAAAAGTGCGACAGCGGCGCCCCCAATTTTTCCAGACTCTTTTTTGCCAAGCTGTACTTCTTACTACTTTTCATGTATACTTCTAAGAAATATAAATGAGGCCATGTTTTAATAGCTCGAAGTCGCGGACGACACCTTTGCAATAAATTTAATTTAAAAAATACATGACATTGACTAAAGGTTTGAAC
Organism: Protodeltote pygarga; assembly: GCA_936450705.2. Lineage (NCBI taxonomy): Eukaryota > Metazoa > Arthropoda > Insecta > Lepidoptera > Noctuidae > Protodeltote > Protodeltote pygarga. Next base: position 7,778,611 of record OW388257.2, on the reverse strand, counting down.
CGAAGTTGACAGTTAAAGAAATCTACCTATTTAAGAACTACCACATTCTAAAAAATTGTGATTAAAATGAATTTTATTGGTTTCTTTACCACTAAAAATCATTGAAAAAAAATATAGTATAAAAACTAAAACCCGACTACTTAAAATCTAAAAACAAGCTTCTTAGATTTGAAATAAAATTCTGTAGTCGGAGGCCTTAATGTATTATAGGTAAATAGGTACCTACTAGATAATCTTCCAAGGGTAAAATACTTTGGAATTTGGTGGCCTCCGACTACAGAATTTTATTTCAAATCTAAGAAGCTTGTTTTTAGATTTTAAGTAGTCGGGTTTTAGTTTTTATACTATATTTTTTTTGTCTTAAGTTACTCGTTACGTGTCACTCAAATGATGTCGGATGACACAACATATTACGCCACGTGATGTGACCCGTATGAGTCAAATACATATGTACATAAAACAACAACATGCCTCTATTTTCCCTAAGGAATAGACAATGCTACACACTTCGTCGGCTATGTATGACGCAGCGCTCCAGCCTGCCACTAAGAAATTCTAAATAGAAAAACCTAATACACTTTGTTAATATCTGTCAAACCCGTACATCGAGCTTGGCGGCCGCTTACAACCACAACCATTAGACAAACGAAGAAGTCAGTTACATAACCATTGCATATTTAACGTAGGCTTTAGTGTTTTAAGGGACTGATAATAATTATTATTAGGTTGAAGTTTTAGTTAAACATTTTTTAGATTTAAATTCTATCATAATATTTCGCGGGATCCTTCGTTCATGAGTTCGACGCGCATTTTAGTTTTATTAGTTTAGTTTAGTTAGTTAATTTAGTTTTAGTTTGTAAAAAAGCGCCCGCCTTTTTGTGTTACTTATTTCAAAATATTAAATAATTAATTACAATTTTGTCTACAAACTAAAAACTTAAAATATTTTTAATAAAATAGTTGAATATAAATGAATAATAATTGTAATTATATGAAATTTACTCCAGTAACAAGTAACAATGTCATTTATTTGTAAATCGCGATCGAAATCCTCCATATTACACCGCACCGGTGTGTTACTGCCCACAAACTGGTATCACTGAAAGGTACTTTAAATGCAAATCACAGCAAGTTCCAACCGCCCGCGCCATCGCCATGCTGCAGCTCGCTTACCTATTTGTAGGTAAACAAAGATCCATAACACGTGTACTTATACATTTATGTACAAATTATGTTTTTAACTTTATTTACATACATAAAAGTCGATAGAAACTTATCTCTAATCTTCTTCTTCATAAATGATTAATAAATAAAGTAATGTCTAAACCAAATTTACTGTAGGCCTTGACATAAGTTTACATACCTTCAAGAACGTCATGTCATGTCATAAATGTGCATCCTCACGATATTTTTGCGTGGTTTTAAGCTAGTGGTAATTAATTTCTTATACGCACTTAAATCTGAAAAGCCTGTCGTCCAAAAATCATATCACTAGATTCAATATCTCAGGTAATATTTTAACGAATCTTTTTTAGTAAACCTGCGAGATAAATACTTAGCTATCTTGAAAAAAGATCTTTGTCATCTTACGATGCTACCCCACTACTTAACCTTTAATAATTCTACAGTATTTTTCATTATTATTACAAAAACAATTAACTGTGCTAAAATTCTCGTTAGAAACAAAACTGTCATTTTCTTTTTGTTTTTTATATACTTACATACATTTCACGTTTTTTTTGTTGTTTATTTTCTTGCAAGTATGATGAAAAGATTATGTCGCTCAAGCGGTACGAAAATTACTAAAGTCGGGTCATTACATCTCTCGCCTAGGGCTCGGGCTTTGAATGTTTCTCGATAATAATTGTTTATACTTTCCCCTCTTGTAACACAATATACTATTAAAACAAATAAACTAAACTCTGTAGAGAATATCAAAATAATTAACCTAAGTTCTATTCAAATACTTTTGAATAAAATTGTTCTCGGTAATGTTATTAAAGCCATCGGTATCGCAAAGGAGACCTAATATTAATACACAGTAAGTACATATTTGAAAATTGTATGCCCATTTAGGCCCGAAAATTTATCTGATCTAAATAATGATACCTAAATGCCACGTATTCAAAATAGAAATGGAAATTGCCGAAATTAATTTGTAGGTCTAATTTTTGCTTTTTAGACTTATCAGACGGTTTCTAAAAGACCGATGAAATTAAAGTAATACGTATTCCAACAAAAGTTACAAAGGTAGTCCAATATTAGGTATATGTAGGTACTTTATAGGTATCTTTAAGAAAACTGTTTACTAAATATATAGAATTCAATGTTACTGAAATGTTTTTTAAGAATTCTCTTTAACGAACAATACAGAAAGCGAATACGATATACTTTTAGTACTTTAAGCAATTTATATAGATATGTAGGTAGGTACTATGTAGATATTCTAGAACATTTAAACATAATGACTCTGTCTATAGGTCTACTCGTACGTGATTCCATACTCGTATCATTAATGGTTCTTACAGCTAATGTGACTATGTCAAACACTTGAGCGAATAATTGCTAACCACGTCGTTATCACCGAACGTTTCAAACAAAAATCAGTACAATAGCAATTAATATAGAATGCAAATTTGCTTAATGGTTAAAATCCAAGATTTCTTTATTTCAGTTTACTTATTCTGAAACAAACGCTTGAATTCTGGTATCTACGGCCCCTAGTGTCTAGACGATAGTGCACCTATTTAATACAATAGAGACACGAAAGTTTGTCGTCTGTACGACGACGCGTCCCCCGGGGACATCGTGGCAAAGCACTGAAAATACCAGACAAGTTTGTATGATTTGACGAGTCGGAGGTTTGGGATCGAGATTGACGACGCACCGAGTACGCCCCGGGGAAGGCATTCTACCCGCACATAAGTTTAGACATGTGATATCGTAGCTGAGATATCGTTACTGAGCAATAACTTATATAATAGCGCCCCTACAGAAAATCCGTACACTCTGACGTTTTTCATTCGAGTAAAAGATACTCAAAAAAAAGAAAAAACTTGCGCTAAAATGTTCGCCGTTGCTGCTGTGATCCGGTTAGAAGATCCGCCTGTTTACAAATGGTTGTAGGGATACGCCCAGGGGACTTGTTTTAAGAGTTAAATAGAGCTCGGCTTAAAATAATGACGGAATTTTTCCTAAGAAAACATCGCAAAACGGTTTAAGGAATTCAACGTTGAGCAAATTTGTCGCTTTAAGTTCAGACACTGTGCGAACGCTGATAAAGTGTAAGTCTGAAACTTTAGGAACTTTTCAACAACTATTAAACGCTGAATAAGTATAACAAAATATAGGATGTAGTTTCAAGACTTACTTTATTCCAATTTTCCAGGTCATAAGAAGATATTTTTAGTCTTTCTTTTTTAATTTGTCATAATGTAATAGGGAAAGAGAAGACCTCTTTATACTGTGATGTAAGTAAGTTTCACGTTAATTTTGTTTGAAAAAAAAATAGGTTTCTCGCGCCCTTCCGGCCATTGTAACTGTGTTACGCACTAATACATATTCTAAGGTGGCCAATAAGCGTTCAGCCTGCCTAATAATAAACAGTTAACGTAACCTATAAATGCTCGCAGATCCGAGAGCATCACTTGCGCGTTGCCAATTTTGTGCGAGATTTATGGAAGAGGAGAGGAGGATGTAAAGGAAGGCAGTTTTTAAAAGGGGATTTTGGGAATCACTGTATCAGTTTCTCTCACTGTCCATATCGAAATACAACAGTAGAAACAATGTCCTCCTGACCAAATTTCGGTCAGGGCGGCCAATCCTAACGCGCGGAGATTGCGTGGCAGATGCACTCGGCGCAGTAGGATCTCCTAATCCTCTTTTATCTCCGCAGACACCGGTGCACTCTATTATATTCACTTTTATAGTCCCATTGGACGGCAATCTGACAGGACGAGAAAGGAGACAACGCAAATGAAGTATTAGAAATAAGTAGATGCTGTTATTTCACGTCGATACTTATTCTCTGAGAGGGTGATATTACACCAGTACACCCGACCCATGCTTGCTGGTGACTCTACCGCCGTGAAAGGCTTGACAGAGAGAAGATTGAGGGTGGATAGTTTGGGCCACAGATAAGGATTTATGTGTTCCGCAATTCACATAATTTATCAACTACTTAACTAAAACAAAATATATACCCCGACAACTGTGAGAATCTCATCTTCACGTTATCTTTATTACTTTCACAAATTGAAATCAAAGTTGTGAAAGTTACTGCAAATTCCTTATCACTTTTCAACGTCAAAGTGACTCCGAAAACGAAGAGCTGTGGCAAACGAACAAACTGACAAGACAGCAGACACCGCACGCTGCAGTGACTATTATAAGAGATTTTGCTGGCTTTATTGGGACTCTATAGTTTCGATTACACGTGTTGATTGTTAGATAAAAAACATGTGAGTTTGATGAGTTTTACTCGTTCATAGAATAAAATAATTACTTTTGTGGCGACCTGCGGGCCAACAAGCAGCCGTTTAAAACTTAATTTAATTAATTTCCTCTATTCCTCGCAGTTTAGATTCTTGTCTATTGCGTGTCTACGAATATTGTCTAATACCCAGCATTGTGTATGCATGTGCATGTGGTCGTCCGACTAATATGTTGTCGTGGTAACCACTCCAGTAGTCTTCACGTCCATCAAGCCTTGTCTATTTGAGTAATGTGTTCTGCTATCGCCACTTACGCCTAGCTATAATGACCACTATGTCCTTGAGCTTAGTTCTGGAGCATAGCCATTCGTTAGTTTTGTGGTTGCGTAAGTAGATTCCGAGCACAGCTCTTCCTTGCTCTCTATTATACTATTCTAATCTTTCCTTGTATGTAACTACTGAAACATTGCTCGAAAATCTTTGCTTTTCATCAAAAGTAGGTTTTAGAGCCGGTAACAACGTTGCCGTTTTCTCGCCTTGTTGCTGTGGGTAGCTTGTTGGGTGTTTTTGGGGTTATGCAGTATTTTTAAAGGATATCAAACTTTAATAGTGTAGCTTCCTACTGCGCTCTAATAATTGTTCGCTTTAATCCAGGACAGCTTATTACTGTTTCCCTTAATTCATATCTGCCATTCATATCTAAGGAACGTTTCTGTACTGTCGCCTGTCATCGGTATAGCTGAAGCTCGCCCATCTTTAAATAAAATATGTGATAAATAATATTGTAAACATGACCTTCTCTCCTAAATATACTTGTATAATCTCCTGTCTCTGAGTTTGGTAAAACAACAAAACATTTTATTTCAATTCCGTAAAACGTCAAGTTAATATTGTAACACACGTCAGATACACTTACTCGCCTCGAATATGTACTGCTTCAGAGCTTGTTTAGTGATTACGCGTTTCTTTACATATGAGAATATTTCATGTACACTAGAATAAAGCGTAAATCTTCTTCAAAGCACCTTATTGGTATAAACATATTCCATTTTCCTCTTCTATGCAAATTTGCCGTTAGCGAGTGTCAGAGAGCAAAGCTTATGTTATTTAGCCGTCACAACATCGATGATGCGAGGATACGAGGCGTGACTTAGGCATAATTTATCAAAGGAAAGGTCGTGGGTGTATTGGCTATATGAGCCACAGGGTCTCTGATTTATAGTTTGCAAGACGATGAACCGCGTTTCACTCCCAAATGTGGACAGGACCGCTCGTTAGCGTCTCTGCCGCAACCTATTAGCTCGGTAAACAAATTATTTATAAACTGTACATATTTAGTATTTACCTACACAAGATTTATGTGGCTACGACTTCGTCGGAATACGTAAGACATTAAGTATATATATTATGCGTAAGATATAACATTATGCGCCTTGTCTCTCTCTAATTGTGTTGGATTGCCGCCCCATTGGACTATAAGAGTAAGAGAATAGAGAGTGCACCTGTGTTTCCGCACACACTTGTGCACTATATTATTTTAAGCGTAGTCTCTGTTGAGATTGGCCGCTGTGACCGAAATTCGGCCCGGAGCACATTATTTAATTATAACAATTAAAGAATAGGACGTGATGTATATAATACACGAATGTTAAATTTCACAACCATTTTATTTACGACGTTGTAATCAATATGATACTACTTTTTCTTCTATTTCTTCCTAAAGATCTGAAGAGAATCAGGGTATCGGCTTTGCGAGGCTGCTCGCGAGACAAGGAACATTTGATAGGCAAAATGTTCCTTTCCTCCGAGATGCCCCGCAAAGTCAACTTTATGGTTACCTCGACTAATGTACTACGAATAAGTTATTATATAATAAGCAGAAGGTATAATAATAATAATAAGTATGCTTAAGAAACATAATTAATAATTAAGAGAATTTAAAATCTTACTGACCTATCAACGCAGAGCCCAAAGGACTTGGCGTATTTATCCGAAAATAGGATAATATTATAACTAAAAAGGATTTTCTAAAATCCCAGGGGTTTGGGAAATGAGGGATCTCGAGCTAAGCTCTTAATAATAATTTTGCAAGTAAAATCTAGTTTTGCAAAGGTACATTTCTAACCAAAGACGGCAAAAATAAAAGAGATCATAGGTCATGCTCCGCCAGACCGACTTACCGTGATGGTGAAGGCCAATTCCCTCTTTTCTTAAAAGAAAGGATAGGCTGATTTATTCATACAAAGCCTAAGTCAAGGGCATCATAAAAAAGCTAAATTATTTTCAAACCAACCTTTGTTCTGAAAATAATTTGGTCACATTCTGTAAACATAAATTCTGCGTGCACATACAAGGCCGTATTTTGGAAGGAGATCCTTGTTTTATGAACGAAGCTTATAAAATATCTTTATGGCCCGCTTAATATTAATTAAAGTGTAAATTTAAACAGTCTGACCCAAATTAATTTTCCCAAATTAAACAACCATAAATACACCTATGTTAAAACCAATAAATTTATACGTTTCATATTCAGCTATCCTCCCCTTTATTTAGTATTTTATTAATTTATTAAAACATAATTCACAATAAACATTTTAACTTCCGACATAGGATATTTAATTTAAAACATGACTTAAAATCCAATTATGGTAGTAGCGATAGTTACTGATTCTGTAAATTCTAGTTTGTCTGTTTGACTTTAAGCACCTAGCTCGCTAAAACGTATTCTTGCTCGCACATTGAAGATTTATAATCACTAGATATACTCGTATAAGGTTTCATTCAGAAAAATTGCCTAAATGAAAATTCATTTTAGGTTTTTTTTTGTATTATTATTTGTATTTTTGCAAAAACTTTGTAATGTTATTCTCTATGTCTTGTTTTTTTTGCAATTTGGATGAAAGATCTTAATAAAAAGATATAGAACGTTATATATATAACGATATAGTACGTTGTTAAACAAAGATTTTTAATTTAAATGCCCAGATTTTAATTAAGTTACTCCGCAAATTGAATAGAATTTAAATCTATTTTTCCCCAAAAATAAAAATAATTGAGCTAAGTAATGTATATTGAAAACTACAAAAGTCAAACATTTTATCGCAAAAGAAAATAAGAAACATAGTTACACTACTCGTGTGATTATTTTCCTAAGAGAAAAAAAAATTAAAAAGGTTTTACACAAACCTTTTTTTAATTTTTGAGTAAACATTTGAGTAAAATTTTAATGTTTATAAGGGTACAGAAAAGTATGTTCAATTTCTTTCTACGTTTTGGCATTCGCAGTCGAAGAAAAAAGCAGCAATCCAAATATCCATGTTCCTTTTCCATCCAGGCTTTTCTGCAAAGCTGCGAGATTTTCTTACTATGGATTTTATTTGATATGCTTTTTTTGGCTTCATTGGCTCAAATTTAGGTCTCTTTTACTTAAAAATTGTGTAAATAGTAATGTGATTTCAATAGCTGTTTTCTGAGTTTTAGGAAGCAAAAACCATAGAGATTAAAAACCATAATATAAATCAAGCATGACTATTGATGCAGTGGATGCTGTTTTCATAATCTATTTATTTTTTCATCAATCAAATGTTAGTTTAGAAATCATGTAAAATGGCTTAATACATTGTTAACAAATATAGACAATACAGAACTTATCATGATCACTATCTTATGGGAATTAAATGAACAAGAGAGAGCGAGAGAGACTGAGCTGTCCATGAATATTCGCAACAAAAATATAGCTTAAGCAAAAGCTACTTTGGAATTACGACAATAAAAGTACCCATATTTCATTGTGACAGGTATATCATTGTAAATAAAATCCATTAACGTTACACGTTTGTGCCTACATGTGCGAAAAAAGTTTAGTGCTGAATCAACGCGGAAAAAATCGTGTTCTATCTCAGTTCTATCAACGTCAATACATAGCAGCGTAGCTATGTACGAATACCTAACCCATCATTTACAAATATATTTGAGTTTTGCTTTGTAAATGTTTATGGGAATATTGCGTTTCCGTGTATTATTCGCGTACGGTAGATATATCATACATGAGATGTACTATATTTTGTATACACAAATTCCTACAGTAAGTTAGTACAGGTATTTTGTGTGAGAAACACAAATAGCAGCATACGTTGTTGTAAATGTTTCGTTTCAATACGAAGTTTCGAATTCAAACTTTGGCACTCTAAATGCCTAGTGCGAGTTTGTTTACCTATTGGATCGCGTTATCGTAAAATCCGATTTGTATGGAATGGTAATGACGCCATCTAGTGTTAATAATGGAAAATACAAGTTTTTTACGTCTTCAAAAGTGAGAAAGTTAGCGCGTGTAATTGGTTATACCAGTCAGTACACAAAATAATGAGTTTGCTTACGTTTCTCGATCCGAGATAGCAAATTCAATTTTATCTCAAACTATACTTATTCAAATTATCAAAAGTTATAAAAAGATTACCTATCTTGATAAATAGATTATCAAAAACCTGTAGCATAGATATTTGTTTTACTTTTTCATTTCACAGATATGAAGCGGGTCGAAGTACAGTCGAGATCCATTACCAGCTTTTGACAATCTGTCTGTATGCAGCTGGCTATTCCACGCGAGAGTACACTCTGCTGGCAACTGAGAACGAATCAATGCTTTTCTATTCAAGTGTACATGTGCCCTATGTAGACTACACTATGTATAATACACACCTCTGCCTAACCCTTTGAGAAATAGACATGAAGTTTTGATATGTTTAAAACTATGGCGAAAAACAGATATTTTTCTAATCATTAAGTAGGGGTAAAAATAGCAATATTAGTGTTAGATTTTTTGCACATCGCTAAACAAATTTAAGTCCTACCTAGTAGTTAAATTCCCAGGAACATATCCTGGGAATTTAATTTAACAAAACGTTCCAAGTCACATAAAGCTAACTCATTTTAAAAATATCCGTTTCCATTTCTATATCATAATATTTTCACAAAAATATATTTAGGAATACAAGAATTGTAGGGTTAAAATAACCCCTGTCATCATCTAATATCAAGTGATACAATAATGGCGGTCGTGAGGCTTTTACATCGAAATCATTTACAATAAAATTATGTTCAATTCACCAAAGGGTTTTGCAAATACCGAACCTTTTGGCCGGTGTGTATTGGCAGAATATAAGCTTCTACGGACGTTACCGTTCATAGTAACTGTTTTTAAAGGGAATTTTACATCATTATCATCAGCCTGTAATAGTCCACTGCTGAACATAAGCCTCTCCCAATGCACGCCACTATTGTGCGCTCATTGGTATTTTCCCATAATCGCCACCGCGCTAGGCAAGCGGGTTGACGATCGCAGTAGCAGATGATTGCTGTTACACAGAAGGATGCTGCTGCTCATCCTCTGGATCTTTCCCTTTGTCGCTTCTTACGACACCCGCGGGACGAGTAGGGATGGTTCTATTCTTAGGAAACCACACGGTAAGAAAAGGGAATTTTACTCTGATACTAAAATAAAACATTTTACTTACAAGCCACATAAATAGATATGAGGCTGAAATTACTTACACGCCTCAATGTGAAGATAATGATTCTCACATAAAAACCACGTGTGAATTAGAGCTAGACGTAATTTATGTCTGAACATACATACCTACAAAAACAAATAGACGGATAAACGCTTAAACCGCAACTACCAAACCTAACATCAGAGGGGAAGAGTCGCCAGTGATAGAGACCTCTCTAGCGCCCAGTACGCTATACAAGAAACCAAGGAAACAAACAACCTTCGTAGATCTCTGAAAACTGGTATTAATCGCGTAGGTAGTACGCTTCTGTTCCCTACTAATCAGGATATTTCGCGGCAGGATGTGGTTTATCCGGTGGCGAAGACAGAATCAATCAATTCATTACACTTTGTGCTCGGAGATTAATGCTCATAAATAACCCGTTCTTCGTTAATCATTATCTGGTCGTAATTTGCTTTTGCGTTTCGTTTCTATGGAAGAAAAGTTGAGGAAAAAATGTATTTTTCTCACACCATTGCCACACGTGCCATTTTAGTTTACGTGTCATTACGTTTTGTAGCATCAATGTTACGATGCATTCAAGTAGTTTCTAGGTAATGCCATCAATACCATCTATATTCCCCTTAACATTTTGTTCTTTTACACAGAGCAAAATCTCGTAAAATGCGTCGAGCGAGGCGTAATATATATTTCCGCAACCATTGGTTTTTCAAATAAACAATTTTCCGGGAACCTTCCCTTCCTCCATAATATTACTCGTACATTACTTAGATTGACACCTGACAAAACAATCCGCCACAAAGCATTTTTCGTTATGTTGTATAACTTCAAATAACTGCCATAATCAAATAAATATCATACACGTCAAAAAATAATAAGACGGGAATATATTTTATTCCAAAAACCATCCAGGAACCCACAAAAAAATCTGTCTAGCCGCTTTGAAGTGATGCACGGACAAACATTTGTGGCAATAGATTTTTATTTAACAACAGGTAGAAAAAAAGGAAAATCAGCCTGTAACTGTCCAGTTTCAAGGGCTTATTCTTATACAGAGAAGGATCGAACATTAATCACCACGCTTTCGATGTGTTTGGCTTCATCGTTACCACTACCAGTTAGGCAAATAAAACTTCTTAACGACAAAACAATAGTTTGTCCAATGAAAGATCTTTTGTCCCAGCGACACATAACAATTGATTCTTTTTTGTGTCTCATTTCTTGATGGTCTATCTTTGATGAATTAAAACTCGATGTGTCTATGCCTCTTTAAACTTATTCATACACGTGATGTAATCAAATGTGTAAACTTTGTTAACTTTTAAATTAAATTATATTATCCAGACAACAGTGTAAGCACCAAATTGTGCGTAAAATCGCAATTTGAATTTTCCGAATAATAACCAATTTTTTCAAAACATTTAACACAAAGAAGAAGTCGGATGAAATTAACGATACCCTTAAAATGTTATGGAGAATAAAAAGAAAAATAAATGTTTTTATAGACGACAGTCTTAGGATCAATTTGAGCCCTTAAGCTTAACCCCATCTTAAGTGCGATTATGTATAATGGCTTGTCTCAAACTACCCCTTTGAATTGATACGCAAAGTTTATACGTTTATTAAGTAAATTGACCTATATAATATTATAAAATAGGATAAAGGATTAAATTTTGTGTGACATATTTAATGCTCGCTAAGAGGCCTGTTATTATTGACACACCTAATAAACAAATCAAATTGATTAATCGCTTAACGGGTTATCCTAAGTAGCGTATATAAAGTCACTGCTACTAATTACCCTCACGTCAAAATAAGGTCGGAATCAAACCTAGTTTAATACTAGTAGGAAAAAGCTTTGTATCTTTAAGCCTATCTGACATACAACTATCTGTATTAAATATTGTTTTATTAAAATATACTACATGGAACGCAAGATCTTTCGCAAACATTTACTTCATAGCTAAACTGATGGGTATTAGATGTCCTTTGACACACGAACAAAGAATATTCTTTTCGTATATTTTCAAAGTAGTTTGCGGATGATACGAACATGCTTGTTATCCCATGAGACGCATCTGAGATGCTCTTGAAACGCGAAAGACGATAATACAGATACTTTTACATAAAGGAAAATACTCGTGTATGGACACTTTTATTCATGTCGCATTATAATATTTATATATTTTTGGGTACGCTTCAATCTGTCATTATGATGAAATCATCGAACCCTTTATAAATTCCACCAAATTTTTGTCTGATTATGAGTATTATTTCTTCCATGCATGCTTTCATCTTTTGCAAAATCGTTTATGTTACAGGGAACAGACAGCAAGTTGAGGACAAATGCACCACCGGTCCTTTTATATCCATCCATGTCCCGCTTGTCCCTTAAAATTGTATCTAATAGCCCACCGTTGGCCAACCAACGACTTAAACTTAACCTAAATTAAATTTTCATTACTACAAGTGTAATTAATGTGTTAACGTTACAACAAAGTTTCACTTTAATAGTCAAATTTAATATCACGTGCTACGACTTTAAACCAATTAAACCGGTTTTATGTGGATAAAGTTTTGTTTTATGGAGTAGGTAAATCTATATTATAAATATAATTTTATACTTGATTCAAAAAATAAACAACTTTTTAAGTAAGCTAAAAACTCTATATTACTCAAACATCAAAAGCTGAAGCTCCCTAAAAACCGTACAAATTCTTCCATTCATACAAGTCATATTTCAACCCTACATCGGTTCTGAGCACGTACTATATAAAGTAGGTGCTCCAGTTGTAGGCATACGAGAGTTACACGCCACGGATCGTTCAAAAGTACTGTAAAAATGAGCGCAAAATTCGTATATCTGGCCGCAATCCAAGCGGTCAGCAACACTCCCTGTCAGCAGCAAAATTGTTTATTCCATTTTTCCTACAACTTTATAAGTGACGTTTAATTAAAATGTTTCAAAAAATTACTTGACACTGGCTTTTAGAGGCCAACAGAGCAGCAAAACGTACAATAATAACTGTCCATATTCTGTAAAAAATTTAAGCTATTTGTAAAAAGAATTATTTAAAGTTATAAATTATTCATTCAATAGCTTTCGCAATGAATGTTGTTAAAACGCAAACATTTTATCTTTTTTCGTATTTTGGAGGCCATTGTTAAAAGTAATAATGCGCCTCGGCTTTATGCAAAAAGTCCGTTTAGAGCACCATTAAGTCGAACTTCAAAATTAATTCGTCAAAGAGCAGTTTATACCTAAAGTTTGGTTCGGGAACTCATTAGGAGAAAACTTAGCCTGCTTACTTATCAGGCATCTGCATATATTAAGCAACTTCAACATTCCATTATACTGATGTTTTTTATGGAAAAAGGAGGCAAATGGTTACTTACCTTTAGGGCACCATGGCTACCACCTCCACATAGTCATATAGGCGGTGGTGGCCTTGTGGTGACCGGCAACACCAAAGTATTACGGAAGCGTTTGCGGTTTTCTTCACTGATCATACGAAACACAATACTGTTCTATTATATCATGCTGATATTTTGTGAGAAGGTGGTACATATATCCCGGTCGAGCAGGCTCATTTGTGCTGAAACCAGCGTAATATCCGAATAAAAAATAACAAACCACAGAAATACAGAATAAACCAGTAATAAATGGTAAATAATAATTAACCAGCGCCGTATTTGTAAATTATTTTTTCTTGTTGTACAGTATAAAACAAGAGTAAATAATTTAGGTACAGAAGCACAATATCAAAACCACAATGAAATTGAATTTCCAGGTTTTCAGGACCCTGTATCGACCTATACTCACAAGAGCACTAGTGCATAAGAGTACTAGTACGAGGAGGTCGTAATACTCATATAACTTGGTGTACATTTTCCCGCAATACTGGCCAAATTGACGGTATGACATTCATGCATATTTATGGAGCGAAAATCATTTGGTATCACCACCAGTTACAATTAGTAACGAGTGTGGTTAGACCACGACGAGGGCGCAGTAATATCTTCGACGAGAATAATAAATGAACCGAGGACTTGGTTAATGGATTCACCTAAATGCCGTTTCAGCTTCCACCACCAAAATGGAGCTAAAGTATATGTAAGTATTGTAGAGTGGAATTGCAAGCTGTAAAGTTATATTTAAGCTTGTGTGTCAACAGGATCCTATTACTAAGCATACATTTAGGGCTCTACCTTATGAACACGAATATTCATGAAACATGAAATTATTTAATAAGAAATTCGCAAAAACAACTGACTCGGGCGGGACTTGAAACCGCGATTAAATAATTTCATTTAATAAGCAAATCATGTGCAATAAACATGTTAAAAACATACATAAAATATATTCATGAAACATGATTTTTTCTTTTTGAAGTTTTTTTTTGTAGTTACCTATTATATTATTTTGTTCTATCGTACTAAAGCAACAAATAATGAAATCCGGCCAAATATGAGTTGGGCTCTCGCAAATGTGAGGTGGTACAGAACCCTCGGTGTACAGTCCGACCTGCTGTTTGCCGGTTTTTCGTTAATGTAATAAATTAATCAGCATATTATAGTTCTCAACGGTCGACCTTATACTTATCACTACCCTGCACATTTAAAATATTTACAACACTTAGTGTTGTTGTCCAATTCTTCATATCTCTTATATAAACTTTTAGGATTGAAGAATCAGTTTTTATTAATAAATGTGTAGATATAAATTAAGTATTGTTTTCTGGTTTCAGCTTCCCAACTATTTTTTTTGTGTCCGTTTTGTCACAGAGGACAATAAACAGATCTTTATAACCTCTACTTTTCCAGCCAAAGACTAAAAAGTCTGACCTGTATTGTCCTTTTGACCTGTAAGATAGATAACTTTTGTTCAATGCGTCATTAATCACTTCTAAAACTAGGATCAATACTGCTCTGGGCGATAAAACTCGTTTTTTTTATGTTATAACAATGTACCTAACTGAAAGATTTGCATCGAATCACTACAGTAAATAATTTCATAAGTACATAAGTAAGAAAAATAACTTCGAAATAAAAAAAGTACCTCAAAGACTGCCTCGTTGGTCTAGTGGTAGCAAGCGCGACTGTTGAGCACGAGCTCCTGGGTTCGATCCCCGAGCCGAGCAATGTGTTATTGGGTTTTTCCATTAGAAAATTCTCAGTAGCAGTACGGAGTCTGGAATTGTGCCCGGTTAATGACAATAGGCTCGCTCCTTATTACATGGGACTTATAACATAGCCGGCGAAACGTGAGTGTACTGCATACGCCTCTGCTTACCCCCTCTAGGGAATACAGGCGTGAGTCTATATTAGGTATGTTTACATTATATTATATATATAAAAAGTACTCTGATTTTTTTATTATTTTCATAACTTTCTTGAATATAATAACTTTATCTGAAAGTGGTATGTTAAAAAGAAAATTCACTTATGTTTTACAAACGACAATAAATTACGTACCTATCCAATCCAGCCAATTGTTTCTTTTCATCGGCCGCGACCTTAAAATTAAGTCAAAATTGAAAAGCTTATTGTGTTTGTATTTGTTTTTTCTTTATGCTACGTTTGTTTTTGTAAATAGCTCCAAATAGAAACTGTGGCACACAAAATCAACAACATTTTAGTCCAAGTTTTATTTAGCAGAATAATTCAGAAAGTTCCATTTTTCTTTGAGTTAAGGACATTTTGTATTTTAGTGGAGTTCATCTTAAGATTTTAACCTTGTTAATGTTGTAGGTTTTGCTAAAATAGTGACTAAGACTAAGATACTGTGACAAATTTTATTCTGTTATTAACTAAACTTTATTACATTTCATAATACAAAAAAACAGCACTCTCAGATGAGGAAAAGGAAAAGTTTATTTTTAAATTCTGGAATAATTTTATAAGGCCTCTTGCTTTATAAAATTATTCCAGAAACGTTTATTTTCTTACATTATAATATTCTGCTATTGTGTTTGTGATCTACATATACCTACTCAGGGAATATGGTTCAGTAAAGGAGATTCTTCCCTTGCTCCTAATTTTACAAGCAGCTGAGCCGGGTATTCAAAATGAACGCTTTAATGGAATGGTAAACGTTTTCGCCTCGAGAAGAGGACTCTTACCAGAAAGTGACTGGAGCTTACCTTGGCCTGAGAGGTGCCTCGACATCACCCACTGCTAAGAAACTCTGCTATGAATAGGTACACATTTTTTTCTTATTTCCGCACCGCCTATTTCAGAGCTTCCTTTCATCAAAACTTTTAATTATATTTCGAAAATGTTCTTGATTTCTCTGAAATTTAGTTCAAGCCTGTTATTTGGGTATACAATACAGTACTCAATTATGGTATAGTGCTTTTTATAACTGGTAATCCGACATAATCCTTGTAAGTGGATGTACCGGTGGAGGTACACCGGTGGAGATAAAAATGTAACTAATCATACGCCCAGACTTCAATACTGAATTAATGAGATATTGTGATAATAATATTTAGTTTCATTAGAGCTTCTTGCAACCCTAAAAGAAATGCGTATGAATAAGTACCCGTATTGTAAATCGTTTTTAAACTTCCTTACCCAAAAGGTAAAACGGGACCCTATTACTAAGACTCCGCTGTCTGTCTGTCCGTCTGTCTCCAGGCTGTATCTTATGAACCGTTATAACTAAACATTTGAAATTTTCACAGATAAGAGAAAAAAAATTGAAATTACAGCTGATTCTAGTGGGATATGGTGGCTTAGCAGTTAGAGCGCCAAGACGGTACGTCGAAGATTGTGGGTTCGAATCGTAACCCTGTGCATAACCTCATTATTTATACGTGTCTATTACGGTACTCGTGTCTTATAAAGACAAGAAAACAATGAAAAAATATCATCACAAAAAGATACAAAGATACAGGCACAAATAAACCTTAGTCCCCAGCGTCTAGACGAATAAAACTACCTACCAATTAATAACATTTGGGACATAAAAACCTACGAAACATACCTATTTAAAATAGAGGTAAAATAACAAGCAGAATGGGATCGTTAATTCTTTTCACGAGATACAGAATAAAAACATATTCGGAAAATGGGCGAACCCAGACAAAATAATTTATTTCTTTAGCATCGACGCTGGTAGTGTTGACTAATGTTCTCACTCGGTAACCCTAAATTTAAGCACGACCTTTGTCTTCAATGTGTCGCCATTTATCATCTGGTTTGTAAGGACTAATATCGACTGGTAAAAACTTTTTAATGAAAATATTACAGTATCTTCAAAGCACTAAAACGCTAGAAATAATAAAAAAATCCTTTTGGATTCGATGCTGCCAAGTCAAGTGGGTTCCAGATTAAATTAAACAATTGAAACCTAAGGACTGGCACAGATTCCAAAACAAAAAAAATTGTTTTATTTTTAGCGTTTTAAAGTCTGTTTTAATTCTTTATTAAAAAGTTTTTTTATATTGGATGGTACAATAACTTCAAAAGGGAAGAGGACACCCCCCGTGATAATCATAGTGAAATCAGTTGTTACGAGAGGTTTGGTAATTTTGTTACCTAATAAATAATTCTGTTCTATATCTCCGTAGTTTATCATCAAATCATGACAATATTTAGGTACATGGAAAAGACAAACTTTATTGAATAAAAAAAACATTATTCAAATCTTAAGATACATGAAATAAAAAACAACAAGTTGACTTGAGAACCTCCTTTTTCTTCCTCAGTTTAATATGGAGTTTTATGCAAAGTTTTAGTCTCTAGAATGATAAGATTATATGTGACAATAGTTTTAACTTGTAAAACAAGCGAAGCGTTAGCACCACGCATTGCATGAGCTACAAGATGACATTTATCAGAGCTTAATAAATTGTGAAAGACATTCATGACAACGTTCCATTATTGGTTTTTAACGTAACCAGATGGTGCTATAGAGAATATCTAAACAAAAAATATGTTTTATTCATCATATACACAATTTATGTATCTACTAACGTTTTAGTACATTGTTTTGTTCACTAGTAAAGTGGGTTTTATTAGATAAAATAGTTATTGATGAGAATATAAACAACATTTTATTATTACTAGCGTTGATTGAATGAGAATTGAATTTTGTATCGAAATGCAATTGTGACTTTTTGTATTGCCTTAGACGATACCCAAGGGAGGTAAAGTGGTAGCCTCTTACCCGGACGTACAATTGTGTGGAAAGCCACAATAGAGCGCTAAGTGCCTCCGACAGTCCCCCTGTAGTTTGAAGGCGCTGAGGTGTCACGTTAAGGAAATTCCTTTAGATAATGACTTTTGGTCAAACTTCATGTAATATACTATACATGTAATATATATTTACTTTAACACCATAACATTGTCATATTTGTCCCGAAGATTCAATGCGATTGGCTATTTTGTTGTAGATTTACTCCAGAGATATTATTTTGGTCCTATTCATTTTATAAGATTATTTCAGTCTCAATAGGCTTCTCATAGAAAAGGCATTATTTTAATAATAGGTCAAAAATAGCTTATTATTTTTATCTGGCACAGCTTTAATCTAATAATAGAATTTCTGAGAAATACATAACGGTGGACGGAGGTGAAATGATATACCTACTCAATTGGGTCACAATGTATTTCTACAAAATAATTACTCGGAATATTTTTTATTCCGTAGGGTTGGTGTTACGACTATTTTAAGTTACGTTTCAATAGTTTTCATCTATGTATATGTACACGACAATCATTTTTCTTATAACAAATACACAAAAACCTAATAATTAGGTCTTTACTCACACATAAGTATATCAATCAGAATGAAATTATTTTTAAATTAATCCTATATGAGTGTTTCTACATTATCCGATCCGACATCGGTAGGTATCGGTCGCCGATACGATAACGGGGCAAGTAAAATGAATGAAATATGTACCGATATCAGAGCGGAGAATGTAAAAGGCAAAACATTTTTCATACATTTTACTTGCCCCGATATTGTATCGGCGACCTATACCGATATCGGATCGGATTATGTGAAAACGCTCTAATGCGTAGCCACCGAAGTTGAATGAAGAAAAGATAGATATAAATTATGAAATAGGTCTGATGTATTGTCTACGGTCTAGACGTTCGCTGAATATTTAATGACAGAGTGATTAGTTTGCGAACTAATTGAATACGGCGTGTTTGGTTCTTGTGGTAACACCACTGATAGGTACTACAAATACTGTGAGTTTCAAGAATGTTATGTTAATTGTTTTTAAGACAATTATAAGAAAAGGATTATATCAAATACGACGAAAACATAAATATCATTTATTATCAAACTAGCTTCGGTGGTATGTTGAATTAATTAGCCTATTTGTCATTCTAATGTTTTTTTTATAGACTCACGCCTGTTATCTCTAGAGGGGTAGGCAGAGGTGTATGTAGTACACCCACGTTTTGCCGGCTATAAGTCCCATGGGGGCGAGCCTATTGCCATTAATTGGGCACAATTCCAGACTCCGTGCTGTTACTGAGAATTTCCTAATGAAAAAACTCAATCGATCGAATCCAGGACCTCGTGCTCAGCAGTCGCGCTTGCTACCACTAGACCAACGAGGCAGTCAGTTATTCTAATGTATAAGCTACATATATGACTGTAAAGTATCATCATAATCCGTTCAGTAGGTAGTTTTGTGTGAAACTCACCAACCTTCTTATTTATAATATTATACAGTAGGATAACAGAACTCTATACCGGATAAACACCAGGATTAGGAAGCAAATTTACTAGCACATCCTAGTAAACAACCGTTTTTCTTTACTCCTCAATTTCCTTACGTCTCGTGAAGATAAAATATACGTACTTCATTTTATACAAGGTTATAGGAACAGTAGAGATAGCTTCGTGGTACGACCGTTGAACTGCGAAGGCAAATTTCACAGGATTAATCCCAGGAACGCACCACTTGTGCGTATTACAAATGAATTATCACTTGCTTGAATGGTCAAGAAAAACATCGTAACGAAATCAGCATACCTGAGAGATTTCAACGGTGTTTAAAGCCAAATTAGAGGCCTCAGGCGGTTCAAACTCTGATTCTCGGTTCTCATCAACCATACGAAAAAAAACAACGTTTTCCTAGCATTTTATAATAATTCAGAAACCATGACTGTAGGTTATACTAAAAAATTAAATTTAATGCATCCTCCGACCGTACTTTACAAACATTGTTAATTCGTAAAACACAAGCGGCACTCAGGTAGGTATTACAGAACAACATTTTATCGCTCGTTATAATTCGTCACGACTGCGGTACGCTCGTCACTGCATCTCAAATTAATTTAATTATAATTACGTACGTCTGTCGGCACAGTATTACCTTATAATTATATGAAGTACCTACTGTAAAGCGTAAACAAATTTGCATAGCACAAGTGCTTTATGATACGGAAATGAGTAATACTCCCACTTGGCCCTCCACCCCCTGCGACCGGGAAACCGTTTGAGTGCTAGGAAATTGAGTTGAGTCGAGTTACGTACGGCACCCAAGCGAGATGCAAATGTGTATGCGTGTAATGAACGCTTACGTATTCATGCTTAGGAGGTGTCACGTTTACTTGAGCGCCCAGCTTTCCGTCACAAATAGTTTGCTTGAAATCCGACACTGCCAAGTAACAGTCTTACCTGTGCCAAAGACAGTCCACAATTTAACAAATCCTCTGTGCAATTTCATCTTAGCGCACAACAGCTATAGCGAGTAGACCATTGGACTTCCAAGCTTTACACAGATTCAAACCCAGGCACTTACCACTGACTTTTTAAAATCATTCGCATATTGTGTAATGATAAATTATCACTTTATTAAAACGGTGAAGGGAAATTAATGTTAGTTTTTTGTTTCATGTTTGACCATGAACAGTGGTTAATATTTTTGAGCTATTCAATTCAGATAGGTACTTAAAACCTCATCGAATGCTCTTTAGTACCTAACAATCTTAAGCTAGTATAATCTGTTAGAGTATAACTAAAATGAGAATTTTAACAGAAAAATCACTTTGATTAATGCCAGTGTTTACTAAGTTGAAAGTAAAAGATGGACATCTTAATACCTCCTTTTATATTTTCACAAAGAGATTGCTTTCAAGTGATGCTAATTCCCTTAATAAATTTCACTTCTAAAGTTTAGGATTTATGAATTCGTGAGTCGAAAACGTTTTCCATTCAACTCATTGCTTGTAAATGTCACGCTTTCAAGTGTCATTTTTCTGTTGTATTGTCATTAATTTAGGCATCCTTTATATTAAATTTAGTACTCCAAACTGTACATATAGAATATTTTATTACGAATAAAGACTTTATTACGATGTCATTTATGTTTAATAGTATTGACAAAATTGAATCTTTTAAACAAAAAATAAATAAATAATACAATAATTCTGATATAGATAATTGATTTATTACCTACTTAAAATAAACTTATTCAATTTATTTTGAAACACTATAAAGTTAGAAATACCTTTTTCTTCTTTGAGTGGCACTTTAATTTCGCCGACGACGTTTGTATTCACATTTTCACATTAATTTTGCAGTAAGTATCTAATCATATTTATATTTTTTTAACATAACATAACATAGACGCCTGTATTCCCTAAAGGTGGTAGGTAGAGGTGTATGCAGTACACCCACGTTTTCATTTTCCGCGACTTCGCTTCCATGGTTCTAATTTCAAGATACAAAATACCCTACAGCATTATCTAGCCCATAAACTATCTCTCTGCAAAAAATCACGTTAATCCATTGCTCCTTTGTTGCGAGGCAGCAGGACAAATCACTTTCGTAATCGTATTTACAATATTAGTATTATTAGATCCACTTCAATATTTGGTAATCAGGGACGATTTGGATTCTAAGCGGGCTTTGTCGTAAACATCATTAAATGCTATTCAAATAAGGAATAGGTAAACTGGACTCCGGGGAGCATTGGAGTAGGAATAAATACGTTGAACCATCCATTATTCAACAGGTAAGGGTATTTCGGTGGGTGTACATCGGAGATGGATTTCAATAGCTCTTGTGGACCCAGCAGACGACTGGCTAAATGCCAAGCTTCGAACATGACGCTACCCTAGAAACGTTTTGCTCTTAAGTCTCAGACATGTTTGAGAATTGTATAATGATAAGTTCTAGAATGTGAAAGGTACATAGCAAAAGCAATTTAGTTACATAGTTAGAAAATTATACGAATACGAATTGCAGTTACAATATGTTTTTGCTGTATAATTAATATATATATATTTTATAATATCTACAAATTAAAATTACGGAGAAAATTTCGTTAGTGTATTTATTCCATTGTATTTAAAAAGTCACCTACAGTTAATAATTAATTATAATCCATTGAAACAGACTAATAACACAATATAATATCTTTTTAAAATTTGTTATATATTTCTTATTATTATATGAAAAAATACAGAAACAATAAAAATACTTGATGTTCCAAAACATTGTTCCACAATCCACACACACATAACTTAAAACTTGAAATATGTTATCACCTAGGTTACATGGTAGCAAGGTGTAATTAAATTTACACAATTCAGGCCGAGTTTTTCAGACATCTTTTAGACCAAACAGTGGACTGTGCGGAACGGATTCCGCCGTAAGAAAAAAAAAATACATAACTTATTTCATGATAATTACGATTTCTGAACGTAAGTTTTCGTTATCGAAGTAAGAAACGTTCCAAACCTTCTATCTCATTCGTGAAAATAAAGCATTGCCACAGAAATAGATTGTTCGCAAAGGTGAAACACATTGAATAATATTCTAGTTACAAGATAAATTGTAGCGTACAACCACAGTTTGAATATAAATTGTATATTACTATGTGTTCATTATTAAATTGTCCTCCGGCTGAAAATGATGTTGATGATGATGATTATTAAATTGTATTCTACTGAATACAAACCACAATATTATGAGAGTTCAATGTTTTCTATTTATAGTATTGCTTTTCATTTACTGTAATCTATACATATAATAAAATCGTAACGAAGTATGTATGTAATTGATTGGCGCGAAAACTACTGGACAGATTTAGTTGAAATTCGGCAAATATACTTTTTAAATTCTTAGTCAACTTATAGGGTATAAATTATTACGTTTATAATTATGGGGGATGAGCAGTATTGTAGTAAGCAGCGTATTTCTAGAATTTGCTGCAGAATTGTTGTTGTTGTTAAGAAAAATATTATTAAATTTCAATTTACAAAATATTATCACGCTATATCCACAAGGAGCTAAACATTACATAACATAACATAATAATATCTTTTAGGAACGATTATTTTGTCTACATGTCAACAGACTTCATAGCCTTCCGGTCGGGCGAACGCCTTGGAAGTGTAAGGCTTTGGGTTCGATCCCCAGTTCCGCAAGCTTTTTGTGGATTCTTTTGTATTTTTTTTTGTCATTGAAATTAATATGTATTTTTGTGGTATTTCATTCATAATGACTTTTATTACTTACCGGCTAAAACCCGAAGGAAACATGCTTTTTAATAATTTTTCAACTTATAAAAAACGTATATGCAACGAGGTATGCAAGGATCGTAGCAAGTGGAAATCGGTTATCTCTGCCTACCCCTCTGGGAAACAGGCGTGAGTCTATGTATGTATGTAAAAAACGTCACCACTTTAATTTGAAACATTTATAAAATTTATATTATTTAAAACATAGTGTTCTAGATGGCGTTAGAGTCTATTTAGATCAGCGGAATTCTTTTTTAAATATTTCAATTTGAAACCCGAAGGAAGCAACGCGCATCGTGTGGGATTATACTTTTAAAAATTTCAGCTTATAAAAAAAATCCGCTTTAATTTGAAGCATTAAAATTATTATTATTTAAAACATAATGTTTCCTTTTTCTTAACTAGATGGCGTTAGGAGTCGATTTAAATCTGAGGAAAAATAATTTTCTTGGATACTCCTGATGGGACAGGAAAAATATTTATAACCACTGGCATCCTTGCAGGGAGGCAGGGCAAAATTACAATTGCAGTAGCGTCTTCGGCGATTACTGCCACGTTGTTTTCTGGTGACAAAACAGCGCACACCATGTTTAGGATTCCCATCAATTTACAGAGCAACGAAACACCTGTTTGTGATGTGTCACGAAATAGTGACAAGGCAGGCATTTGCTTAAGAATTGTTCTTTGATCGTATGATGGGATGAATGTATAATGGCAAACAGAAAAGCAGTTGATGCGGTACACAGAACTCTAAAAGACATCCGTAGGAACCAACACATAATGGGTGGTGTCACAGTTATGTTCAGCGGCAATTTCCACTGAACGCTGCCTGTGGTGACGCGAGGAACTGGGGCTGATGAGGTGAATGGTTCTTTGAAACGATTATTTTTATGATCCTGTATTCATAAGTTGAGCTTGACAATAATTATGGGCGGCTGAGTAGGAATCCACATGCTCAAGAATTTTCCAACTCAAAACGCCCAAAAATAATCAAGCTGCAGCAATCAACGAATGCATTCTTTTATAAATGAAAGGGAATGAAGTGTTTTACACATTTATAAACACTGTTGTCAATCAAGATGACGCCACTCATTATTCTGTAAAATTCCTGAATTCCCTCACTGCAAGTGGACTTCCGACGGACGTCATTAAGTTGAAGGTCGGTGTCCCGATTATGCTTCTTCGGAACTTAACGCCTTTGAAATTGTATAAAGGGACCCAGAAAATGATGGCCTGATGGCTTAATGTAAATTATCTGCAAATCATCAAGGCGCAAATTCTAACGGGTTTCGGTATTGGCGAGACAGTGATTACACCATGTACCACTAATTCTCCACATTTATCCCTTTCAATTTAAGCGAGTGTAGTTTCCTGTGGGCGTTTGTTTCGCCATGAGAAGTCTGCGAGTGTCGATCTCAGGACCAGCTTCTCCTCACATAGACTGTATGTCGTTTGCTCTCGGGTCACCAGTCCTGACTCTCTGTACATTTTAGCTCCCGAGAGCAAAACTACAAACAAAGTAATCTGTATGTTTTTCTAAATATCCTGGTTCGGATTTGATATTGATACGAAACTTTTGTTCTTTTACATAGGTTTTTCGCTTTATTAGGTCAGAAATTATGCAATAAAATATGCGAAGCGCACTTATAACTTTTTCTCTTTTGCCCTATACATTAGTAAGACTTAAATATAAAACTAATCTTTGTTGGAATAATTGCTCTCAAATGTGCAAAACATATACAACACAATAGGTATATTTAAAAAAATCTCTCATTCTCTCCTGTGCAATAATTATTCCCACATGATAGTGGGGTCTGCTTTTCGGGTTTTTCGCTTCCCCTTTGCTCTATCCATTGCATCGTCCTGGATAATGTTTAATGGCAATATATAATGTTTTCAATAATAAATATTTTGGATAATTTAAATGTTTATGCACATGTTTTGCTTAATAAGAAACTCGCAAAAACAACTGACTTGGGCGGACTTGAACTGTCATATCATAACATTACTAATCTGCACTAATAAAAGTTTGTGAAGATGTTTGTTACCTAAACACTTTTGATTTGAATAGAACTCGGTAAACATAAAAACTATATTTCCTGGATTAACAAAAAATATTAATTTTATCCTGGTTCAACATCCACGCGGGCGAAGCTGCGGGCAAAAGCTAGTCTGTAATAAAAAGCGACCCTTTTAAGGTTTCAATAGTAAATCAGAAAACCCTTTAATTCAGTTATTAAAAAGAATTCGCAACTCAACCACTACATTACATATGCGGCACTTGAACCCACGAGACTGGCGCGCCGTGCAGGGTCGCGAGTTCAAATCCCACCCGAGTCAGTTGTTTTTGTCAGTTTCTTATTAAATAATATCATTTAAATAGCAAAACATGTGCTTAAACATATAAAAAACATACATAAAACAGCTTGTGTGAGTTGTGCATGCGGGCCAACCCTGCCCATATTTGATTTCTGCGTTGTTTTGTCCGTATGACACAAAAAGACCTGCTGAAGAGAAAGCTTCGATTGTTACGAAAGTCAAATTGTCATGTCGGCTAGGGAACATAGAATAATAAATTCACGTCATAATATCTAATTGCGCTATCCGCAACAGACACACAGACACTTAGTCAGCAAAAACTTGTATAATATTCTAGGACCTAAGGACATTATTTCAATTACTGTGAGTGCTAGGCAAGCAGTCTCAGCTGGCTTATTTTCATCAGGTTTTCAGCTAGAGTTTGAAGTTTTCCGTTAGTAATGAAGCTGTTAAGAAACGCTCAAAGTTGTAGCCAGCCGGCGCGCCGCGGTACTCTAACCCGATGTTCCAGCAGACCAAGTTACTTAGCCACCACAACTTAGTTAACGAACACTTAGTGGAATGTATATTGAAAAAACTACCACATTGGTTCCGTAATTCCTAGCCAAGACGTCGAATGAGACCTCCAATAACCGAGTTCTGCTACTTTGTTCGTGTAACCAAGACGACGACGTCAACACATACCAAATTCATCATCTGCCTAGCCTTTTCCCAACTATGTTGGGGTCGGCTTCCAGTCTTACCAGCAGCTGCAGCTGAATACCAGTGTTTTACATGGAGCGACTGCCTATCAGACCTCCACAGCCCATATAATGGGTTACACGATACCCCTTGGTAAGACTGGTTGTCAGACTTTCGGGCTTCTGACTACCCGTAACGACTGCCAAAGATCTACAATTGACAGCCGAGGCCAACAGCTTAACGTGCTATCCGAGGCACGGGGAGTGATAATTAATTTATAAAACGCACATAACTTACGAAAAGTCAGAGGTGCGCGCCTTGGGTTCGAACCCGAGACCTCTGACTTGCCAGTTAACGGTCACCACCACTAGGCTATCACAACACGTCAACACATACCAAATTAAATACAAGATATTACCATCACATACTTGATACCCTATCAAATAATTGAATGAACTGAAAAGGGAATTTAATTATAACAACGAATACTATTTAAAATAACTTTTGTTAAAATTTAACGGAAATTTTATTCCATTTTCAATTCGTATTCCTTTGAGAGGGACCCTAAAACTGCCGTTACCACTATTCCAACTCGGGTTTGAACGAGTTTACACGTTCTATAAAATTTTATGCCATAATATCTGGGCTAGCCATTGGAAACAAGTAAGAGCCGAACTCACTAATGTGGAAGTGACTACAAACTTCTGCTTTTTAATAATGTTTATCTGACACCAAAGTATTTTTATATTTCTTAGTTTTTAGCAAATATCAATCAACAGAACAATTTTAGAACCTAATGGCTTGTCACGGGACGATGGTAAGAGACCCGATGGAATGACTATGATTCCGTGGAAGATGGGGCGGCCGTTGGTATGGGACGCCACCTGCGTTGACACGCTGGCACCGTCTCATCTCTCCGGAACTCAGGGTCGGGCAGGCGCGGCGGCGGAATGTGCTGAGACCCTTAAAAGGCGCAAATATAGTACCCTAGACAGCGGGTACATATTTGAGCCTTTTGGGGTCGAGACGCTAGGACCGTGGGGGCCAGGGGCCCGTAAAATTTACAAAGAATTATCGGGACGTCTGGTCGAGGCATCTCGTGACCAAAATGCTGGTCTGTATCTGGCCCAAAGGCTTAGTATTGCCATCCAGCGAGGCAACGCAGCCAGCATTTTGGGAACGTTGCCTACAGGTAGCGGTCTTTTGGATTAAGTTTATCTTTTTAATCTATACTTATAAAACAGTACCGTGACTGACTGACTGACAGACAACGCACAGCCTAAACCGTTGGACCTAGAGACTTGAAATTTTGAGACAATATTCTTTAAGTTCTCTAGGGGTGCACTAAGGAAGGATTTTTGGAAATTCCACCCCTAAGTGGGTAAAAAGGGGGATAAGAGTTTGTATGAAAGTCCGTCGTTTTTAAAGTTATATGTACGAAACTTAGTATTCAGCTTTTCGTTTGTTAAATAAAAGACGAGCATAGTTTTTTTTTTTAAATCTACCATTGAGTGGATAAAAAAGGGGGTTAAAGTTTGTATGGAAAAATTGTTATTTTTAAAGTTACAGATGTAAAAATGAGTATTAAGCTTATGCGCTAAAAATAAGAAAGACGTGTATCAAAAAATTTGGTATTTTTTACCCCTAAGGAGATATAAAAGGGGGCAAAAGTTTGTAGTTATGAAAATCCGTCATTAAACTTGATAATTAGCTTTTCGGTTTTAGGGTATGGTAGAGGTAGAGTAAGGTAGGGTAGGAATAGAGGGGTAGGGTAGAGGTAGAGTAGAGTAGGGTAGAGGTAGAGTAGGGTAGGGTAGGGGTAGCGTAAGGTAGGGTAGGGGTAGCGTAGGGTAGGGTAGGGGTAGAGTAGGAGTTGGGTAGGGTAGGGGTAGATAAGGGTATAGGTAGGGTAGGGTAGAGAAGCGTAGGGTAGTGTAGGGTAGGGTAGAAAAAGCGTAGAGGTAGAATAATTACGCGTACAAAGTCGCGCGGGGCATCTAGTTAGTTTATATAGATAGTTTATTTCTAGGTGTATATATATAGTTAGTTATAGTTATAGTTATTTTTGTGCTCGATCTTTGTAGTTTAATCTAATAAAGATTTACCATTAATGTTGTACCTAATAAAAATTAAAACTACCGAAAAAAAAAAAAAAAAAAAAAAAAATCAACAGCACATATTTAACAACCTCAAATTTATTTTAAACTGGAATTATTTGGAGGACAGTAAACTATGTCAAAAAACATCCACTAGAGGGTTCTACTACACGTTCTACACGTTGAATTAATTCGTTTGTGCAAAGTTTATGATCTAGGTACTAAAAACTTGGTTGTAAGTACGTAAGTATGTTCTTCATTACTGGAATACTCGTACTTACCACCATCGCAACTTTGATTATATTTTTTTATACTTAAATATTGATGTCCCAGTTATTCAAAATAGGTTTTTTATCATCGTTAGCTTGTCTTGATTGGTAAAACAGCTGAGGATCAAGATCCGGATTGGCCTTAGGTAGCACATGTAAGCTTAAACAACTCCAGTTCCCTTCTAATTAGATATTTGCAGAGTAAAGAGAAATCAAGAATATTTGGCTTTCAAGATTACCGTGCCTTAATTTACAGGCTTTACTTAATCAAAGGCTTATTTGAACGAATATTATTCTTCGATTTGATTTTGTATAAGAAATTAATTAATAAATGTACTCTTAAAAGCTTATTTTTTTAAAGTGTCTAATTTGACGTGACGTGTAACATTTCTGTCGTCAGATCCGTTTTTACCATGAGACCACGCAGGGCACAAGCCTAGGACCTGACCCCCAGGGCCTGATGGGCAATGTGGGATGGGGGTGTTCAAATAAGTCCAAAATATGCAGTTACGGCATTTATTCGTAAATTAAAACCACGTGTAACAAAAATTAAGACGTGCCGCCATTATGCCTTTTTATTCTCTTCTTTCGCTTACACTTACATACGTTTTGTTCTTACGCGGTACCTCTCGCTCGCTTCATGCTACTATTTCCACAAAAATATGCAGTTTTATGCAGTTAATTAACTTAAAAAAAACATTTACTTTTACAGTTCAATTTAATTAACAATAAATTATTCGTTATTTTAAACATAAATTTTAATTATAATTATAGTTGCAAAACAATACCATCTAGTGATCACCTAAGTTAGTTGACATGGATGACATGAGCGCTCCAAAATGTGTGCCCCATGGGCCTAAATAAAACCTACCTAAGACGGCCCTGACCGAAGCTTTGAATACTACGTAAATTAATCCTTGCATCAGCTGTAGCGGGCAATTATCAACTTTGTGTGCTCGTCTTTTATTTTGCGTACAAAGTAAGGAACTGTTTGTGAAGGACATTGGGCCAACCAACCCGTTATAATTGAGTTTTTGACTTGCACCGGCGGCGGCGCGGCGTCGGCTTTCGAGGGTTAAGGCAGTTAAGGGAAGTTAAAGAGTTTCCCACGCTGCTTTAAAATGGAAATCGCAAAGAATTGGAAATGATTCAGTCTCAGTTCTAAAACCGATCAAGATTTATGTGTAGGTAATGACAATTTAAATACCTACTTCAGTTAGGCCTTTTTGTGTCAGGGCTAGAATGCTTTTTGGTATTCTTTATAAAATAAATTTTAAACTGTTTTTCGACCGTCCGTCGTCGGTTAGTAGTTGTCTATACAAAATACGAAATATTGTTCATGATTCATCCATGAAAAAATAATCTCTTTATTTTATTTCGTTTCAAAATATAAAGTAAGTTCTTGTTCGTTTTTTAAGATCAAACTAACTTAAAGTGAACCTTCCCTGCACCAATTTTCCTTGCGATTAATAAAGCCTTCGATCGACGTTTATTACTTTCTGAAAATCTGATAATTTATTTGATCCAATTAATGGCTTCACTTCGCGTCTGAGAAATTACTTTATGACATGCGAACTTTCTCAATCAATTCAATCAATCAATCAATTCAGATCAATTCTCCATTTATTACTTTTACTAGTTACAAGTTTACAAAATTAGGATAGGGTAAGGAAAGGTATATTGGTGATAAAAAAGAAAAAACTAATCTTATAGGATTTTGGCAACTAAATAAAAAATAACTTTTGTTCATCTAGATTGTTTCTTATTTAAAGTATATATTAAGAATAGTTTTTGGAACAAAAATCAAACCATTTTAATTACAAATGTTAATTTATTGCACAAGAAACTTAAAGTAAGTTGGCGACACAGACCGGTAGATTGGTGATAGTAGGTAGGAAATTTAGTGATATTACAATAATTGTCGTTAATCACTCCAAGCACCTATCACACCTGTAATATAATTGATTCTCAAGATCTGTATCATCAATAGATGCACAGATCTCGTGGTATGGCGTCAGATAGTAAGAGCACTGGATCCATTTGGCTCCATTCCTTTTTTTGACGTCTGTCGAGTACAAGGCCTCACAGAGCCCACACTCCCAATCATCTTCTATCTCTATAATGTTACTTTTTTTACATTTTGAGATGTGCCTGATGTCGAAGGTTGAAGTTGAAGGTTTAGTTCTACTAAACCCTTCTTTTCAGTAACATTTATAGGCGTCAAACATTTAGCGCTTGAATCTCTTTTCTTTGATTTTCCTGGTCGATTTGGAGCCGTTGGTATTTTTAATAATTGTTCTACCTTCATCTCTTACCAAATTAACGGCTTTTTGTAGTTGCTGCTGGTTATATTTTCTATATTTGCTGGCTTTTTCCATAGCGAATCTAAAGCAAAAAATATCTACAGGTTATTTGGTGATATAAAAAAATAATATAGGTAATTTGGTGATAAAAAAAAATGTTATTTAAATTCAAAATAAAATAAATTTACTAATTCCTTAAACTTATACCTTTCGAACTGTATATTAGACTTCCCTTGTTTATTTTAAATACAAGCGCATAAAAGATTTCAAGTTAACCTCAAAAAAATGCACCCAAAACTTTGCTAAAAACACTAAGAAACCAAGGTCACAATTTAAGGAATAACAACTCTCCTTCCATGAGTCACGACTTCACTATAGCTTTTTTTTAACAATCGTTAGTTTATTGAAAGATTTTAGTAAGTTTTATCACTCAATCACTAATATTTCAATTAATTTTAATCGAAATACGTAAACGCAGCGAACACTCAGAAAAAAATGGCGCCACTGATGCACGTTCAACGAAAAAGTTCGTTTACAAATCGCTTGAACGATGAACCGCAACGCGTGATGTGTATCTATCTTCCTCATGCACGTAACAATTCGCTAGCGCTGTCTCATAAACGTGCTTGTACAGGTATCTATGTGGTAGTCTTGCAAAAAAATATCACCAAATTACCTCTATCACCAATATACCTCTCCTTACCCTATATTCCATATACAAATAACTATAATAATATAACTCATAAGTTCACTAAATCGATGCTAGCGCCAATTTGACAGTTGCCAACACCCTTATTTTAACACATGATATTCGTCGTTACTCACGCTTCGTTTTCATATTTATACATATTTTTTCATTGTTACCGTAAAAGTGATCACTTCAGGAGCCATTCAATTTATTTCGTCGCGAATCCCCCGTTACGTTAGTTATAAATTGAGTTATATTGTAAAATATAGATACTGCCGCGGTAATTACTGAGCAACTTTCAGATCTCGTTAAAGTGAGATGAATGAGCGGATGAAAGCTATCTCGTTACCTATCCCAAAATTTAAATATGGTCTTTTTGAATTTTGCGAGTCATTTTAGCAAAGTATAAAAAGGAAGTTTGATTCATAAAACATTCCGAGTTTATATGCTCTTTATTGCTGCTGCGACACTTAAAATAACGATTACTCCATTCAAATAATTCATTATTTAGAGTGATAATATCTATAGTGCAGTCAGTACGATGACTCTTTAT
The DNA here is from genome assembly GCA_936450705.2 of Protodeltote pygarga. Lineage (NCBI taxonomy): Eukaryota > Metazoa > Arthropoda > Insecta > Lepidoptera > Noctuidae > Protodeltote > Protodeltote pygarga. Next base: position 7,746,259 of record OW388257.2, on the reverse strand, counting down.
AATATAATAATTATGCTGCTTATTGACGCTTAGCTTGGAATTAAGGCTATTCGATTTACTAACCTTTATTTAGAGCGATATCTATAGTATAGTAAGGGCAGTTGATGTTTATTTAGATATATCTTTAATAATATTTATACGTATAGGTGCTTTTAAAGACTCTGCGGTAATTTTAATAAGATAGAAACGTTTTTAAGAGTCAATCTGTAGATGAGGTAATATTTGTAAAATTTCTACTTTTATTTGACTCATTTCTTTGCTCCAACATTAATAAGTTCGCCGATTTTTAAAGTAATATTTGTGTTAAAATAAAAGAAGAAGAGATTAGAACGTCATGTGACTTTATGACGATTTCCACTTAACTGAATTCAAAATGTTAGGAGCTAAAGTTGGTCAGTTAATTTTGAAACGTCACCAATGATAGTGTGATAGTGTGTCGGGACACTGGAGCTCGGCCAAGTGTCTGACCATGGCGTAATCAGTTCACCTGCCTTGTTCGGCTCACAGATTGATATTAGCCAGTCCGATTCTGCTAAAAAGCATATGAAATAATGGCTCTACAATAACGTTAACAATAACGTTAATACAAGTCGATATGGAGAATCACCTCCTTTCTTTCATCGATTAAAAATATTCAAAATAAGCTTAAATAAAAACATGGTCACTGTTTGTTAAAATTTGTTTATGAATATATTATTTACAATAATCAATACTTACTAATAATAATATCAATAATGGACACATCGCGAATTATGAGGAGGTTTCTCTCTCTGGATCCCTAACCACCGGTAGCTTGGAACTTGTTCCCAATGCCAGTTGGCTACTACTTTTCATATTATGAAATATATAGGTATTTTGTGAATACCTACAGGCGTGAGTCTATGTTATGCTATGTTTATGTTATAATTTTGTGAATCACCACAAAAAAAATTCAAACATTAAAAAATTAAGTAGGCAAAACGAACAAGTTTATCTATTAAAATTTACATTCTAATCGATACGTTAGAGATTATAACAAAAAAAAACTATATTTTCATAACCGTAACCAATAACTGCAGCCGATTGTAGTCACCTAATAACCTAAAAATAGGGCATTGCACTATTTTACTAGCTATATCTAATAATAGTCACCGAATTTAGTTGGCCAAACAGCTGTGATAATGTGTGCATCAAAGCGTTAGAATCGTTACGCGAAGTGCATTCTGCGGCGCGAACACGTTACATGAACAGTGTCCTCATGATAGAAGAGTATCTGGACCACCCAATGTGACGTTTGCCATGTGCCGAGTAAACACACACCAACGACCGACAAACTTGTAATGCGACAGCTGTGCCACGCTGAATCTCATTGTTCCAATTTGCTACTTTTATTCCGGAAAATCTCATTTCGAAAATGCTACAGCACCGGGGCGAGTACCAAATTGTTACTTCTATACAGCTTTCTTTACTAAAGTTTACTAATATTATACCACATAATCTGGTTGCATTTAAAGATGTTTTCAGTTTATATCAAAACTAATTTATTTGTATTGCTGTTGCAGGAGTGTACGTGACAATCTTATTAATTCTGGGAAATGTTAACGCCGTATTTCGGAAATTTGAATCCCTGAAGACGAATGTTAACATCGGTGAGTGTGTTTATGACTAATTCACAAAGTTGCTAAGTTAATATTACAAAACTAGAGATTAAACTGTACTCAAATAGTCTGTATAATTAAAGTTGCAGTCTGCAAACCGAAAGGACTGCCTCGTTGGTCTATTGGTAGCAATCGCGACTGCTGAGTACGAGGTCCTGGGTTCGATCCCGGGTCGGGCAATGTTATTTATGTTAAGTTATAAAATAATAATAAAATATACATTTAAAAAGTAAAAATAGTACCGAAATAATTTAAAACTACACAAAGTAACTAAATAAAAGGTCCTTAATAAATTTTCCGATAGGAAAGTTATTGAATTTTTTAAGAAAGTAATCAAACTCAAGTGAAAGTTGAAGTTATATTCAACATTTTTATATTATGATTATATCAATTAAATAGTCAGTAGACTTTATTTATATCATACTTCTTTTTAAACATGCTTTACCATAGCCATAAACAATTGCGTTTTTTTTTTATCTAGGCGCAATATTTCCTCCCAATACTGTGACCGAAATGGCTTTTGCCTCAGCACTGGCGCGGGCTTCGATGGAAAGCGAGCACTACCACTATGTCATGCAGGTTGTTTACGCTCCGTATGGCGATAGTTTTGCAGCTTCAAAAGCCGGTAAATTATGCACCTGAATTTATCGAACTAAAAAAAATTACAGAAAAGGAATTCAAACAGATATTTTACATTATTTATTTAGTACTATTAATAAATATCTATTTATTGATGACTCTGCTCTGGAGTGTAAATGTGGTCAACACAAACTGTCCCACAAACGATGGTGCACTTAATATCGTGCCCTGCATGCCCTGTCGTTTGTACATTACAAGACCTGATGGACGCTACTGAAGGTGCCAATCTCGTAGCCCAGTTCATATTGATATTAGACTGACACAATTTAGATTGTCATCGACACGCTAAGATGAAGAATACCTGTACCTATTTATTCAGTATTGTTTTTAAACGGCATTTTAAAGACAATAATGTTTATCAATGAATAAATTGAATATTATAAACCAATAATATGTTAAACAATAGATTATATTACCAGTATTTTCCTTAATAAACAACGTCAATCCACCGTTATTATTTGCTGGCCACAATTTCAAATTAATTTTGATCAATGGACGAAACCAAACAGTTTTCGTACAATACTACGTACGTACAATAGTACGTTTAGTTTAACAAATTATTCAATCCTCACTCACTGTTAATGTTCCTATATTTTATTAGCTTGTATATAAGTCTATATTATATAATACTAGCTTCCTGCCCGTGTGACATGTTGATAAATTGTAGTATGTGTTATTTTGATGTACCTATTAGCTTATTACTGTAAAGTTTCATCAAAATCCGATCAGCCGTTTTTGCGTAATAGTGTAGCAAATATCCAGCCTTACAAACTTTTACATTTTTAAAGAATAGGATAGGATTCGGTCTGGTTAACAAGTAAAATACTTATATGCATTGATAAATAATGTTGCGAACAAGGTGATAAGTCCGTACATCATAATGTCTATAGATAAAAGTGTACAAGACAGTAGGTATACGAGCGATCTAATGTGCACTCTCTCACTCATAGTCCCGACCCGTTGGTCGGCGATAGAACAAGACTGAAGAGAGATTAGGTGCAGAAACAACGGCTACACTTGCTCTCTGAAGCACGGTTGTACTGGTGTATAAGGTACTACCAGTCCTATTAGTCTATAATTATTAGGCTTAAAAATCAGTCTCGGAAATAATTAACCTATAATATAGCATCAATTAATATGCCTAATTTATCACTCGCCAGGTAATAATGAGTATCAAACATGTCATGAAACATAAATCAAATCCCTAGAAAATGAATATACAACTGTCTAATAAAATGGCAATTTCGATTAACACAAGACAACTTAATAAAAAAGAAATATCTTAGAGATGTAATTAGTATGAATGTATGTAAAAGCAATTTGCACAATGTTCCAATTCCGTTCGCAGCGTGTGAGCTGCTCTCCACCGGAGTGATCGCGGTATTTGGGCCCACTGACCCGGTCTCTGCATCGGCTGTCGAAGCGCATTGCCGAGCTGCCAAAGTACCTCACATTCAAGTACGTATACAGTCATATATCATGTATATCATGCTTCGAGATTACTTATCATCTGCCGCACTGATTTGCTACACATTACACATTTTAGCATCGGCTTTCAACCTAATCAAAATGCGAGATACAAGAACTAAGAATAAATTCATTGAATGTCAATTATTTAATTTTGGGTATTGTGGAGTGTCTCGCGTTTTTATCAAGCCATATATGTGTTTAGTGCAATTTGTTTGGGGACGTTTATTATCTTAAACACTGTCGCTGCGCCGCGTTAATAATGCGGCGTCAGAAGTAGGACACGAAACGCAAAACGCTGCTGTGTGGAAGGACAAAACGCGAAAACCCTAAACATGCCTGTTTGAGAGTAGCCTTAAAGTTTCTTCTGACTGACGTCTAAGTAATAAATATGTTTAAACGGCCGTCATAGCAACTTTAGTGTCGGCAACCATTAGCTAAGAACTCATAATTTAAATTGTGTTTCTCATACTAAGATGGGTTAAGATGAATAGCACCATCCTTCTCTTGCAACGAGATATTTATAGCTCTGTCACATCATAGTATGACCGCTGGTAGCTGACTTATTTTGCCGTCAGTTTCCCGTACATTATTGTACAGTATCGTTAAACTTTTAGCTCGTGCAGCGGCCAGCGGCACACTATTCTACGAATTTCTAAAGTGCAACTTCATAAAAGCTTAATTTATTTGTTAAACTTACTCCGTTCAGTTCGTAACTCCATTATTTCTCTCCACAGAACCTATTCAATCGAATTTATAAATAACAACGGTACTTGTATATTTTAATTAACGGAGCTCAACAACCAACTACAGTTTAGGTAATAAATAATAGACGTGAAGAATGGTTGGACTTGTGACAAAACCATGATCCTGCACAGGATCATCAAGTTTCTCAACGAATTATTTAAAAAGTACAATTTGCAGTACAAAATTAGTCTATCTTGCCACTTGCCACTCAAGATTATTAACTAACAAGGAAAAGATAACATGTTAATACAACCAGCTAATTATCTTCAGGCACTGTGGAGACCACCACCGATTCGAGGAACAGAAATTCCTACTCCACCTGGCCTCAACCTGTACCCAGAAGCCGTGGCCCTTTCTAAGGCTATTGCACTTTTTATTGCCGATAGTGACTGGAGATCTTACACCCTATTGTACGACGATGATCACGGTAAGTATTTTAAGCAGTACACAATATTATGGGTGATAAATTTTGGGCACTGATCTTTTCAGTTACGGAAAACTTTAATTTTAAACAAAAAGTTGGAAAGTAATATTACTAAAATAGTTGCAAATAGAGGAGCTAACATAATTATATGATACCGTTACAGGACTTATAAGATTACAAGAAGTACTAAAACATGCGGATCCAGAGGTAAAATGGTTAGTAAGGAGGTTGGTTCCCGGGGAAGACAATCGACCATTACTAAAATCGTTAAAAAGAACTGGTGAAACCAGGGTCATTCTTGACTGTCCAGCTGACAGAGTACTTGAGTATTTACGCCAAGCTAATGAGGTGAAATTCTTTGAAGATTATATGGTAAGCCTACAACTCTCGAGATTTGAAAAAAAAAAAAAAAAATTATAATATAAGGTATGCAGTAGAATACAAAAACACTCATTAGTGTCGTAAAAAATTTATACAACTACTGATATGGATAGCATTTGAACCCACGACCTTTGACGTAATAGAGTAGCTCACCTCAACTACCCGTAGAATACTGAAAATCTTATTCATTTTTCAGAGTTATGTTTTGATGTCTCTCGATGCCCATACTTTAGATCTCGAAGAGCTGCGCTATGGCATGTCGAACGTAACTTGTCTAAGGATTTTTGACCACTCAGACTCCAGAACTAGATCTTATTTAGCAGATTGGAAATCAAGAGGCTCGTCTGATGTTAAAATTCCACGACAGACACACGAAATAACGGTATGTTTTTCATTATTAATTATATGTATAGGAATCGAATGTATTAATATAGCATTTAGTAAAACAGGATGGTAACTTAGGTGGAAGCTGCACTTGCAAGTGATGCAGCGAGACTTATAACAGATGCGGTTGAAAGTGCTCCTGAGGAGTTTAAATTAGAAGCACAAGAAATCTCATGTGATTCTGAAGACACATGGGAAGTTGGTACAGATTTTACTAATCACCTGCTGACGGTAAATAAACTCATTTATTTCTTAAATAAACCTTATCTACTTCCCTTTTCTATCTGTTTAATCTCTTTAATCAATTGATAATAAAACATTCCAGAACCCTATCGTCGGCATTACAAATCAAATTAATTTAGATAACGTAACAGGCGAACGAACGAATTTTGAGGTGGAAATAATGGAATTATCCAATAGTGGATTTAATAGCATTGCCAAATGGAATCCAGACAGTGGTTTTGAATATGTTCGTTCAGCAGATGAAACTTCTGACCGTTTGGCGGAAAAATGGCAAAACAAAACCTTCAAAGTAGTATCACGCATAGGAGCACCATTTTTAGTGGAAGTGCCGGCTGAGGAAGGCGTTACATTGACGGGAAATGATCGATATGAAGGATATTCGAAAGATTTAATACATGAGATATTGAAAGAAATACTACACTTGAACTATGAAATAGAAATAGTACCTGGCAATGGTTACGGGTCATATAACAAAGAGACAAAAACATGGGATGGCCTTGTGGGACATCTTTTAGAAAGGGTTCGTGAGTAGATCTTTTATCTTTAGAAAAAAAATACTAGATAATTTATGTGACGTTATTATTATTATTACAGAAAGCTGATCTAGCCATTTGTGATTTGACCATCACATACGAGCGACGATCTACAGTGGATTTCACTACACCTTTTATGACGCTTGGTATTAGTATATTGTATCTAAAGGCGACACCTCCTGAACCGGAGTTGTTTTCATTTCTTAAGCCATTTTCGGTAGATGTATGGATTTATATGGCAGCGGCATATTTAATGGTGTCATTGTTACTTCATATTTTAGCTAGGTAAGAAGACGCTAATACGAAGAAATAAAACTAAAAAACTTAAACCGCATCACCGAGTATAGATCTGATTAGATAGATACATCATCAATTCGTCGATGAAGTAGCATTGTGGTGCATGAAACCAAATTGTAAGTTGTGCCGATTAAATGGAGTATTAGTGGCTAAGTCAGGTGAAGTGCTCATCATCGCCCGGCCACATTTATATCACTAAAACCACAACTCCTAGAGGTGATCTAACTGCACCAGCAATCAGTCTTTAATTCAACAACATTCGTTTCAAAAGATCAACTCTGGTCGGTGCTATATAAAAGAGAAATATCAACTTACTTTTTCTCATTTATGTATATCTGATCAAATGTACAGTCGCGCACACAGTAATTTATTAAATGAACGAATGAAAAGCAATGAATTGGTTGTATGGAACCAAATTCAAGGACTCTAGCTTAGATGTACCTACAAGAATGATGTTATAATTCGATTGTATAAGGAATACATACATAAACATTAATAATATGTTATTAGTTATTCCTGTTTGTAGGTAACTGTAAGTTAACCGGAACCATGTCTTAATACTAGGAATGCTCGGAAAATGTCACCTTCGTAATCAGATCTGTGCTTGGTGGGTGTGGCTTGAGAGATACGAGGTGGCCTGTCCAGGGAACGGCGGGCCCACTAAGTCTGGAATTTGGCGCCTAATTGCGCTACGTAATCAGATTTTGAGTTTTCGTTGGTGGCTAAAATAAGCCTTATATTATCCTATGTTTAATTTTAGACTGGCACCAAATGATTGGGAGAACCCACATCCTTGTGACAAATCACCGGAGGAATTAGAAAATATTTGGCATATTAAAAATTCTTGCTGGCTCACTATGGGTTCAATTATGACACAAGGTTCTGATATATTACCAAAGTAAGTAAAACCGATATCAAACTTTTGCCTGTTATTATTGCATACAAAAATCTAATTTACTACAACCTATCCCGATTTATAGATATGAATTTTCGAAATAAACAATCAATAAAATGTCACCATTGCAATTGATTCGCTTATTTCATTAAAATAGTTAAGTCCTTCGCGAACTTTTTACATTTCATGTTTCGATGACCTCTCAATACTGTTAAGCCAATTTACGAAAAGCACTTCACTTGTTTTTTTATTTATTCATCGCCTGCTAAAACGTATTTTCATCTAAAATAGAGGATATTCAACGCGATGGGTGTGTGGTTTATGGTGGTTTTTCGCTTTGATTATGTGTTCATCATATACCGCGAACCTAGCTGCTTTCTTGACCAATGCTGCCATGGATGACTCGATCAAAAGCGTTGAAGATCTCGCTACGCAAACGAAAATTAAGTATGGCACCTTGAAAGGCGGATCCACGTATTCCTTTTTTAAGGTAAGATTTTTTCTTAAGGTTTCTTTTACATTTTTGTTTCCATCAGGTTATGTGCATACTGTGAAAAGATTTAAATAAAAACTTTACGTTACTACAAAAAGTTCTTATTCAAGGTAAGAAGAAATATATTTACAAATCTATTGACTCGGGTCAAAGCTCAAAAATTATATGATCAAATCGAACAACTTGACAAGTATAAATATTTAATAAGAAATTTGAAAAAACAACTGATACGGATGGGATTCGAACCCACGATCTTCTGTACGCACGGTACGCCGAAGATCGTGGGTTCAAATCGATCGAATAAATATTTATATTTAATAAGCTAACATGTGCTAAAACATGTAAAAAATTTCACAAAAAAAAAAACTTGACAAGTCCTATTTAACACCGTCTTTTGCGCTTCCTGCGCTTGTATTATATTCTACTACGCAACTATACGAGTTCGTTTCTATGGAGTGTCGGAGGTGTACCAGGGGAAGCATATTGACATAAATTTATTCTAAAAATAAAATCCTAGTACTTAACACTTTTCCAAACCTGATAATCCTGTGTAATCATCTTCAAATCTTTTTTTGTTATTGTAAGGAGTCGACTGGACGTCGACTATTTCTGCCATCCAGTATAGCCAAGTGGTTAAAGTACTGTCTTATTTTGTTCACCAGCGCTCCAATGTATCAATATATCAAAAAATGTACGGAGCAATGGAATCAGCAAGACCTTCGGTATTCGTCAAAAATAACGATGAGGGCTTAGACAGAGTATTGAAAGGCAAAAGGGACTACGCTTACTTTATGGAGTCAACGGCCATTGAATATCAGCTGGAGAGACATTGTGACCTAATGCAAGTTGGAGGCCTACTAGACTCTAAGGGCTATGGAATAGCCATGCCATTCGGTAACTATAACAACTTTTTATATTATTAATTAATGACAGTACAAGATTTTGTCTTACGTAGACCTACCCTTAAAAAAATAAGTAGAAATCCGACCTCCGAACGCGACTATCATCCCGGCAATATAGTCGTCTACTTTGGTATTTGACCAATTTTTATGTTACTCTTCACATTTTTCTATGTCGTATACTATTGTCTTACAAACCCTATTTATGGCCGCACACATAACATAGTCCGGTGTAAATGGGTAACCAAACTATGAATGGGTCATAATTTTATTTTTAGTAGCATCTTACCACTGTTTTTTCCTGTAGTTCAAATTTTTCCGGAATAAAAAGTACATCATGTTACTGGCTCAGAAGCTCTTTATAAAAAAAACATTTAGATCCGTCAAAAAAGGATAAATTAGAAACAAAAACTCTTTACGCAATTACAAACGTTGCGAAAATAGGTAGGTACTTATAATAACTAAATAAACTTTTGTTATAAAGTAAGCCTTGACTCCCACTCTTTCTATAGAATTATATTAGACCTATGCTATTTATTTTTGTTCATCGAGTCACTTTTCCCTGATTATAGGAATGTGTATCTATTACTTAGGACTTTTTGCTATATTAAAAATTATTTTCCAAAACTACTACTCCGAGAAATACTAATATCTTTTTTTACAGAATCATCGTATAGAACAGCAGTAGACAATGCCTTATTAAAATTAGCTGAAAGTGGAAAATTAGTGGAAATTAAAAATCGATGGTGGAAAGCACCTGAGGATCAAGCATGTGTCGTAAGTTTCAAGCGTTTTTCTTATTGACTAGTAAATATCTATCGCTTTAGTTTTGTTTCACCTTAAATCTATGGCAGGGGATGACCATAAATTAGATACAAAATATAGATTTTTTTTTATTCGTTATTCAATGTTCATTTTTTATTTAAAATTTTTCAGCGAACCGTCGAACGTTTTATGAAATTTGAGAACTGCCATAGAGACTTAAATTCCATGAAACGTTCTACCATACCCAAATACAATAAAAAGTTAAATATAAAAGGTACATACATAATTATTATCTAACTGAGTTTTAATTGGTATGATTGACTTGACTGATATCAGAGATGAGACTCATAATATCAGAGTTTTAACCACCCGTAAAGCTGACTATAAAAATTCCTCCTATAAGTTTATTTATTTTTTAATATACTCTCCTATTTTTTTTAAATATCTTAATAGATAATATCACTCACGTGATTTAATATTTTGAATAATTGTTAAATACTTTGATAAATTATAAATCAAAGTATAATTTATACGTGCCTATATTTTTGTTTAATTTCCTTTTAGGCAGAAGAGGCGAGTGAAGAAGGCGCTGCAGCGGAATTAGGTGTAGAAAACGTAGGTGGCGTGTTCGTAGTATTGGGTATAGGATGTGGCATGGCCGCTTCGATGGGGATATTTGAATTCCTTTGGAACGTCAGAGAAGTCGCTGTCGAACAGAAGGTACAAAATTCACTTAGCGTCAAATAGCATTTATAGGCAAATACGAATACAACTATCTGCTTCATATGCCATTTCGGATCTACTATCGGAGGCTAAGATAAATTAAAATAAGAACTCCTTTAGAGTACCTTTTTTTAAAAGCATTTATAATAAAGTCAATTAAAAAAAAGAAAAAAAATCTCATTATTTAGTTAATAGTCTCTCTCTCATTAATTAATAGATACGTTATTCTGTAAGTTGTTAGCAATGTCATTGTAAATTATATTTATTTTTAAAGCAATGTAGCCCAAATACCTAATTAATGCATTAAGGCAGTAAAACTATAAGTCCTGGTTGTATAAAATCATGTGGTTTAAATCTTTGGAGCCATTAATGACTATAAAGAATAAACTCTATATAACTCGTTTCAGATGACTCAATCTGAAGCTCTGTGGGCCGAGTTGGCGTTTGCTTTAAGTTTTTGGGAGACAGAAAAGCCGGTAAAACATTCACGACCATCCTCCACTGCTTCAGGGTCAAAAGAAAGTGGTTCAAGAGCATCTTCTGTACTCCGCTCCGCTGTGGATTTGTTCCATCTCGATGTATTTAAATCACAGAAATAATTGTCATTTTAGTAGGTATTCTTTTGAAAAATAAATCGTAACTACATTATTTATAATTACTTTTTATTTAAATTGTTGCTGCTATAAATGTATAATGATTGTCTTACAAGGTAAAAGCTCCTCGAGCCACAACCACAAGGTATTAAACCCTTATTCGTTTCGTAAGTATAAGTTTGTAAACTAGTAGGACACTTCAATCAGACAAAATCTATAGTGACTATTTATACAATAGATTTTTTCTTACTTGTCCTAATATTCAAATTCATGTAATATGGTATATTCATGTAACGAAATACAGTTGATGCATTAAATTGTTTTTTTTTGTTGTTATTGTTTTTTAAGACCTAAGGGTCGCGAGTTCAAATCCTGTTCCTAATTATTGGTTTCTTTTTACAAAACTTTAATACTTTTGTATAAATAATAAATAATAAAATAATAATAGTCAGCGTTTGTCGCGCGTGACGTGCGGTCGCGTACTCGCGTTGCGTCGTCGCCTCGTCGGCCGTACGTGAGAAATAAAAATGTCAAATAACGTGTTAAAGTGTAATAGCTGCAATGTTGTTATTAATGAGGTGCTTGCATTTATTTGCAACAAGACTGATGTTATGGACGAAGAGAGCATTAGCCGTATATGTGTTAGTGCGTTCTCTGAGACAGAGGTGAAAAATGCAAAAAAACTGTTGTTTGAGTCTGTTCCAACAACAAGACGTATGAAGACCAGAAAGCGAGATGGAAAGACACTTCGTGATATTGATGATATTATCTGTCTTATTAAAGAAACAGATCCCGAGGAAATACCTATCTTCGTTGCGCGGGACTTGCAAAAGTTGCCCCCGGTATTATTTGACCATGTAGATGTTACGAGACTTCTCAAGGATTTATTGAAGATGCAGAGTGATATAAATTTAATAAAGGATCAATACGTAACGATTGATCAAATTCAACCGTTAAAAACCGAAATTGAATTGATGAAAAGTACGGTAACGTCATCTCACTGCTTGATTAACAACAAGTTACCTAATAGTGCTTGTTCTTGTTCTGATGATACTACTATAATATGTGTAGAAGACTCAGTAGAAGAGGACAGGAGTAAAACACCTCAGGAAGAACCTGCCATCAACTCGGACGTTATAATATCAATCAAAAATTGTAAACATCAATCACGTGATTTAAGCAAACGCGAGTCAAAACAGGCACAAAGACACGACGCCGATGCGTCCGCGCATGCGCGGGGCACACCTGCGTTGAACGCACCTGCGCCGAGCGCACCTGCGCCCGCGACTCAAGATCACGCGAGTGCGATACACACGGCCGATATGAGCACGCAATCTTTACAAACATCGGAACGAAAAAGTTTTGCTAATGTTGCACGAGACGGAATATGGAAACCTGAAAGTCAATCGGAGAGGTGGCATACTGTACAAAGGAGTAGATTGAAAAACAAGTTCGTAGGAAATAGAGGAAAAGCTGTCATTACATCGGATTCAAAGTTTAAGGCTGCCAATATTACAATGCCTATATATATTTATAACGTGGCGAAGGAAGTGGCTGTGTGTGACATAGTAGATTATATTTCGAGTAAAACCAACATCGTAGTAACGGTCGAAAAAATGAATATGACAATAGCAAAGGAATATTATTCTTATAAAATATTTATTCCTCGAAATAAATTGGATATTTTTATGCAAAATGATTTTTGGCCTGATGGCATAGCTTTTCGTCGTTTTGTTGATTTCGGGTGGAAGAATAGAGGCAGAAAGCCTATTGAATAAAAATAAATATATAAATGATGAATACAGCCAAACTAGTTAGTTTTAATTGTAAGGGAGTGAGCAGATCTGTGGAATGCGTGAGGAGAATTTGTAGTATGGCGGATGTTATAGCACTACAGGAGACGTGGCTTATGCCGCATGATGTTCCCACTTTGGGAAATATTGATGACGGATTTGCGTATACAGGCAAGTCGGCTATGGACACATCAGCTGGTATACTGAGAGGCAGGCCCTATGGTGGAGTAGCCATATTATGGAAAAAGGACTTGTTCCCCGTAGCTACGGTGATACAGTGTTCTAGTGATAGACTAAGTGCAGTCAAGTTAGGTTTGCATGAGCGTTCCATATTAGTTTTTTCAGTATATATGCCAACAAATCGTCCAGATCATTTATTAGAATTTACCGAGTGTTTGTGTGAAATGAATGCAATTATAGAAAATAACAGTGTAGAGTCCGTATTTATGTTAGGAGACTTTAACGCTCATCCCGGCGAATTATTTGCTAATGAACTCATAAACTTTTGTTCGGAACGACAATGGTCGTGCACAGATATGGAACGGCTACCGTCGGATACCTACACGTTTGTGAGTGACGCGCACGGGTCGTGCAGCTGGCTCGACCACTTCGTACTGACGAGCGCAGCGACGCTCTCTGTGACTAGTGTATCGGTATTGTATGACATTTATTGGTCGGACCATTACCCTATATTAATGGAGTGCAATTTAGAATTAATTAAGTCAAAATTAAGCTCAACTTATCATTGTAATAGTAAAGTTATTTGGGGTGAAAGAGATCTAAGTCAAATTAATAAATATAACGAATTGTGTAATAATAAGCTAAAATATATAGATTTTCCTAGTCAATTTCATAGTTGTGCAGATAAAATGTGTTCAATTGCAAGTCATAGATTAGTTTTAGATAATATGTATAGTGATTTAATTTCCACGTTAACACAGGCGTCAATAATGAGCAATAATATAAATGTTAAACCTAGGCGCAAAAAAGGTAATGTACCAGGATGGAATAGGCATGTGAGAGATGCTCACGGGAGGGCTAGACTATCGTACCAAATGTGGGTGTTGGGGGGGAAACCTACTTCAGGTGAATTATATGTTAGTATGTATGAGTCTCGTAAGTTATTTAAGAAAAAATTGAAATGGTGTCAAAACAATGAGATACAAATTAAAATGGACATTATTGCAGATAATCATAAAAACAAAGATTTTAAAAAGTTTTGGAAAAATACTAATAGGCTAAACACGAAGCCTGGCCATCCCGTGAGTGTGTCTGGCATCCATGAACCATCTAAAATTGCCGAGGCGTTTCGCCTTCATTTCAAAGTTGATCCGCTACCAGTAACATCTTTGCAGATAGATGAGGAAGGTTGCAGGGATAAAGGTTCGAGTGTCACCGTCAGGTTCTCGAATAAGCAAGTAAAAGACACAATAAGAAACATGGTACGAGGTAAATCTCCCGGTCACGACAATTTAAGCATAGAGCATTTGAAATACGCAGGCGTTCATTTACCCAGGATTTTAACAATGTTTTTTAATTTATGCTTAAGCCATTCTTACTTACCTGATAATTTAATGCATACTGTAGTAGTACCAATTATTAAAAATAGGACTGGGGATTCCTCGGACATGTCAAATTATAGACCCATTTCCTTGGCTACAATTGTGGCTAAGGTGTTGGACAGTCTGCTTGATCAACGCCTGAATAAGCATATTAACCTACACGATCTACAATTCGGATTCAGGGCAGGTTTGTCAACAGATAGTGCTATCCTGTGTCTCAAGCAGACTGTTCAATACTATGTTAGTAGAAATACACCGATCTATGCTTGCTTCTTGGACCTGTCGAGGGCGTTCGACCTGGTGTCGTACAGTCAATTATGGCTGAAACTGGAAGGTGAGACGTCTTGTGAACATGAAATTGTTTCATTGTTTAAATACTGGTACAATAATCAGAATAATATTGTAAGATGGGCTGGTTCGTCCTCGGATTTGTATAGGTTGGACTGCGGAGTGAGACAGGGGGGACTGACCTCGCCCCGTTTGTTCAACCTGTACATAAACGGACTGATCGGTGAGCTTAGCAGCACTGGAGTCGGATGCCATGTAGATGGAGTCTGTATTAATAACATTAGTTACGCAGATGATATGGTGCTGCTGAGCCCATCGATCGCCGCCATGCAAAAGTTACTGCGTGTCTGTGAGAACTATGTCGGGGCCCATGGGCTCAGATACAACTCTAAAAAGAGTGAACTTGTGGTGTTCAAGGCAGGTAACAAAAACTACTCCACAGTACCATTAACCTTAGGTGGTAGTGTACTCAAACAAGTTTCACAATTTAAGTATCTGGGCCACTGGGTCTCGGGGGATCTTAGGGACACGGTTGACTTGGAGAGGGAACGTAGGGCGTTGGCTGTCCGGTGCAACATGTTGGCCCGCAGGTTCGGGCGTTGCAGTGACTCGGTAAAGATTACACTTTTTAAAGCGTATTGCCAGTCACTGTACACGTGCGCCCTGTGGGTGAACTATACGCAGGGGACATACAACGCCCTGCGTGTCCAATATAACAACGCATTCAGGGTGCTGTTAGGGCTGCCGCGGTTCTGCAGCGCTTCGGGCATGTTTGCCGATGGCCATACTGATGGCTTTCACGCTGTAATTAGAAAGCGATGCGCTTCACTGCTGAGCCGTGTGCGATCTAGTTCTAACAGCATTCTGAACGTGTTCACTGACAGATGGGACTCTCCTCTACTCCGGCACTGGATACGCCTGCATACTGTGTGGTAGATGATTGAAGATTACCTTGTATACATACTTTAACCTACTGTAATATGGAAATAAGTTCCGAAATAAAGATTTTATTATTATTATTATTATTATAAACCTTTTGCATAAATGCTGTATGTAAATGTTTATAATTATGTACTATATTATATTTTTTAATACACTATTCGTGTAAAAGGTCTGCCAGTACAGTTTACAACTTATAAAAGACAGGATAATAATTAGCTACAATTTTTCTACTTTTTTATTTGTTCCATACCTTTGGGACATTCGCACAGTATTGTTAATAAATCTCGTCAAAGTTGATGAAAGACGAAGCAGCTCTAAGAACCGAGACGGCTCGTGACTGAGAACGCTCGCGTTGTGGTGAAGGGCTGGCGGTGGATGGGGGCGCGGAGCGAGGTGGAGCAGCGAGCTTGTGTAGCTCTCGAGGGTTCAGAGACGCATGCCATTCGCTAGCCAGTGCCTCCATAAATGTTACCTGTAATGGAAAATTTATATATTTTTTATGATGGTAGCCATACTGGTAATTATTCTGGCACGAATAGGCCAGCTCAACCAGAGTACTATACCTCATATCTACTACACAATCTACTATCCTCACAGAATATTGACGTGCCTTTCGCTTGTTTAATCTTCGTTATAAACAGCATGAAAATATATGGTTTACTAGATAACGATTGACTTTGTTTTTGATTTTAATATAAAAAGTGGCATCAGTTACTAAATAATAAAAAATAACTCACCCTTTCTTGAACACTAATTTTTCTAGCATGAAACATGAAATCTATGATAGCGACAAAAAGTCCTAAGATTCCACCCGAACCCAGCACTAAAAATATACCACTTGTGTTTTTCATTTGTAGAGATCCATTGTCTTCTTCCTCTTTAGGCATTCTCTGTAACAAAAACAAGGATATTGTATATTTTTTCTTAGTTTAGTAGGTACATTTGAACACAAACGTGACGGAACCTCGCAATGCTGTTCGTTGTCCTCATCCTCCCACCATTTGTTTTTCAGCTTTACAAGTTCTCCGGATTCTTGCAACGCCAAAATTGCGCTGTCAACCCAACCTTTGTGCGGATAATCTGAAGATAAATTTAAAAGGATTGTAATAAGCACATTCTTTGTTGTGTATTTAAATTGTCTTTCAACTTACTTACTCTTTGCCATTGCGATACCGTATTCTTTAGAATCTAATTTGGAACTGAGCATTTTTAATTGGCAATTTCTTTTTATGTAATATTCGATCGAGGTAGATTCCATAAAAAATGCGTACTTCCCTTTACTCCTCATAACACGATCCATGCCTTCTGGGTTATTACGCGTAAAAACTGTGGGCTTTGCAGAACTCATAACCGACCAAAGTTTCGAGTATACGGAATCATTTGAAGACTGAAATAATATTACTAATTAGAATCAGAAATGTAAATTTTAAAGACTCTTTGAACACTCGTAAAACACTCAACTTTTTAAGCAAACTAAACTTCTAAACGTACTTTGAAAAATTCGTATGTGGAGGCGTTGTACACAGCTCCGTAACTAATTTTGTTTTGTTCTGAAAGTGTCTTAACATCTGTGATATCATTACTACGTCGACTATTACTGAGAAAAGTGGACATGTTGGCCGTGTAGGAGGCAGTTACAATGAGAGCAAAGAACCACCACATGCCTGCGATCCACCGTGAGCCAGCCGCTCTGTGGAGTAAAATACCTAATGTAGTCTAAAATTAACTTTAAATAAAATAGATTATACAGTATAATTTTTCGTACCTTGGCAAAATATCACATCCTTGGGTCATAATAGCACCCATAGTAAGCCACATGCTGTTGTAAAGACTCCATATATTTTGCAGATTTTCGGGATTTTGATTGCACGGGTGAGGATTCACCCAATCATCCTGGCTCATTCTGAAAAAAGGGCAATCAATTTAGATATTTTACCTTATATTAAAAAATACGTATATATTAATCACGTCTGTGTTTTCCGACATTACCGAAGGATTAGGCAATATTGTTTTGTATTGGTATTAGCTCAGATCTTTCTCGGAAAGATTATGAAAGTTTATGAAAAGAAGAAAATATAATATGCATATTACAAACAGCACCTAACTTATGGCACTTTCAGTGAATATGAAAAACATGTATTCAAACATATTTTCGGCTTATTTCGGTGAGAAAAAGGTATGTGTAAAGAAATAGAAATACTAACCGTGCACAGAGAAACAGTACAAATGAAACGATCACGTAGGTAGTTGCCAGATATAACCAAACATCAAGAGATAAAGGTTTTATAAAAGAAAACCTGTCAGGCGCTTCAGGGTCCTCTTCTCTGAACAACATACTGATACCCAAGTTCATAAAAGGAATTGAAAACACCACTACCGCGTTCCTCTGTGAGGTGATCGTTAAATCACAAATCCCTAAATGAGCTTTCTGAAAAATAAATAAGTTAAGATGACTAGTTTTGGGAAATCACTGAAGCGTGTTTTTTCACCCTGAATTGCACACCTCCGTCTAATATCTCGCTTTTCAAATTGTCCTCCCTGAGCCTTTCGAATGATCAAGAATATCCTCAAGGGAATATGCCCACGCGAAAAAAAAGAAAAAAAAGGTCATCCGTCACTATTCAGATACTACATGACAGAGTGTATATCGTTTGTCATTTGTTAATGAAGAAATAGTTACATAAGATAAAAAAATAATTTGTGCGGCGGCCATTTATGATAATAATAGTTATAATAATATAATATGTATATTAATGTTATTTTTGTATAATATTTAGGTTTAAAACATTTTGTCTGGTCTAGTGATAGCAAGCGCGACTGCTGAGAACGAAGTGTTATTGAGTTTTTCCATTAGGAAATTTTCAGTAGCTGCACGGATTCTGAAATTGTTCCCGTTTAATGGCAATATAGCATATGAGGCTTATAACATAGCTGCTTACCCCTTCTATGGAATAATAACAGGCATGAGCCCAAATTTATTTTGAGATACAACCTAAAAAATATTAACTTCATACTCACATGATCCATTATTTCGCCTATTATTCCATCCCATTTTTTTGATCCTGTAAGCGGGCTTCCGTAAGCATTACCTGGGGCTATGTAGAATTCATATTCAATATTTGTTTTCTCTACTGTATTAATATGTTTAAATATGGCGTCAATGAGATCTACACAGTAGCCTCGATAGAATACCGTGCCATTTTCATAGACTACTTTATCAAAATACGGTTTCCCTATCTTGGTTACCACCTGATAAGATTTAAAAATATAGTATTAAATAAATTAATTATTTACATAAAACTAATGTAAATAAAGAGAAACTTACCCTTATTTTTGAATTAGATACGGCACGAGATCTATCGTCTACATTTTGCTGTGTAATGATATTTGTTTTGAAGTCCCAGCCGCCAGCGTATTTAAATCGACTGTTCTTAGTCAGTTTAGAATAATGTAATTGGAAATTTATTCTTCTACCAAAGTCATCAAATTCTATATGTCCGGTAAAGCCGTCAGTTGGCGTCTGAAAGTTGAAATATAATAGGATTTTGAGAGCTTATAATTTCGGTATGAATTAACCAATTTCAATTTTTTTTTAATGTTGTGTTTTGTATATTCATTCTATACTGAAGTCATCTGCCATATTGCGGATGGGTCCATTCAAAGCTGGCATATAGCGTCTAGAGTATTTAACCAAAAAGTTCGAATCCTGCTCGCAGTCGATTATTTCACCAAAAATTATTTATCTTGTGATAATTTCGCATGCATACGTGATATAATATAATAAATTATAACCAAAATTCAATGAGCCAGCTCGACTGAGTCAGTACAATATAGTCTTAAAATAATGGGTGTAAGTGAGACTACCATAGGCCTAATTCACCTCTTCCATAAACAACTTGCCCTTTTCATAGTCCTGCACAGGTTCGAAAACTCACAAATAATACTTCTGGTGTTTAAAGATTACGGTAACCGCTTACCATCAAGCGGGCCTGTGCCTGTTTGCCAAGAAGTTTAATAAAAATCAACATTAAGATTTTAGGAACAAATTACCTTGCGAAGAGCTTCTCGAAGTTCATATCCTAAAGGCCATGCTTGTTCATCATACTCAGACTTGGAACTTTTAAGACATAAAGCAGGTGGTTCAGGCAGGTGGTTCATCCCTATTTGCATGGCTCTTATTGATTTTTCTAAATGACTTAATGCGTCTGCTGTCAAAGCTGTTTCGAGCTAAAAATATAAAAATACTGCTTATTAATATGCTTCTCCGTCTCTCTGGTATAATAGCGCACACACTTCTGCATATCTTCTGCGTTGATGGCCAATCTCAAGATTGGCTGCTATGACCAAAATTCAGCAAGAGAACATTTCATTTTTATTAAGCTCATATTATTAAAATGACCGGCCTTGATGGTATAATGGCCGCTAAGTCTTTCTATATTTCTTTATTGGAATTATCGTTTTAAATACTTTTAATAGCATCACATAGCCTAATGCTTGTCCGGTATATTATAGCAAGAGGCTCGTCCCTTGTAATATGGGATTGATGAATCGTATTGTTGAGTGTTACACGACACTATACAAATATATGGTCGTTTTACGGCCGACGACCGTGGGCCTCATGGCTAGTACAAACAGCACAAGTGGGTGGTGCATGCGATAAGTAAACGCAAATTTTACAAACTTTAAATAAACCTTTATTGGCTTAATTTGTTGAGTTTTGGTCAAAGTCGTAGAACAAATGTTGTTCGTTGTACCTAAGAGGTTTTAGGGTTATCTTTTTAATTTCTCTTTATAAGAAAAAGGAAATCCACATTATTATGCGAAGTTTTATACTTTAGAAAGTTATAGCATGTTAACGTACCCCTAATGCGCTATCGTCACCCATTCCTTTGTCTTTCCACCTCGGGTCAATTTCAGTGGTTAAATGTAATGTAGAAACGTTGGCCATAAGAGCGGGGATTTTCTCGAAATTTAGAGTATGAGCATCCAAATTTGTCAATATAAAACTCTGAAATACAAATAAAAACATGTAAAATTACTATTATTATTATACATACTAATGTTTATATTATACTTCACTACATACTTGATATTCCGTCGCATTTTCGACTTGTGTTATATGTTCCATATATGCGTAAATATTACTGATATTACAATCTAGTATATGGTAGCTCATACGTGCCACTTTGAATATATACTTAAATGTTTCCCGATTATCTTCGCCAGGGTATAATTTTTTAAAAATAATCGGTTCTGCGGTACTAGGCCAAGAGTTTATCACTTCTTGAAGCCGTACAAAACCTGGAACAAAAGCTTGATTCAATTTTTTCAATGTGTATGTTAAGATAAATGGAAAGTATACGTACTGCCATCATCTTCATAAAATATTGTAAATTTGTCCCAGCCCAAGTCTTTAATAAGCGTGGCGTAAGCTTTAGAGATTAGTTCTGGTGGCGGATGATAAGAAAATGTAAAGAAATCTTTTGCTTGAGTCGCCATGGGCTCCCATCCTACAGACAAATAAGATATCTGAAATGCAGCAAAAAAAATATAAGTGACTTTTCACCCTATTAGTGTAAGAAATTTATAGTTATGAATCTGTGTTTAAATAAATGTCTGCAGTTTCGCAAAGACATTTCGCCTTCAACAGAAAAATAGGAAATATAATTCTTCCGAGAATCCACGTGATATGTCATGGTAAGTATAAAGTATGTGGGTCATCTGGCTCTTGATCCAATGAAATAATGGGTTTGATATTTTATACAGTGTACCTCAGCAAAAAGGGAAATCAAAATCTGAATTTGAGTTTTGAGAAAAATATACACCGGTTTTTGAAACGACAAGAACAAGTTTTAATAGTTATAAATCTTTTCACAACGATTTTTTATGTACAATGAAATAAAACTTACATTTAATCTATTGCACAACAAACAAGTTGTGTCGCACATGCCGTACGTCGGGCGAGCGTCTATTAACGCGACAATGCCCTTGTCGTTTTCAGTAAATGGACACACTGAAATGCAAGTAAAATAAAATGTACACTTCTGATATTTAGTACACATGAGTAACATAGTAGTACACATAAAATAAGTAAATAGTTTTCAAGTAAAGAATAGAGTATTAGAGTCATGGTGGCTCATTGGTTACGGACCCGCTTTGCATCTAAGTACGTGGGTGCAGGTTCAAACCTCGCATGTACTTATAAGCTAGTGTGGTTAATAATGTTCGATCCTTATTTATATAAAAAGAGATACAAAAAAATAAAAAATGTTCAATCTAAGGTTAAGTATGATTGGCAATAACTGTCCAGCCCTCTGGTCAGAGCACTTAGATTCAAAGAGTGTATCAATTCAAATCGAAGAGGTGGAAACACTAATTGTACGGAATGTTTTTTTTTTGTCTGTGTCTATATCGACCAACAAATCCAAATTAGCAAAACATACTTATAAAGATTTAAAAGATGTGAACTGAGCGTTAAAACTTCTTGAAACCATTAAACGAAGCAAATTGCCCGTAGTTATCTTAATATGCAAATTAAAGATATGCTACATAAGGCAAGGCAAGCGCTAACCAACCATCCGTATTGTTATACGGATGGTTGGTTACAGTAACATTCCACTCGGATACTAACTTTTAGTGAACTTTCGCTTCGCACAAAATTTTATAATAAAACTAGGATTATTGCTAATTATTATTCCAATTACATCAATCAATCAATAAACGCAATTTGTAGGAAAGATCCATGTCTACAAATAGATTTTTGTGATATAAGTTGCATTCCCAAGAATTAATTATTATAATCACAGGATCAGAGTAACGGCAGCAACAACCATATTGTTTGTCAACTGGAAATTAGTGATAGATTGATTACTAACTAAACCGTTACCTACTCCAACTAATAAAACTGTAGCGATTGTGAGAACGAGAGAAATAATAGGACTTAATGTTGATAATGACTTACGTTCTAGAGAAGTAGAATAGCTGTCGACTACCTTCGAGTCCAAGAACCGACCGTGATACGTCTCACTGTTCTTTGAAATGGTGTTTTGAAACACCTGCAGGGAAGTGGGCAAAGTTTCCCTATTGAAAAGACCCCCTGAAAACATACACACATCAACATACATTGTTTATGTTGTTAAAAAGCTCGCTAGGTATTACAATTGCAACGTACCTATGGGAAATGTGGTTATACGCACTGCATGAATACTGTGTATGTGTACAATGCCGATAACAACAACAAAAGCTTTTAATGTGATCATTGTTGCAGTTGGTTATTGGTTTTATGAATAAAGAATGTTATTTGGGCGGCATGCGGCACGCGGGCCGCCTCCTCGCCGTCTGAAGTATTTTTGGAAAGCAGTTTTAGGTCGCGTCTCATGCGCCATCACGTGTCACTGCCGTAACCAAAGCGCGCGAGTTTGACTCCCCTCTTAAACTTTTGTATTAAACTCCAACGGAAATAGCAAAACGATGAGATGATGACTTATTAAATCTTTATCAACACACACATTTAAATATCCTTGAAATAGCAACAACACGATGAATACAAGTATCCTGCGCGCAAATATAACTGGCTATGCCTGTGCCTTCTCCATAATTTCTAATTCCGAGCCATGTTAATTTTATTTTCGAGTGAATGGTTAGCCAGACGTTCACTCGCTTAGAAGTCGCGCACAACTTGTAGCGGAATAGATTTCATAAAAAAAAACAATGCATTTGCATTAAATATATCTACGCAATGTGTTGGTACTTATTAGTGTTGTTGATATGTGTACAGAAATGTGCATCACAGTTCATCTACAGTGAAAGGCAAGACATTTCCTACCAAATAGGTGAGTTCAGGAGATAATAAAGCATGCAACCATCCTGTTGATTAATGGATATCTAACGACACATTTGTTTAGAATAAAAACGTATAATTTTTTAATTGTATTTACTTAACCAAAAAGTCAGAAAGGCAAAGAGTTCTAGAATAGATTTTCTAAACCGTCCACATCCTTCCTTAACTATTATATTACAAAGATTTTCAGGATTATAAATGTAAAGAAAGATTAACTTGCGGTATATATTTCCAGCTGGTATATTCGAACAAGAAGCTATCACGCAACAATCCGCATTCAATGATAGTATCAATCACATCGTTGGTGGTAACATCCAATTCAAATCTATCATCATAAAACCCCTCAGAGATGATAGCTATGCAGTATGGAGAGAATGTGAGTATTCTTAATGATAATGACAACCTAGAATCTAAGATTAAATATCCCGTAAGTTTCTGACGTGGCTTTGTACACCGTTGAAAAATCTCTCAGATGCTGGTTTCCTCATGATGTTTTCTTTTACCGTACCAATGAAAATTATGCACGTAGTACTTTTGTTTAACACGTACATGATTTAAGAAAGCCTTGGTGTTTGCTAATTCGAACCTGCGACCTCTGTAGTCAGTCCTGAACCTGAGACCTTGCCAGTTTAACTATCGTAATTCTGGTTTAACTAATTTTACGGTTCCGCGTAGTGTTGGCGTTTATAGGGCAAGGTTCAAACCACGGGCAGCATGTCGTAGCTGGAAACCCAAAAATATTGAACTGAACCTATAGTCTCATGTCTATTATTTTCCTCGCGCAAGAGCAACAAGACTGTTTTTCCTACAGCAGATTTTTTGTTAATATACCCCTTGGTACAATTCCAGTTTGTTCAAAAAATGCAATACGACCAGTGGCAGTATTTGGTCCACAAAATCCAATATCAGACAGTGCTATTCGAGACCAATGCGCAATAGCTAACATACCTCACGTGCAAGCCACCTGGCAACCTGTGGATCCTGACTTGGAGCTCAATGAGGAAGATGAAACCGAAGAATCTGAAGAGGAAGAAAGCAAAGTGACTTTCAAAAAAATTTCAATAAACTTTTATCCCGACTCGGAGGAAATCGCACTTGCTTATGGAAAACTCCTAAAGTATTACAAATGGGAAAGATTTGCAGCTCTCTACGAAGATAACTATGGTGTGTAAACTTAGCTACGTTTTTTAATGTATAAACATACTTTTATGTGTTTATGCATAAGTACTATGCGAATACTTAAACTTCGAATTTTGTCTTTCTATAAAAATTTCGAACGAAAAACGAAAGGAAAAAAAGAAAATTTAATTTAATAATTTAAATTAATTTTTACTTGTCTATTAGTTCTCTCTGCCTCGTTTATCTAGTGATCTCAAGGACGACTGCTGAGTGTGAAGTGTCGAATTCTAGAATTGAGCCTGGTTTGTGGCTATAAACTCGCACCCTAATAACGACAAGGCAATCTATTAATTCTCGCCTTTATAATAACTTTTTCAGGTTTGTTGAGAATACAAAAAATTCTAGCTGAAGTATCAGTAAATTCGCAAATTATTGTATACAAACTAGACCCAGACAATGACAACCGTCAGGTAATTATTATTTTTTAATGTTCTCGCAACCTAATTAAGCCTTAACCAAGTTCTATAATACTCTACGCATACCTGACAAAAAAACTTAATTGCATTAATATGCGAAGTTACTTTGTATATTGACACCGTTTCAAAACGTTGATCGGGTTTGGTACTTTTCAGGTATTTAAGAAATTGAAGGATTACAGAATTAGTCGATTCCTGGTGGATTGTCATGTTGATCGCATTTTACATTATATGGCCGTGGCTAATCAAGAGGAGCTAGTTAAAGAATATCAGGTATTTACAAGTTAAAATTGTGTAAACTACAGTAAAAGAGGGTATAGGAGAAGACGTTTAGCATTTTTAACAGCCGAAAATTCAGAATAGCTCCCCACTATTCTGAATTTTCGGCGTTGCTTACATATATCCAAGCATAAAATGCTACGATAACTTTTTGCAATGTTCCACTGCGACCTTAAAATACTTGAAAAAAAGTCTGATCACGTCTTGTCTTATAATAATTTGGTGGAAGACAATTAATAATTTTGGTGGTCGGTAGACAAAGGCTGACAAACACAGGAGTTTTGAATCTCAGAACGTACTTATTGTAAGAAAACCCTGTTTTTTTTTTCATAAAATTTTCAGCATTATGTATTCACCTCGATGGACACATCAATAGTAGCTGAAAAACTGGTAATACTTCCATCAAATGTTACATGGCTTAGCATAACGGATTATGATCAAATAAGTAACGCTAGACATCACTTAGCTACAAGGGTTGGCAATTGGAAATCCGCAGAACGATCACAGTCCGTCATACAGTATGAAGTAAGTAATTTTTTATGAATACCTTAAGTTGTGGTTATGAATGCATGGAAGCTAAGTTCATCGGTCAGTTAGTGTAGGTACACAAATAGTCGATTCGGCACATTTGGTTCGGTATTTCTATAGAATTCCCGAAGAAATTTCTTCTAAAATACCGAATCTAATGTGCCGAATCGACTATTAGCTACCCTTAGGAATTTTGGTAGTGTTGGTAACGTAGGTTTCGTTAAAATTGGTCGATTTGGAGTCCATGTGTTGTAACTGGCTGATAGTTCAGCTGGGTAACTTTAGCTTCCAAGCGCATGTAACATAAGATAGTTTAATCAACGTATGCTAATACTTAGGTAGATTCAGATTTACATCATAATAAAAATACGGTCAAGATTTTAATAAAGCTACAGATATTTTTAAATCTTGAGCTTATTCTTAAGTAAATCAATTTATCACATTGTTTATAGCTTGAAGCCTTAATAATGGATGACGTAGCTAACCACTTGGCGAAGGCGTTAGATGAAACAATAAAAGATGAAGGCGAAATATCTGATCCTGTACTCGATTGTGATAATGAAGACCCGTGGAGTTTCGGAGCTACTTTCCAATATAAAATACTTAAGGTCTGCCTTATTTTTTTATTCGATATTCTAAAATAGTATCTATCGTAACTGACTAACAGACTGCTCAGCCCAACGGGACCTAGAAACAAGGAAATTACGAAATATTCTTTAACTTCCCTAAAGGTGCACTGAAATATGACTATCGTGGGTGGTGGTAGGCTATGCAAGATAGCAGTTAAACTCGTGGAGAACTTGTAGATTGTATTGTATTACTGGATTATCAAATGAATTCGGAATGAATGTGTGCTTAGTGTTTGTGAACCCGGCGAGGCGCGCGCGCAGAGGCGTCGCTCGCCATCCCGCGCATGCACCTCGTAACACCCGTCTGTGGTCGCCCGGCCGCATAGTGTTCCTAATATGCACTATCTATGGAAGAATTTTTAGAAATTACACCTCTAAGCGGGACCAACAGACAAAAAGTTAACCAAATCATCAATGCTAATAATTATTCTTCAAATATTTTAGACCAACACTAGTGGTATTACTGGACACATAGAATTTGATGATCGAGGCCGAAGGAAAAACTATGTTTTGTATGTGAATGAAATATACATTAAAACAAGAAACACTATAGGGAAATGGGAATCCGCCAATAGTAATGAAATTAATATAACTACTCAAGGTATGGATATTGCCGGTAATCTACACAGTAAAGAATTTATTGTGAGTATTTTTTTCAGTCAGTGAATTTTAACTTAGATATTAGTCGCTTTTATTTAACGTTACGCAGTAACATAACTATGTAACGTAGTAGTAACATAGTTATGTTACTGTGCTGTGTGTGACTTCTAAATCCACAAAAAAATTGTCTCACTTTATCAGAATCGCTAAAGTGAATATGTTCGTTATAAATTACTGTTGTATTAGTTTTATCGCCACGCGCAAATTAAAGATATTTGCATACGCTTACTGTTTGGTTGGATATGCAATGACATCGCTTTCTGGCGGTCTAAACTAAGGCAGTTAAGGCGGATTGATTAAGTAATGCCGATACTTATTACTTATATATTTATTAAATTATTTATTTTTTTCTTACATACAGATCATATCTCGTACAGCTAAACCCTTCTTCGCTAAAAAAGAAATATGTGAAGGCGATGATTGTGAAGATGAAGGTCCTGATAAACAATTTGAAGGTTTTGCCGTGGACCTGGTGGATAATATTTTTCGAATATTGAGAGAAGAGAAATTTAATTACACTTATAAGTTTATTCTCGTACCGGACATGAGATATGGTACAATAGATCCGAAGACAAACAAATGGAATGGCTTGATCGGATATTTATTGGATAAGGTTTGTTAATTTTAATTATTTTTTTAAAGTAGCCCCAGTTAAAAGTGCATCAGTTAAAAAGCTCTACGTTTTGAACATTAAGATTAAAATTCTATGATTAATTTGATTGCAACGTCATCGAAATACATACCTACAACCCTAGATATTGGTCAAGAATTCGCAGCCACTGGTATGCAAATCAACAAAATTTCAATCCTGTTAAATCATTTATAATATTGTACCACTTGCTAAATGTAAGTGTAAAAGATCTATCCTAATTCCTACCATAATTCATTGGGAATGCACGAATGTTTCTTAATACCGCACGTAGTCTTTATTTATTCACTCGTTTTAAAAATACTTTTAATAAATAAACTCTTTATCTTTACAGCAAGCTGATTTAGCTGTTTGCGACTTGACAATTACAGAAGAACGGAAAAAAGTCATTGACTTTTCAGTACCATTCATGTCTTTAGGAATAAGTATTTTATTTACTCAAGATCGTAAAACGGAACTTGGAATGTTTTCTTTTCTGAATCCCTACACATTCGAGGTCTGGATATACACCGGAACTGCTTACTGTGTAGTTTCTATGTTTCTCTTTGTCTGTGCTAGGTAACTATCACTTATAACTTAATAGTTTTTAAACTGGCCACTTAAATAATTGTATTCTTCTTATTTTATTTTTTTAACACAAACACGAACCTACCACCATGTGGTAAGTGGTTTTGTGGTGTACGGTGGACTACACTTGCCTTTAAAGCAGGAAGTCCGAAGTTGGACGGTATCATTTAGACCGGTCCCCTTGACCCCTCAAAGAACAACTTCATGCTGAAACAAATTATATCGCTTATTGGCAAGGCTTAATCCAGTGATATGTTGATACTAGATACGGCCAAATGTTGATCGCTGCTAGTTGTGACCTTTACCCATCGTTAGTCGATTCAACTAGCTTTATTGGTGTGGTAGAGTCCACACACATATAATAAGCAATTGGTTTCCTTGACCGTTGTTAGTGTATTTTTAGCTTAATAAAAAACCGCTCTTGGGAATATTATAGTAAAATAGAATGGCTCACTTTTACTCTTGGTTTCCATACGGGAGATTTTTAAGTCCACTACCTTTTAACTACACTAGCATAACAATAATTAATGAGGTTTTTTTTTAAATAATGATTTCAGAATATCTCCAGCTGACTGGGAAAATCCAGAGCCATGTGAGAAAGATCCAGAAGAATTAGAAAATATATGGACTTTTAAAAACTGCGCCTGGCTAACAATGGGATCTATTATGACACAGGGATGTGACATCTTGCCGAAGTAATTACAAAAGTATTTTGGTACATAAAATAATGCACGTAAAGATGTAGTTTTAGAAGTGCTGGATAGGTTATATATTTATACCTACTTATAAATAATTATAATATCTAACATTATACAAAAAATAACTACTGACTATAAAAAAATTGGTTATATTTAAACCGTTATATATAAACATTACTTTATTGAACTACGTAGATATTATAGCACAGATAGACTATATAAGATAACAATGCACAATGTAGTTTTAGAATCTTTGACAGGGCCTTATCAATAACATTATCAATTATCATATTGTGACTTGTATAAATAATGAAAGTTTGTATTTTCTAAAGTTATCAATTGTCAACTCTGGTAAGTCATAAACTACCTTTTTAGTTTTCATACAGTCAGTATAATCTGTATGTAAAGAATAATTGTCGATGAATTCGATTGGATAGAATTGGAGGTGAGGAATAACAAAAAAAATATGAATAGAGTATGTACAGAATGATATGAATTAAAAAGGAGTGAATGGAGAAAAAGACATTTTGCAACTACCCCAAATAACATGGAACCAGATCAGGCGAAAAATATACTGTATTAATTACCATACCATATTATAGAGAGGTAAAGTTTGTATGTATGTCAGGGGTAATCTCTGAAACTCCTATCCTAAAAATTCTTTCACCAATAGGAAGCTACTTTATCCTTCAGTGCAGGCTATTTTTTATTCTGAAAAAGTTGAGTTTTCAGCAAAAAATAACAATATCTGTGATTCAAGTCAGAAAAACACAGGCAATCTGGCTGCTTTATCAACGCGTGTTTACGGGAAAATTTAATTTAACGCGGACAAAGTCCCGGGGAACAACTAGTGTTAAAATAATGGTACAGTGTGATTAACTACGGATTAATACCAACGCCTGTTGACTTGTACCTATCCAATCGATGACCTCTAAACTATTTTATATTTTAGAGCTTTTGGTACTCGCTGGGTTTGTGGCATGTGGTGGTTTTTCGCTGTGATCGTGTGCCAGACGTACATCGCCCAACTGTCAGCTTCTATGACGTCAGCTCTAGAAACCGAACCAATTAATAGTGTAGAAGACCTGGCCAAACAGACCAAGATTCTGTATGGTGCCATTTCAGGAGGGTCAACCCTAGACTTCTTCAAAGTAAGTGGAAAAATCCGATGTAAATGGTGTTACATTTTTAAATGTAACTGTGTATGCCAATTTACTTTTATTATTTTTGCTTTTCTTTTATATAGACTCACGCCTGTATTTCCCAGAGGGGGTAGGTAGAGGTATATTCAATATACCCTCGTTTCGCCGGCTATGTCATAACTCATAAGCCCCATGTTATAGGGGGCGAACTTATTGCCATTTACCGGGCACAATTCTGAACTCCGTGCTGCTACTGAGAATTAGGAAAGAGAGACATTAGGAATAATGGAAAAACCCAATAACTTTTTGCCCGATCTGGGATTGAGCCCAGGAGCTTGGGCTCAGCAGTCGCGCTTGCTATTGCTACCACTAGACCAATGAGGCAGTTCCGCAAGAAGTATTTACTTTTACTCTAATTACGTAAAATTACATATTTTGCAAAGAGTAAGAACATTCAGATATTTTTTGACATATTTGCCTTTTTCAATAACATTTAACTTCCTGGCGCAACAGACAATGTGCGCATCGATTGGAAATAAATTTTTAATTGGAACAAAAACATTTTTCAGTCATCCAAAGACAAAATGTATCGACATATGTACGAAACTATGGCAGCAAATCCTGCTGTTTTTGTCAACAGCAACGACGAAGGGGAGAAAAGAGTGCTCATTAGCAGAAACAAATACGCATTCTTCATGGAGTCCAGTACTATTGAATACAAGTTGAAGCGAAATTGCGATTTGAAAAAAGTTGGAGGTGAATTAGATAGTAAAGATTACGGGATTGCTATGCCTGCTAGTAAGTAAAACAATTATACGTTACTTTTTTAATTATGAAAAATGACCTGATTGTAAGAACTGTTGAGATTTACGTTGGAGAAACTACCGACACCACAAGGGTAACATGAAATAACAACAAGCAATAGGGAATGATTCAGTTGCTATATCGGGTAATTATATCGGGTACAGTTCCAGATTCCGTCCTGGTATTAAAAATTTCCTGAAGGTAATACCTAATAACTTTTCGGCTTATCTGTAAGTCCCAAGACTTCGTAATTAGCAATCTCGCTTATCATCACTTATCAAAACGAAGCTTAATGCAAAGAATTCTACTTATAACGTATATTTCAATAGCGCCCCATTATTAGGTACATGTATTTATTCTTGACATTTTATCTTTGTAAGCGTGAGGATCATTTGATGCAATTCGTTTATCTATACATATAATAAAATCGTAACGAAGTATGTATGTAATTGATTGGCGCGAAAACTACTGGACAGATTTAGTTGAAATTCGGCAAATATACTTTTTAAATTCTTAGTCAACTTATAGGGTATAAATTATTACGTTTATAATTATGGGGGATGAGCAGTATTGTAGTAAGCAGCGTATTTCTAGAATTTGCTGCAGAATTGTTGTTGTTGTTGGGAAAAATATTATTAAATTTCAATTTACAAAATATTATCACGCTATATCCACAAGGAGCTAAACATTACATAACATAACATAATAAATATCTTTTAGGAACGATTATTTTGTCTACATGTCAACAGACTTCATAGCCTTCCGGTCGGGCGAACGCCTTGGAAGTGTAAGGCTTTGGGTTCGATCCCCAGTTCCGCAAACTTTTTGTGGATTCTTTTGTATTTTTTTTGTCATTGAAATTAATATGTACTTTTGTGGTATTACATTCTTAATGACTTTTATTACTTACCGGCTGAAACCCGAAGGAAACATGCTTTTTAATAATTTTTCAACTTATAAAAAACGTATATGCAACGAGGTATGCAAGGATCGTAGCAAGTGGAAATCCGTTGTCTCTGCCTACCCCTCTGGGAAACAGGCGTGAGTCTATGTATGTATGTAAAAAACGTCACCACTTTAATTTGAAACATTTATAAAATTTATATTATTTAAAACATAGTGTTCTAGATGGCGTTAGAGTCTATTTAGATCAGCGGAATTCTTTTTTAAATATTTCAATTTGAAACCCGAAGGAAGCAACGCGCATCGTGTGGGATTATACTTTTAAAAATTTCAGCTTATAAAAAAAATCCGCTTTAATTTGAAGCATTAAAATTATTATTATTTAAAACATAATGTTTCCTTTTTCTTAACTAGATGGCGTTAGGAGTCGATTTAAATCTGAGGAAAAATAATTTTCTTGGATACTCCTGATGGGACAGGAAAAATATTTATAACCACTGGCATCCTTGCAGGGAGGCAGGGCAAAATTACAATTGCAGTAGCGTCTTCGGCGATTACTGCCACGTTGTTTTCTGGTGACAAAACAGCGCACACCATGTTTAGGATTCCCATCAATTTACAGAGCAACGAAACACCTGTTTGTGATGTGTCACGAAATAGTGACAAGGCAGGCATTTGCTTAAGAATTGTTCTTTGATCGTCTGATGGGATGAATGTATAATGGCAAACAGAAAAGCAGTTGATGCGGTACACAGAACTCTAAAAGACATCCGTAGGAACCAACACATAATGGGTGGTGTCACAGTTATGTTCAGCGGCAATTTCCACTGAACGCTGCCTGTGGTGACGCGAGGAACTGGGGCTGATGAGGTGAATGGTTCTTTGAAACGATTATTTTTATGATCCTGTATTCATAAGTTGAGCTTGACAATAATTATGGGCGGCTGAGTAGGAATCCACATGCTCAAGAATTTTCCAACTCAAAACGCCCAAAAATAATCAAGCTGCAGCAATCAACGAATGCATTCTTTTATAAATGAAAGGGAATGAAGTGTTTTACACATTTATAAACACTGTTGTCAATCAAGATGACGCCACTCATTATTCTGTAAAATTCCTGAATTCCCTCACTGCAAGTGGACTTCCGACGGACGTCATTAAGTTGAAGGTCGGTGTCCCGATTATGCTTCTTCGGAACTTAACGCCTTTGAAATTGTGTAAAGGGACCCAGAAAATGATGGCCTGATGGCTTAATGTAAATTATCTGCAAATCATCAAGGCGCAAATTCTAACGGGTTTCGGTATTGCGAGACAGTGTTTACACCATGTACCACTAATTCTCCACATTTATCCCTTTCAATTTAAGCGAGTGTAGTTTCCTGTGGGCGTTTGTTTCGCCATGAGAAGTCTGCGAGTGTCGATCTCAGGACCAGCTTCTCCTCACATAGACTGTATGTCGTTTGCTCTCGGGTCACCAGTCCTGACTCTCTGTACATTTTAGCTCCCGAGAGCAAAACTACAAACAAAGTAATCTGTATGTTTTTCTAAATATCCTGGTTCGGATTTGATATTGATACGAAACTTTTGTTCTTTTACATAGGTTTTTCGCTTTATTAGGTCAGAAATTATGCAATAAAATATGCGAAGCGCACTTATAACTTTTTCTTTTGCCCTATACATTAGTAAGACTTAAATATAAAACTAATCTTTGTTGGAATAATTGCTGTCAAATGTGCAAAACATATACAATACAATAGGTATATTTAAAAAAATCTCTCATTCTTTCCTGTGCAATAATTATTCCCACATGATAGTGGGGTCTGCTTTTCGGGTTTTTCGCTTCCCCTTCGCTCTATCCATTGCATCGTCCTGGATAATGTTTAATGGCAATATATAATGTTTTCAATAATAAATATTTTGGATAATTTAAATGTTTATGCACATGTTTTGCTTAATAAGAAACTCGCAAAAACAACTGACTTGGGCGGACTTGAACTGTCATATCATAACATTACTAATCTGCACTAATAAAAGTTTGTGAAGATGTTTGTTACCTAAACACTTTTTGATTTGAATAGAACTCGGTAAACATAAAAACCATATTTCCTGGATTAACAAAAAATATAAATTTTATCCTGGTTCAACATCCACGCGGGCGAAGCTGCGGGCAAAAGCTAGTATATGTATAAGAGCATTTAAGTGATTTGGCGGAATGACTAAGTTAAGCCTGCCACAAGTTCTATCCGGGACAAAACCTCCGTGTTCCACAGATATTTATTTCGATCGGTAGGTATGTTTTTGCATTGTGAAATTGTTCTCAACACGTTTAGGTTGTACCATGATATAGGACAAAATTGATAATATGGAGCAAGTTTTACATTTTAAATTACTACCAGGCCATCCTTTTTTTTACTGCAGAATGTTTAAATATTACTCTACTAGGTATAGAAAATTACTACTCTTACTATTATACTACCTATATTTTTAAATTCATTCTAGATTCACCGTTCAGAACTCACATAAATAGAGCCATATTAAAACTGAAAGAATTAACAACCTTGGACAAAATTAAAAATAAATGGTGGCATCAAAAATATGGCGCCCGAGAATGTGCAGTGAGTATAGAAATAATTTAGTATGATTACTCAAAGAATCAGCATTGCCATCCAGCGCACTATGGGACCAAACGGTGTTTTTCATCTCAAAAATCGATAACTGTGTTGTTTTGTGACTTTTCTCCTTGAAATTTTTTTCACGTATTAATGAATATCTAGGCAATAAAAGAAATCAAACATCATCATTTTAAAAATTATATATTTCTCGTAAAAAAATTACAAAGATAAAGTTATACGAAATTACATACAAAAAATTATACAGTTATAATAAAATAGCAATAAAAGTGACACTTTTGCTTAAAAGAAGATTAAAACTAAATTATTATTATTATTATTAAACAGACATGCTAAATTTTTTTTTAAAATTAGCACTTATCCTATTCATCACTTTCTATTTCCAACAATTCTTTAGCTTCGTCAAACAATTCTTTGGATATAAGAAAACTGGGTTTATTTAAGCTAGATATATAAGGATCAGATGTATATAACAAAATATGTAGAACGTCTTCGTTTGTTGCTGATCTGGAACTTCCTAGTGTGATGTAACCTATATTTCTTGTAATCTTTATTTCGGGCTTCCTGGGCATCTTCGGATAATAATTGTCCTATAGGCAAAACTGCGTAATGCTCTATTATTTTAGCACCATGTATACCTAAGTACTTTATGGACCGAAGATGGCATGTAGTACCAGTTATATTTGCTTACGTATAACTAATTGCGCGGTTATCAATGTATACTGGCCGAATTTTTCTGCGTTTATAGGGAATCCCGATGACATAGTTTGAAGAATTACAATTATAATCTTTTGATTAATTCTTCATCAATTCCGGTTATTCCTGCAGAACATTGGTAATTTTGAAAAAATCTCCTTGCCGTATTTCCATCATTGCTATTACCGGAACCTTGACGTGGTTTATCAATGTGCAAACCAAGCACTTCTCGGAATCATTTTTGGACATATTTTTTCTTGTCTTCTTTAAGTTGCTTGTTTTCTGGAGTTGTTGCTGACCACTTCTCAAAACCTAAATTGTAAGAAATATGGAGGATCATATCCATAAACCTTATCCATGCATGTAGTGTCGACAATCCGTATTTAAACGCATCTTCATTTTCAACTCTCGTTGTAACTTTTGAAAGATCATTCATTTGTCTGGGAGTTACTCCACAAACAGTGCAGGTAGCACTGGATGATGTGTTCGGTAACACTTGAGCAACTTACCACAACAGATAAATAGAACTTCCGCAGCAATATAGTTTATCATACTTGTGGTTAAGGTGATCACTGCTAACAAAAGTGCCATGGGGAGATTCCTGTATTCTATTAATTTATTTGCTTATATCATAGAAATGAAAAAAAAAAAACAAGATAGACATCAAAATAAAATAATTAAATATAATATTTCATAATAAAAATGAAGAACCGTAACTTTCAGGGATTTTTTTATTTTCCCTCGATTGACATATTGCTTATAAATCACCTCTTGCGCAAAAAACGCGCAAGTTTTTTTTAAATCCTCATGTTACTGAATAGGTAAGGTCTCTAATAGAGTGATTAACTTGACACCGGCAGCCTTCGGCAACAAGGAAAACTCCAATTGAAATAAACAAAAACAAAATTTTCTTTCCTTCACAATTATTATTTTTTTTAAATTAACCAATATCTTTTTTTACAAAAACTGAACGTGGTTGTAAAGTGTACATTCTAAGCTATCTAATGATGTATAACACTAACATACTTCCTTGGAAAACATCCGAATAATTTTGTGTTGAACTTCCTTAGCGGTAATTTTATTGGCATGAAAATATTTATGCCCAATGTTTGAGGTTTATTTTATATACGTAAAACTAAGTTATTTATTTGTTTTTGTAATTTATTCGTAAGTTCCATCCTTTGAGAGTATAAAACCATAAAGGGATCTATGGATTTCCGACTTTCGTCAAAACCATTTTTGAGATGGAAAATACTGTTTGGTCCTATAGTGCAGCGTGACAATGCTGCCAGCCTCCTGGGCACGCTGCCTGCAGATGACGGTGATGGGGAGGAATTCTTTGTCGCCTTCGCGTGACTTTTGTATAATTCCTTAATTTTATTTCTTTTATTTATTAGGTTTAGTGTAAATATATGTGTACAGTTTATCATCATCATCGGAACAGTTATCGGCGTACAATTTTTTTTTTTTACCCCCAAGTGACAAGATAGGTCAGATTAGGTTAGGTTCACGTCTAAAATTATAACAGAAACTAGATTTTTTTGTACTTACAACTTCTCTTTATTTTAAAAAATTACAGGATAATTTATACCACAATTTAAATAATTTTACTACTTTTAAATAAAAACATAATACGTATATTTGCAGGAAGCCACTGATGAAAATGACATCGAAGGTGATCTTGAGATTGAAAATCTGGTTGGTGCATTCGTAGTACTGGCTGTTGGACTGGTGTTTTGTTTATTTATAACTGCGTTTGAATTCATAAACGAAGTCCGCAACATTGTCGTACGAGAACAGGTTTGTTATTTTCCACTTTTTATCAGGGAGTCGCTATTTTAATTTCGCCTTTCCATCTACGAATTTCGAAGCTATGATTTCCTGTACTTCCGAAACTATGTTGCAAATACACAGAAAACGTTGTGAATCGGCAATGAAAAACCGATAATCGACATGCAACGAGCGTAAAATGAATGACATAATCTGAGGTGAGACCGTGATTGTATTTGACATTTATTTGACACTTTATATATCTAATGTCACTTTATATAATATATAATATCGGAAAAATTCTAGTGATAAATATACTCTTTCCACGAATGGTCAGGACCACTCGTTATTACAAATGTATCACAATGATTTATCATCGATATAAATTTGCATGTTTATTACGCGACATTAGAAATCGACTCCCAGATTGTTACATAAAGTTATAGTCATATGTAATAAGACCCCTTCGTAAATTATCTAATCGGTTTAAGCCATACTGAATATTTAAGTTCCATTTAGGGGTGAGCCAATTGCCATTCACCGGGCATAATTCCAGACTCCGTGCTGCTACTGAGAATTTCCTAATGGTAACCCAATACTTAACAAGAGATAAAATATAAAAATGTTAATCTATCAATGATATAAATCATTACAGGTGACACACAAGGAAGTATTTATAAAGGAGCTGAAAGCATCGCTGAACTTCTTCCAAATGCAGAAGCCAGTCCTCCGAAATCCAAGTAGAGCGCCATCTCTCGACTCCTCCGAGAAAGAAGAAAAGCGGGAAAAAAATCTTAATGCCATGGAACATTTTCTAGATTTAGAAAAAGAAGTTCGATGATTTAACTTAGTTTTTTATTTATTTATTTATAAATGTACAAAAAACAATGACACAGCAAACCTCTGATGGGTGAGGTGAATAATGTCCTTGTTTTATAATAAGAGTGAATGCAATAACTTAATTTTATCTCTTCATCTTTGGATAATAGGTAAAAAAACATAGATACCAACTAATTTTTTTACTAATTACCTACTAATAAAACATTTAAACTGGAGGTTATTTAGTTCTCAAGTATTTTTTTACTATACAATAAAATAAAATAAGTTTAGATTCCATGGTTTTTGTTTAATTTAACTTACCATGTTTTCTATAGACATTTGATCCTTATCATTAATGTCATGCTCTTTTTGAACCATGCTCTCATGGTCAGCAGGGAATGGCCACACGAAATGCCCTATAGGGTTCTCGAGAAGTTTGGCGGACGATATCCATTCATACATGGCTCTACCGCCTATATATATTAGGAAGCAGAGACGCTGATAAGTTAATGGTTACTTGCTGCGTGCCTCGGAAAGCATGTAAAGACGGTGGAATAGAGTGCAGAACTACAGACTGAGGGAATAGGAAATAGAGAGTAGAGTCTATACTATGTAGGTATAAGTATTGTGTAATGTAGTATATAAGTATTTATTTAATATATGCACCAAACGTTTCCCATATCTTGTCCAGTACACTCTTTTCCATCCAAAGGTTGTCTGGAAGAGATTGCCTTGTGCGATAAGACCACACATTGTACAACTTTTGTTACAATTATTTCTTTTTTTTTGTGCTATGTAAAATGGTGTACAATAAAGTATATATCTAATAAATAAAAAATAAATAAATAAATAGAGAGTGCACCTGTGTTTGCGCATACACTTGTCTTGTGCTCTATAATGTCTCCTGCGTAGATGCAGATCAGCCGCTGTGACTGATACTTCGTCAGGAGGACATATAAACATATATCTTAGAAAACATATTATATTGTTTAAATATATTTGGCAATAAAAAAGTGAGACCTTACATTTGAGTGCTTTAGTGACATGCCATGTAACAGGGGGCGGCTATTTGCAGATGAAAAACCACACTATTCGCGTTACTCCTACAACTGCAACAACAAGACCAACGAAACAGATACAAAATACAATTCATAAATATGTAGTAACACACTTAACGTAACTTAAAAATGTTTATGTGTTCACTTAAAAAGTTCAACTTTGTACTACTTACCATAGATAAAATAATAGTGGCTACGTCAGACATCACCACCACAAAAAAAAATGCCTTCGTTGTTTAAAAAGGAATTCGTTGTAAAGACAAAAAGTATCAAGAATAAAATTATAATTTGAGATATCTCATCGATATCATCCACCGCGCTATCTTGTTGCGAGTGCATCATCGAACAAAAGACTAGAGTTTTACATAATAATGTGGATGAATGTAAATATGTGGATTATAAAAAACTACAATTAAGTTATTATGATTATAATAT
The DNA here is from genome assembly GCA_936450705.2 of Protodeltote pygarga. Classification (NCBI taxonomy): domain Eukaryota; kingdom Metazoa; phylum Arthropoda; class Insecta; order Lepidoptera; family Noctuidae; genus Protodeltote; species Protodeltote pygarga. The sequence continues at coordinate 7,706,852 of OW388257.2, read as the reverse complement.
AAAATACTAGCCTCCACCAACGGCTTGGCCTGCTTGGTATATTGGTAGATTGTAGGCTATGTATTATTCTGATTTATAACCTATAGGTATTTACTGTAAGTTTCACCAAAATTCGTTCAGTAGTTTTTGCGTGAAGGAGGAAACATCCATCCATCCTCACGAAACTTTCACATTTATAATATTTTAGTATTAGTAGGATAGTAGTTATTTACGAAACATTATATCGCGAGGAGGATATTTAATCGTGAGATTCGAGAAATTTAATACCCAATGCGGTAACATCTTGTAGTACAATTAAATATTTGGATTTTTCCAGATTAAATTTGACAAAAAATCTAAAATTGTATCTCCTAAGATTATAAATTATAAGCAATTTAATTGAGTTAGTTTGAGTTATTTAGTTGATTTACGAGGGAAACACCGGCAGTGCAACCGTCGACCGGGGTGCGATGCGACCATTAAAAAGCGAGTGTGGCTAGTAGCGGCCTTATGTTACCTACTTGTACTGGACGATACATTAAGCGGTACTCTTGAGCGGTGATCTAGAGCATGTGACGGAACTCTGGAATAACTTTTGAGAATTTTATGATGTACTTGCTAGTATTTGCTGACTAGATTTTAAACATTTTTATGACATGCTCTCAATCACGTACGTCAGCATGTCTGTAGTAACACGTGATGTTATTCACCTGCTACGTTTTATTTACTCGATACTTGGATCATTAATAAATAACTAGATACACAGTCACTGATTTCTCTCAACAAATCCCTACTCTCCATCCACCATTCTCCGTCTAAACCTGCTAAGGACCAGTTTTTATTAAAGGAGTTAAGCTCATCCCGCGATTCCAGCTGGATCAGCTGCGACGTCACCTGCCATTTAAATAGGCCCTCTGGAGCGTTATTTTGGCCCATTGGCCACATGCGTCCAGCCCGGTGCCATTTTAGCGCAACAGTTTCCGAGTGTCAGTTACTTTTATGATGGAGCGGATTGTTGATATTAATTGGATCAAGTTTAGTTCCTTTCGCCACTGCAAGATATTAATTACATACAGTTTAGTTTCTTATTATGTTATAATTATAATTATTATATTCTATTAATTTATTGAGAATTTTTATTATTGTGTAGTAGTACCTATTGGTTATTTTTATACCATCTGTACCACTACACTACCTTAATATTTGCTCCATGACCACTACACTCAAACTTCACAGAATTAGAGATCTCTAACAAAAGCATTAAACTATGACCACTTGTTAACAGACTAGGGATAAGGTATTGCTAACGCGTTACCACCTTTTACCAATACTGGGCTTCCGATTCTCTCGTTAACCCTAATAAACGCAATGGTAGCAACAGCTTTACGGTAATATTCTTCACGATATTTTACGAGCTACAGGACTAGAGCTAGACTCTACCATCGAAAGCTAAACTCTACCACAGAAAATGTTCTTATTTACCATCGAGGTCATCTCCGGTATGCTGGTTTCGTCATCATGTTTCCTTTTATCGATTTGTAAAATCAATTCAATTTCCAATACCTACGGATTTGATTTTTAAAAACAGAACGACCTTTAATTTTCCAGTCAACCTCTGAGCGGAACTCGTATTTCCACTTAAAGGTTTGTGGAGGAATACTGTGTGGTTTTTAGTCCGTGCGAGTCGGACATAACCCTCTCACAAGCCATTGGTGATGGCCCACCTGTAAAAAGATTTCCACAAAATAAAATAAAAAATCAGAACAGAAACCACTGACCTAATCACTATTTATTTTGACTGCTAAATTAAGGTTTAGTAATAACGGCTAAAAAATACGGGGATGATTACCATTATTATTTAATTTACCATGATTTGCTAATAACGGGTCATAACTGGTCATAATAATAATATTAATTACTTTCACGACTATCGTTAAGGAAGAATCGTCTAATGACTGTTGTTCAAACTACATAGTAAGCTCTACCTGTTTGTAAGTATTGGTTTTTGAACGTAAATTATTGTAGATAATAAACAGTTCGCTTTCCGCTACTTTACTTAAAACTAGGAAGAAAATATATACAAATAACATATTCTTTACTTTTCTTGAGGAACTCGTTTGCAGTTCTGTATAAGGTTTTCAATCATCAATTTAACTATAAGAAAATATTTTACAGATGGTCAATGATAATTATAGACCAGATCAAGACCATGTTTTGGAACATACATGGGCGCAGTTATATAGATATAGAAGCTCGCACTGGGCATATAAAAGGCTATTTACGGCACTGGCCACTATCTCACGATACGAGCCTTTTAATCAAATAGAATGATTTGGCCAATATACCACCATGCTTTTCAAAATAACTTGGCAGATAAACCATTAATAACTTAAGATATAGGAAGTCAGTACTCTCATAAAATCTTGACAACTGATCTAACTTTACAATATAGTAGGTATCCCTTTGGATTGCGGGGGTCAGATAGGCAGTCGCACCGTAAAAAGGTCGCTTGTTAGATAAGAAGCCGACCACAACAAAGTTTGCAAATAATAAGGCTAGGAAGATGATGAACTCTTTTAAAATGCCTCTAAGGACATGTGGGTTTCATCTATGTTTTGCTATATTATTAGCAAGAGAACATTTACATAAGTTATTCACTCATTAATTTCTCCACAAATATTAGGTAAGTATGTATTATCATTATATTATATATTATTATTATATTGTATATTTATAATATTATGTAAAAATTATTATTATGTAGTCAGCAAGGTATTTCGTACCATTTATCTTATCATTTTATACAGTTGGTGCCCATGACCTCTGACAGCGGGTCCAACGGTTAATACCTACTACAGGATAATGCATTTGTTATAACTAGAGGAGTATAAATACCAGTCCCCCCTTCTCTGATTTTTTGGAAGTTAGTAATAAATAAATCGTTTATACAAATTAAAATCAGTTGTAAGAAAGATTTGCTGTCGTTAGGAGTTCCGTTCCGTGTAGCTCTGAAGTTAAAAAATACAATCGAATTGATACATTCCTTTTTTTAGTAAGTCGGGTAAAAAGTGTAATGCGTATTATACAGATCGAATTAATTTAAGATTATATTGTTTAACATTAATTTGACCTTAAACATTGCCAGCGCTGATGACATCTAATCTATAGACAAAGCTGTCAAGTAATTTCCTCATTAATCACTGATGGCGTATCGACATCACCTTCTTAATTACAAAAAAAAACAATTAAAAATGTGACTTAACTGATAACAAGATATTAGCTTCTTCTTTGTCTTTTTAAAAATCAAATAAAAGAATAGGTACATAAACATTTTTAAAAGTATTTATGAGTATTTTTTCAGAGTTCGAGTAGAAAGAAATAAAACAAGAAATTGACTGACGCAGAGCCGAAACCACTTGATCTTGTCACTTCAAATTTTTTCACCATTTCCCTTTATTGAAGGATTTTGATTTGAAATTGGATTCGCTCGAAATCAAATCATGAAACGTTTTTTATCACTCAAAATCACTCCTAACTGAGGCGAAATATGGTGTTGTTTGTATTAAAAACTTTTACACGAAACTGAATATAACCCGGAATAAGTAAACTTCGGTTCAGACTTACTTAAATCGGACATCTAATAATCAGACTGGTGCAGAATTATACAAGTAGGTACGTATATTTTCATATAGAGATAACAAGTACCTACCAACCAGTCCTTACAAAATTTTGTTATATCTTCTAAATAATACTACCACAGATACTACTCTGTAGGTTGTACTCATATTCGTCTGATCAAAAAATAAAATACAACAGAATTTTATTTTTTTATTGGTAATTAACGTCATCCCTAATAACGCAAATACTAAATTCTCATTATTAAAGTAGGTCAATATGTAGTGTATATGCACCCAAAAACTGACTGAATTTCAATGTACCTAATAAACTTCGAAAACTTCTGATTTCCTGAGAAAGTTAGCTTCTTTTGTGTATTTTCTGAAGTTAAGGGACAAATATTCCGTAATTTAATCACTTTAAATTGTTTGAACGTTCTTTCCACTCGGTAATAACGCTCAAGATGCAAACACAATAGCAATTTGGAAACTTGTTGGTCAAAGTGATTTAACTTTGATATTTAATAATGCGATACTTCAAAGAGCCTTTGATACTGGCTTGTGTCTTTGGTACCAATATCAATGTATTCAATAGCATGCAGAAATAGCCTATTAGTAATTGACCGTTGTGAGCGAAATTTGCACAGGCGGACATTGGTACAATGGTAAAAATTAATGCACTTCATTCTCCATCAAACTTAGATATAGACCTACAACATTATATATTAATAAAATAGAATTGTTTTGCATGTACACAAAGAGTGCGAACAAAATAGCAGCGCACTCGTCCAAAATCTAAAGCGGGTACTGAATTGACTTTGATCAATAAAACAAATCTGTTTTGAAGCAGTTGATCAGCGACATCCGGGCGACTGCACGTGCTCCATAACGTAGCCTGTTGCGCCTGCGTCACGCGACGCACGCAACGCACCATCGGAAATGAGGGAACTTACGGAAGCCCGCACTACCATTAAAGTCCATCTACCTCGTGAGTTTGTGACACTCGATGCCCCACAACATGACACTTTTTGTTAAATACTATTGCATTATGAGCAAGAAACTCAATTGTAAAATTAAAAAAAAAACGTCTGTGAATCTCAATAACTTTTCAACGTAGAGTTAGTATAAGGCTGGGTTCATACATTTATTTCCGATCTGCTTGTGGCATAAATTATGATTCACAACAAAATCAGGTAGTCGGATTAGACTGACAAATCGGTTTTATAAGCCGCTAAGTGCACGTCTCCTGCGCAGCAATCAATTGTAGCGAAAGAACGCCAAATCTGTCTGTAGTTCAGTAGCGCGAGAGCTCCTCAACAAGATGGCCGTGTCGTGGTACGCAGTGCTCGCGCTCGCCGCCACCGCACTTGGCTCTATTGCACGTGAGTTTTTCTGTTTTCACAACATTACATTGTTTTATAGTGTTTGTACTATTAAAATAAAATATAATGGTTGTAGTACAACTATTCACTGACGCTAATGTGTGTTTCTGAAAACATAGACTGTAGATTATACTAGCGATATAAATTAATTAAATACTTTTAATAAGTAGGAGTAGGTAATTATCTAACTTTAGAATATCGTATCCCTTTGGGTTGCGGGGGTCAGATGGGTATAGTCGCTCCGTAGAAAACTGATATTTAGCTGTAGGTATCTGGTTAGTTTAGAAGCCGACCCCAACAAATTTTGCGAATAATAAGGCTAGAGAGGAAGAAAGTAATAAATTAAAATATTCATTACATAGTTAGATAGCTACATAAGTTTATATACATAATTTGCAAAATTATGTTTTATAGTGATTGATTGTCCATATAATTAGTTAATTAATTGTAAAGTCCATATCATCATGATACTGCTATTAAGGATATTAGTATTGTATAGGTAAAGTGTATTTATACACCGGTATATAACCAATCATCAGCACCACCACACTTATCTTGAATATTTATCAATTTAAAACTAAAAACAATAATAAATTTAAAACAAGATTAAATCTTACCGAGGTTAAATATTCATGTTGGCAATTTTTCATGTTTAAACGTATTTAACAGATAATGTTAACGGTTAAATAATTATAAATATAGGTATCAACATTACAAAATCTCACGCAAAAAACGCGCTCATAATATTATACGGAAAAAGATCATTATGAGAATCTGCGAAACACTTAATAATCAGTCATATCGTTAGGCTAAAACAGACTAAATTACATAACGTGGTATTAAATTAATTCCGAGTTCATATTTACGTAATAATAAACATTTAAGCACTCAACATTATATATAATACTATACACGTCCAAAAGTCTAGCGAAACTGTAATACTGACCAAGTTTTGACAACCTAATGATGTAAACATCGAACTACTAAGTCAACGCACGCGCAGATTTGAACACAAGGCACGCATCAACAAGGAACAATGTTCTCGATGATGTGTAAAGCCTTACGACATTCAAACATTAACACTTGGTGTTCAACAACCATTTTGAAAAAGACAACAAATATAAGTTATGGATTGTACCTTTTATCTGATATCAAAAATCTTATCACTATCTTCAGCGGAAGGTTATTGGCAGCTATAAGAACAGTCTGAATAATAAAAATATTAACGTATTTTACATAATTATATGTTGATAGAACTTAAATCCCTTTTTTATTAACCTCCTGTTTAGTCAATATTTATTTCGATTGAACTCCCGTTGAAATCCAAGATACGCAACAAGGTTTTTTAGAAATCATGTGTGTGTTTTCCAAAACAACCAATGAACTCAGCCTATCATATCATGCGGTTATTGGATATTCATATCACTTGCACACACACCAGCAGTGAAGGAAATAATCGCGAGGAAAGTTCCGGGCAAGCGCCATACCTGAGATGACTTCGACCGAGGCAAAGGTCAAAGGTCTACTAATGCAACGTAAAAGAAAGATTCGATAAAAGTGGTGGTCCATGTTAAACTGATCATTTTCATTTTTGATCTCATTTTGGCACCAAATACCTTGGGTACGTAGTCCTAATATTCATTTATCCCATGGTCATTAATATTGATAATATTAAAATCATAGTCAGTCAATTCAATAATATTATGGTATTTCTATCTATCATTGTACTTTTTACTCGACGACTAGATAATAATGTAATAATTATTATTACAATTGAATGATTCCAGTGGGTCACTTTATATTAAAATTATGATAAACTAACTACATTAACGTGGCTCTTTCTGCAGGCTGCTATCCATCAGTATTTATTTTCCAAAAAAAGTTGTAAACTTTGAAAACAAAAAAAAATGATTCCTAAGAGCGTGCTCGCGTGGCTGTACTCGGAACCGTTACGGTGATTTTCCTCACAGCCTCACAGTAAAAGCCGACCTATACCAAAATCACTACAGCCGAAACGATACTATTTTTATATAATTTAGAGATCTAATGATTATACAAGAACTATATTGAGTATCTTTGTCAAAGTGCTCGCGTGGCTGTACTCGGAACCGTTACGGTGATTTTCCTCACAGCCTCACAGTAAAAGCCGACCTATACCAAAATCACTACAGCCGAAACGATACTATTTTTATATAATTTAGAGATCTAATGATTATACAAGAACTATATTGAGTATCTTTGTCAAATTTGTTTAACAACATTGGCACGTTTGAATAAGCAACCATACTTTCGCATTTTAAATATTGTGAAATAACAATGCATATGCCACTGCAGACCTCCTAAATGTCACCACAAATGATTAGATGTCCGAACTTAAGAAATAGATTGACGTAATTATAATTTTTTATGTGATTACAAGCAAGATAAGATAGCACGAGTTTCATTTAATATATACTTAAGAAGTTATACTGTTAATCGGTATAGCATCTTAAGTATTACATATTTATATATACTTAAGAAGCTGTATTTTTATAATTGTATTAAGTTTTATCATATACAATGTAGCTGTTGAGTGTTCTCGTGGGATTCAGCGTAAGAATGTTGGAGAAAACAATAGGGTAGTAGTCAACTAAAAAATAATTTATATAAGTTAGCCGAAATTATAAGCTTTCTAAAATTCTAGAGATTCTAGGGTTACAAATTGTATGGAGTGACAGTTCTTCGTCTTCGATATTAGAACACATGACGTCATCTGTTCCGTCTCTGTCTTACAAAGAATGTTTAAACCCTTTTAACTTTTTCAGTTTTTGAAATATTTAAATTATGTTTTACCGATTATTTGCAGATATCAGACAGATACTTCATACTGTTTTGATTGACTTAAAATACAAAACTTAATATAAATACAGAAATAAAATATGTGTTCGCAATAATTGGCGCCCAACAACAACATTCCGGCCATGACGGCATCTAAGTCACGATCTCCACCAATAGGCGTAACGATTGAAGAGGAGGTCCAGTCTTTCGCTAGTAAACATTTAAATGTCTTTAAGTCAAAAAATATCAAGAAATTATTCTACTATCTAAATTCAAATTGTGATTTGGGAAGTGCTGTCAGGACTTAGATCAAGTGTCAGGATGAGTTGGGTCGAACTATTTATGCATACAGGTCCTATAGGAGTGCTTACAAGACAGTTTATGTTGACAGCTCTTATAATACTATAATATATCACTTGAATTTCAGAAGGCTGTGATGTACTCATGTTGATATTATACGTCCTAGATAAATAACAAATTAATTAATCAAACGTTAACGTTTACGTTACACGCGGAGGGCAACGAGGAGGAGGAATACTTTGACGCCTTAGCGCAGATTTTATATACTTAATACATACATACTATACATTTAGGTTTTTTATATGTATAGTTTTTTTAAATTCTATGTATAGTAGTATATTTTTTTAAAATCTTTATTTATTAACAGTATTTGTGAATTTGTATAATAAATTAATATAAATATAATTTACAGTTCCTGAATTAAAATGTAAAAAAAAAGCAACCATATTGCCAAATTTCCCATTTTGACCTTGACCTCGATTTTGAATTCAAGCAAGTGCGAGTCAGATTTGCGTACGAAGGATTTCGGTAGGTAGGTACCTGTAATAATATAATTTTATATGAAAAGTTATGGAGTAGGGCATAGATATATTTAATTCTAGTTTCATATTAGTTTTACAAAAGAATCTTTAACTTCGTTTAAATTTTTCTTGAAAGTATATCAAGCCAGATAATTGAAATTCTGTTTTAGATTTTTTGACTTTACTATTATTGACTGACCAACTATTATTTTGTATGATCTACAAAATCATGAATTTTGTAAGACACTTATCTAAAAGCCAATAACGTAACTGTTTGCTAAATTTTCTAAGAGGAAGTTCAGTAAGGATTTCATTACGTCACTAATAACTAAATCAAATGTCAACATCTACATAATTATAATGTTTAATTTCTTTATAGAGAGTAGTCTCGTTGAATGAAACCATTATGTCGTTGATGACATTTGACTATTATGATTATACAATTAATCATAATAGTCAAACCTTTCCTGCATTTCTTAATCAAGAATGGTTTATTAAAATTTGTTGATGCGAATCGCTCATGGCGCAGTGAGTATTCTGTCTTAATCACTAAGTACTTTCTAATAATTTCGCCTTCATCAGCCGAAAGGTTTAAGGTCCTAAGATCTTCCATAGCCATCGCCGTATTCAAAGAATATTACGTCAGTTGAATGGCAAACCTATGCTTGAAAATAGTTTGTTTCATTTTATTTTCCTTTTGTTATTAAGTTCATTTGATAAATTATCATTAACTACAAAAATATATACAAAAAAAAGATGTACCCATTGAATATTTTGTGAAGCTTTGAGTTAAATTTCACTTAATGACCTACGTCAATTCTTTGACTTCGCAACACTTAGTTGCGACAGTCTTTTGTCCAACTACGGCTAAACCCATACTAAACTAACGAAAACTATTACACAATAGTAACATCCGTAAAAGAAGGACCACGTGGTTGATTTACTAAACACATAATTAAATATGCTTCGCTACACATCGCCTGAGCAATTATGTCATTAGCATCGCATTACTTAACATTCGCTGGAACTCGCCGCCGCTGGTAAAAAAAAACATTGTTTTCCGTGCCATACAGGTAATCTCCTGTTCTTTGAATCGAAATGCAAAACTTACACATCAAAATGCAATGATCTTTTCCCTCTGCAAGACCATAATATCGCAATTACGGTCATTACCGCGTATTTGGGTGTTCGAATAACTTTACTCGAATTCGGGCTCCCGATGCCTTTATTACACTGGTCATTGCAATGAAACGATGAAATTATATAACTAGACGAGATTTTTTGAAGACGTACTCGATCCCCTTGTACACTCGATACACTTGCAGTTCGTCTGCCCGAATTTTGCTATCGAATTTGGGCAAAGTATAATTACGTCATAAAGGATCTAAATAAGAGGACCTCTGTTATTTCTATAAAAATTATATATTTTTTACAATATGTCGTGTTATTTTTAAACCTTCTTTATGGTGATATCAATTATGTATAATAAGTATACTTTTCTAACAGTTGGAAACTACCCTTATTCATATTACATTTTCAGTGTCAATAGTGCCAAACAAGGCGAAGCTGATGGCCGAGCCGGTCATGCTCATGCCGAACGAACATCCCAGTCGCATTATACGGACTCTTTTACGTGTATGTACGTAAAGTGTTTGGTTCAATGGACCTCACTTCTGGTGACTGGTGGCATGAAGAGGCAAATCGTCTAATTCCTACTAACAGTAGATTATAGAGAGAAGAACTAAATAATAGATACTAATGTAAAATTGCAAATAATTAATCATTGTAATTAAAAGATGTAAGATCTGAAACAAAATCTGCTTAAAGTGCATTAGAAATTATGGTGGCGGAAAATATTGGGTGATGAGGCGTGTCTGAGATATGTTCTCAATAATATATGGAAAACCAAGTTAGAATCATTCGGTTTACTCATAGTATGATATATTATGGCTTGGTAACCAACCACTCTACAAATAATAGAAACAAGCACTTAATACACTAACTACAATTACATAGTAATTTAGCAAACATCATTATTAACTCATTATTGAAATTTGAACATGTATTAGCTTGATTATAAACTAAAATATACATACTAACAGGAAATATCGGTTGAGATGTCGGTGTTAATGGTTATAATAACAAACTTATAATACTAATGTTACAATTTATAGCATTCGCAATGAGAGCTTCCCTTAGACCCCCATGTGGCACTCTATATTGGGTCTACCACTTAATTTAGTAATTATAAAGCCATCCATCAAAGAATCCTTTCATTTAGGCGGCTGGATAAAAGATTAATAGCGGAATTTATTAATTCAATTCCGCTTTGAAATATATTAATTTATTATAATGGTGGCCACAAGGCACAAAACTAAATTGTATCAGCATGATGGAGTATGACAAACTCTTTCTAACCAGCCCATCACAGACCATGAATATATCATAAGATAAAATATATCATTCCATTTAAATTCAAATACGATACTTAAAAAATACATTTGTTAATATATAAAAAAAAAACACATGTAAAAATATAATATAGTAGTCCAAGCTACCGGTGGTTCCAAAATCGTTCAAAAATTAGATATCTATTTACAATTTATACTCAATCTTGAAAAATAGTAAATAAATACTATAAACAAAAAATAAGATACTATAAACTTTCTTTGTTTTGAAAACAGTTTTTGATATTCCATGTTATTGATTTCAGACAAAGAAAATCAGCTATTGGAAAAGTCGCTATGCGGCAGAGTTTGGGTGACCGTCCACTCACCTGAGATCAAACATTCCCCAAATACGCGTTCTTTATTGGATGCAGTGGAACTTAACTGGGATTTTAATGGATGCTTATCAATTCCTAGACAAGTAAGTATACTGAGTATCTTAACATAGCATTAGAAGGCCAGCTTAATGGTTTTGCAACCCTCAAACTTAGCCTATTCATGATTTTAAAGGTAGGATTTTTTGACAATCAATCTTAAAAGTAATATTCCTATATTATTATCGCACTGGTAACTATCACATTAAGTACATGCACATGTACTCCGCATCCATTTATAAGATTCTCAAGTCATCTTAAACAATAATTTGCAATAGAGCAAAATTGTGTAATAGAGATGTAGAGTTTCCTAAATTATGTTTCTGATTTCACTAATGGCGACGAAAATTGCAATTCACCTTTAACCAACAGAAGGAATTATATAACTGCTTACCTTTGTATAACGAGACAGTACCTCTAGAAAGATGGCATACAATTGAATAGTTAATGTTCTGATATCATCGTCTACCTATAGTAAATACCTACCTATACTATTATGGTTTGTTGTATTTTTTAAGATAAAAAAAAATCACAATCTCACGATCCTTTGTTTGATACTCTATAAAACAACAACAAATCTGTCTGTGTAAATTGATACTAATAAAGTCGTATTGCTGTTAGTCATAACATTTACTCCGTTGCTAATCATATGATCCCTTGTTATTGCAAAAAGCTTTATTTGTTTTATAAAGTTCTTTTTTTAACTAAGTTTTTAATTATGAATGTGGACTGTCACGTTAAACATAGGTAAAAAAAAGGTATAATGTGAATTTTAGCTTGATCGGATGACCGGAAATGCGTATTTTTAATATTATTCTGGTAATATAGTATGGTTCCTATGTAATTACAAACATTGGAAATAAAAGAAAAAATCACCACCTTTACTTTAATTTACTTTTTCTACCACCGTATAAACAAATAATAAAACGTATTTTCCAAATAAATCGATGTCAACTTTGTTATTTTAGTATTTAAGTTACTAGGTATTAGCAGAGATGGATATTCTTATCCGACTACGGCTCCTAGTCCTGTCTCCGAAAAAAATCAACTACTAGAAGGATCTGTTTCTGCCAACTAAGCTATCCGTAATCCCTAATAAAAAAACATGACGGACGTGACGATATCTTTTGACGATCAATTTTTATTCGCCTCGTCATTCATTGCTCCTACAAATAGTATGTTACGAAATGTAATAATAGTGGAAGTGTATTCGCTTACCGATGAATGATCATATCAAATACAATTGTGAATGTAAACGCAGGAAATCAACACTCAAGTGTCACGTTTTAGTCATGTGCTGCAAATGCTGCAATGGTCAGGCACAATTAACTCTATCGTTGAATTCCTTCCTACCTTCAAACCGTGACTTCTTTCTTATTATATAAGGATTAAAATTATGCTAGACGTAGCATAATTTTAATCCTTTATGTTTTTGAGAAATGGATCGGGGACTGACGAGTCTCCGATCCATTTCTCTATGAATAAATCCCGTCTATCCGTTGTTTTTTTTTTGTTGTGTAAAAGAAGGACTAACCAACAAACTGACTTTCGCGTTTATAATATTAGGAGCATTATTAAGTGAAGTTATTCGAAATCAGATCAAAAATGATGACGATGATAAATTTCCGTTGACCCTTCAAGCAGTGCCAAATTATAACAATTAAAAAATTATTATTTTACGCCCTGCAGTTACATCTGCTACTCAGGCGGTTTTATTTGATACTAGCTGACCCAACAAACATTGTCCTATCAAAAACTCCATATAAAAAAGCCCTTTCAGTTTTTGCTGAATTTTCCAATTTTCTGAGCAACATTTCCTTCGACTTTGTAGTGATGCTCATTACCAACGAACAGCATTTCATTTTTATTATTTATATTATTGACAGTGTAAACTAAATAATTTCGAATGTATCCTTGCTTTTTCGTAGATCGGTCTTTTCGATGAAAGGCCGCAGTCTTGGAGTCGTGCCCTGATAGTATACGCGGTGAATACCGTGGAAGGTCACGTAATCACTAACATATCGTTGGGCCAGACTTCGCTGCCTGAAGGCTGGGAAAACGGCTTCGGATCCAGGGGTCCCCACTGCCTCTGGCCCTGGGTAGCAGCAGGAGAGGTCAATGAAATACAAGCATACAATTGCTTGAAAATACAGCCTACTTGGATGGAAGACTCTGGGTGAGTTTATTTTATAGTTTAAATACCGATAAATTAATAATTCTTTGGAAATTATTTGTGACGCTATAGGCTAAAGCCCCAAACAAGAAAACGAAATATAATAAATATATTGTAAATTCTAGTCTTTCATTTTCAGCATAACTTCTACATTAACACCTACGTTTTTGACCTACCAAACAGTGCAAAATTATAGCAATTAAAAATTTATTATTTTAACGCCCAGCAGCCATTCACTGCTCAGATGGTCAAGAACAACTTTCATATAAATATAGTTTTTGAATAAATTATTAATTAATTAAGTATATAAATATAGTTTTTATCAACTGTTTTAAATATTTTTTTCCAAAATTGCAGGGCTACAATTAATAAGTTACGGATCGGTGACTTGGCGATTGCGGGCACTCATAATGCAGGGGCTTGGCGATTCGACACAGAAATGAGTTCGGTATCGCGGGATAGTTTCGTGCTGTGCCAGGACCGGTCCATCTGGGCCCAACTAGTCCACGGCATCAGATACTTCGACTTCAGAATATCTTATTACGATTTCTACCCGAATGAGGAAAGCAGGTAAGGTTATGTGATATAATAGTTATATGGGTATTGATATATGGCGGATAATATCCTTTAAATAAGGGTTTATCAAAAATTGTAGTAAGCTAAAAGACTGACTAAATTAACCGTAGACAATCTATTATTTGTATTTCTAAAGTTTATCCAATATTTCAATAATATCGCATGTTACATTTGCAACATGTTTCTGATTAGTTTATACTATAATGGTTCTTACTCTCTGTAGGTCGCACGTCGCGTGTCGAATAAAGTGCGACAGTTGACAATAAACATTGTTCCGCCTTTATAAACCAATTCAAGCGCATAGTGGTTGCTTGGAAGTGATATAACAGAAGTTAATGCGACATACTATAGTCGTAAACCTTTTGTTCCAAATACCAACAAAACACTGAACGGTCAGGCGATCAATGGTCTCGCATGGCTACTCCGGTTACTAAGTGTTGCACAACTTTAATGCTTACTAGAATATTTTACTATCAAATTATGTGACACGCGTACACACGTGTACGTTACTTATGGCCAGAAAAGCCGTTAAAATTTACGACATTCATATTAGTTTTCTTATATTTTCAGATATTGGCTGAATCACAATTTGATAAGAGTCCGTCCTTTAGTTCCACTACTAAGAGAAATAAGAGCGTTTTTAGATGCCACTAAAGAGGTCAGTAATGTTTGTCATTAAATAATATCCTAAATTATTAATCAATGTTTCTATATTATATTAGGTATGTTCTAACAAAAGAGTTTATATATTTCGAATGCAACATTTATTTACTGATTAGTGTATTCCGGTACTAACTAATAAGTTGATCAAATACTTATGGGACGAAGGTATCAAAGGTTTATTCAGTCTCTAAAAATGAACCTTTAATTGTAATATATATATGTGGAAGCTTGTAATTAGCAACTGTTATTAACTATTCATTATCATCTATGGTTGTTATTAGACTGTATATTAAATAAATAAATAATTAATTAAAAAAGAAACTTCCTAGCCGTCAATGTATCATCAAGTAGGCTAATTACATCCTCTTATCTTCCAGGTAGTATTCCTAGATGCCCACCACTTTCCTGTCGGATTTTACCATCCCGACGGGGCACCCATTCGAAGCGTACACGCGGGGCTGTTAGAAATAATACAAAGAGAACTGGGGCCGCATATAGCTTCGCACAGAGAATTTGGCACAGGTGTGGGCACAAAAGGCCCCACGCTACAGACTTTGATTAACTCTGACAAGCGTTTGGTGTTCAGCTATGTCGATAACGCTATAGTTAGTGGTAAGTAACATTTTAAAGGGAAATAAGCTATTTTGGTCGTATATTTAACTTGATTTTTATTATGAAAAACGCTTGATTTGAGTACTAAGTCAGCTGATGGTATTATAAACATGATTGTAGTCTACGATAGAACACACCTGCCGTTAAAACATGTGCATGTAAGGAGCCCCTGGTAGGTTTCACTTATCCGATAGGTGGTAACCAGCCAAGGGTGCGAGCATGGATCTTTTTGTCGATTTTTTATCGAACGTTTATCGATTCTAAACGTCAAGTTTGACATAAAGTTCATTAAATTGTGTCAAAATTGACGTTTAATATTGAAATATTTTTGATAAGAATTCGATAAAAAGATCCATGCTCGCGCTACAGCTTGGATATTATTCGTTGCTGGTTTGTGACATCATCTTGTCTTAATCGACATTTTAGGGCTCGCAGAGGTCTCGTTGGTAAAATAAATAACTTCCTCGACATCGTACAGTAGACTTAAAATAGTGTAGTAATTCCTAATAACAGCTAGTAAATAGATAATAAACACACAGCGGACAAGATTATAGAGCTATCAATTATTAAAAAAATGGTCTATCAAGCGCTGCTAATATGCATTTACAGTTTTAAAGATCAGTACCTACCCACGTTCTAAGTATAATAAACATGTACATTTACGAACTGAAAGAATGTTGATGTATTACGACGTTGTGTTACAACAATAATAGAAGATGTTTATCATAATTATTACAATGGAATGTGGAAGTAACGATGCTCTGCGCCGTCAACTCTTCGACTAAATCGTCAAGTCTGTATGGTGAATAGTATCCTGGCCTCTCATGATTCTGACGAAGCTAAAAAATTATATGTATGTAATATAATAATGTCCTCCTGACCGAATTTCGGTCACAGCGGCCAATCTCAACGGAGAGTAGCCATCGACGCGGGATATATTATAGTGCACAAATGCTTGCGTAAATACAGGTGCACTCTCTATTCCCTTACTCTCATAGTCCGATGGGACGGCAATCCGACACGACCGGAGAGAGATCAGGCGCAGGGCCAACGGCTTTACGTGCTTTCCGAGGCACGGAGTAAGTGATAATTAATTTATAAAACGCACATAACTTACGAAAAGTCAGAGGTGCGCGCCTTGGGTTCGAACCTGAGACCTCTGACTTGCCAGTCAACGGTCAACACCACTAGGCTATCACGACTTAATGTATATATAATGTATATATGTATGTATAGTGTTGTTAGTCTAGGAATTAGTAGCTCAGTAGTAAGATAGTTTAGTTGTTTTTATATTTTTGTTTTTGGAAGGGTTAGATAGTATTCATGAGAGTCACGATGTCCTTGGCATAGCATTGCAGATAGGTAGCATGATAATGTTTAAAAAGTCGTCAGACAACGGATTAATGTAATTATTAATAAGCATTTTCAGTAATCCGTTATATTTTGAGGACGTAATCTAATTATTTTTAATCTACTTTAATCTATTTGCATTAATTTTTTAATCTAGTAATTATTTATGTTTATCAGAATGTAATTACTTGATCGAATTTGTGATCAGATTTAAGTGATTATTCGGCGATAATGCATTTTAACTACTTACGTATGTCTGTGTTAAAAAAAATGTTTATTTTTTGTCAATATTTATTTCTGAGATTTACGTAGTACCTACCTACGCATTTGCGACTATGACTATCCTACTAATTATATTAGAAACTTACACATAAACATTTTAGTTCTTGCACACTATAGAGGAATATAATACATAATTATATTACATCAAAGAACTTATGTGTTTTCAGGAAATTCATGGTTGTGGCCTATTCTACCTCACTTATGGGCGAACACGAACAGTCCTACAGAGCTGTTCCAGTACTTAGACGCGAGCATCGCAGCATCTCCACAGCCGACGGCGCGTTCGCCGATGTTCTCAGCAATGGCGCAGACCACACCCTCCGTGCTCGACATCCTGTTTCTGCGCGGCTCTCTTCGCGACAATGCCGACGCCGTCAACCGCAACGTGTCCAACCGCCTCAACTCGCGCTGGCGAACACGTGCTAATATTATTTCTACCGACTTCTTTTTAGGAAATGATGTCGTCGACATATCCATAATGATCAGCTTAGACCGTGCCTCTCGTTTATGACGTCACCACAAACGCTTTCGAAACGGGGGACTTCATGTGAACGCAATGCGACATAGCCGCGCCGGTGTCGCGGTCCGCCGCTCTCCGTGGCTCCCGCGCAGAAGAAACCGCTTTGATCCGCCGCGACGACTATACTTACCCAACCATTTTAACTAGTTACCTGCTGATCGTGAATATCCGTCTCATCACTGCCATTCATACGTAGAGCGACCAACGCAGTTGACATATTGTAGTGAGATATTTTTAGATATTTTATTTGTAGATAGACCCAAACTAGTCGGTAGATCCTTTAAAAGGATCGTTATTATTTGTACATAATATAAAAAATATACGTGTGCTAAAAACACTATTAATTTCATTTTAATATTAAATTAATTAAAGAAAACACGAAATAAAGAGTTCCAGCCCTTTACTTATAAATACATCAATGAGTTCGAAGAACAATAAATAATATCTAAACATCTATACGTAATATTACTTGTACTTGTGCAACAAAAACGAGGTAGATTCATCGTGCCAGTAAGCACTTATAAAAAGTCCATTCAAAATTAACACTGGGTCACATGTGGGGCGCCAACAGTGGTAGAAGTTCGGCGCGACTCATGCGGGTCAGCGCTCGCGCATCCAGCCCCATGGCGGCAGCTGCGCCGTTCACGTCCAGACCGAAGCTCTGCAGCAGCGAAGCCAGCGCCACCTCTTCGCCAGTGCGCGGGTCCCGAAGCCGCGGACACGAGCCGTTACACTGCGGCCACGTGCACCGCTCCACCAGCCGCCGCGGCGCACACCCGCCCCGAGCGTGCCGTCTACCGCCACCGAGCCTTTGCTCCCAACACGCGATGGCGCGCGGTAATGTTATGCCCGAAACGTTTATCGCTTGCCATTCAGGGCGTGCAAGTGCCCCATGTGCCAAACATGCAGGTGCGAAAACGGCACGTACGGGAGCCAAACTCACCAGCAATGCTGCACCAGTCTTGTGCACTGCATCCCACTGCGATCTAGTCCGTGGAGCACGAACTCCTTCCGCAGCTAACTGAGCCGAATCAAATAAGTACTGGAAGATGAATAGAGGCGTACGAATATGTGGGTAGAGTCGATAGCCAAAGTAACAGAGCCATGGTTCAGTAGCGTGGTCACGCACACACGAGGTCGGAGGTCTGCCACGCCATAATGTGTGACCGAGGCGTGCAATTGTAGCGGCAGGGGCACGCCGTGAACGTGTGGGACGATCGAGGAACCAGCCGGAGTCGGAGATAGCGGCGACGCGGACACCTCTCGAGCGTAGTGCACGCCTTGCAGCGTCCGCGTGTAGCATGACACCGGTGCCGCCAGCACTCGACCCCACCAGCAACATTTGCCCAGAGAGACCATAGCGGAGCAAATCAGAGAGAACGGCGCGGACGATGAGTCGGCCAGCAAATACGAATCCTGCACTGGGATGTCGAGAGCTCCTGGTGCCAGCCCACATGTCACTCGAACAGTACGGCAGAAGCACATGGTTGGAAGCATGCCAAAGTGGATTGGCAGAGGGGTCTGCGGAGAGCAGGGCAGGAGCGCGGCGCATGCGTGGCCATCGCGTGGAAGACATGAGCGCCGGGCGGCGGCGCCAGCGCGCGCGGCACGACACGGGGTCCCAGCAGTAACCGCCACCCTCGAGGTACACCACCCAGTGCTCATTATTCGTACCACGTCGGAAATAGTACCTGAAATTATAAAAATATAGTTAATGTTAATAATGAGAGACAAAATTATTTAATAAGAAAATTTTATTTAATAAGCTATCGTGTCAAAAATGAGATAATGAATGAGAGACAATTTACCGAAATTAAACCAATGGGAAAAACCAATCGATACTAATCAATTAAAATTAAATTAATTAAAGCTCACCAAGAATATTTAGATGCACAGTGGCTTTTCCGCAGAAATATGACTCGCGTAAGACAGCAATTAAGTAAGGTAGGCTCAACACTTTGCATAATGTACATTTCTTAGCCTTACAAGCCTTAGCCATCTTATTGGTTGAATGCCGACGTTGTTCCAACAGTGTTGTTAATTAATTATAGGTTTGTTTTGGCCTATGTGTTGAAATCATTGGCAGACCTCAGAGTAATCTTGGTATGCAGGGGTAATGCAGGGGTAAGTATGGCCAAGATTTTAAGGGCTATTTGGTACATTGAGACTATATTAGAGAAAATTTCACAGGGCTTATCCTTTGAAAGAAATTTCACACCCGGAGGCGAATAACAATGGATTTATTTGATGAATTAATATTGAAAATTAAATAATCTTATGGAATCGATATTTCTCCGTACAATGAAAACTTCCATAATCACCTACCCAGCTGAGGAGCCATCGTTGCACGTGAGCGAGGTGTTCCCGAGCCACACGAGGCGCAGGCTGTCAGGCGGCGCGCCGCTCTCGCAGGTGTCACACAATATCACCTGTACATTATAAATACATTATGATACATAATAAAAAAAAACATCATAGTACACATTTTTACACTTTTTTTACAATTTGCTAACCACAAGGACGTGCCTTGCCATGGCCATGAGCTCGTGGCAGATCAACGCCACAATTCATACATATCATAGTATAGTAGTATACACCTACTTAAAATTGTAAACTAACGCTATGATGGCCCATAGTAGCGTTGCGGATGTAAGTTTGTGCCGACTTGGCAGTTAGGAAATGCTTAATTGGTTCTTGAACCATCTAACTAGACAACACCAACGCCTTTTGCAACAAATGTGACGCCACTTGCCACCATTCATTAAGTTTAGTGCCAATTAACCAAATCCAGATGGAGTCATAAACAGTTTAAATTTTATCTACGAAACATAACCGGCACTTATAACGCCTGTGCCACTTAGACGCCTGTGTTGTACAATTGTGTGCAAGTATCCAACTGACAATTCCCTAACAACAAATTAAATAGGTAATTACCTAATACTGCACGTATACAGGGTTATTTGTAAAACACCAGCATCCTTAAAAGGGGTCATTAAACTCATCATTATGAACAACTTTTACTATGGGACCAACCCTGAAATCGCAAAAAAAAACAGCTGTTCCATACATTTTGTTGAGTCACGTGATCCTAAATGTATGGAACAGCTGATTTTTTTTTTGCGAATAACCCTGTATTATACTAGGAAAAACTTCAGGATAGATATACGAAGTATATCCGGGATAGTCCATTGACACTGCTAAACGTAAAGGTTTTATCTCCAGCTTAATTAACAAATCCCAATTAATTAGAGCAATCCCGAGCTAATAAAATTTTGGAACAGTGCTAACTCTTCGCACCCTTGGTTTTAAGATCATAAGACACTTTTTATGTACTATTTCGTGCCAGAACAACATTGGTACGAGTTTCATTAAAAAATAGATGTCTTGTCACTATTAACTGAGTTAGCGGACACTACACTTTCCGAAAGTTTACTCCACATATCCACAACATGATTGTTCAGACTTCAGAGAATGATAGGCGACTAACATGTGCGACTAAAATGTAGGCCGATCACAATTTAATAGATTTTATTATATCGTTTATAATAATTAGGTCGTTGTAAGTATAGTTCTAAAGATGTATATAAGGACACCCCCTCCCAACGGCTGGCATTTGAGATGGTACACCCCTGGGAGACGCTCCGGAGCTCTCACTAACTAAACGTACGAAACATAATGATACGAAAGCTTATACTTACAACTTTTTAAACGAATACTGTCGCGTCACATTTATTAAGTTAATAACCCTTGACGAGATAGTATTAATTAAAAAAGTCGTTTTATTGTATAGTGCTCGCGAAAACTAAGCGAAACTCATACGCCGATATTCTGTGAGAGGACGATACTATATACATAAACAATATGGGTACTGAAAGCCATGGCTTTCCCATTTGAAAAATTTCAACTAATATTGCACAAACATTATTTTTGAGAGTCCTTGCTTTTAAACCGACACCCGCTACGTGAATTTTTATTGAACCTAATGCTTAAATTTATTGACTTGACCGATTTAACCATGATTAAAATAGGCGTGTAACTTTACTCCTTTACCATTTACTTCCTTTACTTCTCAGGATTCACACATATTCGTCAGTAAAAAGACACCTTATGAGAATGGTGCCTTCTCAAACATTAAACGTTCTAAGAAATAATTAAGCTTGTCCATTATGGAGATAAAAGTTTAGGGGTCCTGTTTCATCATAAGATTACGAAACGAATTACAAATGTAAATATGACAGTAAGATGATTCAGTGTAGGAAGCCTTCCAAAACACCTTGGTAAATTGATATACTTTCATTTAAAGTTCCGGTCAAGATACAAATAAATATTTACAATACTTTGATAAATTAGCCACTAAATCTGCATTTTTCAATTAAAAGGCTATAAGCCATGTATTAATCCAGGACAGTGGAATTTTTTTAAGATTAAAAAAAAATAAAACTGTTTTGTTTTGGTGGAAGGAACTTCTCACTGAAATAGATACCAGTAGAAGGGATTTTAAAGGTTTTTTTTTGCGCGGTATCCAAAATATGTTTAAAACGTATCTTAATATTGCGCACCGAAATTTCAATTTATTTATTAATCCCAACAGACGTTGTTTTGTCAAAAACGGTATTGAAAAAAGCACTTTTAGTTTTTCCCGAATTTTCAAATTTTTCGGGCAACATTTCTAATATTTTTTTTATTATGTAAAAGAAATAAACCAAATCGGTCTAGCTGTTCTTAAGAGTTGCTCTTACTAACATACTGCATATAATTTTTAGCTTAACACCCAAAAGCTGCCAACGGGATCCTATTATCTACTAAGCCCCCTGTCCATCCGTGTGTCTTTCCCAGTGCTGTATCTTTTGAAACGCAATAGGTCTACACTTGAAATTTTTACAGAAATTGTTCTAATTTAGCCGCTATAACAACAAATAATAAAATAAAAATAAAGTTAATCAAAAATTATTATTGGCTCAGCAGTAGGACACAGAAGGCAAAAAAAAAAGCAAAGGACAATAAAAAGTGTTATTTTTCTGCGTTTTTATGTGAGCTGTAGGTATGTACTCGCGCTTGGCCAGTTTTTTATTTATTAAACAGATATAGATAAATAAAGATACCTATGTATAGGTATTAACAACACATAGAATTGCCGATATATTTTTGAATAAGAATATTAATCTTTATTTATATTTAGGGGTTCAATAAGGATATGTTGTTAACCCATCGTTCCTTATTACAAAGTAAAGCGCTCTATGAGCTCTATCTTTTCTAATTTTCTTGTGTTTCTAGAGAAAACAGTCAAAACATATTTTCGCATTTATAATATCTTATAATACATATAATATTATCCTGCCCATATCTGCTATTATGGTTAGCTAGAAATATATCTTTTCTTCTACAATGTATCTTTATTAGCCATCGTTTCATTGTTCTCCTAAACCGTGTCATCTTTCGCACCATTAGCTAACGTTTTTTTGTAAAAATATAGCATAGCATAGCACAAAAACAGTTGTTCCATTTTGTTACCTTATACTTTACTTTCTTTATTATTATACCCAGCGACCGAATATTAACCACCTAAAGTTCAAAGGTAATAAATACCTACATACCTAAGTTACATCTGTATAGCATTTTTCTCTAATTGCAAAGTTAGCCCTCTAAGTTCTCCGTACAAGGGGTGGATGTAACTACCATCTGAGATAGTTGAATGAAGAAGAGAATTTCGATAACACGAGTCCTTTTACGAGTATAGTGGAATATAATGGCAGAGACAGGCTTTACTCAGTAGGTCGTAGGCTACGAGTGGGAACTCGTAATCGATTTTTCTTTCTACAAAAATCGCGAACTTCAAACATTATGTTTTGTGATAGTAATAAAAATACACAGAATTAGGTAGTAGGCCCTAGCAAAATCTAGATTAATTTCTATTACCTATAGGTACGAAATACATTGTAACACTTTGCTGCAGCTATACATATTATGCATTAAATAGTATGCAGTATTTACCTATTTGATAAACAATAAATCGTCTGTTAAGCGCGAATGCATTTTAAAAGACTTCGTAAAATGAAAAAGCCCGCATCAAATCTGACAAAACATAGCTATTTTCCCTGTTGCCAAACAAAAAGTAAGCTCGTTGTTTAACAGATACCTACTTACGTTACAATAGTTTTATTTTAAAGTATAAGTATTGATTTGATGCGGGCTCTTTCATATATTTCCCAAAAAACATCGATGTAAAATTTATTTCAAATTAAAAAGATTGTCAGTGACTAAAGAACCCAGACTGTGACTATTGTTTCAGGAACAGGGGTACGAGCATGGATCTTTTTATCGACTTTTTATCGAACGTTTATCGATTCTAAATTCGATAAGAATTCGATAAAAAGATCCATACTCGCGCTACGGCTTCGATAATATTTAAATAAATTCAAATTATATCCGTTAATTCAATGAACACTAATTAATGAGATCAGTAGGAATTTTATTGTTACCTTCCGCCGGGATTCATAAGAGCCTGTTTGACAAACTACCATTAAATCTGTGATTATTTTTTTAAAGACAGGCCATTAGTTCTTAAGCGATTAATTTTGCCCGTATATACCTAAATACCCTTGATCAAACCACAATTACTCTTAGTTCGCCAATATCACATGTATACAAATGCGGAATTTAAAAAATATTCAAGAAATACCTACGTAATAATACGTAAAAAAAATAAACTACCTACTTCTTTTGCAAGCAAAATAAATATATATCTAGAAACAAATAAAGAAAATTGTTCGCTTTAGAAATTTACAGAGTCAATCATATTAACTGCACAACTGAACACAACATTTTGTTTTTGGTAGAGCGCTCTATTTTTTTTTAATTCAGTGCTTATTAATGTTGAGATCATTCAATATTGTACGAATAAGCCCCTACTGTAGCATTTCTTAGATCATATTTAAATTTTTATTTGCAGATGAAAACGACACCGCGTAACGATGAAAAGGTAACAAACAACTAGTAAATTGAAAAATAACAGTAGTTACCCATTCTATCTGTTTCGCTTTCACGAATATCTTATTAAAATGTTAAATTATTTCATTTTTAGTTTTTCAAGCAAGATAAACATAAAAACAATTTCGCTCCCAAAACAATCACCCATTTCAATATTAATATTTAGGTTCAATTTGTAAATAAGGTTGAGACCACAAACCCAAATTCGCGATTCTAATATAAACCTTCACTATTTATCATCACTGTTATCTAAAACCGGCATGAAAAACACATCTCACAAAATAATAAAGCAAAGCGTACACAGAGAGTCCAAACAATCCAGTGGTTGTAGCGGAGCGAGCCGCGGTGGCGCGTCATCGCTCCCGGGCGTGGAGGTCGGAGGAGCGCGGGCGCAGACAGCGGGCCGGAGCACACCCCATACTGGCGGGCGCAGGCGCACCACTGCGCGAGCCCCGGCACCACGCGCGAGCCGCACGCCGCACGGTAGCGCTCCCGCTGTTTACAAAATAAAGCCTCTATTTAGAGCGAGGGCGAAGGGCCACGCTCGACGCCGCACGCCGCCCGACCGAGTAGGCGAGCGGGCGGCTCGTTTGTGCGGCAGGGGCGGCGGGACCGGCTCCGGCGGCGAGATCAAACGCGCCGCAGATCAAAGGAGCCGCCGCGCGATCGGCATCCGTCATTATTATTATGCAAGCATTACGAGGCGCGCGTGACTCAGGCGAGAGGGCCACGCGAGTTGCGCGGGCGCCGTGCCGCGTCCCCCTCGAGCCCTGCGCACCCTCCACCTGTCAACGGCATCGACACGGAACAAAAAGACCGCCCTCCGGCCTGCGCCCGCGCCGCGCCGTGCATATCGTCTCCTCCTTCACAGATTAGCAATACATAGGCGTTCTTCAAGACATAATTTTACGCCTTATTAGATTTCTCAAGTTTGAAGAACATCCTTAAATGCAATACAATACCGAAGTCGTTTCGGAAAAATATTAACATTGTATATTATTAGATATAATTAAACAAAGCGAGTAACTAACGCGTTACTCGTTTTACACAATCTATAGTAACATATTCAACTTGACTGTACCTACTAACTCATATTTCGTTCACAAGAATAGTATAGGTAAGTAAAAAATCTGGTACTTACTTTTAATTTGAAATTGATAACTTAAAAACTGTACTCCAAATGGATGATCCTAACAAAGTATACGGCTGAAACTGGGACTGGGACTAGGATGTGGGAGTACCGTGCGTTGCGTTGACAACGACAACAAAATATAATAAACAATATCTTACAAAAAAATCTAATTCATAACTCTAGTTTAATTGATTACCAAGAGGGTATCTGCTCTTGGTAACCATGGACTCTATTGCTGACAGTGACGGAATGCTTTATATACATAAGAAAATCCAAAGAAAGCACTCTACCTAATTACCTACATAAAAGTCGAAACGAAAAATCCTTTCATATAGTCTGGCAATCTTTTCGGGAAACCACTTAAATACATCGATCTCAAAAAGAAAACCTTTTTATTTAAAAAAAAAACATTATGTCTATAAATTCGGAAACAACTGATGTACCTACTTGCCTTTAATATTTTCTGGGATATTATTTTAAAATCACGACATTAATCTCTAAGTATCTACATTATTAAACTATGAAAGATCTTTTGCATCTCGACGACACGTAACAATGAATCTTTTATTGTGTCTCATTTCCCGACTTTAATGAATTAGAACTATACTTCTAAAATTAACCTACATTATTAAAATACTGTTAAATAGAGTTCCTTCATACAAATGCTTTATAGTAGATATGTAATTTATGTTAATAGTTTCTAAAGTGCTCTACCATTAATGTGACTCTACATTACTTTAGACCGAATAATCGCAGATTATTTTACGCGCTAATTTTCGCTTCATACACGTTTAAAAGAGGTTTATTACAGCAAACACTGTTTTAATCCTCCACGGTTTATAACTACAGAAGATATAAGTCACATGGATAGGATAACTTCCATGATTTCTTATAAAATTTTTGTAGTGTGATCATTCAGAATCGCTCTATTAGTCTATATTTTTACGATCTCTAGAAGAAGAAGTCATAAAATTATCTGTTTTACGCAAATGAGCCAAGTTTTCAAGTCAATAAAGATTTTATCATATGATTTGACATGTGTATGGCCCGCAGGTGTTATTCCAAAGTAAATTGTCCGAGGTGTATAAAACTCGACGTAGACACCGAGTTAAGTAGAATATAATTGGCGGGCGGCATGGCAGACGTTCAAAGCGTGTACCTGCCTGTAAAAATGCCATCATAAAGCCAAGCCGCCACAATGAGCCATTTGACAGTTGGTACCCACCTTTATGATGCCGACTCTGATATACGAGCCGAACCCATTTAAGCTTATTTTATCGACTCCCAATACAACAATCTAGCTATCCCGGATAGTAAATCAGGCATCTAAAGAATTACGCGCGACTACCGCTCACAGGGCGGAAAGAATAAACCATTTAGTTAGACCATTCAAAATCTTTATAGCTTATTATTCAATCCCATTAAAGACTTAGTGGGACGGCCTCTTTAAAAGAGCTTTTAATATAAAAGACCATTATACAGCCCATTTTCCATAACAATGAACATAATATTTTTTTCGTTCCGTTCGCTTTATATTGCTTATTATTAAATCATTATAAGCAATAACAAAACATTTTCTTAAATTTGTGAAATTGTGTTATTATTACTTGACCGCTATAGAAGCATGGGAATTTTATATGGTGTCTTTATTTGGTTATGAAGAATATTCAATTGACTTACGTAGAAAAAGATTGTAGATAGTTTCCAAGACATCACGGAAGCCATTATTTTTGGCACGATGTCACGATGTCCAGCAATGAACTAGGTATATAAAATTGGTTCGATTTCACATCAATGATGTTAGTAAAACTCGTGATGCGGTTGAGCTCTTGCACGCATTATCTGATTAAAAATGCATTGAATTGAGCAACACATTACAGTACAATTGGTATGGATCAGTTAGAAGGGATCAAAGGAAACGGCAATGGATTGGTAGGTATCAGTTGTACTATATATTACAGCTCAATTCCAGTATCGGATGGCCCCCCGAATCAATTGACTTGAGATTCGCAATGATTTGGTGTTTCGCAATTACTCTAATTGCGAAACACCAAATCATTACGAATCTCTCGTCAAGAACCGAAGACGTATGTATAAGGTAAAATTGACGTCGTGTTTGGTTCCTGCAACCACTAATGGAAGTAGCTATATTATGAAAAATGGGTTTTGGAGTACGGTAACTTAACCATATTAAATCGAGATGTTTTAGTTTTTAAAAATTAATTATTTGTGTGTTGTAGAAGGGTTGCAGGTTTAAATCCAGCTAGGATTTAAACCTGCAACCCTTCTGGTTAAAGCTTATTTCGACTATGTCACCGGATCCATTAATGCGTTTCAAATTTCATTCAAAATTACCTTCAAATTAATAATTAAAAAAAAAAATCTTTCAGTTTCAATTTGAACCACTTCCTCAAAACTTACGACTTTGAAATTTTGCAAGCTTTTTCTGTTTAGATGACGAAACACTTAAATGATAGCAATAACCCGATGCTGCAACTAGAAATTAACTTCTCATGAGGTCATCCCTGTACGGTTAGTAGCCAGTACACTAAACGTTGTAGATATCTTAATTTCGATAATCAAGTAGGTACCTACCTGTATAAGCTTGGTCTAAAAACTAAGTTAGCAGCCATCATGGTCGCACTGAGTGTGAGTACTGGTGGTGTGAATGAGTTTGGAACAGGACATTACTAGCCTAACCAATTAGATAATAATTATTTTAACCTAGATAACATGATTTGTGCCGTGTGCTTTCCGACCTAAGAATAGAATCACCCCTACTCGTCCCTCGGGTGTCATAAGAAGCGACAAAGGAAAAGATCTGGAGGATTGGCAGTAGCATCTTTCTGTGTAACAGCAATCATCTGCTACTGCAATCTCCAACCCGCTTGCCCAGCCTGGCGATTATGGGCAAATACCTCCAATGAGCGCACAATAGTGGCGCGCTTCAGCAGTAGACTAATACAGGCTGATGATGAACTTGATTCATAGTTATTATATTAATTGTTTGACTAAGTATAGTTTATTTTCTCCACGAATCTCATTTCTTCAATACCAATGTTGCATTACTTGTTTCACGTACCTACTTATTTTGAAATTAATAATTGTGTCACTATGTTTTTATCTGAAAAGGTTGGATCAATGGGGCTGATATAAACAAACCATTAGGATTAGTATTAACATGTGAATATTTACCACGTTATTCTTGTATACTATATCATACCGCTTCTTTTTCTTCTAATTGTTGATTATTGATGATCAACAATTAGAACCTCTTACATGGATTTAAGCACCATCGTGAAAATTGGCAAGATTATACCGATACCGTAAAACATTGGATTTACAACGGATTAGCAGTAAAACTTCAACCTTTTTTACGAAAAAGTAGTAAAAATACATTATTTTAACAGCTTAAAAACACCCAAGGCTAAGGTCTTCTTTCATAAATTGAGGTGAAAGGAAATAGGCTAGAAACCGTCATGTAGTAACCAGCCTACCTGAAGGCCGAAGTGGATTGTGCATGCTGTTAGAATTTATCAATCCAACTTTAAAAGCTTTTAATCCAGCTTGAAAACTACATGGAGTCGTAGCCAGAGTCATGACGTTCCTTTTGAAGCTCTATTAACAGCGCCGTGAGTGCCTCTGTTTTAAGAAAAAAATAACTTAAAATAGAGGCTCTTATGACGATAGTTAATTCCTGATTTTTCCATGATATTCCGTCTAAGACGCTTAAAACTTAACATAATCTGGTAATGAACACTTATGCGATCACCAACTTCTTTGCCAAGCGTAAATTAGTTAATTAATTTCAATAAGACTAATAAATCCTTAATCTATTAACCGTAAAGATAAAGATACGAACCGAAGTATTATAGGTTACTCAATCTTGCCGCAACGAAGTGGTGGACGACTATAAAACTAAGTTAGGTACGTGGAAGGACACGCACTACTTTGTATTCTGACTAACTCCCGGATGATAGTAAGTTAAGTTCAGGTTGATCTGAAAACTGAGAACGCTTACGTAGTGACTTTGGCACTTGAATCCTGATTCCTGGATAAGAACGGACATAACATACCATCACGCCTGTACTCCCCAAAGGATTATGTAGAGGTATGTACGTACACACACAATTCGCCAGATCACAATTCCAGATTCCATGCTTCTGATGATTTTCTAATGGAAATCCTAATAGTACTTTTTCTGACTCGAGGATCGAACCCAGGACCCCAGGCTCAGCAGTTGCACTTGCATCACCACAACTCACCCCTAATCCAATTTCTTTGTCTGAAATGACTTTATATTAATTTAATCAAAGCAATTATAATATATAAATTCGTCAAACTCTGTATTTGTACTATTTTCGATAAAGATTTATGAAAATAATGGACGCAATTGTTTTAGTATGAGATTTATTGTCAATAACTTAATTAGATATTGCAATAAATAGCCCAGGCACGGGAATTTGATCCAATTATATTACATAGAAAGTATTGTGTGAAGACGGTGGGTGATGTAACACAATTTGAGAAGGCCTATGGGCGGATTGCAGAAGGCTGATTGATTGATTCAGATGAATAGGGCCGTAATTTAATTAATTAAAGGTCGAGAAATTAGACAAAATAGAAAATATATTGTTACGGGTCGCTGGATTCCCAAAAATATTTCATAGGTTTCCTTTGATTGATGACACCTTCTGTTGAGGAAAATTAGACTTAAAGACTAACAAAATTACAATACATAGACTCACGCCTGTATTCCCCAGAGGGCCAGGCAGAGGTGTATGAGGTGTGTACCTACACCCAAGTTTCGCCGGCTATGTTATAAAACCCACGTAATAGCGACCCTATTGCCATTAACTAGGAACAATTCCAGACTCTGTGCTGCTATTGAGAATTTCCTAATGGAAAAACCCAATAACACTGCCCGACCCGGGGATCGAACCCAGGACCTCATGTTCAGCAGTTGCCCTGGTTACCACTAGACCAACGAGATAGTCATTTATCATTCATATTGTAGGTATAATAAAGGCACATTTATAAATAAATTATTATTTAGAAGACAAACTCAATCAGAACATTTTTCTTTAAGCCAACATCCTTAAAAGACTTGGAAATCGCTTACCTCAATAGATAAAATAAGCGGCCAATGAAGACATAAAACGATGAAGTTAGCCAATAATTTCATGTGTTTAGTTGTTTACCTACGGTGAAAACACACCCTAAGTCTGTTTTGGCAAAACGTTGAACTCGCTAGCGGTAAATTACGGCACATTAATTTTATAATACAACAACATCAGTCACATTTAGCTCGTTTTATGTCTCGATATAAACCTTTAGAAGTTCGCGATTCAAGTTATAAATAACAAAGTTTGGTACGTCTAACTCTGTCAGTAGATAAATACGCGAACTACTTACTGGGTTTAAATAAAATAGACGCTTTGATGTTGTGTGAATAATATAATGTGCCGTATGTAAAATCGACACAGGCGGCTTTGTGATGGTAATACCTAAACCGCTAGTCATCTTGCGAACGCCGTAATAATGGTAATGACTTTTTACAGTGGTCACCGGTTGCTACCGGGGTTTGCATTGATGGAAGCAAAAAATAGTACTCACTCATTCTCAGTGATGCCAAAGATCGGTACACTTCACGACAAAGTCCCTACAAAGATTATCTATATTCAACACACGTACCTATTTCTTTTACACTTGCGTTGTTAGAGTTAACCCTTAGGTCGGATTGGAGCAGTACGTAAACGGTAAAAGGCTTGCCGCCTATCACATTGGTATAATCGTCTTCGGTGACCACAAAATAAATTACTTAGCTATTTCGAGGGTGAACCGTGTCAACGGTCAAAGGTTAATACATTTCAGAGCCATTGGGAATCCTTTTCGGGGATTACCATCGTAACAGTAATTTACTACTATATGTAATAAAAAATCTTATCTTTATAGCCAATTCTATATAACTATTCATAGAAAAAATTGTCATTTTAATGCTGCAGTCGACACGCCATTTAGTAATACATGCTTTCAAATAAGCTATGTTTTATTTTGAAACATTTTTAATAGAAAATAATATTTATGTGTTCATAATTTACAACGCAATTTACAATAAGGTGTCTAAAATTAAACCGCTTTTAGTTTTAATCCTATTAAGTTTAATGAGACAACACATTACAACAGCAATATCATGTTAAATTTACGTGTGACTCGAAACAAGATTAAACTAAAAACTAATTACAACTAATACATATTGGCTAAATTATCCGCTCTTCGGCTTTCGTAGTACAAAGTTGGTTGTATGTTTCGAATTTTCTGCGCAAACTTGTTTGAAGAGAAGGTTGCACGTTCACTCGTAGTACACTACTGATTAATCAACTTCCACCTACATTGTAACTATTTTACTTTTTAAAGTAATTACTTAAATATTAAGTACATCTGCTTTAAGGTTTGTAACTTTTTTTGGATTGGTGAGGTTTTCTATTACTGACAGAAATAAAATAGACTTGCTACTTGCTAGACTCTACAAAGTACCCCTCATTTTATTTTTATAGAAGTGTTTTCAAAATTGTATTGTCCGAACTTAATTTAAAAAATAGAAATAGCAAACGAGTGAGTAGATAAAAGATTATCGACAGAGAGAGGGATTAATAGAAATATGATCAACATTGGGGGTTTAATACGGTTCAAGGAGAGTATAAACAATAGCAACGCTTTTGTTTATGATATTACACACATGAATAAGCATTGTGAGCGAAGTACGAATGGGCGAGTAGAGCAGTAGCAAGCGCGCGACTCCCCGCGGCCCACAGCCTCCGAATCACAATAAATCTGAACCGATAAGTAGTCGAGCGGATTGTCGGCGCGGCGCGATCAAAGCGAGGGGAGGAACATGAAAGGCGCCGCCGCCGTCCGCCGAGATGTTTCATTCGAAGCCGCGTTTCCACCACCGCCCGTCACGTACGATTGGCCCTTTGTTAAGTGACATTTTAATTAATTAGATCTTAATTTTGATTGACAAGTTTATAAATTTAAATGACGAAGGCAAATTATAGTGCGTTCAAATCTTTTATTAGGGGCGAAGCGTGTAGGTACTACGCATTTTGACGTGTAGGAATCCGTCACGTAAATGTAGATAAATAATATATAATAATAATATAGATTGACAACCATAAAATTACTGCCAAATCTTACGAATTTTGCTACTCTCACTTTTAGCAGTTAAACTGTAGAATATAATTCGAAATAAAATATTACTTCTTCGGGCTTCATTATCGTTAAAACTATCCAACCATTATCTTAACATCCATAATTAATTTAGGCCCATTTAACCAAAGTTTTTCAGTCAAACTGAACTAGGGAAAGTAATCCCGCAAAATGATTTAAATAACAGTATTTGCGGGACTGAATATGACGCTAGATCCAGGTATTTGCGGGATCCCGAAATATTCAGAAAAAAAAATCGATTACGTACCTACCAAATGTAATTAAAAATTATGTTTTTAATTATTGTTTTTGTCGATATTAAGTTTTTTTTTTAATGAAACAAATCAACAAAATACTGAAGTTATTAATTGTTTCAACGGCTTCTTACCTCGCAAACTAGATAGCCAATACCTATGAAAGAAAAATCGATCTTACTGCGTCTCATTTCCCGTCCAGGCATTTCGGGATCCCGGTATTGCATTTCCTAAACGGAACATAATTTGTTCCGTGATTTAATTCCAATTAAAAATTTGGTAAAATTGGGGTGCATTACCGGGATTTTTTACTAAGTATATCTGGAGACAAAAATGTCCTTTATAAAAATATAATTAATGAAGATAAGCAAAATAACGTGTCGTACGTCCCCGTGGACTCCCGTGGCATAGTACACAGAGATTGTAGCAGTTATTACTTTATATGCATGAAGCAATAACACCGTACCTTTGAGAGCAGCGTCTACTGGCGTCTTGTGTAATTAATTTGCCATAAACAACTCGCATTAGCCATACATTCCTGCTTTGGTTTATCATACAGCTTTTCATTCACATTTATTCAACACTGGGGTTTTTTTTTAATTTAGTAAGTGTAATGGTTTAAATAGCTTTTAAAGTTATAGGAGTTGCTTAAAAATAAGTTTTATGAATCCTTTTCTTTTCTTTATATGCCCAGTTTTTGCAATGTTATTTGGTTTTACCATATACCTACCAGTATACCAGTAGCAGCCTGGAGTTTAGAACTGGGCCATTATATGGCAACAGGTATTTATAAAATGTTAAAATGTGGATGCTAATCTTCGCCTAAAGTTTCAGAGAAAGTCAGGTGTTAGGTATGTTGAATCGTCAATAATTAAACTTTAATAATAAACAGACACCGTCCTTATCTTAGGAACTTAAAAAGAATGTCTTTGACCAAATCGAAAGCGCCTGCTGTAAGCATAGCTAGAACAACACTGTGAAAGCTCTACCGAATATACGCAGAGTGTTTCGGTACAGTAGCTTGTGGCTGCGCCTGCGGCACGTTTGATTCACCTAGCTGTCTTTCTTTGGCTTCACATAAACGATCCATTCAGAATATTTGCACACGTAAAAATTTTACAAATTATTCGTGAATTGAAAATATATTTAGTATAATTATATTTTTTTCATAATGACTTATTTACATTTGAATATAATTCAATATCGATTCTAATGACCCAGCTAAGAGAAACATCAGTGATTTTGTAACGACTTGCCGTCGACTTTGATCAAAATGACTACCTAAAGCCTAGACGTAGCCTAGACCGGGGTCTAGAACTAGTCTATACCTAGCCTAGACCTAGCTTAAATAATTGATTATATGATAGATAGTTCATTTATTACCTGAAGTAAACTTGTTTTATTTTATTTTTAAAGCTAAAATTGCTCGCAAGAAACGACCGATCCCAGCTGTAGACATAAGTAAAGTAAAGCAAGCTGGTTAACCAAAGGATATTTGACTCAGGGGAAGGTATAAAAGAAAAAAAAGTTATTTTTAAATAATACATTTATTTGCATATTCATGTACAGACATAAAGTAATAGGTTTCTATCTTATGCCTCAATATACCTCAGCAATAATAAAAATAAAAATGTATCCGTTATAAAACAATAGATTACATCACATGCTCTCCTTATGATACAAGTACTTTTATATGAATAAATATAAATACTTAATAAAAAATAAGGCACTTCTCTTTATCACAGAACACACCGTCTACAACATTTCTAGAACATAGCATTTAATTTATTCAAATTAATAAAAGTACCTATAGCAACTAACTCAAAATCACCCACATTTTCACAATGACTAACTTTCCTGTACACATTTCAACCATATTGCTTATCAGTGTAAGGCATCCGTAAGAATATCAATATAGACATCAAAATGTCGCAAACATTGATCATACAAGCATACGTATAACTAATTATCCAGAACGTAATATATGCCAAGAAATAGAATAAATTATGCAATCTCGAGGTACATCCAAAATGTAGATATAATAAAATATGTACTGTTAAAAAAAAGAAAATCTAAAACCATCTCTAACACATCTTCAAGATATTGATGAAAGAGATGAGATTTAATAATAGTGAGGAAAGGATAAATAATAAATGTAGGTATTGCCCACGCGATATTTGAGATTCAAAACCCGACTCACATAGTTTTAACATTAAAGCACGATTTAAAAAAAACTATTAAAGCCAACTTCACACGTTGGCCTCAATGCTGGGCCCAACACTGTTTGTACCAATAGGATCTTGTGACGTTGGGAGTTAGCAGGACTGTATTGGTTACTTCGAAAAACAAACTCACCAATATTTAATGCATCTACTATCATCGGCGAAATAAATAAATAGTATTATCTATACTGATTGAATTCGTGTTTTATGTTGTGTCGTTATTCCAATACAATCAACAGTAGTTTCTTTTTTCTTCAGTAACAATTTATGTACCTACTCCAGTAAAAGCGCCTAAAACCTTTTCATTTTCAAGATATCTTGGCTCTAATTTGCCTAAACTGACAGGATTTGTCATATGTGGACGCCCCTCGTTAATTAAAAGACAACATTGGAATCTACTAACATTTGAGCCAACATAATATGGAGCCGGGGTAAGTAAGCACTAGACAAACATCATATTTGAGTTTCAAGTTACGTAGAATAGTTTTCTACACTATAAATTTAATGTACTACTATTTTTGTTATAAAATTTTATTCACAAAAAGACTAGGTAGACAAGACAGGTAAATATTACATTTTCGTATACATAAACACCCAAATCCCACTTTCAATATCATTTTCACGATTGTCTATTGGCATAATAAAATTTTCTCATTACTTGGACTTGAGAACAATCACATTTAAATTTAAGTTGTTTAAGCGATAACTTAAATTAGGAAGATTTATTTCAATTCACACTGGATAATTCATAATCACTAATACACGGAATTGTGACTATGAATCCCATAATATATCTACATTTATTCACACACATTATTTACTTAAGCAATATAATATACTAGATGCCCCGCGCGACTTTGTACGCGTGATTATTCTACCTCTACGCTTTTTCTACCCTACCCTACACTACCCTACGCTACTCTACCCTACCCTACCATACGCTACCCCTACCCTACCCTACTCTACCTCTACCCTACTCTACTCTACCCTACCCTACCCATACCCAAAGGGTATAATTCCATGTTTTTTTTCTTCGATTCTTCTATTATAGACGGAGACTAAATCAAATACCATGAAAATCGGTCCAGCAGTTTTCGTGTATTTATTCTTATTTTCATAACTTCAACTTTAAAAATGGCAGAATTTCATTCAAACTTTTATCTTCTATATTTTCTCCCCATAGTGATTGAATATCGAGATATACGTACATAGTTATGCCACTTTGATGTCTCTTACTACGAATTTCTAACACTAAACATTCACCCCCCCCCCCTTCCCCCTAATGGGTAGAGTTATCAAAAAGCTGAAACGCATCTTATTTGTTAACCGAAAAGCTAATTATCAAGTTTAATGACGGATTTTCATAACTACAAACTTTTGCCCCCTTTTATATCTCCTTAGGGGAAAAAATACCAAATTTTTTTTATACTCGTCTTTTTTATTTTTAGAGCATAATCTTAATACTCA
Organism: Protodeltote pygarga; assembly: GCA_936450705.2. Classification (NCBI taxonomy): domain Eukaryota; kingdom Metazoa; phylum Arthropoda; class Insecta; order Lepidoptera; family Noctuidae; genus Protodeltote; species Protodeltote pygarga. Next base: position 7,669,971 of record OW388257.2, on the reverse strand, counting down.
TTTTTACACCTGTAACTTAAAAAATTACGAATTTTCCATACAAATTTTAACCCCTTTTTTTACCCACTCAAGGGTAAATTTAAAAAAAATAACCTATGCTCGTCTTTCATTCATCAACCGAAAAGCTGAATACCAAGTTTCGTACATTTAACTTTAAAAACGACGGACTTTCATACAAACTCTTAACCCCCTTTTTACCTACTTAGGGGTGGAATTTCCAAAAATCCTTCCTTAGTGCACCCCTAGGATGCTTAAAGAATATTGTCTCAAAATTTCAAATCTCTAGGTCCACCGGTTTAGGCTGTGCGTTGTCTGTCAGTCAGTCAGTCACGCTACTGTTTTATAAGTATAGATAATGGCAGGTTTAATTTATACTCTATTGTTACAGAATTACCGCAAAAATAATAGAGTATTTATTTATAAAAAAAACAACACTTGAAACACTTGTCTATGGAAACTGCACGTGCACATTGTAGCTTTATATAAATATTTTATTAATTAAAATCAGAAATATTATGCGTACCTACAGTCAAACCTGGATAATTAAGAAGGTTATGTTCATAGAAAAATAACGGAATCAAATTATAACTTTCTAACTGCACTTTTAATCTCTCTTCATCATAAGTTTTATATTTTTAGGACAATTAGGAGCTAATTAGGGAGCTAATTTATAGCACCGGGGAAGTAGTGGTCCGAGTGAACATAATCCAGGTCTTCAAACAAATCATATCAATTTATAATAAAGAAGGCGGGATGGGGAAGAAAGAGGCTGCAGCTTACTCCACTTTGCGAGTTTTTATAACAAAATTTTCCCTACCCCATACAAAAAAGCCTTAAAAGGTTCCGGATCAAAAAAACGGTGGAGAACCACTAATCTGGAAATTATATGAAGTGTAAACAGGTTACTTTTTTATTACTAGGTTCAGTTATTCAGGTTGGACTGCTCAAACTCATTTTAAACATACCTTAAGTATAAATAACGCTCTGATAAACATCGGAGCTTCATTACCACAGCCTAAAGCTTACATTGTGCGTATAAAACCAAGTAATTATATACAGTCGTACAGAATAGGTATCATCTGAGATGTATATAGCAAGAACAAACGCGTTTAGAGTTATAATAGTGGTTGACATCAATATGCATACATTGATTGCTTGCTGATGTGCATACGAGTACCAAACACGAAGCAAATACAAAACAGCCGTGACAAGAATTAAAATACGTAAATCATGACAAATAAATAGAATTAATAGAACAATGTTTTATTTTTATAATATTCGATAAATATCGCTACGAAATCAACCTATCTTTTCATCATAAAAAATCTTGAGAATTTGTAATGGACGTTGTTCTATTCCATAAAAAAAACGAGTACTTTCTAAATACAGAATAAAGCAAACAAAATACTATTTTGATAATTCGATCGCCGATGATGTCATTAAAAAAAAGCATTTCAATTGCATGCCTGATAACAAACTATGATGAGTACTAATATGTATCTACAGTTCTGTTCGAGGCTCTATACAACTCTGATGACGTAACCCTCTGTTTACCCTAAAAATAAGGAGCTATTTTACACTTATCCACCAAATGAGAAGAACTGCTTGTTGCTGGGGAACTTGGCTCTTTGTTTCTTGAGGAACTCCCGAGCTTGTCTGTCGCCTTGCCGGGATTCTAACGCTTTAATAGCTTCGCCGTCTAAAACAAATATTGTCATTTAGAATAGTTTTATTCTAACACGCATCAACACTTTATATGATAGAATATGGACTGCAGGTTTATAGTTATCTGCTATTGGTCTAATAACTAGTGATAACGAGATGACCACGGTCGGCCTATTTATTTAAATATTTACAAAGTAAAATGAATTTTACCCTTAGCGTTAAATAGTAATATCAAAGCAATTCGTAAGTTTAAATTTTATTACTTGTCGGGGCAAAGTTAGTGTAACCAAAAACAACATTCCACCCAATATGCTGCCCTGAGGCACCCCATTGATTTATTGACGCCCTAGTATCAGTCACTTCGTCTAAGTGAAAGTACTTACGTTTACCGCGAGCGAATTAGAACTCTCTGAAGCTGTTAATAAAGACCACTGATACAGACCTACATTCGCAGCAGTACTTGTTGCGGCGAATTGATATGCCGCCATAGTGTCAGGAAAATTGCTAGAAGCGTAAGTAGGTACTCTTCGCGCACAAATGTGTTGCTGACAATATATTTATACTCTACCGTAATCGAATTTAAACTCTATGCTGCTATAACTAAAGACTACTAACCTATACTGTGTGGTCTCGACAGCGGCAGCAGTTGTTGCGGCAGACTTGATATAGGAGCCGTAGTGTCCGGCACCTCATCGAAGTGTAAGTACGCTTCCCCCACAAATGTGTTACTGACGCTGAACATGTCCTTGTCCTTTATGACGAGGTGGATGAGCCCTTGCGGGATACGACGCTGCTCTGGCGTAAGAGGGCTGTAGGAATAAATAAAGAAGTTAAAAAGAACTTATTATTTGTAATAAATCTAAAGAAATAATTAAATCTAACGCGGAACGGAGAAACGCTTGTGGCGCTAGCTGTTGTACCGCAGTGGTTGTCACAATCACTAAGGTAAGGCAGTGCCTGACGTGGTCAGACCGAGGGAGACCAATTGTAGCGTATTACCTATTTCGTATTATTTTTCCAACTTAGCTAAACGGCTACAACTTGAAGTGGTGGCCGGACTTCATTGCTTAACGTGTCTTGCAAAGGAGCGTCTCCGTGCTAAACAGCTCACACCGAGACGGGATGCAGCGTGTTGCAATGTGTAAACCCTTTTTGTGTAGTAAATAAAGTTTTATATTGTATCGCAACTTAAAAAGCCCGTACCGCCTCACATCTCGATGTAAGCTGACCCTAAGTGTCTAAACACACTATGCCGAACGTACGCGACCGAAGTTCCGCGGCTGATTTTACGTTCCGACGTGTTCGGCTGATATGACACACTACAAGTGCCGAACTTACGCGGCTGAAATTCAGTTGCGTTACTTGATGCGTGTGTAGTGTGTATGAACTTCGGTCGCGTATAATGTGTCCACTACAGCTGAACGCTACGCTGAACTTACGCCCGACCGAAATTACGTTGCGTTTACAACGCAATATAACTTCGGCGTAATGTGCCGTCAGTAATACAAATAACATTGCAGGCGTAATCATGCCGAACTTCGATCGCGTATGTTCGGCATAGTGTGTTTAGACACTAAGTCATGCGTAGTCGTTAAGTTGAGTAAATTGGAAGCATATTTAATTCCAATAGCTACAAATTAACCCCCAACGAACAACGCATTCTGGTGGAGGGAAAAAAACATGTCATACCTTGTTTCGCTTACCTAGTAATAAAGTTTTAACTCGGCTTAACGACTACCACAAAGGGATAACTGGCGCCTACATCTTTACGTACGATAGAAATATAAAACAACACGGAGACGCTCCTTTACCTATACGACGCTCAAAGAATGATCATCTACTTACAATCTGACCTGTTCAAACACTACGTAACTTAGTGATCGTGAGAATTTAACCACCTCGGCATCACAATGTGCCACAAATGGTGCCGAAACTAGCCAGTGGGGGCTTTATTTATGACCAAAACTTGATCCTGGTCTAGTCATTTTCGCGCACGTCCAGGATCTGTGCCCTACGCCTAGACAACACTGGCACCGCCCTTATTACGGCACCGGCCACAAACACCTCGTTGTATGTCGTATACAGCACATATAATTTATTTATACTTCATGGACAAATATTAACAAAGGTGGACTTAATGCCATACGCATTCTCTGCCAGTCAACCTAACACATAATGATGCAAAGATGATAACTTGCTAGATTATGTTTCTACACCAACCAAACCATGATGTCACATGTTTACAAGTTGGAGTTACGACTTCTACCTTATGAATGAAATGTATTTATAAGTAGAAGCCAAACCCAAAATACTTAAATGACGATCAAATCTAATTTTAAACTAATTTTTTTTATTATATATCATCATGTGGAACATTCTACGAATTCTTGAAAAATGGATTTTGAAAGTATTAACGAAATACTTAGTCCGTCCGAGAAAATCTAGTAACTACTATCATTATAAATATTTTCAAACTTTATTTAAAGATATACTGATCTATCTGAAAACATAAACAGCGCGGCACTCTGCCAAGTACCTACCGTGCATTATTTGGCCTACTCTATCTTTAATCTATTTTAACCCGTGAACTTATTCCAATATAGCTGTGTCGGCATTTTTTGCACTCCAATGTCACTGTTACGTTCACTAAGACTTGCAGCAAAACAACTCGTAAAGGTCTTCGTGTCAGTACAGTACTATACTTTTTAAAGTTCGTACTTCTATGTAATTTCAGGATTACGAACAAGTTGGTACGCCGTAATTTCAGTATTACAGACCAAGTCGGAAAGTAAAATTTAAGACACTGTACTTTGACCTTGACACTGACCCAATTTGCTAATGTGCAATTCCACCAAAATCGGCACATTTGTTTACAAATTTTTCATGCAAAACTCCAAAAGGGCATGTACTGTATTGTAAAATGTGTTTGTCTCTGACTCTCTGTGTCCACAGAGAGCTGTGTATAATTTTTGTTAACTTACGAGTATAGTTCAGCACATTCGGTTACCTCATTTACCGAGAACGGTAAACCATCAGTCGATAACATAGACAAACCGGAGAATAAAAAATAAGATCTAAAAGAACTGTTCCTGTTAATGCATCGAAATTCTTTTTTTTCTTTTTTTTTTACTAAGCTCCAGAAAAAAATCGAATGACCACGGTTGACATTAATTGTCACATTGAAAATGTTATTTTATCACTCGTTTTAAATTATGGGTACAAATCTTCTAAAAAGGAACAAGTAAACTATAGTATCATGATCTCAGGAAGAGGAGATGAAATACCAGAATCCAGGATGACAAAAATAAAGTAGGATAAAGGCCCTATACTACAGTACAATTACTAAAAAGGATCTACTGGGCACCTCTTTATGACGCCCATGTGTGATTACCTAATGTCAATGTTACTTACATTAGGAACATTTCATCATACAGCGGGAACAAGTTTTTGTTGTGCGTCTGTGTTTTAGGTTTCTGTACGTTAACAAATGAATCTTCTGGCAGCAGAGCCGCTCGGACGTACGAATCGCATAGGCCTAGAAACAAAGAAATAATGCAGTTATTAACCAAATACAGGATGTTGACCCTTCATTGACTGATTCAACTAAATCATCACGAAATCTCGGAAACGTACTGAATTGTACAGAACACCTAGTAAGAACTGCCTTGCAGTGATAGCCTAGTGCACAGGTCAGTAGTCTTGAAGTTAAGTTCTCGAAGTTATGTGCGTATTATAAATTAATTATCACCTGCTATGTGCCTTGGAAAGCTCGTTAAACCCCGGCTATCATCATGACGGCTCAGATCTTTGACATTCGATATAAGGAGTATGTACTCTCTTTTTTTTACTTTAGAATGTCTCTCTGGGTTGCGGGGGTAAGTTGGACAGTCGCTTCGTAGAAAACTAACATTCAGCTGCATCTGGTTGGATAAGTCGACCCCAACAAAGTTTTGGAATAATAAAGCTAGAACCATGATGATACTACTACTGCCTGTAAACATTAATTCTTGGTAACGATGTTAAAAAAAAGTTTCGGAACTTACCATTGGAATCCGTCGGCACTAAATTCCTTGCGTTCATAATCTCAATCTTTAAATTATCCTCTATGAATTGCGCTCGAACTGTTAGCATCCCCATTTTGGGTTCCTGTATAGTCTGTTGTTCTTGCCACCTTTCCAAGTGATATTGCTGGATTAGCTCTCTGGTCTCCATACCATGGAGTTTTAGTAAATACTCCACGCGTTTCAGAGTCTCCGATGTGTACGTCTCTTTATTATCTTGCCGGAACGATCTTATCATTATTTTTACACATTCATGGAGATTCGAGAAGAAAGATGGCGGACGACGTTTCTGTAATATTTTATCGAACGTTATTTTAATTGCTTTTTAATCGAAGTTAACACATCCCATCACCACGATGCTAGTAGTTTACGAAAACATTTTAAAGCTGATAATTATTACCACCTCCATGCATAATGACGATATAAGATAAGGGATTTAGAATTATAATAATGTTCAGATGAATATAAACCATGCAGATCATGCAATTATACTTGTTAATACCATCTTGACCGATTGTACTATATACTGCTTTTAATTTGGATGTCTAACTGATGAAGTAGGTAGATATATCAAACCTAGAATTTCCTTTTTTTATTTAGCTACATAAAATAGGTAGCTTTATCTTCTTTCTAAAGTCACTAAGAACAAAATATTACGAATACTGAAGACATTTGAACAATTCACATCACATATAGCACATGCTATATTTTGTACGAACGCAAGACAAAGGCTTAGGAAACCATTTTAAATATTTCACAGAGTAAACTAACAGACACAAGACAAAGGCTTAGGAAACCATTTTACATATTTCACAGAATAAAACTAACAGACATAATTTGATAAGTAAACTATTTGAAGCGAACAAATACATGGCATAAAGAACTAACATTTAAAAATATTAAATAAAATATATATCAACTAGTGAAACATTCTAGTCAGACACGAAACAGAAGCCAAGTCCGAAAATTACAGGGCATTTTATATACATTGAGCATTTAGCACGTGTCGTTCCCTTATTTACAATTTTTAGTACACAATGTATATAAAATAATGTGTAAACTCGGCTGAAAGGGAGCAACATAAGACAATAACATAAACAAGGTGCTTGCTATACTAATAGTTTACCGCGTCAAGGTTGGCGGCTGCCGTTTTGCTCAAGCGTCTCGGGTCGATATAGCGAGTTATCTTTGCCCTTCGGTGCTATTAAAAACAAGAACAGAACTTTAAAATAAAACTCACAAATAAAAATGTGTGCGTCGCGATAATTAATTGTGACTCTTTTTCAAAGTGACGTTTGACCTTGAAATAACAATTAAAAATAACTAATATCTAAAACTAAACTACCAAGTAGGTATTCTACGGTATTTTTCATTCATAAGCCGTCATTGTTTCTATTATGGAAATGCACTTTTATTCTTACATTACACTTGTCGTCTCGTGATATGAATATGATACATACGGCTACCTACCATAAACGGGCGAGTTTACTCATCAAGACATTTCTCATAAGAATCAAAAGGATTCTTATTCTTTAATATTGATTCTTATCAATAATTTTCAACATTAATCATCAAAATGCTAATGCGGCACTTTTTTGTTTATTCTATAGAATCGATGTAGTCAAGTCTTAGGACTGCTCCAGACCGGCGCGTTTTTATCGCTAGCGTTTTCGCGACACCTATTCTATTTTAAGTACACGTTGTACTGAGTGACACCCTTGTAATCTTTCTACACACTGCCGCGATAATAACACGAAACGCTGCTGTATGGAAGGACAGAACACGAAAACTTGAAACGCGCCTTTTTGTAACAGTAAGAATGAATAATTTAAAACTAAATTTTAATTTTATTACATTAGCACATCGTTCTGAAATATGGTTGTTCATCAACCATATGATAAGAAGAAGATCGTTCTGAAATACAGGTCAATGAATCAATATAACAAGTTACCCGTTGGTAGTAGTTACTAAAAAGTTTCTTACTTTCAGAATCTAATAAAATAGACTTAAATAATTTCGTGAAGTGCACACTTCTAAAAAAATTGCAAAAATACAATGCGTGCTTTACAAATGCAATATTATTTACCCTGAACAAAATATAGTTGGGAGACACTTTGTTTTTTCCAAAATATCTACGCCTAAACAAGCGAATACGGGAGGCCAGTTTCTCTTTCTACAAACGAAAAATTAATAATGGGTTAGTATTGTGAAGGAACAGTTCAATGTTTTGGTTTAATCGAATCCAGTGATCATTTGTTAAGATATTGTGTGTGTAGGTACCTACTAAATTCAAATATTTCTTACTTTTCCGAAGAATCAAATAAAAGAACAAAAAAGTTTTAATAAACAAAACAATGTTAACTAATGGCGATTATATCATTGTATATTTTTGAATAGACTTTTGGTGTAAAAGATATTTTTTAAACCTTTGGACAAGTAAGAGAAATAGAGACATTATTTGTTAAAATTTCTGTTAAATTTGAATTGTAAGTTTAAAATGAGTAAAGTTATAATGAAACAACTTTTAAACGGATAAACTCGCGTATATTGTATTTTTCTAAAACACATCTAACTTTTCGAGATCTTTGCAGATCTCGTGGTCTGCCTGCGACCACGAGATCGAGTATATAGTCGATCGAGTTTATCCGTTTAAAAGTTGTTTCATTATATTAAATGTTCGCGAAAGTTTGAGACTATATTATGAGTAAAATTAGTAGTCGATGTGAAATATTAAAATAAAAATACAGCCGATTAGGTTGTTAATAAGAATATGCAATTATACAGTTGCTAGCAACTACAAGTTAAAAAAAATCTAAAACAATGATAAAAAAAAGTAAGCAACTGACCTCTAAATTAGCCTGTATAAGTTCATAAAGAACTTCTCCAAGTTGTTCCCACACAATATCCAAAGTTCTGGAGAAGTTTTCGTTGTTCAAGTGTTGGTACAACGTGTCGAGGTTGGCTTCCAAGTAGCGCATGACGCGGTCCATGCTCGAACAGTCCTGGTGCAACAGCTCCGCACCTTCGATTAGGAAACGCGTGATGGACGGCATCATCTAAAACATTTAATTTTATGAAGTTAGAATAAAGAATAAAATCGAATCAAAAAATAGGTCCTATCCGCGACATCGGCCACATTATATTATTACGGCCTTACTCACGGGTTGATTTCGGAATTGTCCGACTAGTTGAGGTCCGCGACTACACTAGCTCTTGAAAATGCTCTCCGTTTGAGATCGTAACTAGTCGGTCAATCCCACAAACCAATCCGTGAGTAAAGCCGTAATAATATTTAATATGTAAGTATGACTCACGAGTCATTATTCTAAAATCGTCGAAATTATTTTGGGGTAAAAAGTAAACTGTTAGAATCCGGGACAAAAACTATTAAACTGCCAATTTTCAGCCAAAACCCTTAGTTCCTCACTACTACAATCGCGTGATGATATTTTACGAATTTATTTAGAAGCTTGGTGCCTGAAATCCAATCTCAAAGCTAGACTTTATAAAACTTATACGCGAAATCTTAGGCGTTCTGAAGTTTCTGCCTAACCCCTAGGGAAAAGGGCGTGAATTTTTGTACATAATTATGTATGTTTGTTATACCTTAATTTACAACCGATAAGATTAATCGGGTAATAAAAAAATCAAAATAAAATATTGTCCTTGCCACGCAACTCAAATGTAACTTACATCTTTAACACGTATGTAATGAAAGCAATAAAAGTTCCTACTAAAATAACATAATATTTGTATGATATTTACTTGCACTGTAGCGATTCTAACAGGTGCATTAGATTGAGTATATAATATTTTTTAATCCAAAAGTCGTACTCACCTTTTTGACCATAATTTCTAAAAGATCCACAATTTTATTCCTTACAGTATCTATTGCGTTCGCGATAACATTTTGTAGTGTTTCTCTACATCTGTAATAAAAAAGAAAAAAATAAATTTAAAAAAGTTCGCGACATGATAAGAGCCTCAAGTTTATAAATGAAGTTGTTTTTTTTTTTGGATCTCTGTTATCTCTATATAGTATTTACTTGCCGGGTAACCCATTCCCACCAATTTTCTTACCACCTACAGGGTTCGACCTATATGTCCCCTAAGAAAATAAAGGAAATCCATAGATTTCCTTCGAAAAATCAAAATTAGAAGTTAGTATTAATAACCCTCCTTTTTTGGCTTCGCCGCAGTCGGGTAAAAATATGAAACTCAAACCACATTACAAGCTACATACATACATACATATTATTAGCTATAATTATCAAATCTTTCATCAACATCATCATTTCCTCCTCCTCTCCTCCCCCCCCCATAATTATGCAACTTTCGTCAATGCCATACCTCTGTGCCTCAAGCGGCGAGCGTGCTTCACACATCCTCTGTATGATGTCGTCCATGCCGAGCTCCTCCACGAAGGGCGTGAGGCTCTGCCGCACGTAGTCGATGTTGTTGATGGCGACGCACCACTCCGTGGTCACCTCGAAGCGCTCCTCGAACACGTTGCTGACCACGCCCACGTTGTCCACGCGGCTCGCCATCTTATCCGAATAGAACACGCAGCAGCGACATATGTCCTGGAAATAGAAAATAAAGATTTTTAAAGGTCATAAATCTGATAAATACTTATTTATCAGATTTTTTTCATACATTGTCATATACGAGAAACTAAAATAAATACTACTTACGAGCCTAAAAATTATTTCTCGCAATCAAACCCGCGAACAGCGGTCTATTCTCTTGTGTTCGCTTTATGTTAAAATGCTACGGAATATGATACATTTTCATGCAACAAAGCATGGTTCTTTAGACCATCCAAAAGCTAAATTAAACTCACTTAATCATGAAAAAATATAAAAAATCCACTTACATCGATAATTTTAGCCACAAACGTATAACATCCCTCGACATCAGGCCACGCTAACTGTTGCCAAAATATCTTGATCTGGTAGAATATAGCCAACGTATCGACTCCGGAGCTACTGTATTTAACATTAGTGTCTACTGGGACCAAGGTGTCGAGGTCTACGGCTTTCTCAATGCGCGTGAGTGCTTTGTATGCAGCGATGTCCAACCATTGGGCCACGCCGCCGAAGAACCATGCGTGGAATCTTGATATGGCGTACGATTGCCAGTCGGTTTCATTAAGACCCTGACCTAACCTGAAACGATTAGAATAAAAGATTTGAAATAAAACAAAACAATTTAATGTCTCGATGGATTAGTCGGAGGTGTTTAACACCCATACTTCGCCAATTCTTTTATAAATGAAGTAGCTTATTACCTATTTATTTATATTAGCTTATTACGGTACACGGTCTGGAACTATCTGGAAATTGTCTAATTTCCAGATAGATAAACTAAGTACCTAAATTTGGTCACAACACCCAATTTCAACGGGATTAGCCATCTACGCAGAAGATATAATAGCCCTATTATATCTTCTGTATCGAGTGTGTGCGATAACACAATTGTCTTATGAATAAACTAAAACAGTAATATCCAAACATATAAACACAATACAATTGGTACCTCGGTAATTTTTCACGCTATTCAAACTCAAAGCCAATGAAAAGTTAAGTTTTAACGATCATTTGAATATTTAATATGATTACACAGCTATTTATTCAACGGTTCCACTCTTATTACATTGTGTTAGTAATACAAATATTTACCATGACCAAATGTTAAATCGATAAGTATAATTAAAGTTTGTTTGTCGATAAAATTACAAAGAGCTATATAAGGACGGTTATTTTTTTTTTATAGTTTTCGATATCAATATTTAATTACTAGCTTTTTCAATTTTCCGGGATAAAAGTAGGAACCCTATGTATCGCCCATAAAATATCTCAAAACATCACCTCTATCCGTTGCTCCGTTGGCGCGAGAAAGGACAAACCGACAAACTCACTTTTGGTATCAAAATATTAGTACAGATTCAACATAAATACTCACGTTAAGAACCTCTGCAGCGTTAGATACAGTTCAAACAACGTTGTCCCCATAGTCAATGGTTCCGCCCCCACTGGCATTGAACCCATTCCTGTCTCACCATTCAGGCCACCAGCCAACGTCGTCGTCGACCCTTCGCTGTACCTCAACCTCTTCAGACTCTTACACACTTCCAATATTTCAGATTCCACTAATGATGCAATCTTGCTTTCGTACAACCCATATAACGCCTTCGAATAAGGGAAATTCATGACCCTGGAAAACAGTAGTACATCAATAAACATATTCTTTACCATATCCGGCATGTATGTATATTTATAACAAAGAAAATCATGCCAAAAATAGACATGACTGCAGTCGACGAGCAAAAGCTATTATTGAAAATTGTATCCGATCATTGCGGTACTTACTCAACGAATACACGGTCGTAATATTCGACAGCTCTTTGCAAATCCGAACGAACCAACTGTATCACTCTGATCAGATGCTGTAGTCTTGTATCCTCCGTATTATCTTTACACTCGTTGTTGTCCAATATGTGTACGAACCAATCGGACGCTCCTTGTATTACCGCTTGGTTTAAAACCTCGTGGATACTCAATTTGCCTTCCTCATCCCGAAGCCAGCCATATAAATTAGCAGGAAACAAGACTATACTCTCGGGGACATCCAAAGCAGATAGTTTGCTCAGAATTTTTAGGACTTCTCTGAGTGTCTTCATAACTGTTTTTTCGCCGGCAGTCTTCTTCCTAAGTTTTCTAATATGACTGTAACAGGTAGGGAGCAATTTTCTAGCACCATCCCAAAAGAGCTTGACGTCCTCTTCATTTACCAGACCTGGAATTTAAAATCATAATGATAGAACAATCAGCAATAATATGTCATAGCAATCTATAATAATCTGAAATTGGTCATTATTTAAACTTATCAGCACATATTATATCACCGATAGGCAAGTAGGTATAATAATGTCAATATCGAAGAAGATCTCCGAAGATCGAGTAGATATAAATGTTTGTAAAGTTATTTCATGATTAAAAGGGTTAAGCAGATACAAAACGTAAATTAAATAACAATTACCAGATTGTAACGGCTTAGTGATTTTGTCCAGCAGCGTGTTGAAGAGTGCGAAGCTGAGCGGATGGTCGGTGGTGACGGCGCAGTAGACGGCCCACTGCACCAAGCTGTTGTCGGCCAGGCTCAGTCCGCTCTGCGCCGCGTGCTGCGTCAGGATAGCTTCAGCGGGAGCGCTGAAGTTACCGCACCACCAGTATGGGGCTACCTATGTTCCAAAAAGCTTTGTCTTCAATTTTACACCTAGCAAATATCTTGCAGCAAATGTGACGCTATTTGCGCCCTGTTTATCTTAGTGAGAATGATGACTAAAAGACGCTTGCAGTTCTGGGGATCGCAACTTATGGAAGCAAAGATGATCAAGACATCCGGGATGATCTAATAAGCTAAAATTATTAAAAAATGTCACCAACATATCAAATCCCAACGTAAATCCAAATTAAACGTAAATCTTAGACTACTGATGTACTTGAAGACCCCATTGACTCAGAGGCAAAATAAATATTAGTGTGGTTAAGTGATTCAGATAATATTTCTTCCGATCTAGCAGGTGATTTGGATTAGATATAATTAGATACTTTTATTTTAGTTCAGTTCAGTCTGCCACCAACTTAGTATAGGTAACGTAAGTAATATTATTCAGTATCTCTATAAATTCACGGGGTCTTTTTCAATTAAGTACTTTGTGTACTGAACACTTAAGGTGTTGGAACGTCTGAAAAAATAATCGCATGTGGCTCTGGCTAGGCATGAATGCGTCTCAATTTGTTACACATATTAGTCACAGTCTTCACACCTACCTATTAGCTACCTAAGTCATGTACATAAATGGTTGTCGTAGAAGAATCAAGGTCTAATTATAAAAGGCACAAGTGGGTAGACTAAAACAAAAACTGTGAAACTTAAATTAGCATTCAGCATCCGATTTGTCACGCAAAACTATTTCCTACTTCTCATCTACATTCAGTTTTTTTTTTTCTTTAAAAAATGTCGTTAATATTAACATTTCATAACCTTAAAAACCTTAAAATTCAGTTGTTTATATTTGAATTTCTTATTTTATTGTCTTTATTTGAATTGAAGATTTAGCAAATGCTTTAAAAGACTGCTCATCAATACAATGAAATACTTACTTGATTATTTATTATTAAAATCGGATATTCTACAAACACCTGCACTAGTTCAGTCAAACCATGACCTTAGTATAAACATAGCAGTTACCTATATAGTCCCTGATCCACAGTTTTACGATCGGAAATCTACACTTTAAAACTACGGTTAGCGAATAACGATGCGGTTTGTCCGTTCAACTTCTGATACACATAAAACGGAACATTCCAACTCTACGACGTAAGATTGAATCGAATTGATTCTTAAAGTAGGTACCGTAAAATGACGTAAGCTGAATTTTCACAAGCATTTCTCATTTGTTTTGTAAATCAGTGTCAATCGTTAAGCGAAACCTACATCTTTCATTAATCAAGAGGCTACCTGTGTTGAAGCTTAGGTACCTATAACTGTCGCTCCAAGCGGGGACGATTAGCGAGTAACGAGTGTTAGTCTTGGTGGACAATTTAAGAGAGCGATTTTTTCTGACAGTTTCTGTCTCTACGAAAAACGAGTTCCAGTAATGTAGTCTATCAGCTGTTAACGTACATTTTTCAGTTGGCACGGAATTATACGGCAGCTGTACGGTTCTTAAGCGAGAAAATCGTAGATCGCTTACTCGTTAGCGTGCTGCGGTGGTACTATAACCTTACTGACTACATCATCCATGAATGTGAGATATTTGTTCTGATGATGTTAGTAATGCATAATGATATCACTATAGGTAGATGAGGCATCGAGCCGATTGCCGATACCAAAAAAAATGTACCTATGCCTAATGCGTTAGAGATCGATTGAATATTTTATCCTTTTACAGAGTAGTATAGTAGCTGGCGTTGTAGAACGTAGCTACAACATAGGTCAGTGCTCATGGGAAATCAGTAATTAGTAGGCATACCACGCATACCACGATGTATGGTATGAACAAAGAATACGTATTACGGTAGTGTCAGTGTGTAATCAAAGTTGCTACTTATGTACGCATCAATCTCACCTTAGAGTTCTCAAGCTCGTGTAGGAGAATTATTCTGAGGAGATGTCGATGTTCCTGAGCAGCTACTTGGGAGTTCTTCTCCGATGAAAAATTAAGTCGTACTTTGACCACGCCCTGACGTCTCAACTTACTTTTCTTGCTGAGACTGAACCACATGATCATCCCGCCCGCGGGAATTGACTGTAACCAAATAAATTCCTAGGTCAGACGAGTAGTAAGTAATAAATTATTATCAATTTATCTTATTAGCAATTTAAGTAACGTTTACCTCCTATTCATTTAAATAACAAATATCATGGTCACACAAAAACATTTTAAAGAGACTGACTTAAAATGATTCAAGAAACGTAAACTAACTTTCAGTGGTATATTACAAGTCCCAATAAGTTCATTATCATGTTTCCCCGTCGAGGCAGTGATGGCTATCTCCTTCATCAGTTTCCGTAGTCCTTTCACGCCTTTCACTTCAAATATTTTAGTCATTTTCTCTTTGACCGTTTCTGCGGGGTCGAAATCCCTGAAAGAGAACAGTGATTTTAATTAGCTCTACGTGTTTTACTACTTACCTGTACCTACATAAGCATAAAGTCAATGACATTTGTTTCTAGGTTATAAAAATGTAATCTCTGTAGTTTTATGTCACCTCAGGTAATTAAATCGTGAACATGTAAATGTATATTAATCGTTGCGTGTAACGAAGTAAACCATAATATAAGTGCCATAAAAATACCGGTAAGTCGGTTCAGTTACAACCACCGGTAAATAGAACTAGAGGTGAGTAAACCCTGATTTAGTTTCAGCATTGTTTTGGTCACGCGTATTCCATAAATTTCATTCAATAAGCAACAGATTAACAATAAACAGATTGTGTTTGATATTTACCATACTTCCAGTACAAGGGAGTCTTCTTGAACACTTCCCGGCATAGGCCTGAAAATATTCATAAACAAAATGTAACAATCACTGTAGTTCCTGTATTATTTTGTATGAAATCTTTGCCAAGAACCAGGTTTCTGACGCATGGGTAGGTAGGTATTTGCACTTATGGAGTCATATTTTTTATTGCTACATTTTACGATGACGTATGAAAAACTCTATTGTGGCAATGTGCAATGCAACTTATCAGTTTATTTTGGATTAAAATCTAATATGACACTTTTGACGCTGTTTTCTGAAAATTCTATAATCTTCATGTTAGTTTTACACATGATATCATCGTTTATTATTGTATTTCTCCACTCAGTCTCCTCTTTTTCATCCGTATGCAGCGTTATGTTTACGTTTCTCGTAAACACTGCATCCACTGTTTGCATAAGATAAGTTTCTTATAGGTATGCCTCATACTCGCATGTTCTGAATTTAGTTGTGTACATATATTTCGATGTACTTGTAAAATCTATATTACTAGCGTATACCTTCTGCAAGTAACAAGTGTATGCTCTATATGATAATACATTCGTCTCGACTGAAATCTGCTGCATTGAGTAAAGATTTACTTGTAGTACCTACTTATAAAAGAAATTATTAACGTAAACTGTATTTTACTTACAAAGAAAAGTGTTCCTCCCAAAGAGGATTGAGAGTGCCAGACTTCACTGAGGTGTTGTATCTATGGGATGGATTGGACATCAAGTATATAGTGACGAAAGGATCGCTCAGTCCATTCGGGTCTTTAGGAACAAGGTCTTTGGCTTCAACCACTTCTACATTTAACATCAACTCTGGAGGTTCCTTAGCTTCAGCTTGTGTGAGCAGATGTGTATGCTTATCATTAGCAATCTTAAAAGCTTCTTGAATGTAGGACAGCATCGCGAGCTGCCCTACCTCGCACCCTACGTCACATCCCCCGACATTGTGTAATATCTCGTAAAGTACTTCCAAATAAAGTTCATCAACCTGAAAATTCACTTTTGTTTAGTTGCCTCGATATTTAATGAGACGTTAATTACATTCGTGACCTGTATCATGATAGTCCCTATATATAGATCTGTAAGTCGTAGATGATTGTATAACAAGTACTTAATGGTAAAAACCTTTAGCAAAGATATAACTATCGAGTTTTATTGTTTAATAATCTGGTACAATTAAGTATAACTATCTCAATTTACCTCTTCGTTTGTTCTCGGTTGTTAGATAACTCAAGGTATTCCCGCCTATTGTCCGTTCGTTTAAGAACTAGTTCAGTCACATTGATGTAGGTACCTACCTATGTTGCTTATCTCTTAGGTACATATACAATCATCAATAGACAACAATGTTTAACAGAGATGTACCTAAGTGTTGTAAAAGTTTTAATAAATCAAAATTTTAAGACCTTTGAGAACTTAATAACAGCCACTCTGTCAACAATATTTTCAAACTGCAGAAACACCACCATTACTTTTAATTAAGGCTTAAATAAACGAAAATACAAACATGTCACAGGAATATTTTCACTCAACTGTATTGTATTACTGCAATTATCTGTTATTTTATATGGAGTACCAACTAAGAAATAGATAATAATATCTGATAATAATCTTAATTTGAACATATCTATCGTAATAGGTAGTTATCACTAGGGTACTTCAGATAGAGATTCATGCACTCATTATTTACCATTTCGCGGACTTACTACATACTACCTGAGTAAGAAAACACTTGAAGCTTCAGGTTTCAACCCAAGTAATATAATGAGTAGTCTATCCACACCAATACTTTCTGTGTAAATAGGTAGATGAGACATGTACCTATACTTCAGTTCACTTGAATCACTTTTTTTTTTTAAATCTTCCATTTAACACTCACCGACGAATCGTAATAATATCGCAATTTCATAAACCAGTCAACAGGATCAGCAGAGTGATTACCTAGCTCAAAACTGAAACGATTAACAGAGTTTAAGTCAAAACTTAGAAGAAAATTAGTTTAAGGGAAACTTATAAAATGACGTCAGATTCCTTCAAATCCTCTGGGATGTTAAGTCACATTATCGCACTGCACTGCAGCTACGACCACAACCGAATGAATCATCAAGTTTTGAATGCCGGGGTGTCCTGGTAACGACACCACCGGAACGAGGCGACGCGACTGTACGACCGAGTACAAAGGTCGCCACAAAAAGAGTTCCTTCGTGTTTATAGCGACCTTTTTAAAATAGCTGGGTTACTGCGCCGTCGTGGGAAGACTATCGATCTGATAGAAAGGTGGTAGTGTTTACGATTAACCAGTCCGTTGGTTACGAAACAACTAGGATTGTATTTGTTGCACTGTGCAGAAGTGATAATTGCTTAGCGAGCTATATAAAAAGGCCGCAATTCTCCGAAGTATCTAGTGATTCTCAGCTTATATTTTTAAAATATGTTGTAAGTAGGTATATTAAGCTCTCCACGTAAGAGGAAAAAATCTATGAAATATGAGTCCGATGACCGAAATAAAAACACGTTTTTAACCTTGGTACCTAGCTATCTTTCCAAATCAGCCGATAACTACCTTCTAAACTACCCAAGAAATACTTAGTCTAAAATACTTGTAGGTACCTATCGCGCATACTTTCTTAAAGCCTATCAATTTAGCTTCCTGTTCTTAATACATACAGCAAAAAACACCTATGTATATAGAATCATCTGCATCGTATGAATCTATTTGCACACTTGATTTATTTCAAGCCATTTCAAATAAAGTTCAATTAATCAGAAAATGCACAATGGAAATGCGATAAGGCCAGTTTTATTACAGAACAAATGCTTCTCACTCAACTCAATGGAACAAAACTACAACAATCGCGATTCGCGACCAACTATGTGCAAAATATCAAACAATTTATAAGATTTACAAACTGTCATAGACTGGATCAGCATACTCGTCTGTCTTTCTAACAATTCCTTCTTCACTCCTCTGAACTTAGTCCGAAGAGTACCCATCCCATTCATTTTTGCTAAAGTTTGTGTCATTTTCACTGTTACATATTCACGAAATTCATTCACTAAAACACACTTCTAAAATCCTACGTCGTAAAACAATAAAATGATTATAGTCCATCATCTTTACATTGACTATTTAAACACCATTACGAAAACATGTCGATACATAGAAAACATAAGGAAAGTGAAGAGAAATGAATGTGGTGGGAGCTGCCGGTGCACTGGCTGAGTCCGGCCAACCGGGACTCGGGATTGAACCCGCAGTGCCGCCAAATTCTATTTTTGCGAAGCGCCGCCAACGAAGACGTATGCGGGAGCTAAATAATAAAAAAATATCCAAAATATTTCAAGACACTCTGATGTCTCACTTAACCGTCATCTCTGGTGGAATGAGTAAATTTTTAGTAGGTATATGATAAATTATAACGTGTTTTTGTCTACAATCACAAAAAATTCGTAACGTACCTACCTATGCTTCGATGCCCCGAATACATCATGGATATAATTTTTAAAAGTTTAAAATTTCATGAATATGAAATATTATCTACATTTATGGATTGAATTTTCTATTGACGTAATAGTCGAAACAAGCTTCAACTATTACAAATGTAAAAGTTATGATATATTACGTTCCTCTTCAGAACAAGAAGGGGTATCTATACAACAAATCATTACCAAAAGTTTAATGGAACTGTAAATGCATTTTTGCTAATGAAAAAAGTAATAACACTTGAATTGGAACTATAAACTATGAGCAAGGCCGTTATAACGCGTAATAGTGTTATAAATCATGAATATAGAGGTACCTACTAACAATTGTTTTGGCATTATACATTTTATCTACCCGCTAATCCCATAATTCAGCTGAGATTAACTACTTGTTAATAACATCTACGCAATATAAAAGCGTTGTCAAAAATAAGGTGTTCTTATCACAGAGCTTCCTTAAACCCTTGAGCAATATTTATTAAAAATGTAGAATGTTTAACATACAATCAAAAGCCAAGGTAACCTGTTAGCAGGCGCGCGTGCTGAACGATTTATTTATTTTATTAACCGCGTGCGTTTGGGTTTGCCAGAAGCGGAAACTACTCTCTTACATTATTGCCAATTTATTTACATAACTGAACTTCACTTGGAGCTAGTAACTGTTTCAAGTTTCAATATATTCGTTATATCATAAGAATTCAAGACGTCTGCAACTGCCAAAGATTCTGGACAAGCTTCTTACATTTCCTGTCATTTTTTAAGACGCTGATTAAAACTCTTATTACTTACCTACTTCTCTTATTACTTCTTAGATGATGATGGTCTAGCTAATATCAGAACTGAAGAACAATTCCTATTCGGGGTTAGTTTATGTGTGTTTTGAATGTAGGTATCTCTGCTTTCTACTAAACCATGGCCAATGCATGACCACAGTTTGTTTTAGCATTGTGTTTTAAAATCAATATTAAAACAGATAAACCTGAACAGACGGAATCCCTACGAGAGGGTACGACAAGATAGGCAGCCGCTTCGTAGAAAACTGGTATTCAGCCACATCAGGTTAGATTAGAAGCTAAGAAAAAATACATCGTCGATCGTTGTCACACTGATATGACTAAACAGTGTCCTTCGTAGATTTGATGCTACAAATCCCTCATATTCAAAAGAATCTTTATGTAGCACAAGTTCCAATGATTCTCTGTGTCGATCGTTCCTTACTGCTTACTTCACAGATCTATGTAGAACCACGATTGTATGAGATTATGTTAATGCATCTTGAGAATATCCAGGCGATACATCAGACGTACTTATTACTGTCTAGATCTAGGTGAATCAAAACAAAAGTCTCTACATATATGTATAGTTTTCTACCTATGAAGTATGCGCTTTAGCGAACTCAGGGAGGATGTAAGTACTTATACCTAATTGATCGCTTTGAAGTTAAACTTACACACAATCAGAGTTATAGGTATGTTCTTGATTTCTTTTGTATTTACATCAATTCGTAAACGGATATACAATCTAGTGAATTATAGACCCTCAATACAAAGATAACATACAATTTATCACGATTTAAATTGGTTATCCTCTAAAAAAACTTAGAGTAGGTACTTCTACTAGTTACAATAATAACTGCCTGGTAATAATAATAATAATATTCTCCTGACCGAATTTCGGTCACAGCGGCCAATCTCAACGGAGACTAGCCAATTACGCAGGAGATATTATAGTGCACAAGTGTGTGCGCAAACACAGGTGCACTCTCTATTCCCTCACTCTCATTGTCCGATGGGACGGCCTTCCGACACGATCGGAGAGAGATCAGGCGCAGGGCCAACAGCTTTACGTGCTTTCCGAGGCACGGAGTAAGTGATAATTAATTTATAAAACGCACATATCTTACGAAAAGTCAGAGGTGCGCGCCTTGGGTTCGAACCCGAGACCACTGACTTGCCAGTCAACGGTCACTACCACTAGGCTATCACGACTCTATAACTGCCTGGTACATAGATACTAAAAACCAAACTGGGCGGAAACAAATACCAGGAATTCCAACAACTTAACAAAAGGGGAATGACATTGGAAATGACGTAGTCGTAAAAGCGACGGTCATTGAGATCAACCTTGGTGTGGAAGTTGACAAAATAAAATAAGAAAAGTATAATATCTCCTGGATAAGTGCCAGGAACGTTGTCCGACCATTGTGCGCTTCAGTCCGCACAACATGTAGCTAGTACAGAGAGAAGGAAGAGGTTACACAACGTAAATTGGTTAAACACGAAGGTACTACAAGAACAATTTATATTAGATGCTGGATGCTGACTGAAACAAACAACAACAAGATTCAACTAGCCAACATATAAACTGAATTCACGACAACTAGTAAAACATGTCGTTCGCTCACAGATTAGTGTTTTTAGGTATATCATTTATTTGTATCCATATATTATTTTAATTGGATAAGCAAAATTATCAAGTTCTCAAAATCCACGTCCCATTGTCTAATGTAATTAAAAACAACAATACGCTTTCTCGTAACTAGCGTTGTAATCGTGACACCGCCTTGGAATATTGCCCATGATAGCAAATACCTCAGGTTAATGTCACTGCATTCGTTTCAGCGGAGCCCGAAATTAACTCTGACATACTTTCCCAAGATAGGTATAGCCCAATGTCTAGTTCATTTAGAATCTAAGACTGACTGGAGTTCAATTCTGTCGGTCTAAAATTACTCAGATGTTGTAACAACGATAATTGGCTACCATGGGAGTTACGCGAGTGTTGATTTCCGCCCCGATGAAATGTTTATTGTCTAACTAAGCACTTTCCTCCACTACCAATTCAGGTCAATTTAGGCCAACTCGAGTAAATAAATTACGAGGATTGCTTTAACTCGCCATAGACCCCACTGACGAGATACAATGGAAAATAAATTATTGCATATCTAGTAATGGATACGAGCGAGACTTTAACCCTTTTTGCGACACTTGCCGAACCATGGCAATTGAATGCTCTGTCTAACTGAGCTATTGTGTCGTTGCCTACACCTTATTATTAATATTATGGAAGTGTATGTAACTTCCTCCTTATCTTAATGAATACCAAAAAAATAAACATTTACAATTATAATTTTCGATGTTCACGTAATAAATGTATTATTATTATAAGTCATTAATTTATTATACGTAGCTTAAGTATAATAAATTAATAAACGAAACAAGATTTTCAGCCGAAACTTAAATCGAAACTAAGTTTAGGCTTCTATGTTATGTTTGAATTGCCGATCATGATCCGAGATATACGAACATAAGATTCGGCGGGGCCGAAGTTTCGGCTGGTATCTGGCCGAAACCGAAACTGAAATCGTAACTTCGGTCAAACACTAATAATATAAATTATACTCACATTCCATCCAACAGCTTCCACATAGCGATCTATTTTGTCATGCTCGTCAAGTTCAGAATCAGTGTCGAGAAGGGTCTCATTGCCGCTGTCAGAATCCCGTAGGATGCTTCCAGTCTCTGCTTGAAGTTCACTCTCCACTTTTTGCTCACCATCCTGCTCTTCAACTTCTTTTAAAGGCGCCAATGGTGTAGATTCTTCTAAAGCTGCTCTTTGTGAAGCTTGTTTCAATATAGAACCGAATTTTTCAAAGAAGCTGTCATCAACTTCTTGTATTCTGTAATAAAAAAATACGTTATTTACTAGACCTTTTGAATTTTTTGTACACTACTCTGTATTACACACTGTAATTTGTACACCCAAAAGAAATCCATTGTCTTCGCGGCTGATCGGCCGTTATACAAGTTAGACTTCATCGTAATAAGAGAAAGATGTAGGCTATAACTTGACTTGGCTTAACCCGTACACACGAGCCACTGGTTGTTTTGTTATTAAATCATCATCACAATTTACCACCACACGTTCATAAACATAACATAACTCTCGTAGATATACACAGCTTGTATCAGTCCACTGCATGTACATATAGGCCTCTTCTCATACCCATCACTTAGTTTGTACTTATATAATATTTCTATGGTTAGACTTAGAGCACTGTTAGGTGTTTTAATTTAATCGCTACGCCTGGGGAGCGGGTTGGCGATCACAGTAGCAGATGGTAGCTATTTACACAGTATGATGCTGCTGCCCATCCTCCAGATTTTAGAAGAACTCAGAACTCTCGTATACAAGTAATAATAATGTCCTCCTGATGACCGAATTTCACCAGGTTAGCCATCTACGCAGATATTATACATATAAGCCGGCAGAGAAAGGCAGATTGTATTTCTTTAACCTTCTGTTTTAAATCCTACATAGGTAACTATGGACGAGGCTTCTACCGTACACCGGGAGATACTCTAGACTCCGTGCTGCTCATTAAGAATTTAGAGGCGGAAAAACGCAATATCACTTTGCCCGATCCGGAAATAGAGAGTTCAATCCCATTACACAGACTAATCAGATCAATAGGGTTTTTGGTAGCCCAAATTCTTCAGCGTGTAAACTTGTTTACGGCTAGGGTTACCAGATGGAAAAATCAAAAGTCCGGAGATAAGGCCTGATTTCCATTTAAAAATCCTGAGATTTTGTTGCACTTTGAGAATTTTCTCCCGAACGTACTTAACAATTTAAAAAAGTCATATTATTATTATCGTTTTTACACACTGCGTCTCGGAGGATATCGCTCACGCGCTGCACATCGCGCTCATAGCAGGGGTGACAGTGCACACCCCTTATAAAACAATTATTAAAGAAAAAACCTTTCTTAAAAAGGGTATCTTCGCAAAATAAATATGATCAAACTGATTAAGTACCTCACTACTTGGATAAATAAGTTTGATTTAAATTGTGCAATTAGCACCAAAGTTAAAAAGATTATTTTTTGTTTAACTTTTTATTAAAGAGATTTTTTAAATTATATTGTATTTTATTGAAAATTTAAAAATCCTGAGATTTCCTGATATTTGCAAAATCCGGCCGCAATCCTGAGCAGAGTCCAAAAATCCTGAGATCTCAGGACAAATCCTGAGATATGGTAACCCTATTTACGGCACTTATCCTACAATAACAATGTTTTTACCACTGTCACATTGTGTAAAATATTTTGGACCTGCCTACTAACACTAAAAAAAATATTTTTGATATATTTTACTGTATAATTTAGATATTATCGATAGTCGATCTATTAAAAGTTCAAATAAAAATCTAGTTCGGTTTTAACAAGCATTAAAATTGCTTTCTTATTATTTTGTAGGTATAGGTAGTAGTAGACTAGTTGTTTTTTTTCGTTCGAGTGTACCTACAAACTTTTTTTCTTGGTTTTGGTCTTTCTGGGTTCTTGATCTGGTCATGTATGAGCGCTGTTTTAGAAGCTCGCACCGGACGTATCAAATTCTAGTTACGGCACTGCTCACCATGTTTTCATTCATCGTTAGTCAATAGTGTCTTATATTAACTAATTTGAGTCGTGACAGCCTAGTGGTTGTGACCGTTGACTGGCAAGTCAGAGGTATCGGGTTCGAACCCAAGGCGCACACCTCTGACTTTTCGTAAGTTATGTGCGTTTTATAAATTAATTATCACTTACTCCGTGCCTCGGCAAGCACGTAAAGCCGTTGGCCCTGCGCCTGATCTCTCTCCGATCGTGTCGGAAGACCGTCCCATCGGACCATGAGAGTGAGGGAATAGAGAGTGCACCTGTGTTTGCGCACACACTTGTGCACTATAATTATCTCCTGCGTAATTGGCTAATCTCCGTTGAGATTGGCCGCTGTGACCGTAATTCGGTCAGGAGGACATATTAACTAAGAAATATGACATTGAAGACACAGAGGCACATGCCAGCTTCAAACTTATACCTACCCGCATGCACGGTGCACGTGCAGGTCCATAACCAATGCGCCATCATGACCTGTATACTATGTAACATCTTAAAAAAATTGATAAAATTGAAAAAGAGACAGGTTACGAGCGTGGCTGGGACCCGCGACATTTGCCGTATTGTTGGTCCAGCCCCGCTTGTATCCTGTCTTTTTTTAAAATTTTCTCTCATTTTTTTACGATAGCTCTAGTATGGCTAACATTAATTATTCAAATTGGATTAATGTTCACAATTGGACGTGATCCGATAATAAAAAATTGCTGACCTCCGTGTTTCGAAAGATTAGTGGCGAAAGCAACAAATAGTAGAAGAACCGAGCAAGTGCGAGTCGGACTCGCGCACGAAGTGTTTCGGATATTATTAGAATTTTTATCAAATTGTATTATTGGCATTTTGTTTGAATAGTTAAGGAGTAGGGCAGAGAGAGAGATTTTTTCCACGAAAAATATCTTTATTTGAAACTTCATTTGAATTTTTCAGGAAAGTATCAAACCTGCTAATATTTACAATTATTTCAGATTATTTGGCCCAGACAGACTTTCAGACTTCGGAAATTGAGGGGAGGAGAGACAGACTTTTATGAACATTTTTAGATAAGTAGGTACGTCGATGTAAAAAATATTTTCTAGAATTCGTTAAATATTCATGTCGAATTTTAGCTTTCGAGCATTGATAATCTGCGAGTAAAATGGGTAGTCAGACAGACGGTCCATCTGTCTAGACGGGCATAAACGAAACTATAGCTCCGGAATTTAATATAATAATATTTGTCACTTCTGTATTGGACGATATAGTCGCTAAGCGACAAAGCCTTTTTTGTTAAATAAAAAAAAACAAAAAAAAAAGGAATAAAGTACCAAACGAAAAATCTGTATTTTAAGTTTCTTATTTAGGTACCTACTATAAAAACTATGTCACTTAGGTACTGGTACGAGGTTTTAGTAAAGGTTGGAATAATGTACTTGGATAATAATTAATTTTTATGATAGGAAACATAGCAAGCCTTAGCCAAGAAATACCTTCAGTGTGTGAGTCCGACTCGCACTTGGCCGGTTTTCTACAAACAGGGTTGAAAAAAAAAACATATTTATAATAAATTACTGTATTTTAAATTGTTAATAAATTCTAAAAAACATTATTATCTCATTTTATAATAATTTGGAATGATTGTCAAATCTATACTAATTCATACGTAAATAGTTGGTAACTTTCATTATTGTCCTGTCCAGCCAGTAGGTATAGATCCCATAGGGGTTTTTTTTTCATAACAACATAGCTATCTATATTTAAAAAACAAACTAAACAATAAAAAGAACATAAACACTAAGAAAATATAATGTTTGAGAAGCCACTTCCCTTAATTATTATTTATTGAGATAGTTTCTTTTATAATAATTATATTTTTTGGCAAGGTTACAACACTACTATAACAAAGTCTTATAAATAACAAAACAAAACATGGATACTTGTTTACAGTATAGTTGACCTAATACAACATTTCCGTAAAACGAGCATGCACAGATTGCACAGACAAACAAAATTAGGTCCTAAATTTATTACTGTAATTTTACAGTAAAATATAATTAACAGTATATATTTAAATGCATTTACTGTAAAAACTACAAACAAGTAGCCCATACTTATTATTAACAATAATATGGCATTGAATATGATAATTAGATATGTAATAGGTAACATTTTTTCTTTATATTTAAAACATTTATGATAAATCATCATGCTTTCATCAACATCACATTCAATCTTCCAATCCAGACATCAGTGTGTATTTAATATCAGTGTACTCCTCAGCACCATGCATGCTGCCCTCTCTGCCAATGCCAGACTCCTTTATTCCACCAAATGGGGGCTCTGCCGCAGACAATACGCCATCATTAATAGCAACCATACCAAATTCAAGTTCTTGTGACATTCTAAATGCTTGCCCAAGGTCTTTAGTGAAAACATAAGCAGCTAGACCACTTCTAGTGCTATTTGCAACTTGCAATGCCTCTTGCTCACTTCTTATCTTCAAAACTGTTGCAACTGGGCCAAAAACTTCTTCATTATAAACTTTCATATCTGGAGTTACATTGACTAATAGAGTTGGGTGAAAAAAGTTGTTGCCATAATCTGAGGCTAATTTGCCACCAACCATTGGGCATGCACCTTTCTTTACTGCATCTTCAACTAAACCTGAAACCTTTTTTACATGTTCTATATTGACAAGTGGGCCACATGTTACTCCTTCTCGTGTGCCAGGTCCTAATATGCACTTGGAATCAATACGAGATTTAAAACCATTAATGAATTTGTCATATACAGCTTCATGTACAAGGAATCTGTTGGCTCCAATACACGCTTGTCCATTGTTTCGGAACTTAGCCAGCATGGCATGATCTAAAGCTCGCTCAATATCAGCACTTGGGAATACAATAAATGGTGCATTTCCTCCCAATTCAAGAGAAACCCTTTTAATACCTGTTGCTGCTTGTTTATAGAGTAACTTGCCAACATAAGTAGACCCTGTAAAGGAAATGCATGCAACATTGTCATCTTCACACATGACCCGACCAACTTCAGCAGCATTCATTCTGCTACATGTAACAACATTAATTACTCCTTTGGGCACTCCTGCTTTTTCTGCAAGGTAAGCAGCAGCTAAAGCAGATAAAGGTGTATCTTCCGATGGTTTTATTACACAAGTGCACCCAGCAGCCATGAGAGCACCCACTTTTCTAGTTATCATAGCAAAAGGGAAATTCCATGGGGTAACAACTGACACTACACCAAGAGGCTGTCTTGTGAGCAGTATTTTTTTGTTGGGCCATGGGCTAGATACAATTTCTCCATTTATATGGCGGGCACAATCAGCATACCATTCTAGAAATGAGTTACCATAAGCAACTTCGCCTTTCGCCTCAGACAATGGTTTCCCACTCTCAGCAGTTATTACCGCTGCTAAATCATTAGAATATGATTCACAAACTTCAAACCAGTTTCTTAAAATCTTTGAGCGCTCTTTGGCAGTAATATTCTTCCAAATCTTGAAAGTGCCAGCGGCCGCTTCAATAGCTACTTTAGCATCATTGGCTTCCATATCCGGTACTTCCATAATAATGCTGTCATCAGCAGGATTACATACCTGGAATACTGCATCGCTTTTTGCAGACACCCAATCTCCGTTAATATATCCTTTATTTCGGAACAAGTGCATATTCCTGTACTGAACCATATACAATTTTATATTTCTGGATACACGAGCACGTAATATATCCATAATGAGTTGAATTATGAGTTAGTATAAATATGAAATTACGAACTATCACAATATACTATACAATATATAATAATATACAAGTCAAAGTCCCCTTATTGCGTTATCGTTGACCTCTGCAATCTATACCATGATACGGCGGGAATACTTGGATACAGCAAGATCTCGCAGATTAAACACTGAATACTAATTTATTCAATAAATAAATTAGTTTTATCCGCTATCAAACCAAACAGCACTTTGACAATTTTAAATTGACCAATTGACATTGACTAGATGACAGATGTTTCATTCAATGTCAAACATCGACAAGTGACAGTTGCGTTTAGTTATCTTACTACACACTTGTGTGTACAGCCATGTCAGAGGCCTACGGGCGGTTAAACTATGACACCAGGTTTTTCATCAACCATACGATAAGAAGACCACACACCCCACACACTCAATAATGTTGGCATATGTCAACACTCAATAATGTTGGCATATATTATGTCAACTCTATTACAGCTCTATTACAGCAAAAAAAATTTGAGGCGGTGACAGCTGGAAGTCAAAATAAAAATCTTAAAAACTAAGCTTTTGAGAACTAAAATAACTTAAAAGTAATTCACTTGATTTTATTTGATCACACAATGTTCGTCATAGAAATATGTAAGTCTAAATAACTCGTAATTTTGAATAATTGTAGTATGAGAAGTGCGCCAGTGGCGCCCTCGATTTTTTCTTTTAGTAAGTATGTAAGTACCAGATAACTTGTAATTTTAAGTTATTGTATGAGAAGTGCGCTAGTAGCGCCCTAAATTTTTGCACTCTTTTTTGCCAAACTGTATGGCCAGAGCTTTCTGTTAGCGCCCTCTATTAGAAG
Source organism: Protodeltote pygarga (assembly GCA_936450705.2). Classification (NCBI taxonomy): domain Eukaryota; kingdom Metazoa; phylum Arthropoda; class Insecta; order Lepidoptera; family Noctuidae; genus Protodeltote; species Protodeltote pygarga. The sequence continues at coordinate 7,640,695 of OW388257.2, read as the reverse complement.
TATTCGATATCAATAGTAACATTCTTACAATTACAGAGCATTTAATATTATTCAATACACGTAATAAATATTTTTTTCATTTAAATTAATATGTAGGTAGGTACATACCTACATCATATTGTATCAGTAAGACATTTTTCTTGAAATGCTAGTGACACGGACGCCATCTAGTGAGGCTTAGTGAGGCTTATAAAATAAATTGAAATAATTTCAAATCTCTTTTACAAGGCTAGGGCGTGTGGCGACATCTATCGGAATACATTACGTATCCCGACTCAGTGCTCCAAACTTTGCAGTTTTAGTAGACACCGATGCGATATCACCAATTTGCTTAATATTTGATTTTCTTTAAAAAAATATTGAAATAATTTATCACAATAATACGATAGGAACACCATTTGCTTCGTGTGAACACCTGCCTGTATTAGGTACTAAAAACCCAATTGCTAGATGTCGTTACCACCTATAAAATCCTATTACTTAAATATTTTTTGTCCCATAAATAAAATAGCAAATATACAAATATAGTAGGTATAGTACCTACCAGTCCTTACATTCAATGAAGGAATTATAGTGTGCTGGTACGCATGCCTTTTAATGTCATGTTAGGTCATAATCATAAAGCCGGCAATTAAAACCGATTAATACGAGTATTTGTCATATTAAATAACTTTTTCGTAAAATATAGGTACTTACTATCTACCTCCTTATTCTTTTCAGACCAAAGCGGAGACAATAATTTATCTTATTAAGTATATTTATGTACTTATAAATTTTCTTATTTGCACAATGATATTCTTTGAAAATATACCTAATAATTTCTCATCAGTACCTATATTTTTTTAATACGCCAAGTCACTTTAGGGTTGAAGTAGGTAGGCTACCTATAATCACAGTAGGTATTCAAACTTACCTAGTATCGTGAACTTGATCCTCTATAGATTTTTGCTGTTGCAATTTTTCATAAAAACCTTTCCACATCGATTCTTCATCCATTATGATAAAAAAATCCAAACACGAATCACAATTTATTAAACACTTTTAACTACAAACAAAAGGCAACTGACCAGCAACCGAGACAAAAACTGTATGTAGATACCCACGGTCATCGATAAACAAAATAATGAATCACAAAACTAATCGAGTCATATGGTCTGGAAGAAAATGACGTAAACAGTACCAGTTAACTCAAGACTAAGATTGGTTCCGGAAATAACGTTATTCACTGTTCGAGAGCAGCCGGCTTCAACTCCGTGATACATAAAAGAGTTCAGTGACACCAATATCACAGTCTGTAGAGATTTTATGATTGTTAAGTTTTTAGGTCGCCCACATAATAATATTAAATGTAAACGTGGTCTCTAAGTTTGTTTTGGTTCGTTTACGGCTTTCGAGCCAGACTGACGTAATTCAAGGCAGGCGAACGTTCTGCGCGGTGCGCACACCGTGTCGCGCCAATGTGCAAACTAAAATGTTCTGCATTAGCACACGTGCTTTTGTAATGTAAATGTAATGTCATACAAACAATCTGTAAACATTTAGACAGTCATATGACTTTTGAATCTCTTTCAGTATGACCTATGAAAGATATAAGTAAGACAGAAACCGCTGGCAGTTTATTCCATAACTGACATCATTAAGTAAAGAAGTACTTAGGTAAGTAACAAATAATAACATAAGTCCTTCCATGGTCATAAAGAAAACTTGTTGATATCAACCAGCAGGCAGCTATCGCTAAGATTAAGTTGACCTTAATTGTCACCTTTCGTTTTTAATAATTTTATAAAGATGGTAGTTATAAAGATTGTATCAATAATTAGTGAGCTCTTGACACTATTTTGATACTGCCATTAATTTAATAAATGAAAAAGTAAAAACTAATAATTTCTAAATCAGGCAGCATCTGATAATCGATAATAAGGATCTAAAGTGGTCTACCTAGGTAGGTACCTGTTTTTTTGAGCGGGCCTACAGGCAGGCACTGGACGGGGCTGCGAGGCGCGTTTGCGGTACCCGGACCCGTCCGATACAGTGCTAGGAACACGCAGGGGGGAGACGTTTTTAGTGGGTGCGAGCCCCACATAACCGTATGTCCTCGGACGTGCGGTATGCGGAAGGCATTTTTTACTCCCCCCGGCCACAAAAAAAAAAAAAAAAAAAGGTAGGTACCTGTTGACCATAACCCGTAACTATACAATAGGTACAAAACCAGATCTAGTTTCCGAAATAATTCCTAATATTTTATAGGTACGTCCTATATGAATGAGAACTGGCTCTGGATTAAACTATCGAGTAGGATACCTTGGTACCCTTACCTCTCTCTCTATTTTCAATCTAGGTATTCTTCAATAATTACTTAACTACTTTTGAACAATCTTTATTGCGCATTATCGAACAAATCCTGTAAAATCTTAAAGTAGGATCCAATGCAGTGTGCAGTTGAAGTTGAACCTGCATTACCTACCTACACATAAGAGGTGCAGTGCAGCAGTTTTCGCAAGGAATAATACATCTAGCAAGAACGACACGTCATGAACTCTACAAAGCAATCAGTCACCGCTATTATACCTATCAAGTTTCATTGTGGACGCTGCAATAAAGCGAAGACAAAGATATAAGTAATATTATCGCTTCATGTACGCATGACGTCTAAAAGAGATAACTTAGCCAACTTAGCCAAGTGAATGACGCCTAGTCCGCTCAAATTCTGAACTATCAAGGTCACGGTCTAAGCTCGAGGTCAAAGGGAGGCTCCATCGCAGGCTTTACGGTCCACGAACTTCACAATAAAGTATTCGAAACAACATTGAAATGGTAAAAAAATAATTCTTATGGTGGACTTTGTCTATGTCATTGTTCCTTGAGTCAGGAACTACATAGGAGTCAGTAGTACTTATGTTATAAGTACCTAGACTTGAAATTTTGAATATTTTAAATAATAAGGTGCTTTAATAATAAATGCTTTACTAACTTTAGTAGCAAATGCAAAAATAAAAATAAAATATTTCGTTACAAAATTAGCCGAAATGGAGTCCTATTACTGTATACGTAAGTGCCTACTTACTAACAACCTATTAATTAGAAACATTATTAATGCTACCTTTAGGTACACCGTACACATATCACTAAAGTAATAACAAATTTTAAATTGGCATTATTGTAAGGCAAATCGCTAGGTATAGCATATTTTTATTGAAAAATTAAAAATTGTTCATGAGCCGTTTAACCAGGATTCCGCAGAACAGAGAACCAATAAAACCAACTACATACTAGGTCATCATCATCTCCCTGCCCTTTTCCCAATTTATTTGGGAAAACTAAAACTACATACTAGGTATTATGAACATTATTATCTATCTCTTCGTAATTCCAAAAACCGCTCTAAAAATAACCTGACTAATTTTGAATGTAGGTTGGTGGTGAGGAAACTCTGCATTTTAACTCCCTATACTACAGATATAATAATATGTAAGTATGTATTTATAGTCTTTTTTTTTACCTATACCTACTTATAATAAAGAGAGGATAAAATATAATTTTTGTCAGAATCCTGTGGATGTTGTCCGCAAAATAGAATTTTTAAGTAATTAACAAAAACCCCGCTAAAGCTATAATGACGTTGTTTTAGTGTTGAAAGCCGCAAAGTCAGTTTGTGACGTGCGCTTAGTCACCGAATTGACGGCTTTACTTTATCAGGTAGTCATACAAAAGCATACATTTCTACTTATTCATCTAGGTCTCCAGGTTTTAAAAGGGGATCGTTGATTTGATTTTTTTCTTCCTACTTACACTTTCTGTTCTAGATTTCTACTTTGTTGATCTTAGTTACCGCAATGTAAATGACTGAAAAATAAGCTACATGATAATCTTTAAAAAATCTTCTATATTTGAGAAACGCATCGCATTTGTTTACTAAAATTACTCCTGCGAGATGTCATCAGATGTATTATAATAATAAATTGGAAACAAGAGATAAAAAGAGACCGTATTTTTGTAAACATCTATAAGGCGACACTGACAATCGATCCAGACTGTGGACGCAAAGGGAGTTTACGGTTTTTGGCTCATTGCCTAAATGAGCAAAAATGGTAGACACTATGGCGTGTTTATAGGTTGTAAAAAGGTCAAGGTCTCGATCGAATTTACTTTGAATAAAAGTTTTTTCTGGTGCTAAAACGAAATACCAAAAGAAGTTTAAATATTCTGTATTTGTACAATAACTTACCTGCAATTATTTGTATAATTTTGCATTAATTATCCTTGCCCGCATCTTTGTAATTAAAAGATTGTTAACTTTACTCGAAGGACTTTTCTCGCTAAATGCGCTAACTGTAAATAACTGTCCAACATAATGCAGAATATTTTAAAATTCTACGAGAACCCAGTTGCTAACAATCATTATATTTTCTTTCTTCTCAATCTAGTCATTAATATGTACTTACACTTTGAAAAACAGCGGTTGCATTTGTAATCTTGTTGCAAGTGCAAGTTCCTCTTGCACTTGCAGAGTTATTTTCAATACAAATCTACAAGAGTGTGTAAAATAAAATTACTAACATGATAAAAATTTATAATGGAATCAAGCGTTACTTTGCGAAAATAAATAATAGATAAGTACCTATTTATTTTGAAAACAATATGTACCTAGTGTTAATTTCGGTAAATAAATATGCCTCAAACTCTCGGTTGAGTATTTGCTCTTGGTCGGAAAGTTTAGTGGAATTAAAACAACACTGTTCGTTATTATAAATATGATAAAATGACTAATGTCATGGTCGTGTAAAAAGAAATAAAAAATATCTTACTTTCTCCTGCTAACGACATCTATTTCTTGTAACTTCTTATACACAAATTTCCACGGATCGTCAAGCTTTTTAGTATACATTTTCACATAAAATTGTCACTTTTGCTGGATCACACAGTTTAAACGAAAAGTCTTTATATCACAACCATATAAATATAACAGTTCTATATAACAAACATAAAAATAAAAGGTAAAAAAAATCACAACAATAATTCTAGTAACGCGTAGACCGTTTTTCAGGTTGCAGACACCGCGAAGTGTCAGCGACTGCCGACTGAATTGCAATGCCGTAAGCTTTGTTTGTTAGAGGTTTAACTACTCCAGTTTTTTAGAGTTCCGACTTTGTTACATGGAATCCATTTTTTTGTGGTGTTAATTGTTATAAAGCTAGTGTGGCGTTAAATTCTCACGGCAACAGCTTATACTTATTCATGTTTGAAAAAAAAAATATACAAAATCAAGATTGGATAGAAAATATTTTGCGCAAGCATTTTAATTACTCTAGCAACCATTAATTCAATTAAATTAATTATTTTTATTCGTTTACATGAATCTAAGAAGTCCTCTTAACTTTAGTACGGAACTGCGATTAATTGTTTGTATAGCCTTACATAACTCAAAGTAGTCGGAGGATTTTAATAATCCAGTTTTTGCTTTATAATTATAGTGTTAGTGTTTACAAAACCCTTAGAACAATAGGGTTATTACTATAGTAATAAGTAGATTATATTTATTATCTATTATTACATCTTAATTTTAAAGTGATCGAAGAAAATAAAGACGTGCAATTAGCACACATAAACATAGACTCACGCCTGTATTCCCCAGAAGGGTAGGCAGAGGTGTATGCAGTACACCCACGTTTCGCCATCTATGTTGTAAGTCCCATGTAATAGGGGGCGAGCTTATTGCCATTAAATTCACACAATTTAAATTCACAATTCCAGACTCCGTGCTGCTACTGAGAATTTCCTAATGGAAAAACCCAATATTACTTTGCCCGACCCAGAGATCGAACCCAGGACCTCGTGCTCAGCAGTCGCACTTCTTATCACTAGACCAACGAGGCAATTAGCACGCGGGGAATAATGACGTGTAAAGTGGGAAATATATTAATTTAGAAAACCCGCATTAAATAGCACCATGAATAATGTTAATGATTACTAAAAAACTGCTAATTTGTAAAAACCAAAATGATCACCAAACTACTTTTGTGGTGATCTGACATTTCACGAAATAACAATTTTAGTACCTACAAAATTATTTGTGTCAAAAAAAAGCTACTGCTCGCACATCTATACATCGGTAACGGTATTAATAAAACGATCTTCGATTCATCTTAGTGCGTACTAAGCAAAGCCTAACTTCACAAATTCGACGACTCATCAAAAGAAATTAGATTAATCAATTCGCATAAAAAACTCATGATTAAATTAAAACATAAACCTTTTTTTTTCAAGTTTTACTCAAGTGCAAAGGCAAAGTAAGTATGCTCTATATGTATAATAACTTTTTTACTGTATATATGTATATAAGAGAAATTAATGTCGAATCGGTAGGGTACCAGTACCGAGAGATCAATAATGATAGCCTATTTATTATTACACTAGCGTCCGCCCATGGCTTCTCCCGAATCTTATTTAATTGTTGCCTATTTGTTATTCTGATGTTTGAATTACATTATCGTAATATTTCATCAAAATCCGTTTAGTAGTTTTTGCATGAAAGAGTAACAAATATCTATCAATCTGTACTCACAATCATTCGCATTTATAACATTATTTATTATAAAGTTCAGTTAAGAATTGCCTTTTTAGTAAGCAACGTGCCCTAAGTACAGCCCTTTTCAAAAATAATACCCTGCATCATGCATGGTAAATTATTGTACTTACCTGAAAAACACTTACATTGTACATTGTGTGACATTGTGTTACATAAAGGACCAATCCCTCAATTTAACGAAATTGATTGGATTAGAAGCCTCAAAGTTTGGAAATAATAAGTCTAAAAAGATGGTGATATGGTAGTAGTAACAACCCCTTCTATTACATATAATAGAAGGGGTTGTTACTACCTGTACCTGTATTACCTTCTACATCATTCTACCTACTTAATGTGTCCAGGCAGCAATCCATCATCGTGCTTAACAGCCGCTACTACTATATCATCGAGGTAGTTGAAGAATAATACAGTTATTTTCATATTAATTACTATTCTGGCGTTATCTTTTTGCTATATCAACAATTTGCCTGTCAGTTGATGATTTGTTTATTTTCATTCATATTTACACTATCTGGTGTTGGCTTTTAGTCATATCACCAATTTTACTGTCAGTTGTAAATAATCAAGAAGTGACATCCCCAAGTTGAAAAGTTAGATTTATAGAAACTCAGAACTGAGCTACTATTACATAAAAAGAATACCTCCATAATTACATAACAGCAATAATCTACATCCTGACAACTGCATGCTATTTATAAATATAAACTTTTGACCCTATTGGCTGCAGTTGGTCTTGTAATGATGACAGCTATTCCTAGAATAAATGCTTACTTAGATTGTATCTGACACATTATTTGAAGAAGCAAAGAATACAAGTAATATGACGTATAATGATACATAATACATGTCAATATCATAACAATGAAGATACATTATAGCTTAAACAGTTGGCGTATATGTGCAGTACAAGTAGGCGGATAATTTGCATTTGGCAGAATTGCTGTCATTGTTATTCCGTGGTACGTTCGTTCGTAACTAATTCTTAGAATTTTTATGGAGCATTTATGGCTCAAATATATTCCTACGTAGGTATATTATAATGAATGCATTGGTCATCGACTCTGAATGAGTTTATGATCTCAAAATAGAAGCACTTGATACATTTTAAATTATTTTAGGTAGGTAACAATTTTTTTGGTGCCTAGCAATATACTAACCAGGTAGCCTAAGATAACATTATTGTATTCTATGATTCATTTACTTTATGACTAGTATATATTCCATTAGTATAGTGTATAGATATAATAATGGAAATATTTATAACTATTAGTAGGTAAGTATTAGTAGTATTACAATACTTTAATTTTTTTTTGTCGGCTAGTAAATTGTGGTACCAGATAATTTATTTTACATTACCAAAAACCTCGTGTTTCCATTTTTTGTGCCGGCGCAGTTAAATGTATGTCAAAAACGCCCATAATACCTACTGTAATAGCGCTGTTTTGTAGAACGTCAAGGCGGATAATTAATTAAAATAATCAAAGGATTCAAATACATTTCGTACAACCTCATCACTGCGTACTTCGTCAAAGTACAATACTATGTATACATAACCGATTACACTATATATGCAAAGGCCACTTCAGTCACACTTTTATATTGCTTTCCATAAATAGAGGAGGAACAGACCACCATGAGCCGCGATCCCTGTAGTTTTTTGGACCAATGAGGAAAAAAAATATCTTCAATGAAAAGAAAGACATAACCACTTCCTCAATGATAATAAAAATTTTCTTCAAAGTCAAAAATAAAATATAGCATAGTAAAATTGAAACATTTGATATTACTAATGACAGTAATAGAAAAAATCTTTACATTTATAGATTTTATTGTAGAATTAAATTTATCTTTCCAATCGACCATAATCATACATGATTAAATTGGAACTAGATGAATGGATGGTCGGAAAAAAGTGCCAACTTGCACCTTGACGGCAAACGTTTATCAACAAAGTATAAACTTGCGTTCCCGCAATTTCCAAGTAATGAGCCATCTAGTTTGAAAGGAAGTCGTCCGTTTATTTGAAATAATTATCTGTTTCTACTTTTAACGTCCAAGCGTGTGTTTACTGAAGAACAATGAACAAGGCCATTTAGTACGTATCTACAATGAGGCTTTCTTGATGAGACAGATGAGATCTTTATCATGATGTTGATGAGTTTGTACTGTGCGAGCGCGTTCGGGTATAGCAAATATGTTTCGCACATAATCCGGCTACAGTGCATGGCTAGATTTCATAGCGAAGACTGTCATGTGTTAGATTATAATTATAATAATATAAAAAACTGGACTTCATTCTTATCGGAAAAACAAATCAGAAATAAAATATGTCGTAAAAAATGATAATGAATATCATCTTTCAAAGAGACACAGATTGTCTCTTGCTGATTATATTTCTAAACTGCTACACATTTCGGGCTGTGGTTGTCTATACCTATAATTATTGTTGTTAGTTATTTACTTACCTACTATATTTTAGTTTCCAAGTGCTAACTTATCCCCGCCATACAGGCGAAACGTTCATGTATTTTTATCTACAAAAAAAAGTTATAATATCAAGTTGTTACTTGAACGCACATTAAAGTTACACAACCTCGCGGTAATGTATACGAAGTACCTGTTCGCTATTGTGTGGATGACCAAACCCAAGGTCGGGAAATTAGTCAGCAGTCAGCACACACGGTATTAACAGCATGTGCTCTAGATAAAGATATTTTAAATGTTACTGCTATAGCTATGCACGTATTAAATAACAGTGATGTTAGGGTTAAAGGGGACACTAAAAGAGAAGCCTTTATTACCATTTTCTTTATTTATTTACATATTGGAAGGTGTTAAGACTAATATTACGTAAGTTACGTGAGACGTGTGATCTGTGATCCTACGCAGGACTAAACGGAATAATATAAGGAATACAGTTAGATACCTACTCTGAAAAAATAGGGATTTTAGACAAGTTGTTTGAAGCAGGGTCTTTAAAAAATATTTATAAGTAATATTTTTCTCTTTCTAAGGAGAATACTAGTGTCGAAGTAAGATAGATTATTTTTGCTAGGCATCAACATATTACAGGCGCTTACGAAGCAGTTATTTTTCCTCGTGAAAAAAAGAAAATGGAAACAAAAATGACCGAGTAGAAATTTTTTGTTGTGAGGTAAAATCCCTTATCTGTAGAACGGGTAAAAAAAATGAAATGGTACCTAATAAGAATTACCAAGTAGGTCATTTTTGTTGTATGGTGAATCCCGTAACTGTAGAACGGGTTTTGCACACTAGTAAACTATTGTTCTTCCGAAATACGTAAACTCTACCATTGTTTAATTTTCTCATGGAAATTCCAATTCTTAATAAAGTTAACTGTTAGTTGCGTTCTATAGCTAACGCCATCTATGGAGATTTGTTACAACAATATTGTAATGATCGAATGTAGACTCATACCACTTGTTTCGATTCTCCGGTAGAGGCGTTAGTGATTCGTAACAGTCATGTTAAAAGAAACAGATGTCGATGTGAATAATAATTATTCACGTGTCAAGTCCCTTATTTAATGCAATATTTTTTTTATTAATACCTACTAACGTCTCAAAAATTTGCTTTTTTGCAACGTCATTTGTCCAAATTTCGTATATTTACAGATATGGCAACACTAGTGTAGATGGTAGATGATAATAGTTAGCCCCATAAAGTTCCACTCCAATAATAAATAATAACTGAGGAAAAGTTTTGTATTTCATTTTGTAACGATTCAATTATGTGAATTAATTTTCGTAGAATACCTACCGTGACTTCAAATGCAATAATAGGTACTTGATTTTACAGCAATTATATAAGTATGTGGTATGAAATAATGTGGATGTGTGCCGCAACACTAAGTATCCATATCCGTTTACATACAAATGGTTATCGATGAGATTCTATTATTTTTAAATTGCACACATTCATATCATCTAACATATACCTACCTACATTTATGTAAAAAAAAAGGAGTAGCTGGCTTACTGGTTGACTGACATCAACACTCTGAAGTTCTGAAAAAGGACTTAAGTAATTTCACCCCTAACAGGGTAAAATAGGGGATGTAAGAAAGATAAATTCTTTCCGGACACCACAATTTTTCGCTTTATTGCAAATTGGGTAAAAAGGGGAAAATGGGTAAAGGTTTATATTTAATTTATTCATAAATAATAAAAAAAAAACTGATGTGAAGGTAAAATACCAGCTACGTGATGCAAAATTCACGCGGACGAAGTGCTAGATAAAAATATAATTGCAGGCAATATCTATAGGCCGTTTCATTTAGGTAGAAAGCATTTTCTCGTAAGTGTCCGCAAAATTGTGATTGTTCAAGTAAGTATTAGGATTTCAAATGTGAATTCCGATTGATAACCTTTTCTTGTTTTGGTTCAATTCATTATTTTTCAAATGACAACACATTAACTATTATAGGTACCAGAAGTAATCATTCCTGGAAAAAATAATGCAGAAAGCAAGTAAATTATTAAGCTTTACGTAGTAGGTACCAATTCGGTTAGGTAGATACAAGTTCTGTGGTTAAAATATTGGCAAATGACCAATTAGATGATTTGTTTTAAGGAATGCGCTGAGAAATGTCGAACTTTGCATGTGTTCTGCTTCACTTAGGAAGTAAAGTAAGTGAATTTTGTGAATACGGGATAGTTAGTAAGTAGGTATATAGGAACTGGATCTTAACCACTGAAAATTATTAAAAAATTTAGACATTGCTTTTATGTTTTCAAAATAACAATTATAGCACTAGGGTCTAACCCAAAAGGCGTTTTGGGATTGACCCTGCTACTTGTGTGCTATTGACACATAATGTGTAATTATGTTAGTTAGTATTATATCTCTGAAAGACTGTAAGCTGACCTCAACACGAAAAAGGTTAGACACGTGATGGTGGTAAAGAGCGGATATTACACTTCTACGGAAACTTTTAAAATAAAATTAATGATGTTATTTGTCTCATAATAAGTTTGTCACGTTTCAATAATAAACAGTTCACATCTTCACACATGTTTTCGCGGACAATCGGCCGACCCCGCTGTAATCTAGAATTCACTCTTGCACAAGAGGAAACAATCACAACTTATCTACAATTTATGAAGTAGGTACTTATGCAATATTATAACTAAAGCAATACAGGTACCTATGCCTTAATGTTTTATAAGCAAATATTTATAGACGATTCACAAAAATCTAGTTTTTAATGTGACAATAAGATCAGTTATCAGAATACTTATAAAATCTAGGCTTTGTATGGAGTTCACGTTCAAAGTTAAAATAATAATACCTAACGATTATGACAAAATCATCAAAGTCACTTATCGTCAGCGACTATACTATCACGTAGTCTTTAGTGAGGTCAGCGTCTAAAATGTTAACTGCGTAGATATTCAATATCAATCAATAGTAACACAAATCGAACCTAAAATAGCGTGCCAAAAAATAATCAACTTACCTTTGTCTATTGCTGTCTGAAGAGATTTGTTTCTTCCCACGCCACAATAGTAAACAATCAAAAGCCCCTTTTTTAAAAGGTGGCTTGAACATTTTCCACCGCTTTCTAATGTCAATAGTTTTTGTATTTACTGAACTTCCACTTTCACTGGCATCTACACTAAGGATATTTGGTTCAGAAACACCTTTCCTTAGATTACCTACACTGTTAGATTTCTTAGAAACCTTTTCAAAGTCAAATGTTGGCACAGATTCTCCCGGCGGACATGTTTTTCGTTTTGATAGAGGTGTCGACGTAGTAAAGGATTTATCACCACATTCTATTCCACTGTCTGAGAACTCCGAAATGTCTGTAACACCTTCACAGATGCTGTGCAGATTAGGTCTTCTATTTTGAACGACTGTTTTTGAATTCAGTATACTGTTTTGCTCGAAATTTTTACTTTTCACATGATGGTGAATGTCTACGAATGCTGTGACATCCTCGCAGCTCTTGGTGTTATACTTGGATAATGTGAAGTAAGGTTTGGCTTCTTGTTTTGAATCCGCTCCCATATCCATGCTTGATAGATTATCCTCACTTCTCGATAACACTTTCAGGTTAGATATTGTTTTCTTAGCTCTCGGTGGACGTTTTGGGATAGCCTCGGGTGAGTTACGCACTACAGAATGTGGTTCGTCCGTTCTCTTACTGGGTTTCGAGTACTTTGCGATAATTCTGTTTATTTCAGTGTTATTCTTACGTCTATATGTGTGTCGTTTGAAGTTGAGTGGCTGTTGATAAGCGTCGGCTACGGTTGCTCCGGCGACCCTCGCTGACCTTTCGCGCCATTCGGCCACTTTGTCCTCTATCAGCCTCTGCAGTTCGAGTGCGCGCATCATTGGCCCCAACTCTGGCATTTTTAAGATATTTTTAATTACTTTCAATTAATATTATTCTATTAGGCGATTTCTTTGGTAGTTTTCACAAAGCGAATGGATGCGATTCATTACACTGCATAATTCTGCAACAAACATTAAAAAAAAATAAAACAAATTGTTTCCTTTTATTCGTACTTATATCTAAGGAAACATTTGAATTATAATGAACTTAGTCACGAAAGGACTTTACATTTCGACGTTCCTTTAATTAGTGCCCTAGTTAATTACCGCTTCATTTAGGACAGAGAAGCCCTTCCAATTCAATAACGACACATTGTACTGTAAAAAAAAAGTACCTACCTACATGGAAAAAGTAGTAAGTATAGTAAAGATAGTAGTAAGTAGTAAGTAAATGCAAATAAAATTTAAAAGTAAAGGTGAATGGGAAGTTCATGGAAAGGTACATGGAGAAGGAAGTGTATATTAGTCTTGTCTTTTGTGTCTTAGTTTAAATAAAATCAATGAAATGCCATACAATCTCCTAATCTATATCGCATATAAATAATTGTATCTATAGGAATTATATGTATTAAAACTAAGGGACAGAACTCACATTTTTTTCCATTTATTTTGTCCATCTTTTTTTCAGCTGACTGTCCTATATAGGTACATATAATGCTAATGCAATAACAACTTCTAATTTTGTCGGTTCAATGCTTTCGGTGTGTCAGCTATCGACAGAGTTCCGTACCTAATGGGTTTGGAGTTTTGTAGTTGAGTTTTAAATCTGTCTGTCACATCACAAAGATCTTTTTAACTGTAATAAGTATCTAGATAATTCTTTTTCACATCGAGACTTATTAAGTGAAAAACAATTACAAACAATGTAGGTAATAGGTATTTTGCACTTAACTGGGCTAAGTAGTAAAGAAATCTTGTATCGTATCCGATTGAAATTAGAATAAGTAATTTTATCATATAGTTGCAACCCACAGTTTTGGATGGCAACATTTCCAAAATCTCAATCATAGAGCGTTACGGCACGGCTCGGCCAATAGCGAAAGCGAATTCGAATCTCGCATGCAAAACTTACCAATTAGAGCCGGCGGCCGAAGCACTAGCGCCTCCCGCGCAAACGCATGACATCGGTTGAGATCGTGCGAGAACTGAACGAAGTGAACGTGAAATCCGTGCCTTGCTGACTTTTACCATTTCAAACTAATAAGAATTTCAAATAATAAGTGCATTGTGAATCCCTTTATCTACATACATCGAATTGACGAGAACTCAGTGTTGGTGTTCCCAAATCAGTGTCATATCCGAAATAGCTCACCACTTCGCCGGCCGGCAAGTCAGTGGGACCTCAAGCAAGCAGTGCAGATACGGCAAACCGAGTAAGTTATTTGCATTATATTCGTTGTCGGCCTACCCCGTGACCATAACGCTACCCTTTAGAGATCGAAATCAAGTAAAGAGTAAAATTCTAACTTGACCCCAGACGCGGCGAAACCCCACGCGATCGGTAAAACTTGGTTCCGCCACATCTTTTTGGTGCCGAAACCCGGGACCTGAGTGGTTCCATTAATTCCAATACATATTAGAGTCCAATTAGTCAGATTTCAATAGTTACATTATCAGTTTACTAAAATACAATCATAGTTCTTGTTCGCCATCTTGACTTTTTCACATAATTTAACGTAATTATTCTCGAAAAAGTTTTTTGCGAATATTATCCGTATACGAGCAATTTACTAGTTGGCTATCATTCTAATATTAAAATAAACAGTGTAGTAATACTTTAAACTAATTCCCTAATATAAATATCGAAGTTTACGAAATCATAATTTCGTTGTTTACATTTGATATTAGGTGGGTACTCCGTCGATTGTTGGTAAAGGTATTACATAGCACCGCAAAGGTATCTATGCGCACAAACATCACTCGTTTTAAACGACCATCGTAATTTGTCGCATAATAGTTCGTTCAATTCATTTGTTTATCTTATATTAGTGTTTGAAATAACAAAATAAGATACACGATCCTCCGTAGGTTAATTCATTTCGTAACTTTATTGTTTACAATAGTAAAGTATCAATTTAAGTGATTATATAAACACACATACGTCGATACAAGTGTAGTGAGTGTAATTACGAGAAAATTGTTGCTCTCGCAGGACAGTTCGCATGTAAATTCTTTTCTATTCGGTGCACGTGAACTTGTACTTGTCAATTCGTTACAACAATTTAATCGGTTTACCTCAGTTTTACCTATCGTTTATAGCTATCCGTATTATTATCACTTAAGTACAGCCAGCGTCATAAATAGTAACAACTACCAGTGAGTACATTCTATTAAGTAGGTACATAAAGTCATACGTCGTTAGTAGGTATACCTAGTTGTTCGCAATGGCAACGTATCGTACTACGAAACGAAGCAGTGTCTCGAAGTCTAAGGCTGCTGGTAAATCATTCGATATGAGTTATCCTAGTGTTCATGACTTGCCGTCGCTGAAACGGAAGCGTTCTTTAGCATACAATCGTATGAAAAAGATGCTAGAAGTGGCTCTTGAAGCGAAGTCTACTCGTCACGCCGACGCGATCGATCTATTTCTCGCTCACTACTCGTCCGTCACTAAGTATGTTGACAGTTTTGAGGCAGCTCACGCGGATATTCTTACGTTAACTGATGGTGAGTGCATCGATAACGAAGACGATCACCGGGAAGAGTTTGACACGCTTTATTATGACGTTGTTGCTATCTATCGTCAGTTAACACGTAGTACCGAAGGTAATTCTACATCTAACTCGGACCGACCGATTCAGTCATCGTCTGTGAAATTACCTAAAATCGAGATACCGAAATTCTCAGGTAGTATAAAGGCCTGGCCTGAATACTATGATATTTTTAATAATTTAATACACAACAATAAGTCGCTTTCTGATACTGAACGGATGCATTATCTCGTCTCCACGTTAACCGGCGATGCCTTGGGACTTATTCGTACTTTTCCCGCCCAAGGTATATATTACGAGGAGGCCTATCGCACGCTCGTCGCGCGCTACCGTGACAAGCGTGAACTTGCGTTCACGTGTTGGAGAGAGATGCAAAATGTTGTCATTAAGACAAGCTCGCCGATTGAATTTCGTCGGGTGCTTGACTCATTTAACGAAAATCTTACTATTTTGAAAGGTCTCAACTTACCTACCGAACAGTGGGATTTTATTTTATGCTATTTACTGCTTTCAAAAATTGACTCGAAATTACGGTGTGAGTTCGAACAAGCGCATTCTACACATGAGTTGCCGTGCTACAAAACGTTAAAGGATTTTCTTTATTCTAAGTGCGAAGCTCTTGTTCGTGACACGCATTTCTCTTCTCATCCGCAGCGTAGTAGCATTGATAAATCACGCAACTCCAGCGCAAGTAAACCTCATCAAGGTCAGAAGACTACACCCTCCGTGTTTTTATCTAAGACTGATAAACCTGAAACGCAAGGGATCAAGCAGCCATTGAAAAACGCGCAATCCGCACCGCCTCGTGCGGTTGCATCGACTTCGCAACCTGTCGCTACTATTAAGTGTTCATATTGTGCTGCTGATCACTCGATCACTCATTGTACCACTTTCGCTAGTCTTTCTGTTCCAAATCGTATCGAACACGTTAAAACACACCGTTGGTGTTTTAATTGCTTAAAATCATCTCATGGAGTTAAGGAGTGCAAGTCGCTTTTCAGGTGTCAGAAATGTCGCCAAAAACATCACACGCTTTTACACGACAATGACGAGTGTTCGCCCGAAGAAGTTAAGACACCCGAAGCTCAACCTCAGCCGCCCGTACGTGTACTTACAAGTATGGGTGACAATTCTGTAGTTCTTTTGTCTACAGCTGTTATCTATGTCCGGGATTCAGCCGGTCAGTTTTGCACACTTCGAGCTTTAATAGACTGTGGCAGCCAAGCTCATTTTATCACCGAGCGCGCCGCGACTCGCTTAGGACTTAGTTGCACCCCCTCAGCTCGAAGTATTAGTGGTTTAGGAAAATCTTCGGCCTCAGCGTCTGGCGTTCTGCATTTGGAGATTGGTTTGAACAATAAGATAGTCTTCAACGTCGAAGCGCTAACTATTCCTAACATCTGTGGACACGTGCCCAGCGTTCGTGTAAATAAATCTTCGTGGCATCATCTGCGTGACCTGCAACTGGCTGATCCCAATTGTCACAAACCCGGGCCGATTGACGTCCTTCTCGGTGCTGAAATCTTCTCGTCGCTTCTGCTCCCTGGAAAGGTGAACGGAGGTCCTTCTCAGCCTTCAGCACTTAATACGGTCTTCGGCTGGATTCTTCTTGGTAGCGTAGGCTGCAATAAAGATAAAGAAGTTAATTCGTTAATTGTGACAAATGAGCAACTTTATGACGAAGTAAAGAAGCTTTGGGAGCTGGAAGATATTCGTCGACCTCCGCAACTAACGCCTGAAGAAAAAAGGTGTGAAGCCATCTTCTTAAGCCAACATTCTCGTGATGCTTCTGGCAGATACACCGTCGTCTTACCATTCAAAGAAGATAAAGAAAACCCTTCCTTCCCAGGGTCTCGTCAAGTGGCTTTACGCCGCTTCCATTCGCTTGAAAGAAGACTAACAGCAGATCCAGTTCTTAAAGAACAATATTCTGATTTTATGGCTGATTATCTGAGTAATGGCCATATGAGCCTCGTAGCTGCTAGTGAGTTGGCAAACGGAAGGTACTATATCCCTCATCATTGTGTTCTTCGCCCCGACAGTACAACCACGAAGCTGCGCGTCGTATTTGATGCCTCGGCAAAGGATCTTTCAGGAAAATCGTTAAACGAAACATTACTCATCGGTCCAAGATTGCAAGTTAACATCTTGGAAATACTTCTTCGGTTTCGTATCCATCCTGTAGTCTTTACCGCAGACGTTCGGCAAATGTACCGTCAAATCCTTATTCGAGAAGAAGATCGGGACTTCCAAAGAATCTTTTGGCGCTCGGATCCATCCCAACCAATCCAAGAATATCGGTTAAACACCGTTACATATGGTGTGTCTTCTGCACCGTACCTCGCATGCCGCGCTATACGTCAGCTAGCTGAAGATGAAGGCGATCTTCCTCTTGCGCGTTCTATCGTAACATCTGACACGTACATAGATGACATAGTTACAGGTTTTGGCAATGTTCAGCAAGCCTCTCAAGCCAAATCCGAAATCATCCAGCTTCTTGGTAGAGGTCAAATGGAACTTCGCAAGTGGGCAAGCAATATGCCGGAACTTCTCGCAGACTTACCTCCGGATCACTGTCTCACCATGAATCCAGTGTCGATGGACGTAGAAGACTCCAGCACGTTGAAGATTCTAGGGTTGATATGGGATCCTTATAGCGATGTCTTCTCATTCAAAGTAACACCTCTAAACCGAAAGTGTACTCGTCGGACTATCCTCAGCGAGCTAGCGCGTATTTTTGATCCTCTTGGTTTTTTGTCTCCATTAACTTTAGCTTCCAAAATTTTGGTACAGAAGTTATGGATTTTAAACGTATCTTGGGATGATGATCCTCCAGATCAAATCATTCAACAATGGGAACGTATTCTTTCTGAATTACCTACCATTAAGGACCTAAAAATTCCTCGCTGCATTGCCGCTTCTTCTCCAAAATCGTGTCAACTTCATGGATTCGCCGACAGCTCCGAAGCAGGATATGGAGTAGTCATATACTTACGTTGTATCGATGACGATGATTATGTCAGCACCTTTCTCGTAGCTGCGAAGTCCCGTGTAGCTCCTACCAAGAAAGTATCCTTACCTCGTCTCGAGCTCTGCGCAGCCGTTCTTCTAGCGGACTTTCTTAAAATTATAAAGGGGATATACTTACCGAAGCTTCCTGTCACGGAAACATTTGCGTGGTCGGATTCCACCGTAGCATTGGCTTGGATTGCATCGCCATCCCACAGGTGGAAGACATTCGTGGCTAACCGTGTAAGCCATATCCAAGACACTTTACCTGGAGCTAAGTGGAATCATGTACTTTCCGGCGACAATCCCGCGGATGTCGCTTCTCGAGGCCAGTTCCCATCAGAGCTTGTACACAACTCCTTATGGTGGGCGGGGCCTTCCTGGCTTATTGAACCTATTGATAAGTGGCCGATAAGTAACGCTGATACAAACCATGAAATTGTTCGAGAAGAGGAGAAGATCCAAACGCTCTTAGTAACCGAAAAACCACATTTTATCGATAGCTTGTTGGACAGATTCTCTTCCATTCGTAAAGTCCAACGCATCTTGTGCTATTGGATTACTTACTCACGTTATTTAAAAGATAAAAAAAGGGCTGTTTTAAGACTTCCTTTAAGTAGAGCGGAACTTCATCATGCGCTTTTAAACATAGTTATCCGTATTCAAGCTCTACATTTCGAGAAGGAGATAGCTCAACTTACCGAAGGAAAAGTAATTCCAAAACAGTTACGGAAACTTAGTCCGTTCCTAGATGATCGTGGAGTCCTCAGGGTGGGCGGTAGGCTTTCCCGTTCGGGTCTAGAGTTTGAACACAAGCACCCAGCCCTACTGCCTAGAAAATCACGATTGACAAATATGATAATTGAAACACTACATATGGAAAACGGTCACCCTGGAGTGAATACTCTCTGGTATCTCCTTACTCAACAATTTTGGATACTATCTCCAAAACGGGCTATCCGTCAATGCCTTTCAAAATGCGTTAGATGTTACAAAACAAAACCGACTTCTTTAGAACCATATATGAGTGATTTACCTGCCGTGCGAGTTAACCAAGTAAAACCTTTTTCAATTGTTGGTACAGACTACGGAGGCCCATTCCGCATAAAGCTCGGCCCACACCGTGGAGCCAAAATTGGAAAGGCTTATTTATGTTTGTTTGTTTGCCTCAGTACAAAAGCACTACACTTAGAAACCGTTTCTGATCTAACATCTGATGCTTTTGTTGCCGCACTACGCCGTTTTGTTGGCCGACGTGGTAGAGTCAGTATAATCCAGTCGGATTGTGGAACTAACTACGTTGGAGCGAGTAATCAACTTAACTCTCTCATGAAGTCAGCAGCTCATTGTCAAAATATCGAATTTCGTTTTAATCCGCCTTCGAGTCCCCACTTTGGAGGAGTGTGGGAAATTCAAATAAAATCAGTCAAGACCCATTTATATCGTGTTGTGGGAACGCAAACGTTAACATTCGAAGAGTTAAACACTTTATTCATACAAATAGAAGCAATGCTTAATTCGCGTCCCCTGTATTCAATTAGCTCTGACCCAAACGACATTAATGTCCTAACGCCTGGACATTTTTTAACCCTAGAGCCCCTCACGGCTGTTCCTGAGGAGGATTTAACATCTCTTAATATTAACCGTTTAGGACGTTGGCAACTTATACAACGTTTCCAACAAGACATTTGGTTACGTTGGAAAAATGAGTATTTGCAGTCTTTAATGCAACGCGCCAAATGGACATCCAAGGAGAAACCTCTAGAGGTTAACTCTGTAGTCATCGTAAAAACGGATTCAACTGCTCCCTTATATTGGCCGTTAGCCCGCGTTCATCAACTTCATACCAGTCCTGATGGTGTTGTGCGTATAGCTACCGTTCGGCTGGCCAATGGGACTGTTCTTACGCGACCGTTAACTAAACTGTGTCCTTTGCCTAACAAATCCGATTAATATACATTCGTTTTAACATATTACTAGTTTTTAAGTAACCTTAGCATATTTCGCCAACTTAATATACAATTGCTCGTCTACGTTTTTCATTTTATCTGTTTTAATCAACCATTAATCTTAAAATACTGGGTTGTATTTTGGTGGGCGGAATGTATCGTATCCGATTGAAATTAGAATAAGTAATTTTATCATATAGTTGCAACCCACAGTTTTGGATGGCAACATTTCCAAAATCTCAATCATAGAGCGTTACGGCACGGCTCGGCCAATAGCGAAAGCGAATTCGAATCTCGCATGCAAAACTTACCAATTAGAGCCGGCGGCCGAAGCACTAGCGCCTCCCGCGCAAACGCATGACATCGGTTGAGATCGTGCGAGAACTGAACGAAGTGAACGTGAAATCCGTGCCTTGCTGACTTTTACCATTTCAAACTAATAAGAATTTCAAATAATAAGTGCATTGTGAATCCCTTTATCTACATACATCGAATTGACGAGAACTCAGTGTTGGTGTTCCCAAATCAGTGTCATATCCGAAATAGCTCACCACTTCGCCGGCCGGCAAGTCAGTGGGGGGTGAATTTCAACAGGTCCAATAAAATCTTCATTTCCGTGGATTTTTTATTCTTTAACTTTAGAACAAGAAAAAATAGTGTTTACTCAAGTTTTTGACAAGATATGTATTCTTGCTTAATATCTAGCAGATAGCTTAAAAAACTAACGAGATATACAAGATTAAAAATTTCGTGCCACGGCGATGAAACATGCATGCACGGCAATGAAACATGCGTCCATGGCAATGAAAGAACTGTGCCACGGGAATGATAGTATCCATCCACGGTAATGAAAAAATCCAGTAACATGATATTCTCTTTATACAAAAACAACAAACACACACTCTTTTGACCCTCTACGCAATAACCTTCTCGCATCGGAGTAAAATTAAACAAAAAGTTAATAGAATCAAAGCAACACAATCATTTATTTCAGTTCTTTCCCACAAAAATTAACATAATAGAAATTAACAAATAATAAGATACTTTTCTAAAGTATGCAATAGCTATTGCTAACAATATAAACTTAACACAATAATATTACTGTTTGCGCATAAAAAATAGGTAACATTTATAAAAATCTAGACAAAGCGAAGGCCTACCTAATCACAGCCTTATTATCAACATTATATTTTTTACCTTTTCCCTATTAAATCTTGTAATGCAGACTTACAGTAATGGATTAAACAAGCTTACACCTTTTGTCTAAGGTTCATTCTTAGCTATGTTCTGTAGCAAGAAAGATAAACCATACTAAGGTATGTAAACTTGGTAAGTCTAGCATTTTCCAGTAAAAAAATCCTTTCTAACTTATATCTAATTAACACTAACAATATAGCTCTGTTAACAGGAACATCAGCCTTCGTCTTCTCGTCTCATTATTCGTCTCATTGTTCTCATTATTCCGTCTCATTATTAAAATATCTATACTTCTATCACAAAGATATATTTTTGTATATCACAAATCAAAATAGTCTACCTATTCATAAAATTATACGTTGTAAACTGTAGCAAGTAATATGCATTTTCAAAATACATTACTCTTAAAAAAATATCAACCTTTCATATATAATCTTAACTCTTAACCTAATAAAACACAAGTCAATATGAGTGTATGGCACTAGGAAATTCAGCCTTTCGAGTTTAACTTACAGCTAACTTATCCTAATCTAAATGCCTAAGTAAATCACAATTAGACTTCTTTGGCGGTCTTAATTATTCAATATCTAGTCAAAGCAAAATTATATTTAGTCATAAGTACCTAAATAAAAATTTAAATCATTTAAGTCATCATTAGTTACTGATTCTGAACAAACTACTTTCGGGTTTAGGTCATACTTAAAATAAGCATGTATAGCGTTAGCGATTGAAGATAGTCAACTTGGCTAAGCCCCCAGTACAGATTGTTTTTTTTTCCGTGGCGATGAAAACATAACTCACGGAAATGAAACACGTGGCCATGGTAATGAAACGAAATTGTTTTACAAGGCATGGCAATGAAATTTTTTTCATTGCCGTGTATTTTTTTTCATTGCCATAGCAAATTTTGCCCACGGAAACCACGGCAATGAGAGCACGGCGATGAAAATCAAGGCAAAAATATCAAGTAACCAAAAATCTGTTTATAATTCACAGTAATTAACACGTCACAAATAAACATAAAATAAATGGCATTGTATCGAATGCTCAATGAAGAGGACAAACTTATTCAAATAGAAGTTAGACCTATCCACGGCGATGAAAGAAAAAATGTCCAGTAACAAAAAAATCGAATATTTATATTTATGGCGCGAAAACGCAGGCACGTGCACACGTCGTTTCACGTCGAGCACTTAGACGACACTAATATGCAACGTTTAGCGCACAGCGGTAGGGACGCAAACCGTTAGAAAAAGCAATATTCTCAAATATGTTTAGGACATGGCGATGAAAGGTAGTTCTGGGACAAACGATTTTTTATTAACCATTCGTTGTATTGTTTAAATATTTGAATAAATGTATTCCGTAACAATACTTTAACTATTCACGAATCAAATAAAACTAGGTTCTAATACAAAATAACTATACATTTTTATCAATGAGGTATAATACACATCAATGTGACGTGTGGACAAACACGGCAATGAAAGATTTTGAGGTTTAACTTTTTTTTTTGGAGAACCTATTAATCATATTAATAAAATATTTAGTGCTACACATAGATTACTATTTCATCTACCTAGAAAAAAATGTTAGAACATTATAACAATGTTTTTTCGTACCGATTTCATCGATGCCACGCAATTTTTGCTCCCGGGAAATTCACCCTGGGACCTCAAGCAAGCAGTGCAGATACGGCAAACCGAGTAAGTTATTTGCATTATATTCGTTGTCGGCCTACCCCGTGACCATAACGCTACCCTTTAGAGATCGAAATCAAGTAAAGAGTAAAATTCTAACTTGACCCCAGACGCGGCGAAACCCCACGCGATCGGTAAAACTTGGTTCCGCCACAAATCTAATTCCGTTCTAAATTAAACTGAACAAAAGAATTTCACCAAAGTACTAGTGTCTAGAACAATTCCGCGTGACACCGGGGCCTGAGTCTAACTAGGTTATTTGTAACTACCTATTGTAGAGGAAGTACGAACGGCGATTTCTTCTAACGTCCTTCCGAAAACGAGTAGGTAACCTCTATATCCTATCACCGGCACATAGCTATTATCACAAAGTACAGGAACTCTGACGGAACTATCGAAACATAATCGCAGAAAATCTTGATAAAAAATAATACTTACAAATATTTTTTTGGAAATATGTAGGTAAGTATTTCAGATTGACTTTGACATACCTAACTATTTATTGATTGATCAAGAGCATTTCATGATTCTATGAACACCTGACACCTGTATCATGTGCATCATCTCGTCATTATAAACCTATGACATAAATGCAAAGATAACTTAACGGTAGAATCATTAGTTTTTATAGATTTTTAAAAGTCCTAATAAAACTACGACAGCCAAAATGGATTGATTTTCTACTAAATTTAAGAGTGCATCAAAATTATTAATACCTATAAAATAATCTAAGTACCATCAAAACTAAAATAGGACTTACATGTATCTATACAGAAATATAGGCACGTAGGTATATCTATTTCTTTTAACGCACGCACGTCACTGTAAGTCGGTTTGGTATGTTCGTAATCCATCAAATTAAACTATAGTGTACTTTGAATGAACACCATTACCGTCTGATTGAATTTTTATGTGAGCTATTGTCAGGAACACGGCGTGGTTCACAATAACACACAACATTTTGGCCAAACAATGCATGTATCTACAGATAGTCTGATAACAGATTGGTACCTATCGGATAATAGAAAGATAATTTCGTAGGTATTCGCATCTTAGTAAATAGTGCGTAACTTCGAGAGTTTCAATGAGTTTAAACTACTTTCAGAGACAAACTAGAACGTCAGTTGTAATCTTTTCACAATAGATACGTAGTGTACATATTGTGTTAAATCAAACTGAATAACGTTATTCATCATTATTACGTAATTTTGTTCTCTGCAGAGCTGAGTGAGTATGTGGGTCTTACCTACGTGTTTCGAAATTCTAATCAGCTTTTCAGATAGGTAACACCATAGAATTACGGAATACTTTATGTTAAGCAAGTAATGGTATTAATACCACTAAACTGTTTCAGTAAAAGTTGAAAAGTTTTAGTGAAATGCGTTTTCGAAATATTTTTAATAGAGTTAAACAATAGTGCGTAAATATACAATACCGACTTAACTACTACTAGGAGTACCTACCTTAATTAACTACTAATAGAAAGACAAAGCATACAAAAAAAGTTAAAGCTAACTTACCTACATCAAGGCTTTTCACTGGAATGAAACAACACTGATCACTGAAAATCGGCGGTTTTTCACAAGTCATTACGATCGATGTGATGTAATGTGTTGCGTACTCTCACTGAATAAGTAAACACAGTCCCGATGTTATGGTGCGTCAGGGCACACGTGTAGCGAGGGCACGTGCAGACTCCACAGTGAGCCACTGAGCGTTCCAGGCGAATGCTCCTGCACTTGACTCAGCCACCAATATCCACCGCCCGGCCCATCCTGCCGCCACCGATACAATGGAATTAAATAGACCATCCACCATACGCACGCTTTAATAGTAAACTATTGTCATTTAACACATATTGTCATATTTAATTATTGCTATTGCCGTCGCAAATGTCCGCAATGCAAACTCGCATAAGTACTACATATTTTCCTAATGATTAGGTACGACATTTTCCTCACAATTTTAAGTATTTTTTAATAAATAAACAGGAACTGAAAGATTTGTGGAGTCATTGTCTTGAGCCGACAATTAAGTTAGTAGAACGAAAATATACCGCTGCAATAGGCCTGTAACTTTCAGCTGGCATTGTAATTACAAGTAATTTAGAGAGTACATATTCTGCAGTCAAAGTCATTTGAAGAACTATCTCTTTCACACTGAAAGTCTAATACTAATACCAGTACCGTTCTAATTTTGAAAACCATGGAATAGTTAAATGCTATTATCTCTGCGTTCATGGGGCATTGTTCGACGCTGCGGGCGTGACAAGTGCTTCCGCCAAGTTCATTGTCGCACCAGGCATGTCGATGTTGCGATCGTGCCCCACTGTGACCCCGTTCTTATTCGATATACCTACTTGCAAGTGCAAGTTGCAACGATAAACTTGTCTACTATTATGCAATAAGATAGTCTACAGGAAGAGTAATGTTAGAATAACGGGTCCATTTCTTATTTATCTATGTAAATCCTTTCGACCAGCAGATCGAGTACCTAACTAGTTACACTGGATATACAGCGTCCTTATATATTATATTGTAAACTGACTATTGAAACTGAGAACCAGTTGGCAATCACGAATAAATAATCGTTTGGCAATAAAGAAGTGCGTGAAGTGGCTTACCTATATATATACAGCGTGTAACAGAAGTCCGAAATAATACTTCAAGGGCGTATAAGGTACCCTATAAACAATCCTTGAGTATAGGTTTTGGAACCAAATCCCAAACAATACTCGAGCAAAACACGGTCAAAGTTTTCACCAAAATCTTTCAAATACAGTTCTAGAAATCAGCTGAAAGAAAAATCAACACGAATCCGGTTATTTACCCTCAATAAATTCTTTAAGTAAGCACTAGGCACGCGTAGGACAATGAAATCTGTCATTATTGAAGAAAATAAAATCAAAAGAATTATTTTATATGAAAAAAAAATTGCCTCTTTTGCATTCAATATTTTCGCAGGTGATTCTCTTCATGATATACATACACGCCCTTAAGTATTATTTCGGACTTCTGTTACACGCTGTATAAGTAATGACGGAATGAGTGATGACAGGAAGACTGTTTTATACATATGAATGTGGGTACGAATAGTTTATGAATAAGAGACGGGTTACGAGTATTAAAAGCAGTGAGATGAAGACTAGGTAATAGGTAGACATGATCGGAAAAAGAAAACCGTCGCTAATAGCCAGAGGATGATAGTCGTTAGGCATTATTAATGACTGTGCACATTTAAAATTAGGCCAAACTATAATGAGGATATTTCGATGACGCTAGTCGTTAATATCCTGTCAACACTTTATTAATTGCAAGGTTGCAGTCTATTAACCATTTGAAATTAAAAATTTTGCTTGTACAGTTAACAGCAAAAGTAGATGATCAAAATCAGAAATTCAATATCTACTAATGAACGGAGTTCGCGTCAGAACTGTGTGGCATCGAAGTGATTCAAAAGTATGTGATTGTAAATTATACCAAACATTTACTACTAGTACAGCTGCCATATATTTCGCGAACTCTGATTTTGATCATCTACTTTTGCTGTTGACTGTACCAACTGCATAATATAAAATTTGTGACAGTGAAAAATATTTTTTGGGTAGATATTTTTTACTTGAATATTCTTAGACTGCCGATTTAATTTATTTTTAGTCCTAAAGTGCAGAAGTACCTACTCTTTCTTTAGACTATCGATGTTGATCATCTACATGTTCAAATCACATACGAAGAGTTTTAAAAGGTTTTCCAATAGGTACTTGTATATGAACCAGGCCAACTGTATAAGGTGAGTAGGTATTATCGGATCCTTATGGACTACTTAAAAAGTGGGGTAAGGCAGGAAGGAGGCTGTTCTTGCTTAGCCTCTATTCAGTATGAAGATATTGCTGATTGTCTCAAACAATAACTTCATGTAAGTAGTTAATTTTTACATGAAGTCACTGATTGAGACGCTTCGCAGCATTTCGGATGTCATGTGGAGCTTAAGTTACGCCGCTGTCCCTTCTGTGGCAAGAGACTACTATTCCCCTGCGAAAAATAGTTGTGCTACTATACATGACCTACTTCTAATGACAATGATACAGTATCTATACTCTAAGGATACAGTCTACTACAGGGATATGTTCCAGACATTTGACGACTACCAACCTCAAGAACAGATACCAACCAAGCAGCGCGAAAGTACAATTATGTGGTAGGTATAAGCGAAGTTGTCCGCGAGAGCAACTTGCTCATCCGCAGCTTTGCTACAAGCTTAACGTGAAGTTAAAATTACACTTTTGTACAGGCACCTGTAAAATTACCTGGACAGTATGAAAGAATGTGTATGACATACTGGTCTTAGCTCTTGTGTCTGGCTTTAAATTTAAAATTATTTTACATTTGATTATATAAATGTATTTACTGCACTTTTAGAGGTGACTTATGTACAATGTACATCGTTCTACACAACTTGAGCTTTTATAAGTATTTATAACCAAACCCCTAAGTACCTGTATATCAAGAACTACCCATTCACTCATATCGTAACATGGTTAAGTAAATATTTGCATAAGTTTATCCCAGTTTTTACAATCTTTTCGTAAATTGACTCGACTTCACCAGACAGTTTAAATTAAACAATTGGCGTAATAAATAACCATCTGTGACTTCATAAGATGTCTCGCACAACGTACATTAAATCCAACACCCAAATCTCTTGCATCCAGTGCAAAGCCCCTGGAGCACTTGTCAATTGCTTTAAATGGACTTTAATTAGCAGCTAACTGAGACGATTCAATTGAAA
Organism: Protodeltote pygarga; assembly: GCA_936450705.2. NCBI lineage: Eukaryota > Metazoa > Arthropoda > Insecta > Lepidoptera > Noctuidae > Protodeltote > Protodeltote pygarga. The sequence goes on along the minus strand of OW388257.2, from coordinate 7,612,395 downwards.
TAAGGATAAAGAACTCGGTAGCTCAAACATGACATGGGTTGATATGAGTTTTATTATCGTTTCTAGGAATATCATGGTTGTGTAAGATACTTATCTACTGATAAGAACTACGAACTATATTCCCTCAAGGAAACTGCAAGTGGGAATGGGTTGGGAATATTTTTATAACGTCACGTTACGTAAGAATTCAAGATTCAATCTGTGGTTAAACCCAAAACAAAATGAGAAAAAAAAAGAAAATACTCGAAATCCCTCCAACCCCACTTTTTCTAAAGTTGATTATGAACAACACAAATACTAAGTGAAATTTGTTGTTACGAAAGATTTGCGATCGTCTAATGAGGATTTCCGTTCTGTATCTCCAAAGTTCATTGCCAAATCCTTTTTAAAGAATTAACTAACTAAAAGTTAATAAACAATAACAAGGTAAACATATTGTTTAGATACGCAGCGAACGGCAAAATCTTGTTATTACGAGAAATTAATAATGAAACCACTACGTACTGTAGCTCTGTAGGATTCTGTTACGATTTCGTCGACATTCTTTTTACCACCCCTACTCAAAAAGGGAGATGTTATAAATTTGACGTATCTGTGTATCTGTATGTCTGTCTGTGGCATCATAGCTCTCAAACGGATAAACCGATTTTTATTGTTTTTTATTTTATTTTAAAGGTAACTTGAGCGAGTGTTCTTAGCTAAAAAAAATAATGTTTTCCTGTTTCGGGGGTTTAAGATCTTTAAATTTTTAATTTATAGTTAAGTATTAAAGGTTATCCAAAAGCATCGGTTGGTACTCCAAGCTTCATAACATCCTTGAAATATCGACGAGGTCATCATAACAAATCAAACAAATTATATGGACAAGTACACACTTTCCACTTTCCCTAGATGGTATATCGATTACCTACCACCGGATTCTCCGCATACAAAACACCGTCACCTAATTTTCTTTAATTGTCCCGAGGCAAACAATGAAGCATTGACAGTTGCATTATTATTCAGTACCCGTGCACTTACGGGACCGTGCGTAGCATTACTAAGCCATACGAGGTCTTGGTCTTTGATCCAAAATCCGATACAGAGAAAGTAGAATTTCACCCAAAAAGAATTGCACAATTTGACAAATTCTTAATCGGTACGTGAACAGAGTAGTAAGGTGAGCAGGATTTATTTTAAGTTGGGACCTTCTGGTTGGCAAAAACGGCTGGCAAGCTGTACCCAGAAGGTCGCAAATTCCTGAATATTTCTATTAAAATTTTTAACTTTCTTGTTAAATTTGTTAAAGTAAATAGTGAAAAAACTGATGAAATTCTCAGTTAGTCGGTAAAGATTACCTACACTAAGGTGGCACACATACAGCACAGACACAGCCCTTTTTAAATTAATTCCTTTTAAAAAAATACATAAATTATAAAGAAAGTATCTACGTTCCAGTATTTACCGCACGCGTTTTTAATAAATTCTGCTTCTGACTGACTGAGATATCCAATAAGAATTTAACCAAGCTAGGTTTAGTTGTCGATCGACAGGGAATTGCAAATATTAAAAAAATAATAAAACATTTTTTTATTATACTTATAAATAAATAACTAACTACAAATAATTTAAATAAATAATATAAATAGATTTGACTTGAATCAGACTAATTTCAATGGCACCTGCTTTAACAATCCAATTAATAATGTTTAACAACGCCTCTACTACTTTAAGATGTCTTCGACGAATTCGCCCTGAAAGAAAAAAAACGGTTTTAAATTGCTAATAATAAACCTTCAAAATAACTATAATATATAATAAACTATATAATAACTAGGACGAAATAACACTGAATCTCGATGGAATAATATTGACTGTGTGTAAGTTAGTAAAAGATATAAATATGTTTGTTACTTAAACATAAACAATTAATATTTGCGCACTAAACAGTTGAACGGATGTCAAAGAAACTTAGCACACAGATAGACAATGCCCTGGATTAAAACTTTTTATCTGCAAGAATACTTTTTATCCTGGTCCAATACCTGAGCGCAGTGATAGCCAGTAGCATAACCATTGACAAGTCAACATGTCGCATGTCACGCAGAAGTTATGTGCGTATTATAAATTCATTAATACCTGCTGTTCCGTGCACCGGTGCCGGCTGTCATCAAGATTTTCACAGTCGTTATAGGAGTCAGTTCTCTAAAGTCCTGACTAATATCATTATACATTTGGGTTGCGGGGGTCAGATAGGCAGTCGCTACGTACAAAACTGATATTCAGCTGCATCTGGTTAGATTAGAAGCCGACCCCTACAATGTTTGGGAATAATAAGGAGCTAATGATGTTTTTTATCCCGGTCCGACCTCCACGCTGGCGAAACCGCGTATAAAAGCTACCGAACTATAAAGCTTTAATTTACCTGAAATATGGTTGAAATTCGTAAATATCGTCGATGACTCTTCGCACTCTACACGTGACGCCACATCCCGGCTGCTGTTGTCCGTACACGAAGATAGCGCGCTCCAATAACTGTTGTACTGACTTTAACTCTACTGCTGCAAAGAAAACAATAAACAGATAAATTCAAATTCCAAATAATTTATTTACTAATAAACATTTTTATGAAGCATTTATGCAAAAGATGCGAACACTTTAATAAGTTTAATTTTTTTGTAGATAGAGAAAATATAAGGCTACGAATCTAAACTATAATAAACAGGTGCTTTATAACAATGACCCCCAGTAAGTTGACTGACTAACTCAATAGTGCAATGATCACAAGCTTAACTGTTAAGCACGAAGTTCCGGGTTTTCTAGGTCGGATAAAGTGTTATTAGATTTTTCCATCTGGGAATTCTCAATAACACCACAGAGTCTGGAACTCTACCTGGTATTATACCTAGTAATAAGCTCACCCACTGTTTTATAGGACATAAAATATTGAGGACACGATTGGTGTAGCGGTTCAGCACTCCACCTGCTGCGCTTAGTGTCGCGGGTTCGATTTTCGTACAAGAAAAATATTGTGTGATAACTATTTTTGTACAATTTTTTTTATTGCACCTGCGATACAGAAGATCCTAATGTAGATCTTTTAGAAATTTGGATTTCTTTCTTGTAGAAATTTGGAAGTCACACACTACGTAACCCTTCGTAGAAATGTAGGCGTGATGTTAAATTAATCCGAATTTGTGTATCCGAATGTTTATATTTCTACATAGCTCTTATCTTCTTTATCAAAGGGTTGATGAACATCCTAGTTACAAAATTTAAGCCACTCCAAGGCCTCTTACAGAGCTTTACACCTATGAAAAATCTTTTGTGCTGGTCTCCTAACAATGTTTTACTTCACCGTTTAAACAAGTGATAATTAATTTCTTACATTTACCAGTCGAAAGGGTACCAAAGGCTGTTGCTTTAAAATATAACAGAAACATACAAAGTCCATTAGTGCAACAACTTCCTTCATCTTAGTTAAACGTATAAAATTATAACGTTAGATAATTAAACATCTGCAGTGCATTAACACATCACTCAGAACTACTTTAGCAGTGAGTCACACGGTTACAGTAAGATACTGTATACTATAGATAGGTACTGTACTTTCTTGTTTGTACGTAACAATAGTAAAGGATAATATTGTACCATTGAATAATTTATTATTAGTTTAAGTATTGTACCTACACAAGGTACTTCACTATCTTTCTTACGAATGGATCAATATGTCACCAGTAATTAACGATCCCATAAATCTCATCTAGAAAGAAATCATGTCATAGAAAACCAAATGTTCCAAAAGTGAATCAAGCTATAACTATAGCAAGGGGTTTAAATTCCTAATCGATTCACCAAGAAATCTGTTTAAGACGAATATTATTATTTTTAGTACTTTGAGTAGGTACTATAGTCATTAGAACACAATAGTTTATAGAATTTAAACTTACATTTTTTGTCTCCAAAACTTCGCTCATCTTCATCTGTATTGCCACCACCGCCATCTTTTTTGAACGAAATTAGTTTCGGTATCACCAATAGCATACAAACCACTGCGAGCATAGTCACAAGCTTTTTGAAGATTAATAACTTCAACAGCAATTTTGCAATTGTCAAAATATCAAGCTTCAACGAAAGTTTATCCAAGAAACCTAGTGCCGGTGCTGTATAAGGAACACCATAGGAAGGCTTCACGGGTGGGCCGTAAATTGGTGGTGGAGGCAGGGGTTTGTGAACTGGTGGTCCATAGGATTGCGCTGGGGGTCCATATGTCTGAGCTGGGGGACCATACGTCTGAGCAGGCGGCCCATAATTCTGTGCAGGTGGCCCATAATTCTGTGCAGGTGGCCCGTAACTGTGTGCTGGAGGACCATAATTTGGAGAAGGCGGGCCGTAAGTATTCGGAGGAGCGTTGTACGTTATTTCCGGCTCAAACTTGACTGGTGTTCCGTAACTTGACGATGGTGGTGAATAGCTATTAGATGAAGAAGGTCCTGAGAGACTAGACGATCCTGATGAACTAAAACTACTGTCACTTGAGAACGGCGGCGAATAGTCGTAGCCAGATTGATAGCTGTCGTCACGATTGGAAATCTTCTTTTCTCCATCTTTTGCAGTTATTATAATGACACCTTGTTTTGCCTTCTCGGCTTCAACGCGAGACTTAGAATATGCATCTAAATACGTATCAGTTTTTGATAAAGATGATTTAGTTCCGTTTCCAGGGCCAACAATCGCAGAAACACACACGCTTAGCGCTAATATTACGGAAAAATATTTGAATATCGCCATGTTATTGCTATTCTTTCATCAACCGTCCGAAAGAAGTTGTCGCCATCGATCGCGACTAACGAATGACAAGCGACGTTGACTCCCATTCAGTTTTCACTTTTGACTTACCGTAAAAGAACCTAAATATGATAATGGAACACAATTAAATTCTCTGAGTGAGCCCAGCGTGCTTCACATTGCTCATGATAAGTAGGCGCACGCGAGTCACGGCTCGCATGCTAATGGACGTTAGAGACCGCGCGCGCCCCAGCGGCGAGCCTTGTTGGATGAGCCTCCCCAAACATCGGGACCTTTTATCGCATAAAGAAATCTTTAATAGACCGCAATTTGTCTGTGAAAGTTTTATCGTCATTTTTATCGGTCATAATAGAAAGACTTATAAAGCATCTACGTCTGATGACTTTATGCCAAAGGTCTGCCTGAATTTTTATATTAAATTTATCAAATTTTATTTCTTTTTGGTGGTTCGTCTCGCAGGGTACACTAAGAGAATTTAATTCTCCAATAACTTTTCATATCTACCGTACCTACTGTTTTATAGGCGGTTTGATAATCACTAACAATATCGCTGATCATTGTATCGCTGGTCGATATCAATAAAGATTAAGTCTATCTGACTATGATCTTTGGCATGAAATGGCCCTGGAAGAGAGGAGTCATCTTTACTCTTCACTTGAGTAACTTCTGTCTGGCGATACCCAGTCGTAGGGATGGACGTCTACCTCTTCGGAAGCCCTAGTACATTGGTAATATTGTTTACAAATGAGACTTATAAAAGATCTATGGAGCCATCAAACTAACAATCGCAATGAGGATCTCTAAGGTGATACGGTTGGAAGAATCAATTAATGTAATGAATTCTACATACATAATTCTCAATTAGTGTGCGAACATTAATGCTAAAAGGTGATAATTCATGTTAATGTCCTTGCCTGACTATTATTAGGAGGTGCTATGCAATTACCGACCTAGAACTGTGGCTCCTGGCTGCTTTCATCAGGAAATGACCCCTAAAATTGGTTACGTGCGTGTTGGATTTGTCTAGGGTGTATACTTATAGCAATTTAGTAAAACTACCGACCGCATACTGTCATTGCAAAGGGTTTTTTATATTTCTACAAAAGAACTGTGCTACGAAAATATCTTTCATTAATGATTCGGAGAATGGAAAGTTTGGAGATAAGAATGGATGTAGGTATTGAAGTACACTTTACCTATTCTACCTTAAAATTATCAGCCCGTTTTACAATGTCCATAAAAAATCTCTTTGGAGTCGGTCCCAAGCTAAGCGGGTTCCAGATTAATCACCTCATCCTAAGCCTTGGCACCGACTTCAAAACGAACATCTTTGTGTTATTTCTAGCATTTTAGTGTTTGAAGCCGGTTTTATTATTTGTAAAAAGAAACTCCTTCCGGGAGTCGGTTATCAACAACTACCTACAAACAAAAAAAGTGAAATTAATATTGTTACGCGATTAATGCTGTCATCCATTGAGTAGGTATTTCTGTTCTACATCTCCGAAGTAAATCGTCAGATCATGACAATATTTATTGTTTTTTGATGTTCTGTTATCATTTTGCTACGAAACCAACTACGAAATACCTACTATGCTAAGCTATGCTACGAAATAATTACAAGGATATTTAAATTAACATAAAAATCTAGAGATTAAATTATATTTACAGAAAAATAGGAAGGCACTTACCGTAAATTCTACTTTGATACAGCAGCTTAGGTATTTATGACAAAATATTCAAATAATAGTTACATGGATGGTTTCACTTTTAACTTAGGTATCTACATTTATAAATTATATTAAGCTTTCCTGGCACAAAGCAATGAATTTGGCGAACATTTCCGACATAAAGACGTATTGGCAAAGAATCTAAAATGATAAAATCCAGTCAAGTACACGTAAGGTACAAACACGACAACAGCATAAATTGTATTTAAATTGTTGGCGATTTCTACTGATCAGCAATGCACAGCTGTGTCATTTTCACTTGCTAAGTTAAACAAAACTAAAAGACCTTTTCAGCTTACAAAGGTCTGAGCTGAATTTTCATAACCGTGGTCGCAAAGGCAACAAGAGTTGTTATTTCAATAGTATAGGCATATACTAGGTAGGTGCATAGGTAAGTCTTATTGGTTCTACAAGCTTTCGATAAATTTGTAGAAATATATCGTAACGAAGTAAATTAGACTTAAGCTACAATATTTTAAACTTCAATGACATTTCAATGGTTCTCTAGTCGGTATCTACTCTACCTAATGCAAACATTAAAGCTTAGATCTTATTGTTTTATCGAAGCATTAAAATAAAAAAAACACAAGTCCTAATCGTACATCAACAGAACTCTCCTTCATGGATTTTAAATTGAATTAAATGTTTATACCTATTTTATGTACGTACCTACTAATGTAAAATATGTAAATACTACTTATAAGTTATAAAACCTGCGGGTTAAGGCTTTCTTGTGGACAACATTTAGTCGATGAGGTGGTTTTAGGCGATTATTAGGGTCGAGGACAATATTGAAAGCAATTTAGTTATAAAAAGGGTTTAGGTAAATCTGCAGACTAAACCAACGACCAAGCATTCGTATACCTATCTACCAACTCCCGCTAGGACGCTGCGGGCGGCGCCTAGCAATGGCGCGGCGACGCGTAACAATGGAATTCCGTTTGTCTCATTTCTCGATGTTTGAATAATGTTAATAAAATAGATTCTTTGCTTGAATAAAACAACTCAACATTAATGAAAAAAAAGGAATTCGGGGCACCCCGATTCGGTCAGGTTGGTTCGTTCCCTTCGTCCACTCACTAACAGCGTCATCGTCAATCACTTCCGTGTTTGGGTTTTTTTACATGAACTCAGAAATATTAGCCGTCCGTCAGTCGACACTCTCTTATAGGCTATATTTGTCTGAAAATAAAATAAAGTCGAAGTTCCATATTGTCTGATTCCATATTGTCAGGGGCGTACCTATATATTTTTTTCCGAAACCCGACCAAAGCCCGTGACTTGATGTACGTATAGGTACTTCTTGATGAATGGATGAATGCAGGCGCCGCGCGCCGCTAAAAGTGTAGTCTGAATGACAATATAAATTTTGCTAAATAAACAACGATGTTAATACAATATTCGCTCATAGAATATTGATTCAGAGACGAAGAGAGATTTATTATCTGATTTCTTTTACAGAGGCCTTTGAATAAATTTGTCTTAAACAAAATTAGAGCATTTTATAAGTATTTTTGCCCTTCTACAGATTTAGGTCAAAGATCAAATGAGCAAAGGTCTTTCTTTCAATGTTTTTCGGTCGAGTGCAAAGTGGGCTCTATCTTGCCATACACCCGAAAAATACAGCTCTATATGGGTATAAATTACAACTACAAAATAAAAAATAGTATTTAATCTTGTACACTTAACACTACTGCATCATTCAAAAGGATTATTAAAAGTCAAGTACCTTTCTTCGAAAAACTTGTGGGATTTTCTTTTTTTACCCACATCAGCTTTAGGAGTGAAAAATGAGCTAATTGACTTCGTGTTTGCCTTCTTAGTAGATCCTTGATCATCAACCTCCTCAAAGATACATGTAGCAGCTTTCTCTTGCAGCATCAGTTCAGCTGTTGACCAGCTAAATCTGACTAGCATAGGATAGCCAAAAACATTATCAATTTGGTCACGAATGAACTTTTTGGTCAATGGATCTGTAACAAAAGAATTACATATTTTTTCAAAGGGTATAGGTAACGGTGTGATTTTTTTTTAACCTAAATTGTCCCACTGTTGGGCAAAGGTCTGTGATTTTTTTTTAACCTAAATTGTCCCACTGTTGGGCAAAGGTCTCCCCCAAATCTCTCCTTAATTTTTAATTTCTTTCCTTGGCAGTCTCCCACCAGTTGTTCTTGAAAGTATCGAGATCGTCTCGCCATCGCTTTCGCAGCCAATTCCGTCTACAGGCATCCAAGTTGTAATGGTCCTTGCCCATCTTTTCAGAGGCATTCTTCTGATAAAAAAAAACTTTAAATATTAAAATTACTTGCCTCCAGGATATCCACTACCAAATTCAGTATGTGTCATTTCCAATCCTTCAAGAAATTCCCATACTTTCAATGCATGATCCCTTGTCACCTTTGCAACAATACTTGCTGCTGAGACTATAGGGTATATTGAATCAGCTTTTTTGGCAACCTGAAATAAATAACAAAAGCTTTTATATTATGTTTTAATTTTCATTTAAAATTTAAATGCTTTTTGATTTGAATTTAGTGTCATCAGAATCCTACTAGAACTACTCACTAAAATCTAAATTTTGATGACAAAAATTCATACTTTCATAATTAAACACATGCCAAAAAATACTTAAAATATGGCTTAAGTATAATAAATAGAATAAAGCTAAGATCTGTAGCTCTCATACTTTGACTTTACTTGCAAGATTGGTGTTTATAAACCTTTTTTGAATGCATTGTGAGTGCTAAGCGAAGTTTAAGTTCACAAAATCAATGACGTACCAAAAACTTAAGACTAATAATATAACTAATAACTCATCAATTTCTGTTTTATTCTCAAAACATTTTATGAAATTATACTTACAGTTATTTTATAGTTAGGGAATATTTCTGCTAACTTGGCTTGGTATTTCTCTGGTGGGCCAACAGTGTCAACATACACCTCAGTTATATTAGCACCACCCTCGGCTGCTTTCTTTATTAAACCAATAGCAGAGTTCATTGATACCTGAAATGGAGATAGTCAGAAATAAGAACTTCATAATTAATAGAGAACCTCTCCCTCATCTCAATTTGAAAGAGAAGATATTGCCCTGCAGTAAAGTGTAGGGTAATATAGAGATAATAAGATTTTGATAAAAATTCAGTAGATCAATAATCATTTCTTTCACAATGCATCAATCTTTTGCCTTTTACTATCATGATGGTTGATTTTATTTTGAACAAAAAAAATTAAAGTATAGTAACCTCATTTAAAGAATGTTTTGCTCGTCTATACATGGAATTAGATATATCATTTGGAGAAATAACTTCAGCAACCCATCCAACATTATCTAATGAATCCTTTTCTGATAGCATTTTTGTAAATATACTGTCTCGTTTTTCTTCTGTCAATGCCTTTGAATCTGCACAGCCCAAATCTTGAAGAACTTTTGTTTGGCTCACTGGACAGTAAGCTACTCCATACACCATAGGACCTACAATTAAAAATATATACAATAACAAAGCACAATCTGTGAATATGAAATTAAAGCCCCAGTATCACAAGTATCAATATTTTGTACACTGTATAAATAGCATTGTTGCAAAAATTTAAAACTAGCTCAGCTGTTTTTTGGGGTTGGGTTTAGTATCCGGATGCAGGCGCAGAAGTGTAGTTTACATCGGCGGAAGGGGTGAAATCGCAGAAAATATATGGCCCGATGATATAGTTAGATAGGGAATCTACTTTATTGCACATCTAGCATAACAACAAAGAAATATATTAGGTACCTATTGTAGGTATTTTGTGAATTGTGATGTCAACTCTATACGGATTTGAAATACATTTTAATTATTTATTAATATAGTGCTTATAACAAGCGATGATATGCTGTGTTTTTACCTAATACAGGACCTCGTCCGGCTTCGTCAACACCGAGCATACAGGGCTCGGATTTACATGCATCAGGAACTTGGGAACTATTGATAAAATTGTTAAAATTTTCTTTCGATTTAATAAACTTTTGTAAATCTTGCAAAGAATTCATTTTGTCCTATTTTGATTTAGATAATTGATACGCTAGAATTTTTATAATTATTTACAAACACAAAAACGCAAACATAAAGATTCGCGCCTTATGTCAAATTCACACACCACCACAGACTTACTAGCAGGGTTGGATTTGGGTACGTTGAAAAGGATAGCATAAAAAGGCTAAAAAGATAGTATTTGTCAGAAATTATCGTACAATCATTCAAATCGAATAAATGGAACGATCCAGCATAAGGAATGACCTAAAAAAAAAAAAAAAGGTCGTCACATAGATACTGACATCAATCGAATCATAGCATCGAGGACCAAAAAAAAAAAAAAAACGGTCGTCAACTGCTACGTTACGCATTTCTGCACCTTTTTTGGTACTTATTTGGACTACTTGAAATTATCGTACATTTGCGTACGATCCTTACTTAAGGATCGTATATCGTACCAAGCCTGAAATTATAGTACAAATACGATAATTATCGTACAAAATCCAACCCTGCTTACTAGGGATGAAACACACCACAGACAGAGTATATATTATTCTTTCGTGAAAATTTAAATACCATCAAATGCCTTGCCCTTAGAAATTTTATTAGATTGATGAATGTGCCGGAATATCGGTCTTGAAAGAGCACAGACAGAGTATAAATATATTCTTTGGTGAAAATTTAAATACCATCAAATGCCTTGTCCTAAGAAATTTTATTAGAATGATTAATGTCGGAATATCGGTCTTGAAAAAGAACTTCTTAAAATCAGTAGTGTGTGTAACAGTGTCTCTTTCTAATATGGTGAACACAATTTTTCTTAAAAGTAGGACCATTAATTTTAATGAATTAACTACTTACATGTTACATAAATTGCTTTTATAGTTCCAAATATTTTTAGAAAGAAAAAATCTATAAAAATGTCTCTTAGGGGTTTTCTTATAAAAACATGTCATTCTAGTCTAAATCCCCTGATAAAATTATACCTGCCTTTGTCATTTGGATGCCAATAAATAGAAATGCAATATAGCAAGAAAATAAGTCAAACTCAACAACAATAACAAACAACAACAACAAACAATAACAACAAGGGTTCAAAAGCAATTTTTTTGCAAATAATCAGTCATTTTCCAGCTTCCAAAAAAGTATCAATTCATCGTTTAGAATGGAGTAGTTTTATCATAATTAATTGTATTGTTTTTCTGGCAGTCACAAAATTTCTAAAAAATCTAAGCCTAGTTGACTTAATTTCTTGATAATAAACTCTAGTAAAATCCCTTTCAAGGAATTTAGGAATAGGGAAATAGGTCGAATTTCCCTGTCACCCTTTATATAAAATAAATAACAATAAACAATATTTCAGTTATTATTGACACTTTCTGGCCTGAGAGAGTTTTAAAGTGAAACTATTCAAAACGTGATTTATATATTACAATTTAAAATAATACAACAAGTAATATTATTTATCTTCTTCAGTCAATGAGCAAGCGAGACGTAATATTTTGGAATAAGTTATGTTTAACGATGTTTTGGAGGAACGAGATGTGCAACGAGCATTCGGAGCATAGAGAAGCAAAAACTATACTATAAACAAGACCGAACAAGACTCTCTATGTAGAGTAGTGCACTGTGCAGCATAATATTTTTAGATGTAGAAATCAAAGGTGTCATCTGAATTAATACAAAAATATTACTGATCGTGCACGCATAAGGTAATAAATACTACAATATTTATTGTTATTTATTTTTAGTTGGTGGCTTGCTATTGTATCAATCCAGTAATATATGTATACTCGTTTGTAGGTTATAGTAGTGCGATCTAATATGCAGAACAACCCCCAGGAGCTTTCATGGCAGGCGATTCAGGCTATCGTCGGGGTTAAACTTCCACCAAATGTACTACGATTTGATGATATTGGATTCCACTTAGTCAACAATACTGTTTCAAGCGCAGAAGACTCTGATTCAGATGTAGAAATAGTTGAAAATGATTGGGAATCAGATAATAATGTGTCCTCCAGGCCCGATCATTCTGACAATGAAAAAACTACTTCGCCCGATAGGGAACAAAGTGAGTCGCCCGTTTTGCGTCTCGTGGAGCCCGACAACAATAATTTAGGAAAAGAATCTTTGGATTATAGAGAATATGTCGATAAATTAGATGTTAAGGACATATCACCAAAGGAACGTATGACACAAATCCATATCGACGATGCGGATAGCTCTAACGGGAATGTTATGTCGATCGAAAACTATTTGGAGGTCACTTTATCAACTGACTCTGAGGCTAGTCATACTTGTAACCACTGTAACCAAATATTTTCTAATGAGAATACACTTGCCACTCACAAATGCACAGCTAAACCCACCGAAGAAAAGAAGTACCCTTGTCATGTATGCGCAGAGAAATTCCCAAGTTACTGGGATCTAAGAAAGCATCTTAGTAATCATTTTCCTGGAATGTTAGAATCTAAGTCAAGCTTCTGTCACCTTTGTCAAAAAGACTACACAAAAACAGGCTTTATGAATCATTTACGCAAACACACGGGTGAGCGACCATTTGTCTGTGAACTTTGTCACAAGGCGTTCTCTCAGTCAAGTTCACTTTCAATACATATGAAGTTCCATCTCAATGTGCGTAAACATGCTTGTACAGTGTGCGAAAAGAAATTTGTGACTAAAAGTGAACTATCACGTCACATGACAGTACATACCAAGCAGAAGTCTTATTACTGTGGTGTATGTGATAAAGCTTTCACTCGCTCTGATAACATGAAGAAACATGAGAAAACTCATGGATAATGTTAGAACTGAATGAGAATATAGAACTGTAAACAATATCATAATATAATATGCAATTTATTTGCATTTTGATGTCAAATTTGTCAAGTTAATAATTTCTGGTCAATTCTGTTGCCAAAAATTCTATGGTTTAATATTTATCAACAAGCTATGATTTCTGATTCTCTTATTGCCAAAAAGTTAGTTGTATGTTTGTTTAAGATTAGAACTTTTACATTGTTTATACTAAATTTAAACCTATCATGATCTAGTTCATATTTTAGTCATTATGGTGTGCTTCTGTGTTTATGTGTTCACACACTCTGTGTGCTGCTGTAACTGCTTTCAATATTTTTTTTATTTATATTTTTTTTCAACTGTATGTTTGGGGTAATATTAGTTAATATCTATGCAGGTGCTACAATAAGGTCACATTACATATCTCAATCCCATGTTGCCTTTTAGATATGATAAAGTGATATTATATATGTGGTTATGTAGGTTGAATGTCCAAAGGTCCAATAACCTTATTGTACTGTTTACATTAGATAGAGAAAAGATGTCTTTTATTAAATATGGGGTATTTAAAAAAATTACAGAAACATATTTTTGTAAAACTATATGCTGGTATTATATACCTACTAGCAATTAAAGTGAAGTTTTGCCAAATTTTAGATAAGTATTTCAAGTGATTTTTATTACTGTACTGTGTTGTAACCAAAGCAATAACATTTTCTAATGTGCCTATTCTTTATAATAATTATAATTACAATTATACCAAATAATTTAATTTTTAGTGTTTATAGATGTAATACCTAAACTAAAGTTGAAGGGTTAGTAGCAAGTTACTGATCTTCCAAATATGAAGAAAATATCTCACAATATTTCCTTCTATGTGGCCTCCTAACATTTTGTTAGTTAGTTGCTGAACAAATAGATAAAATCATTAATTAGTGGTAATGGTTTTTTTAAATGAAGTTTCAATAGAACATCACAAATGTTTAATAGTGCACATATTTATTTTATAACTGATAAGGAACATTAGCAAATTAGTAACTATTTTGTAAGCAAGGGTGTTTATACCCTCTGCTGTAAGACTTAGAACCAAAATAAGAAACGAAAATCCCAAAGATAATGTATTTTTTAATTGGCTATAAAACCAAAGGCTATAATTAACTTGTTTTGAGCCACATGGATTTCATGTACTGGTTGTAATTTTATGCCTTAAATATTGTATGGACAAGAATCATATTTTAATATATTTATTATTTTAATTTTTTAGATATTTAACTTTGCATGACTTGTTTGTAGATTTAAGAAAACAATATTGAGCCAAATGAAATAAAAACACAAAAATCTACAAGACTGACGATAATATTCAGAGTAGGTAATAACTTGTGCACAAAAACAATTATTTATTCAAGCTGTTTATTGCAATTTAGTAATTGACTATTTATCAAAAATGCACTTTGTTAAACTCATCATGACAATTAGACTTAAGATCCGTTTGATTGTAAAATAAAATATTTTATGGAAATGTATAATAATAATTGCGATTTTATTAAAGAGTTGTTTGTTGCAAAATATGTTTTATTTCATATTTTGTTGTTAAAAAAATGTTTTTCAATTTGTTCTAGGTTACAATAAGCGATGTCTGCAAGATTACGTAATCTTAATCCCTATGAATTACATAAATACTTAGTTAATGTATATTGTCTCAATACGAAGGGTTCGACTACAACTTTGAAACGGGACACTTCCAGAGACAAAACTGACTTAGATATCATAAGAGAAAACTACAAGTTTTTATGGGAGGAAGACGATGTTGCCGACACATGGGAGAAGCAATTGGCAAAAAAGTATTACGATAAACTGTTCAAAGAATATTGCATTTGTGATTTGAGCAGATATAAAGAAAACAAAGTAAGTTTCTTACATGTAGTAACTTGTAGTATTACCTACTTATTTTTAGGCTCTTGTACCTACCGTAGAAATTCCTACTTTTGTTGCGATACATTAACTAAAACAATTTACATAAAAGTACATTACAATTCTGTACCTACTTCGGTTCTAGGTAACACAAAATACCTACTGTTAACTACAACAATATACCTACCTACAAATTACAATAGAAAATCGTAACTATTATTATTATTGTCGATCTTGTACCTACTTACTAACGGTTCAAAAGGTCACATTAAAATCATGCGTTAAGGTTCTCCCCTAATTTAACGTGGCTTTGAGATTGGGGACGATCCTTTATATAACTCCATTGCTTTTTTTTTACCCGAGAGTCCTTCCTTTGTGTAATTTACTATACTGGGGAGAGCAACAAAGGCCGTGCTGCCTTTCTGTAAGCTAAATATAGCTCAATACGTTCACCCGCATTGATACACAGTAACGCACATCTGGCCATTCGTGCCACAGCCGAGCCCCATTTGTTTCACTCAAAATCAATGACAAAAAGGCACGCCTGGCTCTCACGCTCATGACTACACAGGATAATAATATTTCGCGTAGTAGTAGGTAGTTGCCTTTATCTGTTTGCTGCTTCATACATTTATGTTCTATTTATACCTAGTACCTACATATTAAATAGCACAGGTCGAAAATCGCTATTTTATTTGTAGTAGATAAATCCTTACTAAGTAGGTAGGTACTGTTTATTCACATTAATAGTTCATAATGACTACCTACTATCATTTCCGTAAGTTATAAGAATATTTAAAAGTAGATGCTTTGGAAGTTAAGATATGCGTCTGTTTTTTTAAGAGTTTTAAAAGCCCCTGAATTACTCGGGCTATCAGAATCCACTACCTACTGGATATATATATATCTCCCTATTTGCCCCACAATGACAATGTTAAGTAGCCTCGAAATTTGGGTCAACACCGCTATCTAGTGTCCTAAAGTTTGGATGCGAACCAAGCGTGATGTTATAATGTGTAATATTATGCGTACCTATAGGTTGCACTTCGATGGCGCCTCGAGAAAGAAGTTGTGCTCGGCAAGGGCCAATTTCAATGCGGCAATAAGGTATGCCATAATGATGGTAACCTAAGGTCCTGGGAGCTTAACTTCGCTTACGTGGAAGATGACGAGAAAAAAAATGCGCTTGTGAAGCTTCGTGAGTGACATTTTCTTGTTTTTATCATGTTTGTAGACAGGTAACCGATTTCTTGGCTCAGTCAGTTCAGATTCAGACGGGTAAAGTTATATCGCTGCTGTGCCATACGCCTCCTCTGAGGGTAAAGAAACGACACGTCTAGGTACTGTGTCTAGTAAGGTCATCCGAGAATATGTTGGTAGTACGTAGTTTCCTGATTATAATTATTACGATAGGTATACATAATGTCATGATGTGTAATGTATGTACTGCCTCGTATGTCTTTTGAGGTGGTAGAAAGTGTTTCGGGTTGGATTCCCGAGTCGGGAACACTTAAAGCGGTTGGATTAAGATCAGCGATCAAAATCCTATGAAACAGATCGACAGGACTGATAACAAAATATCTAGTTATTTGAAAATCATAATTACGATGCCCCGGATGATGTAAGAGGCGGGCATAAAATAATAAGTGCTGGACAATATAAATATTTATTTTATTACGGGGGGAAACTATTAAAAAAATGGCACCCGGCCTCCAGGGAAGACTGCGGGTAATGTGTGATTCTTATCTTACGAGAATCACCGGATATTCACCATCAACACATGGAGGGAGGTCCAGGGTCCTCTCTAGAGACCGACATCTCAGCTCCGAACCTCCCCTGTGACACGCCTTATAAGCATAGGTACATTCTGCTCTTCCTGAGCCCCGATGTGCCCGGAAGCACGTGATCACTGTGCCACCGTCGCGTGCGTCGCCTCTGGGGTTGCTTAGTTAGTAGGCAAACAGACTCCCCGATTTGAGCGCCTGCGAACTTAACCCGAGCCTACTAAAACTAATTAGCCTTAGTTGTGATAGCCTGGTGGTATGACCGTTGACTAGCAAGTCAGAGGTCTCAGGTTCGAACCCAAGGCACCTCTGACTTCGTAAGTTATGTGCGTAACTATCATAAATTAATTTTATCACTTACTCAGTGCCTCGGTGTTGGCCCTGCGCATAAACTCTCTATCTCCTGCGTAGTTGGTTAATGTTCGTTGAGATAAGGCAGTTGTCACCGAGATTCGGCCAGAAGGACATACAATAATATTCTGCTTAGCTCAGGAAATATTTATGGCTCGAGATGAAAACTGTATAAAATTTACAAATATTTCAATATCATGTCAAAGGCTTAAAACTAAGACAACATGTAAAACAAATATTGAAATTGGTTAATATTATATACCTATACCTACCATATTCTTCTCTGGCGTAGTAGTACCTAAGTAATAAACTAATGACGTCATATCGCATCTCTTTCCTCTCAGTTCTCACTGGCTCAGTTACAATTACAAAATTCTTGTTTTGTCTCTGTATTGAGTCCCTGAAATGTGAAATGTACTGCGCCGCTGTTCGGTGACTAACTTCAGCCCGGTCTAGTAGATTTGCGCCAAAGAGAATACATTGTCTTCTTTGGTTCGCGCTTACTGTTAAGTTCTACTGCGCCTCGCGCTGTCGACCAAGTGAAGTTACTATAAAGTAATTCGGGGTCGCTTTATTTGAGTTTCGTTATTCACAATTTCATAGTAGGTACACACGGCTACACATCAAGCTATAGGTACATTTCCGGTATAAGCTGACCTCTTGTACGAAAAGCCTATACAGTGCGAGGTCCTATACGAATGGATTGTAGGTTCTACCAAGACTAAATCATTTTGCCGCGGGAAAACCACCTCCAATTTTATCGCGTATCAAATATTATGTAGAAAATAAAATAAAACGTAAAATATTCCTACCAATGATATTTGTTAGAATTATTGTATGCAGACTGGAAACGTACAGCTTGGCAAAAAAGAGTCTGAGGCGGTGACAGCTGGAACTAAAAATAAAAATCTTAAAAACTAAGTTTTTGAGTACTAAAATAACATTAAAATGATTCATTTGATTATAATTAATGACAAAATACTCGTCATAGAAATATGTAAGCACTAAATAACTTGTAATTAGGAATTGTAGTGTGAAAAGTACGCCAGCGGCGCCCCCAATTTTTCCAGACTCTTTTTTGCCAAGCTGTAAACATCATTTTCATTATGAAGGACTTAAATAACTGGTGAAATGTGAGGCCACCTCTACCTGACCCTTCGGAGAAATACTGCGTTATTTATAACTACGTAGGTAGCGTAGGTAGGTTGATGCAACGCTTAAAGCGCGTAGGGAATTATTTATACATGTAGGTCTGATAATCTGGCACAAATTTATACACATCCACATTATGTAGCTATGTATAGGTAGGTACCTATTCAAATGGATGTATTTTCAGTTCACGACCGCACGTGATTTTATTAGCATGCGATTAACTTATCCCAACGCCTTATGCGCTCTTACAGGCTGTTATTTGGTACGGACTGTATAATCACATTAGCCCTTTTTGTGTTAGGTTTCTTTGTGTATTGTATACATTATAAGTACTGTGCAATAAAGCCCTCTGGCAGCTGCAGGCTTCCAACAAACCAATTCTAAAAATACTGGCCTGCAGTATCAACTAAAACCGACTTAAACTATTTGAATTTGAAAATTGATATCTTCTTTTATTTTAAGAATCAGAAAAGATGTAAGTATCTAACCAGAATGAAATATACAAATGATAGGTAGAAAGATACCTACCAAAACGAGACCCTAAAAATCAGTAGGCATAAGTATGAAATAATATAATTACCTCATCATCTGCCTAGACTTTTTCCCAAGGGGTCGGCTTCCAGTCTTACCGGATGCAGCTGAATATCAGTGTTTTACATGGAGCAGCTGCCTATCAGACCTCCACAACCCAGATACTGGGTTACACGATACCTTTGGGATACACGGTTACATTTTTTATAGGATTTCTTGTCATTCATAACCTATTCTATGATTTTATCCACCTACCTACCTTCAGGCTATCTATTACTTTTCAAAAGATAGAACCATATGGACGTAGACTTAGTATTAGCATAGTCTAAACATCATATAGTCAGTCGACGCGTTTGATGTTTTCGGAAATGCCGACAACGTCTAGACATTCGTCGCGACGTAAAAAGTGTTAGGGTTGACACAGGACTAAAAACAAAAATATGTTTTTAGTGTTATTTTTTGTAAGTATGTATAACACGTTATCAAAATTGGAAAACGTGGCCGCCATTTTTAAAATTTTTATTTACTGGGCCGATTGCTTTCAAAATCGATATCTGAGAGTCCACATGGTCTCCGAGTACATAACCGTTGTCAGAGTTGGAAAAGGTGGCCGCCATTTTGAACTTTTTATTTACTGGACCGATTGCTTTCAAAATCGATATCTGAGAGTCCGCATGGTCTCCAAGTACATAGCCGTTGTCAGAATTGAAAAAGGTGGCCGCCATTTTGAAATTTTTATTTACTGGACCGATTGCTTTCAAAATCGATATCTGAGAGTCCGCATGGTCTCCAAGTACAAAGCCGTTGTCAGAATTGAAAAAGGTGGCCGCCATTTTGAACTTTTTATTTACTGGACCGATTGCTTTCAAAATCGATATCTGAGAGTCCGCATGGTCTCCGAGTACATAACCGTTGTCAGAATTGGAAAAGGTGGCCGCCATTTTGAACTTTTTATTTACTGGACCGATTGCTTTCAAAATCGATATCTGAGAGTCCGCATGGTCTCCAAGTACATAGCCGTTGTCAGAATTGGAAAAGGTGGCCGCCATTTTGAACTTTTTATTTACTGGACCGATTGCTTTCAAAATCGATATCTGAGAGTCCGCATGGTCTCCGAGTACATAACCGTTGTCAGAATTGGAAAAGGTGGCCGCCATTTTGAAATTTTTATTTACTGGACCGATTGCTTTCAAAATCGATATCTGAGAGTCCGCATGGTCTCCAAGTACAAAGCCACCCCTGAAAACCTAGAAAACGATATCCATATTGATTTTTACTCAAAATTAGCGTTCGCCATCTTGGATCTCAAAATTAATGTCATATTCGTTATCACCGCCCCCGAAAACCTAGAAAACGATACCCATATGGATTTTTACTAAAAACTTGCGTCCGCCATCTTGGATCTCAAAATTAATGTCATATTTGTAATCACCGCCCCCGAAAACCTATAATACGATACCCATATTGATTTTTACCAAAAACTTGCGTTCGCCATCTTGGATCTCAAAATTAATGTCATATTTGTAATCACCGCCCCCGAAAACCTATAATACGATACCCATATTGATTTTTACCAAAAACTCGCGTCCGCCATCTTGGATCTCAAAATTAATGTCATATTCGTAATCACCGCCCCCAAAAACCTATAAAACGATACCCATATTGATTTTTACAAAAAACTCGCGTCCGCCATCTTGGATCTCAAAATTAATGTCATATTCGTAATCACCGCCCCCGAAAACCTATAAAACGATACCCATATTGATTTTTACCAAAAACTCGCGTCCGCCATCTTAGATCTCAAAATTAACGTCATATTCGTAATCACCGCCCCCAAAAACCTATAAAACGATACCCATATTGATTTTTACTAAAAACTCGCGTCCGCCATCTTGGATCTCAAAATTAATGTCATATTCGTGATCACCGCCCCCGAAAACTTAGAAAACGATACCCATATTGATTTTTACTAAAAACTCGCGTCCGCCATCTTGGATCTCAAAATAAATGTCATATTCGTAACCACTACCCCTGAAAACCTCAAAAAAATGCCCATATTGATGTTTTTCAAAAACTCGCGTCCGCCATCTTGGATCTCTAAATTAATGTCATAAGTATTCATAATCAACCCACCCGTTGAAAAATTGAATCAACATTTAAAATTCAAATAAATAAAAAGCGACACCCGCTAATTCCTAGGACCCAACAATTCCATACAAGCTACGGTGCGCCCCCCCCTCCGTCCCCCGCTCCACACACCCCGCACGATTGCTCTGTCTAGACGTGTTCGTTGGACTACTGTAGGGAAAGAGAAGAGCTCTTTATACTGTGGTATTAGTCTGTTGTGGTAGTGTTGTAACCCAAAGGGTTTTGGATATAGAAAACGAAGATAGTTGGAAGTAGGTACTCATTGTGTAGACAAAGCATTTATCAAATACGCAAATTGGCTTTAATTATTATAATACATATTAGTAGCAGTATCTATAGTTCGGTTAGAAGATACAAAACATTGTTCCTATTGATTACAATCAAACAACCTAAAATGTGTCATAAGTACAAAACGAATAAACGAAACAATCAACCCTTAAAAATGATGGTACCACACCGGTACATGCGTATCAGTGACCTCTCACAAAAACGTTGGTACGGATGTGAGGTAATTACGCCAATTGAGCCTGGTTGAACATTACACCAGGGGGACCTTATACTTACATTAGAGACTAAGTAGGGCATTATTGTTGCCCTGGCATCGAATTTTGTGTCACCGGAAAATTATTAGCACAGTTAAGAGTATGTTATTTTGACATATAGGTACTTAATCATCTCTCAACAAAGTCGCTCTAGCCACTGAGCTCTTAAGTGTTGATGAGCGTGATATACGGCTTGCTATTGCTATCGATCAGGAGCACCAAGTTGAGTCACGCGTTCGAGGGACTTTCACAATCACCTTGCTAAATATCTTAGCCGGTAGCCCCTTTTTATTTAAGCGTGTGAATATCTTCGTGGATGTTTGCTTAGCTGTGACAATCAACGTTCCTAAGTTTAAAAGGAAAATAAAACTGGTCACGTTTTATTAATGGCGTACCTGCGGGAAATCTACGAACGTAGTTTAGAGAAAAGTTTTAAAGACATTTTGTAAATTGAATGTTTCCCTTTGGGCAATTTCCCGCGATTTTTTTTCCTTTAGGTACCTACACTGTTTTCCGCCTTATTTGGTTTTTTATGTCAGCAAACCTTGTCAAAATCTTACTCGTCTAAAAGGACCTACTTTTACTTTTTTTACCTACTTTTTGGAATTAATAACATAGAAAACTCATGAAAGGAGACTACAGACAGTCTATTTGTAGGTATTAGTTATCATGAAATAAGTGTTAACCAACTTATTAATCAACCTATATGATTATCAGGTTTATGCCCAGAATGTTCGGAAAAGTTAAACTATAGATCAAAGAAACGAGAAGTTAAAAGGATAAAGAAAAGTCAAAAGAAAAATAAGAAATCTAAAAAGACTGACAAGAACGACAGTGATGAAGAACACCAAAACATTCCACGAACTCCTGATAATCCTGTAGAACCATCTACGTCTGCTGAAAATGTGGCAACTGAAACTAACGATGCATCTCTTTGGAAAAAAGGTTTGTATGATGGATGAATGATGACATGTCTGCACGGGTGGACCAAGGGGGCTGGATTCTACCTGCCTGGACATTTAGCCTGTTAATTAATCATAATTAACCAGCTTAATTTGAAATCGCCAAAAAATATAGGTATAGGTACACGTGGGGATTTCTCCGTATTTACGGGACCTTCCTTCCAACTTTGTATGGTACAGTCCTGCAGCAAATCGGGAGTGCCCCATCCTGCATCGCACTGGACGATTGCTCTATCTAGATGAGACAGCTTCGTTGGCGGTTAACTAGTCCCCAAGATGTTAAATAATTTACCGATTACTTTACTATACCTATACTTTTTATTGTTTTGAAGTCGGTTTTATAATATTCTTAATACTATCATGATATTTGGTTTTTTTTTTCAACCCACACCGAATTGCTCATGCTCAATCAGTGCGCCAATCGTGTCGTCAATTAATAAACCCCAGGATTAAATTAATATAAAATTAAATTAATAAAGGGATCAAATTAAATAAATTTATATATTGTTTTAGGTGTGCAAGAAACTGAAGAAAAGTCTCGTGAGGAAGAATTCGAAGAGTATTTAGAAGACTTATTACTGTGAACCCTGTGTATCCCATAATCTACAACGTGTATAAATATGTGGGACCCTTTAGAAACTCAATCTACTAACGAAACTGAATAACTAGTAAAATGTTCAAACAACTAAAAAAAATTATTTTTAGCCTGTTATGCAAACTGATGTTCAGTTTGCATAAAAAGAAATTTCACTTTCTAAACAAACTTGCCGATTAGCTGATGCATTTGTGAGCGTTACCCCAGCCAGATGTTGTCGAAAATCGACATTTTAGTTCGACGGGGAATTAGAAATACAGCTTCTGTAAATGGTATGCACATTTTTAAATTTGGTATGACGATAGTTTTTTAATTATTCGGTAAAAACAGTTCCGGCTGGAGTAACGTTACCCCAGCCAGATGTTTTGTTTTCTAATGGGTATGTTGAAATAAATGTTATGTATATAATTAGGTAGCAATTTGGTATAAATGGTACAACTTAGTTTGTATTTGTATTTGCTATGGTTGCGAAGATATTTAGAATCCTGCTGGGGTAACGTTTGCACGATTGCTGGATCTCGGAACTGGCTGAACGGATGATTATAATTCTTGTACAGGACATCTGGCTAATTAGGTATAATTTGGTAAGCAAGAAAAGAAACCACAATAATGAACCGTTTTGAAGATATTTTCGTAAATAGAAATATGCTTTAATAGGTCCTAGCTCTTCCAATAAGCGCTCCAAAGACTAATTTAAAACGTAATTAATTAGGTAATTACTGCCTATAAATGGTACTGAAGTTTCATTAGAATCCTACACGTAAGTAAAAAGTTCTGATGAAAATTCAATTTGTTCCGGCGACGGCGCGCAGCTGAGATATTTGACGAAAGATTAACCGAGTTTCCTGTAGTAGTGGTAACTGAATCTTACATCTATAATTAGGTAGACAGTTCAATGATATACCTGTGAAGTTTCAGACCTGTATATTAATTAATTAACGAGATAATTGAAAAGAAGTGATATATGCGTGGCAACCCGACCAAATCTAGAATGTTATAAAAAAGCGGCCGCGCAATACATTATACCAACCTTCTAAAATTATTAGCATAATTGTCCTTAAAATTTGGTACAGTCACGAATCAAATTAGTTTGATTGAAAAATTATACCTACCATACTAAATGTTTAAATGAACTTTAAATTAGTTTCTAATATGGCATTCTTCATATTAATCAATTAGGTTTTAATTAATTTCATATCATATATTTTGTACAATATTAGGTACTTACCTACATTTTAATATAATTTAAATAATAAATAAAATAAATGGTAAAACACTAGTATTCAGCTGGGAAAAAGCTAGGCACTAGGCAGATGATGGCATCGTTAGGTTAAAGTAAGTATAATCTTCTTCTATACCTACCTCTCCCTCTGACTTCCACGTGTCTCGATCCAGAGCCAGTGTGGACCAGTCACTATTGGTTTTGTCCTACTGTATACATACCTAATAATAATATGTTAGTAGGTACTTAGGTACTGCAATGTGATGTTATTATATTTTGCGATGCTTTAAATAAATAAAACAATACGTTCGTTTCGGAGTCGGTGCTTTTTATTTTTTCAATTTTTGGTGGCACAAGAAACCCTCCCCCTTTTACGAATGTTGGTTAACAACAACACTTATAGAGGGTTATTTGTAAAACACCAGCATCCTTAAAAAATTACCCATTAAACTCATCATTACGAACAACTTTTACTATGGGACCAATCCTGCAATCGCAAAAAAAAATCAGCTGTTTCATACATTTTGTTGAGTCATATGAACATAAATGTATGGAACAGCTGATTTTTTTTTTGCGATTTCAGGGTTGGTTTTATAGTAAACGTTGTTCATAATGATGAGTTTAATGACCCCTTCAAAGGATGCTGGTATTTTACAAATATACAAAACTGAAATAATATTATCTTAGTCCATTAATTTTAATTATTACATCAATTTTTTAAGTTAATTTACATACCTACATAGGTAACATTTTTAAATGAATAATCTATCTGTAATAGTTAATTATAACTGTTTTACTTTACCAGTTGTGTACCCGTCTGTACCAAATACGATATTATTCTCACGTATTATCCTGTAAGTTTTAGAAGGTTGGTGTAATGTATTGCGCGGCCGCTTTTTTATAACATTCTAGATTTGGTCGGGTTACCACGCATACATCATTTCTTTCAATTATCTCTTTAATTAATTAATATACAGGTCTGAAACTTCACAGGTATATCATTGAACTGTCTACCTAATTATAGATGTAAGATTCAGTTACCACTACTACAGGAAACTCGGTTAATCTTTCGTCAAATATCTCAGCTGCGCGCCGTCGCCGGAACAAATTGAATTTTCATCAGAACTTTTTACTTACGTGTAGGATTCTAATGAAACTTCAGTACCATTTATAGGCAGTAATTACCTAATTAATTACGTTTTAAGTTAGTCTTTGGAGCGCTTATTGGAAGAGCTAGGACCTATTAAAGCATATTTCTATTTACTTTTCATTATTGTGGTTTCTTTTCTTGCTTACCAAATTATACCTAATTAGCCAGATGTCCTGTACAAGAATTATAATCATCCGTTCAGCCAGTTCCGAGATCCAGCAATCGTGCAAACGTTACCCCAGCAGGATTCTAAATATCTTCGCAACCATAGCAAATACAAATACAAACTAAGTTGTACCATTTATACCAAATTGCTACCTAATTATATACATAACATTTATTTCAACATACCCATTAGAAAACAAAACATCTGGCTGGGGTAACGTTACTCCAGCCGGAACTGTTTTTACCGAATAATTAAAAAACTATCGTCATACCAAATTTAAAAATGTGCATACCATTTACAGAAGCTGTATTTCTAATTCCCCGTCGAACTAAAATGTCGATTTTCGACAACATCTGGCTGGGGTAACGCTCACGATGCATTTCACAACCAAAAATATTTTTTGCGTATTTCGCAAACTGGTATTCTAGAAGTTGTTAAGTTTCATAAGTAGATTGAGCTCCGTACCACACTATTTATGTTACACCTTGTATATGTATTATCCCACTCACTGTAGGGCAAATGCCTTCACATTTTTCACTTGTCTGTGTAATCTAATCAAGATAATCACCCTCAAAGGGTGTTGTTGTAGCATACAGAATAATGTATGGTGATTATATCTTTCTTATCTATCTACATGTAGGTATTTATATAATCTATAAAAATAAAAATTAAATGTTGTTCGTTGGTAAGAGCATAATTATATCACCTTAAACGGTTAGACCGATTTGCCTAATTTATTTTTTTCAGTATTCGTAATAATGATCCGATTTAAGGTTAATAGAAAAGAAAAACAAGTTGCCCCTAACATTTAGGAAAACTGGAAGTGCTATGGGTTTTTTGTGTGAATTTGAAATTTTGACAATGTCTGTAAGGTCAGCTAGTAAAAAAATAAAAATACAATCTAATTTAGTTAATAATTTTATTATTACATAATTAGAATCTTTTATCATTTAAATTTTTTATTAGGTAGGTACCTCTACTAAAAATAAACTTATTAAGTATTTTATCTGTAGCACAAATTGACAAACAACCATATAGCGGACCAGTGGGCCATAGTTCATTCAAGCATCAACCTTGCAAATTCATTGCAATGACACGTGAATAGATAGTGTCGTCACATATAAGACATCCTAAGTTTACTTTAAGCGGTACTCACAAGAGACGCGTCGCGCGCCTTTCTTGAGATGGTTTGCCATTTCACTGATGTAAAAAGCTTGCAATCAAATAAATAACAATTATAATTTTATACAACATAAAAGCAACAATAAATGAATATGAATAATAACTCAGAATTACAAATCATATAGAGCGAACTTTACCAACACGTAAATACAATTATGCACGCAAGCACTCACACTAAATTATGTAGTTGAATCGGATTATACTATCCACTATCCGAATAATTATGGATAACCGGACGTATTATTTAAATGTTGAAGAAACTTTATAAATAAAAAAAAATTAAGTTTCTGCCTGTATCGGTACACATAATTTGTGTTTTCCACCGGTATTTACTAGTAAATAGCATAAAAAAATGATTTCTTTTTATTACCTAATTATTTCTCGACCTCGCCTGACCTTCTTCCTAGGGACCGCGGTAGCGATCCCTAGGAATTTGAATGTATTGTTTGACTTATACTTAACACCACCAATTATATACCATGCGCGGATGCATGCGCGGTTACCGTGCTGAGGCTCGGCATGGAAACTTTACGTCGTTTGACAGCCTTTTTACTATGTATTATTCGTAAGGCTAGGAAGATGATGATGATGATTTTGGTCAACATCAAAATTGATTTCAATAACTCATTAATTTTAACAAAAAAATTATAAACATACTTTGCTTTATACTGCGTCAATTACTAAAAAGAAGACGCGCTATAAAGAAACGCGACGTAACGGGAACGCGGCATACCGAGAACGAATCACCAGGAAGCTCGCTATATCGAGACGTGACGTAAAGAGAACGCAGCGTGCCGGGAATAATTCGTTGCCACTTGGTAGGTATAGGAAAATTTATATTTTAGTTGTAAATAAAAAGTCAACATAATATTACTGTATATTAATCACATTTATTTTAAAGGAATATAAAGGCATCTAAAATAATAAACAAATATTTAACATAAATATAAAAACTCATTTTTGACTATTTAATATAATGTAGCATAAGCCTCTTCCAATCGTATATCTCGGATCTGTGATATAGTAACTTATACATAAATAATGAATATTAGATTCTTTTTTTTAATATTTTCATTTCGCCAAAGCACTTTAATTACATCACGCTATGGTCTCTATATTCAACACTCAATTCTCGTGGAACGTAAAGGCGGACACTTAGGTACTAGCAACGTTTGTTTATAATGTATAAAAACGCGTGTATCGCATACAAGACAACGCACGCTCGCTTCGAGGATATGGCTCAAGAACGCTCTATATTCTTGTTACTAAACGGCTATACACTCAACGTGTGAACGTTTGCTTAGAGCACTTGACTCGAACGTGCTTAATTTTTTTTTCAGATATAACGACATATAACAGATATAACGTAACGACGCGGATAAGCGAGAAGAGGCACCTTAAACAAATTCACGAAAAAGCTGACAGCCGAGTGGGAGATCCGACTCCGGCTTGGCTCGATACACTGGCTGTAACGCGTTACAAAAAATCGATACATTACAAACAAACGTTGCAAGCAAGTCTCCGCCTTTATACACAAAAGTTACTTAGAACAAGTTAACTTTAGGTATTGCACCTTTATTTATAATCACTGAATGACGCGCTGAGTTTCCGACGCCGTCCAGAGTTAGATTCTCGTTCATGAATACGTGAATGCGTTGCGTAGTATTCGAGAAGACCTTGCGTGTCCTATAGATAAGTTTATTTCTTAGGCCGATTCTTGCCGATATCGTCATCGTCGGAGCAGTCCTCGTCGTGAGTGTGCGTGAGTTGGCGCGGCGTCTCGGGCCGCACGTGCGGGACGGACGCGGTCTACAAAATAAAAATATTATTATATACTTATATAATATATAAGTATTACGATCACAAAGACAAATTCGATTACGACCACTTTTTGAAACTGAAACTGTTTATAAATACACCAGCCGCTTTGCCAGCAGGGGTCTATTTCCCAAAATGGAACGTCAATGTTTCGGGACAAATGGAAACCTTACTACCAAATTACTCCTGTGTTTAATTGTACTTAGTGCTTTCGTCTATCGTTTTCGTTTCATATCCTTACATAAACAATTGAATAAAAGTGATTAATGAACATAAAAAACGAACCAACGTGCGATCTGTCAGTTGAAGCTACATCGTTCGAATTTCGGAGTAGGGCCCGTGAACCATTCGTAATCTTCAATACTAACCTTACTAATTTGCATTGTTTACATTACAGGAAACACACATGATCCGAGGTATGAAGGTGTAGATATTCATAATATTTTTCATTTAAACCTGTGGTACGACCCGGTCGCAACCTGTCAATCATGCTCGGATCGACAATCCTTCAATAACTCACCACGTGCGCGGATCCATAAAACAATAGTACCTACCTTGGAAAATTTTTCCTCTAAGGTACCTACTACGTACTTCTGTAACATGTCATACAATTATATTTACCTTATTATCCAATGTTATATCTATTGAAGAGTTTCGTTCGTCGGAGATGTCGCATGGGCCAACGGGACAACGGTTTGCGCTCGCCTGCCGAGTTCTAAAATTAATTATTTCATTTATGAAAGAGGTATACCTATCTAACAAATTTTCTGCATTCGCTGCTATTAAAACGTACGAGATTATTTTATTGGTATTAATTTCCTTGACAGGCAAAATCTTAGGGTATATAAGAAAATATAGAGTGATAAGTGATAACTTGCCTTGTCATTTTTTAAATTATGTTTTCTAAACATTTTCGCAAAATGTAACACAGCAGTTCATGTTATTTTCGGTCATGGAGCCTAGTTGAACCGCAGTCGATCAAGGTATGATCGCAGACACAACTTGTGTCGCGGCCACGTTGTGCATACCCCTGCTTACGGTTCATACCTCTGTAAGGTTACTCTATATTTTCTTATATTACTCTAAGGGCAAAATGTTATTATATTCTTGTAATTCAAGAATTTTTTTAGAACGTAATTAGTGTGAAACACCGCTGTTTCAGAGAAATACACTTGCGTGATATGATGAAACACACCTTATTAAGATAAAAATATATTTTTTACAGACCTGTCAATAGTGGGTGTGTCGACAGTGAAGCGTTGTTCGTGTGCGACGGTAGACTCGTGCGGCATGAGCATGGCGGGCGCGCGGAACATATAGCAGAACGGATAGTACATCAGGTTGAGGAACGACGCCGCGTACAAGTCTGCGTACCTCACAACCTGAAATTATTTACAATAAAGTTAACATTTGCATCGGTCATAACGGTCATAAAGCAAATTATCGGAATTTTTTTATAGGACAGTTACCGCAACTTTAACGTGTTATGTTTTTTTTATTGTGAACAAAATTTTAGCTCGATCAGTTGACGGGTAGAGAAGAAAGATAGTTGCCCAGATTCTGTCCTGATGGCATAGATAGAAGTTAAACTTTAGATAAAGTTAAAACTAAAAGTATTTTTGATAGCTCGCACGCTAATTAATATGGTTGCCTAATCCGTGACAAATTTCATATTTCCACGAATCTGACTCATTATGAAAACAAACCGTGTCGTTATGAGCCAAAGTATTATTTGCGAACATACAGTGCGCTGCTTATTAAACGTAGTCTTTATAAATTAATAAGTATAGATATTCATAATTGGTTTTTCTTCCTGCCACACATGCTTATTAATTAAAAACGATAATACTTAACTATTGTTTAAATCATAGCAAATAACGTGCTATTGGTCATTGGAACGCTACATTATTTCCATCGTAAGAAGTATAATCGGGTTGTGGTAATTACTAACTCGCCAGCCTTTGCAGTGAATTTGTACCATTGCGATATTTATTCTATTTTCACACAAACATTGGTGCTGATTCTCTTGTACATCCCGCTAAACTAATTTTAGTCTAACTATATCTCTTTCTAATAAACACCATCAAAAAAGGACAGCAAATTGAACTATCAAATTAGAGCTGTCAAATTAGTCTACGTCTTTGCAATTGACGTAAAATTAGACGAGACTTATTACATGCCGACTAAATTCTCGTTGATATTACGCAAATAGACTAGTTTGACAGCTCTAAAAATCTGCTATCCTTTTCTAATGATCCCTGTTGGAAAGAGAGATGGCGAGTCTAAATTAGTTTGGAGCGTGTGCAAGAGAATTAGCACCATTATGTTGCTATTTTCAGAATGCAGTTTGAAGACATTTCTATATATCATGAAATTAAAGTAAAAAGTAACCTGTGCCGAGAAGAAAGTCTGCCGAGATCCAGATCTGAACAGGGACCCCAGCATACCGTACGCGAGGTCCATTTTGTGCGTCACGTCGCGTATCGCTACACGCAGTTGAGATATATCTGGCTTCTCCTTCGTACTCGAATCCAAATTTCTAAAATTTAAAAGCATTGATTTGAAACAAAATTATCTTATTTTTTTAGGGTTTGGCAGCATTTTGGTAACCATAGGGTCCCCACGTGACTAATTACACGTCATTACTAAGCCGACACCACCATGACAGCAGAGTCCATCTGTCTATCGGTCACAGAGTATGTGTTTAATCCTACCGTTGTCGTTGCAATGCAATGTTGACTGTTGTACAGGCACTCTTATACAGTAGCCAATTAAAATAATCAAAAAAAAGAAAAAAACAAATAAGGTTTTTTTAAGACTTATTTAAATATACAGATTAACCAAACTAAGACCTATTTTTCGACTTTCATAGAGTATGAAAATAAAATAAAATTTAAAAAAATTGTATTTTCTGTAGGTACTATATTGAATAGCCTACCTATTATATTATTAGTTTGGAATGTATACCTACAAAGAACAATACTGGGATCAATAACAAAATTGAAGGGGCAACTAAAAGGTGTATGGGAATCCAATGAAAGTCCGTAAGTAAAGGCAGGTAAAGTGTATTAAACTTTTTCAAATTAAAACAACGGATTACAAAAACAAAACAATGGTTCGCCAAACAGTGTCCAAATCATAGATAACATTTCTGTAGCCAAAAACGAATCCCTCTATTTTCTAAATTGTTGCCATTACACAAAATATATTAACTATCGACTATGTCGTTTAATGTTACTATTAGAAATGAGTATTAACCATTAACTGTATGAGATATTATGTAGGTATGTATTATCACAGAATCTAACATTCGGCCATTCTGACCATATCTAGTTTGTCCTCAAACTTTTCAACTGGTAATATAAATTAACTTAGAATATTCATGTATGTAGATAAAATATTTGTTTTAATAACACTATTCAAACTATTATTTTCAAAATAAGAGTAAATGTGGCTTTCATAAAATAAATTCAAACATATAACAAAATCCTTGACAAATGTATTATAAAAATACTCTCAGAAACTAAAGATTCATATCAAATATGCTTACATTTAAGAAAAACATACATAACATTTTTAATTTACTATTATATAAAATATATAACAACTTCACAAATAATCTACAATAAAATAACCACAAGATAAGAAATACAACACCTAACAATACAACTTTTACAATTCAAGTCATATTTAACTTTATTTTTACTTGACTTAGCTTAATGAACTTAGCTTAGTTTGAAATATTTGGATACATTAAATTTACTTTTAAGTTTGTAGCTAGATAGATTTGTATATATACCTAGATAGTTTTTTTTTTAATTAGTTTTGTTTATTGTTATAAAGATTTTCATTTTAATAAAACTTTTAGGTTTTAAATTATAATAATACACATAGTCTAGTCACAAAAGTTTTCTCTTTATCTACACAGGTAAATATATAAGTACAAAATTACAAGTTCTCATGTTTAGTTGTACCCTAACTTCAAAATAATGTACCTCAATTACAATCACACATTTAATAAGATTTTACAATCTTATATATTTCAGAGGTCATTAATGATCATCATTAGATCTGCAGTGAACTCCTCTTGCCAGTCAAGGACACCAATGGTCACATAACTCCACGTTTGTGTACACCTTTTAGATTCTACTTTTATTTAACTCTTCTGTAATAATAGTTCTGCAGTGGACCCCTCACCGCAATGTCAAGTACACCATTTGTCACATGACACTACGATCGTGTGCACCTTCCAGAAACTACATCCTAATAATAGTTCTGCAGTGGACCCCTCACCGCAATGTCAAGTACACCATTTGTCACAAGACACTACGATCGTGTACACCTTCCAGAAACTACATCCTAATTATAGTTCTGCAGTGGACCCCTCACCGCAATGTCAAGTACACCATTTGTCACAAGACACTACGATCGTGTACACCTTCCAGAGACTATACAAATCAATTATACATTATATCTCTTGAGAGAATTCAGAACCGCCCCAATCAATATCAAATATAAATCAGTTGTTATCAATTACTTAATCAATTCCCTTAATCAATTCAATTAATTAATTACTTCTAATAGTTCCCAATTTTGATCAGTGTTCTTTTGACTCTATTTCTTCGTCAGATGTATCATTATCCGACTTCCCAATCGTAATCCATGGCTGTATTCGATCAGCCGACCAAACGTTTGTATATTTAACTTTAGAAATGTTCGACCCAGGTATACTAGATACTTCATACCGATCATTCGGTAATACCCTACTGATTTTAAACGGACCTGTATACTTCGGTAACAGTTTGCGGCTTTTACCGTCATTGGATGGTTGAGTTTTCAAAATTTTGACTAAATCACCAACGGAATAAACTTTAGCAGGTTTCCTAGTTTCATTAAATCTTAAGCGTTGCTTTTGTTGGTCACTCTCTATATGTTCAATAATTTCAGATCGCATAATACTTGATTCCTTATCATTTTGTCTCGTTTCTATTATAGTCTCGCCTAAAATTCCTTCACCGCGATTAAGGGGTCGTTTACAAAACAAAACTTCAGCTGGTGTCTTACCTATTCCTTTATTAATAGTGTTGTTAAGTCCCCATTGGACATTGCCAACATTTTGGTCCCATTTGTTTTCACCGTAACGATCAGCGTATGCTCTAAGGCCATCTAATACCGTGCGGTTATAGCGTTCTACCTGACCGTTAGCCCTTGGAGCTGATACGGCATTTAAAACATGCTGAATCTCGAACTCTGTACAGAATTGCTTAAATTCTCTAGATGTAAAACAAGATCCTCGATCTGTGATTAAACGTAGGGGATGCCCAAAGGTAAAAAATACATCCTTTAGAGCCCTTATAGTAGGTTGTGATTTAGTAGTAGATAATACTTTCAGGATACAAAACTTTGTAAATCCATCAACAATTAATAAAAGATATTGACTACCTCTACTACTTTTGACGAATGGTCCTAAATGATCTGCATGTATTGTGTGAAATGGAATATCTACTTTCGGTATGCTATGTAGAAATCCTTCCTTGGGACCTGAAGGTTCCTTGCCAAATGCACAATGTATACATGAGTTCACATATTTTGTTATAAATTTTTTCATTTTTGGAAACCAAAAATCCTTTTTAATTTTTTGTAAGGTTTTTTCAACTGAAAAATGACCTATTTCGTCATGGTTGCGTTGGCATATTTGCCACCTAGCACTTTTGGGCACAACCCATTTGAGATCTTCTCCAACTTTCCGATATAATCGATTATTCTTTAATATAAAGTTTTGCTTTATATCTACTACATCTTTATATATTGGATCTTCTAATGCGGATCTAATGTGTTTAATTTTTGGGTCTGTTAGTTGCAAACTAAGTAACCAATCATCCTGCGAGATGTGCATTATTCGAGAGAAATGTTCCAACTTATCATTATCATCTAAACAAGGAAGGGAGTTTCTACTCAGTGCATCTACATGATTCATTGCACGCCCCGGTCGATATTCAATTGAGCAATCGTATTCTTGCAATGCTATCCACCAACGTGCTACTCGGGGTATTAAATCCCTTTTCGTGAATGTAGACCGAAGAGCATTACAATCGGTGACAATTGTAAAATGTTTGCCTAACAAATATACTCTAAATCTGTTCAGAGAAACGACCACCGCAAGGGTTTCTAATTCATATGCATGTAACTTTTCTTCATCTATTGTAGTTTTGCGACTAAAGAAAGCAATTGGTTTAAAATCTAGTAACTCAGACTCTTTCTGCAACAAGATCCCACCTAAACCACTCTTTGAAGCATCACAGTGTAACTCAGTAATATATTGAGGATTATATAACGCCAAGATAGGTCTTTGAATTAATTTATCTTTTAAAGTTTGAAATGATTCTTCTTGAATATGTTCCCATTTCCAGGGGACTGCTTGTCGTGTGAGATCTGTCAATGGCCTAGCTATTATGGCAAAATTTTTAATGAACTTTCGAAAGTAGCTTACAAGTCCGACAAATTGCCGTACTTCATGAACACTTGTTGGTGTGGGAAATGATTTTACCGCTTCAAGTTTATCACTGCCCGGTCTGACACCCTCCGCAGAGATTTCGTACCCTAAGTAGTTGATTACAGTTTCAAAGAATCTACACTTTTTCAAATTCAACGTAAGTCCTGCTTCTTTTAATAATTTGAAAGTCTGTTCTAATTTATGTAAACATTCATCATAATTTGAGCCCGAAATTAATAAATCATCCATATATGCTATGGCGCATTTATCTTTTGATCTACTAAGCATTTTATTAACAGTTCGCTGAAAAACCGCTGGACAGTTTGCCAAACCAAATGGAGCCCTTTTGAACTGAAAGAGTCCATCAGGCGTTATAAACGCTGTTAAGTGTTTACAATCGTCTTTGACGGGTATTTGATAATATCCACTAGACATGTCAAGGCTTATATAGTAATTGCTGCCACTAAGAAGATCTATCTGGTCATCGATCCGTGGTAGGGGATAAAGATCTTTTACAGTTTTCCTATTAAGTGCTCTGTAATCGACACAGAGTCTATAGCCCCCTGTTTTCTTTGAAACTAACAATACTGGACTTGCATAGGAAGATTCGGACTCTTCTACAATATCATTATCTAATAAATCTTTGACCAGTTTGTGTACAATCTCTTTTTCTGAATGGCATAAACGATATGGTCGGTAAACTACCGGTATTTCATCGGTTAATTTTATATCTAACTCTGCAATATCTGTACATCCTAATTCTGCCAAATTTTGTGCAAAACAAATTCTATATTTATTAATTAACTCAATTATTTGTTTCTTTTGTTCATTACTCAAATTGTTATTAATATTAACTTCCTTTTCATCAATTGGTACCAGCTCTAAGCCCATTTTAAGGCATTTAAGTTTCTTTTGTTGGTTTGAAGTGTCTAAAGAACTATCAACACATGCAGGGTAAGCCCGTGTAATAATCGAATCTTTAAAAAAATATAGTGGTTCTTGCGCATTGTTAATATTTATAACTACTAATTTACATTTCCAGTCATTAATTTTATAAATTCCTTCCTGTAAACAATATTCTTTACCATCCATGCAACAATAACTTCTTTTAATGTAAATATCAGAATTTTTAAAATATTTATTATAACAATATAATAAGTCAACACCATCAATAATCGTGGAATCAAATGAAACATAAAGTGGAAATTTACTTATTTCTAAATCATTGCTATTCATATATGGCAATTCAGGACTAAAATTACGAGAGAAAATGTTTAATGAAGTGTCAGTCTTTGTAATAACTATTTCTGGTAATTCTGTAAAATTTTGGCCTATTAATATTGGTGTATGTAAATGGCTATTATTAATAATATAAGCATCAATTGTAGCTTCAACAGAATCAACACACAATTTAAATGAAGTTTTTCCTAATATTGGAATGTTGATATTTGCAACTCCACAAACAGATGGTAAACAATTTGTTGTTGAAGTTAATCCTAACTTATCAACAGTTTCTTGTGTAATTAATGTGCAATCACTGCCTAAATCTATAAAACACTCAATTTCATAAAAATTATTAATCAAAGCTCGCTTATAATATTTGGATTTTTTTGAACCGATGCCATCAATCATGAGAACTTTCTTATCACTATTTTTATTATTATTATTTCTATAACAATCGCTACTTGTATGTCCAAAACGTTTGCATACTGTACAATTAATAATAGGCTTAGTACATTGAGCTACTCTATGCCCTTTTTCTTTGCAATTAAAACATGTATTAATTGTTGAATCTCGTTGAACTTGTGAACACTGAGTCGACTGATGTCCACTTTTGTTACATAGGTTACAAATTATATTTTTTGATTGCTTATTCCTATTCTGACTAATTGAAATTCGAGAATTATCTTTGTGTTGCTCTTTACAAACATCTTTTAAAAACTTAAACAAGTCCTCCGGAGCACTAAACCGTGCAGATGATGCACCTGCTCTAATTGTGCGATCATCTATGCCATGGATTATACAATCCACTGCTCTTTTGCCACTTATATCACAAGCATTTAACATCATAATTTTTTCATAATAATATTCATCTAAACTATCACCAAATTTAAGTCTCCGTTCGAGCATCTCGGTTAAAAGAACACCATAATTAGTTTCTGTGGGAAAAGCCTTAAGTAACTGCTCTTGCCATTGATTCCAAGTGAGTGAAAGTGTTGTTTGACTTTGGTACCACTTTTTAGCATTGCCATTTAATTTGGGAAGCGCATAATGCATGATTTGCATTTCATTCCAACTATAAATTTTTGCACATTCATTAACTTTATTTATCCAAAAATCTATACGATGATTTTTCATTGACGGATCAAAATCAGGAATCATATTATTATTAGTACTCATTGACACATTAGGCTTAATTAGTGATTGTAATAATTGTGAAATGTCACTCAAGTTTACAAGTATATTACTAGAGCTAGCGGAGTTGGTTCTCTCTGTATGTAAATGTGATTGCGGTACCTGTTGCAACATTGTTGTTCTGGCTTCAGAAGTATACACGTCCTGCACTCCTTTTAAGTCCTCCTGCACCACTGTCTGCGGGGTGTCCTGCACAACTTGTACTGCCTGTGGGGCATCCTGCACAGGCGGTGTCTTCGCTAATGTAATCTTCGAATCATTCTCACGAGTTCTATGCCGGCTACTCCGAGCGTCCTCCTGTACTCTCGGTGTCATACTTCTCACACTCGCTGAATCAGTGTCACGATTTTGGCGTCTGCTATTCTGTGAAACGTGACATTCTGACCGTATCTCTTGTAATGGTGGCGTTCTGCTCAAATCTCTTGCTGAATCATTGTACTTTTTATAGTCACGACCTCCATGATGACGACTCCGAGAACGATATTGGCGATCCACAGTCTCAGATCGGCTTCGCTTTCGATGTTTAGAACGATGTGGGCGTTTTGATCGCTTTCGATCCATTGTCTTAAAAAAAAGTTAATCCCTCTTCTGATATGGGAATCCAATGAAAGTCCGTAAGTAAAGGCAGGTAAAGTGTATTAAACTTTTTCAAATTAAAACAACGGATTACAAAAACAAAACAATGGTTCGCCAAACAGTGTCCAAATCATAGATAACATTTCTGTAGCCAAAAACGAATCCCTCTATTTTCTAAATTGTTGCCATTACACAAAATATATTAACTATCGACTATGTCGTTTAATGTTACTATTAGAAATGAGTATTAACCATTAACTGTATGAGATATTATGTAGGTATGTATTATCACAGAATCTAACAGGTGTTGTGTTGACTATTATTATGTCGCCACTTATTTAGGATACATGAAACAATGGGCAATTCTTCTATACAATTCTTTTAAAAAATATACATATAGAACTTGACAAAGATATTGTTAATTTATGTCGAAGTCAATTTCCACAAAATTCTAAAATCTAATGGATTTGTCTAAACGAAAACCAAACCAACCGGGTGAGATTAGCAGGCGTCTTAAGATCTTAGAAGATAATGGGAAACACTGCGTGTAAATATTTATGGAACCTTCGTCTCTCTTTGTGGATTGCTTTTAATAGCACAATCTTCGATGCCCACGTTTCACGTAGGTCTTCCTTCACCAGTACCTACTAAAAGCTAGTTTGCATAGTAGGTACACACGAAATATTTTATACTTACGAGTTTTGTACGTAATAAATTTGTACGTAAATAATAAAACATTATAACTTAACAAAAATGACGTTAGATATTATGTCCGCAGTACTTGAAAAAATTGCCCCAAAAATATTGACGAAACGTACGCCCCCCTCGTCGCCAAAAATTTGACGTTTAATATTTCAGAAAACATAGGTACCTACATGTAAGAAACATCATACCTATGTTTCATACATTATTATATGAGGCGTCTTCAGACGAATATAATAATAATTTACTAAAATATAAATATTATACTAACTTGTACATGTCACCTAGTTGCACATCGAGATTCTGTAACTGTGCAAACAGCTGACATTTATCAGTCCACACATGCAGTTCTTGTACTAATTCAGGTACTATGAGGAAAGTACGCCATCCGCCGATCTTTTTAGACTTGAGGATATCACCGAAGATGTGATCTCCAACGTACAGCACATCCTTACCCTTTGAACTAATCAACTCGGTGAACACGTCGCATGAACCTAAAACAATTTAACATTAATAATAGGTTTAATGTAGCTATGTTCAAACCTCTGTGGTTCCACAACACGACATTTTGTGAGTGTTTTTTTACTAATGGGTGCTGTGCAAAATATAGTTGATTTACATACAGCCCGATATCGGCAACAGACAAATCAATATACCATTGAGTCATTTGCAAAAAGTTATACTATACTGTTACTGATGTGCTGTTGACCGCACCGTGTAAAAAGATGGAAGGTTGGTAAAATTACTTTAAACAGTTTTAGGTGTAAAATGACTACTTAGGAAAAGTATTAAAAAAAATATACACATTTTGGGACAGCCCTTTATATTAAAAGCAGACTACGAACTCCACGAACAAAAAATGGAACGAGAATAGGGTAAAAAAATTGATCATACTTTACACAGTGTTCACAAACGCAGTCGGAGGCATTAACTATTCACTCTCTCTCTCTCTCTAAACCCAGAAGAGTATTACCTTAAGGATGCCTCCGACTCTTTTTAGTTAGCAGTCGGGTTTTTTGTTTTTTAAATAAAATTATTTAATAAGAAATTTGAAAAACATGTACAAAAATTCTCAAAAAAAAATACTTTATATTTTTGTGAAATTTTTACATGTTTTAGCACATGTTAGCTTATTAAATATAATACTTTTTTGATTAGCTTTTTTAACAATATCAGAAACATAGAACATAGGGTTACAAAATACTTAAACCATTAACTATTGTCTCTAGAATTTGAATTTCAAAAAATATTTCTTTGATCCAATTATAATAATCTTATCTGTAAAATGAACGAAGGAAGCCGCGAGCAGTAAAATGTATTGTCATAAATTACTAAGTACTTGTTTATCAGTTCGCAAAGCTGCCACGCTCAATATAGCATTCTAATTAAGACTCGATCTAGAATCACTCTCGACAACTATAAACAACTGCACGGTTTAGATCTTTTTCGTTCGATAAGAATTCTATATTTACCTATAGGTAGGTAAATATACTATTAGGACTTATTTAGTAGATCATATTTATTAATAAATCGCCCTAGTTACTGATCAGACAGATCAGCATACGTAATAAGAGCCT
This sequence comes from Protodeltote pygarga, assembly GCA_936450705.2. NCBI lineage: Eukaryota > Metazoa > Arthropoda > Insecta > Lepidoptera > Noctuidae > Protodeltote > Protodeltote pygarga. Next base: position 7,571,794 of record OW388257.2, on the reverse strand, counting down.
TTTATAAATATAGTTAATACCTCGTAGGTATTCATAATTATTTACGAGTAATGTATTTTTATGTACTTAAGTGTTTTCAGTATCCAAATATCGTTTTTTTTTTCTAAATTCTATATAACGCATCTCATATTTTTCTTTCTTTTAATATATTTTAAATAAACGTAGCCCCCACACTAGGATTCTCTTGTATTTTATGTGCAGACATAATTATTTACAAACACCCAGACTGCAACTGGAACACAAATATTTGTAGCGTGAGGGAACCAAACCTACGATACCGTGCCCAGAAGGTGAATTACTCAACCTCTACGCCAATCGCGTTGTGTTTCACTTTGCCCCTCTGAAGTGCACTACAAGTCTATCGCTATCTTTGTCGCTCGCTAACTTAATGCTTTTTGCGTCCTGCATACTTAAAAGAAAATTGACTTCAGAGGCACGATATCTATATCATTATAGCTATCGTAATGAATAATGTGTATACCTATATGCTATTCAGTAGTACGGCAGTATAAATCCTACTTTAAGTCCTAAAAAGTAGGATGAGAAAAGAAAATGTCTTACTAGAAATCAAAACAAGTAATATACCAATACGAACACTGATTTAGGTATTAACACAGTAACAGGTTTATTGTAAAATCTTTAATTGAGTCAAGTCAAGGTGCATGATAATAACACTGATATACCGTTATCACGTCATATATGACAATACAGATATGTACAAGCTGATAAAGAAGGAATTGGCTTAATGTCACTCGGCTATCATTTTACTAAGAACATGATCAGACCATCAAGCCTTCTTAGAACCAAGATATGATTCGATCTATGTATACATTGTCCATTTGTATTATTATCAGCAAAACTTATGAATAGGTACTTGAATAGTATGCTAACTGACAATAAGATAACAAACAATTATCTAGCATTTTAGGGATCCGAACCCGTAAATAAACCAACTGAAAATCTGCGCTTTGTGTCGCGGGTTCGATTCCTGCATGGGACAAATATTTGTGTGATTGACAGATGTTTATTCCGGTCTGGGTGTAAGTGCATTGGGAAATTATGTCTTAAATTATATGTAATTGATCATGACACAACGGAAAATCCTAGTGTGTGGATGCGTATATTAAAAAAAAAAGAAAAATTAAAGTGGCATGTAGTTTATGTTTTCATTCTAAGAACCATAACGAAAGCCTAGAGAGTTGATGACGGTTCAAACGACATCGTGCCTTATCTGTTATTGTGATGGCATTTGGCAATAGTCTTAATTAACCCTCACCTATTAGAAAATGAATTACAGCGAAATCTCCACTGCGAAATGGATTATCACTTGATCTAATAACTAAACTTGAGATAACACTTATTGAATGCGATCCAAAAGGAAAAAGTATTTAGAAACTTTTAATTGTATGAAACCCATTCCACCAACAAGTCTTGTGGCGAAGCCCTCGTTTTCGGATGCTGAATACATGTGCAACTAAATTAAATCAAATTTAAAAGACGAAAAACGTACTTTGTAATTTCTTGGGACAGGAAAATATAATATGTAGGTACCTTAAATCGCACCACAACCAAACTCACCCTCGGTATATCAGAAAATCCTCGAATAATGCGAATTAAAAAAAATGTAAGCCCGGAGTTATGTGAAAGTGCAGTTACTTATTTATTCGAGGTTACATAATATTTACGGCGTAGGTATACTGGTTGTCCAACGGCACCTTTATTACGAAACTTGCTCTAGATTAGAATTATTTTTACCCGACTACAAGACAGGAGAGTTATAAGAATGTACATAAGATAGGTTACTTTATACCTCTCTTATTATACTGACTTTATGCGGGTAAAAACTGGCCAAGGGTATGTCAGACAACACATAATGTATCAAACAAGAAATGGATTAGGTTAGTATTATGCCGTTTTCCAGTCGCGGATATTAACTAAGTAAAATGGTTTAACACTAAGTTAATATTGCTATTTAAGACAGGTCGCCTATTGATCAAAATTCGATCGTATTTTATTGTTTGTTTTTATTTTGTCAAAAGTTACAAAATAGAAAAAAAACAGGAGAAAAAGAACAATTTTGTGTTTGCCTAATCAAAGGTAAAATTATTTATTACCTCCAGAATAAACCAGTCCCTCGTGCAAGGGTCCAACGTGGTGCCCCATCTTCAATGCCCCAGTTTGAGTATCGACCTGTCGCAGCGTGGTACCTTCACCAAAGAAGAGGGGTTTTTTGGCGTCAACTACAATCCAGTCAAAGTAAGTCTTCCAGTTCCTATGAGGTTCGCCAGGCTTAGAACAAACACCACAATATATTTTTAAGCATACATTACATAATACCTGATAAAAATATTATTTCCACTTTACATGTAGGGAAGGCCCTGTAAATTTTACCCGTAGCCGTAACCAGTAAGAATATTTTCATGTATGCGTAACGTTTACCAGTCGCAAATTGACCAATGAGATAAATTTAGGTAGGTACTATTAGAAACAGATAATATTAAAATTACAGGATCAGTTTTAAAAACTAAATTAGTAAAATAGAAAAATAAATAGAAAACATTGTGTTAATATGATTTGAGATTTCTGTACCTTTAGTTACTTTGTTTAAATTATATTTACCTTGGCGCCATGTGGAAAATCGAATAGATAGTTCATAATTGCATTTGTAAAGTTGTAGCCACTATTGGTTAGTATAAATATTTTGGCACCACTGTCCCTTATCCTCGATAAGAACATGGGCAGTCTTTCATCTTTCTTCAAGTATAACTCCATATTCGCCGTGGTACGGTCCTGGAGGTCTCCGTGAATATGGACATAGTCAACCGTATTTCTTACGTCTTGAAAGATTGATTTGAATGACATTGCAAGATCCCCGCATCTTACTCCATTCTGTTCTCTGTACGATAAACATTTTATTTGTATAAATAGGTATTAAATTTTGATATAATGGCCGACTATAGGTAAGGTATGTAAGATTCAAGATTTTTCTTCTAAAATTAACTAGGACCGCCATACCAAGAGTATTGCGTTTTTAGGTCGCCGATTGAAGTGCGAGTTGCGTAATGCATAGGTAACTACGTGTGATGTGCGATCATGCAATGGTAATTCGATTTCAGATGAAAGCTGCTAGGTACATAGTTATTGCCATATTAGTTACGAGTTATAACATAATAAAACTAAAGGAATTCGTTCTGTGATGCGTCAACGTTAGACATTCTAAATTGGGTGTTTATTTATGCCTATTTACACTTGTTCCATAATTGATTACAAAGTTATTTAACAAAATTTGTAATACTTTGTTTGCAAATAAATTTGCAAATGACGACAATAAGAATTACTTTGATCGATAATATTGATACCTTACCTCGTGTACTGTGGCGAATTGGTGAAGAAGTCAATCAAACAAGCTAACAGATAAGTTTCTGGCAAATTGAATAACGTGTTCAAAATATATACTCTCGACTCGTCGTATTGCAAGAACTTATTCGGATACAATTCGTATACTTGAGCACTAGAATAAAATGTGTAATATATTAGAATTTTACACATACGACACGATGAAAAAAAAAAATAAACAATTTACGTGAAACAGCAGATTTACATTAACTAAATTTTATTGTCTGAAATATGCAAAAAAGAACTTAAATTTAATTTGATCTTAAATTATTATTGCCTTTATCTTTATCGATAAGAGACCAATAATAATGTTACGCACTCAGTGCTAATAGAAACTTGAGTGGTTCCGTGTCACGAATAAACAACATGTCAATGTGAGGCGAGAAAGTATAAAATAATAAATACATAATTAAAATAGTAAACTTACTTTTTCAGGAATTCAAATCCATGTACACATACTAAAATGTTACCATACGCGTCCACTTTTAATAAGTTGCCATATAACGTGTCAAACCAGAGCCCTCTGAAAATGAATTAATTCAATAAACATGGTATTATGAAGCGCATAGGAAATGTTATCCATTGGTGGTACATGGATCCAAATTCAATTAATACATTATTACATATTTCCGAGACTACCTCGTTGGTCTCGTGAAAGCAAGCGCGACTGCTAAGCACGAGGTCCTGGGTTCGATCCTCGGGTCGGGCAAAGTGTTATTGGGTTTTTCCATTAGGAAATTTATTCTCAGTAGCACCATGAAGTCTGGATATGTGCCCGGTTAATGACAATTGTAGGCTAATACTATTACATGGGACTTATAACGTAGCTGGCGAAACGTGGGTGTAGTGCATACACTTCTGCCTACCCCCTCTAGGATACAGGCGTAACTCTACGTTTATGTGTTATATTTTACGTATTTTCGGGGAGGTGATTTGCTTCAGAGTTCTTTTAGGTTAAAAATAAGTTTCAAAACATAAATTTAAGTTAAGTTTAGGTTATTTTTTCACAAATCTTACCTGACTGGGAATGACGGATCGTATTCGAATTCTAATATTTCCTGTGGGTAGCCCAACTCCACTAACCTCGTTTTAACTAAATTAAAACCCAAATTTTCATAATGTGGCGATTTGTATTCTGCAACATAAAAAAGCCTTAAGATTTTACAAAGTAATTAAGACGACATGTGGATGATGTACTACATACTTCGAAATCGGCATTGACTTCTAGGAAATCTAGTAAACTTTAGTGTTGAAATTGAAACACAAAAAACTAGAAATATCTTCGACAATAATAATATAATTTAAAGAAATAAATAAACAGATATTTTACTTTTTACAACAAAATTGTTTAAAACATACCAGCCAAGGTGTAATCCATGTCAAATCCGTAAAATTGGACATTTTCTAAATGTAGCGAACGGTTTACAAAGATTCTGAAACAATACAAAAAAAATCGTCATTACTTTCACACGTTTCAATGATGGTAAACGCTGAAATGAAATAAAAAAGTAACCTTTCAAGAAACTTTAAAGAAAAATCGAAAGTGATAATAAATATTTCTTTAAGCGGACACGAGGTTTAAAACACTTTAACTCATGCTCACCCTAACTCTATCCTCCGAATAATCCTCCGCCACGCTAAGAGACAAATTAGAGAGGCGCGCGCTTAGTACTTGATGTAATTAGTTACCATATAATACTAAACGCGGGCTTCAGGTGCCTGTTTTAACTAGTGTCTAACCAGGTGCTTGTTTAAGATAGGATTGTGGCCACACTCAGTTGGAATTAAGGTAATTAGCCTCCAACTTGGCTTAACAGCTATAACGCCATGGGGGACACATGGTGTCCGACAAACAATAGAATTTGCATTGTGTCTGCAGTCTGGCAGTCAAAGTGTTAATTACTAGGAAATTTCGGAAGCACCTAAACCTCACAATGATTGAAAATTATTAGTGTGTAATATTCAGTGTCCGACATGTAACTCTTCCTACTGTTGGGTAGGACCGGGTCAATTGAAACACGTCACGATTGCAACAATTCAAATAATGTATCTAGAGAAAGAAATGAAATATTTATTCACACACAATAGGAAGCGCTGAACAGTAAATAAAAGTGAAAAAAAAAACAAAGACGTGAAGAGAGAATATATAAAATTCATGATATAAAAAAAAGGATTTAAATGTAACGAAATAATAAAAGAAATCGCCAATGTGCTGCATCAAGGACAAGAGTTCAAAAATTATAAACAGAAATTGTGTAAACATATAGCACAAATCTTTGTCTATGGCTATCGGTTGTTATTGCATTGTTATTGCAACAATATGGTAACATAAATAATAATTCATGACAAGACCAGGAGTACCTAGATACTTTCTAGGTAGGTACTTTAAACAACTGTTGAAAAGAAATAAAGAAAGAGGAATTATTGAAATGGAGGTAATATATTATAAAGCGGTTGTTTACTCTATTTTTTATTAAATTATGATGTATGATCCATTGTTAATCAGAAATTTGATCTAAATGTGGATAGTAACTGCTTTACATAATTGAGTACGTTTCCATAACATTACTCCATTGATTCTTAGATTGGGAGTCTATCAAGTAGGTATACTTGAGGTAGATAAGAATTACGTCATCTCAAAAACGCTATAGTCATTGATAAGAAATTAAACATAGTTATATGCCTTTAAAAGTAACAAGTATTCAGTGACAACTATAAATTAATATTATTAGGTATGTTAGTAATTATAGCTATCAATTCCTTATCGAGATCCTATTCAGGATTATTGATGTTATCCGAAAGATAACTTGCGATTTTCTGATCATAGAAAAACGTGTTTCTATTGGTAGGTAGGTAAAACTACAGTAAGAAAATCCTGGATTGTTTATGGAAGTAATTGAGTCGTACAAGACTTGTACTCGTAGGTACGCAATTGTAATATTGTCTTATAATATTAGAAGTAAATTTACAATTTGTAAATACTTGTATGACATATTTTCCCAAGTATTTATTTATTTTCTAACTAATTTCAATGTCAAATAACCGCAAACTTAGTAGCAAGCGAAATCGCACAGTCAGTTGTCATAACAGGAATTTAGATATTTTTAGAACACGTGTCGCGCAAGGTGAAAAAGTTTGTACGATAAACCAAAACATTGCCGTTGGCTCCACTTTCATGTCCATTTTAATAATTATCATAATGCGTAGGATAATATGTGTAGGTAGTATTGGAATTTTAGCATCATGCTTTTGCCAACACCGCGTGTATTACTTTGAATCGTTCCAAACTTCCAGAGATATCATCAATATCATGTCTTCAAAATTATTATAGTAAAATTGTAAAAAAACTTGCATGAAGTTTATTTACAGATCCGCTTGGGTTTAATAATAAATATGGCGCATTTGGCCTCTCCCAAGTTGTGGCACAACTGAATTGCGATGGACTGAGTAGGTTAATTAAAATTGGAAATTAGGTTGCGCGTTTCTTCAGAATAAGTGCGCTGCGCGGTCGCTGAGCGTAGGCGCGCGGTCCATGAGCGTAGGCTCACGCTGAGCATAGGCACGCAGTCGCTGAGCGTAGATACGCGGAATTTGTGGTGAAATTTTAAAATAAGCTTTATGAAATTATTATAAAATTCAAAATTGCATAACTTCTACAACATGCGTCGCGGATGTGTACAGATTCTGTGTGCGACACAGAGCCGACAGAACGCTTATGACTGCATTTATTAGATTGATTATAATGGACAAGTGTGAGAGCAAATACAGGTGCACTCTCTATTTGCTCACTCTCATAGTCTGATGGGACGGACGGCAAACCGACACGACCGGAGAGATTAGGCGTAAAGCCAACAGTTTAACGTGCTTAAAGCAAATGATAATTAATTTATATACAACCTTATTTTGAGTATAACCGAAAACCGAAACACGTGTCAAATATTTTCATATATAGAATCTTTATGAGTAAAATTAAAAAATGTATAATAAAAACTTACAAAGTTATAAACATGTTGTGTTGCATCATTGTCCTCGCGTAAACATGGTCACTGCGAGCGCGCAGGCGCGGGGCGGCCCGGCCTGCTCTTAGCAGGGTAGGTCGTGCGCGACACCCGACCAGTATAAGCCTTGACGAAAGTAATCACTGTACACTAATTACACTTAAACATAACGTAACATTTGTTTAAAGTGTCTGCCTCTTTGTCAAATGCACAGACGGGCGCGCTTTCGTAAATTCCTACTTAGTTTTAGTTAGAAAATTAAAACGCCATTTTCACTTCCAAAACAAAACAATAATCGACACTCAATCGAAACACGTGATTTGGCGGGACGCGGGCGCAAGCGACACATGCGCAGTACTCTCTAGCTTTCGGGCGACTGACGCAACTGCGCGGGCAGCGCGGGGCGACGCACGCTCTGTCGGCTCGCTAGCGATGCCGCCGCCGCGGACAGCTGGCAGCGGTCATTCAACTGATTTGCGCGTGTGTCCAAACTTGCACCATTTAAGTAATTTTTTTGGACAAAATATAACATGGTGTAAAAATTATTGCGATCGATTCAGTTACTGATTCTGAACAAACTACTTTCAGGTTTAGGTCATACTAAAAATAAGGTTGTATATTAGCACATAAGTGACGAAAAACCAGAGGCGCGCCTTGCATTCGAACCAGAGACCTCTAACTTGCCAGTCAACTATCATATCAGTAGGCTATTACGACTTCAACAGCGAGTTACCGAGTGTATACCCCTTTAGACATAGGTAGACTAGGAAAAAATCATATTCGGTACACCAGAAAAACTGGTTTCAAATGCCACGAACTATAGATCCTATGTCAGTACCGAGAAAGCTTCAAACCATACATTTAAGGATATGAACCGATCTTGACGAGACGAAACAATCTGCATGTTTCGCAACGCTTGAATGTTTTACCTCTCCTCAGACAGAATATGTAGTATGGTAATGGTAAATTTCAGTACATGAATGCAGTTAGTGCATACCTACAGTTTGATAAGTTTTTGCTTCTACATCTGTCGGGACCAGTGCTGGCTGGCCAGGAAATGCCTAATCCAACCCGACCCCACAACGACCTCGTGATCAGCAGACGTGCTTGTGACCAGTACATCAAGTCCAAAACCAGTTTCAAAATAATAAAATAAATATGGGTTATAAATTACTTGAAAGTCGGTTCAATTTCCCTCAACGCTGGTCCGTCTAAATGATCCATAGGCATGACAAATAAATTTAAAATTATACTAAAAACAATAATATAATTTGTATTACTCAAGAGCACCAGATAAAGAAATTAATAAAATAATATATCTGCATTTAGAACATGACACGGAGTAAAAAAAATTCTGGTGACATAGACCAAGAACATATCATGTCAAATTTAACAGACCACGGTGAATTCATGCAAATAGTATCTATTCTTATTTGCTATAAAAACCCTCTTTCACGCGTATTCGCGTAAATAAAAATATAACTTGTGTAATAACTTTAAGGCCCGCCGCTGACTGTGATTTTTAGTTGCCGCGACTTATTGTTTCTGTCACCTACTGTCACCCACGATGCGCACACTGAAACTGTTCGTGAGTGACAAATCCGGCTCATTTTTGTAATGGATTTCAGAGAGGTTGCTGTGATTTGTGCTCTTGAAATACGCAGAAGAAAAATTTATATATAATTATATGTATTATAGCGCGAGCACCACCCCGCACCTCTAGGCTGCGTCGTGTGCCGGCGCGCTTCCTAATTTAAAACGCCTTTCAAAGGCGTGCTAATGATTTTGTTTTTGTCTCTTTGACAGTCAGTTTGTCAGACTGTGAGAGAACCTAATGTTTTTGGAAAATATACAACAATATAGTTCGACAAGTGTTCCTATTTAAACCCCTAACTATATTGGCGTCCCAACTGTGCGGCTAGTGAACATTGTTATTTTGTGAAATTGTTATTTTGTGATCATTGTTTCGTTATGTGCTTATTAATTCAATCGCGTAAGTTTTTATGAACGTTGTTTACGTACTTACGCGTTGTACGAACAGTTGTCGAACTTTAGTAACGTATTATATTATTGGGGTATACTGTTACTTATTTGTTATACCAGAACGAGTGCTTAGGACATGGTGTTAACACGGTCGCGTGGTAATAGTGCTTCACGAGCTACGCAACGGCCCGTCGACATGTATTCCTCGACTGGTAAGCAGTCAGATGGTATGGTGCCGTCTACTTCCGATGGAGGCGCATTACTCGTTGACGTGTGTTCGTTGACGCCGCCGCTGGCTGGACCTCCGTCCGCCGGCGCCTCCCCTCCATCATCACCGTCGCTACATGGGCGTGAGCTACCTTGTTACTCGCAGATCCCACAGCACGGGCATGCTCCGCCCGTCGCCACACCGCAGCCACCGATGTCCGCACCCATCGTTATGACAGACCAACAACTAGTGTTTCTCTTACAAGCTATACGGTCGCAGCCGCTCTTACAGAGCGCGCCGCCACCGCCGACAACTACTGTAAGTACAAATTTGGCTACTTGTACGGCGAGGTTTAATGGTGCTGGCGACGTTGTAGCATTCATCGATGCTGTGCAGATCTACAAAGACTGCGTTGGTGTGCGCGATGATATTGCTATGAGAGGCCTGCCAATGCTGCTGACGGACTTTGCGGCTACCTGGTGGCAAGGTGTTAAACACTCTGTCACGAGTTGGCAGGAAGCCAGCCATTTACTTCGACAGACATTCGGTCCGCGTCTCCCACCTCATAGAATATACCGACAGATTTTTAGTCGAGAGCAGGGTGAGGAAAGGACAGATATTTTTGTGTGTAGGCTGAGATCCCTTATAGCTCAGCTACCACCACATACGCTGCTGGAGAATCCGGTGCAACTGGATATGGTATACGGCTTGCTCCATCGGAGAATTCGGGAGAGGGTAGTTAGGAGTGCCTTCACATCGTTTACCGAGCTGCTACAACAGGCTCGAGTTGTGGAGGATGTGCTTGAGGAAGCGTGCGCTGCTGCGTCCGCGCCCCTTAAAAGGCACACTCCCGCGTCTGCCGCCCCACCGTTATCGCCGCAGGTCGCTGGTCATTCTGCGACATTTTCACCAGCTGCTTCAGCGTATGCAGAGGAGAAAGCACCTAGTAAAGTTAGACCTAGATGCTCTTTTTGCAAAATGTTTGGGCATGTCAAGGATGACTGTCATAAGCTGGAGTATAGGAACAAGACTTCTGCGGAACCGGTCAGAAGTGACAAGACCTCTGCGGAACCGGTCAGGAGTGAAGCACTACCCGGAGTTGTTGAGCAGCGCCACTCCGTAACGTGTTTCGGATGTGGTGCACCCGGTGTGATACGGTCGAACTGCGCAGTCTGTAAAGGAAAACGCGCCACACCCTCGACCACGACGTCCGCGTTTCAAACAGTATTTGTAGATACTAAAGTGTTAAATCCGCGTATGCGTCCAATCTTTCATTTACACGTGTTCGGTGCTACAGGTACCGCGTTATTGGACACGGGCGCAAAGCAATGCGTTGCTAGTGATAGTTTAACTAGACACTTAAGGGCTAATGGCCAATTATTTAGTAGTTGTGAAACCGAATTAAGATTTGCTGACGGTACTCAACGATTTCAAACTGTAGAAACAGCTGTAGTTAATGTAAAGGTGCAGGGTGTTGCTATTAACACACTCTTTATGGTCTTGCCCGGTGCAGTCGATTCCTTGTTGGGTATGAATTTTATAGAGGACGCTCGTATGATACTCGATTTTGACGGGAATCGTTTCGCTTTACGTGACACAGGGTTTTTTGAGCTACAGTATGAACGTAATGATCTAGTTCCGATTAGTTCGGCGGTTGGCCTCCGCGAGTGCGAAGGAAATCTTTTATTGTCAGCTGATAGGAATAAGTTAGATGCACTGCTAGAAAATAACGCAGATATTTTCAGTGCAGGGGGAGGGCCGACGCCCTTTGCCTTACATAGGATAGATACGGGTAACGCCGCGCCTATCGCTACGCCTCCTTATCGTCTGACACCTTCTAGGAAGGAGAAGATAAGAGCTGAGATCGATAAAATGTTAGAACTGGAGGTAATTGAGGAAGCCGAGTCGGAATGGGCTTCCCCAGTCGTGTTAGTGCCCAAGAAGAATGGTGAGACCAGATTTTGCGTAGATTATAGGAAATTAAACGCTGTGACGCGTACGGATAAGTATCCGCTGCCTCTAATCGACGACATTTTATCTTCCACAAAGAGTAATTGTGTGATGTCCACTATTGACTTGAAATCCGGGTACTGGCAAGTAGACGTAGCTCCAGAAGACAGACCCAAGACTGCATTCGTCTCACCGTTCGGAGCTTTTCAGTTTAGGCGCATGCCGTTTGGCTTAAAGAATTCGCCATCGACGTTCCAGCGAATGATGGATCGTTTTCGGTCTGGACTGAATGACGTCACAGTGGTGGCCTATTTGGATGACATCTTAATAGTTTCGGATAACCTGGATGTTCACCTACAAGACCTGCAGCAGGTGTTCGATCGTTTACGTCAATTCAACCTGAAAGCAAACCGCGGAAAGTGTGTTTTTGCCAGGGAAAGAGTTACGTATTTAGGACACGTAATTACGGTCCAAGGCATCGAACCCGATCCATCTAAGGTGCAAGCAGTCGTAGATATGTTATTTCCTAGCAATGTAAAAGAACTTAAAAGTTTTTTACAAACTTGTTCTTGGTTTAGGAAATTTATTCCACAGTTCTCGGAAATAGCCCAGCCGTTGACCGACCTTACAAAAAAAAAAAACACTTGGAAATGGGAAGAGAAGGAGGTCAACGCCTTCAACGAGCTCAAGCGGAGACTCACGATGAGTCCAGTTCTGCGCCAGCCAGACTTCGAGCAACCTTTTATTTTGCGCACAGATGCTAGTGGCTATGCCTTGGGTGCTGTGCTCGTGCAAGGCCCAGATCCGAAGTCTGAGAAACCTATCGAGTACGCGAGTAGGCTTTTAACGGCAGCAGAACGTAATTATTCCACGACGGAGCGGGAAGCGTTGGCTGTGGTGTGGGCCCTGGATAAATTCCGTGGTTATCTGGAAGGCGCCGAAGTCCGTGTTGCAACCGACCACCAGCCCTTGAAATGGTTATTGTCTCTAAAGACACCAAGTGGCCGCCTTGCTCGGTGGGCACTGAAAATACAAGCTTACAACCTGGATGTTGAGTACACTCCGGGGAAAGCTAATGTGGTGGCGGACACGCTAAGTCGTCCAGTATGCCAGCCACCAATGGATGAAGTACCTGACCCTACCTGTGATCTGTGTCCGGTCTCAGTAGACCTACCCCACCGTAGCTCTGAAGAGTTGCGAGCCGCTCAGCTCGAAGATCCTGAAATTAGGAAAATACTCACGGATTTCGAAGACGGTGATGCTGCTACTCGATGGACAGATCGCGGCTATTATTTTTCCAATGGAGTTCTTTTTCGCTTTGATCCGGATGGAGAATCTGAGGAGCCCCAGCTGGTCGTACCAGAATCTATGCGCATTGAGATCATGAAGGAGCTTCATGATGCGCCTACAGCTGGTCATTTGGGCTTAGAGCGCACTCTAAAGAGAATCAAGGAAAGGTTCTATTTTCCGAATATGCGGCAGTACGTATCCAAATATCTCAAGGCTTGTGACCTTTGTCAGAAGTTTAAGCCTACAAATCTTAAACCAGCTGGTCTATTTCAGACCCCTGTCTCGCAGCAACGTTTTGAAGTCCTCGCTATGGATTTGTTCGGTCCTCTACCTGAGGGTAGTAAAGGCGAGAAGTGGATCTTCCTAATCGAAGATACTGCGAGCAGATGGGTAGAACTATTTCCGTTGGTTGAGGCCAACGCAGAAAGCTGCGCTAAAGTGTTGATAGAAGAAGTTTTCATGCGATATGGTTTTCCCCGTCGAGTCATCTCAGATAACGGGACTCAATTCGTGTCAGCAGTAATGCAAAAAGCAATGCACGTTCTCGGCGTTCATCAGAATTTGACTCCAGTCTATCATCCCGAGGCAAACCCTGCAGAACGAAAGAATCGCGAAATGAAGCAGATGTTGGCGATCCTGTTAGATCCAGAGCATCGTCGCTGGCCTGAAGTTATACCTGCTGTGCGATTCGCCTTAAATACGGCGCCTAATCAAGGTACTGGACACTCCGCCGCTTTTCTATCCTTTGCGCGTGAGTTCCGGTCCCCGGTGGACGTAGCCCACGACCTGCGTATGGTCGTAGAGCAAGAAAACTACGTACCGCAAATCACGCCATATTTACGCGATTTCGTACATCGCTTGCAAGAAGTGAAGTGGCGAGTCGAGCGTCAGCAGGATATCCGCAAGGAAGCTGCGGACAAGAACCGTCGACCTGGGCCAAAGTATCGAATAGGTGACCTCGTTCTCGTTGACAGCCATCGCCTTAGCCAAGCCGCGAAAGGCTTCACTACTAAGTTTGCCCCAAGACGAGAGGGTCCCTATCGCGTCAGTAAAGTTGTCTCTGCAACTACTTACGAGGTTGTAGATAAAGAGAGCGAACCTCGAGGCAAGTATCATGCCAGTTTACTAACACCGTATGTAGGTGATTCCGATGCTATCGTTCATATTAGGAAAAAAGGAAGACCCCGTAAGGTTGCCAAGTCAGCTCCAGAGCCTTCTGCTGTCTTGGAGGGGGAGGATATAGCGCGAGCACCACCCCGCACCTCTAGGCTGCGTCGTGTGCCGGCGCGCTTCCTAATTTAAAACGCCTTTCAAAGGCGTGCTAATGATTTTGTTTTTGTCTCTTTGACAGTCAGTTTGTCAGACTGTGAGAGAACCTAATGTTTTTGGAAAATATACAACAATATAGTTCGACAAGTGTTCCTATTTAAACCCCTAACTATAGTATATTAATTTTAGATTATAGATTAGATTTTAGAGAATTTTAGAATTAGATAATTAAAAATCTTCTTTTTGAAATAATATTGGAATATTCCTTTAATTTTTTTGCATATAATGCAGGCCTCTTCTCTACCTCTTCTATCAATAACTCATTGTCAATATCTTCCTCTTGCAAAGAAGATGACATCGTTAAAAACGAAATACAGCCAAACTAAAAAAAACAGCATACGTCTGCTCCGAACGCGCGGAGCCGGCCGAGTGATAAAAAGTCACCAGTGAGCGGACTCCCATAGCAACGTATAGGTCGGTTGATAGTCACGTCACTCGGATGTTGCCGGCCGCTGCAACTATTTGTCACCGTATTGTCACGTCACCACAATGAGCGCACTCTCATATATTTTCATTGCACTGAACTTAGTAACAAAAAGTCACGGTGACAAAAAATCACAGTCAGCGGCGGGTCTAAGGCGTTGATTTAAGGTCTACCAGAAACTGATGGCACTAAAAAAAAGTGAAACAAAAAGATTTTCTTAGGCAATGTCAAACTTACATGTCATTACATTTTGTGTTGCATTATAGTAGCAATAGTAGTATATAATGCGTAGTCATCCAAGTCTGTGAGTATAATATAATATATTATATTATAAAGTACTCTGTGTCTATATATATAGTATATCTATATATAGTACGCGTAGTCATCCCTAGTAAGTCTGTGATTATAGTGTTGAATCAATTAATATTCAAAATGCAACCGAGACTTTGTTAGGTTTCTAAGTTAATTTCTTCTGAGAAAATACCGAAAAAGCCACTTCGATCTCAAGTGAGAAATGTAGTGTTCAAAGCACAGAATCAAAGTGTACAGTAAAATTCGCAATGAAGCATACATGTATCTCAATCTAGATTTAAAAACGAATTGTAGAATTCCTGGTAAGTACTGTCTATGCCTATACATTTTTGATAATCGCTCTAAATTTTTGTTTCCGATTTAATAAACTAAGATTTATTTACAGGAATATCTAGAACTATCATACAGTGAATATTTGATGAAGGCATGTGAACTACGGTTTGTTTTTCATGCCTGAAAAAAAGGAAAGGCGGAAAAAAGAAAATCAACTTGGGTAGTTTTGATTTTAATAATTCTAATATAAATATATGACATATTGATATGGGTTTACTCACGCATTGATTTCAGGGAATACCCGTTTAGTTTCAAACTGAAAGAGTCCACTTTCAATACAAAGTGTAGACGAGGAGGCGTCGCGGACCTCACTAACACACACTCACTCATTCTAATATGAAATTAGATTTATAATAAACATCTCTTTGTCTTCATCATCCGATGAGAAATGTTGGTTGAGACTTTGGAAACATTTTCTAACTCTGCTTATTAAACTTCAATATTTGCATGATTATTTTATTTGCATTATAAAAAGTGCCAGCTTGAGCTGTTCTCTAGTTTAATAATAAACCCTCACAAAAGCTTTCTGAATATCGGAATAGTCAGAGCATGATGAAGATGTACACTCAGCCCAAAATGTAAATAAACTTGGAAACATAATTGACTAACATTCTTTCACCACAAAAACAAAAAAAAATAACTTGAAAAAACATATAACTAGAAATAACACAAAAACGTTCGTTTTGTTTTATGTTTTTCAAGTTATTTTTTTTTTGTATAACTATTTAATAAGATATTTGAAAAAACAACTGGTACGGATGGGATTTGATCCACGATCTTCGGCGTGCCGTGCCGTAGCTCTAACTGCTGAGAATCCCATCAGAATCAGTCGAAATTTCAAATCTCTTTCTACGCTTAGGGCGTGTGGTAATATCTATCAGAATACATTACGTAGACCCAATTTGTTTGTTTGTGTCACCGAATGTTTTACAGACAGAACTTTGCAATACTTAAATCTTGCCGATGACTTCCCCCTCACTTGTCATTGTACGGACGACGCCAGCACATCAAGCTACTACAATCTGTTAAATTTCTTTAATAGATTTTAAACTTTTTCGCTAAAGTATTAGGTTCAAAGTTGATTGGGAAAATTTGACAGTTTCGGGTAGCTTGATGTCCTGGCGTGCCGACAGAAGCCGTTTTTGTCGCTGGGAATGGGAATGGCAGAAATGGCAAAAACTTTACAGCCTATACCTCGAAAATTTGTAAATCCTGAATAACCCGCTTCCAATTCTAATTATCGTCAACAAGCTAAGATTTATGGCTTGAACATTGAACTGAAATAATATCGTTTACTCTGCATCAATGCTAAAACCGCAACTTTATTAATTATTATTGCAAAATAAAGCAAGACTTACATAATCATTATCTTATTTATATTTTACTAAAAGAACAGGATCACAACTTACAATTTCTTTCTAAAAATCCCTCGAAAATTTTAACATTATAACTGTAACATACACACAATTGACTAAATGCAAATTGAACCTATCATGCCTGGTACAAGAGTTTTTAGTTTCATGTCACACACCACAAATGAAAACGATAGGTGAATGTCTTAATAAAAATGCACTTACAAATAAGTATGTATAAACAATGAAACAACTGCAGTACAATTTTATTGCAGAATCAACAAAACGAAACAAAGCAATTAATTTCTATAAAACAAAAACATGCTTCAATAATAATGTAAACAAGCAAAATCACTTACGCTTCAAACAACAAAGACAATTTTACATGTTTTTAAACATATTCAAAAATACTATTCTATATCTCCCAGCTCCAGCACACCTACGCATTACTGAATATTTATATTAATAGAACGCTTTAGTCGAATGTTTTGTACTATGTTATTTGCACAGTCGTCGGTCCTAATGACAAAAATGCAATTCCAGCATGTGAGACTAATAAATACGAGTAGGTATATCTAGTTTCTTTAATCTTATAGAACGATCTTCCTGGACTCTTTCAATTACAAATTTGGGCCCTCCGCAAATTAGTGTAGTTAGATAGAAAACGTAAGAATTGGAATAAGTACTTTCATCAAATATTGTTAATTTTGACGTACAATATGTTAACTTATTAAATATAATTCTAACAAGAAATTTTTAAAAATAACTGATTCGGATTGGAACGTATTAGTTGTTTTTCAAATTTTTTATTAACTAAATATATTTACCTATCATCAGTTCTCAAGTTTTGTAATATACATTAAGTTACGAGTCGAGTGTTATGAGTGAGTCAAACGTGTCATGCCTATGAGATTCGTGTACACTGTACACTCAATACAACAGCCGGAAGTAGTGATGGCGTCGACGCGGTGACGACCAACAGGGGACTTAAATTCCTTCTATTTTAAAGTTCATCCAATTTCCTTCATTCATAATTGTAGGAAATATATGTATGTATATTTATACATAATGTGTGTAATATTTTACATTAATAGTATACCTTAAATCATTTAAAAGCAAGCTACGGCTTCTCGTTGCAGCTTCTTCCAGCTCTCCCTATCAAGAGCCAAGTCCTTGACCTTATCTTATACCATACACATAATAGGATTTCAATGAGGCTACTTGTTTATTAACCGACTACAAAAAAAGAGGAAGTTCACAATTCGATTGTATTTTATTTTTATTTTTGTCAAATAGTTATTTGGTCACTAAATGTGAACTCTACATTTATAAAGCTTTAATTAGCATCATACTACTGGTTATTGTTTAAAACATAAATGTGAAAAAGTTCTTCCGTTCTTCGCCTTTGCAAGATCAGATCTATTACATGATACGGGGTGCCAGCGAGAGATAATGTTTCTATTTTGCCAGACAAGTTCTAATAAAATAACCACATCTTCTACATCCGTGAAGAGCGTCCCGATTCACAGCTTTACCGATCGAAGTGCCTTCACTACATTCTGATTTCGTCTCATAAGCATTTTCATAGCAATTGATGTCAGTGTTGCCTTGCCACCCAATCACCCAACCAAGAAGAAGGTCCCTAAAATCACCGACATGGATTTACTAAAATCAACGGGATGGACTATGTCTATGAAACATGTAGTATGGAATCTACCTAAGCCAAAATTTACCCGAAATCACTATACATAGTTCTTCGATCAATACTAGGTAATGATGATCGAAGCTATAAATGGACAATGCAGTCATAATAATATTAATTCTTTCGAAATACCTTTTTATTACATTACTATTACTAAATACTATACAAGATGTTATAAGTGAATGTAAGTAATACTTACAACATTAAATGTAATATAATTTGTGTTTTTTTTTAATTGGGAAGGCTTTGCTTAGTGTTGCTTAGTTTTTGTACAATGAGGGGATCGCAAGTAGCAATTCAATGGTTCAAGTAAATAAATATACCTATATACAAACGTCCGGTGCTTCGCGCGAACTTGGCTTGACACATTACCGTGTTACTAATACATCTTCGATTTTGTACTAAAATAGAAAAAACTCACTCGTTTGGTGCTGCCGTATATCTGTCTCCTTTACCGTAGGAGGCGCCATTAGCCGTGAGCTGATCTACGAGCTGACTCGTAGAACCATTAGCCATCGCCTGTGTCCTCATGGAAATTCACTCACAATTTTTTTTAAAATAGTAATTGCCCACTAATTGTTTTAACGATTGAAAACTAAAAAATAAACATTTATTTCACATAGGTAGGTATTGCTCTTCGCACGTCTCATGATTCACTGCAATCGTTTCAGTGAAACGCAGGAAGCATTTGAGTGTGTATCCTTGACAGTAACAAGGTTAAAAAGACCGGTCTAACTACACATATACAAATGTTGGCAGCGTTAGATGTTACACGAACATTACCAACTAGGTAAGGTACAGGTGTATAGTTACATTTCAACTGTCAATCATCTAGTAAACCAGGTACAAAAATATTTATTGATGAATGTCTTTAATAGGTATTGTCTTCGTAAGTTAATTCACACCTCTATTGTCTATAAGTGTTAAAACAGTTCAAGGTTTTGTTAGTGTAAAAACGTTAAAAACGTGCGTGTACAGAAGACTAGCTAGACTACCCAGGTATCCTGGTTGTTGGCTGGGATTTACGATAAATATCAACCCTGTCAAATTGAATTGGATAGATGCAAAGATGATTATGATAAGTACTTACAAAAACGTGATAGGATATTAGTTTTTAATTCCAAAAGCGCGATTGATTTAAAATTTAAAGTACTGACAAGTGGCAAGTCTAAGAAACCGCTTCGAGTCTAACATCATGCATACTCAGCAGTCTTAGTAAACAGTAACTATCTAACAGTGCTCAGCATGATCACCGCATACAATGCCTTCACGGAATTATAGACAACGCGTACCTACGCAATATAAAATTATCTGAAGTGGTCTTCTTCTTTGTCGTGTTGACGATAAGTGCATAAAATTAAATGAAAGTGGAAAATAATTATTATTGAAACCACATTTAAACGACCATTTATGTATAAAATAAATAGTTTTAAAATAAAGATATCTTATCAAAAACAAATAAGAATAAATAGCTCTCAATAGGTTATCTACTAGAAAGTCTAGATGAGAATGCAATGTGCAGGGCGCATGAGAAAGAAGCTGCCAGAAAACACAAATCAATATTATAACTCTACCAATAGTAGGGATCCTGCAACAATAGATAGGGAGTTTATAGGAAGCAATATTTAAATTGTTACATTTTTCCTGTTTATCAAAATGAGTACCTACTTTTATCGATATTGTGTGCATAAAGTTAAATTAGCGTACTTTATAAAAAAGTTAAAGGTAAGTTAAAATAGAAATGATTATTTATGGTAAGTACCTATGTACTTACCTAAATTATACAAAAGAAAAACCTAACCTAAAAAAAACACCGCTCTTATGAATTGCCATAAAAGCAGGTTAACCGCCTATTACGAAACTTTAGCTTAATATTTTAGAAGTGAAAATGTAAAAATTATTTGAAACACCTAATACAATTATTATTTAAGAAATAGGTACTTATTTTAGGTGTGGGTTATGTACTTTCGAATAATTAACATAGAAAATTAGGACACTCCACAAACAAGTTAAGCTAGAAATACAAGCAATAATGTTAACGCAGTCTAAAGTATGACTCGCCACCTACGCATTAAAATAACCTTGTTACTGTCAGAATATATAAACAGTTTCATGGGAATATTACTAATAAAAACATAAAATTGAGCGGAGAGCACCACACAAACACAATGTATACCGTGGCTAAAATATCGTAACACTAGTAGTCCACTATACACGATGTTCAACTTGACATTAAACGTTAGAGATGACAACACTTGGTACACAAAAGACGTCACGTATCAAAACTACCGCGATAACAGAACTGTATAAAATGTTCGAATGTATAGCGTAGGTACGATATGGATCGACGAGGGCGTCGCGAATACTGACGTTCTATCGGAGTCGTCGGTCGTCTATACCTAAAGCGGCTCAAGCCCCACACGATACAATCACTTCCCCCGCGACCGTAGTACCAAACAGCTGACTCGTTTTCTTCGACAGATGACCACGACATAGTTGGGTAGCATTATCATTATCGCGTCATGTATTAACTGAGCAGTCTGCTTACCGTGAACAACTATAGACATTGATTTATTTATTTTACCCAATAAATTGCCTGACTACGGACTATTGCCTGAGCTCAACCGTTTTCATGATCCATCTTATTGTACACTGGTACAGGTATGTGAAGGCTTATAAGCTGACTTAAGTCTCCCAAAAATGATGTACAGGACCGCGTGTCAGGAGATATTTTGTTTTTGGTAAAATTAGTTGTTGTAAAATATCTATATCTATTCGATTCAACCAGAGATTTTAATAAAGCTCGACCGCTTGCAAACATTTTAACCGATTACCAAGAAATGAGGAAGGGACATAATTATACCAATTATTTCTCTGTGATTGTGAATGCAGTTATGTTCCTTTTTTAAATATTTGCTATCTTCAGTATTGAGAGCACTTTCCCTTCCTTTCAGGTATGCTTCGAGAATCCACCATGTATATTATTAGAGGGCGCTACTGTGCGACACAGCAAACATCTGCTCCGTGTATTTAATTCTTAAAAAATAGAATAAGTGAATATTACGGAAAGATTGCATAATAAAGTTATAGTAATAAAAGACTTTCAGTGATTTAAGCAGTAGTTTATAAGTTTTTCTAATAATAACTTAAGAAATAAACAATTGTGTAAAGTGTAACGACTGTTTTGTTTTAAACTGGTGAAAAGAAAAAACATAGAATTTACTGGAAATCTTAAGTGAATTACATCAAGAGCAACACTTAATAAGGATTTAGAACCACGAAGAGGTACAATAAATCTTATAAATATTTTATCGTAACATAATAACAACATTTTAAAAAGTGTTTATCACCCTGATCTTTACAAAAATTGAAAATAGCGCCATCTAGTGCTAAAAGGAAAAAACAAAATCCTTCTATTGACAGCTAGACTAAACTGAGCTTGCAGCTTGTCTAATTAATACTAATACCCCATAATAGAGGGCGTTACTAGTCGCAAAAGTTGAAATATAATAACATAAAAATGTCACTCGCTTGTGAAGGATGTCAACAAAAAATACTGAACAGTAAATTTCTTACCTGCACTTTTTGTAAATGCACATACGATTTGGAGTGTGCAAATATATCAAATGATCGATTTAAAAATTCGATGTCGACAACTTGCAAAAAAGCATGGAAATGCCAAGCTTGTTACTGTAAAATGCCCAAAACAGGGAACTCAAATACCCCTATTCGCCCTCAAGAACGAGATATGAACCAACTGGAAAATTCGCCCTCAGAGATAAATAATATTACCATTAGAAAAAAGATTACCGAAACAATTAATGACACTATAAGCTCCGAAGATTTTAGCATACTAGGCGACACCATCTGTACACAAAACACGGCTGCAGAAGTACAAACTAATATGCCAACAGAACTAACATTACAAAATCTAAACGAAATTATAGTACTACGCCTGAAAGAAAATAACAAATCAATTATTGCTGAACTACAAAACACAATTAAAAACGAGATTAACAAAGCCATCTTAAAATTAAGAGAAGAGGTAGAATATGAAACTAACATCTTAAAGAAGGAAAACGAACTAAGGATACTGGACATACAACATGTAAACACTAAAATGGAATACCTGAAAGCTGAAAATGATAAACTGAAAAATGAGATAAATGAACTTAAAACAAAAATAATATCTACAGAAACATGCAAGGAAAACAATACCAAAAAAATTGTGCTCTATGGCTTTCCTGAATATTTTCAGGAGCCTGAAAACGACTTACACATAAGAATAATTGAGATGTTTAGAGAATACATGCATGTGGACCTATTAGGGTACATAGAAGACACATATAGACTAGGTAAAAAAGGTACATTTAATAGACCATTAGTAATTGAGCTGATAAGCAAAAGGATGGCTAAGTACATCAGAGAAAACAAGGACTACTTACAGGACACTGGACTATCCTTATCCGAATTTCTCGATGAAAAAGCACGAAAAGAAAGAATGTTAATGCGAGACGAAATGATTAAGGCACGTAAAAAAGGCCTACATGCAGTTATCCGAAATAATCATCTACTAATAGAAGGAAAAAAGATAAACCTTAATAAAAACACATTCGAAAAACATCATGAAGAAGAAAAAGAAAAAACAACCCAAGCTTATAACCACACCCAACATAAAAATGAAAATTTAGAAAAAAACAACCATTTATTTCGAAAGCAAAGACCAACAATTTAGAATACTATTTCAAAATATTCAAAGCCTCTACAACAAGCAACATATATTAGAAGCCTTTTTAGAACCAACACCTCATTACAACGCTATATGCATGTCAGAAACTTGGCTATCACAAGAAAAATTAGACATTATTCAATTTAGCGGTTATAAATTTGCGGCAACATACTGTCGGAAAAATCGAACGGGAGGCGGCGTCTGCGTCCTATTACAAGAACACATTGCGCATATTGATAGAAGTGATATATCAGAATTGTCAATTGAATATGTTTTAGAAGTATGTGCAACAGAATTACCTACAGAGAATCTATTAATAGTTACTATGTATTGGAATGGAAAAGAGGAAGCTATTTTTTACAAACAAATAAAACAAATTTTAATATACATAAATAAAAAATATAATAAATCTAATATCATTATAGGGGGGGATTTAAATGTAAATATTCTAGAAAATAAAAAGAAAGTTAACTCATTTTTAGAATTAATGTTAGAATATAAATTTTTACAACACGTAAAAAAACCAACTCGAATCTCCAAAACCAAATCGTCATGTATTGACTTAATATTTACAAACTTTAACTATTATGAGATACACACAACAGTTGAAGAGTTAGGTTTTTCAGACCATTGCGGTACAACAATACAATTATCTCTGCCCCACCAAACTAAACAAACTATATGGTTTACTAAAAAAAGACTATACAATAACGCAAACATACAACTCTTTAAATCTAATTTAAAGGGATTAAATTGGAATAACATAATTACATTAGATAAAGATATAAATAAAAATTATGAAATGTTCAATAATACGCTAATTACAATACTAAACCAATGTATACCTCTACAAAAAATAAAACTTAAAGCGAATAATAAAAAATATTGGCTAACTAAGGGCATCAAAACTTCATGCACAAATAAAAGATTATTAAAAATAATTGCACTCAAAACCAATAATCAAATACTTAAACAAAATTACAAAAACTATGAAAAGACTCTTAAGAAAATAGTTATAACATCAAAAAATTGCACTATATTAACAAACTAAAAAAATCGGATAATAAAATTTTAACAATGTGGAACATAATCAAAGAACGAACAAATAAAAAAACAAAAAAAGAAAAGACAAACATCACATTAGAGATAAAAAAGCTCGACAATACCACGACGACTTCTGACCCTAAATTGGTGGCTGATATCTTCAACGACTTCTTTGCGTCTATTGGAGAAAATAGCATTAGATCAAATAACGAACCGCAGGGCGCTCCTGTACTCCACCCAACTGAAAACACGATGTTCCTCAGCCCAGTTGAAGCCTATGAAGTAAATAATCTGATTAAAAACCTAAAAAACAAAAAAAGCCATGGAATTGACGAGTTACCACCTACCTTAATCAGACAATGTGCAGATGAACTCACCCTTCCTTTTTATCTATTGATAAATCAGTCTTTTGAGGAGGGTGTGTTCCCAAATTGTTTAAAAAAAGCCCTAATAAAACCTGTCTATAAAAAAAACAAAAAAACTGATCCCAATAACTATCGACCTATAGCTCTTCTACCAACAGCCTCAAAAATTTTTGAAAAAGCGATGTGCAACCGTGTTTACACCTTCTGTGAAAAATACCAAATATTTGATGACTGTCAAAACGGTTTCCGAAAAAATCGATCAACAATCTTAGCAATCTATAAATATATGCAGGAAGCCCTAAACATAATTAATAATAAAGAATATGCTGTATCTATTCTACTTGATATGACCAAAGCCTACGACAAAGTAAAATACAACATACTATTAAAAAAACTACAGGGCATAGGAATCCGTGGAAAAGCTCACGAATGGTTTGCATCATACTTAAAAAATAGGGAACACCAGGTAGAAATAGAACACATCAACCATGCAACCAAAGAAATAAAAAATATTCGATCAGACATAAAAATAATAAACGCCTCAATCCCTCAAGGGAGTGTAATAGGGTGTCTTCTCTTTCTCGTGTATATAAATGATCTCCCTAAAACTGTACAAGGTCCATGTGTCTTATTTGCAGACGATATTTCACTCCTTACCTCTTGTAAAAATAATAGAAACCTTACTGAAACATTAACTGACACACTTAATCAAACAGTAACTTGGATGAATGAGCACAACCTGGAAATTAATTTCAGCAAAACTAAAATAATGTCCTTCCACCCCCATCAAAAATCCCCACTAGATATAAACATGACTTATAACGACATTAAAATAGAAACAGTCTCTGAATTTACACTACTTGGCTTGTCAATAGATACAAATATAAATTGGAAATCACATATTAAAAAAATTAAATTTAAAATTTCTAAGTTTACTTATGCCCTTCGCGAAATAAAAAAGACCACGAACCTTCATACTGCCCTCACTACCTACTATGCGTATGCCTACGCCTGGTTCAGCTATGGTGTGATATTATGGGGAAACAGTACAGATGCACCGACACTTTTTACACTCCAAAAAAAACTCATTAGAATTTTAGTAAATATAGAAGATACCGACAGCTGTAAACCACACTTCCAAGAACTAAACATTTTAACTCTTCCATGCATCTACATCCTAGAAATATGTAAATTTGTACGTAAACATGAGAGCTTCTTTACCACAAGAGAAGAAATACAACAAAAATACACCCTACGTCATAAAAATAGATTAAACCTACCAACCTCAAATTTAGGGATGCATGCCACTAGTACATACGTTATGTCAGTCAAAATCTATAATAAAGTACCAGAAATAATAAAAAAAGAAACTAAATTCAATCTATTTACTAATAAACTAAAACAATTCCTACAAGAAAAATGTTACTACACCATCAAAGAATTTTTAGAAGAAAAATTCTAACATAAATATATTATAATCTACATAATCCGTTACATTTATAATAAATAAATGTTATAGTTAGTATGGTAATATTATAATTTATTATAATTTACCTCTGAGTATTTAATTTAATTTAGTTTAATTTAAATAAATAATTTATCTAATTTAAATTCATAGCACTTATTATAATAATAAATATATAATAATAATAATAAAAATATACCTATAATAAAAGATAATTCATATTATAATATGTACGTTATATAATATGTATATAAGAACAATTCAATCATAATATATAAGTAAGTATATTAGCTACTTAAGTATGTCAAAAATAAATAAAAAATAAAGTGATAAAATCCAATAAATATATAATAAAACTAAAGCAATATACCTCATAAAATAGCAAAACTATAAACATTTAATAACTACATATTTTATTTTTAATTTTTTAATAACTACATAACACTACATAACACTATAAAACTACATAACACTAAATAACATTATAAATACAAAATATAATATCTTACCTAATTAGAAATATTATTACAAGAGTGAAATAATATACCTAATAATAATATACCTAATGCTAGGTGATACCTATATAATATTATTTAATTAATTAAGAATAAAAATAAATACTTAATCGTACCTAGTCTAAAACAAAATTAAACTTACTTACTCCTAATAAAATATCTTATTATAAAAATGCGTAAGTATAAGCAAATATAATTTAATTTTAAGCCCTCTTCCTCTCTTCTTTTTTTGCTGTGCCCGACAGGGTCCATAATGATCTCAATAGTTTTAAGTTACCACCTAAGTATTACATTGTGGAATGCAATAAATGTTTGAGTTTGAGTTTGAGTTTGAGTTATCATGGTCATATGATTCGGAAGACACGAATTATCAGTTTTATAGAAATGGCCAAGCAACTGCAATACCACAATAGCAATAACGTAACTTGACGACATATTGTCAATTTTCGTGTAAGAGGCGAATATTAAGCAAAAGAAATATCTAAGTATAATATTTCACTAATAAAAAAGAGATTGATTGATGTAGGATTTCATATTCAAGAAGTCTCCTCAAAACGATACAGGAAGGAAATTTGATAGCGATACCATAACTCAGTTGGTTAGATAGAGCGCTGCGAGTCGCAGCGCTATAACCAACTGCCGAGCTGCCACATTACGGCAAGTGTTGTAACATTGTGTCGTTCCGTTCTTAAATTTTATTTGCCCGTAAAATATGTAGTCCAATTCTTCTGTCGTACTCTTATTGTAAACTCGTCTATAAATAAGAGCGTCTATAAATCACATATGGACGTAGACAGAAAAGATGGACTACGAAGTATTGTTGCTTATTGGATATTTGCTAGCATTGATATTGACGCAAAAGAAGAAGAAACGGAGCTATTGGATCCACCCTATTACCTAGCACACTGTTCGTTTGAAAACGCTAACCGAATCATTTTCATTTGAAACCCATTTTTCATCTTAAGTTTCTCTGTTGTGCTAATCCTCATTGCCTGCGTCTCATACTCATAAGCATATAATTATGTTTTTCTACAACTAACATGACTGCTCAATATCGTAGTTTTCCGCTATCGGGTCGCTGCGGTGTGTCCGTTCGGTGTCGAGTTCAACATAGAATACCTATCTGGCAAATCATACTTGAATTTTGTCGCTATCCAAAAACGATTCTGAATGCTAGTAGACAATCGGAAGGATAATAAAATTGTAAATGCCTTTGTGCTGTTTCTGACTCGGATGAACTATCGGATCGAACGTGTACTTATGTATGAACGAACTAACTGATAACGGCTATCAATTCAGCAATTCAGACCATCGGATCCGATTATCGTATGGAAAAATCTGACGTACCGATTTACTTATATTCCCAACTTGAATAATAAGATTTGGAATTATATCAAACTTTTAACTTCTTACTCAGCATTAAAAATCGTCAATTTGCTTTAATTTTGTTAGTTAGGTAAGGCAATAGACCACTATTCTTTTTAATAAAACGAAATACTAGGTACTTAGTTTAGATTAGAAAGAATAAAAACGAGATCTTTTTGTATAGACTTTATGATGAAAATGATAACAATAGCCTGGTTTCAATCACACACATGGACGCAAAAAGACAATACTTAATTAAAATTATCATTTCTTTTTCTCACGGCCATCAATAGCATAATTTAAAGCACTGTAACAAACGTAAATTATAATTATATAGGCACTCTATACTCAGTCGAGAGCTCTCGTCAATGTTCGCGATTCGGCTGTCGTCGTGTTTGTTTCAGTTGCCTTGCCCTTTGCACTCGACAGATCTGACTATATGTATTGAATTGATACTTCTACATATTCTGATAGAAACAGCGACAGCCGTCTTTATACTGATAGAAATTAGCGATTTAGTTACACAACACAACAACCAAACATCTACACTGCTCGATAACCATTTGACAGGTAGGTAATGTCTTGATTGTAAAAAAAATATGCTGAAGAAACTTAATAGTTCTTAAGATTAGCTAGACGCAAATTCGTAATTAACTCCTTTACATGATAAAATAACCATAAGCAGAACTGATAACAACGAATAGCTATTAATGGTTTGAAACTAGTTAGTGGATTCTATTTACTAGTTTAGCGTTCAATTATAAGAACTAGAGATCGTCTATTGGTCGAAATTATATCGTATTTTTTTTTATTCACTTTTTTTCATTTAAAAACACTAATCGCGCGTGCTCGCTGGGCGTATGCTCGCGGTCGCTGGGCGTATGCTCGCGGTCGCTGAGCGTAGGCGCCCGGTCGCTAAGCGTAGGCGCGTGGTCACTGCGCGTACGCTGAATTTGTGGTAAAATTATAAAAGAAGCTTTATGAAATTCATAATTATTATGGAACTCAAAATTGCATAACTTCTAGGAGCGACGCAAAGCTGACAGAAAACGCTTACGACTGCATTGATGATATTGATTATTGTATTTGAGTATTAGTCTTATACGAACCTGTGCTCGAGGACTCTTTTATCAAGCCACGTTGAATGCATAGTGTTGTAGGATACAGCAATACTATCCAGTTCAACTTCTCTAACAAAAGGCTTGTCAATGCCGCACTCTGATTTGTCAGGAATTACTACAATTTCATCCCCAGCGAGAAAAGAAACTACAGGCCGATTCTTCTTTGAGGATGAGTTAGCGCGTGCGCGTATATCTTCTGGATTTAGTGATGGAGATAGCGGATAAGCACTCTCGAACACGTCAGTCATTTTTAAATATTTTATGAAGAAACAAGTCTAGCTCGTTCAAACACTAAAATTTTACTGGCGTCATCAGATGATCACTCTCAAAATAAGTAGACGATAAAGATAACCTCGCGTATTGATAACTCTTGACCGGGCCAATAAGTGATGTAAATAATATGTTAGAATTACGTCTGTGTGTATGTTGGTGTAAAAATTAAAACAAGCCAGACACAAAAATATTATTAGAATAATTTGGTAATTAGATAGAATGAGTTATTTTGAGTCACGTCACAATAGAAGTACGTACAGATGCGACACTTTCTAAGAAACATATTATATTCACTACAAACTCGAAAAGTACGGCCACTACGGTAATCAAGGTATAGGCACAGTATAATATCATACAGTATGGTAACTACGTAAAAACACTCGAAAACGGCACACTCACGCAAACATGCGCAACGACGCGTCGTTGATACTGCGAGTACCGCGACGTTTGCTTAGGAGTCTTGTCGTTACGCATTATTACGCAAGTTTGTGTGAGTGTGCCGATTCGAGCGTTTGTACGTTATTACCATACTGTATGATTATTATACTGTGGTATAAGGTTGCAAAATTTTGAGGTTTTATACCGGCGTGGCGCGGCGTGGATGGGCAGAGCGTGAATTTAAATTTGTATGGCAAAATTTCAATCCACGCTCTGCTCATCTTGGGTGTAAAACGTCTAGGTACACCCAAAAAGTTTTTTTAACCTGAACGCACATTTTATCTAGGTCATCACAAAGTTAAAGACTTGCCTACTTCTCAGTGAAATTGATAGCGCCCGTCAGAGAGTAGGTATTCTCTCTGGCCGTAACATTTCTATAACTGTTTTTTCGAAAATATTTACAGTACCTACATTTTTTTAAATTTAACGTACAGTTAGTTGATTTTTTGTTAGTTTCTTGTACATTTTTTTTTATATTAGTCTGAACGCTGGAAAATATGACACGAAAATCTCTCGAAAATGTGCATACCCGTGCTGGGCGCTTTTACCCACAGTGGCCAATGGAAAAGAAGAGCCTGACTGTAACTGAGTGATATTTGCTATGACTCAGTGTACATTAAAGTACCACCTCAGTCAGAGATTGATCCAAAGGGACTGATCACAAGTAGTACACAGTATTTTCTCATTATGGTGTTGGATGTTGAAAGTATTTGTTGACACAGAAAGCGACTGTCACAAGTATGGATAATTGGTACTACGGGTATATACTGTCTGTCTGTATAAACAGCGGACTCAAAATCATGCCTTTAGGTTTGAATTTCAGGGTAGGCCCGCAGGACCAATGCCTATATGTATGTGCTCTCCAAGACAAGAAAAAAGTCTTGTCCCTCCACAGTCACTATTTATCTCCGTGGCTCTTATAACACATTATAATAATAAAAAATATCTGTTAGATCCAACAAAAAGGAATTTTGTGAATTCAACTACTCAGATGACTAAGGCGACTTGCAGAGGCATTGGATCAAAAGAGATTCGCTTATTTTATTATTATTACAGTAAAGTCATTCTTACCTGTGTTCTGCTCGTCGATAGTATTTCTTGGACATAAGTTTTCTATTTTCTTCACTCATCACACATTTTTTATTCAAGCAGCTATCCATTGTGTTATTATTTTTATATAATAAACAATGAAAGCTAATATGTCTTTGACTTTGTTGTTTTCTTAAAGATCTTGTTAATCTGTACATACACAGGCAGTGGCTTCAAATATTACTGTAAAATATCTGACCTAAAAAGATAAATATATAGGTCAATATTTTAGTGCTTCATTTTCTTAATAAATAGTACAAGATGGAAATAAGTAAGTAGTATCAAAAATTGTATCTAAGTGTTATTGTAAAAAAATTGTATTGTAGTAATGAAGCTGACTTTCAAATTATATTCAATTATATTTATAACATAGCCGGCAAAATGTGGTATTGTAAACACCTCTATCTACCCCCTGGGAAATACAGGTGTGAATCATGTCTATGTTTTACATTTATAATTTCTTGGGTAGTAAATTACTAAGTATAAAATCTTGCCTGATTGCTATCTTGACGATAGTTGATTGCTGATTATGTTTAAGCCGTTTGAGGTTTGTGCAAGATCTTATCAGAAAAATTGCAAGGAATTTTTGTATCTTCGCCTAAACAAAGGGGTGGCTTATTCATTAATTAAAGAATTGGCATTGCCATCCAGGACATTCCAGGACTTCAGGTTGTTCTGGATGGCAAAGATGCAGAGGAGTATTTTGATACAAACCTAATTCTCTATTTAAAGTGTGAAAGTGATTATATTATAGAACAATAAAATTTACAAGTTTAATTCTATGTTTTTTGAATAAATAAATAATTAAAAATTATTTATGCCACACAATTAAATAGGTATCTAGTTTCCTATTATCTACTTAGGTACTGAGCTATCATAAGTTTGTTATTACTTAATTTAGAATCACTCTCTGTATACTTAGTTGAAAAATTGGTACAGTACAAAACTTTTGGGTTTAGAATAGAATAGAAGTACTTATGAGATAATGTCATCCCATGAAGTTGTTCAACACTAAGTATTTACACTAAATTATTGGCATGATCTCATAAAAGCTAGAGTCATGAAATATAACGAATTAGGTACCTAGTAGAAACGAGAGATAATACTTATTTTATTTCTCTCAAAGAAAATACCACTGATCCATACAACAATATGATTGACGAATAAAATAATTATAATACCGAGTCAAAATTACTCCTAGACAGTCTAAATATTTAAAAAACAGCTTCGTGTTTTACTATAAGTACTATCCTAAAATATCATAAAGTACTGTCAAACACTAATTTTAGCTCGAATTCTCTAAACTACAGCAGTACCTACTAGAAATCCATTCGTTTTACTTACCACTGAACAACTTGTTCAGGTATCAATGATTTATGAAAATATCCCTTATGACTGATTTATCAATTTTTTTAGATAAGCTTAAGTAATAAACAAATAAAATAAATTTAAATTATCATACTTAAATAAAACACATACACAACACAGTTTAATAACTCAGCACACACAGTAGCTAGCACACAATTATTGACAATGCGTTAGTATCCCTAGTAAGTCTGTGACAATGTGGTAAACTCAAACTGGTAAAATGGTCAATGATGGAATCTTCAGTGTTGCCGCTTAGCAAAAATTAAACTCCCTAGACCAGAATCAAAAAATCAAGCCAAATCAAAATCAATGTGATTAGTAGGTATTCCTTCTCTATATACGTTTGCATGTGCCGTGTGGTATGGAGCATAATGGTATTATAAGGTATTCCGAGTACGATTATATGAATTCAGAGAGCCATTCCGGATGTATGAGGCCAGCATAAGATTTATTTTTAGTTATTGTTATTAAATAACACAGTCAGATAACAGTGAGTGTATAAACCGTATAAACTAAATCTATGTCCCTAAAGTACATTACACACCTTCCGCGATCCGATCCGGAATCTAATTATCCTTCTAAGTAATTATCAGATAAAATCAGACAATGTATTGAGTTGAGATCCTAATAATAATTATCGAACTAATATCAAAATTAGGATCTGTTGCGCAATACATAGTCCGATTGATAGATATGATATCTAGATATTTTATTTTGTAAAAACACGAGTATCATTACAATGATGATTTCATTGACGTTTTTCGATGAATCGGTTAACGGATACATCACGATAAGTTGAACTGCTCTCAGAGTCTCCACATGTGTGGAAAAGGCATTAGTCTGAGACGTCATATCAATTCTGTCAATTGTCATTGTCAGATCAGTACTTACTACTTTGTCAGTCAACTCAATACCTATACAAGTGTCTAAAAATTTTGTAAATATCTAAAAAGATTAATGAGAAATCCTGTAATTTTATTTTTATATCGAATCAATTGTAAATATAGTGATGGCTTATACTGAAAAGGTGTTAATAAGTGGCACCGCTTTGTCTTTTTTGTTTTATGAATGTGTTAACTCAGCTAATAGTCAGGTCTCAATATTTTTAGTTGATTTCCGATATTATTATTTTTCCCTAATAACAAGATTAACAATTGTATCTACTTTCAGGAAGGTTTTCTAATTGGTGATGTGACGTCTGAAATAACTAATCACATATCCGATTCTAATAGTGATAATGCTCGTTTAGACACCCAAATTGAAATCCGAACTGTACTGCCGCTGCCCTTAGTTTCGTTGTTTTATTTTCCTACGGGAAGGATAAAGGAAGATGTATTATCTGATTTGCTTTCAAGCACTGCAAATGAAATTGTTGGTTGGTATAAATATAGAAAAAATACTAACATAAAACCTACATTTAGAGACAAGTTGATATCAAAAGGATTACAAAAGTACTTTGAAAAATATCACGGAAAGAAAAATTTTGTGACATGCAATTTGTCAAACAAAATATCTTCTACAGGCTCAACACATACATTTACGTACAGATTTGGTAAAATAAATTGTTTCGATATGTATGAATATATTGAAGATATAACAGCAAACTTGGGCGAAAAATATACTGGATACAAGAAAACCCACAGGTTGTCACCACATAGTATTTTCAACAAGATAGTAAAAGAAAGTAATGTTCAAAGCAATAACACATGTGACGCAATATTACATATTCAGGAAGCTGTAGACATCAGACTTATCAAGGAAGCAAAAACTGCAGCCAAAAATGAGTGTACTATTAGAGAGCTTGAAGCAGAAATAAAACAAATGGCTACAATTTTATCAGACAAGCACTCATTTGATTTACAAACATCATACAATAAGTATGTTGAAGAAAAATTAATGAATAGGGAAACTGAAATGGCACAAGCTTGCCTGGAGGCATTGAAAACACCTTTAAAAGTTGACATTTTGAATACTAGTAATGTTCTCATGAAATGCAATACTGCAGAGAGTTACGTGCAGGTTGAGCAAGAAATTAAAAACACCAGTCCGAGTCCACCATTGGAGTTATCAAATGCATCAAAACAAGTGCTGAATTATGCTGCTGCATTAAAAACGAAAAGTGAAGTGGCATCTACCAGTGTAAGCATTTTTTTTAAATAGGTCTAGAATAACCAATCTAAGAGTCGTGATAGCCTAGTGGTGGTGACCGTTGACTGGCAAGTCAGTGGTCTCGGGTTCGAACCCAAGGCGCGCACCTCTGACTTTTCGTAAGTTATGTGCGTTTTATAAATTAATTATCACTCTCCGTGCCTCGGATAGCACGTTAAGCTGTTGGCCCCGGCTGTCAATTGTAGATCTTTGACAGTCGTTACGGGTAGTCAGAAGCCCCAGTCTGACAACCAGTCTTACCAAGGGGTACCGTGTAACCCAATATCTGGGTTGTGGAGGTCTGATGGCAGTCGCTCCATGTAAAACACTGGTATTCAGCTGCATCCGGTAAGACTGGAAGCCGACCCCAACATAGTTGGGAAAAGGCTAGGCAGATGATGAGGTCTAGAATAACCAGTAATTTTGAAAATGTTAATGAATTGACCATTGATACATGTTACGGCCATGAAATGCCTTAGAAAAATAAAAGGAAATTTAAAGAGATAAGATACAAGAGGGGTTTGGACCCACAACATATTATTGGATACTTCATTATTATGCAGGCATTGCATGATTCCATATTTTTGTTGCTATCTTGATGTAACCAAAAATATTGTAAGGCATCTGTTTCAGCAACCATGGAGTTTCTTGCCAGGTTCTTTTCCATTAGGGGTAGGTTGCCCTTGGTACTGGCAACTAAAGTCACTCTTATAATAAATAGTTTTTGTTAATTGCTAAGATTGGGAACCAGGGCAATGCCAAATAATAATTATTTATCAACCCTTAACTTACCATACATTATCTTATCCAATTTTTTATTATTACAGAAAGGCAACACCAATGATGAAGATTTAATTACCTTTGATGTTGAAGACAGTCATAAAAAAAAGACTTTGATAGTGAATGAAGATGTGAAGTGTGGTGATAGTTCACCAGAATATTAACAAGTGCCTTTCTAGCTAAATGATAAGTATTAAATAAGTTACCATATAAGTAAAACTTTTAACTGTAACATCACTTTGGTTTGTTTCTAATAAGTAATAATACTCATAAAACCAATTAATTTTCTAAAGATTATAATAATGTGTATTATACATACCTTACATAACTTTCATAAATGTACATTGCTTGTTTGTTTCATACAATGCCTTATAAGTGATCAGTTATTTGTTGTCTAATACAATATTACTTTAATTCTATTTGGTTTAGATACCTCCCTACACATTTTGTTAGGTTTATTGGTGATTGCATCAAATAATTTAGTTGAAAAATATACTATCTAGTACTTATTTATTGATGAGTTTGTGGACGCCACAAGAATCCATGACGGTTTGGTCGCAAAATGTCCTGTTCGCAGTCCCACTGCCACTATGTTGTCATCTTCACCTCTTAACCTAATCACCTCCTAGGCACCTCATCTGCGATAGACATACCAATCAGTGCGCGGTTGTACGAAACTTTGCCTCTGTAACGTTTTCCCTCATGTGCTACTGTGCACCTGTGTGTGTGTAAAATGTACTATTTACAAATCGGTTTTTAACCGATAGGTATGTAAGTAGTACATTTTACAAATGGGATGATTTGAAAATATGACCTTCTGCGACACGAACATTTTGCGACTGTGAAGCGATTGATGATTCAGGCATTCAAAACATTTAAATATAAGTTCTAAAACTAATTAACTTGGTTATTCTCATATAAAAGTAGATTTTTTCAAGTGTTATTTCTTTTACTCCAATATAACACATATAAAATTCATGTTTAAATATACTTATATAGAAATATACATTTAAAAATATAGTTACAGTTGGGACAGGGTCCAAGCTACTAGGGCTGGTCAGGGTTCCAGAGAGGAGCCGCTTGTGTCAAGGAGTACCGCCTTCCGCATCAAGCCCTTGATCCAGCCATCTAACGAGAGCCTCTTAAGGTGTTGATCGAGGTTCACGGATATTAATTCATGGACTGAAACAACTATCAGCACACTTTCACATCCACACCAACCAACCATCAGACAACCTCGCGGGCCAAGTCTAGATATTTTTGTCTATTTATCTTTCTTTGCCTTTACGAGGTTCCCATCAAGCGGAATGGTGATAACTTTACTGTAGCCATGAGAACAGTAAAAACAAATTTGCGCCTTTCGCGACCAGAGCGAACAGTCGGGTATGTTTTTTCTAGTTTGCTCAGAACTAGGATTATTTTTCCCGATTAAACCTAGTGGTAACGTTGCCAGTGGTTTTTTTCCACTTTTCTTTTTTCCGGGTTTCTGGGTTTTTGTGCCCTGTGAAATTATATGTCTGTTAAATTATTGTAACCATTAAGCAGGAGAAAAATCTCCTATTGTATGGCAACGTTTATAAATCAAAAATACTTAGAACGTTATAGCGCGTATTCTGCGTGCAGGTACTTGATTAAAACTTGGCATGCCACCCCAGCTTGCAGCAACAATCTCGTTAAGTGTACTTTGGGTAAGTATGAGTTTGCAAAACACGCGAATACTGTCAGTTTTAATGAGGCATAATAAACCTGTCTTTGTCCTTCCCCAAGAGTAAAAACGAGTCAAGAGTATATTGCTTTTCACTAATGCTGGGAATTAAGTCAGTAAAACAGTGAAAAAAAATTACAATGTTATAATTGCAAAAGCTCACAGTCATCAAAACAAAGTATTTAATAATAAATACAACAACAGATTTAATCTAAAATAATTACATAAACCCGATTAAAAATTATCAGTACCTAAACGAGATTAAAATTAAAAGTGAATGGTTGTTCACTGCAATAAATTAATAACAGCCAAAATTAAATATGGCACTCTAAAACAATATACTTAATTTTATCTTTTTTCCGCAGTCAAATATTGACCTATTTCAATTAATCATAATCACCCAGTCTATTTAATATGTCACATCTAAACATTTGATTTTTTTTTGTATAATTTTATGGTACAGTCAACATCAGAAGTAGCTTTGTACCGGAAATATCCGAATTTTCAAAAGAATCAGGCAGCTATTAGTACTACTATTTTATTAAGAAGATAACCAAAGACAATATTTAAATAATATAATAATAAGTTTGATGATTACACTATGATGAATGCATGTACTACACACTTTTGACTTTATTCTGAAAGCTTAATTAATTTAGTTGCATTTAGGATCAGGTTAGATTCTTGACACCAGCAGAAAAATATAACATGATTACGTTATAGATAATCCATATCTTATCAATCAAGGTAATTTTTTCGTTATATGATTCCACTTGTCTAACAGTAGGGAATATGCGGATTGCAACTCCATCAGCAAAATCTCCTGATAAAGCGACGTGTCGCCGGGCCGCTCACACAGTAACTCCAGTTGAGCTGTAGTTAATTCACCAACCCGCAAGCTATTCTATAGGTGAATAAACTCAGTGTCATCTCGTTGTCGCATATTTATTGTAAGTTCACAAAATGAGAACTGCTGCCATAAGTTAACTTCGGCTGAAAACAGTGGCGGTTGAATGAACTATGACTAACCAATTTATGTGGCGCCATTTACGTCTTTCAATCTCTAGCCTCTGTCCAGTATTTTTTTGTATGGCATAGCATTTCCTTTTTCTATTGGTAGTAAAAATATCGAGTGCAATGTTTTGCCAAAAATTTGACGTGCAGCTACTCCTGTTAGAGACCCCACCTCAACAAATTTAGCGTTGAGCAATATGTCAACTGTAGGTGCATAACAACGTTTGATATGCTCCACGAGTAATTTCAAGACAAGGGACTTTCCACTTCCTGCACCGCCAGTGATAAATAATAATAATTGGCCTTCTTGTCCCTGCAAATCACTTTCTACCGCAGAAACTTTTTGGAAAAGATCTCTTTGTTGGATGTTTAGACCTCGAATATTGCCCAAGAAGATTTCATCTGGCATTGCTGACCTTTCGCTTACATCTTCACAATAATTGTCATTGTTATTCACAAAATGTTCACCGCCACAAACCAAAGGAACATCAACATCATGAGTGTTACGAGCAGCATTGAGCGCGACTGCCTGGGCAAGGGCCTGTTGTATCATTTGTTCTGCGTGAGCAAACTCTTCGGCGCTTACGTTGCCATGTAATGGTCGAAGTTCTCTTTGCCGCCTTATAAAACACTCCTCGGCGGTTTCTTCTTCGAGTAGAAGTTCACTTTCATTACGAAATGGTACATGGCATACTAATAAGCTATAGTAATAGGCTTCTTTGTCGCTGTTCAATGAAAAATATCGTGTCCGCAATACTGCACACTTATTTCTTATACGCATCCGCGTGTTATCTCTTAGGCTGCGTTTCCACCAGAGATGTGCGATGGAAATGTGTCGTGCGAGGATGTCTAGCTGTGCTGTGAAAATGTGTGGGTGTTTCCACCAAAGCTGTGCGATGATAATGTGCCTACGAGGATGTGTAGCGGAGCTGTGAAAATGCGCATTAATGTGTGGCGCGAGGATGCGTTGCGAAGCTGTGAAATGTGTCGACGGGGGTGCGGTGTAGTGGGAGCGGAGTAACGCGAACGCCTGCCTGCCGCTCACCGCGCTGCGCTCACGTCTCACTTTGCTGTCGTAAGCGCTTGTAGTCGTACGCATGTCGTACGGTTGCGTGGCATAATGGACGAAAAATTAATTGATGCCGTTCAAAAGTTTCCGTGTTTGTGGAACACTTCTTTGTCATTTTACAAATGTAATGAAACTAAGGACGCTGCGTGGGAGGAAATAGTCAAAGAAATACAATATAAAGATGGTAAGTAATAATCATGTATTAAAATCAGGTATATTAAAATACAAGTTACAATATTTGGGTATTTATTGTGTGCGATGAATTCGTGACGAAATACGAGTATCTTGCCATGACACTTTTCCTTGATTATTGAAATAAGAGCAGTATTTCTCTCTTACATCATAACTATCACTTGACACGACGACGGAAATGCTAGGAACCGATACAAGAGTACTTGTATTTGTGTTATCAATGCAATCCAAATAATTACTTTGTCTTTCAATTAAAAAATTATGCATTACACATGTGGCTTTTACGATTTTGTCAACCGTTTCCACTCTGCATTCAAAGTCTTTACGATACACATACCACTTTCGTGCCAATACACCGAATGTAGCTTCTACAATGCGACGTGCCCTCGAAAGTCTATAGTTAAATATACGTTTCTGTTGGTCTAACTGGTCCCGCGGATATGGGCGCATGAAATTTTCCATCAAAGGAAAAGCCTCATCTCCAATGAATACAAATGGTACTGGTTCACCTCCTTCATATAATGGTTCAGGTTCTGGAAGATTCAATCTTTTTTCTTTCAAATATTTTCCAAAAACACTAT
This sequence comes from Protodeltote pygarga, assembly GCA_936450705.2. Taxonomy (NCBI): domain Eukaryota; kingdom Metazoa; phylum Arthropoda; class Insecta; order Lepidoptera; family Noctuidae; genus Protodeltote; species Protodeltote pygarga. Next base: position 7,532,256 of record OW388257.2, on the reverse strand, counting down.
CATCAAATATTCCAGCATCACTAAATCTTCCCATGGATCCCACATCAACCATTATAATCTTTCTCCTAGCGTCAGCTAAGCACATAAGCACTATAGAAAATCTTTGTTTGTAATTAAAAAAAGAGGACCCAGTGTTTGCAGGACACATTATATAAACATGTTTACCGTCTAGAGCCCCCAAACAATTTTTAAACTGCCATAGCTCTTGAAAATCCTTTGCTATTCGCTTCCAGTCGTCTTTGGTAGGTTTTGGAATAACAAGAGGTTGTAAAACAAGCCAAAGAGCATTACAAACTTCTGCCACAATTCTCGACACACTTGCTACTCCAATCCTAAAATTTTCTGCCAATCGTGTGAACGACGAGCCCGTGGATAAATACCTGCAAAAAAAGGAATGTTTATAATAATAGTAAGAAAAATAATTAACAAATAAAAAAGTACTCTTTACCTGTTACTGATTTTTTGCGATCTGTAAGACAACATGCTTGGTATAAAAATGTTATATTCCTAATCATAATTTTCTATTATTTCAGTGAAAAGCGCTAAGTATCGTTGGAAACAACTACGGGATAGCCATCGGGACGCGCTAAAGAGGCAGAAATCTAAAAAAAGCGGACAGGCTACAACCAAAACACGTGAATGGAAATACCAAAAATTGATGGAATTTCTTTTACCGTACATGGCCAACAGAGATAGAGAGTCAAGTTATAAAGAGGATATTTCGTCACCAAATAATGAAAATGACTCTTCGCAAAGCACTCAATATTCATTAAACCAAGATGACTCTTCGCAGAGCACTCAATATTCATTAAACCAAGATGACTCTTCGCAGAGCACTGAACATACACCAAATCAAGCTGACAATCCCAACAATCTTTACGAAATAGCCTCAACTTCAGGCATTTCAACAGATTCGGTCACCCCGTCATCATCAAAGAAGAAAAAAGGCGATGAATTATCAATTTTAATACAAAAACATATGAAAAATCAAGAAGATTTTCGAAAAGAAAGGCAAGAATTAAGAGAACTTTTAAAACCAACGGACTGCGATGATACTGATCATTTTTTTCTTTCAATGGCGAAAACATTTAAAAAATTACCAGATTACATGCAAGTTCCTTTAAAAAGGAAACTTTTTAATATGATTAGCGAAGCCGAAGAATCTTACGTGCTGTCGTGGTATAATCAAAATATTGGTTATTCTTCAAGCTCTGGTAGCAGTATAGCAGTAGGTAGTAATATAGCAGGCCAGATGGATTTGCCGCCTCAGCTGGATCCTGAACAACTTGGTTATTCTTCAAGCTCTGGTAGAAATACAAATAAAACAGTGGGCCAGATGGATTCATCTTTCCAACTGGAAGCTGTACAACCAGCATCTCCGGGAACACAACATTCAGACCTACAAACGCCAAATACTTCAAACAAAGTAGGAACAGAGCCTAATTTGCCATGAAAAAGAGGAACTTGTTGTCTACTTATTTTGCAGATTATGATTACTTTTCAATTAATATGTTTAATAAAGACAAAATTGATTCAAACTATTTTACTTACTTTAAACATACCGCCAATTTTTCCTTGGTGCTGATGCATTCTCTGTAGTGAGTGTCTTCTTTCTTGATAATGTTCTCAATCAAATTGTGTAACTCATAAAAGTTACTTCTAGATACTCGATAAGAATTTTCGAATATTTCATCATCAGCCGTATGAAAAAAGGTAAAGAATTCTCCATGTAATCGATGATATTTAATATGGTTACGTATCCAAAACCTGTGTGTTCTTGTATTGCTCAAAATTATAGAACTAATAAACTCCGTATCTTCTGCTTCCATTTCTTCATCACAAATTGTTAAATATAAAAGTATTTTCTTTTTCCAATTATCCATATTATTATCTATTTTGCGCACTTCTACTTCCAACAAACTCCGTCTATGGACTGGCTGGTACAGTATGCGCAAACCTCGCAACACATCTTTCTCAACACACATTCCTCGCACACTTCCCTCGTACACATCCCTCGCACACATCCCGCGCTTGTTTTGTATGCGCAAAAATCTAGCTCCGCTGAGCCGTTTCCACCAGAGCTGTGCTGACCGAGGCAAGGTAAATGAAGCGATCCTATTGGTTCTTTACAAACACATCCCTCGCTATGCATCCTCGCACATCTCTGGTGGAAACGCAGCCTTAAACTTATAAATCTTGCCGGTGTAACATCTTCACCTCTTAATTCTTGATCACCATCGTCTTCGTTCCATACTGAGTTAGATATGGTTTCAAAGCGCACAGCGAATTCAGCGAGACTTAAGTTTTCTAGTTCGTCTGGGCGTAATATATAGCGGTCAAAAATATTGTTATATATGGATGTGTCATCACTGTCAAATCGAAGAAGTCTGAAACGTTCATTTGGCTTACAACTGTTTATGAAGACTGTTTTTCGGGAAGACATTTTTAACGGTAAATGACACAATCTATATGCGCATTCTGGAGCACTTACAAGGCGTTGAGACAGAATGGCCATTGAGACTGCAAATACCTAACTGATTCCACACAGGACCACCTTGTCTCTTGGCCTTCGCAACGGCTTCTCGTACTACTTCACCTGTATCATGGGGCTCGCATTTACTTGCGTATTTAGCCACATAGTAAGCAACCGCTGTAACGTTACCGCATGCATGCATGGCTGCATGTCAATATTTCCTTTCCATAGACTCAGGAGAATAGGATTGTAATTGTTCACCATACTTTCGTCAGCTGTTCGTTTCAAACAACAAAATCGTCCATTGTTTAGTAATACTTCATCAGGACCTAAACAAATAGTAGTCTCGTATGCGGGCCTCGGGAAACCAAAACGACAATAACTATCATTGCGGTTTTTATAGCACGTGGCCGTGTGTTTGTGTATTTGGACGTCTTCTATTAATTTTTGCAGTATTGGATCATTAGACTTTAACGAGCATGAAACAACCCTTTCGATAACTTCGATACCCTCAAGTGTCAAGAAATCTGGGATATTGTCACACCATACTAACATATGAAGGTGTGGACTTCCACGATTCTGAAACTCTATTCTGTACCAAAAGTCCACAATTGAACCACCTAAACAGTCTGGATCGCGTTTGAGGAATCGCATCAGAGCGTTCACGCGAACCGTAAATTGTCGAGAAACAACTACGGGATAATTTTGTACCAACTGCAAACGCTCGACAAAAGATAAGCTTTCTGCTTCATTTACATCACGACCATCTGCGATTAGTAAGGCTTTGATCATATCTGGCCAGTTAAGGTCGTTGCAAGAGAACGTCATGAACCACGTAGGAGGCTCCAACGTTCGGACCATTGCAGTTAATTCAGAGCAACATTTCTGCCAATAAGACGCTGACCCTCTGATATTCCTCATAGTAAGATGCATGTTATCTATAAGTCCTTGAGGTGTCTGCTGGCCTGGGCCTGACGCATCCGGCATGACACGGATACACTGGATTTAGCTCGATAATATTCTACAATGGAAAGAGCAAAAAACAAATAGTCATTTCGATTAAAACGCTTGTCCAGGCTCATTACTCGACTTTGGAAATAGTCCAAAGGAGTAATTTGAATGTCTCTTTCCTCTCCAAAGCCATTTTTGCCATCAGAGAAAAGACAATACCAAGCAAGCTCTTCCATTCGTCGGTCTCGATCCACATTTAATGGTGACACTGTTTTTCTTGTTATCTCAGCTAATCTTATATTATTATTATTGTACCTATATAATAGCAGTGGCGTGTTTCGGTATTAACCGACAGTTTTAGTAAGACTTAAAATTATGGGTTATTGTTTGTGGTCTCAGTTTGTCCCACAAGTGTCACTTCGAGTAAATATACAAATTTCACCACATTATGTAATAGTGTTATTTTACAATCCACACAATCAACATCGATTCGCGAAAACGTTTAAGGTCGATCATTGATATACCGATATAGTACTGCCATCTATTGAGCATTGAGCGTGCATGTTGATCAAAGTGTTTACAAAGCTTAAACAGCGAGGTCATAACTATTGGAATGAAAGGTATATCTAATAATAAAATAGGATGTCCTATATTATTAAAATCAATGTTACAAGTTCACAGTAGATCTGCTGCACCTGTAGGAACATCCCCAGCTAGTTCATGAACTGAGTGCGCAAGGCGACGCGCCTGCTGAACAGCAGTCGATGCGGGTAATAGGCCCAGGTGAATACAGATTAGTTCCTTAATGGCTACGCCACGGGAGTCCCCTGGGAATGCCAACTCGAGTAATTGCCTGAAAAAGAAACGGTTAGAATAGAATTTAACGGCAGTATTTTATAATGATCAATAAATACTGATAGTGAGACAGTTTAATAACTAAATTCGATGGTTCAGAAAAAAGCTGCGCCAGATCATACGGTGTGGTTTCAATGGGCTAAGTGCTTGCTGAGTAGGCAGCAGTTCGAACAGAAGTTAGAACACGAGGAGCTCGGCCGGTACAAGTGGTGGTGATACACTTTTTCGCTTGTACTGTCGAGTACTAGAGGAAGGAACTTAGAAATATATAACGTGTAACAAAAATAGTATTGTTCGCTTTATGAGATCAATCTACCCATAAAATTTAACAACTTGAAGAAGATCAGTTTACATAATACTCGAAAAATAATTTCACTTCAAAAAAAACTTGCCGATCAGTTGACGCTCTTTGTATTAAGAACCAAAAACTTTGTTTACGAATTTCGCAAACTGATGTTCTACAAGTTGTTCAGTTTCATGGGTAGATTGAGCTCCTAAAGGGAAAAACACTATTTATTGTACACGTTGTACGTATAATATAATAGTCGGTACCTGTAGAAGGAGCCCGTGACGTCCCCGGGCGGCGGCAGCGCGCGCACGGCGGCGCGGTGCGGGGCGCGCGCGGGCCGCACGGCCGTGCCGCGCCGCTCCCACCACAGCAGCGCGCACGCGTGCAGCGCGCCGCGCCGCCACGTGGCCGCGCTGTAGCCCTCGCGCAGCGCCGCCAGGCTGCGCCGCACCGCGCCTCGGACCTGCCGCATGCCGACACACCAAGCGTATATTTTCAAACATATCAATATTATATTGCTTTTCCAATAAATAGCGCCCGCACAGACAACGCGCTAGTACCTAACAGTAGTACACGCCATTTCACACTCAGTAGTGCAAGATAAAAAATATACATGTAGGTACCTACCTAAATATTAAAAAGTCATTTTAGTCATGGAGTATATGTGATTGGCAAGACTATAAATATTGGTCAGTAGGTATTTAATATAGATATTTAAATTTTTTTTAAAAATTAGCTCCTGTCCAACAATCACTACCTACGAGAACCTTCATAGCTACACATCTAATATAACATTAACATTTTATTACACATATACATTACATTAGCAATAACATTTTATTTTTATGGGGATAATTAAATTAATAATTTCATTGATAATATAATAATAGATACCAGTTAAATTTATTTATTTAAAAAGTAGTTTTTTAGGCAAGTTAATACATTTTCTAAAGTTACCGTATCGGGAGCCAGCATATCAGCGCAGTCTGCCATGTCAGGAGCTAGGAACCTTCCAACGGTGCGGTCCACGTAGATGAAGTGGATGAGTCCGGGAAACTCTTCCATATACTTGTGCAGCGTTAGGGAACAACTCGCGTCTGTTTCACTCGTGTTCTTGCAGACAGCCCACATTAAGCGAAATAATCGATTTGAACATGATGGATTAACTGTTTTGTGACTTGCTCGTGACTTTATTTCAGAATTTTATTTAAATTAAGATAATAAATACAAACAAAATAATAAAATTTAGTTACGCCAGCCAGTAACAAAACAATTTTATCTAAAAGATGAATAAATGATACATAGATGGTACATAACATAATATATAGATGGTATACCTATATAAAATTCTTTATAACAAAGTCGGATATTATGACTTTACATGTGACCCATTTTTAATAAAGTGTGTCCGATTATCGTGACCGACATGATTGCTAAATACTTTTAGCAGTGTTCGAGAGTCATGTGAAGAGGAGAGGAGATTGTTTATTTTCTACAATATGCTTTGTATGACGTCCGCTTAGTATGACGTCTTTGTAATACTAAATCTATAACGCAAATACGGTAATAGGTACATACTAGCTTCAAACTTGGGAGTGATTAAACCCTCCGTGCGAGAGTCCGACTTGCACTTTGAATTTACTTGCCGGTTCTTTGTTTAAATATTTTTCTCTAAATTAAATGAGTGAATACAATCTAAGAACGAATTAGATTTCATTCGATTGTATTTACGTGTCACGCATGCGTGCTAACATGACGCACATTATCCAGCGTGCGCGTCCCAACAACAAATCAATGAGGATAGCTAATTAAAAAACTGCATGTTGACGGTGAACTTGCATCACTCCATGACTACAGTAGTCGCGCCGTGAACACGGCAGATGCAACTTATCCGTGGCAACAGGTAGGAAAATATATACTTACTGTACTCGACTTTTACTCCAGTCCAGTCAGTAAAAGTCCAGGTTTTCTTAGTGTTTTCCTTTACTTCAACTAAGAAAATAGGTACATACGACATTGAAAAAGTCACATTGGTACATACCAGGCTCGAACCCACACTCCACACCCACATGCTTGCAAAGCGGGCCCGTAACCAATGCGTCAACACGATATTATTACAATATTACCCGTTGGTATAGAATTTAGGTAGGTACCCTTTCTATATCTATAGGTAATATTACCAGTTTTAAAATAATTAACTATATAGATCTAGTCTGTATACAGCCTTTAGATGACTTACGAAAAAAATAAATATAATATTATATATATTTCTGTTATAAAAAGGATATGATCCCAAGCCGAAGTATCGGTTGGCCTTCACACAAAGGAAGTCGACGTATGGCGCTAGTATTCCTCTTAAATCTTTCAAAGGCTGTCCCATCTTGAGGCTCGGGATATCTGGTTTCAACTGATCAATGACAGCTTCTAAAGCTGTGTGCATCGCTGTGGCTGTTGTTTCAGGTGTTAATGGTGTAGTTGTTGTACAAGACTTCCGAAGTTCTAGCATACGGCTTGTGAGACGGGCACAAAGATTGGAATTCGCTTTATTTTTACGAAGTGCCTCTGTAGTCTGAAGTACAATTAATTAGATATATTATAATGTCCTATAATAAAGAAACCAATCATTCTTCTATAGTTTTTAACGTGAAACACATAAGTAGATACTTATACTTAGAATAGTTACTTAGTACTTATAGGTAGAACCTATGGTTTACGGGAATTACACGAATTCGGATACACCCTGTATAATTGTGTTAAATTAAAACTAATAATAAACTAATAATTGTGTTATAATAATCTATTGCGTGTATTGAGGCCTGTCGCTTTCTTGTCCAATAATTCAATTTATATTAAAATCTGTATTTTTTTATTGCTTATATATGGTAGAAGTATAGCTGACATTTATATTTTTTTATATTACTTCTTAGCAATTATACCTTATATTCACAGGGATAGTATTACATGTTTTTATGAAAATAAACTCCTTTTTGAACTTTGCCAATTTAGGCTCTGACAGGAAAAATTTTTTTTTTCTATGAGTAAGTAATACTTTAATCTTATTACCTTTTTCAAAGATGTTTCCAACGAGTCCAATGTATTAGGTAATAACTCTAAATTCCTTTGCAATAACAGTCTTCTTAGGTTAGAGAGAATTTGATTAGACATATATGTCGAAATACCGACTTCCCTGTAGTACAACAATGGAATAGTTAGTTAAGAAGTAGGTACATATTTCTGAAACGATATTTTCTCAAAAACTAAGTACAATTAGGGATTATATAGTTATGTAGGCGAAAACCGCAACATACAAAATGGTCACATATCTCATGAAAGATATCTCTTATAATTTAATTTAGATGAATCTCATCTCATGGGGAAATATATTGAATTACGATATACACGGTGTACTAAATTTAACTCGAAACAGGAAAAGGGGCCAATGAACTCATCATTATAAATAAACCACTTTTACTATTAGCTGTTCCATAAATTTTTGTCATCATTCTCGACAAAATAAAAGTTGTTCATAATGATCAGTTCAATTACCCATTTTTTGGTAATATGATATAACATTGACCAACAACAGAACCAATAAGAATAAATAGGATTGTAAGTTTACCTCAAATCCATATCAACAACGACAACGAAAGTAATCCTGGGTGCTACTTCAGCAAGATGTATAGAATGTGGCGCACACGGGGTGCCTCCAGGACCCGCGTATAGGTTCACTACAGCACTGTTTTCTGTTGACAACCCTGACATAACATAGTTCATTACATATCAATAGCATGCCCGTAAAACTCCAAGTAGTTCTTAAGAATTAATAAGTGTCTACATTAAAATGTACGCTCGACTTAGCATCATAATAGTGTGCATAGCGTGATATGCCGAGCCCTACGCGGCCAAGTAAAAAAGGTCTGTCGGCGGACCAGCTGCGACCGGAAGGTAATTAGCGCGCGTATAATAAAATCGCGTCAAAGTGGCCTGGCTTCGTTACGAGTTTTAAGAAAATACAAAATTGTATTTTAAATAATGTGGATTAAGTATATGGCTTATCCATATTATAACAACGTCGTTAAATCCCAGTAATTGCACCCAAAAATTAGATCACAGCATATATTACCTAAAGACTTAATACTCACAAGGCAATCGAGTGATTCCTTGATCATCTTGATCTGATTCATCATAATCTTTCCAATATTCTTGAGCAGCAATGCACTGTATGCTCAATAAAATCAAATCAGGAGGCAATAAGTCTTCACTCCCACGGCTAAAATACATTAATAAGGATGATTACAGTCCAAGTTGATTTTATTATTATCATCATTTGATTTGTTTTTAAATCACATAATTATAGAAATCAGACAACTGAAACAAAAATATGAATAGATTGCTTTGTCAATTTGACTTCAAGGGTGAACTTGTGCCAGTTAATAATTTGTATTTTAATTGGTTTTCTACCTAGAGTAAAGTGCCAGCAACTTATCTCCAACAAATAACATTAAGTGACTATGCTGGTAGGGTAGTTTGATATCTTTTGAAGTAGTCTTCAGGGCATTCAGTGCAGCTGCAGTGGCTCCACTTTCACCAATTATACCATTAGCACCAGGTATTGTGTCTCCTTTAGTGCGACTATCTAGAAGAACTGATAGCCACTCTTGATATATTGATGAATGGAGGCTGAAAGATATAAATAAGATAACAATTAAAAATATACTGTAACTACACAGGTTGTTGTTTATAACATGAAAGTGATGGCCGAAACCTGCCCAAGTTGTACCAAATTAAAAGTAAGTATTACAATTTGTTCATTCCTTTTTTTTAATTTGACTCACTTTCATAAAAGTTGCGTAAAAAAATACTATTTATTAAAAAAAATATTTCCTCATCGCCAGACCAAAATACACAATAACAAAGTTACATAAATATGAACACTTAGTAAACTATATTATTTATATTTTGGTGAACACAGCTAAAATTATGATAAACACCTTAACATAAATTTTTATCCATCACAAGTCAACAAATTCACATAGGGCAATCAATGATTGAAAATAAAAAAAAAAACATTTTATTTTGTATAAATCAGAATAATTAGATACTTACAGATTTACATTTTGGCCACAGATGTGTTGTACAAATGTCTTGAAGTCTAACAGCTCTCGGTGAGCATCATCCACATAGTCTTCACTGATTATCATAAACACATGGTCAAGCCACTACAGTTGAAAACACAAAATACAATTGTTATTTATACTAACACAAATATCAATTCTAAGGTCTTCCAACTAAAGTTGTTTTTAGATTGACTGGAACAAAACTACACAAAGTTGTAAGACATGAATCAAATATCCTTTTCCAAGAAACTGAAATATTACATTCTGTTTTTGAAGAGTTATTAAATACTATTAATTAAATAAAGTTCATAATATAATTACCTCGTCAAATACTATTGTTGTCTTGTCCTTACATTGTATGGAAGAGTATGTATTACCAAATTGTGCAGCCATAACCCGCTGGGAGGTAATGATGGGAGCCAGAAGTTGTGATACAGTATTATTGTCAGTCACATCTGTCTGATTTTCCTAAATTAAAAATTTAAAATAATCCATAAATTTATTATTGTAGTGAATGTTTACCCAAGATTCAAGATAAAACAAACAAAAGTATGATTCTCCATGATCTGCTGATCAATTTCAAAGCGGCTAAACCAATAATTTTGTTGAAATTTATTGTGCATGATGAGCGGGTTTATATTCACAGACCCTAGAGGGTTTATATTAACAATTGGACCTGGAAGGTGGTCCTGCAACTTGTCATTGTAGACTAACCTAGTGGTGGTGACCGTTGACTGGCAAGTCAGAGGTCTCGGGTTCGAACCCAAAGCGAGTCAGAGGTGCGCCCTCTGACTTTTCGTAAGTTATGTGCGTATTTTAAAAATTAATTATCACTCTCCGTGCCTCAGATAGCACTTTTAGCTGTTGGCCCCGTTTGTCAATTGTAGATCTTTGACAGTTGTTACGGGTAGTCAGAAGTCCAGTCTGACAACCAGTCTTACCAAGGGGTATCGTGTAACCCAGTATCTGGGTTGTGGAGGTCTGATAGGCAGTCACTCCATGTAAAACTCTGGTATTCAGCTGCATCCAGTAAGACTGGAAGCTGACCCCAACATAGTTGGGAAAAGGCTAGGCAGATGATAAGGTGGTCCTGCAACCGGGTAAAATTAGAACCAGGGGAAAAAGCCACGTAAGGATCAACTACCTAGTTAGAAATAAAATTCGGGTCAGTATAGTTTCACAAAACATAATTTTCCAGACTTATTTTTTGAATTTTTACCATAAAATTACTTGTAGGTATATCTCATGAACTCATAAGATACATGAGAATGATCAGAACTTCTAATAGAGTTGTCATGGTAACAAGATCAGTACAAAATATCAAAAACAACATAAGCCTTAATGAAATAATGAGATTTTAACTAAGCATTTACCTGAACATTGAATGTTTTCATGCGGTCTATAAAACCAGTATCCCATTTTCCAAACACCAAATCGTTAACACTGTCAAATATTAGAGCAGCCTTCATTTTTCTTGAAAAATGAGTAGACGAATCCACAAATTTCTTGTTTTCAAAGTTTATTTACAGAGTAACTTCGATTAGAGGAAATAATCATTAGGTACTTGTTTTTTTTTGTATTTTTAGCTTTTCTCCTCGTTAGTGTTTACCATTGAGTTAGATAATGTTTACGAACGTCGTACTCTGGATCTCCTCTTCAATTATAATTAAATGACTCTTTATTTAGTCTTTTCTTTGGCCTTCTTATTCCCTCATATTGCCTGATGTAGTGATGTCTCTCCTGCGTAAATATTTGCCACAGAGTTAAAATTAGGAGGAGCCATAAAAATACTCAATCAATCTTAAAGGAATTTTTTTTCTGTTGTCATCAATATAGTTCTCATGGTTCTCAGTCAAAACGCATAAGAACTAATCATCAAAGATTTATAATTATGGCTAAGATAATCTTAGATTTATGGTATGTAACAGAGAAGGGGTTAATCGTTGACTGAGTTTATTAATGTATTGCTCACAGTGTTTAAATTTTAAGCAATACATACACTAAAATTAAGACTGCTTTGCTAACCGCGGTGTCCCTTTTGCACACACAGGCCACTGCCACAGCTTGGCATTGACAAAGGTAAAATTTTTCCTCTATTTATGCCATATCTAATCATATTGGCCCAACGTGAACTGGGGCCTTAAGGTTTCCATCATTGGCAGGCGTGCTAGCTAAGCATCCATTACGCATCAGTCAACGTACAATTTGACAAAAAAGAATCTGGAAAAATTGGGGGCGCCACTGCCGCACTTCTCACACTAAAACTCAGAATTACAAGTTATTTTATTCTTTTATATTTCAATGACGAACTCTTTGTCATCAAATAGAATCAAATAAATCACTTTTAAGTTATTTTAGTTCTCACAAACATAGATTTTAATATTTTTATTTTTAGTTCCAGCTGTCACCGCCTCAGAATCTTTTTTGCCAAGCTGTAGCTAAGGGTGACAGCCAGCTGTGGTCACTTACTGTCAGCCTGTCACTGTCACAAGGTGGTCACAAGTGTCACAACACAACTAACCTCAAATTAACGGGATAGTATTTTCTTCCAATTCCAATTTTAATAATTTTATTGAATCTGGTTTTACTGATGGGTAGTAAAAAACAAGCTATAGTAAGTTATCTAATCACAACAATAAGCTGTTTTTATAATGATTACACGAAAAACTATAATTCCTGGAGTGCATGCATATTGTTACCACTTGCTAGACGTAAGACCTAATGTGATTTTATTTAATTTCAGAAAAAATTAAAATCTTTATGTTATGTTACTCTTGGAGGCTCTGTAGCTTATCAGTTTATTTACTACAAGAAAGATTTTAATGGATACTATGATAATGTGTTACAACCACTTAGTCAGTACATTAACCCAGAGTGGGCACACAAGCTTGGAGTAGCAGCAATAAAATATGGAATTTTCCCTCCCGAGAAAGTCGAAGATCCACAAGTACTAGTAAGTTTCTATAAGTAATACCTACTCCATAAAGTCTACTCATTGCCACCAGTTACATAAGAATTTTACTGGCAAAGCTATCTTACAACTAATTTAACTTTCAGAAAACGAAATTCCTTAACTATGACTTAAATAACCCAATTGGCATAGCTGCAGGATTTGATAAACATGGTGATGCTATAATAGGGTTGAGAAAATTGGGCTTCTCTATTGTGGAAATTGGTTCTGTTACACCAGAGGCCCAACCCGGAAATCCTAAACCTAGAGTTTTCCGTTTACCCGAAGATGAAGCAGTTATTAATAGATATGGTTTCAATAGTGAAGGCCATGAGGAAGTGTACAGAAAAATAGACACCATTGACAAACCACTTATGGATAAAGGATTATTGGGAATTAATTTAGGAAAAAATAAATTATCAGAGGATCCTATTGAGGATTATGTTTTAGGAATAAAAAAGTTTTCTAATGTAGCTGACTATTTTGTTATTAATATAAGCAGGTACAGAATTTTTTATACTATTAATACACATACCTAATAAACATAAAAAGTATATTTGGGGAAAATTTAATCATTATCTTCTTTTTTTACAGTCCTAATACTCCAGGTCTGAGGTCATTGCAGAAAAAAGACAACCTCTATCAACTTCTCAAAGAAGTTAACAAAGTAAGAGATGAAATGAAAAATAAGAATAAACCTCCATTACTTCTCAAACTGGCCCCAGATCTTAGTCATGATGAAATGAAAGAAATAGTTTCAGTAATATTGCAAAAAGAAAGTCATGTTGATGGCTTGATCATATCTAACACAACTGTAGAGAGACCTCAACTTCTTAACACTAAGTTTACCGAGGAAGCTGGTGGGTTAAGTGGAAAACCACTAACTAATAAATCTACAGAAATGATCAAGCAGATGTACAAAATGACTAAAGGTGAGTTCATTTTACTCAACATCTTTATTCAATTTCCAATTGCTCAAGTGTTTTTTACCTACCCTAACTTTAATTAAATGTTTTAGGAAAAGTACCTATTGTAGGTGTAGGAGGAATTTTCACTGGCCAAGATGCATATGAAAAAATTTTGGCAGGTGCAAGTGCCATACAAATATATACAGCTTTAATTTACCATGGACCACCAGTAGTTACAAAAATAAAAACCGAATTAGCTGAACTTCTTGAACGTGACGGATATAGTAATGTTAATGAAGCTGTTGGCAAAGGAATTTGATAATAAACAATAATACCTCAATATATTAGACAGTTTGTATTCAAAGTTAACATTATTTGATTTAACATTATTTTTTATTTATACATATTATGTACATTTTTATATGTTTATACATATGTATACCAAGAAACCATGGTTAATTTGAAGGAGGTTGATTGCTAGTTTTTATTTTGGCAAGATGAGACATTACATCAGTCAAAGTGAATCAAAATAATATGCAGTAAGTTCTTTTTTAAACAAAAGTAAGATGTCTGCCATCTATTTCGAATTTTATACTACTTTACACTTTACTCCAAATTAGATTTTGTTTATGATATAAATTGTAGTGATCAGATAGTTTATAAACCCACCATTGACCTGTTGGCACAATTATTTATTATACACAGAAAAAGCGAGGTTGGCTGGATGACAATCCCTTAAGCAGGTGGGGCAGATAAAAAATAAATAAATACTACTTTAAATACTTTATCAAGTAACTTTTCCTAATCAACCATGGGCTTTTGGGTTATTACTACATTTTTATTAATCAATGATGTTCTTAAATTAAAGTTTAATATAAAGTTTATTTACACATGCATCTAGTTATCTTTTATTTCATCGCCTTCTGAAAGAAAATAGGACCTAATGTAAAAAAAAATGATTAAGAAACACAAGTAACAAATATTCAAACACAACATTTTATTGCCTACCTTGTATTTTGCAATTAGGCAAATGTGTTTGAATAGTCTGCTTACATTCAGCAATATTTTCAACACTCATCAAATCAAAGAGAACCAAAGTTTTAAGTTTCTCAAGAATTTTTAATTCTTTTAATCCAGCATCGGTGACATTGTTACATTTGGATATCTGAACATGAGTTAATGTGCTGCTTCCATAAGAGAGGCCTTTAAGAGCTCTATCACAAATGTAATTGTTGTTGTGAAGAATAATTTTACTCAAAAGTGTGCATCCAACTGTAAAAAATAATAATTATAGTTTAGGTACCTAAAAGAAAACTTCAAGCAAATAGGTATGTGATTATTTTATTGTCGATTATTATTTAACTAAATTCTTTTTGAAGTAGGTACACTACCTACAGCTACTGGCAAACATCTTGAACATAAAGCCGCGTAGTAACTAGTAGCACATAGTTCGCGCAGGGGATACAAAGAGACCCATAAGTATTGCTCAAACAAGATCACTTATCAAGATGCTTGCCGGTATCTGAATAGCTATTATCTTTAATTATTTTTAAAAGCAGTGTTAGCCTAGTGGTATGACCGTTGGACTGCCAAATCAAAGGTCTTGGTTTGAAACCAGGCCTCCTCTGAATTTTCGGATTTAAGTGCGTAAAAGAAGCGAATTAGCATTTGCGAAAACATCGTGAGGAAACCAGCACACCTGAGAATTTTCTCAACGGTGTGTAAAGCCATGTCAGAGGCCTTCAGGCTGTTAAACTGACACCAGGTTGTTATCAACCATACGATGAAGGAGATCTTTAATGATTTTTGATTGAATTCTCAATCTCCATCTCGTCGCTATCGTCGCACCTATGTGCTGAAATATCGGAAAATTATTTCAGACAGAAATGACAGAAGTTACTATTTAACGCCAATAAAAATAGTGTCTTGTGTTTTTGTGTTTGTCTAAACCGTGTCTCCTGTGCGTGTTTTTTTTAAAAAAGACCAACCTAATACAACATGTACCGTACCTACCAGGTACCAGGTACCCACCTACGCGATACGGTCTGTCCGATTCAAAACCTGTGTCTTCTCGATATTGAGTCTAACTTCTAAAACTGATAGCACGTCTGCTTCGTCGGAACTCATTACCTCGACCTATACAAAATTGTTACAAATATTTTAATAAGCAGGAGACTTTGTGTACGAACTTAATAAAAATGTTTAAAGCTTTTCTGCGAAAAAACACGCGCAGGCGACTGCTTAAAATACACCTACTTAAATGTGAGAAACCATAATGTGAAATAGATGAATCAGAGCCATCAATTTCTATTAATTTTGGTACAGGTTGTTTTTCTGGCGGCAACATGTTATAATCTGCTAATTTTCTTCCACCGGCCCAAACCACCTTGCCTCCGTTTCGTAGAACCCATTCAGCACACGCTCGGTCCGGACCAAATTGTTTGATACGATCGGCATCAGGACTATTAAACATCATATTTACATATTCCCAAAAATACCTAATCTGATTGCTTCTAGGAACAAATATTTTAGGAGCGGCTGTTGTTATTACTTTCTGCAATCATACAAGATAGGTGCTAAAGATCAAGGAGCGGGCGCACAGTGTCCGGCGTAGAACAAGCCAGGTGGACAAAAATATTTTTTTATTGTTTTGGAACTATATATATAAATTAGTTAATTTTATACTTAATACTACTATATTTTATTTCAGTAACACACAATTATATAACAGGAAAAAAATAAAATAAGAATAAAATTATCTTAATCACTAATTATACAGGGTGGGCGGAGAATAGAGGTTCAAAAATTTTTTTTAGATGTCCCTCTCTAATAGCTATTCGAATAACCCCCATGTATGTTTAGCGATTATTTATAGTTTAAGAGCTTGATTTTTTTAACCAAGTTTTGGGAAAGTATCACCTGACTTTAGATTTTATTTTTTTTCTTCTTCTGCATTGTAATTCTTGAAAATATTTTTTGTTATATTAAGTCCTTATAGTATGTTCTATGATCCATAAAAAAATCGTATATCTAATCATCTCATAAAGTGCCTAAAACTTTGCTCAAAAGGAAAAAAAAAGCAAAATATAATTTACTCCACATTTTCATTTACTCGAAAAAAAATCAAAAAATGGTGGCAATGACTTCACAGTAGTTTTAAAAACTCCCTCGGACTTTCAGCATTTTAAAACAATAAAAATATTTCTTACTTTTCGGGACATTATTTTGTGCAATCATAGTTCAAAGATGGTAAAGAGTAAAAATCTCAATTTATTTTTTCATTTACTTGATAGTTCAAAAGTTTGTTTTAATACATTTTTATCATGAAAAGTTCATTGAGTTGTGATAGCTTAGTGGTAGTAATCGTTGACTGGCAAGTCAAAGGTCTCAGGTTCAAACCCAAGGCGCGCACCTCTGAGTTTTCATAAGTTATGTGCTATAAATTAATTATCACTTACTCCGTGCCTCGGGAAGCACGTAAAGCCGTTGGCCCTGAGCCTGATCTCTCTCCGGTATCGTGTCGGATTGCCGTCCCATTAGTGTATGAGAGTAAGGGAATAGAAAGTACCCTTGTGTTTGCGCACACACTTGTGCACTATAATATCTCCTGGCTAATCTCCATTGAGATTGGCCGCTGTGACCAAAATCGGTCCGGAAAATATTATTATCACGAAAATAATGTATTGAAACAACCTTTTATCACTTTCAAAAGGAAAATTGGCTTTGTTTTTTTTTTATTTGCGCCATATAAATCGGAATCCATAAATTTTGGCATTTTAACTAGCTATATTATTGCAATCAAAAAGATCTAGAACAAATTAAACCATTTAAATAAAGTTCAATTTAAAAGTTCAGAATTTATTTTTTAAGCACAGATTTTGCTAAAATTTTGTATTGTTATTGTATTATATCTAATGTAAACTGTATTCCATTAGAATTAAGTGCTATCAAATAATAAAAATTTGGTAAGAAAAGAATTAAATAAATTGAGATTTTTTCTCTTTACCATCTTTGAACTACGATTGTACAAAATAATGTCCCGAAAAGTAGGAAATATTTTTATTGTTTTGAAATGCTGAGAGTCCGAGGAAGTTTTTAAAACTATTTTGAAGTCATTCCCACCATTTTTTGATTTTTTATTGGGTAAATGAAAATCTGAAGTAAATTTTATTTTGCCCTTTTTTCCTTTTGAGCAAAGTTTTAGGCACCTTATGAGATAATTAGACAGACAGATTTTTTATGTATCATAGAACATACTATAAGGACTTAATATAACAAAAAATATTTTCAAGAATTACAATGCAGAAGAAGAAAAAAAAAAAATCTAAAGTCAGGTGATACTTTCCCGAAAATTGGTTAAAAAAATCTAGCTCTTAAACTATAAATAATCGCTGAACATACATGGGGGTTATTCGAATAGCTATTGGAAAGGGGCATCTAAAAAAAATTTTTGAACCTCTATTCTCCGCCCACCCTGTATTTATACTTTTGAAAGGATATTGTTTCAACGCTTGTAGTGCACTTAATGCATCGGAAAACACAACTGTTTTTGATAATTTCATAATTTTAATATATTCTAAGGCTTTAAATAGACCAAAACATTCACCGGTAAATACGGAAGTTTCAGGAGGAAATTTGATTTTTTGAATAATTTTATATTGGGAATGGTAAACTCCAACACCCACATTGCTTGAAACTGAATGTTTAGAAGCATTAGTATAGATGTGATGACTGATGCCACTCTTCCCATTTACAATTTTTAATATTATTAAAAGTGCAATTCGCAAAATTATCATTTTTATTTATACCTAAATTGAAATTATTGAAATTAAATTGAAAACAATATCTGGATTGGTAACGAAGGACTCATATCTAGTAGAATAAAGTGGGAATAATTTAGAATAGTAAGTAGGAGTAGGAGGAATTCAGTTGATTTTGACATCCTCTTAGGTATCCTTTCCTCTCTAAATATCTCCTCTTCTGTAATTGCCTGGTTCAATTCCTATCTTCGAGGTCGCTCGCAGTCTGCTCGCTCTGATGAGGCTTCCTCTGAATGGCGCAATCTTGCTGCGGGTGTACCTCAGGGTGGCGTCCTTTCTCCTCTTCTTTTTTCAGTTTTTATTAATGCTATCACACAGGTTATATCTTCAAACTTTTATCTCTATGCCGACGACTTACAGCTGTATCGCCACTGCAAGGTTGAGGAGATTCACACAACTGTGGGTGCCATCAACAATGATTTTGAAAATATCTGTAAGTGGGCTAAATCTTTTGGACTTCTTGTCAACCCATCAAAATCTCAAGCACTCATTGTTGGTGGCAGGTACATGCTTAACGTTTTAAGCCAACAGTCTCTTCCTCCAGTGGTGTATGATTCTTCCTCCATAGCCTACTCGCAACATGCTAAAAATTTGTGAGCGTTACCCCAGCCAGATGTTGTCGAAAATCGACATTTTAGTTCGACGGGGAATTAGAAATACAGCTTCTGTAAATGGTATGCACATTTTTAAATTTGGTATGACGATAGTTTTTTAATTATTCGGTAAAAACAGTTCCGGCTGGAGTAACGTTACCCCAGCCAGATGTTTTGTTTTCTAATGGGTATGTTGAAATAAATGTTATCTATATAATTAGGTAGCAATTTGGTATAAATGGTACAACTTAGTTTGTATTTGTATTTGCTATGGTTGCGAAGATATTTAGAATCCTGCTGGGGTAACGTTTGCACGATTGCTGGATCTCGGAACTGGCTGAACGGATGATTATAATTCTTGTACAGGACATCTGGCTAATTAGGTATAATTTGGTAAGCAAGAAAAGAAACCACAATAATGAACCGTTTTGAAGATATTTTCGTAAATAGAAATATGCTTTAATAGGTCCTAGCTCTTCCAATAAGCGCTCCAAAGACTAACTTAAAACGTAATTAATTAGGTAATTACTGCCTATAAATGGTACTGAAGTTTCATTAGAATCCTACACGTAAGTAAAAAGTTCTGATGAAAATTCAATTTGTTCCGGCGACGGCGCGCAGCTGAGATATTTGACGAAAGATTAACCGAGTTTCCTGTAGTAGTGGTAACTGAATCTTACATCTATAATTAGGTATACAGTTCAATTATATACCTGTGAAGTTTCAGACCTGTATATTAATTAATTAAAGAGATAATTGAAAGAAATTATGTATGCGTGATAACCCGACCAAATCTAGAATGTTATAAAAAAGCGGCCGCGCAATACATTACACCAACCTTCTAAAACTTACAGGATAATACGTGAGAATAATATCGTATTTGGTACAGACGGGTACACAACTGGTAAAGTAAAACAGTTATAATTAACTATTACAGATAGATTATTCATTTAAAAATGTTACCTATGTAGATGATCATGATGTATGTATGTAAATTAACTTAAAAAATTGATGTAATAATTAAAATTAATGGACTAAGATAATATTATTTCAGTTTTGTATACAGGGTTATTTGTAAAACACCAGCATCCTTTGAAGGGGTCATTAAACTCATCATTATGAACAACGTTTACTATAAAACCAACCCTGAAATCGCAAAAAAAAATCAGCTATCTACTAGGTACTGTACGTTTGATTTACGTTCACTGCTGTATGTTATCCAAACATAATATAAAATAAATAAAACATAATAAAAGAAAAAAAATAAGCTAAGTAGGTACCTACCTACCTAAATAAAAATACGTTGGTTGGTGGTTAAAGAAATTTTTATTTGTTTTTTTTTATTTAATTAAAATAGGTATATAGCCTATATAGGTAACTAGCTGTGCCCGCGACTACGTTCGCGTAGAAGTCGAAAAATAACATGGAGAGACGACGAAAGCAAAGAGTTCTTTTTGGTGAGTGTAATCAATTTGCAACCTCATGTCATTCAATTACGACTGCAAGTTGTCTGTCCTATTTAGGATTCTAAATAGAGTTCTTTTTAGTCGCACTTCTCGTTAAATTGTATACGATTTAGGTGAGTGCAATCAATTGCGACTGCAAGTTGTCTGTCCTATTTAGGTTTCTATTTAGTCGTAGTGTAATTGCTGGCTTTCGATTTTCTGTTTAGAGTTTTTCTAAATAGATTTTGTAAAAAGATCATAGTGTAATAGCCGCATTAAAATCCGTTCAGTCGTTTTCACGTGATGAGGTAATAAACATACAGACAGACAAGAATTTAAAAAAAATGATTTATGTTTTGTTGCTTATTTTTAGACACCCATGCTGATTTTTGCAAAAAAACATGCAATGTAGGTACCTACAGACTTTTCGATCTTTACGATTTTATTATAGTAGGTAGGTATAGAAGAAGATTATACTTACTTTAACCTAACGATGCCATCATCTGCCTAGTGCCTAGCTTTTTCCCAGCTGAATACTAGTGTTTTACCATTTATTTTATTTATTATTTAAATTATATTAAAATGTAGGTAAGTACCTAATATTGTACAAAATATATTATATGAAATTAATTAAAACCTAATTGATTAATATGAAGAATGCCATATTAGAAACTAATTTAAAGTTCATTTAAACATTTAGTATGGTAGGTTTAATTTTTTAATCAAACTAATTTGATTCGTGACTGTACCAACTTTTAAGGACAATTATGCTAATAATTTTAGAAGGTTGGTATAATGTATTGCGCGGCCGCTTTTTTATAACATTCTAGATTTGGTCGGGTTACCACGCATATATCACTTCTTTTCAATTATCTCGTTAATTAATTAATATACAGGTCTGAAACTTCACAGGTATATAATTGAACTGTATACCTAATTATAGATGTAAGATTCAGTTACCACTACTACAGGAAACTCGGTTAATCTTTCGTCAAATATCTCAGCTGCGCGCCGTCGCCGGAACAAATTGAATTTTTATCAGAACTTTTTACTTACGTGTAGGATTCTAATGAAACTTCAGTACCATTTATAGGCAGTAATTACCTAATTAATTACGTTTTAAGTTAGTCTTTGGACCGCTTATTGGAAGAGCTAGGACCTATTAAAGCATATTTCTATTTACGAAAATATCTTCAAAACGGTTCATTATTGTGGTTTCATTTCTTGCTTACCAAATTATACCTAATTAGCCAGATGTCCTGTACAAGAATTATAATCATCCGTTCAGCCAGTTCCGAGATCCAGCAATCGTGCAAACGTTACCCCAGCAGGATTCTAAATATCTTCGCAACCATAGCAAATACAAATACAAACTAAGTTGTACCATTTATACCAAATTGCTACCTAATTATATAGATAACATTTATTTCAACATACCCATTAGAAAACAAAACATCTGGCTGGGGTAACGTTACTCCAGCCGGAACTGTTTTTACCGAATAATTAAAAAACTATCGTCATACCAAATTTAAAAATGTGCATACCATTTACAGAAGCTGTATTTCTAATTCCCCGTCGAACTAAAATGTCGATTTTCGACAACATCTGGCTGGGGTAACGCTCACTAAAAATTTGGGCGTACTCATCGATTCCAATCTTGGGTGGGATGTGCATATTGCGGAAGTAAGTAGAAGAATCTTTTGCTCGTTCCATTCTCTTAAACGTTTACAAAAGTTTATCCCTCTTCAGACCAAAATTACTCTTGCTCAGTCACTGTTGCTTCCTATATTAGACTACGCTGATGTATGTTTCCTAGATGCTACGGAGGAGCAGGCCCGCCGCAAGCGGGCGTGCAAGGCGTGCACTGCACGCGGGCGGCACACCTAGGGGGGCGGCAAATCGAGGGACTTACCACACATTTATGTAATTGTCATAATACCCACCCCACCATAAGTATATTAAGAAATGTCATAGCGTGGAAAAAATTCGACCGAATGACCTTAACCCCGCCATCTATTGACATCAGTTTTCAAACATTACCTAATTATCCTTTTTTTGTCAAAATTTAGAGTAAGTATTCTAGTCGTAGGGTATTTTATAATTGGTATTGCACGCGGGCGACGAAACAGCTAGCGGCGGGCCTGCGGAGGAGCTTCTTAATAAGCTCGAACGTCTGCAGAATCTAAGTATCCGCTTCATATTTGGCCTTCGAAAGTACGATCATGTGTCGGAATTTCGGGCCAAATTGAAGTGGTTACCGATTCGGCAGCGTCGTGATTCGCACATCCTTGCGCTTCTCTATTCCATCCTACACAATCCTAATTCTCCTTTATACCTTCGAGAGCGCTTTGAGTATCTGGTGCCTCGAGGGAAACCCTGTCGTACAGCGTCCTCGCTTGTTCTTCGTACCATTCCGCACTCGTCGAGCCGTTATGATGGGTCATTCACTGTGCGGGCAGTCCGACTATGGAACTCTCTCCCGCACACCATACTTGAGAGCTCATCTCCATCAATGTTCAAGAAAAGAGTAAGAGAACACTTCCTCTTGAAATAAATATTTAAGGTATGTACTTACTATATGTTTATGTATTATTTATTTTATTTTATTTTGTGAAATTTTTACATGTTTTAGCACATGTTAGCTAATTAAATATAAATATTTAATAAGAAATTTATTATTTATTGTTTATTCATGTGTTATTTATATATAGATATTATTATTTAGGTACTTATGTATTATTTATATGTATTTTTGGAGTTATATTATCATTATTACAATGACGTGTATTGTACAGTTATACTGCCATCAGTTTTGTTCCTATTCACCTTAAGGTTTGCTGGAAGAAAACTCAGCACTGAGTTAAGCTTGCCTTTGTGCATTGTCTTTTTTGTTTCCCTTTTGTACCTATCTGTTTATTTGTGTACAATAAAGAATTAATTAGGAGCTTGTATGGCCTTTAGCTTTTTATAACTTTGAACTAAGCAAGGAGATTTTTTATGGGCCCAGTAATGTGATGAATTAATATGATTCAAAAGTATGGGGAGCATTGAATGTAAAGGATGATTGGAAAATTGTAAAGAACGAAAAATGAATTTATCGAAGAGATATTGCCTACGGAGGGTAAGAGGAGGATCCAAACATTCAACCTGCAAGGCATTAATAGGGCATGACTTCATAGCGCCCGCTACTATTCGTAATGCCTTGGATTGAATACTATCTAATTTATTGAATGCAGAAACATTTCCAGGTTCTATAAGAAAAGTGCCATAATCCAATATACTTCTTATTATGGCATTGTATAACAATTTTAAGGAGTATGGATGAGCACCCCACCACACCCCTGATAAACATCTTAGAATATTAAGCCGTTTTTACACTTGGAGACAATGTAATCAGAATGCTGTGTTCCTGTAAGCTTAGAGTCTAAAACTACTCCTAAAATTTAATAGAGTTTTTCACAGGAATGGAATTATCATTATAATAAACCAAAATAGGAGGAGGGAGGCGCATTCTAGAAAACAAGACGACAGAGCTTTTTGATGTAGATAATTCAAGACCATTGCCATCAAGCCAGTTTTTTAATAGCTTAAGTGAATTATTCAAAGAAGAGCAAGCTAAGGAAGTAGAACGATGAGAATAGTATAGGAGATCATCTGCATATTGTAGAACTTTGACATCTTTACCAGAGGGGGGAGTCTAAATCAAAAGTGTATACATTATATAATAAAGGACTGAGAACTGATCCTTGCGGTAAGTAAACCTTTCCATACCAGTCTAGAATCAGAACTGGAATCCTCAGAAGAAAGAATTATGCACCTCTCTGATAGCATATTAATAATAAAATTGGAAAGAACAATTGGTACTTTTAAAAGTTCAAGTTTAAATTTTAATTTAGATATAACCACATTGTCGTAAGCGGAAGTAATATCTATAAAGGTTGCAACTATCGAGTTGTTTTCAGAAAAAGCTAGTCTTATAACAGTGACAAAAATACCTAAACTATCTAAAGTACTTTTACCCCTTCTGAAACCAAACTGACTGTCACTTAGTAAATTGTTGTGCTCTAAAAACCACTCCAGACGGTTTTTAACCAAATGCTCAGTAATTTTCAACAGAACGGAAGATAAGGCGATAGGGCGGTAAGCAGAGCTATCTAATGAACTTTTGTTTGGTTTTGTTTTTTTTGTTTGGTTTTAAAATTGCCAGTTAAAATAATGGAATTAATAAGATTTAAAAAATAAAAGAGTGACATTTCACTCAAATTAATTTGACATAAAGGAATATGGAATACCGTCAGCGCCTAGAGCAGATTATAACGAGAAACAACTCCCTTGAGTTCAGAAAGAGTAAAAGGACCATTTAAATCAGAAAGACTGTTACGTAGGGGGACAGAAATAGAGAGGTTAAGTGTTTCATTAGGAACGTAGGAAGGGGCCAGTCTGTTTAAAAACTCGTGTTTTATGGAAGATGGAAGGAAACCAGCTGTTGATGATTCTTTAAATGCAGACCTACATCTCCTAATATTCCGCCACACCTCAGATGGATGAGTATTAGGAGAGATGGCTTTACAAAAAGTTCTCCAACTTTCAAATTTCTTTTGTTTAAATAACTTACGAGTTTCACGAATGATGTCATTCAAATCATTAAAGTTTTCAGATGAAGAACAGTCGTAATAAATCTTTTCAGCTTGTTTCCTCCTTTTAATAGCAGCTGTACATTCCTTATCCCACCAAGGGGGCGATGGAATCATATCTTTGACACAGTTTTTGATGGGAAAAAGACTATCCGCAGTATTTATAAGGAATTTAGCAAAGGCATCAGCACAGGACTGTTCATCACCTGTTTTGATGTCTGGAAGTTGAGCAATATTTTCATCCAGTCTTTGTTTAAATAATGACCAATCGACATCTTTTAACTTACTTATATTTGTTTCTAGGGGGACGTTTGCAAAAAGATTTGACAGTAAAAGGAAAAGTTATGACTATTGGGTAATGATCACTACGATGGGTAGATGATAATGGTTCCCAAACTATAGAAGTGGCTAGTATTGGAGAACATATTGCAATGTCTGGTGCACTTACCCCTTCATTGGGTGCTGTACCTACGTCTAGTTGGAGAACCAGAATTGAGAATACAAAGATTTAGGGAATCTACCAGGTCCAACAAAGATGTTCCAAAACTATTGATGAGGGAACTACCCCAGCATTGATGCTGACAGTTAAAGTCACCTATAAGTATAAATGGCTTAGGAAGAACAGAAAAAATATTTATAAGTTCATTAAAAATAACACTAGATGGATGAGGAATATAAGTATACAGAAACAAAACAAATTTTATTTACAACTGCTGCTATAACAGAAAAATCACTACTATGAGACGGGATGGGAATATGTACAAATGTATGAGAATGTTTGATGAGTAAGGCAACACCACCATAACCATCAAAACGATCCTCTCTGAGACAGGCAAAACCAGGAAACTTAAATATAGAATCCGGTTTAAGCCATGTCTCCTGAAGAGCAAGAATATAAGGATTAGGTATATTTATTTACAATATGTATAATTTCTGTTTTTTATTTATAAGGCTTCGGCAATTCCACTGAATCACCTTGGCTAAATTGTTCATTGTTAGTATTCTTATTAATAACTGTATCAAATACAGGGGCAGCGTTACACGGTGAAATAAGATTTGATTGAGATAATAAATTTATTAATGCAATAATTAAATCTTTCATTGAAATTTCATTAATATTATCTTTAGGTGTTAAAGCACATCCATTTGCTGAGGATGACATATTATTTAGGTCCTTAACAAGGGCATTATGGGCACAGGAGCGGGGGTCTTCTCGGAGGACCTCAACATACACATCGCGACACCACTCGGTGCTTTTAACACAGTGTTCCAAGCCGAATGTATGGGCATTATACTAGCGGCCTGGGCAATAAGAACAAGAGAAGTAACGGGACGCAGCATCAGACTTCTCTCAGACAGTAAGTCAGTACTACAAGCCCTTAATAGCCACTGCGTCACATCGGGGCTCATACTCGAATGCCACCAGATCCTAAACAAGGTAGGTATGGCAAACGAAATAACACTCGAATGGATCAAAGGACACAGTGGTTCACGAGGAAATGACGCGGCCGATGAGCTGGCAAGACGAGGCTCGAACAAGCAGTCAATAGGACCAGAGCCAATCGTCCCTATTCCAGCAAAATGGTTCACAGGTATGATCCGCAGCAACACATTGAAACTACACCAACACTACTGGCAGAATCTAGAGAGCTGCAGACAGGCCAAAATGGCCCTGCCTCGAATCAACCCACGCATCTCCAGAGCACTAATGCAGCTAAGTAGAAAACAACTACGCCTGGTAACGGGCGCTATAACAGGACATTGTAATTTTAACAAACACCTTTTTAATATAGGTGTCACAGACAGCCCCATATGCAGAGGATGCATGGAGGCAGAAGAAACGGCCACCCATGTTCTGCTGGAATGCAGTGGCGTGGCAAACTACCGGGCTAAATACCTCGGCTCCCTGCAAGCGCCCCAGGACATCACTACAAATGTGAAGGCCCTGGCTGCGTTCCTGAGCGAGCTGGGATGGCTGGAGTGATCCAGCCGACATCTGCGTACGCAAAACAGGCGCACAAGACGTCGATTTGCGGACACCGCCCGTACGAAGAAGAAGAAGAAGAAGAAGAAGGGCATTATGAAATTGTTTATCATATCCTTTAGAAAACTGAGGGGGAGAACGGGGTTTAACAAAAATCATCTTTTTGTAAGAATGAGACTGTATGGGTAAGGAGTAGGCTTGTGAAGAGGAGGCAGTAATATTACTGGGAATGTTATTAGAGGAAATTAAAGCATCAGCATATGAAATTTCAGAAAATGGTGGATGAATTTTTAGAGCTTCAGAATAAGAAATACAACTCTTGGGGATAGTTTCTTTAATAGCTCTTTGCCTATCGAATTCTAAGCACTTTTTGTTAATGGCTTCATGAAAACCCTTACAAAGGCAACAAAATAAATCTTCCTCAGCAACCTGGCAGCTATCACCTGTATAGCCCTGGCCACACTTAAAACATGTAGGTGTAGATCTGCAAAAACTTTTAACATGACCATATCTGCAATGCAACAGTTATAACACTGTATGGTAGGATAAATGTACAGATCTACACTAAGTGCAGAATAACACATGAAGATGCGTTTAGGTAGTAGGTAGGTACTTGCCCATCAAAAGTTAAAATTACTGTCTCAGTGTTTTTAAAATCAATTTTCCCATCAACAGCAAACTTGCGTTTTATCCTACGAACCTTCAAAATATTGCCGCATCCTACAGGAACTGAAATATTATCAATGATTTCCTCCTCTGTCCACTCCGCAGGTACACCCCTCACAACACCCATTCGGGTGACAGAGAATGATGGAATAAAAGCTTTATATTTCTCTATAGGCAAAAGTGGGCTGATAATAAATGAATTGGCGTCTTTATAATTGGAAAAAGACAGGCTAAGTCTATTTCGACCTATCTTTTTCAAGCTACTATTAATAATATTTTTAAATAAATTTATTTTTTAAAACCGGCCAAATGTGATGGAATTAACAGTAGTGTTTTCAGTTGTTTGGTGCTCTCTTTGGATGTGAATAACATAAGGTGCAGCATCCGATTCTATAAAATTAGGTCTAGCTACAGACTGTGACTGACCCTTCGAATTATTACTTGTGTTATTGTTGTTATTTGTTTTGAGCCCGACCTTTTTCTTGTGTTATGGGAAAGATTAACTGACCCATCCGTATCAACGCTCGTGTCGTTGTTAGAAATGGTCACGTAGTGACCAATATCAAGGATTGTTCCCCCAGGATCGCCCGGAGGGTCCATGTTAATATATTACATAAAAATAAAATAAAAAACTTACCTAAATATCTTCTATCTACACTACACAATAAAATAATAACATAAACTACAAATTAAAACAGAACCAAACCAATGAAACAAAACTAAAATAAATTATTTAAAAACAGCTAGAAAAAACTCGACCGACCAATTCAAGGTTTCCCGCGCTTTTCAGGTAGTGGCTTTATAGTTTGTTAGTATAAACCACGAAGCAATTTGTATTTGCTTCATGGTATAAACTTCGAAAATATTTAGGGTTCCACACAAATAGGGCTAAATCCAGCTAAATCAGATTTGAGGGGCATTTTTACCGGTAAGTACCTATGTACATACATAAGTAAGTCCTGGCAATAATGCCAGCACAAAAAAATCTATCAATTTTTAGGGTTTCGTACGTACAAAGGTTGCCTGCGGGTACGTAGTGACTATTTATTAATCTGTGCTACGGGACCCTATTGCTAAACCTCCGATGTCCAATGGTCCTATCTTTTGAACCAGCTAGACACTTGACATTTTTATTATTGAGTAGGCTATGGCTGATAAACCTACCAACAAATAATAAAAATAAAACAAAATCTAAAAAATATAAACGAAGTCCAATATACACATAGATACGAAATGTGTTTTTTCAGCGATTTTGTACGGATTTAATTAAGGCATTAGATATACATTTTTTGGTACTGCTTTAAATCTTTTAACTAATAGTGTCCCAGCAAATGTGCTCCATTTATACCTCGGGTGGGATAAACGTTATAGGTACAAACATATTAAAAAGATAGGTACCTGAGTATTTAGCATTTTATTACAATAATCACTTCACTTTTGAGATTTATTTACCAATCCTGCCAATGTCTGACAAAAAATTGTGCTTTACTTTTTCTATTATTGAATGCAGAGAGTACGTAAACAGTAACACTAGCGTTTTAAGTTGAATGTCTCTTTGACATTGATTGCGGTGCGCAAGGTCAGAGTAAATCTGAGTCACCATTGGAGTAATAGCTGCTATGCAAGGAACTAACTAACTATGTTGAGCCTATGCGACTCATGTAGAGACAAGCCAGAATGAATGCCAGGGTGAAAAAGATGTTAATATTAGCGTTTTACCCAGCGTAGGCTAGTCTTTTGCTTCCAGATTGTTTTTCTAAGCTTTATAACGTTTCAAACTTCCCGGTTTTCCAGATAACTAAAGAACTGTTATCAATTTAGCGGGATTTTTGCTGAATTTATTGACTTTAATCCAGCGGGATTGTTGTTAGGTTGAATTCAATAGGTACAGCAAAATCCAAAGATGCAAAGGTTAAGTACAGCTTGGAAAAAAGTCTGAGGCGATGATAGCTGGAACTAAAAATAAAAATCCTAAAAACTAAGTTCGCGAGTACTAAAATAACTTATAAGTGATTCATTTTAGTGAACAAATAAATTATTTTGAATTTGAATAATTTGAATTATTTGATAAGTGCGCTAGTGGCGCCGTAAATTTTTGCAGACCCTTTTTTGCCTAACTGTACAACTTGTACAGCTTGGCAACAAAGAGTCTGGAAAAATTGAGGGCGCCACTGGCGCACTTTTCATACTACAATTCAAAATTACAAGTTATTTACTGCTTACATACAGCTTGGCAAAAAAGAGTCTGGAAAAATTGGGGGCGCCGCTGGCGCACTTTTCACACTACAATATTCAAAGTTACAAGTTATTTAGTGCTTACATATTTCTATGACGAGTTTTTTGTCATTAACTACAATCAAATGAATCATTTTTATGTTATTTTAGTACTCACAAACTTAGTTTTTAAGATTTTTATTTTTAGTTCCAGCTGTCACCGCCTCAGACTCTTTTATGCCAAGCTGTATTTATAAAACTAGTTTTTTGTCATTAATTACAATCAAATGAATCACATAAAAGTTAGTTTAGTACAGCTTGGCAAAAAAGAGTCTGGATAAATTGAGGGCGCCTTCATCTTTTAGATTGCCACCCCATATACCACGACTAAAATTGACAAGATACTTGATCATTTTAGTCTTCAATATTTATCAAATTAAAAAAGTAAATTGAACATAATTAAAATTAAGAAAGATTTAAACTTTATTTGTAATAGTCATGGTCTGGTAGTAGTTATTGTACAAAACAGATATCATGCAAATTATATTTAGGAATTTTATTTACATTGGCGGCAATAACTACTTATATGTAATATAAAGCTTGGTGGCATGCTCTGTGGGAGATCTAAGTAGAATAAGAAAAATCTGACAACGCAATGCATAGTCCCATTATGTAAGTACGTAATCGCTATCATTCAGACTCTTGAGAATGGTCATCTCAAGAGTTAGAATTATTGCGAGCCTATCAGAGAGTCATTTATGGATTGTAGATTATGATAATAAATCATCATTATCAACAAGGGAAATTAAATAACATGTTTCATTTTAGATTTTATTAAAATACAAAAAAATAAATGTCATCATCATCAGCCAGAAAACGTCCACTGTTGAACAAAGGCCTCCCCCATTGAACGCCACAACGAACGGCAACTTGCAACATAAATCAAAATCATCAAGTTCTTTCTTCGGGCGACCTTTTCGGTGTTTTCCAGGTGTCGAAAAAATACTCTTACTTTTTTCACCTTCATCGACAATTGCTCTGATTGTATTTTTAGATTTACCTGAAATAAACAATACAACCTGTATTAACTCTATTCTTAAGTTTCAAGTATCAATTTAAACAGTTTAACTACACGCGATTCGTCGAAAAATAAAACATAACCTCAATAATTATTTGTACACAAGACGACAAAAACTAGTGGTACAGCT
Source organism: Protodeltote pygarga (assembly GCA_936450705.2). Classification (NCBI taxonomy): domain Eukaryota; kingdom Metazoa; phylum Arthropoda; class Insecta; order Lepidoptera; family Noctuidae; genus Protodeltote; species Protodeltote pygarga. The sequence goes on along the minus strand of OW388257.2, from coordinate 7,501,149 downwards.
ATCAGAAAGTAAATATAACGACTTAATTACATTCTAAAAGAAAAATTGCATGGAATATACCTGTCATTCGAGCAGTTCTCAGGTAAACATAGTCAATTTCACACAAAATTTGTCCGGCTTTGCTTTCGGCCAAACATCTCAAGAAAACTTGATATATATCAGATCTTCCACTACTGCAAACGGTTTTATTCATTACGAACAACTATATCAACTAGTATTATGTAAGAATATCACACGCAAATTACACGAATCTTTTAAATTTTAAAGAAAATTACTTGCACTACGTAAAGATGACAAGGAAGCTACTTGCAGTTGACAAATAAAACAGTGTTGTCATTATTATATTTTTTTAGTTCCAACTGTCACCGCCTCAGACTCTTTTTTGCCAAGCTGTACTTACAAACTTAGTTTTTAAGAATTTTAATTTTAGTTCCAGCTGTCACCGCCTCAGACTCTTTTTTGCCAAGCTGTACTCGTCAATAACGCAATGTTGCCACCTTGGTTTTTTGAATAGGGCAGTTGATAAATGTATAGGTACAGCTTGGCAAAAAAGAGTCTGGATAAATTGAGGGCGCCTTTATCCTACAATGGCCACCCCATATACCACGACTAAAAGTGACAAGATACTTGATAATTTTAGTCTTCAATATTTATCAAATTAAAAAAGTAAATGGAACATATTTAAAATTAAGAAAGATTTAAACTTTATTCGTTAACAGTAGGTAACCAAATTATATTTAGGAAGATTGTACATTGGCGGCAATAACTACCTACTTATATGTAATTTAAAGCTTGGTGGCTTACTCTGTGGGAGATCTAAGTAGAATAAGAAAAATCTGACAACGCAATGCATAGTCCCATAATGTAAGTACGTAATCGCTATCATTCAGACTCTTGAGAATGGTCTTCTCAAGAGTTAGAATTATAGCGAGCCTCTCAGTGAGTCAATTATGGATTGTGGATTATGATAATAAATCTTCATTATCAACAAGGGAAATTAAATAGAGAGTTTTACCATAAAATAAAACTTACCTATTATTTTTTCATCAATATCCGGAATCCATCTTGAGTCAAGCACCAGTCTTTCTGCCTGTTGTCAGCCGTTTCCGTCTCCTCTCCGTTGCTGGCGCCCTCTATACTTCCTTTTTGGTACTAGATAATTAGAGCGCGCGCCGGGTGATGGTCCGATTTTATGTCATTATAGAACTCATGATGCACCAGGTAGCCCTTACCTGGATTCCGGATATTGATGAAAAAATAATAGGTAAGTTTTATTTTATGGTAAAACTCTCTATTATTTGTTTTGTATCAATATCCGGAATCCATCTTGAGTGATGTGTTTGTTATCACCTGGTGCGTAAAACGCTATAATGTGTAGTACTAGTGGTAAAAATTCTTTGGGTGGTAAAGAACAACAATAGTATTTTTATGAAAATGTATTAGAATATCTAATCAAATTGTATAAATTTTTATTAGCTACAGGATGTAAAATAATTCCTTAATAACAAAAAACGTAAAATTTCTAATTGACAGGGTCAAAGTAATGTGATAGAGATACTACATTATTAGAACTATTTGAATTATGATTTATCAATTCCCTTTGATAATAATTTTGGAAGGTGTGAATCATTTTCCAGTTACCGTTTGCAAGAATTTGATCAATTGGAAAATTTTCTACAAAATTGAGGGAAGCTACTGCTGATCTTACTGAACCCGGAGTTGCATCAATGCCAGCAGATTTTAGAATAGACTTTACCCAACCACCAATGACAGTTCTAGATGCAGGCTTTACATCTCCTATAGCTGTAATAAATAAATAAATAATAAATAAATAAATAATAAATTATTTATATTTCCTCTACGATTTATTGTTATATGTAGTAATTGCTTCAACCAAAAAATTAGGTTTAATTTCTTATCGGGATGTTCTCTAAGCCTCCATCCAGACTGTCTATGATTCTGATTGTCGGTTTTAGAACCGAATGCAGGCCATAATACAATGGAATTACTTTCATAAATTAAACTATTGCTATCGATTCGTAACAATGTAAGGTCGTGCACTCTACGGCCTGATGCTAACAATAGCAGGGTAGCAACGTGTCTTGATACTTGATAAATATTATTATCATCTAAATTATATGAACTCAAGTATTCTAATAAAACTTTTGGGTTCCAAATCGTTGGCTTAGCAGGCTTTTCCCGTGCGACAGAAATAGCTTTCAATACATGTTTGATAAAGAAATTGGAGGACAAGTCAATATTAGATGTTAAGTGAGTAAATGTTGATATAACGGATTTATGTACCAAAATTGTTTTTAATGCAAGACCTATATCACAATGTAAATGTGCTAAATAACGAGCTACTTGATCTGCATTAGGTTGCTTGTAATTTACTAAATTGGACTCGCACCATCGCCTCCATCTCTTCCACACTGGCCTGTACGTATTCATTGTGGAGCCTCTCCAGCTCGACATCAGAAGTTCTTGTTCTCTGTCAGTCCACTCCGTCAAAATATCTTGCCACCCGAAATCAGCCAAGCCTCCAGGTGTAGGTCTTGAACCTGCGGCGGGTGTGTTCCTGTCCTCATGTCTATGAGCACGTGGGCTAGATCTGGTATTAGATAAGGGGGATGTCGTGCTCGCCGTTGAACATCTGCCCGCCAAAATACCTTGTTCCATTTCGGAGCAATTAATATGTAATCTCCGCTGGCTTGGTTCAGGTGTCTGAGAACTCTGGGAATTAAGTTTGGTGGCGGGAACAACCACGCTAGGGCGTAGTGCCACTGATGACAAAGTGCGTTGTGGAATTGTGCTTCCTGATCGTCTACGTCCAATGATGCATATCTCGGAACTATGTGAGCTATTTTTGATGCGAACAGATCTATCTCCGGCGTGCCCCACATTCGAAATATCTCTGTCGTTGCTTCCTTCGTTAGATACCACTCTGGACAAGCCTTTTGCCGAGAGAGAGCATCTACCTCGGCGTTGAATCTTCCCGGAAAGTAATGCGCTGTCAGATGAATGTTCTGCTTGTCCAGAACTGCAAGAAGTTGCCGAGTTTGCTGCAGTAGTTTCTTGGATTTTGTGCCGCCTTCCTTGTTGATATAAGAGACTACTGTTTGATTGTCGGTCTGTAGCAGTACTTGTGCATTTCGAAGCTGATTCTGTACCTGACATATAGCTGCGTAAACGGCGAACATTTCTATTTTGTTGGCATGCCAGGACCATTGTGGTTTCGTCCAGGTTCCTACCATTATCGTATCCCCGAGCTGGGCACCCCAACCGATGTCTGATGCGTCGGTGGTCAAAAGATACGTCATCGAGGTCAAGTGTATCGGCATTGATTTTCCTATGGCCTGGTACCACCACTCCATCTCTGAGCGGACTGGTTGAGGGATGCTCATCAGCCGGTACGGGTGTTTTTTCGATAGCTGTCGACTGTAGTATTGCAATGTGCGACAGTGAAGCCTGCCTCTTGGAGTCACAAATGTTGCAAAGTTGAGTCTCCCCATTAGAGTTTGGTACTGTTTGAGGGACCATTTGCTTTTCTGTAGCTGTTGGTGAAATGCCGTGCGTAGCGATAGGCACTTCAGCTCCGACAGGGATTTTGCGTTGCGTTTTGTATCCCATGTTATGCCAAGAAACTCGAGGCATTGTGTCGGAGCTAGTACAGATTTTTTGAAGTTGATCGTCCAGCCCAATAATTGCAATATGTTTATTGTGAAAGCTATGTCGTCTTTCAACTGTGATTGTGACTGGTTTGCCAGTAAAAAATCGTCTAGATAGACTACGCACCTGACTTTGTGACTCCTCAAGAACTCTACCACCCAATTGGTTATCGAGGCGAACGTTCTTGGTGCCGACGAAAGGCCAAATGGCAAACAGGTCATCTGGAGTAGCTGATGCTGACGTGAGTCTGGATGGTAATTTAGCCTCAGGAACCTGCGATGCTGCTGTGCAATGGCTACGTGAAAATAGGCTTGACTCAGATCTAGCTTGACCATCCAATCTTGCTGTTGCAAAAAATCTGGTACTCGGAAGTGGCTGAATAGCTGAAACGGTTTTGCTATTACGAACTGGTTTAACTGCTTCAGATTGAAGATAGGCCGGAAGGTCTGATCCGACTTGGGCACCAGAAAAAACGTAGAAAGGTAACTTGGAGTCTCCTCCGCAGGTTCTAGTACCCCTGAGTCTAACATAGTTTTGATTTGTATGGTCATATCGGAAGATGTTTTGGTTCTGTAACATTTCATGACCGTGGAAGTTGGAAATATTAGTGGCGGCTTCAGTATAAAGGGTATGCGTGCTCCGTTTAACAGTCGGCAAATTTTGTTTGGTGCACCTAGATTGCTCCAAGCATACTGAAATTGCTTTAGACAGCCGCCCTGACATATCCGACAGTCATTCGCGACGCTTGTGTTTAGAAGAAGCATGCGATTGCGATTTCTTTCCTCTTGGCTTGCCACGTTGGTTGTTTGTTTTACCTTTCTGTTGGTGTGACGAATGCGAGGCGTGTTTCTGTCTTTTTGTAGAGGTATCGCGACGAAAAAATCTATCATCAGCTTGCTTACTAGTAGATGGTTTTTGATTTTGATAAAAATTTTCCTTTGAATAAGATTGGGCAATCGATTTTGTTGATGAAGTTAATTTATCTACCCCCCCAATCTTTAGGAGGTATATTTGAACAGCATCATCATTAAAAAGTGATTCCGTACTTGGAGGAATTTTGTGCAAGACATCACGATGAAAGCCTTCGGAAATTTGGCGCAATATAGCCTCTCGACGTATATTTATAAAATCAGCTCTTCTACCGCACACTATTTGTAACAAATCATCCGTCACCTTATTATACGCAGATTCTTTTGAAAACAATGATTCCACTTTTTCGAATAAAGAATTAGGAGTTAATGTTTCTCTGGACTCAATTGTCCAATCCACCAATGATTGTAACGTCTTACGCAATTCTTCTTTTTGACAAAGCAAAGCATTCGTTAATCCAGCAAAAGATCGTTCCAATAAATATGATCGAGAGTCTTCTCTTAACATTGCAGATTCAAAGCGCTTTAATTCGTCATTAACGTTAAGTTCTACGAAACCGGGGGTAGCTAAATATTTCTTTTGTGTATCCGAAAAACGAATTGCATACCAATCATCACACTTAAAACGCTGTAATTCCGTTAACTTCTTCAGAAAAATTTCATTAGCTTTCGGATAAATTGGATCTTTAACCGTAGTACTAACTTCCGACAGAATTTGAAGTTGATTATTTTTACTAATATCTTCAGGAGGTCGTAGGTTTAGCTCGTTAGTAGTAACAGATACATTATTTTTAGCAACTGAATCAGTATTTGCACTTTCGGTATTTTTCGATATGAGATTCGTTAAAAAGGCCACTTGTTGCGATAAAAACTCAAAGTGTGCATAACTCACGGTTTGCGAATCCCTCCTGCGTTTCTCTGGACTCGGCGCAATGCTCGTAGATGAACTGCCATCACCATCTTCTGAACTTGAAACCCGTACCCGTTTACGCGGAACTGAATCGTCATTAACGCACTCAGACTCTAAATTATTATTTAAATTGTCCATCGTATCAACGGAGAGGTAAAAATATTAACTAATCTACAACTTTAAATAATTAACAACACTAAACTTTTAAGATGTAGGTAGTTATTTTTCACGGCTAGAGCGCTCGAGCGCTGACAACCGAACGGCGCGAAAAACGACGCAATAATGACATAAAATCGGACCATCACCCGGCGCGCGCTCTAATTATCTAGTACCAAAAAGGAAGTATAGAGGGCGCCAGCAACGGAGAGGAAACGGAAACGGCTGACAACAGGCAGAAAGACTGGTGCTTGACTCAAGATGGATTCCGGATATTGATACAAAACAAATAATAACATGTTTCATTTTAGATTTTATTAAAATACAAAAAATTCAACGTCATCACCATCAGCCGGAAAACGTCCACTGTTGAACAAAGGCGTCCCCTATTGAACGCCACAACGAACGGCAACTTGCAACATAAATTAAAATCATCAAGTTCTTTCTTCGAGCGACCTTTTCGGTGTTTTCCAGGTGTCGAAAAAATAATCTTACTTTTTTCACCTTCATTGACAATTGCTCTGATTGTATTTTCAGATTTACCTGAAATAAACAATAATAACTCTGTATAAATTCTATTCATATGTTTCAAGTATCAATTTAAACACTTTAACTACACGTGATTCGTCGAATTACAAAACATAACCTCAATAATTATTTGTACACAAGACGACAAAAACTGGTGGTATAGCTATCAGAAAGTAAATATAACGACTTAAGGCGCTGTGCACAGTCAAAATAGGCTTAATTAAACAGTTTTTTAGCCTAATGTATACATTTTAGAGTAGCAAAAAAAATATATGTTATTCTCGATCATATTTATGAGAGAACTCACGGCTTCAAAACACGTTTTTGGTATTTTTTTTCGATAAAAAAAAATCATAAAACAACCATTAAAATTAACATTCCTGCAATTTTATCTCTATTATTTATAAACCAATCTTGATGAAATTTATAACAGTTACGTAATAAATAATAATAAAGGGAGCCCTCACTTGTATTTATCGATTGAAATAAGATATTAGTAGGAATTAATATATTTACTGATAAATAATTCGGACGAGTCGAACCAAACGTCACGCCATTATCCCTTCTCTTTCATTTCTACGCGGAGCGACAGTGACCGCTGAGGCGCGCTGCTAGATGGACCTATGTCATTTTGTTCCGCCCCCGCTCAGAAATTATTTACGTATCTTGTTTGTTGTTGAAAGCTGTATATTGGGAAATGTAATTTCGTCACCACCAATACCGTCCAATTGGTTTAGTGGTCTTGAACGTTGCACATGTGACCTACAAGAGCGACCGATTGGGAGTTCCATCCCCGCATCGAGCGATACTTTTTGTTGATTATCTTATTTGAAATAATTGTTATTAATTATTATTTTACTTTTTTTTCTATTTTCTTGTCTGAAATAAATGTTCAGTATTTATTTTTGTTGATTTTCTTATTTTTAAACAATTATAATGCAATTTTAATGGCTTTTCTTTAGAGTACCTAAAAAGTTTTTTTTTAAATAAATAGTTTTTTACTTTTTGTCTATTTTTAGTTTGATAAATATAATATAGGTACATAAAATGATTGTTTATACAATTTTACATTTTTTTTAATTTTGCACAATTTTGATATAATCTTTTCTAGAAAATAACAATTATTGTTTCATTATTTTAAAAATAAGAAAAAAAAAATATTAACATAAATATTTTAAAAAATAACAAAAAGAAAATATGTAGGTGTAAGTACCAACTTATTATTATATTGTGTATTATAAAAATACAAAAATGTACGATGTCTGACATCTAAATCAGACATCTACCTTATTCAAGCTTCTGACCATCAAGGAGAAATGTAATTTGGTCACTACCATTACTGTCTAAATGGTTTAGCGGACTAGAATGTTGATGTAGTCAACCACTATAGTGTATGAGTAGAGTTCGATCCTGCATCGAGCATTACTTTTTGCTGATTTTCTTATTTGTTATTTTACTTTTTTTTATTTATTTTTTTTTATTTTTGTTGATTTTCTTATTTTTTAAACAATTATAATGCAATTTTAATGGTTTTTCTTTGGAGTAAAAAGATTTCTTTTTTAAATAAATTGTTTTTTTACTTTTTGTCTATTTTTTTGTTTGATATAAATATAATATATGTACATAAATAATTATTTTCAAAATTTTACAGTTTTTTTTTCAATTTTGCACATTTTTGATGTAATCTTTTCTAGAAAATAACAATTATTGTTTCATTATTTTAAAAATAAGAAAACAAAATTATGAACATAAATATTTTAAAAAATAACAAAAAGAAGATATGTAGGTAATTACTAATTATTATATTGCGTATTATAAAAATTCAAAAATATACGATGTCTGATAGGGTTCGAACTTAGAGGTTGCCGCGGGCACGCTCATTTCAAGCGGGTCATTGCCACGATAGGTCAAATGCACTTGTGATATTACTGACGAAATTACGCTTTTATTTATAATGGACGTTACGCAATGGCGAGTTTTGCGCGATGCCTCGCAATCTATTATTTTGCTTCAAGCTTGCAATAGACGGAAGGGGCGGGACCCATGGGCGGGGCGGCTCGTTCCCACTTCATCCTGCTTCACCCCCTTTGTAATACCAAACTTGACTGTGCACAGCGCCTTAATTACATTCTAGAAGAAAAAATGCATGGACTTTACCTGTCATTCGAGCAGTTCTCAGATAAACATTGTCAATTTCAGACAAAATTTGTCCGGCTTTGCTTTCGGCCAAACATCTCAAGAAAACTTGATATTTAACAGATCTTCCACTACTGCGAACGGTTTTATTTATTACGAATAACTATATCAACTATTATTATGTAAGAATATCACACACAATTCACACGAATCTTTTAAATTTTAAAGAAAATTACTCGCAATACGTAAAGATGACAAGGAAGCTACTTGTGGTTGACAAATAAAACAGTGTTGTCATTATTATAATTTTTTAGTTCCAACTGTCACCGCCTCAGACTCTTTTTTGCCAAGCTGTACATAATTATATAGCTATAGAAAATTAATTAACTAGGGAAACAAAAACCAGGTGGCGCTGATGGGGCTACGTTTGACATTTCTAGTGGATGACACTTTGAACCTGCGGGTGAACTCTCTATTTCCTAAATTCCTAAATTACTGTACAGCTTGGCAAAAAAGAGTCTGAGGCGGTGACAGTTGGAACTAAAAAACTTTATTAATGACAACACTGTTATAACTTACAGCTTGGCAAAAAAGAGTCTGGAAAAATTGGGGGCGCCGCTGGCGCACTTTTCACACTACAATTCAAAATTACAAGTTATTTAGTGCTTACATATTTCTATGACGAGTTTTTTGACATTAATTACAATCAAATGAATCACATAAAAGTTAGTTTAGTACTTACAAACTTAGTTTTTAAGATTTTTATTTTTAGTTCCAGCTGTCACCGCCTCAGACTCTTTTTTGCCAAGCTGTATATTTGTACAAGTAGCTTCCTTGTCTACTTTACGTATTGCAAGTAATTTTCTTTAAAATTTAAAAGATTCGTGTAATTTGCGTGTGATATTCTTACATAATAGTAGTTGATATAGTTATTCGTAATGAATGAAACCGTTCGCAGTAGTGGAAGATCTGATAAATATCATGTTTTCTTGAGATGTTTGGCCGAAAGCAAAGCCGGACAAATTTTGTCTGAAATTGACAATGTTTACCTGAGAACTGCTCGAATGACAGGTATAGTTCATGCAATTTTCCTTATATAATGTAATTAAGTCGTTATAATTACTTTCTGATAGCTGTACCACTAGTTTTTGTCATCTTGTGTACAAATAATTATTGAGGTTATGTTTTGTAATTCGACGAAACGCGTGTAGTTAAACTGTTTAAATTGATACTTGAAACGTATGAATATAATTTACAGCTTGGCAAAAAAGAGTCTGGATAAATTGAGGGCGCCTTTATCTTTTAGATTGCCACCCCATATACCACGACTAAAATTGACAAGATACTTGATCATTTTAGTCTTCAATATTTATCAAATTAAAAAAGTAAATTGAACATAATTAAAATTAAGAAAGATTTAAACTTTATTTGTAATAGTCATGGACTGGTAGTAGTTATTGTACAAAACAGATATCATCCAAATTATATTTAGGAAGATTGTACATTGGCTGCAATAACTACTTATATGTAATACTAGCTGCCCCGCGCGACTTCATACGCGTGATTATCCTACTTCAAGGCCTATTCTACCCCTACCCTATTCTACCCCTAACCTACTCTACCCCTACCCTACTTTACCCACTACCCTATCCCTAACCTACCCTATTCTACCCCTACCCTACTTTACCCACTACCCTATCCCTAACCTACCCTACACTACCCTACCCTACCCCTACCCTACCCTACTATACCGCTACCCTACCCTACTCTACCCCTACCCTACTCTACCCCTTTTCTCACCTTTAAACCTTCCCTGGATCTCCACAAATAATTCAAGACCAAAATCAGCCAAATCGGTCAAGCCGTTTTCATGCTATGTCGTGACAACGGAAAACGGGTTTCATTTTTATATATATAGATAAAGCTTGGTAGCATGCTCTGTAGGATATCTAAGTAGAATAAGAAAAATCTGACAACGCAATGCATAGTCCCATTATGTAAGTACGTAATTGCTATCATTCAGACTCTTGAGAATGGTCATCTCAAGAGTTAGAATTATAGCGAGCCTATCAGAGAGTCATTTATGGATTGTGGATGATAATAAATCATTATTATCAACAAGGGAAATTAAATAACATGTTTCATTTTAGATTTTATTAAAATACAAAAAAATAAATGTCATCATCATCAGCCGGAAAACGTCCACTGTTGAACAAAGGCCTCCCCCCCATTGAACGCCACAACGAACGGCAACTTGCAACATAAATCAAAATCATCAAGTTCTTTCTTCGGGCGACCTTTTCGGTGTTTTCCAGGTGTCGAAAAAATACTCTTACTTTTTTCACCTTCATCGACAATTGCTCTGATTGTATTTTCAGATTTACCTGAAATAAACAATAATAACTCTGTATAAATTCTATTCATATGTTTCAAGTATCAATTTAAACACTTTAACTACACGTGATTCGTCGAATTACAAAACATAACCTCAATAATTATTTGTACACAAGACGACAAAAACTGGTGGTATAGCTATCAGAAAGTAAATATAACGACTTAATTACATTCTAGAAGAAAAATTGCATGGACTATACCTGTCATTCGAGCAGTTCTCAGGTAAACATTGTCAATTTCAGACAAAATTTGTCCGGCTTTGCTTTCGGCCAAACATCTCAAGAAAACTTGATATATAACAGATCTTCCACTACTGCAAACGGTTTTATTCATTACGAACAACTATATCAACTAGTATTATGTAAGAATATCACACGCAAATTACACGAATCTTTTAAATTTTAAACAAAATTACTTGCACTACGTAAAGATGACAAGGAAGCTACTTGTAGTTGACAAATAAATTAACAGTGTTGTCATTATTATAATTTTTTAGTTCCAACTGTCACCGCCTCTGTGTAAGCGAGTAATTTTCTTTAAAATTTAAAAGATTCGTGTGAATTGTGTGTGATATTCTTACATAATAATAGTTGATATAGTTATTCGTAATGAATAAAACCGTTCGCAGTAGTGGAAGATCTGTTAAATATCAAGTTTTCTTGAGATGTTTGGCCGAAAGCAAAGCCGGACAAATTTTGTCTGAAATTGACAATGTTTACCTGAGAACTGCTCGAATGACAGGTAAAGTCCATGCATTTTTTCTTCTAGAATGTAATTAAGTCGTTATATTTACTTTCTGATAGCTATACCACCAGTTTTTGTCGTCTTGTGTACAAATCATTATTGAGGTTTTCGTAACTGGTTCATACTGGATGGTGAATTAAACACTTGTGTAACAAAATGTCATATAATCACGGTAAAAACAGGTAAAATATAAAGTAAATGTACACAATAAACGCAGTAAAAGACACAGACACGACAAGAAATCAGCCTAAGCGGTAAAACGCGAGTCGGTGAGAGCTCGCGCGCGCGGCGGTCGTGGTACGTAAAGCAAACGTGTGTCTTGCGCGGCGGCCTAGTTCTCGACTGTTCGGCGGCGGTGACGCCGTCGGGGCGCGCGCGGGAATCCGTTGCGCGTACGCTCTCCCTCTCTCCTATGTCTCTAGCGCATAGTCATTAAAGCGAGAGGGAAGACATACGCGGCGACGTTCAGAAGTACGAGGGCACGAATTATTTGCGACATACTCCCCCTCTAGTCTAGGAGAACGCCCTCGTTCCTCGACTAGCTCACTGCCCTTGTGCTTTGGGCGTCCGCGACGTCGTTTGGGTATGACAGGATTGGGCGGTGTGTCGCCTACGAAAGGAGTCAAATCCTGCGCATGATATTTTCCCAAGGATTCCTCAGGTTTCTCTATCGGTGAAATAAGATAGGTTGTAGGGCTAACTTTTTCAGTTATTACATATGGCCCATCGCGTTTGGGTACAAATTTAGCAGTAAGACCTTTGTTACTTTGGCTCAGTATATGAGACCTAACCAGAACTTTATCTCCGACCTCGTAAGTTGGACTAGGTCTACGTGATTGATCCGAAACCCTCTTAGATAGATCTTGCTGTAATTCTATCCGTTCCCGGACTGCAGATAAAGAGGTAATAAAGGATCGGAGGTACGGGGTAATCTGGGGCAAAAAGTTCTCCTTATCGAGGATCGTCCTTAAATCATGATGAGCTTCTGTAGGGGTTCTCATCTCTCTTGCAAACATGAGATATGCGGGAGTAGCTCCAGTGGTTCTACATACAGCGCTGTTCATAGCGAAACGTATGACTGGAAGTTTCGCAGGCCAAGAGGTATGGTCATTCCCCACGAGTTGTGCAAGCTGAGCCTTGAGATCACGATTTTTACGCTCGGCGGGGTTTGCCTCCGGATGATAAAGAGGTACGAAGTTTTGTTTGATCCCCAAGATAAACATACACTGTTGCATGACAGCTCCGACAAATTGTACGCCGTTATCAGATATGATCCTGCGCGGTAAGCCGTAACGGAGAAAGTATTCCTCAGTAAGAGTACGGGCGCAGGCTTCAGCAGTCGCTTCCTGAAGGGCGTAGAGCTCAACCCAACGTGTGGCGGTATCCTCAACCAAAAGTATCCACCTTTTACCGTTGTCTCCTTCAGGTAAGGGACCAAAGAGGTCAACAGCTAAGACCTCATTTCGTTGCTGCATCACAGGCGTCTGGAGTAATCCTGGGGGTTTATCATTGGTAGCCTTATATCGCTGACAATCGACACATGCCTTCACATAATCGGTAATGATTCTACGCATCCCGGGGAAAAAGTATGACTGGGCGATCTTAAGGTAAGTACGATCAATTCCAGGATGTCCCGCAAGTGGTGAATCGTGGTACTCTTTCAGGATCTCGGAGCGTAGTGAAATGGGTATAACAAGTTGCGGAGATTCACTATCTGAATCGGGATTATACCGGTATAGTACTCCTTGTGACAACAGATACCCGCGCTCCGTCCATCTACGAGATGCCACTTCGTCTGGACTTTCTATCTCAACGATGATTTTCTCAACCTCCGGGTCTGCAAGCTGCTCCTGCCTTAACTCTGCAGGGCTCTTAGTGGGTAAGTCAACTATCACTGAGCAGATACCGCAACCGCTGCGAGTATCTTCCGAACATATCGGCCTGCTCAGTGTATCCGCCACTACATTTGCTTTTCCCGGGGTGTACTGGTACTGAATGTCAAACGATTGGAGCTTGAGGGCCCACCTTACCAATCGTCCGGTAGGAGACTTTAACGTCATCAGCCAACGAAGTGGTTGGTGATCGCTTCCTACGACCACGGGGTGTCCATCTAGGTAACACCTAAATCGCTCAACTGCCCACACTACCGCCAAGGCCTCTCGCTCCGTGGTAGAATAGTTGCGCTCAGCAGCATTCAGGAGACGGCTGGCGTATTCAATGGGTTGTTCTTCTTTGTCCTCCCCCTGGAGTAAAACGGCTCCGATCGCATAGTTGCTCGCATCAGTGCGGAGGACAAAGGGGCGATTGAAGTCAGCCTGGATTAATATTGGCGCTGAGGTAAGGAGTTGTTTCAGCTCGTTGAAAGCAGTAGTCTGCGCTGAACCCCAGATCCAGGTCTGATGTTTTCTAGTAAGCCTTGTAAGTGGCTCTGCTACAGACGAAAAATTCGGAATGAATTTCCTGAACCAAGAACAGGTTTGCAAAAATGTCCGTAGATGCTTCAGGTTGCTAGGTTCTTTCATGTCCAGCACGGCCTGAACCTTTTCAGGGTCAGGAGTGACGCCTTGTTGGGTAATTACGTGACCCAGGTACTTAACACTCCCCCTGGCAAACACACATTTCTCGCGATTCACTCGTAGTTTGAATTCGCGGAGCCGGTTAAATACAACCTGGAGATCCTGGAGATGCTGCTGGAAACCTGGAGATATGATTAAAAGATCATCTAGATAGGCTAGGACTGTTACATTGGCTAGGGATGAACAGGAGCGCATCCGGTCGATTAACCGTTGAAAAGTCGCCGGTGCGTTTTTGAGACCAAAGGGCATGCGCTTGAAACGAAAAGTTCCCATCGGGCTAATGAACGCAGTTTTATCCCTATCCTGTTCACTAACGCTCACCTGCCAATAACCTGATCTCAGATCTAAGGTACTCATATAACAATCCCTCTTTGTTGATTGTAACAATTCATCAATCAAGGGCATCGGATAATGATCCGTTTTGGTCACGGCGTTTAGACGTCTATAGTCTACGCAAAAGCGAGTGCTTCCGTTCGCTTTAGGAACCAGGAGTGCTGGCGAACACCATGCAGATTCACAATCCTCAATGATGTCATCCTTCAGCATCTTTTCAATTTCTTGACGCATGAGTTCCTTTTTAGCAGGGGTCAACCGGTACGGAGGTACAGAGATGGGAGGGTGCTCACCTGTATCAATACGGTGCTCAGCATAAGGAGTAGGCTCTCCACTTGGCTGGAAGAGGTCCGTATTGTCAACCAATATCTCCGCCAGGAGATTTCGGTCAGGTGGATCCAGCAGTATACCTTCGTCGTCCCTGAGTACATTAGCAGAGGAACAACAAGAAAGCTCTGGAGCTAAAAAGGGTTCAAAACGCATTATATATTGAACACGGCGATTATTAGAAAAATACCAGCACTCTTGAGAAAAATCCATGACTACTTCTGCTGTAAGCAAAAAGTCCATGCCGAGCAGCGTTTCATTGTTACGTGCCTCTGGGAGGATAAGAAAAGGAGTCCTAATGACCTTCTCCTCTAAATGCACGTCAAGAGTAGTCAAGAGCACGTCTACATCGCGAGCGTGACCATCGGCAAACTTAATACGCCTTCGCGCCGGTTCAAGAGGGTGTCCCTTTCGACGGAGGAGGGTGTGCAGCGTATGACCCGCAATACAATGCTTAGCCCCGGTGTCAACTAACGCGGTCCCCGACGCGCCTAAAATCTTAATATCAAAAATAGGTCGCAAAACTTTTCCAAGTTCACTGTCGGAGCTCTCACCGGCGCGCGCGTTCACTACACAATATGTGTCACTACACACCTCATCAACGTTCAAAACATTCAAAGAGACAGAATTACAAAATAAATTGTCTTGCGTAAAATTACAAAAATTTGAGTTACACCCTTTTTCGTCGCGAGCATTATTAGTACAAATATTTTCATTTATGTCAGAATCACGAAAATGGTCCGAATACTCCTTTACATTACGGACGTCATCAAAACAAAATTTACTTTTTTCAACAACGTTACAAAAATCGTTCTTACGCCCTTTTGTATTGTCGGCGTTCATACGAAAAAAACAATTACAAGAAGAACAATTACTACAAAAATGGTCGTTATGATATTCTACCTCAGTGCCGGTCATGTGATCGTTCGATAAATCGGCGACTAAAAAATTATTCTGTACAGATGGGCAATCATTACGATAACACTTTTCGGCTTGACTGTACTTAGGCTCGTTTATCGTACTATCACGGGACCAGTTATTATTTACACAACAAACATTAGCATCAACATTTTTAGAGCAAAAAGAAGATAAAGTATCAGAGGAGGAATTTTCACCACAATAAATATTATAATTAAAACACTTCTCTCCGCGATTATACAAACTTTCGGAACCCGTAATTTGATCACGATATTTATATTTACATTTTTGTATTTGAGTGTTTGGTACCGAAGTTTGCGGAGTATCGACACTATAAAAGCTTTGTTCGTTGTTACATTTCTTACAAGTTTTACGAGTAACATTTTTAGATCCGCACTTGTAACACGAAACCGGATTATTAGAATCGTCAACTGACTCACCTTTGTCCGACAACTTACGGCACTGATCGCGCTGGTGACCGTAGCGCTTACAATACGCACAAAACGGTCGTGGCTTCGATGATGCTGACGGTGCACGTTCATCACGCGACGGGGAGGCGGGTGCGCGCGCGTGCATTGCACGCAGCGCGCGCGACTCGCTCGGAGGCGGGGCCTGCGCAGATGCGCCGTGCGGGGGCGCGGAGTGCGGGGGGCCACCGCGGCTGCGTGGCGTCGCCCCGCGCGATCCGTCGCTCGTAGCGGAGTTGGAGATTCGCGCGTTGTACGTTGCGGACTGAGTAGACGCCTCGGTTGCATTGCATTTCGTATTCGAAGCAATGGATGCGGTGTTCTGCGATTCTCTCTTTGTTGACTCGTTTATGGAATCTTCGATGATTCTTGATTTTGTAAGCAACTCGGAAAAATTACTGACCTCTTCACGGCGTAATCTTTTACGGATTCTTCTATGTAATAGGCCGTAAATCATATCAAGTTGCACCTTGGTAGACAGGTCGTTTGATGGTAGGCGAGTTAGGAGGGCTCGACTCTTAGCCACGAAGATATCTGTACGTTCGTCTTCTCCCTGGTCGACTCTAAATAACTCCCGATAGATTTTGTATTCAGGCCGACGGTCGCCGTACGCATCACGAAGGTATTGTATCGCATCTTTCCATGATGCGACCTCCGCGCGGATACTCTGCCACCAGATTGCCGCTTCATCGGTGAGAAGCATAGATAGGCCTCTGATAGCGACATCATCACCGATGTTTGTACATTCTTTATATGCTTCAATGGCATCGATGAACGCTTCAACGTTTTCCTTCGCCGCTCCGGAGAATCTGGATGAGCATCGTGAGAAGTTGCCGGTCTTCTCTGCCGCACTCGGCGTTGGCGCCGGTGATTGAGCGGTCAGAGCAGGGGACGTAATCGTCGACAGGCGCTCGAACATACGCTCACAGACCTCTGCATTCGATTGCTGGATCGTTTTCAAAAGGGCGGCAAAGTTGTCGCGTGACAGCGTGACGCTATCGTCAAGTTCATCGTCATGCGAACCACTGAGAGATTGCCGTTTCCGTGTTTTCGGCATTGTTACACACGATCACAGTTATGTTCACAGTGCACACACAAAGTTTTCACTATAACTACACAGTTTAGTTAGTTGTTAACTACACAGGAACTGTGGCATTCGGCCTACAGTTGGGACGCCATATTTCGTAACTGGTTCATACTGGATGGTGAATTAAACACTTGTGTAACAAAATGTCATATAATCACGGTAAAAACAGGTAAAATATAAAGTAAATGTACACAATAAACGCAGTAAAAGACACAGACACGACAAGAAATCAGCCTAAGCGGTAAAACGCGAGTCGGTGAGAGCTCGCGCGCGCGGCGGTCGTGGTACGTAAAGCAAACGTGTGTCTTGCGCGGCGGCCTAGTTCTCGACTGTTCGGCGGCGGTGACGCCGTCGGGGCGCGCGCGGGAATCCGTTGCGCGTACGCTCTCCCTCTCTCCTATGTCTCTAGCGCATAGTCATTAAAGCGAGAGGGAAGACATACGCGGCGACGTTCAGAAGTACGAGGGCACGAATTATTTGCGACAAGGTTATGTTTTGTAATTCGACGAATCACGTGTAGTTAAAGTGTTTAAATTGATACTTGAAACATATGAATAGAATTTATACAGAGTTATTATTGTTTATTTCAGGTAAATCTGAAAATACAATCAGAGCAATTGTCAATGAAGGTGAAAAAAGTAAGAGTATTTTTTCGACACCTGGAAAACACCGAAAAGGTCGCTCGAAGAAAGAACTTGATGATTTTAATTTATGTTGCAAGTTGCCGTTCGTTGTGGCGTTCAATAGGGGACGCCTTTGTTCAACGGTGGACGTTTTCCGGCTGATGGTGATGACGTTGAATTTTTTGTATTTTAATAAAATCTAAAATGAAACATGTTATTTAATTTCCCTTGTTATTGTTGATAATGAAGATTTATTATCATAATCCACAATCCATAATTGACTAACTGAGAGCCTCGCTATAATTCTAACTCTTGAGAAGACCATTCTCAAGAGTCCGAATGATAGCGATAACGTACTTACATTATGGGATTATGCATTGCGTTGTCAGATTTTTCTTATTCTACTTAGATCTCCCACAGAGTAAGCCACCAAACTTTATATTACATATAAGTAGGTAGTTATTGCCGCCAATGTACAATCTTCCTAAATATAATTTGGTTACTGTTTTGTACAATAACTTAGTAGTTATTGTACAAAACAGTAACGGTGGTAACTGGTAGTCCAGATCATGACTATTACAAATAAAGTTTAAACCTTTCTTAATTTTAAATATGTTCAATTTACTTTATTAATTTGATAAATATTGAAGACTAAAATTATCAAGTATCTTGTCACTTTTAGTCGTGGTATATGGGGTGGCCATCGTAGGATAAAGGCGCCCTCAATTTATCCAGACTCTTTTTTGCCAAGCTGTATATAGAGTTATTATTGTTATTTCCAGGGGCGAGCACAGACATTTTCGACAGGGTAGGCAGTACATACAAAATGGTACTTAGTCTCACAAATTCGTCGTCTGAATCGTATCTGTCAGAGTAGGCAGTTCCTTTTTGCCTGTATGAACTGCACGCCCCTGGTTATTTCAGGTAAATCTGAAAATACAATCAAAGCAATTTTCGATAAAGGTGAAAAAAATAAGAGTATTTTTTCGACACCTGGAAAACACCGAAAAGGTCGCACGAAGAAAGAACTTGATGATTTTGATTTATGTTGCAAGTTACCATTCGTTGTGGCGTTCAATAAGGGAGGCCTTTGTTCAACAGTGCACAGTGGACGTTTTTTGTATTTTAATTAAAATCTAAAATGAAACATGTTATTTAATTTCCCTTGTTGATAATGATGATTTATTATCATAATCCACAATCCATAAATGACTCACTTATAGGCTCTCTATAATTCTTACTTATGAGAAGACCATTCTCAAGAGTCTGAATGATAGCGATTACGTACTTACACAATGAGACTATGCATTGCGTTGTCAGATTTTTCTTATTCTACTCAGATCTCCCACAGAGTAAGCCACCAAGCTTTATTTTACATATAAGTAGTTATTGCCGCCCATGTACAATCTTCCTAAATATAATTTGGATGATATCTTAACTACTACCAGACCATGACTATTACAAATAAAGTTTGAGTCTTTCTTAATTTTAATTATGTTCAATTTACTTTTTTATCTTGATAAATATTGAAGACTAAAATGATCAAGTATCTTGTCACTTTTAGTCGTGGTATATGGGGTGGCCATTTGTACGTTACAGGCGCCCTCAATTTATCCAGACTCTTTTTTGCCAAGCTGTACTCTGTGCAGTGACCTGTGACAGAATGTGTCAGTCAGACTGTCGGTTTTCGTATCTGTCGGTTATATACTTTATCCTTAGAATAATAACATAATTATAGAAGTGCAATCCGCGCACCGAAAATGTAGCACTTCAATTGGTGGAGTACTGGTGGAGGACCGCTCTGCGCGGTGACGCCGTCTCAGTGCTTTGTGACGTAAGTTATAGAACACAGCTCCGCAAAAAAAAAAAAAATGCCGCCTTGCGCAGTGAAATTTTGCCCAAACGAATCAAAAAATATTAAAAAATGTGATAATGTATCATACCACAGGTAAGTGTTACGTTTTACTAAAATATTTGTAAGTACTTAAATCTTTAATCAAATCAAATTATTTCAAACACAATTTAAAAAGACGCCATGATGTTGTAATGTTGCCAAGTAGGGAAAAATAGTTTACCAAAATTATTACCCAATAATTGTGGTAATTTTTGAAACTCATTATATAATATTAGTTTTAGTATGTATACAACATTAATATGAGTAGGTATTCTAAAATATAGCAAACTTGCATAATAATATTGTAAAAAATGTAAAGTAAAACCAAATGGCTAAAGCACATGTATTGCATGTTTTTGCATAAAAAAAACATTTAAAAATAAAATTATTCATATAAAAAGATTACCATCATACTAATATTTACAATAAAAACCCTTGCTATTTTATTTTTCCAAGTAAATATAAATTGAAATTTGGGGAAAAATTCCTACTGTTGCAACACTACTTATACGTCACCGAAACGTCAACGCTGTTTCTATGTGTGCGTGATTGAGACACTTTTAAAACGTCACTTTACAAGGAACTTACTGTCTATATGTTATTAGTTTAAGACTTTATCTTAGGTCGGTATGGTGTCGGTCTTGGAAGAATAATGGACGAAAAATTTTTCCTCTAAGGTGTCGGTCGTTCGAGGGGGCTTTTTTCGTTTTGATATTGCAGCTCTTTATTATATTTTTATCTTAATTGCATGAAGCAGCAGCCAATTTCTAAGGGTATAATTTAAACGGCCACCAAAAATATTTTTAAGACTCTAAGCCTAGGCAACAAATATTATTTTTGGTTACCAAAATGGATAAATGGTCACCAAATTCTATCCAACTCAAAGATTAATATTACTACCAAAAATCTTACTCCAAAATAGTAAGACGTCAACTAAAATACATTATTTGATCTCAGACTACTTTATGGTGCTAGCAAACTATTGTTACCAGGAGAAACTGGATGCAATCTGGACTTTAGGGCACCCCGACTCGGACAGGTTAGGTTAGAAGGGGATGGCGGGGTCGAATAGACCCCGCCATTCCCTTTGTGGTTATTTTTTTATAAACCACCCAGAAGTAGGAGCCCGGTTAAGCGGGGCTCCGTCGACCAAGCCAAAAAAGGATTCATTTCATAATATTTTAGGAAACGTTATTTGGTGACCATTTATCCATTTTGGTAACCGTTTAGATTTTTTTTGGTTGTAAAATAGGTACTTTTTTGGGTGGCGTTTAAACACAAGCCAATTTCTAATAAAAACTCAAAGTATTTAACAGACACAGCAACTTTAGCTACATATTTATTAAATATATTGCATTTGACGAATAAATCAAAGCAACGTGCGTTTTGTTTTTGCCCAGACATTTTTCAGTTTTTTACAAAAAAGGGTGAAAAAAATATTTTTAATTATAATCAAGTAGTTTAATAACTAAGCTCTCTAAAAAGGTATATCATATTGGGGTTCAAATTTACTCGGAATAAAGTTCCAATATTATCCTTTCCTTTGCTCAAAAAGGCTAGAACAAAAAAATCTTTCAATCTTAGAGTATTTATAGAATATACTCTATATATATACTCTAAGCTTTCAATATGATTTTACTATAAAGGTACTCCTCTTACAACATATTTATTATTAATATTTATTTATTTATATTTATTATTAACTTATTTATATTTATTATTGAGTTATATTATAAATTATTAAAAATCAAGGTCTTCATTAGCAGACTCAATTCATTCTTCAAGATCATAATATCTGCTCAAGCTGAAAAACTGTGTTTTTTGTAACGTGTGTTTGTAATGTTCGAAGGTTTTCATCAAAATTATATTTTTTATTCACTTCATTTAAAAAAATGGGCGGCTATAAATTAATTTATTATGCTCTTTCTCGGATTGAACAAATTTTCAATAATTTAAGAATCAAACCCCAACCATTTATTGAATGTCTTCTTTCTTTGGAATATTGTACCACTTTTGAACTCTCCTTTGTTTATTGTATTTGTTATAAAGGTTAAACTTAAAAATAAATGATGAAACGCTTCCTGTAAATTAGGTAGTGCCACGCAAATTAGTCTGAGCTCGTCTTGGCTGAAACAATCGTGTCCCTAGATTCTGTGGCCCTCGATAGTAAAAGTGTTCTGTCTGTGCCCCCAATCCCCGCCCTTGTCATCGCCCGTACTAAAAATGCACTGCGCAAACAAGGAGAAGTGGCAAGGGAACGTTCCCACGATAAGACTCCTAAAGGCTTATATCTTGGCAAAAATTTTTCTCTAAAGCTTACATAGTTAAATGGCTGAATAGATGGCGCTAGGTGTCTTTTGAGTTGTGATTGAATTAGGAGTTTTGACACGGGCACGGGCTTTTCTACACGGACGAAGCCGCGGGTGGATGCTAGTATTAGTAGTATACTTTAAAATGTTTCTTTTGTAAGTAATAATTATAATTTAGCACACCAAAAATTTTAGCGACTTGAGCACTTGAGTGACTTGAGCACTCATGCGGGGCGCGGAATCTAGAAGTTGACATTATGCAGCAACGGCAAAATTTAGCTATACGTACAGCACTATAACTTGACATTTGACAGAAAATTGAATGAATGAATGAAATGAATAAAAATAATCCTGAAAAACATAAACAAAATAAATTTACATTACAACGTTAATAATCAGACATCTGCACAAATACGTAAATTATTTGTCTCGCTTGTGATGTGAAGTCTTGTCTTATTTCTGTGAAGTATGTTGTGAAAGCTGAGCTGATAATGATAGTATTGGAACATAACACTCGCAGATATTAGTGCTCTCTATTTACATCATTGTAAATTTTATGTACCTACATGCTGACAAACAAATAAAAAAGATAAACCATGTCTGAATCTTACGGTATGTACTAATCTCAGACAGAACAAACAATGTCGTGTACAAAAAACATTTATAAAAAAATGATTTAATTATCTACGTATTGCATTGTTTCAGAATACCTTTTTAAATTTCTAGTTATTGGAAGTGCAGGTACTGGAAAGTCTAGCCTCCTCAATAATTTTATCGGAAATAAATGTAAGTAGCATATTATATTGTAATATTATTCCCTAGGTGTTGCCTTTAGACATGCTTTGTATTTCCATCAGTACTACTATCATGTAACATTGCCTTCCAGTTTATGTACCTAAGTAATTGTGTTATTGACATAATTCAAATGATTTCCTATAAGTAAATAAATATACCTACATAATCATAGTCCATAAGCAGTGATGCCTTAGTGGTATGACTGTTTGACTGCCTAGTTTAAGGTTTCATGTCCGAACCCAAAAATGCACCACTGACTTTTCGTTAAGCAGACTAGAAATTAATTATATCATTGCTTAAAACTGGTGAAGGCTTGAATTGTAAAGAAACCATTATGGACACTTAAGAGATATTCTTGATAATGTATAAAGCCATGTCAGAGGCAGGAGTTATAACTCTGACACCAGTTTGTTCATCAACCACACAATAAGGTGTTGGGTATCTATGGTGAACCATTAATGTCCATTTGTTGCCTCGCTTAACAGCTATCACATACGCCTATAGAAGCCAGACGAGTTGTGCACTCTCTACTTTACATAATGTTTTACAAGTTAGAAATTTTAAACATAATGTCTGGGTAGCCACTTTTCTTGTCTAGCCTGGGATTCAGAAAGTTAATAATGATTTACATGTCTTCGAACAATTTAAATGTTGCCATGTGGATTTATTATTGACAACATTTTTTAATTTAAATCACATTATTTAAGTAAGTAGAGGTTCTTGTGGTGATGTTATGCTGTGGTTGTCATGATCACTATGCTTAAGCAGCACTTGAGATGGTCCGCCTATAATTGGATGATTCCTTGTGATTGATATTTAATTTTGAGCATCTTTGCTTTTAGTGGCATGTTAAGCAGTGAGCTCGATTAACTATGGTGGTAGTTAAGCTGAGTGGAAGCCGTTCCAATCAGTATTTTGTTCATAAAAAAAATTGGAAAAAAAAACATTGCTGTGGCTATTTATTAATGATTGGAGTTTCAAATAACGTAATGGTCATAGACGCATTATGTCCTTAGCATCAATTAAGATATCCATAATTACCTAAATTACTGAAGTATTATTTTTTATTTTACAAGCAGAGCATACTTTCCCTGTTGTATATATATTGTTGTATATTAACTTAAGCTGGGCTAAGTTGTTAGTTAAATATCCATAGTATGTGATGTGTACTAACTGAGTGTATGTGAACATGAAGTTATACCTGCTCAACATGTCGCTAAAAAAAACATTATTAATCACTTAATTAATGCTTTTATCATTTATTTAACAATAAGGTTATTGCTTATTACTGTTCACCCTCAAATCTCATTTACCATTTTTGTAATTTTGTGTACTACTTGCGGTTGGATCTGATAATGTGTAGAAAATAAATGCACACATTACCGACCAGATCAGCTATTGTAGCAAAGATATTATTTCAAATTTATCAGGATAACTGCAAGCAAAACAAATAAGTTAGCATGCACACTTTGTTACAAAACACGCTGATGTTGCAGGGGTATTAAAGTAAGTTGTTTTCTGGGTATTGTATAAGTAGTGTAGGTAGCTTTTTAGCATTATTTATTATTCATAAAGAGTGAGGTGTTAAGTGAAGTATAAATACTCAACACAGTGAGAAATACCTACTCACTCAACTCAATATACTTCGACTTTTGTCAATCTATATTATTTTTAGGTACTAACAAATTTTTTTTTTAAATTTAAAATAGTTTTCTGCTTTTTACTTTAGCCTTTCTTTTTAAACATGATTTCTATTATGGTTTTTTTTATTAATTACAGTCAAAGAAGATAGATGTCACACAATTGGAGTGGAATTTGGTTCTAAAATTGTTAACATAGGCGGCAAGTCTACTAAACTTCAAATATGGGATACAGCTGGGCAGGAAAGATTTCGTTCAGTCACTCGCTCATATTATCGCGGGGCTGCAGGTGCACTGCTTGTGTATGACATCACATCTCGGGACTCATTTAACGCACTCTCTAATTGGCTCAGAGATGCTAGAACACTAGCAAGTCCTAATATAGTAATTTTACTTGTGGGAAATAAAAAAGATATGGAAGAAGCACGAGAAGTCACATTTACTGAAGCTAGCCAATTTGCTCAAGAAAATGGTAAGCACAACCATTAAGTATTATAAAATGTGTCATAATTTTATTTTTATACTTACCCATTATTAATTACAATGTCTGTATTTTTTCAGAGTTGATGTTTCTAGAAACAAGTGCAAAAACTGGAGAAAATGTCGAAGAAGCATTTCTAAAATGTTCCAAAACCATTTTGGCTAAAATTGAAACAGGTGAATTAGATCCAGAGAGGATAGGTTCTGGCATCCAATATGGTACTGGCACATCCAAAAGATTAGGTGTAGTAAAGAAACCTGTAAGAACTCCATCAGAGTGTGCCTGTCATGTATAAAAAAAAATTCTTATTATGCAAATAATGAATTCACTTATGTAAAAAGTCTCTCTATTTAGGGTTTCGTACCTCAAAGGAAACTGAATCCTTACAAAATCATTTTTGCACACACGTTTGTTTCTCACACACATGTTGTTTCCTTAAAAAATATTTGACTAACGAATTAAAATACAATATAAGCATAGGTGGTTCTAGAACTTTTTGACGCAAATATGTTTCAACTTTTAAAAATAAAATAATGGAATTTTAATTCGGGCCCTTTGAAGAAATAAGAAGCCTATTTATATTATTTTTAGAGAAGGTATTTGTGGTGGGGCCTTAAGGTATTTTTCTCTTTTGTTTGGAGAATATTAATGCTTAGGCAGCATAGCATTACCTCAAACACCTTCTCCAAAAAAAAAGCATAATTCTTAATATTTTTGTGAAATTTTGACATGTTTTAGCACATGTTAGCTTATTAAATATTTAAATATTTATAGCATAATTCTTCTTCTTTCGCCTGCCCTGGTCCCATATTACTTGGGGTCGGCGCAAAATGTCTTTTTCTTCCATTCCTCAACAATAAAACATAATTACTTATGCTTTTTTTATTCGGCTGACAAATGTGCGTTGGCGTCGAGGCCAAAATACTCATAAACGGTACAGATTTCTGTCGCGGCAGGTAGAACTGATGGTAGAATTTATCGTGTATGGTACGCCGTTATTCTATACCGAGATCTCAGCCTACTGAGATCTCGGTATAGAATAAAACGTACTTTGAATTTGCTTAAAGTTTACTTGTAAGATCGGTATTTGTAAAACTATTTTCGGATTCGTCTGAGTGCATACTAAACAAAGCCCTAAGTTCACAAAATCGGCGACTTACCAAAAATTTAGACTAATTACTCTTTACTTTTAATTTATATTTATTTGCACAAGTGTTACATAAGTTAAGTTTAAGCAAAGGCAATATACCTACCTACTAATGTCAGACTACGTGCCTTCGCGCTTCGTATACACGTTGAAATAGTCCAAGAATTATTCTTGTTTAGCGCGATTCAATGTGCAGTATTCAGTCGCGATTCAGTCGAGGTTTCAGACGTCGCGAAATTGTATTCCTTAGAAGATGCGATACAATATAGATTTTCATGGTACGAGAATACTGACAGTTTCAATGCGACGAAATATACCTGTCCCTATCCTTTCGGGTGTGTAAAAACGAGGCAGATATATTTCGCCTCACAAAAACTATTGGTAGGTATTTGCTTAGTTTGCAAACT
Organism: Protodeltote pygarga; assembly: GCA_936450705.2. NCBI lineage: Eukaryota > Metazoa > Arthropoda > Insecta > Lepidoptera > Noctuidae > Protodeltote > Protodeltote pygarga. The sequence goes on along the minus strand of OW388257.2, from coordinate 7,474,739 downwards.
CATACTATGGGGCAGGAGTACAGTACGCGGTATGCCGTACAGACCAACGCGAACGTACGAATGCGAACGATGGGAATCGCCGATTGATAATGCATGCTCGCTCGTGTTTGCATATTATGGCCACATATATGTATACCATATTGTGGAGATCGCATAAACATTGCATCGCATCAAAAAGTTTTATTATATTTTTTTGTTGATTAATTTAAAGGTACGAAACCCTGATCGCGAGTTCGACTCGCCCTTGACTGTTTTTTTTTCGTTATAATAAGTATAAGTATCAAAAGTTTATGAAGACCATTAATAATTGTGCTTTATTAAAAGAGATCTAATGATTATATGATCTGCTTATAATATTATTATAAATTAATGTATAGCTACACTATTTTGAATGTAATTATTTTATACCATCGTCATCAAAATATTATCTGTCACATTTAGCTGTAATTAAATGTTATTTGATATTTCATTGCACACATCTTGTTGTCCTGTTTGTCAGGTTGTGAGATAAAGTAGTAATAATCTCATTTGACTTTTATTTAAAATACTTACGTACCTACTAAGTATTAAGACTTACTAGTCAGCCTAAATTCAAGATAAATATCGATTATCGTTACTTGTTGTTGTCATCATATCCAATGTGACGCTAATGTGATTTTGATATCCACATGTATATTTCTAAAGTAGAAATCTACTACATGAGCCATAGTCTTTTTCATTAACATTATTGACTACCTACCATTAATAAATTGTGTTGACTACAGGATTATATTTTGATTTATCTAAAGCGTCCGATTTGTGTCTTAATAATTCTTTAAATTATATTAAACTAGCGACCCGCCCCGGCTTCGCGCGGGTGCAATATACATATAAACCTTCCTTAAGAATCACTCTATCTATTAAAAAAACCGCATCAAAATCCGTTGCATAGTTTTAAAGATTTAAGCATACATAGGGACAGACAGACAGAGAAAGCGACTTTGTTTTATACTATGTATGAAAATTTAACAACTAGCGGTTATTAGAATCAGAGCGCCATGCGCCAGCACTTTAGTGGCTTACCTGAAACCTGTTTTTGAAAGAAAATTCATTCAAATGATTTATAAATTAGGAAACTGACAACATAATATAATATAATATTTTATAATAAGTTTGCTTGTATGTATGTATGCATATCGAGGATAATATCCGGAACTAGCGATTCTAAAAATCTTTTTTTAATAAGCTACAAATCGACACATCCTAAGCATAACTTGCTATATCCCTAAGTGCTATAGGCAATTTTTTTTATTTTGGTATATTTAAATAACATCTGTGATCCAAGTCAGAAAATAAACAGACTACCTAACTGCTTTATCGACATGCGTTGTCTATATCTAAACGGTTTATAATAAGCCAATAGGATCGCTGTAATGTTAGGGTGCGTTGTAGTGTGTGTAAGTAATTTATCATAAGTTCATAACGTTGATAAATTACGTACCTATACACACTTCACATTCACTCTAAATAACAATACCAATAACAATAAAAAATTATCTGATATGTAAAAACGTCCACTACAGCCCACTTACAACACACGAATACGTGGTCTCCGACGTCATTGAATGATTTGTGGCGCACACGGAAGCTTAGCTTCTTTGAAAATGATCAGGTAAATAATAGCAACATAATTATGTTTTATATAAATTTATTTCTGAAATAATAACATCTAGTAGCTCGCTTTTAGAGCTCGCAAATAATAAATTTGATTACTACCATAAAGTGGCTCAAACATAATCGATTTAATACAATCATCTACCAAGCATGTGTACATTTACAAAAATATTCATATAAATTTAAACAACGTAATTAAATATCTTTCAAGTCCAGGTGTGAGGGACGAACTCTTTATTTACATTTCGATATAAATTTCTTAACATAAACCGTCCATCTGATTTTTGGCTTACTGAAATTAAATTGATATGTACATTTTCTGCAGGTAAGTACGTAATAAAATCAACACACATTAATGACCCTCCAGATACATGTGGAATGTGGTATTTTGTTATTTGATGCAGAAAGTTTCCATATCTAAATAATGCATCTAAGTACCTAATATAATTGTTAAAAATTAAGTAACAGTTAATTTTTTATTGCATTTTACAACACATTTTCAATACATAATTATTTTCGAATAAAATTTCCATTTGAGCAACAAATATACAAGGTTTTGTCAGAAAGGTGAATCAATACTTTCAGGTTATAAAACGTAAATCTTAATATCTCATAGCCTGGAGTCAGGACTTGTGTAGGGGTTCCTCTGCACGCTCTGTTATGTAAAGTGATTAGATCAATTGAAATATAGATCCTAATATGTCAATTGTAAAATAATTAGACGTTTTTTATTATATTTTACTCTTTAAACTAAATCAGGGTTATCATAGTTCATCAACTAGGAACATGAGAGGAACATTTTCCCACGTGAACTTATACTTCACCTTTCTGATATAATATGGGTCTGCAGAATGATTTACAAAATAACACCATCGCAAACTTCATTCTCTTATTTTATATATTATTACCATGTATTGTATTTCTCAAAAATGTAAAAAAACATTTAAGTTGTACTTTTTTTCCACTAAATAATTTCATTATTAACATGTTGTTCAAAAAAGGCCTAAAATTCTAAATCTCGACTTAGTCAACTGAAGATTTAGTCTTAACTAAATAATTATGTACTTACATAAAATCTAACACTGTAGGTAAGGTAAGGTACACTTAATCCGCCATAAATACTTAATAATAAATCTGCAGCACACTTAGATGACTAACGATAGTATCGCATATTACATAAATTAAAATGCACCTAAGTATAACTACTTACATATTATAATGAAACTAGGAACATTGCCAATGGGGTGTAAACTATGTTGTGAAGCCATGAAATCGATTAAAATGATAAATTATTTTTATTTAAATTGCATATATATAATTTAAATGATTCTGTTGCAAACAACCAGGTTGCAAACACTATTTCATATCCAAATTGACCAAAAAAATATAGGTTGTAGAAAATAATAGTTATACTAGCCCTAGTTCTATCACAGTAAAATATCAAAACACTTATGCAACTTCTTTGATACGTAATTCATTGATTTTTTTTTTCAAAATTATGAAAGGGATACGTAAAAGTAAGTACCTACTTACAGTTATTTTAGCGCTGAATATTTATGTTGGACTACAAGCAAGCAACATTATTAATAGTAATTTATTAACAATCGTTGTATAGCTTACGTGCGGTTACGCCTTTATTATACCTACCTACTCAACAGTAAACAAATATTTTGGGTATAATATTGGTGGTAGGAAAATTTATAGTAATTATCTTTTTTGCTCAGATTTTTTGTTTGTAGGTAGTAAGTATATTTTTCTTATTATATTCCTAAATCTCATAATAAAAGGTATAAATCAACATGGTTGTTGTATAAAATATTTCTATAAGTAAACCTAAGTAAACGTTGTATCTAAAGAAGTATTTCGCATTAAGTGTTAAGTGATTAAGTAATTTATAATATCATTCTAATTTACTTTTTCAACAGTTCCTATTAGTTTATAAAATTACATAACTACACTTATCGGTATAAGAGCTATCTCTCCAACAAAATATACGTTATTACTTTAAAACTACTTATTGCTAATATAACATAAGTCACTGAAGAGAATTCTGAGCCATGTTACTGTGTGCAGGCGGGGAAAATGCTTTATGTTATCGTAGTACAAAGATTAACACCAAGATCATTATTGTTATTTTGGCGACATTTTAAATCAGTCTTATTCTTTAAAAATCAAAAAGGTATAAAATGAGCTTTTAATACAAACGTTATCCATTTACGTATACAACTTTACATTTAGCCAACTTCTAATAAAATAAATAGACTAGTTAATTTAAGTACAACAAAAACGCATTTAGGTACAACTATGTTACAACTAAGTAAACACAATGGTAAAAATCTCAGATCTCGGTGTCAAACTCGCCATAAGATGTTATTTGAGAATTCTTTAAAAACAACGACAGTGTTAACTAAGTAGGTATATCTAATTCAACAGAGAGCGAATGCATGAAAGCCGTCGGAATCAAGCACACAGCGGACTGTTTAAGATATTTTTTTAAAATAACGTTTAATTTATAGATACCGAATTTATTTGTTACTAACATCTTTTAAATGTAGTAATATTATGTCTCAACTTCGAGACATATTAAAGTATAGTTAAAGTAAAACAGTAGAGGCCAGCCTATTTTGTTTTCCAATTCAGACTCGCAGTATTGCAATTTCAGTACCTATTTTCAGAAATACTCGTGTAAATGATTTACACTAAGTAGTTTCAATATCAATAGTGGTGTAAATAATTCTACAAGTATTAAGTATAATCTACTAGATCACTGGTCTTTTAATGCGGCTTACATGCGAAAGCTCAGAACAGTAGGTGTTTGCGTTGCCGTGGGGCTTCGCGCGTTCGGGAGAGATCGCTTGATGAGTTTGTGAGGTTATCTACGCGAGCGTGCTCTGACGGCAAGCCACGGCGGCGACTAATGCGGCTCCGCGACCACTGCCGTCCTCTGATAGCATTAGGTCGAACTGAAATAAAAAAAATACAATTAATACTCGAAACTTCAGACTCGTCGTAAAAAAAAGCCTTCGTTCCAGTTTGCAAGGCTCCAACAAAATTTGATGTTGGAGATTTGGAGATGTGGTTCACGAAACAAGATGTTAAGTATTTTACAAACAGTTGTTTTACAAAATCACGTATAGAGTTACACTGAAACTTTAAACCTAGACTATATTTAGATCGTATTATACAACAAGACGGAAAAAGTTTATTTTAACCTTTTCTGTCGCACATTGCACAGTGAACTAAACCGTGTAAAACGAAAAAAATCTTATTTTCTTATAGTGTAAAAGTGTAAATAGTAGATACTACCACCTATTAAATACTGCCCACTATTAAGTAGGTACTTTTTACGTAAACATTTTTTAAATACAGTCGCGAAATTTAGGTACTATGACGAAATAAAATATAGCTATTTCAAAGATAAACAATATTATTTGATGATGTCATGATGTAGATACCTAGGAGAGCGTTATAATATATTTAGGTTGCTTTTATCAATTGAAGACGTCTCTTCAATTGATAAAATTGATTAGAACTTAAGGAATTCTGTTTCCGGTCATGCGATATAATCGGAATCCTTTGATAGTCTTGTAATAATACTATCTATGTATCTTTGGAATTACAATAGCTTATTGTTTATTATAGTCGTCGTCTTCAATAGAATTTAGAGTACCTAGTCTATAAGTGTAACTGCGTTTAATAATAATTGAACTATAACATAGACATTTAGAAATCGAACTTTAAAATGTGTGCGCGCCTAGCCTTATTTACTACTATATGTAATACCTGTTAATTTGCTATCTGCAGCTGCTGCTATCACAAAAAAATAATAAACAAGTTTACATTATTTTGATAAATTTTAGATTCTGTTGACGTATTTCGCATTATATACGTATATGTACCTATAATTATGTTGTGGGTGTGTCATTTTTCTGTGTTATCGTTATGATTATGTCGTTAAGCACGTAGTTAATATTATATTCTTTCTTACTGATAGGTACCTATAATAAAATTTTAATTGATATTATTATTTTCGCCAACTGAATTTGTAGTGGTTCAAGACTTGGAAGAAAAATTTTTCCTCTAAGGTTCTTCTAACATGTATATTATTAAGATCAAGGAGGCATTAAGCTATCTGTCATCTTTTAAATAACTACTTAAATCAGACGAAAGTTTTTATATTTACAAAGATTGACCTTTATTTACATTTTGTTTGTGCGTGCGTAGATAACGATCGACCCCGGGTTTTTTAAAAGGATAAAGATTTAATTAGAGTTCAGTGTTGTGCTAAAACGTTTGCATCGCCCCAGCAAAATGGTATCTACCTGTTAACCTATCTGGTGGTAAGCGGTGTTGAGGTTTAAGATAGAGAACATCTGCTCTTTTTACCCAGCAAATAAAAGTGTTATGATTTTCGCCGGTATGTACTTACGTTTATCTGTTCCCTCAAACTACTTATTATTGGGTATCAAATGAAAGGGCTTAATTACCAAAAATATATATGTACCTACATGTATGTATATTTATAGTTAGGTATTATAAAAAGTTTATTTCCTTTCAAGTATGATGAAAAACATTCTGTCACTCGGGCGTCCTTTCGATGTCCCTTGTAACTTGTTTTTTGTAACTAATTTACGACGCTGCGTCTTTTTTCAGGTTTTATACACTGTAAGTGTCGGTATTAGTTTTTCACTGAACTGGTCCAGCATGTGTAGGATTAAATGCCATCATCACCGGAAAAGATTTTGATAGGCCACTATCTACACTATATCTACATTAACACTAACGTTTTGGGGCATTTGATTTTAACTTCCATCAGATAGGCTAATGATAAGTGCAAATACTAATAAAAACACGGAAGACCTTAGTTTGTGTCCCTATTATTTTTATCTGCTTGTTTATTGTTAACTCGTTCGTTGACGTCATAATGTATACAGATAGAACTACTTATCGCTCTAATTTTATTGTAAGCATTTTATTACCTACCTACTTATACCAAAAACTCGACGTATTTCAAATCTTGTTTTTTTTCTAGATCGTATCGTGTCTGACTTTAATTGTTTTTATTTTATATCACTACATAGTATAAAACAAAGTAGCTTTCTCTGTCCCTATATACGCAACGGATTTTGATGCGGTTTTTTTTAATAGATAGAGTGATTGAAGAGGAAGGTTCATAATATGTATATTGCACCCTATGTACCTATATTGCGCTAGTAGTTAAATAGATGAGTATGTCTTACCTTTAAGCCGGGTCGAATAAGCTGCGCGATCTTTTCGCACATGAGTGTGTGAAAATGTGGATGGAAACGGTAGACGGAACCGTCGATACCGACAGTGACGTGGGGTTCATCCATTTTATTGATCAGGCACGAGAGGCCAGCTGAAACGAGGTGTGCTGCCCGTCTCGAAACGCATTCGCAAACGTGACGAACCGCCGCCATGTCAGCTTCGGTCGCGTGTGATAGACCTGCAAATGAAGATTTAATATCAATATAGAGATGATACAAACAATCGGTTTGGCAAAAAATTTAATTAGGTATCAATTTATTTATCATGCTTCCCAATAAAAAGAGCTAGGTATTGCATAGGCTAGACAAATAAAAGGTAAATATAGAAACCATTCTAGCTCTCGCCCTCGGCTCTACTCTTACGAGTCCCTTGATAATAATTGTGGTCTTACCACCTTTTTAACATAATGTACTTAATAATAAGAGGTATGTATGTTAATAATGATAGAGACAACGAAACGAAGCATTCTAGGGTGAGCCTAGCTCACCTGGCTCCCTTGCTATGCTACGCCAATGAATAGAGCTGTTTATGAATATTAAACTTGATTCTTCTATTACATTTTTGTCTTATGTGCTGTTGTCTTGAACTCCACTGGGGGAGCTACTAAGCCATGAAGGAATTTTTCAATGGTGACTTTTCCATGAGCATAAAATGAAAACGATTGGTATTAGTTACTTTTAGTATTGTTCCCATCTTAACCTATGGAGCACTGACTCTGACTTGGTCTTTGACCAAGATCCAAAAGTCCAAGCTCAAGTTATGCCAGCGGGCAATGGAGCGCAGTATACGTTTACTGATAGTCAGAAACACAATACTGCGTTCCAAAACCCTTGTTGCTGATGTGACTCTAAAGGCAGCCCAGCTAAAATCGGTCTGGGCAGGACATGTCTGCCGTATGCCGAAGGAACTGTGGGCTCGCAAATCACATAATTTGTGCCGTGATACGCGGTCGCGATACACCTCGAAAGAAATTGCGGGACGAAGTACTTAATGATAAAACATAGCGCTAATGACAATTGGAGGAAATGAGGTGAGGCCTTTGTTCAGAAATGGTACAGTACGGGCTAGAAATAATAATAATAAATATAATCATCATCATCATCATCAGCCTCTATTAGTCCACTGCTGAATTAGGCCTCTCCCGATGCTCGCCTCTTTTGTAGGAGGCTCATTAGCTCATAATCGCCACGGGCAAGCGGGTTGGCGATCGCAGTAGCAGATGATTGCTGTTACACAGAAGGATGCTGCTGCCCATCCTCCGGATCTTTCGCTTTGTCGCCTCTTACGACATCCGCGGAATGAGTAGGGGTGGTTCTATTCTTAGGCCGGAAACCACACGGCATACAGTAATAATAATAATGTTATAAAACTCAGGACCATCTTATAACATACTACATCTGATATCTCTTACATCTTTGTAATGTCATGTCAATAGATACTGCTATAAATAACATAGGTTCTGACAATGAAGTTTGCACAGATGTAAGCGACACCTATTGTATTGGAGTTATCTCAAGGATAAATATACATATTTATGTTCTACTTTATATTTCCTTCTGACGTTGGTGCCTAATCTATGGTTGATAAATTAAAATTAATTAAATGTATAATTTACAGTCGATAGTCGATGTAATATATGGTTAAATCGAATAATATTGTTCGATTTTCTATGCAATAAAATTGCTTTCTTATTAGTTTATGTAAGACAACAGTAAAGGTTTTCTTGTCGAGTAGGTATCCAAACTTTTTGCTTAAGTTTTTGAAAGTGGGTAAAAAAAGGGAAAAAATGAATTACATGTAGGGGTTGCAAAATCCTAAATCCACGATATTATGGGGATATTATGAAGCTCTTGTATTTAGAATAGACTATTCAAAAAAAAAAAACAATTTCAAGGCTGTGTACAATTTTACTGTTTTTACCCACCGACGGAACGGAGTCGGCAGACATAAGCGCTGGCTTAATAATATGTACTTTGTGTTCTATGGGTGATAAGGCCACAATTATAATCGAGGGACATTGTCGTACCGCCCGTGTGACATACAATGTTTTTCATCATACTTGTGAGTAAATAAACAACAAAATAACGCTCAATATTGTAAATAATAAACGAAATGGCCGGTTCGTACCCCGGATGAGTACTGCGCATTTTTTTCTAAGAGGAATTTCGACATTTGATACGGATTTAGTCTGCCAGCAAATATTTTTGATTAACCTACTGTTAAAAAAATAAATTGAAATTGAAAAAAATTTGGACTAAAATATTTAAAAATACTAGGTAAGGGAAAACCAGCTGTGTGCCCATATTATTATTGTATACAAAAAAAAATAGGTTAATAATGCTTATTTCGAACTCAAATGTACCTATTTACCTGTTGTTTTTGTTTTGTTTATGTTACCTACATTGAAGCTCGATTTAGATAAAACATAAACTGTCATAATTTTAAAGCTGAGCAAAATCTGATAAGATGGTTGATGATGATTCACGTGTGAGTCACAAATCAGATTTTGATAGATAGGTTTAGTCTAATCTCTACCCCGCTATAATCCCCCCTTCCTTAATCTCCCCTCCCTTTCGATTATCCTGCACATGGTCGACATGTAGTGGCCATTTCCCAGGATATCCCTGAAGGCCGTTTGTCGTTATCAAAACCATAACGATATTGTAACGACTTGGTCGTTGAAACCAGTAAGTCGTTGAACGGTTCTTATATGAAAGATGACTTGATCGATAATGTCCTTAGGTTTTCATCTAAAAAAAATTGAGGTTTACCTAGGGTTTAGATGAAAATGGATATAGTAAAGTGATTCATGAACGAATACTAATTCATATCCATGTTGACGAATTGACGTGTCTATTGTGTAAATAAAGGGGTGAACGAAGTACAAATTTGTAATAGCATGGAATTGTTCATTGGGTTTATCCAAACGATTTTTATAGGAGCGAGACTTTATTTTTATTTTCTTGTTAAGTTAAATTATTTCTTATATCTGGTTTTAAACAATCTGTATGTTGTTTGGATAGATAGTTTTGTAGAAGACAATGAGGATTACCTCGATTGAATACTGGATAAACCTTAATAAAAACTAAGTCTTACCGAGTTCTTCGAGCACTTCCATACAACTGGTGAAGTCTCCAGGTTTGTCGGACTCGATTTCGGAAACGTATTTGGTGTAGAAGCTGCTGCGTTGGAACAATAGGTCTGAACCTCGACCTCCAAAAAGTAATCCCATCTTTGTGAACTTTACTAGCGCCAGCCGAACTAACTCCCCCATATACATGCCGGATATCATCTTCTCTTGGCTACAATAGAGATATTTTGTATTATAGAACCATATAAAAATATTCCCTTATTCCAGGAAGATTTAGATACAGGCGATTAAACCTACTATTCTTCATCAAAAACTCTAAATCTGGTATTCAATCAGATTCTATTTTAAGCAACGTTCTGTAAGATCCGACTTCAAAGGCTTAAAAACAGTCTGCTCATATATTTCATCTGTCAACCATTGGATAGTGTCGCATCATGATTCATGTGTTTGTTTAAAAATATTTTCAATCTTTATTTATATTATTAACTGGATTACCTTTACGTAAAATTTACAAAAAGGTAACCTGTACAGAAAATTCAAGATGCAAACTGAAACATGATTCAAATTCTTATTACCTACATGAATCATCATGCCTTTCTTTAAGTAAACAAAAATTATCGCAGCTATTATTAATTATTATCAATAAATTCTTGTTAAAAGATAATACGTATCGCCAAGGAAAGTTTTAAAGTACTATATTACTAAGTACTGCGTTCTATGTAGTTACTTAAATACTTTAGGTACTTGTAGTATTCTTCGAAGCTTACATTTGTTTTCCGGGGTTGATAGAGTTGTTATCAACGTCGCGGTCAAATTCGGTCCGAACGAAGTCCAGTGCTCCGTCATCTCCGAACGCGCCCCATTCCGTGTTTATGAGAAGTTCGGGTTTTCCTGGCTCGCCATCAAATAATTCGCAATTCTCCGTCTTCTCTACGTAGCAGGCATTACTGCCCGTACCTAGATTTTATAAGAAGCATTTTAAATACTGTTTAGATGATTTAAGTATAAAACTCGGTACAGGTTATTTACGACACTGGTTAAATTGTTACTTATTGTTACGAGAATATAAAAGAAAATAACAAATGAACGATTAGTTGGTTACTGCTCAACCAAGCGTTACATAAAACATAGTCAATGACACTGCAATTTATAGATACCCGTCATCAGCATTTACTCATGAATTTTAATTATAATGCTGATAAAAGCATTACAGTTGGTTCGGTATGTTATTATACAGCTGTGGTTGTTAGTAAATATCTTATTTTTTTCAGAATGTCATGATTACATTAGATCCATGCACAATGATAGGTATATTCTTATGAGTGTGTGTTAAATTTCGCACGGGTGCAAGTCGCAAAAGGCGTATATAATGCCAATTTAATATCGATCATGGAACAGTTGTTATGGTTATTATATTATGTAAACTAATAACTCACGACACCAGTTCAAGCTATACCTAATATTTTGTTTCACTAATAATAAGGTAAACCTACCAACTATGAGTCCTATTTTGCAGTTGTGGTTTTTCCACGCGCATGACATCAATGTGCCCGTTGTATCATTCAGAATAGCGCATATGTCAATCTGTACGTCCTACAAGAGTGAGAAAAAGGTGGTTTAGATTGAGAGATGAGAGACAGTGATTACATCTGTTTTAGACTGAAGATGATTGATCTGTAGTATCAGTAGTGGCTTTCAGGTAGATACGACGTATCAACTCATTAGATAATATTAGTTTTACGTCATATACTGAATAAATTATCTAGCGTAATAGTGCTTTTGTAATTTTCCAACATAAGTTATTATCGAAGGGACATTCGAAGCCCACGTCATTATTTTTAAACCAATAAAATTTTAATTTATGAAAATATTGGAGAAATTTATCATAGACGTAAACAACAATACCGACTCGAGAATTGCGTTTCTAGCTTTAGCACTTTACACTAAACGATAACAAAATTATAGTAAAGACAAAAGCACATGATACAATAACAAGGATTTCGTACGTGTGTTATTACGTACGATGTGATGACATACATTTTACCTTTGTATAACCGTTTGTTAAACACGATGAGTGTCATAATAGACCCCGCTTTTTCATCATTTTACTTTTGCACCTAATATGTAGCTAGCAGGTACCTAATACTACATTTCTCAGTTGTATTTTTTTAAATAATAAAATCGCAATCGCAACTGACCGCGAGCACATTTTTACAAAAATAGTTAAGTAGGTATCCTTTAAAAAACAATAGCGCTTTTCCAGAAATATAAATAATTTGCGTCAACGAAAGAAACTAAATAACTTATCGGTAGCTACAACAAATTAATTTGAAAAGAATATCTAATGAGTTGTTACTTATTGTTGAAAGCCTCTACTTTGCTCTCTTACTTTAACTCCAGTCATGCTTTATATTTTTAATAATTATAGAGGAGTGTCTTCAAAATGACTGACTGGTTTTAGGCCTACTAATGATATAATTATTACAGCAATATTTACTGCCATATATAATTTATTATACGACTCACCCCTCGTCTTGCAATAGCGTCTTTGAGTCCTTGAACAACGTCTTCTCCTACAACTCCAGAACAAGAGAATCCTTTAGTCCACCGTTGTAATATGCCTTTTGTTAGTCCCAATTGCTCTAATGGAAAGCTGAACGTAAAACCAAGTGCCAAACGTTCTTCATAGACCTCGTGGTCCTAGTTGGAATAACAAAATAATATTAGATATAAACCTAGTACCTACATTTCACAATTTAATTGCTAAAATAGTTACTTAATCATAATAAATAAGTTTTGTAACTACCCACCTTCATAAAGTTTGCTAGACATTCGGCTATATGGTCAAATAATGCTACTCCTGTACCAGTCATAATGTGATTTGGAATAGCATAAATTTTAGACTGCATATCAAAGTGATTTGCTCCTAAGTTTATAATTAACACTCTGAAATTAGTTCCTCCTAAATCCAAAGCTAAGAATTTACCACGTTCTGAAATAAAAATATAAGAAATATTGAATATCTGTATATTTACGTATAATGTTACAGTCAATAATACTTTTAACTGAAAAAAAATTAGCCAAAAGTAATTGTTATATTATTATCTGCACTGCTTGGTAAAAGTAGTTTTGCCTGAAAATCATTAGTTAGTGTCAACATAAGTATATAATGTTGCAGTCAAAACTTCAGTCAAAAGTACCTACTACGATGTTTTGACTGCAACGGATATAATCATACACATATCGTTAGGAAGTTCACACAAGTGTTTTTCAAGATTAGTATTGTTCAATATAGCTTTAATTAAATAGATATTATTATTACATACCTTTTCCATTGGGTAAATCTTGAATGTAAGTTATATAGCACTTGACAATGGAATCGGCGTGTGTATCTCTGCCGAGCCCCCTAATGAGATCTTTATGGAGTCTACTCATTATTTCCCTCAATTGTTTGTCTGTCAAATGCAGGATTTCGCATTCCTCGCGAATCTGTAAAATTTAAAACATTAGGTAAGTATATAAACCTCTAAACAATATGTTTGTCAAACGGGACAGGTGCTAAAATTAGATGTTCTTGTAACCAGTAAGTGTCGATAGACGATTTTAGTTGTAATATCTTCATTGCATTAGCTACCACACCAATAATATCAACGTTTTATGTCTTATATTAAATTATTCGTAAGTTGTAGTATTTAATAATTGCATCAGCTTTTATAATAAGTAAAGAAGAAAGCTTTTTCCAAATAAACTTTGCTTATGCTACGGTTATTAAAACTGTTAGAATGTGGACTTATATAAATAATATTAGTTCGAGAGCCTATTGTGTATAAGACAATCACTTTACTATAAATTATTTAAAAATAGTAATAATGCAATTCTTGCATACGTATAAACAAGCCATTCATTATCGCGGGCGAGTTTCACAAGGTCAAAGCGGTCATTACAACACTACCGTTGCTTTCCAATGCAATCCGGCTTTATTATAAAATATTTCAAAATCAATATAAGTACGTTGTACTCACCTTTGGTAAATTATTAACCACTATACCCATTTTAAATACTTATTATAAAACTGTTAATGTAATAACTAACTCCGCGCGCGGCTTATAACGTTAACTACGACACGTCTCACCGGATCCACAAGAAAATGAGGAATACGACTGTCGAGTAATGGTCATGGACGGACGTAGCCGTCAGCACCGCTTCGAACGTGCTCACATACAGACGCAGTCTTTTTCATTCACGATACTAAACTATTGCTATCTCGCTTTGGTGAGTTCGTATTGTATGGGCTAGAACGGTGAAGGTATAAGATCCATATTCTAAAAAAATATAGAAATAAGCTAGTCCTTTCTTTTAATGTCACTTTTACTAATAATATGTTGTATTTTTTGAGATTTTAAAATCATAATTCTTAATAGTTTAATATTGTCGAAACGAATATCCCAAGGCGCGCCCCTTTGGTGTATGAATCTGATTGGTTAGCGCGTGGGCTCGCTCTTGACGTCATAGCATTCCTTGATAACATTGCATTAGTGGTAGTGACTTTTTCTGTGTATAAGTAAAGGTTGGAATTGATTATATTATACGCGTGCAAAACGTTACAGTTTATAAGTAAATAATAGGTAGTAAAATCAATTTATATTCTAAGCTGTAAACTGTAGTCAGTTTTATGGAAGGCTTTCACTAAAACCTACACAACCCCAGTAAAATTCTTAACATCATTTTTAGTTCGTTTTTAGTAATGAGGTATGTTGTTACACTTGTTACGTTACAAGTTACAACAAATTGTATACTTATTATCTATCACCATTTTTTTTATACTCCAAACTTAAGCGTAAAACTGTGGCGATTGCGGCCTAGTGTATTAGTAAACATCATCACATCAATAAATTCAGTAGACTACCTATACCTACATATAATATAAATGTGTTTGCTTTACGTCAAGACACAAAACAACAACGCACGCTGAAGTGTTTTCTTGGCATGATGCACTACTTATCTGTTTATTTCTGAGTCTTCACTAGTTAGTTCAGTGAAGACAACGTACCTACCACGACACGAGTTTGTATCTTCTATCTATGCCTACTTTATTTAATTTGGTTTACATAACTAAACATGGAGACAAACAATAACTTTAGTGGAATTTATCTATACACTTTCTAGCATAATCCGATCAATCACCATTTTGATGTAACGTATTGTAAACAAATCTGGGTGTGCCGGCTAGACATTGTTATCTCAATACAACTTCAGTCTGAGTAGCCCGATAAAGGACCGTATCGTTTTTAGATTGCAATTTATTGCGATTCGTTTATCTTGAGCATACTTCTATGATAAAAGTGAACACTAATTTGCAGCGCCAAAACAAAAGCAATGCTTTTTTACTTTTCGATCAAAAAAATCGGTGCTTAAGCCATGGTCTTTGATTTCATTGATGACTTTCGCTCATAAAATAATTTATTTTATAACTACTTATTCAATTTATAATCCAAAGCAGGAGTTAGATTTTAAAATTAACATGACTATAAAATCTATCTCCGGTATGCAATAGTTATTGTGTGATAGCGATGGATTAACTTCTGATTACTTTTTCACTTACCTACATTATCTAAATTCTAAACCGAATGTTATCAATAACCTTGGTTCTAGAGTTCGGAATAAATTACACGAGAAGCAGATTAGGATATACTTAAATGTCACAATTGCCTGGTTTAAACTGGTTATATGCGGAAAATAACTCCGCTAATGAATTGTGCTAATTTGTTCTACAACTATTCATGAGTACCTTAGTTACAAATTTATAACGATTGATTGAAACATGAGGGTATACAGGTAAAAAAACTGTTATCCGATGTACCTAGTTAGTATGTATCAGATCACTTCACTCATTCATTATTCATAATTGCTTATTCATTTAGATAACTAACATTAACAACAGAAAAATAGCTGCCTCAGTTTATCTTGCTTCAAGTATGATAAAAAGATATTTTATGACTGGAGGATTGTACCCGCTAATAAAGGTCATGCGGTGAAGTCCCGACCGGTATGAGTCAATGATTATAATAACGTTTAAGTAATCAATTAAGTACTAATAAGACTGAACAACAATTATTTTAGGTTACCTATTGTTGATATTGATAGTAACGTGGTGTAGAACGACTGTTGAATTTCATATTTAAAAAATAATGAAATATTTGACTTTTTAGAGGATACTCACGACATCTCGTGCTTGACGCATATCGATTTGTCTTGTCAGTCGCGACGAATGAGATAGTAGATGATGAACGAGTAACGTTGGAGTCCACAGGGTGATGACATAAATTCAACTAGTCACAAGAAAAAATTGTATCCGCGTTCTGGCGAATACCGGTATCGATAGGTAACCGCTAAACCGTATAGAAGTGAAAGGAACAGCGTATAGTGCCGAGAGCCACGCAGAACACTTGCTTGGCAAGTCGCGTGAGGGTCACCTTGAGACGCGCGACGGCGCATGTGCACCACACCCTCGGCCTCGCCGCTGCCCCGCACCGCACCCCTCGCTAAACGCGCCGCGTCGCGTACACGTAAGCCCCTCTCCCCGCTACCGCGCTAACTATTTTCTATAGCTAGAGCTACAGTACCATATCCACATGATGCCCTTCATGTTAACTGCGTTAGTGATTACTTACTAATATTTTTAAAATTTATCAACTCATCACAGAACCGAGAAAGGTGTAGGTGGTCTCTCTCAGCGGTAGATGAATTTAGGCTGTCTATGTCTCTATGACGATGATGATGTTAGTGATGTATCTAACTATCAATAATTTGGCCTTTTCTATTTAGGTGGGTATTTATGTTTAATTTTCGAAGTTCTACCAAGTGCGCTAGACTATTTCTTTTGTTAAGTAGATATATTATGTAAAGGAGTAAACTTGTTCAAGGCACTCAAATTTATATAGGTATACATTCTTAGTTATGTATGATCCTCACTTATTACGTACTAGCTTTGTCCACATCTACTAGTCCCTGGCCACCTCTTTGTCAAATTTCATTGTGACCATTTCAGTCTTCAGGGATTTACGATACCGAAAAAGTGACAAATTTCATTAACACGGATTCAGTTTTTTCCGTATATCCCGTAAAAGTAGTTCGTGTCTTTCTTTAGGTTCCAAGTTACTACTTTGTCGAAGATTACAATAAATTCAGTCTTTCCCGTGTATCCTGTAAAAATATCAACTTCCCAACAGATCCCAGGTTACTTCTTTATCAAATATTAATTACGATCGGTTCAGTCTTTCTTGTTAACTCTTTGTTTTGTTACACCTAAAAAGTAGCCTAAGCTATGTCATCTAAGTCCCAGGCTAGTCAAGTTTCATTAGTTCAGTCTTTCCCGAATATCCTGTAAAATTTGCCTATTTACTTTTCTAGGTCTTAGGTTATGAGGTTACCTCATAAGCAAATTTCATTAGTACCTACGGTTCAGTCTTTCCCGTGTCTCTCGTACAAACATCCTACCTACGTCCTCTAGGCCCCAGGCTACCACCCCATTATCAAATTTAATTACGGTCGGTTCAGTCTTTACGGTATATCCCGTAAACATGTCCATGTCCTTGCTTTCTCAGTCCAGGTCGTAAAAGTCACATTTCACTTTTTTTTAATCTTTTATTTGTCTAGAAGCAATCTACGGAATACAACGTCGCCCCTCCAGGCTTATCAAAATTGGACCTAGCAACACTATACTATACCTAACTTTTGCTACTGCACTTACAACTACATCGTCTTATCACCGCGATTCAGAAAATGACGTTATTCGAGTTCACTTGTTATAACTTTCCGCTCTGCATAGTGCATACGAGACAATATTTTCAAATAACCTTTTTAAAATAAAATTTGGGTTTACGATTTAAACAAGTAAATCATTATCTCATATTTCATTATTTACCATTTGATTAGCAGAATATATTCCAGTAGGTACCTACGTCATAGGATTGTCTGATTTATCTTTCGATATATTTTCCTTTTATTTTTTAGTACTTCGCCGTCTATCGTTTTGCCATTTTGAGATACGGAACTCTATAGTCTAATCTCTATTAATAAGTTAGTAAAGCTCTATAATATTCTATAGGATATTGTAATACCAAGATCACAAAACTATGCAAAATATAAAATGAATATTTAAAATAGTAAAATATCTATAGGTATATCTTTACGTTCAATCGGAATATTCGATGGATACTTTTACATAATTATTAGTAAAAATAATCAGTGTTTGAACAGTAAAACTTGTATTGTATTTGATATTTTACACAGTTTTGTGATAATATCCTACCCTACAGAATGTTATAATGCTTTACTAACTTATTGATGGGTCACTTGTTCCAGTTATTCCTTGTTCTACAGTGGCTCAATTTGGAATTCTGTATCTAAAAATGGCTACAAATGTATATATAATTTATAATTATGTATACTTGTACCATCGGGCATCGACGATACAGCGAGAGTCGTCAATGACTTGTACAATATGTTAAGCTTTAATACATTCCCATTATAAGATTGTACGAAAATCCTATATTCTTATAGGATTATAGTGAGTAGTCACCTCATACTGGAAATGTTTAGCTTGATCTATTGGCTTATAAAAATGTTCGTCAGAACTTACTTACGCAGTCTTTCGATAAAACGTTTCGGAGGACGGTGCGAAAGGTGCTTTTGATTAGCAATTCGAATTTTAAGATTTTACGCACGTGTTGATGTCTTATGCTACCATGAATTTGTAATCACAGGTGTGTCGACGTCGTGGTACCTAGTGACGTGCGGACTGCGGGCCATGTACTGCCTATAGGTATGAATTGCGTGATGCGTCGCGTGACTCAGCGCAGGCGCACGTCCCACAAATCGCAAACACATCATGACCGTCCTATTCTCTCGTTCTATCCATATCCTAATCTATTTAACTTATCTTCACATCAGATTATTGCAAAACTGTAATGTGTTGTTATTGTTACTCATTCTTTATAAGAAGGTAGGTACCTAAATGACAAGATGACCTTCAAGTATGACTTTTGTTATAAGTTAGTCCGGAAGAAATTATTTGATTTCAAACTAAACAACTAACTTAACTAATATTATAAAAGCGAAAGTAAGTTCGTTTGTTTGTTACCTTTATGCCTAAACCACTAAAACGAGCAGAAGCCGCGGGTAAAAGCTAGAAATCGATAAAGATAAAAACTTTTTTTTTACTGTCGCAATACGAAGATGGGTACCAACTTGGATATTTACTTACATCTTTAGTTAATTGAATAATAAACTCTATACATGATAAGGAAACAAAGGAATTCAGAAATATAAGGACTAACAACTTCTGAAACAGCATCGATTGTTTTTCCGTAGATAGTGATCATTATTTACGATAGACCTATGATCCCCATTCCGTTTGAACTTAGATATCTTATGAATTATATGATATGATATAAGTACCTACGGATAATTCTAAAGGTAATAAATATTTGTAATTTAATTTAATTGATTCAACAACTCAATCAACTTTTATACCTAATCAACTTCACAGTCATTTGATTTGAGGAAAAGTGATGACAAATTTTCGTTTATTGGTACTCTACCTACCATAGGCACACTTATTACAATAAATTTTATTATAGCCATTGAGCATTTGAGCTACATTGTTCTACGATTTAGGTACCATGGATGGTAAACTGTACGATAATAATTGTGTAATTTAGTAATGTCTGTACCTATTGTCATAATGATTCGTACAAACCCTAACACAATGGAAATTACCCACGTCACTAACAATAAGGTTAAGCGCGTACTGAGTTTCGTTCAGTGTTCTTTTCATTTGTTATGTTCATGAGAAATGAAATAGCAATGAAAAAATAATTCCTACGAGGGGCTATCATTTCTTAGATCGCACTTATTGTGCCGCCATAAAAGTAAAACGAACATTATAAAATAATAAATGAAATTATTATGTAGGTAGGTACTTATCTACTTACATAATTAATAATAGGTATACTTTTGTCTGACATCATCAAAGCTCATAATTTTATAGATCTTTGACGATTTTTCGAACGATTTAAATGCGTTCGAAAAATCGCAGTGCACGGATAAAAATCGCAGCACGCCTTTACCTACACAAAGAAAGTATACCTGCACAGATTGACAAGAAATTTTTCGTAACGACCTATTTTCTAAGTACGCGCTTAGCCTAATTCTAAAAACTTCATTTTCCTCATTCTGAGTGGGGATTACCTGTGAACAAACAAGCTAGGTATATACCTACTTTAATATCTAACAAATTATGATACTTCACTGTCTACATATACACAACTCGACTAATAAACGAAGATAACACTTCAGCGCACCTAGACTTTGAAACTTATTCTAAGTCTATTTATTATTATAATTTATAACGTAGGTACATTCCTTTCAGAAACTAACGCAGTAGTTTGTTTATTGGAAGATATCTTACATGTGGATCCTGTAATTACAGAAATTTGCATTAAGCGGGTGTACCTACTATAGAGCATTGAATTATAACTACTTACATGTTGTTATTAGTCTATGCTATCGAGTTTTACTCACATTTAGGTACTACTTAAATAATAGGCCCCATCTACCTAAGTACGTGTCACTGAAAGCCATATGCATAATTCTTTGGTACGACTACTGAATTTAAATATTATAATAGCTGGCTTTACCTAAGGTGCTCACTAAAAGAGGTTGGGAAAACCAATGAGTTTTGTAATTTTGGAATAACAATTTACGCAGATACGTTATGACGCGGAATTACAAGTACGACAAGGGGGCTGGGCTGGCCGATGAAAGGGTACCTCCATGGTTAGTATATGCTCCATGGGTACCCCTGTACTGTCAGTTCTGTTCCCTCTTTTTATACTACAGATAGACTTTTTTCAATAATTTGGAATAATTATTGCACCGCCGCCCGTGTGACATACAATGTTTTTCATCATACTTGCAAGGAAAAAAAAACAAAGTACAGATAAATTAGGTTAATAAAAAAATAAATGGTTTAAAAAAAAAATTAAAATTAAATTACCTTATGCCCTAAACATTTAAAAAAATGTAAAATGTAGGATTTTATTTTACTACAAAACTTACAAAATATCAATAAATTATGCAAGTACGTAAACGGACAAACGATATTTAATTTAATTTCTTAAATTGGTTCATAATTATTATTTACTGGCTAATTACAATTTTACAATATTGCGTTACACGTTACGTAACTGAAATTAATCGAACTGTTTGTGTGTTTGTAAAGCAACATAATTCGTAAAAGTAACATAAAAGTATGCTTGTAATTTTAATATAAAATGTAAAATATTTACCTTGAAATCTACTAAGTCTGCAGCCATGGTTCCGGTTTATTCAGATAATCACCAACGCACTGTGTCACAGTTAAAATGGAAATAACTAGAATAATTCTCAAACACGTCTTTTCTATGAAGCTCCACTATAAAATCCTTTATCTTGACATTAACCAACAATATAATCTTTATCTAAATTGCAACCAATGAAATACGATATAATTATATATATAATACATTTACGCATGTATGTACTATAAAAGTAACTATGGCCATTAAACGCGCGCTGCTGTTCTTCAAAATAATTCACTTATTGTATTGATAAGGCTTTGTTTGGTCGTGGTGGTCCTCAAAAACTAAATAAGAAGCTAGTGTTATGGTTAGGTAACAATCACTGATCTAATCGTACTTTGGCACTAAAATACCGAAACTTGGAGCTCACCCAAACTAGGTGTGGGAAGAGGAGAGTTAGAACTCTACGGACGTAAAGGACAAATTATTTTCGCGTGATATATTATTAAAAGATGAGAGCAAAAAAATATTACTGAAACGAATAAATATCCTGCTTTCAGTCCTACACGTCTGTTTGTGTGATCGGATTAAAAGCATACTGACTGTTATTCAAACGATCGTCAATATTATAACAGATTGACTTCAGCATTAAACTTGTTGAAAGAAAGTAGTGAGTCAGAGTTGAGAGTACCTATACGATTTATAAGGCTACATTATAAGTGAACCTGAATAAATATGTAGGTATTTATAGCTGGCAATGCCATAAGAGGGTGATTAGTATTTGTTTTCAACCTTAACTATTTGTAAATAAAAATATAAGATTTGCAAATAGACAGTATAATAATTAGTATAAATTACATGGTTTTTAGTACAGAAATAATTATATAATACATTTAACACGAGAACATAAATGTACCTATACCTACTTACCTACTCTATTTTTTCTTACCTGTTTTAAATTGTATACAATCTCGTCACATTTTATAAACAAAAAAATATTAAAAATAATAAAATATGATTTTTTAAATATTGATACTAATATATAGGTACTTTTCATATCAAAAGTTACATGCCAAAATTGCTGACAACTTCAGAACCTTCGACTTCCAAAAAGGGAAAAGAGGAGGTTCTCAATTCAATGCATTTTTTTATGTTAGTACTCCAGTTACTTCATGACAACATCATGTGATGATGAACTTCGGAAATACACCTCATCGCCCTATAGCTAAACTCTCCTTACAACTAATTTCAGTTTGTTTGTGTTGTTGATAACCGATTTCCGATAAAGGGGGGTTTGGCCGCCGCCGCAAATATGAAAAATAATTCTTCAAGACGAAGCTGATTGATTTTGATAATCTTTGCTGTAAATATATTTTCAAATCAAAAAACTAAAAAGCTATAAATAACACAAAAATGTTCATTTTCGAGTCGGTGACAGCTAAGGCAACGACAGCTAAGGCAGGATGAGGGGGTCCCATCTGGACTCGTTTAGCTTGACACCAACTCTGAAACGTTTTGTGTGTTATTCTAATTAGACGTTCTGTGATATAGACCATCTGATAGTTGGACGTTTTACTACATGGACCTTTTGCTATTTAGACTTATTACTCATTGGACGTTTTGCGCTGTTGGAAATTTTGCTACTTAGACCTTCTGATCAGGAGCGCTTTTTAGTGTTTTGATTTGAGAAGGTATTTTTTAGAGTAATCTGTCTGGACGGCTTGCAACAACGAAAATCAAAAGTTGTAATTTAATATTACTAAATATAAATAAAGGTAAAGCTGCAAATACGTTTTAAACATCAACCTTTAGATGATCTGCTTGTGCATGAGTAACTTTATGTTGAGGAAACCTAGAGAAGCTAGCTAAAGGATTGAGAAAGAACTAGGTATTGGATCAGCACCATTCATTATGGACACAACATTCCCTCCGTAAGCGTTGTTGGAAATGGTTGTCGCACAAACTTGACAATGTACGAACGTCGCGTGGATTGATAGGTACACATTTGACAAAAAAATTTACTCCGAAGAAAAAAAAAATAGCTGATCCTGAAACTAATTGACAATCTATATGGAGCTTTAAAGATGAGCCAAATCCAATGAAATGACGCCATGCAAGAAGCACAGAGAAACAAATCGTTAGCTCATTTTTCTACAAGACGGGACATAGGTACTGCTACCGTAGTTAGCTTTGAGGATCAAAGCACTGTTATGTGTTGTCAGTATGGTCAATAGTTGTTAGCTTGGTGCGATAAGCGGCTAAAGTCAGAATCCGGAACACCTTCTCTGCCCTCATGACTACGCCGGACGTTTCGCACACTTTAATGAAAAGATTCACATTATATTATTAGTGCACTCCGCATTTATATATCAAGTTATAAACTGGTAATTTAGTGTCCAGCAGGATACAAGTTAAGAAATGTTGATCGAAGCTTTTGACTTTTGATGGACTGAACACCTTCTCTGCCCTCATGACTACGCCGCCGGCCGTTTCGCACACTTTAATGAAAAGATTCACATTATATTATTAGTGCACTCCGCATTTATATATCAAGTTATAAACTGGTAATTTAGTGTCCAGCAGGATACAAGTTAAGAAATGTTGATCGAAGCTTTTGACTTTTGATGGACTGTAGTGTAACATAGGCACAATGATAGCTGAGTCCGCATCCCACATATCGACAACCTCGCGGGCAATGTCATCTAGACTTTGATTTGATCATGTGTCATATACTTTCATTGTCCTGTTCGGACTTCCGGCTCTAGTATTAGGAGTTAGTTCAGAATCTGTTACTGTGCTATTGAACGAACTAAGTATTATACACCCGCTTGTTAAAATAACGATTCATGTTTATATAATAACGCATTAATGTTTTAAATAGGGTTATAAATCCTATCTTTCAGTACCTACCTAATAAAAGTAAACAATAGTTCTAATAAAATTATTTCTGATAATTTTTCATTTTGGAGCCAATTTATTATTTTATGTGGTGTTACAGATAGGAAGAATTTAGTATTTAGATATGCATATTTTATAAATTCGTCTGCCCGGACAGCTAGAATCAGACCTTATAGGTACTGAATTCTCATAATTATTTTTAAAACTGCCAAGGAATGACTTACTATTCAATAGATAAATGTTTTATATAAGTTTTATGTGTGACATATTCTATTATACCTTTATTAATTTTAGATTATCTCCGTCCATGAGTTCTGAGGTTCCATCTGAAAAGCGCCGGGCGTTACCACTTCCTATGGTAACCGTTTTGATGTTGGTGTCACTTTCATTGTTATTTTTAATTAAAAAAACAACTAACTGACATTTTGTTCGTGTCTATGTTTTGTTTGTTTTATATTCATAAATTAATGTAAGAGTTAACGTTTTGTATCTCATTAAACACATATGTGTAATGAATGATAAACATAATCAAAACAATAATATTATGCATTCGTCTTTCAAAAATATACTACCAACCGGTGATGATCGTCCTTTACCAATAATTTTTTTTTTTTTTTTTTTTTTTATAGACTCACGCCTGTATTCCCCAGAGGGGGTAGGCAGAGGTGTGCAGTACACCCACGTTTCGCCGGCTATTTTATAAGTCCCATGTAATAGGGGGCGAGCCTATTGCCATTAACCGGGCACAATTCCAGACTCCGTGCTGCTACTGAGAATTTCCAAATGGAAAAACCCAATAACACTTTTGCTCGACCCGGGGATCGAACCCAGGACCTCGTGCTCAGCAGTCGCGCTTGCTACCACTAGACCAACGAGGCAGTCAGTTTACCAATAATTAAGATTATTACCGGTTTTGATTAAGGACAGGTTAAACAAAACACTGATGTTCGCCTGCATCATACTGACAATGATATTTTTCTTAGTAATTTTAAGATCTTAGTTTCCTTTTGGTTTTTTGAAACTTGAAAGTCCACAGGAAACTTCTCGTCAAACACGTCAAAGACGTCGGTACTAGCTTAGTCATATAACTGTACTTACGCAATACATAGGGAAAAAACAATATAACGTAATAAGAAATATATAACCATTATTAACTTATAACACATACCTAATCTCATAGTGGTAGATATTTATATTTTATAATTAACCCTAAGCTCTATAAAATAGATATCGCCTGTAGTTTTGACTTTGCGATATATTATGACGTGTTTGATATAATCCAAGAGGATATAATTACAACGTTTAACTATAATATCATTATAATATTTAAGTTATGACTTAGACGTGAAAAATTATCACTATTAACATTATGCAGATTATCACTATGGAACTTTTCAATATTGTCTAGATACCTACCTACCTAAGTTTAACGGAACTGATTCATCAACAAAAATCTAACCAACGAGTATTATGCAGTACTTAATGTTATCGATAACAATAATACAATTCAGATACGTCGAATTATGCGACCCAACTTGAATTAAACGAGCGATAAAACTAATATATTTTGTGATAAAAATATCCTCAAGTTATATGTAACTAATGCCATCTATTACACAACACCAGAACTTAATCAAGTATACAGCGCCATCTTACTAGTGGATTTAAAACTAAAACAAACCTTTTATACGAAGCAGCTTTGTGTTTTATGTATTGAAACAGAGAGGGAATTAGATGGCTTTAAAATTATACTTATTTTCGTCGCGTGAGAGCCCCAAGCAAGAATTTTGGCAAAATGTAATATTTACATCAGACTTAAAATTATAAGTGAGAGATCGTTAGATTTTTTAAACGGTTTTTTATGAATTTATGGTATACTTAATTATGGGACTCAGCTTTAGAGAAAATCACTGTTTAAATTGTATGCTTTAACTTTGTTTAGTTCCTCATGACGCTAACAAAAATCCGATACGAAATTGTCAGGAAAAAAAAGGAATACGTTGACTACTCTCTGAAGAATTCGTACTGCTTATTAGATAAATTCATTCACTTTTATTGTCCGACAGGGCGGCAACTATCCGACACACACACAAAAGAGATCAGGCATCTCAACGGGTTTTCGTTCTTTCCGATGGAGCAAGTGATAATTAATTTGTAATACGCACGTAACTTACGAAAAGTCAGAGACGCGCCCAGGGTTACACCGCCTAAGGCTTTGCAGTGCCTTAATAACCAATGTAACCATTATCTTAAAGAAATGTTTAATTAAATGGATGAATGTTGGCAGAGAAAAATATTAGTACATATAATATATACGTATAAATAAAAAATTATTACCTAATAAACAAAAATCGTAGCTTCTCGAATCTCTGGCTTTAAACTTATCTAAGCATTTATCTAGTTTACAGTGACCTGGCAATGACAAGCGGCGAATAGGCAACCAACAGGAGTAAGCAACACTACTTTCTTTCAGCTGTTCACCAGTGATAAAAATAGTTTCGTATAAGCTAAATAGCAATAAAATTGCATGATTAAATTATTTATTATTTGGAATAAAAATGCTTATTAGCTTAATTTTTATTGACTTGTTATATTTATAGACTTGCTGTTTATTTTATTTATCCAAACTAATTTGCAATATATTTTAAATTAGGTTTTTTTCAGCACAAAAAAAATTGACGCATTTGTATTTTTAAGCTTGTTGCTTGTTTAAATAATTACAATATAATTTTATAACAGTCTATCAAGAACGAAGCGAACGAAGCGATGTGGTTACTGAGAGCACCGGTAGCAAATTCTGAGGCGTGCCATCGAAGCCAGAAACACACCTGCCAATCCTCTGGTACAGCAGGTACCTACCAAGAGCGGCGGTGATTAGGACCTTCAAATGTACCGCTTTTCGATATTGCCTTAGCCTGTCATACATGCATTAAGCTGAAATATTGCGATAACATTGCTATCCATCAAAATGTGAACTGGCTGTACTTTTCTTCTCATAGTTTCCTAAGCTTTTCATATTTATAGTAATAATCTGTTCCCAGCTGCAAGTCAACTGCATCCTCAACGTGCTGAGCAAAACGATGGACAACATAGGTACAGCGACTTGTTTCTATTGTGTTTAATAGTAGAAGTGAATTTTCAAGAGTTAGTTACCTCTTAAAAATTGCGATTCTATCATATATTATATGGACCTGTGTTATCGACAATAATTTTTGTTTATTTATACCTGACTTTTCTCCTGCCTATCTTAGGTGTGTCGTGGTGGCGCATTGGTTACGGACCCGCTTTACCTATGTCGTATGAACTTTCTTAGTTAGTCTAAGACACCACTGACTATGAAAGAAAACAATAAGTAAACCTCGATTTATTAGTCTGAAATCGCCAACACGCAGTAAACTAGCGTGGTGATGTATGCTCGATCCGATATAAGAGGTAAGACAATTCATGCTGATTTGTTTATTTATTTTCATCACATTTCCATCGAATTTCCATCACAGTGGTCAAAGCGACGTATGAGATATTAAAGTGCACAATTATAGGTTCACTCTCATAATCCGACTATGCTTCACGATCGAAAAGAGATCAGGCGCCTGACTTAGTCAGCAGTCATAGTGACCAAACAAAAAGTCCCGAGGCCCCCTAGTTTTGATTCCTAAGTAGAGATCAAGGGTTAATTATATCATTTATATATTTTTTAGTTAGTTTCTCTTAGTTAGTTAGTCTTAGTACTTAGTTTGTAGAACAATAAGACATAGCAAATTAAATAAATAAATAGCAACATAAATTTTGACAAGGTCTTCCTTTTATGTGTTTGTTTTCCGCAGTAGCTACGAACAGAATGATATTATCTAAGTAGGTACTTATTCATTAAATTTAATTAATTTAGCTTATACCTTCTATAGTTCTAACTGCTGGGCAAAGGCGTTCTCACAATTATAGGATAGAGAATATTGGTCATAGGTAATTTAGTGAGAAGTCTTCTATATTTTATAGAATATATTCTGAATAAACTCAATAAGGATTCCAGGCTTTTGACTTTAATAATGCGCCATAATGATATAATTTTGCGAGATCTCATATAGGTACGTTCTATAAAACGCGAAGTATGAAGACGCATCAATGGACACTTTATTTTCTGAATTACAAATTTACAAGGAATAGGTAAGGTTAAGGTAATACATACGTAAACAGATAAGACTGCTAAAATCATATCCCTACTTTTTTGTAGTCGGGTAAAAATAAGAAACGACTTGGAAAAGTCTCAAAAGTCTGTTTTCATGTAAAGAGAAAAACATTTTATTTGAAGATGTGATCCTTTATGTCATAAAATTATCTGAATGGAATGTTGCTGAGCGTGGGAAGTTATACAGAAGAGACGTGAAGAGTACATAGTTAGATTAATTGAACCCGCCGTGAAATGGTACGTACTCGTATCATTTGACGGCCTTGCTCCTTGCTTTGATATACGACCGTTATAAAATATTTTAAAATTAAGATCAACAAGGTTAACTGTAACAGCATCAATTTCAAGTGTAAGTTTATTTGTAAAAGAAAAAAATCTGATATTAATTATTATTTATAAAGATTTCATAAATGGTAGGAAACTAGGTTATGTCCAACTACAATACCTACAACTATAAAATAGTAACTTAAAATTTAATTCATAGGGTGATTCGCGATAGGTGAAATTCGCACTCGTGGTGCAAATTCCGGTACCTAATCACATCGATCTGTTGCGGCGTAAAAAAAGGACAAACTAATAAACACTTTCGCATTGTCAATATTTAATATAAACAATTAGAATAATAAGTATTAATACTTAACAACTTTTTAGCGGATTACTCGCGTAAATGTTTATTTAGTTGTCAAAATACATGACTGAATCTAGATAAACTGAGTCTGGCTGCGACCACAAGAGCTGCAAAGCACTCGAAACGTCAGGTTTTTGACAAATAAATAAACATTTACGCGAGTAATCCGTTAAAAGTTGTTTCATTGTGTTAAACGTGCGCGAAAGTTTGAGACTATGTTATTAATAATTAGTTTATAGATGTTACGCAAAAATCTGTACCTAGGTACTTAGTTAACAATGAATGAATGAATGTTACTTACAAAAAATAAAATATACATTTTTTTTTTAATTAGAATCCTTTGATCTGATCTTTTTTTTGTTTAAAACACATCGAGTGTCACCATTTAAATAATAATAAAAAAATTGGTTCATCCGTTAAACTTATAATTAAAGTCAGATGATTTTTAAAATGATAGCAAAATCTAAGAATAAACACGTGAATGGTTAATTGCATGCTAGTTACTACACTTATATACCTATGACAAATTTTATTGGTTCGGTGGGATAATGCTAAAACTAGAGCGGTTTAAGTGATAAGAATTATATTATTTTATACTTAAAGGGTACAAAAAGAGCACCTGAAATATTAATTTTGAAAAACTCATGTTTGAATTGAGAACTTGCTTATTTCTTACCTCAAATAAAACTATATATATATTTATAATACCTACTTACTTTACCTACCTATCTACCTACTTTAGAAGGATGTAAGTTACCCGACGACTACAAAAGAAAAGCAGGGTTATGATTTTAGCCTGTTTCTATTTATATGTAGGTGTATTATGCACTAATCTACCCAGAAGGATATAAGCTTTTTACCATCCGTATTGTATCTAAATCCAAGGGCTTTTTTATTCAGTAGGTACAAGAATTTAAGTAATTAATACATATTTTGGAAACGTTGCATTTTTGTTTTACATCAGAATATATGAGTTTAATGTTTGAGGACATCGAATAATAGGCGTAACAAGTGCGTTTGTCGACAGGTAGGGCTATTATGGCCGTAGCGCCCAAACGAAGTGTCCTCGTAGCGCGTGCGCAAGTCAGGCGGATGCGAGCGCCTCAGTCCATGACTAGCTTTAGCTGCGTACGCGCACAGGACAGTCCGTTACCGCGCTTTTTAAATTCGGTAATTATGTTGATTTACCGCGCAGTCGATGTCGCTCACAATTCGTTGTTGCAGTTGATTTAGTCCAAAAAAATTCAATTGCGAATAATAAACTTAAAACAGTAAATTGTGTGACAAAGACAGTGGTTTTTGGGAAGAATAATGCCCTGTCGTGGAAAATATGTGTAACTCATGTGAAGGTGCGCAGGAGTAAATTCAGCAGCGGTGGTCGGTAGTCCGCGGGTACAATGAGTGCGCCGCTGAATTGGCACAAATGGCTAGTGTTGTCGTTTGTCGGATTGGCTTTGTCCGTTCGGACAATTGGCTGCGATTACAGTTCCATCACCGAGAAATTTGGAGCGGAAGCAGTGACTCGATGCAATGAAAAATGTCCATTCCAGGTTCGCTTAATCAATATTATTAGAAAAACTTTTAAATTCTAAATTAAATGTGTACCTTCAGATACCTACATAATTGAATGATTTTTGGCAGTAACTATATAGGACAACACGCAAACTATTTTATATTTATAGGACAACACGCAAACTATTTTATATTAATGAGTATATTGATACAAACAAATAACGTTAGGCTGCGTTCATTGATAAAGATTTCAATGAACAGTTTATTGGTCGAGGATAAAACAATGATCTTAGTTTATTATGTAGTTTATTTGCGGCGAATGTTGTGCAGGTTCAACGCACATCTAAGTAATTGTCGACAATTAGCGATCCACTACAATCAACGCAAGCTAAATATAGATCAGTGTGTCCAAACGTTAAGCATGTTCATTGTGGGTGGATAGAGGACCCTTGAATAAATTTAAAAAAAAATACATTAGTGCATTAGGAATATATAAGAAAGTGACCAAATAATGAACACTAATTTGTATTCTTGCTGAAAAATTTAATCAATTCAAGAATACTTTTGTTATTTGTATCTTAAATAATTAGACATCACCGTGTTATGACTCCACTACAAAAAGGAGAGTTATGATATTTTTTAAATGAAATATACAAAAATGTGGAAAAAGGAGAGGGTCGCCTGTCGCTTATCCTGCAGTGGGACAAAATAAGCTCGAAATAGTTATAATAATTCATTGTATCACTATTGTCCAAGTAACTGACTGACTGACTGATTGACTGACTAGTGACTGGTCCACACTGGATCTGGATCAGAGGGTGTAAATCAGAGGGTAAGGCCTTTGCCCAGCTGTGGTATGATATGGGCTGACATTCAGTGGCGGATTTACAACGTTTTAAGCTATAGGCTGGGAAGTTTTAGCCGCCCTTGGATCTATAATTCTCATGTGACATGAGAATTATAGATCCAAGGGCGGCAAAAACTTCCTAATCTAGGGTAAAACAGCTGGTTTGCCGCCCCCCCAACCAATAATCGGCCATCGGCCTCTGTGCCCTCAGCCCACACTTTGTAATCTTTGTATAAGTAAAAAGAGCGAAATTGCAGAAAATGTATTTCTCCCTTCCCACTATCAATCTCGATCCATACATGCCAGTCCCACTACTGGTTGGAGGCTGCGACTATAGTCGATTCATAAAATTGAAATCGGTGAAATTATTCGCTATATAGATATTTACTATATTCAATATACAATCACAAAATTATACACAAACCATCCAGTTCGCAGCCTCCAACCAGTAGTGGGACTGGCATGTATGGATTGAGATTGATAGTGGGAAGGGAGAAATACATTTTCTGCAATTTCGCTCTTTTCACTTATACAAAGATTACAAAGTGTGGGCTGAGGGCACAGAGGCCGATGGCCGATTATTGGTTGGGGGGGCGGCAAACCAGCTGTTTTACCCTAGATTTGGAAGTTTGCTATACCGAATGTACAATGACAAGTGAGAGGGGAAAGTCATCGGCAAAATTTGTTGCAGAGTTCTATCTGTAAAACATCAAGAAATCGTGATGCAGAAATCTTTTTGATTTCTATGAGCAAATTCTATGCAGCAAAAAAAAAAAAAATATATATATCGATCCCCAAATTTGCCGCCTCAAAAATCTGCCGCCCTAGGCTCCAGCCTACTCAGCCTGCTGGTAAATCCGCCACTGCTGACATTACCTAATAGTAACACTATTGTCCAAGATTTAAAAGTCCTATATATTTCTGAAATAGGTGCCCAAATATTAAATATAAAAAGCATAACCTTTCTCTTAAAAAAAAAAGCGAAGAAAAATCTTTTCTTCAAACCAAAGTTAATAATTATGAAGACCAGTTAACTTTGAACTTTGTAAATAAGTAAGAATTAATCGAAGAAACAGCATTAGGTAGCTTATTATGCTATTCTGCGGACATCGATTCTCGTTAGATATGCCATAGAACTTGCTTTACCTACATTCTTAAAAATTAAATACTCTACTTAAATACTTTCATGTTGGTTTTCTAACACTGTTGTTCTTTCTATAAGTACCATGAGAGATTGAGAGATTTTGTATTTTACAAATCACTATAGGTAGGACCTACAAACAAAAAATTACATCTTAAGTAAATATTGCATTAACAACCTGTAATATTTTTAACTAATTAATGAAACACGACTCTTTGTAAGTACCTACTAAATAAAGTATCAATATTTTATAATTAAAGATCTCTATTTATAAAAGGTAGAGTGGGACCCAATGTGAACAAAAAATCCGAAACGTGAAAACCGCAGATAGATTGAATTTCGGGTGAATGAAGCCTTTGTGGTGCATTGAGCGGATTCCGGTCACACGCTTGCAAAAAACAAAAAGAGCTTAGGTACATTATACCTTAGTGGCTTATACGAGTTATAGATTGTTTTATATACAAGTTCACCCAAAACGCCAATATAATATTTATTAGTGCCAAGATTCAATTATATTCGAAAAATAATAAAATGGGTACCTAAGAGCCTTCTCATGACATAGTTTAGAATAATGTTAATTGTGTGTGTACCATCGTTTAACCATAGTCCACTCCCAGTCATCTATAAAGATATTTTGGCAAGATGCTTCTCATCGTGTGGTTAACACCCGTAGGCTTTTGACATGGCTTTACACACCTTTCAGGTGGTAAAAATCTTTAAGGTGTGTTGGTTTCCTTACGGTGATTTACTTCATCGTTTATGCAAGTGATCATTAATTTCAAATACGATTACGAACCGTCACTATAACCGTCTTAGAATCAAGATGATTCCAAGAATGTAATGTCCTTTTGCAAGTGGTACCTGCAGAGATGTCTACTGATATACTGATAATAGAGGTTATCTGATCAACACGCTGCAATATTCACAAGTATTCACTTTAATAACACAACCTGCGTTTCAACATAGCTAGGCAGGTACTACAACGGATCTTCATTGCTCTGCTTCTTTATCTACAGACTACAGTCTATCTATATATGGACTCTAGATCAGTCTAGGACTCTAGGTACTTAGACTTCAAGATCTTTATTGCCATAATGCATTATCATAAATTCTTCAAAAGGAATCTTTTAAAGTAGTTTGTTCTTGTTGTAGGGATACGGTGGCTCAGCGTGCTTAAAGCGGTCGGCACGGTACGCCGAAGATCGTGGGTTCAAATCCCATCCGTATCAGTAGTTTTTCAAATTTCTTATTAAATTATATACCTACTTAGTTTTAGTTGGTTCTTCTTTGATCAAAAATAAAGAATCTCTAGAATATCCCTCGCGATCGGGTAATACGAGATAAATAAATTTTACATGGACGCCGCCGCTGTCCCGTGAACGGCTGGTGTTTTTGTATCTCGTATTTCCAGTGGTGTCCCTAGAACATTGTCTTGGTGGTATGAGCTCTTTTACTAGCGTCCCTAAAGCTCATAGTTTCAACTGCCTTAATACACACAGCTTAGTCTAAAATCAGTAGATATGAGCACAGTCAGCGACAAGTAGATGACCGTTAATTACTTTAGATAGGTACCTACTTCATTTCGATTCTTCAATTGTTTGTAGAAAGTAAAACAATTATTGTAATAGAGGACCTATGCAAATAGG
Organism: Protodeltote pygarga; assembly: GCA_936450705.2. Taxonomy (NCBI): domain Eukaryota; kingdom Metazoa; phylum Arthropoda; class Insecta; order Lepidoptera; family Noctuidae; genus Protodeltote; species Protodeltote pygarga. The sequence continues at coordinate 7,440,509 of OW388257.2, read as the reverse complement.
TCCGTTGAGGAACACTGTGTGGTTTTTAGTCCGTGTGAGTCGGACAAAACCCTATCACCAGCCCTTGGTGATTGCCACTCATTAAGGCTACGGTAAATACCTATACCAACATAAAAATATACCTTCTAATCAATCAAATCTAAATCGTAGGCCCAGGTTGGCCTAATGACGATCATCGCGCTTGGCTGCGCTCACGCAGACCGTGTCGTAACGGAAGTTGGACTGTGACTTCGTAGAACTTCCCGTGATGACCCTTATTAAACGATATAGGTATCCGTTTTAATATGCTCACATCATTTTACATTTCTTACAGAACCGAACTGGTGATGTGCACTTCGATGTTAGTTGTGGATCTGATTGCAGCGTGCAACAGGTAAGTCATTTATCATTATATTGTACCTAAGCTTAGATACAGCTTGGCAAAAAAGAGTCTGGAAAAATTGGGGGCGCAGCTGGCGCACTTTTCACAATACAATTCAAAATTACAAGTTATTTAGTGCTTACATATTTCTATGACGATTTTTTTGTCATTAAATATAATCAAATGAAACATTTTTATGTTATTTTAGTACTCACAAACTTAGTTTTTAAGATTTTTATTTAGTTCCAGCTGTCACCGCCTCAGACTCTTTTTTGCCAAGCTGTAGGTAAGATGTTATAAATTACCTATTATTACGCTAATTGATATAAAAAATCTGATAAACACTGAACTAGCTTCATCACTGCTTATAAAGCAGTATAGGTACCTAAGTAATTTTATTAAGGTAATTGTTTACTTTAGTTTTTATGTATTATAGTAATGCTGGAAAGGTAGAGTAGTACCTAGATAAGTTTATTTTTTCGCCTAATAACAACAATGGGAAAATGTGTAAAATGGGATGTTTGGTAATCAATCCTTTATTATAGGACATGATTACTTTTATCTTTCATCTGACCTCTACGCCAAGTACACGAAGTAACTATTTAGTGATCTGTGTCTACGCGGACAAGCCGCGCACGTAAGCTAATTTCGCATATAGGTCCCTATTTATAGCTTAGATTAGTTGGGTAATTGCAAATTGAATGACATTAAGCATATAGAAAATTAAATTTTATTAACTCTTTTCTGAAAAAACAAACGAGCAAAATTTTATTGCCCATCCCATTCCCTATTCGACTTATGTAACATTTTTTGCCACCCAAATATACCTACCTATAAATATGTTTATTGTAATGCGTCAAAAATGACCGGCAACGCTAGTAATCATAAAATTTAATGGTCCGATAAGTACGTTAGTTTATTTCTTTACTCCAGTATTGGGAAACCCTATTTTTACGACTACATAACATGAAATTATAATGTACGCAATAGGCACTGATACTGATCAGTATTTTTTTTTTTAAATCATGGAGGTTATTTTAGGTGAACAAAAATGATAAAATAAAAAAATATTTTACAAAAAGTTTATAATTACTGTGTGATAACAAAATCATAGTGTTTCACCTATAACCTCGTTTGAGATAAAAGGTATTTAATAAATACTGTTTCCAAAATAAGAGAGAATATTATCTACCTGCCTATACATTATTATGAATATTGTACAGCTTACACATAGAGTGACTGGTAGGTATTTAGATGGCATATCGTAACTAAAACTAGTGTAGGTATATAAGCTTACAAAAGAGCATTTGTTAACTAAATTACAATGAAGCTAGCTAGACCGTGTGATGAACAAAACTGGTCCGTAAATACTGTCCTAGTTCTTTTGTATTTAGTAAAATTAAATAATTGTACTTATCTATTTAAGAGCAAACACTGTAAAATAAAATTCTTTAGGTCACATTCGTTGTCCAACATCATACCGTAGCTATTTAAATGCAAAAATATATTATAATAGATACCTAACTTTAATTTTTATAATAATTTTTCTAGCGTTCTCAAGTTTATAATGTAGGGTTTGGGTTATGCATCGAAGTTAGAAAACATACATAAAACGGCACAATCGTTTCAAAGTCTGACAGTCACTACTGGTTTATGTCAAAATTATCAGTTATGACCAATTTACGCCCCTGTGCAGCGCAAAAAAAGTTCAAGTGGCGGCGGACGCGCACCCCTCGCGAGTCAAACGAAGTCAATTGAGTTGCTTTCATTTATTATTATTTGTTTTATTTGAATAACAATACTGCAGTTATATAATGCAACAAAGTTACGATTGTAGGTACATGCTTTATTTATTCTCTTAATCTTTTTGCGCTCCGACATAATAATTATAGGTACATAGGTATGATTTCACTTTGCAATTTTTTATAAGTAATCTCTACGTTTCTGCTTATCATTTGTTATTAAAAATACAACAGTAAGTATAATCATTTGGGTATTTTTGAATAATGTAAAGACGTCTTACCTACACCTTCAGTGTGTGAACGTAATTGCTTGCTTGAAATGCAAAGCTTTGCCTTACGTCTGTCATCAGGTCGTGAGGTAGAGAGAGGAAAGGCAGACAGAAATGCACCGCCCGCCCCTTCGCTGACGTTCTTGTTTATATTATGTAGACAATTCCTGAGAAAATGTTTCTTGAACTACTTTGTTATTACCACTTAGAATCTTACTTTAAAGGTGCCGTTGGCTTTACCTAATTGTTATTATTATTTTAACAGTTTTACAGAGTTATTCATTGAGAACGTATCCATCATTTTTTTTGTTACTAATAATAAGTAAATAAATCTTTATTGTCAGACTTAAAATCCGTGACTAATAATTTACGTAAATTTTTATACGTTTAACGACGTAAATTACCTACTGATTCTATATATAATTGATTAAACTGTAGTTGAACGAGAAACATTACGAACGATTTCCTTTTGTGTCTCTTTTTACAGTGTTTGAAGGTTTAAACCAAGCTTTTATATTAAATAAAACATAATGTTAACTTTCATGGTCTTTCGTTCTACTAACCATTGAGGAGACAGTCCTGGTTGCAGCTTCAAGATATTTCTATCATTTTAGTGTATTCTCATTAGAACTGAACACACACGCATGTGAAATTTTAACGTAAGTAGTTTAGTTTAGTTTAATATCGTTCTATTTTTTTTTTATTGTAATTTTTGTATAATTTTTTGTCGACAGGATTTTTCGTTTAAAAGCTTCGGAGTTGTATAGGTGAATGTCGTAGTACGAATGGTATTTCTTCCATTTTTCATCATAAGTCGAAAAAATACGCGGCATTAGAAATCCTGTTTTAGATGTGCAAATGAAGCCCTTTTTTACAATACCCCCACTGGATACTGTGTCACATGACTTAATCGGACCAAATTAACATCAAATTTTAAATTTCTTTATCAAATGGAGCACATAATCGACTAACGTATCCATCTGCCAGGTTTGCCCTATCTATAGTTACAATTCGAGAACGGAAAGTAAATGTTGGATTTCAAGACTTCTTTTAATTTAAGATTCTATAATGATCATTAGAAGTTGGTTTAATTGACTCTTTTTAAATATAGAACTCTCTCTTTCGTCGGTTTGATATTCGGTTTGGGATTGCGCTTGGTTTCCATTGTGGCACCGAAGGAACTGAATGGCATCACTTTCTAGTTGCCTATACACATTTTGTAAAGTATTTCATATTACAAATGCCGTGCAAGAAAATGTACATTTGAATGTTAGGTGGTCAGTGCTATGGTGTGGCTGCTGAGCTGCACATACGCAAGGGTCGCGTGAGACTCAACGCCGGATGGACGCAGGAAGGAAGCTTCTAGTTGCCAGTCTGCTCCCCTCGGATCTATTTTAGAGTTCATTCGTTTTATTCTATCATTTACAGAACAATTTATGCTTTTTAATACATCCACATGAAGCCTGCCGTGCCTGCATGAATTGTTTCTATCTGGAAACATCGTAAAAGGTCACTTAGGATTGTAGCGCGCGGCTTGTGCCGCTAGGACGTACTCATCGGTGGCCGAGGTTAAAATGCTTGCTATTACACCAAGCACCGAGTTAGAATAACCGTGTTAAATACCACTTCAGATACCACATGTATGCAATAAATGAATACATAAGAATAGGTATTTCAGTGATTTACACTGGTTGTTGTCTAATGAAAACGAGAACGTAGAATTTACTTCGAAGCAAAATGTAATATGCGAAGCTTACTTACTAAAATTCACATTTTTTATAAGGATACGTAGGTACTTAAAATTGTTTTCCTATACCTTTTGCTTTTAGCACGTGCATATCTGGAGAACCTTTTACCAAGAATAGAAGCCAATAAGTTCATAGATTGTTTTAGGTCTGGAAAATGGAATGCAATGGATGGAAAATCAATCTTGTACTATAAAATTACAAAAATATATTATAGTCTCAACTTAACCTTTTCAGCTTGTAGGTTGGATGTCCAAGACTATTTTGACGGTCACAAAAATCACCCTTATCTTTGACAGCTACGATATAGGCACGTGGTGACATGTTACATTGTTGTATGGTTTAGTTAAAGGTAAAAATTATAATTGATAGGTACCTACACTATGAATTAATGAAACTTGGTAAGCTTGTTTTTTTTTTTAGAACCTAAGCTTCCATAATCTCTCATGTATTTGGTGAAAGACTTTATTTTATATTTATGACGAATAGGAATAAGAGAAATCACCTTTTTATGCTTTTTCCCTTTCTCCACTTCTCGGTTCTGTAGGAATCAATTAACCTACTTACATCGAGTTTAATTATATTGAACTTTGATTTAAATCTACCTAGTTAGCATAGCACAGTCATGTTACTGTCGTCACACGTATGGACCATAAAGTTACCATGCCATGGATGTTGAACTCATGTAAAGGAATTCAATCCCTCTTGCGCGCTTCGCTGCGTGCGCCGTGTTCGGAAATGAACAATCACCTATCGGAAGTAAAGCCATTACCCACCTGCGATTAGTTTATAATTTATGTGTGAAACTGGATTGAACTGTGAAAACATATTAACATACTAATACGGTTATAGGAAAATAGAGCAAAGTCCACAAAATAATTAAGAGAAAATTTGAATAAATGGTTAAAATAATAGAAAAGATTAAGAAAAGTTTTGGAGTGGAAAAATTTAATTATAAAAAAAAAATGCCATCGATTCGCAAAGAAGAAGAATAGAAAAGATAATGACGAACGTTCAAAACTTAATTTTTTACATTAACGATTTTCAGATTGATTACGATTTGCTTCCTGACGAAGACGCACAATTTGATGATCGCATCTTAAATCGAAATAGGTTTAAATTTATATGTATTTGGTGGTTACCTAGATGCTAGTAGGTATGCTTCAAACAACTGCATCTCAAACATTTTATTACTTAGATACTTATTATATTATATACCTACCTACTTATTATTGTTTACTTACCCAATTCTTTTATAACAAAACATATTCGATTTAATTGAATAGGTATGTATTTTGAACCCTCACATCATTTTTGTATTCCGTAAAAATGTGACCGCATTCGCCGTCAGGTGCATTCATGAATATTCTGAATAATTTTGAATATAATTGTGTGAAAACTTGACTTTAATGGCTTTTATAAATTTACTCATGGAGTCATGTGGTAAACAAGTTAAAAGTTAACTCCATATTTTATTAACCGCCATTATTATAGATTCGATTATATGTGTGTATTATGTGTTGTGCTTATAACCATAATTTTATTTCGAGTTTGTGCAAAAAAAAAAATTGTTGCAACACTTTCCCCTTCCCTCCGAATGGCTTACGACTGTTTTAATCTTTCTATTACCGGTGCACACCACATTCATCATTCATCGATTTCAATAGCTAGTCTCGTGCCGCCGGGATGCAAAAGATCGTTCATACGAACAGTTTCACAAGCGACGCATAGGCTCTATTAGGTTACCTAAATTAAAAAATGGAACAGAATTTACATGACATTTTCTGCTATGTACCAGAAAGAAATAAGATCTAAATTATGTTTAAAATAGTAGGTACTAATGAGTTATGAATGTTAACTGCTATTAATGCAGCTGAAAATTAACAAATGAACGTTAACATAACACAATATCGCATGAGAACTTTTTCAAATGCGTACAAAGGAACTCTTGTCGTGCAAGGAACAATTAAGCCATTAATTGTAATAAGTGCAATATGAAATTGAGCCCGTCCATTTTCTAATCAATGCTGATTATGTTTGTGTTTTATATTTGAAATAGTTATAATTGGACTCCAGATTTCAACAATATAGAATACATTACCTATGTAGATACAGCCTATAGATTGGCATTGTTTATCTTTAGTATTGTAAATCTATTGTCTGTTACTATTATACTTACACTTCCTATTAAATAAAACAAAATATGAAATAAACATGAAAGAATATGCCTAACACTCTTGGGTCATGATGGTGTCAATCTCGACCTTTATTGTAGTGCGTTTGTCGCTGAAACGCATGTGCAAGAATTCTACTGAAAAGAAAAAACTACAAGAAATCTATTGAAAATTATCATCGTCAAAAAATCTAAAATAATTCTCAACAATACGGTTTGATCTAGGTAGGTACTAATATTGATCTAGAAAACCTAAAAAGGAAGTTTCAGATATTTAGACTATTCGTGAAAAAAATATTAGCTAACCTGTAAAATTTAGATCTCTGCCTAGTCCATACAAAATTATTATACTTCGTAGAAAATGATTATAGGTACTGCTATTAATTGATTAATTAATATTCTATAAAAATATCATTCGGAACCCTTCGTGCGCCGAGTCCCACTCGCAGTTGTCAGATTTTTTAAAAAGTAGACGTTATTCTTATTAGGTAGATACACATTTTTCGTTTAACTAATCTTATAAGTCTAACAAAGTGTGCTAATTTGTTGGTTGACTTTAACAAAGACCTTGCAATTTTGAAGTCGCCGAGGCTAATTTTAGCTTACACTAATTGTTAGTTCTAATTTAATTGTTACTATTTTGCTATTCAACATGCCTTGCTCTTCTCAGAGCTAATCTCTGACTAGTGTCTAGTCTTAATTGAAAGCCAGACGGCTTAATTCCTAGATATAACACGCGGCTTGAAAACAAATACCTAACTTTATTATATTATATCTTTCATTCAAAGAATGTATAATATGGATACATATTATGTACACATACCTACATATTATATTATGTATCCATACCATTGCATTCCTTTTATTTTTGTTTTTGATAATACCTACACAATTTCTTATTCTTACTTCCATAAATGTATCTAATCTTTCTCCGAGAATTTGGCGAATCTTACTAAGTAAATCGCTGCGAGTGGTTACTAACTATTTCCTTTTGAAGATTTTATAGTAACACACATCCGTTTAGTTTAAACTTTAAAGAATCTCATGTGGTCTACCTACTGGTGTTACCACACGTTCAAAAATAAGACCAGGAGTTTCCTATCTATTTTTAGCAACCTTTCTGTAATAACATCTTAAAGTTGAAGCCTTTTAATTTTCCCATTTCCGTATCTATATCTATTTTATATTCGATAATAAATGAAATCATATTTTTTCATCTGTTTCACAGTTATAAAATATATTACTGCTTTTTTAAATTGACAACACAACCAGTGAGAAATCATGTAGAGACGTTCGGTTATGAAATGATAAAGAACTGCACTCGCTTCGTCGTCGCCCGCTAATTCCTATTTCCTCATTAGTTGGACCATTCCCCGCTTGCGAGTTGCGCTTGCGCCCATTCAACAAGTCTTCCCGCCTCCTCTCTGCGCCATTATCCCCCGACTGCCCCTTCAACACTCCAGGATACCAATCCGTTGAGTGAAATTACATAGAGTGCACTCAGCTCCTGCTAAGTGTTTTGATTTATTGTCCTTTTATTGGACACTCGCCTGTTCGTCTATAATAAAACAAAATTGAATTCTGGCTAGCAAATCATATCCTACGGAGCCACTAAATTCCTGTAAAATGAAAACCTGCTTAATCATATTAATTGTACTGAATATATTAAATCTGCAGAAAATCCACACTGACATATACATTTTAAAGAGCTAAGTTTATCGGTAACATACGCGTTAACATACCTAACATTTATATTTGATCAACTAGTACTTGAATAGTAGAGCTACCTGAGCGTTGTAAAATCGACTGATAAAGGCTAGCAATAGGGTTACGTCGAGAGTAGAACTCTCGAGGCTAGAGAGTGGCAGAGGCGGCGGGAAGCACGCTGGTGGGCCCCAATTTGCCTCAGCATTATCCAATTGCCAGAATAAAATGGTTGGCGTGGGCCAGCGCGTGACCTGCTCTCGAATTTGAAGTATCTATATCATAAATTACATTATTATAAGTATAGACCTACCATGGAAACATTTTTTTATAAAAGATAGTAAAAAAGATACAGCTTATGCACTAACTACAGTAATATTCACAGAGATAATAATTGACAAACCGTTGATACCGACAAAATATGATCTACACTTAAATTGAGGAGTGTCTGTTCAAAACTGTCTATTTACGTCACAACAATTGTTTTATAACAGTAAGTTTAGAACAAAATAACTTATATCCTGCTATTTTTAACCCTCAATGCAAAAAGAAAAATGTTACTTTATAAGTTTGAAATACCTACTAAAATAATCGACACATTTTTACCCAGTTAAACAAACTTGAGAGTAATTTCATTATTCATATTATATGCCAAATAGAATTGAAAACCATTGGTGCTTTTTGTGCATTTCAGGCATTTTACTGGCATCTGCCTTTTCCACAATTATTCCAGAATAAATTAGGTACCATAATATACGTACATCATTATCATCATCATACCTACAATATATCATTGATTGTTAATAAAGTTTCTCATGCCATTGACAGCTGATCTACTCGTGCTGAACCATTAATATCTAAGTTGCGTATAAACAATTTTGTAAAATAAATGTGGAACATTATCTAAAGTTTATCACGGGTCAATAACGTATTGCGGAATTAGAAAAACAGAGTCAGCATCACTGGGTATCCATTGGCGCCTATTTACGAGCCAACCAGATAACTTCTTGTCATTAATTAAATAAAAACCGGCCAAGTGTAAGTCGGACTCGCGCACGAAGGCTTTCGAATAATATTATAATAGAATTTTACCTAATCACTTTCGTATGAATGGTTTTGGAATTGGAAAGGCAGACATTATATTTAAAAATAAACAAAAATTGGTTCTCGAATCCTTAGAATTATTCCTTTTAAATGATATCCATATAAAGGTACACCTACCTATTTGAAAAAAATATATAAACTGTACCTCCATTCCATTTTAGGTGTATAAATTAATATTTTTAATAAATTTGATTTTATACCTTTTTGTTGGCGTTATTAATATAAATATATTTTCTTGCCGCATCCGGTAAGGCTGGAAGCCGACCCCAACATATGTAGTTGGGAAGAAGACTAGGCAGATGATGATATTTTTATGCCGAATATCAGCTTTCTAGAAATGGTTTTACTATGTAGGTAACTCTGGAAATTTCAGTTAATTTCACACATAGCCTCTTTTCCATAACCTGTCGAGGGTCGAGAGGCTTTAGCAATACCTAATTGCTGCGTGGCTTAACATAACTATTTTGCTTTAGTTATTTACATAGGTATATTAAATAAATAATGATAATATCACGTTTGTTTTTTTGCAACTAGGTACTACCTTTCTGTGTTTGTCCGCGCATCACTGCAAAGCGGCTGGACCACTGGGCCGATTTTGATGTTATTTTTTATGTGGGTTTGAGTCGACTCAGGGTCGTTTATATTCACAATTGGACCCGGTAGGTGCGAAGTGTTCGGGTTAAATTAGTACCACGGGGGCAAAGCCACGTGAGGGTCAGCTAGTTGGGTATGGTATGTAGACTAGCTACCTCGACTTTTTCTAAGAATCCCCGTTATTTGTAACAGTCAAATGTGTATTTTATTAAATATGATACTAATAATGGCTTACAATACCTCAAAATCATTGTTCAAATATTTAATTACGAACTTATCTACCTACCTATATGGACCAGGAAAATGATTTTTTACTCTATTAAACTTCCTATGAATGACCTGAATTTAAAATAAAACATCATATTAGAAATACTTATACTGCACAAACAAGACAATGCTATGTATGCAAGAACTTTGTTATGAAGTAATTAACTAGTAAATTATCCATGAGTGCTTTCACAGCACCCTGCGTCCGGCGTGCGCTTGCGCTCCCAATTGGACTTCCGAGCGCGTTTCCGAAATCGCTCCAACAATGAACCAACGCGACGATTTTAATGACTCTAAAGGGAGAAGTTATTGTTTTGTTATTATTACGGCACGAGACAGGAAACTGGGTAATTAGGCGTTAATTCACTCAGACTTATTTTATTAGTATAGTTCGATGTGTACTACTTAACTTTCTATTGTGTCTCTATGTATACTTTGTATAAGGTCTTACTTTTTAAATGTAAAATATGTTAGGAGGTGGATTTGGTTGCAAAAATGCTTTGTATGTAATCAAAATATTTAAATTTTTTTAAAGAAAAATTAATAAGTTCCTACAAACTTAATGGTATGGTGGGTAGAGGCACGCTAGTTTTAGCACGAAAGGCGACGAGGGTATTTCTCACTCTCTTACAGAATATCGGCGTGAAATAACAGTGTTGCATTAATTACAAAATGTTGCATTAGTAAGATATAAGACGAGATATATTTATAGAAAACATAAAGCTTGTGTACCTACAGCATGCGCGCTTATTTGCTACTTGAACAAAAGATAATTGCCTGATGTTGTGTGCGTCCTTGCCACAGTAAACAAGCAGTTTATGCTCGTAGAGTTGCGCTAATGATTCTGTACTAAGTAAACGGTTTTAGCGCCAGCCAGACTATATTGCCGAAAATACAAAATGCTGTGACAGCCTAGTGGTAAGACCGTTGACTAGCGAGTCAGAGGACTCAGTATCGAATTCAAGGCCTCTGACTTTTCGACTTTGCGTATTATAAACAAATAATCACCTGTTCCATGCCTCGGAAAGCACATTAGCCCCTGCTGTCATGAAGGTCTTCCTTAGTCGTTAAATGGAGTCAATCAGTTACCCTCATAAAGTCCTGACAACTAATCTAATTTCAGAATATCGTGTCTTTTTGGGATGCGTTGCGGAGGTCAGACAGGCAGTCCCTCCGTAGAAAACTGATATTTAGCTGCATCCAGATAGTTTTAGAAGTCGACCCCATCAAAGTTTGGGAATAATTAGACTAGGAAGAAGACTGTATTGCCAAAAATGCATCAATTTGGGTTGTAGAAACGGTTTTACCTATTATAACATCAAATAGTGATATGGAGGTAAAACTCAGAATCATTGTCAAGCACGAACGTCCAAATTGAATTGTGAACATGATTTTTAATTTACCACAGTTATTGTCCCTACTACTACTACTATACTGCTTTGTGCCAGTTCAAATAGCAGTCACTACTTTAATAAAAATTGACATCTAGCAATATAAATATCTGGTACATGTCCAAAACGAGTTCATCCGTCTGTCACAAATATTATTAATTGGTAATCGAGGGTGCGTTGGGCGTGGTGTTGTGACATGTATGACGGAAGAGACGCGTTAGTATGGAGAGCAAGGGTCTTACTTAAATAGTAATATAATACATTACCACTAGCATTTTTAAACATTGATCTAGGCTAAGTTATCTACAGATAATTACTTTGATATGTAAGGTAAAATGCAGAATACCCTAATTACGCAATTAATCATTGGCTTAAAAAGAGTATTATTTCAATCCTCTTCGACGAAGTCAATTACTCCTACATAGGCATGATCTGTCTAATCGTTGTGCGTGCGCAGGCCGCGACCTGCAATAATTATACACCCGAAACAAACGGCACAGATCGCGCGTCGGCGGCATCGCTGGTCCTGCGCATCCGTTTTAATTGTTACGCGCGTTGTTCATCGCACTGAATGGACATGACTCAATGAGATCTGTCTCCGTCACATCACTTTGCTACCACATCATAAACTCGCTGTGATATTTAGTCGGAATAAACTCAAATTAACGGATGAATTTTGTTTATGTAGGTAAATTGCATATCATTTGTGTCCTAATTAATTAATTACGACAAAACTAGAAACTGTTTGATAGATAACATCATTAACAGCGAAGGGTATTCTGAATACTTAATTGAATTTATTTATTAACTTGATCACGCTATTATAATTATTACGTAAAGCTTATCGCTGTGTTTTGACATACCTACTTATTGACTCTGATGAGTATCTACTGTTTCTCATCGTGTGAATTGTTTGTTTTAATTAAAAGTTATTTACCTACAACGTCTTTAAGAAATGGTTATAAGATAAGGTGGTTCAAAGTACACCTGTGGCTTCCGGTCACTTGTCATCCGTAAAGGACGTTACCGAACCATGAAAATCCGTTACGAGCCCTATTTTTTACTTTCTTACCCATGGGAACGAAAATCCGTTAAGTAAAAGTATGGGCCTGAGTGCACGAGCATGAGACTCGAGAGTACTATAGCACATCTTACTTTCCCTTATTTATATTATTTGTAAACAAAAAGTGGCAATCGGTTGTCTTTGTTTGTACACGAACCGAGTCTCAAATATGTCTGCACTTTTCATGTCTGTTTAGTGTAAGCAAGTTATTATTATTTGGTATAATTGAGGAGGTTAAAACGTGAACAGTGAGACGTAAACATTCGCAAAACCTACTCTTCTCCGCTAAGCAATTAAAAACATCTGAAACGGTCATAAAAATTATGATCCCTGATCGAATTATAAATAAAAAAATACATTCTCATTAGACTATTTTTCTATTAGAAATAGTACTTACAACTGTTTACATTTGTTAGGAAAGTTAATATAAAGTAACTCGGTAATTATGCAAGAAATTTACAAAATTATTTATGTAGGTTCTTGTAGTTAGTGGTAATTAAATTGGATTAAAACCCGCACCACTAATTATATGACAACATTACACAAGTCATGTTCCTAATAAGGAAGCTCTTCGTTGCACTGCTGACTATCTACTGTTAATTTACCAATTAAGAATTACAGTGGTTTAAAAAACTGAAATTTTATTAAATCAGGTGTGTAGGCACCTGGTTTAATAAAATTTATGGGTATTTATGTACCTATAATATTATGGTGTAAATATGACAGTCATGCCTCTCTCTAATAATATGTTGGTATATGAAATTAAAGAATTTGTTGTAAGTATAAAAAAGGAGTTACCTAAGTATCCAAAATCAATTACGTACCTACAATTCTTAGATTTCCATTATATGTTTAGTTCATAGAAGTATACCTTCAATATTACCTAAGGGTTATTATAGAATATAGAATAGCGTTAATTATGCGATACGTAGGTACCAACATAATTTATTTGGGAATTCATGCGAATTAACTCTAAAAAGCCTGTTCAGTTTAAACATTTTTATCGTTATTTCCTAAATCCTGTACTTATAAAGTTTAAAAGAAAGCTAGCTGATTTGTGGTTGTGGGTATTTTTTTTATTGCAATATTTTTTTGTTCCAGTGTAAACTAGGGTGTAGCTTATGGCAAGAAGGATTGGAAAATTCATGTCAAATAGTTTGCGTAAGTAATGACAAATGACAATCACATAATATACTTATCTGCTATGGCAAGCAATGTTCTATAAGTAACGCATGGAAATCATTTTTCAGAATGTTACGTCGGAAACGGTTTTTTCCCGGGAATTGTATTGTGTAATGGGATGCAACGAGGCTTTAAATACTTACTTCCAAAATCTAAGAGGTATTTACATATTCTCAAAAATTACAGCAGTATAGAGATATCTAATATGTGACAACTTAAAAATAACTATTTTACAGAATTGATCGGGATACCTACCGCACCAGCCTTGGTGGCCGATAGTCTAACAGCCACTTCACTCTCTCTAGTGTGGGAGGCACCCAACTTGGGCAATTTAAGTTACATGGTACAATGGCGTTACGAAGAACTACCGGCCACCTGGCAATATTACTCCAACACTAGTCATTCAGATCAGTCTATTATACACGTAGACGGTCTTAGGCCTTACTCAAAATATAGGGTAAGTGCATATTGTTGCTATAAATTCTTGCAATGAAAATAAAACTCACCTGAATGAAATTCTTGACCACAGATTATCCGTTTGATTTTTAACAGTTTAGAGTGGCCATCTTCCTATCCGGTCGCGGAGGCACAGGCGAACCAGTTTATTCTGCTCCATCAGTAGTAATCTCTACTTTAGAGAGTGGCAAACCGAGTTCAGCGCCGTCGTCTCTTCGTGCTGCCGCACCGGATCCAAGCCGAGTAGCCATCTCCTGGGAACCCGGCCCGTTCCCCAACGGACCACTAATATCGTATGTGTTGCGATTGACAAATACCCAACCCAACACGAACGATGCTCTTGAGGTATTTTTGATAGTCCTACTTTTTGATTAGGTACCTTATTTACAGACACATTAATTATTTTCATGATGGTATTTCATTTCCAGGACATGCCAGCATCAAACAATACTTTGTTTTATATGTTTCAAAACTTATCTCCTGCGTGCGAATATGAGGTATCAGTTGCAATGCGTAACGCTGTTGGAGAAGGACCAAGAGCTTACGTCAAAATATCCACGCCACCCTTGCCGAAATGTAAGTTTTTCATTACAGAACATTAAAGATATTTTGATGATGTTCTGAGGATAAAAAATATATATTAACATTTCGTATCTGTTTCAGCTGTTCCTAGTCAACAACCCATTCTAATTTTAGGAGGAGATCAAAATATTTTAGCAGCACCTGCTAACGACATGTTATCTGATCCTGTAGAGCTGTACAGCACAGAACACTCGATTACTGGTATACTTCTAAGAAAGATGTCCCATTATTTACATTATTCTTAATTTAAAAAAAATGCTTACCACCATATTTGTTTTCAGGGGTCAGTCTAGATATAACGAGTGATTCGCTTTTCATATCTGTATCAGATGGTTACGTATACCGCAGTACCCTTTCCAAAAAAAGTGTTTCTGAACCAATCCTCAAACCCAAAGATATATCTTTTAAGCCTCAAGATTTGTCCGTGGACTGGCTAAATCGACACTTGTATGTTCTTGGTATATTCCATAACTATACCAAAGAAGGCTGGTCGAACAAAACTTTTTTTACCTATTGGGAAATAACACGATGTGACTTTGATGGGAAGAATCAACTAGTCGCGCTTTCTGGCTTTAACTCTCGACCAATACATTTTGAAGTGGATGCTTATAATGGGTTAGTTTATGATATCCTATTCAAATATCTACCTACTGCAGATGCATTATAATTTAGTTTTAGGAATTTATCATAAATCGTAACGGTTTTATTTCAGATATTTATTTTGGGCGCAACAAGGGGGAGATCGCGGAGGTTTGTACCGCCTCGATTTGGCTAACATATCTAACGGTGTTCGCCATGAAGGACCCCCAGAAATTATAGTGCGTGATGCTCATCTTGGCGCTTTTACTGTAGACCATGCTGATTTTAGAATACTAGTGGCACATCTTAGGAAGAACACAGTACTAGCCGTTTCTTTAGATGGGTAATAAATAATTTTCATATCATTGATTGTAGGTTAGTAGATATTTGATCAATGCGATTCTAAAAATAATGTATGTATAATTATTCTAGTCGAGAAGTGGCTGATTTTCGAGCGAACACACAAACACCGATGTTTTTATCAGCGCGCTCTATAGCTTATGCAGGTGGACTTTTTTATTGGACCAACGGCAAAGAAATGTTAACAGAAGAATACCACGCGAAAAGTGACAGCTACTTCCACAATGAATATCCTTTGGCTTATAATACAAAAACGATAGCAACACGACAAGTTTTAGTCGCATTGAGAAGTTGTCAACCGATCCCAGTTCCCGTAAATCCGCCTTTAGGTCTGCAGAGTGTAATGGGTATTAATAGTGCGAAGGTTTCTTGGTCACCTCCTCATCTTTTGGGTCATCAGGGAAGTGGGGCGTGGCAGCAGTGGACTTTCCATCTGCAACTCACGCACAGTGTTACAGGGGACGTTATAGACATGTGAGTATAACCCCTTAATGTAAAAATTGTAATGTATAAGTGTATCATAAATTTACGTATTCTTTATTAATTTAAAATTATGAATTTTTTTAGAAAGAACATTAACGAATCGATGTGTATTGTTGAAAACCTGAAACAAGATGCAGAATATGTGATAAAAGTGGCTGCCGTAACCGAATCTGGATCAGGTACCTATACTTAAAACGTATATAAAATTATGCCGTAAAAATGACTTTTGAACAGCTACCTCACTACGCTTTATTTATAGGTCCATGGTCTTCAGAGTTTGTAGGCAAAACTTTAGCATCGTCGCCGAACACACTGCACAGCACTTTATTATGGTCAGGACCTGATGGACTTCTACAAACTGATTTAACTGGGGAAAATTTAAAAGTTATTATAGATAGGTGAGATACAGATCATATAATATAGTGTCTATCACAAAACAGATTTTGTTATACAATTTTCATTGTTTTCTTTATTTCAGTTATTATCTAAACAATTCTTACATCACTGATATCTCCTGGTATCGTGACAAACTTTACTTAGTAACCAATGCTTCAACAGTTATGTGGTATAACACGACAAGTGTCCAGCAAGGGATGATGCCAAACATGGACAATGTGGGAAGTTTAGCTGTAGATTGGGTTGGCAAGAAAATATACTGGTCGAATCCTAAACAACAATTGGTATGAAGACTTTAAAAATTAGTGCTATCGTACGTAAATGTGTGTAAACAAATTGATTCTTAAAATGCAAAAATATTTTTCTTAGATAACCCGAGGCAATTTAGACGGTAGTAATCGTGAGCCAGTACCAATTGTGACTGTGGCTAAAGAACTCACAATAGACTCGTTAGGCGCCTACATATACTGGAATACAGGGCACGCAGTTGAGGCGGCGAGACTCAACGGAGAGAATAAGATGATTTACTATCCTGCGCAGTTATTTAGCGGGAAACAAGGTAACATTTGTACACAAAAGAACCAATATTTCTTAGGTTAGCGGCGAAAGACTGCCTCGTTACACGCGAGTGCGAGTGGTTACACGCGCGGCTACTATGCACCCCTGTTACTTACATTAATAACAAAACTGACAAACGTGAATGTTCAACCCTTTTGTCCTAAACCTTTCGGAAATACAGACCTGATGTTTTGTTATATACTGACGAAATTAGCAGTAGATATACCCTCGTATTAGCAATTATGATTAGATGCAATTTCATGCAATCTATTCTATTATTGCGTTTAGTAGTGATGATGATGGTGGTGAAGTACCTAGTTAAATTATCAGTCAGATGATTATGATATAATTCGTATTGTATAATTTTAATGAACAGTATTATACTAAGGTACTTTGTCTTATTTCAGTAATGGGCCTGACAGCAGACTTGGAGAAAAAATGGCTTTATTGGCTGGTTCGAAGTTATGATGGATCGGAACTTCACCGCGCGCCTACTGCGGATCAAATTTCACACAGTATTAATGAGGTAAGTAATTTAATTTTCTTGGAACTATAAAGATGTATTTTTTGATAGTGACCTTAAAAGTCCGTCTGTGAGGGCAAATAGTTATTTAATAAAAACATTGATCATTATATTATTTTGTATGTTCGTTACTACATCGGGTATCAGATTTGGAACCAAGTTCTGGACTTGGAATTAATTTGTATGTAACTTTTTTCTTATCAAGAGTGTAATTTAGATAATGCATTCGCAGGTATCCGGCTCTTTAGTAACCCGTTTGTCAGGCACAGCTACTCTGGGTCCTTTGTGCTACTTCAGCGGTCGCTTGGTGTGGGTTCAAGATGCTTCAAAAGCTGTTGTATCCGATTTAGCTGGGAGGTATACTGCGGAACTCATGCCTAGAGTCCATGTAATTGCTGTTCGAGACCCGACGCTACGCGCCAATAGTGGTAACATACATACGTAAAATACTTAGTACCTACTCACCTTTTATTTTTTTATCATTATAAATATTGTGTTCCATACATTTGGTCTGTTTCCAGAATCTCTGATTGCTATTCCGGAGACTATAAATTCATCTTCAATAGCGGTGGTAGGAGAGTGGGACACGTTCAACGTTACTTGGGATCCGGCAACGCGAGTCAACGTGAACAACAGTAGGGTTTATTATGACGTCAACTTACATTTTCCCGGACAATATAAAATCGAGGTAATAATGATCATCGCTTTATTTCTCGATTTATTCTGTGACCAATGTCAAACATGAGGCTATATTCCTGTAATAGTAGATTATTAACCAAGGGATAAAGCAGTGTCTTCTGTCACGGGTGACGATTTAAATCGCGAGCGTAACGAAGGACTCGAGGTTTACTCCCGAGCGTAGCGAGGGTGTTAATAACTTAAATCACGAGCGAAGCGAGGGATTTAAGACGAGTCCTGAGTGTAGCGAGGGATTTAAGTTCACCCAAGACTAAGACAGCTTTATCACCTAGGAAAATACTCTACTTTTCGTATCATTTGCGAAAAAATTAACACAATAATACGTACTGATTCTAAAATTGATAGACCTTTCGCACTTCTCCACGTTGAAAATTCTTCATAAGTTTTAAAATAATTTTCCTTGGATTTTGTTGGAAGCAAATTTTTTATAATTGCGGCAGCATTTGCACTGATGGAATCCGACAATTCACTGTCACTGTCGCTTTGATTTAACATCGTAACGTATTTTTAGAACATTAACTTATTTATAAAAATAAATTAAAATAAACTTTATGAGTATTTGAAGAAAACAAAAACGCGGCAAATTCGTAGACCAATATTTTTTTGTCGGAAATGCAAAGGCATCAAGCTCATACGGCCTCGTCGGTTTTCGTAATTTTATTTAATAATCATAACTGCATAATAAATGCGTATTCCTTTTTCAAAAAGATGTGTAATGCTTTATATACAAACTCAATGGTGTACTTTTTTGAGCAAGTGGTACGAAAAGTATTTTTTTGCACCACTTGCTCAAAAAAGTGACATTCTATGCCTCAAAAAGAGAACATAACAATAGTCATTATTAATCTGTCAAAAACAGGGAAAGAAAATAGGGAAGATGCACTATTTTTATTTTTGTTTTCATTTTAAAGAATTCCATGTAGAATAGACCACAAATATATTAAAACAATTAAAATATTGTAATTTATCGGAAAAAATGCTGTTTTAAATTGACAGTTTGACAGTTCGCGCGAAAACGGACCTATGGTACTGATGACGTCACTCTTGTCAGTCAACAACTTTCAATTTTCATACTTTACATTTACTTTTCATTTTAACTTTTGCTTTTTCGAGATTATTTGTAAAAAATTAAAATGGATTATCCATCGACGTCAGGTGATGGTAACAATACCATTAAAATTCAGATAAAAAGCCGTGTTGACTCATGTTTTGTGCCAATGTGTCCATCTACCTCAACAAAGTTTGCAAATAAATTATTTTTGAGTGGACCTTCTGACCCAAAGCTGAGAAAAAAGTGGTTTCAAGCTGTGAAGACAAATTACAATTATTCTCCAAAGACCGTAATTCGATGCTGTGAAGATCACTTTGACGTAAGTCGGCGAATATATTTCTTGTTATATGCTTAGTTAATCTGCTTGTACGTCTTGATGAATAACCTGGTGCCAGAGTTTAAACCACCCGTAAGATTCTCTTGTCGAGCTGAAATAACTGCTATATGTAGAAGCCGCTGAATAAAATACAAAGTTTAACAACTATGAATGACTATGATGTATACATACCGTAGTAATTTAGCCCCTTTCATTTCTACACCTGAAAACTCTGCACTTTCGATAAAAAAAGTTACAACCATGTCAACACTAACTCTCGGTAAATTCCTGGAGTCTGCTTTTATAAACCCAACTTCCATTTTTATTTAAAAAACGCAATTAATATTCTCCTAAAATAGTAATCACTTTACAACCATAACCTCAAATAAGTTGTCATAACAAGACTGACGTCACTAAACGCTGATTGGTGTTTTGAAATTCGTTTTGTTGCAAGTCATTTTTAATTCGTAATTATTGTTTAAAAACAACATTATGTAAAATAAAAACGTTGCAGTAGCATTTCTTTTATATGTTTTTAACATTTTAACCATGAAAATTTCATAAATATTACATTTGCATCTTCCCTATTATAAAAAATTTGCTTCCAACAAAATCCAAGGAAAATTATTTTAAAACTTATGAAGAATTTTCAACGTGGAGAAGTGCGAAAGGTCTAGCAATTTCAGAATCAGTACGTATTATTGTGTTAATTTTTTCGCAAATGGTACGAAAAGTAGAGTATTTTCCTAGGTGATAAAGCTGTCTTAGTCTTGGGTGAACTTAAATCCCTCGCTACACTCAAGACTCGTCTTAAATCCCTCGCTTCGCTCGTGATTTAAGTTATTAACACCCTCGCTACGCTCGTGATTTAAGTTATTAACACCCTCGCTACGCTCGGGAGTAAACCTCGAGTCCTTCGTTACGCTCGCGATTTAAATCGTCACCCGTGACAGAAGACACTGCTTTATCCCCTTGGTTAATAATCTACTATTACATAAGGATATATTTGCAGAGAACGGTGGAGGTTCCGTGGGTAGAAGTGGTGTCAGGATCGGTGGCGCCATACTCCAGCATGGAGGCAACGGTGCGCGCGCACACGCACTGGGGCGGCGGAGCGGCGGCGCGGGCGCTACTGCACTCGCCGCAAGCACGGCCTTCTGCACCGAGGGCTCCCAGAATATATGTACAACGGGCATTTAGGTAGGTACTTACTATTGACTATCCTTAGAAAACGACTAGTTGTAACGGTTCTACTAGTTGCCTCTCAAATCTCTTTCCTGGCTACTTAATTGTGTGTAACCTGTACAAAACAATCAATAGGTAAATTATCTTTACTGTAGTGGGGGTCCTCTATCAGCAATATTCCGCTGGGGTAGTCCAGCGCGGGCTAACGGCGTTATTCGCGGCTACGAGGCCCAGTGCTGGGTGGTGGGCGCGGACTCGTCGTCGCCCATCAAGCCTTCCGCCTGTGCTGACGCACACCTCTCGCCCTCACACACGCAACTCATGCTGAGAGACTTGACTCCCGCTTCACAATACTTCTTTAAGGTAAACAGTCAGAGAATGAAGTTAGTGGTCACAAGTGCCTTAATTAATACTCCAATCAACAAAACTGTAATTTCTAAATAATAATTTGCTAATTTTTTGTTTTTGTTTTTAAAACGCACCTGAGAACAGATATTATTAACAAATATTGCCTTGTTATCCAGTTCTGAATTATGTTAAAAGTTTCAAAGTTCTAGTTAGAGAAATTACTTTAATAAAAATTTAATTACTTTGTACCAAACAGACAAAGAAAGCTAGTTAATAAATTCGTAGTATGATTATGGAATGTTCAATTTTTTTATTCTTTACTTTTTTAACAAGCTTTTGACTGTGTTGAGTATACGTTCCTGCAAGTAAAATGTAATCCCATCAAAAACATAAATGTAAAATGAGAGCCAAGTTCAATATATGCCTTGGTTGATGACTTCAACGACAAAAGGAGTGATATCTAAATGGGTACCAAGTTCAATGGTCAGTCCTGAAATTTATTTACAACATAAAATATTTTATAGTAACTTAAAATAATATTACTTCTTATAACTTAGGATAATATATTGTAGCTTAAAGTCTGACCTGACTAGTTTTCGTATACGATTTTTTCTATATAATATATTCTACTATATATGTATCTATCTGTATCTATATGTTCTGCAATGTTCCGACTAACTGCCTGACTCATCAGCTTCACCGCCCAGCCCAAACCACTTAAGCTAGAAAGTTGAAATTTTGTTAAACTTATAAGGTAGACGTAGTTTAAGAAAGGGTTTTCCGAACTTTAACCCCCAAGAGTAGTTTAACAAAAAATCGTATATGAAAACTAGCCAAGTCAGACTTTAAGCTACAATATATTATCCTAAGTTATAAGAAGCAATATTATTTTAAGTTATTATAAAATATTTTATGTTGTAAATAAATTTCAGGACTGACCATTGAACTTGGTACCCATTTAGATATCACTCCTTTTGTCGTTGAAGTCATCAACCAAGGCATATATTGAACTTGGCTCTCATTTTACATTTATGTTTTTGATGGGATATCATAACTTTTTGTAAAGAAAACTACACTTATTTCATCGTTGAGAAAGAAGCATGATGAATATAAATAATTATAATAAAACAATAAATACTACACTGAATCGGTATTCGTAAGCGTTGCCTATGTTTATTATGTGTTGCTCGGGAGAGTTTTTATATAGATTTACTTCTGTTCTGTGAATAATTGTTGTTTTGCCCGTATTACAAGTTTTTTGTATGGGGACACCACTTATTTTTTTTATTTTTTTTTTTCTATTTTTTGATTTTTTCCTTCGCTTACACGCAATTTCCAAGCTGGATTCCAAATTTCATCCTTCTAGGTCATCTGGAAGTAGGTTACAATTAGGTACTATAAGTCAGTCATTACTAAAATTTACGATTTTTGGACCTTCATATTTTTGTAAACGTTGGAGCTAGCTTTATGAAATTTGGGCTTCTATATGTCCTTATGGATATAATTAAACACACGTAGTTTTATGTGTTTACGTTAAAGAGGTTTTGAGTTATAGAAGGGTCAAAAGTGGCACCAAATGGTTCGTGTAATATTACACTCGGCGCTGGCTAGCCAATGCTTGAACTTGGCTTGACACGCTGCCGCGTGTCTAGATTTAAATTATGATAATTTAAATGAACTCTGATGTATTGCTTACGAGTAACTCATATAAATTTTACATTTACTTTTAAGACTAAGAAAGTAATAATTACTCTCCTTTTTTTGTAATGAATGTGGAGTTCCCCAAGGCTGTATGCTAAGGCCTTACTTTTCCGTTTTCAATATTGATTTAAATTTCAGGTACGAGCTTACACTGACGCTGGTCCAGGACAGTATTCTGTAATAGAGTCCACTTTATCTGACGAAATAAACCCTATTCCGAAAGTGATGGTGTCCTCCCAGGAATCCATAAACATTATCGATTTGGACTCTGGAGAAAGTGAATTAATTCCTAAAAGTACCGGAATACCAGTTGACTTTGCTGTCTCTACAGAAGAAAACATCGTTTACTGGGTAAATGACTTGGAAGAAATATTTTCTTCGAGAATCAATAGCAGCGGCCATTTTAAGGTAAGCATTATATTTATACTACTACTTTGTGGATTATAGTTTCACAAGCTGCTAAGCACCATATTGCACCTAAAAATCCGTGATGGTATATTACCTGTTAACTTTAACCTCGATTAATGCTTTACAATTATATTACTTAATTCTATTTCGCCCAATTGTTTAGTTAACATCCATCAATGGTTCTGCGAGCAGTATGTGTGTTGATTGGGTGAGCCGCTCTGTTTACTGGACACAACTGGAGATAACGTCCGTCGAGTCATATGTCATGTATCGAGCTGATCTAGGCATACCCAACACACGTCCACACATAACAAGGGTCTTGGAAAGAAAGCAGCCGATCTACAGTCTTCAAATAGCACCTTTACATCGGTAAGTATCATTTGTCTCAAAAAATAATTGGGTATTTACTATCACTGACTGTCCTAACTTCTGTTATTGCTAAACCTACTCATTTGTCAATTTTCTTCGTAAATTTTAGGTTGTTGTTCTGGTACGAAGAAAGTGGACATCCTGGATTGGGAACAATAATGACGTCTTACGTAAACGGTTCAGACATCAAAACTTTCTTTAGAAATTCTGAAAGCTTAGATCGTGATTGTAATTGCCCTGAAAATCCTCAAGTTGCAAAGGCTTTTGTCATTGACATGACCAAAACTCATAGTTTCGATCTATATTGGGTCGATCCGTGGGTACACCATATAATCGCTACTGATATGGAGGCTTGTAAATGTAGACTTGTAGTTAATGCTACCGAAAAGAAAAAATACGGATTTACACCCATGTCTATCACTGTGGACAGTAGATATGTTTATTGGTTCAACTCGACTCAAAAAGAAATATTTTACACCACCAAATATAATAAAACTAAAATAGAAGAAAGGAAAACTGCATATGGATACAAAATCATGGCTTTGGATCCAGGAAATCAACCTTATCCCCCAAGGCCGTGTTTATTTCCTAAGATATTACATTTAAGACCGAAAGTGGTGTTACCGAATTCAGCGAACAGCATAACGTTGCATATGCCGCCCGTACAGAAGCCTAACAGATGCCACTCTTTGGAGTATGAAATGTCGACAACAGAATACACAATATTCTACCGGGTACAGATGCGAAATGATACGTCGATTTGTGATAAAGAATCTTGTCCGTACATTACTACTACAAATACAGCAGTTCAAATTAATGAATTGAAACCGTTCACAAATTATACAGTAATGTTAGAAGCAACTAATTACTACGCTAAGCTGCATGAAGTCAAACCATTAGTTGGTGCACCGCTGATCCTGCAGACGGCTGCTGAGGGTAACATCACGTGATATTTAGTGTGTATGTACAATTGCAATATTTGTATTAAACTGAGTGGACTATTAACAAATTACTTCACGTTTTCAGCACCAACAGCTCCTAGAGATGTGACAGGAATAGTGTTAAGCCCGGTACTCGCTCATGTGGAATGGAAACCTGATCCTGGACTCTCGTATGAGGTGCATTGGAGGACTGATGACTCGCAATCACTAGCCCACAAACAAAAGGGTACGTTTGCGTCTCATTCTTTTCCTAAAAGATACAGATATTGAAATTATTACGAATGGTTCCACTTCCTTCTAAATAATTCTTGTTTTAGCGTAATTACTTACGCACTGACGATGTGTTATTTGAACAGAGCATAACACAATCGAAGTATCGGAGGGCCGCAGCGCGAATTTAACCCGTTTGTCTCCACACACTGCGTACGTGGTGTGGGTGCGAGCGCGCTCCCCGCACAGCGCCGTGACCCCCGACTCAGCGCCGCTGCGCCTGCGCACCTACCCCGCGCCCGCGCCGCTCAACCTCACCCGCGCCACGCCATACCGCCTGCACGTGCGCTGGCCGCCACCCACTGCATACCAGCTGCATCAGTAAGTGTACACACAATGTTAACTTTGTGTGACTACCCCGCGCCCGCGCCGCTCAACCTCACCCGCGCCACGCCATACCGCCTGCACGTGCGCTGGCCGCCACCCACTGCATACCAGCTGCATCAGTAAGTGTACACACAATGTTAACTTTGTGTGACTACCCCGCGCCCGCGCCGCTCAACCTCACCCGCGCCACGCCATACCGCCTGCACGTGCGCTGGCCGCCACCCACTGCATACCAGCTGCATCAGTAAGTGTACACACAATGTTAACTTTGTGTGACTACCCCGCGCCCGCGCCGCTCAACCTCACCCGCGCCACGCCATACCGCCTGCACGTGCGCTGGCCGCCACCCACTGCATACCAGCTGCATCAGTAAGTGTACACACAATGTTAACTTTGTGTGACTACCCCGCGCCGGCACCGCTCAACCCCCACCAGCGTCACGCTATATCGCCTGCACGTACGCTGGCCGCCGCCCGCTGCCTACCAGCAATTCCTAGAACTAATAACATAATTTTAAAATTTTATTAATCCTGTTTATTTTAGCCTGAAATTATCTCATTGTACCAGGTTCAAAGTTGAATACACGGAAGCAACGCCTTCGAATGGCACGTGGAAGTCTTGCAACAGAGACGAGCGGGACGAGTGGAGTGCTAACGATCTCCGGCCACGGTCCCGGTATCGGTTCCGACTTCATCTGAAGTACATAGCCAACGGACCGGCCTATTATTGGCCGCATGATGACCGCTTCACTTATGAGACTCTCAGTAAGATTTCGAAATTTTTATAAAAACCTTTTGTTTGGATTCGATCACAAATAAGATAATAATTATGGCATCTTAATTATCAGAGTGACTAATGAACTCCATTTCCAAAACCTCAAGATGGCTCGGTGAACACTGAACACCGAACTGCGGTCAGTGATCTGTCACGCTGCTGCAAAAGAATTATAAATTGATCAGATACGGAAAACATGTTTCAACAAGTTTTTAGTATCTAATCAATTAATATTATTGTTTGTATAAAATGAAGTAAAAGCCTTTGAAACGTTATGTTACAACTTAATATTATCTTTTACTTACTCTTAGGTGATGTACCGGGTCCTCCTGGACCGCTACGAGTTGAAAGTGTGGGTGATAAAGTGTTACGTGTTTGGTGGACGGAGCCTGACCCACGTGGCTCACCCATCATCGGCTACCGCGTTTGGGGACGACCTCAGCACAGGTACTAAATTAGCCCATCTACTTACAGAATGATTAATGAATTAATTGTGTCTAATAAAACCGTGCAAGCACTATCAATCGTGCTTAGTTGCGTCACAGCTTCAAGCTTACTCAGTCGTTGGCACGGGGATGCGTCTTCTTGAGTGATTAGAACACGAGATCCGAATCATGCGAACTGGATTATTTAATAGCTAAATTATTTTTACAGAATTGCGCATGGAAGTGAAAATATTACGAAAAATCTCAGTGAGTTACTGCCAGCAAATCTGCCGTCTGACCTCGACGATGAAATGAAGATGCGCATCGCAAGAGAAGGACTCGAGTTGCTTCACAATGGAACTGGTGAGTAATTAGAGCTATCGCGTTTTATAAGTTCAAAAAAAACCGTATCTCAACAAATAGGTGTGGTCGTACCAGCCGATACCGATGGTAGATACCTACGAGTGAAGACAATGAAGTTCATTATCTGTGTTATTGCATTATCAATTTTATTGACAAGAATTTTAATCTCCGCTGTGTGCACCACTTCATTCTTCTTCGTGTGGGTTTGAGTACCCTCCTGGATGCAATGGTTCATTCACAATTGGATGGACCCGGTAGGTGGCGCTGCGGTTGGGTTCAATTAGAACAACGGGTACAAAATCGGGTGAGAGTTAGCTAATATAATAGAAGCTCAATCTATTTTGCATTGATATTGCAATGTAGGAGTGGCGAGTGTGTGAAGAGTTAAGGTTAAAGAAGCGGCGTGTTGCGTGTTGTGCAGAGACGTACTGGCTGGTGCGGTCGGCGGCGGCGCTGGAGGGCTGGGCGGGGCGCGTGCAGGCGCGCAACGGGCGCGGCTGGGGCGCGCTGTCGGCCTGGGCCGCGCTGCACGCCGCGCTGGCGCCGCGCCCGGAGCCCGCCGCGCTGCTGCTGGCGCTGCTGGCCGCGCTCGCGCTGCTGCTCGCCGTCGCCGCTGCCGTGTTTTACGGTATTAGCTAACTCCTTAAGTAGAAAGTACTACCTCTATTATTGGCGTCCTTAAGTATAGCAATCTGAACTACCACAACAGCAACTATTATTAAATTATAGCACTGTACCACTTGGTACAATGTCAAGTCAGTTATTATAGAATTTACATATAGGACCAATTTAGAGTTATCAGAAATAAAGGACCTTCCTTGCATAATGTATCTAACTAAATACTTCTTATTTATACCTAATCCTATAATTTTAACAGCTTACAACGCTCGGGTACGAAAGAAGGCAGCTATTGAAAATCAGGTACCCGCGAACCCTGTCCGAAGAAGCCTGGACGTTGAACTTGCAATACTGAGACAACTACCAACGAGACATTCCACCAATATCCTTTATAATCAGGCAAGTTTCACTCGAGTGTGTAGCATAATCTCCGAAGGTGAACGCGGAGGCTTTTCAGTCCAGAGATGAACCACTGTCGAATCGAACAGAACAGACAATACTTAAGGAGTAGAACTTCTTAGATCAATATCCGTCAACTAATATAATGTTATCACTTATCATCGATTTAATTATTAAATGATCAATCAATCAAATAAAGTGGAAAATTACAAAGGCTTAAATTATTACCTTCTACTATTAATTTATTCATCCAGGGTGTGCACTGCCCGACGGACGCCGAGCTCGCCAGTTTGCCGCACATACGTCGTGAACAGATTACGTTGTCTAAGTTCTTGGGTTCAGGAGCATTTGGCGAAGTATTCGAAGGTGTCGCCAGGCAGATCAATGGTAGTACTGCTGACACCAAAGTTGCCGTCAAGGTCAGTTAACTTTAGAGCTTTATGTTTAAAATTTTTTTTAATAAAAAATAAAACCGACTTCAAAAGGAACTAAAAAGCTTGAAATAACTTTAAAACGTTTTGGAGTCGGTTCCAAGTCAAGTTCTTAATGAGAAGAGTTCTTAAAGAGGCTAGAACTTGACTTGGAACCGACTCCAAAACGTTTCAAAGTTATTTCAAGCTTTTAGTTCCTTTTGAAGTCGGTTTTATTTTTTATTAAAAAAAATTTTTTTCACGATTTTTAGTGGTGCCTAAAATTAATCCCCCTCCCAGACTTTTGTGAGGCTAATATTTGAAATCCTTATGAAAAGCCCATTCAAACGATACCTCACACGATATTTTTTATCTTGGTTGATTATAGGAGGGGGGGGGGGGCTGACCACGTATCCCCCGTCTTCCTCTTTACTCGTCAGCCATCGACTGCACGTATAAACAAAGCAATATTACTTGTTACGACAATTCTGCTATAATCCTACGACGAGTTCTTTAGGAAAGAACGTATTGACTTATTGAATAAATTAAATAATTATCAAATCAAACTTGAAGACAGTAAAAAAATTTATGAAATTGACACTCAGCACTTACAGGCTGAGATTAAAATATTAGAGGAGTCATTAAACTCACTTTACTCAAAATATATGACTTCTCAAAAACAAATAGATGAGCATATACTTGCAGCAAATAGTTTGATTGATTTATGTAATTATAATGCAGACAGAGTGGATTCATTAACACTCAACACCGCTCCATGTACTTGCATTTCAAAAAATAACAATCTTGGTCCCATCTTAGAGATCTCACAGGGCTTGTCAGGGGGTGCAAATAGCTCCATCCCTTGTAATGACATTGACACAAATATAATCACACCCACACCATCAAGAACAGATCTTAGTACTAACACATGTTTTAAAAAAACCATAATGTTCTCAGATAATATAGGAAAAGGTTTTGGAGAATTACTCAATAATGGCCTGGGTCATTCTGTGACAAATTACTGCATGCCAGGGTTATCCTATAATCAGATAATTGAATCAATTTTATTAGAAAACTTTAGTTCAAATACAAATTTGATTGTATTTGTAGGTAATAGCTCGAATGTAAAAAAAAATGACATTACAAAAACAGTATCTCAATTCTTGAGATTGGAATGTCATAGAATTATATTGTGTGCCTTTCCCTATTATGACCATCAGTCAGCTGATACGCAAAATAAGCATATTCATATGATGAATAATCATATGCAGTTTTTAGCAAATCACCACAGTGATAAATTTTTATATTTTGACACCAACAGTTTTGTTGGAACCTTAAAAATGACAAGAGGTAATGAATACCTGCCAACTAGATATAAGCGCGAAATAGCTAGATTACTAGCATTTAATATTTACACAGTCATAGGTAATATGACGAAGTTCTCTTCCTCCACTGTAGTTAGTAGTGATACTAATAATGATGTGGTTAATTGTAATTTAAACTGACTTGTTCGACAACAGAGAAGAAAGCTAAGTTTTTACTACTGTCACACCAAAATATTAATCACTTCTCTGGCAAAATTTTAGATGTAGAATTATTTATTGAGAAATTTAATGTTGACATTTTATGTTTTACCGAAACATGGCTTACGCCAGACACAATGTTGTTTAGTATTAATGACTATCATGTCGCTAGTTCGTTCCAGAGAGTGTCAGCAGAAGGTGGAGGCACTATGATTTTGTTAAATAACCAATATGTCCATAAGGAACGACGAGATATTCGCGACCTCTCTGTTGAACGAGTTTGCGAGCTCGCGTGTGCAGAGACGGAGGAGTACGTAATCTTGTGTGTATACAGGCCTCCTAACTCTAATATCTTACAATTTTTTGACGTTATGGAGGATGCCCTCCGAAGGATAAAAATGAACAAAAATATTATAGTATGTGGTGATTTTAATGTTGACATGTTAGTAGATACCAGTCATAAACTAGACTTTATATCTTTATTTGAATCTTTTAGTTTAAATTGTAATTTTTTTGAGCCCACTAGAGTGACATTAGATTCTGCTACATGTATAGACAACATTTTAACCAACTTTAAAATAAAAGGTAAAAACCTTATATCGGGAATTCGCTCTGATCATAAGTGCCTAATTATTAAATTAAATCATAAAGCTGTCAATGGGCACAAGTCGATACAATGTAGGTCACTAACAACCAAATGTTTAGAAAATTTTAAGACCAATTTAGAGTCACAACTATATACATTAGATCCTCACTATGACAATCCTAATATGATGTACAGTTCTTTATTTGATGCCATAAATATAGAGTTCCAGAAAGCTTGTAAAGTCAAAAAAATTAATATTAGAAATAAGGTACCTTTTAGTGCCTGGGCAACTCCAGGTATAAGGCGCAGTAGAGACATTATGTACGACTTATACGATAAAAAATCTTATACACCTAACAATGATTTTCATATTTACGTACGAAACTATTCTAGAATTTTCAAAAAAGTATGCGTACAAGCTAAAGCTATTTA
Organism: Protodeltote pygarga; assembly: GCA_936450705.2. NCBI lineage: Eukaryota > Metazoa > Arthropoda > Insecta > Lepidoptera > Noctuidae > Protodeltote > Protodeltote pygarga. The sequence continues at coordinate 7,409,832 of OW388257.2, read as the reverse complement.
CATAAGTCGTCAAATAAAAAAATCTGATAATAAGATAAAAACCACATGGAAAATAATAAACACCGAAACTGGTAATCGTAGGGCTACTAATAGTATAGCAGCATTAAAAATTAACGATAAATTAGTTTCCGATAAAGCGGAGGTTGCTGCCTACTTTGAGCACTTTTTTACCAATATACCCATTGAGACTACTAAAGGTCTTCAATCGTCTCCAATAGCAGCTGAATTACTTTTAAAGAAAAACTTTGAATTTAATAGCTTATCTAGTTTTGAATTTACTTCCGTGACATACACTGACATCATAAAATCATTTCAAACTATAGCTGCTAAAAGTACAGAAGACTTATGGGGATTGTCAACTAAAGCCATTGCACCTATAATAAAAAATATTGCGCCAATGCTGGCATTGATCTTTAACAAATGTATTATAGACGGAATCTTTCCCGATCTTATGAAACATAGTAAACTCGTCCAATTTTTAAAGCAGGGTGTCAAAATGATGCCTCGAACTATAGGCCAATATCTGTGTTACCTGCCCTAAGCAAAATCTTCGAAAAATTAATACTAGGCCAAATGTTAACTTATTTTAATAAAAATAGAATCTTACACACTAAACAGTTTGGATTTACTAGAGGTCGATCTACTGAAGATGCCGGTTCAACCCTTATCAAAACTGTTTTAGAAGCCTGGGAAGAAGCGCAGGATGCTCTAGGAGTGTTTTGTGATCTTTCAAAGGCCTTTGATTGCGTGGATCACCGCACCCTTATTTTGAAATTAAAATATTACGGTATTCGTGGTAAGTCTATTGATCTCGTAAATTCTTACCTGTCGAATCGGGAGCAAAAGGTGTCGATCGACAACGTTACTTCTACTGGCTCAGTTGTTCAAATGGGAGTGCCTCAAGGATCAATTTTAGGCCCATTTCTATTCCTTGTATATATTAATGATCTCCTGATCTCTCATGATTAATGATACCATGACGAATATAGTCCTGTTTGCTGATGACACATCACTCATATTTAAAATTAATAGGAAAGATAGGGATATTGTGGAACCAAATAATACTCTCAATGCGTTATCAGATTGGTTCTCTGCAAATAATCTTTTGCTTAATGCCGGAAAAACCAAATGTATAAGATTCTCGGCACCTAATGTACGTCAAATAGGTACAAATGTACAGTTGGATGGAAACATGTTAAGCCTTGTACCCTTTACTAAATTTCTTGGTGTCACCATAGACTCTAAACTGCAATGGGGACCTCATATAGAGGCACTTGCAGGTAAACTAAGCTCTGCTGCGTTTGCTGTACGAAAAATACGGCAGGTGACAGACGAGGCAACGGCTAGGCTAGTATATTTTGCATACTTTCATAGTATTATGTCCTATGGTATCCTACTATGGGGATCGGCAGCGGATTTTGATACCATCTTTTTATTACAAAAAAGAGCGGTACGTGCAATTTATAATATAGGTCCGCGAGATTCCCTTCGTGAACTCTTCAAGGAAATAAATATACTTACATTACCATCCCTGTACATATTCCAAAATATATTGTACATTCGCAAAAACATAGCTTGCTTTCAAAAAAAGAGTGATATCCATAACCTTAACACTCGTTACAAGGACAATCTTGTAGTACCTGGTTACAGACTTTCTAAAACCAGCAATTCATTTATGGGTAATTGCATTAGGTTCTATAACAAAATTCCCTCTATTATTAAGGATTTGTCTGATACTAGGTTCAAAACAGTTGTCAAAGGTATTCTTATGTCTAAAGCCTACTATAAAGTAAAGGATTACATTGAAGACAAAGATGTGTGGCGTACTGCTTCCTCCTGCACACTGCGACCCACTAGCGCTGATTGAATTTCACTTTTCAAAATCAATTTTAATTATGCTCTGACACTTTATTGAATCTTTGGATATATATTTATATTGTATAATAATAATATGTGCACGGTTGTAATTATGTGAGCACCATGTAGTCCCTCTATTTTAGTTACTATCAACGTGATGATTGCTGTGCAGCTTGGGTATGTCATGCTCACGGAAATGTTCTGATAGCGGTGGCGTTATGTGTCGGGTCGCCCAATTCCCTACAATATGGTTGAGTAGGGCGATGGCTGATGCATGCGTCATGCCCGTGAACGGGTGCCGTCTGTTGGGACTGGTCAGCCCATAGCTGTTATAGTGATTTTATCAAAAGTATATATGTATATCTAAGGCGCGTACCTATGTTTAGTTGACTCGCATTGTTCTCACATAACATCTCAGAACAATGTATCCAAAAATATTGTAAGCCATTATTTAAAAGAGCAACCATGGAGTTTCTTGCCAGATTCTTCTCCATGAGGGGTAGGCTGCCCTTGGAACTGGCAACTAGAGTCACTCCTATAATACTATTAGAATTATGACTATTCATAAGTGCCTAAAACTGGTCTACATGAATAAAAATATTTTGATTGATTGATTGATTTGAGTTCCGTTTCATATCTCGTAAGTTCATGATCAGATCACGATAATATTTCTATGGGACCACCTCGAGAGTATACTTACCCTTTTGATTACAAAAAGAATTTTGAAAATCGGCCCACAACTGAAGGAGTAATCGCGTAACAAACATACAAAAAAAAAAACATACAGTCGAATTGAGAACCTCCTCCTTTTTGGAAGTCGGTTAAAAATACATACAAGAATAGTCAATAGGCCATGATCTATATATGCTGTAATGTAATGTTCACAGACACTGCGAAAAAGTGCTACAGAGCAGGAAAAGACAGAATTCCTAAAAGAAGCGGCATTGATGTCCAACTTCAAACACGAGCATATCCTACGTCTTTTAGGAGTGTGCCTCGACAATGATCCTAACTACATCATCATGGAGCTTATGGAAGGCGGCGATTTGCTCAGTTACCTGAGAGCCAAACGTGCTTCACTGGTAATTAAAATTTCATTATTTTAAAGCCATCTACAGGTCCCTGGACCATAGCTTTACCTAAAACCAAGGCACGTCTAAGTCTATAGGCATAAGGTTGCTAATCCCAAATACTATTCTGTCCTGCAACGCTGATGTTAGAAATAAAATTAAATCATCTAATTTAATGAAACAACTCAACATCATCTAATTTTTCAGTACACTCCTGAGTCTCTAACACTCCTGGACCTGCTCAACATGTGTGTGGACGTGACCAAAGGATGTCGCTACTTAGAAGAGATGCATTTCGTCCACCGAGACTTAGCGTGTCGCAATTGCTTAGTGGCACATCGGGCTAACGGACGAGTTGTGAAAATAGGAGACTTTGGACTAGCGAGGGATATATACAAGAATGATTACTATAGGAAAGAAGGGGAAGGTAAAATATTACTGTATTTCATACATTACAATATTAAGAGAATTAATTAAAACCTACCAGCAGTTTATCTTAATAAAGCCAGTAACAAGTTTGTATTTTTTTCTAAGGACAGAGGGGTATCTATTTCCAAGTTACGCCCATAAACATAAAGTACCTACCTATTTGTCAAGTACTTAAACACTCTTCTCTTCTGACTTCTAATTTCAATGCGGTTCGTCCCAGGATTGCTGCCGGTGCGATGGATGGCAGTGGAGTGTTTAGTGGATGGAGTTTTCTCCTGCCAGTCTGATGTATGGGCGTGGGGCGTGCTGTGTTGGGAGGTAAGATTACATAATTAAGTATTCGTCCTCTCCTCTTTGGTGACAAGACAACCAGGGTTGCACCTGAATCGCCAAATGCCTAAATGGTTTTTGAAATACACTACCTTGTTGTTTCAGGTATTATCGTTGGGTCAGCAACCATACCCCGCGCGCACAAACCGACAAGTGCTGTCGTACGTCCGCGCCGGAGGGACGCCCGATAGACCACCCAATTGCCCGTCAGCATTGTAAGTCCATTTCACATTTCTTCTGCTTTAAAAATATGGTATATATTATTTAAAGTACATATTTTTTTAAGTTATTACGATGTCACCCTTGACTCGGTCTTCGGGTGTGGTATGGTTCGCATACCGACAAGGGCCTCTTGTCCTGTCTGGATGGCTCTAAAGCTAGTAATACATCCATACTAGTTAACTGATAACACCTTCAGGGAATCAGTTTATCTAACCGACAAATATCTATAAATGAATACATAATTTAAAAAATACCATCGTATATAGCCAGATTAAAGCACTTCGGCATGCACACCTTAGACAAGCGGAGGCACTTAAATGACGCATTATTTGCGTGTAAGCTTTTTCACGGTACTATAGAGTGTCCAACACTTTTTAATTTCCGCGCTCCCTCCAGAATTCCACGCAGCTCCATCACTCCACTTTATCCTCCTTTTAGATATTCGGTTCTAGGAGCTAATTCTCCTATTGCCTGATTTTGTAAGGTCATAAATAGTTGCAGTGATCAAATTGATCTACATCACGATTCTATTAATAAACTAAAATCCATCATAATAAACTGTTTGCCCGATTAGCAAGCTTGTTTTCCCCTCGATTTTTATGTTTGTAGTCATCACAAGTATTAGGTATCAAATTACTGCATGTTAGCTTTTTAAGACTAGATAATAATTTGTCAAGTAGTGTTTGCCTTTAAGTGATTGTTACACTGTTGTTTTTGTTATCCATGATATTATTACTGTATGTTGTGTAAACAATCGTTGGTGAACCAAATTAAATAAATAAAAAAAATAAAATAAATAAATAATCAGCAACTTCATCATTTGGCATTCTTCATTGCGATACAGGCTGTTTCCACCAATCGACAACTTTATGCACCTATTTCGAGACTCTTCTCAGGGCATATCTGGGCTTGTTTCAGCTACGAGTTGCTGCAGAAGTGCTGGAGCTACTCAGCGGAGGCGCGGCCGTCGTTCCGCCAGTGCCTGGAGCTGGTGAGCGCGCTGAGGGACAAGGCGTCGCCCAACATCACGCTGACGGCCACGCCCACGCCCGCGCCGCACTACCTCACGCTGCTCGGAGACGGTACGCATCACGTGGGGATCTACATTATATTTAGTACTCATTTTACCAACTGTTCGCACATTTCCCATTATTTATCTTATACTGAGAACCTAGAAATCGGCCAGCGACTAGTGACCGACTGAAGTTTCGGTTTCATCATCTATATAGATAAATCATTGCTGAACATACTTTTTATAACTAATAGTAATGTAGTGATAATAATTATTATAACGCTAACGCTTCAACGTGCAAAACAAGCTTTTGACACACATATTTCATGGTAAATTCGTCAAACACGCAAAGACGGCCCCGGCATGTAATTATTTATACCTAATGTTAAGCAAACTATTGAACTACCCACACTTACAAAATAAATTAAAATAATTCATATTTTTTTCTTACCTGTCTTATATTTTGTAACGAAAACAATCTTAGGCCATGTTTTATATGAGAATATTATTATGTTATGAAATATTGTTGTAGAGTTTTATAAAAAGCAATATTAATCGTAATAAGCTTTAGCTTTTGGTTAAACTTAATTGTAATTTTTATAGTACATTTTTTGTACATTTATTATTAACTTAAGACCAGTAAGAAATGAAGGGAACTTTTATCAATTAGCATGTTAAAGCATTTTTAATTTAAGAGGCTTATATACTTCTTTCTATCAAAGAATATTTCTTAATTTCATGTGATACAAACTAACCAACCTATTGTGCATGTGCTGCATGTTCAGATGCCGTCGACAACCGCACCTACCTTTTGGACGAGAATGACAACGCCTGCTTAGGTTCGTGACTACAATCATTGAACGATTTAATTTAGACTATATGCCAGTGTAAATACATGTTATAATCTGTAATCAATTTTTTTTTATACAGATGAAGACTCTCCGGAGCACCATATGGAACCGTCGCATTTGCTTCCGGAGCGCGCCCCAAAATATTTAGAACTAATGTACGACAGCGACTCAGCACCTGGCACCATCTATGATGGCTACGAGATACCAAGGGCACCTTTCACGTACATGCCTCCATTTTCAAGACACAGCATTGTCGGTGTCGCACCAAATAGACTGATCAAACCACCGCTGTACAGAACACATTCCTTACGAAGTCACACGAGGCCACCTAATGCCACTATCATTCCTCTACGGAACGGTATCGTGAAGAGAGCGTCGCTGTGTGAAGAGTTCAGCGCTCGAGAGCCAAGAGCGTGTTCGTCACGACAACACCCACGTGTTGATTTAGACTTTGACAAACACGTGTTCAAGACTACATTTTGAACTGTGATATTAGAAAATATAATACATAATGCAATATGTAAATTTTCCACCGAACGAGGATATGTTTAAGAATTAAGTGAATATTTAATATTATTTATTTTCATTAGAATACGGTTGTAAATAAAGATGAATAAATTCGTTGTACATAATTAGTGATAAGCTGCTGTGCTGCGATTAAAGCAACATTAGAAGACATGAATACGAAATAAAAGTAATGCATTTATTATAGATGTTTCCATTCCGGCCCAGGTCAATGTTTAGGTTTATCTGGGTCCAAATTTTTTACTATAACTATAAAGTTATATATTAGGCGGTTATCCGCCTGATATAAAATCTAATATCCCACACCAACCCACATTATTAGAATGTATAGTATTGATATCAAATTACAGAACTTCAAGCTCTTGGTTTATACTGATATAAAATAAAAACAAAAATTCTTAAATTTATTTTTATTTGATATACGATTAATTTATTGGCTAATTTATACATTATAGCTAACAAATAAATGAAGTGCATCCAATCTATTTGGAGCGATATAGCTCGATTGAAATGTATTTATTACAAAAATAAAGTCCATCATGTCCATACATTATCTGTTACTACGCGTACATTTACGTATTGTATAAGCAGTTAGAATAATCTAGGAACACCGATTGATTTGCTAGTCGAATTGTCAGATCCGACTATTCCAAAACAAATAATTACTTAACGATGTATTAAATCGCCCAAGTCAGATATGTACTAAAATTAATATACTAATACCTTTCATAGGTAATTTCAAGTAAATATGGGAAGAACTAAGGTGAAAGGCCGAGTGGCTGAACCAAATTGAATGTTGAATTGTTTATGTTATTCATCATTCAAATTTTTTACTTGGTGCCACCCTGACGTTCACGAATAGCTTGAATTTCTGATTACTGGCTCAGCTTACCATGTTTGGTGAATATCTGAATGAAGCATAATATTTTTAATCTTTCGCGACTCGAACTCATGATTCAATTAAAATAAAACACGTAGAACACGTAAGTAATGACGCGATTAACATCAGTTTTATTTTAATTTAATCATGAAGAATATTAATCTAACAGTCAGAGACAGATAACAGAGCACGAATATTATTGCAATTTTTACAACATTAAAACATAATTAGTATTGCTTTATCAATGAAGCACCATAAAAACTAGTGGTGGATAACTCCGGAGGTACTAATCCAAAAGTGCCAGATCCGAGAGCGGATCCGGTAACCTTATTTATTCCTCACAATCCTTACTGGCAACGCGGTTCCATTAAATCCGGAGTAAAAGAGAGCCTATTCGCTCTTTGATTTATTAGATTCCGTTCTGCAACCCACATCATTCAACTTACTCGTATCGTTTCCTATTATGAAGCTATAGTCGATACGCGCCCTTGCTGATATGAAATTACTTCAAATATCTCTTACTTTAATTTTTATATAAAAAAAAAACATATAATATAGGTATTATAAAAACATGCATAGTTGACCATAAAATTACGTTTAATTCTATTTTTGCTTACAAGACCAAGTAAGAGATAACATTGTCATGAATGCGTGTAAAAACTAATTTTTGACAGTGAGTCTTAGTGAAATTTATATAATATATTTTATGTTTTGGGGATCCTCAACGAGCGAGTGAGCCTACGGTGCCAAAGGAATAACTAAGGTGAACAAGTACCGGAGCCGGAGTCGGAATAAGTGAATCAATTCACTTGAAAGATTATCCACCGCTAATGAAAACTTCGAGAAGTCATTTATCTTTACTCTAAGTCAAAAAGGTCCGAAAATGAATATAATGTAAGGTAAATTCCGTATAATTGTAAGACCTACCCTGACGTTGACGTCTGTACCAACGCGAACACAACAATCGGGAAAGAACTTAAACATTAACAACTTTAATGAATAAGTGCGATTAAAGTTATCATTTCAAGACAGTCGTGTCACATTTTTTTAACGTGATTACCAAGCTACATTACTTGCCTACTGAAATCGAGATAGGCAAATAATATTTGGACGTAATACCACGTTAAATCCCTGAGAAACAAAAGTATTATAGGTACGGAAAATCCGCAAACGAAAATAAAAAAAATTAAATATACCATTCTTACTAAATAAAATTTCTTAAGGCTAATATTTATTATTCTATTCGCCGTCTTCGGCTATCTCTAGTTTGGCGCGTTTCTCTTGTTTGACCTGTTCAGTGGTGATGACACTATCGCCGAGTGCTGGAGGCTCCTCATGGTCATCGTCTTGTGCGTCGTCCTTGCTGTTCTCGTGAAGCAATACATACTCTCGCTGGGAGAACCCGAACTTGACCACATCACGCTCAAGTAACTCCACGTAGCGACGCGGCTCAATTATCTTGTTGTTCACGAATGTACCGTTTGCAGATTCTGTCGAAAATGGATTAGTGTTATATGGTCGGCCGGTTTAAGGGTAACAGTTTTGGCATCTAGTATGCTGTAATAAAGGCGAGTTTAAGATCAGAGCATTACTTGATGTTGACTGTACAAGTAAAATAAATATTTTACAATAATTATCTTCTACTGTTTCTTTACCCATTCAATGCATTGCACACCTATACGCGTATTTTATTTTCACTTCCTGGTGCAGATAGACATACCTGGAATTGACCATCCTATTTCTACTATGACAGCCTATATCGCCTAGCCGTCACTTGCCAGCGAGAAAGAATGCTTGCATGGGTAATTTCGGTTAAACGCGGTCCCGTGCAAATTGTATACATACCGAGATCTATAATGTAAGGTCTGACCCGTCGACCCTGCGAGCCGTCCGGTCTCGTGAAGGGCGTCGCTCGGTACTGCAAGGCAGCGTGCTGTTTACTAATAGACGGGTGCTCCAGCGATATATCCACTACTTTCTTATCGCGACCGATCAGGAATGCCGACTGGCGGTGGATGTACAAGATCGGCAGTGCTTTGTCGCCTTTGAAGGGGTAGAATCTGAAAATATTATTAGTATGTATTTTCTGCGGGCTATTTGCACTTCTGATATTATTTACTTAAAAAATAAGTCTGGAACACAAAACAGAATACATATGGGGGTCAATGTAGGAATATGATTTAGTTGTTAAGCAAGGTATACGCACTTACTCAGGTATTAAATCAGTCCGAAATTACCATTTCCAAACTCATTTAAAAATCAAATTGAATAATTAAAAATATTTATGTACCTCCATCTTCTTTTAGGCTGCTTGGCATCTTCTGGTTGCGTATATTTGATAACGACACCGTTCACCGTATTGGCATCAGCCGTCAATTTTCCAGAGAGACCAAAGTTAGGCTTTTCCTTGTCAGCTGCATTCTTACCATCTTCCTTTTTAACTTCTGTTTTACCCCAGCTATAATCTTTATTCTCATCACCGGCATCTGCAAATCTGTAAAAAAAAACACATGATATTGTTTTGTTCGAGTTATAACTTTAAGGTGGACGTTTAAAAATATTTAGTAATTTCTATAAAAGAACGACCTAAACTATTGAAAAGATTTACATTCTTTAATTCCAAACGAAGATTTATCTTCAAAAATTAACCATAAATAAAAACTATAAACAACACTCACCTAGACTTGCGATCTCTCGACCTGGCCTCAGTCTTGATAGGAGGTCTTCCACGCTCTGCATTGCGATCTTCATTCCTCGAGGGTCGCTCTCTCTTTTCATCCCCACGACCATCTCTGTAACGCTCATCTCTCCCCTCCGGTCTTTCTGGACGACGACTTCTTTCCTTGTAGCGTTCTTCCTGACTTCTTGATCTTGACCTCTCTCTAAAATATGATACGATACTGAATATTCGACTACAATTTATTAGATAAATTAATATTGAAAAAAAATATTGAATTGCCTTACCTTGATCGAAATTATTGCTTATAGGCCAAAGTTTACGAATAAATGGAAAAACTATGTTTGAGCATGTTTCCAAGTTATATGAGGTCTATGGTATGGAAGAATAATAATAATATGTAGTGTAAATGAATGTACCTGTGGTGTGACGATGTCGGCTTGTCGGTCCTACCGGCGGTGTTCGTGACCTTCTCACGACGTACATCGCGTGCTCTGTAACCGATAAACATAGTAAATGGACAACTGCACTACGCTACCCAACACAGACGATTTACCATGGACTGCAATGTGGGTTCACCACCACAATTAATTAATTTGAAGCTTAACAAAAAATACAACATAAGTAATATTTTATGTAACTGAAGTTTTTTTTTTACCTAAAAGCTCTACCAAAGATTCTTTTACGGTCGATAGTACTTTTATTGATAACGAATGTTAATTGTACATGTGACCTATAAATAAAAGAATATATGTTAGAGTAGTTTATCCTCAGTTTATAAATGTTTTAGCATAACAATATTTATTCATTAAATTATCTTCAACACGAAGAACCAATTATTTTGACACTCCTTTAAATCGTACACTTACCATTACTTCGGAAATAGTATGTTGTTTTCACGAGCATACCTACTACGTTCAGCCAATCGCGATGTTCTCATAGGTTATATATAATTTATTAAATGGGTGTTTTAACTCAAATTGAAAGCTTTTGAATTAAGCTTGGCCCATGGCCACTGTTGTCTTGTGTCTTATCAAAACGCAAAACATTGCGCGAGACCCAGTTTCACATACTAAGTGTTATCTTTTAATTCTCTTTTTATTTAAAATATCATTTTTAGTCCATTATTTTTTATGTGGTGTCGTATTTTTCTGTTTCTTTGACATGATTGTAGAAAAACAATAAATTCTGTTTCTTTGCCATAATTGTAAATAATCAATTCTGTAACTTCCTTTATTATTTTCTTAAAATAAATATTTTCCCTTTTAGTGTTCTTAGGTTTGTCTTTCCCTTTTAGTGTTCTTAGGTTTGTATTTGGCATTTACACTATTTTCTGAAAAATCATTGCCTAAATTTTGTCTTCTATCTATTGAGACCAGCGTAATTGTTTACGAAACATTGCTTTCGCAGCACTCCACAGCATTCAGATTAAATAATTCCTGACGTATGTAACGTAGTCGTAAATAATAAATGATGAAGGAGCGCTCCTCATTAAACGAAGAAATATTACATAGGTTAAGGATGACATAAAAAAGTCTAAGTTTCAATGTCATCGCGTCTCGCTCAATGACAAAATGGCAATGCATTCCAAATTGTGTCTAAGCCTTCCATTTCAGAGTAACAGCAACTTTGTATAATCTTCGTGTGTTCCGTTAGTTTTGGAACCTAATAAAACTATACAGTGATATGAATAATCAGTCTGCTGAATAATAAACACAAACTAAATACAATAAATATAAACTCCAAATCAGCTCAGATTCTTATGTATATCCTATCCTCCTCTGATTCATAGCACACAGGTTATATCCACAGATATTGTTTCACAATCTTTGCTTTTATTCATTTATTTAGTTCTGTATAGCTTTCTTTGCTATATTGGTTGCGGCGACAATGTTATTTGTCATTGTCTTTCTTCCAACAAATGCTTCTTGATTGCACATGCTTTTCAAATCAGTGTCCTTCATTTAATCTTGTAATAACAGTACTCATGACTCGTACAACACGCGTATATATCATACTTCTTGCTCTCAACTCTTAAAATATAAATATATATCTTTTATCTACTACAATAAATAATGTTTGTGTTGTATTTCATTGAATATGAGTAGAACTTCCTCCACTAAAGCAGTCTCAGTGTCTGCATAGTCCAGAATGAAAATAATAATCCTTTGCTAAATAAGCTTTTCAATAAATTTAAGTAATCAATGTTTTCACACATGCCTATAGCAAGTATCATTTAAGGTGCAAACATGAAAATATCTTTGCAACACCGACAGGCTCTGATCATTATATTTTTCTGTAGAGTGGTCACTGTAAAAATAAATATAGTTATTTAACGTCGCTGACACACTGTTACTGACCATAGCTGTGGCCAGCGCACACGCATGCAAAAACACTCTGCATTCTAAGTGTAAAAAATGTTTTAATAGATGAGAGTCCTTTCTTTGATCATTAACTACCAGTTATATCTAATGACTAAGCGTAATGTAAACTACTTATAGCTAGTGAGTGGCAATAGATAAGATAAAAGTACCTTTCAGAAGAAAATGCCTCTTCATGATATCTCTCCTTCCTGTCGGGATATTCTCTTTCACGGAAACGGTCGTTTTCAGGTGGACCGCGTCTATTGAGAACAATTTATAACTTTTGTTAAAAACATTACAATATCAATATTCAAATATTAGGCCGCTGCTACACTACGACCCCAAATATAGGTACGATCGTTCACTGCTATCGACAAATATGTTGCACAATAATACCATAGTCTAAACATCATATAGTCAGTCGACGCGTTTGATGTTTTCGGAAATGCCGACAACGTCTAGACATTCGTCGCGACGTAAAAAGTGTTAGGGTTGACACAGGACTAAAAACAAAAATATGTTTTTATAGTGTTTTTTTTTTGTAAGTATGTATCGTTATCAAAATTGGAAAACGTGGCCGCCATTTTGAAATTTTTATTTACTGGGCCGATTGCTTTCAAAATCGATATCTGAGAGTCCGCATGGTCTCCAAGTACATAGCCGTTGTCAGAATTGGAAAAGGTGGCCGCCATTTTGAAATTTTTATTTACTGGACCGATTGCTTTCAAAATCGATATCTGAGAGTCCGCATGGTCTCCGAGTACATAACCGTTGTCAGAATTGGAAAAGGTGGCCGCCATTTTGAACTTTTTATTTACTGGACCGATTGCTTTCAAAATCGATATCTGAGAGTCCGCATGGTCTCCAAGTACATAGCCGTTGTCAGAATTGGAAAAGGTGGCCGCCATTTTGAAATTTTTATTTACTGGACCGATTGCTTTCAAAATCGATATCTGAGAGTCCGCATGGTCTCCAAGTACAAAACCGTTGTCAAAATTGAAAAAGGTGGCCGCCATTTTGAAATTTTTATTTACTGGACCGATTGCTTTCAAAATCGATATCTGAGAGTCCGCATGGTCTCCAAGTACAAAGCCACCCCCGAAAACCTAGAAAACGATACCCATATTGATTTTTACTAAAAACTCGCGTCCGCCATCTTGGATCTCAAAAGTAATGTCATATTCGTGATCACCGCCCCCGAAAACTTAGAAAACGATACCCATATTGATTTTTACTAAAAACTCGCGTCCGCCATCTTGGATCTCAAAATTAATGTCGTATTTGTAATCACCGCCCCCGAAAACCTATAAAACGATACCCATATTGATTTTTACTAAAAACTCGCGTCCGCCATCTTGGATCTCAAAATTAATGTCATATTCGTGATCACCACCCCCGAAAACCTAGAAAAAGATACCCATATTGATTTTTACCAAAAACTCGCGTCCGCCATCTTGGATCTCAAAATTAACGTCATATTCGTGATCACCGCCCCCGAAAACTTAGAAAACGATACCCATATTGATTTTTACTAAAAACTCGCGTCCGCCATCTTGGATCTCAAAATAAATGTCATATTCGTAACCACCACCCCTGAAAACCTCAAAAAAATGCCCATATTGATGTTTTTCAAAAACTCGCGTCCGCCATCTTGGATCTCTAAATTAATGTCATAAGTATTCATAATCAACCTACCCGTTGAAAAATTGAATCAACATTTAAAATTCAAATAAATAAAAAGCGACACCCGCTAATTCCTAGGACCCAACAATTCCATACAAGCTACGGTGCGCCCCCCCCTCCGTCCCCCGCTCCACACACCCCGCACGATTGCTCTGTCTAGACGTGTTCGTTGGACTACTGTAGGGAAAGAGAAGAGCTCTTTATACTGTGATAATACTAATGACGTTACAGATGCCGCGTAGCCTGCTTGGAAGTGTACACATCAAGCTATACAAAACCAGTATGAACTGACCTCGCATTGAATAGGCTCTTCATACAACAAGATCTCAGTTTATACTGGAAATGTATAGCTTGATGTGTAGCCGTGTGTACACAAATGCAAAAAATCAAACACGGGCAATTTTAACGGAGATAATCAGAAAGAAATATAGAAGATAAAAAGAAAGAAATAAATTCTAACAGTTTGTGAAAGTTTGTGCGGCGTTATGGCCACTGACATCCTGGGCAAAAATATTTTAGCGCCCACATACGAGTGTTAATTCTTTGCTGGCGTAGCTGGAGCTCGGGAGGTTAAAGACTCAAGACCTCGGCGTCTAAATATAAATAAGAAACAACGTTTTAACCGGATAATCTTCGTGTATTTATTAGAGAGCTTTGCAGCTTCCGTGATCGCAGGGTTGCTGCGAGCCACGGGAGCTGCAAACCTGTCAACATGTAAAAATAAAACTTTTATAAGAAATACACAAAGATTATCTGGTTAAAAAGTTGTTTCATAATGAAATGAACAGTAATCGACAACTTAATACATTATTATTTAAATAAAAAAAAAATTATGGCTGATGACGTAGTCTTTGGACTATCGCGTGACCGCTAGGTCATGTAGCAAGCTGTACATAGCGTAATAAAACAAAATATCACTTTGCGGGACACATTACGATTACAATAGAAGTTTTATTGTTCGGATATGTCGGTATATTGGCGAAGGATTAATTGGTTTGTTTCGATTTTTTATAACTATATTCATTGATATTTTCAACCTTAAAAAGATTAAAAATGATGTTACCTTTCACGGTAGTCCCTCCTTTCTTCAAAATCCCGCCGTTTAGGGGCTCCTCGCTCCTCATAATGGTTGTAGCGGTTGAAACCTGAAATAAATACAAAATATAACTCACAAAACAGACTTTGATTAATATATTATCAGACTTTTGAAAGATCAAATTATTGCAATTGTAACAAACCCCTTGTATCTTCCCTTGGCTGATACCGCTCCTCAGGCTCTCTTGGCTTTCTTTGGTATTCTTCTTCTGGATGCCTGTGATCTTCATACCTCGGATTCCTAAATATTACAAAATAAAGTGCTTACAATAACAGTTATTTAAATACCATGTTTAAAAAAAACCAGTTAGCATTAAATATCCTACAAGCAACCATTTACGAGTACTTTAATGTACCTTTTATACTCATAATCCTTCTGCCTTCTATTATATTCTTCATTAGGATTATTATATTGAGAACTATGGCCAAATTTCTCTCTATTCCTATCAAACTTTTCTTGGTGATATTGTGAATATCTGCAATAATTTAATGATGTAGTGTAATGAAATATTACACAAATCATTTATCTCATAGGTACTCATAATTACCTATCATTGTGTTCTCTGTCATATTGTTGGTATGATTCTTGATATTGGTGCCTTCTTTCTTTGCTGGAGCCCCGGTAGAAACGCTGTACTTCTCTTTCCCTTTCGTACTCTTCAGGTGACACTGATCTCTGGTATTCTTTTCTAAAAGTAGATTTTTTTTATAGTTTGCCACATTGTACATAAATAATAGATTATATGTATAAATTTTATCAGTACATGCTAATTATATCTTACTGATTATAATAGGTTCGTATAGGCTGATTTGCTTCTTCAGAAGTACCTCGACGTTCTTTGACGACACTGTGAAGGCGGCGCTGAATTTGCTCTTCATCTAATAAGAATACATAGATTAATTATTTTTATTATACGATAATACATATGGATTGATTTGTTTTGGAAATATTTTTGGTAAAGGAAAAATCGTTTGCAAAAAGGATTTTGACTGAAGAATTTTCTGAATAAGTTGCATATTCCAATCCTATTACCAATCTTTTTTTTTACAAAAATATTTAAAAAATCGGCCAA
The DNA here is from genome assembly GCA_936450705.2 of Protodeltote pygarga. Taxonomy (NCBI): domain Eukaryota; kingdom Metazoa; phylum Arthropoda; class Insecta; order Lepidoptera; family Noctuidae; genus Protodeltote; species Protodeltote pygarga. Next base: position 7,393,765 of record OW388257.2, on the reverse strand, counting down.
GTGCGAGTCAGATTCGTGCACGAAAGGTTCCGTACCATTATCTATACAACATTAGACAATATATTATAACCTTTTTTTTGTAATGAGCAATAAACAGCAAGAAATCAAGTTTGTTGTTGCAATAGTAGAATAGACTTGACTTGACTGCCAGAGGCTGAGCTACATAGATCTTGAAATCTATAAACAATGACAACAATGGCAGATTGTAATAATCAGATCTTTCAGAATTAGGAAGATCAAGCCATAGATTGACAGCCATTATGGCTAGTCTTGTTAAGCTCATAGTTCAAGAAAATACTACCTATATTTTAATTCATTAAAGGCTATGAGATATGTGTCATATACAATAGGAAATCCATTGTAACATACCTATCTACATACCTACCTGGAGGAATTTAATAATGGATTTCCTATTATGTCTCATTTCTTGATCTTTGATAATTTAAGTTGCAAACAATCATAACATAACTTGGCACATTTTTTAAATAAAAATATTTTATATCAAATGCAATTTTATCTTGCATTTGATCTTAGCAAAATTAACACATAAAAAAGATAAAAAAATAAAAAATAAAGGTTAGCCCTCTAAGAAGTTAATGCAAGGGGTATATGCAACTACCATCTGAGATGGTTGAATGTAGGAGAGTAATTGATTTTTTCCTTCTACAAACATTTTGAACTTTCTCAGTAGGTATGCATAAATACTTTATAAAAATATTTATGAATTTATAGAAAAAGGTTTTACAACAGCAATCTCATGCACGAGTATAATTATTAGAAATTGTTTCTCTCTTTCTATAAATTACAATAAGTAGTTCAAGTAATACAATGGAGGGCTTTCACAATACAATATAAGCTATTGTTTTGATTATTATTTTCTACCATAATGTTATTACTACTACTATTTACTGTATTTTTAAAGTGGAAACATGGATTTTTGGCTGGCAGAGTTGGAGACTGGAGACACTTCCTGTTAGTATAGTTACTAAACTCTGTGGAAGACACTCGACGGCCAATGTGTGAATAGTACCTTGAAAATCTGTCAAGTACATTGGCCGAGCACACTCGAGAGTAGCCTTGAGAAATACCACTAACAGTTTTATCACAAAAGATCCAAAACCGTACATCATTTAGACAAATATTTTGGTAAACATGGGTCAGTGTCATTATAAGGGATGCTCCAATAAGGTTTTAGATGCTAGCTGCAGCTAGCTAGCTAAACCAGACTGATCTGTGTTTCACCGAGACGAAGTTGCTGAGAACAACTAACTAATAGTGTCATAGGACACCATTGAGACTATAGTAATTTTACGATTAAAGAAAATCTTCTTACCTCTTACACTAACCGACGAACTTCGTGTCCGTTTGTGCTTGTGTTTATGCTTACGCTTTTTCTTCGAAGATATTTCACCCTCACTGACTGATGACACATCCTCAGCGCCTGAAGCACTATCAGCTACATCAGAGCGCCTCTTCTTTTTGCTATGTTTCTTCTTCTTTTTCTTGTGCTTACGTTTCTTCGAACGCTTTTGATCGTCCGAATCGCTTTCGGAATCTGAAGAATCAGCACGTTTCCTTTTCTTTTTGTTGTAGCGATGTTCCGATAACGAAGAGTCGTCACTATCACTGCCTGAGGAAGTACTGTTTCCACTAGCATCAGATTCATCTGATTCTTCCGACGATGTATGGTGACGCTTTTTAGACTTCATTTTTAAATCTGAATTAAGTTTTACAACGCAACACACAAAATAAAATTGCTCGTCGCACGAGAAGAAAAAAAGACACGACCACAACCACAGCAAGCAAATAGATAGATTAAAAAGTTAAAACTTAAAAACCAGAGAGTTAAAGAGTTGAATGACGAAAGACCGAAAGATTGAGAATAGGGAGTAAGGGGATGTCTACACTGTGGAATGATATGTAACCACGTGCTATTTTCTAATTTTCTATTCCTCGATTTCTACAAAATAGAATACTGTTGTTCATGCTTATGCATGCAAATGCATGAGCGTACCGATTGTGGGCAGGGAGGGCAGCTGCACCTGTACAAACCCCGTTGAAAAATTAGCTATGTGTGCGAGAGGGACAAAGATACCATGGTTACAAAGTCAGTTTCTTTCTAGACTATATTTTTTGAAAATATATTTGTCATAGCTAGCATAAGAACCTTATTTCCAAGATGTGAGGTTTATTTTCAGTTATGGCCTATTAGTTAGTTATTGTACATTATCAAATCATACACATACTTTTTACTTTTTATTGCTATAATTTGTTCGTAATCCTATTATTCCTTGACGCTCTGCTAATAATATGTGCTCATAAAGGCAAGAGCAAAGTTTTTTTTCAAGATATGCTTTACGTCATTTACATTTTGTCTGTCATATTACTGTCAAGACTGTTGACATTGACAGTTTGACAGTCAATGTCAACAGTCGACAGACAACTGCCAAGTGAAGAAAGTTTACAATTTGCGATTTGGTGGATTTTTCAATTTTATTTATTACTTTTACTTGATTCTTTCCAGAGTGAACAAAACAAGTTATTTCTATAGTAACTTTTACGAAACGTTTTATCATTATCAATATTATCATCTGATTTCGTGTTACACATTTAGAGTTTTATAGTACCTACCTATGTGGAGTTCTGAACATAGCCTTTAAATCATTGTTGGCATTATTATTAGATAATTTACAGAAAAAGTGTGTAGTCAGTATAAAGATAACAGTATAAAACATAATATGGCAACGCGTAAGAGAAGCGGCTCGGGGTCTAAAAGGCACCTGAAAGAGAAAGTGGTACAGATTTACGAATCTTTCTTTAGAGGCGAAGATTTAACTACTGATAATGCTACATTCTGGGATGAGTTCTTTCTTTTGAAACCTAAAATTCCCCAGTTAGAAGCTGAGATTCACAAACTATCTGTAGAACAACTCATGAACATGAAAGACAGTATGAACTTACTTGTATTTCAATGTATTGAAATGTTAGGTCAGGAACATCATATAAGGTAAATGAACAAGTTAAGATTTTCTCCTTCAGCTTATAAACGCAGCTAACTACACTAAAATGAGGTAAAATTAGATTAAATCTCCCATACTATTGAATTCATTGTGAAAATTTCTTTAAAGAAAGAAAGATAAAATATTCTAGAGAAATTTAGGTTAAAATTTGAAATCCATGCAGACAAATTATTAGGCAAAGTGCTAGCAAAGTGTAATATCCTAATATTGTTTCAGATTGGTATATGCCTTGCAAACTCTTAGTGCCCTCCTAATAACAATGTACCAGAGAGTTGGACAAGACCCCAGCATTAATGTCAAAACTGTTTTAATTGGTTCAGAAAATGCAGACAGTAAAATTCAAAAGTTATTTGAACATTGTAGCACCATATTATCAGGTAAGGTGCAGTTTCTTATCAAGATATTGACCAATCAAGATAAAAGTACTTGAATGTTTGTTAGGTTTTCTCAGATTATCAGAAATAGAGTACCTTAATGGTAAAAAGGAACCTTTATGGTGTGACTTTGTACCGTCTGTCACAGTTACTTATTTCAGCAACAGCTTAAAATTTTGGATGTTTTAAAAATACTCATCCAACTTTTGTAAATTAAATAATATGTAGGTACAAAAATATTTTTATTTAAAAAAAGGCTAAAATTGTGTCTCATAACGTTAATGTAGTCAAATTCAAGTTAGGTTTCGTATAAAACAAATACTTTATTTTCACACAAAAGTTTTAATTTCGTTTCATGCCATGTTAAACTTATGTTGAACAAAATACCATTCTCCCTTCCAATCTCCTCTCCTCCTATCCAAAGGTTGCAAAATAAAATTCGAAAAGAAATGATAAAAGTTTATATTATCCTGTAATATCTGTAATACATTTTTAGCAAATCTATTTATTATAATTAGAATAAAATAAGTTCTAGAGATCTTTAAAAAAAAAGGTTACTGTAGGAATCTAATATTCTCGCTTGCACCCGTGCTTGTCCCTGTAATTTTTACTGACTTTCAAAAAGGGGTAGGGTCTCTCTCTCTCTCTCTCTAGGGTACGGAGAGTTTTATGAATTTTTAATGAAAATTACAAGACTCACTTATCAAATTGTACATTTGCAGGTGATGTTCCAGACAGTTTAAAGTCAATGGTTTTAAAACTTCTTTTAGTAATAGCAACAGGCATAGATAATATTGATGATAATCCTCTAGTAGAGTACTTTATGCAGAATTCATTATTTGAGCCCCTAATACAACTGCTGTGTACATCAACAGAGAGGCAACATCATGGTAATAAATATTTTAATTACTCTATTATGAACTTTATTAAGAAATAAATATTTGTGAATTAGATCTATTTAGAATTAAAAAAATCTTTAGGCGATTCTTGTTTCAATTGCCTGACTATAAATAATAATTGTTTTTATTTCTATTCAAGGGTACGATGTTGTGATGCTGTTGATGTTTTTAGTGAACTATAAGAAACAAGAGTCAGCAAACCCTTATGTTGTAAAGTTATCAATATTAGATGATGAATTAGCTTTAAATGGGTAAGCAGCTACTTTATTTAATTAAAGCTTATACTTCAATGTAAATTAGTAGCTTCTTCTTCTTATCATATGGTTGATTAACAACCTGGTGTCAGAGTTTAAACCGCCAGTAGGCCTTTGACGTAGCTTAGATTGTAGCGTGAGTAGCTTAGATTGTACAAAGATAAACTTAGGTCTTACAGCCTCAATGATCTAAAATATACCATCACAACTATAAACACTAGTCATATAGACATTTTTATTTCTGCTGTTGGATACGGTTCCTTTATGGAACAGTCACTGTATTTTAAACGCATTGCGATTAACGCGCACAGTTTTATCCCACAGGGCCAGAGCAAAGGCGTCTTCTCTGTATGAGAAGAGGCCTTTGTCCGATCGAAAGAGTATTTTAATCACCACAATAGCTCACTGCATGTTGGCAATTTCTGGCTATTAAGTCCAGGTTTCCTTACGATGTTTTCATTCACCTTTAGTCAATTGTTAGTATAACTAACTTACATAAATGTAACATTGAAAAAGTCACATTAGTACATGCCAGGTTCGAACCCACACCCGCTTTTTCGCATAGCGGTCTATCTGCCACCGCAATATCTTTAAAAATTAAGTAATAAAATAATATTTTTTATCTAGTTATGGACAAGTAATAACGGCAGCTTTAAATGACTACGTGATGTCAACGTTTGGCGGCATGCAAGGTGGTGGGGGAGGTGGGGGATGGCTTTCCTCTCTCACTAGTATGGTGGGCGGGATATTTCTAACCAGTGATGAAACACAGCCAGTTGTTAGAGGACAGAGAAATAGGTAAGGGAAAGATTTATCGTAATAGTTTATGACTTTGGTCTTCTTTTTTTATTTTATGGTTGATGAACAACCTGGAGTCAGAGTTAAACATCCCGCAGGCCTCTAACATGGCTTTACACACCTAACCTAACCTCTAATTTGTATACAGACAGGCTTAGTAGATATACAGGATATTTTATTCCTTGCAAAAGACAATGATGGGTATCATCACACTAAAACTACTTGGGGTTACAGTACTATAGGCCTCAGTGCTTCATTCCTAGCTACGTAGGCCTAACATAGAATTTATGATCTGTTATCATATCAAACCTAACTATTATAAATTAAAAATACACCATTTGTTTGTAATCAGCGGCGGTGAAGAAGGGATGTTACTGGCATTGTATGAGGCAGCTCACTTGAATCGTAACTTCATGACGACACTAGCGCACTCTTCGTCGGCCGCCGCTTCATCTGCACCGCCCTCACCGCCAGCAACCCTGCCTCCACATCAGGTATATTGCTGTCTAATTCTATAGTTTAGTGTACTAGGACTCAGGGGCGTGCATTTCATACATTTTCCCGCTTCAAATCCCGCTAATCGATTTTCAAACTTTAGTATTCGCATAGTATGCGTAAATGCTTTATAATTTAAATGTTTATGTTGTATGTATTGATGTTATGCATCTTATATATATTTTAACCGAATGAACGGTACTTTTCAGACACCACCTAATATAACGCAAATACAAGCCCTTGACAATGATCAACCAACGAATCTACTAGTCACATTCTTCCAATATTGGTAAGTTGACGCAAAAAAAGTAGGTATTTGAAAAAGAAATCAATATAAAAAACATCGAGAAAAAACCAGAATTTTTTGTATACAAGAGTTATTTTTGTTTTATTTTACAGTTCCATTGTAATGGCTGATACTCGCAGCGAATCAAGCATAAATAAATGCAGCCTCTGTTTCATAATCCTTACTTGTATTGTAGAAGAACAGTTCGCTAATTCAATTATGCACGACCAAAATCTTACTTTTAAGGTAAATTTCCAATACAGTGTGTGGGTGTACTGCAAACCATTTGTACGGATGAACTGTGTAAACAAAATTTATTTTACCCTTTCAATAAATAATAAAACTTCTGAGTCACTCTGAAACCAACACCTTATTTACACAGATTAATGTTTTAGGTACAATTGTATAGACTACCAATGCGCCACAGGAAAATAGTTCTTGAAGAACCACCATCACAGCCATTAGCATCTACCTTGATAGGTAAACATTAATACTAATTATTATATGCTTTTCAAGATTACAAAATAATTGGCGCTCTACTAATTTTTCCTTGTAAAATATTTCAGATCTTCTCGTTGAATTCATAATGTGCCATCTACTAAAGAAATTCCCTGGTGAACTTTATCAATTATGTGTCGGAGTTCTGTTAAGATTACTTAGCTACCAAAAGCGATGTCGCGTAAGACTGGCGCGGGACTGGCGAACGCTTTGGGCCGCACTTATTGCTTTATTGAAGTTTTTAGTTACCAACGAGAGTACATTACTAAGAAGACATAACATATTTATTATGGCACAACAGGTGTGTGTTCAAATATTGTACCTACATACTCAGACCGCGTCACTTAGTGACCTCTGCCAAATATATCCTTGCAATCTGAATTAATATAACAATTTTTTCTGTTGTATAAAAAGTTTATATCTATTCTATCAAAGAGCAACAATATCTAGAAATAAACATTAAAAAACTAGCTCAATGTTATATAATGTAGTTCAATTTTATAGCAATATATTTAATCGAAGGGGCTGTGTTGACGCTGTCTGTACATTTTGGTGAAGTAGCATATTTGGTTACCACGCAAGCTACAGTTCGCCTCATACCTATTTTAATAGTTTAACCCTAATTTCGTAGAACACCATCAAGCGACGCTCTTTTACTGTCATTACAAAGGATTATTTATTTTGATTATTTAAGCTACTTGTTAAGAGGGAAGGGAGGCCTTTGCCCTGCAGTGGGAAAATTTTAGCTAATAATAATAATAATAAGCTACTTGTTAAATATGGATTGAATGTTCTTTATATTTTGTCAATCTATTATAAACCCTACTGACGTGGATTATAATCGAAAATAAGTTCTCGAGGCTCTTGTATATAATATTTTTGAGAGTATTTGAACAACTGTTGCATTTAAAGTAAAATAATGATATGGATTTTATGTTTTGTCAAACAATTATCGACTTAGGTGATGATATAATGCTTGCAAAGTTGATTCTCAATAATTTGACCTAACCGACCTTGCAAGGCAGATTTAATTTGATGGCTTTTGTTTTAGGTTGTAAACATTTTTAATCTGTTTATCACATTTGGCGACACGTTTTTGCCAACTCCTGCATCTTATGACCAATTATATTATGAACTAATTCGGATGCATCAAGTATTTGATAATCTTTTCTATATGGGTAAGTTTGAAAAAAAAAAACTAAATTCGTATTATGGCCATAAAAAATTATTGATTCTTATTATTTTATATCCCAGCACTGCGCTATTCGACCAGCGATGGTGAATTTAAAGCAGAGGCTTTAAGACTAGCCAATTGTCTGGTGAATGTACGCGCTATTATTCAACACTTCTCACCGAAAATAGAAGCTTGGCTCGCATCACAGAACCTTTCCACACCTACAGAAGACCAGGTTAGTTTGATGGCTATAAAATATAGAAACTTGATTTTCACGCTGCTCAAAATTTCTTTCTTTCAAATGCAAATTTGGCAAAGTGTTACTATCGGATGCGCAGGAGCATTATCCATTAAAGTTGATTTTTGTAGCTAATAGAGGTTAATATCATGTTCCAGATTTTAGAAGTAGTCAGAAAAAACTACGACAGCTTGATTCTAAAGTTACAAGAAGGATTGGAGTCATACGAGCGATATTCAGAGAGGGATCATCGTCCCCTATTGTCGCGGCTAGTATTAGCCGCGCGGCAACGGAGTGACAACTCGGCTTTACACCACCACACTGCAGCTGCCCTTGAGCATTACACTAGTATTTCTTGAAGACTTGGCACCCTACAACGTGAAAACAATCGTGTGTAGGTAATATATATACCATACCATACGTGAAACCAAAAAAACACGACAACGTTTCTTATCTATGTAATGGAATGGCCAACGGGGGGACCGTGTGGAATAAAAGCAACGAAAACCCGGTGCAGATCAGGCTGTGTCTTAAGTTAATTATAATATGGTGTCGATTTTGAAGTGCAACCGTATGGTGTAAGTTTAACATGTTAAATAAAGTTTTATCATTTACTAATGGTATATGAAGGAAAGAGAGCATGTGAGGTATTTCAATTCAGAATCGACACCAATGTGGATCTTAAACTAAATCGATGTGATATACTGAAAGTTCTTGTCAAAAGTTTTAAAGCATTCATGGTGGACTTAGAAAGTATTTCAATCCAATTTAAAAATATATAATTATGTTCTATTTTTAAAATTTTCGCGACTTGAACTCGTGATTAAAATTAAATAAATCGGGTATTGTATTATAACCTTGTATTATATCACGGTCGTGGGGCGACCACGGCTGATGTAACTCAGCCGAAACGTCGGGAAAATATAATTACAAGGTAATGACGCGATTAATACCCGTGTTGGTTTAATTGCACAACGTTATCAATAGATATTTAAATTAGGTAGATTTCAGAATGCCAGGAACTTAAGATTTTGTCATAAAAATATTATGGTTAGAGAAAAGACTGTGTGGACGCATGAAAATTGATTTTATTCATGAATGAAAATTCATTTTATTTATATTATATTATATTAATACGGCACTAAGCAATGTCTTTGGGTAATTAATTATATTATTTTTTAAATTGTTATCTCCTCGAAAAAATTAAAAATATAATTTAAATATTATAACAAAGTTGGAGTTGAATTACGGCACTTTAAGTAGACCAAGCTAGTAACGTCGGTCGAAGTAACTTTGTACAAATCCCAACGTTCTTAATTTTCGGGACTTAACAATTTTAAACTTCGAATCCTTATTGTAATTATTATTTTTAACCTATTTTAAGGTTATATCAATTATCCATTTAAACAATAGTCAATACCCTTACTAATTAAATAAATCCTAATCGAAACGATTGTATCTCCAAGATAACTTAATCGAATTTTCATGTTGATTATTATCATTCTGATTATAAGACCTACATTATTATTTGGATTATCTCTATAATAATATCTTGAGTTAGTATTTAATTATAAGGTATAATATTATTATCCTATTCCTAAAGTCGTATATTATATTCGTTTTGTTTTATGCTGTTCCATTCCACTATACAATGTGTCTCTCGAGAATGTGCACAGACGCATTTGAGTGAAATTTGATGAATATCGATGATACCATTTAATGTCTATAGTGTATAGTATATATATTATAAGGGGTATACCCCCTGATCGTAAGCGGTTATTATAACTTATGGAAGCTTGCAACACTAGGACACTAGGATGATACGAAACAAAAGGACGAATACTGTTATTTCATATGCCGATATTCTGTAAAAAGGTGGTACTATCCCGAGTGGTACTATTGAGTCGAAGCCTGAAGCTGAATGCTTTCGCTCATTAACGATATGTAGATTTCCCGTTTGTCCACATTATTGAGAGACACCATGTATACACTAATTAGTGTGGTTAGGTTTATGTATTTCATATTCAACTATTTTAGTGTTCATACTATGCTTTGGATGCTTAGTAAATCGATATATTACTGGCCATGTATTTTTCGAAGCTATTATACATATTTATCATTTTAAGATCGAAATGTTAGGTATAGATGTAGTTGCTACTTACCTAATTTAATTATCACTAAAATTAATTGAAATTAATTAATTTAAACGTAATGAAGTTAAATGAAAAGTAATTCTTATTATAATACTTTTGATATATGTATAGAGCTTTTAAAATAATATAGTAAATATGTTACTTACTTTAATAAATTATTTTTATCAACTTTTCTGTTCTTTTTTCCCCTATCACAAATTAAAATACATTTCGATCAAGAATTGTATAATACATATTACATAAAATAAATGTAGCAATAACGATTAATTAAACATACATCAATAATAACATATGACTAGATAATTGATTTGAATAGACTAGAATGCTGAATGTTTCTTTGGTACAGTAATTATCACAAGTTACGCACTTAACAAATAACGTTTTCAGAACATTGTACTCTTAAACAGCCATTGCAAAGAAAACATCTTGTTATGTTACTCTGAAGGTTTAAGTTCAGCTAGAGCTTCTCTTACTAATTCTTGTAGGTCTTGAGGTAAAACTGTTTTAGATATGTTTCTATTTTCGCCTTGATCTTGGCATTCATCATCATCGTCATCACTTTTTCGGTCCCCAGATGATACATCACTATTCTCTTTGTTCAGGTCGTCATCATCTTCATATGAATACTTGCATCTATTATTATCTGAACCATCACAAGTTTTCTGTTGTTGTTCTTTGGAATCATTAGAACCCACAGATCCAGAGTCTGTCAGAAATTCATCTAATAACATTTGAGATGGGAATATTGGAATGTATTTTTGGCCATTGCACCAACTTTCTAATGTTTTTTCAAGTTCAGTTATTCTGTTGGCTAAAATTCTGAAAAAGGAAAATTAAATAGTGATAATTTTAGTCACTATTCTTCGATCTTGATACACCATCAAAAAAGGACAGAAAATAAAACTGTCAAATTAGTAACAACATGACGTTATAGACAGGATCTTCGTGCTTGAGAATATGCTTGAGAATCTTGGTGGTTGAACATGGTGATTGGCTTAAATTCTCGTTGATGACACAAATGGACTACTTAAATTAACACAATTTGACAGCTCTAAAATTCTTCTATCCTTTTCTCATATAGTTTATGTTACAATGAGATAAAGTGATCTAAACTAGATTAGAATGAATGTTTTTTTTTTTAAATCTTTATTTATGTTTAGGGGCTTTTATCCGATAGATATGTCAACCCCATCGTACCTTATTACAGAATTAACTCTGTGTGTAAGAGAATTAATAACAATGATAGCATTATGACAATCAGATATGGTATGGTATGGTAAAGTGATTTATCAGTCTTTATTTCTTTATCATATGGTTGAAAAAGAACCCGGTGTCACAGTTTAAACCACCCATAGGTCTGGCATGGTTTTACACACCATTGAAAAATTTCTCAGATGTGCTAGTTTCCTCACTATCTTTTCCTTCACCGTAATAGCATTTTTTTTTTAAATGCACATGAATCTGAAAAGTCAGAGGTTTTGAACCTACAACCTTTGACTTGGCAATCCAATAGGTCATATCACGAGGCTTTCACTGCTTATATCAGTGTGACATTTACTTTTTTTATTAAATATACTCAAATAATACTCATGAAAAGTATACATACTGGTTAGTCTTCCTCTGATGCTGTAGTGCCACAGACTTATCATTTAAAGCTTCAAATAGACCAAGACAGAGTGATTTTAATTCAGCTGCGGAACTCTGCTTTATCCCTGACTTGGAATTAATGTTGTCCAGAAACTGTCTTACTGTAAATATAAATTAATTAGTAAATGTGTAATAGATAACACTAACTGCTTTCTTGCTAATAAATAAAATAATACTTTACCTTGCCTTTGTGTCATGACATCTGCAAAACCTTTTTTAATATGCATGGAGTAGTTTTTATTTCTGTTATCAAGTAAACTCTGAAAAATTTATAAAATTAGCATTGTTATCTATTGCTGCTTCCTGTATAGCAATTGCAAATCCGGTAGCTGATGATTATAATAATGACATACAAGTTGCAATATAGTATATTAGATGTTTTCTTTTTCCTGATCAAAAAGTTGCTGGGAGCAAGATGAATATGGGGATAGATTCAAAATCAATTCTTTACCACATCACTTAGATTTGACTACTTATCAAATCTCACTACTTTTGATGATCAAAAATAAACTTGATATCTGGACTATAATGTTTTTGATGGGATTATATTCAAATGTTACCTTATATTTAGTTAAAGTTCTCTTAACAATTTCTTTTTCCACTTGTAGTTGTGTTATTCTTTCATGAAGATATTTGTTTTCAGTTATTAGAGCATCAATATCAACTATAGGCTTTGGTGGGTCAATTTCCTTACTGTCTTGAAGTTTAGATCTGTTAGATAAAATATAGCCGAGTTGATGACTTAACCTTTGAACTTTGTTTTTATAGTAATCTCTATCAGAAACCAATTCTTCTTTTTCGTCTAGAGTTGCCCGATAGTCTAGCTGGATTTGCTGATACTGCAATGTTTATAATAGATTTAATATAAATATGTTTATATTTTTTATAGGTACTTAAATTATTTTATGTTTATTAACTAATTTAATATTTTTTCCACTACCTATCAATTTTGGTTACCTTTTTTTGGAATTTTTCAAGTTCATTCACTAGTTGTTCATAATCTTTATGTGAATAACTGAAAATAGTGGACACATTTTTGTTTCCATTTACTTCTTCTGTTAGACTTTCCTTCTTCTGCAGTTGCTTCCTCAGTGCTATTATGTCTCCTGAAGCCTCCTCTAATTTACTCTTTAGAGCTTCTACCTAAATTAAATAGAATAAAAACTGTTAACTTACAAGCTTATGCCGTTAAAAGAAAAAGGAAAGCAGTGTGTTAACAAAAAATTAGTAACCTTATATTGAATATTCACCTACCTCTAACTTTAACATGTTATTATGGTCCTGAGTTTTAGCAAGCATTTCTCCACCACTGATGGTATTAGTAGGTGTTAGTCTGTAAGCAATGTTGATGGATGTAGGACTACATTTCATAGGCACTGTCTTCTTACACATCAATTGTTCCACCAACACCTTGAACCTGTCTCTCTCCATGCTGCATTTGTCTAGTTCCCGACTCATTATTGATAATGCATCTATCTTACTTTGTAATTTACTTTTTAAGACTGAATTCTGAAAATGTTATCATCATCAACATCAAAATAATTATTGGTTGGCTTACTGCATGCAATTTTTAATCTGAACATTATTTAGGACACAGATAAATTGATCCATTTAGGCATGTTAGTGCGTAAATTATATCTTTAGTTATTTTAATTACCTCGAGAACATAGTCGTCCAATTGTTGATCTTGAAATTTGACTTTAAATGAAGATTTGGTAAACATGGTTTTCGAAGCCAGGTTACACGTGTTAATATGGTAATTTTAAACAGTATCGCAGTATAACATGATAATATTAATTGTACTATATTTATAGATATATATAAATATATATATAATTATAGATAAATTAAATCAGCACAAGCACAGTGGACAATGACTGAAACGAGTGAACGCAATGCACTATATTTTCTGACTGACATGACAGACATCAGTGTCAGACACTCAGTCTGTCAGTATTCAGTAATCAATCAGTAGTGGTCAGTGTCTAGTCAGTGTCATGAACATTTTTGTGACGTTTGGGACTGAACAATGAATTAATTACTAAGTTTTTTTTTCTTCAGTCTATCCCTCTATCCAAGTCTATCCCATTAAGATAGGTAAAAATAGGTAAAAAATGGTTGCCTGTAAAGTCGGTTTTACGGGCGAAGATTTTACGTGACAACGTCATAGTTGAGTGGGAGAGAGACGCAAGGCATTCGGCGGGCCTCTCTCTCGTTCGGTGACTCATCGTAACGTTACCGAGCGTTACACTTTTTCATAAGTGACTCCCAGCCGCAACCTAATTTAAGACGTTGTCACGTCAAAAATGGAGACCACACTTCGAATACCTACTTGAAGCATAACCTATGTATCACTATCTCGCTCTCCCATGTATCACTATCTCGCTCTCTGTGGGCTCTCTCTCTCAGATAGCAATACACTAAAAAGAGAGGTCGGCCCACAGTCGGGCCACAGTAATACGTAGATAATTTGTCAACCGTGTCAATTTTAGTCCAATGACCTAAGAAACCAATTTCAGCTCAATAATCGAAGTAAATATTTAGTTAACCATGGTTTTAGTAAAACCATGGACGTATTTATTTTTATATGTCCATGAGTAAAACTAAGTCTGGTAACATCCCACCGAAAATAACAATCTCAGTCAACGGAAATTACCCTCTTAATATTACTAATGTGCGAGAGGGACACCGCGGTTTAAAAACCAGCTCTTTTATAGTCGTTAGTCGTTTTTCTCTTAAAACAATTTGATATCGAAGAAGAATCTTATTTTATAATTAATTAATAAATAAATAAATATCAGTTTTCTAGTTTTCTTTTCTTTGATTAATCCTAGCGATACTTTTGTCATTTAAATCAACCTATTAATATAGTCGATTTTTATGGTAAATAATTTCTGAAATCAAGCTGCAAGTATATTCTGTGCCTTTCTGATTGTGAACAAATGTCAATTTAGTTGATGTCTTTGATGACAAAATGAGTGAGTGACTGTGTAGTACAAAGTAGTACGGACTTCTTTCACATTTTCTGCAGATGTTATGTGAAATTGCTGCTCGTATCAATTCTGAGCACTGCTTCGATGCAATGTGTGCCGGACAATCACAAAGGAGTAGGTACCGTTCATCTTAACGCATGGCAAGGATGGCCGCGTCTGGTACCGAAATCGACGACTTCTTGAACGGGCCTCTAGTTTCGTGGGTGAGTGCACAACGATTCGTGCCTCTGTTTTTATTACAGTGCGTGCTAAAATGAAGCGTGAGATAGATTTACCCTACCGTTCCGTATCATTGAATGTAGTATTTTGTTATTTTTGTGCGTAATCTGCAGTCGAATTAAGTTTATCGTTGTATATACTAAAGGGTGAAGAAATAATTACTAAAGTTATCGTTTTGTCTGATGTCATACTTGAGTGATCAAGTTGTTCTGTAATGGATCTATCTAAGATAAACGATTTTACTTAAATCCCGAAATGAGTTCTTAAAGATTCGTATTAAGAATGCTGTGGTTACTTGAATCCTTCCAGCTGTTACTTATTAATAATATGATATAAAAACTTGTTGCCACTACATATAGATAAGTAAATCATTGTGATTAAATATATTTTTTAGTTACATTGATAACTGGAACCTTTTTTGTTTAGAACTAAGAACATTTTAATTTTCCTACATAAAAGAGAGTTGTGTTTATTATCAATGTACTACATATCATTTGGTTCCCACAGATGCTCATTAATCCATTGTTTGTGCCATGTTTTCATTGAATTATGCATATTAATTTTAAAGAGAAATTCACAAGTATTTTATGAACTTTCTGGCATGTAATGATCATTAGACATAATATCTTACTTTCTTTTTTAATTCAATCGTTTTTTGTTTCTAACATTCAATATCAACATAGATTAATAGTTTATTATTACAATTTCAGCTTAAATCATGTCTACCAAACCCAGATATAATTACAGAGTATCCATCTCTGTTCAATGGAGACATTCTACATCAAGTGTACCTTCAAATAGATCCGGAACCATCCTGTCACATTACAAAGCTTGCAGGATTAGAGGACCAAGCCCTAATATTAGGTAGAGTAAAGAACTTTGATGCAATCATCAAAAATGTTAAGAGCTTGTATGAAGAAGAGCTGGGTATGACACTCCTGGTTGTCCCAGAATGTATATGTTTAGGAAAGTCACCAGAATCAAGAGAGGGCTTAGAAACCATGAAGCTATTGATATTACTACTACTTGGAGCAGCCGTGCAGTGCCCTAATAAGGAACTGTTTATCACAAGAATAAAAGAACTTCATGTAGATCTTCAGCATAACATTGTGGAATGTATAAAACAGGTATGTTTAAAATTGTATAGGTTTAATTGTTTTATGGCATGATATTGTTTATTATAATGGTTTTGTTTTGTATTATTATTTATAACTAACATGAAAAACATGCATACTGGAGATATCTGTAAACTAATTTTACAAGCATTATAAGTAAATTGTTCCTTTACTAATTATGGACTTATTCGAAAATTAAAGTTGATTTATTTAAGTATTATTACCAATTTACTCATGAATTTGCATCAGATCTTTAAGGCCTCTTCCATTTTTATAACAATAGATAGACCCTTGTTTATAGATAAAGGAATCACACATCAATAATTTATAAATGAGGAAGTGTTCACACTTACATAGCTAACATGCTTCACAACTGATAAATGAAACAGTCAAGCATGACTTGAATAACAATAGTCTTTTATAAGTACAAGCTTACACTAGAGTTATGTACCTTTTATGTACTCATTCCTGTTCTAATAATATGGAATTGTATTCAAATACAACTATTAATATTTTTATTTACCTTTCTACACAGGTATACATAGTTCCTAGTTATTCATTTAAATATACAAGCACGGCCACTTTACATGCATTGAATTTATTGTTTAAATGTATTGAAATTATGGTTTTATTGCCATATAAAGACATAAAACATTTGTAGAAATCAATGCATTTTAACTCACTTACATGTGCATGGTTGCAATTTCATTGGGTCAAGGATATTAAAGGCAAATATCTTTTTTTTATTGTATTTGCATTCACATTCAGTTAATGTTAAACCAAACTGTATGTTTACATTACATATGCTCAGGTCAATGGGTGTCACAACAAACTGTGAAGTAGTATGACCCTGACACTATTTGACTTTAACCGGTTGACTAAATATTGCAACAACTGATGAATGCCTCTAGCCCTGTCAGTTGACATTGTTTGATATGATATCAACGACAATTTAGTTACACATTTAGATCATTTACGCATCTTTTAGGAGCAAAATGTCCAAATCGAAAAATTTATAGTTAGCAGAATTTCCAATATTCATCTAATGTTGTTGTCACCCCATCAATTGGTGTAGGTGCCAGATAATTTTAGAGGGGAAAGGGGGTACTTTGAAATGATAGTGCGATTTTGGAAAGCTAGGGGGATTTTGGAAGGGTGATTATCCCACCTCTATGCATATTCTATAAGAAATCCAAACCTATGAAAATCGGTCCAGCAGTTCTTTCTATGATCCCCTCACCTTCCATATTACCACTACACTTACATAATCCCCACCCCTTCCATAATCCCGCACCCATTCCATAATCCTCTACCCCTTCCATAATCTTCCACCCATTCCATAACCCCTTCTCCTTCAAAATACCGCTCCATTCCAAAATACCTATCATTTCAAAATAACTCCCTTTGCCATCTAAAATTTACCTGGCACATACAATTGGTGGCTACAAAAAACGAATGTTATAATGAATAATAGACATTCTGTGAATTGGACATTCTACGAACTGGACATTTTGCTAACTGGACATTTTTCGATCACTGGATATTTTGAGAATTAAACATTCTGCGCCTAAACGTTACGCAT
Source organism: Protodeltote pygarga (assembly GCA_936450705.2). Classification (NCBI taxonomy): domain Eukaryota; kingdom Metazoa; phylum Arthropoda; class Insecta; order Lepidoptera; family Noctuidae; genus Protodeltote; species Protodeltote pygarga. The sequence continues at coordinate 7,376,020 of OW388257.2, read as the reverse complement.
TTCATCTCACCCGAATATACTGTCCAAACTTTCAAATTTTTGTTTGTAAGGACTAGGTACTCCAGATCATGTTTTTTCGAATTGGGATCAGACATAGTGTATAATCCACTAAATCTGCGACAACTAGTTACTAAATATAATAGTTAGCCTGCTTTGATCCCTGCTCTGCATTTCTCTGATCTGCATTTACTATTTTATAAGCTTGTGGAAAATATTACAAAGAATTATTGTATTATAGGTAACAGACATGCAAACAGTTGTATTGACGCCGGATGCTATCGATCTTTTCCAATCTCCAACTATGTTCAATCATATGCGACGACTGGCCAAAGAACGCGACCATTATCTACAAAATTGGGCTTCCCTGGTTCTTCATGAAGGATTGTGTGAGAATGACAATGAAAACAAAAATGGGAAAAATAGATCTATGCAGAATGTGAATCAAAACAACGGCGACAGTCAACATCTGGCTGTAGAGCTAGCAGATTGGAAAGCACGGCTTAGAAAGCAAAGGCAGGAAATGTAAGTATTCTAAATCGGTCGAAATATGTGATACCCTTTTTTATGGCTTTAAAAAATTTTCTATGGGTATGTGGGGCTTGCACCCACTAAAAACATTTCCCTCCTGCGTATTCTTCGCAGTCTATTGGACGGGGCCGAGTACTGCTAGCGCGCTTCGCAGCCCTGTCCAGTGCCTGCCTTACAGGCTGTCCCGCTCAAATTTGCACTCGAGGGGGCGATGTTTAGGAACCTGAACGCCAGTTCCTAAACATCGCCCCAACACGCTATTTGGCCTTCGCCCCTACAACGGGCAAGGTGGGCGGCATATCGGTTTCAGCCACATAATTGATACTCTTGTAGATATTTTTTGTTAATAATTAATTCCAGGGAGGAGAAATCAGAACAGCTTGCGGAATGTCGTGAAGAATTGGAGCACACCAAACTAGTATTAGCTAAGCTGCGATCTGATAGCCAAGAATGGTTTAACGAAGCAAGAAAATCGGCAGGCTATAGAGACGAAGTCGACGCCCTTAGGGAAAAGGCAGAGCGATGTGACAGGTATGATAAAATTGATCTCTAAAGCCAGCCTGAGACAGGAATGTATTAGTACTACGAGCTTAATGCCGTGTCTACTATCAATAGACACGGCAATAAGGTTTAGTAAGAGAGAGATAGCATCAAAGTTGTGCGACATCAGCTTCTATATAGCTACGACCTACGACAGTTTTGGTGAAAGATATTGATGTCTCAAAAGTTAGCCTATGGTTTCACATGCAGTCTCGACGAAATTTTACTAGATTTAGGTTTTTTGGTTCTTGCTCGTGATCGATTTTTTCTTTATACAAAAATTTGAAACTAAAGGTTCTCGTATTTTCTTTTAAAAACATTTTTAATTTACGCTTACTAGACTAGAACAAGAAATTCAACGCTACCGTGATCGTCTCGCGGATGCGGAGTACTACAAAACTCGAGTAACCGAGTTACGTGAAGATAACAAAGCTTTAATGGAAACAAGAGATGCTTTGGAAGAACAACTACAACGAGCTAGGAAACGTGCTGAGCAATGTCTTACTTTAGAAGCAGCTATGATCAAATTGAAGCGGGAGGCTAATGACATTGCATTGGTGAGCATTTATACAGATATTTTCTCTAAATTGTATGACATAGCAAAGGTTATTGATTCACATACTCATAATTTATTTTTCAGGAAAGAGATGCAGATCAACAGAAGATTCAAGAGCTTATAGAAGAAAATAATCATCTACAATATATCACAAAATCAGTACTGAGTGAAAGTAATAATAGTAATTTGGATACTGACAATGAAGGCGAAAGTACCCTGGAATCCGGCGAAAATAGCTTATCTGAACAATTAACTAGTAATGCTCAAGCAAGAGCTTTAAAACTCGAATTAGAAAATAAACGACTATTATCAACTATAGACAGCTTACGTGAACAATCGCTACTAGAAAGTAGTGACAAAGTACTAGAGTTAGAAAAAGAAAAGAAAAGATTAACTTTGAAATGTGAACAAGTTCAAGAAAATTGTAACAGACTTATGCAACAAAACTCAGAGTTGGAGGAAGTTTTTAGAAATGCTTTAGAGGAAAATAGAAAATTACAGGATTCTTTGGATAGCCAAAAGACTTTTATAGATCGTCAAGCGATTGATAGAGATTCTGAGAAAAACAAATTGCAAGATTTTGAAAAGCATTTAGAATCTTTAACTAAGGATAAACAAAGGATTCAAATGCTGTGTGATTCTATTCAAAGAAGAGCTGATGAATTGGAAAAAACTTTAGATAGTAGAACTAAAGAACTAAACTTGTTAAAGCCAGAAGCTGATAAGGTCACTGGTCTTATCATTCTTACAGAAGAATTAAAAACTAAATTAACATATAGCGAAAGAGACTCTTACAATTTGCAAAGAGAAGTAAACAAATTAAGAGAAGCTGTTGAAGAAAAAGATGTTTCTCTTGATAAATTAACTACTGAAATTGAACTTAAGAAAAAAGAACTTGAGAGGTTAGCAAGGGAACTTGAAATAAGCCATACCTTGACCAGCAAATTCCAAGATTTAGAACAAAAAACCCAAGAACTAAAATCACAAAAGAAAGTAGATTCTGAAACAATTCAAAATTTACAGAAAGACTTAATTGCAGAAAAAGTTAATTTCGATAAATTAAGGAACTGTATGGATAAACTGGGAATCAATGCTTCTGAAATAATAAGTAGAGATGTTAGTGTAGAAGACTTGTTGGAAAAAGTTATAACCAATATTGACCATGAAGGATTGATATCTGAAATTGCTGCTAAAGCCAACTTAATGAAACTGGTCCCATGTGATTGCAATCATGATAATGAAATCACAAATAGTGATGATAGTTTAGTAAACCCTCAAATTGAACAACTCACTTCAGATCTGGCAGCACTTCAAGCCTCTTTAGAAAATAGCCAGGCTGAAAATGCTAAACTTCAAGTTAACATAGCAACTTTGAACTCCCAAAATGGTTCCTTGATATCTCAACAAATGACTTTACAACTGGCTAATAGCCAACTTGCTGCTGAAAAAGAAGAAATTATGAAACAACTGGAAGTTTTGAAAGATAAACAAGACAACCTTCTTAGGGACCAAGTTGCACTACAGACACTTCATGAACAACTGAATACTGAATATGAAACATTACTAAGTGAGAGAGAGCCTATAAAAGTCACTGTAAGAGATCTAAAACTTGAAAATCGTGAATTGAAAGAAAAGTTGGTAAATTTTGAGAAAAAAGTATCAGAATTTGAAATAGAAAGAGATAATTTGAAAACTGAGTCAAGAAATCTAACTAACCTTAGAGCTGAACATTCGAAATTAAAAGATGATTTTAGAAATCTTTTCACTGCAAGTGATAGACTTAAAAATGAATACAGGAATATGCAAGAAGAATACAGAAATCTTAGAAGTGAAGTGACACAACTAAAATTAAGAAATACAGAGATTTCTGGAGAAATTAACACTAAAGTTGAAATTATAACCAGTATGGAGTTAGAAATTAATAAAACGAACCAACATTGTGAAATGTTAATTCAAATGAATAAGAGTCTTGATGCAGATAGACGATCTTTGATGGATCATGTATCACAACTTTTGACCCAATACCATGAACTTCTTGCTCATTCGCTAAAAGATAAACAACATTATCATGAGGAAGAAAAAATGTTTGCTGATAAAGTTAATGCTTTATGTCGTCAAAAAGAAAAACTTGAAGAGAAGATCATGGAACATTATAAGAAGTTAGACAATTGCACTACTAAAAGACGTGGTTTTGGTGCATCGTTTGTAAAAAGAGTTCGTAAAGCTGGTACAGATTTGATTAATAAGGTACCGACTAGAAATAACAAAAGGATAGAAGACGCGAGTCGTTCCAAATCTCAGTTAACCTTAGCAGGTTCAGAATCCGGAGAATCAGACCCTGGAAGTCAAGAATTAGAAAAATGTTCTAAGAATTCTGACCAAGACCAGGGTTCATCAAACCCAAGTGCTGAATCGCCAAGGCATAGTGTAGATTCTAGTTTCACTAGAAGATTTGATGATAAACTTTTGAAGAAATCGGACAATATTGACATCAGTGGGTCAATCCCAAGTTTGGATTCAACTAGGCTTAACAGTGAAAGTAATTTTGTTAGACGACTTTCTGGGACATCTATACACAGCGGTGGAGGTGACGATGCGCTTATAAGAGCGTCGTTGAGAAGACGACCTCATAAGGCTGTACCTCCATCACACAGAAATAGCTTTCAAGGTTTAGAAGGAGATACAGGACTACCAGCAGGTAAATTGTTGTTAATCAGTTTCTTGTTTCTGTTACCTATCTCTTTTTTGATCTTTGAAATATTGCATCCGATCTAACGCTAAACAAATCCTTATTAGCATCAAAATATTTCAATATTGTAATTATTTAGTTTACAAATATGAATTTTTATTCCCAAACCCAAAATGTACGGTCGCTAAGTAATCTTTTCTACCATAAAAAAAATTAGGAATTAAAATAATGGAAATAATAGAAAGTTGTGTTTCAGCATCAACACCAACGCCTTTCGGCACAGCCGGCACTCGGCGCACTGTGTATGTAGCTGATGATGATACGAGTGCTAATCTCAACACTAAACCACAAAGTACCCCCATCAAAGAAAATCCAACTTACTTGGTGTACAATCGAATATCCACTGTCATCGGTGATGGTGCCTGCCAGAGTATGACCGAAAGACCACCCGTAGATCATAGATCCATGTCCGAACACTCCCGGTCTGTGGTCGAAGAGAATTCGCCAGACAGAGAAGACCTCAGAAACGACAGGAGGACATTAAATAGAAATGAAAAATCAGACAACTCAAAAGAATCTGCTATTTGGTACGAGTATGGTTGCGTATGATATATTATTTGGAATTTATTATTTGTTTTAGAATGAATATACGACGTGTAGAATGTATTACAGACTGATGAGATGCCTTGTATTTCGAATTATAATATTCGAGATAATAGTATGTTAGACTATCCAAACATTTATACAATAATGACAATTGGTAATGGTTTGATGATGTGATAAAGTCCTTTTTTTATTTTAAAAACAGTATTAGTTGGCATTTAATTTGTTGATATTGATGACAATAAATTTCTTTTTAAGCTTTAAAGACCTGTGACGTAAGTAAATGTTGTGACGTGTATGCCAGTGAATGTATGACATGAAACGTAAAATAAATTTTATTGTAAAATACTTTTATAATCTTATGTAGGTATACAATAAATATCATTGAGTAATATTTAGTTGTAGATCAAAATGTATGAAATAATTCACTAGCACTTAGACGGCAGCCTTTTAATATTTTTTTGGAATGTGATGAAGTACAAAGAGTAGAACATTGTAAAGTAAGAGTTTACAAAAGCTATGAACTACATTTTTAAGTGTAGTATTTAAAAATTCTGTTTTAATGTGTATTTCATATACTCCTAGCACGATTTTATTTTGTTTCTGTTTATATTGTTTTTATTTTGTCCTTTTGGACATACTGTCTAAGCTATACCTAACACCACTGGATATTACTCTAAACTGCATATTCAGAAACACAGCATTATATAATTTAGATGTAGAATCCAGTCGTCAATTTAGTGATTATGAATTTTGTTTACCATACAAATTGAGACTAATACTCGACATGTTGAGGCTACGCATTTTATTCTAAACAATTTATGCATATATTTACTTATATTATTTTATTGTAAATATAAGTTAAAATATTACGTTTAATCAACACGTGATGTTTCTTCATACTTAGGTATTATTTCCTTGCCAGTGAGTGATACTGTGAATTATGATATTATTTTTTAAAATCTAATTAATCATAATGAATTTACATGCATAATATTTAACACATATAATATGTACAAATACACCAATTAATTTTAAATGTGTATGTTTTAAGTTAAGTATTCATTATACATTAGTATTGGTACTTATGTTTAGTTAAGTGTTTTCTATTTTTTGCATTAAAATATTACAGTATTAAGTAGCGACATTGAATTTCATCACATTACCTTAGTTGGTATGTCAATAAATAGACTATAATTTTGGACAAAATCAAAGCAATAAAAATTATGTTTGCATCGTGTTATTCAGCGATCATACTGGATTATGTAATTTTTTCAAAAATATATATTTTTTATTTTTCTGTAATAAATTACGAGCATCAGACAACATTTTCAAATACTGTATAAACAATAATTTAAAACTCATGTTTTTTGGCCATATTACAGAAGATCTAACGCCAACCAAATCTAAACATAAAAAAAAAAATAAGTTTTCTTTAATTTCGGGGAAAAGTACATTTTATAAAATAGTGCCTTTACCTACGTGAGATGATGGAGATAGATGGAGACATACCAATTCATTATACCGCAACTAGTGTTGCTACATGAGCTCTAATTATAAATTGGTACTATAATATTATGGTGCTCTTTATTGTATCAATGATAAAAAACATCCATTATTTGTCGAAAATCGTGGTTATTTGTTTTTCTAAATTGATTATTATTAACAATATTGCTATTTATGATCTTGTTTTGCAAATATACACAAAATGAATATAAAATTGTTCACTTCAAATTACGTTCTAACTCCCATCTGTTAATTTAGTCTATCTGTAATATAAATAAATAATATAGATAATTAATAATTGCCTCTCACCGAATTTATATTTTAGCACACTTGTAATTTCTTGAATACAGCTCCTTAATAAATTCATTGAATATTATTTCCAAAACTTTTACATCTACTTTTAAATCTATTTCCCGTGTTGTGTCGGGGAATAATAGCGTCAACGCTACCCCCTCGTCTCGTAAAAGTCGACTAATGATGCGACAAAGGTCATCACACCTTAACTGGAAAATCCGTTGTCTTCTCTGCCTACCTCTCTGGGAAACAGGCGTGAGTCTAAGTATGTATGTAGTTTTATTAAAGTAAACACAAATTCTGTGAAAAATTCAGCAGACTATCTGCAGTTCATAAGATAGAACTCTATAAAGATGGACAGCGTAGGCTTGGTACAAGGGTCCCGTTGGTATGAGTACGAAAACGGATGTATCTTGACTGGGTGACACTTCTAGAGTGCAGTTTAATTAATCAGGCAGTAAGCCGGTGGAATGATTGATACCGCAGTCTAGCGCCACCATTGAGAAAATAAATTATAACCTAATAGATATGTACGAAACATATTTAGTTTTCCATATCTAAAAGATTTTTCTTTTCCTCAATGGTGGCGCTAGTCAAGTAGTCAGTGATCGTTTTGAGAAAGTGCACACCAGTCAACTGCTGTCTTCATTATGATGTATTGATGTAGCACATTCATTAAGATGTATTAATATGTGTATTTTGTACTTATTTAAAAACCAAAATATAAACTACAATTTTATACTATCATGTTTATATATTTTATCAGCATTTCGCATTTACTTATTGCTTATAATCTAAATAGTGAGTGGTTACATAAATCTATAGAGATCCATTACAGTTTGGTTCTGTTTTCACCTCCCATTTGAATACTGGACAGGACTGCATAGAAACTTTAAATGGCTGCCCAGACACCACTGCCTTTCGTCCCGGTTCTACTTTTTGTGGAAGATATGATATAATACACTGAAAATAATGATTGATTTGTAAAATATAATGTAAAAAAATTAACATAATCATATAAATGAACAAGTTAACTTACATACCTTGGGTTTATCAATTTCAGTTGACATGTATCCAATACACATAGTTTCTGTAGTATGACCCCAAAGCAATTCTCCCTCTCCATTTAATGAGTCAAATCTCAAAGCTAGGGTTCCACCCAGTCTATCAGGAACATCCCATAAAAATGGTGACTCCAAAAAATTATCTTTCAAACATTTATCAAGTCCCAAAATAGGGGAAGAGTCAAGCAAGCTCTCGGCTGAATTTTTAGCTAATTGTGTCCGGATTAAATGCTCTCCACATCCAGATGTGCAGGCAGCCACTGATGGTTTCTTACCATCCCTACTCATCACAGCCCACACTCCACTTCCAAATGATGCCGCCTGGCCTACCCTGCCATCATGCTTCAAGGACACTCCACCAGAACTTGCTCCAGAAGCAACAACACCATTAGAGTCTACACAGATAGCCCCCACTGTGTCTAAAGGGCTGAATTTCACATCATTTTGTATAGAATAACGCTTCAGTTTTCTTTTACAATGTTTATAATTTCGATAGGCACGAGATGATACCATTTTGTGATTGTCAACTATTTCTAGGCCCATCCTCTCAGCCCAAGATCGTGCACCATGTCCTGTAAGTATGCAAGGAGGGACTCTACCCAGTGATAAATTATCACACTGTTTTATGCAAAGTTGTTTAGCCAAAGTAATAGGATTCCAAACATTTGATACTGCTCCACATGCACCAAAATGCAGTGTTTGACCATTCATAACCGAAGCATCACATTCAACAGAACCACTCCAACTTAAATTTGATCCATATCCAGCATTGGTTAGTGGACTGTTCTCCAATTCTGGAAAACACCAATAAATTATTACAGGCACACCTAGGATGAGTCAAGTCCATAATCTTAGAAATGTATAGGATCAACAATATTAATATTTAACATCTCGGCTCTGGTCGGAAGAGTCGTGATAGCCTAGTGGTAGTGACCGTTGACTGGCAAGTCAGTGATCTCGGGTCAAACCCAAGGCGCGCACCTCTGACTTTTCATAAGTTATGTGCATTTTATAAATTAATTATCACTCTCCGTGCCTCGGATAGCACGTTAAGCTGTTGGCCCCGGCTGTCAATTGCAGATCTTTGACAGTCGTTACGGGTAGTCAGAAGCCCGAAAGTCTGACAACCAGTCTTACCAAGGGGTATTGTGTAACCCAGTATCTGGGTTGTGGAGGTCTGATAGGCAGTCGCTCCATGTAAAACACTGATATTCAGCTGCATCCGGTAAGACTGGAAGCCGACCCCAATATAGTTGGGAAAAGGCTAGGCAGATGATCTCGGCTCTGGTTCAAAATTCATCATCCAACATTACAGACCTATGATAGCCTTTTCCACAGCATCTACAGCATTGCCACCTTGCTGGAGTGCCTCAGCTGCTTTCCGGCATGCTAAAAAACAGGTTTTTTGATATTCTTTTTTCAATGAATCACTGTGATAACCAGCCCCTGAAAATAATTATAGTAACTGTATATTGTGTTATTTTGAAATTGTAAGTGTGTAGTTTATAGTTTAGTTTATTGTGAGTTATACATTATAAAAATATGCCCAAATAAAATATTCTACAATCATAATATCGCTCATCGTTGGCTGTAGCTATCGTTAGTGCTCGCGGCCCACAACTCAGTGCTTAGATAACATAAGTTTGTAGAATAGTGTAGCACGAACAGTAATAAAAATTGGTTACCACAGTGGACAGCTATGAATCCATTCATTGTATCACGCTATTTCTAAGATATTTCCTCCTTCCTTTACTTCTCCAAAATGTTGGTCACATCATAATTAGTAGGTATCAGCGGTGCAATTAGTACAGTTTAATCATAATAGTGTATTTATTTTATAAATCTCGAACAATAATCCGACATTAGGGCTTCTTTAGCTCAATCAAACGTAAAACCATCTCATCCCTAGTAAGTCTGTGTCTGTGCGTAAAACGAATTCTGGACTCATGGATTGGAGCAAAGAGTATTTAATCACTACGTTCTAGACTGGAGTCTGGAACTACTGGAAGTGGAACTGTGGAACTTTGTGGAAGGAAGGCGATAACGGGAGAGTTAGAGAGTACCATAACCAACATAAACAATAAAGATTCAAAATTAGAACAAATTGAATGAATGAAATGAATGAAAAATATCATGTCAGATGTAGTCAGTCGTGGAAATTATTGTTAATTTTAATTCATTTTCATTTAATGAAATTAATGTTAAGCGTAATTTATTTCCTTCATGGCCACACCACCACTGCCGCTCCATTTTTCCTACTCAGTCAACGATTTTTCCTCTAAGGCCGCTCCATAATAGGGATGACTACGCATGTCAGCTCATACAATCTGTGGAGCTAGTTTGTGATCTGTGATAAAATTACATTTCATTTCACAAATCACAAACCTATCCGAAAATCCTACCATTCTACCGTCATTGGCTAATACACAAAACGTGTGGGCCATTAAAAAAAAAAAAAAAACCACAAAATGAGTCCGATGCGGTGACAGTTAGAACTAAAAATCTTATATTATAATACTAAGATAAAGTATATACTTTATCTTAGTTATAATAGGTTTGTGAGGACTAATACAACTTTAAAGTCGGTTAAAAATTCGTCAAAGTATTTTTGAATTTGCAGTATGAAAAGTGCACCAGTGGCGCCCCCAAAACCAAAGTCAACGTCAGTCAAGTCAGTGTAACTGGCAAGTCAGAGGTCTTAGGTTCTAGGAAGTTATATGTGTGCATATAACTTCTTCTTTGTCAACATTAGAATATCCTAGCATATGAATGACCCAGAAGTATTGGTATTGGTATGACGGGCTGTATTCCGTATGAAAAAAAAAAAAAAATTACCTACCACCTGCCAAAGCGGGAGTTCCGCTTTAGCCTTTTCGAGCGAGTCAGATTCAGGGTTGGATTTTGTACGATAATTATCGTATTTGTACTATAATTTCAGGCTTGGTACGATATACGATCCACAAGTAAGGATCGTACGCAAATGTACGATAATTTCAAGTAGTCCAAATAATTACCAAAAAAGGTGCAGAAATGTGAAACGTAGCAGTTGACGATCTTTTTTTTTTTTTTTCGGTCCTCGATGCTATGTTTCGGATTGACTTCAGTATCTATGTGACGACCTTTTTTTTTTTTTAGGTCATTCCTTATGCTGGATCGTTCCATTCATTCGATTTGAATGATTGTACGATAATTTCTGACAAATACTATCTTTTCAACCTTTTTATGCTATCCTTTTCAACGTACCCAAATCTAACCCTGGTCAGATTGCTCTGAATCGGGGTATTTACTATACCTAACCCTTTCTTCATCAGTAGGTATTACGACGAACCTTACGTGCTTCTTACGTGCTGTTTGTTACCCAGGAGTCCATAGACTGAGGCACAAAATACCTTTTTTTTGTGTACCTTTGTTTTTTGACGTACGGTTATGTGGGGCTCGCACCTACTAAAAACGTCTCCCCTCTGCGTGTTCCTCGCACTGTATCGGACGGGGCCGGGTACCGCAAACGCGCCTCGCAGCCCCGTCCAGTGCCTGCCTGTAGGCCCGCTCAAAAGGCACAAAATACCTCAAAACCTAGTAAGCATTAGACGGCTAAAGATTGGGATTATGCTAAGTAGCATAATTATTCAATATTCAGCTGCGTCTAGAAACCAACCCCAACAAAGTTAGAGAATAATATCGCTAAGATGATATACATCATCAGCCTAGCCTTTTCTCAACTATGTTGGGGTCGGCTTCCAGTCTCACCGGATCCAGCTGAATACCAGTGTTTTACATGGAGCGACTGCCATCAGACCTCCACAACCCAGATACTGGGTTACACGATATCCGTTGGTAAGCCTGGTTGTCAGACTGGGGCTTTTTCTGACTACCCGTAACGACTGTCAAAGATTTACAATTGACAGCCAGGGCCAATAGCTTAACGTGCTATCCGAGGCACGGACAATGATAATAAATTTATAAAATGCACATAACTTACGAAAAGTCAGAGGTGCGCGCCTTGGGTTCGAACCCGAGACCACTGACTTGCCAGTCAACGGTCACCACCACTAGCCTATCACGACTCCAAGATGATAATGAGCACTAATTTTCTATGCCCTTAAAATGATTGTAAAATGCCCTGTTTAACTGTGATGGAATTATCCTGATAGTGTGTGACCTTAAGTCAGCAAGACCTCTAATAAATTGATGTAATAAAATAATCACAACACAATTCACTAACTTTTAGATTACCTGTTGGTGTAATCTTCACACAGTGCTGCGGTTAAGGGGGTAGGAGGAATCATATACCTTTGTACCTTAACTCACGCAAGCTCAAGCTAACAGTAGTAGCAGCGTAGCATAGGTAAAATGAAATTGACTAATGGCTATGCAAAAATAGAATAATAGTGATGAAATTTATGAGTTTATCTATATAATAAAATATCTACACAATAATAAAGCATTGTTGTCTTGAAAATTACAAAATCCAAATAATGATAATATGAGAAAAGGGACTATTTTGTGAGAGTTTTTCCTGTGGTCATCATGACACCAACAATTAAAGCAGTAATTGTAAATCCTTGTGCAACAATTCTTAACCGCATCATTTGTTGAGATAATTTTTTACGGCCTGTTCTAAAGCTCCAAAGACCAAAAGATAATGCACCAGCTGTAGCTAGACAACCTGAAATTAAAACAATAACTTTAAAATTTATTGCCTCTTCTGTAGTAATTTCATTTAATACATTTAGATAGATTACAGAACTGACATAATATATGTGTATCAATAATATAATATATATAATAGTATCAATAATAAACCTCAATTGGTCAAGCATACATTTGGTAGTATTTCTTATCTACCGACGATATGTATATTTACAAAAATAACTTCTGTAATGAAATGTTGCGTAAGACGTATCTAGTCTAACATTACAAAATAACAAAAAATAAATACTTAAATACTTAAATTCATCTTGATGTTCATAATATCAATATAATATGTGAATTATTGGGAACGTACCTATTGGAACAAAAGGATTTTCAGTAAATTTTCTTCCAAATTTTTCACTAGAAGTTTCCACTTGGGCATGTGCACCCATATCTTTACGGAGCTGCACCCAATCCAAATCAGTGGGCTCATCATTAGAAGACATCGTTAAGTTTTCTTATATTAATCTGAGGTAGAAGTTTTATGATAACAACAAGATTGTCAACAGTTTATTACTATTGCATTGCGAAATAAACCTGTCACGCGGCTGTCACGGCTGTCACACACACACACACACAAGTTAGGGCTTATTAGGGTATTTATTTATTGTACATAATATCAAAATATTTGCATTTAAATGAAAAAAAAAACCGGCATTGACTGCGCTGGTCATGATCATTAATTAATAATTGAACTTTAAAATAAAATGTTGTTCAAGTTAATATCCTGAATATGTGAGAAACACTGACGGCCCACAGACCGCCAACGTGTGAACAGAAGCCAGCACCACGTAAATCTGTCAAAGATGCTTGCCAAGCCTATTGGGCCAACATGTACTTGTCATTTTTGTCTCTGGTTTGTGCCACAAACCAAAACCAGAATGACCAAAAACAAAAATGTTGCCACATTTCCACAAACTATGTCAAACAAACTGTCAATGTGTCTCTTCCGTAGTTATACATAGTACATTCTTTTCTTTTTCACGGACTACATTTCGTTGGTGAATAAAGTAAAATGCTGATTATGGTTTGTGCTTCAGATATCCTTAAAACTGTAAGTTAAAATATTTGGTTATGAGATTCGTAAATAAACCCACCCACTCGTACCATGCTAGTAAGTTATGATCTGCTGCTGTATTTTTGTACAGCATAACAGCACGTTTGTGAGAAGTATTGCATTGCAAATTGAAGTTATTTATTTGTAAACAGAATGTAACTTGCTGTTGCTTGTGTATGGTAATAGTTAATGACCCGTGGTGTTAGAGGATACTAATTTGGTTTATAGGTATGAGGATGCCAGCAGCTGTTAGTTATCCCACTTAATAATTGCATGTTGCAGTTTTACATTTGTACTGTACCTAAATAGGTAGATGTAGATGGTAATAAAATGTCATGACATTGAGCATTATTTATTTGTCGTGAGTGAATACACATTTTAGTGTGATTGGTAGGTAGCTACAATAGGTGAGATAGCGGTCAAACGCGAGCGTATAAGTAATTATAAATAAAAAGACACCATCTATTTGTTTTTTACGATTATTGTATTTCGTTATTTGTTACGCATTTTGTAATAGATATCTATTACCATTTCTTCGTCTAAATAGGTAAATATAAAATGTAAATAGGGTAAATTTCACAAAAAACCAAACAACGATCTTTAAAATAGTGTCACGGCGTAATTTTCGTGTCACCAGGAAGCCTATACATTTTAGGTTAGGTGAATAATCCTGAATGTTATCATGGCAACTTTAACAACAATTTAGAATTTTTGACTTTAGAATGTTGACAATATGTTTCACTAATTAAATTTTCAGAAATTGTTAGCTTAATTAGTACCTAATGAAATTCACACAGATATAGTTAGCCTATTATTGATATACCTACATAATTATCTTAAACATGACTATTTCATGAATAAAATCGTCCATGAATCTTAAATTATTTGCATGAATAGCAACAGAGACTATAACTGCTGTCATTATCCTTTATTCATAAAAAATATTGTTGAAAAACACTGTACTACATGAATATACGAGTATATGTGTATTCCTGCATTATCTTGCATGGTCAGGTGATATGTGATTATATTGTTAATAAAGAATTTGAACTGTTATGCAAATTAGTCATAAATGACAAATCAATAAATTCATGGATGAATGGCAGTGGAAATACCTACATGTGACTTGAAAACAAGGAAAATGTAGCATAGGTACTTGTTACATATTGTCACAACATTGATTATCACTGCTAGGTACATTTAGGTCATGGACTGATGTGTAATCAAAATATGTAAATATACATAATAATGTAGCTTATTCTTAAAATTATACCTGTGTATCAATTTATTTTAATTTTAAAATGTTAAAATGTCTATTTTTTATATTTGAACAGGCTGATAGAACATTTTATTATTTACTAATTTGTTGGTACATCTTATTATTTACTGTCTATCACTTGTCATACATTATATGTGTAAATTAAATGAAAAACATTTTTTTGTAAGTACTTATGCATATGTATAAACCCCTCCCACTGCCACTTTAAGCTCAATTTAATATATAATTTAATACCTAGCTATTAGTTTTGTTTATTTACTATTATAAATACAACAAATAAATGTTGTGTGATTTTTTGTTTCAGATGGCTTCATCTTCTCTTTCAATGGAGTCTAGTGAATCCCAAAGTGTGTCTTGAGCACTATTTCAATTAATTATTATTTAGAGTAATAATTTCTTCCGTTTATATTAATATTATTTTTTTCTACTATTTGCTTTTTTGTTTTATAATGTTGTCACACTACACTACCAACTGAAACAATCTTATCATTTCTGCTCAAGATAAAACATCATTCAAATTTAAGTGAACATTCAAGACAGTTGTCTTATTATTCTCAGTAGATAATTTATAAATAAGTTTAAAGTTTTATTATTCCTGATTTACTTGGAAAGAGAACAAGATGGCATCAAGTGACCCTGAAATTAAGGATGGATTCACACTTCCAGCTTGGATGAAAACCAAACCAGTAAAGTGAGTACCTAGCTTCCTAAATAATTGGAAAAGATGATAGAGATTCTTATTTAAATTTATTGTTTTGCACTAAACTGGTGACCCAGACAGTGTTCAAAATTAAATAGTTTTAAAAGGATTGCTGACACAGGAATGGATTAACATTTTACCTTGCTTAATCATACTTAACTATAAATAACCATAATAGTATAAATGCATTTCTATTTAATAAAAAAGAATATATTATAATGGTCATTGGTTTAATATCGTTATTTATAACAATGGAATGGAATGGAATAATATTCTAGAGGCAATAATTTAACTATAATTTATTGCATTCAATGACATTCTTGGCAAGAGTTAATAGTCTTGTACAGACAATAATCAAATGAGTGTTTTAATGACTTAGAAATAGAGTTGCAATTCTGTTGAGAATTTCATGCATGGTATTTACGCCTGGGCCAGCCTGGGCATGTGTTCACAATTTATAAACATTAATTAGTATTCAAATATAGGAAAAGGTACCTACAGCTACATTCACTTTTTCCGATGGTTTACATCTATATAAATAAAACTAAATCAGGTTATTTACGCCTTTTATAACTCCAGAATGGCTGCACCGATTTTGATGATTCTGATTTTTTGGATTCGTCTCCTCCAAGAATAGCAGAATAAATATTAAAATCAATTGAATTATATCGCTAGGCTATCGAATTATAATTATATTATAGGGTTGGGGTATGGTAGGATAGAGGTAGGGTAAGAGTTCAAAGTTGCACTGGGCAGATAATAATATAATATTTACTATAATAATTTAACTGCTTCTTCCTCTAATTACATCTTCATGTGAAATTAGTTTTTGCCATGTTTTAAAAAATTATTTAAGCAGATGCCCACAAATAGGATTCCTACACGCCAATTTTCTACATTGTAGGCTTCATTTATAGTTAAATATAGATTATTATGATTCATAATGAGTAAGTTAGATATTTCTAGATTCTAGATTTATCAAATTACTTCTGCAAGATAATAACAGTTACAAAAAATAATAATCTATTTCAACACTGCATATTAAATCAGTGATTATATTATCTGTAGATAAGATTTAACCAACTTTAAGAAAGGTAATAACATTATTTTTGTCACTACGGCTTATCAATTGTTTCCAAGCTTAGAAAGTATGCTGAGGTATGATTGATGTTACGATTTATTCAAAACAAGATTGCGATATGATTTCACTAATGGGTTTAAGGATATTTTAAGACCATATTTTCCCACTGCAGTCTTTTGTATTTTTTTTTAATTATACCTAATTTGTGGTAAACAGACTGCCTCGTTGGTCTAGTGGTAGCAAGCGCGACTGCTGAGCACGAGGTCCTGGGTTCGATCCCCGGGTCGGGCAAAGTGTTATTGGGTTTTTCAATTAGGAAATTCTCAGTAGCAACACAGAGTCTGGAATTGTACCCGGTTAATGGCAATAGGCTCGCCCCGTATTACATGGGACTTATAACATAGCTGCCGAAACGTGGGTGTACTGCACACCTCTGCCTACCCCCTCTGGGGAATACAGGCATAAGTCTATAAAAAAATAAAAATAAGATTACCTACTTTGAATTAAATATGATTAAACGCGGGTACTGGTTTGTTCCGCATTCTGAGGCTTAAATAAAGAGAGCTAAAGAATTAATAACATAGAATTTGATTATTTTTGTAAATTGTATTCTTCCCGAGATACAGACAATCAAAGTAAAAACTTAATCAAAGTAACTTTGGTTACGGTATTGTTAATAAAACGTATCTTGCGAAGTTATTTGTTATCTCCCCAATTATTAGTGGTCACGTTATTGTCAGTGTGACATATACAATACAATGTGTGTATAGTTACCATAGAAATATTAAATAAGGAGAAGTGGCAAGGGGGCGTTCCCACGGCTACGCCGTACGACTCCTCGAGTCGTACGTGGCTAAATAGCCGTTACCGGCAGCCAGTACACTTTTGACCGCGACCGAGTAATTTTAACGAAATGACGCGTTGTTTACTGGAATCTTATAAAAATCGATATAAAACAATAAACTTAATTAGTAAAACAATCATTTACCATATTAATTATATTAGATTTATCTTTAAATTCATTAAAAACAACAAATCTAAAAATATTTGCTGTCTTTATTATGTTATTTTGGTTTTCATGGAGCTCAACGACTTTATTATTTTTGTATGAAATACATTGCTTCTTAAGTACTATCTCAGTTCGATACTGTGTTAATAAACGAAGCAATGTAAAAATAACATAACGATATTTTCAACATTAGAATTTATGTCGTGGTAGCTCCGCAGGTATCGGTCGCGAAAGTACTCGCTGTAGATCCATGTGTGAGTAAGACTAAGTAAGGGCAGTGCATGTTGCATGATCGCTGTGTATATAGTAATAAAGTGCATATTTGTTTGTGCAGCATGCACGGAGTTGTTGTATGCGAGAATGTCTGAGATTGGTCCGAGACATTGCGTTTATTGAATTGCGTGTGTAGTTGTGGCGAGTGGTAGGGACAAACTGGAGACACTAGGTTCCTGTACATTTTATACCAGACGGGCATATCTCCTTCTTTCCAATATCTTTGATAGTTACTGTTACTAAAATTTTATTTTAATTGCTAATCTGTGGCTAGTAAGTAGGGTTAAGCAAAAAGTAGGGAATTTGTATCTGTATAAGTGTATATTCTTACAAAATCGTAAAAGTCGCGAGTATTAGATTTGACTGACCGAGCAGAACAAGTTTTTCAGCCGAAACCTGACCGAATATTCGGCTTGGCTAAATTTAAGTTGATTAATAGCCCATTATTGTGATACAAGCAATCGTGCTTGTATCACAATAATGGTACACTTGTATAGACAAGTGAGCAAAGTTGATTATTACATTTTCGAGGCGGGATTGCAGTTCGACCGTCACAGAGCCGAGATTGTGATGAATCCGCTCACGTGTTTCGTATGAGCCGACCGCAACGTTTTCAACGCACTTGTGAGGAAAAATATTATCTCAAAACACAATTCTGTTTTATAATTTTTTGAGAAAAATTACAATCGGATTTCTTTTTTCTCGCGCTGTGCCAGTTTGTGTTATTGATTGATTGTGTTAGCTAAGCTCCCGCAGGTGGACGGAGAGGCACTGACAAAGCCACCAAACAGCCTGACTACTGAAAAAACAGAAATTAATGTTAATTTGTTCACAAAAATAATTGTTTATTTATCATGTTACTATGCTGGGACTTTAAAGTAATATGCACGTGTGCGTATAGCTGCATTATGACCATAAAAGCAGTGCAATAAGAAAACAAGTGTGTTGTAAAATTACACAAAAATTACCCTTAAACAACTTATTTTTCTAGCTCTTCCCTTATCGCTTTTATCTTGATTTTTACATTTGATTTTATTTGATAGCCTAAATTGAAAACTTAGTAAATAGGTATCTTTATTTCGTGGATTATGGTGTAACTATATTTTATATCAATTATTTTTCAGTGAACTATATTGTATTAGCAGGTTCCTTATTTATTTCGTTTGTTATTGTATTTTTTTAACCGTTCTGCTTATGCTGTTTAATTAACTACACACATATGTAAATATACATACATTTTATGTGTATGCATGCATGCCATGAAGGCAATACTTTGAAGCACTAATAAAGGCGCTGATAACATAATTACCCATAAGAATGATACATTTCCATAACATTGGTATACCTATACCCATTGTTATGGTAAACGTTCGTACCTACCTATTGTAATTTTTGTTTATATTTTCACACAAGATCGACTGATAGCCTAGTAGTATAACTAGTGTTGCCAAATCAGTTTTCACTTAAACCGGGACCTAAATGAAAAAAAGGCGGGACAGGGACGGAGCGATCGGGACGCAGGAAAAATTCACAACTTGGTTATTATCCTTTTTTCTAAATCACAGACTTTCTTGAGATCAATCTTACTACTAAATTAGGGTAGGTATCCACCACGTCAAATTGGCTAAATGAGACTTTACGCGTCCCGTTCTGGGTACTGGCTGGACGTGTCCTGAGAGGGCTGAAAAGAGGGACATCCCGCCAAAAAGGGGAGATCTGCCAAAACTAGGTATGATTCGAGTCGAAAGATTCGAAACCCAGGCATGCATCTCTGAGTTTTCGAATTTATGTGCGTATTAGAAATTAATTATCACGGTGTGGAAAAACATCGTAAGGAAATCAGCAGTAATCAGAGATTTTTCAACGGTGTGCAAAATCATGACAGAAGACTGCGGGCGGTTTAAACTCTGGCACACCAGGTTGTCCATTTATTTTACGACAAAGAAAGAAAGAAGATAATATATCTACTTCCCTTTTCTTGATTAGGTGAATCAAAACCTGAATATTGCGCATTATTCTTGGTACTGCTGCTCATAAGCACAATTATTATACTGTGTCATCATAAGTATAAATTTATACCAAACTCGTTGTCACACGGTTTGCGATAACGAGGCGCAATGTCACAATTTTTTACGGGATGCAAAACGGCCTCGACTGTAATAACCAACTTAGCTCACTTGTAATGTTGGTACACATTTGCTGAATTTGTTATATTTAAAGAATGTTTAGTAGTTATTAGTGTTAGTGTTATTTGTTATATATTTAAAAGTAATGACATATTCTTGGTACGAGTACGATCAGCCTTTCGTATACCGTCTCGGATAAGGAGTAATTATTACTTGACTTGATTTTTTTTTAGTCCGTTCTTATTCATTTAATACCTAACGTATGTTAGCATAATCTTTTAACACATCTACTTTTAGTATCATCGTCAATTCGTCAGTTTGTTTATTTACTTGGCATGCCAAGATTGGTCCGTCAGAGAAATTACTCTCCATGCTGTAAATTTAGTACCTAGTACCTAGCAGTACTTACCTATATTACTTTATTTTCTTAAACATTGCCAAGTATCAACAGGTTATTTTTCGATAAAGAAAAATAATTAAACCTTTTTAAAATAAAATACACCACAAAGTGAACTAAAAGTAGACTCAATACCATAGAAATATTTCTAATATCTTTGCTCAATACAGTAAAAAGACAGAAATAACACAAACGTTAAGTAGGGCGGTAAATACGCACTTACTATCGAAGGGACGTTAGTAATTGTCGTACCGCCCACGTGACATACAATGTAATTTATACTTGCAAGAAAACTAACAATAAAACAACGTACAATACAATACGTACGTGGGTGAATCAACTTTTAAGTCACCCCTTTGGTGTCCCAGTCATGGAAGTTGCATAAAATTTATATTTCTGTACAAATTTAATTTTTTTTCTCATAAGCACATAATAATACTTTTAGTTACCATGCCAGTATACACATTTTTTTAATTTAGAGAAAGATTTATGAAATTTATTGATAACTCAGGAGAAGAAAATCAGTCTCCATACTAAAAATTCTTGTCCCCGAGCCTAGGTGATGTAACAAAGTGTACAATTTCTTAAAAAAAATGTATGAAAGCATTAAATATTTACGAAGTATTTCGTTTTAGAATGAAATAAACTTCACTTTGAAGTACAAAACTACAGTTATTTTAATAATATGGAATTTATTAGACGTCCCTAAACATTTGTCCTAATTATTGTCAAAAACATCTACTCTGCTGCGTTGCTATAGGAAGTTGATGACTGTTTATAAGTGATGGCGTTTAATTCTATATAAGTAAGAGCGACTATTGTCTAGTATTTCGTTAAATTGGCTCGGCAAGACCAGACTTGTGCCACCCGCCCCTCAGTCCACATTGAGCTTTCAAGTGGTGAGCGTGGGTTAATTGCTGTTCAACAGTGTTACGGAGGAGATCACGGTAAATTTTTTAACTATTTTGCTTTGCTTTTGATAGAATGTTGCCCATGCCGTCTGATTTTAAGGTTGTACTGAATTTAATTGTCAGTTTTAATTGTGTAATCAATTGTAGTGTTTTTAAGTAAAATTTTCCCCTGCGTTATTGGTAACGCATTAGAAATGTTCTCAGGAGTTACCGATAACATAAGGGAAAGTAAGGCAGAATGTCATAGCTAATTTCAGCTTTTTCTGTTTGAGGGATTAATAATAGTTTACTTTTCCTCAGATTTAGGCAACATAAACTAAACTAAGTTCACCAGAACAACAGAAACGGTACCTATAGAGAAAGACTATACTTCTAAAGAAAGGCTAGTTCATCGTCCCTTAAAGGTCGAAGAAGGGTTTAGTTTTGGTTTTGGTTTTGATGTGCCTATGATATTATCTAAAAATGCTGAATAAAATTAAGGCCTAACTTTTGAGTGGAAAGAGAAAGACATTCAAACAAACAACAAAATCTATGAAAGAAAGGCAAGTACCTAATAGAGAAGATATATGAAACTGTGGAAGTTAAAGACTCACGAATCAAGAAACAGATACTTAAAGAGAGTTTAGGCACAGGCGCTACCGCTGCAGCTGGTAAAAAAGAAACGCTTACAAAGGCAGGGAAAAGCTCAAAAAGATCTATGCTAGACCCACAATGAAAAACTTGTTTGAAGGTTTAGACCTTCAAACACCGAGAAATGAGATACAAAAGGAAATCAATTGTGATTCGACGCCGGCCGGCGGGAGCCAATGGTTTAAAACCTTAGAGTATAGAATCTAATCTATTTAAAACTTTTATGAAAGAAACCCCGATCTTCGTTGCTCATACTCTTATTTCACCTAGAATTAACATTTCTATGTCATAAGTGCGTCTTCCGCTTAAAATAACTGATTTGAAATATTGTTTTAAAGTAAATATTACATCATTTAACGGTTACTACCTCATAAATCCGCCATGTGGTTTCCGGCCTAAGAATAGAACCACCCCTACTCGTCCCGCAGCGCAGGTGTAAGAAGCGACAAAGGGATAGAGATCCGGAGGATGGGCAGCAGCATTCTTCTGTGTAACAGCAATTATCTTCTACTGTAATCGTCAATCTGCTCGCCCATCTTGGCGATTATGGGCAAATACCTCCAATGAGCGCACAATAGAGGCGCGCATTGGGAGAGGCCTATGTTCAGCAGTGGACTAATGCAGGCTGATGAGGATGATGATGATAACATCATAAATATATTTTTTTAATTCTCAGGAGTTACCGTCTTTTCTCTGGCGTTACCCCTGTGTCCCTCAATTTGTATTAAGATTTTTTATGATATCTCGGGTTGCGATTTGATTGTATTGTTAAATACTTTATATTCATTAACTTCAGGGACAGAATTTAACTTAAAAATATGTAAGGTATGACTGAATGTTTTATAAAACATTTTATATTAAAGTTTAGCATTTAATATTGACCAAAGTAACGCAGTGAAGTTTTAAACAGTTCTATTTAATGTTATTGTTATTATAAATTTATTGTTGATTAATAATAAGACTGCATTTCAAGTCTAAATAAATATTTACTCAATATTTTTTTACTATTTTTAATTTTAATTCATATTTTTACACTTTTAAAAAGGTAACACAGGAGATAGTTTTACGACCCGTTGGCCAGTTTTTCTAAAAAAACTCGTTATTACTAATTCAGATTTCGCGGCCAACTACGAAACATAAAAATACGATAAATAATTGAACTAATAACACTTTACTTTCATAAGAATTCTCAATTTTTTTTTTTAAATTTTCTTTTGCAAAACGTTGTCAAAGGGGTGACTTAAAAGTTGATTCACCCACGTACAAGTACGTACAATAATGTATGTAAATAAAATACAACAATGGCAGGCTCGTACCGCGCATTACCGCGCGCTTTTCCTAGTTCTACCACAGATTACTAAATAGTAAACACTAAATACTTCGTAAGTTCTACATGTAATAGCACTGTTTACGAGTACCTAAGTGATGAAAATATTTTATATTCATTTCTGCCTGCGGAATTGCCCGCAAAAAAAGTAAATCCACTACTTTTTTTTACCAATATCTAATTCAAATTTGATTCGATTCCGTTGCTCCGTTGTTGCTTGAAAGAATGACAAACCAACTAACACGTTTTAACACTAAAATATTTTAACACTAAGATTCTAAATTAGGAAGAAGTATTCTGCAACATCTTATTCTATTATTTCTTTACCGAACGATTAAAAAAGTAAGTACTTACACATTTTTTAGACAAAAATGTACACAAGGTTATTTGCAATAAATAAAATGTAGGTATTATAGGGTAGTAAACACTTTCTGACCGACTCTTTCATCTTATCGACTGTACGTGAACACTGTAATCAGTACATACAAATATATCATTGTCTCTCATTGATTAACAATCAATTATGTCTTTCTAACCACATCGATTGGGTATTGTTACTTGTCTATTGTTATGTATACTTACCACTACGTATTATTGCAGTGCAATGTTACAAAAACAGCAGGGTACAAATCAAAGGCTTCTGGCTTGGTAGGTAGGTACCTGCTCATGGTTATTCTTTATTCTCACCTCTGTATCCTAGTCCCTACCTAGTTATTCAAAGGTAAGAAACACTAACATTTTATAATAAATATGTTGTATAAAGGCATTTTTTCTTAAACTAGGGAAGATTTTTAAAGAAAAAGCTAAGGAGATCCTAATATTTAAAAATAAAAGAAGAGCTGGGTTGTGTTTTTGTTAGTCTAATCAGATAAATAGAAAAAAAAACAGTTTATTCATAAATAAGGTAAGGCTTTTAATGTCAGGAACTCAGAAGGGTTTCAGAGAGTTTATAAAGACCTTCAACAAAAAAAATCGATATAATTTCACTGTTTTGACACTTCTAGAACCTAGAACTAGAAATGTATTATTTACTTTGAGTACAATAATGTGAGAGGAGAAATTGTACAAGAAATCGCAGGAACATAGACCGTCAAACTATTTATTAGCTATATAATATATTTGCTTGTTTGCTTGCTTGTTATTCTGAGCACTACCTAACATTTGGAGCGCTGATAATGTCAATAATACCAAGTAGTCTATAAATGGCTTGAGAACTTAGGTAGATACCTATTTTTATAAACGTTGCGTCAATATTACCGAGGTCATCGAGTTACCACTAGAATGAAGGCGTGTACCTACGTCAGCAAACTGGTTGGCAGGTAGGTACTAGTAAACGTTTCGAAATTCATCTGTATTCACTACCTATTGGAGTCTGGACACCAATATTACCGTTCACAGTTAATTGTTATTGCAAAACTACAATTAAATGTTTAGTATCAATAACTTTGATATTGACATCAATTGTTAAGCTACGAGCTGTGGCGGGTATTTTGGTTTGCTATTATAATATTTGGAAGGACAAAATAATGACGTATATAGACGATCAATCTTGATAATGTCATCTTTTGTGCAGGCGCATTCAGTTGTATAAGGCAGAAGTCACATCGGTAATCATAATCAGACAATCACGTTCAGAATCGTTATTGGCAAAAAAAATATTGACAGTCATACATATAATATTAACACATAAATAATATAAATATAATACAGTATTGTCCTATAAATTTGCCCCTGTGAAGTGTGCTGTACAACAATTCAAACGTTCGCTGTTCCACTGTTAGTTGGAATTCACACGGTAAATTTTCACTTTCACATGAAATATAATGAACTTATAATGTTATAACTGTAAACATAATGAGAAAATTATTTTTTATTTATTTTGTATTGAACAGCCAAATGGTGACAATTCTGGACGGTGTCCATCTCCATACATGAGTGTAGTTTATATTTACCTAAAGGAACAGACATATAACTCTGTTGTTTGTGAATCAATACCTTCTTTTGTCATCAAAGCTGATGTGAAGCTACATGTGGGATAATTATACTGTATTTATAAAGGATATCTACAAGAACAACGTAAGATCTTTATTAGCTATTATTTTTGTGACTGTCTTTATATTACTTATGTAACTTATGTTTATTCCGTGACACTGGTTTATTAGGATTTTTCAAATCTCCGGAATATCTACCTAAAAAAATCCATCAAAATATAAAAAATCTAAAAAAAAATATGAATTATGAATTTCGACCATTGATTGGACCTGACCTATTGTTCATATAAACGCTAGTATTTGTGTAACTTTGGGTGTTTTGATTACGTAAATTATGAGCATGATATAATTTCCTGCTGCTATTCTTCAATCAGTAATCTTAATGTCAAAATAAATCCTGTAAATATTGGGCCTTTTTTTTGTTTATTCCATCGCCCGGGTTGTCAAAAAATAATTAGCTTGAATTTAACACACACATACTTACATACTTATCTGTAACTATATTGTATCTGTGACTGATTACGGGGTTTTCCGACTTGATCTTGATGTATAGAATTTGATAACTGGTGATAGATGAGATGACTTAAATTTGTTATTTCGGCAAAGGTTAATATGGCGAAGAATGGGATAAATTATTATACATATAATATTATTAATTTAATGTCTTTTGTTAATAGTATATTAAATTACCAACAAAAGATTGACAGGAAATTCATTTATTTACATAGAGCCATAACATTATTAATTAATGGAAGAAACTGACAATGGGACGAAATCGATCAATTGATAAAGGTATTTTTCATTAAATAACAGCGAAAAATATTTTAAATTTTATTTTTAGCTGGTATTCAAATTTTATAACACCAATGGGTAATCAAAAAGGCAATATACATAGATAGGTACACTTGAGCTTGTAATCTTGCCCACACGTTAACTGTTATCGCGCTTTGTATTAGGTAGGTACCAAGTTTGTTTTGAAGATAAATGATTAAGAATGTCTTATTTTATACACACCAACAAGATTTGCTCTAACGTCTAACTTTATTACGTTTTGTTTTAATTATGATAACGTCAAAATATACGTAGGTATTAGTAGTTGTTTGGTAATCAATGATATATTGACAAAGTATGTCTATATAATAATGTGTATACGTACTTCAAAAAGTAATAAGCCTTTATTTGCGAATTGGTTTGCGTTTTTTAGCTAATCATATCAGTTAAAGGGTCATTGACATTATTAGGTAGGTACTCTAGTGCAGTGGTTGCCTAAGTAGAAAGTGGTAACCGTTGACTGGCAAGTCGGTAATTTTTTTTATAAGCTAGGTATGTCTGAAATATAAAAGTTTAAACCAAATTAAATAAAGCTACGAAACATTTCCAAAAAATGAAGGTGGATGTCCAGTTTTATTAGGTATACAAGCTGTAGATCTGTAACCGTGCCATATTCAGGAAGGTGACTATAAGGTGGCTTAGGCGTAAAATGCCAGAAACACAAAATGACAGATTCTCAAAATCTAAGCGGTTTGCCCCGGCTGTCAATTGTAGATCTTTGACAGTCGTTACGGATAGTCAGAAGCCCGAAAGTCTGACAACCAGTCTTACCAAGGGGTATCGTGTAACCCAGTATCTGGGTTGTGGAGGTCTGATTGGCAGTCGCTGCATGTAAAACATCTGCATCCGGTAACTGGAAGCCGACCCCAACATACTTGGGAAAAGGCTAGGCAATATTATCTCCATTTTACGTTCCCCTTCAAATTAATCTTTTTATTAAATGTTATTACATAACTTTGTTAGCGTTATAATTATGCAGCTTTCTATCATTGATAGTCTGCGAGTAAAATTGTTGTGACAAACAGATAGACGGACATGACTAGACTAAAAGTCTTTCTGGTTTTACTACGGAACCCTAAAAAGAGGTATGATTGTCATGTTTGCCGGATATTGGCTAGATTTCTCTCGTATCGCGCCCACTTCTATTTTAAGATTAGTCGACAAAATCTATGTCCAATCTACCTAATGTTATTGACATCACTACAGATTTTCATTTCGTGGAAATATTCAAGTGCCAAGAGATCATGTGGGCTTGCCCCTTCTATTTTAAGCTTCTGTTTATAACATCTACCACAATAGCAACGTGTAATGTAACGTGCCATTCCTCGTCATGTATTCTTGTGAACGAAGGAGTGCGCTAATGAATCGCTCTCATTGGCCGCCTTTATCGTGACGTCACGTCGGCTTGTTTTTATTATTACGCTTATTTTCAAAGTGACGCTATACTGTGTACTCTTATCATAAACTCGCGTAGCTATCTCTAGGCTGTATAAAAAGCAAAACTTGGGCGTGAAAAGTCAGTTATCTTGTTTAGAGCGCGAATAGCCCCATCCCTTGTATTATCTTTGTAGTCGACTACTACTTGCAATATAAATAGTGATCGTATAGCATTCTGTAGTTCTACACGAAGTGGCTGTACAGTTTTGTAAACTTTAAATATTTAAAACCCCGCAACAATGTTTAAAAAGAGAAATATGGTGGCTCAGTTCAACAACATCTTATCGTAAGTGTCGTTGTGTTGCCTTAAGATTGTTACAAATTAATATCAACTAAGTACTTCAACTATGTCCATTGTTGTAATATAACATAATTGTTGTCGTACGATTTTTATCTGTTACCTAATTTAATTCACGGTTTGTCGGCTATTATTTTGTAAAAAAAATTGTAAAAACAGTTTCGCTTTTTTTATTTGCAGGGAGTTCGAACCTTTCGCGGGATCGCCGCCGGCTCCCGAGGACTCCTTCTTCTACATCCGATACCCAAAAACCGACGTTTTGTTTGGGAAGCCGAGGTTGGACCAGGACACTTCCAAAGCGTGTAGTGATACGTCCTGTGAAGTTAAAGCTTCCTCAGCCTACAACATAGTAAAGGAGAAAGACTGGTCGAAGCACACCAAACCCTGTCAAGATGTACTCCACGGCATTGCCCCGATCAACACAGCTGGTAAGATTACTTCGAATGTATCTAAAGGTTATCGTATGACATTGAGACTGGCCACCGGTACCTACACGCTGCATTTTATAAATGGAATCAAGTTAAGAGGCGTTAGGCCAGTTTTTATTTATTGTTACTAAACATTTATTAGAGAAGCTTTGTCTATTCTCAGTATTTTGGATACATCATAGCTATCCGGTAAATATTAACTATCAAATTTTTGTATTAAATATATTGCTAATATTTAGGTATTAAATAAAAAACATTTTTATAAAGTATTTATGCATACTATGCAACAACTAAATTATTGTAGCGTTGTCAATACTAAAAAAAAATATGTTTAAAAAAGTCTAAAAAAATGATATAAATATCATTTAAGGAGGAGGACCTAGCCTACAATGGGGCGCCCCTCTCCCAATTGTAGGCCCACCTGGCTTAAAATTGGGAGAGGGGGCCCGTTTAACCCCCGCAGACTGGGGGGTCGTTAAAATCACTAAAAAGTTGCATTCGTAGTTACGTTATACACGAGCTCATAACAAAGGTAAACTAACTGACGTAATGTCCTAGTCGTAGTAACATTTTATTGCGTATGCGATAATACCTACATCACTCTGTATTTGTTTATTTCAGTGAACTCAGTAAGTTCTAAACCGAAGCCAGCAGGGATCGACGACGGCTTCAAAGGCGAGGGCGCGGCTTGCGGTACTTCGATAGTCAAGGTTAGTTAGCCAATAGCGGGCCCACAGATAATATGCATATTGATTATATTTTTATATGATATCACGCAGTTTTATCCATGTTATCCACCCATGTTTTATCATTTGTTGACATCAAATTAAAGTTAGTCATGGTAGATATAAGCTTAGTAAATACTTTTGAAGGCGCATTGGTCGGGCTTTGTCATTGAGTATAATCTCGAGAGGGGTCCATGCACTAGGTATCGAGCGACTTTGATAACTCGTTCTGGTGGCTGGACACGAATATGTTTTTAATTGGCTCTTATCGGAAACTCACTTGTTTTTAGTATCCAGCAACATTCGCATTTGTTACATCATTGTGTATGTATGTGATTCGTTGATTTTAAAATACTTTGTTATGAAGTGTTATGTTACGTAGGTACCCACATAAATGGTAATAAATAGTTTTAATAAAATCTTTAACATAAGGGATTCAATGACAAGTTGAGTCTTTTAACACCTTATTTTAAAGGGTTATATTCTATTTGAGTAGCCTATAGGGCTAACAGCTTATGTAAGTCTTGAGTTCCGAGCTTAGTTCTACTCTTGAAGCCTAGTTATAGTCTGTACTTTCTAGAAAACTAATAGTAGAGTCTTTGTTGAAGGGGTTTTTAGACAAATTGAAAAACATATTTGCTATAGTTTAGTTCTTGAACGAAAATACTTTTGAGAGCTAAATAGCTCTAAAATAAATACATAAAACACAATAAATAATATTTAATTTATCAGATATAAAAATCAAAATAAACATTTTGAATTGTTTATTTTATAAATTATGTTATCTTAATAATCTACAGCGTAATAAACCATAGATGTTTTTGTTATTTCCATAACTTTCCCACTGAATCAATCATGTTATTTATTGTGAATAAGTATATATTTAATATATTAATATTATAATTGATTATATTCAAGAAACCTTTTTCTGTAAACATGTTTTTATTATTAACGAACAGAGCAGCTACTTACTTATGTGTATTCATATACTAGAGGCGTGCACAGACATTTTTTTTCGACAGGGTCCGGCCATACAATGCATATCCTACTTAGTTTCACTAATTCGCTATCCACGTCTATATATTTATGTGGCTGTGTGCGTATATTTCCTCTTACTTTTACATTGGTACATAAATAAAAAATCGAGACTTATTCATTTAAAAAAGTGTAGTATGTTCATTAAACTGACTTACCAATATTGTCTTTTTTCATTTTGCTTTCGTAATAACAAACACCATACATTTCAACTTCTGCACTTTGCTCGACTAATTAAGTAATTTATTTCAATAAAAATAATAAAATTAACTAATAATGACACTTCAATCAAAGAAAACTTTTGAAGTTTTAAAAAAAATGTTTAGTAATCAACATTACCAAGTATAATCCTTAGTTTACAATAAACTTTTACATTTAACAAATAAAATAATTCAAAATCAAATTACATTTTTTTTTGTGTTGTAATCTTATTGATATATCCATAATATCTATACTTATAAAACAGTACCGTGACTGACTGACTGACAGACAACGCACAGCCTAAACCGGTGAACCTAGAGACTTGAAATTTTGAGACAATATTCTTTAAGTACCCTAGGGGTGCACTAAGGAAGGATTTTTGGAAATTCCACCCCTAAGTAGGTAAAAAAGGGGATAAGAGATTGTATGAAAGTCCGTCGTTTTTAAAGTTAAATGTACGAAACTTGGTAATTAGCTTTGCGGTGGTTAGATAAAAGACGAGCATAGATTATTTTTTTCAAATCTGCCTTTGAGTGGATAAAAAAGGGGGTGAAAGTTTGTATGGAAAATTCGTTATTTTCTAAGATACAGGTGTAAAAATGAGTATTAAGCTTATGTTCTAAAAATAAATAAGACGTGTATCAAAAAATTTGGATATTTTCCCCCTTAGGAGATATAAAAGGGGGATAAAAGTTTGTACGAAAATCCGTCACTTTTTAAGTTAAATCAATCAAACTTGGTGTTTAGCTTTTCGGTTAACAATTAAGACGTGCTTCAGCTTTTTAAAAACTACCCATGGGGGGAAAGGGGGGCGAGGATGAAAGTTTGTGTAGGAAATTCGATAATAGTAAGAGACATCAAAGTGGCATAATTAATGAACGGATAACTCGATATTCAATCACTATGGGGAGATAATAATATATAATATAGGAGATAAAAGTTTGAATTATATTCTGTCATTTTCAAAGTTGAAGTGATGAAAATTTGTAGGTTGATTTTAGATTTGTTCGATTTGTCTCCATAGAAGAATACAAGAAAAAAAGAGAAGAAAGAAATTATACCTTTAGGGTATGGGTAGAGTAGGTAGGGTAGGGGTAGAGTTATAGGGGTTGAGTACGGTAAGGGTAGAGTAGGGGTTGGGTAGGGTAGGGGAAAAGGGTAGGGTAGTGTGGGGTAGAGTAGTGTAGGGTAAGGTAGGGTAGAGTAGCGTAGGGTAGTGTATGGTAGAGTATAAAAACCGTAGGGGTAAAATAATCACGCGTACAAAGTCGCGCGGGGCAGCTAGTCCTAAAATATAGGGAAATCCAAGCTCAAACAATTCCTATGAATTACTTGCGCAACATTTTTTCATCACCGAAGTGATTCGTTCTCCGCAAAAAAACCTGAGAGATTTCTACGTGAGGGATGTGATTGGTTGAATTGGTGGAAAGATAAATGTGACTTAATGCGCGCATGCGCGGTATAGCTATAGGATTTGTTCTCGAGACGCTAGGAGGACGAAAAGTGCGGGATTAGATATAGTTTTACTCGTGGGATGTGCCGACAGATAGCGTTATGGTGTAAATTGATATTAATGAACGTTGTAGTTGTGTATATAGGTACACAACTATTATGTGTACGAGTTTTTGCGATATTAACAATTAGATAAATGAATAATATGAATAATATTTTTAAAAATTTTGTCGGGGTAGGCAGTGCCTTTATGCTTTTATAGACTGCACGCCCCCTGTATGTACTAACTATAGCTTTGATATAGGAAACTGCATGTTCTTATTAGATTAAATCTTAGTCGACTAGGCAGGAAGATAACTGTGCCAAAGTGTTACTATACAATAAATATAGACTCTTACATCAGGCGTGCGCGCCAAACGTCTAGATTAATCTGAACGATAAACACATCACAACTCACAGTAACAATACGTACTGTAATAATAATTTTAAATTACAGGTGGCTCATCAAATTATATCTTCGAAGTCATCTCGCGGGTTTACAGTGGCGTCGCCTGAAGAGGAGTACGCTATCGCTCCAGAGATGCACCAGTACAACCTCATGCACCGGCGCGGCAGCAAGAGCCTCCCCGCCACGCCTGCGCACACGCCGCCCTCCAGCCCCACTGGACGCAGGAGAATGAATGGACACCGGTATGTGTGCTTGTTAAACTACGTCACTGTTGTGTACCTCATTTAATGAAATTATTGTGGTGTAATACTATTTTTTTTCATTAAAAATCTCCTAGATTGATTGTTAGATAAAATCTGTCTAGGTCCGTTAGCCTAGGTTGTTCCTATGAGTATGGAATTTTTAAATAATCTTAAGGATAAGTGTGTTAAATGATGACTAATAGGAAGCAAAAATACAGCTTGCAAACAAAATTAAGTCTTACCACTTTTTCCATATTTTCCTTAACTCATTAAAAGTGTTTTGTTTTCCTTAATCGTCTTGAGAAATTCAAATACATTTTTGTGGGATTTGTTCACTTGGAGGCAAATAAAAAACGGATGATTACTTCTTTATATTTGAATTTTTATTTTCTCCTCCTCAACGTCTTTCGTCTTACGTCTTACATCTGTTCTCACTCGTTCGTCCTCCCTCACTCACTCACTTCATTCATGCAACTCTTCATTCTACGCATCCACACTAACGTTCCATTTATTCCTATCCTACATTTTTAATAAGTCGCGTGACCCGAAGATGATTGGTTGAGGATATTATTTGTTACCTAAATCTCGTGTTTTCTTACCTGTCATAAAGTTGTAAACAATCTTGGCACGTATTTTACGAAAAAAATAATAAAATAAAGGTTTTTAAATATTAAATAATGACAAATTGTATTTTTACCCGGCGAAGCAAAACGGAGGGTTATGATTTTGACCGATATGTATGTTCATCTGTTTCGTCAACAATTTATCATAGTTTGACAAAAGATTTATCGTTGGAAGTATCTTAATTCTCTGCTGATTATAGACTATGTGACGTCACATTAAATTAAATATGGCGGCCCTTAACAGGGCTTAATTATCACATTTCAATAATTTACTGTTATTATAAAAAAATGAGCCGTCAAACATCGAGAAATTAGACACAAAATTAAATTAATTGTTATGCGACGTTCAATTGTTAGATAGATAGAGAATTAAAGTCAAAACTAAAACCCGGCTACGAAATAATAAAACAAGTAGTTTTTCGTTAAATGGTCATTGTGAAGCCGTAGGCAGTGTTTTAAGCTATCAAAATCATGATATGCTATGTTGTGAGCAACACAACATCGCCTACGGCTTCACAACGTAGCAACCAATAACTTAATGAAAAACTACTTGTCTTAAGTTTATTAGTTTTTTTCTTAGTCGGGTTTTAGATTTTTTAACTTTAATTTTTAAATGTAAGTACTTTAAAAAAAAAGGTGTGTAAAGATTGTTTACAACTCAGACAGGCAGGAAAACGAGACTGTATCACCTTTGGTGTGTCATCTCACCGGTTTGTCAGATGTTTGTCTGGTTATGCTAATTATGATGAACTTCAGACAACTACATCGAGCTGGTATTCGTCAGCCTGGCTAGTTTTTATGTCAATTGATATATATCTCTTTGTTTTTTTCATCGCGAAAGAACATTCATCGTATGAACTTTTAACCACTCCCAATTGTTTATTATTTGATTACTTTCAAGGTTATTCTTGAAAAAAATCATTCGGCGTATCGGTACACACGCAAAACATAATTTAAAGATAAGATTAGGTACAAGAAACATAATATCGAAGCAAGAACTGTGTCCTAAATTCAAATTACTGTGAATATCAATTAAATTGAATGAAATAGTCGACTATTAATAAGTTTTTATAAGCCTGATGAATTGCTTCCGGACAAACCTTGTGGTTTTTGGTTTGTTATGTAATCTTGTTGTAAATAAAATAATAGGATTTAAGTTATCAAATTCAACTGCTACGTCACACTAGTCTGTCTCTCATTATGTACGATCGGTCGATCTTAAATTGTCAGCGCAAAAGGTGAAAGTGATAAAAAGAAAAAGCAAAATTGTAATCTTTGTCATCGTTGTTAGCTGTTAATTATAACCATTACTGTTTTTATTTAAACCCGATAGACCATTTGGGTCATAACTTAATGGACACTCGCACTGTATTATGTACACATATTATAAGTCCGAGAATATCTGTTTCACAGTTAGCACGGTCGACATAGACGCTGGTGTTTTTTGTTTTGATAATGTATTGTTTGCGGGGTACTCGCATGGCGTTCTCGATTTAAATCTTTGAAATATTTGTGTTCTAGTTTCTTCACTTCGCCATATGAACCAGTAGAGGATGGCAGCACTCCTCGCTCTTGGTTGTCTATGGCTCTGCTGGGTTTAAAGAAGGACCTAGCTGCTTCAACCTCCACGCTAGCTGAGGAAGACTCCCTTGACACTTTGACATTGTCCCGAGGTAAGTTTATATTAAAAAAAAAAGAAATAAATTATTAGTTATAATAATTTAATAAGAAAATTTGAAAGAACAATAAATTATTAGTGTTTGTGGCCCTCGTCAGTGAAAAGTTACCGAGTGCTAATCAATAATAGGTGAATTTCGATTTCCTCATTGGTCGAATGGTAGCAAGCGCGACTGCGGAGCAAGAGGTTCTGGGTTCGATCCCCATATTCAATAAAGCCATATCCAGACGTAGTTAAAGGTGATATCAGTTACATAACTTTTGGTTATCGCTTCTCTTTGGTCATATTTGTTTCAAATAATCTATCAAATTTCAGGCCACCTTGCGGAATCAGTGGAAAACCTCGGTCCGTCACCTAGGAGGAAAGAGATGATCAACGTATCATCACACGAACCAGCCGCCCAACCAGCGAAGCCAGTGAAACCCCAAGCGTTCCGCGCCAAACCTTCAGAACTGCGCGAAATGAATTTCTGGTCCCCCACCTCTATGTGAAACTTCACGCGGAGTTACGCTTTAGTATGTTATGACTTCTTTAACGTAACTCTAAGTTCATGAGTACATTACACACGTTTCTTATCACGTGTATTTGACGCACAATAGCGTACGAACCCAGCTCGGTTCTAAGTTATGAGGAAGAGTTCTGATAGCTGTATGTTTTTGTGTCGTAACTTCGTAAGTTTAGTGCTACAGGGTTTTTGCGTGAAGGTTGACGTACATTACGTACATCACGTAAGAAGTTTTATGGTGTCATCGCCTTGGAGGTGTTGCAAGGTCTAAGCTTAAATACTACTTAATTTTTTCATTGGAGGTTAATCGATTAGATTCTGGTTTACATGAATTCCGTATCGTAAACCACATCATTTAAATAAAAAAATTACACATCTGTATTCCAATAATGTAAGTAAGGCGTATAATCCATTTTAAATAATCATAGGTTTTCTATTAGATGTTATGTTAATCCATCATAAACTAAGATAAGTGGTTTTCTGTCTTCTGTCTGTCCTAGTTCTCAAGTATTCGATGTTCTTAATTCTTTTTGCAATAATTAGGGATAGTAATAATTGTGTAACGTAATAAGTATAAGAATTAACCACATTCATTTAAATAAAAATGTTTTAAATTAAAGCAATAGGATTAACTTTCTTAAATGTTAACATTTATTATTAAAATAAATTAGAAGATATTTCGTGACCTATAATAGAAAAAAATGTGTATATTTGAATGAAAAATCTGTGTGCATGTACTGTATGACATTATTCTTAAAGGAATTGATGTGATATTATTTATTGTAGGGTGTTAAATTTTTAAAATGGTCGGAATTTTGGAAGTATTACCTATTAAGACTTATTTTTAAATAATTTTTGTAATAAAAGAAACAATATAAAAGTTAATCAACTTGTCAGACCCGTAATATAATGAGCAGAAGTATAAGATTGTATTTAGATGTAAAATTATTCTTAAATCCATCATGATAGTTATTTAAGCACAGAATGAAATACAAGTACTATTTAAATAATAAATATTGTTGATCTTCACTCCATATGTTGTTTTGCACTCTTACCACCTTCTTAATTAACCACAACTCTAACACGAAATATGAAATACCTATCATAAATCCACCACGAACTACTACTAATTCATGACTTCAACAATTATTTCTATAATGGCGTTTATTTTCATATTCAATGCGTATGAAAGCGATTTTTTCATCAATTCGTCCGATTACGCAAACGATCATCAATCATTTAGGTACCTCATATTGTAATTTATTACTTCCAATTGCAGTGAAACGCTAACCAGAAATTGTTTTATAAAATAAATAGCTAGTCATTACGTAAAAAGTTCTGTTGCGTGACAAAACCTTCGTGTACATTACCGCGATTACCGACCATTTTGGTTTTTTAAAGCTTAACTTTTTTTTGTTAGATTATGGTGCGGTAATATTATACCCGTTGCGTTCGTTTAAACAGGGTAATGACTAGTAAAGTAAACGAACTTTTATGATAAAAAATCAGTATAATGTTCAAGTAATTACGAAAATAA
Organism: Protodeltote pygarga; assembly: GCA_936450705.2. NCBI lineage: Eukaryota > Metazoa > Arthropoda > Insecta > Lepidoptera > Noctuidae > Protodeltote > Protodeltote pygarga. The sequence goes on along the minus strand of OW388257.2, from coordinate 7,339,327 downwards.
ATCATGCGACCTGTATTTTGAGTAGGCTGTAAAAGGAGGTAAGGAGGAGAGGAGGAGGTAAGAAAGTACCTACGTAGGCCAATAATTAATCTAATGAGTAATACATACGCATATTGTGACATTTATTGTTGTCTTACCGCCTAAGCAGAGGCGGCCTAAGCCTGTCAGAGGCCCGGGCGGCAAAATTAAATGGGGACCCTCGGTCTCCTAAATGGAACCGAAAAACCGATGGAATTTTGCACGAAGTTATTTTACATCGTACCTACAAAGTAATTTGACTGCCTCGTTGGTCTAGTGCTACCAAGTGCGTCTGTTGAGCACGAGGTCATCAGTTCGATCCACAGGTGGGGTGTTATTGGGTTTTCCCATTAGGAAATTCTCAGCAGCAGCACGGAGTCTGAAATTGTGCTTGGTTAATGGCAATAGGCTCGCCCTCTATTACATGGGACTTATAACGTAGCCGGCGAACCATGTGTGTACTGCATACACCGATAGACAAAGGCCTACCCCCTCTGGGGAATACCTACAGGTGTGAGTAGGTATATGTTATGTAATTTTCCCCCGAGAGATACCAAAAATTTTCATGGTTTAGTTGATTCGACTAAAACATTTCCTACTTATTAGGTACTAATTTGTTGCACAAACCAATTTTTCATAATGTAATTTGGCAGGGTCAAACACTGATAGTAGGTGGCCCTTGGGCCATCCCAATTTTATCACATTAAAGCAAAATCCCAAGAAATAGTGCAATCTTATTTAATATTTCTATGAGTGCAATGTTATTTTTATTTTTCAGCAAGCATGATCCAGATTCTTAACTTATTTTTATATAAAATAATGTGGACTCTACCTAAAATTATCTCTAGATAAAACACGTAACATCTAGCATATAAAATCTTGGCAAATAAATGTCTTATGTCTTATGTCATACGCACGCTTAGCTTTAGTTTCCAAGTTCTTAGGCTAATACCAGTTACATTTAATCAACTCTTTGTGCTTGTGCTTCTGTAGGGTAAAGACCACAGAAATATTTTTTCTGTTCTGTGGTAAAGACCATAAAGAAGAAAGTAAGATGTAAATAGACGAAGGATCAATTTGCTGGCCCTCAAGCTACGGTCAAACCGGAGAAATCCAAAGGCATAGTCCGTAGACATTATATTAACTATGCCATTTTTCAATGAGAAGGCGGTAGGAATCGTGTCGCATGGATCTTTCGCTACTGTTATTGAAATATAGGTAAACCTACCTATATTTATACGATAAAGCTGCGTTATGATGCCCTTAAATAACTGTGAGTTTAACCACATTGTTCTAAACATAAATACCTATCCCAAATCCTTCTCAATTACACATAACCCACACACAAATATTATCATAATATGTATTTCTAAACAAAAAGCAAAGCTCAGGAATAGATACGATTTTGCGGGTTTGGGGATCGGAAGTTACTTTGCAAGATCACAACAAGGTGAACAAGTTATATTGTTATAGGCGGCATTTTGGTAAAGGCAGGGCTACACGCGATCTAACGCACGCACACCTTTTGTAAGGCAGCTTTCAAAGTTTATTATAGTTTCATAGTTCAACTGTTATTCGTCGACGGCCGTCGATTCTGTAAGGTCACACGTTAATGAGCACAAGCCTGCAATGTGGGTTGACGTGTTTGTTTTATAGTTTCCTGATGGGATGATAAGAATTCTATGAGGAATTACCAGGCCATTCTAAAAACATGTACCTAACAGCGGTTCAATTATCCTAAGAATACGTTTATTTACGCATGCGTTATGGATATAACTCCACATGGGTATATGTAGGCGCCCGGCAACTATACTTACTATAACTAAATGTTAGAAAATCCGAAATGTTTTAAATAACAAATTAAGGGACTACCGAGAATTTTTCCTGATTTATAAAGATTTAATTTTGTTTGATCAGGAACAGATTATATTTCTCCTTCTCCATCTCGCATTGGTACCTACTTATAACTTAAGTACCTACCCAGAATACATAAATTTATTTGTTTAAGTATATTATTTCATTTAATGGAGAAAGTAGGTAACAAAATCTGTACTTAAGTCACCTGCTACAAAGGCATTAAAAGTTTAAAAATAAAAAAACAGAGCCTTGTTTTTCCATAATTTTTCTTCCGACTTTTTAATTAGTCTCGTTTCATTACTCAAATCCGATTTGCGTTCACCGCGTCCGAGGCTTTTAAAGGTAGCCCAATTTCGTCGCCTGGGGAAGCTAATTTTATTTCTAATTGCAATGTCTGATTTAATTTGATTTATTTTATCAGACAAATAAAAAGTAGAGGTACATTTTTAGAAACTAACTTTATACGGCTGTTTTTATTATTTATTTAAGTATCTAACAATATTAAATATTTTAAGTTTATTTTAGTTCTTACAATACCTACTTTTGAATTTCCACGCATTCTGCATTACCTATACCTTACCTTACACTACTCTGTTCCCCTTGGTGGCATGGAAGTACCTTAGCAGATCCATGGAAAGACAACTCAAATGAGCTCAATGAATGAATGAAGCTCAATGAAGCTCCCCGACGTCATCGTCATCATCAACTCGGTGCATCAAACGTCCGGTTACTTTACTGATGAAACCTTGGAGGAAAAGTTTTACTCTGCATGAAACTAAGATTATGTCTATTATGTGACCACTTTTGCTTACGGACAATCAGGGGCAGGATTACGCGTTGAGAGGAGACCACGGCTACCACAACTTAATTGCGAACTCTATATTCGTCAATGCCATAAAGAAGCTGATTTGTGGAGCCAAAGAGGACTTATATTCAGAAACCAAGCCCCAAAACTTTTAACCTTTCGTTAGTTATGTGTGTATTACATAGATATAGAGTTAAGGTTAGGAACATAATAATCACCCGCTTCGTGCCTCGGAAAGCACGTAATCGCTGTCAAAAGAGCTGTCTCATCGGACAATGAGAATGAAGGAAACTAGAGTGCACCTATGTTCTCGTACACAATTATATGTCTCAACACCATAACCAGACACACATAAACCGGAAGGACATAGACATTATATTCTTATTTGATGCCATACGCTGCTTTTGACCTATAAATACATATCTAACTAAATTAAAAATTCCTTCACCGATCAATTTCCGCTCTTTATTAACATATACCTCCCTAGAGCTCTTTGCTACTCTAGTGTATTTTGTCCGGTAGCAATAACATTGTATTATGATCTTGTACAGTTAGATATTACCTATATTTTCTATGATTATTATGTACCTATGCACTTTTAATTATATATTTATGTCGTGATATTACTGTTTTAACAGACTGTAGGTACCTATGAATGTGTACAGTCGAACTGTCTTGATTAATTAATTAATTTCTGTAATGTTTTTGCTACCTTTTGTGTAAACACTGCCAGCTACAAAGGAATTAACTGAAACTACAAGAATGTTTACAGAAGTCGACTTAGTCCTGCTTAAAAGTTGTTTTTTCTTCAAGTTTCTTATTAAAATATTTTCATTTAATTTTCACTTAATAAGTAATATACTTTCAGAAAACGAAGAATCCTCAGCAGATCGTCGGATAAAGCTGGAATACACCGAGTTAGGAATTTGTGATGCCGAGTGAGTTTGATGTGGGATTTCTTATAATATTATCCAGAGATCATTCACAACCAATCGCCAAGGTTGACAGACATTTATGCTGATCCAGGTTGTGATACAATACAAGTAACAACGCTTTGAATTAACATTTACCAAAATATACGCGGATCATGTGCAGTGTTTAGTGATCTGATTATTGCTTAAGTAATAATAACATCCTAGAAGAAATCTTCGATCAACTTAAAAGCCTTGTCTCTTCCAGTGTCATTTAGTAACCGATAGTTAATTTCATATAAATTATCTTCTATTTTTGAACTTGTCTAGTAATTAATGGCCATCCGTAGACTGTAAAAAAGAAATGCTAGCATTATAATGTTCACAAATTCATAGGTACTTTAAAAATCTACAGAATATGATTAGCAGTCGTACTGATCTTGAAAATGTTTATTTCTAATTGTTTTGTAATACTTTAATGCCCTTGGATTAAGGTTAATTTTTATATAAATTGGTATTGTATCATGAATCATAATATTTGTATCAAAACTCTCTACGTAACAAAATATGCACATTTATACTATAAGCAACCATGAACCAAACTAGTAGAAATGTAGGGAAATACATGGCACTTCAGGGCCTAGCGGGATGAAAATTAATTAAACAGTTATGGGGTTAATTTGAAACAGCTGGTTCAGATATTATAATGGATATTGAAACCCTTTGTTCTTATTAAGTTGATACCGAAGTGTCGACAAGACGTCGGCAAACCAACCGTCTCTATGTTAAATTGTTGGATTACTTTAATTACAAACTAAAGGCGAATATTAGTTTAAAAGCCTTCACGTAATGTCAATGGCTTGGAATACTCAGAAGCCGTTAAAGTGTAGTTTAAAAAAAACTAAATTTAAAAATGTTTTTATTAAATAGAAAGATAGGTAGGTACTAGTGGTCGCTCAGTAGTCGAAATTCGACAGTGATTAATAAAATACTTTTAAATTATAAATATAAAACACAATAAATATAAATTTAATTTTAGGGGCTTCAACCCTGACACTTGCAGCGATATGATAGGCTAGTTGGTATTGGTTAGAGCATTGCCTATACCTATTGCATAGCCTATGGCAAGTCTCGCAACTTCAAGCCTCGATCGTATCCTATCTCATTTTTATTTCCACTAATTATTTTCAAAAGGTTCTTTGTACAACTAGGTATATGTGTATACTATAGTGTAGTAGTATAATTATGTAGAGTGTAGTAGTATTTCTATACTACTACACTCTACATAAAGTGTTATTCAGTTAATTAATTCGACACAGTCCTACAGACATTTTTTTTTTCACAATAATAAAACTTACGATTGCTAAGCCAATTAGTCATTAATTCTTATCATTAATTGATATTGTCCTTGTCATGTAAGTTACATAAATATTTGTAAGACCTAAAATTTATTAAGTGAATGGTAGTTTAAGTCCAGAATGAACGGTTATCATAAAACAGTTCGTACTTTTACAATTAAAACTTGGTATATCTTAAGTTTTATTAAAAAAAAATTAACTTTTACCTTAATATAGATACATAGATAAACGAACGAAGTTATGAATGTTGTTCGGTTAGACGTATGTCAAGAATATGAATGCTAGAGAACGTCTGAATAATAAGCTAGGTATGTGGTAGTGTTCTAGTCAGTCTACATAGTTACAAAAACATTGAACTTTGGCGAAAATGACGCAGATACTCTCGTTGCCGTACGTACCTATGTAGTTGTGTTTTTATATGAGTTAACATACTTAAATTATGTCCATTTTGTTACTGAAATGATGTAGACTCAATAACTTAGCAAAATAAAATACGGAGAGACATACTTTTAACGATAGATACCAATACCACGCGAGCAAAGTATATGTAGGTATAGTGGGCGACATTTAAAGGGGTGGTATCACTTGTAATCGTAATAACCGACATGGATTTTTTAAATGTACCAAGAGATCTAATTTTGTTTCTTGACCTAACAAAATGTACATACATAGTAGTAGTACCTGCATACTTATATCATCACGAGATCATTTAATATGAAAACTTAGTCAATGTTCATTTTAAAGTTAAACGTAGTATTGATTGCATATGAAATTTAGATCTAATCTTAAATTGATTCGGGATGATCGTCCGGGGCAACCGCGCGAGCAATCGAATTTCTTCCTAGTCTAGTCACGTTTTGCTTCGTAGGTCCTGCCTGCTTCATATGGCTAGAAAACGTAGCTATAGTGTCTCCATCTATATATATATATAGTGATCGATACCTTTTATTCTAATGATTGTTGCAAAAATGTTCATGGACATCAAAAAATGAAATAAAGTAATTAATTGAAAAACTCTACAATTTTTAGAAGTTACTACTTAACTTGCAATAATCCTCGCGCTTAGCAGTCGCGCTGCGACTGATAGACAAAGTCTTATCCAATATAATATAGGGGGTGAGCTTGACTGCAAACCTAGGCATGAGCATAAATAAATAAATAGATTTAATATGGGGCTGATTATCGAATCGGAGAATATCTTAATATTTTTTGCGGTGAGTTTGTCTAGGCCAACACTACTGTATTTTAAACTCAGGACATTTAATAAATGTACCGCTCCCCGGTCGCGCAGCAGAACACATCAGTTTAACTGTCACTTGGCGCTACTTCTGACTCGAAACAATTCTAGAAATGAAATATTTTTAAACCCATTTGCTAGAAAGCCTTCCACCTAAAGTAACACTCAAGTTATTTTTTATTTATCTTTTGTGTAACATCGTATAGGTTCGTAAGTACAGAAATGGAATCGTAGTTACGCCCACTACTTTAATGCTACAAATAACAACTTTTATGAACTTGCTGGCTTTAATACAGTATCTATGTAATGAAATCTATTTATAACTTATACGTAGGTAAAAGTTGAAAGATCTTGCTGTTAAGTGTTCAAGTAGAGGATATATGTGGGTACATTTAGGATTTACGCTTTCTGAAAACCGTCACTAAGTTGCCAATTTTTCTGTATTTGACTGCAAACTGCGCTGGGGTGGATTTTTCTATAGGCTGGATAGGCGCTATTCTTTTGTATAAGAAGAAGAACGTTCTTTTGCATTTGCAAATCGACATTCAAACTGCGCATCGTATACAAAAAATCCGGAAATAATCAGTAATGTACACATTTAAGTAAACCTACGCTTTGCTTAAATAACAAACGTAAGGTACCTTATACTATACCATATAATATAAGTAAGTAATGAAATGATTCATATAGAAAATATTTAGGTTAAAGTAAATTTAACGATGGTTAACGATGTCCGGTGGACACCTACTGTCATTACCGTTATTGAATAGCAAATAAGGGCGAGTATACACAGTGAAAGGGGTGCGGCGACGCCACCAAACCGGTCAATATGGCCGGATTACCCGGCTTTGTTCTACTGATGAATAATTGTGTCCAGTATCCGACCGGGATTAAGGCGCTTTCTACTGATTTAATTGACAATCCTAGTATGATTGTTAGCTATTAATTGAACAAACTCAGGATTTTGGTGATCCGCTCAGAATAATGGATGAAAGGCTAGGAAATTTTATGCAAAACATTCATTGTGCGTAATAAAGAGCTAGTCGTTAATTTGTTCACCAGACATTTTCAAAGCTTACAGTTTATTAACGACATACAATTAGTGCCTGTAACTTGTATATCTAGTTGTCTATGATCTTGGTATATGTACTAGTAGGTACTTATAGGTTATATCCGGATAACATGGCGACGTCCTGGTTAAATTACCGGCTTTGTGTGACTGATGACTCATTGTGCCGAGTCCTCGTAAACTGTTATTGGAAATCTCTTCATCCGCAGTTCAGTTAAGTTCTGGCCAGGGTTACAGCTTTTCGTTAGGATAGCTACCTATTTTAGAGCTATAATAATAATTTATTCTTTTATTTTGTAGAGATTGTGTCATAGTTATATTTTCATACCTAAATAGAGCTCTATAATAATGCCATTTGAAATAAATATTAACTGTGTAATGGCGTCATCATTAAATTGGCGTAGTCTACCAGCGAGATTTTATTTATTATCAAAAAAATAATAGGACTCTACGGTATTTTTGTTTTAAGTGGATGAGTAAACTAAGGGTACCTACCACATAATGGATGAACCCTAGGCTATAATAGGAGATTGAAAAGGAGCGTTATAGGGCGTCGTCGGGCGTCCTATCGGTAGGGAGACTCTAGGCCGTGAGTCAGTCAATCCAAATATTTGTTTTAAAGTGTACTTCATTAGTATCTTCACGGGCTTCGGAAAAATACTCGTAGTAGCACCGCTCTATTTGCGCCCCTGCTTATTTGTATCGCAAAAGAGTATTGATGTCGTTTGTAATTATTAAAATTTAATAAGTTAAATTGCTTTATGAGGATTTAAAATTTGATCTTTTTTAATTAAATAAATATCACACATAAATTGTATGCTGTTAATTAATCTGCGCTATCTGCTACTCTGAGATCTCATTAGTATTATTCTCATTCACTAATGATGTTTTAACCCCCGACAAACAAAGAGGGGTGTTATAAGTTCAACATGACGTGTCTGTGGCATCGTAGCTCCCAAACGGATGAATCGATTTTGACTTGTTTTTTTTAAAAGTGACTTGATCGAGAGTGATCTTAGCTAAAAAAAAAAGATTTTCATTTTATTTAGGGTTTTTAGAATTTTATTCTCATTATAATATCATCATATCGTTAGTACGATTAAAGAAAATTTAATTTGTACACAGACTAGAATTAATTGAAAATAAATACGAGTACTTGCGTACCACATAATGTGTGGGTCAGCTGATTTGAAATGGTCGCGGTTGATGTGATAGCAGTGTTAATTATCCCCCAAAACCGACCAAGACCGAAATGTTACCCCATTTAAATTGACCCCTGACATTTTACAAGGTAGTTATGCAGACATTTAACATTGCCCTTGGGCATCTAATGTAGGTATACTTCGTCAAAGGAATGCCTGATTTTGTGTAGACGGTGTTATACTTTGTACATTGAATTTAATACGCTTGGATTCCTGTTTTATTAATATTGAAGTCTGAAATTATAATAATACCAACGGTCTTTGACGATTAATATTGACTCAGAGAAAGTTGTTTGTATTTTGTAGCAAATACGGTACAATATCTACTGAAAAAATATATTTTACAATTATTGCATAAAGCATTTCAAAAATATACAAAGCGAATAGCTAGAGCTCAGGGTACAAATTGATCAGACGAATAAGTCATGTTAGGTCCGATCGGAATCAAAACAATAAATAATTAAATTGTGTCCTGAAATTGACAGCTCAAAGGGTTACCAACAGTCTGATGAAGTTCACGTTAACAATCTGAAAACTTACAGTGAATTCAATCAAAGTTGATTCGAGCAACTGTGTCCAAACAGTTCACATAAAGGGTCTCATTAGGACAGAGTTATAACAATGCTATTACGCAACCCGAGCCTGTCACTGTGACCGCAGGATCCTAAAACGGATTCTTGGGCAATTCGCTGGTCCCGCTTTGATTTGCCACCACAATTTATTGTAGGTAGTAACCTACTCGTACGCACCGCTCCAAACAAAAGGGAAATCTCAATCTGGAAGCAGCATTGTTGGCGTTTAATGGATTAGTATAGGCGCGTTGCGTTAATTAATAAAACGTAGATATATTTATACCTGTGTGATATGAAAAACAATATTTGATATAGATAGGTTTTGTAGATGGCTTGTAACTTTTATAAGTTTGTCTCACGCGCCTTCCACAGAGACAATAATTAGGGTGTTTCTGTTTAGGTGAGGCTGACCCTAAATTATCTGCTAGATTCGGTTAGGAAATTGCTACTGCTAGCTTACACACATCTCAACTTAGAATGCAAATTAGATTTATCCCCATCTAAATATCTTAGATTGCCCCTGCAGTAGGCGTGTGCTGTTACATTGACAAATAGTAGGTTTTACCTTCACCGTACGGTTGTTTTTTATGTCATTACATATTTACACAGATTTTTTTGTAGTTGTACTGCTACTGCTAAAAGTAGATAATGTTGAAAACTTTAACTTTTTGAAATGAATATTTCAAATGTTTGAATTACATTTAAAAATCCCTGAAAGATTAATTTGAAGTCGAACAAGAGCAAAAGAGAAATGTACCAATTCATTGAACGTCCCCAATGAAAGTGAAATATTTAAACATGATCATTTAGCTGTTGCCTGGGCTCAAAGCGTGACCGCGGCATTCCGCAAAGGGCCTGAATTCCACAATTTCCACATCGCGATTGTTTAATTTGAACTAAACGGCCGCTCACCAAGAGGTTTGCATTGGACGGTTACTATAGTGGATTGATTAAACTTGATCAAAAAGTTAAATTAAAATGTGATCTATACAAAATGTCTGTTTAGTTGAATAAATTGATTTTTTCTTGTAGGTACATTTTGAGCGCCAAGAAGACAAAAATTTTCTTGCCCCACACGCCACAGTTCATAATATTTAAGTGTGGGGCACGAAAGCTTTTGTCTTATTTATAAGACGCTCAAAAGGATTAAAAAGTAAACAAGTATATTGTAGCGTGGTATTATAACAATATAATCAATAATACAACTATAACTTTATTTTTTCAACCAAAAACCTCTAATGCTTATTAAACCTATGGATATGATAAACAGAAGTGGTAGAAACAATGTACGTACTCGGTGGCATCATGTTTCCGATGCTTTTAAACCAATTGTCCAGGGAAAAGTGCGCCGTGTTGAGTGGTACCAGTCACAACGGGAATAATGTGTATTTTTTTATATACACACTATTCGAATCGATATGTTTGTAGGGAGAAAATAATGCAAATTGAGCAAAACAGCGACGTTTCTTTATTTTCATATGTGAATAGCGCTTCGGTCGCGACTTTGTCCGCATGGATTTAGGATTTTTTATCCTCTATTCTACTATTAGGAGTGGAATTTCTGAAAATCTTTCCTTAGTCTTAGACATATTTTTTTACAATTCTCAAGGACTTCTAGGACCAAACGTTCAGGTTGAGCCTGTCAGTCAGTCACGGTACTGATTAATAATAAGTATAGATCGATAAGGAAAGGTTAAGGATAAGGTTTTAGAGTTCCTACAGTTATGAACGGAGATGAACTGAGTTGATTATTTTTAAGGTTTTGGCCATTAGCGTGACTAAAATAAATTAAGGAATTTGTTTGACTTAGCGATAAAGAAGTATGGAATAAATAATTCATGTTAATTATTTATACTATGCTAATAAGTTTTTCATAAGTAATTATAGCAAAGCATCAATGATATTATATACGCAGAAATATCATTGACTATACAAATATAAATACAACATGAACGTGGTAACTGGTAAGTATTTTCTTTACGAATATTTTTTTATTGGATCCATGTGGACTGACTAGCTCTTTCCCCGCGGCTACAGATATTATTATAATACTAGTATCGCGGCTTATACGCTGTCGTGGTTCTAATTTCTTCGTAAAAAAGTATTCTACATCAATCTCCGGTTTTAAACTATTTCTATGCAAAAAATTACGTGGAACCGTAGCTCGGTTGCAGTTGCTACGTGAATGATGAACAAGCCAACATTTACATTAGACATAAATAGTATATTTACTCTTTCGCGTTTATAATAATACAGGATATGATTAGCGGACTAGGTAAAGTCCTTTAAAGCATTCATAACCGTCTACAATGTCATATTATCTAACATGTTTGTAAGCAATAGGTACTTACTAAGTTTTAACGTTAATAATTTCGCTAGGAATTCTGCTTGCCTAGTTTACGTACGCGCTTAACGACCCATACATAGTTGGCAAAGCATTGCGTATTTAAAGCAATTAAAACGAGGTGACGTCGAGATCGTTTAGACGTCGCGTAGGTACAAAGTTGAATTAGGCTTGGTTCGCATGTCGCAACAGCGCTGATTTCCCCACGGGCCTGTCAATTCCTCTGAGCTAGAATACCACTAGCTGCACTCCACTTGATTAAAAATTAATGTATTTCAGTTTGCAATAATATAATTACAAATTTAGACTTCATTTCATTTAAGTTTTTTTTATAACGGTTTCAGGATTACGGATGCTGGAGCTAAAAAATGTTACACATCGCGCCGGTTGTGTGGTTTTTATGAAAGTTACAAATATTAACTCTGATGAACCTATATAAGGTTTATCAGCTCGATATACCGTGTACTTAAAGTTTATGTGTACTCGTAGCAGCACTTAAATATTTCTGTCTAATAATAGCTTCTTCTATAAAAACTACAGTTTTGTTGAAATGATAAAACAAATTTGTCAACTGCTTTTTAAGAGAGGTTATAGCTTGCACATTTCACCGCCTGTGTAATGATTGTACGCTTACAGTAAATCGATTTAGTTAATTAAATACTACAATATAATTTAAGTAACAGTCTAAGCATTTGTGAAATGTTTAATCACTGGAAGTTCTTGACAAAAGTGGTAAAGTACTTTAATAGTCGACTATACGTGTCATAAAGTAAGTAAACAAAAGTACTTAAGCATGTCTGGTTGAAATAAATAGAGTTTACACTGTTATGAAAATCGGTAATAGCATTTAAGTACCACAAGCGAGGGTAACAGAGGTTAGATGGTAACATCCAGTTAATTTTGTTACGATGTAGATAGAGCACGTTGCCATTTGCCTCCGCCTCGTTTCCTCTTGCCACCTTTTTATTTCTGTTTAAATATATTCACTCATTAAATACCCCAACATTTTCTTCAAACGAAAACGTCCATTTTTGTAATTAACTTTAAATAAAATGTTAGTACGAGCGCAGCGAGAACTTTGAAAATGTGATAAAATATTTCTATAGCAGACGGATAGGAATTCAGGAATGTTTAATGTGATTGAATTGTTTTAGGACTTATGTGATGACCAAATTTTGATTCATTGTTGTATATGTTTGTTAATTTTGTTTGTGTATTTTTTCCTCACTGATTTTGTTAATATAACCTATATAATATAATACTCTCTCGTATATTCCTTGTATTTTTTTGTAGCCGCGTTTTAAAAACCGGTCAGTTATTGAATTATTTTGAATGGGGTTTTATATACTTATTAAAGTTAAAATACGACTTTAAAAATAGTTGCGGTTCCTAAAAATATTTATGCTGTTTTTTTAAAAACCTATATGCGGCAGAAACGTTGAGCTAAACTTTGATGTTTGTAAGTCAAGTAGTTTCTGAGAAAAAATATTTTCTAGACACTTGGTTGTCAATGGTATCGTTTAATCTTTGAGGTAGTACAAAACCCTAAAATAAACTTAATCAATTTATATAATATTAACGAATCAATTTCAAAGAGCACTCGACTTCGAAATTTAATAATAGTTAGAAATAAAGCCCTCGGTTCTCAATAGTACCTACTTAGCGTTGGAGAGTTTTTCACCGTTATTGACACTTCCCGACTCTCGCCCATTGGCACTTTTCTGCAAATTTCCTTAAGGTTGATCAATTCGACTTTAATTTTCTGATATTAAACTTAAAACGTTGTTTTCTTTATTACACTTCAATGATTGATGAATGATTCATCCAAGAATACTTTTGATGAAAGTTTGAGAAGCATTTATGATCTGTTTTATTTTGTATGTTGAGTGGTGTGGTTAGTGGTACATTCACAGTACTTATAATAACGTGATTACACAAATAAACTGTTAGGTACTAGAACTAGTTCTTACATTAATGTTTATGAAATACATTGTCAAATTTTATGATTTGAGCAGTAGGTAGGTATGTCTATTTTGGTAACGATTCCACAGTCTACTGACCAATTATTTCTGATAGTTAAATAAAAATAAACTAAGATTTGTTACATAAAACTTATTCCACCATTAATACATAACAGAGGAGCAGTAATACATAAATCAATAGTTCGATAAGTAATCCAACTTGTGTTGCAGACGCCCCGTTCTTCAAATTTCCTGTACACGTCCCCGTCGGCGCTAATCCATTCTAGTAGGTAGTAATTCAAAAACGTATTACCTAGATTCAATGGTAGTGTATAGCCCCGAGCTTGACTATGACGCTCCTGGGCACTATAACGACCGCGACCAAGGCATTATGGAGCAGTAATTAATTACCTAACTTCACAGCCCCCCAAGCAAACCTCACATTGATCGTTTCAAGCCTTTGGACAATAGATTCCGGGCAGCCTTGTTAATGGACTAATAGTAGATAAGTTATTAAATTAATGGACAGTCAAGTTTTCGTATATAAACTTATATAAGCTTTGGTATGTATCAGAAGAGGCATATAATGTCAATTAACAGAAGATACATGGCTATTAACTGTAGTGAATATTAATGTCTTCAGTTTTGTATGTTTACATTTAAGTAGGTATATGTATGATATTTATACATTAATATACAATTATTTATAAATTAAATATAACTAGGTTTATAAACTTGCCTATATATATATTAAAAAATCATAAGAAAAAGGGTAATTATTATGCGACAAAGTACTCCTTCGAAACGCTGTCATCAGGCATGTTTTCTTCTAGTTCTTATATAAAATTTATTATGCTTTAGCTTTTACGAAGGACAAGTCTCTTAAAAAGCGTAATTTAACTTAATTTTTTATGTATAAAAAATAAATGGTATACATAATCATGATTAATAAAAACCCCGGATTAAAAGATAAACATCATCAACCCGACACTGTTAGATCTTTAAGTATAATTATTCTAAGATGTCATTTTATATTATCATGTACTAATTTAGTTTTGATTAAATGATTTGATTGATTGATCTGAAATATTATTTCGGGTCCACTTACGTATGACGTAAGTCGAGTACAAAGTTCTGGAGCACAAGATACAAATTGTACAATGTATCGAGTATTCACTCCAAACGCAGGGAACGGGGAAGTTTGGAAAGGCACGTCAGCCGCGGTGAAGTACAACAAACCAATGAAAACAAGACTTGTTCGTCGGAAGATCGTCCGCGCTGGTGAAGTTCAGAGGAGGAAACATTCAATGATTCCCGACCGCGGCCGCCTTCCCCAGCCTCCCCTTCTAAATATTTTGTCATTGCATTGATAGTTTGTCGACGGAATCTGCCTCCACGTCACATTAAGTTTGCAAGAATGAAGAATTTAAGGTGCTTCTCCAACTAGTCGATCAACCTCGAATCCTCGATATATGGCCGTTTGCCATTAGTATGTTGTAAATATTGATACACGATTGGTCAAAACAATTAAGGGCAAAAGGCTTGATGGGCTTGGGCAAAAAACTTTCACTTTCAATATTATAAATCGTACCGTTCTAAATATAATTGCTATCAGAAATGAGTCTATGAGGAAATATTTAGTTAAAATTTTCCATTCAACCACTGTATGAATTGGTTATTTCAATTTATTTGAATCCATCTAATTCAACATTTTCGGCTAAATGAAAGTAGGGTCATTAAATAAATATCCCCAGCTGGAAACTTCGTGAAAGTTCGTTCGGAGTTTTTCTCCTAAACAAAGAAAACAAAAAGTCTCTCTTGCTTTCAAATATCATCATTTATTACAGACAAAAGTAAATTACGTCTATGATTTCAGAAGAGCCAGCGGCTCGATAATTTTAGCTAACTCTTGTAGCTTGTATATTGGTCTTACAATAACAAACTTCGAAAATGCTTGAGTTTAAAAACAAAACTGCAAGCTAACTCGATAAACGTCGAACCTAATGCCTAGCGCGCACTTGCAATATTTCTTATACATTGTTTCCTTCGCGCATAGTAGGTATAATAAAATCACCCAATGGCTTCTTCCTAACATGGATTTCGTACAAGTCGCTTGTGTTTGTTTGTTGCTATAAGAAAAAGAAAATAATTCGTAACTACTGGAAACGTCCTTTCATATCTGAAAACAAAAATACTACTCTATTTCCTTCATGGCTAAAGTGGCAGTGCGCGCTAGCTCTAAGGCTCTCAGCTTGCAGCAGACTAGCACAAAAATAGGCATGTCTTACTTCCAATTACACGTTAAATCGAAGTTGTGTTCCCATCTAAAAGTAGTGCCAGCTAATGGAGAAGCAATATTTCAATTGTCATATTTTGAGGGCAGACAGGTAAATTCTGGAAATAGGTTTTGCATTATACAAGAGGTTCTCGGAGCTTCACGGAGTTGAGATATAGAGCTATGTGTCAAAATCAATTTTCACATTTACAGGTCTCTATTTTCAGTATAGTCTGGATTTTACTAAGGTAGTTCGGGAGTCTAACCTTGCGATATCGCAGTTTCAATATATTATCTTTATACCTATATAAAAACTTCAAAGCGGCTGGACCGATTTTGATGAAATTTTGTGCATTGGACCCAGTAGGTAGCGCTGCCATCGGAGCACACCATTAGAACCACTGAGACAAAACCACGTGAGGGTCAGCTATTAAATAGTTTTCGCCGTATACATGAAGTTACTTTTTTAAACCTTAACAGCTCGCCCTGTAAAAAAATATTTATTGTACGTGCTACAATTTTATAATCTACCTATACCAATTTAATATATTAAATCTCAAAATCAAAGAAATTTATTTCTGTAAATAGATTTTTTCAAACACTTTTACGAGTCACATTAATTTCAGAGAGAGAGGCTTTTGCCCAGCAGTGAGATGATATGGAGTGACAATATCAGTAACTATAATTAAATTTTCAGACTGTTGCTTATTTATAGTGCGATTCTGCAGTATCCTACGTCTGCTGTAGGTAGGTAGGTATGACAAGTAAACTGTGGGTCCGCAAATCACAGAATTATTGTCACGCAGTCGTGGCAGTCGTGGCAGTTCAAAGGTAATGAGGACGAGGTGGATAGTTTCCATAAAGCTTGGCAAAGCATAGCGCAGAACCGGATGGAATGGAATAGAATATAAAAAAAGGAAAATGTTCTTTGCTTAAAAATTTGACAGTGTGAGCTAGTGGGTAACAACAAAATTGAATAATATCGAAGCACAAGCTCCCCAACTATCGTCGCGTCTATTTGAGGAGCAGACGGGGCATGTATAAGTGTGCATAGCCTCGACCTGTCCAGTCGCGACAAGCTAAATGCAGCGGCGACTGCAGCAACACCGATTTGCACTTTGCCATCTGAATCTTTAATAGCGCAGGTTATTTCCACCCGAAGTCGCTAATTAACTTAAATGTATCGCTTCAGCCATTTAAAAATGCACCAGCCGTTGGTATTTAGTGCTTTTAGCATTTTAGCATTGTAAAGTGATATTTCATGTTACAAAGTTACCGAATGTAGATTTAATGATGAGTTACATTGTTTCATTCATATTTATGCGTTATAATTATGCGGTTTGCCAGTTATGAAATGTTCTTATTTGAAAACTACAGTAATGAAATAAATAAATAAAATAAATTATTGCATATACTAAATAAAAGTTAGACTGAAATTTTATTCTTTTAACAAAGAGAATATAAATGAATTCAATAGTATAATTCCACTTTTTACTAGCAAAAGAATAATCCTCATAATAAAGTTATATAAGGTTAAGGGCACAAAATCAATCAAATTAGACGGGGCCCCAGTGAGTAAAAACAACCGAAATCTCCGCTAACAAGAACTGACAACCCTCTGTTTTACTTTACTTATGGGCTATACGACCTCTCGAAATAGCCTCAGACTCGAAGATAGAGACAAATTATAACAACACCAACGCGGTAGAATGAGACAAAAAAATCTCCCATTAGAAACTGCAAAGCCTCCCATTGATCACAGTAACGCGTAAAGCCTTCAAAAATCCAGCAATTTATTTACTGAGTAATTCTCTACTTACAATATGGAATGCTTTTCGGCTATTTAGGTAATATATAAAACAAGTTATGCTGAGCACCTAATTATTTAAATTCTTCCATTAAGAATGCAATGGCTTTCAAACTTGTTATGCTAGAATAAGGTTTTGTTGAGTTTTTCGATAATGAGACTACATTTTCGAGAAGTTTGAAAGGAATCATTTGAAGTGTTGAACTTGGTTCGCGCGACAGTTTCATCAATCTAACCAGTCAAAGAAACAACTAATTTAAATTGGCCTTTCTCGCGCTCAGCGCTGGAATAAAGGCAGGAAATTAACGGCGTCTTCCAAGTTCTTTAATATACTGGTTGGATTATTTGCATCCTATATATTCCCATCTCATTTAAACTTTAAAGGATGCGTTGTTTGGTGTTTTAAAAGGTTTTGAAGAAATTGCAATGACGAAAATGTATAGCGTGTTTAAGTTAGTTTCCACCTTACCCAGGTACACAGGTCTAACCAGTCCCTGTCATTCTATTACCAATTACACTTGAGACAAAATAAGTCATTTAAAAATATTTTTTATATACATAATTGTAAACCTACTTAGGTACATACATACGATGTTCAGCTCAATCGGATGCCAGGAAGTTATTATCTATAATTGGACTACAAAATAAAGTGGAAAGCCATTTATAGACAGTGCCATCCACGAAGATGAGCCCCTCTCTTCTTTCCTATAGAAGGTATAATAAAATTGTGCAACCTTCCGCTAGTGTTTCAGCTCTGCCGATAAATAAATAAATTCAAAACACTAGCGGAAGGTTGCACTTATACTGTACAGTGAAGCGATTAGGAAGAAGACTGGCGTGTCTAGGTGGATGACACTTTCTGTAGGTATAAACAAATATTGCAAGTAAAATAAGCTTGTAAAAAGTAAAACAATGCATGCTTTTGTCATCTGTATATTATAGTAAACGCATGCGCTTGTATTATTAGTTACCTTATTAGATTCAAGTAAGCTTCGTGTTTCACCACAAACCCAAATGTAAGTTTATATTCGTATCAAACTTTCTCCACGCATGCAGTTGCACGATAAATATGACATAGACTGCCAGTCTGGTTACAGAGTGGCAGTAAGTTGCATAATAAGCTGGCGTTGCAGAAGTGCTAACTGAACATTGCAATACTGTTCGAGGATAAAGATTAGGCTGTGGCGCCGAGTGCCGACTAAAGCGGGACATTTGTGCCTTCCGGTCGGTTCTCCACTGACGTCGGTTAGCGTAAGAAAACTGAATCTGCAAACAGAAAATACTTTTTGTAGAAAGATGTAGATCCTAATTTACCTACTTGTTTTTCAGTTGTTCTGGTGTAAATTGATAGTAAAATTTTGCAAATAAAATTTATATTGGTGTAAATATAATTTCTATAAATAATTGTATTATCTAAGTCTTATGATCCAGAAGCTGCAGTGATAGCCTAGTGGTATGACCGTTTACTGGCAAGTCAAAGGTCTCAGGTCCGAACCCTTTTGCACGAACCTCTGACATTTCGTAAGATATGCGTACTGTAAATTAATTATCACCTGCTCCTTGCCTAAGAAAGCACGTTAAGCCTTTGGCTCCGGCTGTCATGAAGATCTTTGACTGTCGATATAAGGAGTCAGTACTCTCATTAAATCCGAACAACTGATCTGATTTTAGAAGATCGTATCCCTTTGGGTTACGGGGGTCAGATAGGCAATCGCTCCGTAGAAAAACTAATATTCAGCTGCATCTGGTTAGATTAAAAGCCGACCCCAACAAAGTTTAGACAAAGAGGTTTTAACAAATAAGTTTTAATAAAGAGGATGAGGATGATGATGATTCAGAAACTGCGAAAATATTTTTCGTATCAGAAAATAAATGTCCGACAGAGACAGTAAAATTCTTACTGACTATAAATAAGGAAAAACTGTAAAGAAAAAGATCGTGTTAATGAAGGTATTTAGTATCTACGTGAATATTTGTTTGTTGTTGCTAATTATACAGTGGACGACAACATTTAGCTAAAGGCGACGCATTAATTCCTAGAAACTTGTTAGTTCTGGCTCGACGCAGCATCCCTGCTGTTTCCTTGTCGTTTAAATTTCAAATAAACATTATAAGGAATTGTGTAGAGCCGTCTAACTGTGCATTTTGATACAGCCTTTGGGATTTTCATGCCCCATTCTCGAATACTTAATTAATTTTAATTAAAAATTATGTAGGTATAACTTACTGCAATGCACTGTTACTCTTTTTATAGACATCAAATTCGTACGATATAAAGCAATGATGTAGAGATTAGCAGATTGTGATGCAATTCACTGATTATATTATGTATTTTTATTATGAGTTTGAAGAATCTTGACGAGGCAAAAAAAAATCCTCTATGATTTAAACGTTAAACCAAGACACAAAAGACATGACCAAGTACATTCTTTTATGACAAGGTAAAATCATAATGTTGTGATTCAGACTTTTTGTATGTCAAATAAAATAACGCTAAGGTCTAAATTCTTTTATTGTAGATTAATAATAATCATTGGTTTTCACTCTTTCATGTAACACTTTCGCCTATTAAAGTAGAACGGAATAAAGTCGACAATATAAAACTAAGAACGATTACATCACCTTTCTAAACTAACAAAATATTATAATATCCAATTTCAGAACGACTGTTATGAAAAAACGGGTTGCTTACTTTGCGTTATCCGGGCAGCCATCAAAATTTAATTTTGTAGAAAGCGCACTCTTTGAGTAATGTATGCGGAATGCGCGGAGCTGCTGCTAGTTGCTCTCGTCTCGAGCCAGTAACGAGACTTGTACATCTCCCTACACTTTCTTATTTAGAGTACCACGGAACTTCAGCGATGGAAAGAAATTTTAATAAAATAATTTAGTCATTCACCTTATTTCAATATTTTAGGTGATGTAACGGATATTCTTTTTGAAATTCTGATGATAAATTCAATTTATTACGCATGTTAAGGTACCTTAGAAGGGACATTACGTCTTTATTTGCATATTGTATTACTTTTTAGACGTTTACGCACCGAAAAGGTGCATGGTGTAATGACTTGAACTTATATCATATTATTTTCTTAGAATTTAATCTTTCGCCAAAGTGATTATTTAGATTGCAGGTATTCAGTTTCACTGGTACACGAAAATGGAAATTTGATTCGTAGAGTCTAGCCTATATGTATGTGTAATAGAGGACTATGGATATTATTATAAAGACAGAATCAAAAACAACTAATAAAAGACGAATAAAAGACTTCCTTTCATTATTTATTCTGAGTGATAAATTTTATTTATCCGAATTATTCTAATCTAGTATTTTGTTTTATCGAGATTTATCTAAAAAGATAACAAAGAAGGATAGGTAATAATCAAGAAGGATACCTGGAACGAGTCAAAGTCTAAAAAAATGAAATTGAAATAATATTTTATCGAATTGGCTCAGATTGAAATGCTCGGTTCCTAATCGATACTAATTCACGCTACATTTTCCTACTTATTGGAGCTTTGGGAGTGGGTCGAGGGTGGGGATATGCGCAGGAGAGGGGGAACGATTTATAGTGGCATTAGATTCGCATTTGTATTTCGTAGCGCAACGCAGTACCAGCTACGGAGCTGCGGACCCGGACGTGTTGAACGTTGCCCTCTTGCATAATATTAATGCGATAGACTACCTACTTACAAATAATTTGCTTCCTTGCTTTCTACTTTGCAAATGTTTATAGTCTAAGAGGATATGTTATTGGTTTTGCAGAAAAGTTAAATTTTGTTTAAAAAAATATTTTCTGCAATTTTTTAGTATATAGGTAAAGCAACCTGGATTCTGCCAGAGCGCAGAAAGCTTGTTTTAATGTTGTTTATAGGGTAAATGCCTCGACGTAAGCTAGCATTAAACTTCATAAAATGTTAACTCCTGGTTAACTCCTCCTACGAAAAGTATAAACGTTAAGGTGTGAAAAATGATTTTATTAAAATTTTAAGTGGAAGCCACAACTCTTGCGAGCAAAGATTTAATAAATCTTTATGAGATTTTGTAGTACAAAATACCTATCTATTATATTAAAGCTTTCAATAAGAATCTATTTTGGCGCTCTTTCAGAACAAATAGAAAGGTCTAAAATATTTTCCCCGTTTAAAATAGGTACTCTTCAAGGATAACATTCATAGTATTTCTATAGGTACAACGTATGGTTCAACTTATATAAAGTTGCAAACATTTAGCCATAGGTGACAAAAAGGAAATCTATTATGAAATTCACCGCTGACAAGTTATTAATATAGAGAACCACAATACTTATATTTCATGAAGGTATTTGGTCAACGTTTGATTAAAACGAAATTGGACTTCCAAGATATAGTTGGGCATGGTACTTGAGAAGCGACGAGGACGACGCGACGGCGACATGGCTCGAGACCACTACATTGTGGTCTGCCATCGCATATCACTGCCGAACAGGGACTATTATGTCCGTCACTGCGACCACATCCATTTCGCTACGTAAGCTACAAAGGAGGCGATGGACCGCAGCCGATATTAAACTTAATAATCTCGAAACTGAAACGTACGTTTCATAAAGCCTGATTCGAGCATGATTTTGAATTGTTCGGCGGTAGCTGTATTGGGTCGGCGTTAGCAGTTGTATTATTATAATTTTGTATCTACCGTACATGATTTGAACTGTGTTATACTAAACAGTTTGTGTTGCGGATATTCATGGGTGGCAGTGATTGCTTACCAAAGCTGTTTGCCATCGTTAGAATAAAACTCATTCATGTAATCGACGTTTATTTGATAAACTAGTACGAAACCCTGATATCGGGAGCTGGTCTCACCCTTCACCGGTTTTATGGAAATGGAACCTCTTTTAGAACTGCTTTATATACTGTATACAATTGAACAAATGTACCACACTGGATTAATAAAATCGAAATAATATTGGAGAACGCATCTTACAAGAAGACAGGATAGAATAGTGATGCACCTCTTGCCTTCCTTTCGTATTTACCGGAATTTATGATTTCATTTGGTGTCGCATAATTTCAACCATGCGGCATTTCGCATCGAAACGGTCCGCAATAACGTACCGGAATCGCTTTGTTGTTTCTTACAAGCTTAATAAATTCACTTGTATGGTTCACGTTATTTTAATTTTGTATGTTTACGGTCACATTTGTTCTACGATTTGTCTTCCGATGTTGCTTACAACATTTTTGTGATAGCAATCTCGTTCGTAGATGCTACGGCACAGTGCTACGTTGCTACGAGCGACCTGCGTAGGTGGAAATATGAACAGTAGATGTTTTCACCTTTAGAATATTTATCTTATTAGTTAGTTTATTTATAGGTGTATTTATAGTTAGATTTTTCAGTAATAAAGTCACCTCAGGTATTGAAAAAAAAAGGATTTTATTTCATCTCAAAAAACAAAATTATATTATGTAAAATAATTGTAAATATAAATATTTATAAGATAATATTTGATAAAAATAAATAATTGTAAATATAAATATTATTATTAAATATTTATATTTAATAAGCTAACATGTGCTAAAACATGTAAAAATTTCACAAAAATATTAAATATGCGTGTCGTGAGGGTATTGAGGGATCACACTAAATTAAGAGCGATCATCACTCTAGTTCTAGCTAGTTCTGGTTCTCGGTTTTGGCTGGACTTTGTTTGCCTGGATCCAAGGAGCAGTACTAAAGACTGCCCCACATATCTACAAGAAAATCTGGATAGCCATTGGCAACTTTCGTTACTGACTTTCGTTTTACTTACACGCAGCAATGAAGTAGCTGTTGTAGTTACTGTATGTCTAGCAAGTGATTGGATACCACGAGAAAACTGTCAATTTTAGTGAGACAACCTACCCCGTCTTTGTCTATTCAAGGCAGTACGAGACAAGTATATTACGAATCACTAAAACTGCAAATTTATTGTCACAAATCTTGTTAGATTTAAGTACTTATTTCAAGAGAACGTATTTTATAATGTGTTTAGATTGGAATATCTGTTTATAACAGGAAGCGCTGCAATAGTGTTCGTTTTTCCTTTAACACAGCGGGAAGCAACCTGTTGTGAAGTTTTTAATTAAGTGTGGGGTCGCCTTGTTCCGCGATCCTTTTGCTTCTTCCCGCAGTTGAAATTACTAGTTCTTACATGCATTTCATAGCACAATAGGGCTATTTTTCATACTGCGTTCTCTTAAGTAAATGTTGTGTTAAGATATGCAAAAATAAGCCTTACTAAGAATACAATGGACTGACTTTGTTAATTTTATTAATGAATTTAGTTGATATTTTAGTATTTAGGATCGGGGAATTGTATTTAAATATTATGTATTTTATTAGTATTATGTATTTATGGGTAAATTTGTTTAATGTTCCTAGGGTTTAATTTACCTCCAGTATGTAATTATTTGATGGTGATAAATGCTCAATATTTTTCTATATGAGAAGCTGCCTTTGCCCTGCAACGGGGCGGTTACAGGCTAATTTATTCATTCATGTAATTATTTAAATACACAATTTTGCAATAAAAATGTTTTGAAGGTTAATATATCTATACATATAATAAAATCGTAACGAAGTATGTATGTAATTGATTGGCGCGAAAACTACTGGACAGATTTAGTTGAAATTCGGCAAATATACTTTTTAAATTCTTAGTCAACTTATAGGGTATAAATTATTACGTTTATAATTATGGGGGATGAGCAGTATTGTAGTAAGCAGCGTATTTCTAGAATTTGCTGCAGAATTGTTGTTGTTGTTGGGAAAAATATTATTAAATTTCAATTTACAAAATATTATCACGCTATATCCACAAGGAGCTAAACATTACATAACATAACATAATAATATCTTTTAGGAACGATTATTTTGACTACATGTCAACAGACTTCATAGCCTTCCGGTCGGGCGAACGCCTTGGATGTGTAAGGCTTTGGTTCGATCCCCAGTTCCGCAAACTTTTTGTGGATTCTTTTGTATTTTTTTTTGTCATTGAAATTAATATGTATTTTTGTGGTATTTCATTCTTAATGACTCTTATTACTTACCGGCTGAAACCCGAAGGAAACATGCTTTTTAATAATTTTTCAACTTATAAAAAACGTATATGCAACGAGGTATGCAAGGATCGTAGCAAGTGGAAATCCGTTGTCTCTGTCTACCCCTCTGGGAAACAGGCGTGAGTCTATGTATGTATGTAAAAAACGTCACCACTTTAATTTGAAACATTTATAAAATTTATATTATTTAAAACATAGTGTTCTAGATGGCGTTAGAGTCTATTTAGATCAGCGGAATTCTTTTTTAAATATTTCAATTTGAAACCCGAAGGAAGCAACGCGTATCGTGTGGGATTATACTTTTAAAAATTTCAGCTTATAAAAAAATCCGCTTTTATTTGAAGCATTAAAATTATTATTATTTAAAACATAATGTTTCCTTTTTCTTAACTAGATGGCGTTAGGAGTCGATTTAAATCTGAGAAAAAATAATTTTCTTGGATACTCCTGATGGGACAGGAAAAATATTTATAACCACTGGCATCCTTGCAGGGAGGCAGGGCAAAATTACAATTGCAGTAGCGTCTTCGGCGATTACTGCCACGTTGTTTTCTGGTGACAAAACAGCACACACCATGTTTAGGATTCCCATCAATTTACAGAGCAACGAAACACCTGTTTGTGATGTGTCACGAAATAGTGACAAGGCAGGCATTTGCTTAAGAATTGTTCTTTGATCGTATGATGGGATGAATGTATAATGGCAAACAGAAAAGCAGTTGATGCGGTACACAGAACTCTAAAAGACATCCGTAGGAACCAACACATAATGGGTGGTGTCACAGTTATGTTCAGCGGCAATTTCCACTGAACGCTGCCTGTGGTGACGCGAGGAACTGGGGCTGATGAGGTGAATGGTTCTTTGAAACGATTTTTTTTATGATTCTGTATTCATAAGTTGAGCTTGACAATAATTATGGGCGGCTGAGTAGGAATCCACATGCTCAAGAATTTTCCAACTCAAAACGCCCAAAAATAATCAAGCTGCAGCAATCAACGAATGCATTCTTTTATAAATGAAAGGGAATTAAATGTTTTACACATTTATAAACACTGTTGTCAATCAAGATGACGCCACTCATTATTCTTTAAAATTCCTGAATTCCCTCACTGCAAGTGGACTTCCGACGGACGTCATTAAGTTGAAGGTCGGTGTCCCGATTATGCTTCTTCGGAACTTAACGCCTTTGAAATTGTGTAAAGGGACCCAGAAAATGATGGCCTGATGGCTTAATGTAAATTATCTGCAAATCATCAAGGCGCAAATTCTAACGGGTTTCGGTATTGGCGAGACAGTGTTTACACCATGTACCACTAATTCTCCACATTTATCCCTTTCAATTTAAGCGAGTGTAGTTTCCTGTGGGCGTTTGTTTCGCCATGAGAAGTCTGCGAGTGTCGATCTCAGGACCAGCTTCTCCTCACATAGACTGTATGTCGTTTGCTCTCGGGTCACCAGTCCTGACTCTCTGTACATTTTAGCTCCCGAGAGCAAAACTACAAACAAAGTAATCTGTATGTTTTACTAAATATCCTGGTTCGGATTTGATATTGATACGAAACTTTTGTTCTTTTACATAGGTTTTTCGCTTTATTAGGTCAGAAATTATGCAATAAAATATGCGAAGCGCACTTATACTTTTTCTTTTGCCCTATACATTAGTAAGACTTAAATATAAAACTAATCTTTGTTGGAATAATTGCTCTCAAATGTGCAAAACATATACAATACAATAGGTATATTTAAAAAAATCTCTCATTCTCTCCTGTGCAATAATTATTCCCACATGATAGTGGGGTCTGCTTTTCGGGTTTTTCGCTTCCCCTTCGCTCTATCCATTGCATCGTCCTGGATAATGTTTAATGGCAATATATAATGTTTTCAATAATAAATATTTTGTATAATTTAAATGTTTATGCACATGTTTTGCTTAATAAGAAACTCGCCAAAACAAATGACTTGGGCGGACTTGAACTGTCATATCATTACATTACTAATCTGCACTAATAAAAGTTTGTGAAGATGTTTGTTACCTAAACACTTTTGATTTGAATAGAACTCGGTAAACATAAAAACCATATTTCCTGGATTAACAAAAAATATAAATTTTATCCTGGTTCAACATCCACGCGGGCGAAGCTGCGGGCAAAAGCTAGTTTAAAATAATTACTTGATTAACAGAGTATAATATACAATAAGTTATAGAATAGTTAATTTAGTTGTGTTAAAATTAAATAAAAATTGTTACAGGTATACATACTCATCCGTCTAGCCTTTTCCCAACTAAGTTGGGGTCGGCAGGTAGGTATAGTATAGGTGCCAAAGTTATCTCATAAGAATTTTGTTGAGATGTAGATATTTAGCTAGACATCTTTAAATAAGTCAATTTACGCAAATATACAAATAAAAACAAATAAACAGAATGTTTAATGAATGAAGTACGTGAAAGTTTTATGTCTGATGGCAAAGTGCAACTTCTTAAGATGCACTTAATAATTTAGTTTTCTCCGTAAGCTTTTGATAAATGATGTTATTTCCTACGTGTCGAGGGAAGCGCAAGAAGCTTATAGCCTCTTTTGTTTTTGACAAAAACATACGTTTTTACGAATTCCAATTATATTGATAGAGGGTTAAATTACAATGAGTTTTAGAAAGTTCTCTGTTCTCTTTAAATGCATAATAGTGCACAGACTATTATTTCGTAAATAAATCTTATTTCATATTTATTGCTTTCCTTACTCCGAAAGGAGCCACAGGGGTAAATCGCAGGAATTTTATTGGCTCGAACAACGGGGTTGCGTCCTTCAAAGGTGGTTTCTGCTCTCATTCTTCACAGGCTAGGCCCGCCTATAATATAATTGTTAATAATAATACTGTTAATAATACTGTTGGTAACATCATTATTGACAAAATCTGTGATTTAAATAAAAACCTTTTTTTAATTAACATTTATTATTCGTACGTAGCCTTTATATGGTTGAAATAACATTAAGAATTAATGCTATACATGAGAAATAAATAATAAATTATACATAATCTTGTCAGTTCACCCAGTACGTGGAATTGTAATTCATATATTATTCATAGTCCAATAACGTTTTCGATAGTTTACGAACCACTTAAATGCCATGACCGACATTAACGTTCTGAAACAATTCGTTACGTAGTTATACTAAGTAAATAATTATATATATTTATGAGATAGTTTCTAGGTTTTTATAAGTAACACAAAGCAGCTAGTGGTTTGAAATCGATACTGCGTAATAACTTTTGAATTTATTTTGCCTAGTCCTGGGGGCTGAAAGCAGGCATTTTCATTTATTTATTACTAGCTTTTGTATTAATATATAGATAAATATCGATATCGGATATTGACACTGTGCTATCGCAACGCTACATATATCAGTATCAGTAAGCTATAGATAGGTATATTGGAAATAATTATGTGTGTATTATCATTACATAGAACACCAAAAGAAAATTGTATCTTTAATATGTAGTCTGGCTAGGATAAATTAATCAATTTGGTTCATTGCTAACCACTGATGGACAAGCGAGATCTTTCAAATTGTGCCACATATAAGTACAATTAGATAAAATAGTTTTTATTTCTAAATAAAATATATACAAATTAGCTTCGTAACTGTTGTAGACTAGCATCAGCACAGATCAGCAAGAAATTAGAGGCCAATAAGTCATAAATGGAATGCTAAGAGCACAGTTCATTTCTACAAAAGAAAATAAAAACAGCTTTTATAGATTTCAAACAATTCAAGCGTACACAAGTTTACTGGCTTCCTATTCAGTTCTTTTTATTAAATGTTAATTTAACGCGGCAATAAGACGTTTCCCATATTTTTTCACGTCGGCAAGCTGAGGAAATATTAAATTTATAACGTCCCCAGTCATTACGGCGATTTCATCAAAATTTAATTTACTTGAATAGGAACGTAAGGTAAACTCGTTTTGATATCCCACGTACGACGTAATTTATTATGTGGAGAATACTTTACGAATATTGTTATATTTGCGTTATTGTTATTTTTATGAAGGTCGTCATAACACGGAAAGTAACAAAGTGTGTAACGAATATTACTATTAGCAAGCATAACCCCTCAAATCGTGCTAACATGCTGAGTGGATTTGCGCTGAACTCGCTCGACGAATAACAACTCAGATTTGAACCATTTCAAATGCTATCTACATTGTAAGTATATGATGACTTGGGATGTATAAGTACAGTCAATATTGTAAAACTTTATTAATGTAGTGTTGATGTTTCGGTCTTAATAATACGTTAAAGGTTTATTACGCTAATGAATGGAGATGGTATGGCAATAGACTTATATAAGACCAAAATCTTTAAAATCATATTCTTAAAATTAAAGATTTCTAAATTCTACCTCCTTAAGGTAGAATTTAGAAATCTTTAATTTTAAGATCTTGAAAAATACGCAAACTAACTGTAGATATGTGCCTACCATGTTAATTTAAACGTGGAACAGTTTCATTGAAAAAGTAGGCTTGCTTACCTGCTTTACAAGCGTACCTTATTTCTTATTAAAGGCCTATAAAAATTTAAGGGGCGTGTTTCAATCGGAGCGGATACCAGAGGGCGAGCGCCACCGGAAGTGAGCCGGGGACCGCCATAACCGTAACTCACGTACCAGCATCCGACTGCGTTCAAAAGTGATGTTACATGTGCACCTATTTATGTAGCCCACTAGCCCGGATTGATGGCGATTAACTTCCCCAAATAGTAGGGATTAAACGTATTCAGGTCACAACTTAAAATTTATTAGGCAATTAAATTGAAGTTTAGATGTAAGTTAATTCATTGCACTGCTGGACATGTTTTTTGTATAGTGTCAAATGGGTAACTTTTTTCACCGTGTCAATTTTATCATTTTCACAAAAAAAGTATCGTTTGGTGCGATCTACCGACATAAATTCGAAGACTTGATGAAAGTGATAAAACTGCCAAGTGCCACGGTGACTAAATGGGAGATAGTTTTGTGCACGCTTACCCTTAGCTGTTGGCAACTTTCACAACATTTGTCTCATAAACTCTGCGGGTATACGGTGACATCACGCTTAAATATGAATCGAAAAGCTTTATCTAAACCAGCACTTTTCTCCAATAAATAAACAATAAATTGTCTGTTTATTGATTTTCGATAAAGAATAATATTAGTGGTACGGCTCCGGTCACGAATAGCCCTTTTACTTCCCATGAGTAGCGTAAAAGACGTCTAAGGGATCATGCCTGGGGCAAGGGCATGCACCTGTGTAGTATTAATAAAATTTTACGGGGACTTACGATATGTCTGCCTAATTATGATAAGATGTCTCTATGGGATTTCCCTGAGTTAATCTTGTTTTGTGTTTTCCAATTTTCATTTTTGTTTTTTTACTGTTTTTTTTTACTTATTCTTTAGAAAAAGATATGTTTTCCTGATCTACATTTTCATACAAAACGAGATAGATTGTTATTACAGTAATATTCAAACCGGTTTCTTTTCTTAAACGTATTGATAAAAAATACATTGGCGAAATAAGCCGACGGAGAAAACTCCGCGAGTTAAGACTTTTCTTCCGTTTCCTTGGCCGGGTAACGAACTGTGTGAGAATGTGATATTTATGGACTTTTTCGTTCTCACTTTTTGCGTGAACATTATTGCTTATAGAGGAGTAAAGCGATACACAGCAAGAATTGCTTGGAATCATGTAAATTTTACAAAATATTTATGTCGCATATTTTTTATTCAACTTTATAGCTTTATTTAGAACTAGTAACAATATACTGTAGGTATATGTAGGTACAATATACATAACAGATTGTTTCTTTTAATTATTTCTTCCTAAAGCGTATGTGTTGATTCAATTAAACTTGTGAACCCTAGTAGTAGTTTTACGCTAATGTGCGGAAACCAGTAAGAAGTTAGTTCTTGGATTCTCTAGGAAACATTGCACAACATCTCATCTACTACTAAACATTGAACTGTAGAGTAGGTACTCTACAGTTCAATGTTTAGTAGATGACAGAGTCCTCTCCTACACGACACGCTTGCTAACGCCATCTTCTATTTCAGAATTAATCTGACAGAGTTGAGTTGCCATACTTGCCATAAATTCTGATTTAATTTCAAGATTCAAGATAATTTGATTTTTGTTTAGTAGATACGTAAAATAGTGAGAGAGGACAGACATTGTGGAGGAGTCTGCAGAAAATCCCTAGTTTTGCACTTTAATTTATTTTCCTAGAGAATCCAAGGACTAACTTCTTACTGGTTTCCGCACATTAGCGTAAAACAATATATAAGTAAAAAGGTCGATCTTTGCTATACGTAAAGGTTAAATAACTGCTCACCACTTAGAAAGTTTCCGGCTATACGCTGAACGCCACGACTAATATACCATCACATGAGTTCCTGTGTTTTGAACGTTCCACGTGAAGCCGTTCCATAGAAGCCTTGTAAATTGTTATGGTAACGACCTACGGAAACTTCAGTCTAGTGACTTTAAAAACGGCGATCGCTTTAAAAACGTTCTTTAAGTAATTTTTAAGGTTTCGACTCTCAAAAGTGAAACGAACGTTTGCACTTTTACTTAAAAAACTACGAGACGCATACATTTCATATTTTGAACAGTGTTCAAACGATCTGATAAAGAAAATAAGACGTTTGACAAAAATAAATTAAAAAATGCGGGCATCATTTTTAACAATGTTTTAATTAATTTTTAAGGATTTTTACGGTTTTTGTTTCAGTTAAAACTTTAAAGTAAGTACCTAAACGTGGTGGACGTTTTACTATGAAGATTTAGGATTTTTTTTTTCTAAAGGATCATACCATAGAGTATTCAAGAAAATATAGAGTGATAACGTCAACCACATTGCCTTGTGCGGAGCAAAAGCAGGTCTCGCCATACAAATGTTAAAATGACATTTTTTCAAATTAAGTTTTCTAGACGTTTTTCAAAATTTAACTCAGCAGTTAACCATGATATAAGCTAAAATCTAACTTTTCCGCTCGTGGAGCCTAGTTGAACCGCAGTCGATCGCGGTATGATCGCGTACGGAGCTCGTGTCGCGGCCGCGTTGTTCTTACCCGTGCTCACAGTTCATACTTCTATAGGGTTGCTCTATATTTTCTTATATACTCTAAGGATCATACATACCATATAAAGTGCAACGATATTGTAGTTATTTAATATTTCCTAAATAACAATATATTTTATTTATTTAGAAAGTTTTGATATTGAACTAACGTAATTATATACCCGATTATCATTTTGCTACAATTTTTACTTAGATACAATTCTTTATATCTCGATAGTTGATATTCGCGTTGTTAACTGGCATTTATTTTATTGTCATTGGCATAAGGTATTCTTTAGGTCTTTTTAAATGGCTTTTACTACGTAAATATAACTTTGCTGCTGATAGAAGACATAGAAAACATTTTTCATGTACCTATCTGTCACCTGTCAAAGTGCTACAGTGACAATATGACAGAATGTATACCTACGTCTACGTCTTTGGTCTTGTCTTTGCCCGCGCTTCTGTCTGTGCGCCTCAGCGCGTCAGTATTCGGCCCCGATCTATGGTCTAGCTAGCATCACCGGCACTGTTATGTCTGAAAAAATCGTGTTAGTATATCGTTAGTATTTTTGTAGTTAAGGCATTCATTAATATAGCTAATATCTTGCCCTTGACCTTTACGTTTTTATTATCGTAATTTATGTGTGCACATAAATTAATGTTTTATAATCGTGGGCATAACAATCATAAAATAAAACCTAGAAAGGCAATTACTACTAAGTTAACTTTATATGAAATCATAATATATCGATAACTACTATCGAAATACAAAATATAAACTCTATGATTTATATTTTATGTATGTTTTTTTACATGTTTGGCTTATTAAATATTATCACTCTATGATTTATATAAGTTAGGGTTAATGTATTTGTTAGTGATTGTATTACCGATTTTGATGATAAAACTTCTTACCTTACTTGTTATTAATCCATTCCCCTCCGTACATTGGCCATGACATACGAGTGTTAAAATGGTAGAATTTTAAAGTAGTCGACTTGTTGACATTTGACATTTTTTTATTTAAAAATATCCTTATGAAGTTCTAATATTTAGGATATCGAAGAATTAAATAAACAATCTTTATCTATAGGTTAAAACTTAGAATAGGTACTAGTATGAACGATAACTACTGAGACTCAGGATGTACTTATATGTAAAAATTACACATAGTTCGCGTAATTTGTAACAATAGTACTTAATCCGTAACATGCGTTCTTATACCTACAAAAGTCAAGCTTTTACGACTTACTTTTCATGTCCATACCCTATATCTTGTATAGTACAAGTATAATAACATTTACGCAAAGTTAGCTTTTCCCTATAGACGCTGCTCTCGTGGTGAAATTGTGGCCGTTAATATTATATAGCACAGTAAGTTCGCTCTGGAAACAGAATGATGATTTTCATATTTCAGCGTCTAAAAAAAAGAAACTTAGCTAAAATTGTAGATGCTAATTAGTTTATAAGTTGTTATATAAATATGCAGTTGAATGGCAAAAGGTCTGATCGACAAGGCAAACAATATAAGATTTATTATTTATATATTTTTATTACGGAAAAGGCAAATCCTTGATCACGAACCCACCTGATAATAAGTAGGCCTATTTACTCTCCCAAGATCTTAAAACTGTATGTTCTGGAAATACAGACCCTGGGGTCATGCGCATGCTAGAAGGATATAATATAACTATATTTGGTTCCACAACTTCCATTCTCTTTACGCATAAGGAAAATGTTTTTATATTTAAACAAAAAAATATTCTGTTGTTATTTGAGAGCTCTCGAAGGGAAATAAATACAAATATCGTTCTTACAAACACGTAGGTGTGATAATAATACTAAGTATTCCGAAACATATTTTACATTCGACATTACGTAGAGCGGATTTTTGAACGGTGATACTCATAGGGATCGGGAATTTATTGAGACATTAGTAAATATTGTACACGTTTCAATATTATGTAGTATAAACTGTCTTGAATATCTCAAGTACCTAATCCTCGAACTTCTTGCCTCTATTATTTTTAGTTGTAATCATTAAAGTAATAAAGCCATAAAGTATTGTAATCAGCTCCTCTATTATGTGAAACCCCAATTCTCCCCACCCTTTTTCTCGCAGCTAAAATTATATAAGATATTAATTACAAGTAATTAATTACTTACCGAAGTATTTAATTAGTAATTACCGATTAATTTATTATTATTTTAGATACCACTTGTCCTTGAAAAATGTTTTAAAATTAATCCGCACTCTAAGCTAAGTTGTAAAACTGCTTATAATCAGAGAGGTTTGTCCCTGCAGTGAATCTGTTGGTAACGGAATGGTGCTGTCTAACAACTTTGTATTAAATTCTGAAGATCTAGATTTTTTATCTTAGTTCGCAAAGTTCGTAATATCGCTGGGTAGTATCGCTTCCCTCCTAACATTTACGCCGAACACAATCTAACACATCTGGCGTACGTAATCTTGTTATGAAGAAAAACTTTCTTAATAAGAGCGCTGTTTGGTTTCCT
The DNA here is from genome assembly GCA_936450705.2 of Protodeltote pygarga. Lineage (NCBI taxonomy): Eukaryota > Metazoa > Arthropoda > Insecta > Lepidoptera > Noctuidae > Protodeltote > Protodeltote pygarga. Next base: position 7,305,202 of record OW388257.2, on the reverse strand, counting down.
ATTTCCTTCTATAAACCTGAAGAGGAAACGATGAAATAATTACTTGTGTTTCCGTTCAATTGTACTTTAATTGATTTATTTATTTGAGCATTGTGTTCCAAAATAATCAAATGTAATGAGCTGACGTCGGAATTAGGTGTGCTATTTTTTAATATTTTAACATGGATATGCCTCAGGCAGGGTCCGGTATACTAAAATTATTATTTTTTGTTTCCTTAATTAGAAATATGGCTTTTCTGTCATACTATTTAATCATTTTTTTCAGCACAACTGTTGCAAGCGTCAAAAAACTAAAACAAACAGTTAAAACTTTATTCATTACAGTTGTATAACAAGTTAGTCTCTTCAAAACGAAAGTCAAGTGATCATGTAGATTTACTTCTTAATAGAGATTTTGTACAAAGTAGATAAAATATATTTTATAGTCCTTTATTTTCCATTCCGGGAAATTTCAGGATATTTATATTGTCGTAGCTTATAATAAGAACATACAATAGCTAACCTAAATCCGATCACTGGTAATGAGTTTTTCAATTTAATATGTAGAGAAGTATTTATTTAGGACTTACAATATTAATTAGGAACGTAGACCTTCTGCTAATTCATAATATCATTAGCGTTGGTGTGTTTTTTATTAGGTGTCTGCACCTACTATTTATTTTCTACTCTCTGTCTGTTGTTTTGTCATTTATTATGATGTTTTATAAATATACTGAAAATAAGTTTTATATATCTAATGTCATTCGCGCAATATAGACGAATCTAACGACATATTAATTATCAAAATCGTTCCAGTCGTTTAGTAGTAACGAGGGAACAAACATAGGTACATACGCTACACAACACACTCAAACAACTCTCCTTTTTTTGTTTTGCCGCATTCCGGGTAATAACACAAGTACAACTATAGAAAAATATTATGTTCAGTTCATATTTATTTTATTATTTACAATTTACACATCATCGATCAAATCTATAAATTATCGTAAATGATAAGATAAATATATAAATTTAGAAAGATACATTCAATACACAGATCTCAAAATTCCATATAATTGAGTTGTACGAAAATGCTGCAAAAAGAATAGAATTCTTGAGAGCAGTTGCTTTGAAGAGAGATAACTGGAGCAATAATTGCTACTTGTTGAGTTGTGAAGTTCAGATGGCTAGTAGCCCCCTGAAAATATCCCGACGTATGAAATTGAACTGGAATCCGCCCCAACATTCTTCCGACTAGATTGTTTTTGTTAGAAGTTAGCGCAGCATGGGATCATTCGAGCCGTGCGGATGGTGATGATGGGGTGGGTGAGGGTGGTGATGATGAGGTGGGTGTGGGTGATGATGATGAGGCGGATGTGGGTGATGATGATGTGGTGGGTGAGGGTGATGATGTGGCGGGTGCGGTGGGTGATGGGGATAGTGCTGCGGCGGTGGGGGGTACTGTTGGGTTGGAAGTTGGACAATTACTCGTGGGCCGTGGTAGCAGTTCGGTGCGCACATTCCCGGAGTACCGCAGTAGGGCCCGCATGGCCGAGCGTGTGGTGGTGGCATGTCTGAAATAAATTAATGTTATTGCATTTCACATTTAGCTAAATATGGACTAGATAACTACTATAAAAACACAGAACACGCTCGAATCTAAATTATATGTCTACTGTCTGCTTTCGAGTATTTCCTGATACAACTGGTACTCTTTGGAAATCAAACTAATTTCATGTTGGTAGGTATAATTGAAATTAAATTATTTTGATGGCGCGTTTTTAAATTGCTTGATAACGAGACGTAAAATTATAATCAACGACTCACGCAGCTGGGCGAAGGCCTTGTCTCACAAATCGATATCAACACAGCTTAACTTTAAATATTTGAATGTCGCATTAATGTTTAATAAATATACTATATTTGCAATAATTTATGACTATTGAAGCGAAATGTAACACCATTTTTTAATAATTGAAAACTATATTTTGAAAGGAATCGCTTTAATTTTAGACTTTTGGAAAATACAGATAGTACGCGGCTAATGAGCGGAACACAAAATTTGCAATAGAATCAAGCTGGTTATTGTAAAAAAAATAGTGATTTAGTTAATTTATAATTATCAGCGTTCAACACAACCTAGCAAAACATTTAGAAATTCTATAATGCCTAAACTAGGCAATGTTTATGCAATGCACAAAATCTTATTAATTAATTAGTTAATTATACAATTATAAGTATATGAAACACATTGCCAGGTGCATGTTTGGCATTTTACAAAATGTCTAGGCGCTTTACAAACTTGTTAGGTTTATAATCGTTATCAAAGACAAAACATTCAAACAACCTTAGGCAACGCAAAATCAAAAGAAAATTAATTAAATATGTACACAGATTCGTACCTTACCTTGTACTGTTGTTTTCTTTTGTTCACAAAGGAAATTATTTTTTATAAATTAGTTGTTTACAGCTTGTGAAATCAACGGTGAATGATAAGGGTATAATCAATGTACCTATTTATCGTATTTTTCATAAGCTGTGCATTTTGTTATCTATCCAGTATGATAAAGCGATAACAACACGTGAGCCCAATGACTAATAGATAAAATAATAATTTCTATTGTAATCAGGATCTAAATTACGCATCACAATTAAATAGGTAAATATAAATTATGAATCGTTGATACTTTTCTATCGATCTCTTTTCCTGCGATCTCTTCGCTACGTAGCCACAACAAACGACGACAAAGAAAACAAAAATTCTAGTTTTTAATATTTAATTTTAACACATGTTTAATAGTGTGCTGTGAGATGTGGACTCGAAGTCCGGCAATTATTAGCATCCATATAATGTCTGTGCCAGCAATCGTACATGGAATTCTGACAATTAAATAGGTAAATATAAATTACTAGCTGTTGCCCGCGACTTCGTCCGCGTGAACCACTCTTATCACCTAGGGGTATAAAATTTAAATTAAATAGAATGCAAGCCTAAACTCATAAAAAACCAACAGGACACCTTCGTGCAATGTACTAATCACATTGAATTTATTGTACTAATCACCGATGCAAAGTTTCCCGATGACAACGCCTCCCGTCCCGTTCGTGCTGCCCGCACTCGCCTAGGAACCGATTGACTTTGATCGAGATGGCACATTTAAAAAACCTATTGGGATGACGCGGATCTCATTCCGTTCCTCAAAAGGAAAATATGGAACTCTTAGAGGATCTTATAAAACGTACCTTCGTTTTTAAGCTAGAAGGTTTCATTGCGATTCTTAGGTTCCTACCCAAAAAGTATTTATCGTCTATGTTGAAGCCGTCCTGCCGCTCTTCGAAACCTGGCTGAACAGAAAGGAGCGCAGGTACAGGCTGACTCAGGTGCTCACCGGGCACGGTTGCTTCGGTGAGTACCGGATTGTACCGGTGTTGTTACCGGTGAGTAAACTGGATTGGTCGAGAAGCTACGGCTAGTTGCCGTGTGTGGATGCAGTGTTGATTCTGCACAACACACGCTCGAGGAGTGCCCTGCGTGGGTCTCCGAGCGACGAGTCCTGACGGACCGGATCGGCAGGGATTTGTCTCTGCCCGTAGTAGTGAGGGCTATGTTTGCAGAGACACATAACTGGAGAGAAGTAGCCTCCTTCTGTGAGACCGTAATGACTCAGAAGGAAGCCGCTGAGCGGGAGCGAGAGAGAACCAATCCCGCTCGGAGGAGAAGGAGGCGTCGACGACGCAACCGCCTTGGCGTCTAATACGCAGAAACAGCAGCAGCAGCAGGCGGGGCCTTTGGGGTCGCGGGCGCTCAGATTGGGGAGTTTGTGCGCCCACTGAGCGACCCCAGAGAAGACGGTGGCAAAGTGGTAACATGCTACCGTGCACAGCGAGGCTCAGGAGAGACCCCTTTACAGTCTCTCCGGGGATGTGCCTAACAGGCGTTGCACAGGGGAGGTTCCGGAGCTGGTCTCTTAAGTGGACCCGGGATCTCCCCTCATGTGCTGATGGTGATCACCGGGGTGGTTTTAGTGAGGTAAGAATCCCATACTCCCCGGTCTCTTCCCCTGGAAGCCGGGTGCCTTTTCGTACGGTTTCCCCCCGTAAACAAAAAAGAAAAAGAAAAAAAAGGTACAATAACAACTTCATTTGAAATTACGAATCTCTTTTTTAACGGCTTAATCACTTGTGATGACATCTACCAGAGTACTGCTGCACTGCTGGTCCCATGACCTGAACATGACATGGCATGAAACGGGCAGGACTCGGTAGCTTAGTTGGTAAAGCGATGGCACGCCGGGGATTGCGGGTTCAAGTCCCGCCCGAGTCAGTTGTTTTTGCGAGTTTCTTATTAAAATAATATAATTTAATAAGCAAAACATGTGTCTAAACATTAAAAAATATACATAAAATATAATATTTAAGAAAAAACACATAACACAGAGTAGGTACAGCTTGGCAAAAAAGAATGAGGCGGTGACAGCTAGAACTAAAAATAAAAATCTTACATACTAAGTTTGTGAGTATTAGAATAACTTAAAAGTAATTCAATTGATTATATTTGATGACAAAAAATCATCAAAAAATATGTAAGAACCAAATGACTTGTTATTTTGAATTGTAATATGCGAAGTGCGCTAGTGGCGCCCCCAATTTTGCAGACTCTTTTATTTCCGATAAAAAAGTTTCCATAACACCTTTGCGAAACGACTGAAAAGTATGACTGTATATATTTTTTTGATACGCTCAATGTTTATGGCAAGACGTTTCGTTTTACTTTGTTTTTAAAATGAATGGCGCGACGTGTTGAGTGGTGAGGCGTATGTGCGCTAGTATTTATTTATTTATTTACGGATGGAAAACCAACAGCTTTTCATATGTATAATTACAGTGGAATAGGATACATGGAGCCAATTACAAACGGAACGTTTATTAACTACTCAAGATGTCATCCGGTGTCAGTGCCGTTTCGCTAAAGTGGCCAATATGGCAACTAGGATTTGTCTGTCAGCATCATTAAAATTTAACAAAATACTCGACAATCCTAATTTTGCGGATATATGTTGTCGACTCGAAATCTTTATTTTTTCATATTTTATTATTCTGGTGTGGTTTCGATCGAGTCTACCGTACCCCTTGACGAAATTATTATTATAGATTTCTTACACTTTTAAAATAAAACCGTTATTTTACTTTAAATATTAAAGATAGATATATGGTGTCACGGACTTTTTTATAAAACTAATAAAGGCTAATATTTTTGCTAAACATTATAGTCACTTATTTTAAGCCGTTTAGATAGCGCACGTCAATAAAGCAGCCAGAAAGCATTTTTTTTCTGACTTGGATCACGGATATTGTTATTTCTTGCTGATAACTTATCTTTATCAGAATAAAAGATAGCCTGTAGCACTCAGGAAGAATGTAGCTTTCTATTACTGAAATAATATTTTGAATCGGACCAGTAGATCTGGAGATTACCCCCGACATACATACATACATACATACATACATACATACATACAAACATACAAACTTTACCTCTTTATAATATTAGTATAGATGAATCGTTGATACTTTTCTATCGATCTCTTTTCCTGCGATCTCTTCGCTACGTAGCCACAACAAACGACGACAAAGAAAACAAAAATTCTAGTTTTTAATATTTAATTTTAACACATGTTTAATAGTGTGCTGTGAGATGTGGACTCGAAGTCCGGCAATTATTAGCATCCATATAATGTCTGTGCCAGCAATCGTACATGGAATTCTGACAACCGATCTAGCTTAGTATTATTGGTATCTCCCAGTAATTGACAGCTGTCGGCTGTACAGGGTAATAGTTGTGTATTAAGCGGATGTAGTATCGTTCAAGGAAATCATCTAGTTTGAGGATTAAAGTTGTTTCCTCAGACATCACTCATGTACTATTTTGTGTGTTATAAATTTGTAATGTAGCGTCAGTTAAGTGTGTTAGTTTTGCTATTTTAGATAGAAATATTACATTATAATGTTTGTCTCTCGGATAGCACGTTAAGCTGTTGGCCCCGGCTGTCAATTGTAGATCTTTGACGGTCGTTACGGGTAGTCAGAATCCCAAAAATCTGACAACCAGTCTTACCAAGGGGTATCGTGTAACCCAGTATCTGGGTTGTGGAGGTCTGATAGGCAGTCGCTCCATGTAAAACACTGGTATTCAGCTGCATCCGGTAAGACTGGAAGCCGACCCCAACATAGTTGGGAAAAGGCTAGGCAGATGATGATAAGATACGAGTATATTTTCAATATAAAAAAGATAAGAAAAATAATTTATTGTATAAAATTTCCAAAGAAAGCTCCTCCTCCTGGCGCACGCGGGGAAAAAAGAAGATATAAAACGTTTTTTGTGTGCTACTAAGTTTTGAACACAGTGTAGTTTGGAGTCAATGGTGCTAATTCTCTTGCATACGCTCCAAACTAATTTAAACTCGCCATCTCTCTTTCCAACAGGGATCATTGGAAAAGGATAGCAGATTTTTAGAGCTGTCAAACTAGTCCATTTGCGTAATATCAACGAGAATTTAGTCGGCATGTAATAGGTCTCGTCTAATTTTACGTCAATTGCAAAGAAGTAGACTAATTTGACAGCTCTAATTTGATAGTTCAATTTGCTGTCCTTTTTTGATGGTGTTTATTAGAAAGAGATATAGTTAGACTAAAATTAGTTTAGCGGGTTGTACAAGAGAACCAGCACCAATATTATATTTGTGTTTTGCCGTAACACGTAGGTACTTAATAGAATAAGTAGTTTTGAGCTAGCTGTTAGTCAGCTATATAATTAATAGTTAATATATAGTTAATATTTCATTTCAGCAATATTAAGTAACATCTTTTGTAGGTATGGTTTTGAAGGTCTGTGTAAAATTGACGCTAATAGTTTAGTCTAACAAACTAGGTAATAAGTAAGGGAAGTAGAGTAAAGTATAGATTTATGTGTAAAGTTATTTTGATTTATTGGATAATCCCAGAACCCTTTATCCAAGAATCCTTTATTATAAAACTATAAAAGTTTTTAATTATCATAACTTTAGGGTTTTTAGTTTAAAATTGACTTTACGATTTAGATATCTTAAGAATTAGTTTAATATGTAGGTATAAATTAGAAATTCATTTAAGGGTTCTACGAAAATTCTCAGTATGTAACCTAATTGAAATTATCATGAAATACTCTGACGTACAGTATTTATAATGAGTATTCGTAGTGAGTGAGAATAATTCGTATTTTGGCACTTTCAAACCACTGCGTCATTTCATTCGAAAGTGATTTATTTATCAAAGAAAGATACAGTGGTACCTATCGAATACTGTTGTTGAAAGCAGAACTGTTATTTCAAGATATTAATGTTTTAGTTTTATGTAATGTAAGTTATGTTCTGTTCTTTGATAAACATATTAGTTATAATATGTTAAGTTATATGATATATCCTTTGATTATATATATGTCTAGATAGACAGTCAAAGCTGTAAAAGCGTCGATAAATTTAGTAACCAACTGTTGGCCACTAAACCGCTTCGCCGCGTTTAGTGTCAGTTGCGCTGTCACGAGATATGCTCGAGTTGTATCGCAAAAATGTTTTTTTACAATGACGATTTGTGCCATTAAAATATGCAGAAATTACAAAGATCGATAAAAAAAAAACAAAAAAGGCACATATCATCGGTAAACAACATTATTTTGTATTCATTTCAGCAAAACAAGCCATTGAAATATTTCGAAAATAAATTAATATTTTTTCCGACATTTTGTCTTTGACGTCCGTGTTGCCAGTTTATGAATTCAAACTCCCATGTGGTCCAGTAGTTTAATACATACTTAGTGATGGCGGAAGTGTAATTTTTTGAAAAAAAATAATTAGATGGGTATTATTTACGGGAATTTAAATTTCTTAAATAATATTTGTGACGAATATGACAAGCTGCGAGACGAATTGCGCCAGTCATTGAAAATTAATGAACTGCCTCGTTGGTTTACCGGTCGCAAGCGCGACTACGGAATACACGGTCCTGGGTTCAATTCGTGTGTCGGGAAAAGTATTAATGGGTCTTCCATTAAGAAATGTATCGTAACATAGTTGAGGTTAATATAAGTACATTCAAAGTTTCATCAAAACTGGGCAAAAAATTTCCGAAATAAACTAACGTAACGTACAAACGCTTAAATTTTATCTGAATTCTAATTCATTTATTATTTTCGTCTTAGAGAATATTTATTTAGATTAAAATTTATTCCCACTATGGAATTTTTCCTCTAATTCAATGGGAATATTTCAACAACTGGTATCATTATTCACGCACACTAGGAAAACAGAATGACAGTCGTGTTGTGTAAGACGTAGCTGTCAACGCACACCAGTATAAAAAGTTGGCACATTTTTTTGGGTGCTTTTACAGAGCGACACTCTATCTAGACATATATATAATCAAAGGATATATCTCACATTAACGTTTTGGACTCAACGTCAGATGTCCAGCCAGTGAATACTTAATGACATTCGCATAGAATACATCTATACGATATTATTATAATTTACACTACGCTAGATATTTATAATAATTACAATTTAAATCTTTGAGCCTTAAATTTGTTGTCACCAACAATTCATTGCCTAAATTTTTATGTATGAAAACTTGTTCGGATCAAACTGATATTTTTGCTGAAATTTTGTAATGTTATTTTCCTTAACTTGGCTTTTTGCTATGTTTCATAACTGTATTCAGTGATTTTATACCTTCAATGTGCGAGCAAGATAGCGGTTTAACAAGATAGGCGGCTTAATGCCGAAGTTATAAGCTTTTGAAGTTTGTGGAGGGAGTTTCAGTTTGACAGCTCTTTGAGTTTGACATTAGTATAAGTGACGTCATCTGTTTACAGTGTCTGCCATCTCTATCTATAGTAAACAATATCCAAATCCTTTTAACTTAGTAATTTTTTTTAACTTATTATTTACTGACAAATTAACGGATAACGTTTTATGTAAAGCTACAAGATAACTTATTTAAGTCATGAGTAACTAGATAGATAATGAAGTGTATGTAACTGCTCTTAATTAGGTATTAAAACATTCGTGAAAACGTGATTTACCACCGAGAAGGCGAAGAGTGGATTGGATGGCAGAAATCTTGCCGGATGGAAGACTTGCAAAAATGTGAAAGAACATGGTGTCTACGTCTGTAGTCTCTGCCTATCCCCATACGAAATAGGCAATATGGAAAGTTATCAACTTAGCTAACAAGATTATACATGCGCAACTATAAGAAGCGAACTAAATACGTAATTTTAATTGTTAAGATTATAATTGGTGAGACTTTGTAGTTTGCTTGTAAGTTATAAGGTCAACTAAGACTTACAACTTGGAAACTAACTTTGTATATACATATAATCTGAGTAATTATAAATTCAAATATTTCTAAGAAACAATGAAATATTGACTCTGTTTATTGTAGACAGTAGTACCTACCTAAGGACCCCGACCTTGTTTTTTTGTCTGAGACCGATACCGAGACCAAAATATGACGCAATAACATTCAGTATATTAAAAAAAAACTGAAAATAATACAAAAAGTGTTGTCGTTTTTAAGCAAAAATTTATTATTTAATTCATTAAACGCCATGGCAAACACATGGTGTTTCTACAAAATTTGCATTGCGTCTGCTGTCTGGCAGTCAAAATGTTAAGCATAAATATTATTCATTAAAAATGTTCAAAATTATATTACCCGTGCATTTAAATTGTCCAAGATTCTATAGATGGTGCGATATGCTTTAAATCTAAAACAAAAAAATTCCGCACGATTTTTAGCTAGACTGGAACCGAGACCGTAACCGAATTCTTGTGTAGGACCTTACTTAGTAGTAATTGTTTGTACAAGAAACAAATTGGATAAACCCACGATACTTGTTACAAGTGGTCAAATTAGTTTGTAATAATTATTTATGGTTGGACATTATAGTTTATTAGCTGTGGCCCGTATCTTCGTTTGCATGTAATTTTATGATTATCCTTCATAAATATAGCCTATATCAAACAGAGACAGTGTAGCTTTATTCAGAATCCAGATCAACGAATCATAATTTTACAGCCATCACTATTACTGGTAGAAAAATAAATACTCGTAAATAATATAATAAAATATAATGTAAATAAATACCTAAAATTAAAGTCGCAACTGGAAGGTACTTTCTTATAATGTACTTTATTTATAGGACAGTCACGTGACGACCACCTATTCACATACAGGTCTTGATGATGTGATCTGTGACGTGACTGAAATTAGTCTTCACCATTGATTGAATAGTATTCTTTTTACGCTCCAAACAGAAGTTTACAATGTAGTGGACCTCCACTTCGACCGCTTGTCTTCATCCTCGGTATCAAATTTCTCAGCTTTATCGTAACGAAATAAAAATATATTTTAACCCTTAACTTGGCAAGAAGAAAAAAAATTGATTTATTTTATTATTTTTATATAACTGGCTTAGTAATTGGTTAAATAAGACTAGAAAAATAAAAATAAAAATCCTTACCCCCTACTTTTGAGGGGAAGGCATGTATCCTATAGGATACATTGCCAATCAGCTAGTGATATAAACATGTATCAGGTATGTGACAATGCCAAACTATCACAAATAAAAAAACCGATTGTTTATATAAGAATATATAACAAAATCGTTTAAAATCAGTAGTATTTAAGAATAAAATAATAATTATTAGAAAATGAAGGCTTAAGAAATATAAAGCGATAAAAATACATTAAACTTTGTGGTGGTACTCATAAATTCAATTTTCTTTTTTCGACCATACAAAGTGAATTATATGAAGATACCATATAAAGAGCAAATGGAAATTTTCTATGGATGAATCCAGGGAGGGTGCTGGTGAACTAATTGGTTCGTCGTCACTGTTAAATACTTGCTTTTCTACGTCTGTCTAGTCAGACACTTCATCAGAACATGCATGAGCGGGAGGAGTAAGTGCAAGTATCTTGTTATGAAGAGCGATGATTTATCAAGAGCAAACCAAACATAACATAAGCAAAAAGCTACACTACACCCATTTTATTATATAAGAGCAACATCCTTCACCATATAAGAAAAAAATAGTACACTATAACGTGAATAAACATGTATTCAAAGTAGGCAATGTATCATATTTGTTACATAACAATTAGGTCCTAAACTGTTGATGATTTGGCAATGTATTACATATGATACATTATAGATTACTGGTCAATAAAACACAAAAAAAAAACTTTTTACGGCAAAATAGAGTGATAACATAATGATTAATGATTAATTTAGTAAATACACACAAATATTGCCAGAAACATACAAAAATATTCTAAAATGTAAATAAAAACTCTTCTGTTGTCGAAACTGTACGTGTTGTCGTGATGCCATTTTGGTAACAAGTGACACAAATGACGTTTTGAACTGCGGTTTATAATTTTATCTGTTGCTTAATAAAACGTTGCTTGCGATCCATGTACAAAAAAGTCGATATAACGTGTTTTGGAGCAGCAATATTTTTTTTATTGTGATGTATTACCGGTGTTACGATGTCAAGTTAAGGGTTAAAACAGGCTTTTATTTACGAAAGTTAATCGCTGATCAAGATATAAAAGCTAAAATGTTAATGTTGTTTTAAAATTAAGTTTCTTATTTTCTGTAGATTGCGAATCTGATTAAGATTTCATAACTTTACGGTATTTCCCCTAAGTTAGGCAAATGTGTTAAACACCCACACGTCCTATATAACTGTAGCGAGTCTATTGGCACCAGTGGCGGAGGTAGCGGCTTTGAAGAGAGATAACTGGAGCAATTGCTACTTGTTGAGTTGTGAAGTTCAGATGGCTAGTAGCCCCCTGAAAATATCCCGACGTATTAAATTGAACTGGAATCCGCCCCAACATTCTTCCGACTAGATTGTTTATGTTAGAAGTTAACGCAGCATGGGATCATTCGAGCCGTGCGGATGGTGATGATGAGGCGGGTGGGGGTGGTGATGATGAGGCGGGTGTGGGTGATGATGATGAGGCGGGTGTGGGTGATGATGTTGAGGCGGGTGTGGGTGATGATGATGTGGCGCGTGTAGGTGATGATGATGTGGCGTGTGTAGCTGATGATGATGTGGCGCGTGTAGCTGATGATGATGTGGCGGGTGCGGTGGGCGATGGGGATGGTGCTGCGGCGGTGGGGGGTACTGTTGGGTTGGAAGTTGGACAGTTGCTCGTGGGCCATAATAGCAGTTCGGTGCGCACATTCCTGGAGTACCGCAGTAGGCCCCGCAGTATGGTCGAGCGTGTGGTGATGGCATGTCTGAAAGAAATTAATGTTATTGCATTTTCACATTTAGCTAAATATGGACTAGATAACTACTATAAAAACAAAGAACAGCTCGAATCTAAATTATATGTCTACTGTCGAGTATTTCCTGATACAACTGGTACTCTTGGGAAATCAAACTAATTTCATGTTGGTAGGTATAATTGAAATTGAATTATTTTGATGGCGCGTTATTAAATTGCTTGATAACGAGACGTAAAATTATAATCAACGACTCACGCAGCTGGGCGAAGGCCCTGTCTCACAAATCAATATCAACACAGCTTAACTTTAAATATTTGAATGTCGCATTAATGTTTAATAAAAATACTATATTTGTAATAATTTACGACTATTGAAGCGAAATGTAACATCGTTTTTTAATAATTGAATACTATATTTTGAAAGGGATTGCTTTAATTTTAGACTTTTGGAAAATACAGACAGAACGCGGCTAATGAGCGGAACGAAAAATTTGCAATAGAATCAAGCTGGTTATTGTAAAAAAAATATAGTGATTTAGTTAATTTATAATTTAGTTAATTTATAGAACGCTGATAGCGTTCAACACAACCTAGCAAAACATTTAGAAATTCTATAATGCCTTAACTAGGCATTGTTTATGCAATGCTCAAAATCTTATTAATTTATTAGTTAATTATACAATTATAAGTATATGAAACACATTGCCAGGTGCATGTTTGGCATTTTACAAAATGTCTAGGCGCTTTACAAACTTGTTAGGTTTATAATCGTTATCAAAGACAAAACATTCAAACAACCTTAGGCAACGCAAAATCAAAAGAAAATTAATTAAATACACAGATTCGTACCTTACCTTGTACTGTTGTTTTCTTTTGTTCACAAAGGAAATTATTTTTTATAAATTAGTTGTTTACAGCTTGTGAAATCAACGGTGAATGATAAGGGTACAATCAATGTACCTGTAATGCTCTTGCTTATTTATCTTATGTTTCATAAACTGTGCACTTTGCATCTATCCAGTATGATAAAGCGATAACAACACGTGAGCCTAATGATTAAAAGATAAAATAATAATTTCTATTGTAATCAGGATCTAAATAACGCATCACAATTAAATAGGTAAATATAAATTAATCGTTGATACTTTTCTTTCGACCTCCTTTCCTCCGATCTCTTCGCTACGCAGCCACAACAAACGACGACAAACGAAACGAAAATTCTAGTTTTTAATATTTAATTTTAACACAAGTTTAATCGTGAGCCGTGAGATGTGGACTCGAAGTCTAGCAATTATTAGCATCCATATAACGTCTGTGCCAGCAATCGTACATGGAATTCTGACAACCGATCTAGCTTAGTATTATTAGTATCTCCCAGTAATTGACGGCTGTCGGCTGTACAGGGTAATAGTTGTGGTATTAAGCTGATGTAGTATCGTTCAAGGAAATCATCTAGTTTGAGGATTAAAGCTGTTTCCTCAGACATCACTCATATACTATTTAGTGTGTTATACATTTGTAATGTAGCGTCAGTTTAGTGTGTTAGTTTTGCTATTTTAGATAGAAATATTACATTATAATGTTTGTCTTTAAATACATTAAAGTCTAAAATAAAAAGTTGCTTTAATGAAGAGGTGTATCTGAGTCTGTCAATAAGTAATTCAGTAACACTTGGGTGCCTTGTTGAACACAAGACAGTTAAAATACAAGAAAATGTTCATCATTTATATATGAAACACATTGCCAACTGCCCGTTTGGTATAAATATTTATAAAGACGTAAATATTTTTTCAGGTTTCGCAACAAGGGGCGGCTACGCAAAATTTACTTATATAAAACTTGGTACCACAATTTTAAAATTGAAATATTTTTTTAAGAACATAAGATACGAGTATATTTTCGATATAAAAAAGATAAGAAAATAATTAATTATTGTATAAAATTTCCAAATCAAGCTGATAAAAAAGAAGATATGAAACGTTTTTAAATTCAATACTCTTTTATAGTTTAGGAGAAATTGCAATTTTAAAAGTGTGATACTAAGTTTTGAACACAGTGTAGTTTGGAGACAGTATTATATTAGTGTTTTTCCGTAACACGTAGGTAGTTTTGTGCTAGCTGTTAGTCAGCTATTGAATTGACTCAAATGACAATTATGCAAGCATGCTGTTTGGAGACCTTGTAGCGTAGTGCTCTTTTTCTTTTCAGCAATGTATAAGTATCTTTTGTAGGTTTAGTCTGTGTAAAATTGACAATTAAAAAAGGCTAATAGTTTAGTCTAATTAACTTAATAATAAGTAAGGGAAGTAGTGTAAAGTATAGATTTATGGATGAAGTTAAAATTGTATTTCAATTTATTGCATAATCCAGTTCTTTGTTCTTAATTATAAAACTATGAAAGTTATTTTTTATTTATCATAACTTACTAATAATAATTGGATAAGCCTTGTTTGTACACTAGAACTCATTCATCCAAACTTTACTTACTTGGTCAAGCAACCAAATCAATTATCACAAATTTTGTTCGCGCATGACTTCAAAGCGGCTAAACCGATTTAGATGAAATTTGTTGTGTGGGTTTAAGTGGCTCCCTGGGTGGATGGATTCACATTCGGACTCGGTAAATTAAGTATAGAACGAAGTCGCGTGAGGGCCAGCTAGTAGATAATATTTTTTAATTCCAATTTGGTGATAAATTTAAGTCGTCGTCCAACGTGGATTCGCTGAGCATAAGTGCTAGGTTACTTATAACTGTTATCAAATATACAGAATACTATTGCTCTTTATTCAAACTAACTTCTAATAATTCTAATAATTATGCAATATAAACTTGAATAAAATCAGTTCAAATGCAAGTTAGATTTGCGCACCGAGAGTTGCGTACAAAACAAATTTATTCATTAATTCATCTTACATAAATTAATACTTACGTACTGGCTTTTCATATTGAGGTACCGAATCTTGCATAATATTATTTGTAAGATATTATGTGCTTATCACATTCGGCAATCTCCGGCAAGTTTTTTTTTTTAAGAAACGTAGACACTATGATTGTCTCCTGTATCGACTATTGTAAATATTGGTGACTTTATTTGGAATTTATCCAGACACCTCTTATTCGATTTAGGGACTACCTTCCAAAGGACGGAACCTCTCGTAATAGAAGGCAAACGATCACTCATCCACCGACTCACTGTACTGAACAGTATGTAATTGTTAGCAGTGCGTCGTAGCCCTGCGTCAAAGTGAGTAATTATGATGGATTCCTGGAATTCTGGGAAATACGTTTTGTCTTAGTGCAGTAAACAAGTACTTATACGTGTTTGTATCGATGAATGCTTAACTGAGCAATTGAGATACGCTGAGAAGTTCCGTGAAGTGTTATATATGTGATTAATGCACAAAATGACACCTTAGTTTAAATGTGGTTACGATACTGATTCTACAGTACTATCGGAGACGAGGATTCGATCTACTTTTTTTAAAGTGATTGTTTGCATCTTTCAATATGGGAAATACGAGTAAGTTACTTATAAAGTATTATTTGTCAGAATATATATGAATTTTATTTTCCATTTAATTTCACATTTATCTATAAAACAACTTTTTTTAGTCTCCACTATTCAGAATGCTATTAAAATAAAAATAGATTTATTAGATTTCCTGAAAGGACCTTTTAATTTACACTTGCAGATGTGCCTCCACAAGATCATGGGCCATACCAAGGGCCGCCTCATGAGCCATATTACGTCGGACCTTTCGGCGAACTTCATGGTTCTCATCATTATGGAGTTGCTGGAGCGCTTGGGGGACCTTTTGGAGATCATTCTCATGAGTTTCCTCCAGGTGGACCACTTGGTTCTCATGGACACCTCGGTAATGTACCTGAACCACTCAGTGAACCCCAGCAATGTGAGCCCCAAGGGCCCCGGCATGACCTCTGCAAATTTTAATTACGCCGGATACTCACTCACTGATGAAGATATCTTTGTTCAGTAAATCAAGATCTCTTAAAGATAAAGATAAAAATGTAAATGCTGTTTTTAAATTAAACTTGGTAGTTACGGATGTAATTAAAAAGCCTGAAAGATATATACTCTAATATTTTATTTCGAAGAATCCTACAGGCCCCAATGAGTCCAGACACAGCGAATGCCACGCACACACGCACGACGCTCGTGGGACACGATACCTGCCGAGCTCCATATTTGTGTCGTACAAGCAATCAACGCAAGTTTTCCTTCGTGTGGTGGATTTATGGACCCAGTTTTAATAAACACGACGAATGCGGCTGGCAGCTTTTGCCGAGTGACTGTCACAGCATAACAATATTATTTCAAATAAATATGTATAGTGCATTAAAATGGTTACTGTTTGTGTAATGCACATTAGTACAAGAAGTCGTGAATTGAGAACATAATTATTATGAAATTAATTTAAAATTCAATAGTTTTATTGTTAAGTATGTATTCATAAAAACTTCTTTCAAATAAATAAGTAATGCCTTAGAAAAAAATGTAACTCAAGTTTTTGTTTGACACAAGAAATGTAATAAAAACTAAAGTTTTTGAATTGAATTTAGGGAATAAGTAGGTATAAAGATCTGTAGGAAGTAAATAATAATATTATCTCGTACCGATATCGTAAAATACCCACCACTTGAATAAGCGCACTTACTTAGTTTGAAGAGCTTCCGAGTATTATTAGTGAAGGGCCTCGTGTGTCTGCTGACTGCCTCTTTGGTCAAGTTTGGTCTAGAGGCCGTAATAGACTAAATTTAGAATTGAAATAGTAAGTAACATGTATAGTTTTTAGACCGCAAACATATAGGTATACTTAAAAAATGTACGTACTATATTTATATCGTTTTAGAATTTATTTCGCATGCCTAAGGAATTCAAACAATGAAACATAAAACATTTACTTAGGTTGTATAAAATAAAAGTATGACTACATTGCAAAAAAGACATCACACCCATTATATTAACGTAACAAAAAATATAAAGTTACTAAACCTTCCAATAAAGGAACTAAGGAAAAACTACCAAAGTTTATTGAAAGCGATCGGTAACTAAATAATAATTTAACTTTGTCATTGGGAAGAGAATCCGTTACAAGTTGTTCGAAGATTTTTCATAGCCCGTTTGTTTTGAAATTTCCTCAAAGCAGAAAAATGCTATTTACTTATTGCGCCTCGTTTACTTACAAGGTATTTAGGTTTGTGTCGTCTGTTCTCAGTTTTGTATTTGGAAAATGGAATTCTCCTGTTGGGATATCGAAGGGGCGGAATTCCCAATCGATTTTCCAAAAGGATGTTTTGTAATAGCTATTTCGTTTTTGTTTACAGTTCTTCTTTTAGAGAGTTTCGTCCGTTTCTGTTTTGTGGTTTTTCAATAAATAATATTGTTCTGAATATTTTGTATAACCATTCAAATGATTGATGGAGTTACAACTTTATATTGAATCGAGTTTTCAATTGAAGCGAAAGTTTTATTTGTACAAAGGAATGTTAAAATTTAACTAAACTACAAGACTATTAGAAACATTTCGTTTGAAATTAAAAAAACAATATTTTAAGTTGTTAGTTAAAAACCCTTTAATTTATTTTTACTAATACCAAGGGCATTTCAAGGTAGCTAATAATTACGGACTTGTATAATCAACGAATCTCAAAACATTTCCTATATTAGCATTATTTCTGACATCTGTTATAGTTAGCTTGGTATTGTAGCAAGTTTGTTGGCTCTCTTAGTGTATAATGGCTTACCTACTCTAATTTTAATGTGTGTTCATAAAATATCGCGCCAAGTAAGAAAAGTTATAAGTTATGGTCCAGAATTGGAACTGAGCCCGATAAATTGCGACTAATATGCTCACTAACTAGAAGCCAAATATTTTGAATTACGAAAAACTTATTCATACATTTGTGTGATGTAGTATGTATGTATGTAGAGAGCTATTATGTATTGACATAAATAAGTATATAACAGTGTACTAACATACTTAGCATTTATATTTATAAATGTGTAATTAACTAATTGAGGACACGGAAAGACACCAAAGGGATATAAAATGTGTCTGTGGTAATCAATCAAAATTGCCAGGGAGCCTTACATGTGCGTACCACGGAAGAAACTTATATGTATTCGCAACTTTACAACGCTCAAAAATTATTATAAATTTAGAAAACCCGCGCACTTACTACACGCGTAGCTCTACGTGTGTAGCGCTACGCGTGTAGCGCTACACGTGTAGCGCTACGCGTAGAACATTATATCATTGCAACATTTTACTTCTACCGTTCCATTAGCGGACGGAGTATCACCCTCACAATACTACCTACGCACGTCGATCGATATAAATGTATATTCACCAAGGGTATAGGATCAATCAAACCATCACTGGGGTGAATCCATTTAATTAATTTAGGTGAATTCAATCATTTGTTTCATATTGTGGCTTTTCAGCTACATCAATAAATATGTGTATGTAATTGTAACCTTTTAGGTGCTTAGCTAGGTTGTATTTATAGAAAAATCAATCTTTACTTTATTTTTATTTATATAAAAAAAATTTTTTTTTAATACACAGTGTATGACTAATGGATCAATATGCGCGTTTCGTGTTAATAGCATGTACCTAAACAATTTGTCAACATGTGTAAAAGCGATGTGACAGCTAAAATACCGATCGCTGAGGATACTAAAAGTTGAACGAAGTGGAATAACATTTTGAAAACTCATCTTGGCAACAAGCCGGAATTCCGTCAGAATAAGTATTGAATACACTACACCCTCTCTTCCGTGGGAGTTGTAGAGCACTTAGTGGAGATGTTGAGCAGTGGGCAGTGGCATCCTTGTGTTCTAACTGCTAACAACGAACAAAGATATAAATTAGTACACAATAACATTCTTCGTCAAACATGAAATATGTCTGTTTTTGCAAATAACCCTTGAAACGGTCACAAGACTATTTTACGGGTCGTTGCTTTCGACCATTTAAGTTACTTTTTCCTTCCTGTGTGATATCCAGTCCTCCCTTTTTGTTTATGACTTTATTATCATGCGCGTTCCTGCGGCACGGTGTAAGTCGTCACTTATAATATATATCTACTATCTATATCTAAAATATATGTCCATACGGGAACGAATAATAGTCCTAATTTAAGACTTACATTTAGCTTAGCGTAGAAATAAGGAACCACATTTATTAGTTACTGTCTATATAGTAAGTTTAACTTAGATTGAATAATTAAATAGAGTAAAATTTAATAGCTGTTTTCACTGGATCAACTAATTATAGTCGATTCTTGAAGGTGAATGAAAAGACTTTTTTAATAAACCTTTATTAAACCATCAAGAGCTAGTTAGTCAATTAGGAAAGAAGTCGTGAGCGGAGGAGGAAATTAGGTGAGCAGAAGAGCCATCTGGCGACAAAAGTGTGCGCTCATTGACCGGAACCTTTGAACAACTCTATCTTTACTTTTCATTAGCACGCCGTTGTGTCGGCGGATTCAACTTTTTTGTTTCATCGTCGTTTTGTCAAATTAAATGAATTAATTAAATGCTAGTCAGGGTTTTCTTGAGCTTTGTAAAATAGACCACCGCTGTGATTGGCTTTTTCTGTTTACTAAAAGAGCGTCTTGCCTTCATTTATTGTGTAAGACTTTGTATAATATACAAATAATAACTGACTAATAGAAAAAGTTTTGCTTAACATATTAACGTTGTTTTTTTTTTACTTAATGTTTTTATTCTAATGGCAAACAGGCATAATTTTATGAACCTATGTTTTATGTATCCTGTTTTATTCCGGGATCCTTGGCACACAGATAGATTCATCATTCTATATGTATGCCAAGTTACATTCAAAACCATTAAACGGTTTACACGTAATTGAGTAACAAACATCAAAACACATGAATATTCTCTCATCTATATAAATTAAAGTATGCTATGCGTTGATAAGCATTTTTTAAAATCCTTATAGTTCGAATAAGGTTTTTAAGGAAAGAAAAAAGTTGCAGAAAAATGTCAGGTTATAATTGCTCCAATCACGCTCTATATGCAAATCATGGCAGAGTAGCAGAGACTGATCTAGGGACCTAGGAAGGACCTGTTTGCTTACACATATCAAAACATAGGAGGCAATTTAGGCTCATTTTCACTCCTACAGTCTAGTTTTTTTCTGCGGCTGACGAATCAGTAGCCTATTTTACAAGTTAAGAATTTAATTTTAGGTTTCTTTTTTTTTTTAATTTTAATGACGAAGTCGCGGGGGCAGCTAATAATAACTATAAATAAAGGTATACCTATGGATGCAGAAAATACAAATAACTGAAAAAATAAATTTATTTTGAATCAATAACCGATGTCGAAGATCGCATAAGATGGCGCATGACGAAAACATAATTTATGACAAGGTGCCACCACCGCTATCGGAGGCTTCCCGAGTACTTATAGTTTTAATTAGAGCGGTAAATTTTAAGCGTTGATCGTATCGCCGCTTTAATCTTAGGCGCCACTTTAATTAAAATATATTTGGAAGACGCTGCTCGTCCACGGTATGGTAAAATTTTATAGGCATAGGTACTCGGAACTTTTGAGACGAGTATGTAACTAGGTATACAATATAAATATTTATGGGCCGAGTAAAACATTTTTAAGTTATGCTATTATTTATAACAAGTATTGTAGTGTAGTGTTATCCAAACCCAATTACACTTTTGCGCGTTTTTGCTATTAGTTAGTTAGTTTTATGTATTTTTCCATTAAAACTCGTCGTTCAAAAGGAATAACGGTGAGCATCTACAAAAAAACTAGTTGCGTCGTAAAATATTTACACCGCTTCAATATTTAAAGTACGAAGAAAACACGCGAACTTCGTCGTATTTGTGTGAAAGAAGCTAAAAAGAAGTCTTTATTTAATGGCGACGTTTACAAACTTTGGAAAAAGTGAAGTTTTTAACAAAACAAAAAGTTTCTTTTCATTAATATAACGGAATTCTTGATCCGAATCTAAAGACTTGTCAAATTACGCGGCCGATTGGTCGGCGTTGGCGTCAGCGGAGTTCTTAATTTAAATTCACTCGACTAATTGGTCAGCCGAGTCGACGCTTATTAGCTTTCTGATGGATATTGTTTTGATTAAATGAATTGCTTGATTGTGTAATCAATTTTCTTGTAACTTCGTTGTATTAAAGAAAGTGACAACACGATTGCCGTAGCTTAGCTGCAGAAGCTATTTGCTTTCTGCGCTAGGAGTCGCGGGTTTAATTGCCGCACGATGACATAAATATTAGTGTAATCGACAGACTTTTGTTTTGGTCTGGATGTTTTCATGTGAAGAAATAAGTCCTAGAAAATCCGTAAAAGAAGTGTTTCAAAAAACGATTGTATTAATACACTTTATTTTGTTAATGTAGTACTTAAATACTTAAATCGACGAATAGTATTTTATCAAGGAAGAAAGGCAAATAAAGCTAGCAGCTAAGAAAAGTATATATCGTCGATATTTTGCGTATTTCGTGCCAAAGGGGCGTGCTTATTTGTCAGATAACATACCGAGACATCTTCGCTATTAATTTCTTACCAATAAACCAGGAGCACTTTGCTTAGTGAGGGAATCGATAGCACTTTTCGCAATTGGGTTTGCCACGAATAAATTAATGAAGTTAGAACTTTACGGTCAGACTCACAAAGTATGTATACTATTTTCATCATTACCTTCTAGATAAATTTAAGAACGGAGCAGAATTTGTGTTACTAATTTGCATATATTGTAAACTAACAAATTTTATCTAAATAGGTTAAAACAGGCAAATATAACTAGAAATAACCCGTTTTTTAAACATATTTAATAAGCATGTAAAGAGAACTCTTAACGTTTAAAATTTTATAGAAAGAATCATATGATTGCGAGCACCGTTTCGGTTGAATACAGCGGAGAATATTGATAGCTCGAGCATGGATTACGAATAGCTTAGTCGGCAGAGCAGCTAGTGGTTTAAACCTAGAAGGTCGCGGGTCCAAATCAACACGATTTTTTTTCTACAAAAATTGGAAACTTGTGAAACAAGTTTTAGCTAAATTTATAAAAAGTAACATTTTATGTGTTTTATTCTTGTACATTTTATTTTTTCTTACAGCACGTGACCGTCGTGACTGGTTTATTCTTTGGTTATTCATTGCCAAGTTGTTGCATTGTTGCCATCCATGTTGCGCGGTAATGTTGACAGTCTCCTGGGCATGTCACCTACGGGGACCTCACCTCACCTCATCACAATAAGGAGATATACTTTGACGTTTAGGCGCAGTTGTTGTATACATTTTACGTTACGTCTACGTCATTTTACGTCGTACGTTTACGTCATTTTATGTTATTTAGTGTAAATATTATTTATTTATTTTATAAATACACTTTCAATCTCAATCCGAAACTCAAAATTACACGTACCTCTAACTAGTTGTCTCTTCACTTTGCAAAACTCGTCGATTTCACTTATACACAGTTAAATACTGCATACGTATACCCATTGTGTTTGAATAAACATTTCAATTGAGAGGTTTTAATTCGCGGTGCCTATTCGACCGGACCCACACATACAGCTCTTTTTCGCGCTTCACTGATTTCCGATGAATGAACTGCGGTTGAATATTAGAGTTCGCCTATAACGAAGGTTACTGTGGACTTTTAATTATTATAGAATTAATTCATGTATTGGAAATTTAAAAGGTACCGTGTTGATTCAATTTCAATGTGTAGCTTTCACTTTATGGCTATAAAGAGTCTAATATAAATAAATATTCTTAGAATGAAAGAGCAAAAAATGTATGTTATATACATGGACATGAGTTGGCGCATTTTTTTATTTACTAACAACGAATATTAAAGCCACGCTTCACAGTCTGCGGGTAGGCATTAAACTATAAGGTAAATTCAAAAATGTAACAAAATTTATATGTAATCTGTCAGGTTAATTAATAAATGTCACTTTACCAGTAGGTAAGCGGTGAAACAGTAACAGTCTAAGAGTAAAACATACATAGCTATATATAAATATTCACAGTGAAATCTATAGTATAAGTGTTTATAATGAATTCTTTACAGAACATGATAAGTAAAGAGCCTAGTGGTATGACCGTTGACTAGCAAGCGTTTGTAAGCCACTGTCGTTTAGTAAGTTTAGTGCGTAGCCTCGGAAAGCATGATAAGCGTGGACCCTGACTGCCATAAAGACCTTTGATGTAGAATGTCAGTACTGTCATAAAATCCTGACAACTGATCAAACTTTGGAATATCATGGGGTTCAATCAACCTAACAAATTACCTACACTCTTTGCTACATGAAGTCAAAATAAATACTTCATTAAGTTGAAAGCACTCCACAGGAAACTGACATTTAGCTGCATCTAGTTAAATTAAAAGCTGACCCCGACAAAGTTCGGGAATAATAAGGCTTGGAGGAGGATGATGTATGTACGAATGAATCACAGAAAACTTTATTTAATTTTATTTCGAACTAAACATAGATACTTTGTCTTTGCAATCGAAGATTCCCAACGGTGAAGCATAATAAATAAGGTTAACGTTGAGCCACCTATTGTGAGAATGGAATCAGTTCCGTAAATAAATATTCAGGTACTTACATTGCAAAATCTAAAATAGAAATAGCTAGGCTAAACTGAGTATAGCTATTCAGCGAGGCAATGCAGCCAGCATTTTGGGAACGTTGCCTACTGGTAGCGGTCTTTTAGATTAAGGGTTTTATTTTTCTTTATTTATTTTTTAGTTACATTTGTAGGTATATATAGATAGTTTTATTCAATGTTGTTTATTTACCTAATTAACTTAATTGTATTGAATTTTATTATGTGGCGGAATAAATACCTTTTCTATTTTGGCTAAACTAGTTTCTCTAAACATGCAAAGCATATTTTATTTACTGATAACATTCTCTTCTGATATTATCAAATGGTTTATGAACAAATGTTAGAGTTCAAACCGTTCGTAGACCTCTGACATAGCTTAACACACTTTGAGAGCATCTCTCAGATGTTTAAGTGTATTTTTTTTTCAAAATTAAGTAGATTTCTTTTCATAAACATTTACAACAAGGCATAATTTATGTGTCGTGTGATGAATATGCATTGTAAAGTAACCTAGTGATGAAGTTCAGATCGTAAATGATGAATGTTTGGTTTAAATTCTTGGACTTGAACAGGCCTACGATCATCCTATTAAAGTTTTACAGCTTTCATAATAAAACTAGGTATTGTATCAATAAAAACAAGTCAAACAAGGTTATTATTTCTGTCATTCTAGTGAATAAAATACTTTAGTAGTTAAATGTTTTGACTAGCAGCACAACGCGTGGAACTTTGCACGATTGTTTGACATTCAGACGTCGCTACCCTAAAGATACGCTTAAAACTTGATCATCAAATATTTATGCGTTCGAGCTACTGTTCCGTGAAAATTTAATGACCAAACGCGAATTTCTTCGGGCGCAAATAAGCTAGTAAAATTAAAGCAGATACAAATAGATACATTTTACTTATTATAAGATCAACTTATAAGTGATTTTTCCTGTTTTTTTTTAAATTGATGACAGTAAAGATCGTCAATACTAAAACTGGCTACGAAACAAAAAAAAAAAAAAAACAAAATCGATTCACAATTAGAAAAGTACCTAAATGGTATTTCGTGTTTATCTATTTATATATAGATTTTTACTCCTTTAAAGTTTGTGAATCGATGGTGAGTGTAATTTTAGGGGCGGGGATAATTTTTGTCTAAACTTCTTTATCCTTCAACATAGAATTTTCACTAATAGTTAACAAAGTGCGAGTTGGACTCGCGTTTAAGGGTTAACTTTTTGGTGATTGTTAGCGGCCATAGTATCTACCTACCTAATATTTTACTTTGTAAAAAAAACTCACAGACAGACGAAGACAGGATACGGAACTCCAAAACGTGTAAAACTAACAAAATGATTCCATACGTTTCTCGTAAAATGGCCAACGTAATGTCATCCCTGGGTTTTCAACGTGGCCCCCTAGAGGCAGTACATCTAAGTTAGGTTTAAGTTAGAGCAGGCTTTGTCGCGTTATATGTGTCTCTCGCGACACATCCAACAATGAATTTTTGGACAACACATCCCCTGCATCGCGACTGAAATACGCTTTTCAAACGAACAAAATTGAAAATGTTCCTTCAAACTTAACATAGTAAAACAAAACGTTACCTTGACAAACGCTAGCCTCGAAGAGGTATTCAATTGAAATTGTAGAATGTCAAGCTGAAAATATTTTATGAAAAGAGACAAGAGCGACCCGAGCACGGCCGTATCACGTACCTTTCTCACTCGGAAATGCACAAAATAAAACACCGAACAAAGAATACGAAACTGGTCTGCAATCGTAAAGTAGCCGGTCGCCAACATATATGCAAATGTGGCGAATTTAAAATTCAATTGATTCATTTCCAAACGGAAATGTCCAGGCATAAACCTTTTCCATTAGTGTACGAATAGATACCTACGTGTGGCGGTGTAGCCAACACTAGAGCTGTCAATTTGCTTTATTAATTAGTCTGAGTTGCGCTAAAATAATCACAATTAAATATTCAAATTCGGTAGTGCAGAGACGTGTCGCTGCAGCAGTGCTGTCAGGACTTGCATTCGGCTTGTCGGTGAAATGAACATGTCTGGGTCGTGGTATTCCAGGAATAGCATCGAACGGGACAGGTCAAACGGAAATAAAGCCAGCTGCACTCAGCGAAGTTTGGACATGTCTGATAGCTTTACTGGCGGCTCGTGAATAAAATACATGTTATTTGTGTCTACCTTTTTCATTTCGCTATTTCATTTTTGCTTCATCCAATTGTCGTTAATGGTTTTTTTTTGTTTCTTATTTTTCCTTTAATTGTAGTAGCGCACCGAAGCTAACGTTATATTATGGCGCAGCTTGATATCCTACACATATATTATATCTAGAAGTGCATTGTGTGTATTTACTTGAATACTTTTTTTACTTGAAATTAGAATAGACTCTACAAAATAGAGGTACCTAGGTACCAAAACAACGTTTCACCTGAGTTAATCCAAGCTTTACAAAGTTTCAAGTTTATTAGCATGCAGGGGAATGAATGGCGCCCGACATGGGGCCAACTGCGTTCACCTAAATTGCGTTTATGTACCGTACATTATCCTTCTGACACCACATGTGGTTAAAATGTAAATATCTCATATACTTCATAATTTGTGGTGTATATAATAATTTAGCTAACAAGAGAACAGTAAAATTTAATTTCACATTATAATTTTTCTAGCTTCAACAACAACAACTTTTTCTAGCTTCTGCTTCAATTGACAGGTTTGTTCCAATTGTTGTCAGATATTTTTTTTGTATCAATTGTAAAATAGTAATAATAATTTGAGAAACAAAAAATAGTAGTTTGTAACTGTCATGATACGGTGGCATGTCATCTGATAACAATTGCAAAACCAATATAAATTTCTTGGCAGAGGCGGCTGGGTTATAAGAAAATGTATTATGAAAGCGAGTGGTTTTACTGTGAGCAGTAAAACGGAAGAATTTGCATCGGGAATCGAACCAGACACTTGCAAATCGACGATCGTAAAACGATCCCGCATCGGTCACCGGCTTCATGAATAAAACGCTATTCGGTACGGACTGTTAAAAAAAGTACAAAAATACGTGCCATCTGATTTAAAAAAAAATACTACAATTGATATTGTATGTACAATTCGTATTGTTAAAATGTAGATATCTACGTTTCGACGACAGGGCTCGGGATGTATCGGCGAAAAAACGTGCAAGAGCTATGTACTGAACATAGTATGTACATACATAATATAGTCTCATGTGTGTGTGAGTACTGCAGAAGTCACGTTCAGGCAATATTTGCTGTATAAAATTCAGCAACTGAGTCGGCGCTGTGTGTGTAATGTGTATCTACTCATCACATGTGCTGCAGGATTTTTATATCAGCATAAAATAGAAATACATTCGAGATAATTCTTTAGGCATACTTACCTTTGTTTATAAGCATTAGGAGTCCACAGAAGGTAGGTAGGTAAAACCTCATTTCAAACTACACAATAATTTATTTAGTGTTTGAATTTTATGAGAAATGAAATGTTCAAAACTTTTTCTGTGTTCAAGCTGTTCCCAAAAGTGTACAGTTGTGCGTAAAATGTGCAATCTAGGTTTTTGTGTATTGTAAAATTGTATGTAAATACGCACTCATTATTGAGGACGAAGCGTAAAACATGTGTGAATATGAATATAATATATTATTACAATCAAAGTTAATATTAAAATTCTTTGCAAAGAGCTGCTTTTTGTTTCGCAAATACTTTGATCAATTTTCGCAAAAACTGTAGTCATAATGGATGTCAGTTTGAATGACGCTGTAGCGCTTTATTATTAGAATTTTCCCTGGACCATCAATGACATATGATTCATTCTATTGTGTCTGTTGTCCAACAGTGAATTTGTTAATATTCTTCCAAGTATCTATTACATTCGCTTCGCTTTGAAAAGCTTTGAAAAAGAGACAAGTATAGATGTGTGCAAAATGAAATAATGGTAGAAATATAATAATACTAGCTGACCCGATAGACGTTGTTTTGTCAAAATTTTAATAAAAATGTGAAAAAAGCACATTTAACCTAAACTCAAATCTTATTCGTTTTATTAAACTATCCCTGACCTTCCTACCTTGCTCTACCCCTACCCTACCTTGCTCTACCCCTACCCTACCTTGCTCTACCCCTACCCTACCTTGCTCTATCCCTACCCTACCATACCCTAGGGGTATAATTCCATTTATTTTTGTTCTATTCTGTTATTCTAGGCGAAGAAAAATCCAACAAATCAAAAGCCATGAAAATCGGTCTAGCAGTTCTCGAATTATAAATGATGTAAATAACCCGACTTTCTTTTATGTATATAGATTTCATCTTTAAGCTGTGATATTTATTGCGTTATTATTATTATTATTATATTATACAAATATTAGCAAATGACCTCCCAAACAGCTTTTGAACAACTTTGCAAAGATACACATTATACATAATATGTCTGACTACTACGGCTTGAGACTAAACTTCGTAAATCGTAATTTGGATGCCAAATACCAGGTGTACCATTTTGCAGAATACTTATTGCTAATATAACAATTTGAATGTTATACAAGTTGAGCAGTCGAAAGACGCATAACGCTAACATGAGATTCGGAAAGTTATTATGAACTCGACACGTTGCCCGGCTAATTTAGAACACACGTTGTTACAATATTTGAGCAGGAATGTTCAACGCGAGTTTTAATAAATGCCGCATCTCCGCTCACCGTAAAAACGTGTCGGATTTTATACGGCTTTTTAAGAGCGGCCTTTTCTACACCATGAATGTCATTAAACGAAATGTTCGTAAATACGTCACACATATTAAACACATCGAAAATGTTTTACGTTAACCCTCGACAATGTTTTTGGTAACGTCTGCGATTGTATCAAGTTCATTGAAGTGTACCAAGAATCCCTTGTTAGATGATGCCCAACGTTTACTTGTAGGAAACGTTAGCGTGCGCCTGGAGAACAAATAAAAAGAGATATTTGTAAGTTTGGATATCGACCTCCATCCACTCGACTCCACTTTACGCATTATACCAATTAGTTGGGTACATTAGGAAGTCCGGAACATAGTTAGCGAGCAAACAGTGTCTAATTACAAAGTTTTTCTTCAGTAACGAGGACGGACGTGTTCGTAACGGTAGATTGATGTTTGATTGAGTAACTACAGTAAGTTTTGCACCTGTCTGTTTCAAACTTTGAATGTTCTCTAAACTTTGTTTCCAACTGTATGTCGTTTCCAGTGGATAAGTGTAATCGTCTTGTTGGAAATGTAGAGAACATCGGAATTTAGGTCGCCATAACATTAGATATCTAACCTCGAACTATAATGATTCCTAGTAATAAAGTAATTTTATATTCATTTGTTTTGTTACTACCATGAACAGAATTTTATATCACGTATTTATGTTTGTATAGTGTATTCCTAGAAAGTGTATATTGACATGCAAGTCAAGCTTCGAGGTCGCGAGGGTGAAACATCTGTAGGGTTCCATTTGCGGTTATGAAAAACGTTTGCCGTATAACGTCTAGGATATTCCGACGGTGTAACTTGAAATTATCTTTATTTGTACAAGATAAATAACATTTGAATTGCGCCTTTTTCAAATGAATGTTGCTAATAAATTGTTGCTTACTCAACAGCACTGACTTCCAGCAAAGTACTTAGAAGATTCAGGGCCCAACAGCCAATCCTTTGGGAAAAACTGATGTTATATTAATACGATACAAGTACAAGTACGATACGAGTTCTGATTAATTAGTGCCGAAAAATAATTAAGTATCTATGTTTATTTTTTCATTTTATAAAACCGGAAGATACATTAATATTGTACGGTTTACCATGACATGGAAGTTTGTACCCCGTTCATATTGTTTAATTACGTAATGCATTTCATTTCACTACGCTTAAGGGATTACATGTGGTGAACGTTGGGCTTTACTTACGTCGGAAATTTATAATGATGTACCACTTGTACTAAAGTATAAAAGTAATACGTTGATGTAAATAAAAATGAAACGTACGATAATATAGTATCAGTAAAAACAATGTAGAGTCAATAATGTTTTGAAAAGGGTACGGTTTTGGATACAATTAGACTTTTAGGTATAAGCATTTAACTAAACATAATCATTACTTTCCGTACCTATGGCTATCGTATCCGTATCCTATGTCTATCTATGTGTTTCGTGATAAATTAAATACATATAAAAATAAAAGGTATATTTGTGCTTTACTTTCTCCATAAAGGATAATACAGCAAAAAGCTAGGCTTAGAAACAGTTGATGCGTATATTTCAACTGTGGACCGGAGTGTAAAAAACCACAATAAAAATGGAATATACACAGACCTTTTTTACATTATTTTACGAAGGATCCTCGTCTTAAGGTTACGTGTATCTGTCAGTTGTATGTGAAAATGTTCTAATAATTTAAGAGTCGTAAAGACCTAATCATAAATTTCATATTTTATCTCATTTCTTGACCTGTATGGTTTAGTAGGTTGTACACTATACTTGTTACGGTTAAAGTTTGATAATGTAGTAGATAGTAGCGAGTGTGACTAGGATGTTAAACTCTTCATAAGTAATTAAAGATTTACTATTCACAAGAACAGATACATAAATAAGGTTCAGTGATTCTCACATACGTCTGTTTCGCGTGTCAGTTAAAGTGCACACTGAGTAATGTTACAACAATTAGCACGACATAAATGTATCGACCGATTTGCTTGTTCAGCTAAAATACTTGAATGTACGAAAACCGTACACGACCTTTCATGAATTAATTATCTTAAAATTTTTGGTTTGTTATTTAGTTATAATATAAATGAATATACACTGTTCGTATTTCCATTGTAATTGATATATAATTTGCATAATAGCATGCGAATTTCTGTTGATCTATAGCTCTGTTGGGGATAATATCCTTTGTTAAAATAAAATATCTTTTATTGCTATATTAAAATATTAATGTTGGTGTATTGATTGCACTTGCTTTTATGACACTCAGTTGTATATAGTGCCTAGCCTGGTCTAAATTGTGAAGAAAATAAAATTACGGAACGCGGATAATTATTTTTTATTGAAGTCATATAATTAGAAACAACGAATTTTGAATGCAACGGTTGAAACAAATATGTTTTGTACCAAATATGTAATTACTTACATATTTCAACAACTCGCTTTTATATAAATGTTGACATTGATATGGTAGAAGTACATTCAATAGGCTGAATTAACTGTGTACAGATGTTTTATTTTAAAATGGAAATGAAAAAATAACGACCGCCATCAACATTGATGTCATATTGAAAACAAATTGATGTAGTGAATGTCGGACGAAGTTTTAAATATGATAGTGGTACCAATTTTTTTGTGCTTTCATTTCATGTAAATATTTTTTTAAAGCTTTATTTGATTTGCGGATTATTTTATTGGAAATTTCAATACGTGTATGCGGGGTTTTAGGTAAAATGGACAGTTCTTTGTTTCTATAGATAATAATTTTGTTTAGTTTGCTTAATTTAGAAAATAATCTATATCTACATTTAAAAATGAATTGCTGTTCGTTAGTCTCGCTAAAACTCGAAAATGGCTAGACCGATTTGGATAATTTTGGTTTTGAAATAGGTATGTGAAAAAGGGGTAGGGTAGGTAGAGTAGGGGTAAGGGTAGAGTAGGGTAGGGGTAGAGTAGGGTAGGGGTAGAGTAGGATAGGGGTAAAATAGGCGCTGGAGTAGGATAATCACGCGTCCGAACTACAAAAATAACCTTTACTGCTACGTAATAAGGGTGCTGTCAATGTCAAATTGTTACCACTGATGTGCGGTTGACTGTACAAAATATAAATACAGGCTAAACATCTACAGAATTGCTCAAATAGTTTATTTTAGGCACTACAACCTAGAGATACTCACATACAATAAATTAAAAGAATATTTCATCTAATATCTAAGGCATATGCCTTAGATATTAGATGAAATATTCTAACAATATTGTTATATTAAATTACGTCTACGTAGGTGTACTACATGCTTGTAGAGAGGCGACGCGTGATATGAAACCCTCCTCGAATTAAAGCGGTAACGTGTTGGGGAGCAAGACGGTCTCAGATGCAGTAATGTTAATTTAAGTTTCATCGTAGCTAAAATTATAAAATATTTAGGAATACATGATTTTTTTTGCTTCAGACTAAATCTGAAAACCAATGTTCTGTTTATGAATCAGCTGGGCAAGAGGTATTTATCTGTTCTCGATAATAAGCTGAAATCAGCTAAAGCAAATTTAATTCTGCAGAATCCATATTAAACTTGAATTATACTATCCTTCATAAGCGTTGACATTTAAGTATGTAATTATAATTTCTACAGTTCTATGTTGAATTTAATAATTTTAAACCATCATAATATTCCATACAGTAGCAGGTTAAGCTCGATATAAGATACCTACATCAGTTGGTGATATGTCGCGTTTCGTCGTTTTCTTCGGCTAGAATTTCACCTTCTTCTTGTCGTGTCATTGCCTCATCATCATATTATTGTCGACCATTATTTTGCAACCTCGAAGGCCCTTTCCGTTGTCTCGGTTGCACGCAAGGTCAACCTTAGTGGTGTAGTACGAAGGTATTGTGCATAGTTAGTAACAGCGTCTTGGGTTCCGATGGTACATTATACCGACTAGATTGCTTAAGTGGGTTTCCTTTTCTTCAGATTGATGACCTTTTCTAAGCCATCAAAATCAATCAAAATTAAAATATTTTTATTCATGTAGACCATTAGGCACTTATGAATAGTCATAATTCTAATATTTTTATTATAAGAGTGGATCTAGTTGCCAGTTCCTAGGGCAGCCTACCCTTCATGGAGAAGAATCTGGCAAGAAACTCCATGGTTGCTCTTTTAAATATAGTGGCTTACAATATTTTAGGTTATCCTTTTCTGCTTGACTGTTCACAGAGGCTAGAGGATATCTGTTGGAAACCATATCATTTGGCCTCAAAATCCAGCTTTTACAACCTGAGTAACTGTTATTTCACGGGTTTAAATACCTTTCACTGATTTTGTGGCATTCGAGAATTAGTTACTCTATAATATGCAATATTTATGATAGCACAATAATGTTGTTATATGAAAACAACTTTAATATAATTCATTTTAATTAAATGTAATCGGTTGGCTGCATAAGTGCTGTTTGTAATTAATTATAAGCTCTCACTGATTTAACGCAACAGAATATACTTCTGATTGAGTTATTATGGAATACGCACACTAATAAAGGATTACTATGCGTTAAATTATAATGTAGGTATTGGGCTTACGTATAAAACCAGAATACCAACTTTTAAAAGTCTTTTGGACTTAGGTGACTTATGTACATACTATTATATATTCATACATGCAAAACCTTGAGTATTCATATTCCAAGAAAAACAAAGTATCTGGAATTAATTGATTTCGTTTTTTTTCGGCCTGGCTTATTTTTTCGTAACAAGTACAATAGTACTACCACCCTTACCTCGAAGCGTATTTTTGTAGGGATCATGCGTATTATATAATAGAAAATATTAATCCACAGGGTAACTACTTTTATTTATTTTACTTCTATATTGTCAATATGATTCTAGTCGGACATACAACAAACATAATAAGGGTATATTGTATTGCTATTTATCAAACAACAATTCCCACGCGAATTAACTAAAAACAGTAGCACGAAGAAACGTTATAAAGCCAGGTTCATTTTGCAAGGAATGCTAAGAATGGATATGACGCCTATGACCGGGTAATTTAATTCCCAGGAACAGTGTAAATGTGGACAGGCAGTAACTCATAACCAGGTGTCAGGATTTACGTCCGCACAATATGTTATAAAAATCCGCCCATTTTATTTTTACGGGACCACATGATACGGGATTTTATTTCATGTCAGTATTATTTTTCTTAATGCTTAGAAAAGGTGATGAGATATTTTGAAGTGTGTATTGTATTTATGGGTTGTTTTAACGACTGTAATATTCTACTTCGTATGGATTTGTGTTGTTAGGATTTGGTGCCTATATAATCTAATCATCCTACTAAAAGAAGGGACTTTATAAGAGAGGTTATTGAAATAAAAAGAAAATTATCTTTTTAAAACTTACCAAGAGCAGCCATTTAGTGGAAAAAAAAATGCCGATTAGGTACTAGTTATATATCTCTTCTCTATATCTGAATCCGTTACTTCTTCGTTCTTTCTTTCTTTTTCTAATTGTCAGTAAACCGTTCCATCTGAAAATGTTCAACAGCAAGAAGTTTAGATCTGTCCCCAAGCCGTCAGGGCCGGTGTTACATGGGACCTTAGCCTTAAGGAAATACAGGTGGCGGTCCGCACTTCACAGGCGAGCGGTGCGGGTGCCGCAAATATTATGGCGACAAACAGCACTTAGCGCGTCTTGTACCGTGGTCGCGATAGTACTATTTAAAGTATGTACCCGATATGTAGAAACAATGTATAGAGTTGTTGTACTAACACAATTTTCTCCAGTGTAATTGTTCATATATTAGGATAAAATGGACAATACAAGTATGTTACATTTAAATAAGTATATATCTCCAACATTGTAAAACATCGGCGTCGTCGTCATGAGGAAACCTAAATAGTTACGATTTGCAGTATTTTTCTTAACGTGCGACTGCATCGACTGTTTGAAAAGTCAAATATACTTAATATAAGTCTGACACAATGAACGTAGATTAAATGTAATAGTATTTAATTTATATTATATGACAAGGCAATGCTTACATGGTTGGATGTAGAAGAGAATTTACGGGTACGAATAGCTTAGTGGCAGACCGACCAGGGGCTTGTTGCGGGTTCTAATCCCGCTTGTAACGAATTTTCCTTTCTACAAAATTTCGAAACTTAGTTTCGCATAGTATGCATAAATACTTTATAAAAATGTTCATTTATTTATAAGTAATAGATAAGTAACCTATGTATCTAACTGCAAAATTAGACGTGCTAGGCCTCTAGTATTTCGTATAAGGGGTGGATGTAACCATAACAATCTGAGATGGTTGTATGTAGAAGATAATTTCGATTACACAGTAGGGGTTACGAATAGCTCAGTAGCAGAGCGACTGGGGGCTTTACCCAGTAGGGTAAAAATCCTGGTCGTAACAAATATTTCTTTATACAAAATTTAGAAAAAAAAATTACACGTATTTTATTTATATTGTATGACAAAGTCCATGCTTACATTTCAGTTTATATATATTTAGCAGGTCTCTCGTCTAAGCTATTCATACCTATCTACGTAAATCAAGCAGCAAGTTTGTAAACTAACCGTGTATCTTGTTTGTCTACCTACTACTAAGTAAAGATTTACTCGGTAAAAGTTAGTGTAGGTTACTGCGTAGGTTAATGTGGATGCATGTGCTTACTTAGTGTATAGAATAGCTAATATTCTTTGGTACAGTGTACAGCCGAAAGCATAAACATAAAACAAGCTTTAAATAAACTTATCAGAATAGGCAGTTGTGTAACAGAGCTGCCTATGGGGCTACCAACCTAACTGACCGTTCTACCACCTTAACAGATAGGTCTACCAACCTAACTGATGGGTCTACCACCCTAACTGACGGTTCTACCACCTTTACAGATGGGTCTACCACCCTAACTGGTGGGTCTACCACCTTTTGATGGGTCTGCCACCCTAACTTAGGTGGTCTATCATATTAACTGATGGGTCTACCACTTCGACTGATGGGTCTACCACCTTAACTGATGGGTCTACCACCCTAACTGGTGGGTTTACCACCCTAACTGATGTGTCATCCCTAATATAATTATCGCTATTGTTTCTAACCTTAATTTTCTCGTTATTTGTCACAAAGCCGACTCATTAAAATACATATTAATTTTGTTAGATAAGCACACACAATATCATAAGTAGGTATCTCCAACCACATTAACTCGGTAGAACAGATTTATTATCACTATTTGTATCCTTGGGCAAATGGGTGCGTAGAATGTGCTTACAAAACGTATGTTTTCTTTATTTCCCGAGCTTTCCCAATCTTTTGTTGATAAGAAAGCTCGGATCCTTTTAAAACCTTTTCCGATGATCTCTGGTGTTACACGATAAGGAAACATATTAAGGGTCGACGGTAATGGATAGAACTGTTTCTTAGAATTTATAAAACATCAATTTTTGTATCAGTTAAATAAATTTTAGCAAGAATATATCCAATTTTAACAGTCTTTATCTTTAAAAAGAAAACATAGTAAGCTTCGTTATGTAAACATTTATTCTATTCATTTTTGGAAAATCCGTTTTTATGTGGTAAACATCTTTGATGTTTCCTACTCAAAGCATTTACTCTGAGTGGGATTTCTCTGTGAGGGATTTTCAATGGGGATTTTACATTTAATAGATCGGAAATCTTAGGTGTGTAAAAAACACATCTTTGTTTATGTTTATTAAAATCAATATTAAACACGCGAAATAAAAAGCTTGAACGAAGCGGAGTGATTAAAATTACGACTAAAACAAAGACTACAAAGCGCTTTTAATAAATAAGTATTATTTGTATTGAAGTGTAGTACTGTCAATATGCAGAGAAATAAAAATTTCGCACGAGTCAAAAAGTATGATCAAATTGCAAACGTACTGCTAAAAAGGTATGGACTGTCAGGTAGGTATTGGTAAATAGGATGGATTTATTTGTGACTCCCAACAGAGGAACTATAGGTACTATATAGAGGCACTATATATGTAAATGTATATATACAATCTCCTAATCTCTATAGCATATCATTGATTTTATTATATGTTTGAGACATGAGACAAGACCAAATACTTTATTTTGTACTGTCCACTACATGTATTTTTGTAGCCTATATTAAAATATCAGCCTATCTGTCCCACAGCTGGGCAAAGCTCTTGTCTCAAAAATCCATGTGAGAGAGAACAGAACTCCACCATGCTGACTTAGTCCGCTTTTTTGGAGGCACGTTTGTGGAATTGTGGCTACCCGCTATAGAAATGTATCAAACCAACTATATGGACTCAAACCCGGTAAGCCCCTCAATAACATTCCTTGATAGGCATGTGCTCCGATAACGGTATAATACAAACTGATTGAACGCCTATAATATATAAATAGGCAAACACAAAATAGTTCAGTAACATTTTCGGGTCTGTTTGTGAATCGATATTTTTCATTTCTTTTTTGTTTGGTGGCCATTTTTTGGCCTCGTACCGGTACCATGGTTCTGTATTTCTATGTTCTCATATATTTGCCCGTGCGAGTCCCTAATAAACAGTTTTTTTTCTTTCTTTTTCTTTCATTATATCATCAATAAAAAAATAGGAAGAAAATATGGTCGAATTTTGAATTTTCACCTACTCGGCGACCTCTAGTAGATTTTTTACCTTTTTTTTACATATGTAGTTTTGGTGCGTTTTTTAATTTATAATTTTATATTAATTACTATTAGATCTTTAAACTGTTTAAATTGGACATACCTATAGTTTATAAGATATTTTAAAAGAAGCTAAGTAGGAATTAATAATTGTCGGAGTCGCGTCTGCCCTCTATCTTACCTCTACTATTTGTACCTTGTATTGTACTTTACTGTACTGTACTTTGTGTTGTATGTTCGTATAGTACAACTTTTAAATCCTAAATATTGCATTTAGATATTTAAAGTTAAGTTTAAAAAAAGTTGTACCACGCAGGTGAGCCGCGAGTGAAAGCTAATAACTAATTGTAAAACAGTATGATACTGGAAAACTACTTAACTTACAAAAACCTCAATTCAGCTTACCGAGCAGTTCGTTATCGCATCAATTAGACCAGCAGAACAATCCCTTTGAAGTATACGCGGCTAATTCTCGGCGCTGCGCGTTGTCGGCCAGTAAACAGTGTATTAATCACAATATTTGTGAATACGTTACGGGGTGAGAGCGGAGGGGCGCGACACTCAGTCGTTTGCAATTAGTTTTTACTGGCGGTAATTAGGGAGGGCCGATTGCGCACAACTCCGTGCCTGTGCACGACCACCACTTGACATGAGAAGTTTTAGAACTGAACAACGAGTTGGATTGTTGATTTGAATTGTCGCTGCCGGAGACAGTAGTTTTTGCTTACGGTTGAGTGGTTTCCCCGAGTCAAAAGAAATCTTTTCTATACACTACAACTAATATGATGTCGATGTTTATAAATATTAATAAATAATTTGAATGAAAATGCGCTCTGAACAAATGTTTACAGATCGACATTTAAGTTGAATTTAATTATAATCATCATTACTTAAACTAGGTACTTTTTTGGTTGTATGTCCTTTGGCTAAATAATAATTTATAATTAAATGCTGTTCATCGGTAAGCGCAAAAAGTGAGATCGGCTGGATACATTTGGCTATTTATTTTAATGTTAGTCCGAATAGAGTTTTTAGGTAAATAAAATTGATAAAAATTATCCGGAAAATTGGAAAATTCTGAAAAAAATGAATAGAAGAGAAGTTGCGGGAAAAAGCTTGTCAAGAATAAATATTTAAGCCACGACTTCCGGAAGTTATAAATCCGGTAGCGACTAAAGTTGCAAAGAAACTAGCTTGCCAACTCTAAGCGTACATAGTTCTACTTTTCCAGTAGGAAAGTACCAAAAAATAAAAGTTGCCGTCATCGCCACATGCGAATTGGAATTAGCAAGAGCTCGTTGTACCAGGGAGCAAACTACATTTTCATTGAAAATTGAACCTTAATGTTGTTACTGAAGGTACATATTGGTTTAATGATTCGAATCGATATCGGTCCGATGCCCGAAATGTTGAAGTTTAAATGGAACACGTTATATTCCAGCATGTCATTTGCTTACTTATCGCGCAATGTTAACCGATCTTAATGAATTCACAAAATATTTTAGCAACTAGGTACCTACATAAAATAATATTGATTTCTTCGCCCTTTTGGTA
Source organism: Protodeltote pygarga (assembly GCA_936450705.2). Classification (NCBI taxonomy): domain Eukaryota; kingdom Metazoa; phylum Arthropoda; class Insecta; order Lepidoptera; family Noctuidae; genus Protodeltote; species Protodeltote pygarga. The sequence continues at coordinate 7,266,264 of OW388257.2, read as the reverse complement.
AATATTCATGAAAAAATGTCTGGTCTTAGTTATTAGGTACTATAATTTGTTACCAGGGTTGGATTTTGTACGATAATTATCGTATTTGTAGGTACTATAATTTCAGGCTTGGTACGATATTACGATCCATATGTAAGGATCTTACGCAAAGTACGATAATTTGAAGTAGTCTAAATAATGACCAAAAAAGGTACTGAATTGCAATATCCTTGCATTTGAAGAATTATATACTAACCATATTGATTTCGGAATATATCTACCTAATTTAATTAGTAGTAATTGGAGTATTATAAGATTACCGTGTGTGCTCAAGTCTCTGTGGTCAACCTACTCAGATAATTTAATTTGTTTCAATATAACATGAGTTTTTTTTTAATGTAAACTTAAATATGGAAAACGGAAGTTACTGGGAGAAAAAAAAGTACGTAGAGACTATAAAAGTTTAAAATAGGTTATTTGCTCAACTGTTGTATAAGGCTTCTTTAATTTAAATTTAATGTTCACAATAAAATATTTCATTTTTCTTATTTATCTTATCTTTAATGTATAAGTTGAAAACTAACCCATCATCATCATCATTTCAGCCATAAGACGTCCACTGCTGAACATAGGCCTCCACAATGACAACATGAAAACTAACCCATAAGCAGTAGCATTGTTAACAGTTTTGTATGAAAGTTTTACTAGCACCACCATATAATGTATTTGTAAATAAACAATGTCGTATCAGGAATATCTTTTAGAATAAATCTTTTTCAAGGAACAAATTATTTTAGTTATGAACAAAAGTTGATCACACGACTGTCGTCTCTATAACTCTTAATTCACGGTTCAAAGCTGTTTGGGAGAGCTCACGGGAGGGCGCGCGCTAATCAACGAAATGGTGTAGGTTAGGTATTCATAATATTGACAGATAGATAGTTTGTCATCATTTTCGTCTGGTATTTAATCCTACTAAAATATGTAAGTTTGGATATTTTGTGGCGGTGATTTTAATGATAACTAAGGTTGAACGGATATAAATGAAACTTAGCATATTAAGGGCCTGTTTTACAATGTACAAATAGGCATTAACTACAACGTAAATTTAAAAATAGAACCGAATTTATACGAAATTATCTGTCAGGTTACTAGATCCTCATCGGTAAGGGACCGATTAAGAAGAAGAAGAGACGATTTTGTTATATGAATATAACAATATAACATTCAACAAATAACATACACAGATTAATTTCATTGCGAAAATCAGTTTTCTTTACAGAAACATATCAAAGTTTCCTCGCTACCACATAATATTATTTATTTGTGTATGTTTTGCTTGTTGGTATAATAAACTTTTGCCTTTTGCAAACATTTTACGTGGGGTGAGTGAAGTTTGACCTGAGCCTACAACCTTCGACCGGACACGTATTTCTAGAGTTCCCAACCTTATCCGACAAAATGACAGGGCGAGGACAGATTTAGTAATGAATCTTACGAACAAGAACGTATTTTAAATGATTACCTATTATAATTCTTGGTAATTCTTCTGCCAGCTAATAAATTACATCGTTAGATAATTTCTTCTTTTTATTTAACATTGTAAGGAAACCAGCACATCTGAGAGATTTTTTTCAAGGGTGTGTAAAGCCATGTCAGAGGCCTACGGGCGGTCATACGATAAAGAAGATTTCCTCCCTAATCGGTAGGTAATAAGTTGACAAAGTAAACAAAACTGAATATAAGCTATGTGTTTGATTGCATGATTGGTGTCGCGATTCCCGCGCAGTAAAAATATTATCTGAGTGATTATCACGTATTTGTTATGATCTATTTCTTTGTGCATTGTGATATTATATATCTCTCCACGATACCGGGCCTAAATTAAATAAAAATATTGTCAACTGATTCCTATAAAATAAGACGAAATATATCATTATGACTGACTTGAACAGAAAAGAGTTAAATGAAGAAAGGAAAGTGAGACAAAACAGTGTTAGGCGTTGAAACAGAATCTTAAAATGGTTGAAGAGACGCGAGTGAATAGAGTGATTGCTAATTAGAGCTGCGCCAGACTCGATTCCGACATCGCATGAATGAACCATAATTTATAGTTAAATCTACTTCAGATTGAAAATTCTGTTTGGTTGCATAATATCCAGTTAATTCCCAATAGTATTATTGTTCCGCTTCTAAATACTTATTTAAAATTAAACGGTCTACACAGTCTTTTCCGAGCCCGGTCAGTGTCAATAAATTGTACGAGCGAATGCCGCCGATGCAATTTTTACAAAACGAAAAAGTTAACTTGTTATTCGAGAATCCACCAATTGGTAGAGTATTCATTCTGTTGTGCGGTTTGCATGCAATTTTCAGGGAAGGCACATACAAACAATTTACAGAGTGGATTGGTTTGTTTGTGAGATTATACCTGCATTTTGTTCTTATTCTTACTAAGTCTTATCGTTTGAAGAACGTTTTTATAGAAAAAAAACTAGCTAACGCCCGCGGCTTCGTTCGCATGGTATGTTGATAAGCCTATGTGATATTCTGTATAAGCTATGTTACTGTTAAGTTTCATCAAAATCTGTTTTGTAGTTTTTGCGTGAAAAAGTAACAAACATCCATCCATCTATCCTCTCTTTAACATTTATAATGTTAGTAAAATACAGTTTATTATTAATAACATCTAATATTAATATAAAGAAGAAAACACTTCGTCCGGATTTAATAAAATATTAATAAATATTAATATATTATATTATTATTATTAAAAGCTTATCGAATGGTTAACATTATGTCAATATCATGGAGTAGATATATGAAATTGGCCGTAAAACTATTGATCGTTAGTGAAAAGATGCATGCGCAGGTGCCTCCAACTCTGTGTTATAATTAAATGATATTCTTTTTTGTATGCAAATTACGTATGCCTTATTTAAAAAGCTTTGTGGAGACCTTTGCCCAGAAAAGGTAAAAAAAATACTAGAATTTTTTGTTCTGTGCATATAGCACGTAGGGGGCACAACTATTAAAATTATGTAAACAAGCAGCTTTGGTAAATTTCATTACGTTTGCCGTTTCAACTTAAATATTCAAAGCAGAATCCACAATGATTATTAAAAATTCTCATTGCGTTTTATCTTATTTTCTTAAATCTTTTTCGTCGCTTCCTATCGCCATAATATCATAGCTATCGATCAAACTTACAAGGTTCGTACAAGGGCAGAAACTTGTCCAATATAAAAGTTATGTTGAAAGTAATTTACACTAGAAGCTCACAGCCGGCAGATACAAAGAAATATTTTAAGAAGTTTGTTGCATCGTACCCTCGGTTGTTTTACAGCTCCTTAGACGCACGTGCCTTCAAAATTCTTTTCAGCGGCGTCGGCTCCCGGGAGCGCTAAAATGTTACTAAAATTATGGAGGGAAGGTGCTTTCCAAATGTTTCTTTTTAAGAATGAGAGGGCAATGTTCCACTTTTGCATGCCGTAGGTGGGTAATGTAATTCATGATAGAGACTCAGACCGCGTGGTGCTGTATTCGGACGTGACGTCACGCCCGCCATTACACGTGCGGCTCCGTGTAGTTCTGTGCGCGGCGGGTAATGCCGCACGCTACTTGATATTCGTACGCGCACCCCACCACATTTCACCCCGGTACCGGCTGGTCTTAGGATCCTGAACTTTGTTATTTCACATACCTTTTTTCCTTGGCAACATTCTTGGGCTATGCAGTAGAATTGTAATTTGAAGCTATTGGTTATTACTAATAGCTATTTCGATACAAATATTTGTGGCTTCCTTTTCCGTGTATATTCCGTGATTTTCTGTTGAATTCGACAAAAATAAAGTAACATTAAAGTATTCAGTAGATAAAACGATCACTCATAGATAGTACATGTACCTAATATTTCAAGGATTTATGTATGTACCTCTATTATAATGAGTAGAATAACATCATGTGGTATATCTACTATAACAAATAATGATATAAAATTTAAGTCAAAATATTTGAATTACAAAAACAAACATTCACGCGGTATTACGGTTAATTAATTGTAAAACAAACGTCGGTAATTAAAACATCCCGATGCAGTGGTCCGCAATTTTCCAGTTTGAAAACCGACCAAACATGTAAACAAAACGTTCCAGTTAACCCCGATTTCGCCGACCGCATCGCATCCTCGCGTTTTTTTTAGTTTCAAGTTGATTTGTGTAGTTGTTGCTTGCTAACCCCGAGGGTACTGAGAATTTAAAATAAAATCTCACATATCGTTAGCCGTATCGCGGTTTCCTTGAATATTTTAGAAAAGGCAAAAAGTAAGAAAAGTTCCTGCTTTTCGTTAATTCCTAATTTAAATTTTAATGAAATAAAACCGTTTCTTCGGGATATACCGACTTTTTTCGTACGCGTACTTTCTGAATTTATTGGAACAGTATTACAAAGAACCGAGGCCACAAATTTACTTTATGTGAAGATGAAATAATTACTCGGTAATATCAATAAATTCACGTCACTCTCTCGAGCAGATTCCCTGACGAAGTCTCACGTAATTAGTAAATGTTATTAGGTCGCGTCACTTGTACTTAGCTTTACGAGGTGTTAGAAGATTCTTTTGGAACAGTTCCCTTTTGATGTAGACACCATAACTGCTGTAATTTATAACTCGTTACCAAACGGCCTTGTACCCCTTATTTATTCAGGCAAGCTGAACTATTTAGGTTGCCTGAGAATTATGATGTAGCGAAAGTATTTAGACCGTCGACATGGAAAATGACAATGTATTTTACAAAAAGCTCGTTAGTGGAGTAAAAAGTCATTCGTCAATTGCTTAACTGCCTAATATAGTACCTTGTTTTATGACATTATTCATTTAAAAAGTATAGTTACTGTTTAAATTTGAAATAGTATGTCAGAAAGTTATTTTTAATTTTGCCAGTTTAAATCATTAATTTATCATCTGTCATTCGATTGGGATTATTGTCTCGTGAATTTTTTGTTGTAAATTATTATTGTACGGTTTGTTTTATTTTTCTGTTCCTATTTTATTTCATAGCTTTATTATTTTGGCACCTATTTGGGTGTTGTTTGTTTGTTTTGAATCCCTGACCCCTCCATCAACGACCTGCTTTTTAGCTCCAGATGCAAAAAAGGGCTGTTATAAGTTAGTGTCTGTGTTTTGTCTGTGGCATCGTAGCTCTCAAACGGATGAACCGACTTTGATTTAGTATTTTTTATTTGAGAGGTAACTTGATCGAGAATGTTCTTAGTTAAAAAAAGTGTCGGGGGTTTTTAATTTTTTTTAACCTATAGTTACTGTGTATAGGGTTTAGGTAGTCTTGGTTAGGATACATAATATGCAGATTCCGATATTACTATTAGCTTAAAGAATCTCACTGCTGGACAAAGGCTTGACTAGTCTCATTTCATTTCTCTCTGGCAATTTCGGGCGTAGAATTGTTAAAGACTAGCTATAAACCATATTTTTTATTCACGTGAACAAAACGTTTCTAAACATTTCGAACAACAAAATATATTAACTCAACGATAGACAGCGGATAGTCTTAAATCAGCAGCAAGGGCCGGATTGTTATTGTCTCAGCATGCAAATAAAGATATACGAAGTTGAAACTGAACAAGTTAAACGCCTCTAAATTTAGTAGGAGCAATCTCCCTCGCGTACGATTCGTTATGTAAAGAGGCGAGACATCCCTATAACACTCGCTTTACAAGATAGAAGCTGCGATAAAAAATTCAACACGCTCTCGATTCCGTTTTTCAGTATATCCCTGACCTTTTTTACGACACGTCGACTATTACTGCGGTATTTTTTCATAAGCAACATGAGTAAGTTCTACGAATACAACTTTAATTTCGTTTCGACGGATGTCGTGCACTAAACATGCTAGCTTTCAAAGTTTTATGTACAAAGTTTCTGAATCACATCCAAAAGGAGCTTCTTTCAATGCGTGCAGTTTATATCATAAGGGTAAAGAAGGATGTATAAACTAGGTTTTTAATCGTCAAATAACTTTTTATGTCCACTTTTTATAACCCCTCTTTGTCTTCGCTGAACTGCTGCGTTGTAAAATATAAATAATGTCGGATTTACTTGAGAAACTGATATTATTTACCGAAAGCATATAAATTTTCTATTTTATTACCTAATGATTCTGAACTAGAGCCCGAAATAAGTTTTATCGCATGGTAACTGTTTCCACATTAGAAAAATTTAACATTTTTTATTTACATACCAAACAGTCGGAAAATTATACTATATTAAAACTGTACCTATACATTTTGAAAAGCACATTATATAACTACAACATATCTCCTAAATCTATCCTAACCTTTTTTATATACAGCTTTAACAGAATATCAAGGGAGTCAGTTCCCATAAAAAAATTCTGACAACTGATCTAACTAAAGAATATCGTATGTATTTGTATAGGCAGTCAATCCATAGAAAACTGATATTTAGCTGCATCTGGTTAGACTAGAAGCTGATCCTAATCCTATGATAGCTACTAAACTTTATTTACCTTGTAATAAATAAGAGAAATGTGTTTCAACTTTTTCTGAATTTTAACCCTTAAAAGGGGTAGAAATGGGGATGAAACTTTATATAGGAAGTCTGTAACATATTACAAATTGAACTATGAAAAATAAGTTATATTTGACTTATTCGTCAAAAATTAGAACGAGATTTTTTTATTAATAGGTTAGGCTTTATCCTTGCAAATAAAGTCGCGGGCGATAGGCTAATCATATTATAATCCCATGACGATGACATTATTACTCGAGAGGAGAAGGGTTATGCATGTTCATACCCGAGGTGAAACAGCATAATTGATGAACATTATGATTCCCAGAAACAGTAAAACAGATGAGCAAAAAAAAATAAAATGATGGGAAGCTTGCTGATTGGTAAGAATGTTATGTTTTATAATGTTTGGGCTGAGTGCATTGCCACAAGTTTTTATATTTTTGTTTGACTTGTAACTATGTAAGGTACAAAGTTTTATTCTTCGTATATTATTCTGTGAGGGTGTATTTTTGGTTGCTATGCCTTTGTCTTGAACAAATTGGTTTCGTTAATTCATTTTTATCTAGCATATATAAAGTTGTTTGCATACCTATATTGTCTGAAGTAAGTCAGGTAGAATATATAATGCCAGTGAAGAGTTGTCTGTACTTGACACTGAAAATAGCCTCACTCAACAATCCATTAACATCTTTTCCGGCTGGGCAATTAAAGTACCAAATCCTAGAATATAATTGGTAGCGTTGTAAGTATAATTAAACTAGGTAGGTGTTAAACATATCGTATGTTTTCAAATTTCAGTAGCTCCTCAGCATTACATCATTAAACTTGAGTTGATATATTTATATTTGTCTTAACAGAACATTCGTCACAGAAAAGTATCTTCAATTTCATAATATAAAACCGGAATCGCAAGGCTAAAAAAAATGGGTCCGCAGACGTCGATTTCTTCAAAGGACGTTTTATTAATAAAATTGAAACGTCAAATTTTCCAAGAGATGAACCAAACTAAAAAGAGGGCACTCCTTTCATGTGGCAACATTCACAACAACATCTGGGATATGTCTTTCACATGTCGAAGAGACCAAAATGATACGCGATTTATCGGATCAACGTTCTGTTTACAGTTGCTCTTGTGAAAATATTCCAAGCGTATAGCAGACTATAAATATGCTACTGCGTTGTACTGTAGTGCTAATGCTTATTTTTGTGTATCACAGCTTTATTTTGTAAAGGGATCTTAAAGTCGTGATTTGAAAATACTATTTCGTGGCGTGTGTGGCGTTACTGATTAGATCGGATAAAAAATGTGAGTATGTATTCGTAAATATCTCGAAGTTTCGTGTCATAGCAAACAAACTGAAGAAAAGCTCTTTGAAGCGCTGTATGAAGTTCCAAGTCCCATATGTGCATCGTCATAGAGGTAAACAAGGAAGCGAGGACATTTGCACTTGGTCTTCAAGTTTCATAACCGATTCTGGTGTTTAACATAAATAGCTGATAGTAGTATCAGTGCATAAAGGTTGTGGTGAACTATGTCCAAGATATTGTAAGGACTATGAGCAAGACAAAATGTAAGTGTTTGAGTAGTCATCGCTGACATTGTAGCTTTGTAATTACACCACAGGATTCTGGACATCTGGAGTAGACCTAGAGCTTTTGTGCTCCATCTGAAACAGACTCAAACCCTTTGCTTCATTGTTGTAGTTTGTTTATTAGTACCTTATATTGCTTATCAAGATAATTTCCGGTGAAAATTCAGAAATTCTTAACATCAAAGTTTGTCAACAGTGTATTTGAAACAAACTCTAGCTGCGTCTTAGTTGTAAATTATGGAAGCTAGTAGTTAATTAGATGAAAGTCCGTACCATCGGGCGTCTCCCAAACTACTCCTGAACATTCTCAAGACAATTTCATCTAGTTACTCTTTTCATATTCTGTAGAAATGAAATGAATTCTATATTATATATGTATAGTCACTGGTTTCCGCCAGCGGCTTCGCCCGCGTGGGGGATGGGGGTAAGAGGGTGTAAAATAGCCTACAAACTATCCTTAAACCTACCAAATATACATAAAAAAAATCATAATAATCGGTCAAGTCGTTTCGGAGAAATTCGGTAATAAACATAATCTAATATAATATAAAATCACAAGTTCTACACGTAATATCAAACTGTGACTATAAATTGACAGGTGAAAAAAAGGGGGAAACTTAATTTGAATATAGATCCTTTTGGCTACAGTGACAGTCAAAATTAAAGACCTAAAGATAGATGAGTGCTAGAAGAAATATCTATCGTGCATAATTTTTCCTTCATGGATGAGTGAATGGTAAGAATCGACAAAATACAATAGGGAAACTATTGTCTCGGGTACTAGGGAGAAAAAACGAGCAATTTGACATCGTTGATCCGCAAACGAAACGTATGCCGAAATAAAGTAAGGATATTCAAAATAAAGACGTCACGACTCGCAAAGTTTCCAAACATTATAGGTAAGTTCGAGCAAAGTGGGTGGAGAAAAGGTACTAAATTTCACCTTCAGATGAAAATAATATTCAGGCCATTAACATCACTGGATCAACTTTTTTCAATCGTCGCTGCCCTAAATGTACTCGGTATTTATTTTTATTGTTTGTATTTAAGTGTTTTGTTTATACAATCGGCTGCTCCTAAAAGGTTCTGAGTTTCAAGAAACAACCGTATTTAACAGATATAAAAAAAAAGAAAAGCAAAAAAGTTTTTTATGACACCCACTCTTTATCGAGTTTGAAAACATATTTGTGATATTTAGAAATACAATTTGGATATTTTGTTTTAAAATAAATGTGACATATTTTAATATTGATGTTAAGGTCATAAAATGTCTTTCAATTTGTTCTTGTTTAAATGATACTTGACAAGCCAAACAAAAAGAAAGAAAAGAAAAGACAAGGTGGCGAGTAACAGTGAATTTGCTATTGTGTCTCATTTCTCGATCTTTGATAAATTAATGGATTTATTTATATAGAATGTTAGGATTTATAAAAAATGATCAGAAAAAGATTTTTGGTCGATATTTAACGAAGTATAAGCAATTAAGTGATACAACAACAAGCTATAGATTTATAGGAAACTTTCTTTATTTTAACGAAAATGTAAAATAATTATTCCTAGATGAAAGGTTTGATAAGATCCATTAAGAACAAGATTAAGAACATCAATCATTATTTATTTAATCTTGAGATTTTCTTTGTATTCCAAGGAAGAAGAGGCTTGTTTGTTTATTTGTAAGATCTCAAAATCGATCACGCTTCGATTGTCAAATTAAAATTGATTTTAGATTTCAATTCGGTTGGTAATCCATTAGGAGGCATAGGATTAGTATAAAATAATGCAAAACTTTTAATGTACTCCTAACTAATTTTGGTTACAGCAGCCAATTTCAATGGAAATGAGCCCAGCTCAGTAGTTAATAGAATGTACAAGTGTGTGCGCAAACACAGGTGCACTCTCTATTTCCTCACTCTCATAGTCCGATGGGTTGGCAATCCGACACGACCGGAGACCGTGGTTTCCTAGAGAAGATACACTGTAAAACTTTATCTACTTAGTACACCTCACAGATGATATTTTCAAAACGTTATTATAAACCATAAGTAAAACATATGAAACCAAACTTGTAGCACCTATCTACTAGTTTTGAATTGTAAATAATTGTAGTAAATATCGTAATTTAAGTACCAACATACCGTGGAACAGTTTTAACGAGTGTAGCGAATAGAACCCAGACAATTTGCAGAGAACACAGTCTTTTTAAAGTTGAATCTCAAGAGGGACATAACCGCCAGAGGATGGCTTACAGAACTTGTTTTATTCACATTACTACACTCTAGTTTAAACCTTATTTAAAACTTCATGAGCATTACAGGATTGTAGGTACCGTTAGATGCTCTTGTGATTACGGACTTTTAAGTATTATCTAGATTGAATTGTTTCAAAATAAAATCACTACTTGAAACCGAAATCAATGTACAAATACAATTTATTTAACATTAGTAAGTTAGAAAAAATATTGCAAATGTAAAGGTTGGTAAAGATGATTGTTACGCGTAAACTATTGGACGGATTTGGATGAAACTTGACACACAGCTAGACCACCATTGTGCATTGGCTTGAAATAAAAAGAATAATTGTTATTCCACGCGGGCGAAGCCGCGGGCATGAACTAGTCTTTAAAATAACAAACAAATAAACTAAGAATGTAATTACTCTATAACAATACGATTAATAGTCTGTTATTGTTATGCTAGAGGACCGCTTTACTGCTACGAAAGCGTAGCATGCGTAGCAGTGTGGGCTACGGCGTAGCATATATACAGATTATTGACTTTGTCAGTATTCTTCTCTATGGTATTATTCGAAGTGCTAGTGGATTTGTAAAAATATAGCAGTTGTAATTTGCTGAGTTATTAACATCTATTGCTTGTATAACATTTTTATAACACATAGAAGCAACCTTGTTACAATTTTTTGTTGAAACAAAGAAAAGTTCATAATACTTTCAAAAGCACAAGCAGGGTTACGAATTTTAAAAATAATAAATTGACTGGTGTAATTTGACTAAAAGGTCTAGGTTTCAAATCCTGTTTTGTACTTTATCCCAAGTTTTTAATTGATTTATACTTTCTACAAAAAAATTTAACCTATTGATGATTCAGCTATGATGTTTAAAGTTTATTCGTAGCGTATATAGCTTTATTCCTTTGTTTCTAAAAAGGTTAGACACCCTTGGTCCGTGTTAGGGACCATTCAATAATCTCGTAGAAGTTTTGAGAATATAATAGTTTCATAGCAGTGTTACAATACTTACATTAGGCACCTAGGGCTTGCTCCGTGTTAGGTATCATTCAATAATCTCGTAAGAAATTTCGCGAATATAAAAGTTTCATAGCAGTATTACAATACTTACAGATACCATTTATATACTTACGCAATCTGGTCTTACCAGTTGGTGATGAGATTGTCGACGTCACGGTCGTAGCGTCTCCTAGGCCAGTTGTACACACGGCTACTCATCAAACTATACATTTCCAGTATAAGCTGATGTCTTTTTGTACGAAGAGCCTATTCAATGCGAGGTCAGTTCATACTGGTTTTGTATAGCTTGATGTGTAGCGTGTATCAAGTCGTCGGGGTATTTCAATTGGCAGAAATATAATTATATTATTTTTTCTCATTATTGTTCCTAATAAGGCGTCATAGAGGCGAGGCATATTTAAGGCTATTATGGCAGGTATGGGTATGTGATAAAGATTGTTCTCATCATCTACGTTAAAACAGGACATATGATTTCTAAATGTTTGATTCAAATGATCGCTTTGCATGCGTAGATGTTATACCAGTAAGGCGCCCATTGGAATGGATTTTCTCCCTAATTTGAAATGATTTTTTAATGGAAATTATATAAGTATGTATACAGCACCTAAGTAGTAGTTTCTGTCACAAATTATGTCAAGTATTATTTTACTTTTTAACAACTAAATAGCCATCAGTAAATATGATATGCTTAGTGACTTTTATACTCCGTTAAGATTAGATAAATAACAGCCGAATAACGATAGTTAACGTGCTATATTTTTGAGATAATTACATTTTATTGTATTATTTTTAAAATTATGGTTATTAAAGTACACAGCTTTGTATTTAGTGTAAAATAATTGAATTCTTTTTGCGCTTTCATGGAAATAATGACGTCGTTATAAAGTTATTTTTTTAATGTTATTTTGAACAGAGTAGTCACTATTATCAAATAGTAGGAATAGTAGAATTCTTTAGTCTTTAGCTAGATTGGTCCTAGAAACACAGATTTTTTAAATAAGATCATAATTATTCATTTTCGAATGCTTCTGTATAGTCAATGTTACCTAGTATAACGCTAGCATATTTATTTACAAGCCCATCGGTCAATTCTGACATAAAAGCTCTATTCAATAGTAGTGAGTATAATCCATCAATAAGCACTGAAGTACCCAAGTTGCGGTAGCTCGAAGGAAATGTACAAGCAGTCTTACTTGGCCTTTGTCAAAACTTACTCCCTATTATATGTCGATAGCCGAGCCCGCGGCTAAATTTTCTAGTAAAAACGTTTGCCAGCAGTTTTTAAAATCTTTTTAAATAAATCGGACAGGAGGATATTTCTCCTGAACGAATTTCTGTCGCAGCGGCTAATCTCAACAAAAACTAGCATATGCAGGAGATATTATGGTACACGAGTGCGTGCGCAAACTCAGGTGCACTCTCTATTCCCTCATTCCCATAATCCGATGGGACGACAATCCAATACGACCGGAAAGAGGTCAGGCGCAAATTACAGGTACAAATTACAAACAAATTTTTAAAAATGTAATTTCAGTGCGTGTATAAAATTACTACTACTAAAATACTAGTAAATTAATTTAGTTTATTCTGGTACATTTTAAACTAAAAGGGAAATCCGGCTCAAATCCATCCTGAAATTAGTTCGTAACGAAATTTTAACCTGCAATACGTAGTTTGGTCGTGGCTAATGTGATATTAATGATATTCATACTAATTTAGCCGAGGCCGCAGAACCAGGTCACAAGTTTCGACTGTCTAAATAATTACTACCTCCCCAATGACGCTGTGCATACCTACTTTGTTGCTAGATTAAACAAGTTAGGTGACATTAAAAACTATTTTATGGTCATATTTTGGGTTGCATATGAATTATATATGTTTTAATTTATTCTGTTTATTTTGTCACCTGTTGTTTGTGGACAGACGGGATGGCCTCACTGTAGGTTTTTTTTATCCAAGCCTCTAACCATCGTCTTCAGGTAGTCGGTCATGTATCGACAGAAAAAGAAACAAGAAAAATAATTGTCACATAATGTTTATTCCCAATCTTTGGACCCTATAATGCTTTAAAACTAATAATAACATAAATACAACATTGCAATAATTATTATCGAAATAAAATGATTTTAAATTTTTATCGATAAAGTTTGCGTCCCTTCTGTAAACTAAATTGAAGGAAACAATGTGTTCATTACTTTCCTTGAATTCATTTTACAAAAGGACGCAACTAAGCAGACAAGTCTACAAAGCAAAGTTTTAAAAGCTCAACTGTCAATTTTATATCTAATTTCAGTTATCCTAAACTAGACACCTATAAAAGTACTATTTTTATTTACTATTAGACACATAATATTGAACATAAGTTCGTTCGAAAACAATGGTTATATTATTTTGTTAATAAAATGATCTGTTACCTATAGGCTAATATAAAACATTTTACTAATGTGTGAATACCTTATAGTTGTTCTGGACTCATTGTTAGGAGACAGTCAGTATCAGTAGCTCAAGGCTGTGACGCAGACAGGGTTGCGGATCAATAAAAACTTCGATTGAGGATGAGCTCAAATTTATTTGAATTAACAATGACGTCTCCAATGCCACAATACTCCATGAAGTAAGAAAAGAAAAGTAATGAACATCTATAAAAGTTGTAATAATGATAATTAAGCTAATTTTATCACTATTTTTACAATGTCATTATGTTTTTCTTAAACCACAATAACACTTTACCTCTGCTCTAAAAGCATTTAAATAATCCAAGTCACACAAATCTAACAATTAATTACTAACTATATAGTTTGTATGTTTTATTTTGCTCGATATACAAATAAGTTTTCAGCAACGCACTAACTCTTGTCACCGAAATTAAAACAAAATGTCATTTAATACTGAATACGAAGCGAACTGTTAAAGTAATTTGGTAATTAAGCCATGTTAATAAATTCTAAAGTAACAATAAAGTAACGTACAAACTCTACAGCGATAAACAAATGGAAACTTGCGCGACACTAGTCGGGGACTATGAGTAATCTAATCGATATTATTAACGTACGAAAACAACACTTAGCAGGTATTTGATACTCCGATTATTTTGTCTTCTTTATTCTATTCATATTGTATCTCTTAGAATAGTATTTAACTAAATTTATTAAGGGGCACAGAATTGATATGTTTCCGATGCACGGCGTTTGTGTGATACCGCTTCACTTAACCTAACTTGCAAGGCGACGCTACACCCCTACTCTATCCTATCACATGCGGGCCAATGTCACGCGTCTTTATATAAACGACGACGCAGACGATCCGAATACCATCTACTCGATTTCACAGTAAACGTTAAGAAAATATCTTTTTTGTGGTTTACAATTAGGTTTTGTGTATTAATTCCAAAATCATGAACAGAAGCGAAGATAATTCTGAGTAAAACGATACAAAGACAGCGAAGCGAATAATACGTTATGTCGGAAACGAAAAAGTGGGTTTAGCGTGACATATAGCCGATTGCATTATAAGTAGTAGACGAGAATATAGAATAAACGTCTCTATGAAACCGCTTTTTTATTCCTAATTACACATTAAATATTACATGATGATATGTATCGAGTAGTCCCGCAAAAGGTGACGTAGCCGTGTCCGCAGCCACTGGACGTCTCTTACTCGCTATCTACGGTTGTTGGACGGAATCATGGCGGCGCGCCGGCGTCCTCTCGCACTGGTACGCTCCCCGCACGCTGCTCGCTGCGGTCGCCGCCGGCGAGCACGCGCGCAGCGTGCGGGGACTCAGTCATCGCTAACCAAAACATGTCTCTGTCGATGGCTCTAGGTAGAGTAACATTAAAACTAGAAATTTTAAAGAGTGATACACATATGTTCGAAGAGAGCTTAACACTGATCGTCAATGACGCACTAAAGCCATCGACACATTACATAAAACAACTGAAAAGAAAAAACAAACTTTTCGTTGTATTTTTCGTATGCGATTGAGGACGCCGCACGCCGAAGGTATGGGAGATCACTACTACATTATTACACAATTACTTACACACGAATTAGCATTATATATCGAATTAAATAAGTGAACATTGACTTAGCTTAATTATTATAACCGACAATGAATATAATTAATAATATATAAGATAACCTGAATCGTCAGGAGATTAAATGTGACACAAAACATGTAATACATAATAATGATTGATTTTTTTTAGATAATAATTGTTTGGATATAAAACTGAATCTAAATGTATATTTTTTAACAAATTAATTGTTTCGTCTCTAACATTAGCAAAAGTAGGTAACAATTAAAACAGTATAATCACATGATGCCTATTCTAGGTGTCGTCATGTATCACCGTGTGGCATCAGCCTTATCTGGGTCCGTAACAAATGATGTCTGCATTAACTGCTGTGGCATTAAAATAATTAATTTGTCGTGTCCACTAAAACATTGCAGTACAATGCGCCTACAAAATACAAGTTTGGTACGGTCTGAGGTTAGTATTAAAATTATGTATATCCTTTATCTTTGGTCTATACGCCACGACGTTCGGTACATTTGTGAAGTTACAGTTACTATAAACAATGTATAAAATTTTGCTAAGTCAAAAATTGACGTAATTTCTATTTAATATTGACTAAGAGATTTTCATAAGAATTCACATGCAGTATCTCCGGCCAGGAACCGTCAAGGGTCGCGTGAGAACCTCAATAGATTTCTGTCGCGTCAACATTGTAACCCAAATATCCAAAATCTTATTTATTATAGCCTAAGCAGGGATTTTTTTTTACTTTTTTTTTGTCAATTTTACATGTTTACATCAGCAGAATACGTCACTAAATATCTACAATAACATTAATATTTCATTTTTGGTTTATTGCTATCTCGCACTGTAGTGTACTTATGTCGTCACCGTTTCGTCGACACGAAGGTAACTAAGTATTCATTCTGTATGCGATAGTCAACTAGCTAAAAATAAAAAATATATTAATCTTCATTTTGATTAATCCTAACATTTCGGTAAATTTAAATTTCATTACATTGTTTCATTATTATGTATGAATAACTTTCATTAAATAGTAATGTAACTATGCTGATTGTCTACAATAAATACCCTTATCTAATATTATTATATTATTCACCTAACGATTACACAATTAAAGTAACTACTAAATTTTAAATTAGATTATTACCAAAAAGCTCGTCAAAGCATGCAGATAGTAGAATAATGTTTCACTATTCAGCGTCGGCGCGCACGTCGCCGGCTAATATATAACTATATATTAATTAATATAATGATTACATTTAATTATTTAACTCTCATAAGGCCAAGGCTAAATTCTCGCAACAAGAGACAAGACTGAACCGATCTCGATTGTGTCGCATCGCATAGGTACTAACCGCGAAGATTGAGGGAACCCGTTGTAACGGTACACTGTGGAACTTCCAACTTAAGACTTGAACTAATGTCTTTACAAAGTTTGGAATAATATCGAAATTCGATTTTAGGAAAAATTTACGCAAGGCACAAGAAATTTTGGTGTGTCACCTAAGTAGAGAGGGGACATTACAAACGCAACAGTGACGTAACAAGTTGGAGGAGAGGCGGCGCGACACTGTTCAGCGGCACTGGTCTGTTGCACTCGACAAGCGGCGCGACTGCGCGACTGCGCGACTGCGCGAGGGCTTCCCCGTCCTATCGCATCAAGTCCTACTCAAATATTTATAATTAAGTATTGCAATAATTCCATTTACAGATAGAAAGGATCGTAAGACCAACACTAGAGTGCCAGCGCTTTAACGAGTGATTGAACAATATAAAAATTACTAAGAAAGTATTAGGTAAATATAATTTGAAATAGTTATGAAATTCATTTATATACGCTAACATTATCGAGGCTAAAACAAAAGTATCGTATTATTACATACAACTTCATTTAAATCATTCAACTTGAAATATTAATCAACAAAACGTAATCTTTCTATGAAGGGCACCTTTGGTTTTTAGCTTATTCGAATGAGATATATCCTAAAATGTTTAATTTCTGGTAATACACTATATTCATAACAAATCCTCTCAGTTGTATACATCGGCCTTGTAAAAACAAATATACAAACTTTATCGTACAATAAGTTAGTTGTAAATAAATCTTATGTTACACGATAAAATGAATAATAATATTAAATAAACAGGCTACATTTATAGGAAATTAATAAATTTAAATAATAATATTTTTATCATGAACAGTAAACAATAAACCTGGAATGTTAATAATAATACAATTAACACTTGCTAATTTTGGTATAAACGAAACAACACCACATCTCTGACGCAGGGAGTCGGTAAACATAACAAAATAGGAGACAGAGCCACACTAGTGAGGACGTAAGGTTTGTGAGTGGTTTGACTGGTCTCCTGGTGCCGAGGTTCCGATGCGATGCAGAGGATCTAGATAGCGCGTCCCTCAGTGAGCTGGTTGTCAAGTGCCGAGAGCAACGAACGAGCTAATGGTGTTCGCCCTCTTCTCCGCTTTTGGCTCCCTGTGAAACACAATATACGTTACAGAATAATCAAATATGAATAGCGATCCCCTTTAGGCTTATGTTTTAGGCAGGCATTATTCAACTCTATATAGTGCAAGGTGCATGGTGAAACATTAGTACATAGGTTTGGCCACTTCGGGACTCATAACACACCCACAGCCAAAATATTATATTGAGTTTCATGATTGCGGTATGAGAGTCGAAGTATCACATAACACATAGCACTTACGATTTACTTATTAGTAAATTTGGATTATCTTAGATATGAATCTGTCATTATCACGTATTCTAAAATATTTTCAGTAATAATATATCTATTAAATGTTTTCATTAACTGCGATAGCGATTTTGACAGATACTATTCGGGCATATTCTCTAAGAACATGAGCTCACCGTAAGCAATATATCCAACCAACTGCTATATCGATTGATACGTACGTACGTGTCCAGGTACTGTTATGCCTTAGAGAATATCGGGCAGATGAATTTGTTACAACTAAAATAGTGCGCGTGCATACTTCATGTGCGAGAATCCAGCCGTTGTGTGCCATCTTATGCCTCGCGTATTCGAGGTGGATGGCGCCTTCAGAGCTGAGAAGCAGCGCGCCTTGCAGGCGAGCCATGGCGGTGGCCGCGTCCGTCGGGTTAGCGAAGTCGACGAAGGCCACCGGGCCAGTGCTGCCGCCGCCGTTGCCACCACTCAGCAGTCGCAGCCGAGAGAACCCCGGGCAGCTGCACCATCATACTCTATTTTGCCCACTCGTACCCCCCTCAGAATGACTTTGTGTGTCTTTGAAACTGATCTAATGTAGTTGGATCTTGTTGCTAAATCCAGAGAATGTCACAATTGTGAAAAATTTTGAAAAGTTTAAAGATGACGATACTTATTTAGAAACCAATGTTCCTAGTGTGCCTCTAAATTCTAAAAGGTATGAATAAAACTGTGTGACATAGCTCATCCACTTAAATGCTGAGAATATAAATATTGCAGTTGGTGTGTGCGGCACGATACGAATGACACAAAAAGTAATATTCACGACTCTCATATTGTGTGGTGTTATAGTGCTAACGTACGACTAGTTGTGACAACTGTGGAGATATAGTGACGTTCGTCATGCTTAGGGTGGTACGGGTGCAGGCTTAGATCTCACACAAACGATGCTCTAAACAGTTTCTCTTCAAAAAAAGAACGAAATGTAGTTTGTGTGAGAAATAGTAGAGCCAAAATCGAAACATAAAATTATAACGCAACAATGTATTACGTGGACGACATTGTGATATTCGGTGCAACATGCACTGTGGAAAAGTTAAAGTTTATTAACTTCATGTACATTTTTGATTGCGTTTATGTTTTATTACCGTATGTGTTGCGTGATCATGCACATAACATCGTGCTATTTTCGACTGGAAATATTATTTTTATTGTTTCATTTATATCCAAACTATTGTCACAAGCTTTTATTATTGTTTTTTGTGAAGTATTTCCAGTCGAAAACTTGAAGCGTTTTGCACATATAGGTATGATTGCGTTAGCTCAAATTGGTAGACATACCTGCTAAAAATTTCCTTTAGTTCATGTTCAGAAACGAACTGTCCGAGGTTAGCGACGAATAACGTCGAGCAGGGAGGGGCGGGGTGCGCAGGATGCGCGGCGGGACCAGTCGCGTGCGCTGGCACCGCTGCGCCCGGCGAGCCCAGTGCGGGCGCCGGCAGCACGCACGCGCCCAGCGTCAGGGGGGTCTGGACATTATTACCATGATAATAAGGTCCAAACTCCTATTAAATTTGAAATAGCTTATATAAGAGCTTGTGCGTAGAGAACAGTCATGCTTTCGGCTTTCTTAGTTTTAATTTCTTTGTCACAATTGCAAATATTTTTGATAGTCTTTATTTTAGAGAAGAAACTTAACAAAGAACGCAAAAAGCTTGACTTAGGTATGTTTTTACTGTTAATATACATTAGTAGCTTAATAGAAACTGATAACTACAAAATTGCTTAACGCCAAGTATTTACTTTTATGTCATACTAGGTGACCCAAAAGACGATGTCCTGTTATAAGTCCTTTATAAAAAGCTTTCGAAAAAAACTTTAGATTTTTCTCACATTTTCCATTTTTCCGGGCAATATTTAAATTTTTTGCCCCTATACCTAACCTTATTCGAACTGTCACAAACATTTAAAAGAGAAATTAACTAAATCGGTTTTGCCATTCTCAAGTGATGCTCTTAACTTGCCTGAATTGCATACTTCCGACCAACAAACAGCATTAAATTTTTATTCATTTAGATAGATTCATTTCAAGCATCCACAAATTCAGAATGAAAATAAATTAATTTATAGATTTGGATCATATAATATGACCTATCCTAACGACCGTACCGAAGATATGGTCCTGTGAGGATCATACTAGTATCTATGTCCACATACAAATGCATTCTCTTCAAAATTAAGCTCAGAGAAAAAAGAGGTCATTCAGCTGGTGTATAATGCTGAATGACCACTCTTCTCTCTAAGCTTAATTTAGGAGAGAATGTATTTGTACGCTGACTTAGTATAAGTTAGCAGTCAACCATATGAAGTGGTAGCCGGAATCAACTGCTTAACGTACCTTCTAAAGCAAGAAGATAAAAAGTTCTAACTAATGAATTGTAGGGGAAATGTTAAGGTAAAAAATGTACATACGTGGTGTGCCCTATCGGCGGCAGCTAGTCAGAGGTAGGAACGAACTGGTGCCATCTGCGGGTGGATGGCGGGGTGCACCAGGCCGTGCGACAGCGTAGGCAGCTCGCCGCCATACGCCAACGGGTGATGCCACAGCTCCGCGCCTCCGCCCGGGAAGAACGGACTCGCTAAGTCTGTTACCATAACATCAACGTCACCAATCCATACGACAAACGATACAAGTTGTGTCATTTTGTTATTGAATTTAATGTTCACAGACGAGGTAACTATGCGATGTGATATTAGAATACTGCTATAGAAAATTATTATTTACAATGTGCTTATAACATGTTTTCACGGTTATTATAATACTTAGTAATAATTTGTTTCACAATTACAAAGTTTTAAAGTAGAAACTAGACAATGTTCTTATATTTAGATAAACCCGTTTAGTTAACTTATGAAAAGGGATCACTATGAAAATTGCTTTTCAAAGACCCATGATTGTGCTATCATGAAAACATGTAAAAAGTTGACAACAGTGGTAAGAACCCGACAGATCAATCAGTAGCTTCGCGGAGCTTGGCCTTGCGTGGTATGTGTAAGCGGTCACAGATACTTGCCCTTTGCGTTTGCTCGACGCCCCAATCGTACCTATAACACCCTCTTATAGCTTCATGTTCGGACGGCAGTAAGGATAAAGGATTACGGTATAAAGGTCGGCACAGACACAGGTCGTGCGATTTTATTAGTGTGAACGAGGTACGGTATGGGTGCGGGGCTTCGAGCGAGCGCCAGGCGGTGTGTGCGTACGGCGGTACTTACGTCCAGTGAGTGGGTGCATCAATGCGGGGTGTGCAGCTGGCGCGGCTGTGGCAACTGCCGGCTTCGGCTTGCTGACCTTCGTGTTGCTTTTAGCGAACTCCAGCCGAATCGTTTGCGGCATGTCGGGGTCGAACCGGACGCCCTGCTGTGAACAGCCGCGAGCGGTGCGGCGCTCCGATATAATGACGATGAAAGGGATCGGCCGCCGCGAGCTCCCAGCTCAAGTCGAGTCGCGGCCGCACGGTACAACAAACGATAGCACGGGAGGGCGTCGGTATGAGGAAATTATTTGGAATGTATCAATATTATCTTTACCCATTATACCTCTAAGCTTTACTATAATATCCCAAAAATAATTTTCGTCAACAAATACCTAAACAAAACAGTTTTAGTGTAAGGGTTCGAAGATAACATTATAACTTTTGGTAGGTACGAAATTTTGATTTAACGGTGGATTAATTCGATAGAATCGAGAGGTCCGCGCCTGCGCCTGCTATGGTGACGAAACACAGTGCTCGGGATGTGACATCAAAACCTGTCAAACAGTGACATGCATTGCGTATTTACACCGTAACATGGCCGACACAGTCCGGCGTCGGTCCTCACAGCTCAATAACACCGACTTGATGACCCGAGGTGGTCTATTCTGTATGTGCATGGGTTTAGCATAACTTACGATGCGGTTACTCGAGTCAGGAAAATGTTATTCCAAGTCTACAATGAGAATATTAACTATAGTGCTCATTGGCTGTGTTTGAGGCATGTGATGAGAAGAGGTTTAGTAACACTGTGCGTAATACATGTTTTAGTATTTACAATAGCGTAGGTATTGAGCTTCGTATTCCTAGTAGACACATATCTCAGTCTTTCATTGAGATACTATTGCCTTGCGATACCTATCATACTGTGTTCTGAAGCCATTCAAATTTGTTAGGCATTATTGTGTACGTGGGTTTTAGTTATTTTGTGATTTTCCGCATTGTAGGAAATATAAAATCATATAAGTAAGATTTTATAGAATTGCTATCTGTCTGTTAACTACGGATAAAATATATTTTATTGAGTTCGCTCCAATACGCAGAGGCAGATATTACTGTAAGAGTATTGCTCGGATATTGGGTCAAACTCAATATTTAGTAGTAGCGATTTAGAATACATTTTAGAGCTATGAGACTTTATTGTGACAATACCAACCTGAAGGTCTTGTTTGGCTGCCTCTGCACCGGCGCGAGTGTGAAATGTGACGAAACCAACCGGCTGCAAGAAAAACGACTATGTTGCACATAATGCTGTATGTAACGTAAGATATTTTATGTAACACGTCATATTTTATGGAATAGTTGAGATACCACAGTATCATATAACTTGCTATTAGTTCAATACGAAATAGATGTAATAGTGGTACAACTACTTCCGCCTTTCTCAAATAGTTACAAACCAATTTTCCATTGAACGGTTAGGAGTAGCTTTATTTGCTTGAGTTACGTTGCTATGGAAATGTTATTTTTATAATGTTAGTACAAACTGCTCGAGTGTACAACTATGCCATATATGACGCCACTGTTCTACGGCCATTTGGTCTTATATTTATTCATAATTTATGTAAGTAATTAATTTAACATAATACTACTTAAACAAAGTAAACACGAGTCGTCTGTAAAACCACTAAAGTTGATATAGTAAGAACATTAATATGCGTATGTTATTTGTTTAAACTCACCGAGGCTGTTTTCCCATTCTTGCTGGTAACCTTTAGCAGGGAACCCTCATAACCCTGTGCAAACAAAATTACAATGATTATTTTAACTTTGTTATCAAAAGCTCCCTCCACATGTCTACTGTTCTAGAACATTCAAATGGTAGCAACATATTATCGAATTACTGAAATTGTCGGTGTCTATCATGTCGTAGGAGTCATTCTATTCAGACGTAATAATGTTTAACTACCAAAAAAAGGAGGTACGTGGCCGTGCCTGGCTCCGTGTCGTCACGCGATACCCACACTAAAACTAACCCCCAGCTTAACTTTAGGCACCTTTATGTTTGTGGTGCCATCCGTGCCAGCCGAGGATCGAGTGTAATCCCCCTTATCGGTAAACAGAATCGATTCAATCCGAATATTACGAATCGGAGCATGACATTTGATATTTACGGCACAGTAATCCGAATCGAGATCTAGTCGCGTGACGAAAACGATAGTGCTTTCCGTTTTATTTTCTCTCGATAAATATTTTGACATTTCTATTAGTTTCAGATATTTGGTAAAGATGGTTTCACGCTGGCATTCCCTATTCTTGTTTTACGATATAATTATAGTGCCAGGCTTTCTTGAAATAGTAACCTATACTACATGGAAATTCCTTGTGGCGAAATATATAAACAATTTTTGTAATGTTGGACACTAGGATTTTTCATGTATCGTGGGAACAGTAACATATAATATACATGCACTAACACCAAAACCTAACCAAATATCTGTCAAATGTGCGGAAGACAAGAAAAGCAGACCCCACTATCGTGTAGGTATAATTAATGCACAGGAGAAAGAGATTGTGTTAAATCGCCCCAAACCGCTATCCCGGTCGCAAATTGAAGATATACAATTACTGAATATAGTTATGAAAAATCGCCAAAAAACAAATTAAGGAAAATAACATTACAAAGATCAAGTTTTAAATTTTAATGACTTTTTTGCAATTTTTATGTATGGAAACTTATTCCGATCAAACAGAATTTTTTATTGGAACTGGAGAATTTTAACTTTAAACTGAAAATTTAAAAATTGATATGTTAGTGGTTTAGCGAGGGTCATCGCCTTAATTGAAGCAAATATTTAACAGTAAACATACCTCGTACGCTCGAAACAGTAGATAAAGCTCTCGCGGCTTCGCATCCATAGGCAGCCCGCTGACGAACAATGTTCGCACCTGCAACAAAGCATTCATTGAGTTATTTCATTTTATTGCATTTACTCTTTATTGACGATATGTGTTTGTGCGTAGCTCGTTCACTAGATTCAGTTAACTTTTTGTAATACTGCTAAATTCTCTGATGAACGCTTTGAAATGATTAAAAATTGTATACCTATTTATTTACTAAATGTGTTTACTTTTTATCAATCGATCAATTTTATTTGCTGGGAATATGGTACATAAAGCTGTTAACATAAAAAAAATATCCATTCATATTCCACTAATTAGTTATCAGCATGCAAAATACAACAAGAAAATTTACATTATCGTAATTATTTTTTTATGAAATTCGTTCGACTAAATTACAATGCTCTTTTAAAAAATCCTTCATGATATAAAAACTATCCTCTGTGTGGTAATTCAGCAATCAATTTATTGTTCTGTGACCAAAGTACGCAATCGGGATTTTATTTTCTAGCCCACGCCGCTTGCCGTCCGCTTGTCTGACTGTCTGACATGGGGATGTAAGGTAGCCAGTTAATACTTTTATAGAATTCATATACTATCACTGTTTACGTGACAAAAAAATTAAGAAATCAAGAGTGGTACGTAAAAATTAGTGCACGACTGCGACTCGCACTTGGCCGGTTATGTATGACTAACATCTAATGCCATTAAGCCTACAATTTACATAGAAACGTATAGCTACTTGCTCACTGATTAATTACCAAAATAAAAGCAAATCCATGTTTACTAAAATGTGTTTATAAAACTTGGTTTTAGGCTCGTCTAATGACTTTGCATTATTGTATTTATGTAACGTGTTAATATATTTAAGAGATTTATATTAGGTATTTATTTTTTGTTGTAGATTGAGAAATCAATAAGCATTATTAAGTTCGATTTACGACAACTCCGTTATTAACGATTAATCTCTGATTCTTTAAACAAAGCATTCCTACTTTTATAAAAGATTTTTTATTATGCCTAAGATGTTTTCTCAAAACCGGATGTGTTTACAAAATAAAACAAGTATTGATTGTATCAAATATTGTCCGTTAAAAAAGTTGTAAAAACAACACATCAAAAGTATCGCTTCAAGATTTAAGAGGAGCTATTTGTGATCAATAAACAAAGAAAATGTTGGAGATTTTTCATAAACGGCGGCTGTAAAGGGCAAGGAAGGAATCTTATGACGCTTTCGGTTTCTCCATTGGTTTGCAAACGGTGCAGCGCATTATTTCGGCGGGTCCATTTAATGAAAAAAACAGAGCTAGTAATGGCGGCGCGATTTGGCGCGTGCAGGAAATGGAGATTAATTGCTGGCAACACCGCCGCCGACGCTGACGCCATCTTGTTGCGCACTTTATTTATGCGTCTGAGTTGCGATTAAATACATTCATCTTTTGGTTTGACACACAGTATTAGGTAGACAATCTCTTATTCCTCCTAGACCTTAACAATTAGTTTGTATAATCGGATGTAATGGCTGGTAGAGCCTTATTATATCCATACGAGTTATTGAGGTCGGCTTCATATGTAACCCAATGCAGTCGTATAACAGTTTTACCTGACCTTTGTATCCAATGTAAGAAGTTTAGATCAGGATTCTATCAGGGTAATGTAATGACATCCTCATCAACAATTTTCATAACAAACGAGATGTTGGCTCTTAATACTTCCTCAGGCAAGTGATGATTATTTATTACACGAAAAGTCACATAAGATGTACCAAAATTTTGCGAGCCTTGGCTTCGTAGCAACGACCACAGACTTGGTAGACAACAGTACCACTTGCACTTTCCTTTAAACTTTCTTTTCTAGACACCAAATATCTGTTTGGCTTTTACATTTTGTTTTTCTATCAGTTTTCTATAACCACAGGACCGTTATCATTATATGTTATAACGTCTGTCAACTACTCTCGACCATGTTATAAATGAATACCCATTGAAACGTGACGAAGCTCCAACGAATAAAGATTTGAGTGCATATTTGTTCGGAGAAAGTTGATTTATCAGGTTTTATCAACATTAGGACACTTGCGGCGAGGGAGGTCCTCGTATATATTTTATCGGCGTCCGTGCCCCGGTCAGCGGCAGAATGTCGGACCTTTATGTCGGCTATTTTCCGGTCGAATGCACGGGAATTCCCCGTTTCGGTGAAACGCGATATTTTTACAGCGTCATTTTTTAATATTTCTATAGCATCGAAGGAAATGATGACATAAATACTGATACTGTGAATTCCTAATGTGGATTTGATAATACGTTTGTGAAGACATCTTTAGATTTGATTATTTGAGTAAAACTTTTAAGTCATAATAACATTCTAATAATAACTTAAAAGGACACTAAAACGCCTTTAACAATGGAAATATACGCTTTTCGAAACGCAATTCGTACCAATGACTATCGTTTATTGCAGACAATTAATGTGAAAACTAATAAAGCTTCGACGAACTTCGTAATAGGAAATTTTATTAATACGTCACCTAGATGAGGTTGCTTCACCTAATCATTAGATTATGTGAGGCAGAGGTTATTTTAAACGTAAGGGATACGAGGCTTGATTATTGGATCACACCTCCACTACGTCTAAAATAAAAATACGTGAACTATAAATAAGGTAGTGTTTTAGTTATTTTCTGCCGAGTTTATGGGTAATTTTGCAGCGCTTTTAAGATATTTCTTTCTTATTACATTACCTCACAGTATATGATGTAAAGCTTGGATAAATAAAACTTATATCGTAGAACGATAGTGGAAATATAAAATGTATCAGATTATAGGTAAGGATTTGCCGGTGTTACTACCACGGGAGTCGTGAGTTTGTGTCCCGAGGGAGTAATAAATATCTGTTTCTGTTATATGCAGTCACTTTGGATTTCCTAGTATGAAGGATAACTAAATCGAGCTAAATCAATTTGGGATAAAAGAAGAAATATGTTTTTGGAGAAATATTAGTTTGGGTATAAAATGGAATCAATTTTATTTCTGAACACAAGTGGCAGTGAAGATTTCAAGAGTTCTGTATAAATATCTCTACAAAGACTTTGAAAAAATATTTGTTGCGCAATTAAAAGTATTAATTTGAAGAAAATCTATAAAATAAGAATCCCAACACTTATATTAAAAGTACGGTGGCGCGTCGGCGTGTAGTATAGATATAAGAACGTCAAATACCGGCACACCTAACATATTTCAGGGAGGTAAAGGGTGGTGCCCGGACTGTCCGGTCAGTTTGAAAATGCCCCTCCATGTCGACCATTTTACACTCGGTTGCCCCCGAATCCCTACGCTCGCTATTGAGTTATGTTTCATACTCAGCCCGAGTAGGAGAAAGGGAATTTTCCGAATAGCACGGACTGAAAGTTTGCTTGCCGTGATAACAAGTTTTCTTTTTGCAAAACTCGTTGAAAATAAAGGAGCGCCCGCTGATGTTATGAGTGTCATTTTACTAATTATTTCTAATGTGGAAATATACACCACTGTAACTTTATTTTGGTTAATTGTTGTGCAATTACTTTAATATAGCTTTACAAATACACCTTTAATTATTTTGAATCTATCCAATCCTATCTTGCGTCTAAATATTTTCCTATAAATACGTCGGAGTTTTTTTTATCAATGAAACAGAGTGGTGGTGTAAGTGGACTATTTCAAGCTTATCTCAATTTTACGCTTTTACGGTTCTGAAAGGGAAACGAACATTTTGATCTGTCTAGAGAGACCGATACCATCTACGGCTTGACATTATTACGACAGGCAAGAAAAATAAATTTATTTTCCCCTATTAGAAGATCCGTGTTAAACATAACAAATTATAATCATATTAGTATTGAATCGTGAATGAGTAGTCATAATGATGATGAGGAATTAAGCGTTTGAGTGCACCCAACAATAGAGAATTGCATAAACCTACGTCAGGTAATCAAGTGTAAATTGTAGATATGTGTAAGGGTATCTATATGTAAATCAGATTGTAGTAATACATAACTATCATTCTGTTTGCAATATTTGTTTTGGTTTTTCGACTATAGACAGAATTAGCTTCTAATTTCAATTTTTCGAATCAACTATTAAGAGATATTAATATTCAATATACCTACTCATTTTTCGGATGAGAAGAGTGTCTATTCCATACAATACGTTGAATACCTATATTTTTAACTAAATAGGTATGTCATATCATATCTATATATTCATATTATTATGTAGGTATATATTACTAAACCAATTTCAGCCCTTGTTATGACATTTTGACGTGAGCCGTCATGCTGATTGTAGGAAGGATGATCAGTCCAACAGTTTGTTAATTGAACAGTGTTCGAGAGATCTGGTAGTGCTGTGCCATTCGGCCAGATTTCACTCGATTGTCCGAATATTAATTTAATACCAAACGACTGTTGGTCGATGTGATAATAGTAATTGCACGTTCCAATTGGCAAGCCGATCGTATTCGGCGCGTCAACAAATTTCGAAATAAAATTATTAATTCCCGTAACGTTTATTATTAAATTTTATAGGTATATTACGACGTGTTTTATACAATAGTTGTATTTTGTATTTATTAAATATGCTAATGTTGTAGTCCCTATTATTAAACCATTAATACCTGTCAGCACTAAAATCTTTTTTATTTTAAACTCTCCGTAATAAAACAATTTTTTAAAAGGTTAAATGTATTTTTATATTTATTTCTTATTTACCCGCTCGGCACCCTGGAAAGTAAGCGAACCATGTTGACATTCAATAAACGGTGTCTATAAATAAATGAAAATAAAATATGGATAAAGGTGTATTCACACGATCGATCGCACCGGCGTGCATCCGAAGCGATTGGAGCGGAAACGCCCGGGGCACTGCACAGCGAATTTATCATACGTTAGTGTGTACATACCTAACTTTCAACATGCAATCTAGCACGGTACTATGTTTACCAAGTGTGATTAATAACTATTACGTACACGGAATATAACGATCGAAAGCGATTTAAGTCAACAATCACACGATTAAAAGTCTATAACTAAAACATATAGGACAAACAAACGGTTAATAGTAGATTATTAACCAAGGGCTGTATGACATCAATTGCATACGAGGTTTTTGGCTAATTAACCCGAGTATGCAATTGATGCTTACGCCCGAGATAAATACTCTGCTTTACATATCGATTGTGAGGTAAGTAAACAACAAGACAGCAGGTTTCAATGAACATTTATTAAGAAGAAAAAAATGTGTATTTAATTAAAATTAATAGTAAAATTATTACAATTTGTAAGAGATATGGTCACGTTCTTTTTAGGAATCTAGTTGACTGCCTTTTTTTTTTCACGCACGCAAGGGCGTCAAATTTTGCTGGCCAGTTTGATTTTTAAATCGATTCCATCTAACATACGATGTGGAAACAAATAGTTTCATATTTAAAATAAAATCTTTATAAAATAAATTGTCTAGATTCCGATTCGAGTAATTAATCGATACCAAGAAAAAAAATATTAACTTTTTAAAAATATTCTTCGTGCAGTATGAGTATGACTTCTTTTTTCAAATTCCAAAACCTATGCTGTAATGATAGTCATACACCCCGGCATTCAGGGGTGTAAGGGTGTACTTACAGAGCAAGAGATATGTAAATAAATTGAACATCCCGTACAGTTTGTAGCATGAATAAGCATTAGAAACAAAGTATCGTTTGTAGCACAAATAGCATTAGAATCATAGCTAGGAGTTAATCTAATTATAAGACGATATAAATAGAATAAAATAAAAATGATTCAATTCGTCGAAACGATAATAACAGGACGTTCTCTTTGAGATTTCCCGGATATCTTTAATTGTAGTTTATCAAGACATGTATTGTATTTGTTGGACTAAGTCCACTACAAAGGTACTTCACACAAAAACCATAGGCAGGTAGGGGTAGATAGATAAAAATTGAAACAATACAAAGGGCAACCGTCATTTCTTTATATTCTATGTATATATTATATATCTTATAAATATGGAGGGCCAACCAACGTGACGAACATTTGCCAGAAATTGTTGCACCCACCGATACTCTTTGGTAGAAGCACAAGCAATCTTAACAAAAAAAAAAATACAAGGAAAAAAAGCGACGTTAAGTGGACTTTATCCTCCTTAAGTCGTTAGGTAACCAACTTGAAGGCCTCATAGGTGGCTTGATAAAGTGACCCCTGACCATTAGTCCATCTTCATCAATAAGCACTGGATCCGCGTGGTAGAGTATAATCTACTCTCTCGTCTCACTCTAACAATTAATGGAGCAAAGTAAAAAAATAAATCTATCTAGTGCCTACTGTCTGGCAGTAAGGAAAAACAATCTCCACGTGTACACAAAAATTAATGAATATCGCTTTCACGAGTCGCAAATATCGGTACAAATTGAAATAATATATAACAATCTCATGTCATAAAATACCAAGTGCGAGTTGGATTTTTTTTAAGCTAAGATTACCAAATACACATAAATTTTTATTTGAAAATTTAATATAATAAATGTTTTTTGAAAATATAAGTAATACTAATAACACTAATTACGGTGTAACACTTATGTGCACGTTTTTGAAGAAATGAGAGCCTAGTAGTATGACCGTTGAATGGCAAATCAGAGATAAATATAACCCAAGGCATCTTTGACTTTTTGGAAGTTATGTGCGTGGTTAAATTACTTACGTGGTAAATTACTTCTCCGCGCTCCGCGCTTCGGATAGTACGTCATACCGTTGGCCCCGGCTGTCATGAAAATCTTTGACTTTCCATCGATATACGGAGTGGATACCCTCATAAAATCCTGATCTACCTTTAAAATATCATATTCTTTTGGGTTGCGGAGGTCGGATATATAGTTGCTCCGTAGAAAACTGATATTCAGCTGCATCTAGTTATATTAGAAGCTGACCCTAACAATGTTTGGGAAAATAAGGATGATGACTAAATAGATATTTTTGTATTGAATTTAGTTAACAGAGCGGTCGGGTATGTTTACAGAGAAGTTCGCAGATTGAGTTCCTTATTATAATTGATTCTATCATTGCATTGATATTGAATAATATTTAGGCAATTTACAACACTGCATCAAAGACGTAACAAGTCATGCTTTAAATAAATGACATTATTGTTGTTGTTTGCGTAGGTATGGTATCAACTGAAAGTCGATGTGTTGTTCGATTTCTATTCCAGTAGTTGATTGAAACGGCGGGTGCGCTGAATAGAAAATCGGTGGTTAACTTTTGTTTTACCCTCTCTAACGAGAACTTTGGCAATTCATTTGTTTTCTCCTTTTACGGCTCGACGAATGAAAAACTGAACCACCGCTGACGCATTGTTTTTTTGCTGGCTTTTTTAATGTTGCATTTCGGATCAGCTGGGAGACTACGGATTCATGGTGACAGGATTACAGTCGGAAAGCATTTTTAGAAACAAAAAAGATTTTTAGATAAAAATCTACTAACCAAATTAAAGACCGGGTATATAAGTTTAGATATTACGAGTACATGTTTCAGGCACAATTTGCTCTTAATTCCAATGAAAAAACTTGGGATAAAAATTATGTTCATTAAAGTTGGTAATAATTTTATTTTATGGGATACATAAAATAAAATGTCGTCACACCAGGTAATAAAGCCATTAAAAAAGAAAAGAAAATCAATAACTGAGAGCGGGCCGATAACAAAGTGTAGTGAAAGTTTGCAAAATGAAGTGGTGAAACTTTCCGAGGGCAATTTTTCTTCGGGCCATCAATGTCAGAGGCAATATTTCACAAGTTTAACAGGAGCCGTGGATATCGATGACCGTTGGGATTCTCACTTTGAATACGGACGGACGTTTCTGGCGGATACGAACTAAGGCCATTTGCGTGTAAGTAGTTTGGGAGTTTATTATTTAATTTATTGAGCAGTGATAGCCTAGTGGCATGACCGTTGACTGACAATTCAGAGGTTTCAGGTTCGAATCCAAGCTGCACTCTGCACTTTGTTAGTATCTAGGAGTGCTTGTATCTCTCTCCAGTCGTGTCGAATTGCCGTCGCATCGGAATATGTGGGGAAGGGAATATAACTCACATACATTACCTATCTAGTTAAATCTACGAAGCTTGGTATTAGTTTATATTAGCACAAATACCTTAGAAACGTAAGGAATTTTTTGACGTTAAAACAGTAGATCCACGTGGACGGAAGCGGAATATAAATTATTTTATTTCTGTTATTATCCAACCACTACACTGTATTCCAAAGAGAAACGCTACGTAAGAAACGTTAAATTGAACGATTGACTGAGATTGAGATATTTCTAATTTTTCGGTTGACCTGCGCCGCCAAGATTGTAGCACTAGGAAATAGATAAAGCGAAAGCAAACAGAGTGGAAAAGTAGAAAAAGAGCGGAGTTGTTCGATGAGCAGGCGGAATGTACCGGCTAATTGTAACCATTGACTCCACTTCAAATATTTAACTTAACCAAGCTTCTTTTAATAACAACTCACCAACTTTGATTGCATATTTTAACTTGCAATGAATTTAAAACAAGAATTATCTCAGTTTTTTATATCAATTTGCTACATTTTTAAAACCTCGTTGATTAATTAATTGAAAATCAGAGTGCTGAATACGAGGTCTCGGTGTCGATTACCGGATAGAGAATAGTGATGGTACATTCTCAACAGGAGTAAGAGTTTGTCCGGTACATAGCAACGAGTTCGCACCATGTTGTATAGGATTCATAACATAATGCCAAAGATAATGCTGACCATTTACGCTCCGGTCTTTTTTTCAGATTTGCCTGCGCAGGTTTAGCGACCGACTGGAGCAAAATCACAAGTGAATCTGCACTCCTTTTCAGTGGACCACTCACATTGGTGCTAATTCTCTTGTACACGCTCTAAACTAATTTAGACTCGCCATCTCTCTTTCTAACAGGGATTATTAGAAAAGGATAGCAGATTTAGAGCTGTCAAACTAGTCCATTTGCGTAATATCAACGAGAATTTAGTCGGCATGTAATAGGCCTCGTCTAATTTTACGTCAACTGCAAAGACGTAGACTAATTTGACAGCTCTAATTTGATAGTTCAATTTGCTGTCCTTTTTCGATGGCATTTATTAGAAAGAGATATAGTTAGACTAAAATTAGTTTAGCGGGATGTACAAGAGAATCAGCACCATTATGTATTGCTTAAATTACACGGCAAATGTCTCACTTCTGCCTAACTATTACGGGAAAAAGTCGTGGTGATATGTTTTACATTAAATTCGAAAAGAAATTCCGTGTAATCACAAAATTAATGACGGTATTCGAACCTTTGTCACTTTTGGAACGCAATGTTTCTTTGAGAAATCCCTTCTAGCGCACAAAAAACGTCTATTTAACCACTATCATTAATAACGTGCAGCGTCGGTTCTCTGTTCAAAGATTACTTGCAAGAATTTTCATCAAGGATATTGATTACTGTATACTTACGTTAAAGCGTATGTATTATATCAGTAAATAATCACGAAGAAGCTGTAACTAAGCATAATGACTTAATAAGGTTTCATAAAATGATTGCGGAAACCTTCGTTTGAGAATTTAGCATACCTGTGACAAAAACGATCACTCTCTTAGAGTATATAAGACTCATATAGAGCAACCCTATAGAAGTATGAACCGTGAGCACGGTATGAACAACGCTGCCGCGACATGAGCTCCGTTTGCGATCATACCTCGATCGTCTGCGGTTTAACTAGGCTCCACGAGCGAAAAAGTTACATTTTAGCTTATATCATGGTTAACTGCTGAGTTAAATTTTGAAAAACATCTAGAAAACATAATTTAAAAAAATTACATTTTAACATTTCTATGGTGAGACCTGCTTTCGCTCCGCACAAGGCAATGTGGTTGACGTTATCACTCTATATTTTCTTGAATACTCTATGATCACTCTCTTTCATAATATATATCCAGCCAGTTCTTAAACGGTTTTACTTAGCTTGACCTGTTTATTATTTGGTTCAAATTTAGTAATCGATATTTCACACCCTTCCTGTTGACAGTTTGATCTAATATTTGGTAAACAGCTTTAGTTTTGATGACAAATTTTTTACTTATATTATTTAAGAATATAAGAAGTTACAAAACAAAATAGTAGAGTGTATTTTTGTAAAAATTAAAATTTTTGTAACAAATTTGGAACTTTAGTATTCGCATCGCATGCATAAATGCTTTATAAAATTGTTTATACATTAGTAAATGTATTATTACTCGTAAATATCTTTGGTACCACATGCGGTAGATTTATCTACAAAGTTTTATTTCCTTTTTGTTATTTGCTGAAGAGTCAAATAAAAACATTGCAAAACATAGAACTGCATCAGCTGTTACAGACCGACAAACACTGGAATATGGTGTAAAAAACCAATCCAAGTCGATTCAGAAATGCGTGCTAGGGTTTCCGTACAGCGTACCATCACAATAATAAAATTAATGCTTGGTTTGAGTAATTTTATTGGTAAGTTTGATGCATGTGTGTATTACCGCATTTTTATTAAATGTTTTAGTATGGAAATTCTTTTGAGTTTTGACTTTTTATATTTCAACAAAAGCAACCATAACAAATGAATACTTTTTTTTTACGATTAAAAACCCAGTGACAGACATACGGACGGACGGACATAGAATATTTACTGTAGTAGGTATACGACCTACGTGGGTTACGCACTTCATTGCAATAGCTGGTAATTATTTATCTATTTGTATTTAAAACAGTAGGATACTGAGGCTCTATAGTACCGTTAGCACCCTTTGGGCGTACCCAGAAAGGACTCAGAAGCCAAAAAAAAAGAACTAACGTGTTACCTTTAAACCCAAAAAAAACAAATTAATTATTGACTGTTTATTCTTTGTAATTTTCTACTAACTAATAAAATAGATTTTAAAGTACTATATATTAAACACACAACGGTAAAAATGAAAAGAAAACTAAAGAAAGAGTTCCAACGGAGCAATATTGTCGACCACCTGCTCCGCTGAGATAGGGATCATAATGTTAATTTAATTAAAGGACTAATCTAAATTGCAGACGACCCAACACTTCGCCGACCATTAAAAGGATATTTCGTCGCCAACACTAAGTTGGGGAAAGTCGCTGATTATAAATATCTTGGAAAACAAGTCAGGGTAGACGATTTACTGTGAAAACATCAAGTAAATACTGAAGTTTGTGGAAGTTTTAATCTGAAGGAAGTGTTTTTTAAATTAAAATTAGATATATTCGTAATAATACGAGTAATATATATTCGTAATACATTTTTTTTGTTGCGGCACGGCGTAATCTGTCATAGATTTGAACATTATATTTTTTGAGATTTGTATCAGATATTTTTTTTGAAACCAAGTTAATAAAGTAATAAAACCAATAAAGGTAAGTAGTTTTTCATTATAAAAAGAAGTTCTTCAGCAAAATAGTCGTACAATTATAGTTGATGAACAGCTATATTTAATTAAAAGGCAAGTAGGATACTTATCTAAATTGCAGACGGCCGGTTTAAGTTTCATTAAAAGGGGTTCTCCATTTCTACACAAGGAAGAAAAAGTTTTGCAGCGATAAAGATGCCTTTTGCCTTAAACGCAGACAAAACTTGTTCGGAGTTGGGTGGGCAACAATTTATTATTTCCTTTGAT
Organism: Protodeltote pygarga; assembly: GCA_936450705.2. NCBI lineage: Eukaryota > Metazoa > Arthropoda > Insecta > Lepidoptera > Noctuidae > Protodeltote > Protodeltote pygarga. The sequence goes on along the minus strand of OW388257.2, from coordinate 7,230,261 downwards.
AGCTAAAAATCCCAAAAGAATTTGTAAAATTAAAATGCCTTATTCGTGATGCTACATTTGTTTTGGTATGTGGTATTTTAGTGTATTTTCTTAATATATTTCTCCAAAAATTTGATTGTTAATATTGTAATTTAATAGAATAAATATTTTATTCAGTTTGTGTAACTTAGTTTGTGGTAATCCAATAATGTCCAAAAACAATATATAATGAAGAGACAACAGCGGATATCAATTCAAATTGGAGAGAGCGGTCCGTTACAGCACTGGGCCGCTGGTCCGCCCAAATTATGTTCAATGGATAATTAATCGTCCCTGTTCACTTCAATAACAATGGAGGCCATATCGAGATAGATCGATCATTATAATGCTATATCGCACGGATGATATCATTTTAACGACCTTTAAACGGTTAATGAGGCGATATTTTTTCGCTATTGACCTTTCAAATTACCTGGACGTTGGGGACTTTGTTTGTTGTCCTTTGTCAGCGAAGCCTCGCTTATTTGTTATGGGCGCCGCCAAAGGCACTTGGGCTCCTGCAGTAAACATTCAAGCTACAACTGTATTGTTTTCTTTTCTGTTTTTCATAGTTGACATAAAGAATAAATGAAGGTTTAATTTATTACTACCCTCCTTTTCTGATAGTGCTAGAAAGCGCCAGTGAGATTTGTTGCCTAAGTAAAGAATGTTCTAATGATTTGTTTTTTTATGACATCTGCTATTGCGAGGTCTTTTTGACTTTCTTGCAATTTTACCCTCAAGAGAAACATACTTGACGCTCCGTAGTATTATTTTAATAGAACCCCAAAGAGAGGGTCGCTAGCAATTAAAATTTTCCATTTTATTAAATTAACGAGCAGAGGAAAGTACGTCAAGTAGGTACTTTACTAAGCTTTTTACTTTAGTAAATATAACGATATTATTATTTTATATTGATAAATAATACGTTTCCAAATATAATCCGAGATAAAAAATGGTTCTAAAGCAAACCAAAATTATCAAGGGTTTGCGTTCCTTTGATTTTGTATTCTATATTTGTATAAACAATCAAAGCGAAATAATCCGTTTGTAAGGCTTTGAGCAGACCTGCGGGGAGTTTGTGAAAACTATTGGCAACGATAAACATACAGGGTTACAAGGAAACTGGGTTTGTCTCATCTTATTTGAAATTCAAATTCGTGTGCAGGTGAGGATACGATTGGGCCCAACTTCCTGTATGGCTTAGATTTGCCAGCCTCAATTGAATCTAGTCTCCAAACTTGCACCGTGTATTTATTTGATAAAGTAGCTTATGATACTCTATTTGTGAATTTTGGGATTGGAATGAGGAACACATAAAACGTAACATTATTTCATGCGCGCAGCTGTGAAGGTGACTAATGTTTATGGCGCCGATAATTCGAGAAAATCGACGATAGAATATTGTTGTAAAACATGTTTTTTATTTCCATTTTTTTAAATTTTTTAATGGGCCCGCTCTTGACTTCGATATCTCAATTAGGGATAATCAGCCAAGTTACAAGCTTTCTAATATAATACGCCGATTAAATATAGATATAAACGGGAGGTAAACGTAAAATAAAATTATATTAGGATTTAAATTATAATAAAATTATGTGTAAAAGCGACGGAAGCAGTAGACATAAATTTAATGACATTTACAACATGTAGTAAGTAGTAGAAATCAGTCCATGACATAAAAAAAACATTATTTTTATGGCAACCGACCGGAATTGTTTTCGATATTGTGACTTTTATTAATCACAACATTCATTTCATCATTCATTTTCTCTGTTTCTATATTTCACAGGTTGTCACTATTCCGCCTATATCAGAAGATGTGCCTAGATTATGTGCCTTAGAAAGCACGTTAAGCCATTGACTCCGGCTGTCATGAAGATCTTTGACAGTCAATATACGTAGTCAGTACCCTCATAACATCCTGACAACGGATCTAACTTTGGAATATCGTATCCATTTGAGTTGCGGGGGTTAGATAGGCAGTCGCTTCATAGAAAACTGGTATTCAGCTGTATATGGTTAGATTAGAAGCCGATTCCAACTACGTTTGGGAATAATAAGGCTAGGAGGATGATGAATTGTAATGTTAAAAGCAAGACGTTTGTCTATGTCTATTTATTTGTATTTTGATAGGGTAAATTCAACGTGAAAATGGATTTAATTGAATACACGCCAGGCGTCTTGAATCGACAGAGGCAATATTGTATTAATATAGCGGCTTTATAGTACACCGCCTACAGCCATAGAGCTATTGTCCTTTCGAGACTTGCTTACATGTTAATATTAGTTATCCATCTATACATGGTACTGTATTATCACTTTGTTATTTGTAGTTAATTGTATTATAGAGAAGTTCCATTCTATGTTTTTTTTTTGTAAAGAAAAAATAAGAAGATCTTAAAGTTGTTTTAGTAACAAGCTTTTATTCACTTGAAATAGAACATAATAAAACAATTAAAAAAGGAAAGAATAAGAGTCTGTTTAATTTCATTTAATTGATAATGATTAAAGGAATATATTTAGAATGATGAAGCTACGAGCAGATCGTGAAATATGATTTTAATCATGAAATTCCAAATATGAAAATATTAAATCTCGTTTATCGGGCACGGTATAATTTGTAGCGTATAAAGCTGTAAGTAGCGTTCCTATGAGGGCCACGATTAAATTCTTTATTCTCTAGGTAGAGGGAGGGAGAAATTCCTCCTCTCGACGTCTACATCTACGGCAATTTTTCACAACTGTATATCTGTGGACGCCTGGTATTGTGTGCTGGTACAATATTTAAGTTAATGTACATCGATGAATTACGACGTGTACTATCATATATCATTTAGAACGTTTTTATTTTTGGCAAGAATTGAGTAATTTGGTTTTCAGTACAATAAATGGCACGAATATATTTTATTTTCAGAAGTCATTAAATATGTAGGAAAACAAGTAAATTCGGAATAAGGAAAGGGATTCTATTATATTGTAGGTACAGGTACCTACATTAATCTTGCTTGGAAATTTAATCGGAGAATGTAAAAATTCTAATGATTTTTTTTACTATCTTAAATAAATAAATAGATTTAAGTCAACTATAAGACTTTTGGTCTAATTATAAGCCTTAAAAATATGATTACCATAATCTAATCATTGACAGTTTATGGCTGTTAGGCAGACTACTTTTTTAGCACTCAATAAAATGAGATGTCTTATAAACCTCTTTTGTCAATCTTAATTTTGATTACTTTATTTAACAACAGCTATCATCCAACTGTTCATAGCTTGCACCAAACTGATACATCTCAGCAACCGTTTCAGACCATCTGATTGATGGCTCTAATCTCACAACTATAGAATTTGTACGAAGATAGATAACCCCCTGTTCACTGCTGGGGATTGTACATTATGTTTGCGGAAGGAAGTCAAAACATTGAGGGCAAGGGAAAGACGTCCCTTTTCCTTTACAAATATTTCTTTGTACACAGTAACTAAATTATTTCTGGGTATACCTTATTCAAATAATAGAAAAAAACATGAAAATTGAATTCAGTAATAAATTCAGAGTCACATCAGTTATATGAGTCAATTTAAAAAGCGAATTCAATCAGTCCAAACAAGCAGAAAATCGAACCCCAAATCATCCAATCGTAGTAAATCTCAAATTCCGAGTGCGCAGCTAAGGAGCGGCCCGTCCCGGCCAAGTCCCTGATTTAAATTGCAGATGCCCCTCGGGAACGAACGCCGACTCCCGCGATATGCTAATCATAGTCAAGCTAAGGATTATCCCTGTTTACACTTAACAAACTCACTTAATTTCGCACCGACCGATGTCTTGCCATATTTGTTGTCCGAAACTGAATAGTACAAATCTGACAGGCGAATTAAGCGGGTCACTCGTTTGTAAAGGTAGTTTGCCTGTCTCAAACTTATACAAGTATGAGACAACTATACATATAGAACATATACAATATATACTATATACTGTAACATAACATACACAGTAGGTACAGACCATATACAGTAGTATATGTATAATTGTTTGTTTATTATTTAATAGTGTCGATTTTGATATATAATTTGATAATACGTAAACTTAATCGTGAAAACAACGTAGTTATCGCTTTCAATTTTTCGCAGAGTTCAAGAATGTTTTTAAAATCATTCAATTATTTTTTGTTTTACTTATAAAATTATTTCTCCTATCCTCATTAAGCCTACTCTTGTGTCGCTTTTTTGACAGACAATCTATACCACAAGGGTTTATCGGATTCAATTTGTCGATTTGTGAGAAGGGCTTATAATCATGTCTCGTTTTATATTTGTAAGCAGAAAATGTATACTTTAATCATAGGTTTGTACCTACTTCAATATTCTGTACAACACAAATAATATGTTTTTCATATTGTTTACATGTCTAGGGACTAAGTATTGATTTATTAAAGGTACCATCTATACATAAAAATATAATAAGAATATGAATTTCGCGTGTCTGTACGGCGACGCGTAAAGAAATAGCCGAGCGGTATGACCATTGACTGGTAAGTCAGAGGTCACAGATGCAAGCCTCTGACTTTTGAAGTCTGTGCATATTAAAAAATTATTATTACTTACATCATGCATCGGGAAGCGTGTAAAGCTGTCGGTCCTGCCCCTGATCTATTTCCTATAAAATTCCCTGCGTCGATGACTAATCTCTGTGGAGATTGGCCACTGTGACCTTAATTCGGTCGGTCGGTTAGGAAGTATTATTATATTTATCACTAGCGACCCGCCCCGGCTTTGCACGGGTGCAGTATACATATAAACCTTCTTTAAGAATCACTCTATCTATTAAAAAAAACCGCATCAAAATCCGTTGCGTAGTTTTAAAGGGGTCCACCCTTTATAGCAGAACTTTTTACGTCATAATTTTATTTCGCATAGCCACGGATAGCATAAACCTCTTTTCGCAGAAAATCGTTTGGCATACACTCATTTACCATACACCGAAACCCATAATTTTGTAAGTCAGAATCATCTTTAGGTATAAATTTCATATCCATAATAATCAATAAGTATAACCATCATATCGTAGAAAGTTCACAACCAGAATCATTTTTTGGCATATATTTTATATCCATAATAATCAAAAGTAGAACCATCATATCGCAGAAAATTCACAGCCAGAATCATCTTTAAATATTCTATGCATGGTCGAGGGTGGGCTTGGTCGACGGAGCCCCGCTTCGCGGGGCTCCTACTTCTGGGTGGTTTATAAAAAAATAACCACGAAGGGGACGGCGGGGTCTATTCGACCCCGCCATCCCCTTCTAACCTAACCTATCCGAGTCGGGGTACTCTGAGTCGGGGTGTTAACCATATTATGACGCTCGCCTCCGCAGCTTCGGCTTGCTGGCCGGCTTCGCCGGCCAGCCTCAGCCGCGGCGGTGTGCGTTAAAACCACCTGCTCCTCAGCTCGCGGGCCGCCTCGCCCCTCCGCGCCTTCGCGGGTTTAGATTACACTCTAGGGGTAGGGCAGACAAGACTACGACCATGCATAGAATATTTAAAGATGATTCTGGCTGTGAATTTTCTGCGATATGATGGTTCTACTTTTGATTATTATGGATATAAAATATATGCCAAAAAATGATTCTGGTTGTGAACTTTCTACGATATGATGGTTATACTTATTGATTATTATGGATATGAAATTTATACCTAAAGATGATTCTGCCATCTTAAAAGTATCCCATTTTAAATTCGGACATAAAAACATTAGGCCAAAAAACAATTATATTAAATATTTTTTCTACCTTAATAATGTTCGTTTAAAAAAGTTTATGTCAAGTGAGTTATGCCAAATAGGTTTCGGAGAAACAAGTTTCTGCCAGATAGAGGGCACCCGTTTTAAAGATCTAAGCATACATAGGGACAGACAGACGGCGGATAGCGACTTTGTTTTATACTATGTAGTGATAAGAAAGAATTTGGGAACAAATACATTTTTTGGGATTCGAAATGACTGTAAATATCCATCATTTTTTAAATGTTATCTTTAAGGTGGGATTCGTTACACTACAACTAAGTGCTTTAGTTTAAGTTTTAGATAACAAAAGAAAGAAAAAGTTTGAAACTAAAATTCTGAATTACAACGATAATTTGTAAGAAAAAATCTTGACACATTTAGGTAACTTTTCAACATTTGTAACGATGTCTTCATCACTTAAAAGTTTACCGTTTGGAGAAAATTTCAAAAAGTAATTTATTTGCTTTTTAAATTAGTAAGAACATCATATTTTTAACTAGCTACCTACATGGTAACAACTATTAGGTACTAATATCATGATAATGATCGTTGAGATTCAAGAACTCAATTTAAAAAAACATATATTTAAATAAAAGTACGATACTAAGCATAAAATAACATTATTTTTATTTCCATTAAACATTTAACGTGTTGGGTAAATAACTAGACCAGCAATAAGTACGTCTGAGGCGTCGTAAAGTCGATCTGAGGTGGCACTAATACGAATTTATGTCGATGGACCCACGGAGGCGCTCTGCAGGATATCGATTCGCCTAGAGCCTATAAATGTTTCAATTTTCAAACAACCCGTTTTATGTTTACCATGATAACGTTGATACACTTTATTATTGTCAGCAAAATTACTTTCAGGTCCCTGCTTGGGCGCCAAAAATGTGAAATTATAGACGCAATACTTAGGACCTGTTTTACAGTCTACGGATAGGTACTATTTACTAGATAAATTGAAAATAGATAATAATTTTTATAAAATAATCTCTTTAAGTTACTAAATGACGCGTTACTATACCAGTAAGTGGTGTAACATGATCTAAATATCTTGTTCTATGTATTTATTCTAAAGAGAACTGTTTATTCAAATCAAATTTATTTATTTGTTTAAGCGATGTAGATAAAATAAATAAAATTTCCTAGAACGGTAATATCTTTCAACAAAAGGAAGTGCTGCAAACGCGTTGAAGTTTTGTTCTACTTTATTGTACGGTACTACTGTTCTCCTAATGGAAGTCGGTAAACGATTAAGTTATATTTTACTAGATCTATATAGTTAAACTTTGCGTTGACATATAAGAGGCAAGTAAGTTCTCTGGTACCGTTTAACTTATATATCGAATTTGGGGAGGAAATCTCTAAAATTTACATGAGAAAGCGTCGTGGGAAGAGGGCTGCGTTCCTAGAGATGTCTCGGGACTCGCTGACTCTAACAAGGGACGAGAATGTTTGAGGTATCCGACGCAAGCATGCGGAATACGAGAGGAATATTTGATTGAAATCGTGAACGTGTTTAATATCGAATTTTTTCTTTGATTATATTTTTTTCAAGTCTCCTTTAAGTAGGTATAGCTATTTATAGTGAAACATAAAAAGAGTATACGTGACCTTATTTTACAGCTTTAATAGTATGTAACACGTGTGCTCCAAAGACATTCATGACTATTGAAATTTAATAAAAACAAGTGTGACTAAACTAATTTGATTTTGAAATAGAAACTTTTTCTATAATCCCACATTGTTAACAAACAAGATTAAACAAGGCCCCCTCAGCTGACATTAAAAGATAAATACGGTGGCGGGGGCCCCACGTTGGGCGCCAAAGTTCGCGATATGTGGCCTGCCACATGAGTAGTAATTAACACCGCCTCGCGAGTTTCCTCCACCCCGCACGCACCCCTGGCGCCCGTCCCCCCCGCAACCCTCAGCCCGCCACCCTCCAAACACTCACTGGGGCACACCGATTGAATTAAACTTTGGCACGGTTGTTGTGGTTCCGATCCGAGGTTGGTTTTGTCGCCCGCGTTTTGTGCAGCTGCGATTAAACTAGCAATACTTGTCCGGCATTTATTAGTTTTGCTCGAATGTTTCATGACACAAAAAGTAATATTATTAGCCATTTGTAATCATTAACCAACAAATTGATAAATGATGGTGATATTATCCAGCTATGGCTTAACCTGAATGAATACACGGGCTTTATTACTATCGCATACATTTCCGACGGTGTAGGTACAGGAGGTATAGCAATAATTACTGATATTGTGGGATATAAAATAAACACAGGGGTCAACATTTTCTGGTTCATCTGTTTTTCCTGACATCTAAATACTATCACTAATGAGGAAACTTACAACAAAACAAAATTAGAGAGAATGTTCGTTTTACAAGACATAGGAGTTAGAGCATGAGCTCAATGTCAACAGTTATAAAGTTTTTCTCTGTACAATAAGTCTCCGAAACAAGAAGTGTAGAGCACTAGGCAGAGTGGGGGGAGGGTTTTGCTCCACCTAGAAGCACAATTAGCGCGCGCGACTCAACACGACTTGAGTTTTAACAACGCGCGCCGAGCACTCGGCATCATTCACATGAGATGGGCTCTGCCTTGCGGGATTCTTGTGTCCTACACACGCGTTACAGGAACAGTAACTGTATTTGTTTTAAGTGGGTTTTCAGGTAACGAATGTGTTGTGTTGCATCACGATTCTGCGTGTTAGCGAGCATTAGGTGATGTTTATCTCTACCGCAAAATTGTATAAGTAACATAAATAGAATTAATATACAATTTAGTTGTTATATAAAAAAAGTTAATTGTTATTGTGATTTATAATACTCGTTATTCGTTCGTTTTTCCGCTGAATTAATTCACTGACCAATATTTAATTATTTAGAAATGTCAACACGTTTTGGTAGTGCATGCAACAATAAATTGTTTACAATCGGACCGCATGTTATTTAACCAGAAGTGACAAATATTTGTAGCAAGTAATTACATTAAAACCGTTTGTAAGGCAATTAAGCAGATAACGCGAGATACATAACCTCCACGAAAGCTCTAAATCTCACTGGGTAATTAACACTAGCTGTGCTAACAACACTTGCAACTATTTATTGCTTTGTTGTTGTAACAATATATAATTCAATTGTAGCGAAAGTTTGCTTACTAAAGGTAAATAAACCAAACGATCAAATATAGGTAGGTATTCTAAATCGAATCGTGATGTAAACTCGGTAAGACCACGTTAGTGTTGCAATTTTTTGGTACTTGTCCAGAATGCGTTCTTGTAATGAGGATAATATATTGACATTACACGGTGTGTACATGTTTGTGAACTATTTTCGTTCATTTATTTGGAATTCTATTTGAAAGTAGCAATAATTCGTTATATTATCATTAAAAAAAATTGACAATAATAATAAGTACATATTTAGATAAGGTACGTTATAACAGCCTTAGCAAAAACTAGATCTGAACAACATGATAATTTTAGACGTATTTTGTGCGAGGTAAAACACAAACAAATATAAAACAAAAAATAAATAAAATGAGAAATCTATCTGCATTCAAAGCTTAGCTATAAAACGCATAAATTAAATTCTTCATAGGTATGTGCATAGAACAGACTAATTTCAATCCCCTAAATAAAGGAAAAGCCTTTAAAACTTTAATAAAAAGCGTTTATTACTTAGCAACCACTTAGGTAATGAGTTTTGATTAGATTTTGCGGTTTTTCCTTATGTCTATTTACCGTTTATTTACCTTAATTGACATTTTACCGTTTTTACTAAAACTTGTTACGTATAACATTTAGTTCAATATTAAAGTTTAAATTAGTCAAATGTAAATAAAATACGTACAAAACCGGGTTTAATAAGCAATTTAATAAATTACTAAACTTCATTGATCGTCGATAACAACAGCTGACGAGGTATGCCGCACAAGTGTCGGTCTACGAATGTCGAACGCGTGTAGCGTACTTCACCGCTCTCTGCTCTCTGAAACACTCTAAACTCCTTTATAAGCCTCTCATTCCGTACTACTTGTTCATTTCAGCTTTAGTATTAAGGATAGGCTCCTCTCTTTTCAACTCGACTTCACTTTGAACTTTATCTGTCTCGATGTCTCTATTGTTATGATGTACTTTTGTCTTGTCCATTGCAGCGTTATAGATTCTTCGTTCAGGCGTTTGCCGCCGTGAGAGATTATTTTCTGCGATTATTTTAAAATTGACTAAACTATTTTTCCTTGAACTTTTAAATGTTGACGTGATCAATTGTTAGTAATTCATTCTTATTAGCATAGTCGTATCGTGCATGGTTGGATATAATTTATTCGCCCGAAAACGTTACGCACTCGTAAAATGTATGTTACTGGCTATTTAAAAACGTGGGAACAGAAATATAGTATACGCATATTATGGAATTTCGTTCAGAATAAACGTAAATAGCAACCCAACTGAAATCCGCCCACCTTGTATAAAAGTTAATAGTAGTACCAAACGCTGGTGAGGGTTTTCCCAAGATGTCCATACCAACTACTCGGAGATCTGTTCCCGTTCTAGACGCGGCATTCAAATTGCTGCGTTAGCATATAATATTAGAGCAGGAGTTGGAAATCTTCATCGTGTGCGAGTGTGTGCTCAGCCTGCCCTCACAAATAGAATTTCGATACCGAACTGCTCCCAAAAGGGTTTGTTTGCGAATGCCACTCACGCATTCCGATCTCTTGGTTACGAGTGTTTACAATTAGTTGATACCGACGCTCTAAACTTTGATTACGAATATATTGATATGTAAAATAGCACGTGATATTTGGAGATCTGTAAATTAGACTATAATTTGCTGTCTACGAAATTAGCAGTAAGTACGTCGGGCAAAAATCTGTTTAACTAATAGCTGCAATACTTTACAGTACTATAGCAAGTTATATACAGATTACAAATAAGGAAAGTACATAGTATTTAATTATATACAAGGTAAAGGTGACGACAGACAATTATTTTCGTTTTTGTACAAAGAGACCCCTCCTCGTCGGAGGGCGACTTAGGCATACGTAACTACGTACCCCTTTCTCTCTAGCTTGCCTATTTAACTATTAAACCAGCCCGTCCCAACGAACTAACGTATTCATGACTTGGAGAATACCACCCCCTATTTTACGAGCGTTGGTCGCAGTGAATCGGAAAGGTTACCTATTCGGACACCGGCCCATGTAAAATATCACGCTACCATATGCTACGTAATTTGAGGGATCCACAAAAGGTTGGTCCTTAAGACCCGTCGGCTGATTGTTCTATAAAGTTAAAGAGGAACTTGAATACATGTATTGTTTTCGAATTAATCACGTGTTTTGCTTTGAAGTAGTTTAATGTAGTAAAAGGAAAAGTTTAATAAAAGTGTATTTTTATGGCTTTGGGTCTTGTGGACAAAGTTGAGTATTGTTCATTGTTAATGTCACGAAGAGCTCTAAATTGGTGAAATGGATATGGGAAACAACAAAGGATCTTATATAACAATTTGGAGGATAATAAATAAATGATAAAGACACCATTGCACTGCCTCAAGGAAGATTCGTAAATTGTAGACAGATTACATTAGTAGCGCAAAGGGTCGTTAAAATCGCATACTCCAAATATGCCGCCAGTGAAGGTGATATTGACATGTTCGTTGACAACAATTGAATACATTTTAGTTTTATTTGTTAACAAATAAAACTCAAAGGGAGATCAAAGCATTAAAATGCGACTATTGTTTGCATCAGAATGTTTCAGTACACGCACGAGTAAACTCGGTGTGCAAATCGCACGCGGCTATCAGGCACTCACGCTGCGACCCTTTCCCAACAACCCCGTCCACCTCGTTACGCGATATCCGTTTTCGACCTTTAATATTTATATTTGGAACGAGCTGTCGGCCAATTAGACGACTCTGAATTCAAATTGGCAGTTCATGTTGACAGTTGCCAGGTGGCGGTCGCAAACGGCGCATGTCTCGGAAATCGAAATTTATATGAGCGGTCCACGACATTTAATGACCTCCTTTGAAGTGTTAGAAAATGGCCGTAAAGCTATTTTAGCTCACATGACGATTACTGCCGCCGGTGTTTGTGTTGCGATGAATGTTTTGATAGCAAACCGCAAATTGCTGACAATAGAAGTGCTAATAACGTGAAGTTTTATCTGGATTTTTTTGTCGCACAAAACCGTAAAAAAATGTAACGGGTACTGTCTAAATAATTTATACAATTATACAATTTTTATCTCATGAAAGTGAACTTTATCATGTATATACACATATACATGATAGAGTGGAGAGATGAGAGGATAACGGTTCTTAAAACCTAATAAGCTCCTGCAATGTATCATACTATGTAATTACGCTTGTAGAGTATCGATATATTCGATTTGTGAAAAAAGGCCTTTGCCCTGCAATGGGTCAGTTTATACACACTGTTGTAAGCTCTTTTTCTATGGTATTTTTTTTATTACATAACAGTGACAACTTCCCTTTTGTTTAAGTTACCTTTTTCTTTTTACAAATACTGTCATTGCACGCCGATTTTCTGTGACAAGGTAGTACTACCCCGGTCGAGCAGGCCCATTCATACATCAAGCTTTGAATATTCCGCGATTTAAATTAAAAGAAACAATAGCATATAATAATAAAAAGCGAGAGGTCGGTACAGACGACATCTGTCTACGGCTGAATTTATCTCGGGACAAATTGCAACGCCCGAGTTGGCGCACTGGCATTCTGCACTGGTATCCTTTGTACAAATGAGACACACAACAGCGCAATGGTTTTGCTAAATTAATATGTTTGTACTATCTTAAATTTTACAGAAAATGAGACAAGTTACATGAGCCATGCATTTTGTTAGCAATTTTTGTTATATATAGGCCTTTGGGTATTTTTTTCTTTCTCAATTGATCAACAAATCGTTTAATCGTTACTTCGAATCAACAAGGATTCGTTTACTGCTGTGTAACTTGTTCCCTGAGGGAAAACACGTACGTGATACATACTGCAGACAAGTCGTTATTACGCACCTTTACGAAATCAGAAAAGAGGAGCTAGGAGTGAACAAGACAAGACATTAATCGGACTTTTTTTTCTGCAGTATGAACAACTTTTGTAGGGCAACTTTTCGTAATTTAACAACAACAACATGAACTTTACAAAACAATGTTTTCAAAACAGTACAAAGTCAACAAATAAGTTAGCAATATTCTGATCAAAGCGTCATTTCTTATTAAAACATCAAAACCGCAGCCGGTAACTGCAAACAAGGTATAAAGTCACAAGACGACAACTTGACAAAATTTATCCCAACAACTCGGTTTGTTTAAACGTTAATTATCGTTTTATTTATGTTGGAAATATTCTAATTTACCCTGAGAGCTAATACCGAGCTGTTCGTTGAGACGAGACAAGACGGCGCCCGTCCCGCCATCTGACAGGTGTCTTACGCGTGGTCGGATTTATCTTGAGATAAATTGCTCGGAGCTCTGTTTTCTACTATCGTGTGGACCTTGCGCGTCATGAGGATTACACCACGATTTAAATCTGTAAATTATCGTGTTAGTTTAGTTTGTGTGAGCTCTGTTACTTTGTGATGGGTTTATGTTCTTAACATATGTCTGGGTTTAGAGTATCTACCAAATCTTGGTATTGAGGTTGCGATATTAATCAGACTATTCCAAATTCTAAAGTCAAATGCAAAACCTAGTCAAATATTAATGAATATAGGTGTGGGTAGAACATATTTACACATAGTCTCGTAAGCAATGAAGGTAAACGTTAATTATGAACAGACTTCTTTGCACCATTTACACCTTATACGTATTGAGGGACACTGTGGGCTGCCCCCCTCAACTCCTTTGTTTTAAATATGCATCGCGGCGTCTCTACTCTCTAAAGTGTCTCAAAAGTGCCTTGGCGCTTTTATTAATATTTAAGAAAGGAACTCCAATCGAGTCGCAATTTCTTCCTAGCGTTTGTTATTTTCATACCTTTTTTATGATACAGTTTTTTACATATACCTAGATGTGGGTGTAATATACATGTCAAGTCAAACATGGTAAATGACAAATGCATAATCTTTGATTTTAGGAACCAGAGAATACTTTAGAGATAAACATTCGGTTTTGTTCCACTTGAACTTAATAATACAGAATTAGCTAGCAAAACGTAAAAAAAGGCTTTTTGATAATAACACTTGAAAAAAAAACAATGTCTTATGTTAAATATGACCGCAGTTTATACCCGCAGTATATGTGAAAACATGAATAAGAGTAGTAACATGAATAAGATAAAAGTAAATTTAATCGATATCCAGTCAATTAAAATCAGAGCTGTGATTACAGCAGTGTCAACGTAAATTGTGTTTGCGTCCCACTCGTAGTGATGAAGCTTGTTTTAAAATTAAAATTGTAATTAATGTTGTAATCCTTACTTAATTTGGGATTTCATTAAGTAACATAATTTCACGTGGAGTAGAGAGGAACACCTGGATACCATACCAGGCATATACATCTATATATATAAAAGGAGAAGGTAATGATGGACCGGTCTTTTCTTGAAATTTTGAATGTAGCTTTTAACGGATCGGTACTGAACCGAACCGGACAAATATTTGTGTGATCGAGAGATATTTATTCCGGTCTATGTGTTTTCTGAATTGTAAAAGTATATATCTGTAACTACATCCAGGATACAGGAGAAAATTCTCGTTTCAAAAATATAAATAGTAAAATAACAACGTATGTCATAATGTTAAATTTAAAAAAACAAACAACAGTAAACCAAGTACACAAACAAGCAGTATTTCAAAAATAAATTAATATTGATATATGTCCTGTTGATTGTAAGCTTCGTTGAATGAAATTATCAAGACGTACTCGGTTCCTGTTTGTCTAGACGTATTGTTGTTCATTTCTATTAATTGTCTCCACATTCAGTTACGTCGAGTTAATGAAGAACGTAGCATTCTGTAGTCTCTGCTCTTATATAAAACTTATGTAATTTAAAAGTAGCAAAGTATCATATTAGCAAAGTGCTATAACGTTTAATCTTGTGTATATTTAAATGCGCTGTGTATATTAATGTAAGGTCTCAAACAAAACCCCAGGACTGAAATTAACATTTCCCCTGTTATTTATCTATTAAATTTGTTACTATTAACTTAGACAGTCATCAGATAAAAAAAATAAAAACTTAAAATGTAAAGAACTTAAAATATACAGTACCTACTTAATTCTAAAAGTATGAATGCTAACTGTATTGTCACAGCGCACGAATCCTGAATTTAATTAATACTGGGTCTCTGAGAGACAATGTGCACACGTATGTTAAACGTGAAATTATACAATTAATTAAATTTAACAATATTGTTGTGAAGTCGCGGTTTCTTGCTTGTGTAGTAATCTTATGTTGTACGTTTATGCTTTAGAACAATTTTTAATACATTGTATAATTCTGTACGTTTATTCCTTACAGTCACGAGTTAATAATGGATTGGGACATTGATTATTTATAGATTGGAAATATTATTCTTAGATGACATGTGTATTTCTTTAAAGTAACTCTGACTTTGATTGTACTTCTTCTTTCACTTAAGAACTATGATCTTTTGGGAGATAATTCTTATTTCTCCCTTTCTCTCACCTTGATTTTACTATCTCAAAAACCAAATGATTAAAATGCTTATACGTATATAAACACCCCACATAAGAGAACCCTTTATTTAAATATTTCTATGTTCATGTCAATCGCTCAGACATGTAAAAGATTAACCGCATGAAAAACGTAGCTACAAAGCTACACAAATGTATGGCTACAAAAAATAAAAAAACAAAAGTGGCGCCGCAACAGAGCATTAAGTGTAGTGGGTACAGCTAATGCGGTAATGCAGGTGTACGAAGAGGATTCTAGCGCAACCTGCCCGGAGTAGCGAAAGATGCAATCTGCATACATTAGCCTAACGTCCCTTAGTTTTGACACCTGCTCTCAGCTGTATGAAAATATGGCTGCTAGATGGATGGTACAAACACGTCACGAGTAAAGGCAGTTGTTTCAAAGTTGCGAGCCGAGAGTCGCCTGAAGAAAATGTATTGTTTCACTCTCTCGTAAGTCTGACTGCGAAAGCTTTTAACTAAGTGTTAAATTGTTGTTCGCAAGTATTGTTTGCGAAATATTACAGATATGTTGTGAGACAGTTATATAATATTGTGCTGAAAAAAAAATACCTACATGTTACTCGTATCAATGGAGATGATCACGTCTATGCTTTTTATGAAAAAAATAAAATAAGTTTTTATAAAAACAACGTTTTTAACCATGCGTTTTATTTTTTATATTGGAATATCAAAACTAAACGTATACCTATGCAAAAAAATTTATCTGTGCTGTTGAGTTCCTATCTGGAGCTAATCCTGGGTGTCGATTCAGCTCATGCTTACTATATAAATGCATTGTCATAGTAAAATAGGATCTAATTTTACTAAAAAAATCAGTAAATTTTTCATTAAATAAAACTGCTGAATTAAACAGCTGAAATTAAATGTAGCTCCATAAGATAATGTTTGCCCATCATAAAAAATGTAGTACGTACTCAGACTCCTGAACCAAAGACCAACGACAGTTAGCAACTAACCAGCGAGTATATAAATTACAAGGTGTACCAGCGGCTCTACTACTGTATACTACACAATTTACAACGACATTACGGCTGTTCTCAGCTGACGGTGCACCGGTCCTATAAACTAGTACCCCACTGGAGCAAACACCTTAAATACTTAACAGCTCAGTTACCGAGTCAAGTTTAAATGCTTGGCGAGGTCGAGAGGGTTGTCACGTCACGGCACATTTTAATAATGCACCCGCTCGTTTAGTATGAAAATTAGCTGGCGTGTGGCTGCCCTGAACGCTTGTCGCCTGTTTTATTGATGGTGCAACTACGGTGTTAGTGCAGATATCTCTATCGAACGCTTTGGTAATTAATGCAACGTTTCCTTTACCACCTCTGTAAACGCTTGGTCGATGCTTAAATGCAATGGTCTTTGCCGTTTTTTAATTTGATTGCCAAATGGCCATTTAAAAGGGAAAATGTCAATGTAGCAAAGAACTTTGCTCGTGAAGTAGGTACAATTAAGGATTTTTTTAAATATATTTATTTTGCGGTCAATCGATACGGTCGATCGCTTAAGCCGAAGTGTGAAACTTTGTTTTTTATTTATTTACGGGATTATGGTAAGTATGCGATTATTTAAATCACATCGTACTTATAGAATGACACTACCCGTAAACACTAGTTTTTACACATTATTTATAAAAGAATCACTTGGTAACGAGGTTAAAAAAAAAAGTCCTAAAAGACTTCTTTGTGACACCTTAATTTCCTTACCTAAATGGTGAGTATGTATACCTCTTTTATGTTTTTGTACTTGTAGGTACTTATATTGAATTTTCCATCTTCTGTGTCCAAGAATAATTTAGTGCTTACCAATAAAAAGCTTGCGACATGACTAGCCGAATAGCAATAGCGGGCATTTTTGTATTAATGCTAATGACGTTGATATAGTCTAATAAAAGTCTAATTAGTTAAACTAAACTTTATTTTTCCAGCTAAAGTATATCACTTTCCCCTAACATTAAAATAAAATGTTAGCAACAATGCAAGCCTTAGTTTTGTATGTTCATCTTACTTTTCCTTTGTAGGGTTTCATATCAGAAAGGTTCAGACGAGACCCTATTACGAAGGTCACACCGCTTGTCTCTCCAACTGTCTGTCTGACTGTATCTTGTTACCCATATAGTATTAGGTGTTAAATTTCTAAAATCTAGTGCACAGATACAGGAATATCTACAGAATTATTTGAAATACAAGTATTATGATAGGGATTTTTTTTTTCAATATATATAAGAGGCCTAACTAAAGATAAATAATCTAAGATAAATAACGTTAAAATTCAAAGTATATAAGTAATAGTCATAATAGAAGAAATAAAACAATTTAGCAGAAAAAGGGGCAAAGATAATAATGATTTCGCTGAAAGGCTGTGAAAGCTAATCTATTTCAATTTTTGTTTCAATGTGTGGGCCTCTCATATCTTCTCGATGGATCTGAAGCCAATCGCAAAAAGTACGTTCACGCCTGCAAACCCGATACGTGACTCGATTTTTTACAGATAATCTTTGTAAAGTTGTTTTAGAGGGAAAATGTACGAGTAACATCGGGTACGTTACGAAAATACCTACAAATTACTGTATTACGAGTAGAGTTTCAATGCTCTACGTATACAGTTATCGTCTACGTGTATTTTGAATGTAAGCTTGTAAACGTAACAAGATGGAAAAGATATTGAGTAAAATTAGAATCTAAACTGAATAAAAAAACAATTCCCAAAAAAAAAAACCTCTTTGAAATAAATTTAATAATAGACCCATCAATCAATTCTTAGAAAGTAGCCGAACTTCAAAATTTAATATGTATAATTTTTGAAATAGGAGATTCATATGAAGGATTACATCAAAACAATTTCCAACTGGAAATGTTCCGAGTTCAAATAACAATTGAAGTATAACACTTTATAATTAATTTGTTCGGAACTTTATGTAAAAGTGAAACCACGTGTTTACAGTGTAAATGTTATGTGCTAGCCAAGGGAACAATGTTTTAAAGTCAACAGCGTGGGTCCTGAAATATTCACACAACTGGAAATTCAATTTGAAGTTTTCAACGAAAACGTATTAATGGAATTTTGTATTCAACTATTATATGGTTATTCTATTTATATTATGTATAATATATGTTTTTACTTCTGTGCGTGGTGTGCGAGATGGATAATATGTTAATCATTAAAATGCAGAATTTTATTTTTAATATCTTGATATACCTAATTACCTAGTCAATCTTTCTAACGTATAATTAAATAGGAAAAAAGTGGGTTAAATCAAAATATATTCGTTTTTTTTATAAACCATTTCAAGGCTGCTCTATGGTTCTATGGTACGCTATGGTGATCAATCAGCGTATCATAGGAGTTTCCACTTGTATTGCGTCGGTATCGGCAACGTCACAGACGTCATCGACGTTGCCGCTTTTGGTGAAGCAACTAGTTTCCTTGGAGTTGCTGTTACAAAATTTCGTGTGACAATGCGTTAACTAATTTTCATACATTAGCGGAAACATATACAAATGCGGTTCCGAGACTCCGGCCAACGAAACGAGCATATTTTAGGCAACTTATCTTATTAAGTTGACACTAACTGCGAACAAGTTGGTCGTCCGTCAACTTTTGCCTCAAAACTTTACGACCCTAGAACAATTAGTTATTAGAATCAGAGCCTGAATACGAGCCAGTAGCCAGTTTGTTTCAATTTAAGTCTAAGAGCCTATACAAACAACCCGTCATATCAGTTTATTTTATGCCAATGAAGCACTGATCTTATACATTTTTAACGTCATTGGAAAATTATGTTTGACATTTTTCTTAATTCCACAGCGCTTGTTATTTGACCAACGGTCTAAACGTAGCCTAGCTCTCATAAATAATATAGTCTGCCATTTTCTCTAGTTTCCCATCAGACAGGAGCGGCGAAGCGATTACTTCGCATAAATCAAACAGATTTGAATGCGGACCGCCGCGTCGTGCGGCTGTTACCGATGTAGTGCCCATTAAAGCTCATTCTTTTTTATATTCCATTTGCTAGCACCGATTGTTTGCTTTTGCATCCTTACTACAGTATCTAGTTATTTTACAATCTTCACGCAAATTAAACGGGAACATCACTTGAACGTGAACATATTGTATCGTTAATTTTGTCGGTACGTGCCCCTATAAACATTTAGGTATGTAAATTAAACATTCATGAGCTCAATTAACTTCGACATGAAGAGAGGTAAACCTTATTAAAAGAGGGATATTAACATGTTTATACTTCTCAAAAATTGCCTTTCAATATTGAATAGAGACAATATCAGTAATAAGACGTGGAGTGATCCCGTACCATGTCAGAACAGTTATGCGTGCCGTTAGAAATTTTCCGGGTTCTTTAACGGGATTCATTCATAACTCACGGTCGAGTGGAGCCTTCGAATATTTCAAGCTGTAGAGGCCCCACCCCTATAAATTCCGCGCGTCGGGTTGCCAAATTAGGCGCGAGGAACGCAGACTTATTCCCCCCATTACCCCAGACCAGCCGAGTGAGACTTTTAAGGAAACTTTCCACGTTTTGTCGCAGGTGTTGTAGTAATAAATAATAATTCCCTTGTGTGTTGAGCATTTCAAAGTTCCGATGAAAACTCGTAAATCATGATAGGTAAAGACGAAGAAGGCTTACAAGCGTTAAATGCTAAGGATTAGTCTTGATTAATTATACTCGTACATTACATTCATTGTTTTCTTCAGTTTTATAACGGCAGGATATGAAAAAAACGAATACGGTTTTGTTATAATTAGCAGTCTCATAAATCCGAAAAGCCTTGTAACATTTGCTGTATAAAACTTCCTCAATCTTGTGTGATCACCTCTAAAGCAATTATGTGGGTCACATACTGTTCCAATGTAGAACACATTCGTACTAACAATCGAATGAACTTCCACCCAATTTACTTTATGTGTAACCCATTATAATAATTGCTACACTGTTACAAAGTTGGGAACCGGTCGCGGTCTTGAGTCGACACGCTGATGTGAAGTGAGCCGAACTGACTTAAATACAAATTATATTCAAGTTTGTTCTTTTAACTTAAAATGACTTAAAGTTTAGCGTTATGGTAGAAGCTTTTACTTTTCCTCATAATGTGATTTATTGGATTTTTTGTGGTCCAAGTCCTATCTTTATGACCCGCCTATTGCTTTGAATTTTGTAAAGGATTTCGTTTATATTTTCCTAGTAGATAGCTGGATATAAACAACAAATTTTATGTTCTTATATTTTACAATACGCGATGATATGACGGTTTTTTAGAGAGGTTTGAATTTGTGTGTAACATCCAAATGCCGCGGGCCGCGGCACATATTCTAATCTACATTTTCATATATGGATACAGAATAATATTTCGATAACAATACCAAACCCATTTTAAATATATACAGTCAGCAAAATGTACGAACTGTTTGCATTCAAAATATTTTGATAATATTTTGTAGTGATGTAGAGTCGAGAGATTTCATATTTCACTAGAATGTTTGTTTTTAGAATGTGATGAAATGAAAACAATAGATGAGTTGAGGCTAAATTGATGTGAAAATCAATAAAAATATTAGGTATTTAGATTGATAATCATCATCAGAAATAATCCAGATAACAAAACGGGTTGGTGCCACAATGACCGGTAATTTAGCGAGTGTAATTTCGACGGACAAGCGTTTGGCGAATTTAATTTTATCGCGGGCAAACCCTCCGCTGCAATAATTCATGGAAACCGCCGCGCAACCCCAACGCGTCCTGTATTGGCGAGATTTAAAAAAATGGACGTGCGCTACATTACACGACATGTGAGAACTGTTTAATAATTTTTTTGAATAAAATCGACTTTAAAAGTAAGTACAAATGTTAACGTTATCATACCTGTTAACTTTGATAAAATAAACAAGTAAAATAATAATTTAAACTAGGTACGAAACATTCTGATATTGTATTGAATCGCAGATGTTTTTTTCAATAAACATATAAAATAGATAGTATAACATATCGATTATACTATCTATTTTATATATTTATATTTATTTAATCAAGGTTTTTTTCCAATGAGACACAAAAGAAAATCAATTTATTGTTATTCGACGCCGGCGTCATTGCAGGAGTCAAAAGTTTAATGCTGTCACTACATGGCATAACTATTTGTGCAACATTTGCATTATTGTGCTAATGCAAAATTACCCTTATATTTATTATCTATAAGGGTGATTTTGGATTGGTCCAATAACGCGAATGTTTGTGCAAATGTGTGGCGCCACACAGTACAGTTGGTGTATAACGTCAAACTTAACATTTGTTACGCAAGATCAAACAGCAATTGAATTGATTCAATCGGAGCAACTTTGTATTCAACCTCAAAGACAATTGTTTCTGCTCGTATTGCTGAAATAAAGGAAGCCTCAAAGGCTTTAAGTAATGATTCACGAGATTGGTGATACGGCCGATTAGAAGTTACGACTTAGTTGTAGGTAATTAGTATTTATAAAGACATAATATTTTTAGCCGTACTAAAAATAATGAACTAACTTTCTACGTAAACCTTTAAAAAGTTAATCACTCACAATATTTATCATACTTTTGGAGGCCAAACTTTTGGACTTTTAAGTAAACTGTTAAATGTGCGATCCAGGTGAATCTTTAGATATACGGTTTCTCTTCTGGTAATCCTATCATCATTCATGTAATCTCCGTTGAATCTATGGAAATGAGGGGTTTATTTCGCATACAAAGCTGTCAAACGCTTGAATATTTTCTTAGTATCCATCTTTATCTAAGAAAAATTTTGAAATAACGCGGTGGCAGTATATTGAGTCATATCTGGTCCAATTAACGTCTGTTTGTTTTGCATTTCCCTTGTATCTCGGAAGCAGTGAGGGCGTAATAAAACGGTCACAACAATGCGGATCACGTCACAGCGGAATTATCTCGCAGCGCCAGAGACGATCAATTACACTGACAACGAGCACGTGGAAAAAGGGCGGACGACTCTCCAGGAGGCTTTTATTTTAACAAGTTTTTTTGCAATACAGACCTTAAGGTTGCGTATTTTAAAGTACTTTTTGTTTAATATGTCTGGTGCGAGGGTTGTAATCGTAAGACCAATTAGGCGTAGTGGAGGCTGTTCAACGACAGTCGTTTCGCTCCCCGCTTAAAGACTCAACCTCTGCCTTTATTACTAGTACATTGTCATCGTAATCGTCCTTAGTTTTTATGTACCCAGTACTTAGGCTTGTAATTTGTGTAGGTTCCAGTGAACAAATCTCGATTGTAGACTCGATTGTAGTTGTTTGATCATTGTGTATCTAACGGCACCGACTAAATACGCAGTCACGCGAACACTCCATTTTGTTCTCTACATACTGAGCATTATATGAACGTATCTATATAAATCTTCACGTAAAGAAGCAATATATTGTTGTAGATACTCCCACTCGTCTTGTAATCTTAGCGCAACTCCAAATGAAATTATAATTGTATTCTCAGAACATGTTAAATGGTACCCACATGTTGTTGTGTGTTGAAGGGAGTCAATACAGACTATAGTTGACGGCTGTGTATTTAATATGTACGTTGAAATTGTGCGTTTGGTGTAAACTAAACATGACGTGCATAAACATAGGTTTGAGACCGATATTATGATTTTGCCAGGAAACTAACGTGGGTAGAGTTTAGGAAGTAGGTATGTAAATATACATTTTTGCGTTGGATTTGAATAAACAAATATAAGCCCGATCCTATGAATAAGAATATCTCTGTTCCTCCCAGAGATAAGAAAGTTATAATATTATACTTATAGAAATAACTGATGTCACTCGGACACTCGAAAGCTGCCATGCTAAAATGGAACTGGGCGGGACATGTCTGTTGCATCTCAGACGACCAATGGGCTAAACTAACGGACCCAGTGGGATCCTCAAAATGGCAGGCGGCAGACCCAGATGAATGTGGTGGGATGAGTTTGACTCCTTTAATGAAGACTGATCCTCAGCAGCTCTAGGTAGAGAGAGATGGAAGGAGAGTAGACAGGCCTTTGCCCTACGGTGGGAAAATACGGGCTTGTAATAACAATAATAAATAATGTCCATAAAATATAAATTTCCTAAAATTAAAATCGTTAAGTCGATTACCCGGTTGAAGTATGTAATGCGATGACATTTCTGAGAGCGGGCCGCAATCCGCGTCGGAGGGAAGGTAATAAAACAGTGACAAGCGATAGGACGGGATCGAGTCGGAACGAAATTATCTGGTAGAGACGATGTAGATCAATTATACGGGGCGTCGGGAATTAGAACGGACGGTAAACCGGCGGGTAGGTGGAGATTTATACGAGAGAATTTGTAATTTGCTTAAGTATATGCGCTTTTAACATAGCAGTTTATCGAACAGATAGTAGGACTAGCCCGAAATAGCATTGGTGATAAAAGGCAAGAAGAAGCTTTAGCTAAACATTTTATTTTAAGACAATTTAAATAGAACTTTGAAACACATTTCCTATAAAGCTGTAAACTACATTAAATTTTCGAAGTTAAACATTCAAGAAGGCATCTCAAAAAGAGATACAGTTACATTGAATCATATCTTCATCACACTAATAGCACATGAAGCATATCTAATAGCTCTAAATTACCTATATTATTACTAATAACAGTTCAATATTTAAGCTGTTATTACGACCTGTAATCTGTATCTAATCAATACATCGAGCTTAGCTCATTGTTACCAACTATTTCCTAATACATTGATATTTTCACGTGTATCCTCCAAAACAAGTAACATTAATCAACAACAATAATCCCCAATTAAGTAGAGGATTATACTCATTTGAACTGTATCAACCATCACTTTCGTTATTTCGAACCACAACAAATAAATAAATTGGTAGTAAGCTTGGGATTTAAATGTTTTGAAAACATATTATATTGAATTTGACAAGTACCTACTCATATTATATTTATAATTCAATTATGAATATGTTGATCTAGTGATGTTTACGTTATTTACTAAAATGTGTAAAAATGTTACATTGAAAAGCTAATCAAAGATATTTTCATTCAGAGAATAGTGCACGGCAGTGCGTTTGACAAGTATTTAAAAGAAAGGAAAGATAATAAAAGTTTATCTGAATAAATTCTTAGGTAGGTACAAGAAACTTAATACATCAAGCAATTATTTTTTTACCTACTACTACTAAGATTTTAGACATGTACAGTATTTTGTTTACCAGTCCTTTACAGTATGAAAATGTCACACCTATGAAAATGTCCGAAAAGTGACATCATAAATTATACTTCTCATATAAGATATTGATTCCGGTTATGTGTGTTATTGTGTGGATCGGAAATCAATATCCAATATAGTTTGATAAGATATTGTTGTTAAGGGTACAATTTTACCATTTCCTTCTTAGACATCTTCTTAGACTTCTTATTAGTAGGTAAGTATTTTCGTTACAACAACAGGGGTCTTGTTTCATTGAAGATTCTGTATAAATGTTAAAATATACCATATTTTAGTTTTATGTATCTGTGTTTGATTATAACTTTAGAACATTATTGAGCTTTAAAATTCGTATATTTTTAAACAGAATAAAAAAAAACAGAAGGAACTTGCCCCACGGTTTTTAATATTTCAGTTATTGGAAATATTTAATATTCCTCATTCTTCACTGTTAAAGCCACTTATATCCCTTCGTAGATATCATAAGAGGCGATTAGGAGATTATTTGTAGATCCTTGTGATAGACAAGACAGGCTATATTTTATCAGGATCCATGAACACCAATAATATTGGAATAAAGAAAAAACTTAGAAAAAGGTTAGTCAATTCTTTACCGATTTCAGGTAATTTTCCTTAAGGAAAACCCATTGATAACCCATTGATAAGTTCCCAACTCGATTAAGTCCAAAAAACCAAATTAAATTAAATGGAATTGATAAAATTATTTCCAATTAAATTCAAGTTATACAGGAGCACAGTAGGGCTCGTGGCAAAACGAGGATTAAATACTAAAGTGTCACGATTACCTACCGAAGCCGGCCCCAAGGCGCTATTAAGAATTCAGCAAACGAATTGGGGACATCGAATCGACAAAATTGAGCTCGCCTCATCTTTTCTTACATCGTGTGTTTTCGTCCCCTAAGTACAGATATTTTAATATTTTCTCCGACTCTAGGGAGGAGACCGCTGTTTTGATCTACAACTCGCAAAATACACATTTTTTCAGTGCAAACATAGAATATTTCTCTTCATTTCTTTATAGCACATAACTTTGTGAATACGTCGCTGAATAATACGAAAATCTTTTATGAATGAGATTTTTGGGAGAGTCCTTCGAAGGGCCGGCGGGGCAACGGAGCATTTAGGTGAAATATGTTTTGTAACTCACTCGTGCGTTGCCGTCTTGTAATAATAAACAATAAGTACCTGAAACAGAAAACGAAGCTTCGTTAATATTTAATTTCTAAAATTATTTTTCAAACAACGGCAGGTAAATATTATGAGATACGCTAAGTAAATAGAGGTAGGAATCTACAACCATCAACAAACCGTTCAATGTAATATAAAATATTATATGGTCGAAAACTTTTAAATTTTTTCCACAAGTAACTAAATAGATCAGTTATTTCTAATTCCATCTAAGTACAATGTCGACCATTCATCAATTTATTTCTCATACTTATAGCTTGTATTATGTGTCCCTACATATGGGTTTGAGCTATTGTCAAATTAAATTAAAAGATAATTATATTATGAAACGAGAATATGGTGTCAAGTAATGAAGTCGAAGCATTTGACCCCCACTTCATTGACCCCTTGTCATACGGGCCGCACCTCGGGTCAAGTGCTTTAATTGTATGGTCATGTAGCAGGTAATTGACGCCAATTAGTATATCAATTGTATGAGTTAAAAAAATGAAAATTTATTATTTTGGATATTACGATGTTCCTCCCTTTATGAATCCTAACAGGGGGTTGTCACAAATATGCACTGGCACTTTAAATCGTATACTTTTGACATTAAATTGTAAAACCTAATATTTGATTAATTATTCCTTTGTGTGTAAGGGATAAAAAATGGTTGAGAGTATTATCGTTCGGCACACAAAAGATGTTAGCAAATATCTCGAAGTAAACACTAAGTGATCGGATCAATGTATCCTTGCTCTTAAGCCGCCAAAGATGGCGCGCCTTAATACTTATAATGCTCAATACACATTATGAAACACCCGATAGAGAAAAATATAGGAATTTTATCATTTTCCATTATATGTATAAGAAATTCTGCGTTCAACGGTTAAGGTCAAAGCGTAAAAAATTGATATAATAATGTTTTTCACACGTTCGAAGGGATGCGATGCGGACATAACATTTTTTAACCGCACCAAACCTTTTACCGTACAAAAAGAAACACCATTTCCCGAGACTAAAGTTATTTTACAACAACAATGAGAAAATTGGTGACAAAAAACGACCTACATGATGCGGTGTCAACAAAGATAATATATATCGTGGTATCAGGGTGCCTCCATCGCTATTGTTGTCTCTAAACACGGCCATGATACTGGGATCGCCAGCCCCGGACTCGTTTGTCCCGGGATATCCTTCGGCAAACATCGACGAAACCCCAGATTCACTAGACCTTTACACAAGTGCTTTGTTGAGTCGCTCGAGGATATAAAAATATAAATATAAACGTCTTTTTTCTCACACCATATTCTCGGTGGCGTTATATTGGACCAAGATTATTTATTGTTTCATCTTGGGATCATCCTATATTGTCGTTTACTTTATTTTTGTTCTACACGAATTACTACCTACTCTTGTTTCGTTTGATTGGTACGAGTGTTGTTATGTAATTACCTTCTCGATAGGGAAGAATATTATTTTCCGATGTTTCTTTATTTAGAAAGCGGTTTTCTGTAGAATAAAACATAATAATAATTGAGATTGTGCTTGTATGTGACTTCTCAAAAATAAAAGTATCAGATTTGTTATTTATAGCAACATAGTGATAAGTGAGTTGACGCGTAGAGGTAAATAAAACCATTTATATAAAACGGTAGTCTGAAAAATACTGCTCAAAGATCACGTCGATTCTGCGAGGATTGTAAAAAGACGACAGAGCCAACTTTGCGCGGAAACATCCAATAAAACGAAGTGTACTATAGAACGCCGGTGCACGTAAAAAGTTTGTCGTATACGACTACTCGGGCGTCCGGTCGCCCAAATCGCGCGACTTGTCGGCACAACTTCGATATTAGTTCGCGCGTGATCGATTTAGCAGGCCAGTTTGACAGTTGCGATAGTGACAGATGACGTAGACGCCATATCGCACGGGTGATTTGTCTTCAACTTTACCTAAAGACAGTTGTTTTCGTTGTTCCGCTGAACAGATCATTCCCAAAGGCTAAGTTCCATCTAGCTAGCGTTATATCCTGGAGAAAGGTACTTTATCAACTTTATTGTTACGTCGACAAACATCAATTCCGATTTACACCATAAGCAAACAACCTCGACCTATTTCAGTGCCAAAAGGAATTCTGGAAATACGGATTGAATAGAAGGATGAAATAATTTATTGTTTAAATAAATTCATACGTACAGAACAATAACAGTTTCAGAAGTCTATTTTCAGTAAAGGTAGACACCTCAGTTATTAGCACCTAATATCATCGAGATAGGAATTACATCGTGTCGGCTGCCGTTTTCTGGGCTGTTTGCCCCAGGAAAGTGTTAAACGCCCTCACTGTCATTCCCGTGATTAATTTGTGTCGGCTCTGTCGTGCTAATGGGCTAAAATAATTTAGTGGGCGACGCTGATTATTTATTGTCAAGCATCGTGGTTAACGTTTGCTAAGCGATTTATAGTTCATTCGATGACAATTATTATATAATAGCATCTATTTTGAACAGCCTATTAATTTGTTATTAAGGATTAATTAAAAGCAAGATATAAATAATATAATAAATAACATTTTTACACAGAGTTTCTCAATCACTTTCATTATTAATATTAATAATTTAGATTAAAATTATGATTGAGTTTGACAACAAATTAATATTGGCGCGTTAAATTATTTTCACGTCAATTACAATATTACCTATGTGTATTGATCGGCAATGATTAGTTACACATTCAATGTATGTTTATGCAAATTATGCTGATTACACTTTGTTTGCTTAGAGCGCTATTACCAAACACCGGTGAACAATAGCGGAGATCGTAAGCTAACAATAGGCTATAATAGAAATTTTGGATTGAGCCTCTCGTCTGTGGACGGTGAGGTATTGTCTTGTTAATATATCGAAAATGGATTTGCACATATGGCGCAAGCCACACTGAAAAAGTGTAGGGTAAGGACAAGGCGCAGACGCGCATTTCTCCATACATTTCTAAAGAGTCGGACGCGGCCGCGATGGGAAATGTATGGAGAAACATGCATCCGCGTCTTATCTAAGCTACGTATAAGTTATGTGGCTTGCACCTAAGGACACAAATGGTAATCTACTTCTGCTTATCGTTTAGTTGATGAATAACCTAGTGTTAGAGTTTAATTTACTCCTCGATCTCAGATAGGGATTTAGGTACACACCATCGCTAAGTGTGCTGGTTACCTAACGATGTCTTCCTTCAGCATTTTATGCAAGTGATCATTTGATTTCTAATATTTACGACCTGTGTATATAATTTCCAGAAGTCCGTGATGCTTGCTTTGATGAATGCTGACAACTAATCTAACCTTAGAATATCGTATCCCTTTGGGTTGCGGAGGTCAGATAGGCAGTCGCGCCGTAGAAAACTGATATTCAGCTGCTTCTGGTTAGATTAGAAGCCGACCCCAACCAAATTTGGGAATAATAAGGCTAGGAGGAGGATATATATAGTGATGCGTGCTCTGGTCAAGGTGCTTTTGCGTCAAGGGTCTCAGTAAACTGAGACCCTTGACTTGGTAAGCCAACCACCGAGTCCTTTTCATAGTATCATTGATGAACAACCTGGTGTCGTTTAAACCGCCCGTAGGCCTCTGTCATGACTTTACACACCGTTCAGGTGGGCTGGGTTCCTCACGAAATTTTTCTTCACAGTTTTAGCAAGGAATAATAAGTTTCTAATACGCCCATGAATCTAAAAAGTCTGAGTTTCGAACCTACGACCTTTGACTTGGCAGTCCAACGGCCACACCACCAAGTTATCACTGCTATACCACTGGCAACATGGCTACCGAATGAATATAAATTTAACGTCGATATTACCTACATACCTACTTAGAAAACAGGAAGAAGGCATTTCCCATCGCATAATGTATGGGTGTAGCTAAGGTGGGGCAAATGGCAAACGGCACTTTTCCTGATTGGGCGTTAAACGACGAGAAGGTACCATTATGACTTTATTCCTGTTTTGAGAAATATTAATAACAACACCTTACACGCCTACTTCAATAGGTATTAAAAATATTCGGCTCGAAGTAAGTATTTGTGGAACTTGTATGTTTTCGTTAATAAGAGTTTCTAAGTAAGAAGGATAACAAACCCCAGAAAAAACAAATTTTATTTAAAACAATATTTTTCTCGATCCTTCTCATATTTAGCTATATTTTTCCCTTACTTTGTAGGCTTCTAATATAACCAGATACAGCTGAACATCAGTTTTTTGAGGAGCGACTGCCTATCTGACCCTCGCCACCCAAAGGGGTTCGATATTCTAAAGTTAGATCAGTCATTAAAATATTATGAGGGTACTGACGTACTATTCAAATTTGAAAGATCTTCATGACAGCCAGGGCCAACGGCTTAACGTGCTTTCTGAGGCACGGAGCAGGTGATAATAATGTTTTTAAATAAAAACCAATTGCCACAAATGTTTGTCTGCGCATCACTTCAAAGCGGCTGGACCGATTAGGATTATCAGAATGGTTTATATTTACAATTGGACTCGGTAGGTGGCGCTGCGATCGGGGTAAATTAGAATCACGGAAGCGAAGCCGCGTGAGGGACAGCTTGGGGTCCAAATGTCAACGGTCATACCACTAAGCTAATCACTGTTTTCAAACCAACATTTTACTAATAACAAAATAAAAGAAATTCCTACTAGGCTTAAGGAACATCAATTTTACCATCTTATAATTAAAGTATCAATGGATAAAAGAACAAACTCCTGGGTCGCATCAACGTCACGCAACAACCAACTTGGAAGTGAAAAGCCGCCAGGAATACGATGTAACTTGTCTGATTTCAGCGAAACTTGCTTCAATAGGCCGACTTGGCTCCAACTTTTCACACAACAGATCGGGAGGCGAGCAACAATACTTCGCGAAACAAAAGAGCTCTTCCAAATACTTATACACTGCCGTTCAGATTAAAGGGTGCTTCTTATATTTTTTCCTGTAGGCTTTGTTGTGTGGTAGTTAGTAGTCAGGTCGTTGTTTAATTTAATTTCGTTTACTGGTTTCTCTTTTAATTAGCTTTTGAAAGATGTTTAAAAAACTTATTGGTTTCTTGTGGCTTCCATGTTTGTCAATTCTAACAATTTACAAAATAACTAATATTTTTTATTTAATAATCCTTAACAGTTATCTTTCTGAAAACTAAAACCAAAAATAAATTAAAAAGAAAAACTGAATCTAAATAAAGACCTGTACCCTCTACCTCTAATTATTATCTTATTTAAATAATAAAAAACAATTGGTAAGTAATTCTAAATATCAAAAAAAAAATGATATACTGCATACTAAATGAACATTTTTATTTAAATATATCACTTTTTTTTGTAGGGAAATTATTTAAATGCTCGTGAGTGTACACCAAATATTTTATGCTGTCATCATTCAAGATTAGTTCGTTTAAAGCAGCTGCTATTAAAAGAACATCAACTTTAATTTTTATAGCATTAGAAGGGTGGCACGAGAGCATAAAATGGCGTTGTATTTGACTTTACCGGTTCACGTACTCACATTACCGAGCATGTTAATACTATTTAAGAAAACCTTCTCTTCTGTGTGTTATGCATTTATATGAGAATACACATAAATTGTTAATATTCAAGTTTGTGGCCACAGGTGCTTTCATTTGTATGTTTCTGTCAGTGACAGGCCCTTCATCTCGGCCTCATTTGCTCTGCTTGAGGTAATTTCTTACCGGAGCGCCTTTAGGGTGTCGTTACATTCCGTTGCGTATGTGATTAACTGTATTTATATTGTTGGAGAATTCCTTTGTTACAAAGTGTGGTGGTCTTGTTATTTTCACCCCTTGTA
This sequence comes from Protodeltote pygarga, assembly GCA_936450705.2. Classification (NCBI taxonomy): domain Eukaryota; kingdom Metazoa; phylum Arthropoda; class Insecta; order Lepidoptera; family Noctuidae; genus Protodeltote; species Protodeltote pygarga. The sequence continues at coordinate 7,198,494 of OW388257.2, read as the reverse complement.
CCTTTCGTCCTCTTAGAGTCACAAGAGCAGCTTACGTCGGATTTTCGCGATCGATGATTGTGAAATTGTAGACAGTGGATCGTGAAACATGTTCACCTTAGGTTTGTCTTTTATTTGAACTCTTGTGAAAGGGTCAAGATAAACATATAATAGACCGTACGATATAATTAAATAGCATATTAGTAAATAAAATATTATACTTGAATAATTTTCTATTGCCTTATAACTTGTTATTTTAGCGATTGTGTTTTCTCTAAATCATTATAAACCTACATTAGGCATAATCACGGCTAATTACTTGTTTACAGGTCCACTATTTACTTCCTCATTCTCGTATACCGGCGGAACGGCAATCCGACATGACAAGAAGACGATGATGGGAAGATCAGGCGCAGAACCGAATTATTTACATGCTCTTTGAGAGACGAAGTAAGTGGTTATTAATTTATGTTACTCTAAACTTATTTTTAATTATTGTCAGTCGTACGTATGTTGTCTTGAGTTTGAATTTAAGATTTCTGACTTCCCAGCCAACGTTCATACTCAAGCTATCATAAAAATAAAATATCTGGAAGGAAACATAACATTATATTATACTACGGTAGTTTTCGTTTTTTGTTTTAGTTTTGTAGCATTTTTCATAAAAAATATCGTCATCTTCGTAAATACAGCCAAACAAAAACCGAAATAACATTTACTTAAAATAACAACAGAGGTAATTCCCTTTTATTTAGTTCCAATACATTCGCGAGCATAAAAATGGGTACAGCGTATTTGTAACGCTTGTTACAAAATATTTGAAGGTTATTTCTCTCGACCCTTGTAGGGCCGGCTTAGAGGGACTTGAGGAGATCGATGCGAGTCTCTAACCTCATGTTATTTCGCCTTATTACAATACAGAACCAATAACCAGCAAAGTGTGCGTTAGAATCACGCACTAAAGGTTCAATAATGCGTTTTGACTTTTTATTATTAGTCACGAAAGTGGCCATAGTAATAGGTACTTACTATCTTTTATAGGTATTATAACATTTATATTTTATTTTATAAAAAATTTACTAACTACTTATTAAGGTTACAAAGACATAATTCCATTAAAAATAGAATTCGTGGGTTTGAAAAATAATATTTGTTTGCTTATTTCAGATTTATTACTTTGTAGTGTACAACATTTTTAAATAAGATTATTATTAAAAATAACACGAAAATAAAATCTAACTTTGACCTTACAATGCCAGAATATTTTAATACTTAAATAAAACATAAATTATTTTATGTTCAATATCAAATAGTGAATGTTTTGTCCGCAAGTGTAGAGCGTGGAAGTAATGCCCTTGTCGTGCCGAATGAACTGTAACTATTGTTTTTATCCGTGGAGCTAACAGTTCGAGGATAACAGATGGGAACCTTATACATTTTTCAGCTTTATATGCTGCATATATGCTACAAATATTGGTAAAACTTGTCCTTATTATAAGATGAAAGGTGTGAAAAATAAGCTATAAATTAATATTTTCAAATAGACTCTAGAAACTCAAATAATTTACCTATAGCCGAAATCCACAAATTATTAAAAATGCATTTCGATTTTAGATAGGTAGTATTATTTAAGTATAACGGTTGTTTTATGACGATTAAATAACAAATAAAATATGTTAATAATTTCATTTACAAAATAAAAGTTATGAAATAATAAAACGCAAAACTATCATAGAAATAGCAGCGTCGTGGGTAAAATCGATACAGCACGGGACATAAAACACCTGTCGGTATGTCACCTAGCGACCGGGCACAAACATAACGCAACCTCAAATTATACCGTATTTTTCAACATACAGCTATACAGCGTATACAACGCCACAAATTATCTACATAATACCTCAAAGACAATACGTAGGTATAATAAAGTCTGTTTAATAATTCCTTTTATTATTAATTCCCAAATTGGGGACACACTTTTGAGCAATCAGCTGCTTATTATCATTTAATTATTTTTTGTTTTTTTTGGTGGAAAACGTTTTCCCTTTTATGAAAACGGTAGAAGAATAATGACCCATTTACATAAGTCGATTTACGGTATACGAGTCTCTGTGTTCAGGGAAACGAGTTAATATTATTTATTTCGAAACCATTTTGTTATTTTTGTCCGTCAGATGGCACGGCATTGTTATTAACGAAAGTATCTTGTTAACTTTTACGCAGTTTAGTTATAACGTCCTCTTGACCGAATTTCGGTCACAGCGGCCAATTTCAAAGAAGATTAGCCAACTACGCAGGAGATATTATAGTGAACAAGCACAGGTGCAATCTCTAATCCCTCAATCTCATAGTCCGATGCGACAGCAATCCGATATTTCGGCAACCCGAGATCATGCGCAGGACCAACGGCTTTAACTGCTTTCCGAGGCAGTGCGCACCTCGAGTTCGAATGCGAGACATCTGACTTGTACGTCAACTTAAATTATAATATTGAAGTATTGGTAAATATAAATGTTGGTATACAAGTACAAAAATACCCACACATACCATTAAATCTATCCATAGACTATCTTCGATTAAAAAGTTTTAATATCTCAAAAGTGAGCATCGCATTTTAACCTGTTCCCTGCCCCGTGATCCCATATATGATTCTTGCTTTTGTTCTTTCTATTGTCTGTTGTCGGGACAGCAAATATGTTAATCCTACAAAAAATGCATTGAATTGGCAGTAATAAAGTTCTGTATCTATATTTGCAGCTTCGCAAATTTTTGAGGCAAATATATTGCGGGCAAAGTTTCAACACAATTGTTCTGTTTTTCTTTTTCCTAGGGAATCTTATGGATATCCTTTGCAATGAAAAATCTATAGTAGGTAACCTTTTTAGGGTTACGTACTCACAGTATGCCAACTGGAGCTTATTACTTAGTTCCCCTGTCTGTCCGTCCATCTGTCCTAGAGGTATGTCCAGGACGTAATAGGTAAACACTTAAAATTTTCAGAATGTGCATTACTATGGCCGCTATTACAACAAATACCTAATAAAAATGAAAATGAAAGGAGTCCATACAAGAAATATGTTTCCTTCGGATGCAAGCCCAACTCGCACTTGACCAGTTTTTTTACCTATATGCAGAACATTAGAGTCACTTACAAAATTAGTGCATAACTACTCATACTTCGTACATTCCACGAATTTGAAACTTCATCATATAAAGTCCTCATTTTTTATCTCGCAACTTTATACCTATTTTGAATTTTTATGAAATTTTGCTAAAAGGAAAATTTTAAATTTCACACCAGGGAACGAGATGAGACTTTCTACCATTATTACAGTCAGTGAGTGAAATAATGAAAAGGGCCCAGGAGTTGCTGAACATAAAAAAGGGGTTTTTTAATGCAACTTTCTGAATAGGCACTAATTATTGTACTGACATGTCGAGTTTAAGAACGAAGTTTTTTAGGGCGCCACTTTCTACGCGACTCAATTAAATAATAGATTCGATTTCCTTATTGTACAGTCGGCGTTGAAAGTATTTTTTACCAGCTTACCCGCGAACAAGATAAATGAGTTTATTAAGACAGAATATTAGTAGATTTATTCCTCTATCGCCGATGTAAGTATATAACGTGTAAATAATTTACCAATGCTGAAACATTTTGAGATAACAAAATATAATTATGTAGATCACACAATTCCTTGTTACGTGTGGGAATTAAACCCGCGACACCAAGAACAAAAGGCGAATCGATTAACCCCTACGCCAATCATGTCTACGCCATCAGTTGATTTAGTTTCCAGTTACACTTCACTAACGTAAACCAATGGTGTCAATTCTTCTGCACATCGAAATAAATTGATTTTTTTTTCTTTGGCAAGTCTCTATTTGCGCAATGTCACAAACAAAATCGGGGAAACTAAAGTAGGTTTAATTTATAATATTACATTATTCGGAATTTGGGTAAATGGGGAATTTGGAAAGAATCATTGGTAAGGTAACAGTAATATAGTAAATAAATTGATTTTCATAGAGATTCTAAAATATTTAAAAAATTACTGCTGTTTGTTGACACCGGATTTTATGACAATATGACGCGTTCATTTGCTAATTTGATAGCCTCAACAATCTTTTATCCTTTTGCCAGGATCTCTTTCTAAAAGATAAATAGCGAGCCTAAACTAGTTTCGAGCATGTGTCTGCAAGCAAATTAACATCAGTATTGTATGATCGTGTAGTCCACCCCTTACTTCAAATGCGTGTTGCGAGTTACGATGGAGGGATTATGAGCAGATCCATCTATGTGCTAATGATATCATGCTACGACTACCGATCTATCTAACTAGTGACGCGACGGGCCTATATTCGATCGTCTCTTATTATACCTATGCCTACCTATATCGAATAATACCAATGGAATTAACAAATACAAATACAACGGAATTAAAAAATCAAATGTCTCCTAAATTATTTTTCTAGATGTTAATGTCCTAATTTTTTTTTAAAGTTCTTGTGGCTGTTTATTAACAATTAAACGAGATAATTAAAATTACCTTGAAACTTCTAATAAATAATAACACTGAAATAATATTTATTAAAATAACTTTATAATGTGCATTTCATAGTCATTTTTTTATATATTTTTTGGAAGATATCAACAGCATACATAATTATACCATTTTAGATACCCTACCCATAACAATAATTGCATAGAAATGATAGGATACAATAGGTACACTTTTATGTTCAAAAGACCTGTAATTTGGTCCAGATAAAACCGTTTTCCCTTACAGTTTTTTATAATCAACGGGAAGGTAGTTATAAATGAGAAAAGCAGTTATTGCTACATTAGTGCTTTTCGCTTTTATAACTATCTTGTCGTCTAATCGTTTGTAATTAATCAATTAAAGTTAGTAAGTTTATTTTGTATTAATTAACTAACTTCTATTGATATATCTTTCTGATTATTGTTTTAATAGATGAATAGGGATTAAGATTAACTCTATACTGCAATGGCCGTAACATTATCATTATTTATGATTGAGACATTCTCCAAAACTTCAAAATTCTCTTTAATTAACTTTGTTTTCTTGTGGCTTATCCCCATGCAGCTTGCCCAAGCACTTACATTATTAATATTCACGTCAAAATATCGCCACTCACAAGCCGCATAAAAGCCATCAGCATTTTACAACGTAAAGAGGCATTAGCGACATTAACGCAAACTTGCGCGTTTTCACTAGAACACGGGGTAATGGGTTACAGTTATTGCTCCCTGTTGTTTAGTTGATGTAATGTAATTACGGCTTGGGGCGCGCATCACGCGATGTCTCGTGCCGTGCGCTCTGAAAAGAGCATTTCTGTACATTCCACGGACAAAGACTTCGAAATGTCAATGCCGAAAGAATCATTTAGATAAATAATGAGGCTTTCCCACAAAACATTAGCGAAAAGCTTTTTAGTTACAACTTTCAAAAGACACAATTAGTATAACATCGGCTTTGAGAACTGTCAAAGATTCAAACAAAATGCTACTAAGTAATTTAGACGGGACGTTAAACGTAGAATAATACATCAATGTTTAGGAAATGCGTAAACCATTTATCATAACAAGAGAGAATTAGATAGAAGCCCTCCGGCAGCGGAAAGCCAGTGCGCCCCGCTCTTATCTACACAAGTCTAATGTAACAAGCCCGCGACAATAGGGAGGGAAACGAAATGTTTAATGATATTAATGAACTTTCCTCCATTTGCTTTTTATTACGTAATTGATGAACATTTTATTGGCGCTAGAGTGAGGTTATTAAAACATACGTCAATACGCCAAACGAGAAAGATTGAACGAAATTTCCAATATTGCTGATGAAGAGTTGTTGCTGGTTCAAAAGATGATAAAATGCGATATCAAGCAAGTGAGATCACTAAGACAGAGATAGCTACTCAACTACTACCAAAGATACCAAAGATATGAGACTACGACTCATCTTAGTCGTAGTACTAGTGAAGTGTAGTAGAATACCGATCTTAGTCTTGGTCTTCAAATGATGAAAATTTCCAAAAAGAATAGTTAAGGAACGTAAGAAAATATTTTTTTAAATTATAGCAGCCAATGTTGCTGTAAAGAGCCCAATGGACACTGAACCGGCTCAAAGGCACAAAAAGCCAAGCCCATTATGTGACACACGTTGCCGGAAACCACAAAAGACCCAATTATTCTGCTGTGTGAAGCCAAAAAAGGGTTGGACCAAAACCAACTCGTCGAGTGCTTTGTTTTACTTTCCGAATTCAGGTGTAGAAGTACTGGATTAACTAAATTTTTACTTTCGTGTTGAATTGAAGAAGCCATTTTTAAAGTATTTGTATTACTAAGCTCATATCATATATCTACCATTTACCTCATAAAGTATAATATGTAGATTAATTACATTTTATTTATACCTTTGCTTTACAAAAACTAACATTTCTTTGAAAAATTACAAATTATATAATTATTTTTAAGTAACTATTTAAATTCTCATTGCCCATTTTATAATATTTACCTATCGTTGTTGCTTTGCAGAATGTAGATAATATATATTTTGCTTTGAAATTGACAAATAATGGACCTACTATTGAAAAACTTACAAAAATTAGGTACTATTTTTGATTATATGAAATCGTTTTATGTGTACGGTATTTTGTTTGTTATTTTGGGTACTTACATACACAAATAGTTCTTTACCAACTTGGGTTCCTTAAAGCATCATATAGTACATTTATTACATTATATCTACACATCCAATGATCCAACGTAATGGTGAGTGACAGAATTATTTATCTGAAATGAAATAAAACACCTGTCAAATTTATCACCTTTCGAATAGCGATGAGACGTGGTATGTCAAAACGTCGCGAATCAAAAGGACGATGATTTGTACAAGTATGCTGTCATAGATCATGTGAATTGATTGACATATCACTTAGGCTATCATTGAGCGAAGTACCTAAAGTAAGAGGTGGACCATTGACACTCAAGTCAGCGATCTTAAGTTCGAACTCAAAACAGACTGCTCAGATTTTTTTTAAATTACATGCTTACACTACACCGAGTCTTTGTGAATACGCAAAAGCCATCGTTCGGTCCTGCATCTGATCGCATATTGTACTTTAGTAGGTATAACATCTTCTGTGTTAGTTAGTCTTCATTAGTGGGCTAATCACAATGAATCTTTTTAGGTCGACGTGAGTATGTAAAAGCTGCACAGCCCCGTCTTTTAAATAATAATAATAGTCTTCATTAAGATTTGCCGATGTAACCAAAAATTAATTAATATTTTTCAATCTATAATATAATCAATAAAATCAGCAAACAATAATGGTGAGTATAATATTTTACATAATTATCGGGGGGCACGGCAGTGCCCCCGCCAATAATATTTTACATAATTATATTAATAGGTATGTATATATACGTATGAAAACATAGACAAAATTTTTGTTAATTCTAATATCGAGCTTAATAAAACTTTTAGCTACGTTTATCTCAACACAGATTTATTACAAATTATACTGGATATCCAAATCTCTTGTATCATTAAGCGTTTTACATGACTATGAATATCTCTTCATACCATTAAATTCATATTATGATGCGCTATTATTTTTTACAGCTATAACATATTTTATAGGCGACCAACTTTCGGGAAATTTCCGCAATATGGCGCATGATTTAATAACGCCACATGTGTTTAGTAATTTTAAGTATTGAAGTTGTTTATAATTGTTTGAGTATACACATTTGACAAATACTTCTGCTCAAATCAGAATAATTATGATTTTTATATTTAATTTTTATAGTACCTTATATCTGTAACAGTCATCGTTGTTTGACTCTAGCATGAATATTTTATTTCCATGGTAATCATTACCTCATTTTCATTGTTACAATTTATCAACTGGGCTGTTTAATTTCAATTCTCTCGAGAGATTAATAATAAAGTCAAAAATATTTTAGCTTTTCGCAACATAAACTTCAATGGTGAATAAATCACTGAGGAACTTCGCTCGGCAGTGGACCGCGGGTGGGAAAAATACGCCATTTTCATAAGGGGAAAAACAATAACTCGAGGCGCAGAGCAAGGGCCGCTTTTAAGGCACATAAATCAAAACAGACGATATTTTCGGTATAACGCCGGGTGCGCACTTTTAGCACGGGATTTTTGGGGACACAACAGGATTAGTGTTGTTTTTACGATTCACTTCTACTTTCTGTTGTTTCTTTATTGGGACGCTCGTAAAAGGTACTGACATGATTTCTTGTATGACGTCTGATATTGTAGAAAACTCACTTCGGAAATTTTAACTTGACCCAGTATTCAACTACATATTATTCAATTACGGAAAATGAGAAAGGCTTAACTTTCTCATTTTCCATAATTGAGTTCTTTTATTAATACCTGAATAAGTGCATAGTTCATGGATTAAACTCTGTTACACTGAGTACCGAAGTAACCTAACTATATACTTCATTTGCTTTGTACAATTTCATTCATTCATACATTCAATATCTAACATCATTCCCGTTCCTACAGCAACGCTTCAGGCACGAACGGAATGAGATTCTTCCTTTGTGCCTTCATATTTCATCCACCTAGTAGGGTACCCGAACGCACCTAGTTCGTGAACCAACACTTGCTTCTATATTAAAGTCGTTCTTAACTTAAGCAAATAGAGTTGAATTTCAAACGATTTGCAAATCAGACTAACTAATACAATGTTCTGTTACTGCACATTGCAAATTTTGCTTTTCGGAAATTCGGTTCAGAGTGCTGCGATAGCAGAGCTGATGATTTAGCATAAATAGATTTGCTTGAAGCCGAAGATGTATATCATATTATTTAATACACGCAGTCAAGCAAATGTAAAATATATCAATAACAGTTACCTGGTTTACAAAATAACTGTGCTGAAATATTATAATTGTTTCAAGAATATTAGAAAACAACAAACTTTCAAGTTAAGTATAGTTATTGGTATAACTATGGTATATATTGGTATATTTACCATTGTTTACCAAATAATTGTTAAATTCGTCCAGTTATCTGTAAACCTAGTTTTCTACGACTCATTTGGGCTAACTCAAACGAGTCGTAGATAACTATTACTATTATAAATAAAATAAATAAATAAACTAGACAACAAACGAAGGATTACATTAACACGGCTACGATAAGACTCATGTCAAGCAGTCGAGCTGTACAATTTCATTCTCAGCTACATTAATAAAGAAAAATCACCTCCAGTTCAAAGAAAACATTACCTAAGAATCCACTGCTCGTTATAACGTGACAAATTGTCGACATTTTTTTCCGCAAAGCTTCGAGAATTAACGTGATCAATTGCGTTCTTCGGCACTTCCTAACTTACGTCTCTTTTACTCTCAAGGGAAATAGATATTCTCTCAGTCTGGCACGAATGAAGGCACACTTTCCAAATGGCTAGATATGCATACCATCAAACGAACTCTTTCAATTGAATAGAGTTCAAAACTTGTGGTTTGAAGAATAGTTCCAGTAATTTATTCAATTGTAGACATTCATCACACTATAAATATAACACTTCCAATAATACAAATGTGGAAGTTTGTAGGTACGTAAGAACTTGCTAAAAATAGTGAAGTGATATAGACATTATCAGACTATTATCAGACTTTTCACCACGAATTTTTTACACTTTATATTTTTTAAATAATATTCTGTCTTGGTTATCGAGTTAATGGAAATGAAATTTCAACTTCATTATAGGATTGAAATAAGCCCAAATTATTATTTTGTTTCACGAACAAAGTCACTCTACAAAAATTTTTCTCAATTATACATGAAGGCTATACGGATTTTAATGAAATTTAGTACACAATAGGCCGTATTGTGATTAAACTCTTACGATATTTTAAGCGACATTCCACGCGAGCGCGAGCCGTAAACGTCAATTAGGAGGATATTATTTATCAGGTGAAATTCGATATTACTTCTTTAAAACCGCCTGAAGCAACAAATACTTTGGTTTACTTAGATTCACTGAAACATACAACAGGTGTATTAATTTCCATGATATTGTAATTACTAACTACGATAAATAAGTACCCGTTATTCAGTGTGCCATCTCCTACAGGCATTAATATGTAGATATATGTTACAAAAAAAATCAGGCAATTGCCAGTCGGGGTAATTTGAGAAAGTTTTCTTGTAAAAATACAGTAAGAAGTAAGTAAGATATAAGAATAATAGAAACATTGCAAATGTACAGTGTTAAAAAGTACAAAATAATAAAGAAATAAAGTATCCTACATACTAAAGATATTTCCATATATTTTTGGTCTCAGTACAGTTTTCATTACATAAACCAAATATTATCTACTAAAGCTAGTTAATTACAAATAATTATAATCTGACATATCGGCACGTCGAGCATAACTCGGAAGGCGGTCTGTCAGTGACAATTATGAGAGTCCTCAGTTATGGATAGCAGAGGTTCACCCGCCCACTCTGAGCCTAGATAACGCAATTACGCCACCGTTATTAAGCGTCGCCCATTATTCATTGCTGAGACCCTACATTCATCAACCGAAGGACTTTAGGTGAATATTTTTATTTGAAGAATCATGAAAACAACATCTGTAATTGTGAAAAGGCGACGGAGCGTTGTTAATGTTGCTCTTTTGTGTCAAAGCTTAGCGCTAAATTATATTTTACTTTTGTGTCAGCTTAACGAAATAATAGAGTCGGATGTAGGTGTATAATGATCCTCGGTAATGTACCATGTTTTAAAAACAACGTAATTATACATAGGTATGTATCTAATGTAAATAAAACTACCTAATTCACTAAAGATTAATCAAACTCACATCGTAATTTTGACATTACAGCTAAATTTTGACAAGCGTAGCGTTAGCCTGACCTCAAATTAATCAACCGCAGATTGACAGCGCATTCCAATCAATAATTAACGCTCAATTACCTAAATATTATTGGAGTATGCTATACGAAGCAAATAGGGTGCTCAACTCAACAAGTCATTTGTATGTATAGCTGGTATAGCTGTCTAATCTCGGCACCACATAAAGGACTTGCATATTATGTATGTGTATGTCAGTGGCGGGCCCAGTTCCTAACGATAGTGCAAGCCCAACTACCTTTTTAAAGATTACATTAAATTTAAAAAATAATTTAGATACGTAATATTGTTTTATTACTAAATTTGTACTATCGTGGACAAAGCCGGTGCACCACTCTTAAGGTTAGAATCGCTTGCACCCGGCGTCCGAACGTAGCACTAGCTACGCCCCTACGCACGTAGCATCGTTCAAAGCATTTTTGATCGCAAAGTGGTGCACCGTTCGTGTCCGCCATAGTACGTTGGGCTTCGGAAAAATGTATGGTAGGTTCTTGTATGTGTAATTGTGTACTTACTATAATATAAACTTCCTTGTAGGATTTATTCACCTACACAAACTTTGTCAATTCTATTGTAATCTTTAAGACGAAAACATGTGTAGCCAGATAACAAAATTGAAACCTGCAACTGCAACCTGCGTTGCTATCTGTAACCTGTATAACGTGCATATCCAAAATTGAAACGTGTTCTGAATAATCAATTGAATGTAGCCGTTCAGATAAATCACCAAGTCTTTTACCGAAAAGTAACAATTTCTATACTCTACCTAGATATTAAATTAACTGTAAAGCAAACTCGCAACTTAAATACAGTAGGTATTAATCTTTCAAAATATATTGCCTACTTCCTATTGAAATAAATGATAAAGGGGTATAAATTCAAAGATATGTAGAAAAAATGTCTAATGCAAGAGATAGAACGACAATTTATTACTCTCAAACAAAAGGAGCTGTATTTTGACCGATATCTGAAGATAAATATGAAACGGTTAGCTATGATTAATATTGGGAAGAGAAGGGTTCATTTGACGTTAAGACATTTCCAAACAATTTCAAGATGATTGGCATCCATTTAAAAGATAATTTTTGTAAATAAATGTATTTTGATGTTAGTAAACATATTTTGTTTAATAACATCAAAATACATTTATTTGACTATGAATATTTTTAACCGACTTCAAAAAGGAGGAGGTTCTATGTTCGGCTGTATGTATTTTTTTTTCTTTTTATATGGCATTATCGTGTTTTATTCCAATTTACTCCTTATTGTGTCAATTTTTTACGACTAAACACAAATAATACCATAACACTCAAAAAGCTATTGCTATTACATTATGTCGGTCATAAGTACCTACTTGTTACCCAAAATAGTACACGTTAACTGAATAGCGGTATTAACCCTACCGAGACGTTAACATGGTCGGGGGAAAAGGTGAGAAAATATCCCATATACGGTCCTTGTTATATGCATAAATATGTGTAAGGTATGTGTGGACTATTCAGTCGTATGTCGAACAATTGGTTAGCGAAACCATGCTCAACCCCAGGTATTTCTTTATTACATTCAGGCAGTGCCTGTCTCATTTCACATGTTTGTATTATTCCATCAAGGTTAAAAGTAGAATAAAACTTTATGGCGAATCGTTACACGATAGTATCTACACCATCTACTTTATTTACCTATTGTGCTCCATTCAGCTAATTACCTAATTGAAAATCAATTGTTTTTGTAAGAATGTCTTCATTCCCGAGATCGATTACATCATGCGCTACGCATCTGTTTACTGTTATAACGTCATATTATTATACACGGAATATTTGAATTAACTGAAAACCTGAAAAGAGGCCATAAAATAGCGAAAAAAAAAACAGCTACTCCATACATTTTTGATGTTAGGTATAGCTCAACAAAATGTAAGAATCAACAGATTTTTTCACAATTTCACGATTGGTCCTATAGTTAAAGTAAGGGCGTTTAAAGTTAGAAGCTTGGTGTTACATACGATTTGATAACTTTTTTATAGTGCGAGCCATAAGATCTCGTCTTGGCAACATTTTAAATTAAAATTTGTTTGGTGGGATGTCCATCTCTTGGAATAAGAGATAGTCACGTGACTATATTTACGAAATGGTGTCACAGAATTCCAAATAGTACTTTACAATATAACTATCGTCTATCTAATTTTAATGAATAAAATAAATTGTATTGGATCTGCTGTAGTGTAGGTATGTATGTTTCTACACAGCTTAACCTATCAAAGAAAGTTAATGGGTCAAATAACTTCTTAGAGCATACTGACAGGCATAATCTACCTTAGTAAAAATCAAACAAGTCGTCCATTTAGAGGTAGTTATGTATTATTCAGAAACTTGAGCTTTGTTCTCTAAGGCATTACGCTTATTTTTCTTCTCAGAAGCGAGGCGTTAGTGAGCCAACCAGTAGAATTTACCGATATCGCCTTGTTAACTTACAAATCTATTGCACCTTGTTAGACCCGAGAATATCGATCCGTATAAAATGGTAATGAACAACGGGAATATCTAATAAAATGATGGCAATAAAGCGTGATAACAACCTTATATTAATAACTGTCATGTTTTGATCTCAACTACGCTTCTGAATTTGAGAAGCTGATTTGATAAATAATGTTACTAAAATATTATATTAAGCTGACAGTATGTAAGAGCGATAATGTTTTCATTTCGACAGCAACTTCAGTGATGTCAGTCAAGCGAATGATGTTGAGTGATTTATTAATTACGACATTATTATTGTAAAGACAGAGAGATGGTTTTTGATAGTGAGTTGTGGTTTAATTTATATATGTAGGTATATAAAAAGTCATTAACTGAACCCTGAAATGGAAATCTTTTATTACAAACTAGCACATGAAACCGCGACTTTGTTCGCATGGATTAAAAATATACCCCTACTTTACCTTTCTATGAGTGGAATTTACGAAAACCATTTCAAACCATACCTCTAGGGTCCTCAAGAATAATATTTCCTCGAAATTTCAACGGTTTAGGCTGTGCATTGTCTGACAGTCAGTCAGTCGCATAACATTCAATAAAAAAATAACAATTCAATTAATTCGCTAATCCAATATAGTACACCCCACACCTGCAATGTAAATTTTCCAAAATTTTCGTATCGTAACGTTTCGTAGAGTTATTAAATATTTCATTAGAAAAATAAAGATTTATTTATTAGAAGCGGATAATCGAATGGACGTCAATACGCGTGGCGCGGCCACCTCAATCTGTCGGGTACAGTGTAATAGAATCGACAGAGGCGGCGGTTGACCGCCCGGCCCCGGATATGACCTGTCATCCGGCCAACTGACAGAATTGTGTAAAGGGTGACATAGCTTGTTTGCTCTCCTTATTGTGTATAAACAGTGCTTGAATTTATTTTCGTGTCGCGATCGGATATCAAGGGAAAATATTGGTTTTAGGTCGAGATGAAATTTTCGTGTATTTTGCCGGGTTTTGAAGTTATAAGTGAAAAGTTTGAGGTGTATCCAATTTTCTTTTCCTTTAATGTTTTATAATAATTTTAGTTGATTTACTTTGGATAGGTTCACATCGTATGAATTTTTAACAAACAATCAAATTAGGTAGGTAAAAATATCTCAAGGATCTTTCTGTCTACTGAAGTTTTAAAGAATCCGAAATCAAAGTTCAGAGTCTGTCCTACAAACATTGTATTTCCCAATCTAGTTCCGCATTAAGTTCTTCAAAATCTCTATTAGTGTGTACAGTGTGTAGTTGGGGGGCAGTTAATTGTTTGCGGGGGTCGCTCGGCCGCACCGGGGGACAGCTACACTCTCTAGCTGTCACAACGACCGGGCCCTGCTATATGAGGTCACCACCGAGCTATAAAAGCTTGTGGTAAACCACAATCCTAATTTTATTTGGTCAAATTGATACGTTCTTTTATTTTTATCACGTATATAATATTCTATGATTATTGGAAAATTCTTTTCTATTTTGTTCTTTGAAAAAAAAAAGGGTTTGCTTACCAAATGCTACGACAATCGACGTGAATGTAAGACAACTGAAACGTGTATGAAACTTACCTGAAACGAGAAAAAACATATATTAGGTTGTTTAAAGTAAAAAAAAAAAACATATATTCAACATTAAGAAGGAAAATGTTTGTTAAATTCGTTCACTGTCAGTCGCATTTTACGAGAAAAACTGCACTTCCAGTAGGTACCTATAGCACCAAGTCTCGTCTGAAATAATTTAGATAAGACGTCAACACGTAATTAAGCGGCGACATTTATCAACGTCTCGAGTCGTCGGACACGTGAAAAATAAAACCTTCTTTATCTTCGTACATCGTGGCTATACACACGCGCCCGTTGATCCCTAGTGAACACTGTGTGTCAGTTGATTGGACAACGGACCTGACGTGAGTGGATTGATTCCGGCTACCGACCCCCACTCCCCAAGCCTGCCGCAAATTCCGCGACAAATGTTATTACAGAAACTATACTACGTTTATTGACCTAAATTCGACGATATAACTTTGTGGTCATAATGACATGAATAGCTTGATATTAGATACATAACAGACTACCACAGCAATGGCTTCAAACGCAAACTGTTTTGGCAAATGTATGCATAAGTGAGTTGCTTTAATTAAATATACCTATATTTAATCATTATGTCGGTTAATTCGTTAGTGTTTGTACACTCTGAAATGATTATGATTAAATAATATTGTACATTGTTGGAAACAGTAAAAACGGTCCGTCTCAATTTCCAAGCAGAGAAGTTACAGAGTTGATCAAATTCATTAAAAGTTCACGCTTTCCTACCCACATTGTAAATCATGTAGTCATTGGGGAATACTCTTTTCTTACTTTCTCATTCCATGTGGTCGTTGAGAACTGGAGCATATTATGTAGATGCTTCGTAAAAAACAGTGCTGCGACATCACTTTACATTCGTAGGTATATTTGAGACAACAATATCAGTAAGTATAAAATAAACTTCTGTACTGTAGAGCCTTACTGGCCTACATGGTGGCGATCTCCAGAGGCAGGCCACTTGTGGTAACAGCTTGTTTAAAAGTAGTTGTATTCTATAATAAAGGAATAAGAAAGACAATCCAAAAATTGGATCAATATGTGAAAATTGTGCAAAATGATTTAAAAACTTATTATATTTAATTAATTTAACTGAAACAGCGTTTTTAGTAAACAACACAATTGGAACATTGAACATTCTCACTCTACATATTTGCACCTATCACTTTTTAAATGTTGGAATCAAAAAGGAGTATCGGGTTAATATAGAGTAAGAGGGCGACAGTCTGCCGACCTATTTGGCTACAAATGCTACAATCCTCCTTTATTGATACCAGCTGAAGATTTATTCACCCCGTCGGAAAAGAACATAATATACAAGTGTATATTACTCATGGTAGAGTGAACACGAGTGTGTTCTTCCGTTGTCCCCTTGGAGCTTAGAGTACAGGCCACGGCTGGCTGCGGTCGCGCGAATATTAGCTTCATCGTCGCTTCTGTGTCTCCTAGGGGAGGATAACAGTAGAACACTAGTTCAACATTGAGAAAATTAGAGATAACATAGATATACATTTATTAGTTTTGTTTTTTTGAAGCAGTTATGGTCTAGTTGTATGACCGTTGGACTGTCGAGATTCAAAACCCAGGCTCGTACTTCTAACTTTTCGAATTGACGTGAGTTTTAGAAATTAATCTTATCACTTGCTAAAACGTAACTGTAAGAGAAAACATCGCGAGGAAACCACACCTGGGAGATTTTTCAACGGGATGTAAATCCATGTTAGGGGGAGGTTTAAACTCTGATACGAATCTAGAAAAATTAGTTTTTTTGGGATTTGTACCAGAAAGGTAAAAGGCTCTTATGTTGTTTTTATTTCAGCAACTACAAATGCCTTGGAATTTAGAAAAAGCATTGAACTATATTAGTTAGTAGTAATACCTTAGTGCTTAAAATTGAGATTATAATTATTAAGGTCAAGTGTTACATGAAATGGCTTTATATACAAATTAGCTTTTGCCCACGGCTTCGCTCGCGTTAATTTAGAATTTAAATTTAAATAGCGAAAATTCGTGGCGTCATCTATTAATTATCGTAAGAACGTTATTGTTTTTTCTAAAGGGTGGCGAAATAATTAAGAATATCAATAATAAAAAAATATAGGTACATATAGTAGTGTATGTCGTGGTGGCGCATTGGTTACGGACCCGCTTTGCAAGCGCGTGGGTGTGGGTTCGAACCTGGCATGTACCAATGTGACTTTTTCAATGTCATATGTACTTTCTTAGATATTCTAAGACACCACTGACTAACGGTGAAGGAAAACATCGTAAGGAAACCTGGACTTAATAGTCTGAAATTGCCAACACGCAGTGAGCTAGCGCGGTGATTAATGCTCAATCCTTCTCTGTATGAGAAGAGGCCTTTGCCCTACATAGGGACAGTTACAGGCTAATTTATTATTATATATATTATTATATATAGTTAAAAAAATATTTCTTTACTCTTAGAGCAACCCTTTTTTGAATACCTGTAACAAAATGATCATTCTCACTTTACATATAGGGCCCCCTCGAATTATTAAAAATTATTTAACAATTTTGTCAGCGTTATAGATATGTATGTAAGTATGTAAATCGAATTCGAACTCTCTAGCATTGATAACTTACGAGAAAATGGCTGTGACATTCAGACGGAACGTAACGAAACTATAAGGGTTCCTTTTTTGCTATTTGGCTCCGGCTAAAAAAGACTTTGGTGCCAAAAGGTTGTTAAATTCTTGCAAAAAACTCTCAATCACAAGTACGTACGTTTCAAAAGTTTCTGAAACAATTATAATTTTATTTGTAAAAAAGAATTACCGTTAAACTATGTTAAATGTCTCGGCAAATCTGTCTCAATAGAAACGATGTGATGTGAAAAATAGTTTAATACTTATATTGAATACGAGAACAACAATTCAATTCGAGACGAGAGAGCAAAGCGTTCACCGGAGCCTGTCAGGGCGCGCGTCACCTGCGACGCAAATCTCGCTCATGTATCAAAAGCGAGGCGCGTAAATCACGAATCATTTTACGGAATGGCAATACTAGGACGACCATATTTCATTCGGGCCGCGTTTCCTGCGTATCGTCGGCGGGCTTTATGGGAAATATTTGCGGAGTCAACGCAAAAGCAAGCGTTTTGTGCGACGCGACGCTGTTAGACAGCCAACTTACTTGGAGGGTATCCAGATACGATACAATGTTTATTTTTACGCAGTTTGTCGTATTTCATGTCAGTTCAAATACCATTTTTGTCAGGTAAAATTGAGAACCAATAAAATAGTCTCATCGAAAGGAATTGTTATGTAAGTATGTATGTAAATCACGCTTCCATTTTTTAAATTTTAATCAATGCGAAGAATTTTTTGGTATTTCAATTAAATATATTCCTAAAATATGTCATTTTTATTAAAAAGTAAACATATAATACTTTATGCTCGTAAAATAAAATGTTTAACAAATTACACACAGGCGGTTAATTAAATAATGTAGACTGGCCTACTTCACTGGCAAATTGTGTGTGTCACTCATTAGTGAGTTATATTACTGCGGTTGTAATAAAAATCAATAAAAACGACTAACATGTCCCATAGAGTGACATAATAATTGGTCACCGCGTTCGAGACGGGAGCGGCGCCTTTGAACTCGTATGAAAGGCGGAGACTACGGCGCCATAGAGGCACGCTTCTCACCACATTTTTCCTAAGGAATATTCAAAAATAGACGCTTCTCACGGAAGTAATGAAGCTTACTTTATAAACGATTTCAGTGAATTTCATACATCGGGGAATTTTATTGAAAATGTGAAGAGGTCCCCCCCGACGTTCCCTCTACCCGTTACTGAAATATGAGGGTCTTTAAGTCTTTACTTTATTGTTACCGTTTCAGCTATTCGATGTCATTCCTTTCCTGTCACTTATGATGTTGCTCCTTTGAAGATGTCTGCCTTGCTTCTTGTCACAAAAGTGATTTTCCAAAATGTGCTTACATTACATAAAATATCTAAGTAGGTAAATATGACACATCAAGACCGAGACTTCTGAAGTTTTGATTTTTAATAACCTGCTGTATACTCAGCGCGTAAGATCAATTGCTTATCCACCTAAGCTTATTGTGTCGTCAAATTGTAAAAAAAGGTCGCACATGCTTCGATATTCTTTTTTTAACGTTTGGAAAACTCTTTACTCCACCTACACATAAATTCACCACCAAATGCTTCGATCCCCTTACTATGATATCCTCGTTTCGTGATAGCCTTGTTTCTGCTAAATAACAGTAACAGGAGTATCTATGATGTGTAGAGCCGAAATAACACGAAACAGCACTATAATTGCTTAAGACTAAGGGCTTAAGACTAAGGTTATAATTATTGACTGGCGGGGGTACGGTGAATGCGCAAGCGAAAGCCGTATTTCCGCCTAGAGGTTCATGGAGGAACACCGTGTGGTTTTTAGTCCGTGCGAGTCGGACATAACCCCATCGCCAGCCCTTAGCGGTGGGGTACTCATAAAGAGTTTTCCACACGACAAAAAAAAAAAAAAAGGTTATAATTATTGACAATTGCAATGATTAATTAAATTAAAACAATTGTCTTGCTATTAAATCTAAAGCCGTTACGAAAATTGTCTCTCTTGTGTACTATAACCTTGTAATATTAAATAGTAAAGTGAAATTAGAGAAATCTTATAAACCATTAAGATTTCGAGATTTAGTAATTTAATTTAGTAAGTAATAAATAACTACGTTTTGCTGTGTGCCAAATTTTATCTAAATCCTTTCAACCATTTATGATTACGTAAAAAACATCTATACAAACCTAAATATTAGATTCCAAATTATAAACTGGATTGTGAAGTAAAAATGGAATTTTCCTTGGAGTAGATTTACAGAGAAATAAACTAAGAGGATAATACCTGAGCCACTTAGTGATAGAAGGATAAAAGTTACAATAAATCAAGTGCTTTCTGACCATCTTGTTGACTCTATATAATTTCCCTTACTTTCCTGCACTAAGCCTGATTAGCCTCCTATTATGACTCGCTCCGCTATGGAATAACCTTTTCAAAAACCATAATGATATAACATTTTCTTTTCATAACGTAAACCACACATCGTTAATAATAACAGTTTCAATGTACACAGATTTTTCTTGTATTTTGTAACGTTCAAAGCAATACAATAAAGAGAATTTGTCAAAATGTGGATAATACGTTCTTCTTTATAGGTTATTTTTCTGAGAATAGATCACTATAATATATATGCTATGTTTTGATTTAGTGCTGTCGTTCATTGTTTAATTTCAAATAAGCTCGACTCTCTTACCTCTATTACTATTAGTTACATGATTTTCAACCGACTAAAATCTATGCATGTGTATTTAAACGGTTTTACTTAGCTCGACCTGTTTATTATTTGGTTCAAATTTAGTAATCCATATTTCACCCCCTTCCTGTTGACAGATTGATCTGATATTTGATAAGTTTTGATGACAAAACCGTTTTATGTAAAAAAAAAATACTTATAGTATTTTATATTATTAATATTCGTATCGGATGGCTAATATGTCGACTTGTTGTCTATCGCAGTGACCAACGTAGCGGTCTTAATACAGATTACAAGCGGGACTATAGAACCAGTTACAACTACGACGGTCATAAGCATTCCTATATTTGCAAATATCGATACTAATTTAGCAACACAAGTGACTGTAATTACACTAACCGCGACCACACAACACCGCATCGTGTCGCTAGTTCATAAATTTACACACACATACACACGGTTTTCTAATTACAAAACATAGATGGCGTGGCTACACTTATCTGTGTGGCCACACTTGCCCGGTGTGTGTTTAGGACTGTTGTTTTAATGGACATGGATGTGCGGAGTTTTCCAGCCGTAATTTTCAAATCTGAGCCAATGAGCGTCGTCAATTTAACAGCAACTATTCAACCGGCGAAGGTCCTCCGCCCTAAAATAAATACGCTTGTTTTAATATTTTTGTAAATTTTTTACATGTTATATGCACATGTTAGCTTATCACTACATAGTATAAAACAAAGTCGCTTCCCGCGTCTGTCTGTCCCTAAGTATGCTTAGATCTTTAAAACTACGCAACGGATTTTGATGCGGATTTTTAAATAGATAGAGTGATTCAAGAGGAAGGTTTATATGTATAATACATGCATATTAGCGTAACCGTGTGAAGCCAGGGCGGGTCGCTAGTTAAATATAATTATTTAATAAGAAATTTGAATAAACAACTGATACGGATACGGATCCCATCCGTGTCAGTTGTTTTTTCAAATTTCTTATAAAATTATTATACGCTTGTTTTGTTTAATTAGCGTTATTTTTAAGTCAGACCCTAGGTAATAAGTTTATATGGCGGTTTTAGAATTAAAACTATTGTTGCTATTAAGTAAATAACTGTTGCTTCAAAGTATGTATTATTTACAGTTCTGTTATCGAATATCTGATATCGATTAATATCGAAAGCAATTAGTTTATTCAACACCGCTGTGAAGAGTAAGATGGAATCTGTCGCGTGTTGTATAGGTATATTGGGTATTACTCAGTCATAAATTTCTTTCTTATACAATTTCTGATAGGTTTGAATTACAGAAATCTTAATAATATTGCCTTATTATTAAGATTTCTGTGGTTTGTATCTTCATTTTATTATTCTGTAGCGGTGCGCAGACTAAAATGAAAATATAATTAATTTATTAATCCCAAATAGTGTTTTTATTTGAAGTAGTGAGTTCAGGGGCTGCTGAACATCCTTTAGTACATATTATTATAATAACCCACATCGACCTACTAACAAAACAGATCCGTAATAATGCGCATTAACATACACTAACTACAAACTCTGTAATAAAAAAAAGTCATTACCCAAGGTGGTACAAAACCCTTACGGCGTAAATTCATACTTAGCCTGTTTTAAGTAGCCTGTAACGTAGACTATGTTACAGACTACGTAACATAAAATAAACCGCTTGTGTTACGATCTTTACATAATTCATTTTCCTTTTTCTACATCCATACATTTATAAATTGTAAACAAACCAAACGAAGCTAAAAGAAAATGCAAATGAGAAGACTGTTGTTACACATAAATTCACATTAAACGGTACAGAAGAGTATCTCCTTCAAGCATCTTTCAAAGGGAACGAGAAAAACATTAAAATTGCATTTGAGACTAATTTTCTAAATGGCTGTCATAATGACTTGAAACAGAGAGCTTGATCATATTTTACGCTAAGTAAAATTAAACTAATCCATTTATTATAAATAACATTTTGTTTAAAAACTTGATACTTTCTTACAATTAATTGTTACTAAATTATTACCAACAAAAATAGTCTTTAATTTGATGCTGTAATATCTTAAAGTTAGCTTTATTTGTATTTCCGGAGAATCGATATGATTCATCTGCATTAAAAACAGGTAATAATATCTACGTATTCATATGTCCGAGTTGCGAAAGTTTGGAATATGGGTGTAATAAATTTTGACCTATTGATCATTTCAAGAGCAATTTGATGATTTTGAACCTCAAATTAATCTCCACGTAAACCTTTACTGGTTGTATTAAGTTCTAAAGCAAAATGTTTACTAGTGTTCGTTAAATAAAATAGTGAAAAAAGTCTTCTTAGGGTGCCGAAACGTCAGCAACACATATTATCCGACAACACAAGGAGGACACAAAACTGCTCGTATCAACACTTACGATACACCCCCAATCCCTGGAGACCGCCCTATTGCGTTATATTGCCTACTTCGTGTCGAACTTGAATCGTCTTGATCCCGTCACTGAACGATGCTTCAGCATTTTTAGATACACAGGCTTTACGTAAGCCACGGAGAATTAGGAAAAGTATTTATTGCTGGCTCTATAGTTTAGCGGGTGGTAAGTGTTTACAACATTTAGGTTACATTATAGAGAAAGTAGTAAATATTTAGTACCTTGTTATATATTTATTTCTATTTAAACTTAATGCATGTCGGTTTTATTTTAGTCTTAGTCTTAGGTCTTAGTAGTAGTAAGTCTTAGTGCCTGATTGCCTGATAAAAATTAGGATTGTTTGACATACCTATTTATGATATTACTGTTGTATTATAAGCCTTATTCGATCATTTTTAATACGCTATTGTAGGATAATAACAACTAATTTGAAATCTTCAATACAACAAATATTACAACTTATGATCAATTTCTTTATTACCCATCTTATGACTCGATGAAATACAACACTCCAACTCCACCGGTATTAACTCCTCTCACCTAGTTTCAGTTGCTCGGTTAATCTCCGGCTTCACTATCAAACTATATTGAGCGCCGTATACGAAAAACCGATAGATAAGAATCCACAAGTTCTAGAAACCGCAGACTACAACTTTCACACCCACACAAACAGAAAACTGCGTGTTTACGCACACAACGACACGTTACCAAGGCAACCAGGCTGTGATCCCTCGGGAGTGAGCAATAACTTGCGCCTGGTTAATAGGGTGTCGCGAAAATTAGGGAAAGCACCCGGCCTCGAAGCACTAGCTGATTAGAAGCGAGCGGGGTCGAGCCGGAAAATTACTTAAATACTTGATGACAGATGAGGCCGCGCCATAAATATTTACTTTCCTCCCATAAACTGGCGTTTGCTGTACAAAGTTTGGATTAACGACGTAAGAGTAAACACATGTTGCACTAAAAGCATTTTATAGACGTTCATAAAACATTTTATTTAAAACTGTCCTTTCAATTTATAAATTGCTGGAACACAAGACGCAATGTCGTCTAAACGCCTGCTCGACTTTATTGAGCAACTTGTTTGCATTTGCATGCATGGCGTTGCCACTACAGGGGCTTATGTATGAATGACTGTTTCATGAGTACATTTTACGAGGCCACCACTACATTTAAGTATGAAAGTAATTTATATTATGGTATATAACATTTCAATCGCTTCTACGAAATATTTGTGACTTGTAGTTTTGTTTATTCAACTTTAGCTTTACCTAAGTGAAACAAGACGCCAGAGTAGTAGCCATCTACTGGGATTGTGGGAAGGTTTGTCTATAACTTTGCAAGGATTTTGAGACGACATCAATAGCCGAATACGTTTCAAGATTGAAATTTACTGCAATCCTCTTCGGGAGCATTTGCTCTCAAAGACTCCTTCCTCCGCAAATTTAATCATGTCTTATTCGATGCTATGAGAACTTCGATTATTGATTGTAGCATGAGACAGATACAAGTTCTCATGATTGTGTGTTTTACGTTTAAAAAACAAACACATCCCATCTAGCCATCTATCAAATATGGCGGCGATTAATATTAGCCTGAACACTCTATAACCTCACAATCTTGTTAGGCCTTGTCTCATCTGCTAAACCACTAAGAACCTAAGTTTTTTGTGGCAATAGGATAATTAATCATTCAGATACCTCATTCGTTTTAGCTAAAGCCTAAAACTAATAGAGCTCTCTGAATAAACTTAACATTAGCAATAACTTAATAAGTACCTGTCGTACTTAATCACATAGGTATTTATTTACTTTGTAGCTTACTTGGGGTTAAATTGGTGACAATTTCACCAAATTATTATTTTGAATTAAATGCCAAATCACAATTTGTACTACTTGACGTTTACTAATCATAATCAAGACATTTTAAATCAAATTTAGAATTTTGATGAAATTGGAGCTTTTCGTAAGGCGGGTAATCAAATTGTGAGAATATACAGAGCTACAAGATACAAGCTGCTTAGAATTGAACACTACCTGCAAACTTACATCGTTTGTCCATAATGTGTCACAAACAATCACTCAGGATGTCCTTTTCTACTTGGAAACAGTTATGCGCAAGTATACAGTCATACGCATATTCAACATGATTGTATACACTTACGTCTTTGACATCACCAATAATTTGATTGAGAGAGTAACAGAAATACTGTTACATAATTATGTTAATAACTAAGACTCAATTAATATTTTCAGTAACATTATTTAAAAAATTATGTTTAATATTTGTGCTTACGACTGTACGTACACCACGGAAGTAGCCCGACTTGTTCCCAACGCGAACGGTTGCATTAATACATTTTCCCGTTGCTATTGAGAGCGAAGATGGATTAATTTCAGCGAGTCAAGATCCGTCTGTCGCGTCCGCTTTCAGGATTTCTGCCTTCACAAGAATACTACGTTAGTTGAGTCTCAGACTAAGTTGGAATTGAAACTATTCCTGAGATAGGATACAGTTTGACGACAGATTTGCGGTAGAATTTCCTTCAAGTGTAAAACCGAAATTATGAAAGTTGGGCTAAAATTGATGTATTTCAAAATATTATGTTGATACTTTCGGGAATACAATGAATATTAGGTAGGTACTAGCTTTTCCCAAAGGCTTTGCTCTGGTAATTTTATATTTCTGAAATAAAGCATTGAGTTTTTTTCCAATTTTAATTTATTTTCGTTTTTTTATTTTTTCTTCTCCTTAAAACCTCCGAATCGGACTATTACTATTAAAATTAGAGACCCATAATGGCGCCGCAGAACCACTCTCTTAAGAATAGACTCCGTTTGAGTTCAAAACTAGACCGGCAATCCCGAAACCAAACCATGAGTAAAGCCGAAATAATATTGAATAAATTAGTTGGTTCTTGCACAAGCAAAATTATAAGGTATATTCTAATGCAAGGATAAGAACAGAACTTTGTATACTTAAAGTTGAGCATTTAAAAGATAAAGCGCCTCAGAATATTTCTCAACTTTTATCTCCTGTAACAACATTAAAGTTAGTGAATAATATGAATAATTCTATCATTTTTCATCGATTCATCGTTTCAGTTAGCCTTCAAGAAAAAAAGTGTTTTATGGCGTGTTCCCTTTTCGACCTTTTCATTGGGAACAGGAAGGAAGGGCGTCTTCCTTTGATAAAGTGAAAAATAGCACCTTCAGAATGTAACTTGGTTTCACCCTTTAAAGGGTATGCGTAGCTAAGGGCACATAGGGCTTTTGTGACTGAAAGGTTTGGAACACCTCAGTTTTAGATTTTTTATTAAAGGAAAATGGCCCCACTTACTTTTAACATAAATAAGGGAGAACCTTTAAAATTTTCACCGTAAAAAGACCCGTCTTTGCTTAAACTGATTATCAACTCTAGTTCGAGTAGGTATTTGATGTAAAAGATTTAACTCAACCAACACTAAACACACACAATAACTGAGGTATCATAGACAAGCATAACATAAAACATACTTAGCAACTCCCTACCGTAAATTCCCTACAGTCCTGATAAAACAGACAACCGCGACCGTTTCAGGGAAAATAAAATCACTCACTCTACGCAAACACAACAAAAATATTTTATCATTTGCTCGCCACCATTTTTCTTAACGGACTGTCGTCGGGGTGTTTTCACTATTACTGTCGAAAAAACCTGTTGAAATACATTTTTTTTTTAAGTTGAGCTAGTGACGTAGTAGGTACGAGGCAAGTGTCGTCATCAAAAGCCCTTCAGCGTGAGTCGCAAGTTAACAATGCGGCCGCCCCCACACCCTTTGACCTGCCTGATGCTTTGTCGCCGCGGGCACAGATGAGATGACATCTCGTATACACGCCGCGTTTATACACCTACACCCCTAGTATACCGTACTGGAGTACCGACTACATCTGTATTATGTGTATAATTAAACTTTTTGTGATTGCAAATTAGTAGGGAAACAGAACGAGTTGTTTGTGAACTATACCGTGCTGGCCCGAGTTTTGTTTTTATTAGTCATAGTGGGGCAACTTAAGCCCATAATCGTGACCTGCCAATATACGCAGTTATCTTAAAAAATAAATAACATCTCAAAAACAAGACTTTAAACAGTAAAAGAAACCCTCATCTATTTTGGGACATCATTTCAAAAGCTTACTAAATATATATTCCAAAAGGAAACGATATAAGTTCCATGTTTTCCTTGTTAACTTGCGAAATTTTGCAAAAGAAGTTATTTTGCCACTGACAGCTTTTTTTATTTTTGCCACACTGAACGTTATTCTAAAGCAAGAAAAGCTAAAGGTAACGACGTTCGGTTCAACATGACGTCAACCTTTACCTTTGTCTCTCTTTACAGTCCTGAATGCGTTCAAGTGAAAATATCCAGCTACCTACTTCAAAAATTGTTATCTGATGTTTTCGCGTGGATGTAAAGTTGAAATCTTGAGAAATTACATTTTACTCCGGTCCACGGGTTTTGACGTGAAATACTTTTTATAGGTATAAAAATATAGAACGTCAGAAAATAAATAGAATATGGCAAGTAGCAAGTTATGTTGACCTTACATAATTTCGATTTTAGGTAAAACAATTTTACGAAATGTGCTCAATAGAGCACAAAGCGGCACTAGGAGAAACAAAGTTCAATGAAATGGAAACTGTTATAATTATAGGTGCGTTAAAATATTTTTAATGTACAGTAAGAATGTTGCTAAATGCGAAAATAATGCTAACAGAATGGAAACGGCGATGATTCGGTAACGATGGATTCATAACAAAGACGCTACGAGGGTTGTTTTGTGCGATGAGACCTAAGAGACTATATGAGACTGGTCTTACGATCGTATGCAACACAGTCACGGAATCAACGCAGATTTTGTCGCGCACGACTGTCGCCTTTCACAGTCGCATCACGTAGAACGTCTTGATATCTAATATTTAGTTGCGACAAAAAAAACAAGATTTACAGACTAAAAATATGCAGCACGAATTTACACAACTTTTATAGCATTGTAAGTATTCCAATAAAGATCTATAGAGCGTACTATGCCTTTGCCTAGACTTTACTTGCGATACTGGTATTTATAAAAATATCTTTGGATTTATTCGACTGTGTGCAATCGGCCAAACCACATATTTTAAATAAGACGTAGAGTTTTTGAAGTTAAGGCTTGTAGAGTCAGGGCGTGTAGAGATAGAAGCTTGGCTTGACATGACATCTGATAACTTTTTGACAATGCAAGCCATATGGTGTCGTCTTGAAAACTTTTCAAGAAAATGTTTTTGGTGGGATATTATTAACAATTTGTGATACCTATCGATGTATAATAGAATACCATAGGTAGCTAATTTAAAAGTGAAAGATGTTACGAAGTTACGATAAATCGGGTGATGATCGGCTGCCGTTAACAAACAGATGAATGATGAATTCAGTGGTAGATGCATGCTGTGAGTAAATACAGAAGGCACACAAGAACTCCCGCACGCACGCGCGTAAACAATTTGCTTACCCTGTATTCACGAGATGGGAAACTTACGAGAATGGCCGAGTAACCACGAGTCTTAAAGTATGTAACATAAATAAACTAAAGTGTACGCCCATGTATTTAGTGTCTAAACTTTATTAGCTCCAACCATTCACCAGTCACCTGTTATGAACTAGGAGCTCGTGTAGCAGTTTTAACAGCTTTATATTTTATAGCGGTATATGATTTACGTTTCATTTTTATATCCCCTTTATCACCTGAACAACTGCAACGCTTTCAATAAAAAGCGCATATTCTGTAAATAATAAATATCGCTTTTTTTTAAGCGGACATTGTGGAAAAATAAGCTCTTTGAAGCTACTTTAAATATTTCAGGAATTTTATTTATTCATGTTTATCGATACCAGGCGATACCACTGTGAGTGTGGTGAGAAGAACAAACAGTTGGGTTCATTGTCCCTGTGAGTTCAGTGATGTTCGCTACGGTCGTACCCTGGGCTCTTAGAAGACCTTTATACTTTGATCTTGAACGCCAACACCTTTGTTGAATAGCCTATATCCATACGATTAATTTCATCAACGGTTACCCCAGTCGTAACGAACTTATTTGGCTCAGGTTTAATTAAGGGTCCAAATTTCACGCAGGTCCTTATTTTACCTACTTCTGTAGAAATTGTCATAATTATAAAACAAAGTATATGTTCACCTTTATTATAAAGCAACACAACCAACAATCTGAATGAATGAAGGTAGCATGTCAAGGACACAATTAGAATATTCAGATTAGAACTCAGTTTTTCTTTTTCGTCGCTACTAATTATGCGACGACTAATGACCTGCCCGTGCGGCGCAAAATGTAAAGCTAAGATTTTTTACATATAATATGACCTCAACCTACAATGTTCTCCTGAAAGAATTTCGGTCACAGTGGCCAATCTATATTCCCTCACTTTCATAGTCTGATGGGACGGAAATCCGACACGACCGGAGAGAGATCAGGCGCAAGACCAACAGCTTAACGTGCTTTCCGAGGCACGATATAAGTGACCATTAATTTATAATAGGCACATAAAAAAGTGCGCGCCTTGGGTTGAACCTGACATTTGACTTGCCATTCAACGGTCATACCACTAGGCTATAATGAGTCAACCTATAATATGACCTCAACCTATCAACTTGCCTCAAATTTTTACTACCTACGTCATTTCCGATTACATAACAGGGAATAAAAATTTCGCCAGCTCCTCCCACTATAAACCAGTGGGGGAGCTGGTGAAAATTTAGTGAATGATTTTATTTCGTGCCATAAAATTCGCAACGTGAATATATATAAATAAGCTTTGCGTTAACGAATATAATATTTACTGTAAGTAAATTCAACCAATAAAAGTCCAATCTGTTAAAAGCAAAAGTATAATCGACTAATGTGTTCATAGAATGTAAAAAAAACATGACAAACTGCGAGTCCTAGAATTTTTGTAAAACTTACTTAGGCAGTTTTTACCCGACTGCTCGAAGCTAAAAGAAGGGTAATTTTGATCTTTCTTTTTCTATCGTGTGGTTGTTGAACAACCATAATAGGCAATCATATGATACGTGAGATGCGGGTGTCGTAAGGTATATTAGAATGTCAAGGGTGCGTCACATCATTAATTGGGGAAATTTTTCACAACCGTTGGGAAAAACATGCATATTTTCCTGTTGAAATAGATAGGTACTACGCTACGTACGCTTACTTTATTTTCCTATTGCTTGAAGTTAATCAAAAGTTTGTAAATAAAACCCTTATTAAGTTAAAAACTAAAACCCTACAGGTGACTAGATTTCCACAACTTGTGCTATCTGTAATTCATCCACTCATCCATTTACTTCTTCTCAGAAAAAAAAAACAACTTTGAAACTTTGAAAGTGCATTGCGAAGAAAAAAGAATTTAAAACAAATAAGTTGATTCTTCAGTTCAGTATCTATATTTCGTCGATAACAAAATTAGTAGAATAAATACTAAGTTACACCTATACTCTCATATCAATAAATATTCTAATAAATCGAATTTCAATCCGTGAAATCAGAGCGTCGAGGAGTTATCTTACGTACTTAGTAACACTGCTTTCGCAGAGGGGCTTATTGGAAAATTCCCGATAATTCATTACAGCCATGATAAATGTTCGGTTCGGCGTAACCATTGAAGCTGGCTCCTTTTTACTTTAATGGTGATACGCAAAAAGGGGTGAAAGGGGCGAAGTGGGAAAAGGGGATGATATAATCAATGTAGGGCTGTCCCTCGCTAGACGGATGTGTATTGAAGTGAGACTGACGTGTGCGCTGATTACACACCCTTATTATTATTTCCGTGGCAGCGGAGCAGGAAGACATTTTGTTTGAGGGAATAAAAAATAGTATTTAAAATCAAAAATAATTGTTTAGGTTTTGACGGCACGACTGGCATAGCGATTAAACGATTCGCCTCGTGATTTCTTTTTTCCTGGACGTTACAAATATTTGTGTGATGAACAGACTTACCCAAAGTATTGGATATATATAAAAATATAATGAGTACCATCTTAAGTTCCAAAAAAACTTGAAATACTGCTGATTTTTATTTAAACTTCATATTAATCCGTGAGGTGGGAGGTGGACTTTATGCATCAGCCCTTCTCCACGAGTAGACCTTTGGGTGATGTAGTATTTTTTTTTTATTCATTATTAAACTATTCACGTTATTGCATTTTTTTTGTAAAAATGTCAATAAAATATTATTTTAAGGAAATCTGAAAATCTAGTGACAGATTAATCTCTAGATCTTGTTAACAAAATTCCATTGATTTTAATAAAATCTTAATAAAATACTTATTATCTATTCACCGCCAACATTAATTCAGCCAGAGAGCTCACTGCTGGACGTAGGGCCAAGGTTTTTCATACATGTCATACTTTTCCGCATCTAGCTTCTGTTCTTTTCTATTAATCATCTTTATTTTCAAACTAAGGACTAATATACATCCTTACCTTATTTGCTACTACATAATAAACCAGTTTATCACCTCTATCAAGCCTAACTATCATAATTAATGTGCTTACTCGTCTTATAACGGTGTGTGAATCTAATTATCATCGTTATACATACTCATTCGTGCAACAGTGAAACGTTTATTTGTATTTAAATTTAACACACGTCAAGCTTTAGCATTCAGGTGGTTAAGATTACTTAAGACGATAGTCCTCCGAGCACATGGAGCGTCTACCTATTATCTTAATTTGAATTTTACCCAATTAAAATCAAATTGTTTGATTTCCACCCCGCAACACGTGTCGCGCTAAGCTCCGCGTCTATGAACAAGGCTCTATTTATATTTTACTTTCTATTATTAGCTTTCTAATAAAGGTATTATACAGTCGTACAAATAATTTCACAGCTTTTACAGTAAATAGTGTAGAAAAATGATTTGTTTTTCAGTGTGGACATCCGTCACGGTGAACGGTTCATTATGTCATTTGCCGTATTTTATCAGAAAAATACGGCAACACTTTTATAAAAAATATCCAACAGAGATAAACTGTAAACGTTGTTTGAATGGCGTAAATCGAGAGATCTATAGGTATTGAAATAAAATATAAAAATGAGACTAGTCTATGTAGCGCCGGCGATTGGTATGCGGGTGCAAATAAATCAGTGCGCAATGCACAAAACTGCAGGAGCGTGTCCCATTGAGAATGTGTCACCCATGCGTCGACACTTGTGCGTTCACACGCGATGTAGGTACATCCATAACCGACCGTATGCTTGTATTACATGTTGCACGTTAGATGCAATATTGATCAAAGTTCACGCGCTATCGCGAAACGTGTCAGTTTGGCGACTTATTAGAACTCCCTCAGTTACATTTTTATTAAAACTGATTCTAATTTTGTGTTTTGAAAATAATATCTAAGTAACAGATAAAGTAGGTTAGGTATGTTTTTCACCGAAAATACTCCACCAAAGGAAGAAATAGTATGGCTCTTATCCCACGAGATAGAAAATAGTTTTCTCTTCTTATATTTTTTTTATTACTCGCATTAAATAAAAATCTTATAATAAATCTAAATGGAGATTTATAGCATTTAATCTTAACTTAAGATCATAGTCTTAAGACACTGGGAAATAATGTCAGCTCTCTTACTTTGAGTGGACAGCTAGCGACATCAAATAAGTTGTATACAAGCAATTTAATTTATAGTAGGTATCTATTAACAAACTTCACAGTAAGTAGCATACTTTCGTGCTTTCGCCGCGTGCTGGATGTAATAAAATCCGTGTCGATTACATTCAGACGGGAGTTTGAAATCCCGCCTCACATTCTCGAGCGAGCTGTGACCGGCTAGCCCGACTAACTCCCACTGTGCACTTGAATCCTGGATATATTTATCACCTTTTTATGTATTCTATATTACCTATAACTAGCTGTTCCCCGCGACTTTGTCCGCGTTAAATTTAATTTTCCCGTAAAAACACATTAGTAAAGCAGCCAGATTGCCTGTTTTTTTACTGAAAACTCAACTTTTTTTTTTTCAGAATAAAAAATAGCTTATAGCACTCAGGGATAAAGTAGCTTCCTATTGGTGAAAGAATTTTTAGGATCGGATCGGTAGTTCCAGAGATTATCCCTGACATACATACATACAAAGAAACTTTACCTCTTTATAATATTAGTATAGATGACACAGCCAGTGACAGCTTAATAATACTCCACTATACTCTATAAGTAATCTACAATGCCGTTGCACGATTGATAATGTCATAACAGCCCGTCAGACTGGAATTGTTGTAGTCATCCGCGTTTTGACTAGCTGTCGAGATCCACATAACGGATGATTTTATTAAATTCCTGAACAGTAAAATATTTCGTCATTTACAGACCCACGCCTTTGTTTCATTTCGGAATCAATAATGAACAGCAGTAGAGTAGCAATATGTAGGTATATTGTTAAATATATTTTTTGTAGCGTAGATTAACGACCTATCAATTTTTCGTCTCGTTTGACGGATAATTTCAAAAATATTATTACATCGTTAACATAAAATCGAGGACGTAAAATCGCTGACATCATTGCCTACTGTGACACTTTCAAGAAAATTGGCCAACCGAGAGGAAATCTTAACAAAGTTTTGGCTTTTAGCTGTCACAAGTTTTAGTCGTAAATGTGTCACTATCAAGTCAATCCGCCCTCAGTTTGTCAATCAAGGGAAGTCTAATGGGTACTCTTAAACCGTATTAAAAGAAAACGTCAACCGTATCTAATTGATGAAAACGCAAGAAAATAAGCTTTACACAGAAAATATGACTGGGTTTCCATGACTAGTGAAATTGGTATTATTTATTAGTAGTAGCAAAGGAATAACCAAAGTCTCTGTACCACTCATAATATTTGGAAACCACATCAAACAGTACATTAATCATGCGGAACGGTTCCCAGATACCTGTCGCCGTTCACCGAGTAGGTGTGTATTGCCCGATAAATACCATGTTGATAATATATCTGTCAGGGCACACGTTAATGAGGATTCGACGCCAAATTAATTGGCGTACCTACGCATTTCCTGGAAAGTAGGCTGACTGGGTGTTTACGATTCACTGCACACCGCACACGTTCTCAAGAAATTTTCAAACGCAACAATGACACTCATTGTAACCTACAATGAAGTGGCAAATTAACACGTGCTAAAACGTTACGACCTGGAATATTCTAGCTAGCGATAAATTAAAACATCCTACCGTATTTTAACCGAGTTTGAATTTATTTTGTAAGAGTTTTTATACAATAAAAAAACAAAAAGAACTCTTTACTAAAAAACTCTTGCTAGGTTTTTGTTATTCCACGCCTAAGACGGTCGCTGTGGTTGACTGAACGTAAAATTTTACGTAACATGTTTTAGCATAATATAAAACATTAATTAAAGCCACGTTGCTGCAATAAATTCACGATGTGCAAAATTATTCTAATTTCTTATTGTCCTTAGCCTCTCGTTACCTATACGAGTAAAGGGACTTATTATTTAAAGCCGAGCTTACTGAATTTGTTGGCGAATCTGAATACAGGCAAGAATATTATTATGATTACGTCAAATCCCAAAAATATCCGAATAGATATCGCGTAAGATCTGTATTATCGCCATCGACGTAATTCTGTCATCGGGGATACAATTAGATGCCTTCACATACTAAATAGAACGGGTCAGCTCGCAGATTTAATAAACATTATGAAAATATTAATAATTGTGACTAAAACAAAAGTTGCAAGTATTTCTACTTCTCACACGTAGCAGGTAAACAGTAATACAAATAATATCTAATCACCTACATAACTCTGACAAACGCATATTTTGTATGCGTATTTTTCAGATAGAAATTTTTCAGATTGAAATTGATAAAAACATGAAATATTCGAACAAGATTACTTAAATTTACTATTTGATTAATGTTGCAATCTGCAGGATAACAATGTAGATTTGGAACTAAGAAAACGCTAAGGAATTAAACAAGGTGAATTATTTGCATCAGTGAGACCGTACTTTAGTGGCCGCGACACGCGTAGAGCAGCATTTTATGACTTCCCGTGTCGTCGGGCCACGATCAAATTTGTGCCGAAAACCCATCAAAATACTGTCTGAAGTAAAATTTAAAAATATCCGGACGATTATAAAATATCGCGGATGGATGGTTGAACATTAGAATTATAAAATACATTTAGCATCTAACTTTGGAAGCAGCCCTGTTTATTGCTTCAGCTGTTTGCAGTTTTCTTGAAATTTCGATGGCAGTTATGAAATGTTTGTAATATTATTGTAACGGCAATGGTACTTCATATTTTTTATTTCTAGGGTTCTGTAGATAGTAGATACTGTGCAGTCTCGGTCTACTATTACATTTTGACAGTATGAAACATAAGCTTTTTCCAAAAACGGTAAGTATTACGGATGTCCGTCAAGGAATGAAGGTAAACAGAACGTGATTCGACGTTTAAAATCAGAGTGTTGATAACAATAACTACTTTAAAAAGTTTAATGACCAGATAAATTTTGCCGTTTTTTTTTTAACCTTCATCTACTTATATGTTTTATCCTGATTCCAGATATCGGCAAACATCTTGAACTAAAAGCGGCGAGTGGAAGAAAGTTCGCAGAAAGGTGCACGATCACCCACCTAATCAATCGTGTGGATCGGAAATTTCCTGCCCCTTCACCAAAAAGACCTAAAATTCGAATAGGTATTGCTCATTTGTCAAGATGTTTGTCGGATTTTTACTTATATTGGCAGAACATGATTTTAACTTATTAACTTGTAAAATTAGTTATATCAAATTCATACTGCAATTGGTTACTAGATCCCGTCAAGACCAGAAACATGATCGCGTAGGTACACTGAACCACATTTACGTAGAGCGCACGCGCGCGCGGCATCGCGACGTGCGCCAGTGAATCATGCGCACTCCGTCATGTCACATTATTACGACCTCGAATATAATACTAGTGACACACTGCGACTAATTCGCATGTCGATAAAAGGTTTTTATTGGTAATAAAGTTTATTTCTCTGCTTCTAATTGACGACTTTATGCATATTTATATTTAGGTAGTTATTATTTTACCTTTCTTTCAAGCAAGTTTGGAACCATTTTAGATTCACAGATTTAGACTTTTTGCCTCCCAATAACCCATTCAAAATTAATTTGATAAATAACTAACCAAAGCCATACATTATCAGTTCTTTATATTCTGTTACCAAAGGCTCCCTCGAAATGGCAAGCGACAACGCGGAAGATCCAGATGAAGATGACGGGATAAACTTGAATACTTTAATAGAGACTGGACCTTAGCAGATACGAATAGTGAGAAGTGGAGAGTAGGGAGGCCTAAGTCCTGCAGTGGGAAAGAATACCACATAAGCTACAATTTACCAACTTACCACTTGAGCGAAGCCGCAGACGGAAGCCAGTAAATAATAAATATAATTTTTTTGCTAGTGCAGCGCCAACTATTGTCGTTTTTTTATAATTATTAGCTTACATTAGGCCTAATCTGCTAAGCAATAACAACAAAATGGACAATAAAATGTTAGATATCCTACAAGTATGAAAGCGTACGTCCTTGACGAAAAAATAATATTTCAACGTTAATTTGAATTACAAAATTTAGTACAACAAAGAGTATTTAGGAAATACTGTAAGAGTCGATAAATAGCGCTGCCGGTGCTTAGTTGAAACGTTTGCATTGTACTATGCTATTAAATACATTGCTGCAATTGCATTACTTCCTTTAGACAATTTATTTGTGAAGTTGAGCGTTGTAGAGAATTTAGCTAATGCTTCGAATGAAACGTACTTGTACGACATTAAACGGAAGTTTTATTCACAATAAACGATGTGAAATTCTTACTGGAATGGTCCTCGATTTTAATACCTATCAAATTAAAAGAGCGTTTATTAAACAGTCTATACGGTGAGGGTAGTTACTACCTTTCCATTTTAAATGAAAGTGCAAATAAAAAGCAAAAGCGAATAAAATAAAATAGCTATCGATATATGTCACAACACTATCGTTATGCTAATCTGTGGCTCGGATGTCATCTTGCGCAACAGGCGAGCGAGCGTTGAGAGTGTGTGCGCGGCTTAACTCCAGCTAATGCCCTACTTCGAGGCTCAGCTTTAACCACTGTCATCAGCCTAAGTACACTGTAGGATCATTTTTCGAAACAAATTACGCAGCTGGCAAATTACAGTCATTATGTGAACATATAACATAGTATCAAGAAACCACAGAGTTGTGACAAAAATAATCTGGAAATTATACTCGTTTATTATCATGTTTTGCTAGCTGTTTGAATATTTATTATATTTGTTGTTTTCTATCTACAAATAAACATTAAATTTACTTTACTGATACAGAAAGATGCGAGTTATGAAACCCTACTAGACCTCGCGTTTGAGGGGGATTACAAAATGACAAAACTCAGTTTAAAACTCTATTAGAGCTTATACAACTATCTTATATCCGCTATACCATAAGTTGAGGATAGATTCAATTAAGCTATATCAACTATTTCGTTCTAAAACCCTGCTGGAATTAACGCTGCATTGCTATATATTTTAGCAAATAATTACACCAACTTTCAAATCACTGGAAATTTAAAAATAGCTTACAACCTGCCCCAGAGGGTGGAGAGGCATGCTCTTACCAGCAGAAACCACTTCGGTATTCGCACCTTATCAACTACATTCGAGGGTCACGACGAGTAGTGAGAGCTTACATTCTTTCGATACACCTGTATTGTATAGGCAACCCCGTCGAATCTACACTTATACTAGTTTTGGTTCAGTCGTTTTGTAATTAGTAGAAAACGACTTGGTTTATTCATTTGTAGATTACTAAGGTACATGCAAAATAAATACAAAGAAAAGTCAACGTTATTGGTAACAGATACATGCATCTTATACGTAACCAGTAATTTGCATAAAAACAGCTCGAAAACGGTCCACCAGCACACAATTATATTACAGTTTAGGAAACGTTTAGGAAACTCAAAGAATCATTAATACATTTGAAACCATCCTACTCCTTAGCACAGAACTACGCTGAGCTTAAGTAGGGTTTCATAACTCGCGAGAGAGAAACTCAATAAAAATATATCACAAATATTACATCTAATAATACTGTATATCAAACTTGCCAGACAGAACGTATTAAGGTTTGTTATTTTGCGACAAAAAGACGATATAACATAATAACATCATTAAAATTTATGGGCCTATCAATTTCAACAACAACAATCAATGAATGAGCAATTTGTCTTGTGGGAGCCGATTTCTTGTATTCATAGGAGGCGTTTTCAAATCTTACACAATCCATTCAGATTCAGACAACCTTGATATTATTATTAAATACGCATCTTGATAACTCACGAATGTTTAGATATCGAAATAAATTTATGTTGTCTAGAATGACAATTAAATTACTGCTTAATTTCAAGTAATAAATTGTGCTACAACAATATTAGTGAGGTAATATGTATTATAGTCACAGTAATAATCTAATAATATCCTCTTGATAGAATTTTGGTCACCAATTGTAGAGACTAGCAAACTACGCAAGAGATACAGAAGAGTGTGCGCAAAAACAGGTGCACTTGCAAAAATCAGAGTAGGAATAGGAATAGTCTATATAGGAATAGTATAGTCTGGAATCACGTCAACTTGTAGTCAAGTCACTTTGACTTTGTGTTTTGCACAATAATTGGATCAAGGACAAAATTTTACCTCAAAAAGGGAAGCTTTCAGGCAATCAAAAGAGGTTATTAAAACTTGTAGGTATAGCACCTGACGACAGTAGATCGAAGTCGTGTAGCGCCGGAAGCAAGCAGTTTGGGGGCACGCCCCGCTTCCGGTGGTCGTGCTTCGTTGCATGCAAATAGTCGACTAGCCGGCGTCCGTCTGGCGACAGGTGACGAAAGTGCGGGAAGAATACCTGCGTGATACATTATTAAAGAAAGAACTGTTGGTGTGGCCCGATTGAATTCACCTCACACTGTCTGCCAACATTCATTCATATTTGGAGTGTTAATGGTTGTGGTAAAGTTCTTTGTTGATTGGGCGAACAGTAGAATGAGGAGTTTTGTTGTCAGGTGTTTACATGATATACGATTTATAACCGCACACGTGAAACTATATTTATTTTTATACCGGATATATGGAGAATGTACCAACTAAAGATATGCTTGGCAACATAGCTTGGTAAATGTCTTTAGACATTTTCAATTTAAACAGGATCATAGTTTACATTATATGACACACAACTATGTAAACACGTAGCTACCCGTGTTTATTAAGCAAATCCTTTCTCTAAAGGGATGTGACATTGAGACGGATTAGCCGACAGACTAGCCCAAGTGTTTCGTCATGTCACTATGCCCTAGAGACAATGTCTAGTAAATTATTAGAAATGGTATGTTCCTAGACGTTTGGACATTGTTTGTTGGGATAATCCGGGAAGATCACAAGTTCATGTATTATTTTAATAGATAGATCCTTTTATTTAAACCAAAATTAATATTAAATGGAATTCAGTAAGACGTTTTCCTCTGAAGACTTTCGGGTAAATTCAACTGAGTTGAACGACATGGTTATGATGATGAAGTACATTTATCAAGTATTCAATATCAAATTCTGAAATAAAAAATACTTTTTGATGTTGTATTTTTAAATAATAAGGACCAGCTCGTCTTTTGCCAACTAGCAACAACGTTTCTTCTAAATTTTACCTTTTTAATATTCATTTCTGTAAGCGTCACGCTGTCTTGGCCTCACATTACACAAAGACTTATACGTATAACCGCATCAAATATTCGTGCCGGATAAACTCAACGAGGATAGTCGTGACAATCCCACTTCCGCACCACTACTGTCGCAGTCCCGTTGGTCAGTGGTGAGTTGAATTTTTTATTCTAGATTATTCCCTAGCTGCTTATCCGGTCTATTTAATTCCAAGAATGACTTTCTGAGTGGACATGAACACCGATTAATGATACTTCAACGTACTCGAAGATTTTGTTCTATATTATAATTTGTAAACCGTCTAAATAAATTGAAATAGAATCTGTTACAACCACAACATCTAATATTTTAGAAGTAATTGCCTTTAATAAATTCTTATTATACTTTAACAGGATGTTTTAATTGTTATTGCTAAAATTAAAACACTCAGAATTAATTGGACACTAAAAATAATACTATAGTATCTAACCTAAGTGATATTTTTTCCCAAGTTAAAAAAATAAAGAGCTCTAACTTCAACAACAAGGTGTCATGTTTCAGTTTGAATTAATTTTAACATATTTTTAGAAGAACAGTACTTAAGTTTACAAAGAACTTCTCAAGAATGGTAGAAAATATTTCTAAGAGTTTTAAAAATAGTTTTTTATAAGAGAAATGTAAGCTTTATAAATACAACAACTACAAACTCAACAGAATTTAATATTGACTTAAATTTATCATCCTCTTGTTAATAAAGAGATACGAAACATGATTTAATATTGGATCTTGAAAGTTTGTAAATTATTAAAGAAGTTAGAGTTGCAAGGACTTTGATAGCGGTGCGATGAATAGTTACAACAATATCGTTTTATATCAAAAAACGTTATTAAGTAAGCTTACATGCATATTGTCTCAAAATAAAATTTCGTATAGGTTACAAATTGGGTACAAATCTTTTAAGTACCCACTTTGACATGTGCGATCATCAAAAAATACTGACAGGTATTGTTAATTGGATTTGACGGCTGCTTGTCGGCGACAAAGATAATATGTTCACGCATATTACCTCACTCCTCAATACCATATCGAATGTCACGCTGAGACATCAAATTTTTATACATTTAAGCTGAGTAGGTGAAGTAAATAAGACTAGTTATTTTAAATGTACCCTATATTATATCTTCAAGTAATCTTGAACTGAGTCTCTACATAGCCGAAGGCATGAATCCCTAATGTGTATATTTTATGAAGTTGAAATCCACTGGGAATTCATTTTAATTAATTAAAGTCTAGGATAGGTCTAGTGATTGATTGATTGAATTAAAAGCCTAAGTTTAGGTATAAGCTCGTAGATCTACTCCATCTTTGGTGGAATTAGGTTTTTATTAACGACACATCTCAGTATCGCAATTTGTCGTTACTTTTTAAGGTAATCGACTTCACAGAAAAACCTTAGTACTAAACCTACTCTTTATGTGATTACGCAAAACCTCACATAAATGTATTGCGTATAGCTAGATCGGTAGTTACAGCCACACATTGCTTTGTCGTATTCGCAATCGTTAGCACACAGCTCCTTAAATGGTGAAGAGAAAACGTGATCACGCGGTTTTCCTTACAAATGAATTAACATAAACGAAAACAAACCAACTGACCCGAGATAATGAATAGTTGCAAAAAACCATCAACAACTACATAGGGATTACGTGCAAGAATTCAGCTTAGAACAATAGCCGGCCTTGGGCGAGGCGCAGTAATCACTGCTCTCGGACTGCGGACTACAATAGCATGGATACAGATATCTATGTAGATGGTCGGCTTGTTTGTCCTTGTCAGTAAGACATAACACGGCCGTTGTTGCGTACCTTGGGTGACGTTACGACACAAGGTCTGGAGGCGATTAGTTCAAACGAAAGAGAATTGAGTAGAATTTAGGAGGCTTGTGCCGAGCTGCTTTGTTTACAAATCCGGTAGGTAAAGGCTGCAAATGTGCATAATGACAAGAGAAAAGAATGTATTTGTTTTGTCTCTTGTATTTTGGTTTATTTAAATATAAAATCAATGATATTTGATAGAGATTAACAGATATAAGTAGAGTACCTATATCATTGATTTTATATGAATATAAACCAAGACAGGTTGTAGGTTGCTTCCAACCGGCCGATCTGGAAGTCATTGGGGGAGGCCTATGTTTAGCTGTCGACGCCTTATGGCTGAAATGATGATGATGATGATGAAACCAAGACACAAGAAGCAAGACCAAATACATTCTTTCTTTGTTTCGTGCACTTTCGCAGATTTGTGCGGATGGGCTGATTGCGGAGTTTAAATTAGGATGTGGAACGATCACTCGATCAATCGACTTCTTTAATATTACTTTGGATTCGACATTTCTCTTTTAAGACTTATCAGTGTCTGACTCATCATCAAGTTTTTCCTTTTATTAACATTTACTTCTTTTTTAAAACTATGTTACGTAAAGAATGATGAACATGGATTCATCAATAGCTGCTTTTTATCCAAATATTGTTGACGATATTACTAGGGTCCTTTGCTAACATCTGCAATACATATATACCACTAAGGAGTTCTATAGAAACATTTATAAAAAGTAGCACAAGACCAATGCCGCTCGTAAAACTAGTATCATAATCTTGTTAGTTTTAATTAATGTAAACAATTCCATGGTAACATCTTTAACTGCCAACCACTTTTGCATTAGCGTGATTGCCCGATGAGTTGTTTGAAAACTTCTTAAATCATCTTAGAGAAATATAGGTAGGTATAAATATTGTCCCTCAAATAAGAAACTCTTTGAGTTTTGTCTGTTAAAGAAGATGAAAGCCTTTACTTCAGCGAGTGCATTACTTAAGTAGAACTGTATGTTAGTTTCCCTCAAAGCTCTATATTCCCCGGATTTGATATATGTGCTTTAGATACATTCGAAACTTTCCCTAGACATCTAAATATCTACGTAAAGTTTATTCAGTGTCAGCATAGAAGTAGATATCTAATTTACTAGCATCAGTGTTGTACAATTCAAACTAGCGAGCTACCGTATACGCGAGGTATTATCGTCTTAGTAAACGTTTATGATCTCGGTAAGTAGTTTGACAAACGTTATAACATATTGTCGCCGTGTGTATATTGTTATGATCTTGTTTTATCTTGTGTACAGAGGCGGGGAGGCAAATAACAGTAATTTTATCCAATGTCGTGAGAACCGTCTTGTGCAAGGAGCTAACCACTGAACTAGTTCACAGATTAATCTCAGGTTAATCTTAACAACTATCATTAAGATCTAACGGCAAGACACGATCTTAGATAATTTGTTAAAACATTTTACA
The DNA here is from genome assembly GCA_936450705.2 of Protodeltote pygarga. Lineage (NCBI taxonomy): Eukaryota > Metazoa > Arthropoda > Insecta > Lepidoptera > Noctuidae > Protodeltote > Protodeltote pygarga. The sequence continues at coordinate 7,155,617 of OW388257.2, read as the reverse complement.
TAAAAATATGTTGCCTAGCATCAACTTAAACATTATCATAATCTAGATTTATTAGTATTTGTTAATAGTGTTCGAACACAATATGACAACTGAAATATTATTCTAATCACAGTTAATATTCTTGTAACTAAATATCGCTGAATTATCTGATCTTGTTGTATCCTTTAATATTCTGACTTCCTAACACGGAGTTGTTAGTACGTGACGTAACAGACAAGTCAACTCATTCAAAATGTACAGGTGTACTTACCTGTACACCAAGCATCTATGACTCAGAGCGTTGTTCTAAGACAATAACCCTGAGACACGTCGTTTGACAATCGCAAAGTACAAGCAATAGATTACCTACTTTATATTTGTATTTTCTACTATATCCCCCAATGAGAATTTAAAGCTTCTTAGTTCGTCATTATTAAAACACATTTGGTACGTTGGTACATTTCTTCTTCTATCTTAACTGTTAAAACTAATTGGTAAAACTGTTAAAATTATATAACTCTAATTAAAAATTGGTAGAACTGAGCTGAAAGTTTTAAAATTCGATACAGCTGGATTACTGGAGGCTATCTGTAGTAACAGTAAGATCAAAAGAATGACACAACTGGCGTCCAAGAGTTTAATCTGAAACTCAATCAACGTGCTCACAAAACCGACACGGTCCAATCCACGCGGTGGTGAAATCGAGACCACGGCCCATGGTTACACTAAGTGAAACTGTACACTATGCAACTTCCGTCCACACGATGTTGTCAGTGATATCCGATGACTGTCGGATAGGAGGCTCGCCCGGTCTGTGGTCGCACGTCCGTCCGATCAACTCCGATGTCATATTCAAATTAACAATACCTACACAATACTCCGATTCTTAGCATAAAAAGTATTTAATTGCCCTGTGCAAATTTACCAATAAACATATCTGTTTGTGAGAAAATTAACATATTTTAATTAAGTAAATGTACGTTGTGACAACGATTTGCACTTTGTACCTGAATGCTGCTCAATAAATTTATTTTATGCGAACGCTTCACTTTGTTTACTGATGAACTGGAAAATTTTAACAAACAATTATTATTATATAATTGTATTAAAATAACGATATAATTTTATTACTAAAATCTTTATAGGTATAAGACCAGACCTTAAGACAGATGATGTATAAAAATTGCAAAAGAAACGAGAATATATTTTATGAACGAAAGTACATTCGACGAAAAGAGATTAATATCGTCGTAGACATACGAACCCGTAATAAAAAAATACATAAGTAAGTGCCGAGGGCGGACGGACAGAAAGTCGCACGACGCCCGTGCTTCTCCGGGGAGCAATAAAAATGATATAGGGCCTGCAGCTAGCTAGCTTTGTCGCAACAACAAAATCAATAGGATAGAAATGTCAAAACAAGGTCGAGGAACTCCCCATGCAATAGCAACCTATCAAAATTATAAACAAGAATAATACTACCGTGAGCACAATTTACCCCACGCCGCTCCCAAGGGATCGAATTTCAGAAAATACTTTATAGTAGGCACTTATGTCATATTATGGTACGAGTTGTGACAGCGAAAGTCCTGGTAACATATTTATAGCTCGATAAAAATTACTCACCCTTTCTGCCAGAATGTGATGAGAAAAAAAATGTTTTATTACCTGAAACAGAAGAAATCATCGTTGAGAATTTGTTTATGATCAATATTTCATAAAAATATAAACATAAATCACCATTTATAAATATAATGTATCCCCACGTTCACCATTAATGAAGTGTCATTTGAGACTAAAACATAACATTGTTGAAGGTGATAATACCTATTGCCAAACTAGTTCCCAGTAATCATAGTCATTACTTACAAACGAACAAAAGAAAACTGTATACTTTGATAGTTTTGATCGTCTTTATTTGTTTGGTGAACAGTAATGTCAGCCTAACGAACTATTTGTTTTGGATGCGTTTCGGAAGAAGTTATGCGATGATACAACATATTTGATAAGAACCAATTGCCATTAGTACACCCGCGCACATCCACGCTAAAGCCAGTAAATTACGCGCACCTTACGCCAACATTGACAGATTTATTCTAACGTGTGGGCTGGAGTGGGGCGGTTAATTTTATTGTGAACCAATTGATTATACAACTATTTAAGTATCCTTTGATGATAATGGGACAGGGAATTTAATGAAACGTTAAGATTGTTATACAAAGATGACTTAATAAAGTGACAACGCTTGCAGCCAAAGGAATATCAAGATATATTTCATTTAATATTTTTAAAGGTGCAAGGTATAAAATTTTATATCTTGCACCTATAAAAATAAGCAAATCTAGTTTTGAAACTATTCAAAGCACTTTGAAGATGAACAATGTTGTATGTATTGTAAGTACTTGACATACTATGATCTGCTCTGTCCGTCGTTTAATTAATCAAGTCTCTTTGGCATACAGTAGTACTTACCTACAACAGAATACGTCACTAATCGGCTTCGATGATTTGCACAAGACATTAAGCAGCTGATAAATTATATTTGTTCCTCTTAGACTGGCGAGGCACAAGCTGTTAACAAGTTTACGTTCGTAATTTGTGTGACAATCTGTAGGACTGAAGTACGGTTCGCAGTTTCAGTGATGCATAATTTGTATGAGATTTTAAAGCGCCTAACGCGCTACAATTTAAAGCTACTTTAAAACATGTTCACTAAAAGAAATTACTTCATGTATGTATACTTATTCTTGGCTTGGTTACTGTAATCACTTAGAGAAAATACGTTGGCACTTCTGCGAGAAAATTAACTTGGTTATCCGATGTGGAAATCTTGCCAGCTACCAGCTACCTATCTAGACGGCTTGCCAATGACATGATACTTTGGAATGCCTTTTTTGTTTAACACTATCCTGCTGTTAACTGGACTGATCTAATCAGGATGTATTTATTTGTGAGTTACCCGTAAAGCCATTGGTCTTGCGCCAGATCTCTCTTATGTAGTGTCGGATAGCAGTCCAATCTGACTATGAGAGAGAGGAAATATAGTGCACCTGTCTTTGTGCACTATTATATCTCCCGTGTTGCTGCCTAGCCTCGGTTGCGATTGGCCGCTCGAGCCTAAATACGGCTAGGAAGATATACTACTATCCCAAATCTTATTTAAACAATTTCAGGGAGTTTTTTGTATTAATGATTCGATCACATTGATTCGAGATCTCATTAAAATATCTTAAATATTTTATTAGTGTTGATAAATAGTGTGATGAATTGATGTTGATGAAGGAATAAAAATTTAGCAATTCGTAAATTAGTTCACAAATACAATCCGGTTAATATTTCGCGAGGCTGAGTGATTGATTATATTGCAGTGAGTGGTACTAGATTATATCGGATAGAACTTACAGAACTTATTGGCAATCGTAACTGCAATAAATTATCAATACTCTTGTATATTAATTTGTATAACATACTTGCTCGTAAAAAGTATTATTTCTTGCAAGAAAAGTGGGTGGTAAATCTTTTTTTACCATATTAGATTTATAACACGTTGGAAATTTTCACAGAATATGTAGATATGGTCGCTTTACTATAAATAATAATGTTAAAAAATAATGCACGACGCAAGAGATTGACTCGCGCTTAGCTTTAAATTATTTTTAAAGTTGATTGGCTATTTAAAACAATTTTTCTTATATATTTTGATAAAACTAAACTATAAATCTTTTCAATTTTAGTAGGTACCGTTTGTCTTTGATAAACCGTTGATTTTTTTTTTTCAAAAATGTTACTATAATCTGTCATCATTAATCATAAAATGTATTATATTGTGAAATATGTCTACATTAAACCAGTAAATTGTAAAAGATATAAAATAATAATTATTATCTAACGACAGCAATAATGGTGGCTGAAGCAAACAAAATGTCATTAAGATAAAAAATTAAATTGATTTAGCTCCAACAAACAATCTCATAAAATTCCTTTATAATGATATTGTAGAATGTAGTTTCAAAATAACGTGAACGTTGCTATCCGCTCTAAATACGCACGATGACTTCTATGTACAGTCGGCAACAAAAGTCATGACAACCAAAGCATTTATTAAAACGAGAGAAAGAAAAGTAAAAAAAAGATTTTTCATTATAATTCGTATGTAGTTCTATCCTCAAGTTCAGAAGCTCTTTCGTTATAGATATTCATCACAATTGGTTTGTTCAGTCGGCATCAAAAGTAGAATTGGGAACTAAAACATTCTTATAGCTAGAGCTAGTTTTTTTATCTATATTGTCCTTGTCAGTGGTCGTGTCAATCGCCACCTCTCTCTATCCTCCGCTTGTCTTTTGACTTCCTGATACGTCATGACTCCTACTTTCTCCTTCGATTGCTCCGCCGACCTTGCTCTTAAATATAGAAGATATAGGAGAAGATATTGTCCTAGTTTATTGTTAATTTTAATTTAAAAAATTAATAGAAGTTTTTATTACTATATTGTACTATATTTAAGTAGAGTCGCTCTTTATCGGTTCTTTGGTTAAGCCATGAAAATATAAAATAAATAGAGTTGGTTGCGATTGGCCGCTCGAGCCTAAATACGGCTAGGAAGATATACTACTATCCCAAATCTTATTTAAACAATTTCAGGGAGTTTTTTGTATTAATGATTCGATCACATTGATTCGAGATCTCATTAAAATATCTTAAATATTTTATTAGTGTTGATAAATAGTGTGATGAATTGATGTTGATGAAGGAATAAAAATTTAGCAATTCGTAAATTAGTTCACAAATACAATCCGGTTAATATTTCGCGAGGCTGAGTGATTGATTATATTGCAGTGAGTGGTACTAGATTATATCGGATAGAACTTACAGAACTTATTGGCAATCGTAACTGCAATAAATTATCAATACTCTTGTATATTAATTTGTATAACATACTTGCTCGTAAAAAGTATTATTTCTTGCAAGAAAAGTGGGTGGTAAATCTTTTTTTACCATATTAGATTTATAACACGTTGGAAATTTTCACAGAATATGTAGATATGGTCGCTTTACTATAAATAATAATGTTAAAAAATAATGCACGACGCAAGAGATTGACTCGCGCTTAGCTTTAAATTATTTTTAAAGTTGATTGGCTATTTAAAACAATTTTTCTTATATATTTTGATAAAACTAAACTATAAATCTTTTCAATTTTAGTAGGTACCGTTTGTCTTTGATAAACCGTTGATTTTTTTTTTTCAAAAATGTTACTATAATCTGTCATCATTAATCATAAAATGTATTATATTGTGAAATATGTCTACATTAAACCAGTAAATTGTAAAAGATATAAAATAATAATTATTATCTAACGACAGCAATAATGGTGGCTGAAGCAAACAAAATGTCATTAAGATAAAAAATTAAATTGATTTAGCTCCAACAAACAATCTCATAAAATTCCTTTATAATGATATTGTAGAATGTAGTTTCAAAATAACGTGAACGTTGCTATCCGCTCTAAATACGCACGATGACTTCTATGTACAGTCGGCAACAAAAGTCATGACAACCAAAGCATTTATTAAAACGAGAGAAAGAAAAGTAAAAAAAAGATTTTTCATTATAATTCGTATGTAGTTCTATCCTCAAGTTCAGAAGCTCTTTCGTTATAGATATTCATCACAATTGGTTTGTTCAGTCGGCATCAAAAGTAGAATTGGGAACTAAAACATTCTTATAGCTAGAGCTAGTTTTTTTATCTATATTGTCCTTGTCAGTGGTCGTGTCAATCGCCACCTCTCTCTATCCTCCGCTTGTCTTTTGACTTCCTGATACGTCATGACTCCTACTTTCTCCTTCGATTGCTCCGCCGACCTTGCTCTTAAATATAGAAGATATAGGAGAAGATATTGTCCTAGTTTATTGTTAATTTTAATTTAAAAAATTAATAGAAGTTTTTATTACTATATTGTACTATATTTAAGTAGAGTCGCTCTTTATCGGTTCTTTGGTTAAGCCATGAAAATATAAAATAAATAGAGTTGCTTTCGTATTTTATTTATGTTAGTATGAGTAATAAATATAAAAGGCGAAAGAGATGGCGAGATGAACTGATCTCATATCTGAAGGACTGATCTCAAATGCCACTAAACAAAGACAAGACGGAAAAGGAGGTCTTTTTCCTGCAGTAATAAGAATTATTATAATTACAAGTTTACAACCCAACGAGTAAAAAGGTTTTATATTGTCTAATTTAGAATGTTTGTAACTTAGAAATACCTGGAACATCACTACATAGTATAAAACAAAGACGGTTCCCGCGTCTGTCTGTCCCTATGTATGCTTAGATCTTTAAAACTACGCAACGGATTTTGATGCGGTTTTTTTTAATAGATAGAGTGATTCAAGAGGAAGGTTTATATGTATAATACATGCGTCATGCATATTAGCGTAACCGTACGAAGCCGGGGCGGGTCGCTAGTTATTATATAAAACCAAAAATGCTGTAGCAACGGATTTAGTTTCACAAAAATGCACTCAAAAAGATTAGATTCACTTTATCTCATTGTATGTTCAACTAAAACAAAAACTGAAATACAACCTGCGTTAGTAAACGTAGTAGAGTTATTATCTTTAACCCTGTAAATTGTAGGTAAGTACTTGCCTAGATTAAAATGGAAATCTTTGTGTAATGACGCGAAAATTTATTAAGATCGTTCCTCCGTCAAGAGTCGTCGTAGTCGCTGTCTATATTATTTTTTAAAGTTCAAAAACGTATTACTTTTATATCTCTTTTATAAATAAAAATTAAATAAAAAATTAAAAATCAATAAATCCTCAATCAGGTAACTCCCTCCGAATCGTCGTGGGTTATTGGGGTTTATCATGATTTTGGTCCTGTTGGATAATTAAATTGGTTGGTTGCAGCTTTGTTTTATTCTTAGATAGGTACGTAATTTGATTTTCCTTTTCCGTTATGACTGGTGTGAAATCAAGAATTATTCAATATTAGCTGACCCGACCGACGTCCTATCAAAAATCTCATACAAATATTACTTTTTCTGGGCAACTTTTCCAACTTCTCTCCCGGATCTTACTCGGATCATTACCAACATTAAAAGAAAGAAAATTACCAATTAGATCCAGCCGTTCTCATCATTGTTAATAACGAAATGCAATCATCTAAAAAATTAGTTAATCATTATTGCCTGTTATTTACAATCATAATATTTTTGTTAAAACTCATAATAATTTTTTTAAATACATTATCTTTATAAATGGTAGGTCCTCAAGTTTCATCGTTGCTCATAAAATAAAGTTAACTATAGTTGGTATAATTCCTTTTTTTTTTTTTTGGTATTTTTCGTATCGATTTTATGTCTAATGTCATTCAATTTTACATGTAGATTTGATTTGTGAGAATAATTATCTCGAATACATGTAAAATAACACACTAGCAATCATATCAGTATCAGACGTAGATAATAAGGGCCCTACACAACGCTCCAACCTCGCACCCTTAACCGGAGTTAAAGAAAAAATGTTAGGAAATAAGAGTGACTGTAAAATTTCAACGGTAGCTGTTTACGTCCGACCTTTTTTACGATGTTGTTAACTGTTGATTCTTTTTAAACATCTGCGTCAAGAACTGTAAACTACATTGTTCGCGGTTTGAAAGCTAAAATGGTTCTTGAAACGTGCTTATTGCTTAATCGCAGGATATCAATGCTTAATAAGACGTAGAAATAGGTAATTATTTATTTCATCGTGTGGATTTACGTAAGTGCGCGTTGTATTACTGACGAGCTGTTAAGTATATCATTAATAATATTGTTTTTTATGCGTGCGTGTAAATATAATTATCTAAGTTACAATAACTCATCGAAATGACGTGGTTTATTATAAATCTAAGCTCTCATTTGCAGCCACTATTGAAATTCCACCATTACTTTCGTAGCCGATCTAACTGTTTCAGTATTATTTTTTATTAAAAATGTAAACGATTTACGGATTAATTTATTTATCGGACTTTCGCGGCAAAAATAGGGTACATCAGCCACATGCGAGCTAAACATCCTAGCTCTTAGAAATTAGAAGCCAAATCGCCGTAGCCGAAACCGGCAAGGAGATATATATATTTATCTTTCCTGATATTTATTTAAATACACTGCCACAATGCACAATCTATCAATCGAATATGTAAATACTTAGTAGCTGTGAAGAAACATAAACCAATGAATGAAGTAATATTTTAATCTCCCTAATAGTTCCGAAGACATTAAAATAACCAGTGCCCTAACCAACCGTAGATTGACATATTGTTTAACTTTTAACGGAAGTATACACGACTTTATCTTAAGGGTGAGGTGTGTTAGACACATGAGTAAAAAGCGTTTTTTGTTTACAAAATACGTCCTTAACGGGCGTTTTATTTGAGTAGTTGTGTTTATATTGTGCGATCAGCCCTAAACGGTGCACGTTTACAACTAGACTTTGCGTTAAACTGTAATGAATGTTTCAGCTTTTCTATTTTAAGGCTTGTAAAATAGAATTTATTGCATGCGAATGTTCATTGGAAGTGCTTTGTCAAGGATTGTATTGCCGCTATCCGATTGCATAGTTTATTACTTTTATCAGTGAGCCATACTTAGCCAGTTATTCTCGCTCTATCCCCCAAATTAAACTTTAATTTTTAGGACACTAAGCTATTTCAGTCTACAGATAGGCACTACCTACCTTCTAGGTACTTCCAAAAATGGAACAGAATTTGTGTGAAATTTTCAGTCAGTTAAGTTAACGGCTACTTAGCAGCAAATTGTAAAACAGGCCATAGAGTCAAAAACAAAATGATATATTGAAGTCTTTTATACAGGGTTATTTGTAAAACACCCGCATCCTTAAAAGGGGTCATTAAACTCATAATAATTATGAACAAGTTTTACTATGGGATGGGACCAATCCTGAAATCGCAAAAAAATCAGCTGTTCCGTACATTTATGTTCACATGACTCAACAAAATGTATGGAACAGCTTTTTTTTGCGATTTCAGGGTTGGTCCCATTGTAAAAGTTGTTCATAATGATAAGTTTAATGACCCCTTGTAAGGATGCTGGTGTTTTACAAATAACCCTGTATATTTATTCGCCCATTACCTACTAAATAAAAAAAATACATCTTATTTTGTAATTAAGTAACAAAGTATCAAATAAATATTTAAATTGATGTTAAACCAATTTAAATTAAATTCTACTGTAATTTTTTCTACTGTAATTTCCTTTATAGTAGGCAAAATCAACATCAGATGAAATTCCCAGTATCACCAAATAAATGGCTGTAAATTTTTCATTTGTCGCCCGCAAAAGCCGAATTCATTTTCTGTGTGTCCAACTTTGTATTGACATGCTTCCAACGCAATGATATTTCAATACATATCGGATTATTGATTTATGTGTATTGTGAGTATGCGTGATAGAATTGGAACGAAATTCTTTTGACGAATTACGTAATTAAAAAATAATACATTATTTTGTGTGGTTATAAGGTCTTACGTTATACCTACAATTAACAAATTTTTATTCTTAATTTATTGTGCTTTCTAAACGCTTGAGTTTTACGCTATATATATAATCTGACTATAGTTTTAGTATGTTTGACTGTTTAGTTAGATATTTGAATATAATAAATCAATTATTACTTACTTCATGCCTACTCTGAACTATCTATGGATCTAACCTAAAAAAAACTATTTTATTTGGATTGCATTGCTCAGAAGAAAATTGATATAGGTATCGACCACAACAAAGTTAGAAAATATTAAGGCTAGGTGGACAGATTGCTCAGCAAATCGTCTTAAGCACCGTTAGCAAGACCCGAATTGGATTTTGGCCTGATTTATGAGAATACGCTCAATCCTTCTAATATGGCCAGCACACAGTAGGTGCCCAACAATACACCTGACCCCCCGTGGAGCAGAGACCCGACGGTAATACTAAATAACCCATTACCTTTAAATGAACACTCATGCAGCATGCTTGATTTTTTTGTAACAACTAATTTTCTTTTCTCACTGCATCCACGAGTACAAGCACGGAAGCCTTAATCGCCTCTTGCATCGATACAATTTAAATCGGAATAAAACGAGCAAATCGAATCGATCTCTATCCTATCGAGAGCAAATCGCACGACTAAAGACGCTCTCTCGGACGGAATGCTCCGAGCGATTGGAAATACTTGTATCTGAAGTTTGAAAAGAAAAAAAAAGTTAATTGGTACTGTTTTTGTCATTGCAGAGTCCCGTTGCTACTTCAACTAATCTCTATATTCTCTATCGAGATGTCTTTACCTACTTTTGCACGGTGACAACTGCGAAATTGCGAAAGTTTTGGAAAAAAACCAGAACAATACATTTTCATTGGATCTATTCTGGTTAAATTGATTTTTTGGTTATCTTGGTTGAAATGGAATTTGCATCACTTTCAAATTTTTTGATTAAAGTTTTGTTAAGTTGAGAAAGTACATCAGCTAACAATAACATGAGAAACATAAAATTATACTTTGTTATATAGCCGTCTAAATACAAATAAAGCATGATAGAAAGATTCCTTGATTATTTTAATCATAGCTAAGAACATTTTAGACTAGACTGGATTGAAAGGGTGAAGGATCTTTGAAATTGAATATTTCTTCAAGTTGTTGAATAATAAATAATCTCTCCAAATATCAAAGAGCATCTTCAAAGTATTCACTTAACTGCGTTATTAAAGACCGTGTTAATGTGAAGTTTATTATGCCGCCATTATTTTGGGGAGAACAATTTCACACACATTTTCTGAATCTGTATTACACACCCGCTGGCCAAATTCCAGACACGCGTTGTATAACAAAAATTGGTTGATTACGTTGCGCAAAACATTATAACATACTTTGACAAAGATTATACCTTATATTATTAAATTACATTAACTTCGTAAAACATTTTAAAAGTTTCGGGTAAAATATTCATTAAACAGTGTCTAGTTTGTATTTTTATCAAGATGCGCATAATTTTCGCGCAACAGCGCCCGCGCAGGCTGCGGAGCGTAAATAAAGTGACATGCACCGTAACTGTTACGCGCATGCGATATACACACGAATCACATCTACCGTTCCTTTAATTTTACCATTATTCATACTAGCTGTCTGGCATACCACCAACACTTGAAAAGATAAACAAGAAGCCGAGGTATCTCTTGATCATTATGAGACTCATGCTGGTATAAACCCATAGGATTACTGTTGTCTTATACCTACATTTTATGGATATAAGTACGTAGTAACTATAGATGGTTTCCCTTTAAAGGGATACACCTCGACTCCAGTAACCCTATATTAATTTGCCCAAGTTATAAATAGCTTTGTGATATTAATTGCCGTCGCGTATAACTTCAATACATTTTTCATTGTTTACATCGGGAGCGGTTTTGGCGAGCGGAGCGCCATGATTACATTTTCACGTCACTGTCAGCTCGGAACAAAGACACGAAGAGAAAACCATCAGTCATTATCAGGAGAAAGAACAATAAAATGACGACTCATGGTCGTTAACCGAATTCACCTTACAATAAGAGAACTCCGAGGGCACCATCTACCCCAAATACTTGGTTAGGGTTTGACGGAATGTTGCCAAATCTGAAAAGTCACGGATTCCTCTCACGACAAAGTAATTAGGTAGTTAAATAAATTAGCTACTAAGTTAACGTTGAGGTTGTGTAAAAAACGGTTCAGAGACTAGCAAGACAAAATTTGTTTACAAACATTTTCACACTATTTCTCATAGTATCTAAATTAAAACTTTCATTTTAAACATTAATTAAAACATTTTGAATTATGACGGCAAAGAGGGTTCGATATAACAGAAATTAATTCTAATCCCCTTTCGCTTCTAGAAATACGAGTAAGGTGAATCCAAGCGCAACAAAATTCTGATTTGGAATACAAATTTCACAATAAATGCCAAGTTCTTGACGACAGCGGATGAATAGCCTGGCATCCTACAGTACAGGTAAGCAATCCATTGAAAACGTAACGTCAAATATTTTCAAAGGAAGTGAATTCAATGCTTAGAAATCTGTTAAGCCAGTTCACAATTATAATCGATTTATAGCCCATATTAATTAGTGTCGAATCGTTTACAAGTATCGTATTTCAATCACCAAATACACAAACAGATCTTAAATAAATCAACAAGCTTTTACGTAAATAACTTCCTTTAACAAGATTGAGTTAGTTTTATCAAGATTTATTTCATAGCGGTGCTGCGCTGTGGAAAAGTCGTAAATGATATTCAAATCTGAATAAGCTAAACAGTGCGTTGCGTCGGCAGTCTTAACTTGGCTAAACTGGCGTACCTGCACGTACGTTCAGCCACATAAGGGTATAATTATGAAAATTCCTTGTGCCCAAATCTATGTTTTATTGCGTTTGAATAAGGATGGGAATAGCTTGTATGGATATTGAGAATGTAGGTCTTTTACTATGTGTTACATGCGTCAACTGAGACCATTAGAGCAAAATGACTGTATGAGGTGTAAAGTGTACAGAGCTACGTTGCTTGAGCTCCGGAATTCCGATTTTGTGGTAAGACCGGAGTGTCAAAAGATCCAAGAACGGAACGTTTGTAAAACCGAAGTTGTCATGTTCAGGAGGTGTCGTAATCATACCTAGAGTGCCTATCGATTTTCAGAATTTAAGAAAGGTTTTATATTATTTTATGCGGTGATTAAATGCAAAAATGTTTAAAGGTTGTATTACACTTGCAATCGTTTTGAAGCTCTTTAAACGAGAATATCCTGAATGATTAGACTTTTTTGAGATATTATACCTTTTACCATAGTGTCGTAGTTTTAAAACAAGCTTCTGCCTTTTCGAATTAATGTGCGTTTTAAAAAATAATGATCACTTGCTAAAACAGTGAGGGAAGACATCGTGAGCAAATCAACACACCTGAGAGAATTTTCAACGGTGTGTAAAGCCATGTCAGAGGCCTACAAGGTTTAAACTCTGACATCAGTTGTTCATCAACGTAATACCCATATTGTAAAATAAAGAAAGAAATAAGACCATAGTGTCATGCATTATTAGTAACTTTTACTATGCCAAGTTTTACACTCCTCCGTGCGCGCAATATAATAAATATTAGTATCAAATAATATTAATATAGATTTGGTATTTATAGAGCCTATTTGGTATTTGGTTTCTTTCATGCTTAAAAAAACATGCTTGAACATTTAAGTTCATGAAACAATTGAATCAAAGGCATTATCTAATCGCAGCCTATTTTTTTTTTTCAATAAAATTTTTTGTAACGCTAGAAGCTTGAGCATAGAAATCCAACTCCGGATCTGAAAAATAGAGTAACAAACCCTACTGCAGCGGCCATGCTACTGCTGATACAGTCCAAGAATATGCGTCAACCGCCACGATATATAAGATTTTCGTGACTAGATAGTTTATTCGCGTAACTGTCTCAAATGTATGCTAACTACCGTTTTATGTCTGTCCTTAATCTTCTGTATATTAGTAATATAGTAGACCCAGACATGAGGTTCCTTTACATAATTTGGAATGAAAAGATTATATTTAAATACTAATTGTGAATTTTTACATGTTAATCATAATATAGACTTACGCCTGTTTTCCCCAGAGGGGGTATTAAATAGTTTAATAATTATTTAATAAGAAACTTCAAAAAGCAACTGATACAGGTGCGATCAAATCCACGATATTCGACCGATAAGAAGCCACCGTATCCCACCAGAATCAGTTAAAATTTCAAACCTAGGGCGTGTGGTAATCTACGTAATGTATTACGATACCGTTCCCTGTATCAATAGAACCCAAAACGGGCTAAAATAAAACAGTAGCCTACCTAATTCTCAAAATATCTACCAAACAAGCAAGTTCACGCCACGCTTGCTTTAATGTTTACCATAGCTTTTTCTACGAGTCACAATTACACGACATTGCTATCATTGTATCTCGGTGTTACGGCCAAGAGTGCCAAGGTAGAGTAATAACTACCTATAATCGTCACGCTTCGGGGCACACGAGTACGTCTCAGCCGGTACAAAATGAAACAGCGAAACAAGTTTCAACATCGTACCTACCATCTCAAAAAAAGAAGACCACATCAATCATTAGAGCACTTTCTAAACTGTTTATTGTTATTAGATTCTTTTATATAGACGTTGCAACAGTTCAATGTCCATTTATAAAGTAGCCTTCTAGTTTAGAAGGCTATCAGGCGCTAGATTTAGATTATACATTTAGGTATGCCGTGTTAGCTGTTTTCGGTTAACCGTAGTTTTAATAACACAATTACTTCCTGATTTCTGAATATATTCATTCATTCGAAAGGCACCTAAAAACTTGACTCAAATTGTGACAAATAAAACAACTTAAAATACGTTGTTCGATTTCGTTGCAATTCCAATTTAAACACGGAAATCTGAAAAACGGTCTCGGTAAATCAAATACTCTTTCATTGTGATTCTTTTTCAGCCGTAATGCATCAAATAGAGCTAAGAAAAAGAAAAAAGATGCGCGTAATCACTTCAACGACATAGCCTCGGTAAGAACGAACAATGGTCGAGAAAGTTACGATGACCATTACTATTGTATAAAAAGTGATTTTACTCCATGTGGCAATAATTACGCGATTTAAGACCACAATGCTTAATGTTGACCAGAATACTATTGTTAAAGATTTTATTATAAGTAAAACAGATTTCTGACAATAAAATTCCTGTTATAGGTACTAAGGTTGCATTCGGTTTGTGGCTCTATTCAACTAATAAAACGCGAAATTAAAATATATTATTCTAATAAAATAAAGGGCCGCACATAAAGTAAAAATTCAAACGTTTAAAAAATAGTAACTGTGTTACGTTTTGTTTTCAAACCTTTGTTTCTGCATCGTTTGAAACGTTGACAAAACGGATTGTGAAGCGAGTTACCATAGTAAAGGAGTAAGGTCGTTGTACCACAGAGTTCTAGTTCAGGCGATAGTGGATAAGGAACAGTCAACATGCCCCGACCAAACAAAGGACGCACTTGTTTTGCTTTATTTCGCAATGTGGTGCTTTTATGGCTGCTTTTCCGGTTGACATTTTTAAGGTATTTCTTGAACAATGTAATTTGTAACGGTCAGATAGTATCTAAGTATGGAAATTGGTAACCTTTTTCAGAATATTTTTACGCTGGCAGTGCAAAAAAAATAATATACTTAAAATTGAAAGACCATTATTAAGTTTTTAACGAAATAACGCCTTCTCAATAGGATTACCATTTAGATATAAAAGATAGGTACGTTAGCGTACGTTACCGTAATCAATACGATTTTTTTTTCCCGCATTGTAACCTTTTTAAGAGTTGTTGCTTGCCCCCTTTTGTTAGGTGCTGGGACGCCTCTGCTACTTACTTCATCTTCATCAGAGACACAAAAGAAGCAACGCAATGTATTAGGTTCTTAAATGAAAGGCCGTTTGCCCTTAATCTAAATATAGCTGGAAAAAATCACGCCTAATTACCTATTCGACGATGGCAATAGTAAGTTGTTCAAAAAGCCTGCCCCCTTCTCCCTCACCTCTGTTACTCAACACAACACGGCTCATTAGAACCGGGCCGTGGGAAGCACCGGCCGACTAGAGCAGTATGCACAGGCACCGAAACTTATCGACACAATGTTACTCGATACACCTTCAACATTAAAAATATTATTATTATAGAAATTTCAGTACTAGTAAAGCAACGGAGCCTGAAGCAGATAAATAAAGTAATGAAAATTTTTGTATTAACGATATTAGAGAAAATTTTATATTAAAGTTTCTTTCGCGGTCTATTTAACTTTTAGAAATGAGTGCCTCTTTACACAACTCCGAGAAAAAAGGAGTCAAAATTCTAAACTAAAAACTTGGTATCTTTTATTTTATTTTAGAGACAAAAGACTTTTCAGATTCAGGGATGATGGACGCATTTAATTACGTTTAATATTGGAATAATATTTCACTAAACGGACAAACAAAAATTTAATTAAATAAGCTTTACGGGAAAATTTTAAACGACTTTGAGTAACTTTACCTTATTTTATTTTAAATTAAAAATGGGTTTACATTAAAAACACAACTACGTGGAATGTTTTGATTAATAGTGATTGACGACAGAAGGAAATATAAATTTTATGATTATGACACTAAGATAATAAACGGTTCAAACACCCGTTTTAAATGTGGGCCACAATATGATATGAACTATTTTAATATTACGTTCTAATTTTATTCTAGAAATTACGGACGTTAAGGAAGATTATTTTAAAGTTAAACACTAATATCATTTTCAAGATTACCGTAAAGGTTTGTATAAAAAATGTTTAAGATGCTGGTCGTCAAGAAAAAAAATACCATTATCGACATTGTTTACAGAAAAAGTCGATAAACTGCAACCACTAGTAAGTTTGCAGCGCAGCGTTTACAAACAACGGTGGCTGCGAACGACTAACTACATACGAACACTATGTGAATAAGACTTTCAGTTTCAACATACGTGGGAATACGGAACTTATGTCAACCATAATAAGGGCTTTGGACTTGGAAGTTCATCCCCTCCATATATTATCATATAATCATATTTACCTCCATATAATCTTTTTTTTATAGAATCACGCCTGTGTTCCCCAGAGGAGATAGGCAGAGGTGTACAGTACACCCACGTTTCACCGGCTATGTTACAAGTCCCATGTAATAGGGGGCGAGCCTATTGCCATTAACCGGGCACAATTCCAGACTCCGTGCTGCTACTGAGAATTTCCCAGTGGAAAAACCCAATAACACTTTGCCCGACCCGGGGATCGAACCCAGGACCTCGTGCTCATCAGTCGCGCTTGCTACCACTAGCAACGAGGCAGTCATATTATTTTATTTAGTCTATTTGACTTAGGGTAATCAGTTACCATTTATACAGCGCACGCGACACTTAAAAATATTACATTTACATTGTAAGTTAAGTAAACCATGACGGCAAAGTTACTTAATTACTTGACTTTCAATAGACCCAAACGGCCACGAAAATAAGTAACACTTACTTAATTTTATAAATGCGAAAGAAACTCTGTCTGTCAGTTACGCTTTCACGCCTAAATTACTGAACCGATTTAAATGAAATTTTGTAAGAAGTTAGTCTAGAGCCTGAAAAGGACATAGGCTACTTTTAGTGCGAAAAAAGTGTTGTAAGCAAAGCTAGTAATAAACAAATTGCCATATGCAAACGATTTGAGAGAGATGATAATAAGTATTATAGAAATAATATGGTAGCAGCACTAAAAACAAAGGCATTACTTCACCACAAAATAGATAACGCTTCCCATCTCATGCTTGCGGTTTGTTCAGAATATATTTAAACCTACTTACTATAAAAACAATGCACAAACACCGAGACCAAAACCCAGTAGTTTTCTTCACTAATTCCCTGAAATGCTACAGATAAATATATATGTAGACTTGTCGCTCTTATGCGCGTGCCTTAATGAGCTTACTTATAATTTTATCCCGACAAGCTCGGCTTTTGAAATATTCAAATTAGACGTTGACTATAGATTTGATTGACGTACATGGATAGCGCAAGGGCTAAGCCTTGCCTTCGCTAAGTGTCGCGGATTCGATCTCCGCACGGGACAAGTGTTTGTGTTGTTACAATGGCGAATGCTTCATAAAACTCGAATCCTACAGGCTTCCCGTTGAAAAAATGGTACTTTGTGTAGTACTGATTGTGCTATGAGTTTATCTCCGGTTTGGCTCCGATTTACCTCTTACAAAAATTTACCTTTTGCCACTGGTGTGATTCACTGATATTTCTTTCAGTTTAGGTGTTTGTGCATTGAAATATAATAAATAAGTTAGGTATATCTGAAATCATCCCATGACAGAAGCAGATTTTTTATTTAAGTAAAGGTAGAGACATCTCAATACCTTAGGACTAATTTTAAAGTTCATAAAAAACAAGTGAAATAAGAAATTGATGAGTAGAGTTTGGCCACAAAAAATTAACCATCCTAATGAGAGGTAAAACACAAAAGTACTTAGTAACACGAGCGAAAAAATATGAATTCAGTAGCCATTAAAAAGTTGCCAGCCTTATCTAAAAAAAATCTGTCTTACTTAAAACAAGTTTGTGGGACGGGCTCTAGTTATATTAGCTGGAGAAGTGACATTACAAGGAAAATTTCATCTTGTTTAACTTAAATCGTAACTTTTTATAGCCGTCGGTCGCGTGAATTCACTCTGTTCCTGTTCTAAATAAGATGCAGATATTAAAATAATATGTCAGTATAAGATACGTAATGCTTCTTCATTAAAATTTCCTCTGAAATATTTCATATCTTATTACTTAAATGGCTTTAAATATATCTTTTCCCTTTAGCGCTTTAAGCCAAAAGCTCTTTTTGAAATTGAATTTCAGACAAATAAAGAATTTTGTATAATAAAAAAAATATTGAATTTTGAAGAACAGTTTAACACAAACTACACGAAAATACGCAGACAACTACATTTTGGAAAAAAATATCGTTTAACTAATATTTTGTGATTACTCAGTCGTTTAGTAGAAAAAATATTGAACAAATAGATAAGAATATCTGATTTTATTATGTTTCAAAAAAAGAAAACAGCCTAAAAGCTTTTTGAAGATAAACAATTAATTAACTGAAGTTTTCCTTATTAATATCCTAACAATATTATACCTTAATGTGAAGGATTGTGAAGATGGATATTTCACGCAAAACTAGTAAACGGATTTTGATGAAACTTTACAGTAATGTAGCTTATACATTAGAATAACACAAAGGCTTTAATTTATCAATATACCACGCGCGTAGAATATATATCTTATTTATTTCTCTGTTATAAATATAATATGTAAAAATTAGTTAATGTACCTAGCGGTTAATATCTAAGTTATTTGATATCAGTTATTAGAAAGCCCTGCAGCATCATACTGAGATAGGCCCATTTTTGACCTCTTAGAGATATTTCTTAGTTTTTCTTTTTTTTTGTTATTATTGATGTCTTTGTACTTGTGCGAATCGAAAATTATTTTTTTTTTTCTATTTTTAATTTTAATTCAATGTTGTCGGTAGACTGTAGACGTCCTTAGTTTAGAATACAGCAAGAAACGTTAGTCAAAGATTAAACCCGCAACATGTAGCGGTAGATTCGTAAAGAAATAAGCTTCACCAAATCCTAGTTATTTAGTAAAAGTAGGTTAACGTTCTAAATTAAAATTACGTACCAAGTATGTTGATACCGGTGGATATTCTAAGACGAAGTGAAGGGATAAATCTATCTACGTATAAATTACTACGTCAGTTGTGGCGCACAAAATAATCCCTTGGTATTTGCCAATCATTACGGAATGTTTACATGTTTTCATGAAAAATAATTTATTCTCCACATACCATAACCAAAACTGTCATAAATTTTCCTAAATTTCACCAGAAATTGTTTTAAAAGGTGTAATAAATATCATTAAAATGTTTTTTTCTCGCACCTGAATACAGTTGGACGTTTTCCAGATTTTGAACGTAAATTTCAGCTAGGAGCGTAGTTTCGCTGACCATTGCCGCATATGATATTTCTATTTCATAAAATATTAACTTAACAGGTAATGTACGTTAAAATACAATAAATTGTATTGTGATTAACTGTTATACTTTATTATAACGTTAGCGTGTCGTCATGATTTCATGTTTTTAACATATAACATGTGACTAGAGATTATGATGGAGGAATGTATCTGGATTTGAGAATACTTCTAAATTCTAAACAAGAATAATGTAAGTTTAAATATAATGAGATATAAAGCCCACAGTTATCACTCGATGATTTCAAGATATCAAATATATTTTTATGAATCAAGCATAAAATATGATACTGCAAATATATTAATGTGTGCAAAAATGTTTTTATTTTTATTAAACTGGGCAAGATGTCGTAGCCGTAGCCGTAGTCGTATTATATAAAATAAGAAAATATATTATTCTTCAAATGAGTTGTTATGAACAGATCTCAAAACTATTGACATAAAATCATGAGATCGTTCAAGAAAAACATTCTGTTTGATGAAAAAAATACAAGGTCCGAATACCGCGAATAACATGTATTGGCGAAATAAATATTGTGCTAAATCCTTCCCGCCATTATATATATTTTAAATGTAATGATTAATGAAGTCATTCATGAAAATATAAAATAAAAATCTGGGGTAATCCGAGTACTATTACACCAAGAGTTCCGTGCAATACATGCATTAATTATTAAAGTTCAAAATTAAGGAGTTGGCAGAAATTAGAAAATATGTGCATACGAATTGTTTTTTGTTAGAGCCTTTTTGTGATGAAATTGTCTGCTATAGGGAAGTTTCACTTCATAGATTTTAATGATCAAAATAGGTTTTCATAGCAATAAAACATATTTTGAAGCCGGTACAATATTTGATATTAATTACAATTTGATACCTTAAGCGGTTTTTTAACAAAAAGGGCCGTAATATACGGATGGATAAACAGACATACGGACAACAAAGCAAATCGTGTTGCTTTACGTAACGTTTTTCCATTTTGTGGTACGGAATCCTAAAATATGAGGGAAAATTTCCATGTTTACGAAAAGAAAAAGTATCATGGAGTTGTTGCTAGGTCGAGAATGAGATGTCATGAAATATTTAATTTTTCAGAATGATACACAGCTATGGTTTAATATGAAAAAACCAAATAATTGTACATTAGGTCAAAAGAATAATCTGAGTTACAACTACAAACAGTGACATAAGTGTGTGAACAGAATTTTCTACGAAAATATGGCAAAAACCATTTAAAGTCCAGCTAACGGGCTATTTAAAACCGGCTCACTTTTCACACTAACGCATCGTAAGTAGTAACGTTACAAGTACTGTATGCGGAACTAAAACGCACCAGTTTCGTGCTACTCTCAATCGTATATCATTCATAATTGCATTAATGCGGTTTAAAATCCCACGGTCCATCGTGTCACCGGCAATTTAACGATGACGCTCGTTTTTAGAACAATAGTTCGTAAAATTTATAAATATTCTCTTTATATTCAAAATAAAAGTAAGTACTTATTATTAAACTAGGTACCCATTAAGACTTTTTTGGGGTCAAAACTTTTTTGCAAGTTTAGGTTACACTTTTTTTTAAACAAATGGATACAAGAATTTATTTTTAACAAATCCGTTTAAATGGACGAATTTCAACAATTTAGCGCCACATTTAGGACGTCAGCTGCTATCATTAAAAAAAAGGGAGCATCAAGTCCAAGGTAGCGAACGGGCGGTCGTATTCGGAAATAAAAATGTAGGTTCGAATCTGTCAATTCCGGAATCGTAAGCTAAAAAACGGCCGATAAAAACATGTGCCCGGGCTGGCGGGCACGCAGCAGATGTCCAACATCAAGACGTTATGGAGGGTAATCCCGCTCACATGTCGTACGAAAAACGATCGGGTGTGCACACCGCGTATCGATTCAATACATGGATAGTATACCCGGATCCTTCGCTATTTGCCCTTGCCCGATGTCAACCAACTGCGTTTCTATGTATTATATAAATAGATCAAATGTAACCAATAAAACCCAATGACGACCGCTTCACCATGCAGATTGAGACGTAACATGGGATTATTGAATACCCAGAATGTATGCCATATGGTTTTAGTTTTCTTACGATTATGACATCCTCCTATTCCACACGTCCGAATCATAAATATCCGGCATTTTGTTTATGAGTCATATGTAGAATCTAAAAAGAATTTTTTCGCTACACTAAAACGTAATAATACATTAACGCAAACACAAATCTAGAGCTATATTTAGATACCTCATAATATGCATAAGTACACTACTTACCTGAAGCGAATGTTAAACCTAAATACGTGCAGTGTTGCGTTCAGTTTACACAAACTTCTAAGAAACTCTAGCGATTGACGCAATTCCGGTCATGGATCTCGAGTTGTTCGAACCAATTCAACTGCTCTTCGAGCTAATTTCCGAACGTCACTTTGTTCTTTATTCAATTTCCGATATCGGCTACTCCGCATTCCAATTTTGAATTAATTTTTTTGTATTCCTTTTTAACGAATGGCGATAAAACATTTCGGAAGATTACAAAATATCAAAATTTAATTAGTATTGGTTGACAAATATATATAACACAAAAGATAAATGGTGCAGGTATTTGGATTTGGTGGCCTAAATTAAATTCTTCACCGGGATTAACGGGAATTACACAATTAAGGAACATAAATTACTAGCTATCAGGGATTCCAAGAAACGGGCAACTGGCGAACAAAACAGAACCTATCTTATACAAAGGGGTTGGATACAACAGGTTGTCGATATATAAAAATAAACGAACACCTTTATACATTACAATTTTACGTGTGAGATATCATGATACTTATCTTTTTGGTTAAATATATCCAACAGTTAGCTGAAATACGGTCATTAGTTTATGCCATGGGTATATTGTTTTGGTGGGAAAGTTAAGTATCACAGGACGTTCTATATCTGTTCTGCAAGACCTAATAGCAGGTGTAAAACATAACAAAACAAGATACAGATGGATAAAATTAAAAAGACAATGATTGATACACAGAGACGTAAGAGAAACCCATTTTCGTCGCAAGCTCCCTCGCCTCTTGCCCCTACAGCCATCATAACAGCCGTCTCGGCCGAATATTAAATTTGCTTCATCAGTAAAAAGCGACTACATTTCGCAATATTGTGAATTTTGTTCGGATAAATTTTGCTAAAAAATGTTTTACTGTGGCTGCGGGTGATACACGTAATTATACAGTTTGAATATCGGTTGGGTCAACAGTAACCCCAAAAAGTAATTTATTTATATAAAAATACATTGCCGCACGTATGAAAAATCATCAATTGAGAAAAACTTGACTAATTTGGTAGTTTTTTTTTTCTTGTGTTCGTAATTGTTAATTTTTCAGGACAAGGTTTAACTGAAAGAAAATTTTTGGAAAATCGACCAAAAAAAATCACCAGGACAACACCGGCCACAAACAGTCTTGGTTTGAAATAAGTTGTGTCTGTTGCGTGTGTTAAAATCTATATTTTTTTGCTGGGGGTAATCTAAAGTAAGAATAAACACTGATATAAAAAATTCTTTGACTGATTGATAGTAATATTGATATCATTTTTAGTAAGACATGACTTATTTATTAAGAGACGGGAAATCCGGATGAATCAATTTTCACTAACATCATCCTCCTAGCCTTATTATTCCCAAACTTTGTAGGGGTCGGCTTCTTTGGATGCAGCTGAATATCAGTTTTCTACTGACCGACTGCCTATCTGATCTCCGCAACCCAAAGGGATACGATATTCTAAAGTTAAATTAGTTGTCAGGATTTTGTGAGGGTACTGGTATCAATCAATTTCACTTTCATCATCAGCCGGAAGACGTCCACAGTTGAACAAAGACCTCTCCTATACATCCCCATACAATTTCATTATAAAAATATAAAAAGGTGTAGTGTGACTAGTTGATGTCTTTTGAAACCAGTTATTTTTGCTGTTAGTTAAATTAGTTTCTATTAAATTTTGTCTGAGCTTTTTCGTTCCCGACCGCAAATAAGGTTACTAGGTTTATCTTTAAGTTTTAAAAAATAGAGCAAAGTCTTGAATGGTTGCTATACAATTCAAGACTTTGCTCTATTTTTTAAAACTTAAAGATAAACCTAGTAACCTTATTTGCGGTCGGGAACGAAAAAGCTCAGACAAAATTTAATAGAAACTAATTTAACTAACAGCAAAAATAACTGGTTTCAAAAGACATCAACTAGTCACACTACACCTTTTTATATTTTTATAATGAAATTGTATGGGGATGTATAGGAGAGGTCTTTGTTCAACTGTGGACGTCTTCCGGCTGATGATGAAAGTGAAATTGATTGATACCAGTACCCTCACAAAATCCTGACAACTAGTTAATATACATACTATAAAGTTACAAATTCTAAATACTTATAAATAATTAATTGTAGATAAAGTGTAAGTAGATACGACACATAACGCTAGTGTTTCTATAAAGGCTAGAATTCAAAATTATGACGAATCTCTATCGCAAGTGTATTTTTTTCTCAAATACAGGACTATTTTTTTTTTAAATATAATTATTACTTACGCTCTACTCCGGACGGTAAAGATGGGTTGTAACTAAAGTTCTGGACACTTACCTGAAAATAAGATTTTTTTTAATGAAAATGATATCACAAATAAGTTTATAAATGACGAAGCGGACTTTTAAATCTTAATTTCGGAAAAAGAATCGTCTAAAGGTCCATAAAACTGAACAACTTTTCCTAAGGAACATAAGTCAAAATCTGAAAACGAAAACTTAACTTCTCATACAAAAGTGAGTCACGTGACCAGTCACTTCCTAATATGAAATGTAAATTTTTGTTTTTCAGATTTTGACCTACGAGTATGTCCCTTGTGGAAAGTTTTGCAGTTTCACGGACCTTATAATACCTTCTAAAATTTTGCAGGTCTTTAAAGCAACAGGGTAAATAACTCGTGTTGGCATTAAATTTAAAACTCAATAATATATCTAATAAAAATTTCACAAAAATATTTAATCCTCTTTCTTTCGCAAATAACATAATTAATCCGATCAAGCCATTAAGATAACGTCTTATGACAGCGAAATGTTCTCGAAATAAATTCGATGTCGTAAAACATCGCTAAGTATCGTACTAACACAATAAGTCTTGGAGATTGGCTGTTGCTATGCAATTAGGCAAAAATAAAACAAGAATGAAAAATAAAAAGTGCATGCCCTCGACAGATGTTGGCGTGCACTGGCGCTGAGCGATCGAGACAGGTGCATCGTATAGGGTTGGCCCACGCGACCAATAACTTCATTAAATTACATTCACATATCAACGACTCATCTGCACGATACGACGAGTGTTTTGAGATGACATAACTCATTAATGCTGATATGACAGCACCAATTACAATAGGCGTGTGAAATGTAGGTGAGAGCCAAATATGCTGAGCATTTATAATAATATAATACATTAGTTTAAAGTTACTATGTTTTTGTAGAAAGATATTAATGTTTCTAATCAATTAGTCTATCAAGGAGCACGGGTGGAATATTTCGCTACTAAAAGGTCCATAGATCCAATAGTTTGGCAAACCGAGCAATTAGCACTAATCGTGATAGTTTCCCAGCAATTTGCACAAATGACGCGTTACTAGCTCTACACAACTGCTCGGCGACTAATGATCTATCCATGCAATTATTACGTTATCGATTGTTATAGTTCGAATTAAGAAGCATCATTGACGTAATCATTGCTTTGCTTGTTTTATGTTTTAAACACTTATTTAAATGAATTGGTAGTTACGCTTTAAACATAAAATATAATTGAGTGATAATTCCATAACTTCCCTAACATTATTATAACAATAGATGAAGTAACTGTCATTTTTAAAAAGCAAATGTGTCGAAATTATGAACCAGTGCAAGTGTTTGATTCCTGCATAAATTATTCACTGTACAATGCTTTAATGTACGTGAAAGTTCAAACAAAATGAGTTAAAAATGTGACCAAAGAAATGGTGTAAAAGATATTCAAGCCTTGTTGCCTTGTCTAATGTTAGTACTTAAATAGAGTATAGATTAGATCTTCGTCCGGCAACCCTACGCAAAGAAATCGAATATCGACACTACGGCCGCTTCTTGGCTGCCTGCTAATCGACCTACTAATCACCGACCGCCGAGTTAGCCCCCATCCTATAAGATAAATAGGCCTACTTACACATTTTATTACACCTAACCTCACCCTTGAGCAGCAAATTATTCAAAATACATAAAACTACATTGTAACGGACTCGTTAATCGAACAGTCAAGTTGTAATCGGCTGAATATCTAGTTAATTATCAATTTAGTTTTCATAATTGTCCGACATTCGGCAATTATATCTAATTGACTGTCTGATATTGAATTAAATTTACACTGATAGTTTCACATGGAATAAATAAGCAATAAGCAACATAACACGATTTATAATGTTACAAAATATAAAACCGCAGCTTTATAAGAAAGCCGCTTGTAATCGTCACGAGAAAAACAAAGAAAAAAAATTAAGTCGTGAGCCAAAATTATAATAAAGCAATCCCAACAAAGACATTCCACAAGTCCGGCTTACGGCACGGCCAAGCCGCGGCGATGCGCCCCCTCCCCCTCCCGTCCTTGTTTAATTCCATTAAACCACCCCTTTTATCTTTTTCGCTTTTATCTTTTCCCCACTATTGGATTACTGAACAAAATGGCGTGCAAGAGACACACGCAATCTTTCGCCTTTGCCATTACTTCACCTCTATTTGTAATAGCCTTTCCGTTTCTGTGGATGACTGCTTATATGCATGCCTATTTAAATATTACTAACTATTCATAATTGTTTCCTCTTTTATTTAAAAGAGTTATTTTGCTCGCAAAACATAATACCTAAGTTTAAGTATAAAGTATCGAAAATATAATTCAATAAATCAGCATATCTACTATCCAACTGCTGGGCAAAATTCTTCTGTTACAAGTAAGGTGTGACAGAATAAGTCTTATCTAGTCCATGTTGGTGAAATCAAGTTTGTGGCCCCCCACTGTGGTGATTTATATGCCTCTAAATAGGAACCATCTGCTTAGCCTTTCAAAACACAAAGATGCTCAAAATTAAAAGCTACAAATAGTTACCAATCCATCGACTGATCGCGCCAAGACCTATTTATCCTCAGTGGTATTGAGAAACACCCACCGCCAAACAGCGCTTCATAATAACAAAAGAGTAAAAAACAATCAACGCGATGATTCCCCAAAGTTTCTTTTCCCACTAATGAATATTTGTGAAAAAGGGCCAAATGTTTACAAAACAAACCGCGCATGAAGACTAATTAAATAGTTTGTTTGGTTTCGTATCTCATATTACCGCAACCCTCAGCGCACACTTCAATCTATACCGTATAACACGTAAACAACGAGTTGAATTCAATCAAACTCCTTGGTAGAGTGTCTCTGCAAACTGTCAAAGTAACATTGGTGTAGTTTAAATGACGTTCTCAAATTGCTTGCGTCGCGCCGCCGACGTCGACGAATCGAGCGTTCATTTGCTTGGGAATGTAAACTAAACATGACTTTTCACTTAATTGCCGTTAATAATATATGAGCTGAAAATGCTGCTTGCACTATCTAAAATTGATTCTCGTAGCATTGTTAGAGAGATTGCGATTTTATTAGCATTTATGATACGGTAAAGAGTACAACAAAATAACTATGCAAAGAGGTAAGTACCTATACTGTGTAAATCATATTGAACGGAACCTACAAGAATATTAACGAACCAACTTTTCGAGAATTTAAATATTAAACTTCAGCTTGTAAAAAACTTTTGGGTTCAAAAATAAAATTGAAAAAACTGATATTAGAGCTTAATCCTTTCAAAGGTTGTAAGGAAAAATACCAAAGTGCGTAAGTGCGTAGACAAAAGTTGAGAACACTGCTAATTTTCTTCGCCAAACAGGCAAAATTCACCTGAACAATATCGTTTGTCTTCAAACTACGTCACTTAAAACAAACACATATATGAGACCAAGTTGTTGCGTGAACCATCAAAGTGATAGTGTAAGTTCGCTGACGTCGATTAGGGTGAGTAACGCTACTAATTTCTAATATGTTTCGTTAACGGCACTTACATGAGTTCCCGTCGCCGACCGGCAAATTTTCAACGTAGGCAGCATAGTTGCTTAACTAAGTTACCTAGTTGTTCTATGTTATCTATATTACAATCTCGCTAAGAGGAAAACCCACGCTGTGTACAAAGAAACCTTTTTTTATCAAATTGTCCCAAAAGTTGCAAAAATAATTAATTGGTTTTGTAGACAGTAACAAACAGGACTTGTAAGCTAGTCTTTTGTAGACAAAGCAATGTGATGTCGGGAAAGAATAGCATCAAAGCCTCTTTCTCTGCACACAAAACTAGCAGCCATCAACACCCAAGCTGCTTCTGGTTTCGGCCATGGCTCGTTATTAGCCACCGAAATAGGTCTTGCCACAGTCGACATGTCTTTGGTATGATTGTCGCTGGCGCTATCAGGAGCTGAATCAATTGACTTTAGGGAACTATTTTTCCACCGGACACCCGATCATGGTAGATATTCCCTCTGCTTGATCCAAATGGTTCGCAAAATACATGTTTGCATGCGCACAGCTAAAATGTGGAATACTCTTCCGTGGTATTTTCTATGTCTCAAATACCACTTGGAGATTACAATACCACTTACCATCAGGTGGTCGTGGTCGAATACATTCTTTTTCATGATGAAAACAGAGTGCCTACTAGAATCTAGATAATAGAGATAGTGACAAAGGCATTTGCTATCTGAGGAGAGTTACATACTTGACCACTTTGTGGAATAAAAGTAATATTTCCACGAGTATGGTCTTACGTACCAATTTAAATGAAAACAAAATGTATTTCGTTAAGGTCGATGGTTCCTTGATGGTCGTCGTCAAACATAATTGATTCAGATATTTCTTTGATCCATCTTTAAGAATGTCTCGTATCTTTTCTATTTGTTTTATTATTTAAGATTTATTAGTAATACCTGAGAGTACGACAAGTATTTTTTTACGTTATTTACCTTCTTCAAATTTAGTCTCGATTCGTTACTAATTTACAATAGGTATACCCAAAATTTTTAATGCATTCTAGACTTCTTCTTTGAACGATTGCAGTTGGCGTATCAACATAGAATATCTATGACTGCATACTTAAAACATCATTGGCATTAGAGTTACAAAAACAGAATGCGCAGGCAATCTTAGACTCAGGGCTGCCATCAACAAACCTGAGTATTATTTAGACTTAAACGAACCAACAGTTAACCGATTTTCGTAGAAAGAAACAATCCAAACAATCTTTATAACGAAACCAGTTAAACCGAATACAAGGTTTTGTGGGACCTTGTATAACTACTGTACAATTAGGTATATTACTACCGTATATATTAATACCGTTGAAGTTTTAGAGTCGTTTGATCAAAGTCCTACCCAAATGTAGTATTCACGAAGTACGATAGGACTTCAACTCAATAGGATCGATCGACTTTAAAACTGGTGCCGTTCAAGTCTGATTGATGGATACGAAACTGGTTTCAATGACTAAGTCACTACGATACGAGATATCGATACGGTTTTGATTACGATAATCAACCCTTGCGTTATAATATGTCAAAATCAAAGATAGAATCAATTTATCCGTATTATAAAATATCGTAGAAGAAAATCATGTTGGCATGATGTTTTTGAAATGTTGACTAAAAAAATAATGAACAAGGAGTTGTCATCAAGTATACTAAAGACCTTTGCCTTTTTCTGGGATAAGTAAGTATGTCACACACAACCTACGTCAACAATAACCAGCCCTAACTCGATTATCTATACTGTATTATAGCAGTTGCGTTCCATGTGCCATATTGATACTGGCCACTCACTTTCGTGCGTGCGCGCACCGAATTGCATTGACTTAATTACGCGTCAACGGTGTGCACTCCAACTAAATAGAGTTAAACGCAAACAGTAAAACGGTAGCCTGGAAAATAAACGGTTACCAATTGAAATTTTAAAAAATGAGAATTTTTATGGAATCACTTAGGTATAGGTTCCAAAGTTAGCCACTTAAAATATTCAGTTTGTTGAATTTTTTACGAAACTTTTTTTTAAATAATCGTATTAGCTCAGTAAAAACTTTCTAACATGACCGTGTGCACAAACTTTTTAATTAGAATTTCTAGTTAGTACTTCACATCAACTAAGACTTAATTTCCAAATATTTCCTACATTCAACCTAAAGTAGGGCGCAGAATCTAATAACCATTAACAAAACTGACTTTGAGCAAACACATTTTAATATCACCAAACTAGACAAACGCCTATTGAAAGGTATTATTTCGTTCCCTCAAACGGCGCATTATTTAGACACAAACAATCGTAATACTAACGTATCGGAGGTACAATTAATCGGTACGGTGGCGTCAACCCCAGCGACGGTGACGACGCCGTTTTATAACCCTTTGTGATCGGAATCACTTTGATCGGAACACAATTGCGAACAGAGGAAGGTCGTAATCAGTGAGCAATTGTGACAGAGTCGAAGCGTTCGCGGTCGCACTGTGAAATATCGCAGACGCATTAACTAATCATTTCTGTTTGGTTCCGGCATTATATTCATAAGTTATTTCTGTAGCAACAGCATGTAGTATAAATCAAACAACAATTAACATCCTCTTGGAGGCGGAATGAGGACAATAAAATAAAACATAGTTATTACAGGCATAGACAACTGGTTAATATCACTCAGCACTATCAACTCAGCTTACATAGTCCACTTATAGACTTCTTCCAAGCCACAAAACTCGGTCACCAGCCTTTCGCATACAGTTCAACTCAGCTGCCGTTTTCAAGTCAATGGTCCATCTAGATGGAGAGTAACCTACGCTACGTTTATCGGTTCACGGCCTAGGGTATCTCATAAATTATTTATTAAACAGAAAACTCTATAAAGTCAAACTAATCTTCACCATTATCAATAGTCAGACGTCCACTGATGACTGACTGAATTCCTAATGAATCTAAAATCAATCAAAATAAAACATTCATATATTATGCTGATAGAGCACATATGAATCTTGTTCAGAAACTATCTGGAGATTTCTACGTATTTCCGTAATGCACCCGTATGCAATACCACGAAATCTGTGAAGGATCTTACGCCAACTCAGAGTTGTAAGCAAATTGGAAATTAGATCGTATTAAGTACCGTAGTTAGACTGAGTAAGTAGTTGCATAAACTAATATTATACAAGTTCTAATAATTGATCTTACTCATTTCTCAATTAAGTTTGAAAAACCGACGTATATCCGCAGGTGATCTTTATAATCTTTTGTGTAGTCAGAAGCCCGAAAGTCTGACAACCAGTCTTACCAAGGGGTATCGTGTAACCCAGTATCTGGGTTGTGGAGGTCTGATAGGAAGTCGCTCCATGTAAAACACTGGTATTCAGCTGCATCCGTTAAGACTGGAAGCCGACCCCAACATAGTTGGGAAAAGGCTAGGCAGATGAAATGGACTCACACCGGCTCGTCCTCCTACCCTCTCCCAGAATATCAGTATTAATTGTACTGTTGTATTTTGTACGGTCAGGGAGTAGTAAATACCTAACCCCCTTTATGATCTCTGGAATAACTTTTCTTACTATAATCCCACTTCCATAATCAAGCACAGGGTCACCAAGTAGGTACCCCCTAAGTCTCAAGCATACTCTCGTAAGCGGTTATCGGAATATATTACACATAATGTTCTAATAACCGCTTACCAACTGGCCAACTTAGAGGTAAATAATAATCAATATTAAAAATAAGAATTACCCACGATTCTTATATTTGCAGCATCTATTATACAAAATATTATTAAAACAAATACAAAAAATAAGTAAGTAACACTGAAAAGTGTAAAAATTATGATAATGGAACTCTGTTGGAATTCTTAATGGCAATAAGATAAGCAACAGGACTATTTGCTTTGACGCAGAAAGAAAAATTCAAATACTCTAATCTAATAAGGCTCATGGAGATACAAGCCAAATAAAATAGAGAAACCTATTTAGTCAGTGAAATTCAAATATACTTGACGCTCAATATCGCTTTAGTAGACCACGATTCTAGCAATTACTTAAAAAAACGTCCCGAGTTCGTCCCTATTAAAGCCACATCCAATTTCCATCTGTATGAAATGACGGCTCCGTCTAATGTTGCCGCGTCATGCATTCTATAATCCCCCCGGTTGCCACTGTGTGCGGCGCGCGGCGGGCCTCAATCTGCACTGATTGAAACGCGAGTATGCTTGCCGAGCGTTTCACTTCTAGACGAGCGTTTGGTGAACGGTTATGACTGCATTGATCATACAATCGTTTCTTCGTTCTTTACAGTTATCTCGTCATCGTTGATTGTAATCAAACATATAATAACATTAGTTATAATGTTATTTCAATATTCGGATTCTTATGTCACAAAATTAGTAAATTACAACTAAAGAAGATTTTTGAAGTGGATACTTAATAAGTAATCTCAAACCTCAAACTTTTTCACAAAAAAAACCGAACTTTGGTGTTCGCTTCACATTTATAAAATCTTTATAACAATGTAATACCTAATACCTATAAGTAATATCTTTTTAAGGCAAAAAATAATTTTGAGAAAGATTCAAACTTGCGACCAGCTAGTTACTTACACCTGCCGTTTTGCCAAAAGCTATTCAGTCTTCAAATGTACACATTTAGTTACGATTAAAGATCTTTGACTATAGTAGGTAGTATAACTTTGTGGTAGTTAGGTAGGTAGATAGCTTAATGTGTGAGTGTGAAATCTGCGAGGTGGCGTTAAGTGGCGTATAATTTATTCCACATCCCGGAAAATAACGATAGACCGATCGGGCGACCGAGACACCCTTCCTTCGCCTCGCCGCATAATCCTTTGATGGATTCTACTTCGCAGACACTCGGAATTCTGGAAAAGTGCACTCCGTTGAGGAAAAACACAAAAACATATCTTTAAAGAATGTCTTATGTAAACGTTTAAAGAGAATGCGTGTCTAACTGTGTGGTACAGGAATGTATAACGATTATTATTTACATGCATTACGTGAAACCGTGTTCAAATTCAATTGCTTTACTCTAAGTAGTAGGCACATCTTTGCTGGTTTAACGTGCTATTTTAAAGAAACAAAATAATTCAACAAACAAAATAGTTTGCCATATTTCAATTCGTCCAGATATAAAAGCACCTATTAGATGGCATTAGTAAAATGTAATTTCACTTAGGAAAAGAAGCATAAAATATTAGAATAAATTAAAGAAAAAGAGTTACTTATTTAATTAAAATAGTGTAAATAACTGAGCGCACGCGCGGCAGACATCATATCGTATTCTGTCATTTTAATGAGAGTGTTAGACCAATAGAAATACCTCTCGGCAAGTCATCGACCGGTGAAGCAGCCAATTGCGACGAATACCGCGCTGCTCTGGCGCTCGTCATCCGAGACAAATCGATGTCATTCTATTTTTTTTCTCGTCACGACCACTGACTGCTATCACTCTTGAGAGGTCTTACAACCTTACTTAAAGTTATGAAAGCAAGTTTTTTTGCTACAAGCATTTTGATACAAATATTCAGAGAAAAAAAAACAAAGGTGATCTCTTTTTCTCTCTTTCCTCCAAAAATATATTTATAAACGCTTGATACTAAGCAACTTTGGAACATACATTAGCTACTATAATAATAATAATAATAGTTTCAAATAGCCTTTATGGTTTATATTATCAATGTTACAATTCATGCCATCTTGAGTAGTCAAACGCTCACGTTACGCTTAAAGCATCTGTAGCTGTAGTAGTTGTTATAACTGTACAAAGCTATTACGATTATTATACTTTATTATGTGTACAAAAGGTAACTGTGCAAGCTGGAACACGCAAGCAGACGATCCGCTTCAAGTTCATTGAGCAACTAGCGTGCAACCATGCAACCTGCACATACCATCTGTATGGAACAGAAGTATTACGGAACGCGCGTCAATACTCTCTCAGAGATAAAAGATATAACTCCGGTAATTTAAATAAGCTTGTTACCTTACTCATCAAGGTATAATCGGATCATATGACACTGATAAATTGCTGACAAGACAGCAGAATTAAACGATTGTCTAAAATTTAAACTTTATTCCAGACTAGCTGCCCCGCGCGACTTCGTACGCGTGATTAATGTACCTCTACGCTTTTTTACCCTACCCTACACTACTCTACCCTACCCTACCCCTACCCTATCCCTACAATACCCAACCCCTACTCTACCCCTATCCTACTCTACATCTACCCTACCCTACTCCTACCATACCCAACCCCTACTCTACCCCTATCCTACTCTAAATCTACCCTACCCTACACTACCCTACGCTACTCTACCCTACCCCTATTCTACCCAAGAGGTATAATTCCATTTTATTTTTCTTCGATTCTTCTATTGTAGGCGGAGACTAATCCAACAAATTAAAAGCCATGAAAATCGGTCCAGCAGTTCTCGAATACTAATTTTCATGACTTCAACTTGAAAAATAGCAGAATTTTGTTTAAAACTTTGATCTCCTATATTTTCTCCCCATAGTGATTGAATATCGAGATATCCGTTAATTAATTATGCCACTTTGTTTTTTTTTCTAATATTGAATTTCCTACACAAACTTTCACCCCCCCCTTTCCCCCCTAATAGATAGAGTTTTCAAAAAGCTGGAACACGTCTTATTTGTTAAGCAAAAAGCTAAATACTAAGTTTAATGACGGATTTTTATACCTACCAACTTCAGTCCCCTTTTATATCTCCTTAGGGGGAAAAAATCCAAAATTTTTGATGCACGTCTTTCTTATTCTTAGCGCATAAGCTTAATACTTATTTTTATACATGTAACTTAAAAAATAACGAATTTTCCATACAAACTTTCACCCCCTTTTTTATCCACTCAGTGGTAGATTTAAAAAAAATAAACTATGCTCGTTTTTTATCTAACAACCGAAAAGCTGAATACCAAGTTTCGTACATATAAGTTTAAAAACGACGGACTTTCATACAAACTCTTATCCCCCTTTTTACCCACTTAGGGGTGGAATTTCCAAAAATCCTTCCTTAGTGCACCCCTAGGGTACTTAAAGAATATTGTCTCAAAATTTCAAGTCTCTAGGTTCACCGGTTTAGGCTGTGCGTTGTCTGTCAGTCAGTCAGTCACGGTACTGTTTTATAAGTATAGATTAGCGCATAAGCTTAATACTTATTTTTATACATGTAACTTAAAAAATAACGAATTTTCCATACAAACTTTCACCCCCTTTTTTATCCACTCAGTGGTAGATTTAAAAAAAATAAACTATGCTCGTTTTTTATCTAACAACCGAAAAGCTGAATACCAAGTTTCGTACATATAAGTTTAAAAACGACGGACTTTCATACAAACTCTTATCCCCCTTTTTACCCACTTAGGGGTGGAATTTCCAAAAATCCTTCCTTAGTGCACCCCTAGGGTACTTAAAGAATATTGTCTCAAAATTTCAAGTCTCTAGGTTCACCGGTTTAGGCTGTGCGTTGTCTGTCAGTCAGTCAGTCACGGTACTGTTTTATAAGTATAGATGAACCAGTCGCTGGGTCATCCAGAATCAGCAACAGACTTTATACTTTTATACCCGTGCCATAAAAGCCCCACAATTTGATTTAGATGATGCTATCCAAAATGCATTTTTTTTCTTATTAGGTAACTTCTGTCTTTAAAAGTCATCTACAATGTGTCTTCTATATTCCTTCCTTGCCTTTGTTTAGCGTATACCCACTTTGTCGCAGCCCATTATTAACGGCATAGCGGCACCTAACCGGAGATGATAATTGTGCATTATCAATCCTTATTATAAAATGTGACGTCCGTCCTGCCGCCACAATTAACATTGCTCGACTAATGTTAATGGCTGCAATTAAGCTTTCAACCTTTAGGACTCGTACAGACAGATGGTTTCACTATTATTTGTAGATAAAAACTACAGTAGATAAGATCGTAAGACTAGAAGCAAAATTTATCTAGATTGTTGTACTTCGATCAAATGACCTAAAGTCATAGTTATTTGTTTTTATACATTTTGTCTTCTCCGCGTTTAGGTATCACGAAAATATCCTCCAAAAGTACGATGATAACATCAAGCTATAAGTTTACCAAATGTTTAGTCTCAGTATCTACCTACCAGTCATTACCTACACCTCCAATTCACATACCATGCCTTTTGAGACACCAAGCAACTATCAACAAAGGTTCTCATTCATTCAGATCGATGCCTCACGAGAAACAACAATACCAAACTGTCTCACACACTTTAAACGACATGTAGGTACGTACACGTAATATGACATCACGGTTTTATTATCCTACGCTGATTTCATTAATTTGGGAAAAAAACCCTGTCTCCTACGGGTCGTATTTAAGGTCTATGTCTAATTACTTTGAAATTAGAAGTGGTCGCCTCAAAAAGTAAGTAACAAATAGACACATTGTCTGATTATATTTATTAGTATTGAGTATGGATACAATATTGTTATAGGACGCAAGCTTGCTGCCATACACAGATTAGTTCCTCACTTTAGGTTGTTGTTGACTTTGTTTTATAATAAATTCAATTACAATTCATCTGACCAGGGGAAACTTAACTCCCAAGATCAGCCAGTTGCATTTACGATCAACAGATCAACGAAGCGATAAATTAATACAGCTAATTACATTATTCTCGAGGATAAGCAAAGGGAGGTACTCAGTCTATAAATAACAATGGATTAACAATGCGAAGAACACGAGAGTCGGTAAGATACATGTGGTGGACGGCGGCCAAGCGCCAGCCAAGCGCGTAATGCCCGCCGGATTAACAATTTGGTAAGCAGATAATTTGCGGCGAATATTATATGAGAATGATATATTATTTGCAATGGCGCAGATTGAACTGACAAAGACATTAATGATGATTACGTATGATAATGACCTTAACGTCACTAATTACTAAAATACAATAACCATAGGTAAACGGTAGAAAAAAGTACTTTACAATAATACATGATAATAATTATGAAGGTAATAAGTATAATAGGCTCTTCCTAAATTTTATTTTTGTAACAGCAATATTACGAAAGCTAAATCAATAACTTGCCTAAAAATGCAAAGATACTAACTAGGTACATTAAACAAACAAATTTAAGAAATATAATATGAAACAAAACACGC
This sequence comes from Protodeltote pygarga, assembly GCA_936450705.2. NCBI lineage: Eukaryota > Metazoa > Arthropoda > Insecta > Lepidoptera > Noctuidae > Protodeltote > Protodeltote pygarga. The sequence goes on along the minus strand of OW388257.2, from coordinate 7,118,670 downwards.
AGAAAGAGAAACATCGTTTCTTAGCCAACACTCGGAAAATTCGGTGTCTCAAGCATAAGTTCCCGGAGCAATCCAACCGCTGTACAAACACACACAGCCATCAAAGACAGACAGTGTGTTATGAAAACAAGCATCGGAGAATAAACACAAACAAACACGCGAAACAATTGATGAGAATGAGACGAGGGGAGCAGGGGAGGGGCCCGGTTACGTATTCATTGCTATGTAAAGGATTTTTCGTCCGTAAAACTGTCAAGACGCGTGTCTCTTTTTGCGGAATTTCGGCGTAAATCAACATCAAAGACGTTCATTGTCATGACAAGACTAAAATTATTACCAGCCTATGAAATTGAAATAACAAACCTCAACCAACCGCGCGGCGCCTGGCGACACACATCAATGGAGGACTGATAAAAAATAAACAGAGATAAAATTGTATAAAAATAATAACTGTTTTCTATCAATTAAACTGTCTCATATCATATACAATTCGTATTATATAAAATAAATCAAGCCATAGAATATTATTTTCTTGATTATTAAATTGGATATTGTAGGTTAACTTTATCTACGCAAGATAAGATTCATTCAAATATTTTAGTCCTAAAGCATATTTATTTTGATGCTAGCGGTGTGGTGTACTTTTGGCTAGTATCATTTCTTTAATTGCCCTCTAACACTTATCCCTAGTACATACACAAAATACCTATTTAACAGTCTAGTTCGATAGTTAGACGGTCTTTTGACCTGAAAAAAGCGTTTAGGGTAACTCAGGGTAGGCGTAAACCAGGTAGGTACTTAGGTACTGTGGCGCAGCTTAGGTGAGACATTGTTTAGATATTGATCGAATCCGTTTTTGAACAGAAAAAACAAGCCTCGTGATATCAATACAATTTTCATGTCTTCAAATAAAAAATTGCTATACCTATAACTGAATCAAAATACCTAGTAGTCAAAGTTAATACAAAAATTGTGTTGTGACAACCTGTAACCTGCGTAACTTGGGTAGTTTGTTACTGCCGTACGAAAATGGATGTTACCACCATTGAAATAGAACTTAGTTCAAGTACCGCCACGATATCTACCAGTGCGGTGCCAGACGACGACGTTTATCGACAGAGGATGTACCGCGACGAACGACGCGAAATTGCAAATTGTGTTTAACCTAACTCGATAACGATAAAACACTCTATCGTTGCTTGTATATTTTTCAAAACCAGCTTTTTCTTTTCATTTACATGCCAACTAAATGCAAATTACCTCCAATAAATATTTAAGGGGTGAGCCTAGCAACTGAACTAATTTCAAGCAGCCATTTCGCAATATGCTGGACATCATAACCTCACTTTATCGAGTCCATTTGGCCGGTGATACTCTTTTTATTAACGTGCTTTAATTTTATGTCTCTTTATCTCCGGGATTATAGCACTTAATTGAGATTTTTCGTCCACATGTTTATGTAAATTCATATTTGTACCATTCGGGGATTGACAATAATTATAATTTTTAAATGATTAATAACATTTTTATTATACTTCCACACAATGTATTGTCACGAGCATTAAAAGCCCTTTGAAGTAAAAATGAAATGTAAAAAATACTGCGGTATTTTCCTTTTTACATTGTTCGATACATTTATGAAGATTGTGAATAATGGAAGTCTATTATGGGCGCCGTAATAAATATTCTAGAATGTTGGCACCATTTTCAGTCCGTCAGATTCCTACTAATTGTAAATTAATACCTTTTAATTAAACGAGCATCCCTAAACCGAGACAAATAAATGAACTCACAAAAGCAGTCATAAAAATAACAGTGCATAAATCGGAATGAGCGGTGATTCCAACGGCTTAAATGGGCGGTCTAATGAAAATATTTTAACTATTAAAGTCTATTTGATTGTTTTCCCTGGCAATAATCTGGCAATTAATGATCTTTCGGTTAATAGTCCGAGTGTAATTTATTACACAATTACGTGGCTGGTGTATTGACGCCATACTAAATTGTAATGTGTCAATCAATATAACTAACTGAATTTACACTAAAGATTGCGTGCGATAAGGAACAGTACAAAAAGCTAAATTAGAAAACTAACATAAACGAAATACTAGCTACAGCACGTGCAATCATGTTTATCGATAACTTCTTGTGTTAATGTACCTACATCACATACGCAATAACCCGAGTATAAGAGAAGAAATAGTACAAAGTAAAGATCATGCATATGCAGTGCAAACACGTAAAGCAGTTCAAAGGCATGAGCTTCTCAAGCGTGGCGAATCTCCACGAAACGCTATAAATTTTTACTAAAACAAACAAACGCGAGTGAGCAAACAAACACAAAGCGCATGCGCTACGTCTAGTAACCGCGTAGCTTATGAAGCTCGATATATATAATAAAATATGTAGGTACCGACAAATAGTAATAATAATTATACCAAATGTTCGAAACTCTGCAGCCATCGGCTGTGCCAGCAATCATTTATTATAATCAATTAGTTTATATGAACTTCAACAAATACTTTTCCGCATCCGGCAGCACATTGTAACCATGTTTGCATAATAAGCCAACGATAACAGATCAACTTTAGATTCACCCAAGACATCAACCTTGAGGACCCTTAACTGATATAGGTATTTATTAATGAAGCGATCCCCCATTTCCACGCAGCACTTTGCCATCCCATTTACTACGATATGGATACTTACTTATAAATCTGTCTTAGCTAATTAAGATAAAATCGACGCCAGATTTCGTCCCCGTGAACCTAATTTAGAACTTCATTGTCTTATCATATTAAACTCTTACGGTTACGATACTAGCTTGTGACCCATTGTTCGAATTCCAAGTGAACGACATTGAACGTGAAACGAGCCCAAAACTACGAACATTTCCGACAAGATAACAAACTTGCTCTTACTCTGTGATCGCTATTCAAACGTACACCATTATTTCCTCGTGTTCCCCGTATTTTAAAATGAAAATTGAGTATTCTGTAAACCTCGCGGAAGGTAAAAGAGTTCGTAAAGATCCTTTTTATTAAGACGATTTTCTTTCACAACATCCTAACAACTACAACATGCAGATGAAAGTTAAAGTCCTTTACAAAGTTTGCAGGTAGGTTACCTACAACTTTTTACATTAAGTTTTAACTAGTTACTATAATACAACATTGGGATAGCAACTTCCAGAATTGAAGAACTCTTTCTTTAAGAAATTTAAGCTCTCTGTGACGGCACTAGAGAGCGTAGCTAAAGAAATTTCGCATCGAAATATTTTCTATTGGTGATAATTCACCCACGCCTCATAACTTTAAGTCGATAAATCAAAATATTAGACAGCTACTCCTCGAGGGTTGGAGCGAAAAAATAAAATTGTCTTTCATCAATTACTGAGAGCAAAGCTTTCTACTCGGATTATTTATATTCGAAATTCGCAATATCGATGGCATAAAACCGGGCTTGACAAATTATTGAAACAAAACAAAATAGGATTTCACGAGTTTACGTTTCAATTTCTCAAGTTTTTGTGTTGGCGTTTCTTCAGTAGCCAATTACTTGATGATAAGTGTCTTGAATTACCGGCTCAAGTATGCAAGAGAGAGTGATTTGTAAATAAATTGAGCATTCATCAGATGCATGGCTGATCGATTGCCAAGATAATCGAATATGCAACGGTGACAGAAGATTTCTCTATTACTCATAAACGGTCGTTTCTATATCATTTAATACTCTTTTAACTCGATAACTGGGCAATAGAACATTATGAAAATTACGCTTATATTTTCAATTACGCGGGTTGTTACCTCGAGTGTCGCCATTTTAATTTAGTTATATATCTCTTGGGAGTATGAAGACCTCGGGGCTAATATAACGGTATAACCATCATTTATATTGTTAAAGAGAAAGTTAAATGTTTTGATGGATGTTTGTTCCTCAATCACCTCTTCTCATTTCATTTATGAATCAATAGCTGCTCTAATTTAAAGTCCATGAGTTTTAACGTTATCATTAATTTGTTTCTCTTCAGTCTTCTCATAGGAGCTACAATGTTATGGGGAAATCGTCTATCTGCACTCTTCTCCATTAAAATTTTCTATATAAATTGGTTCGTAAATATTATGACAAGCTTTATAACAATGGCTACCTTTTACACTATTATTCTAATTAAGTCGGTTTATTTTCATACAACTCGTCAAGAACTGGGGTGGCTTGCAACGTTATAATGGAATTTTTTAGTAGATGACTAGCACGGACAACAAAACTGCACTTTTACTGTACTGTACTATATTTAGGTACGAGTAGGACATTTACTAGAGATACTTTTAAACAAACTGGTGTTAAAACTAAAAAGGTTTTCTCTTTAGTTGTAATGCTTTTTTAAATAATTCTTAACATAATTTTATATAAATTTTACATGATTTTATAAATAAATCTGCCTATAACTATCCCACTGTATGGCAAAGGCCTCTTCTTATAAAGAGTAGGATTGAGCATAAATCACCACGCTAGCTCAATGCGAAATCACTATCAATTCCAGGTTTCCTCACGATGTTTTCCTTTATCGTTAGTCAGTGGTATCTTAGAGTAAGTACGAAAGTACATATGGCATTGAAAAAGTCATATTGGTACTAACCAAGGTACGAACCCATACCCACGTGCTTGCAAAGCGGGACCTTTACTAATGAGCCACCATGACACTTCTCACTAATAATAAACCTAAACTAGGTATATAAAAAGCCAAAATAATTTCAGCATTAAATAACTTTTCCGTATCACTGTGTGCCCAGAAGAATGGCAACAATGCCACGTTGAATGACAATGCTGATTAATTATTAAAAAAAACAGATGACTACAAGAAAAATCCATTACAATATTTTTTAATGTTATACGGACGACTCTTATTTTTCCTGTCCTCATATACACTGTCTAAGGAAAATAATATTTTCCTTAGTTCGTTCTAATTTTTTATCATTATCATGTTCTTGATAAGTACTAATTTCACAATGTATTCGTTGAAATTTCATTAAGTATTTCGTCAAAAGTCTCATTTAAAAGCTTCTAGTAAATCTAATATTCTCCGTTCGGCTTTGATCAAAGACTTATCTCAAACTAAGATAGAATAATTCCTGAGGTAGGTACCGCCCTGTACGTAGTTGACGGCCTTGAAATGAACTCACTTGGTGAATCCACTGACACTGAACAGAAAGGCACAGAAGGTTTAGTTACGTCACAATAATTTATACAGACCTAACGTGTGTTTTTAAAAGCTGTTAACTTGTAATGTATGTATGTTTATGTATGTTCGGGTCTAATCTTGGAAACTGAATTAGATAGAATCACTTCCTCTTATCCTTGTATGTTGAATTTGAATTTTTACATGTTGGTTAAGTTCCGATGACAATGCATTTTTATGGTAAGCTTTACCTGAATAAAGGAACTCTTCAATGGTCAAGAGCAGACACAAATTATGCTTATACTTTAAGTTCTGATATAACTAAAAGCTTGTTTATTAAGTGGAGTTCTGTGGACATAAACATGTGATGCAAAGGATTTGTAGTGCTGATGTTGATACCAAATACATAAATGAAAATTGTAGAAGGAATATAATGTAGTCCTTTTTAATGAAGATTTGCAAAACGGCAAATGGCGCATTTGATGGTTTGAACAGTTTCAATTGGCATTTTGCATGGAATTTGCTACGAATTTTTTTTACAATAAGTGTGAAGTTTGTGAGTTGCGTTTGTCTTACGTCTTCATACGTCTTTCGGTCACGTTTAAATGGCTGAACGGATTTGAATGTAAATTGAGAAGCTTTTGGACCAGATTAAAACTTATTACCTACTTTTTAGCGACACGCCAAGCGAGTAAAGCTTCTGCTGTCATCTAATACTCCACAAACGTGGTACTTCTGTAAATTCCCTCTTTGTAACGTAGAACATAATTATTCAGTTATGTGCGAACGTTCGCGAGCGTGTCTAGTTCCCATAACATTTTGCATCAGACATAACACCACAGCAATGGCTAGCATAAAATTCCCTGACACGCATCACTATTTAAACTTATACCGTAAGGCGAAATGTTGTAAATCGGTGAAGCGCTTTGATGCTACTTTATGTAACTTAACGGTCTATGAAACTAATTAGAACTATATACGGTGGTTCATTATGGTCCCCAATAATCGACGTTTTTTAAGCGATAGAGAAAGTGACGTTCAAGACCTTATTTTTGCGTAGTGCAAAATTGAACAGAACTTTAATGCACCTTAATTCAATAGTAATAAGTACGATATTTGGATAAAAAAGTTATCACTGACATGCTGTCAACTGTAATCAATCAGCTATATTTTGGATTTGGTTCTGATTCGTCAGGCGTGATGAAAGTTCTAATTCGTCAGGCGGTTAAAAACCGCTCGATTTGGTTCTGATTCGTCAGGTCTAAAAAATGTTTCAACTCGTCAGGTCTATAATAAGTTCCGATTCGTCAGATCTAAAAAATGTTTCAACTCGTCAGGTGTATAATAAGTTCTGATTCGTCAGGAGTAATTTTTTTAATGAACATCAGCAAAAACAAGCGAACATCGGCAAAAACATGTGAACGTCGGCAAAAACAATTGAACGTCGACAAAAACAAGTGAACGTCGGCAAAAACAAGTGAACATCGGCAAAAACAAGTGAAAGTCGAAAGTCGCAAAAACAAGTGAGCGTCGGTGAAAACAAGTGTACAATTTAGATAAAAAAGAAAATTCCGAAAAAAAACGACGTTCACATGTTTTTGCCGATGTTCGCTTGTTTTTGCCGATGTTCACTTGTTTTTGTCGACGTTCAATTGTTTTTGTCGACGTTCACTTGTTTTCACCGACGCTCACTTGTTTTTGCCGATGTTCACTTGTTTTTGCCGATGTTCACTTGTTTTTATCGACGTTCACTTGTTTTGGTCGACGTTCACTTGTTTTTGCTGATGTTTACTTGTTTTTATCGACGTTCACTTGTTTTTGTCGACGTTCACTTGTTTTTGCCGATGTTCGCTTGTTTTTGCCGACGTTCACATGTTTTTGCCGATGTTCGCTTGTTTTTGCTGATGTTCATTAAAAAAATTACTCCTGACGAATCAGAACTTATTATACACCTGACGAGTTGAAACATTTTTTAGATCTGACGAATCGGAACTTATTATAGACTTGACGAGTTGAAACATTTTTTAGACCTGACGAATCAAAACCAAATCGAGCGGTTTTTAACCGCCTGACGAATTAGAACTTTTATCACGCCTGACGAATCAGTTACTAAATCATATTTTGCACGGCGGCGCGCGTTTTTTTACGCGCCTTTTGTTGCCTTATACTCAAGTGTTGTCCAAATTCACGTTAAAAATAATGTCTTAAAATAGTTCGTCATCTGTTGAAGGCCTAAGGAACTGATATCAGTATTAGTATCAACATTTATATAATACACAACAAATCAATCAATTCAAATATCACAGACCCATAATTTGATAAAGAAACCAAATCATCGTACGTATCGAGGGGACAGTAAAAGAAAATATCATGAACTGTACTGAAATAATATGCCATACTCCACCACGCTGGCCAAGTTTGCTGATGGAGGCAGGTTTGTGGTCAACCGCAGTTATCAAGTCCGTCTAGCTTTTAGAACTTAGTGTACAACGTAACTTTTAAAACGCGAAGCTGACGCTTGATATAAAATGCTATAAAAGGATTAAAAAAGGTATACATATATCACCATAAAAAAATTAAAATCAATCGCTTATTTATAAGCTTCCGAAGTTTGTGGAGGAGTTTATTGCTACCCGCAGTATGAAGAACATAATATGTCGTCATCTATTTGAAATGCTATCTCTGTCTAACAATAAATGTTCAAAAAGTTTCAAAGTATTTTTTAATATTATACAAAAAAAATATTTATATAAAAAAATGTCATGTTATTTTTTTTAAAGATTTAAATAAAAAAAAATATAGTCAACATCTCCATTTGTCAACATATCATTTTACGCAAATGCTGATATTTTAGTAAGACGTTATATAGGTACCTATGTGTCTCTACCGTTTGGCACGTGTAAAAACGAGGCAAGCACCTTTCGTCTAACATAACAGTCTATCAGTTGTCGTTAAGTTTGCAAACCCGAACTCCTACTGACCGTGTAAAGCGCTGCCTTAGTGAATACGAGTACCACCGTGGTATCACAGCACCACAAGCACAAAGGCCTCCTATTTAAGCAGTACATTCTCTATTAATTTCACATGCAGTTCATATCTAAAGTGCGTTTATTTATGATTCATTATCGCTCGCAGCGTTTTGTGGTGTGGATATATGTATTATAAGGCATTAAAGTATTATCGGCATCCTACGTAATAGCATGTTGTGCTCACGACGAATTACATCAGTATTACCTACTAATGTTAAAATTACCTATGTATGTTGTAATTGCAATACTGAGTTTTCTAACGAAAATGCATACCTAACTGTAAGCTCGGTAATAAATGGATTAGTTACGATATGTATTATTACAATACTATCTACCCGGCGCACTTAGTACGCGTGATTGTCCTACCTGTACTCCTGTACCCTACACTATCCTATCCTACCCTACTCTACCCCTACCCTACCCAACTCTTCCCTTCCCTTTATAATATCCCTCCTTTTTTCTAGTAATTAATATAGCCTATATTACTTAGGGATAATGTAGCATGTCTCCGTGACATCATCATGATAGAACGCTTATCCCAAATCTAACATATTTTTGTTTTCGCAGTCAACCCAATACATTGTAAAAATATAGACAATAATGTTTATTCGACCAAAAATCAATAGCGTCTAAACCCCGTTTAAATTAACATTTCCTGATTTCCTGCTTTTTCAATTCTCTTCGGAACATTAACGGCGATCAAGTATTTAGGGTTCCCCCAAATTAGGGAGTTACAGTATTTTATTTGTAATTTTTGCGTTTGCTTTCCCCCTAATTCGTGTTCCCGTTTTGTGGGTTTTATCTATTTCAATCAGCCAACGCGACCGACGTCCGCACCGGCTGCGGCTGGAGTAAACTTCCCTCTATATAGAGGGATCGTTAACTAAAACTGAAGTTGCCAGGTGTTGGGCGTATTGCCTTGCATGATAACCAGTATCAGCTTTGATCCTGAACTGTTTAATTTACATAAATACCAGTAGCTGTTAGTAACACCTTTAGGGAGTTAGTCTGTTGGAATATTTAGATCACTAATTGCAGTGTGTTGTTATGAACAAGATGTAATTGTATATAGAAAAGGATGATGTTTTTATCACAATTCACTTTAATAACAGGACTATTTAAACTGGTCTTTAGTAAGTAACAGTTACGTGTGTATGAACTAAAGACATTTTAAAAACCTCTATTTAAAGAAAACTCTACATTTTTTTTTGCTAAGAATAATCATAGTATTATATCAAAATCAGTTCATACGTTTGGGAGTTACAATGCGCAGACACAGAGACACATACGCATTTACACACGTTTAACTTATAACTCCCCTCTGTTTTCGTAGGGGGTTAAAAAAGACACTCAATATGAAATTAAGTAGGGTTCCACAAAAAGATGTTTCCACTTTGCGCACGATTACATAAAGTGCCAATAAACTTTTTACCATTTCGCTCGCAGTCGATAATTTGATATTCTAATGACTATCCGACACAATACCGTCGGGCTATAAATTATGCCCTTATTTACAACCACGCGTTATCACGAATTCAATATATTAAAGGAATTAGATGACGCATGAGGTATGACGTCACCACTATGACCGTAAATCGTCGCACTTTTAGCTTTACTTTTATCACTTCAGCTAAACTAACGCAGTAACGAAATGTCTCCTTGTTTTTATCTAGAAAAATAATCTTACGCGACCGACTCAAACTGGACTTTTTTGTTGCGACGATTACAGTATCTTTACTTACAAAGATAATCTTTTATATAAAAAAAATATGCTAGACATACCCACATTCTGTATGCGAAGGTGAACTGAACCCACATAAGTTACCAAACAAGTAACATTTAATATTTCCACGTCGAGGGAGGGCATCGTTACGGGGGTTTGCGAGCGGCAGGTGACTCCGCATATGCCTCCCTTGAATGCCAACGACCCCGCTTTTACATAAACATAGTCGCTTTATTGATACGGCAACAGCTGATCGTTTAAAATATTAAAATTATAGCCACCATGCGCGTATTTGATACGCTTTACTGCCCAATAAAGACCTGTCGTCAAATTTTAATCTCATAGTTTAAGTATTACATCTTGGCGTTTTAATGTTATTAAAATAAAATATGACTAACCTAACCTAACAGATTCTGCATTTAACTTAAAAGACTGGAGAGGCACAAAAAATAAAAGCTCTCCGTAGGTTTAAAAAGTCTGCACTTGTTGCTGCTATCTGCAAGGCAACAGAAAATGCAAGGCAGCAGATAAAATTCCTAAAACACTAATTGCGAAATACATTACCTGTTTTATTAAAACTTTTCATTCTGTAGTTATTATAAAAATATGAAGAATGAAAAACGGTACCTATAAAAAGTTCGCACATTTGATAGTAGCCGGATGCTTGCGGTCATTAATTAATAACTCAGTTAAGCCTCAGTACTAAAGCTTAACACATCAACCCGAGGGTTGCACAACTTCCGGTCAAATCCCGCGCTTCCACCCACAAGCACTTCCGGTCAACGAAACTCTGCCGGGAGTTTACAAAATATAACGGCCGGGAACGAATAATAATACCGACAATATTTTTGGCGATAAAAGATGGTATGTATGTACTTATGTATCTACTGAAACTTTGAGGCTTATATTAAATAAAGTACCTACTTTCGCTATGAAAAGCCTGGTTTATGAGAGAGAATGCGCCCCAAGGGTTCTTAAATTAGCCCTGACACAATCATGAGGAGAAATTCGCCAAGCGCAGAATACTTATGTACTCTCAAGGCCTGTTGAATTAACCTTGGCACGGCGATAAGAAATTCACTTACAGTACTTTCTCTCGCCCGATCTTCTTAGCTTTTGTATACTAGGAAGGTACTGTTCCGGAAACTTAAGTTTACAATTAGAAATAATTAAAAGAGTTACCAGTTTCCGCATAAAACTATAAAACAAACAAATCCTACTTTTATATTATTTTTATTTTACGACATTTGACGAAATTGTTCATAACTGAAATATAAATTGAATTATGCTACAATGATATTCATTCACGACATTTTAACTGTACAATGCACAACTTCCGGGCAGTAAACCAAATGTTAGAAGCAGTACGTAAAACAAATTAGATATCTAACATGCGCCATTAAACCGTCTTCAATAATAAATTTTGCCTTCTTTGGAACATTTTCTTTTCGAACCATGTATGGGGTAGTACCACCCTGTCACAGAATACGGGCGAGAAATAACAGTATTCGTAATGTCGATAAAATTATGTATACAATGTGTAACATAAATAGTGTGACCTTTTAAAAGGTTAATCTACTCATGAAACTGAACGACAGAAAAAAAAAATACTTCCCATACAAACTTTGTAATACTATGAAGATCCAAATTTTTTTTTGAGAAATTCGCAAACTGTTGTTTTACAAGTTTTTCAGTGTCATGGGTAGATTGACCTTCTAAAGGGAACAACACTATTTATGTTACACATTGTTTAATTATGTAATAATAACATATTTGTCCACGTGATTTCAAATATTTCACCCCTTATTTTAACCGCTTAGGTGGAATTTCTGAAAACCCTTAGTGTACCTACCTCTAAGATACTCAAGGAATATTTTCTTCAAATTCCAAATCTAGGTCCAATGATTTTAACTGTGCGTTGTGTGTCAGTCAGACAGTCACGGTATTGTTTTATGAGTATAGACTATGTACGGTTAGTAAAGAGAATCCCCTCCTCTTCCATATTTCACCTTCATTACCTCTTTCATACCGCTGGTATTGCAAACGTAACGTAACAGCTTACCATCATACGAAACGTATACTTGTTTACCAACTTAGCAGTAAAAAACATATATTTCAGTGTCGGGGAGAGAAAAACTTACAAGGTTAGGTTCACTGACATTGAACTATAAAAAACAGGTAATGAAACTTCGTGAGGCAGCCGGAGTACTTTTTCCACCTAGACGTCATTATCATCGTTACTAACTGAATCTCAGAAACTTATTTCAAAGGATATTTAAAAGTCTTTATGGCCATTAGTTCTTAGCTCTTGGAATGAGATAAATTTATACAGTTCAGATTACTTCAACGGTAATGGGGCGAAGCAGGACTCAGCAGCCATTAAGTGTAAGAATATTTAATTTTAAATAGAATGTTTTGGCGGACCACGAAGATGGTGGGATGAATAAATTGGAATGAACCAATAGCGACTCGTTCACGGGCATATCCAGGGGAGGAGAGGTACGGGGGAAAAGGTGCGGGGGGCAGCTGCCACTCCCCTAGATTTAGCTTAACTTATAAATCTACCAAATTTACCCACAGCAAAGCACGTCAAGCGGTTGGCCCCGGCTGTCATGAAGATCTTTGACAGTCGTTAGAGTCAGTACAATCATAAAATCCTGACAACTATTCCCTTTAGGTTGCAGAGGTTGGATAGGCAGTCGCTCCGTGGAAAACTGATATTTAGCTGCATCTGGTTAAATTAGAAGCCAACCCTAATAAAGTTTGTAAATAAAAAGGCTAGGACGATGAGTCAGTAGGTTTAGAATGTAGTAGTTATAACTGTTACAAGGTAGTATTCATTTATTGTAAATATCTTACATCTTATTAAATAATATCTTTCACAAAACCTTTAAGGAACTAAATTATAATACTGAGGAAATTATTTATTAAACAAATCATTTTTATAGGTCCAACTTACTAACTGAATACGTGTGCTATCTAACGGATATAATACCAGTTTAGCATACCACCATAAAACAGTTTTTACAAAAGTAATAATAGCACGCAAGATTACGTATGTAGAAGAACATTTAGACCCGAATAAATTGCGAGACAAGACAAGGCGCCCGTATTTCACCGGCTTATCTTCAGTCAGCCGAAATGTGGTTTATTGTTAACCTTAGATAGGACGTTGAAGGTGCGGCGAACCAAAGTAAAAACAAAAGGTATTTTAGCTAATTTCTGTGTAAGCTCTTTAAACCAATAATTTCTCAGCGCTCCAAGTTGACAGTGGTCCAGGCAAAAGTTGTGAGTCGGCGAGCGCCTGCGGTGAACCACCGACCCTCAGTTGGCTTGGATTACGAACGTTTCAAACGACTAAATGAATACAGAGTAATTCACGTTTTATTGTGTAAAATAGCAAATTGCGGACTTAAGAATGTTTATTGTTAGCGTTGATTTTAACATATTTCGTTCTTCCTATATAAAGTCCTAGAGTCTCCTCTATAATTCTCATTCGCAGTTTTGGGTTTCATTTTATTCAGTTCTTGCAACAGCCGAGTACTGAATGCATTTTCGCTTTGCTTACTCCGCAAGGGAAATAAGCATAACGACAATTTAGTAGCGTAATATCTGGTTATTTTACGAGATGATATAAATCTGTTACTTACGTACTTTATATAACATGGACCAACACCTCTTAATATCTTTTTAAAATAACAAACTTTATAGTAGGATCTACCTAGTATTAACTGTACTAAATTTAAATAAAGGCTTGGTTTACGATTTGCGCTTTAAGAGCCAGCTGATTTCAATGCTGATCATATAAATTTTCTTCATCGTATGGTTGATGAAAAACCTGGTGTCTGAGTTTTAAAAAATTGCATAGATACTTTCTAGCATCGATTAAAAGGCAAATACTGCTGCTGTCTATTAGCAAGCGAAATTGAGTACATTAATGTAAACTACTTTAAATCTAGCGAACTTAAAAGGTGTAAGGCATATGATCAATATAAATAAACACGTATTTACACCCTAAGCTAATAAACAACCTGCTTAGCGCAAGGTTTCATTCAGCCGAGTGCACTACTACAGTAAGTATATTCATAACAATTACTCTCAGTCTTAACGTGAGTTTGGCACTGGCATTTAACTGGACCTTTTCTATTATGCGAGCTCTACTTTGCAAGGTGTTCTGCAGGTGTTTGGCATTTATTGCATAATAACCTTCCGACTAAGCTGGTTTTTAACTATTCTAATGGAATAATGATACTGATTTATACTTGTGTTGTAATTTTTAGTCTGATTGACGAAAATTGACTTAGAAATATATTATATACTATACGATCTGCTATACAATTTAATCATCCACAAACTATGTTTTATAAAACACAATTTTCTATAAACATGTCAACAAGTTATGAATTTATATTAATTTCCAGACATACGAATCATGAACGCGGTGAAATGTTGTATCAAAAATATCGCGTTAAAAATTCTAAACAATTCAATTCGCTACTCGCATTCACAGTTAGAACTACAACCCCGAAAAAACCTAATCAAATATGAACGCGGCCGGCACCAGGTGAGGACTGGCAGGTGTAGAACAAAAGCTCTTCATCCCTTTCCCACCCACGCGTCACCGATGAATAGCTGTTCTCTTCACACGTTGACATTAATATTTTTTCGTATTAGATATTTTCAAAGGGGGTAGATACGCATCGCGTTGGTATACAGGGTGTTATGAGTTTTCATCCTATCGCGTCATGCATTTCAAAAAAATTGGCTTTTGAGTTAGTCGACGCTATTGTCGTTTTGCCTCGCTCCAGTTTCGCGTCACAGTTTCCGTGTGTTAGAGCATTCGTATGGCAACTAGGAAGACTAAAGTAAACAGAAAAAACTTTTTATGTTAATTAAATTCATCTGTCATTGTTTTTTTACTACTTCGACAGCAAAAAGATAATAAATTCGAAATTGCTGTATCGCACTATCGACTGACACCAAACAATAGAAACTGTTCATACTGTAGGTATGTATATTATATAAAAGCAATATGCTAAAGAGTATTCTTTTAATGCAACTATACTTATCGGGGTAGAGATAAATGTTCGCGATAAGCTATCACTGGATCAATAAACCGTAATGTAACTTTTGTTCAATTCTCTATTCTCGCTTTGAAACAGAAGTACCTACAACCAAGTAATAACTTATGGTGTTGAAACTAAATATGAGTTTCGCTTGGCTGGATGAGATAGCTAAATATATTATTAAGGCCTATAGCTGTTTACAAAATGTTTGATTGCGGCAAACAGCAGAACTTTTTAAACATTTTTTACAAATCTTTATTCTTTATTGAGGCCTTTTAAAATATATTTTATGAAGTTTTATGAATCCAGATGGTAAGCGGTGTTATGAGAATTTGGTAAGCGCACACTGAACCTCAAAGTGTATTCTGAAAAAATAGGCACAATTCTTTAGCTGTGAGGATAAGGAAAGTAGAAACTACCCATTTGATCCAAACTGATAGAATATTTACCAGGCAAAGATTGTACAACGTACAATCTTTGTACAACGCCATGTGCGGTGGAAGAATAAAGCTGCATGCAGGGATGAGACGGTAAAGTTCCTCCGCACATCTTTTTAAGTGCAATTTCGAATATGCCTCAACGCCTGTCAACACAAGTCTTCTGTTCACCTGATCCATTACAACTAGAGTCATCAGTCAATGGTTTATTGAATATCTAAATATAGGAGCTTTCTTAAGAAGTATTCTCTTACACGTCAGATTATTTTGTAAACAAGTCGATCACCAGACAATTAATCCACCAAGGTATCAGTTGTAGGGGATGGGACAGGAATAACTCTTTTAGATATAATTTATTCTTAATGTTTTAACGACTTTCCCTATTAATTAGTACTTCAGGCACAAGTAAAATGACCGAGGGTGAGTAACGATTATCTTGTATGGCCGGCCCTTGGCAAGCCCTATTTTTCTACGTCATTAACCTAAGTTATCTATATAGTCACTCGTGGAGCTGTGAAGTCCGCAAAGACATTGTGTGAATATTTATTAAAGCCAGTCCATTGAACTAGAATAATACGGTCTAAATTTGTTGGCTTAGTGTCCTGGCCTGAAATGTTTCACAGCAATTGCTTGAGAGAGAAAGTCTTTGTCTAGAGGTGGTATATTTATTTAATAAGTCATCTATTTTGCTACTCCTATTATTTTTATATGCAATACTACTATGAACAATTAGGTCAAGTTAAAATTTTGGTAAAATTATTAACTATACAAGTAATTTTAAGTGGTGTCCGTTATACTTTTAATAAAGCATATTTTAATTGCCAAGTCCCATAAAGCTTCCCATTTTATGTGTTAACATCCTAATGTCTAAAAGCCATTAATACATTTACCAATAGTTTCAGAATTAGTATAATAGAGTTAATTTTAAACAGAATAACATAACACTTTAACAAGATAATTTAACGTGGCATTAGTATATATAATATTTGTTATTATTTATTTGCTATAAAACTTATGTTATGGTGTAAAATTCTCGAGGGTCATCTACGTTCTTATCACCCCATAAGATACATTAAAGTGCCATTTACAAATTTTGATAACACATAGGACATAAATAAAAAGAAATTCATATTGAACACGGACATTTTTAACAGTTTATTTATTTAATTCCTTTGAAATTCAATTTTAAACTATCATTAAAGTATAAATACATGCACTGAAGCAGTAAATTTCACCAAACTAAAAAATATTCTAAACTGTTTTCTTTACGACACGTTTCACACTAAATAATTCTGTCACGAAATGATATTTTTTCTATGTCACCCAACAAAGTGTCATAAATGTGGACACGTCACTTACATATTATATGAGCGCGTATGAAATATTGTCGGAGGAGCTAATGGTGAGCTCGCGTGTGGGCGCGCCTTTACCGCACGCTCGCCTGTTAGCTTCAGTGTGACCGCGCCTTTATTTTACCATAACGCTGAATACTCATTTCATGGTAGAATTAATGAATATTTTTTTAATTATAATGCGCGATTTTAGAATTTCATTATATTAATTAACTTTATTAAGACCTTGTCGAATAATTACGTGGGTTAGTTTACGTGGGTACCAGGTATGCGAGTTGATTAAAGATAAGTCAGGCGTATTTTTTACATTCGTATTAATAAACCTATATTTTTGAAGTATTTGCTGTAAAAAGTATAATTAAGCATGTCATTTGGAGTTCTCTGTGGCGTGGCTAAGTACCTACAGTCATGTGAAAAATAGTTGACATAAATCACAAGCAACGCGTTAGACAAAACGTCTCACGCGCGAGTACATGAACATTATATCTTTTGTTGTAACAACATTGTTTTACAAATAGCGCTAATAACACCTTAAATAACTTAAGGTCGCAAAAGATTGAAATCTAAATTGAATTACATAGTGTTTTTTTCTCACCGTTTGCATTGTCAATTCATTCATTGGTGTGTGGCGATTTATGGCCGCTACACACAGCTGTGCGGATTGAAAAACCAATCACTGAATCAGAAACCTACATAATATGTTCATGAGCATCACATTAATTCGTATTAAGTGGTATTTGTGTTCCACGTTCCATGCTAAACAGAGCAGTAGCAGGAATCAAGTAGGTTTTAAAACTGTTTGACAGACATTACTTTTAAGGTTTTCTTCAGTTCAAACATAATCAAAACTCAAAACCACAAATGGATTATACAGAGTCTGTTGTCAGTATTACAGACTACTGACTGGGTACAATTTATCAGTTACCTTTTCTAATACTAGAAAGAGCTGCGGCTCTATCACAGAATAATAATAATCTTTCACGACAATTTTAATTCTGCAAATCTCATAGAAATATTACAAAATCTTTGGCATAGCTCTACCATTTTTATACATTTTAAAATGGCGTTATTCGCTTCAGTATTTTTGGTAACCACAAATTATCTACATCTTTCTAGCCCTCTGTTAAATTTAGCTACTGGATGGATTTAGAGAGAGATACCTAATGGATCAAAACAAAGACAAAATTAGTGAATGCATTTAACATATTTCGCAACAATCTCTGAAGAGAAATGTCAATAACATCATGCAAATCCTCTTACCATAGAAGTCTAAACTGAGGACATTTGAGCGAACATATCAAAATGTTGAAGTGCCGTACAATTTGTAGAGTCAACAACAAGTACTAAACACTTCCTACCCGTAAAATCAACTAGAGAATCAATGACGAGCAAATGAACATCAATCTCAGAGTGGTAGACTTGGTTTGCTGACTCTACCTTCAGTTATATTAATCTACCTAGTTTCGTTGCGGATCCTACGTACATGTGCGCCGAACGGAATGGTAATATTTCACGGGTGTTAGTCGAGATTCCCAGAGCATTGTTACAAGCACAATGTTGTTTTCTTGTGCAATATTGCTGAATTCGCAACGATTGCGAAACATTCGTGTAGACACGTCCGTCTGACCGTATGTTTGTATGCATTGTCATATGCCGCGGAATTCGTAAACGGCATAATATAATGACAGTTCTTTCAAACGTATATCTAGTAAAAGAATGTAGGGTATGAACGTATGAGGAATGTTTTTGGTTTTGTTCTAAGATTACAGAGGTTATATTGTTTAGATACTTTAAAGCAAATAAAAACATAATAATTGTTATATTAGTAATTGTCTATCTATATATATAAAAGAAAGTCGAAAATCGTGTTAGTTACACTACTTATAACTGAAGAACGGCTGAACCGATTTGGCTGAAAATTGGCAGGGAGGTAGCTTAGAAGCAGGAGAAGGACATAGGATACTTTTTTTTTTTAAGAACGGCTGAACCGATTTTCATGGTTTTTGATTTTGTAGAGGTAGCGTGGGGTAGGGTAGGGGTAGAGTAGGTTAGGGTAGGGGCAGAGTAGGATAGGCTAGCGGTACAGTAGGCTAGGGGTAGAGATTAGAGTAGGGTAGGGGTAGATTAGGGTAGGGTAGGGTAGGGGTAGATTAGGGTAGGGTAGGGGTAGAGTAGGGTAGGGTAGGGTAGGGGTAGATTAGGGTAGGGTAGGGTAGGGGTAGATTAGGGTAGGGTAGGGGTAGAGTAGGGTAGGGGTAGATTAGGGTAGGGTAGGGTAGGGTAGGAGTAGATTAGGGTAGGAGTAGATTAGGGTAGGGTAGGGGTAGGGTAGAGAAGGGTAGGGGTAGAGTAGGGTAGGGGTAGAGTAGGATAGGGTAGGGGTAGATTAGGGTAGGGTAGGGGTAGAATAGGCGTTGAAGTAGAATAATCATGCGTACGAAGTCGCGCGGGGCAGCTAGTTATAAAATAATTCTGTTTATTATGGTATGCAAAAATTCTAACAAAATTAGTTCGCAACTAGTAGGTATGTAACAGTAGGTACTGTAGGTAGATAGGTATGTAACATCACAGATTGATGAGTCATTTATTAAAATCTATACGCGTTGGTGTGACTACCGCTATTAGTAATGCTTTATACAAATTATGCATCGCAACTAAACATGTTAAGCGTAAACAAGTGAGACAATTTGGCAGTCTACCTCATCCCTGATTATTACTAACACCGAATGAATCAATAGTAGGTAAAGGATCCAGAAAGTTTTGCCGGCGCCGGCGTTGGTATTCCAAAGGAAATTAGTATGCAAGGAACGGAGGCGGGGACATCGGTGTCCCAATATTTCATGTTATACGCGACGCATACAAACCTTGCCTATCCTTACAAGAATTATATGAATATACATAATATTAATCCTATACCTATTGATTACTTCTAATATTGAATAATAAGTGTAGAGCTGTTTTTAATTTATTATTACCTAAGAAGGTAAGAAGTAGTATATTATTTATATTTTATGACTACTATAAAAATCGAGTTTCACCTTGAGTTGGTGTAGCATATTGATCTAGTATTTATTTAATATCAATGATTTTGGTTAAAACTGTCAATTTGCAGACACAATTTAAATCTTTTTTTCTTGACTACCTTTGCCGCAAGCCACACATAAAGGGCATCAAGCACTGACTGGCGCGATCGACTTGCCATTTTACTAAAATTTCATACAAAATTATTTCCCGTATTAGTTGTTTTTTCAAATTTGATTTTTAAATAATTATATTTAATAAGTAAATTTAAAAAACAATTGTTAAGTTGATATTACAAATAGACACTTCAATTTTATTTATTAGTGTACATGAAATTTGAATGTAACGGTAAGACTTCCGCACCACGTCAACGCCAGATGCCCTGTGTGGCTAACGCCTCATATTCGGATCAGACGTAAACAATTAAAACTTGACGTTGTCTGACATCAGAACGAGCCTAGTCATAACTATTGATTGACATGCATTTTATTATGACATGAAGTGACTAGCAGAATCATAATGTTGACAACTATGTATGCAGTGGGAAAGAAATGGATTCGTCGTGATATATTCTCATAGGCGCCGACATTGATTAAGTAGTTCGAACGGTTCTTGGCTTGCAACGACCATTAGGAATCAAAGGCCGAAGAATCGCATGCATTAGTATTGATGCGGTATGCGTTCTTTAACTATAGAACGAATTGATGTATGTCAACAGGGTAAAAGTCACTGATGAGTTGTAGAGCTGTGAATTGTGTCACAAAGGCAGCATTCAGCATGTTTGATCGTCTACTATGATAATACCTACAATGGGTAGTCAATTTCCTCATATAAGTATTCGTTAAAAATTATGTTGTGTTTACAATAACAGTTTGCTTTTTACCTGAAGCAGTCGTCTGCTCTAGGTACATAGGCGGATCACGAGCGCACTCCCGTCTCTAATTGCACTAACCGACTAAAAAACCTAATTCCTAAAGCTGTCACCAAAAATTGACAGCCCCATCGTTTTTCCAACAGACGTTACAAAAACCTTAGATCATGTTTGTTTGTCAAGGAAATTAGCCCTTAGATTCCTAATTGTATGCCATAAAGAAAAAAAAAAGTAAATTTTGGAGGTATAGACAAAAGATAGGATTTCTGTTGAACCAACAATGTAAAGTCAGATAAATGCCGAGAGTGATTGATCTCTTACAACTGGTAAGTGAAAATGCAAACCTGAAACCTTTTAGTCCGCAGTTTACAATAAATAACAATGACGTTTACATAGAATTCACCATTAAATCAGCGGTAGTACAAACAAACAATCGACTTGTGGTTTAAAGCACAACATTCTATTATTTACAATGCGCTTGTTCCTCGCACGACTTCTATTAGCCATTATTTACGCGTAAAATACTTGTTAGTCTGTGATAAATGAAGTGCTGAAATATGTCTGGCACCACAGACATATACCTATACAGATTCACAAAAGCGTATTCATTCATTCAATTACTAATGCATGCAATTCTACTTACGTATTCAGAACTTATTTATTATAATGTGTCTGTAGTTCTGCTCACAAGAGAACAGATAATATCGACCCAAAGTTATCGAGGTAAAACGTATACTATAA
Organism: Protodeltote pygarga; assembly: GCA_936450705.2. Classification (NCBI taxonomy): domain Eukaryota; kingdom Metazoa; phylum Arthropoda; class Insecta; order Lepidoptera; family Noctuidae; genus Protodeltote; species Protodeltote pygarga. The sequence continues at coordinate 7,097,254 of OW388257.2, read as the reverse complement.
TGGCCAAATATTTGGTTAATTTAAAAATACTTAGTTTTTAAAATATTCTTTGTTTCTAAAGCTTAAACATTTTTGGTATTAATAATAGTCTAGAAAAATAAACATTAACATTGTCGGTATATTGTAAAGTATGTTTAGTCCACACATGCACTCGTAAATCAGGATGAAGCAAAAAACGCTAATGCTTTGAAATTGTGAAAACAGAGCAAGTTAGTGTTAAGAACACAAACGAACGGTTCGTAAAGTGTTCCAAACTGCACCGTCGGCTTTATGAACACAACCGAAATCCGCAAAAACGGCGGCTGTAATGAATTTCTCATTTGAGTAAGTGCCGGTTAGCCTGCTCACTGGACATACCTGCCGCGTTACCGAGGGTAGGGTTGAGTGTCAACTTCTAACTGGATTTATATTTTACCGCTTGGATAAATCCGTATTTTAACGGCCCACTTACCTGAAACAAAGAAGGCAATGTTATAAAATGATATAAAGCTGATGTATTTAAAGCTGATTTCAGTTAAAAAGACATTTGTATGAATTAAATTGTTTTAACACGGGTATTAATGGCGTCATTACCTTGTTATTATAATTTCACGATTATGTGTGATTAATTGACCGATACTGAAAACAATTTTAACAAAAAGTAGATACAAATAGATACTAATTGGAATACTGTAATACTATAATCTAATGACTTTCCTGTAAATTGAAAACATCCCTTTTACTGTGTACTTTATGTTCCAAACCTCGTAATCCCGTGAAGGGGTAACCCTACACCCCATCAGTAAGGACAAAAGCGAATTTCATTCGTAACCCTATGTCTGTATCCGTCCGTATTTGCCCACACCACGCACTCCGGCCGCGAATGAATCCGAAATGAGGCAAATAAGCAATTATGCGCTCATATTCAGGTTCGATTACGCGATGTGGGATATTTTAGATGCACCGTTGGACACATGAGATCGGTGGCTGCGTAGTGCGCCCTGACTGACAGAACTGTTCGCGGACACCGATTTAATTAATGGTTCTGGAATTCGGAGCAAATGGTGCGCCCTCGGGTCAGAATTCATGCCGGATGCTACATATATAAAAGTCAAGGGAAACATGGAACATTTCGGACCATTTCTCATTAAATTTTAAGATTCGCTTCATAAGCAACCAGTAGAAGTTTGCTAGCCGTTTTGTGTAACGTCTGTAGTGTAAACGTCTGCGCGTGTAGTCCGCCCACCCTACTTCCCCTCCGGTCAGCACGGATAAACTTCTATTATATAGCTTACTATTCCTATTTGGAACGTGTACTCCGTAAGGCGCCTGCAATTTTATCAACAACATACATGAGGGGTCGCATTTACATAATAAGCCTCCGCCCGCATCCGTAACATACCCGATGTATTCAGATTTCGTTATTATTTTACCTCATTCAATCCGCTTGCAAATTATGTGGAGAGGGTTTGAATCAAACACATTGATAACAATGAGGTAAATTTAATATTCATCGCTGCGTTTTCGGGTTAACTGATATAAAAGATAATCTTGTTTGTAGAGTTGCATCAGTGTGACGTCACGATATACCATTAAATAATAACCGCGACCGACTAGTTAGAACACTCGTTAGTGAATAAAATGCCGTTTTGCGCGCGATAACATGGTAAAACGATCGTATATTTTATCGCACTCTTTAAAAATAATGATTTACTGTTTCAATAAAACTACACAATATTCCGATCTTGAAGTGTTTTTTTACTGTAATTCCTAGACAATAGCCTATTTATTTTTATGAAATTTAATCATTTAATTTTCCGTACTAGCGGCATAGAAAATCAACTTCTGGGTTATAAATCCGACTATCCACTAAGGTAATTTATGTAGTAGATCTTTACCTACTTTGTAATCTAAATCACCTACTTATTTAAGTTCTACTTTATCAGCGAATATGCAAGTGAATACAATTAAGCCTTTAATAAAGTAACTAGGCCGTCCAAATCGTTAGAGAGAATTAGGCGCTCGATTCTCCCTCGGCCAGTAATTTACCCGATAAAGGTTCTGATGAGAACATAAAATAAAACCAAATGGTCAGTCCGCAGTCAACGACACAACGTTGGTCGCGCGCCAACTGTCGCGATGTCGCGTAATATCGTAGCGTCGCGCGACACCGACGTTAATCGAACTCGCCCACCAATTTATAATTACGCTTCAGTTAACAATTGGCTTTTGCCAAAGAAAAAAACCGGACGATGTGACATTAAGACTGCCTAAAAATAATATTCTCAGATCTTATTAAAAATATAGAATTATTTTTCCAATAAATTTTAAAACGGAACATTCGAGGTAATTTATGTTTTGCGTCCCGTACGCTAAACTACCCATCAATTAAACAATGGCAACTTTGATCTTTTAAATATTCTAGGTATTAAAAAAAACGATTTTTAGAATACCCTACATTAAGCTGGACAAGTTTCTGTAATGACTGTCTAGTACAAATTGTCTCACTTAGACGCAATTAGTCTTTATTTAAACTTTGATTTTAAACTTTGGCAGGATGTAAATTAATAATATTTGACTTTAACGTATAAATAAATATCTTTCGCACGTATATTTAAATAAATTGCGACAAATTTGAGCAATGTACTGTAGGCCAAGTGTTGCACGATATCGTCGTAGTATGGTCGTAGTACTGTGAATATATCCCAATAATGACTCAACTAGACCTCACCGCGCAATATAAGGCAACAAGCGCACTGACGCGGACACACGGTACGAATGTTAATGTGAACACGCCCGCACTTCATACTTCTCGTCGGTATATTATCGTAGTACCTTTTGAGCTTTCGTCCCTGTCTACTGAGTGACACAAGACACCTTGAATGTTGCCAGATGCGCCTAATCCCTTAGAGTATATAAGAAAATATAGAGCAACCCTATAGATGTATGAACCGTGAGCACGGGTATGAACAACGCGGCCGCGACACGAGCTCCGTTTGCGATCATACCTTGATCGACTGCGGTTCAACTAGGCTCCACGAGCGAAAAAGTTACATTTTAGCTTATATCATGGTTAACTGCTGAGTTAAATTTTGAAAAACGTCTAGAAAACATAATTTGAAAAAATGACATTTTAACATTTGTATGGTGAGACCTGCTTTCGCTCCGCACAAGGCAATGTGGTTGACGTTATCACTCTATATTTTCTTGAATACTCTATGCCTAATCCATAACGCAGATTATAATGCATACATTATAATTTATTTTAAGAAATTATACTCTTCTTCCGTGTAGTTACGTGTCAACGCGACTTATCGTATGTATCGATTCTTAATTATCTCTCGTTAAACAAGTCATTCAATTCCCAGTTGTTTTAATATGGAAGATGTTTTCATTAACATATTTTTTCCGGTTAAATTTAACTAAAGTGCGTGGAAATGCGATTTCCTGTTATTGGGTTTTTTGAAGGCGTGCAAGGAATAAAACAATTTCCTTGTGAAGATTACCGCACGAAATAATGTTTACTTAAAAGGATATTACGTTTTTTCACGTTCACGAAGAGTTAAAGAACCAGAGTAAATTAGAATACATACTTACGCCATTTTTTCCCTACGAACGAAACGAACTTTATATAAAAAAACTTTGAGTTCTAAATTTTAGCTGTTACCATATTACGAATGCTTTCTAAACTATCAAGTCTGCAAGTAATGGCTGTGACGAAGAGCCAGACAGGCGGACATGATGAAACTTATAAGGGTTCTTTTTTCTACGGAACCCTAATTACTATTATTATATTGTACGTGTTTACTTTATTAGTTACGCGGTATTGCAGCACCATCGGATATTGCAGTTCCATTCATTATGTTTTGGCAGGTGCGGTCTACCGAAAATCACAACACAATTTAACATCAGATGAATTCATGATCAAAGACTTGCCTATCAATAATACGAAAAAACTTATCCGGATATAAAAATTATACAAATCACGCTAAATTATACGTAGTACCTATAACTTTAAGAAATATTATGTCACATTCAGCGATGCTTTTACTTCCCGTTTGCCTAGCTTTTAAGAAACACCAAAGTATACAGCATATTACTGATAAGTATTCCGGGACAGGTAGAAGGAACGTGAGGTGAGCGTCATGCGAAGGATTCCATGATCCCCGTTGCACCCGCGCCATTATTATAGATTAGAATAATTAATATTCGTCCCACATCACATTGCAATGCCAATTCGTTTCGGATTAAATCATTAATAATTTTAGAACTGGCTATTGAAAGATTTTATTGTGTTCTTTTAAAAGAACTACGGGATAAACTATAAGAGATTATGTGTGTGTACGTTAAAAATCAAGTTGCTAACAAGTTGCTGCAAGTAACTTTGACTTTTGAAGAATGCAAAAAATCACTTCGATAAAATCTGACAAAATGGTTCTTCGGTCCCATAAAACTAGATTCAAGTAATCTTACTTGATCCTTCTATGTACTGAAGCACCATTTTCTTTTACCATAAACAAAATTTCTTATCACTTACTAAGAAACGGCAAAGCACATTTCTAAACATAGACATATTTGTACATATGGATTTCAAACGTTCGCAATGACCAGTATACTCCAGTTTAGTTATATATGTTAGTTATATATGTTATATATATATGTTATATATATATATGGATAGTTTAGTTATATCAAAATGTAATCTAAACAATAAATAAAGACAATACGAAGCATGACCTCATTCCGATCTTCACGAGTTGATCAAATGTGACGCATCGTGCATTTTAATTGTTGTGGTGCGTTGCGTCAATTATATTACCAGAGGACCATTATAAGCATTGCTATTTATCATACATTAATTGAATATAGTCTTGCGTAGTTAATATTATACGGTGTAATAAATCTGTTGTAATAATTTTCGATACGCATGCCGATAGCGAATGTGCGTCGACACCAAAGGATAGTGTTACGTTCGTCCCAGTCCCACGGCAAACTTAATATTGCATAATATTCACAGATAAATGGATGCATAATAAATATATGTTCAAGGTAACTAAATAGTGATGGGCCAACTCACATTCGGTAATACTGATTTTCGTCATTAGACCGAATTTTGAGTTGGCGAATACGGTGCAGCGTGAACTAGCAACGTTGACTAAACGTATGTCTTGATTATGTAAATTTTACTTGTTAAACATATTCTACAACACTATTAAGTTTCGTCGGTAAGGTAGGTTAGGTTTGTTCTATAAATAATAAATTTTATTATTGATTATTTTACTGTTACATAATTCACCACAGAATAATATTACAATTTATTTTACACCTTCCATAATTTATCACCCTTTCATATCGTTATAAATTAAAATAATAGTCAATTCGAAGTAAATTAAATGATTCGGCAGAACCCACACTCAGCCCATCACTAGTTAATAAATCATGCACAACATTGTTATAAACAATTTAATCAGTTAATAACTGATGTTGAACATCGATCTATGTAGTTATGTCACAATATTTTAATTGGTATAATGCGTATTGGCAAACTGACTATAGTTATAGTACCTATATTAATATTTATTATCTTTTTAAAAAAATATGAAAATGTACAATCGTACAAAATATAGACAGGTACAGTCACAAGCACAAACACAAACTTTTAACTTTACCGAAAATATTCATTGGGCTTTAGTTACTTAGACATAATTTGTTTCTTTCGCCGGCCCTGGTCCAATGTTACTTGGGGTCCCGGTCGGCGTAAAATGTCATCTTCTCTCATTCCTCTCTATCAGCTATCATCTGAGTATTTACTCCTTTTCATTTATATGCATTTGAATGCATATAAATGATGCTTTCCTTTCAATTTATCTGTCACTGACGCCACTTTTAAACTTCCCCTAATATACTCACTTTTGTCACTCCACATATCTTTCTCAACATTCTCATCTCTGTAACCACTGTACCTTTAAAAATACTTACACAAAATTATGTATCAAAAATAGTTGGTCAGGTCAATCCAGTGTACAAATTTCAAAAGCGCGTGTATAAATGTTTGTGCTTGTGACTGTACACTTAGGACATTTCAAGTGTCTATCACAGATCTCCTATCTTGTATCTTTAAATTTTCCAGCAAAGGACCGGAAATAATAAAACCAGTTAGCTATATTGTTGTATCCCCTTTACTTTTTCCTTGTTTTGTTTTTATTGTAATAACCCGCCAAGTACGAGCAGGTCTGAGGTACTAAATATTCCGTACCACAATCCTTGTGGTTTGACCTTTTTATTACCTATGTGTCATGAGAACGGCAATAATAACACGTATTTTATATAATAAAACAATTGGCTTTCTATGACGATTATTATCATATTTACCCATGTGGCAGACAATCAATCAGACGGACAGATGGACGGTGTGGGATTAGTAATAAGGTTCTGTTTGAAAGCTCTAGAACCCTAAATAGGATTCGAGGGATAGAGATGGATTCACTTAAAAAATTACCTAAGTATGGAAGAGCGTAATTATTTCTTTACTAGCTTCCGCCCACGGATTCGCCCGCGTAGTATGTTATTAAATTCTAGCGTATGTATTATTCTGATGTATAAGCTATATTACTGTAAAAGTTTTATCAAAATCCAATCAGTAGTTTTTGCATGAAAGAGGCAAAAACATCTATTCATCCCTACATCCTCCACTTTTATAATATTAGTAGGATAGGATAGGATTACTGCAACTATCATATTTTATAGAACATCAGCACGAGATAACCAAATATTGAAATTGCGTCACATCCTGTCGGGACCTTCAAAATATATGACTAAATTTCTCCCATCTGTATCCGAGGGAGGCGATCGACCGCAAATCGAATAGTGCGTAGAGTTATTATTGGTACGGGACAATATGCATGACCCAGTGGCGTTTGGTTTAATATTCAAGAGTCGCGCGTCCGCGGCGCACGCCTCGCTGTAATAAAAGCACGCTCCGACGCTTAACGAGCCAGACCGATGAGCTCCTTCGTATTTCAAACAAGGCGACCCCGCACGTGACCGCAACGAGGCAAGAACTTAATTTGTGCAGTAACGAGAAGATTGTAAATTATTGGCCGCGTTAATGCTCCCTGTTTGAACATGAACCCCCGAATTGTGATACCCCCTCCTACACCAAAACTTGCCCCAGAGCTTCCTCCGAGACATCCTTATAAATGAATTTGTCTTGATTACTCCGAACCATACGAATGAATTTAATTTTGTCAGAGCTAATTATTGAAATGATAAGAAATGTTTGAGACCAGATAACACGTTGCGTGAAACTTCTCTAAAAGATACCTAATTATCTAATTATATTCTTCCTTCGAAATTATTTTGAGCAAAGAATAACTTCGTTTAAAAATCATGTTCCATTTTGTCCCGACAATGGAGGACAAAGTTTGGAGAGTTTGAACGTGACCAACATTCCGAAGAACATCTAGAGACGCATAAAATGTATCTTTAGAATTCAAATCAAACTATCTAAGTACAATTAAACAAGGAGCAGTACTAAGTAAAGAGTTAAATATATGCCCGGCTAGAAGTTTGAAACTCAAACTTTCCAGGGTTCAAAGAAAGTTATCAGCAATTGAGGGCCCATTGATTGCGCACAAAGAGAGTTTCGTCTTGCGACATTCGAGTTCGATTTTCCGTTCACAATGCGGGCGTCGATTTTCGTCTTGCATTCTGGATTATACTTCCACGGTTCATTCGGTCTGCAACCATATTGTTAGACCCTGTAGCTTTATAGTAAGTTCTTAGAGAGTAACTATTACATTTTTTAAATAATAGATGACGTCATTTATCAAGGTCTGCATAACAATATCTGTGAATTAATACATTGCTAGGATTCATAAAGCTTTAGGGTGCGTCAGTTTTGGCACGCAGCCAAGTTGGTTGCACAAAACACAATAAATACCTACTACTGCGACAACTCTTAATTACTTCACTCACATTAAGTAGCAAATAGCTGCTGCAAGCGTGGCCGGCGTGGCTTGTTAAAAATAAATATTACACCTTCGTAGGATGAAACAAATATAACGCCCCTGTGCGTATAATGCTGAAAGGCTTAAATTGTAAATTGCTGGTAAGCGAAACACTGTTTGGTGATTTATATAATTAGCGCAAAATAAATAATATTGATAACGCACGAATTATTTTACAAAATACATGAGATGAGAGGCCTTTCACACCAACAATCACAACAAACAAGAGGGAGAAACGTATAATTTCAGGACATTATTCAAATTCGCAACTATGTTCTAATTCAGAGCACAAACTTTTTATAATCCAACCTGGGACTTCAACTTGGAATCGTACATTCGATAGCCCGCACATTGAGAAAAAATCTATTGACAATTAAAATTCCTTAAAATCATGTAAAAGGAAAATCGCTGGATCTATATAAAGTTAGACGCATGAAACTCTACGGATAATTAACTCTCACGTTTTATATTTCCTTTTTAGACTTAAAACATCAAACAAGAACTTTTTGTACCCTTTGGTTGGCGGGCGATGTCGGTAATCTGAGGCACAAAGCGATAGAGGCTGTGCTCAGCGCATTGGAAAACAGTTATTCAACGTGCGACGTCTCTGTTGCGTGGTCAGTCCAGTGTACTCAGCTGGCGTTGACCTTACTTGAAGTGTTCTGATTTATAAAGCCCAGGATGTCGTAAAATGTAGCCATCTCCAAGTGTCATTCATGAATTATAGCAGCGATTACAGCTGTCTCATGTTAATGTGGGATTAATGTTTAAAATGTCGCTCAACTACTTATAGACTTCCTAAACAGATTTGCTGTCAACGTTGTGTCATAATTTTGATAAATGCACGTATACATATTTTTTTAAAAGCTTTTACGCCAGATTCATTTAAAGTGACCTTTACTAATGGAAAGCATTTTAAATTAATTTCTGGAAGAACTTTAACAAGACTAAAGTTACACAAGCAGGTATAATAAGCCAAACTTTTGCAAAGCGTTACTGAAAAATTGTTTGAAAGCTTTAACACGCTCCCGTCAAAAAGCCAAAATCGACCAACAAATTCAATTAAAAGTTTTCTACGAGTAACTCAAACCAACGAACATTAGATAAAGCTCGATTAATTATTATTCTGTTAATGGACAAAGGAACCTCTTTGCAGCGCCCAGCAAACAAGATCCCAACAGAACTAGACAAAAGCTTGAACGTAAACACCAATCGCTCATTGAAGCGACCCGTAAGCGCGAAGCTTGGAAAACTATCCCTCCTTTTTCCTCGCTTAGTTAGAATATATCTATCTTTATCGTTCTGTAAGGGGAAATGCGGGTGCAGCTATTTGTTTTTACAGTCGAGCGCCGACGAACAAATTAGGTGGACAAACTGTTGAAACGGTCGAGGTGTCTATATTCCACTCTGCGAAAATTCTTCTCTTAAAATCGTTCCAGAGAGAATGTCTCCGCGATTGAACTCGAGCGAGGTAATAATTTTCTCTTCAGTTCCCATGGAGATGTTCCTTCGATCTGCGTATTATTGGCAGATACTTAAAGGATTTTCAAAACGAAAGCGATATCGTTTATATGAATTTTCTTTCTTTTCGACTTTTCAAGTTTATCTTTATAGCGTATGTTTATTGGTAGGTGACACGATATTGAATTTATTAGTACATCAACATTTGTTACTAATAAAAAAACTTAAATTCAGCATTCAAAATTAAAAATAACTAAGAAAGTATGAGAATTGACTAAAAAAGATTACTGTAAGACCTGAACAATCTGTCTTTTGTGGAGGGAGACTTGGTGTAATTTATTTGCCTGAATTTACTTAAGTAATTTAGGTTTTCGGAAAACACAAAGGGGATAAGAGGGTTTCGTCCGATGTTTGAGGGTAGTTCAACTAATTCATTGCGCGTTTCGTGGAATACACAAAGCGACAAATGAAATAGCAAGGAACTGTGTAATAATCGAACACTATGTTAATTTATGTAATACTACTTCCGAAGAAATTGTAGCCATTAGGGATTCAGATTACTAAAACATTGCGATTGGAACAAGCAACTTCTACAACACTTACGAACGAATTGACAAACGCGAGTTTCATGTGAAAGAAACAAAAAATATATTTTCATTTTTTTTTTTATATTAAATATGTTTACGGCTTTACTCACGGGTTTATTTCGGGATTGCCAGACTAGAAAAAATAAATGCAAATGGGTTCCGTTTTAGATCGAAACTAAGCGGGCAGTCCCAAAATTAACCCGTGAGTAAAGCCGTAATAATATTTAATAATAGGTAAATAGTAATATAATATTTAAGTCACGAAAGTTTATTATTCTTTTATTTTCTCTTGGTTTGTGAGGATTTGAACTAATTAAGAAAACTCGTTATAGTATCTACCCCTTAATTATAGGGATCGAACCGGGTTTTCTTGGAAACCGATAAAGAATTACAATACCAATTAGTTACAAAAATAGCTTGTTACCAATATACCGAAACAATTTATAAAATCTTTTTCTACAAAGATTTAAATTGGACAGCCCAATTGACGGCTCTAGATTGAAATTACCTAATTATTTTGAAAGAGTCCCAATCTCTTTGACCACTGTAGAAGAAAGATGCTAAGGAAAAAAACTGACTTTGTTTAGTCGGAACTCGGGCGGGGCGGACGGAAAATACAAATAGTCTCCTCACAATAATGTTTATGAGTGTCCTTTCATTAAATTTATTGTAACAGAGTTGGCACTTACTCAGATAAGCACTGCTTACCTAGAGATTGAAGTACACAATGTGAGATTTGTAACAGAGAGTGCGCAAGGTTTTAATAAACACAAAGTAAACACCTACAACGAAAGCTATCAAGCCTAAGTAAATACTATTATTGGACGCTAGTCGAGCAAATTAATGAAGGTAAATGATACCAAATACGCTTAAATATTTGCGTACATTAACATTTGTAAATATTATTATTTTGGATGTATCATCCCACGTTGCTCGGCTCGGGAAGTTGTCACGTTGCGCAACTTTCACGGGCGAAATGTGAACGAACCGTCAAACAAAAAGTAGTTACAGGTTTCAGGAAGCCATAGCGGTGTTGTCTGCGAGGGGCGATAGCCGACTACGTATTATCCAACTTGTCACCCGATCGCGCCGGATACCAGAGAAAACGACCGATCGATGCATATCTCATGCTTACAAAACACGAACTCAATAAGTGTTTTTGTTACTAGTCTAGAATTGAAGATGCTATCGATGGGAATGAAATAATATCGGAAGATGTTTACTACAAGGAACAGTCTGTAGTCACATGTTAATGGCTTCACCAGTCGTGGTTACAATGTATTGTAAGTTTATGTTTAGATTTATTAGCCATTCAACCTAGAGAGAGCGTAACACTTTACAAAATGGCTAGAAAACTCGGGGGATCTGGTATAATTAACAAAAAAAGGATGAACTCATAGATAAACTAGGTAAACGACCCATGGCCAGTCAATACTAAATGAATCGGAGTATCCGGTCACAAAATTTCGTTCCGCTTTGGCTGGCATTATAAATCGACAGATAAAAGTTTATTGCACGCAATTGTTAAACAAAAATAGATGTTGGTGTCGGGCGGTAGACCCGACGGCGCCATCGCCTCGCCGTCTGCCACGCCACCATCAGACGAACGCACCCGACAACCCCCCCAGATTACACACGAAACGACGTCAAATTCAATTGCGATTGTATAAGCTCACGACAACTATACAAAAGCAAAAAAGACGAGTCATTTTCTGATTTAAAAATAGATGCTTCTTTTATTTATTCATCAGATTTGAGAATAACTCCGATTGATTGTTATGTTTTTGAAAATAATATCGTGCAACTGAAATATTTCACGATATTTTTTTCATTTATTTTCATTATGACATTTTGGTGATTTTCCGAAGCACATGAGCACATGAAAGAATGACGCACATGTTGCTCGGCACTCGCATCTCGTAACATGAAGCAATAATGAACCGCATGAATGAGTGCATCCACGCTAGCAAAGGACCCTGCTGTAATCCAACCCTACGCTCCGCCAACGCGCCGGCCGGACCGACTAACATCAAAGCGGAGTGGGAAATCAACACTAACTTTCCAAACAATGAAAATTGTGCACTGACAACAGTATTTATTTGGCGGATTCATTATGAACAGGATTTACACAAAACTGCTGAACAAAGTTTGGACAACTAACTACATCAGGTCAGATTTGTTTGCTTATCATAGCAAATTGTGAACTCGTGTTTCTGATCTTTAAACAAAAAATATTTTACATAATCTGTCTGAATCCGTCAGAGTACTAATAGAAAAATACGTTATTAAAAAAAGAAATAATGACGTGTTGACAATAGAAGGTTCATAAAGCAATAAACCAAAAAAAAAACATAAAAATGCATTTGCTGTATTTTATTTAGGTATAAAAAGTGTTATGTTTACTCCGTTATAAAATGCCATTAACATTTATATTTGCAAAACTATAAAACTACTCTAAAATAAAAGAAATGTTTACATTGATATCGTAACTTATGCATTCATTTCGACTCATACTCTAAAGAATGTCGTTCGGTATATTTAGTTATTTTTGCCAGGAGTATAAAATTATCTGATGGGATCTAAACACTGCTGCATCTGGAACACAGAAATGTCACATTGCTACGACCCGAATACTATTGATGTTACCGATTTTATCTGAACATTGCGAATTTACATTTGGAGTTGCTACAGTTATGTTACTGTTCAACATTTCGTTAGTGTAGCTGTAGAAAGAGCCTTCTAAGCTCATCCATATTACCTCTATTGTATTACCATCCCATTTGTAGTGCACAAGATTAAAAAGAGGAGATAATGTAACAATAAAACAAACTATTTATAAAGCTGTCCGTTCAGGAGAGCGGCTGAAAGCGGTGAAGCGACATCTAGTCCTATTTGTCTCGGCTAACACAACCGCTGGCCACTTCCCTCGTCGCGTCGCGTCGCCTCCTCCTAGTTTGCGTTAAGGATTTTATCGCTTTTTCTATAGGGTTGTGCTTGTTATTTTATTTCGTTGACGTTATTTTATTGTTTAGAAACGTTTGAACTTACGACATTGATGTTTATGTTTTGATTTATTTTATTTGCATATTGTCAAAACGAACAAAATATACTATTTAGCGGGATATTTAAACGGGACACCTGATTAAGGTGTTGTATGGGTTAATAACTAGTTTGAATTTTAGTTTATAAAATTTTTGATTGTAAGAAATTTTTCAAACATTCGCGACTCGAACTCGTTATTAAATTAAATTAAAACGGGTGTTAATCGCATTATAAACGCACATATTCCGTGTCTACAACACGAACAACATACACAACATTTCAAGTGAGGGTAGTTGATAAAACTGCTCGCGCTTGTGGACGGTGATTTTCTACTTCAAGTCTGGTGTACGTACAAAAATGTTATCAAAGATATAAAGTTAAGCACAAGATCTAATTCCTCCTACAATCCTATTAATTAAGCATATTTAACGCTCTTGGTACCCAGGTTTATTTATTTTTATATTTCTCCTTATGTATTAAACATATTAGGTAACTATATAGTCATACTGTCGATTGTCCACATGATTAAAACAATATTTTCGGATAGATTTTCAATTACTATCGTAATAAATAGATTAATTTTAAATTATTTATCTAAATCTCATCTTCTAGTCACCTTGTCATAATCGTCAGAACTTGTTCGATTTTTCCTTAAGACTCGAACTAAGTGTCACGGTATCCATTCTATGTTAAAATTACTATTGATGATTGATGAATTTAAAAAAATACACTATTGATTTCACTTTACACATATTCAACTACTTTTTGTGCGAATCCATGTTGAAATATTTGGTGGTATATTCTATGGTGGGTCGATAATATAACATTTTTTTTAAATTGCTTGTGCGCAATCATAATTAAATTTAAAGAATGTGGACATTTTCTAATGAGGGGGCTATCTTGTTACAGGCATAGTAATATATTTATTCATAAACTCAATTCGACGACGGACGCAGAGAACAACTCATGATTCAGTCGGAAAGTGACATGGCGCCGCAAGGCCTGTATAGAGCCGTTTTTGGGATATCGATATCTATCGTCAACTATAATCTTTAACACCGAAGAAATAGAGCTTAAAATATAATGATCGGTGAGAGCAATATAATCTTACGATTCGAAGCCCCCTTTGTCACGAGGAAAATTTCCTTTTATTGTGTTAGCGAATGCTTATTGTATATCCGAACGTTTTCCCCATTGTAACAGCTACAGAGCCGCACCTCTTCGGTATTACTTTACAATTGAAAGATGACAAATAGCTAAAGCGAAACGATACATTTAGTCCTCTTCGAAAAGGGAATTTGGCACGCTCTAGTTTCTATTGTTAATTTATGAGAACCGCGAAAATGAAAGGTAGGAAGGGACCAAGTTACGGGTTCAATAGTTACTACGATCAGTTATAAATAATTATTATTATGCTCGTAGAAGGTATTCAAAATATAATCTTACCTCTTCCTCAGTGGTGGCGGTGTTGACGGAATCCATGCTTTGACAGAGCGCGAGCTCCATGTTCTTGTGTTGTGGAGAAGTGGGGCGGGGCGATGGCTGCTGTGGCGGCACCAGCGCGCCTTGTGTCGCTCCTGCCGCCTGCTGCGTGCCTGCGCCACCCGTAGCTGCAGGGCTCTGCGCCGCCTGCAGACTCTGTGCCACCTGGAGGCTTTGAGCCGCTTGTAAGCTCTGTTGAGCTTGCAGATTTTGTTGCGCTTGCAAGTTTTGCAGCGACTGATGTGCCAGGTTCAACTGGTGCTGCTGCACGATGCTCTGTTGCACTATACTCTGCTGCACTTTGATGTGTTGGTGCACCGCGAGCTGGTGAATCGGATGGAGAGACGCGGGAGGTGCGGGGTATGGAGGGGAGAGCCGCTGGCGCTTCACTTGCGCACTTTGAAGCGCTTCGTGCAGCCTCTTCACCGGAAGGGGGCTCTGGCCGAGGTTATCCACGGCTGTGGCTTGGCGTGCTGGCCGAGTCACTTGACTCTGGCGAGCACCGACTATTGCAGCGACAGATTATGGATCGCGCGCGGCGCGTCGCGGTGTCGATATCGACGTATCGACAACGGCGCAGCTCTACGCACGTTGCTGTATGCGATTATAATTGACTTATAAATTTAGATTTTTAGGGAACTGATATTCGCGAATGTTTTTTTAAATATTAGCGCCGTAGCACTTTTGTTTTCATTCGTATAAGTTGATCCTCTACTTGTAAATCACTCCTGAAACAAACAAAAAACATTGTTAATTTCAATTCACATTAAATTCCAAAACCAAACACAAAAAGCAGTAGATGCAACGAAGCAGAGACAATCCTCTCATAACGCGATATTCTGGTAAATCGATTGCCCTTAAATAAAAACTTTGTTTCGAATGGAATCTTCTTTATTTGATGACAAAGGGCTTATTTTTGCTCGAAAATTACGTGTGTCATCATATCAAATAATATTGGATCTTCTCTATCTAACAATTAAAACGTAACAAATTTGTCGAAAAGATGAATAAAATAACAGCTGCTTTACTTGGCCATTTCCATAACAATAAAGCTAATGAATGACTGTAAAGACGCTCTCCACGTCTCAACGCAAGTTAATTATTAACATTGTATCTATAATAATATACATAATTGTTTATATAGGGGATAACACATATTTATAATAAGATTTATGATTATCTTATCAATGTTATTTATCGATTATACATAAATCTTGTGGAAATTCTTGCTAACTAAATGGATAACTGTCGGTTAATAAAGATTATGATTTTATAATATTTGTGATGAAGCTCAACACTTACATTAACCCCCATTGTAATTTTATATTCTTAAAAAAATAATATAGATAGATTAAGTAGTAAGTTTATGATTCTTGATCTAAGAATCTTGAATAAGTATTCTTCGTGAAAATCCGTGAAAAGTGACTCTACATGCTTATTCAGAACATAAATTATATGTCAATTATACTTTATTTCATCGCCAATCTCAAATTATTAAAAGTAAGAACTATTTTGATTAAACCAGCTTTCAAATATATAAAAACGTATCGAAATTAGATCGGTGTGACAGCTCTAGTGTCACAGGTAGAGCACCTTAAATGGGTTAAAAATATTCGGTACCTACCTACTAAAATTAATACAATAATATTTAATCAATCTTGTTATATTTATTTATTTAGTTTAGTAAAATAAACCATTCTACGTATAATATTACAGAGTACTTATACAATAAGTTATATGCTTTAAAATAGTATGTTATTTTTATTTTATTTTATTTTTATTTATAGACTCACGCCTGTATTCCCCAGAGGGGGTAGGCAGAGGTGTGTAGTACACCCACGTTTCGCCGGCTGTGTAATAAGTCCCATGTAATAGGGGGCGAGCCTATTGTCATTAACCGGGCACAATTCCAGACTCCGTGCTGCTAATGAGAATTTCTAAATGGAAAAACCCAATAACACTTTGCCCGACCCGGGGATCGAACCCAGGACCTCGTGCTCAATAGTCGCGCTTGCTACCACTAGACCAACGAGGCAGTCTTTAAAATAGTATGTTATTTTTAAATGCCAAATAGTGCCGATTGCAATTGTGTGGGTCGTAGTTAACCATTTAAACGATTAGTCATCGTAATAAACGGCTAGAATCGTCTAAATTACAGACTAGACTGGTGATATCAGTACAATAATGTACTATCGTGGACAAAGCCGGTACACCACTCTTAAGGTTAGAATCGCTTGCACCCGGCGTCCGTACGTAGCGCTAATCCCGATCCTACGTACGTAGCATCGTTCAAAGCATTTTGATCGCAAAGTGGTGCACCGTTCGTGCCCGCGATAGTACTTGTATGTTTTGTTAGTAAAGTAATAGTTTTTTTTCCTTTTCAATCATTGCATCCGGAAACAATATCGGTTCCTAATTTTTATTCCCAATACTCTTATCCTACACACTGGAAATAACAGGAAGAAAGATCAGCTTATTCCGGTTATTTCCGTAATGCACTAGTCCGGTATAACTAGTACGTTACAACTGTTACATAGAGCCAAGTGTTGTTCTAGTTTTTAAATTTAATCTGTGATCGTATTACGACCGGTGTCTACTAATATTCTTAATCAAGTTACTTAAGGCCAAGACAAAGAATATGAACGTCTTGAGGTATCAAACGGCCACTTTTAAACACGTGTCTTTCTTGCCTATGTCGTTAGTAAAGAAGAAAACTACTTTAATCTATGTAAATTTATTTTGCTGCTTCAAAAGTGACCCTTAGATGTACTTAAAATCGCATATTTGTCTTTGGCATTGTACTTTTTTTACATACCTATATCTATCCGTTAAAACTTAGACTCCACCTATTACAAAAACTGTTTTAAGTTTTTGTGTCGGTAAATAAGTGAACTGTATCTTCCCCTAATACCGGCACGATCTTAAAAACCATCTGACCATCACCAAACCATCGAAATATGTGGCTTGGCCGATTCGTTACTACAAGAACTAATGTATAACAGAAAAGTAATGAATAGTGAATACATTTTTCATCTTACGCCCATGTGAATGTAGCAAAATGGCCAAGGCATAGATTTTTACTAAGGTATAGAGTTTGTGAAGTTAGGGCTTGTAGAGTTAGGGCGTGTAGAGTTAGAAGCTTGGCTCTACATGAGATCTGATAACTTTTTTACAGTGCTAGCCATATGGTCTCGTATTGGCAATATTTTACATAAATATGTTTGGTGGGATTATATTTTTTTAAACGGTTTTATTTAGCTTGCCCTGTTTATTATTTGGTTCAAATTTAGTATTCGATATTTCACCCCCTTCCTGTTGACAGATTAATCTGATATTTGGTACACAGCTTTAGTTCTGATGACAAAGCCGTTTTATGTAAAAAAAATATTTAGGTAGATACTAATATTATGAGTAAATAATATTGTTAACTTTAGGTCCTAAAAATTAATACCATAGCTCAAATTATATTTAATGCAGCATTTGAAGTTGTCCTTTAAACATTGTTAAAACCAGACATAGTCTTAATATGTAACAATCACGTGTAAGACCATTAGGTTGGCCAAGGTTGCTTTTTGCTCCACGCCGTGACTAAGCCGCGTAAGTAAAAAACTACGTACATATTTTCAAAAGCGATCATACGTCTTAACTCAAATTACATTGTAATACGCACAAAGTAAGGTCATTAGAGTCCGAGATTTTTAATGTCCCCGGTAGATGTAGTATACAAAGATATAATAATAACACAGTACCTCCCCAGAGCACTTTTATAGTTGCGTAATACAATTACATTGAATTTTTGTCAGACGATATAATCTTACATTGCAGACGTATTTACTATCCATTTTCGAAACGTCTTTTGACCATTTTGTACTCTATGACCGCAAAATTACTTAATTGTGTTCAACTAAACGTGTGAATATTTATGAATGTTATTTTGTAAACGTATTGTTTGTGAGCCAAAATGCATGGCCTGAGAACTTCATAATTGAAAATAAATAGAGCCTTCAAATTCACACAATCTAAGATGTAGGTAAGTACCTACTAATTTGTACATACATCATGCCATGATCATCTAAGTATTTACATGTTTTTTATTTGATTTCTTGCTGTTGCAATTAATCGGTATGTGTATTCGGTGTATTCAGTGGTATTCGGAACATACGAAAAAGCAACAAGTGCAGAACTAATGATTGTGGAATTTGTACAAAGCAACTCGTGACTCATCCATTAACAGTCAATAAATATATGTATATCAATATACAACTATTATGTCATTGGCCTTTAAAGATTTCAAGACCATAAATGGAGTTCCATTAGCATAATAGAAGTTCATCAGAAAAGACAAAATATTTTGTGCTGTCATTTCTAATCAATAGTTAAAGATTTAATTATTATCTGACTTCAGCTAAGCTATACCATCCCACATATTAAAACTGGCGATTTATCTAGAATATAGACCCCATAGTTGAAATAGCTTCCATAAAAAGAATCTTAAAATAGAAAATATAGTCTATTTAGCTCTTCTTGGTTTTACTATTCTTGAAGTTTTTAAAATTCTAAATCAAACAAACTATACTAGACAAAATATATTTTGTTAGCCTTGATCACAATTTATCACTAAACTTATACAATTCGTTCGACAATCATAGAGAGCAATACAAGTCCAGCAAGATAACATCAGGAACTTTTTCATTCATACGCCAGCAGTTTGCATTCTTAGTTCTTCAACATTTGCTAAACCAAACAGCAATACTGTAGTAAAACTTTCCAAATATATTTAAAACGTATAAATCTTGAAACATGAATTCTGAATAAACATCTGACCAGTGTATGTAAAGCGTGAAAAGTTTCAGCGCTTGAGAGTACTTATATGTTTTTGTACAGAAGTGGATAGTATTGCTATTGACACACATCTAATGTGTCTAGAAAGAGACATCGCGCGGTCTAATCCTATATTAGTATTAATAATGTCCTCGGAATTTTAGTTACAGCGGCCAATTATAACGGAGATTGGCTTTCGATGCAGGAAATAATTATTGTCCACAAGTGTGTGCGCAAACACACACTCTCTATTCCAGAGACATGGTGCAAATAATAATTACTTAATAATATACAATCATTTGCCATACCATACCAAATTCATATTTGTTCATGTAAAATTAATAATTATATGTTATTTTTGGTGTCAGTAATCGCGACCTTAGGAGAAGGAAAAACTTTTTGAAAAGGAGCTTTCTGGGGAAGGCTTCAGCTGTGGTACCTCCCAGTGGAAAAGCCTCCATCAAGCAAACTTTGTCGTGCTTCGGGCATGATGTTCGGTTAAACCTATCTAAAGGATAGGCCTGGACTATACTGACCAACTTTCGTCCTTCTGATTTAAAGGCTGATGTGCTTCATCGCAGACCACAACACCGCTTACCACCATGTGTAATCATAATTAAAAAAAAACTGTAGCATTTGGCGCATCAATAGACCAATGACACACAAAGGTAACAAACAATAGATAAAAATGGCCATACAAAGCCTAATTTGACCAAATTTCATATCTCCGATGTGTCAAATATTGTACCGGGCATTCTACGCAGACAAGTACAACGTGCAATATTTCCTTCGCTGAATACTTTAATCCGGTCATGTATTTATGCTGCGGTGGTGTTGGTAAATAAGTCCCGGCCAACTCTTACAGTTTCCATTTGTTATAACTACTAAGTCCCGGCGCGATCCCGGACTTGGGCGAGACTTTGTACCTACGGGATGTGGAAGTTTGGAATAAGTGATAAGTAGATTGAATTGGACAAAGAATAATACTATTAGCCGAGGTGGATTATATCCGTGCAAAACTTTTAATTAGGCAACTTTGAGCTAATTATGAAAAATATTATTTTTTCGATATACCTTTTTGTACATCAGCAAAATAAAATTAACTTGTGTTAGTAAGTTATATCATATTTTTTCATGAAGAAATTAGGGTGTCGATATTAGCCGGGATAGAAAAATATAGAGAAGCTTTTCTTACTTGTTTTGCTATATACGAGTAATACCTACTGTAGCGATAGAGTAGAGCCTCTTTTTACTTCGTTCTTTTTCTGAATCTACTGACGAATTTGAGAAGTCATCAAAGAAATTAAACACTAATAGATCATAGAGAAGTATGAGTTAAATAATTAAATATTTTCATAATTATAAATTTGAATAATGTGCAGATTGTATGGAATTTTTTTGAGGATTCCAAGTTCCAATATACTTACACAATTTAAAAGCCTTCAGTTCCTACACATAATCTCCGGCGCTCTATCCCCAAGAAAAAATTATATCTAACTATTAGTCGATACATTGCTCCATAACTACGAGAAAACACAAAGTAACAAACCAATAAACTAGCAATCACACTTTGATTTATTTATGATTGAACTCGACTGTACAAAACACAGACAAAATTTCTAACTTGGTGTGTAATAGCAATTGCAGAAATCATTAGCAAGCCATATTAAAATCTCCAGGAATAATGAGCGATTACGGTATCAAGTGACATTACAGTCGAAACAGCTAACGAAGAAATGTATCCCACCCAATCCCACCTATAAATTTAATTACATACGTGTATACAACGTCATCAATTTATTAACCGATATTAAATACTGTGAATAAATTTATTTAATCGGACGGTAACGTCATTATTGATAACAGAGTAAAATCAATAAGCGCGCCCCGGGTGGAGTGAGAACAAATATTAATTCGGCAAATTCGCCGTAGTGATTAAATAAATACGATTGAACATAGTGTTCTGCGAATTTAATAATAAACTACACAAATCTCTTACTATATTTAGACGACGGAAGCCGTTGAAATTTCGCCAATAACGTGATTACTGTACTTAAGTTCTTATTATTAACCATACTCTCTGCGCCAATTACTAACGGCTTATTAGATTAGTTTGCTAAACTTTTGATATGTATTTAATCTTCGTTAAATAATTACCCGGCGGCGGGTCTATCCCTGAACCTTAAAGTTAATTCCTGCGGTCAACGCACAGGACCTATTCATATTGCCTCGACAAACTCCTTAAATTTAATTCGAAAACTATGGGGTCGAGCACAAAGAAATAGTTCGGGTTCACAATATGCAGAAGTGGGATAAACTTCAAGTTTGTCCAACTAACAAAAATAACCCTTATTTCATTAAAAATGACCTTTTCTAGATTAATTTCATCAGTCTGCCTGTATACATACAACAAATTACTGTTGAAAAACCGGCAGAAAAATTTACATTGCCTGATTCCACAAAATGTTGGCTAATAAAAATATTACACGATGCGCTTCTACATATAATATTTAACCACATTGCTCTACCGGTCAAAAGGTCAGCAACTTGCTGAGAGCAAGTACATGTGATGTTATTGGATTTTTCTATCAGGATATAACCCGGAATTGGATTTGTTCCGATAAATGTAAATGCAAACAGGCCCACTCCCTCTTTAATCTTAAATGCCGGGAACACACTGGCCGACCTGCAATCGAGACGTTTAGTTCGTCGATGGCAATGTGTGGTTCCGGTTTTATTTTGTAAGGTCCAGTGATCCTGTCAACATTTAGCTGAGTGCAAGTGGGCAAGGCAACGCTCGCTCGACATGCCTAATAGTCGCATGATCGCTCTATCCACATGTAGGTACGACAGTCCAAATATTTACAGCCAAACTGACCGTGAATCGGGTGTGGAAATCGCAATAAGGCATCACGTTAATATCGACCATTTTATTAACCCCTGACACAAACAAAGGTGTTTAATAAGTTTGACATTTCTTTGTGTCTGTCTATCTGTTTGTCTGTGTGTCTGTCTATGGCATAGTAGCTCCTAAACGAATGGACCGATTTTGAGCCTTAATTTTTGACCAGCGGGCTATTTGCGTAATGTTATCTATAATAAATCACATTTAGCTCGATAATTTCCTTTGATTCCTTAGAATTTTGTATTTTGTTACTCAATTTCAAATTTCATTTCCAAGACTTCCGAAATGTAATTATGTTACGCAATTAGCCGGCAATGCTCACCTACCGTATGAAAGAAGATCATAAATCAATAAAGGTCTAAATACTTCGTGATTTTATTGCGTCTATGACCTAGTAAAAGTTTGCTTCATTAATATGACATTTTAGTACCGAAATAACGTAAAATTGAAGATTTTAATCACTTGGATTACATACGTCAAGTTAATTTATTCGCAATAAATTACAGAAATGACACAGTTTTGATTACATTTGTAGTAACTCGACTCGATTTAAAATTGCTCTACTTAATAAAAAGATTGAGTCACTACAGTTTTCGTAATAGCAAGATAATCATCGATGATTTAGTTTGCATCAGTGAATAACAAGATTCGTTTTTAAAATTCACTGATTGATTCACTGATTGATTTAAAAAAAAAAACTTTTAGATTTTCTTCGTATCATGGGTGCACCCATGTTACAGACTCAAAATTTCCGAAATAAAAAACTGACAACTACTGACTGGCAACTAGAGTCACTCTTATAATAAACAATATTAGAATTATGACTATTCATAAGTGCCTAATGGTCTACATGAATAAAAATATTTTGATTTTGATTTTGACGATCACAGAAACAAATTTTGTTCCATGTAAGAATCGAAATTGCGAATTGCTACCGCTATGCCAATACCACTTATGGAGCTTATTCGATATAATTATTTGAATATTTCTTGAAAAGGGAATTCCCGAATCTAGCAGAAGTTTTTCTTCTGGTTCTAAATAGAACCAATTCATCAGTCAACAATAGAGATTCAAAATTGTACCTTAATATACTGAAAACAATATTGCCAGGCAATTCAATGCTATTCCATGAATGTGGCTAACAAAACAGTCGATTCAATTAACTACGTCGGCCTGACGACCGATGGACCCATTCGCGTAATGAAAATAGGTGGCCAATTCCTGCCCTCAAAATCAATCCAGAACGCTGGAGACTGCAGTAATGACTATAAAGTGATAATTACTTTTAAAATAAAATAAAATATATCGCAACATTCATATTTCTCTAGAGCATGCGAGGAAAAATTGCAAAAAATATAATAATATGATAATTGATTTGTGTGGTATTTATGTTGATTGGGTTTGCCTTTAATCAAAAATAGAACGATTTTAAATTCGTCATTTTTTTTTTCGTTTATGGCTTCAACTATTCGTACTTTTCCACAGAGGATTTATTTTTTGGACGGTTCTACATTTGAACTTGTGTTTGGATACACACCTAAAACAACGCGGTGCGGTGACAAAATGATAGTGATATTCATTATGCATGTGTGTATCTGATCATTCTATAATTATTTTACGATGACAAGGCAAGTTCAAAAAAAAGTATAAGTAGTTTAACTAAGGCAAACAATTTATTATAGCTTCGTAGAAGTATAATATTAAAGCTGAACAATATTGTTAGCCTCAACTATAATAGTACTTTATGCAACTGTTGTATATAATAAGGGGTATTAAAACACGAAGGTGGGTGTGATAACGGTATCACATGAGTGTTTTTTTTCAAATTCAAATTGAAACGCGCGTGAAAGACCATGTTCTTTTTTTGAAATTCATACATAGTCACGCATCGATAAGTAAGAATGTGGCTGTCTGCTAAAACCCTTTGCGCAAAAGTGATCGAAAAAAAATGAAATTCAGTACAACTTTATATCTGTGATTATATTATCATCCGTTTGGATGATTTATTGGTTCTTTTAATTGGGTTTTAATAACATTGGGTGTTTTAATGTTGGCAATAATGTAACTGTTTCTAATCTTTTATAGAGGATTTAAAGTGGGAGTAGATAAAAATAAATATCATAACGTCGACGGAAAACACGGGCTGTATGGACTAGATTCATTTGCCTTTCCCGCGCTTTTGGATAAACTAAATAAAAAAATATTTAAAAAAAGCAAAGTCTTGAGCTGATCTGATCACGTTTTACTGTGCTATTTTTTTGTGACTCCGTTATATATATTACTTGACCCGCCGCTATCGTCTATTAGATTTTCGTTTACGCCTTTGATGTTAATATTCTGCTGTGCATATTGGACTTGTTACTCTGCTTACGTTTTGGATTCGATGTTCACGACGTCAAGATGTCTGAATTGTAATCTACTAATCAAATGCGAAGGCATAATATAACAACTTTAACACCGCAGTTACAAAATACATTGTCTGAATGGCTTGGTATACTAGAGGTAGGTATGCACCAAGTGGTATTTATAATCATAATTCACTTTACCTGTCATTGATATATTTTTTACTGGCAAAGTAACTACGAAAATGCTTTACTAACGAGATGATTCCGGGATTGCTAATTGATAGTTTAAAACCGAGTTTACGGCGGCGGTGTTACGGACGCTCTTGAATTAATATCTAGTTCCGTTCGAGTTCGAAACTAGTCGAGTAATTGCGAAATCATACTGTAAGTAAAACTGGCTACTTAGATAACTTTAAGTAATCATTTTAAAATATATCTTTCATATTTTTCAGCTTCCCACAAATGGATTGATTTGTAATGCCCGTAATGTATTGTTGAACCAACGGTTAGAAGAAGGTACCTATAAATGGCAGAGTTTTCGCCACCCTGGTGTGTGTTGGTTGCGGACGCTCTGTTATGGGGAGCCGTTACGCTGTGCGACACCATACTCTTGAAGAAAACAGTCAATTAATAAGTATTTTTTTCTCATGGAATAAAAATAAAGTACTATTTCAGTGTTTTATTATTTCCCTTTCTTCACTTCTGCTCATGTGTAAAAAAACGTGTAAGAGAAGTAAAAGGATGAGTAAAGCTTGCTCTCTTTAGCCATATAGCTTCGTCAGGTGCTGCTTCACACCCACGGGGGCTGTGCAGCTACCCCAGGCACCGCCTCGCTCCAGCGTAAGCCGCGCAGCTACCTAAGGGGCGATATAGCGCTAGTGGACACACTATAGCGGCATCACGTGTAGGTAATTATTTTAAACAACAATACCAGGACTACAAAATCTACTTTTATACAATAAGGCATTCACTAACATCGGCTACGCTATGGCTTACAACCTTTAAGCAGCTTCTGCTCATGGATTCGCTTCAGAGGACAGGTCAGCATAAAAACCCTTTCCATGAAAGAATGATATGAAATGATAAGTGGTGTGTCAATGGGTGTAGTTGTGTATCAGCGTCATATATATATACACATATACCAACATCTACAATATAGTTTACACATATAGATTTAGTTTTCGTCACGTACCAGTGAGTTTTTTCTGATGTTTTCTTTTTATATTAAAGTTCCAGAGCGTAGTGCCTTGCAAAAATTGTTAAAATGCAGGTTTGTAAGTTATTGCTATTTATAATTTGTAGGCGCTAAAATATTTTTTGGTAAGCAAATATAAAATCCCTCGCATGCTCTCTCATCGTAAAACTTACACAATTAAAAACTTAAGCCTGTAAACTATAACGTAACATACTATATGTGTCTACACATTGAGTATTTATTGAGGGCACAGCGCTATCCAAATTCTGTCCATGTATTTTGGACAAAACATAAAACGAGCTAAAACAATTTTTAATATGATTGTTTTTATCCGGTTTTTAGTAGAAATGCTATTATAAAGCACCAAACGCTTTCTCCCATAGCGTCTTAATTCGCAAAACTAAGTAAATTCCGCCGAAAAACATTCGTACAATGAACTTTCTCCTCAGTGGTGTCTAATTAGTTACATTTACAGTAAAATTAGCGTCTCTTAGTACGAAATTCAGTCTAATTCCGAGAGAAATGAACCTTTGTTACACGCGGGCCCATATTCATAGTGAGCAGAGCGTCCCGCAAATTGAATCTAATTGCCGCAACGAAGTGTTGAATCAGACTGACGGCCCTGGTGGAGCGGTAGCCTGAATTGCGCCTATTTACTCATTTAGGACCAGAAATGCTGAACACCCACAGACCACCTGTTTATGGAATTAAATTTTCTCGCGACGGTGACATCAGCTGTCGCGCGACTGTCTTCATTTAGCGCCATCTGCCACTATCGCGTTCACTCTGGACTCGATTAATAAACGCAGAATGACTCGGCGACTAGGCTGGACATTTATTTTTTAACATCCATAAAGTCAATTCAAACGTAGTTGAACTGAATCAACTTACGGAATGAAAATTAAATCTAAAAATAAGTTCTGAAGGTTCAACGAATTTCATTAAGTGCTTGGGAACTCTATACATCGTCTCCAATCTCAAACGATTGTAGATTTTTATTGCTACTCAGCAATAAATAATACATAAACTTGAAAAAATCACACATTAATAAATAATTGACTCTGACAATCCAATACTTTACTATCGTGTTTGGCTGTCCTAACTCAACACAGTAAGCCATCATTTTGATCGTTTAAAAGGTTTTTATGTAGATTTTTTCGTAAACTTAAGACGTTGCTCAGTACGCTGTAGAAAACACGTCATGTTACATTGAATTAATCACCTAAATAGATTTTATTACTGCAAATATTTACATTTGCTGTAAAGTGATGTCTGTAACCAGTGCTCCAGTTTTATTTCTGCAAGCAGCGGTAACACTTATCCCGTAGTTTAAATAAAACGTTTTTGATATATCAAACTAAACTATGCAGGTATTTCAATAAATAACATTAAGAATTATAGGTTCTTCTTTTACCTGACAGGGTCAGTAGAAAGTGCGAGACAGACTTCCGCGCCGAAGGTTCTGCACCTTAGACGGAAACGAAATAATTATTACGTTAATTAACCGATAGCTTTGCGAAGTTTGTTTGCAACTTTCTCTTCATTTTCTTCTTTTTTCGATTTAAAGCCTTAGGATTTTCCATTAGGTTTTTCTATAAATTACGAACGAGGCCCTGTATTTAGACTTTTTATTTTTTGATCAGAAATTGCAAAAATAGGAGAAGAATTCTTTGATTCGTATATTTTATTAAATTTTTTATAAATTATAAAAATATACATAATTTGTGTTTTTCGTAACTAATCTTTTTGTTTAATTTGTCACATAATGACACTTTATTTTTTAAATTTTCTTTTTTACTTTATCGTCTTGGTTGGGTCATCTAAATCTTACAAAATTTCTTCAAGTAGACTTGGAGTTATAAGGCTGTGGCAAACAGACTAACAGATAGACGCAAAGTGATACTATTACTAATATCAGATGTACGGATTTCTAATAATACGTGTTATTTACAGCTTCCAGAAACTTCTTTTTGGTATAAGGTGCAGTAGGTATACTCATCAGCCAAATAATTATATTATATTAAATGATTCGCCTTGTATAAACAGTAAGTATTGCGCTACTGAGATAGTACATAATTAGTATCACGTCTGCCACCTGTGGACATCCTTGTTTTACTAACGCTGAATAAAATCTCATAAATATCAAATTTTATTTTCGTTTTCGCTCGTCATTACACGGCGGGCACTGCAGCCTGTTGGGAAAGAGGCCGCGCACCGCGAAAATCGTGACAAAGCAATATTTTTTATTGCAAATCAATGGTATCCGATCGCTTTCCGGAACACACAAAACAAATTGCTAGTCGGCGAAAATCCTATCAAAGCTATTTTATACCTATGCGCCATGCTATGCGACACACTTTTGATGTCTCGTGCTAAGTATTCAGTTGTAACAGTTACCTTTGAAAAATGTTTGATGCACGTTAATCCATTTTTACATTTAATACCTTTGAAGAAAGAATTCTTGACAGTTTTAGCAATCACTATCTACTTTGTTAGGAAATAGGTTATTATAAAAGTTAAACAGATTTAGCAATCTTTGTAGAAATAGACTTTCTAATAGAAATCTATCGCAAGTTACCATAAAGTTAATAGATCCCACTTTAATTAAGCACTGGAAAGTTCTTTACAATAATACCACCATATAAACAATTTTCTTTTTAAATCACAACTATCACAAATAAATACAAAACAGCTTTTTTTGCTTTTAATTTCATTTATTTTGGATTTGTTGACATTGTGGCTCTAAACATAGCCTTCCCGTACAATGATTTATCTGATAAAATACCTGCAAAGATGGCGGCTTCAACACATCAATCTATATTTTGTCCGCCTAGGTATAATTAATTTAACAAGCGGCTATTAGTTCCCCTTACAGAGCAGAGGCATCACGTCACGCAATGACACGATTGCCACTATGGCAGCCTTCAGTGCGTCTACAGCCAGAATGGATGCGCAATAATTATACAAACTAAATATTCCTCCAAAATAAATTAAGATGAAAAAAAATATTGGAAGACATAGATAGATACCTACGACAAAAAATATTAGATGATGAAGATAAACAAAGTTGAAGCACGTTTCAGTGAGTCATAAAATAGATAGACGAATATATTTACATCGTTGCCATAAAGAATTTAGAATAGAAATGCAAATGTAGCTCGCTAAATGATCATCTGAGTTTTGAAACACTGACTTTGACCCAAAAACATGTTTTGAGTAAATACATTTTTTAAAGTAAAATCATTTATTCAGTGATGTAAATATTACGGCCGGCTACTGACATTGTTGCAGTTCTGCAGTGTTTGCTCTTCAAACTCCACGTGGTTTCAATAAACTTATATCCAATAACGACACGTGTACCCTATGCAGTCTGAAGCTATCTGCGTGTAAATGAATTTAAAGGATAGTAATGCTAATCACATTTCAAATTTATTGTTCTAATAAGAAATGAAATGAAACCAATACTCAATAATCATTCACATCACCTCTTTAAATAAAATCATAATGAATTTAAATAATGAAGCAATAAGACAATCACGAAGAATGCATTTAATCGATATGTATTAACGAATTATCGAACATTTAAGATCTCAATCAAAAGACAATTAGAGCATCTCCAGATCTTAATGTTTAGAAAAGAATAATAAAAACTAACAGAAAATGGTACTGCACCAAAGAATCTTAATGTAACCAGCCGTGAAATGTATTTAATTCCAAAATACGAATAAGCAATTTGTGCACAAGCAACCTGCTTGTAGCTAACATTGTAGACATAATCCGATTATGATTACATTACTTGAGAATATTTTTCCATTCCGTTGAGGAAACTGAAAAAAACTCGAATATTTAATTTCACATACTTGTTCACACAATTTCTGTGCTACTGCAAAAACTAAGCGGTACCAATAGTTAGAATAGGTTAGTTAACCCTTCAAGAATAACTATCTTGGTAATAAAATAAAAAGAAGCTTATCCGTCAAACTAATAACATAATTTGACTTCAATCCATAGTGAAGAATACTTCCATTAACTCAATTAACCTCTCATTTCTTACGGTACTGAGTCTATAATGGTCACGCCGCTATTCTGGAGGTCATTTTCATTTATTGGGATCAATTAAAGCCATCGTTGTTGTTACGTTGCGTCATGTTATATCATATCATTTATTTTTCGAACTGAATCATTGAAAAAAATTAGAATCCTAAATTTGGAAGTCATTAATATTCTTAATTTTATTGTTGGTTGACTGAATTGTGTTGACTCCGTCACTTGTCTTTCAAAACATTATTCATGGGTTTACGTTTTTATCTAATAGCGTTGACGAGTATTCGACCGTGGCGAGGGAGTACGTTCGTCTGCCTTGCATTTGTGCGACCATCAACCGTGAAAAAAGTCATCCATATACATCAACTGAATTCCACAAACGACACTGTATTTGAATGCAAATAATTTGTTTGAAGTTTGAACAAACTACGGTCATGCTAACTTGTGTTATGCAAAATCTTCGTAACAAGAGCTCTTGTTTACGGCTATTGCAGCTCATACTGCGAAAGAATGCTATCGATAGCCATAAGCAATATCATCTAAAATCCAATTTGGTAATGGACCAATTTGGCAGAACTTTAAGTGAATGTTTTAACAATAAATGTAATATTCTGATTGATATTAATAGTTTTTACTACTTCTATTTATTGGATCATAGAATTTGAAATAAAAAGTTTTTAACCATTTTTCTTGAATTGTTTATTTTAAATGAGTTGCCCATACAATGGTAGCAGTAAATATATTATTATTATTTGTTACCACTAAATTGATAAATGTTCAATAAATCATTGAACAATTAAAATTGTTATGCATTTGTTATTTTTGCATCTTTCACACTCTCAATATACAGGTTCATAATATTATTTGTTGCAATTGAAATTTTAAGACCATTATGGATTCTATATTTCTCTTTTCTGCTATTTTTCTGTGGCTAGCAAACTTTTCTACAGAATACAGTTGTATTATCAATCGGTTTGCTCTATTGATATAATTTTGTCAACTTAACGGCAGCATCAGACGGGTTGGTGGCATAATAAATAATTGTTACGTATGTATTTTCTCATTGTTAGGATTCAGTACAATGCGTAGTAGTTTCTGAAAGTGCTCCCGCTGTCGATACTTGGCAGTAATTTCTACATTGCTATTGTTGTGAGCTTCGCTTTTGTGTATCATATGAATGACATGACTACGCGTGTTTCTCATTTGGAGTCTTATTTTCTTGAAAATAACTCTTTCTTTTTTGAGTAACTTTTATCAATTTGTATGGTGCATTGATACACATCTTTCATTCTTAGGATAAGTCATAAACTTGAATCCTATTATTGTAAATTTTCACAAAAACAAACAGTGGCAAAAATGTATTGTTAGTTATGCTTATCTAAAGCGTCGCAAACAATTAACAGATCATAAATTCATATCGTGACTAATAAGAGTTGCGCGCTTTAACAAAACTTTGATAACATACGCCACTGTGAGTAAACTAATTTGCAGAGAAATTATAGCTATATTTCTATTGCTATTAGCAGCTTTTCCGACAATACCTCCGTGGGAAATTTAATAAAAGTGAAATTAACAACGCGCCAACAAGTGCATTAATTATAACGTTGCATCCGACTGCCTTTTTCAAACAAGAGTCTTCATTACCTAGAAAACAATAGCACATCTCACAATCACACACACTGCATTCGTCGGAAAACGCACATGCACAATTTTCCGAACACCGATTACGGACACTGCGTCGGTCGCGTCAAAGCAAAGGGCGGCACGTACAAGCGCTGCCTCTGCGCGCGATAGACTGCCGGCTGTCGGTCGGGCGGACTTGCGAGCGAGCGGGACGCGCGGCGGGCGTGCCAACACTCTGCGCGCGCATAACGCCTCTCTGTCCAACGCCTGCAGGTTCTATACGGTTGTCTCGCTCGCACACGCTCGAGCACACCTTTAAGTTTTCGAGACAGGTGTTCCTATCCCTGTGTGTGTCCAGATATGGCTGGTTTTGCGTGTATGCGCGCTTCCTGCGGCGGCGGATCGTTTTTTATGCCCGGCAGAAATTATAAAAAGTAAATGGAGGGAAAATTAAATAAAACGTTTACAATGAAGCGTTTTCCTGTGCGCTTTCAATGATTCAGTGTACGCTATTTTTCAGGATGGATATCATCAGTGTACACAGCCAGCTTGATTACGAAGCATTTTACGGATGTTTGAGTGATGTAGGCGGGCGTAATTAGGCACGGGGCGGAAAGGTATATTGATTGCGGTGACGCGGCTTTGTGGAAAAATCGATATTTTTGTATTAAAGGTAGCACGCGATGTGTCCGGCCCGTGCGTCCGTGGATAAGTAAACCTTCGTATCGATCCAAACGCCGTCAACTTTCGACCCTAGTTTATGGCGCGCACTATAACTTGAGCCACACTTACCTATGAACGTTATCGAGAATGCTTTAGCTGAACGATGCCGTCTTTCATAAAATCCTATACGACCTAAGCTTAGAGTTCGAGCTAAAATTTTCAATACCTATTAAAGTTAAAACATGAACCTTAAAAAAACCCTAAATAAAATTACATATTATTTTGGAACCACAAATAAAATAAATTATTTTTTAAATTATTCAAAGCAAATTATCTCATCGTCAAAATAATTCATTAAAAAACATTAAAAAATTGAAAAACAATTATCAACTTAAAGCTCAAAGTAATTCTAAACCAAACCTCTAACAATTTAAGTTGTGAAGGTCTTATTTACCTTGCCTAGAATTTTAGTATCTCATTGCTATACCATGAATAAGGTTAAAGCTATCTAAGTTTATTCCCAATGCTCACTGAATTGTTAATTTTTCATGGATTGCGGCCGCCACATAGAGCCATAACACGTGAGATTTAAACATCCCAATGGTACGTGTACTAGGTAGTAACTAGCCCCAGTCGATGTACACCTAAATGACCTTTTGGCTACCTTTGACTCTTATTGCTCTAACACCAAAATAAGTGACGGAACGTGTCCATTTTATGACGTGCCCAGTGATTGAAATATTACTTATAATATTACATCATAAGAATGGTAGAGACAAGTAGGAAATTTCGTTAAAATACCTAAAAAACATTGGCATGCAGATAACATCTTTCCTTTTTTTAAGACAACATACTCATTTTTTTTTCTGGATCGTGGGCACGACAGACATTATTCTGCTCTCTGAGATTGTAACCAATATCTGTAGATTAAACAAATATTGGTCCCATGTACGTAGGTATACAAAGAAGTATGCGGTCATCAGCCGATCGCACATCTTAACGACCTTTCAGCTACTATTGACTCCGGATCTACTATACTAAGGAGGACCTAAAGAACTTGCGCAAAAGATAGCTAATGATACTTTTAAGCTGTAAATTTTTAGACATATTTAAATCTAGGTATTGTTCTCTAACCGTGTTCAGCTTATGCAGTCGGCCATGAAATTCTGTCACCAAAGATTAGACATATAGACATAGACATCAAGCAAAACAATATAATAATTATGAGAAAGTTCGTCATCCATTACGACTCGACCTACCACGCTTGACCACACTGTAATGTCAATTTAATGTAATAGAAACTACTCTGTTGTACCCTAAATATATCTACGAATGCAAACACTACTGTGAGTATGACTGTTCCTGATTGAAATGCCTGACTGGAGACTCGGATTTGACAGTTTGATTTCAATCAAAATTGGCAACTACATAGATAGAGCCGATATTGGCCTGAGATCTATAGAGCATATTTTGACTTT
The DNA here is from genome assembly GCA_936450705.2 of Protodeltote pygarga. NCBI lineage: Eukaryota > Metazoa > Arthropoda > Insecta > Lepidoptera > Noctuidae > Protodeltote > Protodeltote pygarga. The sequence continues at coordinate 7,063,620 of OW388257.2, read as the reverse complement.
GCTCAGACATTACAAGATCATGATTTATAATATAAAACTTTCACAAAAACTTACACAAACCTATCAATTTCCATTTTATTATTACAAGTTTTACATAAGTTAACTCTAAGCAAACTCAAAGTACGTTATATAGATCTCAGCCTTAGACTTACTAAAGCCTTAAACTAAACAAACAATAAACTGTTTTATTTAGCTTGCCCAGCTAAATAAAACAGTTTAATAAATTTAAGATTCTCTTAATGTATTAGACGTATCAGATAACATCTAAATCGTTTAGTTAGTTGAGCTTTTAAAAGTAAAATAACTTTTTTTTTTTCAATATGTCTATCCAGCCTAATTTTCAACAGATCACACATTTTGAAACTGAGAATAAAAAAAAATAAAGCACGTTCCCCCTATAAATATAAAATAGGTTCTGTATTTCTAAAACCATACTTAATACGTTTCAAAACACAAAGTCCACGCGGTTATCAAATATTACACAAAAGATTCAAAGTTCCTCCACGACATTTGAAGCTATGAAGCAATGAACGCAATAAATTATACTTTTCAGTATAACATTCCGCATTTCGTCGAGCATTGCCTTTTTATTAAAGAAATAAGAAGCAAAGGCTTTCGAGCCGGGTGACTAATGTACTGAAGTAATAAGCGTACTGAGGTATAAAAATTAAACACATTCATTTTTAATAGGATTGCTAAGCGTTTCGGAATTGTAAACTCTTTTGAGTCTACTCTTTGCAGTTTTTTCTTGCATGTGAATTTAAAAACGATAGAATTTTTATTTTGTTGGCTATTCAAAGGTTTTCTCAGCGGAAATATCTCAGTAACAGTGCGTCCGGCGTAGCACTTCGTAGACAGGAGCTACGCCTCTTCCAATATTTTTTATAAATGTAAAAAAATATTGAAGGCTAGTGTAATGTGTCCTAAATTTAAGTCCAGTGCACACGAGGGACTTATATGGCCGTAAATAAGATAAGTCGTAGGTAGATAGGTACTCACCGCACGCTGGATTTGCAAACAACTAACTGTTAATATTTATCAGAACTCTTGGAACAGATGCAGGGATTGCCCTAAAGGCCAAGTAGGGTCTGGGCAGCAAAGTATCTAAAGACTGATTGATATAATTTTATGATTTACAGAGAATCGTTTTTTTTATTAACCGACTTCAAAAAAAGGAGGAAATTCTATGTATCACAGTATATCTTTTTTATTTGTGTTTACCAATTTCTACGCCAACTGCTGACCGATTTCAAAAATTTTAATATTGTGTGGAAGGGTATACTTCCAATTTGGTCCCATTGTCACCAATACAAGATCTGATGACGGGATGGGAAATAGGAAACCCTCAAATTTTTTAAGCACTTTACGGTTTTTAGTAATTGAAGTCGGTTAAACATTTTTGTTTTAACTATGCAACGATGAAAGACACACAATCCACAACAATAGACTTGTTCCTAAATACAACTATTGTCAAATTGTTAAAATCTATTTAATGATTATGGACGAAAAAAAATCTCACGTTCTTTTCTCTAGAACAACATCATCTGCCTAGCCTTTTCCCAACTATGTTGGGGTCGCTTCCAGTCTTAGTCTTACATGCAGCTGAATACCAGTGTTTTACATGGAGCGACTGCCTATCAGACCTCCACAACCCAGATACTGGGTTACACGATACCCCTTAGTAAAACTGGTTGTCAGACTTTCGGGCTTCTGACTACCCGTAACGACTGTCAAAGATCTACAATTGACAGCCGGGGCCAACAGCTTAACGTGCTATCCGAGGCACGGAGAGTGATAATTAATTTATAAAACGCACATAACTTACGAAAAGTCATAGGTGCGCGCCTTGGGTTCGAACCCGAGACCTCTGACTTGCCAGTCAACGGTCACCACCACTAGGCTATCACGACTCTTACAACAGAACAACAATTAGAGTGAAAATAGTACATGTTTACTTTGTAGTTAAAAAAAAACATTAAGTAATCAAGCAGGTTTAAGTCACTGTAAGTTTTTTCTTAAAGCCGTGCCATGTCTAGCGCAATACTACTTCACGAAATCCCTTTAACTTTGAAAAGTTTTTTACAAAGTAGCTGTTCTTCACTCTGGTAATTACATTAAGAAATTTAATGGCGCTTGGATATTTCGTTCATTTAATTGTTTGGTAACTAACGCTTCCGACTGAATAAAATTCCAGCAACGTGATTACTATTAGGACTACATTGAAAATCCTACTAATCTATAGAATATTTGTAATCGGATTCGGATTCCTTTTTAGAATATTGTGAGCACGAAGGAGTGGTAGATTTGGTATAATTAATGATTATATATCAATATAAGAAGAGCAGAAAGCTAAAATTTATATGTAAGTAACTGTTGCTCGCGACTCCCGAACCCCAAATATTTTCTAATATTTCTAAATATTTTCGAAGTTTAGTCTATATTGGTGCTAGTGAAAGTCCGATTAAAATCAGTTCAGCCGTTTAGAAGATTTCCCAGAACAAACAGACAAACAAGAATTTTAAGCTAACAGCTTTTTGGTTATTGCCCAGATAACTGTATGAATTTATGAAATAATTGTTATTTTGATATGAAACAAGAAGTAGACACTGCAATTTTATTTATTTGTATTATCTATTATTTATGTTTAATGAATTATGGTCGAATTTTGACCCCTGTATCACTAGTCTTTATTAATGCGAAAGTGGAAGTGTATGTTATATCGTTTTGTTGGTTTGTCCTAACGGATAATGATAATTTTTTGCATAGAGTAACTTAAGAACTTTTTAACAAATTTTGAAGCAAATTTGCGTGAAATGCTATTAATATATAATAGCAAACTACTAGTCTCATTACAACTAAGAACATGATGTAAATTTAATTTATTAAAAAAACTGTAAGGTTTTTTTTTGAAAATGCGATACGATGGTGTGGTGTAAGATGAAGCACACCTGCCTTCAAATCAGAAAGTCGGAAGTCGGATGGTATAGTCCAGTCCTATCCCCCAAATAGCTTTCACCGAACATCATGCCGAACGACAAAGTCACTTGGCGGGAAGATTTTTTCCAGTGGGCCACGCCCACTTCCACTAAAAGCAGCTCAGGTGTTCATTGCTGTGAGTTTGTGACCTTTGTCCCATCATTAGTCGACTTTAATGACACGCAGAGGGAGAGGCGTTGGTGCTTTTCTTCCCGACACAAAAACAAAAACGTAAACTCAACAAAAAGAATGGAACAGCTGTTTTTTTTCGCGATTTTAAGGTTGGTCCTATAGTAAAAGGTGTTCATAATAATGAGTACTATAACCGATGATACGCTTTTCAGGTTTTCAGTTAATCCAATTGCACTGTGTATATCAGTCCTAACTTAAAAACCAAATAAAATGTTACAGCTAGCCTTTACAATCTCATTAGGTACTGGGCCAAAGCCCAAAACACTTCAATATTCAAAAATAAAACAGAAAAAAAAGTGATGTTTTAATTTACTTTATATATTTTCCTTTCTTCGTCAAAGAAACCTTAAAGTTTAAGGTCACGGGAAGTGGGGAACTTACATAAGGACTTTAATACAGACCCATATCATTAACCCATATAACCCTGCCCGACAAATGTTGAAGCTTTTCTACCCTTTGAAATATACTTGAGGGATGTTTGAAAAAATCATTACTGAATGTTGTGATTTAAAAAATCTAGCAAATGGTTAAAATACAACAAAATCTAAGTACATCTGTTGGGAACTGCTTTTACCTATAATAATGTAGCTTTATTTACATTGACAGCCTAGTGGTATGACCGTCCACTGACAAGTCAGAGGTTTCGATCCCATCCCAAGGCTTTGACTTTTCATAAGTTATGTGCGTATTAGAAATTAATTATCAGTTGCTAAAACGGTGAGGGAAAACATCGTGATGAAACCAGCACACCTTTTTTTTTGTTTTGTCGTGTAGAAAACTCTTTATGAGAGAAGTTTCAAAGGTGTGTAAACCTATGTCAGAAGCCTACGGGCGGTTAAAACTCTGACACCAGGTTGTCCATCAACCATACGATAAGAACAAGAATTTACTGAATAGTACGATATTTTATAACAGATATAAACTTATCAAAATGATGCCTTGTTAATAAGTCCTACATGAAAAGACTGCAAGATCCTATTCAATTATTCTGTTTGTCGAAATTCACAGACGTGTACGTGAAACCATTGGCTCTGACGTCACAGGACGTATATTTACTACACGAGACTTCGTGCAGAATTTGACATCATAAGAATCTTTGAAAGTCAAAAGTTTACCTGATTACGTATTGCTTCCCTACATTATATTCAAGTTTAAACCTTTTAAGGTCTCAACAAACAACACCGCTTCATTTATAGTACTAATTCAAACTGTACGAAGCAATTGGTATTCAAGTCGAACTATTTTAATTAACATTATAAGGTTATTTGTTAGTATAAGACGTAACAGCGTTAGTATTTCACGGCCTTTGTCATCATAATAGTATTTCGTTGCGCCCAGATGTTAGAGCACTTAGCGGCGTGCACCGGTTTTATTATGAATAGCAACGGAAGTACGGAACTAGTATTTTGCGGTTTCCCCTTGGAGGCAGACGCAAATTAATGCCCAGCTTTCAGCTAGAAATTAATGTAATGCACCTAGGTTACGTAGCCAAATTGTTGGCATTCAGTAAATTTTGCAATGCGCAAACGCGATATAGCGAATTTTATAATTGAATTTTTAATACGCTTACCGCGATAACTGTTTTGGATATCCGGTGATGTAATGTTTAACACATAAATAAACTATTTTGAATAGCTGTAATTGTTTATAATTCCAGCCACGGTTTTAGGTAGACATGATAAGTAAATAAATAGCTGGTAACTTACAATCTGAAAATATATTTTAGAAACTATATTTCTCGAAGGAAAGGAAATTTTATGGTGTAGACATTACACAAGATATATTATGAAATTTCTTCAAATCGTGACATCTCCTATCTCTTGCTTTTGTTATAAAATTTAGCTTAAATTTAATAATTTTCTATAAGTATGGTTAGTTCAGCAAAGCCTCTATATACCACCTCTACTATAGCTTAACAGAATAACAAAGTAAACTCGTAAAACATAACTACAAAATTCTTCTAATTGTTAAAACTAGAAAATATTAATTTAAAAAGTCTTCTTGTGTTTTTTTATAAACAGACTGCTAAAATCATTAACCTCCTTTTTTGTAGCCGGATAAAAATAGTTTTCTATATTATAATACACCAGGCTCTTACCGCGATTTTATCCGCACTATTTTTAAATAAACATAAGCCTTTGTTTTAATACGGGAAATAAACTTACTTTATGTCAAGTTTCATACAAATCCGTTTAGACGTTTTTTACTTGATGTTTTTTAAGGCAAACATCCTAATATACAAACTTTTAAATTCATATTTTAAGTATAAATAGGTTTACTATATTTGTACTTATATATTTGTAGTTACACTTAGAGAGATTAAAATGCGTATCGTGTGAGTTTCGTGCTCGTTTTTCATTCTCTTATTTAAGAGGTTTTACTCTCCTTACGTTTATCTGATGTGCTCTACTAAGAGATTAAATTTAAGGTTCCTAAATGAAGCCTTATGCCATATTTTAAGGTAAAACATAGAAACTGGAAGACTTCCAAATAAAAGCTAAGTTATTTATGTTTAGTGAATAATTCTAATAAAGACCAAACAGTATTTTCTGTTATTTCTCACTCAAAAGTAAATATGACTGTCAAAATATCTTTAATTAATCGACCTAACCAATCACAGTCTATTTAATAGACCTATCCCGTTTCCTCGCATATAAATCACGTAAAATCTAAGCAAAATTCACAATATTAAAGTATTAGTATAACCAACTAACCAAGCTGTGACCATAATTAATAAATAACTATAAATAATTCCATTTTTTGAGCTAAAAACACTCGATCAATTCACCGTTCAAATAAGAAAAACTAAATCAAAATCGTTTAGTATGCTACAATGCCACAAACAGACACACAGACACGTGAAACTTATAGCACCCCTCTTTTTCGTCGTTCCTCTTTTCGTCGGGGGTAATTAATATAATTATGTTTTTTATTCACACAAAATACACAAAAGTATCTACTGAACTAGGTTCTTAAAACTGTGTTTCAGAACTCAGAAGTTAGAACTACAAAGTGCGTACCTATAACAAAAGTAAAAACAAAAGCTGTCAATCTGACTATGAAAGCAGGAAAACATTGGAAATCCAAAGCATTCAGCGCTAATATACTCGTGAAAATATTTCGGTGACCAAAAACGACGTGTCAACAACATACTGTGGTCTACGTTTTGTATGGTGACCACAACGGTAATTACTTTGGGACTGTCTCGGATACGGGGTACTAAATATTATGTCTAATGGAAATTAGCATTTGTTACATTACGCAAGCCATTAAAACATATAAACAGTTTTATAAATAAAGAAAATTTGAAATTTAGGTCACAGGTTCTGGATTTCTCTTTTCTTTCTTTCTACAAAAATTTAGAACTCTAGTGTTCGCATTACATAAGTAAATGCTTAACAGAAATGTTTATGTAATTGTAAACAATAACTTACATTTACTAGCCTTCTAGTTACTAGTACTTTATGCACGAAATGTTCATGGCGATTGTAACGGTACTGAAATATTGGAAACTTAAACACAAAAAAAACTCAACCTAAATAAATTAACTGCAATGAAAAAATTGACAAGAGCTTTTGATATCTAATGGATCTACACTCATGCAGTTCTAACAGTAGAGTTCAACTGTTCAGCTAAAACTGAACCTTTTTAGGCAAAACTGAACAGTTTTTCGTTTTATTTTAGTTTTTAAATCGTTTTAATATAATAACCCGTTTTCCAATTCCAAAATAACCGACAATTCCAGGTTTTGAGGCGTACAATAAGTAGGTACTATAATTTCATAGTCCATGCCGTGAGTCCGAAGACATGTGTAGCTCTGAGCACAACTGAAGCGATGTAACTGAACATGTGTAGACACAAGGTGCATCAGTTGTAACTGGTAGTTATAACTGTGCAGTTAAAACTGTACGTGTGTGTGGTGCACAAAGCTTTTATCTTAACATCAAAAAAATTAGTAAGCCTTAAGCCATTGGAGTAAATGCAAACTGTTTCAATTCATAACCGAGTAAAGGAGGAATAAAAAAAAACCGCTTTGACTGTAAATGAATGAGTTTACACTCCACAAATCGCTTCCACACATTTTACACAGCTTCCAGTTCAGTATACTTATATATTTAACATTAATGTAGTAATAAACATAATGCATAATTCAGTGGGGAAAATAAAAATCTCATCCGACAAAACAGGGTCGGATGAATGGTTCGCCTACATTTCATCCGGAGAATTTCACGGTAGCTAATACCGGTCGCACTCGCTCCGAGTATGGCAACAATTTTAATAAATAATTATACTCGTCGGTGCCTCTCCGGATAAACAGATACGAGCTTAATTCGTTACTAATACATCCATCCACTTCAGAGCGCAAATTTGATTTAGGATTTTAATTGAGTATTTTTTTGCAATGATTTTTTTTCTTTCTTTTTTCTAACCAACATGTATCTTAGGCTATGAACATCTACAACAAAGATGTTATACTAATACATTACACCAGCAGCGCCTAATTCCGCACAATTATTAAGTGGTTCACGTAATATTGCACCATTTGATTTGGCCCTTAGTTAACCTGGTAATAGCAATTAAACTATCGTTATAAATTAAATCTGCTATAAATTAAATTAACGATAGATAGAATGAAATTGAGATGTTTTATCTTCAAAGTATAAACAAATTATTAAACTTTTTGTCAATTCTTAAACATGTTGGGGTTGGCTCTATCAAACCCGATGCAGCTCAATATCAGTTTTTTATCGGCTTCCGCAGCACAAAGGAGTGCCATAAATTAAATTAACGATAAATTACACGATAATTAACGTTAAATTAGATACATAGATAGTACAGATGTAGTACGATAGATTAAAAAAAACAGCATTTTATGCATGCGACAGAAACACGTTACAAACTGTACAAGTTGTCGGGATTTTAAGAATCTTAACTCCTTTATATTTTTTTTTTCTGAAAAAGGCAAATGTTTGACCACGAACCATAGGAACCATAGAAATATTAAATAAGCCACGAACCCACCTGATGGTAAGCGATGTTGTGTTCTACGGTGGAGCACACCTACCATTAAATAGGCGGGCGGAAGACATACGATATTTTCTAGACCTCTCCCCCAAATTGGGGCATGAAGTTCGGTGCCACTGCAACACGTTAAATTCGCTTGACGGTAAAGCTTTTTCCGATGCACTTAACAGTTTAATTTCTAATAGCAAATATAATATAATATCTAATAAAAAATATCATATGGAATCCATATTAGCTTCGCAATAATAACACCTTACTGCGCCAACATTATTATAATACCTACTAATTTATAAAACCAGAACGTCTCGTGCACAACATAGACCGACCCCAAATAAGTCTAACTATATTTTTGGGCACGTAGTTACACCAAAATGGTACGACGGGCAATCGGGCACTCCTAATATGCTGAACCTAATTGCAGTAAGATACCGTCCTTTTGCTAATTCGATATGTGTTACACGGGGCGCGCCATAGGACCCGTATGCTAAGGATACAAAATGTGTCTTAACACCAATCTGAACTCAACTCAATAAACAACGTTTTAGAGTTGAATTTTGAGCGTCTAACTTAAAATTTAGGCTGTTTATATTATGAGGCGCCTTAATGGAAATTGTGAGCCGTGCCCGTGTCGTTACGCGCTGCAAATGTACATAATGTGTCGTCAAAAGGGTGAAATATACTTTAGTAGGCTGTGATTTCGTTCGTAGCGAGCCGAGGCTTACCGGCTTTTAAAAGTTTCTCGAATGTGATCCCCGTTAGACGGGCGAGTACGCGACATTCACGACGGAATAGGGCCACAGCTGTTTGTAAATTCAAATTATTTTAGACAGTTGTATGAAATGTTAAATAATGTCATCGTACATTACTTTTGGGCCAATTTCAAATTCGGACTCGGTCGCTTTTAGTTAAACTAAGCAGCCTTGCTAGTAAGTTCCACTTGGTATAAAATTAGGGCGATAATGTAGTATTCGTTATAGATCTAAAAACTAAGGATCCTAAAAGTTTTACAAAGTTTCACAGAAAGGTAAAATCAAATGAAAGGGTCGCTATTGGTTTCGGATTAGAACTCTGTGCATTTTTTTTCTGGGTGGACAGTGAGGTGAGTCTATTAATTAAACCAAACTTTTAAAGCTATCTACTTTTTATACATACATAATATAAAAATTAAAAAACCTAATCGATGCTAGGAGCATTTCTAACGAATTTACCGATTTGGTTATTTCTTGAAGTTCCTACATTTAGGGAAATAAAAAGCGTAAAATTTGCCCGGGAAACTGGAAAATTCAAAACTAGTTTTTCTGTAAAAAAATTTACGCGACCTGGGGAGTCACATAGGGTAGTTTTATCCCGGAAAAATTAGTACCGCAGAAGCGAAGCCACGGAAAAGAGCTAGTAGCTTATAAACTATACCATCATCAGTTAATACTAAAACAATAAATCAGTTCATTGAATTTATGAAATGACCTCGCACAGCTTATCAAGATTTTAATCTTTTAGTTAAATTATAGGCTACTAGCTGCCCCGCGCGACTTTGTACGCGTGATTATTCTACCTCTACACTTTTTCTACCCTACCTTACATTACCCTACGCTACTCTACCATACCCTACCCTTTTCTACCCCTACCCAATCCAACCCCTACTCTATCCCTACCCTACCCTACTCTACCCCTACCCTACTCTACTCCTACCCTACTCCTACCCTACTCTACCTCTACCCTACTCTACCCCTACCCTACTCTACCCTACCCTATTCTACCCTACCCTACTCTAGCCTACCTCGTTCATTGATTATACTACTTTGATTTCTCTTACTAATATCGAATTTCCTACACAAAATTTCACCCCCGCCTCCCCTTTCCCCCCTATTGAGTAGATTTTTCAAAAAGCTAAAACACATCTTATTTATGCACCGAAAAGCTAAACACCAAGTTTAATTGATTTATCTTAAAAAATGATGAATTTTCATTACAAACTTTCATCCCCTTTTATATCTCCTTAAAAAATAAAAATGGAAAAAAATGAAAAAAAAAAAAAGGGTAAAAAATGCAATTTTTTTTTATACACGTCTTTTTTATTTTTAGAGCATAACCTTAATACTCATTTTTACACATGTAACTTAAAAAATAACGAATTTTCCATACAAATTTTAACCCTCTTTTTTACCCACTCAAGGGTAGATTTAAAAAAAATAACCTATGCTCGTCTTTCATTCATCAACTGAAAAGCTGAATACCAAGTTTCGTACATTTAACTTTAAAAACGACGGACTTTCATACAAACTCTTATCCCCCTTTTTACCTACTTAGGGGTGGAGTTTCCAAAAATCCTTCCTTAGTGCACCCCTAGGGTACTTAAAGAATATTGTCTCAAAATTTCAAGTCTCTAGGTCCACCGGTTTAGGCTGTGCGTTGTCTGTCAGTCAGTCAGTCACGGTACTGTTTTATAAGTATAGATATAGCTTACATTGTACACGATAAATTTGTATGTATAAAGTAATTTTATTTTTTATAGTATATATTAATATTAAGTCGGGAAGTCGCTGGGTGAGAACAGCGCGGGACCAACATGTATGAAAAACCTTCGGGGAGGCTTATGCCCAGCACTAGGCGTCTGTCTTCCGACTGAAATTATGAAGCAAATCGCTTGTACGTGTTTCCAATAGTAATCATCTTGGTCTACATTTTTGTACTTAATTTAGCAACACTTTAAAATCTATTGTTCTTCAGAGCTCATAGTTTGTTGCAGAAAATGGCATTAAAATTTGTGGTTCACTAGCTTTTGTCTGCTACATCAGTTTATAAAGAAGCCTATGGTATTCTTCAAATCCCAGGCTACCCCTTAGTCCATTTTTATTACAACAAATGCAGTAGTTTAGTCGTGATAAGGTAATAAACAAACAGACAGTTACTTTTGCATATAGAATGAATTATTAATAGGGAAATGAGTACGGCTTTACTATAAAATGTCTGGTTTAAAAAAATCGTAGTGTGTCATTTTTCAATTTGTTACGCAATGATAGCCTGTTTACAATTATTTAATTTATTTAATAACACTTATTAGTTTACAATTATTTAAGTGCAAAATATTATTTGCTTTCAGACTCAATTCCAGTTATTTTTAAATTACTCACGACAAAGCTCACCAACTCCCGAGACAATTAAATTCCCAATTCTCGTCCAGCTTCCACGCAATATTCTTATCTCCCGAGAAACAAAAAGTGATACTCAAAATATGACGCTTTTATTAAATTCTTCTTACGTTTATTAACTTGAAGGGGAAAAAATGCTTCAAGTTGTTGCGAGAAAACTAGAGGAAAAAAACTTTTGCGTTTCTTGACTGAAGAATTTTATTAATGTTGGCTACACTGTTTGTTGGGGCAACATTATTTTAACACCCATTACAAGGCTCAGCTTGCTTCAAAATAATTCTTGTTTAGTTAATCAACTTTGAATGAACGAGGGAAAATGTTCAAAATTATTTAAACTTATGTATAGCTTACCTACATGTAAGTACAACAAAATTGTGTTAAGTTCATTAGACTTGCATTAAGTAATTAAGGTGAGATTGTGAAATACTCATTTAATATAGGTGTGTTTATCTTACGAAATTATATTAATTCTCCATTCATTTTTAGGGTTCCGTACCTCAAAAGGTAAAAACGGAACCCTTATAGGATCACTTTGTTGTCCGTCTGTCTGTCTGTCTGTCTGTCTGTCTGTCTGTCAAGACCTTTTTTCTCAGGAACGCGTGGAGGTATCAAGCTGAAATTCATATCAAATACTCAAGTCTATGGTTTCTTGGAGCTGTGAAAAAATCAAACTTCTAAGTCAACGCGATCAAAAGATACTCCCGTTTATGCCGCAAATTTTCGACACTCGCAAGGGAATCAAAACCTACAGGGTACTTCCCGTGAACTCAGAATCTTGAAATTTGGTACGAAGCAACGTCTTATAACACAGATAAAGGAAAAATTGCGAAAAGCATAAATTTTTAGTTACATCATATAATAAAAATATTTTTAATAATTTTAAACTTATTACCCCTTTACTCATGAACGCGTAGTGGTATTATATTGAAATTCTTAACAAATACTCAAGTCTATAATATCTTTAAGCTGTAACAAAATCAAACTTCTACGTCAACGCAATCAAAAGATACAGCAATTAAAGCCGCATATTTTGAAACTCGCAACTACTCGCAAGGGAATCAAAACCTAAAGGATACTTCCAGACGACCTGGAATCTTGAAATTTGGCATGAAGCAACGTTATAAAGTACACATATAGGAAAAATTCCGAAAATCTTAAATTTTTAGTTACATCACATAGTATATTTTTTTTAATAATCATAAACTTACTAGCTGACCCAGCAAACGTTGTTCAGCGATTAAAAAAAAAAAACAGATGTTGGCCGATTCTCAGACCTACCCGATATGCACACAAAATTTCATGCAAATCGGTTCAGCCGTTTCGGAGGAGTTTGGAAACAAACACCGCAACACGAGAATTTTATATATTCGACTTGCTGACCCAGCAAACGTTGTTATGCGATTAACAAAAAAAAATAAAAAAATAGATTTTGGCCGATTCTCAGACCTACCCGATATGCACACAAAATTTCATGCAAATTGGTTCAGCCATTTCGGAGGAGTTTGGAAACAAACACCGCGACACGAGAATTTTGCTTCCCATTCCCTCTCGCTCCACACCATGGTCTGAACCAGGGGCCCGGCCCTACGAGAGGTCGCTGCCGCCGATCGCCTCCACGAGGACACGGCGATGCTCCGCCCAAGCGGGGCAGACCTCCACCGTATGCTCCACCGTGTCCTCTGGGCGATCCGCACAGTGGTGACACCCTGGCGTGTCCTCCCGCCTGATCCTGAACGGGAACCTCCCGAAACACCCGTGTCCGGTGAGGACCTGCGTCAGGCGGAACTCACGGTCACTCCTCAAAGAGGGGCACTACCGCCGCAATGGTGAAAACGGGTAGACCTACTTTTATTTATTTATTTATTTATTTAACACTTCATGCACACAAGTACAGAGGCGGACTTAATGCCAGCCTCTTTTAATTCCAGCATACGGGATGATAGCTCTAAAGAGTTTAGAAACTCCACGGGGTAGCTCGTACAATCTTCGAATGACATGACTGTATCGATGGAGTGGTACGTTGATGTATCGCTCGCTATTTCATCCAAGAGTCTTCGCGTTATCACAATGGCTTACTGCGTTGCGTCAAGTCAATGTTATCGTGATAACTTTTGAACGATTAGTCAAAATTACTTAGTGTAAAAGACAAAGTTTATCTATATTAAATACTTAAAACGACCATTTTATCAATTTTTATAAGAATTTGACAGATATTCTAAAATGTGCATGGTAAAAAATGTATCCAATTTAATTGTATTCATGGCTCAGTATTTTGCATATAGTGGCTACCACATAAGAGATAGATATATGCTATCGCGGACTTTTATTTAGAACTATTTAAGATAAACAAACTTACAGTACATTAACTTCATGTAACTCCAACGGTATAGGCAGCGCACGCCAAGATAGCTCTCAGGGAGCAAGAATTTTTCAGACTTACCTAATACTTATCGTTATATTAGACCAAAAATACACAAAACCTTTATAAATTGTAGCCTATATGTTATTCTGATGTATAATCTGTATTCATGTAAAGTTTCATCTAAATCAGTTCTGTCGTTTAGGCGTGAAAGAGCCACAAACATACATACCAACATTTATCCATCCTCAAAAACTTTCACATTTATAATATTAGTAAGATATATATATGTATATATATATAGGTAAGTAAGAAGTAAGATTGTTGGTTATTATCATAGATTATACATACTATACGGTTATTATCAAACAGCTTGCTTGTATTGTTTTTACTGGCGAAGTGGGATGGGATGGGACGCTTGATGGCGCGTGAGTCACGCGGGCCGCGGGCGCGGGCGCGGGGGCAGGCGGTTAGCCAAGGGAAGGGGTACCGAGGTACAGCGAGCGGCAGCCGTGCGCCATACGCACGAGCGCCCGGATGCTGTGCGCACGTGTACCGAAATAAGTAAAATTTGCGACAATTTCTCGTTGATTTTGTTTTTGTTGTTTTGTTTTGTTCGTTGGTTTTGTTGTTTTGTTGTTTTGTTTGATGTTTGTTGGTGCTCGTTGTTGTTGTTGTTTTGTTTCTGCTTTGATTTTCAATTACAAAACTTTGTAAAGATATAATTATGGCTACAGTTGCATTAATCGTCAACGAAAATACTATTTTACATAATATAATACCTATGCCTCCCGATGGAAGTTGTTTATTTCATGCAATAGCGTTTTCTATTTACAATTCCATTAATTTTGATCAAACACAATTACTAAGAACTACAATAGTTAATTATATTTATGATAACTGGGACGAGTTTAATTTGTATACAAGCAATGCACGGGGAGATCCTTTCTCTTCACGACAAGAGTACAAAGCTACGATGCTCCGATCTACCAGTTATGGCGGTACTGCTGAGGTGAAGGCAGCAGGATTTTTGTATCCAGCGAAGTTCGAAGTGTATGAACGTAATACGGGTATTCTGAGGGGTGTATTTGGCAGAGAAGGATATGCAATAAAGCGTTTACTTCTTTCAGGTAATTTATCATCGGGTCATTATGATTTTTGTTCACCAATAGGGTCCGAAGGATTAATAAATAATACATACGATAATACGCAGGAAAGCTTGGTAAATAAAACAAAAGATTCAAAGGTTGGTCGTCCAAGACGTAATAAAGGTGGTCGTCCAAAAAAGTCTGAAAAGTCCCGCTCAGAACAAGTACTTGAAGCTAAACAGAAACATAAGCAAACTCAACCTAAAATTAATAGGCCAGCTGTGGCGAATCATACGGCGATGGACCTCGAGGAATCTCAAGGCCAGCATCTTCGGGTCAATAACGAACTCGTAATCCCTGCTACCTCAGTGTGCTCTATGACATATACATCTAAGTCACTTACGCCAATATCCATGACGTATACTCCTAAACATGCTGAGTCTTTAGTAGCTTCTAAGTCTGGTGATACAGTTTCTCAAAAAAATCTTTCTGTTCCTCGTAAACGAAAATCGTCAGAAGAGCTTAAAAAATATAACAAAGAGAAAAAACGTGTATCGAGAAAAAAAGAAGACGTTGAAATTAAGGAGAGAATAAGAAACAGACTGTCAAAGAGATTACAAAGGTCACAAAAATCTACAAGAATACGTGACAATATACGTGCTCGTGACACGGCTGCTCATCGTTTTTTACGCAAGGACTCTCTATACAGAGAAAATGAACGAGCTCGTGATACTGCTGCTCATCGTGTGTTACGCGAGGACCCTGTATACGGAGAAAATGAACGAGCTCGTGATACTGCTGCTCATCGTGTGTTACGCGAGGACCCTGTATACAGAGAAAATGAACGAGCTCGTGACACTGCTACTCATCGTGTGTTACGCGAGGACTCTGTATACAGAGAAAATGAACGAGCTCGTGACACTGCTACTCATCGTGTGTTACGCGAGGACTCTGTATACAGAGAAAATGAACAAGCTCGTGATACTGCTACTCATCGTGTATTACGCGAGGACTCTGTATACAGAGAAAATGAACGAGCTCGTGACACTGCTGCTCATCGTGTGTTACGCGAGGATTCAATATACAGGGATGAAGAGCAAGTTCATAATACAATTGAACATCAATTAAATAGGCAGGATTCAGATTATGTTGAACGTGAGAAAGAGACGCGTAATTTTAGAAAAAATACTTATCTACGTGATTGGATGGCCATACGTCAAAATTTTTTTGATAATATCGCAGATGGTCACACGAATGTCTGTTCCTGTTGCGGTCGTTTGTGGCACAAAAATTCGCTTAGAGTTATGAGAAAAGATCAGTTGCCTAAAACATTTTCAGATCAAAACCTAAATGATTTATTTCTAATCAATACATCTGGTGACTGTGGTTCATTTTGTTACACGTGTCAAAAATATCTAAAAGAAGGCAAAATACCACGGCTTTCCATGTATAATGGTTTAACTTATCCTGTAATTCCAGATGTTCTGCAACAACTTACTCCACTTGAGGAACGTATTGTATCACCTCGACATATATTCCTTAAAATAGTTAGGCGAGGTCAAGGTCTCGGTTTTCAACATGGATTGGTAGGGAATGTAGTGAACGTTCCAGTCGATGTTAACACTATGGTCTCAGCGTTACCAAGGCATGCATCTGATAGTCATATAATAACACTTGTTTTGAAGCGAAAAATGTGCTACAAACACGGTCGTCAAGAGCGTATTCGTCCTGCAATAGTGAGAGAAGCTGCAAAATATTTAGTCCAGACAGAATTATTTAAAGAATTAAAAATTACATATGATGATAACTGGGCATACGACGACGAAGTTGACGCTGATGATGATCGTATAGATAACAATGAATGCACATGTGAACCTGATGAGTTAATAGATGAACCTGTAAATCCCGGTAATGCTGAAACTTTACTTGATAATGAGCAGGATGTCGTCATAACAATGGCACCCGGTGAGGGTAAGTACCCGCTGTCACTACTGTATGACGATTTTCTTGAAGAATTAGCTTTCATTAAGGTTCATGGTGGCATTAAAAGGCAGTTTAAAATAAAACTAAGTTCATCTGAGATAATGAAATCCGAAATAAGTCGGCATGATAGAAGGGCTATGCGGTCAGATTATTTGTTTACTTTATTAAAGAAACAACAGATGACCCAAATAGGTGGACACATAGCTACTTGTCTTCGAAAGAAAACCGTCAACGGCGCTCCTATTTTAGTAAACAACCTTCTTAATAACGACTACCTACAGAACCTCATTCAGCATGATGATGGATATAGAATTCTTAGTAGTGTGAGAAATTCCCCAGCACACTGGGAAGAAGAAAAGAAAAAATTGTTAGCAATGATTCGGCAGTTCGGTGTCCCCACATTGTTTATGACGATATCAGCAGCTGAAACACAATGGCCTCATTTAATAAAACAGCTTAAAAGCACAGTTGACAAAGAGGAAGTCTCTGTTGAGGAATCACAAAATATTCCATACGCAGAAAAAGTGCGACTCATTCAGTCCGACCCATTTATATGTGCTACTTTTTTCGAAACACGTTATAAAGAATTAAAAAGAACATGGCTGTCTCCCGTTGGGCCTTTTGGTGACCGTAAAATAAACCATCAATACCATCGAATAGAATTCCAAAACAGAGGTTCTCCTCATGCCCATATGATGTTGTGGATAGAAGATGCGCCTATCTTCATTCCTGGAGATCAATCATCAACTGAAAGGGTTATAATGTTTGTTGACCAAATCATATCCTGCAATAGTGAAGAATTAGATGAAGACTTAGTTAAGCTACAAACTCACAAACACACACATTCATGTCATCCCAAGCCAAGTCGCCCTTGTAGGTTTGGAATACCTTTTTTTCCAATGGATAAGACACGTCTTCTAACACCCCTGGAAGAAGATAATCCAAGACTAAAAGAATGGAAAGAAATATCTAAAAAGTTAAAGGACGACTTGGTGAATATTCCGCCACATTTAACATTTGATGAGTACTTAGCATCGACAGAATTAAATATCGAAAAATACATATGCGCAGTTAGATCAACACTTAAACGGCCCAAAATATATCTACAGAGACGCCCAAAAGACGTCATGGTTAATCCATTTTGCAAAAAAGTATTGGAATTACAGCGAGCTAATATGGATTGCCAATTTATACTAGATCCATTTGCCTGTTCCGTTTATATTGTCGATTATATTA
The DNA here is from genome assembly GCA_936450705.2 of Protodeltote pygarga. Taxonomy (NCBI): domain Eukaryota; kingdom Metazoa; phylum Arthropoda; class Insecta; order Lepidoptera; family Noctuidae; genus Protodeltote; species Protodeltote pygarga. The sequence continues at coordinate 7,045,612 of OW388257.2, read as the reverse complement.
ACAAAGCTGATCGAGGCATGTCAAATTTACTAAGAGCGGCGGTGGAAGAGGCCAAAAGTGGCAATAGTAGCATAAGAGACTCTCTACGCGCTATATCAAAAGTATTTCTAAATTCTTCAGAAAGGACCTTGGGTAAAAGTGTCCCCACCCTCCAACAGATTTGAAACATATCTCATTCGAAGCATCATAACATGTTGATATTTTTTTATTATGGCGACAATCTTGAAATGAATGGGGTTCATGAAATAATCGCACTTTTGTGTGCCATTTTTTCAAGCTATTTTTAGCTATTTTATTAGTTCCTCCTAAACGATTTAGCTAGAATTTTTCATACACGTTCAGTTCTGTTAACAATACAATTATATGATTGACATGATCTGATGCTGCACCTAGAATCATCTCCACACATAGGAACTCTTCAACGGTTTATAGCTCGTACACGAAACTTTGCATTGTACCTACGTATTTTTAGATGATTAAACATGATAATCACCATGACCTGATATGCAGCTAGAATCGTCTCCACATGTAAGAACTCTTCGACGGTTAGTAGCTCGTGCACGAAACTTTGCGCTGCATACCTACGTTTATTTAGCTGATAAAACATGACAGTCACTGACCAGATGCTGCAGCTTGAATCGTCTTTACATGTAAGAATTTTCCAATGGTCAATAGATCGTCCAAAAAAACTTTGCATATACATACGTCATGGTGAATCATCTAAATAAACATAGGAATATGCAAGGTTTTGTGTACGAGCTATTGACCGTTGAGGAGTTCTCAGGTGAGAAGACGATCCTGGCGGTATCGTGGGTTCATGATGGATATCATGTTTAATTAGTAAACATATACTGTGTTTATTGTATTTGCCAAAAACCGTTGAAGAGATCCTACGGATGGAGACGATTCTTAGTTCTACATCGGGTCATATGGTGAATATGACGTTTTATTATCAAAATATGCGTAAGCATAATTATGCAAGGCTTCTGTAAGTTATTGACCATTAAGGAGTTTTCTGTGAGAAGAAGATCCTGGTTGCATCATTAGTTTATGATCAATATTAAAGTATTATAAATAAACCGTTTATTGCCCGTGGTACTATTTAGAACTTTAATTATTTTGATCGTACAAGTATGAAAAAATTAACATCGGCAAAAACAAGTGAATATCGGCAAAAACAAGTGAACGCCGAAAAAACTAGTGAACGCCGAAAAAACTAGTGAACGCCGAAAAAACAAGTGAACGCCGAAAAAACAAGTGAACGCCGAAAAACCAAGTGAACGCCGAAAAAACCAAGTGAACGCCGAAAAACCAACTGAACGCCGAAAAATAAGTGAACGCCGAGCATATAAGTGAACTAGGGCAAAAACAAGTGAATATCGGCAGAAACAAGTTAACGCCGAAAAAAAAATGGACGCCGTAAAATCTTGTAATTTTCTTAAATACTCGTAAACCCGTAAAATTGCCCTAATTCACTTGTTTTTTCGGCGCTTACTTATTTTTCGAAGTTCACCTGGTTTTTCGGTGTTCACTTGTTTTTGCAGATGTCCACTTATTTTTGCCGATATTTACTTGTTTTTGCCCATGTTCACTTAATTTTTCGGTGTTCACTTGTTTTTTCGGCGTTTACTTGTGTTTTCGGCGTTCACTTGTTTTTTCGGCGTTCATTTGTTTTTTCGACGTTCACTGTTTTTTTCGGCGTTCACTTATTTCTTCGGCATTCCCTTTTTTTTCGGCGTTCACTTGTTTTTTCGGCGTTTACTTGTTTTTTCGGCGTTCACTTGTTTTTTCGGCATTCACTTGGTTTTTCGGCGTTTACTTGTTTTTGCCGATATGCACTTGTTTTTGCCTATGTATATTTATTTTTTCTGCGTTCAGTCCTTTTTCGGCGCTTACTTGGTTTTCGGCGTTAATTTGTGATTTTCGGCGTTCAATTGTTTTTTCCGCGTTTACTTGTTTTTTCGGCGTTCACTTGTTTTTTCGGCAATCACTTGGTTTTTCGGCGTTTACTGGTTTTTGCCGATATGCATTTGTTTTAGCCTATGTTCATTTATTTTTTCTGCGTTCACTCCTTTTTCGGCGTTTACTTGGTTTTCGGCGTTCATTTGTGTTTTTCGGCGTTCAATTGTTTTTTCGGCATTTACTTGTTATTTTGGCGTTCACTTGTTTTTTCGGCAATCACTTGGTTTTTCGGCGTTTACTTGTTTTTGCCGATATGCACTTGTTTTTGCCTATGTTCATTTATTTTTTCTACGTTCACTCCTTTTTCGGCGTTTACTTGGTTTTCGGCGTTCATTTGCCTTTTTGGGGGTTCAATTGTTTTTACCAATATTCAGTTGTTTTTGCCCATGTTCACTTATTTATTCAGCGTTCACTTGTTTTTTCGGCGTCCACTTGTTTTTTCGGCTTCCAGTTGTTTTTTCGGCATTCACTTGGTTTTTCGGCGTTTACTTGTTTTTGCCGATATGCACTTGTTTTTGCCTATGTTCATTTATTTTTTCTACGTTCACTCCTTTTTCGGCGTTTACTTGGTTTTCGGCGTTCATTTGTCTTTTTGGGGGTTCAATTGTTTTTACCAATATTCGGTTGTTTTTGCCCATGTTCACTTATTTATTCAGCGTTCACTTGTTTTTTCGGCTTTCACTTGTTTTTTCGGCTTTCACTTGTTTTTTCGGCATTCACTTGGGCAGATGTCCACATATTTGTACCGGTAATACACTGTTTTTTACCGATATTCACTTGTTTTTGCCGATGTTCACTTGTTTTTGGCGTTATTCACTTGTTTTTGCCAATGTTCATTATTTCAGATTTTAAATGATCAAAATAATTAAAGTTCTGTAGCAGCGCAGGCAATAAACGAAGTAAACTTAAGTATTTGCCTACAGAGTTTCGTAAATGTGCTAATAAGCGTTGAAGAAATCCTGCGTGTGAAGACAATTCTTGGTGCAGCATCAGGTCATATGGTGAATATCATGTTTAAACCTAGGTATACGCAAAGTTTCGTGTACGAGCTACTGACCGTTGAGGAGTTCCCTTGTGAGGAGACACACATTGGTTTTTGTAGTTTGAAATAAGCTTTCTTATTTTCTTACATTACTGTTATCCTATTAGTAATATATTTTTGTACAAAAATGTACATAATAACAGATTTTTTATGAAAAATAATCATAAAAGCACCCAAACGTTTTGTCCTGTAAAAAAAAATCTCCATTGATTTCGCTCTTAAAACAGGTAGCTTGCCTTTCTATGGCTCCTAACAAACATGTTGACATATAGCCCGTGACTGTTGGGGGGTGGGGACGGGGTCCATACAAAATCCCCCATGGTCCTTTCTGCCCAAGAGGCAATTTACTGTCTGGCGGGACTTCCCATGTCACAAGCCTCTGAGAGCGATGTTTACATAAACACAGGACACCCCAATGAACGAGTGGGTATTTTAAAATCTTTAATAGATTTGCAGTCCTTGGATCCATCGTCCACAGACATATTTAAAAAAAAATTACTGGATCATTATAAAAATCGGCCACGTGATGAAACGTTTGATACAATGAGTTTAGCTTACTTTGCTGCGTATTATACTTTTTCAACTAAAATCTCGTGTACACATGAAGGTGAAAACACTGACCATGAATGTATAGGAAATTGGATTGAGTTGTTAAATAACGATGGATATGTGCGAAAAAGAAGAAAACCCAGGGTCATACGTTTCCGAAGATATAATAGAGCTCAAGATCCTGATAATTTCTACAGGGAGCAGCTAATGTTATACACAAACTGGAGGGATGAAATTACTGAATTGGTCAACGACATTATAAACCTCGAACAGAAATTTATTGAACTTAGTGATGAAATCCGTTCTGAAAGTCTTCAATTTAATCGCTTGGGGGGGCCAGATGAGTTTGAGGCATTGTTGGATGCAATTCGTAACGTAGATAAAGATGAAGAGGATGAGGATAGTGCAGTGAAAGAAAAAGCTCGTCCTTTAGATGATTATGAATTAGAAACACAAGAAGGTGATCCAGATCATTGTCTACAGTTACATGGAAATCAATCGGATTTAGTAGGAGGAGCGATTGCTCAACCAGCAGTATTGTGTGAAGATGATGTATTGAGTTTAGTTAGAATATTTAATTGTGATCAAAGACATTTTGTATTACATGTAGGACATATTTTCACTCAAGAATCACCACCACCTTTTTATTATTTTGTTAGTGGTGGAGCTGGCGTGGGCAAAAGTTTGTTAATTAAGGGCTTGTATCAATATTTAATGCTTATGTTCAATAGAGTTCCGGGTGTAAATCCTGATGATGCTAGAATTTTACTTTGTGCATACACGGGAAAAGCTGCTTTTGGAATCGGTGGTCAAACTGTACACAGTACGTTTGGACTTCCAGTATCCCAGTGTGGCCAAACAATGCCCGAATTATCAGCAAGCACCGCGAATACCTTAGCATGTAAACTTGCAAAAGTAAGATTAATTATTTTGGATGAAATATCTATGCTAGGGAGTAGAACTCTGAACCAAATTAATAGGAGATTGCAGCAAGTATTTCACACAGATACGCTATTTGCTGGTATGTCTATTATAAGCGTCGGGGACTTCAATCAGTTACCACCGGTAGGAGACAACTGGGTTTTTCAGCCAAACAGTAGTCGAAATCCATTGGCACCCCTTGCTGGCGCTCCGTTGTGGGAACCATTCCGTCTCTTTATGATGACTAAAATAATGCGGCAAAGAGATGATCTGGCATTTGCAATAGCCTTAAACAATATGGCTGTCGGTCGGATGACTTCTATGGATATAGAGTTAATAAATTCTAGATGTCACAGTATTAATACTTTACCTATTGAGGCACATGGAGCGATACACTTATTTGCAACCAACAATGAAGTCGACAAATACAATAATCAAGTATTGTCTCTAATGAACACTGAAGGGTCCTCGGTTAAAGCACTTGATGTGGTTTCTGGAGCACCAAATCCGCAAGCTGCTAGAAAAGCCTTGCAATCTGTAAATGCTCTAGCTACAATGCAGACCTATGGTCTTCCTAAGAACTTGTTTTTACGAGTAGGTGCACGTTATATGATAACTGTGAATATTGACACTACGGATGGCCTTGTGAATGGTACTACCGGAATATTGAAGGCTATAGATTACGGTCGACACAAGGAGACAAGTGAAAAGCGGCCTTTACGTATTTGGGTTCTGTTCGATAAAAGTACGGGAATAGCTACAAGAAGTAAATGTCAAGTAACTTCTCGGAAACATCGTCAATATCTCAATTCGTATTGGACGCCATTAGATGCTGTCACTTATACTGTGAAAAGGTGGAAATCGTCAAATCTTATAGTGCAGCGTACTCAGTTTCCAATAGTACCAGCAGAAGGTATTACAATTCATAAGTCGCAAGGTGCAACCTTAGAAAAAGTTGTGATTCATATTTCTAAAAATGTAAAAAGATCGATGTTGTATGTAGCTTGTTCTAGAGCAACGTCATCGTCTGGACTATTTTTAGTCGTGAATTCAGGTGGATTCAAACCTCCCTCTGAAATATCAGAATCGAGTGCTGTAAGTATAGAAATGAAACGACTAGAGCAAAACAAATTGGTTCCATATTTTAATTTTTTGCAAACACCTGAAGATAATGCAGTTCAAATTGTATTTCATAACGTGCAGTCATTACGCAAACATTTTTCAGACGTCATCGTAGATCCGATTATTCATTCCTCCCATGCAGCATTGTTTGTTGAAACCTGGGGATGTCGTAGAGACACTTTTGAACTTGATGGTTTTTATGAGGTCTGCAGAGTAGATGGTCCAGCTATATCTAATGCAAATCCAGGTTGGGGATCTATCGCGTATGTACGTCGCAATCTTAAGGATGCCGTGACAGATGGATCATGTAAAAGATATTATTTAAATAACCCAGGCGATGCCAACGGCCATTGTGAATGCTTGCATTTTGAAATGTTTAATGTCAGAGTGATAACTGTATATAGGTCACCACAATGTCAAATTAATGTTGCAATAGAATGCATAAATACAACAATATACGGCAGCAACCTCAATAGGTATACTTCATGTTCTCGTTTGATAGTTGTGGGAGACTTCAATATCAATTTTAGAATGAATCCCCAAAATGGAATTTCCACATATTTTTCATCCATAAACATGTTTCCGTTAATAAACACTAGCACTACACGAAGTAGTACAACTATAGATAACGTTTTTTCGAACTTCAATATTCAATGTGGTACTATTCATACCTTTTTCAGTCACCATTTACAGATCTGGTTCAAATTTAATACTTAATTATTAGTATTTTTGAACTAGATTTCTAAATAGTGACTAAAAAACTTTATAAATAAATAACTTTGATAAAATAATTTTTACAAGGCTAGTGTTAGGTATTTCATTTATATTAAAAAAAAAGAAAAAATAATAAAAAAAAATATTAATAAATACCTATATGTTAATACAAAATAAAGGATTACTGAGAGACCTTTGTCTTACATTTTATGCTCCTCCAGCTCAAACTCAAACTCAAACTCAAAGCATTTATTTCAAATAAACCATTTACAGGCACTTTTGAATTGTCAATAAGTCGGTCAGTCAGAAAAAGGAAGCTAGTTGCACATTCCAAGGAGTAGATCTCGATGGAGAAGAACGTGCAAGAAACTCCATGGACACTCTTTTAAACCATGATTATGTATTACAGAAATTCTGGTTACATGTCTTATTACTTCTAATATATGAGAACAATGCTAATTAAAAATTACATTAACAATAAAATTAAAATAAGCTAGTGGCAGTTGAGAGATGACCAGTCTCAACTGATGGCGCCCGTTCACGAACATGACGCGTGGATCAGCACTACTCAGCTCAACCATATTGAAGGGAACCGAATGACCCAACACACGTGCCACCATCAGCGAGACATTTGAGTGAGCATGACAAACTCTCAATTGCCATGCTCGTTCATGTCAAAAAAAAAAAAAACAAAAACAGTTACATTATATTACACGTGGTACTCATATTTACAAAATAAATAAAAAATGCTTCGAAGTTATACAATACTATAACTTTTCAAAAGTTAAAAATAAAAAGATTAAACATTTACTCCAAAAAAAAAAAAAATACGATTTAAAAAAAAAAAAAAAAAAACCATGTTTATAAAAATAAAAGGGAGAGCATCTCTTCCAAATATAAAATAAAAGAAAACTAATTAGTGGACCCAAGTGGCTGTGACTGTGGAGCAGGACCAGCATTAAGCCAAGCTTTTTTATCAAGGATATAATCCTCTAATTTATAATATGCTTGTCTACATAGTGTGCGTTTTATGCATGTTTTAAATTTTGTCTCGTTCAGTTGTAGAATCCGCAGTGGTATTTTATTATAAAATTTTACACAATTCCCTATAAAAGAATTTCGTACCTTAGCCAATCTAAACCGAGATTGATCCAAATTGTGCCTATTTCTAGTATTAAAATTATGTCTATCACTTCTCTTCTTAAAGAGATGAAGATTTTTCCGAACATACATAATGTTTTCATATATGTATTGACAAGGTACCGTCAGCTTTCCACATTGTTATGTTATGGATTTCATTTAGCAATAAAAATACCATAACTTTTACTTATATACCTACAGGTTTGTACGGAACCCTCGGTGCGCGAGTCTGACTCGCACTTGGCCGGTTTTTTTTTTCCTAAAAGGATAACACTAAAAATTTATTAACAGTAAACATTTCGTCTATAACCCTTTGAGCTGATAATTTATAGAAAAATAATCATTATTATTGTAATAAATAATTATTAAATAATGCTAAGTAATAATTATTATTACTCAGCATTATTTAGTCTGGCAATAGTCAGCCGTTTTATAGAAATAAAGAAATCTAAGAAGAAATAAATTTTATCGCGACGCCGCGCGAGCTTAACGTGTGTTAAGGTCAGTGTAGTTGTTTTAGGTATTGTTTAATACATAGTGACTGTATTAATAAGAAATCAGCGTCAATCTTACTCAAATTTTCATTTACCACTGTGATAAGATATTATCAAACTCTTAGTAAGAGGTCATAAAAGTTTCATAACTATCCCCCTCAGTTTCCGAAGCGATATAGTTGTTGGATAAACCCAAATCGAAGCCTACTTCTCAGTCAACCAACGTTTGGGATCAAATTCGACAGACACAAGCCATGGGTCGCATTTACAGTTTTTACGCGTAGGGTTACCATTTCAAAATTTATAACAGTCTTGACAAAAAGCTGGGTGGGTAGTTGTAAAAAAGTCCGGACATTTTAGTAGGAACTAAGTAAATTTCTTAAATACATTGCGACGCGCTAATAATGCCGCAGTTCGCTTTTCGAATGAAGCACGGTATATATAGTGAGTGCGGAAATGTTTTTTTCATTAAATGACATTAAACAAAAAAAAATAGGATGATTCTCCACTTAATAAATTTTCTCCTTAAGCGAAAAATCCGGACAAATGCAAAGTCCGGACAAAATCCCGAAAATGTCCGGTTAAATCCAGACACTTGGTAACACTATTTGCGCGAACAATTTCGATGAATTGTTCCATGCATATTTCCAAAACTTACATCCAATTGAGTTAGATACTTGTTTCTCTTTTAATATAGGTATATTTTGACCTGACTTATTTGTTCAAATTTTAAGTCGTTGCTCCCAGCATTCAATCTTTTTATGGTTGGAATCCTAATTAAATATTTCGTGCTTAGTTAAAACTTTTATTTCAATAATCGTGAACAAAAAAAAAATAAACAGGAAAAGATACGAGTCTGATGGAGCACGGCACGTATAAAGGATCTGACAACCTTCACGCCACTGACATAAGTCAACTCTATGGTTAAAAACGCATGTAGTCAGACGCCTTACATAAATCCCATTCGATTCGAATCCCAGGATTAGAAAACTTTAAGGTGTATTTCCCTAGATATTTTACTCGGCACTTCCATCTGTTTTGACGGTCCAGCGATAGCCAGCAATTGAGAAAACGGTGCTTTAATCGTACCTAACAGTTTGTACGTACCCTAAGTCTACAATCCAGCAAATAAGTGGGTGCTTTGCATCTACACAGACTATACACTGCGTTAGTCGCAATATTCTTAACTAGTTTCCTTTTTCAGTACCCTGTAAAAATACCCGCTGCAACAACTCTGGTTTTCGAAATAATATTATTTTTGCATCCTCGCTATCGGCGTTGATCATGAAATGGGGAGAGCGCCTAGTACGGGTGTATTTTTATATTATTATAAAGCTAAGAGAGTGAAGCCAGTGAGATGATTTAACGCTACGACATAAAACAGAGACCAATTTGTAAAAATGAACCTGAAAAGTTAAATTATAACATCCCGCCTGTATTTTGAAGAGTTAAGCAGATACCAGATTTTGTCACTTATGTAAATATACGTACCTCAGCGATGCTGCAAGCAATCGTCAGCAAGCATTCGATAGTTAGCATTTGTAAAATATTATTTAATTGTTAAAGTAAATATTCCGGATTTTTTTACATTTACGTGAATATCGCTTTTAAATTGCTCAGCTATCAAATGCTCATTAACGAAAGCTCGCTAGCAAAAGAATCCTCACTATCGAATCAAAATAAGTGCCATGTAACGAGAAGAAGAGAGTTTCATATCGCATTAGATTTAGTATTGTAGCTAATTTTACAATATTTATAAGAAGTATAATGATAGATTTGAGATATACATACAACGTAAAATCCATATAACCGAACCAGTTCAAATCCACTAATAGACTACACTATCTAACGATAGATAGATTAGATAATATTATTATTGTTCGAAACTATACAGTAATATTGATTTTGCTGAATATTATAACTATACTCGACTCATGCCTTTCTACTTTATTGAAAAGTGAAAGGTTTTTAATTTATTAGCAAAACTAATGACAATTGTTGATAAAAGAGTTTTTACACAACAGACTCTTTCATGGCCAAAAAATTTCATTTTACATTTTTAAAAGCCGTTCCTTCAACTTTATAAAATAGAAACCTGTAATAAAATTCTGCGTAAACTTAAGAATTCAAGTAAAAATAAAACCGCAATACAATAGAGAAGAGAAAAATTATTTTACTTTCGCGCTCTACAAACTGTAGAGCTTTCTAGACTTGAAAGTTGTTAGTTCACAACAGCCTATTAATACCCGAGCTTAAGAAAAAAGCTTCTCGTTGAAGTTATTAACGTACCTAAGTATACCTACTTTGCTTTGCCTTTAGGATTTTCCTTTTAAAATGATTAATGCATCCAATATCAAAAAGTATTTTGTTTGGAAAACAAATAAATCAATATTCATATATATTTTAGGATATTTATAGCGCATGAAAAATCAGTCGATGTCAGTATTGGACCAGTCTGTTTTTAACGAGGCGTTGAAATAATATAAATACAGTCGATCGAGCACTCTTGCAAATAATCCGTTCTATAAGAGCATTTAAAGGTGACCTTTGGCACCGGCCAAAATTATTCTTTCGTCCAAAGTTAAAATTAAGATTACTCCCATGATATTCCTAATAAAATATACAATAACGGAGTTAATGCGTTACCCATTCACAAAATTGTTCAGTAAGGTTACGATAAGCAAGCAAAATGCAGTATACAATACACGCAGACTAAAGATTGCAAAAAAGTTCAAATCATTTAATTTATTTATTACTCACTCACTTCATACAACCGCACAAAGGTACAAGCTGTCAACTCTCGACTAATTAGTCTATTTAGATTTCCATACATACATAAAAAAAAACATAATAAATTTTAGTACAGAAACTCAGTTAAGTCGAGTTTCTTGATAAAATGATTACCGAATTACCACTAAAATAAAAAATGTGGAAAAAGGGCCATGTTTACGAAATTTAAAAAGAGGGGCTTTTATAAACACATAAAATTACAAGCGTAAACGCAGGTCAAATAGTATTTGAGTTATGACGGCGTCGAAAGTAGTTCGAAATAGTGCTCGCGAACGACCACGTACCGGGGCCGTGTGTAATGTGTATATGTGTTGCAGTCAAAACTCTTAGCCGGTCAAAAGTACTTTTGACTGGCAAAATCAGGCAAAAGTACTTTTGACTGCACAGGTTGGTCAATAGTAGTTTTGCCGGTAAATCATTGGTTAATAGTGCTTTTAACTGTAAATTTGCGGTCAAAAGTGGATTTGACTGACGCTCCTGGTCAAAACTATTTTTAACCGCTAGATAGTCAGTCAAAATTACTTTTAATCGTTAGGAGTGGAAATTAAAGGGCACTCATTTAAAGAGGCAGTACAAAATATTGAATGAGCAGTTACGTGTGGTAAAATAGTTTTTGTGATAGGCTATCATTTAAACGATAATTTTGGTATGCTATAAAATTGATTTTATTTGCTAATAATCTAAATAAATAAAATAATAAAAATAATCTTTATCATATAATTGACGGAGCCCCGCTTGGCGGGGCTCCTACTTCTGGGTGGTTTAAAAAAAAATAACAACGAAGGGGAAGGCGAGGTCTATTCGCTCGCTTCGCTCGCTCACACGACCCCGCCATCCCCTTCTAACCTAACCTGTCCGATTCGGGGTGCCCTAAAGTCCATACACAGAATTGTAATCTGCCGAACTATTTATCGAACTGCTCATTCCATCATTTTTACCGCTCATTCAGTTATTGGACTGCTCAATTATTTTTAGAATTGACTTTGTATGATAAAATCACCCACTGACACGACTGACTGACACGACCAGTCAAAACTACTTTTGACGGAATCAGTTGGTCTAAAGTACTTTTGACCAGCTTCATTGGGCAATAGCACTTTTGACTGTTATTTCAGTCAAAAGTACTATTGACGAAAGCCTATGGTCAAAAGTACTTTTGACTGATTTTGCCAGACAAAAGTAGTTTTGACCGGTTAAGGGTTTTGACTGTAACATATGCACACGGCGCGTGCGTCGCGCGAACTTGGCAGACGCACTACTAAATGTTTTGATTATGGCTACATTATTATAGCAGAAACAATAGAGAAATTGCATTGAGTAGCATTAATACTTGCTCTTCGAAGTAAGCTGCTTATAAATTTCATTAATAAAAGCTTTTATGGTAATTGTTGCGATCTTAAACAGAAACAGTTTTTCCTACTTAAAAGTATTTGATTTTAAAACCCATCGAATCTTTTCCAACAATAGTTATTCGTTATCCTATACAAGTAATTAATTCGAGGTACAAGTTTATAAATTCAGTTTTCCATGAAATCCAATATTCTAGTGCTTAAAATACATAATTCTTGGAAACCATAACATATTATGTGATAACTGATACATGCTACGATATATGATTTTTAACTTCGAATTCATGTTGTGAAGTGGATTTTTTCTTTTTTTGTATAATGACTAGCTTTTCCCGCGTGGCTTCGCTCACATAGATTATAGAATATTTTGAACAAAATTTATTTATTTCAATCGAATTGGTATTATAGGTACCTAAAAAAATGATAAATCAACAAACTGAGAACAAATTCTACTATTTTGAGTCGATGCCACTACTTTTAGCGTCATTGTATAAGCACACTTAGGTACAGGGCGAATGACAGTTAATAATAATATTGTAGGTATAGCAATTGCAAATATTCGCTATTAAGTAATAATAATCTAAGAGATTTCTAAAGAATTTTCAAAGGAAAATCAAGGTAGGTAGGTACTTATAAGGTAAGTTATGTATAAAAGAACAAATAAATTTGAAATTTCGAATTCTAATCCGATTTATAATTGACATTCCAATTTTAAAGGGTATTACATTGCATCAAGCCAGTTTAAATCAAAAGCACTAAGGAGTATTGATATCAACTTCGATGCAAATCACCCCCAAAATAACTTTCTACCCCTTTTTAACCCCGTTAGGCGATGAGTTTTAATAAAATACGAAACACGTGTTCCATTAATTCTGTAAAAGAATGTTAATGCAAAATTTCAAGTAGATTGGACCAAGGAATCACGTTGTCCCATACAAACTTTGCCCCCGTTTTTCACCCCCTTAGAGGTAGAATTTCGAAAAATCCTCTCTTATCGAATCCCTACGTCATACAAAGAACACACCCTCCAAGTTTCAGGTCTCTACGTTCAGCGGTTTAGGCTGTGCGTTGATCCGTCAGTCAGTCATTCAGGACAAAGCATTTTATATGTATAGATATCGTCCTAATATTTTTGAAACAATAAAACAATATGTATTACATTGATTTTGGCATTTGATTCAACACCCTCAAAATTATAACATTGCACCGCGAGGGCAGTATTATTGGGATAGAAAATTAGAGTGTGATAGCCTAGTGGTGGTGACCATTGACTGGCAAGTCAGAAATCTCAGGTTTGAACCCAAGGCGCGCTCTTCCGACTTTTCGTAAATTATGTGTGTATTATAAATTAACTATCACTTACTCCGTGCCTCAGAAATCACTTAAAGCTTTTGGCCCTGCGCCGGATCTCTCTCCGGTAGTGTCGATTGCCGTCCCATCGGACTATGAATAGTGAGTGCACCTGTTTTTGCGCTTGTGCACTGTCTTATCTCCTGCGTAGTTAACTAATCTCCGTTGAGATTAGCCGCTGTGACCGAAATTCGGTCAGGACATCATTGGGATATATAGGTATCCTCAACAAAATGTCCCAACCAAAGTTCCACACGACTATTTTACAGAACATTTAAGTAAAACAGGCCTTGGCAACAAACAGAAAGCTGGTAATGTTCCAAAAAGCCTATTAAGGCTAGTCGTCCCGGTATTCCGGTACGATATGATAAATGTAAAAAAAACGAGCTGCATTGCGGGGTTAAAGGCTACAATTTGCCAACCCAACTTCGCTACAAAATATTAATGATACTACAAATTACATTTTAAATTACGAGTACCATTCAACCTGCTTTTGTGTCATTTAGTAGGTATGTTGGTAATGGCAAACTTTTAAGTAACAGTTATGATGCTGCTGCTGTGGTACTGTCCTACAAACCTGCCCTAATATCGTGCCCTGCATGCCCTGTTGTTTGTACATTACAGGACATGATGGACACTACTGAAGGTGCCAATCTCGTAGCCCAGTTCTGGGCTGACACAATTTAGATTGTCATCGACACTACGCTAAGAAGAAGAACAGTTATGATTATATTGATTATCAAGGTATCTGTGTTACTGCACCTACGGGAGCTTCAAAAGTTTAGGTTAAACTGCTTAATTAAAAAAGCATTAAAGGGTTTATTTATTATTCTTTCTGAAATAAACTACCGGAGTCCAGAATCAAGTGAACTGGCATTTTGAGGTTTCGTATACTAAAATATAATAAGCCAAACCTACCTGAACTATCGAGAGTAAGTATTTAAACATTTAAGGTTGACCAATACCCAAAATGTAAGGACAAGAAAATTACACATTATTTTAAATATTTTATGTGTGTTCGATATTGTGTTATATATATATTGTGTGTGTGTGTGTTCGAAACAAATAAATGAAAGTCAATTCCTATGGAAAAAAAAAACATCAATTATACTAAGATTATAACGTGTCAATTTTTCTTTGCCAACATATGTATTGAGGGGTTGTTATAGAAACGGATAATCCTATTGATTCAAACAAACCAACATTATCGGTCTTTATCGTATAGTACCCAAATTGTCATAGATAATAATATGTCAAAGCTACGAGGCGTTCCTATCAGTTATAAACTAATGACAATAAATAAATTCATCCATAAATTAGATCCCATTTACTTTTGATATGATAACAATACAATAACATTAAGGCTTTTAAGCAGAAACATGAGCTTTTAGGTATACAGTTTTTTTTACTTAACAGATAAGACAGATATTTTTGTCTTGTTTGTGATATTATAATTTATAGGCGTTCTGAACGAATATGGCTTAAAGCTTGCCTTGGAAATTATCGAACTAAACACTTAAGTTTGTAAACCGTAAGAAAATTCTACGATACGAAAAATATTATCAATAAATACAGAAATAATTCCATTAAACTTTTATATTATTTCGTTCTATTATCTTCCTACTTTAACTAGAATTAAAATAATGGCTATGTATAAAGATTTAATAAGAAATTGAAAAAACAACTGATACGGATGGGATTCGAACCCACGATCTTCGGAGTACCGTGCCGACGCTCTAACCGCTGAGCCACCGCATCCCAGAGCGTCGGCACGGTACGCCGAAGATCGTGGGTTCAAATCCCATCCGTATCAGTTGTTTTTTTTTCAAATTTCTTATTAAATATTTATATTTAACATGTGCTAAAACATGTTAAAAAATTCACAAAAATATTAATGGCTATGTTTTACAATAAGTACGTTTTACAAGCCTCTAAACGCAGGATAAAAACTTGCAAATCTAAGAAGCAGTCAAAATGATTCTATTGCTAATTATCATGACTTGTTACCAGATTTTAGACTCTTGCTCTAATTAAGTATTCTCTATTACATTTGAGTGGTAGGTTTAGCCATATAATAGCCATATAGCACGAATTTCCCGGCTAAATCGGTGCAGTATTAGCCTCCATAAGTAACAATAGTAAAATAACAATATTATTGTGTTCCGTACCGGTCAATGAGAGCACTGAGACCTTCACACATTATTTTATATTAATATTATAATAATTATATATTTATAATACATTTTACTTAATTTACTACATTATATCATCCTTCTAAAGCTTCTAGTAGTCACGTGAGTGTACCCAATGCTTTTAATTTTATAGTCATGCGCTAACGAAACATAAAACTCATAATACTCGGTAAGTAGATATGGTCATTTTTACTTTACTTAGCACGACACGTGTATGTGCATTCTACGTATATACGTACGTACGTACATATATAACGAAAGCTTAAAGAATCTAGAAATTACGCCATAATATACGTAGCGACAGGTTGCCGACTCGCCTTAGAACATTAACTAAGTCTAGCAAGTTAATTAAGCTGGTAGTAGGTGTTGACACAAGTTGCGCGACAAGATAACCATCTGTTTTACCCATATCAATGTTTGTATGCAGACAACTTTACACTTCAAGTTTATTACTTACCTACTAGTTACGCTCGTATTTTGTCAATGAATATTATTATTATCACACTACCTAGTATAAAGCAAAGTCCTCCGCCGCGTCTGTTTGTCTGTTCGCGATAAACTCAAAAACTACTGCACCGATTTTCATGCTGTTTTCATTTATGGATAGAGTGATTCTCGAGCAAGGTTTTAATATATAATTTGTTAAGTTTTTGCATACATTCGCTAAAATATAATGATATTTGTTGGCGGTGGCGGAAAAAAATAAGCCGGGTTGCGGGAACGGGATCAAAATTTCATGATTTCTTTTGGTCGCGATAACCAACATCCACGCGGGTTACGCGGTCGTCAGCTAGTAAATAAATAAATCAGCCTATAACTGTCCTACTGCAGGGCAAAGGCCTCTTCTAAAAAGAATAATGGCCAATATTTCCAGATATCAGAAAGATACAACAGAAAACAGTGTCATATAAATAATCTCTTATACAGGTCTAAACACAAGTTAATATTGTGACTTGTTGCTCAGCCTCTCTGTTAGAGGTGTGCTTAATTCCGGAGAATGCGAGATCCGACAGATCGCCATACAATGAGCCACATTTTACGGCCAAACCCTTTGACTGTGGTGACAAAACTAGCTCAAACCACATCCACAAGGCCTTCAGTGGCTACGTAAAACGGTCAATTAGGTAAAATTAAAAGCGGCGCATTTGCAAATTGGTGTGTTTAAACCACGGCATTGGACAACAATGGCCGCCGTACATAATGGAAACTAAAGCGAAATTATCCTTTTGTATACGAAAAGTCCTTTGAAAAGCCACGGTTTTTTTTTTTTTTTTATGTAGAACGCGACGCAACTGCGATTGCGTTGTAGATACAGACTATTGAGGGAAACAATGTCTTTGTTATTGCCGTATTTTTCAATATTTTTGTTCGTTGTGGTATGATAATCTTTCAGGGAAATTTGCTACAAATTTATTGCTTTTCAACATGAAAATATTTATAAATTGTAACACTTTTCGTTGGTATGATTTCTAGGTACTGTTTTTTTCATGACAAATAGCCAATGTGTTAATGATGTAACACATTTTCTTCGGTAATTAATCGAAGAATTACTAGCAAAAGACTTATACATAATCAATTTTCACGCATGTAGTTAGTCCGTAGCACAACTAAATACAGTACAACTGACTCTAGTCCGTTCCATGGGACAGCTGTAAGGAGCTAATCCAAAGTTGGGTAGTATACACTAACTCATTTTAGAAGAGTCATTACTGAATGAATCTTCCAAAAAAAGCAGAAAAGTTATAACTGCATAGCGTTTTTGCTTTTTTAAACAGTGAAATAAAAGAAGCTATATAAACTCACAAATAAATGAACATTAATACATACCTACGTTATAATAATTTGCATGAAAACGAGTAACATAATTATCCCTTTGATCTCACATTAGATACTAATTTGTCGAGGAGAATGCGAATAGCGGGCCTTTACATTGCTGGACAAAATCACCCATCACTTTTGAATGTACCTACTTATTTATTATCCCATAAATATTAGCATATATTTCCAAAGAAAACGAAACAAAACTTGTAATGTATCGACTTATAAAGTCAATACGTACTGCTTCAAATCATGCAAGGCAATAACATATTATTTTTGAAGATCGAGCAAGTTCGTGAAAAAATAGTAAAAACTACTACCGCATTGATGTTATAGCGTGATAGTAACCTATTCACAACGAAATATAAAATCTACGTTTAGTATTTACTTTAAAAAGGCTTTTCAATATTTTTACTAACAACCTATTAATTTATTTCCTATTGAATAAAATTATGAGTTTACTTTTACAGTACACGGAATCAAGTAATTACCAACTCTATCGATCGGCTAAAATACGAGCTCCGTTCTGCCAAGAAATACAACAAGACTTTTTAAAACGTGACCTCAAACTAGGATTTTCTTTGCTAAGCCGTGGATTTTTGGGGCATTACCTTTTATTGGCCCAGAGTGTACGATGTGCAAGCACCTGAAGCTTGAAGTATTCATAAAGCTGAGGACGTCGAGAACAAGACTAGACTTCGTCTTGTAGTGATGTAGCAACGACAAACAGGAAAATACCTCGATAACGGTATACTATGCCTGTTATTTTCAACTATATCAATCTATACTTATAAAATGGTAACGTGACTGACTGACAGACAACGCACAGCCTAAACCGGTGGACCTAGAGACTTGAAATTTTGAGACAATATTCTTTAGGTACCGTAGGGGTGCACTAAGGAAGGATTTTCTGAAATTCCCCCCCTAAGTAGGTAAAAAAGG
Organism: Protodeltote pygarga; assembly: GCA_936450705.2. NCBI lineage: Eukaryota > Metazoa > Arthropoda > Insecta > Lepidoptera > Noctuidae > Protodeltote > Protodeltote pygarga. Next base: position 7,027,227 of record OW388257.2, on the reverse strand, counting down.
GGGAAACAAGTTGTATGTAAATCCGTCATTCTTAACGCTAAATGTACGAAACTTGGTATTGAGCATTTCGGTTGATAAATGAAAGGACGAGCATTGTTTTTTTTTTTAAATCTACCCTTGAGTGGATAAAAAAGTTGGTCAAAGTTTGTATGGAAGATTTTTTATTTTTTAAGTTACAGATGTAAAAATGAGTATTAAGCTTATGCGCTAAAAATAAGAAAGACGTGTATCAAAAAATTTGGATTTTTTTCCCCTAAGGAGATATAAAAGGGGACTAAAGTTTGTAGTTATGAAAATCCGTCATTAAACTTGATAATTAGCTTTTCGTTAACGAATAAGACGTGTTTTAGCTTTTTGATAACTCTACCCATTAGGGGGAAAGGGGGGGAGCGAATATTTTGTGTAAGAAATTCGGTATTAGTAAAAAACATCAAAGTGGCATAACTATGCACGTATATCTCGATATTCAATCATTTTGGGGAGAAAAGAAGATTAGTCTCCGCCTATAATAGAAGAATCGAAGCAGAAAAATATGGAATTATACCCCTTGGGTATGGTAGGGTATGGGTAGGGTAGGGTAGAGGTAGAGTAGAGTTAGGGTAGGAATAGAGGGGTAAGGTAGGGGTAGAGTAGAGTAGGGTAGAGGTAGAGTAGGGTAGGGTAGGAATAGAGGGGTAGGGTAGGGGTAGAGTAGAGTAGGGTCGGGGTAGCGTAGGGTAGGGTAGGAGTAGAGTAGGGTAGAGTAGGGAAGGGTAGGGTAGGGGCAGAGTAGAGGTAGGGGGTAGGGGTAGAGAATGGTAGGGTAGGGTAGAGTAGCATAGGGTAGTGTAGGGTAGGGTAGAAAAAGCGTAGAGGTAAAATAATCACGCGTACAAAGTCGCGCGGGGCAGCTAGTAACAGATAAAATGACACTCTATTGCAGGATTTAGATCACCGCAGACCTTATGGTCTGGAGTTATAATAGTTTTTAAATTTTTGCAAATTTTTTCAGTTTTTTTTTTCATATAACATTTAACTAACTACATCTACATACCTAACATAGCTACTTCTGTAATTATTTTGATCAAACTTAGGTAAATCTAAAAATTCTTTTTATGGGTGTAATCTAAAGTTACGATTACATTTGAAATAATATTTAAAAACACTAGTATTCAAATTGTGTTTTTAGTGACAGTGAATTTAGTATAATTTAACATGTTAATGAGCTTAAGAAAGGCTTAGACTTTGGAGAAAAAGCTCCGATTTTCCGATCGTCTTACTCTCCAAATACCTAGGGTGCATTTTATGAGTAACTGAGAAAAATGTATTGAAACTATCTGCAAAAATAAAATTAGACGCATACATTCTTAGCAGGCTAAAAAGCGCTTTTGAAAACTAAACAAAAAACCAAGCTCGAATACAAAATAGCATAATCAATAACTGAATACCGAAATTAATAATTAACGATAGCATAGCCCATCCCTATAACACTGACAGTGTTACGACTCGTCACTAGAGGTCGGCGGGTCAGCTGAAAGCTGTGGGGGTGTGAGAAAGGGGTGCGGGCGTTGTCATGGCAACGGCGCCCCACAACACGCCGCGGCGGCGCCGACCGCGCTCCACACAAACGTACCTTATTATGTATGTTTTATGTGTTTGTTGGTTGTAACGTGGATTGCAACACCAACATACGCATACCCACATCTATGCAAACACCTACGTACGAATAAATATACGCGCGGGAAATAGAACGCGTTTTAATATTTAAAAACGTAGGTACAAGGGACAGACATACGCTTCTATGTATTAGCCTTATATTTACGAAATTATAGGGTTAGGAGCTTCGCTGAAATGGCGGTTGAATAACAATTCATTGTATGTTGTACGTTGAATGGGTTCGATGTGGCCTTACTTAAGTTAATAGTAGGCACTCTAGCAAATAAATTGAACTAGAGCAAACAAGCGCTCCATAATAATATTCTCATATATTTTTAAGTAAACACATCAGTTCTCATTGAAAACCTTTTAATATTATTATTAATTTAATATACCTATAGTGATAGCTACTGGTATGACTGTTAGACTACCAAGTCAAATGTTGCAGATTCATACCCAGGCACTGACATTTCGATATCATGTGCGTAATTGAAATTAATTATCACCTGCTTTTAAGTACGGTGATGGAAAAACTAAAAAAATCTGCTATCAAAATATTGACAAACTTAAAACACTGATTTATCGGAAAAACTGAAATATCGCTGATATCAGCTGTTGCTGATATTATATTCGTAATCATGTGGAATACCACCACCAAGGGCCAGTGATGGTGTTAATATGTCCGACTCGCACGGACTAAAAACCACACGGTGTTCCTCAACGGTCCTCTGGACGGGAGTACGGGGTTCACTTGTGTAGACGCGCCCTCCCGCCAGGTATAGAATGCATCCGTAGTTTAAACTCCGATATCAGGTTGTCCATCAACCCTACAATAAAATATACTAACTAGTATCATAAAACGTTACTCTACAAAGCTACAGAAGAAAGACCCGTCCACTAATTTATTTTAAAACTTTAATTTCGTTCCAAAAACGTCAAACAACCGTTAATTATAATAATTGTTGCAATTATGTACATTCACTAGTATATTCAATTATCTCAAAACCTTCGGACCATTCAAACTCCTCAGAAGCACACATTTGGTGGAATTACAGAAACGTTATGTTGGTAATTGATGCAATAAAAGGTAAGTAGTTTACCCTGGACAGCAGCGCAGACGTTATTATAACAAACTTGCGTATGCCAGCGATTTTGTCTGCATTATTTTAGGATAATAACTATGTTTTAATGCGGAATATACGAGTAATAATAGAATACTTCTGAGTCCATTTTAATCCAAATCCATTCAGCCGTTCAGTTGTGACTCGTGATTATAAAACAAACTCATTAACTTCCCCATCCAACTGATCCTTATATCCTATTAATTCAACTATGCCACAAAAACTACTATCCTACTGATTTACTATTTCAACTATCCCACACAAATTAATATCTCGAAAAAACAATATCCCAGTATTAGTAATATCTAAATATATAAAATTCTCGTGTCACAGTTTTCGTTGCCATACTCCTCCGAAACGGCTTGACCGATTTTGATGAAATTTTTTGTGCTTATCCGGTATCTATGAGAATCGGCCTACATCTATTTTTCATCCCCTTAAATGTTAGGGGTAGTCCACCCCTAAATTACGGAAATTATTTATATGGCAAAAAGGTTCAAAAGGTGAGAAAAAGGGGTAGAGTAGGGTAGGGGTAGTGTAGGGTAGGGTAGGGGTAGTGTAGGGTAGGGTAGGGGTAGAGTAGGGTAGGGTAGCGGTATAGTAGGGTATAGTGTAGGGTAGGGTAGGGGTAGTGTAGGGTAGGGTAGGAGTAGTGTAGGGTAGAAGTGTAGGGTAGGGTAGGGGTAGATTAGGAAAATTTTTAAATTACTGCCCAACGAAGTGGGCACGGGTTAGCTAGTCCTATTATAATATCCTATTAATCCTATAATGCCAAAATTAATTATGTGTAAGTTTGACGTTGAACTGATCTAGACGAAACTTTGCACTTAGATAGACTATGTCCTGAATTAATATAGGTATAACATGTTACTTTTTATCCTGGTCCGCTACGCGAGCAAAACTGCGGGAAAAAGCTAGTACATATATAATATTAGTAGAATTCTGTGTTGGTAACTGCCGCCCTCACACACACTAACCAACACCAACTAAGACTGAATTATTTATATATTATGTGCGTGTTTATTTTGGTAATAATTAATAAGATTACATTCGTTTGCGTGTGTGCGTTTGAATTACATTAAACGGTCCTCCAAATTAGAAGGTAATAGTGCGTGATTAGGCTGTTATAAATTGCTAGTATACCAGTATACCACGCATGACTTTATCTGCGTGAATATTAAATGTATAGGTACTGTATTTTTCTTGTTTTTACATAGAGTAAGACCTTTTTTTTCTTTGGGCAGATGAGACACACAGAACCTAGCCTAAATGCGTTTTGTTTTCTTTGGTTGTACTTTTGTTCTGCCATATTAGTTAGAATCTTAAACAGAATGATACAAGTGACTGTAGTTAGCTGGACAGACACATAGCTTACAAAATTCTGAGGTGCGCGGCGTTACCTCAATCTGAGTGGCTCGTAGAGCCGAAATTTTCTCCCAGCTTTTCATCCGAGGAAATTAAGCGATCGTGCAAAATGGAATTGGTGGCAGCGTTAGACGCACATCACCTTTCATCTTGTATGGTCCCAAACACCACCGCCACCACCTTGGATTCGAACCTGAAACCTCTGCCTTGCCAGTCAACGGTCATACCACTAGGCTATCATACCATATAATATCATACATACAATACGGAAGGCCAAACCACGTACCTATTATTTCCTCTTTCTACCTTGACTAAAAAAAAACAAGAAACAAAATTACGTGTGATATAATTTTCATCAAATCGACATGCAAAAAACAAACTTGAAAACGTAGTTAGGGTATAGCAATAAAATATTTTATGATGAGGGAGCAATAAACTTCCAAAAGAAATGGAATTTAATAATAAATCATATTCAAAAGGCACGATTTTCATTGGTACACTTATACCTACTTGTGTAATTGAAGAGAATAAGTTCAGTCCACTCTTAGTTAGATCTGGTAGAGTAAATTTTTTGCAATGGAAAATATACTACTGAACTACGTTAGTGATGATGGTGATCACCGGGTTGGTTTTAGAGAGGTAAAAATCCCACACTCCCCGGTCTCTTCTCCCGGAGCTGTGGAGGCCGGGTGCCTTTTGAAGGTTTCACCCCGTAAATAAAAAAAAGGGTAAGTATAAAATTGGGACCGGATAGTTACCGGAGTTAATCTAGAATCAAATAACATATTTTTTTACATTCTCCGGTGCTAAAATCCAAAGCGATATAATACCTACTAGTGAATGTTTCACACATTTGTTGGAATATTTGCTTCTGTATTTGCAGTAGGTACAATATAACTTGTGACTGTGCATACCCGATTTTCAAACGCCATTTTGTCAACGTACGACAATCGGTATGGAGCTGCGTGCAACACGCCAAATCTCAAAATCTGTCATACCAACGTGCACGCAACGAAATAATAACCAATTTTATTTGAAAACTAAACATTTTATTTACCGTAATGTACTGCTCATTTATATATCGTGACCCATATCAGATAAGTGTATATAGAAAAATACGCTTCGAAAACGTTATTTTTTAAGCTGAAATGTTATTTAGTAGAAAACTATTTACGAAACAGGTTTACCGCTGTTATAATCATTATCATTAAACTTGCAAACAAATTAACATCAAAATACAAGGTGAATTTGTTGATTAGACCTTCAAGTAAGCAAAAGTTTAATGCACTCCACTCCTTGACCGTCTTATACTGCAGCATATTTTTCAGTTTTACATAATTAGTTGTAGAATAGAATAGAATAGAATAGAATTATTTATTTGTATAGAATGTAGGTATTTACAGTTAGATGTTTACAATTATATAAGTGACCTTGTACATTCTGCCGTATCGGCATACAAAATTTTACAAAAAATACTTGATGAATGAATGTTGAATTGAATGTTGTTGATTAGTTTATTTATTTATTAAAGTACAGCCATATCACTACAGTTAATTTGCTAATGTTTAAAACGATTACGGCATACATTGGTATGTATAAAAGGTGTAGGCTATGTAACTAATAAAAACATTATTATCCTAAAAATAGTAATTTGAAGACTGGCAAGAAAAAGTATCAAATTACAATTAAGAACGAACAATATAATAGATGAAACAAAAATGAATTACACAAATGATTATAATTGGATTATAGTTATTTCGTTATATATTTTTAAGTAACAATATCAAGGTTATTAAGTAAACGTAGGGGTCTTTGAAAATAAAATATAAGTAGATATCATCATTTAAGCAGATTGTTCAATAATGAAATTGCGAATTGATTTTAAATTTGCCCTCAATTCAATAAAGGCATCAATCAGTTGGTACATAGTGTCACCGGAAATTGGCCCATGGGTCGGCGCGCGCACACCGCAGGAAATGAAATCGCGTCCGACATGCCCAATGATCTATTGTGCGATGCGCGCGCGCTTATATTGTTCATGCGTTTTCAAGCATTTATTATTAACTGTATCGGTTTTGAATAAATATTGTACTTTAGGTTTTGGAAATGTTTTCTGAAGCTGAAGTTTTTTATTGCTACGATTTTTACCTTAAACAATATCGGCGCCAGCATTGTTATCCTTATAACAAAAAAGTCTTCTTAAAATTATAATTTAAAAAGTTAACTTCCAAATTCATAAATACTTGTGTACGAAAATTTAAGAAAAAGTTTTCTCAAATATTTTCCAATACTTTTCCTCGTTTCGAACCATAATTACGCTCTAATTTCCAATCACAATATAAAATCTTAGAAACAACAAAACAGTCTAGACCAGACAGTAGAAAACAAAATGGTTTGTGAAATAATTGCCTCACAAATGGATAGAATTGTCGGTACGTCACGGCATTGCGCTCGCGCCGGATTCGAAATCGCAACCGGACAATTAGGACGCTCTTTGATGCGTTACGGACCGATGCCGCGCCTTCGCTTTTGTACAATTTTTATAGTTGATCGTTTCATCAACTCATCGGTTCAGTTGTCAAGCGGTGTTCAGCGTGACAATCTAGTTTTAGGCTCGATTCGCTGTTTGGGGAAAGTTTACTTTTCAATTTTCTAAATGGTTAGCTAAGAATGCCAAGTTGCGGAAAGAGTAATCTATTGTTACCAAACCTATTTATATTATTTAACACATAAAGAATATCTTATAGTATAAAAGTAAATAAAGTTTAAATGTAAAAGTCAGATATCTATCGATTTGTTACGACTGCTACGAGCGACGTGTCGTTGACATTTCTTTTCATAACTACGACAAGCAATTCTGAAAATAGAGCCTTGTGAGGTAAACAGACGGAAGAATAGACAAAAAATATACATTTTAAAATATTATTACTGTTAGCTTCAATCATGATACTATTGAATAAAAGTCTCTAATCATAATTTCCACAATATTATTTTTACTTTCATTTATGTTTAAATTTTGAGGTAAACAACTCTTAATATGAGTATTTTGGTTAAATCTAGTTATATTTAAAAGTAAGGCCGCCAAAAACAATTTAAGCATTGCTTAACAATTGATTGGCATAACAATATTACTTATCTGAAAGTAAAGGTTTACTAATCAAATCAAGGAAAATTATTCAGTAAAACGACAATTAGAAAATCTAAAAATATTTTATTCATAATCTGCTTGAAATCAGACAATCATACATATATGTAGTTGAAACTACGGGCTTTTTATATCTGTGCCATATACGAGTATGTTCGATGTCGAGCGTCTCGCTTGACTGAATATATATGCGATATTAAATCATTCAATTCAAGTTGCTTTTACAAACAGTGCAGAGGGATATACTTAATATTTTCTTTGTTCTTAAATCGATCATATTCCCTTGTGGGAAGAGCATAGATAAACAATCTGCCTCTTACTGCTTCTAGGTACATTTTCTAGGAGAAATTGATACAACTAACTCCTTTAGAAATTCGCTGAGGACTGATGACGATGAGGACTGATAGAGAGTCAAATGCTAATACATTAATGAATACTAATTGTGATTGATAAATTAGTGTGTATCCAACTAATTAATGATATCGGAATAATTCTTTCTCAAAAAGTTCATAAAATTTCGGTCCAAAAAGGCAGGAGTAAAATAAAAACTTATTTTATAGTATAATTTGACCTGATTATTCAAGGGGATAGAAAGGGAGTAAGCATTGACATGACGGTTAATAGACATAAGTGAAACCTATTGCGCCGACCCTGAATAAAATTAGGACAAGGGCAGGAAGATGATGATGATGTGCAAGAGGATATGCGATTTTCTGTCGATTTGATTCGCCAATGAAACAAATTATGTAAGTAGGTATGTCACATAGATTCGACTACCTAGGCGGTTCGTAATTTTTGAGCTAATCATGTATATAATAATAAAATTGAATGTGGTTCGTTGGTAAGCGCATCACTTGAGTACGTATTTGCATTTGGTAATGATTTTAAAATGAACGTTACGGTACGTACATTTGAATAAGGTTTTTAGGAAAAGAAAAATTTAAAAAAGCTGCCCGGAAAATGTTGAAGCCGCTGAAGTGCTTTTCGTTCGATGGGATTTTTAATAAATTTATTAGAACTGGATACTGCACCAGTCAGTGGTCGAAATCTGATAGTAATTATTTTTTTGAGTTCCGTAATAAAACCAGTTAACCGTAATAGTTTTGTCATGTCTTTCACAGCAATTTGATTCGCAAACTATCAATTATAAAAAACTGCGATTCAAATTATACAAATTAATATAATAAATAATAATAACCACCGGTGGGCTACTATATTTTATATTTTTAAATGTATATATATTTTTTTATATATATTTAAAAATGTATTTTATATGTTTATAAATGAATAAATGGAATAATAATAATAAGGCTAGGAAGCTGATAATTCAGTCACAAAGACTCATATAACTTTTAACAACCCTATGCCATGTTATATTATAAAAGACTGACTTATATTATAAGCCATGCTTCGACGAAATTTGAAAGTTCTTTGTCAAAACATCTTCATTACTTAACCACAATAGCATATAGGTAACTATTTGATGTATAGACTTTAATCCTATTCAGTATGACTCAATGAGTAATAGAATTAATTGGGTTACGTACACAATAGGTACACAGAAGTCAGTCTCTTCTTTGAAAGCCTAAATATAGGAAAGCACGAACGTCAATATCCATAATTGCTTGCCTGTGTACTAAAATGTGGAAAAATGTAGGCGGTCGCTATAGAGTTTAGGTACCATCAGCATGCGAGGGAAACGCAAGCGCTTGTGATCACGCGAACCGCGCCCCGGTGTTCCATTCCAGTCGACATTTTATAGGGGAAATAGCTAATGTTTTCTGCTATTGACATAACGTTCTTGTTTGCTCATAAAAGTACCCGCAGTGCGAGCGAAGCGCGCCGTCACATCGTTATCAATTTAAACTTGCGTGGAAGGAAATTATAAGGAATATGTACATCCTCCAATATGTCTCCTTTTATATTTATGTATTCTGTTATCGCATGAATTTACTCACTGGGGTAACTTGTTCATTTGACTTTCTTAGATTTTTTAAAAATTAATTGATACAAAACGGAAATGATAAACTGTGTTTTTAATAATAACATTTCAAAACGGAAATGATAAACGGTTTTTTTTGTAAAATCGATAAATGCCTTTATCAACGTCGATTGCATAGGTGTAACACCTACTCAGGTATATTAGGATCACTCGATCAATAATTACGCTTGTAAAATGCGTAAAATAACAATAGATCAAACTGGAACTAGTTTATCGATCAATTAACAAAAGTCCGATATTTAAATCGATCAATTCTCAGCATACATAAATCGATGTAAAACGATCAATAAATAAAATGTTGATCAATACCACCGTTCTATGACGACCATGTGGGTGTATAACACCCTTAGTTTGAGCCAAAACACGTGTACGACACGACAACGCATCGTGACACGATCGGACATCATGCCGTACGATACGTTGTCGTTTCGTTCATATATTATGTGGCCCTTAGGGAATAACTAGCATTTGGCCTAAGTACATATGGGGCATAGCCTGCCCACCAATATTCTGAGTCAAAGTGCATGTACGGAAAAGTAAATATTTAATAGAATAAAGTAATAAATAATTGAAATATAGACATAATATGGAAAATACTACTTGTGGCAACGAAAAACGTTTCAAAATTGATTAGAAAGTTCAGTAGAAAAAATATCGTGTATTATTATTGAACTTCTCGATCTATATCAACAATTGGTATTGGTTTGGGCTTCAATAATTCTCACACGAGACAAATATCTGTGTGATCGACGACAGATATTGTTCCGCTCATTGTGCATTGTAACATTATATATTTATCTCAGCATATAAAAGAGAAAATTCAGGACATGTGAACCGAATCAACGGTAAGTGTCAAATCCTGTCTCTACATCATTTTGAATTGTTTAAAAATTCAATGATGATAAATCTACAAGCTTTATTTGTGCGTTGATAGTATCTATGACGCAGCTAATTTTGTCGAAATAATTAGCTAAAACTCGATCCCTACTGAATGTCTTAATATTTATTTTCTTTAATTGACATTGTGCACCTAAAACCTAACAAGGCTACCAATACCTTAGTGGAATTGATAAAAAATATTATTAAACAAGTATAGAGGTTGACAAATCTTTAAAATCTCCTATGATTGATCAAGTCGATAACCCAAACATTCCACTGTACAAATGTAAAGTATTTTTTATTCGAGAAAATTCCTTCTATCAAATAAAAAGTTGAAACACTCCATTCCTTTCATTCCACACGCGACTGACTTAAGGAGGTCTAATTAGGAGGTCATAACGTACATACGAATGTCGAATGTTAAGTACCGCTTTGATTAGAAAGCACTTAATAAATTCTTGCTCTAATAATTCTTTCAGGAACTTTTCATTGGTATGCGAGGGTAGGTATTCAGTAAAGAGGTATCGATTCAATATTCGCATACCGTAAACATAGCAAGCTACGATAAAAATTCAGAAAATTCTTTCTGAATCGAATAATTTCCAACGTTTTTCAGAGACGATAAAAAAAATACGCTAAATAGGCATGTAGGTGTAGGCTTATTTTACATACGGTATCTACTCTATACTTACATAATTTAAATTTTTTGGTCAAATAAAAAAACCATATCGATAGTCTGTGGCCTCACCTGCACCAGCACTGTAAAAATGTTTTCAAAACACTTTTAAATATCTTAGATAGAACCGACAAAACAACCCGAAGTCTTTTAAAAGCTTTGAGTATTAAAAAGTCAGACATCGGTGCTGATTCTCTTGATCTATCTCTTTCTATAATTTACTTATCATGCAAATAGACTAATTTGACAGCTCTAAGAATCTTTTATCCTTTTCTCATAATTTCTGATAGAAAGAGACATAACGAGACTTAATTAATTTAGAGCGTACAATAGAATTAATACCAATATTTAAAATTTGAGACAGGCAGAGGGGCTTTTTGAAGTGAAGATTCAATTTAGTTTTGAGCTGACTAAGTATGATACCCAATGGAACAAAGATGGGTTACTCAGCAAATCATCTTAAGTAGATGCCTAAACACAACGCAGTGTCGATGCAATGTTCTGCACTCAAGTTACTGCGTCAACTCAAGATTTTCCGAGTTCCCCATCTCTACAGTAGCCTTAAAAAGTCATCTTCGCGGAGCTCAACCACATCTTAGGGAACTCCACAATCCTGACCGCAATACCACCGCACTCAGACATTTGGGTAGGCTTGTAATTGTAACACTCAAAGCCGCCAATCTAAAAACAACCAACAATTAAAATAATCTTTTACCCAAATCTTTTCATAATATAGTGAACAGGGGCGGATTTCTCTACAGGCTGAGTTGGCCCGGGCCTGGGGTGGCAAAATTTTAGGGACGCCAGAACTTGGCAATATGAACTCATACGACGGCGTTCATAACACTTAATTTTGATAATTACAAATATTATCTATAAATTAAAAATGTAAGAAACCCTATACAGAAAAACCTTAGGTAATTGTTTTTAGCTAAGTTCACTCTCGATCAAGTTACCTTTAAAATAAAAAAACTAAATCAAAGTCTGTTCATCAGTTTGGGAGCCACGATGCACAGATATACACAGATACACAGACTCAGACAAAAGACACATCAAACTTATAACACCCTACATCCCTCTTTTTGTGTTGGGGGTTAAAAACGGTGTGCATCATAATATCTAATAAAGACAACGACTGAGATAATTTTATCATTTACAGACAATTTTTTACTTTTAATTAATAAACATTATCATTCAATTTTCGTGCTTTACAGGGAATCAGGGGCGGCATCTTTCATAGGTCTAGGGCAGCTAGCGTATCAAATCCGCCCCTGGTAGTGAAGGCGATTTCACGGAAAAAACGTAATTTGAATTTACGCACGTTGTCTTACCTCTCCTTTGTTTGGCTTCCCGTCACTACCCCAAATTTTCACTCCATCAAGGAAACGACTTGGTAAATACACATTATGTAGGTAACACGATATTGTAACATTTGGAAGCGATATTTTAGCTACGCTGACTCTCTTGTATTCTTAGGTGTGGTGTTAATTTTGTTATGGGCATTTGAATAGACATAGACATAGACATATTTATTTGGTAATTGTTACATTACAAGTCATTGAATTACATTTTGAAATTAAAATCATATTACAGAATTGTCAATTTTGGTACTTAATTAATTACCTATACAATTTCTCCAATTTTATTAAAATTACAGTTTTTTGAACCATTACTTGTAGTCATAGGGTCGTTGCTCGATAAGCCATAACTTTAGCCTCTTACTAAATATATTGTTGGATAGGTAATATGGTATATGGGTAATATGGTATATGGGTAATATGGTATACTATGTTGAATAAGTTACAGAAAGTTAATATATTTTAGTTAATGATTTCAGTGGTTCTTTAGTTAATGATTTCAGCAGTTCTTCTCACTTAACAATATCAGCAGTTTTTGAATCTATCACTCCAACAAACTGGTCTTTTTAACCATTTCATCTATATCTGAAGTATCTGGCTGTGTAATTGTACCGAGTAATTTTCCAACTATCTGGTGCGATTTTGATGGGACTTTCACTAGCAGCTAGCAGCTGACTTTATAAGGTGTAATTGCTACTTTAATCTTCGAAATATTTAGGGTTCCACGAAAAAAAAACCTTCTAAATTAGAGACAAAATCAGATTTATGAGGCATTTCTACTGGTAATATTTAATTGATTCTAAAAAACTCTCTAAGTAATATTTATGCGGGATAAACAGAACCATTTTTTTTTGGTGTTGGTTTTAAATATAATTCTTACCAATAAAAGTGCCTTATATGGTAACGGGTGGGATGAACTGGATCATTAAATGACAACAGCTAGTTCTTAATAGAGGAATACAAGAAACCGAGTAAAAGTTAAGTATTTTGTAAGTATAGGTAGTAATTATTTAATAAGAAATAAGAATTTCACAAAAATATAGGTAGTAACTTAATTTTGCGCAGAAGTAGTTTAGTCACATTGAACAAAATTCTTATTAAATCTTATCGTGATCGTAATCCTGTCGTGATATCTAAATTCCCTTTTACTTTCAAACGTTCCAGACGGTAGTGACATCTACTCCTAAAACGGCGTATTGCGAATACCTCAGTTGACAGAGCGGCAGGTGGCATTAACTAGTATATCGCAGATTCAGGGTTTAAATGGCTCGTAATCGAATGTTTTTTTCTACAAAAATTCAAAACTATATAGTTCGCTTCGCATACGTTAGTTGAGTTTCAAAAATGTTATAAACCTACTAGTTTTTCCCCTATGCAGAGAAACACTTTTATTGTATTTGAAAATAGATTTTGCTGCATTTATGAATAAGATCTAGATTCAGTAACTCGTATTCATTGCGCATTTTAGCCGAGCAGAAGCAATACAGATACTGGAAACAATAGTAAGATTATGTGTTATTATTTTAAGAATGTTACGTCATCGCTTACTATGCCAATGGTCCAGGCAGCCAAACCCTAAAACTAAAATTGCCATAATTACTACGCTTTACGAACTGTGAAACGTATTTATTCGTATAAAGTGAAATATTTTGGCTTCTAAGTGCATGCCATTATCCATAATGTCTCTTTTCAGTTACCTACGGGAAGAAATGCGGTAGGTAGGGTGTAGTGTTGGATAAAGCATAGACACGTACCTACTTAGATTCATGGTCGCCATGGATATACATATTTGCGTGACATTATTACATCAGTCAAATACTATGAACGGCGCAATTTTCAATAAATGATACCCCAAACCTAAACTACCCATAGTTTTTTTATTATGTTCCTGTGCACGAATATATCCGTACATAGCAGTTTTGGAAATATTTAGGTCATTCAAAAATTAACTTTATCGACAATAATAAAGATACTCGTTTAGTTTTTGTTAGGAATGGAACTTAATCAAAAGAATATAATTTTCATAGTATTTAAACACGTTATTAGAATGTTTAATACCAGGTAGGTAATACATATGCCTACAAATGTGTGGCGAGTAGATAGAGTTTATTTTTGAACCGACCACTAATAAGATTGCTACAATCGGATTTAATATACATGAATGAGCTATACTAGTAATAAGATTTACTTACCAAACAAGTTCTTCTCCCAAAAAGAGGTAGTTTGTAGAATGTTCAAAATTCAGTTCTTTTTCACTTTAGATTTTCATTTCCATATAATTAATATTTATATTTTAAATCGCAAAATATTGTAAAATGCTCTTATAATGCAATATTCATAAATGTAAGGTAAATATGAGAGATATTTTATATTTAATCTACAGGCACAGTTATGATATGTATTTGTTTGATAATACTTTATATGCTAAGTCATCGAATTTCTTCACTACAGTAGACTCTTGGTGTATATTTTGTTATGTCATTTCTTGCTTGTACTCGACGTAGCCATGCCTCATAGCCGCGGTAGTTTAAAGAGTGTCTTCAGGGTTGGTTGAAGAGAGTAACTTCAAAGTTCACTTTTGTTATCATTCTTGAGAATCACTGTCCGTTTTCGATGTTATTATCACTTTTCATAGTTCGACCGGGCTATGGCGACTTGATGTGTTTAGATTGGTTACATTTGGAAATGCCTACAAACAAGCACTGAATTTAAGGATCTACTGGCAACTGAGACGTGAGAAGCAAGACATAAATCTGAACGGTATGTTAGACACACTGCTTAATAAATTTGATGGTGGTACAGTATTATTTTGCTCTGTTTTCAAGGTATATTGCTTCGCAGTGATTTTCTAAGCGTGCCTCAGAATGTCAGAGTTGTCAGATGGTGTGCACATGCGCAAAAGGTTCCCGTTCTGACAAGTTGCTTGAGGGTAATGTCGATAAAACAGGGGCCGCGCCGGCTTGTGTGAGCCTCGTGTTTGTAAATAGCTGCAGTTGGGGTAAGTCACGAAAATTAGTAGGATGAACTAATAGATTGAGCTAATATATTGTATTTTCTTTAACTAACGTATTGTATTTTATCATAAGAAATAATAAGTAAACAAATATATTTTTTTTTATACTAGTTAGTCAAGCAAGCATACGGTCTGTCTGATGGAAAGCGGTTACTGTAACTTATAGACGTTTGCAACATCAGGCGTATCACTTGCGCGTTGCTGACCATGTGCGGGATTATGAAAGGGGAGGTTAAGGTAGGGGGATTATGGAAGGAGATGATTAAGCCTTCGGTTCTCTTCACCGACTCTACGAGTACTTACTGTTATTTCCATTCATACTCGTACATGCCTCTACCACCTGAGGATAATGTTTATGCAATTCATCCATACCAATAAGCTGTATTGGTAGCATATTTGTTATTTACAAAGCCGTTCTGTTGGTGTCCAATCTTTATGGGTAAGTATAATTATTTAATAAGAAATTTGATAAGTTACGATAAGTACGGATAAAATTTTGTCTAACTTCAGATAAGCCAGTTTCAAGTACTGTACTGTACTCTGACTCACTCTACAATGGAAGTTCATGACAAATTACTCTATTTGTTGGGTTTCTTGTACATTTGACTTAGGAATCCTACTCTGGTACCTATATTAATTCTGGGTGTTCATCATCTGGAAATGCTGCAAACTCCGTTTGTCTTGGCTTGAGGTGACGTGTTGATGTAGTTTTTTATATGGACCAGTGGGATATATCAGTCACTTCATAGAAAATAGATTAGAACCCGACCACAACAAAGTTTGGTAATAATAAACCTAGGAAAATCTTCTTCTTCAAGGAGGATGCTGTCTATATAGTGGGATCAATGGGATAAGAACCAATGGCTCCCGGTTATTCAATAACTACAAATTCACCTCGTACCTACGAGGCGGGTAGATGAAACAATTCCGTGTAGGCATACACCCTAACCTAACCTATGAAGAAGGGACCTACTTATTATATTTTTTTAAATAATATAAAGTAATTATAACTTGCAATCGAACAAGCATAAGTCATACTGCTTCTATTTGCAGAAATATAATATAATGAAATGTTGCTAAAGCTACATTAAACAAATATGAAAAAACAATATTTTTTATTCGTAAGTAGGTACAGTATAACATAACTTAGAATTGCCTAGACGACATTGCTATCACGATATTCTTACAACAATTTTATCTGGCATCTAAACACCTTATTTATTACATCACAACAAAAATTGCCATAGACAAATTGTTTATTGCGTTTTTCTACGTTTTAATAACACAATTAATTTACGAATGTTTTGCTGTTGCTCTTCTCAGCTGCGTCGTACTCTACAATACATAGTTTGAAAAAGTAACGTTCAGTGATAGTAATCTGAACGCAATACGTTTGACCTGACCACTCTTTTCTTTATTAGCCTCTATTTCTGTATGCATAGCGTGACAATTTATAGCGTTTCTTATGGCGTTTTACCATTTTCTTTGTTAAAGAAAAGTCCATAAAGAAAAATATAAAAAGTAACACTTTTCTTCGGTGATTTTCTCAAAGCAAACGACCTCATGTTGCGTGGTTATTATTAATAAACATTTTTATTATAATAACGTTCGCATTTTGATTTACCAACGCATAATTACCGGCTATAAAATTAATCAATGTGAGAAATTTAGGGGAAACAATTTATCATATCATTTTAGGTACTTTGTCTCAATTGAAATGGCAAAGAACTCGCCCTTTTCGTTTCTATTTAAAGGGTCGTTTATAAGCTTATCCATTTTGTAATCTCTTTTATTCACGATATTATAGCCAAATCTTTGACACGTCATGACCTTCGTTGCCTTTTTGGTAGCCAGATTTTCTCGGTCAAACTGATTTGCTGATAGATTAGCTTCCGAAAATACGATACCTGATTCAAATCCTTTTTGGCCTTTGAAAAGATCTTAAAATACATACAAATGTTATATTTCTTCAGCCGATGAACTAAGAATGATGTTTAGAGTAACAAAGTCATTTTAGTAAGCTGGTAATTAAAGAATTCTGACCTTATCCGAAGATACGACTACCATGATTTTAGCCCAAACAACATAAAAACAATATTAAAATTGTATTTTTCCATCAACACGAATTCCCTTACCTAACATGCCCTAGGTACTTTTAAGCGATTACACGTAACGACAGACGCTAGATACCAGATTTTTTACCACCCTACCATAAAACATTAAACAAAATATATTATGGTCAATAAAGTCTCCCCGTGATATTCCAAAAAAGCATATTATCCAACGACAGGATAATAAAAACGCGACAAACTCAAGGCTGAGCGGTCACCGCGACATTTCAACACTGCTCTAAGTTATACGTATAAATAAACTATTAAACCGCCCTAGTTTTACCCTTGGCATAAGATATTTTGACTTCAGAACACTGTAACGTATTTTAATAATTATTTTAACACCTCGCAGATTTATTCAATTTCCAAAAAAGGAGGTTCTTAATAGAAATAGAAAAAAATTTTTCGAAAATCGAGTAGCAGAAAACTCGGTCAAAAATTAAACAATAAAAAAAGTTAAAGTAAAAAAAATATTTAATGTGCTGACTATACTCGAATCGAAAGGGTCACCAAATCATCAATCAATACGATGTGTATTTTTATTACATCGTGACTAGTAGGCCGATTCGAGTCATTTTGTTTTGTTCAAAAAGTATACTCTCCGATTGGTCCCTTAGAAATATTGCGATTCAGATTGAGTATTTATATAATATTAAACGATAGCAAACCCCTCATAACAAGAATATAATAGAATAGAATAGAATACGTTTATTTGTAAAAATATAGTGCGAAAAGTTGTTAACAATTGGTAATATGTCTCTTATATTCTACCATTTCTGGAGTACAAATATTCAACTTAAATCTAATTAGTAGCTACACATTAATAAAAAATAAATTGTAAAAATAACTTAGTAATAATATAAGCAACTAATTTTACTTTGTATATATTGTTATATGTACTTCCATAATTTAATTAGCCTAGGCAGTGAAATAGAGGGATTCAAGATTGTATGAAAGCAATCATTGTGAAGTTAAATTTCTAAATCTTGTTATTAAAATTTTGCTTTTCATTTAATCATTAATAAAAGTACTTACTTCAGCTTTTTAAAAATACTTATAATTTATTTTAAAAAAGAGGGATTAAAGTTCGTTTAGAAAGTCCATTATGTTTGAAATCAGAGACGTGAAAATTGGCGAATTGAATTAACGAGCCGCGGTTTCTCGATAAAATAACTAAATTTCCAAAATATTTTTTAGAAGTAGCTAAACTAATTCGAGCTACACTACAGATTATGTATTTGTTTGACCCTATTATGCAACAGAACAATAACATTAGGCTATTTATTGTGTACGCCGGTAGTCGCAACGCATTGTTTTAATGGACGCAATAAAGTGTCTTCAAATTAATGGTTTATTGTTCTTTGTGAGCGACCAATGGATCGGAACTTACTATGCTTTGTTTTACAGTTATGATAATGATCCACGTAACTTTATACTGTCTGTATTGCGATTATAATAACGATATATTAAAGAGTTAATGTACGAATAATGGTTTGAAGCTGTAATTAGGGCTTCCTGTATTTTAAAATGGGGCCACTCCTATCTTTCTGAGGATAATAGGTGTACGGTACGGTTTCAATTTAGGTGACAATGTAGTAATGACATCATACTGCAGTCACTAATTTGGCAGACAGTTACGGTTTTCATCATTGTTAAATTATTTTTATTCAAGCGAAAAACTAAGTGAAATATGTACGAGTACCTACCTACTTTGGTCTTTCTTTTTTATCGTGTGATTGATATTGGTTTTCACACGCATCGTTGAAAAATCTCTCTGTGTGCTGATTTCCTCATATTGTTATTCTTCGCCGTTTTAGCAGGTGATAATTAATTTGCTGCTATTTATTTTATATTTAATTTGCTTGCCTGAGTTTCCAACATACGACCTTTGACTTGGAAGCCCAACGGTTATACCACTATACCTAGCCTATCACTGCTTATTATACTTTGGTACATTCATTTTTGGAAAATAAAGGTTTAAATACGATGTTAATACCAAATGTAAGTGAAAATAGTTTATTATGTGTAGCTGTAAGGAAAAGAAACACATTAAAATACCATTTTAATTCGTACCGTTAAAGAAACTGCGAAAGAATAAAATTTTACATCAACGGGACGTAGCACTCTCAACGGAGCACGTTATTTTCATACGAAAAAACATGCCTCTAACGTTAATATGTATAATGCCGTCATGGCCCAGAGCCCCTGAACAATTTACATTTTATATAAATATTGAAGAATAACCATGTTGGACTGTTGGTAATGTACAAAATAAAATGGATACCGCCGACCTCCGTCCATTTGGCGTGGAACTCGGTATGTTACCATTTTGTGCTGTTGAAGTGATCGAGTTTTATTTTTAAAATCGTAATCCTCTTTTGGCTTACCGTTGTAGAAGCATAAATGTGTTAGTTAGTGCTAAAAGCATAGTAACAGATTTAACATGCCTAAAAAACCGAGCCAATAGTAAAGCCAATCGTTGATTAATGCCATTTGATGCTTTAAAATGATTAATGATGATTAAATAAAGATTGGTTATGTCCTTTCCGTTTTTAAAGCTGCAATAGTTGTAACACTGAGTTGACTAATTTGTAAAAATGTGGCACTGGCATAGTGACTGTTCACAAGATTCGCTTCTCTGTTATAATTCTCTCTATATGAAGTGTATCAAAAGTCGAAGAAAATGCTTTTAACACTAGTATGTGTTAAATAAATACAGGTATTTAAAAGTAAATCAGCCCGCTCCTTTCGTACCCGACTTCCGGAGACAAAGAGGTTCTTAATTTAATTTCGCTTGTATAGAGACCAGTTTTGTACGTGAGGTCTACCTATGCCTTTGCGGATAGGGACCCAAAGTGAATGAATCAAACCTATCCTTAACCGCATCGGCCGCTGCGTCCGGTGCGATACGATTGCTGTGCACGCTTTCCTTAAATCAGCATTCATTCAAAGCGCAGTTAAAACGAAACGAAACGAAAAAGTATCCAAAACGCCTAATTAGGAACAGTGTCCACCTGTCTATAGGCGGCGGTTTAGACGGCATTATTATTGCACGACCGATACCTCCGTGTGAAGCCGGATCACAGCTGCGGACGTTAAAAGGTTCAACTTTATTGAGTTAATTTGCAAAAACGTTATCAATTGAATGCTCTGACTTGCTGTAGAGCTGTTTGCCTACTGGTCAAGGTTGATTTCAGTTATTGTTACAAAACTAGATTGTTGTAGTTTATTGAACCCTTGAGTAGGTAGGTACTGAAAGTTAGTATAGATTATAATAAAAATGTATATAGTAAAAGTTCTTGAACCTTGTCTAAAATTTCGTACAATTATAAATAATTAAAACAAAATTGTAATATAATACTTACCCTGAAAGAATCGTGATGGTTAGCGCATTGGTTACGGACATTGGTGCTTTGCAAGCACGTGAGGTTGTGTTTGAACCTGGCATGTACAAATGTTACTTTTTAAATGTCATAATAATTATGTCCTTTTTAAGACACCACTGATTAAGGGTAAAGGAAAAATCAATTGTTATTAATTGTCCGCGCATTACATCACTTCAAAGCGACTGTACCAATTATGATGAAATTTTTTGTGTGTTTTTAAGTTAGGGTAGGTTGGTTGCCACTATTGGTTGGCTGTTGGCTGCCGGGTAGGTTGCCGTGTGAGTGTCAGCTAGTTAATAAAATAAATTTAAATAGATTCTTATTTTGGATTGAAAATCGAGCCTATCAGAACAATTATTATAATTATTGTGTTTATAAATAGACAGCTCAAACGCGATTTTAATTACTGCACTGCACTGTGCTAATTAATGATAAAACTGTAATTATCTTTTGTTGTAAGGCTGTTTATATTTAGCTACTGTACTTATTTGTAAGTACTTATTTACTTATGTAATTTTCTACAAAATTCGAAAATGGTCAATCGCAAGAAGGTATTGGAATGGAAACACTACTAGAGTGTGTCAGTTTGCAGGTTCTGTGTGCCTGTATTATCTCTTACTCTTTTAGTTAGAGGAGGTAACTATTTTTTTTAGAGTTGCGAAATGCCTCTCAGAGGCCTGTAGGCCCCCAGTCGTTTAAACTCGGACACAGAGATGTACGATAAGACAAAGCAATTCCATAGTATTTTTAGATTTAGTTTTTATTTAATATTTCGTTTGAGAGTTAGCCAAGTTTATAATATTAGATTAATTGCGAATAAAATAATAGAGTATATTCCATAGCCTTATTGATGATGTCGATGTTTATATGTGTTAACTATTTAAATAATTAGAAGTGTGATACAAATTTCTATAGGTACCTCAACTGCTCAACATACCAAAGCATATTCAATTTAAACAGTACTTTCTCAGAATTCGATGAAGGCTGTATATTAATATCAATCCGAACTTGTTATCCATTGTTTACTGTAAATTACAGAAGCCTTGAGACTAAACTACTAAGGCCGCTAAGAGAAACAATTAGAAATCTGACTCAAACACGGTTGCGTGCTACCAAAATCAATTAGAAGCAAAGATCTCGGCTGCTAGGCCGGGAGTCAATTAGCGAGATTATCGTTCACTCGCAAAACTTGCAATAACTGGGTCATGATGAGTGCAGTTATGGAGTTATGTGTAACATTATGTAAAACGAACTAGCCTGACATTTCTTACATTGTCTTTCTCATATAGCCTGTCTAGCACCAACACCTATACCTATAAAGTTGACAGAATGCTGACTGAAGATGTTACAACAAATATCACACAATCTAGAGGCGATCAACACCCAAGCTGCTGCTGGTGGCTTTGACCGTGACTGGTGACACCCACTTGACAAAGTTTGACCACCTAGCGACTTTGTCGTATGATATTCTGTAAAACCTGTCTGCGGGAAGGGTCTCACATCATATCGTCCACTCATACGAACTTCCATCCTCCTGATTTAATGGCAGGTGAGCTAGAAAGTATATCACAACACCACTTACCATCACGACACTTGCGTGTTTCATAATAAAAAATCCGCTTTTTCTTTCAATTAACATAGGTATATCTTTTTGTTCCATAATAAACAACTTATTTACTTCACAACGGCTTTTTTATTTTAACGGGTAGCCAGTAAAATTTAAAGAGGTTCAGAGTTTCTGAACGTATTCTATAGTTAATTTGCAGCCGCATGTACGCAGGATTATAAAAACTGTGTAAAACAACATAAGCTGAGCAGACCAACACAAATACACCTAACTTAATTCTGTCGCTATAAAACAACAAGTCGTTGACCTCTCTGTGAAATATTATTAACTGTAAAAGTACGGTAATATATGCGTAGCGAAAAAAACACCTACATAATATTCCTTTCTTTTTAATTATAACATGTTTACTTTATGTTGGTTCATCTAACTACTTAAGTTGATTAAGTAGGCCTATGAGTGCTCTGACTCTCGCACTAAAATATCTACGTTACATCTGCGGCAGAATTACACCTGATAATATTAATGTTACAATACTCGCACCATAGTATAATTTATTTTAAACGGTATTATTATTCAGTTATACCTAATTCTAATATCCTATAGGATATTAGAATTAGGTAAGTATCCTACTATCATCGACCTCTGATAAATCATTTTGTTCCATTTAGGTAAATTACTTATAATTTATTTGGATAAAACAAATCAATTATTGAGGAAGCAGTCAAATTATCATAATAATGATCTTAATTGGGATACAATCTGAAACCTTGTGTGGTGAAGAGTTTTGTTTTTGCCGACAAAAAAAATATCTTGGTACACTTGACTGAAACTAGCTAGCTAGTAGGTAACCTTGGAAGTAGGTAAAGTAAATCAAAAAGCAGTTTGACTACCATCAACCGTACTGAAACTTTTTAAGTCAATGAAACTTCAAGTTTTCGTGGTATCAAGTATGCGCCCGCGCCAGCCGGTCGCTGCGCAACCCAATCCGCGCATCCAAGATGGCGCGCATAGAGCACTGCGCACACGCCGTGTCCGTTACGCTTGACCACTGAAGCGCGAACAGTTTTTTTCTACATGAACATTGTTCGCAGTAGAGAAATCGACGGGCGTGACTGCGGCCATTGTTGTACGGAGCTAAACGCAGAGAATATTAGAGCGTGATACGGTAAAATAATGTATAAATATACAATACGTGCATATATAATGCCTGCTTGTATGGGATGAGGTGACATTAAATGACATTAGTTTTGCCATTCAAATTACATTCGAAGTTTCATACATAAGCAACACATCAATGTAAACGTTGGTTTCAACACTAAACGGAACATTATTGTGAAAACATTATGTTGCTTAACCGCTTACAATAGTTACACGAAATATACCAATTGTATTACAAATCAATTCCTTAGTAATCGACTAGTACTAGATTTTTTTTTATATGCTTGTGATGAATGCAACCACCTACGCTACAATTTATCTGTCTACTGACCAAGCATTACAAGTCATCCATATATGGGACCATTAATATGTTTTTGCCCATAATCGCCACGGTGGGCAAGCGGTTTGGCGATCGCAGTAGCAGATGATTGCTGTTACATACATACACACATTATAATGAAAAGTGACAAATATTTGAGATTAACTTTCTAAAACTGGGATTTCTGAAATACACCAATAGATCCAACTTTCAAGTCAATACCATAAACAAGTTGAACTTAAAAGAAATAATACATTATTTTATTACGCAATGAACGACGTACACCTATTGGAAAAGATATAGCAATCAATTACCTACATAGAGATAAATGTAGGTACTTATAAGTTAAAATGATGTTGGTACATCTAAATATGGCAGTAAGCATGTGACATTTAAACACTACAAAGATAACAGATAATGTATACATAATATACCCAGGTATAAAACTCGTATTCCTTAAGTAGTCGTTGTAATGTTCAACACAATTTAAATACAATATTTTCAAGTGTTGTTCGGAACCCGTTTGTTTATCGCTTCCGGTTGATTATCCTTTGTTCGAGGCTGTTCAGGCGCATCTATTCAAATTACATGATACCGATGCGCATACGCGATGAGCCCGTATGTACTGTAGGAGTTATTATCGATTGAGCATAAGTAGATGAGTCTTTACGAGTACATGATTTTATCGCAGCTCAACCGTACAAGAAAAAAATATTAATTTATCGTAATTCGCAAAATACTTAATAATAAAGCTGCATTCCTTTACTTAAAAAAGATCGAGAAGGGAAGTAGGCTAACTACTCTACTCAAAAGGATACCCAAAAATTTCAAATTTCGGCCAAATATGATCCTTACTTGTATACTTTATTTATTTTTGTACTTGTGTGTACTTATGCCAATACCATACATTTTATACTAATTGACCATAGTATAATTACACATATAGTTTCTTAATATACATTTTCGAGCGTTTGTACGTAGTTTCCGTACTATATTTATTATACTATGACTTGACACTGGCAGGATTAGCAGACTAAATCGACTTTTTTGCCAAAAATAAGAAGAAGAAGAATTCTATTCAACGTGTTATGTCTTGTCTTGGCACCCAAGAACACAAGCCAACTTTATGCCTAGATCAACGTTGTCAAAATTTCACGGACTAACTGCTACAAAAGCCAACCTTTATCTGGCCAATTAAGGTAGAATAAGCATTCGACTGAGAAAATCTTTTTGACATATTACCTGAAGGAAGCTGAACAATCAGTAGACTAGTATGACCGTTAGACTGCCAAATCAAAGATCACAGATTCGTTAGTATGCCTCATAGATTCAAAATTGTGTGTGTCAATTAATTACACAACAAACTTATAAACATTGTTAGAAAGCATTTACGTATGTACCTACACTAAAGTTAATACTAAAGTATAAACACTAAAGTTCCAAATTTTTGTTCATAAAAGAAAAAATCCTGTACAATGCTATTAACATGGGCGGGGTTACGAATAGCTTAATGGCAGGTCTGACGGGCTTTACCCAGTAGGTCGCGAGTTCAAATCCCAAAATCGATTTTTTCTTTTTAGAAAAGAACTTTATTATATTAACTTTAATCTGCGAAGACGACCCAAGCGATATGCAAGAGTACTACTTACCTCGAAGCGCTTCGTCGTTTTTCTGAACCCACATAACTAGGGGTTGGATTATTTTTATTTTTTTAGTATGGTAAAAGTAAACATCTTATGGAAACCACTGTTGAAAACAACAGCCAGTAATGGTAGAGACCCACGGATGACATAAACTCTGACACTAAATAGTTAATCAACCATACGATAAAAAATTCTGAAACAAATGGCAAATTAATCGTATTAAGGAAGTAATTTGCTAACAGTTTGGATTCAGTTTCTTTTTTATTAAATTCCTTCATCGTCTTGAGGATTATAATAATAAATAAATAAATCAGCCTGTAATTCCACTGTAGGACAAAGACCTCTTCTCATACAGAGAAGGATTGAGCATTAATCACCACGCTAGCTCACTCCGTGTTGACGATTTTCGAGATTTCCTCCCGAAGTTTTCCTTTGTTAGTCAGTGGTGTTTGAAAGTAAGTATATATGACATTGAAAAACTCACATTGGTAACCCACGAAATATATGTATTTTTATTGAAAATATAATGAAAACCAGTACGGGAATGTATTGTGATTACGTTACGCTGATTGCCCTGTTATCGGACAATAAGTGAGGAAAAAAAGTTTCTTTAGTTTTTGTGCTTGTCACGAGAATTTATGGGGAATGTCCCGAAAATGCCCTCTACGATGTCGTAGCACTTTCGTAGCTATAGCTACGAAAAATATTGCATACGTAATTCAGTTTTCAATTTATTATTTTTATATTTTAGGTTCATCTTACAAGAAGTGTATGCCGATGCTGATGCAGATGCTGGGGCATCGCACCAGATTCCAGAACCATTCAGAATTTTTATATGAAACTGCGCACATTTGGGACTATAGCCTCATCGGGGCTCAGGACCAGCTCGCAACGACGCACCACGTGGTGAACTCGCAATAACTGGACTTATGTAGGGCCGTCACGCTAACGTCGCGCCTGCGCTTACCTATGTATCGTCATAGTGCTTACATTTTGCTGTCGCCGCCGTGTCGCGTTGCCGAGGGAATGGCCATGGCGCGCGGAATGTGTGTGGTACCCTTGCATTCCAGATGATGGCAAACCTTCAATGAGCTGTCACTGGGTCATCCCCTAGCTGAACGCGCTGTGTCGCTAAACTCCTCCGTTAGTTACATAGCACTGACAGCGAGGCGATGCCGATCTGGCGCCAGGGTGATAAGTAGGCGACAACACTATAAGTTAAATCGATGTCTTGACCCACTACAGCTGCCACTGACATATTAATGACCCACTAAGTGTAGTAATTTGATTGGAGGTTCCAATCAAAGTGTCCTACACTTATGGCTCATTAATATGTCATTGTGGAGCATGTGTTTCTTTCCCACAGAAATTCATACATACCTAGGTATATGACGACACAATGAAAGTTATTGTTCTTTTATAATTACCTACTTTTATATATTTGTACTATTTGATGGCACGTGTAAAGGCATATGAACTTATAATATTATGGAATGTTTGTCATCTGTCACAACTCACAACAATTATGTGTTATCTTTATATTTTCTGCAAATGTTTCCAAAAACGTTTCGTTATGAGAGAGGGATCGCGATATGTGCCCTGAAGCTGAACTGCAATAGCGTATCATCATTTAACGCCTAATATTAATTACCCCTTAGAAATTTAACTAAGCAAATTACTAGCTGTACAAGCGAAGTCTAACACGCACTAGACATGTTTTTATTTTTAGTAGCACTCTAGATTTATAACAATGAAAAGTGAGTTTACATTTTTCCATTTTCCGAGCGTGTAGCGCATAGTAAATGTAATTTGCTGTCTCACTACATTTTAGGAATAACACGCTAAAAGGTGACTGTACCAACACTAGGTAGGTAGAAGCTAAGTTTACCTACTCACATTTGTTCTAGTTTGATAACGCTACCATACTTTTCACTCGTTTGTTTTACTGCTTCGAACACGCAAGAATATTTCTAACACGAATGTCCTCTACTGCCCTTTCATTATATGTAAGTAAGAAACTATTTACAGTGTAATAACTAGAATTGTTGTACGTGTGAAATTAAAACGCTTTTGCTTAATGCTTTTTTAGTAGAATTGGCTTTGTTGCTTTACGTTGTGCTGTGTGCGATTTATAATTTAGTCACGGGAAGATAGGTAGGTACTACTTGAAATGTGTAGGTAACATCTTTTAAACTATTTTACTTTCAACTAGCTGTCGTTGTCGTGAAATGTAATTATTGTCCTGTTTATCCCCTCCAAAACTTTTATGCTTTAATAAATCTTGCTACCATTTTCCTCTTCAAAGTAGAACAATGTTATCCTAAGACAGGTTTAGTTAACTCAGTATTAGGTAGGTATTAGTACCTAGTAATAGGGTTATTATACAAAAGTCTAAAAAAGCATAAAAATATGGCTTAGCCAACCATGACTTTACGTGACTGTTGATATACCTAATATATGAATGTCAAGGTATTCAAATACTCTCCTCTTTATAAAAGTTTGTTCAGTCATCCCCTAGGGGGGATATTTATGACTGAAGGGGTCTTTTTTACAAGCTTTTTTTTACAGTTCTACCTTTTGAAATTTACAATTTACTGGAATTATTTGTCAAACGTTATCACGATCAGTGGCGACGAGTAAAACTATAGATTTAATGATTATTACCTTCTTTGCGACAGTTAAGCAACTTACAATAGGCTACTATCATGGATTTGTTAATAGAATAAATACTTATCTACCGCAGAACCTTTGTATATTAATTTATTGAAATGACGACTTTACGAATAGGCACTAATTAATTCAAGAATAGATTACTTGTCATAAGATAGACAAAAATGAGCGCGAAGTGCATGAGCCCGGTTAAACGTTGGAACGGAAAATCAAATAATTATATCGACGGCGAAGAATCAATACCTTTTATCTGTTTGTACTGAAATATGCTAATTTAACTTTTAACTTCATAACCGAAATCATGAAAATTATTTGAAAAAACTGTGTTACTTATGAGATATTGACACTTCATCGTCGATATACAACACGTTATTGGAGAGACATGTCATAGGTCATAGGTTTGACACGAAGCCCCACGAAGTGCGGCTCTTAATTCTGTAGAACCTGCCTTGGATGCCCTAAATTAAACTTCTGAATTGATGTTTAATACCTACATGTTACGGCCCTATAATGCCCTAGAAAAATTAAAGAAAATTTAAAAAGGGGGTAGATCAATTTCCTCAAATTAAAGAAAAAACCTTAGGTAAGTGAGTATCTTGTTTTTGCTTGACTTAATAGTCTAAAATCGCCACGCAGTGAGCTGGCGTGGTGATTGATGTTCAATTGTTCTCTGTATGAAAAGAGGGGTGGGACAGTTATAGGCTGATTTATTAATTAATCTTATCAACCTTCAACATAATACATACCTACAAAACCTTAATTTTTACACATTTTTCTTTGAATTTAACAAGTGTTATAAACTTATAACAAAAATAATGTGTCGTTTCTAGCCACCAAGCCGAGTTTGCGACTAAATGGGCGTATAACATCGATATCTTTGAATGTTTGATGCCGGTCATACCCTGTGAAACGAAGCCTGGCAGTCTTTGCGGAAAGACACATTCAAGTAATGTGACGCCTACCTAAATTATAAGTGATAGAGGCCAGGAATTTAATATTTAAAAAGTAGAAAAACTATAGATACACTTATGATTTAATAATAAGCGCCATACTTACGTATTATTCTTGTTTGTAGGTACACATTTATCGCAGTTATTAAGTTTTCACATAATTTAAATTCATTAATAAAAAAATCACATAATATGGGCAAAAAACTAAATAAAGTTGATGGTAGATCAAAAATAATTTTAACTGTTCAGACGCTTGTCACCTCAGTCTGCCTGCGACCACGAAACGTCAGGATTGTTTTATCAAAATAAAAACGCGAGTTACCTATATCCGTTAAAAAGTATTAAGTTTATTTTTAATTACCTATTAATTAGCGATTCTCGGCTGTTTTTAATTACATAGTTCAGTTTCTGTGAATTGGAGCAGTCTTATTAACGTAGGTACTTAGTTGAAACATGCACGTTAGTTTCAGAGTATAATTACTTTTAATCCAATTTTAATAATAACAGTAAAATACAAACTGCTCCCTTATTTGGATATTTTCAATATTATGATAGTAGGTAACCTTATTTTCTTACTTATTCCGCCCTCCGGTCATGTCGAATTGACGTCCTATGGGAATATGAGAGTTACCGAATAAAAAGTCCCCCTGACCGAATTTCGGTCACAACGGCCAATGTCAACGTAGATTAGTCAACTACGCAGGAGATATTAGCACAAGTGTGTGCGCAATCACGGGTGCAACCGCTATTCCCTCACTCATATAGTCCAATAAGACGGCAATCTGACACGACCGGAGAGTGATCAGGCGCAAGGCCAAAGGCTTTACGTGCTTTCCGAGGCACGAAGTAAGCGATAATTTCTTTAAAATACGACTTTAACTTACGAAAAGACAGAGGTGCGTGCCTTGGGTTTGAAATGGAGACCTCTAGCTTGCCAGTCAACGATCACCACCACTAGGCTTCCACGACTCAAACGAGAGTTAGAGAATAGAGTGTTGGAATTAATACTCAAGTACCTACCAATTATCTCGATAAGTAGGTACTTACCCTTTCCTGCCGAACGTATTAGAGCCCGGGCACACGATGCGTTGCGGCGCCGCACCGCAAAGATTTTACCGTGTGAGTGGGCACACGAGCGGTGCGGCGCCGTAACGTTGTTATGTCGCAGCGGCGCCGTAGCGGCGTTGGATATAGGGATGCAGTCTTTTGAAATATCGATATGAATATCGATATTTATATCGAAGGCAGGTAATTACATATGTTATCAAAATCGATAACTTTATTATATCGATGTAAACATTGTTATTTTGGTGTCGATGTTATCGATTTTCCGATGTATCGTTACAAGTCTAATCAAGACTACACACAAACTCATCTGACCCAGACTCTGGGCCTGCTGTCAAAATATCCCTTTACGCTGATAGGGACAACAAATATTGCATCCGTCTCTTACTTACACGGGCAAAAGTACGTTTTTTTTATCTTTCTCCCGCATGACCCATGGAACTAGTCCACACTCTATTGGATACTTCCTTTATGGCCCTTCCTTATGACGCAAAACAACTGAGCGGTGCCGCTCCGACGTCGCATTCATCCCTTCCCGCGTCGTCTTGGTGGTTGCAAGTCCGGTGCGGCGCCGGACCGCATCGTGTGACATGTCACAGATATTTCTATGTAAAACGACGCAGCGACACCGCTCCGGCGCCGCACCGCCGCCGCAACGCACCGTGTGCCCGGGCTCTTACATTATATACATTTAGTTATATACACTATTATATATATAATATAACTATAATAATATAAATATATAACTATTTAGTTATATACATTTTGTAAAAAATGTAAGAGCCCGGGCACACGGTGCGTTGCGGCGGCGCACAGTGGTTCAAGTTGTATGGGGGCGCGGAAAATATTATTTTAAATGAAAAGTCTTAATGTATCACACAATAACCTTATTAAAATGATATAAAGAATGTACCAGTATTCAAGATTAAGGATAAAAAATATATATTTATACATATTTTGAATATAAATAGGTATACCTACCAATATAAAAATAAATACATATATGTGAATTGATCTTAGAATATTATAAAAAAATATGCAACAAATAAATAAATTAACTACTATTACAACTACATTATATTAACTACTAAATATATAAGCAGTGAAACCAAAGCTTTATTTGTGGATGCTATCCACCAACAAAGCCTTGGCGTCTTCATGAAGAGGATAACCTTTTTTATATGGGACTACACATAAATTGTGGAGGAGTGGATCTGAAGAAGCCAAGGGTAAGGTATTACATCCTCATTACAGGATAGGCATGTACATTTTCTTGTACGACTTAACCTATAATTTTGGTAATCTTTATTTCGTGCTTCTTGAGCTTCCTCAGATAACATTCCAATAGGTAGCAACACTTGTTATGGGTTTGCAATGTACCAAGACTTTGTGTACTGTTTGGCATATTATACCAGCTGTACAGGCTTACGTGTTATAGCTCAGCAGTTTCGTAGCAGTAACTGCCTAACTTATCTGGTTCGACAAATACCATAGACCAATTGGTCTAGAATTAATTGTCTGCAATGGAATACCAACCCGATAAATTAATTACTTATCACCTCTGGTTACTTACTACTATCAGAATCTACCACATTAGGTTTTAGGGAAGATGATCCAGCCGTAAAAATGTTATTCAGCCACTGTTCATCTTTTGCCACAAAAATATTTTTGTTACTCGCAGTATTTTGCCACTTCTTCCTGAAGTGCTGGTAAAAATTACGACTTAACTTCTCATGAATTTCCTCTAGAGTATTTTTTGTAAGCTGTACGATTATAAATTTTATATTTTCTAGGCATTTGTGTACTTCTCAACCGATTGAAATTATGATTTCGACTAATTCAGAAAATCCAATAGTAAAGGAGTTCATAACAGAAATATCACTATTATCATCTGAGTAAATACTTGTAAATAAAGTTAAAACAAAAATTCTATACCTTATATACGTACCTGTAATTAATAAATGTAAATTACGGTCATTAGATTAACTTATTCGCATATACACTTTTTTACTAGTTAAAGAGCGTCATCAGTTAATGACGTGTTATTTCCAAGTTCGCAGTTTTTCGCAGCTAAAATTGATATATTATTAATCAAGAAGGTCTAATGAATCCATAAAGGTACATAGTTACGCAACGGTCGATAACGGAGATTACTTTTTAATCCTTTATTTGAAAACAAAAGGTCCCAAATGACCTTCTTTTTTAAATATGTGATTGCAAGTAATTTAAAATCCTTATCATATAATATTTTTACATAAATAACAACTATATAGTATAGACTTATGCCCTTAATAAAAATAAAAGTTGAAAATTATAACGTTCCGGTTATTTTGATTCTTGAAACTACGGTAATTTTCGCACGAAATTTGTTGATTCTTGATCACCCAACTTTGACGTCATATTTTGAAATAGTGTATATGAATTTGTAAATAATTTTACTAGAACTTGTGTCTACTAAGATTCTAAAATATGTATGCAAAGTTATAAATGTGTTGGACATATTCAACTAAACGGACTTATTTCCGCCCTTGAACCACAGTGCGGCGTATAACGTGAATTTTTGAGGAGACCAGGGGCCCCATTTGGTTTCGTCGCCCCGGCCCCCTGACAGGCTTAGTCCGCTACTGCATATATGGGCTGCAATATATCAAAACATTCAATTTTTACATCAACCACAGTTCTGGATTCCGATACTGAGGATATCTAGCAAATTCCAATAACATTGCTTTACCCGGGAATCGAATCCGAGCCTTAATGCTTAGTAATGGCGCTTGAGACCAGTACTTAAGTCAATTAAAAGTAGAGTTAGGTTGAGAGGACTGTTCACGAGTACTGTTATTTCACGCCGATACTCGAGAGAGCGTGGTACTGCCCCGGCCGAGCTAGCCCATTTTTGTTAAAGGCACCTAAAGCCCTTTCATCATCATCATCATTCTCATTTTAGTAGGTGACAAATAATAACAAGACCATTTCGTATGGAGTTTTGTATTTCATTACATCACACAGTAAGTAAATTACAAAAGCATGATTCGTGTATTTAATGTAAATATGTACAATGAGATCTTCATTAAAGGTCACTGACCCTTCGATAGGCAGTTTGAAGCAAATTAGTTTTTCACGCCACCTCTCCTTGGCGGTAAATAACTTATCTATTTACAATATCCTGAAGCAAAAGGTCTACATTAATTGTTACACTCATTTCAACACATTGGAACACACTGCAATCAATAAACATTCAAGAAGAACGATTTACGACCTTATAACATTCACATTAGGTGTAAAATTGCTGGCGATTAATTGAGTCATGCTTTTGATTTTTATATAAAACGTAATTAGAGTGATAATTAACAATATATTTGGATTCAGCAGCACAAAGATTTACAATATTATACTAACTATAGATATTGTTACAACATAAGCGATTTATACACAATATAATCAATAATCATTCAATATTTTTCTAACACACTTGTCACAATTAAAACAAACACTATTCAGTTTGGCCGATCCGATAGTATCTAAATCAGGGGAGAATTTTATTAAGACGGGCGTATAAGATTCTAATTAAGTATGTATTATAATTATCAAAGTAATGTAGGAATTTACACAACTATGAACTTTAAATTCCTACATTACTTTAGACTTGTAATTGCAACTATTACTATGATTCGAAGGCTTGATATAAAAATTAATCT
Source organism: Protodeltote pygarga (assembly GCA_936450705.2). Taxonomy (NCBI): domain Eukaryota; kingdom Metazoa; phylum Arthropoda; class Insecta; order Lepidoptera; family Noctuidae; genus Protodeltote; species Protodeltote pygarga. The sequence goes on along the minus strand of OW388257.2, from coordinate 6,993,469 downwards.
CTAGATATTTCTGATTGTTCTAGTCTTGATAATGGAGAGTATTTGTGCAAGCACAACCATCGGCGTGATCTTTGACATCAATTTTTCTTTGATCAACTTTCTGCGTGAAATGAATCAATTACTTCTACTTTGTTGGCTTGAAATAATTAAAAAAACAGGAAAACATGGCTACTCGCTAATATATTTATGTGTAAAAAAGTTTCGTGTGCGAATATGATAAGTCATGAAATTCAAAAATCGAATTCACCAGCAACTTGTTTGATATCACCATATAGATTTGGAGGTACCATATTATTGGCAGGTACATCAGTAAAACTAGGACTATTATTGCTAATGAGCCTAATATGTATAATATGATAGATCAAGAAGAGCGTCGCATAATGATTGTCGATGTCACCGTCCCGCATGACGGAAACCTCGTGAAGGCCGAGATAAACAGATAAAATATCTAGACTTAGCCGGCAAGGTTGTCAACATGTGGGATGTAGACTCAACAGATACATTGGATTAGGTAATATCCAAGAGCCTCGATCAACATCTCAAGAGCTGGATCTGGAGCGGGCTGGATCAAGGACTTGATGCAAAAAGCGCTACTTCTTGACACGTTACGCATTTTTAGGAGGCTCCTCTCTGGAACCCTGACCACCGGTAGCTTAGGCCCTGTTCCCGATACGAGTGGGCTACGATTTTTGTACTTACAGAAGGAAAAGACAATGGAAGGAGAGGAAGAATGCCAGAAGTAAAGGAGACGTGTAAGGAGGTCAAGGAATCGCCTCTTGATTGGGAGAGCTGGAAGAAGCTGCATCAATATTAAAATGAAATAATAATCTCTAGATATAATCTTAACATTTTGTGCCTTAAGACCCACTCAAGGTTAGTAAACAAGGCATACACGTTAGCTAAACTTACAACTACATAATTGAGCTTGTATTTATACAATTATCACCATTAATAGAAGAGTGCTTTAATATTGAATTTAGTTATTGTATAATTGCGACCAGAAATTATCAGAAGGAAATGGCAATCTACAATTTTTTTTAAACTTGGCTTTTTACAATCTTAAATGCCGAATTAATGTGATAATAAGGTATCACTTACCTACACAGCGCTCGTAGTTTGTTTCGTTATATTTTCATTCTACTCGTCTTCATCGAAAATATCATGATTCCTACAATCAAGAACAACCTGTCTTACCATTATCGATAAGACATTAAGACAGGGCAGGACATTAAGATTGGAATGAAACTCGAATGACAATGACAACAACAATAATGAAGACGAAGGCTCAAAAAGAGGACAGTATTCAAAGAAGAAAACAATAAATAATACAAACAATAAATAAATAATATATGAAATATTGATTCGGCTTTACTCACGTGTTGTTTTCGGGGAATGCCCGGAATGCGGAATGCGGAGTGAGGTCCGCGACGCCGCCGCGTATACACCCGCTCTTGAAAATGGACTCCGTTTGAGTTCGAAACTAGTCGGGAATTCCCCGAAAACAATACGTGAGTAAAGCCGAATCAATATTTCATATATTAGTATGACTCCCGAAAGTTATTATTCTAAAATTACATACTTTTGAGTGTTGGTAACACTTATAATAAGAAGACACTACAGCCATTCAAAAAGCATCATTCAGGAATCTAGGTACTTTCGTGTAATGATACGAAAATGATCAGCAAAACAAAAAAAAATACAAATAAATAAAACTAAAGTACCTATCTGTTTGTAATAGGAAAATAATAACTGTTTTCTAAATTCATTCAGTTACCTGCATGGTGACTATAACCCAAAAACAATTTTTAAAATTTTCGTTAGTAATTTCTGTCTTTTTGTTTTCGGATTATCCGAAACGGAACGATTTTTATTGGACTTTTACCAGCAGAATTTTATAAGGCTACCTACTAGAATATTTTGGATACCGCGCAAAAAACCTTTAGAATAAGGTACAAAATCCGATTTGGTAAGTACCAAAAATCAAGTGCCCCACTTGATTTTTGGTATTTGATTTATGGCCAGAACAAAAAAAAACTCAAAATCTTTTATATTTTTATTTTTTTCAGCTAAATTCAATGAAAATCGGGGTTTTCTATTTCTACGTGGTCTTTATCAGTTAGCTCTAGCAAGCTCAGACTGATTAACCGAACTTCTAGCAAGACCGCAAAGGCCTCCAGCTGAGGCAATTAAACTAACCTAAAACAACAGCAGCTGAGCGGGGCGCCCTTAAGCTGCTGCTGCCTAATGGTACTCGAGCCTCGGCTTAGGGCGAGGCTTGGGGATGCTCTTAGAGCGAGGCTCTTACATCAAATAGACATCAAAACATAACAACATAATAAGCACGTAATTTGGAATTCGAATGATTACAGAATAAATTCACATTGTTTTTTATATTATTAATCACAGAGTACAGACTAAATGACATTAGAATAAAAAAATAGTCTCAAATAAACAATGAAATATGTGAATCTGTTCTGCTGAATATAATTATCAAAAATTTCCTTATACAGGTTTACCCGAGCCAAAAGCTGGGTAATTCATTCGGGGGGTAAGTGGTGGATCTTTTAGAAACCATACAAATCAAAAAAGCAATGTGGGAAAAAAAACCACGAAGTCTCAATAAAACACAGAGGATATTATGTTTTTTATACCTATTTAAATGGCAATCCATAGTCCTCCTATAAAACCGGCTCTGTGTGTAATCTCGGTCAACATCGAAGGGTTCTCACAAGACAAATCAGAAATTCTTTCTGATGTCTGTCGCAAAACTCACTGCGACATTCTTTGCGTCCAAGAGACCCACCGAGATGAAACGCAAAGCCGGCCACACATCGATGGACTCACGCTTATCGCCGAGATCTGTCACCCGAAACACGGTAACGCAGTGTTTGTTGCTCCCGGCGTAAGCATACTTTCCACCAAGTGCTCAAACGATAATGGTATCGAGATTGTCACCTTAGATGTTGGCAACTGTACCATCTCTTCCGTCTACAAGCTACCTGGTACCACGTTTAACTTCACTCCACCAGAGAACTATAACAGCCAACCAATACAAGTTGTGATCGGTGACTTCAACAGTCGCAGCACCAACTGGGGGTACAATGACACGGATGCTAGCGGAGAAGCTGTCGAGGAATGGGCTGATGCAAATGATTTAACCTTAATTCATGATGCCAAACAACCATCTTCTTTTAACAGTGGCCGCAGGAAACGCGGATATAACCCTGACCTTATCTTTGCCAGCTCCACTATCAGCTCACAATGCTACAAAAGCGTATGTGCGCCTATTCCTCGTACTCAGCACAGACCCATCATGTGCTGCATCAAACCCGTAGTCCAACCTATAAATGTGCCTTTCAAGCGCCGATTCAACTACACTAAGGCCAACTGGGAGTCGTTCACGCGGTCTGTTGACAAAGCCCTCTTAAATGTCCTGCCAACCCCACAAAACTACGATCAATTTGTTGACATTGTAACTACCACTTCCCGACGTCACATCCCAAGGGGTTGCAGGTCTTCTTACATTCCAGGGCTGTCAACAGAGTCCACTGAACTACTGAACCGATATGAGATATTGTATAACACCGACCTTTTTTCGGAGGAAACGACGCTTGCTGGAGAAATGCTGCTATCAAATATAGGGCAAAATAGGCAGAAGAGGTGGATCAACACTATAACTAGTATCGACATGACTCACAACAGTAAAAAAGCTTGGAGCACCATCCGAAAGCTGACTAGCGAGTCCCCTCAACCCTCACTTCCAAGCCGTATCTCTGCCAACCAGATAGCACATCAACTGCTAGCAAATGGCAAACCAACAAGTCGTCCCAGTAAGGTTCCTAAGTCCCAAAAATCTGATGATGGTCCCGACGACATTAGTAAACCGTTTGACCTTACTGATGTCGTCGAGGCAATTAGGGGTCTTAAGTGTGGCAAAGCTTCCGGAATGGACGACATCTCAGTTGAACAAATCAAACAACTAGATCCAGTTGCTGTATCGTGGTTGTTGCAACTATTTAATAACTGTTTAGAATCAGCTTCAGTGCCCCGTCTTTGGAGAAAATCCAAGGTCATAGCTATTCTTAAGCCAGGTAAAGCAGCAGACGACCCAAAAAACTTCCGTCCTATCTCGCTACTGTGTCACACGTATAAGTTGTTCGAGAGACTGCTGCTGAACCGTCTTACGAGTGTTATTGACCCGAAATTAATCCCAGAGCAAGCTGGTTTTAGACCCGTCAAGTCTTGCTGCAACCAGACCCTTAAACTTGTGCAACATATAGAGGATGGTTTCGAGACAGGAATGGTCACAGGTGCTGTATTCGTAGACCTGTCAGCTGCCTACGATACAGTTAACCTTAAGAGGCTGCTGTGGAAAGTGGAGTCCTTAATCGACGATCAGAAATTTATCAAAATACTCCGGGAACTTCTCCACAACCGCCGTTTCCAGGTTCACCTTCTCTCGGAAAAAAGTCGTTGGAGAGCACAAAAAAATGGCCTACCCCAAGGTAGTGTCTTGGCTCCGCTTCTCTTTAACATCTACACCAACGACCAACCATCCAGCCCAAACACGACCCGCTTTCTCTATGCAGACGACCTTGCCCTCACTTCCCAAGCCACCACCTTTGAGAAGGCCGAGGTCAGCCTGTCTGCTGCTCTTGGTGACTTAATGTCATACTACCTCGCTAATTCACTTAAGCCCAATCCGAGCAAAACGCAGTCCTGCATTTTCCATCTTCGCAACCGAGAGGCGGGCCGTAAACTTAATATTGTTTGGGATGGGGTCCCGATCGAACATAGCAACTTCCCAAAGTCTCCCTGGACAGATCATTAACTTTCAGCAAAAACTGCAATACCATCAAGCAGAAGGTGCACACTCGCAACAGTCTCTTACGCCGACTTGTTTCTTCAAAATGGGGTGCTTCGCCTCACGTTTTGCGAACTACTGCGCTGGCGCTATCCTTTTCTGCTGGCGAATATGCATGCCCCGTGTGGAGTCGTTCAGCCCATGCAAAAGTTGGTGGATACAGCTCTCAATGAAACGTGCCGGATCATCACTGGTTGCCTTAAACCGACTCCGGTTCAGATGCTGTATCCACTGGCAGGCATAGCGCCACCAGAAGTTCGCAGAGCGGTGGCAAGCTCTAGCGAAAGAACCAAAATGGCTTCAGACACACGACACCCCATGCACAGTAACACCTTAGTACCGCAAAGGCTGAAAAGCCGAAACAGCTTTTTAAAGTGTGTTACCCCACTTACTGGCGAGGGATCTAAGGAACGGCTGAGGCTGTGGCGAGACAGTGCATCCCTACCAAGTCCATTTATTTCACCTGCTGAAAGTCTTCCACCTGGTCATGAGTTGCCATGGCTGACCTGGAAGTCTTTAAATAGACTCCGGACCCAGGTTGGTCGAAGCAAAGAAAACCTGCTCAGGTGGAGGTTTATTGATGACTCTGCCATGGAGTGTAAATGTGGTGCTGTCCCACAAACGATGGGGCACTTAATATCTTGCCCTGCATGCCCTGTCGTTTGTTCTTTACAGGAACTGATGGACGCTACTGGAGGCGCCAATCTCGTAGCCCAGTTCTGGGCTGACACAATTTAGATTGCCATCGACACGATAAGAAGAAGACCTATTTAAATTAATGGTAAAGAGTAATAACAAAATTATGACGCTTTAAACCAGCTTTAGGTATACCAATGCGCCTCTTTCTCACATATTGCATGAGTGAATGACCTTCATAATGCACACGAAATAAGAATGCAATGGTCTAAGAATTCTTGGTCTTTCCAAATCAAAGACATCTTATTTATGTTAATTTAAATTAATTAAATTGTTCTTAATGTATCGTCTCATCTCATGTAGGATTTACACGAGTCGAATTTCGCCGCTCGGCTAATCGCTAACCCCATTTACATAGTTGTCATCTTCGAAATTCTTCGAAAATGTTAAGCAGAACGCGTATTTTACGTGCTGGTGGTTAAATAGTTAAGGAATTAATTCTTCAAGAATTGATAGAAAAAAAAAAGAGAAAAAAAAACGAACACAGCTCAAAACACACCTTCATGCGGCGGGCGATCGCCTGCGACTGACCATTTGGGTCGACGCATGCGAAAATCGACTCGTGCAAATTCGAGATGTCTGCTCCATGTTGATTTCAATGAGTGGTCAATAACAAAACAATCAACTACCTTATTACTAGATAACAGATTCATTAAATAAAAACAAAGTTTGTACTAAATGTTTGGTTGCTAAGCTGCACTCAAAGCGTGGCCTGGTATCCAACAAAGCAGAGAAAGGTAGTGAAGAAAGTAAAGCAGACAGGGTTTTTACAATATAGTATTTAACAAGTGCCATATGTGCTAAACGAGCAAATGGCACCGCTTGCTATTTACCACTTATATCTCATCTTTCGTCTCCTCCATGGGCACAAAGGGGTAGGCTTGGCTTGACTAAACATTAAACCCCTCTCTGCCAAAAAGCGGCCCATAGACTCTGCTTTGATGGATAGATACCGGCTTAACTCGTATCACTTTTTACAATAATAAAAACGAGTAATTTATAGGTAATTGAGGAATGAAAGAACTAGATTATTAACACACAATATACACATACTAAATAATGTAACTAACTAAAATATTTTTTTATCACAATAAGGTATAAACAATCAGCATGCACAAACATCACATATCATATCGTGCGCACGATTTTATGAGTAATACGGAAGATATTCCGTAAGGAGGGCTCAGCAGACGAAGGACAATTTTGTCCGCGGGCAGAAATGTCCTTTTCCATTTTGGCTCGCCGTTGGCTGCTCAGTCACGTTGACCGCGAGAACGCGACAGCCAATGGAGAGCTAGGAAAGATGCGCTCATTTCTGTTCGCGGCCAAATTTCCCTTCGTCTGTTCGTCGTCGTCTGGCATAACAAATTAGGCGCTGGGCAGATGACGGGCAGCAAGTCTGACACGGACAAAATAACCGCAGTCTACACAGCGCCTACGTGCAGTAATAAACCATGAACTAGTTAAAAAGATTAAATAACGTCATTAAACATTCATAATAACTGACACATTATGCTGCTGACTCTCCCCATATTACAACCATTTTGGTCGTTGTGTAGGAACTTTTACCACAACGAGGTCTTGCTGGCCACACTAAACTAATTAGGACTCACTATCTCTCGTGTTTTGTACCCGACTGGGCGCCAAAACAGACAGACACAGATGTATAGTCCGCGACACATTTTTAGAGGCGTTCCAATATTTTTACAGAGTAAAAAAAATTACACCAGTAACTAAATTGAGCTTTCTTCATGTTATAATTATGTAAAACGTGTAACTAAATTACTAATCGCTTGTCTAATAGAGTATTTGACTTTTTAAAACATATCTTTATTTAGTAAATATTTAAATAAAATCTAAATAATGAAATGTACACCCGATTTTTTTTATATTTGGCTTAAGTTGTAAACAATCTTAGCAGAACTTTTAACTAAAAATGGTTGTAAAAAAATGAACAAATGTTATTTTCAAAAGCAGTGGTAACCAAATTAAGTGTAAGCTTAATATTGCTTTTGGTAAAACTTATTTGTATTTTTTAAATGCATTTTCCGATTAAAAGATGTGCTAAGATTGTTTACAAATTAAACTAAATATAAAAAAATTGGCTGTAGTGAGTACATTTTCTGCATAGTATTCAACAGTCAGTTGGGTCGTGCGTATTAATATAAATGAAAAGAAAATAATATAACCAGAACTAATGTCCCGACTTTCCGAGTGGAAAAGGATGCGATGTTTCCATCTTGGTTATCAAGACCCAAGGATGACAGTGCCGCTAGATGTAAACCATGTAAGTAATATGAAATACTTTCTAATCCAAAAGATCATAATATATTTGTACAAATTATGACTTTATTCATTAATAGAATTTAGTCATTTATTACAAAAAGAATTAGCAGACTAACAGAATTTAGGTGAGCAGCTGGGATAATGTTCAATTTAAATCTGGTCACACTGAATTTAAGCTGTCTTAAAATCAAGAGTGAATATCTCAAAGGCAGGTGTGCTCTATCGTAGACCACAACGCCGCTTACTATGCCTTTTTCAATGTAAAAAAAAGACTACCTTGGCGAGGGTACCGATTACATCTTCCAGGAAATTTGGAAGCTTTTAAACTTCGCCGTTAATTGACCAATTTTAATTATTACCTATATTATAATATATTTATGTCGTGTATTTTGTAACTTTTGAGGCAATATTAAATGTATAAAATGTCAAAAATAGTAGTCAAATACACTATTGTAATCAGTGCAGTGCACTGTTCTCATTTCTGACACAAGCATTGCAACTTTTATAATAATAAATGTTGGTAAACTTGAGTGTTTTCACTAGACACATGTGAAACACGATTGTAAAAGTATGTACAACTAATTACATAAAGTAAGAGTTACCATGAAATCCAAGGTGGTTGGTTCATCTTACTAATTGGCACATGCGTCATATTTATTGGCAGGTTGATGACTGCATAGCTTTTCTTTAATTTCCTTAGTGTGCGAAGTATTGTAGAACCACTCCGTCCGAGAAGAAATGCTGCTGGTATATTAACTTCCAGCTCCATTCTGAAATGTAAAACATGATTCGTTAAGAGGAGGGTCTCCGAGTGTGCTCCACCATACAAACAAAGTACCAAAAGAAAATCACTAAAGGTTTGTGAACAAAATTTAGAAACGAATACCTGTGTTCGTGGTAGCTAGGTACCTATGCCAGATTACCAATAATTTTTATTTTTTATTTTCAATAGAATATTAAATGGAAATCTGACAAACAGACGCAGATATTGTGGTCTTGCTTCTATTCCTTGTAAAGGACAGATATATTAAAAATTCCAGCATTTTGTAGTGGGTGATTTGAGTTGGGGAAGCCAAGCATAAGTATAGGGGGTTGCGATAAGACCCAGCCATGGTGATGCCACCTTAGTACATAATTATATTTACACAAAAGTAGCAATGTGCGACTTAGCACAACATAATATCAAAGGTGTGGTATTACAGTACTGTGGTCAATATATGTAAGCATATATATATATACATGTATTATGTTTATGAATGTTCAGACAGTATAAGGATTCAATGTTTGGGGTTAAAAGAAAAAGCAACATACTTATCATCAACCATCTCTATTAGATGATCAAGTGATTCATCCCATTTGTCAATAGACTCTGTTATGATAACTGCTCTTGCTCCAGCCTGCTGGGCCTTAGCTGTCTTGAATACAAATGAACATTCTCTGAAAAATTATAAAAAAAAGCAATTAGAACCATAGACTATAGCCAAAACAGACAAGAACCATTGTGCAGTGTCAGGGTATACCAACACCTAGGTACGCCTCTCTATCTTCGTGTAATAAAAGTCGACTAATAATGAGACAAAGGTAAAAACTAACAGCAATCAACATCCAAGCTATTTCTCTGGTAAGCTTTGGCCATAGCTGGTTACTACCTACTGGACAAAGCCAAAAAAAATGTTGCCAAGCGGCTTGGTTGAGTTCTGACATGATGTTAGGCTTCTTAATACATTTTTTTGGTAAGTTTTGTTCTAAGTTTGCAGTTAGGTCAATTACAAAAATAATACCATTAAAACCGTAATATTTAAAACTTAACAACTGAAGCCAATGTAAACATGTTTAATCATAATGAACAATGACTGTTATTTGTACCATGCTAACCAAAAAAAATGCATAATTAACAACTAGGTATACATTTCATTGTTCAGTCATGAACGGAAATGCTTGACCTGACCCAAACTTATGCCACTTAAATCATCTTTTATAGATGTAAATAGGCCTGATTGATTGATTGATACATTTCATTGTATTGAACTTATCTGCTTGTCCTGCAAATAACTTAGCCATAAATAGATTGAGTCACACAATATACAATTTAGTTTTAAAACTTAAGTAGAGAATAGTAGCTTACCCTCTTTCAGACAAAGCAATCTGTCCTACTATATCATCATGGTTAACTATATCAGAACAACTATGAAAAGGTACTGTTGGTACCAACCGAGCCTCTTGGAATTGAATACTCTCATTCTGAAATTAAGTATACATTACACTTAAATGTTTTTGTCTTCAATAATAATACGACACTTACAGCCATGATAATGTATGGCAATTAATTTAATACTTACAAAGGGTGTACCAAAATCCTTCGCTGGTCTGATTCTGTATGAATATCTAAGCTCAGGAGGATCTAATATTTCAAAAAACACGTCACCAAATATCACGTCCGCTGTAGAAACTCCATCGTAAAAGTGTAAATCATTAGCTGTAATAAGAAAATAATAATATTAAAAACGCTTGGTAAACTTTTGATAATAAGGAGACTTCATTTTTAGAATATTTATTTACCCCCGGGGGATACTGCACTAATAAATATGAGGAGTAACAAACTAGTATATAGAGGCAGAAGCCTTTTTTTATTAGAATTAAGTTTTAAATCAAACATATCAAAGCGAATATTTGCAGAAAGAGACAATTGGGAATTTAGGAGCCGCCGAGGAGCCGAGATCAACCGAGAACCAAGATTCAACTTGACAGTTCGTTTGGTTGACAATTGGCATGATGACATTGACAAAGGACAGTGACAGCTTGGAAGTCTAGAGTTCTAGACTCTCTGGAAGCTCATCTTGAAGGCATATTTTTTTTATTTTTCTCTAAGCTCTTGACTTTGTTCAACTTAGTTGACTGACAATCCTGCCGTTCATGTTGAAACCTAAAACCCATGCCATTCAAAAGAAGTGGAGTGAAGTCACTTTAAAAGTCTTTGCTGGGAGTGGAACCAGTTGATTGTGGGACCACAGCAATGAATAAATAAATATGTGAAAATCAATAATCTACAATGTACGTAATGTACCTTCTAAAATATTTTGCTTATTAAAAGTTAGAGTAGACCATATCGATGACCTGATTTAAACAGTGTGAGTCTCCATCAAGGGCACATATGAAATTGGGTGAAAAAATAGACATAAAATCTTAGAGTATAGATAAGGTACTCTAAGCATAAAATAGACGGAAAAAATCTTCCATGTAATAGTACTTACTTTAGTTGTAACTTTTTGTTTGTCATAAAGGAAACCGAGGTAGATTTGATATTTTTATGATAACTAGTCGAATAATATCTGGAATTCTGGTTCAAGTGTACCGTGTAACAAAACAGAAATCAACAGAATAGGTCACTCATTCATACAACTGTCAAAGTAGCACTAGCATCGATATAATATATGGCTTGAACCAAACTTAGAGTTGGTTAATTTAACCTTATTTTGTCGTAGTTTTTTAGATTAATATCCCTTGTTCTTTCCTCTTAATAGATCAATGGTGCATACTAATTAGGTACTAATGCATTCTTTCTATCATTCATCATTCTATCTTTGTCAATGAACGGGGATTAACATCACAGATGTTGTGTACAATCATGACTGTTTTTGTTTTAACCCGATAGATTGTCTTTACATAATATGTCAGGAAATTGATCGTGTACAAGGTTACTTTTTAGATTTTTCCCAGCGATTTGACGTCTACTTTCACCCAATTTCATATTATATTATGCGCTGTTGCTGTTGATGTAGACTCACATTTTATTAGGTACTTACAAACATGTTATATATATTTAACGGAAATGAGTAATTAATTACGAGAAAAGTTATTTAGATAGGTTCTGACTAAGTCAGGAGAAGTGAAGATGGTTGATCAACTATCAGTTTGTAAGAATTACACAGAGTTATGCCAATTTTGTTTTATCAATAATTGCTTTTACAATAATTATGTATATTATTGTTAGCTACATCACAAATAACTTAATATAAAAACTATTGACATGCGACACTTTTACCCTACGGTTGACATGTTATTAGTATTTTCTAATCAGCAAAAATCTATCGAAATGTTCTGGCTGCATTTCTACTAGATATGTGCAAGGTACAACTAGGTTTTGTGAGAATGTGTATCGGTGTGATGGTTTCCACCAAAGCTGTGCAAGAAGCCTGCGCAGTGCTAAAATGCGTAGCGAAGCCGTTATGTAATACACTAGTATGTATGTAGCTAAGTGTAGCGAGGAGAAATAACGGACTCTTTTCAGCTGTGTGAAGGTGGGGAGTTGCCCCTTCCTTGCACACATTTCTCTATTATATGTTTGTACCTGCTCCTCTACCCCTTATCCATAAGAGCTGCGCTAAGCGAAGCTGGGAAAAAGAAGCAATCCTAATTGATTTTTTACCGCCACGCCACTTGCTTGGTTGTTATCATGTCAGTGTTGAAAACGCAACTTAAAAGTTTGTCATGTAATAAGGTAATGTTGGCAAAAAAAAAGATTTCTATTAAAATTGTATATGTTGATGAATGATGATAAATTATTTTGTTCGTTTATGAAATTATGACGTTTTAATTTCAATCCAAATCTAAATACTAAATCACATCTTCAGGCGTAAATGTGAAAGTTTAGATGTTTGCTTTTTGGTAAAAATAATAGAAGTTTTTGTGCATAAATTCAATATTGTACAGTTAGGTACCTAGTCAAAAAAGGGTCTGCAAAACTTGGGGGCGTACTTTTCATTCTACAACTACAATCGAAAATTACAAGACACTTTGTAAAGTTTACATGTTACTTTGACGAATTTTTGTCATTAAAATAATTATGATCAAATTGATCACTTTTACCTTATTTAAGTTCTCACAAACTTAGTTTTTAAGATTTTTATTTTTAGTTCCAGTTGCCACCGCCTCAGACTCTTTTATGCCAAGCTGTTGTGTGTGTCGACTTTCTTTAAATTATACTCAACAAATAGGAAAACGCAGTTTATAGTCAATTAATAAATCAATGACTTAGTTTTCATATATCATTGAATTGTTTACAAAATACAAGTTACTGGCATTAAACCCATTGACAACCCATTGTTATTATATACAATAAGTACGTTTTCAGAACATCGAGATATACCATTGATTTTGATTCAGATTGGTAATAAATGTATGACGTGTACTTTGCTGTCTATGGTAGAGGGAATAACCCAATAGTATAACAATTACAGTCCGTTTTCTTGTAGTTATTTTCCTTTACTAGTTATGTTATTAGCTAGTGACAATTTTGATGCTTAATCACACAAATTATATTTTAATATAAACAAATCATTTATATAAATTATATATATATTTTCAAAATGTCCTCTATATAACAAAAAATTGACATACAATAATTTCTTCTTATTCAACAATAAATCGCAAGTAAAACGAAACGTTAAATGTCAATAACAAGTGATACCATTCCTAATAAAAACCGTAAAAGTGTGGAGATCTTACTCAATTATGATTTATTGAAAACGTTTCATGAAAGCTTACAGTACAATAATAGTAATGTACATTAACACTGCAAATCGCACGCACGCAGCCCTGGCTAGGCAGAATATCGGGAATAAAACATAAATGCAGCAAATCTACCTCATACTTGTTTGAAGAAGGTTGGGGAGTTTTAGTGAGTAGGTATAGATTTTTTTATGGAAAATTATAAAATTGTAGGTATATTAACAAGTGAGTTTTCGGAATCATTAATGGGTAGCAAACTAGCCAACTATTTATTAGAATATCATGTGAAGGAGGTTGTAAAGGAGGAAACCGAGAAATACTTATAAAATATCGGTTTGTTTTTTAGGTAAGTATAATTTTCTCCTGAGTTAAAAAAAGATAATGTTCATCAAAATCTTGGATTAAAAACAATCAACTTATCAAAAAAATTGGTAAGTATTGTGATATGGTACTGTACTGTCCAATTTCTTATTCGAATCGGGTTACTTTGATAAAAAGGATGGTATCCCTGGGAGAGTCCAGGCGAGTCAATAAAAACAAAAAGTGTAAACTAATAGAGGGAATTGCAATGCAATTTTATTGGTGAATGCACGCACGCATCGTAACAAAAGTTTATAAAATAGATACAAGTTTGTTTAGTTTCAAGAAATACTTGTTGCAGCACCCTTTGTTCAAGGTATTCCATTAATTACTATTTATTTTTATAAAACCTTATTATTTGCCGGCCATAGCGAGTAGGTATAAATTATTTATATTGATAGGTATATTTTATTAAGTATTAATTATTTAAATTTTCAAATCTTAATTATATTTTTTTATTATCACATTTGTGATTGTTTCGTTAGTATCGGAATTACATCCTACCTATTTTCAGAATCTTAGACTTGCACAATGATTACTAAGAATTGATTTATTTTATTGAAAAATCTTGTTTCTTGTTACATATACTTGTTTATATTACGATTTTAAATCAAATCTATAGTACCTAGGTACAATAAAAATATTTTTTAAAGATTTAAATACTTTATTATATATTATTAAGTATCTACTATTCTATATTATAGGTATACTTTAGATAAGCATTAATAGCCTAGTGGTATGTATGATCTGAAGTTGCACACCTCTGACTTTTTGTAAGTTAAGTATGTGCCTACTGCCTACCATAAATTTATCATCTAGTTTGTGCCACAGAGAGCATGTTAAGTTGTTAGCCCCAGCTATTATGAAGATCTTTGACAGTTGACTATAACAATGTCAAACATCTTCATGAAGGTCAGTACCTTCATAAAACCGCCACAACTAATCTAAATAGAATATTGTATCAACTGCCTATCCAACCTCCGCAACCACTGTTGCATTGTGGAAAACTGCTGTTCAGCTGCTTCTAGTTGAATAAGAAGCCAACCCCAACCAAATTTTGGAACGATAAGGCTAGGAGAATGATGAGATACAATAAATATACCATTGTATCTCATGTATCTTCTTTTTGTGACAGGTTGGATCAAGATGGAAGTAGACGATACATCCGATGGAGTAGAACAATTAAAATCCAGACCTTACCAGGCCCAGCTTGAGGAAATTGCTATGAGAAACAACACCATCATATACTTGCCAACAGGTTAGTTAATAACTGTTTTGTCAGGTGATATATTTATTTAAAGTTTCATTTTAAAAGTGAATGTTTATAAGTCAGTCATTGGTGTGCCTAATACAACAACAACAATAGTGTACAACAGTGCACGCCCAACATCCGTTTTAAAGATAACATGAGAAAGATACTATGTAATATTTATTACGTAATGTAGTTTTTTGAGGCAAAAGGAGTATATAGGAACCATAGTAGGTGCTGTTCTGTATTTGGTTGGTTGGTTCCCTTGGGGAAAAAGGGTGTGAATTTGTGTATGTATCATTTATTTTTTAGTCTTTAGTCGGGTATCGGAAAAATGCATACTTGCCTAAATAAACAAGTAATATATATTATATAAGTAAATAAAATAAGAATGAATGCTCCTACTTAAATATAGCCTGGGCATAATTTCTGCCATCTCAGTGCTCTATTTAACCAGAATTTCTTTCTTTTGCTTTGGAAATTAAACATAAACAAGAAATTCTTGTTAGATTCAGCAATAATCCCCTAATTTTATTTATTTCATAATAATTACATAATTTCAATACACCATTCTGTAGCGTTTTGTATAAAACACCTACCTACCATCAAAATTTCGTTCATATAGTGGTAGTCCGAATAAAATAGCTGTGAAATATGGATCAATGGGATGACAACAAAAACGATATTATTAAACTGAATTTGCTCGAACTAGCTTAGCAATGACATAGACAAACATTGATTATTTAAATCACTTTCAGGTTCAGGAAAAACATTTATTGCTATTTGTCTTATTAAGAGATTTCGTGAAGCATTGCAAAAACCATGGGGGCAAGGTGGGAAGCGGACATTTTTCCTTGTCAACACCATTCCATTGGTCACCCAACAGGTATGAATAAAATACAATAGAATATTATGTTTATTTGTAAAAATATAGTGCGAAAAATTCATGGAAAAATTGGTCAACAAAGAATAGGTAATATTATGTTTCTTACATTCTACCATTTCTGGCATACAAATATTCATCTTAAATCTAATTATTACACATTAAGAAAAAAATAATTTAAAAATACCTTATTTACAATATTCTCAATTCTTAAACCTTTATGTTTATTGACACTATTTGTTCTTTATTTATAACATTTTATCATCAACATAATCCTTAATTTTATTCTAATACTCACAAACTTCATTAATATACAAGTATTTACAAACTAAATATTGAATAATATTTAGTTAATTGAATAATAACATTTACATAATAAGAAATCAAATAATTTTTGTTTGAATAAGTTTAAATGAACATCTTCTAAATTATTAGGCAATATATTAAAAATACGGATAGCCATACAGAAAGCATTTTTATACAATTTGCGTTAAGTTATTTAGAAAGCTACTGCTTTTATTAGTAATTGCTGTGCATTGAATAGTAACACAAGTTGCTG
The DNA here is from genome assembly GCA_936450705.2 of Protodeltote pygarga. NCBI lineage: Eukaryota > Metazoa > Arthropoda > Insecta > Lepidoptera > Noctuidae > Protodeltote > Protodeltote pygarga. Next base: position 6,977,064 of record OW388257.2, on the reverse strand, counting down.
TGTTCTTTTCAAAAAGGTATGAGTGCTTGTGAACAAATATACCTACACGTTTCATAAATGTATAAGCAGGGTAAAGGCAGTAGACGATACTTTTTAAATAATGGCACACAACTATCCAAAGTCAGAGACATGATACATTTAATTCAATATTAATTGTTTGAAAAGCATTTTAAATAATATTCATCATTCAGCGCACCTTAAAATTATCTGTGGCTTTTAGACTTAGAGCGCAACTTTTAGAAGTTACGTTAGCTTATCGAACTTCCGTTATGATGCCCACTTGTAGTGGGCTAAGTTGGTTGTTGCAGTCGAGTCGAAGCGAGTCGAGCAACTGCGGTAATATAAAGTAAAAATCTCGATTGTGTGGTAAGCTGCATTGTGAACCTAAAACCTGCAATAGGAGCTCCTTCAAGAGCAAGAGTGTTGAAAAAAATATTACATACCGATGTTGATAAGTATCTACTTACTATATATTTTTTTCAAATTCGGGAATTAAAAAGACACTGAACTTCTGCCTTTTAGAATGTCATGCCATAGAAAAGAATGCTCACAAATATACCAACCTACTTTAAAAATTTGAAATTTATCTTGATGTAATTATTAAGGTAAAGTTCGAAAAATATTTACACAATAATTATGTTTTAAATATTATTTCGGGTCTATTTGCGTACAGATAATTCAAAATAGTCATTATTGAACTAACCTCGACGTTTCAGTGTATGTAGAATAATTATGTAATGAAACTATTAACTAACGACTTCATAACAGTGCATCTGATAGAATTATTTGATTTGTTGATGATGTACCTACAGATACCGGTGTCGCTTTTTAAAAATACTAACTCTTACTTTACCTACTCATGGATTTGTTTTGGGAAGCCCGACTAGTTTTGGATCCAAACGGAGTCCATTTTCAAGAGCGAGTGTAGTCGCAGCTGCGTCGCGGACCTCACTAGTATGACTTATTATTAGTATGACTTATGAAAATTATTATTCCAAAACCGGTGTGTCTTTCTAAAGTTCTTGTAATGCAGTGTTCTTGCTTTAGGTATAATATATGTCGTTTTAAAACTTGTGGTATTTTACGTGTTAAACACGGAGAGGATGTGGAGGAAGTGTTTGATATGCTTTTATGTAGGTAGTGTGTAGTTGATCCATATTTGATATCACTACAGAAGGTTAAAAAATAATTGTTATTTAAAAATTATGTTCAGTAGTACGAGGACAACGACCAGTCTCACATCTGAATAAATTAATTTCGGATAATAAAACATATTAATTTCGGACGAAATAAATGAATGTCGCTAAAACCAATGAAACTTAAACATGGGTTGTGTGTGATGCGATGCGATGCAAATCTGGTATCATTATAGGCGAAGTCAACCCCAAATTACTGAGTGATGACGTCATTGCCATCCAATAAATGCACTGGAATGCTTTTGCATTGCAGTGAATTTATTGGATTGCATTTGCAATGCAATAATTTCTGCACCGATTTTAAATTCATTTTGTGTCTCTATAACTATATTTACATATATCTACCTATTTAATAATTCTGTATCTATATTCTCTACATACCTATATAAGTACTATCTATACTATTTATTTACTAATATTATAAAAAGGTAAAGTTTGTATGTATGTAGGTATATCGGTAGTAATCTCCGGAACTACTTATCCGATCCTAAATATTCTTTAATTAATAGGAAGCTACATTATCCCTGAGTGCCATAGGCAATTTTTTATTTTGAAAAATATGATTTTTGAGTTAGAAATAACAACATCTGTAATCAAATCAATCAGAAAAAAAGAAAAAATCAATCTGGCTGCTTTATCAACGTGCACTTACAGGAAAATTTAATTTATCGCGAAGGAAGTCGCGGGGGACAGCATATTAAAATTATCTATTTAAATATTTAATACTTAATTGTTATTGAGCACACAATACAACGTACCTATTTACATTAGTTTGAAATTGTTTGAGTATAAATACTAATATTCTGTACTTTTTCCAACATCGGATTTATCATCGGATAACCTGCGTGGGAAAAGGTAGGTACTTAAAATAATACCTGTAGTTTAAAAAGTATGCATAATATCTACGTAACTACACCTAGCTATGGACAAAAAGTGACTCATTTGTTACTGTTAACCATACTGGAGTACATTGCATAATACCTAAATAGAACAAGGCGCTATTGTTTTGAAATATATTTCGCGATAACTCAATGGAACATGCCTAATCTTATTTCAAATTTCATTCACTCTTGAACTTTAGATCCTTGTTCTCTAAGGCTATTTTCGGAAATCATAGCTTTGAAAATAAAATAAAGCTATCATAATAAAATTATAAGTTCACATAAACATTCAAAAAGTTATTTAGATTATAACTTTTTTTTATGACCACTAGTCACACGGTTGCAACAAGCTACTTCATGCCGATAATTATATTCAATATTTTATGTCCAGCATACATCCCTACTAGTTTTTATTATATTAAATAAAACATGCATGACCGGGCTTTTCACACTTCGGAAGATATACTTCTAAGAACATTCCATCGTTGAATTAGTTAATTGAACGAAGGAAAGTCTAAAATGATTATAAAAAGTAGTATCGAAGAAAAGATTTGTCTATTTTTTAAATTCTACTTCGTAGTTGTAGATATACTAGGTACTTTTAGATATAAATATCTCACTCTGCCATTCTCTATCTGCTGGTAGATTAATGTTCATTTCGATATCTGATGCTTCATCTGAAAGTAAAATACTTTTCTATTTTTTCTTCAAAACATTAACAATTTAAACGCCATGACGGACACATGGTGTCCGACAAACAATAGAATTTGCATTGTGTCTGCTGTCTGGCAGTCAAAGTGTCAAAAAAAATATCATTTACGATTTTGGGAGGGTGCGTCATTTTGATCCAATCCTCCAACGATGTTGAAATACATACCATGTTTTTTGGGTACTATAATTTAGTTCACACTACAGCAGTCAAGTTATATTTAAAAAAAATTGAGATACCTGGTATACAAATCATAGCATCAAAAACTATAAGTAAACTAAAGCTTTTTTATTAAAGTTGAAATTTTTTGTACAAAGAAAAAATCTAAAGAAAAGAAGACCTACTGGTAAAAGCGACCAAGCCGCTCTGTCAACTAAGCTATTCGTTACCCTACTCATGCTTTTGAAACGGTTTGAAATGCTACGGCCACATTATTATCGGGCTAACATTCGTGTCGTATTGTCGCGACTAAAGTTCGTTGTCCGCCTTCGTCGAAGTATTTTTCAAGTGTTCTGGCCATATATTACATTGTTGCGACGCACTGGAGGAAGTTGTGGCTATGTTATTTATGTTCGCCTTAAATTCCGACTGGTGCCGTAGAATGAAATAAGTTATACCCCAAAACCTTTTCGCAAAGCATAAAATGACATGGCTGACAAACTGTTGAGAATTGGACCAGGTCCCATATAAATTTTCCCAAGGACAAATTTTTACAACATGGTATACCTACATACGAACTCTTCAACTTTTTATTGTTAGTCTATAGGTACTATAAAGAAGAAGCATATTATAAAGAAGATCTATATCTTCTTTATAATATCTATATCTCTATCTATAGAAGATCTATATCTTCTTTATAATATCTATATCTCTATCTATAGAAGATCTATATCTTCTTTATAATATGCAGTTTGTCGATAAAAAAGTTCAAAAATCTTGTAGTACACAATAATTTCTTATGGTATCTCCAATTAAACTCGAACCGTAAGAGCTTAGCTTACGAGTAGGTAACACTCTGTGCAGGTACAACCTAAAAAAATATAGTACGTATTAACTGGTATGCAATTGGTCAGAGACATTGCTTTGATTGAATTGCATGTGTAGTTGTCGAAAATCCATTTCCAATATCTTTGGTGTACAAAAAGCAATAACTTCTCTATTAACGGTGGTATATAGCTATTTGTTTATTTTTGTAGAAGAGAGTAATAGAAAATTTGTGTGCTGTGACTGGTGTGGGAGCTTATAGCGGTGAAGATGGCGTTGACTTTTGGGACAAAGTGAAATGGGACGCGGAATTGGAGAAAAATCAGGTTTGATACTAAATAAAGTTCAATTTTTTTTTTTGTAGAAAGGAAAAGTCGATTACGAACAGGATTTGAACTTGCAACCTTCTGGTTAGCTGCTCTGTCAACTGAGTTGTTCGTAATCCCGCTCGCATCATCGAAATTTTTATCTACATGCAACCGTCTCAGATCTACAGTGCTATTATGTAGGTATAGAAAGAGAAATTAATCTATTCTGTGCATATTCGCTATTATTGACGCACACTAATTAGTAAGTGTGTGTGTGAGTGAGTAAGTTCAAAGATATATTTTAAAGAATTAAAGTTTTCTATGTTGTACTTTACGAACGTACAAATGTACAATATAGAAACATAGGTAAGCATAATCTAACATGGCAGTTAGAATTACAGATATTTTGTACTTACACTATAGCTTTGTGCATCTAGTTTTGTAGACTTTTCGAAATCATTGTCGTTAAAAAATAAATAATGACACCTGAAAGACCAGAGACCTACGGTTGGTTTAATCTCTGAAGGTGTTTTTCGTAGGGAGTCTTAAGAAGCGACAAAGGGAAAGATCCGAAGGAAGGGCAGCAGCATCTTTCAATGTAACAGTAATCATCTGCTACTGCGATCACCATCCCGCTTGCCCAACGTGGCGATTATGGGCAAATAGCTCTAATGAGCGTACAATAGTGGCGTGCATTGGGAGAGGCTTATGTTCAGCAGTGGACTAAAGCAGGCAGATGATGAAACAATCTAAATTTCTCTTTCATCCAAATCACTCCTTGCCTCGCCGATGGAAAAGCACCTTGACACTTTGTTCATAACCTCACGATAAGAAAAATAAGTTTTGTTATTTTTTTTACAGGTTATTGTAATGACAAGCCAAATTCTATGTGACATGCTAACACATCAGTACATTCGGATCGAAGACATTAATCTGTTAATATTTGACGAATGTCACCACGCCGTCGAAGATCATCCCATGCGTATTATTATGAAACATTTCGAGGACTGCCCGAAACATAAACAGCCGCGAGTTCTCGGTAATGTTATAAGCAAAGCATTTAGAGTTGTTTATTATAAATAAATATTTCCAGGAATTCTTTAGAATGATCGATTGATCCAGTATGAAGGAAGTTATTTTACGTGGCAGTATTACTTAAAATAATTCTAATATTTTCCTGCAATCAATTCAAATCTCTCTTATAATCGTACACTAAGATGGTCAAACATTTAAATATAAACAACAGTAACGAAGTCGTAAGAGTAAGAGAGAAATTTAAAAGTCATTACTAACTTGTATTACTAATTTTTCATACTTTTATCTTTAAACTGCCATCGAGATGGATGTAATTTTAAGGATGTGATCTTTAAGGGTGTAATTTAAAAAAACAATCAAAATGTTACGTTTTTATGCGCGATATTTTTGCCTGTGTTTGTATGTTAGTCAGTCGGTCAATTTCTCCATTACAAATTTCCATTTTCAGGTCTAACTGCGACCCTTCTGAATGCCAATGTGAAAACAACGAAAGTCGAAGAGACACTACATGAATTGGAGATAACATTCCATGCTACGATTGCTACTGTTGACGAACTAGGAAAGGTGTTAAAGTAAGTACTACGTTACTGTAGATTTACTTGTTCCTTCATCGTTTCGAGTATCTATTAATATAATGATGATGGGAAAATCTAAATTAGTAATTAAATACATTGTATTAGAGATTTAATTGTAAAATAACTTTCGTGAGTCGTACTAATCTATACTTATAATAATATATTAATAAATGCTAACGGCTGCACTCACGGATTGATTTCGGGAATGCCCGACTAGAGTGAGGTCCGCGACGCCGCGACTACACTCGCTCTTGAAAATGGACTCCGTTTGGGTCCAAAACTAGTAGGGAATTCCCAAAATCATTCCGTGATTGAAAGAACTAAGATGGCAATGACAGTGAAGACATTGGGCATTAGCAGCCATTGAAAGCTTAATACAATTTTATTACCTACAATTTTTTACTACATTATTTTAATAACCTAAATATATTTCAGCTATTCAACAAACCCAAATGAAATGGTACAGCCCTTTAAAAGTTTAGCACCAACGGAAATTACTTTAAAAGTTAAAGAAAAGTTGACATCACTCCAAGAAATGGTCATGAACATAAATTTGCCTAAAAGTGCCGTCAAACACAATATCCAGCTGAAAAAGTGGCAACAAGACATAAGTAGTGATCCTAAAAAGGTAGTTTTTTTAAAACATTCTTATAATAATTAATCATTGTTTTAAACTTTAATGGTTTTAAACTGGCTTACGCGTAACATGATCGCGGGCTGACCTGTTAATACATAATAATATGCATTTATAAAAAAAGTTAAATAAATTGATATTTTGTATGATTTCAAAAACCAGAAAATTATTACTAGCATATCGCTAGTTACTCTATGAGTAACGTGTTTAGTGAAAAGCTTTTTTCCGTCATACTGGGCACAATTCCAGACTCACTGTTACTATTGTTGCTACTAATAGATACTAATAGATAATAATAATACTAATAACAATAACAGTTTTGTTTTAAGATCTATTTAGTGGTTGAGTCAGTAATCTGCTAATTATTTATAGTACTTTCCACCTACTAAAAAACTTCCACATTTATAATATTTGATTTTTACAGGCAGTAAAGGCCGTGAGAAATATGGTTGCTTCAATGATAATGTTCATCGATGAACTAGGCATGTATGGCGGCGCTTTAGGTATCCTCGCCTATGTAATATTGTTGGAGAGATTAAAACGCAAAGCCTCTACAAAGGAAGAGGAACTACTTTATAAAGTTGCTATCACGCACTGTGTTGAGTAAGTATATTCCTCATGGTGAGGTGTTCCTCAAAATATTAAAACAAAACCTTTTATATACAAATTTAAATTAAAAAAAAGAACTTAATAATGTTTTTATAATTTGTCATCAATAGTTTTTTTGTAAGGCCAATACTTTTTAAGTTATTAAAAAAAGTTTTATATGTATATCCCTAGAGTCTAGGGCCTAGACCATGTTGTTGTGTATACTTCATATTGTGTTCGTAGGGAAATCACCGTCATGTGAAAAACTTACCTTTCGATGTTATTCTTTAATTGCAGGGCTCGAACATTGTTATTAAAAGCAATGGAGGATAAGACTGGCTATAGTCAGATAATAAAATATTCGTCTGAGAAAGTATTGCTGATTTTAAATATACTTAAAGAGTACAGTCCGAAGGTGCTGAATACTGCAGGAGGTAATTTATTTTCTTTTATTTTTAGATCTTAGGCGCCTATCACACTACAGAAATATCGGTTTGATTTTTGTAATTTTTGCTCATACTTTGTCATGTTATTCTTCTTAACTTAGTTTTTTTATCTTCAACTAGTTTTTCCCGCGTGGCTTCGCTCACGTAGACTATAGAATATTTTGAATAGAATTTATTTATTAAAATCGAATTAATATAATCTAGGTAGTACTGCTCATGAGAATAACTTGTACAGCTTTGAGTCACTACTTTTAGTGTCCTTGTATAAACAGAATTAGGTACAGGGCAAATAACAGTCAATTATAATGTCTGTATAGCAATCACAAATGCCTTTAATAATAATCTAATTCTAAAAGATTTCAAGGAATTTTCAAAGGAAAATCAAGGTACACTTTGGCAAAAAAGAGTCTGTAAAAATTGGAGGCGCCACTGGTGCACTTTTCATACTACAATTCAATATTTCAAGTTATTTGGTGCTTACGTATTACTAAAACGAATTTTTTGTCATCAATTATTATGTAATGACTCACTTTATGGCTATTTTAGTACTCACAAACTTAGTTTTTAAGATTTTTATTTTTAGTTCCATCCATCTGTCACCCCCTCAGACTCTTTTTTGCCAAGCTGTATAAGGTAAGTTTTTCTTTCAAATATAAAAAAACAAATAAAATTGAAATATCGAATTCGAATCCGATTTATATTTGACATTCCAATTTTAAATCAAAAGCACTAAAGAGTATTGATATCAACTTCGATGCAAATCACCCCCAAAATAACTTTCTACCCCTTTTTAACCCCGTTAGGCGATGAGTTTAAAGAAAATACGAAACACGTGTTCCAACAATTTTGTAAAAGAATGTTTATGCAAAATTTGAAGTAGATTGAACCAAGGAATCACGTTGTCCCATACAAACTTTGCCCCCGTTTTTCTCCCTCTTAGAGGTGGAATTTCGAAAAATCCTTTCTTATCGGATCCCTACGTCATACAAAGAACACACCCTCCAAGTTTCAGGTCTCTACGTTCAGCGGTTTAGGCTGTGCGTTGATCCGTCAGTCAGTCAATCAATCAGTCAGTCAGTCAGTCATTCAGGACAAAGCATTTTATATGTATAGATGTGCGAACGAGAAAGCTGTTTAGCGTGATAGGCACCTTTAAAATGGTGTTTTGTAGCAAACATAAGTCAGCCGCCGACTTTAAGTCAGGGTTATGTGGGCTGCTCTTTCTCACTTTTTCATATGCTCACGCTGAACTTAGAATAGTCCAAAACGCTATGCGTTTGCGTGCGTATCGCAGGTTATCGGTGGCTGATTATATTTATATGCCAATATGCGCTTTGCACTTTGTTTGGCTACGGGTCTGAGTGTATTTCCCGCAAAATACGTTGACTCACAGTCGGCGGCTGACTATAGTTTTGTGAGTAAACCGTGCCTAAACTATTCTCTATTTTCAGTTTTGTTAAAAGTCAATCAAACAAGAAAACCCTTGTCAGCAATTATATTCACCAAACAGAGATTCACAGCAAAAGTTTTATACAACCTTTTAAAAAACGTTAAAGAGACCAATCCAGTCGAGTTTGACTTTCTAAAACATGATTTTATTGTTGGTTTCAACGTGAACCCACTAAAAAACACAAGGGAGGAGTACTACATCAAAAAGGCTAGTCAGCAAGCGTTGTTGAAGTTTAAGAATAAGTAAGTTTTTTAATAGTCTGTATTTTCTCTCAAAAATGTTTGAACACTGACCGTTTATTTGCATTTTTATCATAATATATTAATTAAGGCAATTATTAAGATGATTAGAGGGTTCAGTTTCTTTTATTAAAGAAAATGCACTAGAGCGAGCCCTTTGTGGGCGCTGCAGGCCTAAAGGGACCCAGTAAAAAAATCTAAGTATCAGTGGTTTTTAAGTAGGTAAAAAAATGGGGGTAAAAATAATTTATACTCAAAGTCGGTAGTAAACAAAATAAGTTTGGGAACCCCTGTACTAGATGAATGTTATCCGATTCTCAGTATTTTATTATGTTTTCAGTGATCTCAATTGTTTAATCTCGACAAGTGTTATAGAGGAAGGAATAGATATACCGCAGTGTTTGCTAGTATTACGATATGATCCGCCAATGGAATATAGATCGTACATACAAAGTAAAGGTACGTGAGATTTTTACATACACATCATCATCACCATTTCAGTCGAAATACGCTCACTGCTGGGCATAGGCACACAGTTTATGTGGTGGTAGAGCCATGCTGGCAGTTTTATTTCGTACTAAGTTTTCGTACGGTCGGCAATTACATTGCATTATAAGCCTTGTCTTGATTATAAAACTGACAATTGTACAAACGGTAAATCAGTGATGTACGCGCTTCCACTCCAATTTAAAGATTTTTAATAAGAAACTTGCAAAAACAGCTGTCTCGGGCGGGATTTAAACGGGAACTACACGGGCGGGAGTCAGTTGTTTTTGTGAGTTTCTTATTAAATAATTACATTTAATAAGCAAAACATGTAAAAACATACATAAAATAAATTTTAATCTTTACATAGGAATTCAAATTTTAGAGGAAACTAAAGTTTTCACGCGTTACAGTTTCTTTTCCGAAATCACTTTTTACGGCTCGGCACTATGCCACGGTACGTTGCGGCGCCGTTTCTCGGTACGGCGCCGCGCCGTAGTGATGTGTCCAGGCCCTTACGGTAGTGGTAAATCAAAAATACCTAGTTGTATAAATCTGTTTTGACGCTTGTGATTACCTTAGTCTTCCTGTGACCACGAAAGCTTCTATCCTGCTTATATCCTGATAAAATATTCCAGGACGAGCGAGAAGTTCTGAATCGAGTTACGTGATATTGATTTCGACTGATGAGCAAAATAAGTTTATGAAAAATTATGAAGAGTTTCAACGTACAGAACGACTTATACAGAGGGTAAGGAACTTTTATGGATTGTTTTCATATAAGTAGATACACTAATTAATACTGATTTCATTCGTTTGTGAGCAAAAGTTCGAGATTAAATGGCGTTGTTCGTTGTTGGAACGTCCTTACTGAATGAACTGCGTGCTTGAGTGCGTGCATTCTCATGTTTCAGTCATGCTCATGCGGTCTAAAGTTCATACCTTAATTCGAATTTAGCTCGCATGCTCCCTTTGAAGCCGCAATATGAACTGGTATTAACGTTTAGTATTTTTTAGATATTAGTTGGCTGTAGTGATGATCGTAACGAACCGGCCCTGGATGAATTAAGCAACCAACTCTATAAGGACGACGATGTGCCTCCCTTTGTGTCACCAACTGGAGGTAACCATCTCGCACACACACCCACCTTCTCTCACACACATACATACTCACCCTCTCTCGTAAACACATACTCACATACATGGAGAATAATTGTTTTAATAAATTATGTTATTTTAACTTTGTAATAAGTCTAGAAAATATTGTACTTACTTACTCTATAGATGGCATTTAACTGTCAACATAATCCCTTTTAAGATTTAAAGTGTAACCAAGTGGTCACACTTCAAATAGTCTAAAAATATCTCGTGACTATTGTTGAAACTGTATAAATATTCTAACCTGGAGCAGCAGCATGGCTCCATGTTCGGTCTTCGTTCTGGAGTTGATTGTGGTGGAATAAGAGCGAAATTAGTTGACATCACCTTTTATTTGCGGTCGGCAGACGCCATCGATGAGATGCCGGGGCGCAGGGGGTACGCTGACGCGCGTGACGTTTTAGTGATGCGCCGCGAGATCCATAACTAATATTGCGTAATAGTGTTGTGTTTGAGTAAGAGGTTGTTCGCGTTTGGTTGGCGTGAACAACCATTCAAAACAGGACCTTTGTACAAAAAATAAAGGGTTTATAGAACAAGCTTCATTAAAGAATAGTCTACATTGTACCACTGTTTGGACCATTGCGGTTGGCGGTAACGAGTGCTTCATTATTATATTATGTATACATTGCATAAACATTTTATGTATCTCTGTTTTCAGCGCGTCTGACTGCTGTATCAGCAATCAGTCTGCTTAATCGATACTGTTCAGTACTGCCACACGATCAGTTTACTGTCATAACACCTATGTGGATTCAAGAATCTGTGGTAGATAAGAAGGGCATAGATCGACGTCTAGTCACCATTGTTATGCCAATCTCCTGTCCTATTAAGGAAGAAATTAAGGTATATTATGTCGTGTAACTCTGGTTAGTGTTGCGTGAAAACATTTTTTTTGCCGACTGTACATCGGTATTATAATTATGTGTTATCTTGCAGATGGTCTAAAACTAATATAGCCTTAATATCTCTCTTTCTAACAAAGATGACGAGAAAAAATAAAAGATTTTAGAGCTTAATATAGTCTCAAACTTTCGCGAACACTCAACATAATGAAACAACTTTTTAACGGATATAATTCGCGTTTTTCAGTCTGCCTGCGACCACGAGTGCTGCAAAGTACTCGAAACGTCAGGATTGTATTATCAAAATAAAAACGCGAATTATATCCGTTAAAAAGTTGTTTCATTCGATTTTAGAGCTATCAAGTTAGCCTATTTGCATGATAATTATAATGAGAATTTAAGTTTTTAAGTTTAAGTAAAATTCTCATGTATCATGCAAATTCTATTTTCACGTCAATTACAAGGACATATAGAGCTTTGACTGTTAAATGCTCTGTCCCTTTTCATTGGTGTTTATTAGAAAGAGTTCTAGAGTGACGTATAATAAAAACATTTAAAAAGCTTGCATACAATACGAATCCTAAGCCAGTATTAACGAAGTCTCGTTACGTTTATAGGGAACACCAGAGGACAACTTGAAGTCTGCCAAACGTTCCGCGGCGCTAAATGCTTGCGTCAAATTGTATGAAGCAGGAGAATTAGATCCCTTGACCATGTTACCGGTCCGATATACGTATGTATTTTAATCATCCATATTAAGAAGCTATTGAATTTTATTTTCTGATTCACAGGAAAAGAAAATGTTTATGAATTTTAAAAAAATATCTATACTAATATTATGAAGAGGTAAAGTTTGTATGTATTATGTAACGTAATACATACAAACTTTATGTATTACGTTACATAACATACGGGATACATTTTTTTTACAGGAATTTACGGGAAAATTTAGTTTAACGCGGACAAAGTCGCGAGGAACAGCTAGTATATTATAATTATGTTGCAGAGCCGTGAATTTTGACGATTTCGACGTGAAAGTTTGTTTCCCGAATTGGCGCAACGACGACGTCGGTAATGAGGATTCTAAATTACCTTACCCTGGTACTAAGAAACGAGTTCGAAAGCACCGCATACAGGTTAATTTTGTTATATCACTACATAGTATAAAACAAAGTCGCTTTCTCTGTCCCTATATCCCTATGTATGCTTAAATCTTTAAAACTACGCAACGGATTTTGATGCGGTTTTTTTTTAATAGATAGAGTGATTGAAGAGGAAGGTTTATAATGTATATTGTATAATAACATGCATTAAATAGTGGAAAAATACTGTTATTTTTGAGGTTTCTAATTAGTATCAGCATTGCACCCATGCGAAGCCGGGGCGGGTCGCTAGTTATAAAATCAGAAAAGACCTTAAATGCATGACGTCACGGAAACAACTACCTACCAAGTTAAAATGGGACTGTTCTGCTGCTAACAAAGAAGTGGACCCCCTTTAATGGCAAAAGGAATTGTGGTGGCGGGATTAGTTAAGACTCATAAATACATAGTCCAAATTAGGATAAATGGATACTATAATATTTAAATGCAAAAAAATTGTATAATAAATAATTGTTTTTGTCTTAAATTAAGTAATTAATCATAATTAATTATGTTGTATTAGTTAGAGTTAATTCTGTAATAAGGTACGATGGGGTTGACATATCTATCGGATAAAAGCCCCTAAACATAATAAATAAAGATTCAAAACAAAAAAAAAATGTTTACTTAAGCTATTAACGTGTCGTGGTGGCGCATTGGTTACAGATCCACTTTGCAAGCGCGTGGATGTGGGTTCAAACCTGGCATGTACCAATGTGACTTTTTCAATGTCATTATGTACTTTCTTAGTTAATCTAAGACACCACTGACTAACGGTGAAGGAAAACATCGTAAGGTAACCTGGACTTTAATAGTCTGAAGTCGCCAACTAGTGAGCTAGCATGGGATTTGTGCTCAATCCTTCTCTGTATGAAAAGAGGCGTTTGCCTTGCAGTGGGACAGTTACATGCTGATTTGTTTATTTAAGCCATTAATATTTTTGATATTTTATCATTACAATTATCAAATAACCAATTGAGAAAATTAATCTGGTGTAACCACTTTAAACGTAAACTTTTATTCAAACACATGCTGTCTCTTTCCTTCTTCCTATATATTGTCTATATAGTAAGAGATAGCACCTTTTACGATACTTTATTTTACATAAATATTTATTTTCAGTTTCCGTCCACCTTAAACAGTGTTCCCGGTAAAGACGGATATTATTTACACATTATAAAACTGGCCACTGCATTCGAAGAGCCTAAAGACTCACGAGAAAAGGCTTTGTACAACTTGCTTCATAGAAAACAGGGATTTGGTTTCCTTACACAGAAGTCTCTGCCGAAAATTTGTGATTTTCCTATGTTCATGACTGTTGGAGAAGTTTCCACGTCCATTGAAGTTAATTACGCTGTTATTAAGCTCGATGCTAAGCTGCTCAAGTTAGTGAAAGAGTAAGTTTTGTGTGTAATTTATGATCACACTATATTTTTTCTTATTTGATGTACAGTTACAAATTGTGCGAAGCAAACTCTCATTTACATATAGAATATAAAGGAATAGATAGAATATTCAATCATAGATAGAATATAAAGGAAAATTTGATTAAGCAGTCCGCTTACCCACCTAGCTGAATAAGCAGACCGGCTGATGTATCTGAATTCTGCTCGCGTTAAAATGATTGTCTTATAAAAAGAAGAAAAAATAAATATATCTATTTCCTTTCGTAGCAAACGGGAACCCAACAAAAGACAAGCTCGTCTCAGTCGCATGATGTCCATTTCTAGAGAAGAATTTCCTTCAACGATCTCAAAAACGACCGAATCATGTCATCAGCAAGTCATAATTAATTTATAAAACGCTCGTAACTTACGAAAAGACAGAGGTGCCTTTTGTTTGAACCTGAGACCTCTGATTAGTCATTCAACAGTCATACCTTTATCACTGCAATATAATTAATTAAACTAAGTTTGGTCTAGCGAGCCACAAGGACACACGCTAGGGAAAAATAGCAGTTTGGTAGCCGTCATCGAAATTGATGAGGAGGATTATATATATATATAATTATTATATTTTGTATAAAAGATATATTTATATTTCAGATTCCATTACTTCCTTTTCGAGCAAGTTCTAGCTATAGCTAAGAAGTTTCTTGTATTTGAAGGCAAAGTGAACTGCATGTATGTGGTCCCGGTGAAAGAGGACGAAGGATACGATATAGACTGGTCCGTTATGACCGCGCATAACTTCATCCAACCTGTTGTACCACCGAATTATGAGGTACCTATATTTACTTATTGATTTATTTACTATTTATCAGCTGGACAGAAAGGATGGCCAACAAAAAGGTATTAGAAAAGGTAAAAGAGAAGCGAAAACTGATATCTTGTATAGAATACATAAGAGGCAAGATGGTAGGCCACCTTATACGCCGCGACGCATTAATAAATAACATTATAGAAGGAAAAGTCAATGGAAAGAGTAAGAGGTAGGCCAAGACAAAGTTATGTAGCGCAGATTAAGGTCGAGACGTATAAGGAGGTCAAGGAATTGGATCTTGATAGGTAGAGCTGGAAGAAACTGCACCGACAAGAGCATAACTCTTAAATAAATGATGATTATATTTACTTATTAAAATCGATGTCATAAAAATCGACTAGTTTGAATCGAATAAAATCGCCTAGTTTGAATCGAATAAAATCGCCTACTAAAAATGAACGAAGGTTTAGGAAATAACACACAAACCGTTCGTCAACTGACGTTCTTAGATTATGCATCACCTCCACTCATGATATACCTATAATTATAATTAGGTAGTAACGGTCTCTAATCATTAGACAAAAAAAATGTAATGCTTTAATTATGTAAGATAATATATAAGTAAGTGTATTATTATTGTGTAAAACTATACTCTTTTGTTTACAGGATAGAGTGCTTATGAACGTGACACCTGAAACCTATACCAACTGCGTCGTCACACCTTGGTATAGAGTGCTCCCAGACAGGTTAGTTTTATTGGTATCGAGAACTGTCTCGAGTAAACTTATTTGGCCAATGTGATGAATACTTTACTTTGGCCAATATATACGCAATGCTATTGGCGTGTCTAACGCCCTATAACCAGTGTTAAAATACCGACAGAATTTGAATTCCGCGCCAACGTAAGACCTAAAATACCTACCAATAAGACCATAACGTCCTCAAGCATTGGCTACAACCAATTGGCACATATACTGGCCAACTGAAGAGAAGGCTTTCAAGCCTGCTCTACATGTTGGCTCCAACGCTAACCCCAATATTGTTTCGCGTCGGTGAAATGAGTAAATAGGATTGTCTATACTTGTCTATACCCCATCATCTACTGCGTGTTTTTTCTTTGTCAAGAGTAACAAATTTTCAAATATTTTGTTCTACTTACTACTCCTTTGGCTTTGATTTTCATTGCATGTTTTCTTTGCAGGTACATTGTGTCAAAAGTTCTAGAATATATGACACCGCAATCCCAATTTGATTCAGATTCATACTTAACGTTTTCTGATTACTACGCCGATAAATATAAGTTGGAAATTATAGGAGACAAAAATCAACCCTTGTTAGAGGTAAGCGTTTTAAAACTATTTTTTTTATATTTTGCTGCACAATGTAGTATAGTATAGTAGTAGGTTCCAGTTTGCAAACCGCACGAACTACGATAGTTTCTTTTTGACGGCAGGTTTACGTTACATAGGAGTCGTGACGTATCAGGAAGTCAAAAGACAAGCGAAGGATAGAGAGAGGTGGCGATTGCTCCACCGACAAGAGCCTAGCTCCAACTATTACTATAATACTAACCCAGATAGCACAGATAGCCTAGTGGTATGACCGTCGACTGACAAGGCACAGGTCTCGAGTTCGATCCCAAGGCGCGCACCTCTGACTTTTCGTAAGTTATGTGCGTATTATAAATTAATTATCAGTTGCTAAAACGGTGACGGAAAACATCGTGATGAAACCAGCACACCAGAGATTTTTCGATGGTGTGTAAAGCCATGTCAGAGGCCTACGGGCGGTTTAAACTCTGACACCAGGTTGTTCAACAACCACACGATAAGAAGAAGACCCTGAAATAACAAAATAAATCAGCTGTTGCATACAGAAACAGCAGTTTCTTCATTAGATTCAATTTTTTAAGGTTGATCCTATAGCAATAATCGATCATTATAGTCAGCTCACACCGAAACGCGAGTGCGGTGAAATGTTTCGCTATTTGTGTAGTAAATAAAGTACTATAGTATTGCTTTTAAAAACGTTAATCGAACGTTGAATAACCTCTTTAGAGATGTCTCTTGTTCAACAGGTCACCCTGTATTTTTGTCTCTTCTCCATAATTTTAAAACTATATAAATATATTATGAGTCGTGAAGTCGTGTAGGTATCAGTGTGACATACCTTTTTCTTTTATTGTATAGATAAATAGTTTCAATTATGTAACTAATCAACTAATTTGGTGATTTAAGCACGTAGTATCGGTATTATAGTAAATGTAATAAGTAGCATTAGAGCCAGCATATACCGGCGGACAGCACGGCAGAGGATTTTAAATATATCAAGGCAATTAAATACTTACACCATTCAAATAAAATGTATATTTAAATACTTGCAAAATGACCTCTGAGTATCTCAGAGTATCGTCTTTGCAACATTGGAAAATATACTTTGTTTCGATTAGACAACAGTTAAATTACATTGACAAAAATTAAAATTTAAAATTTATTTTAATTTTTTTATTTTAAAATCCACTGCCGTCTCGGCTAGTTTGCGTTGGTTTATTGATCCATTTCTGGTAACGTTGTATTATTATTTATCACCACGAACCCTCACATCTCACGCAGTCTGCTAATTCGTGTTATGGTACACATCAAGTCAACTAACAAAGGAGGAGGTTTCCATAGGGATTTAGGGTGCTATATGAAGAGAATGCTAGCAACCACTCGAAGCGCTGTAATACTAGAATTAGATAAATGTATAAATCTCTAGGCATTTCCTCGCAGCACCGCCCCGTGGTTTTATTATTATTATTTAATGGGCCCTTTTTAACCACCGACGCAAAAAGAGCTGTGTTATAAGTTTGAAGTGTCTGTGTGTCTGTATGAATATTAATTTCTGTGTGTCTGTCTATGGCATCGAAACTTTTTAACGAATGGACCGATTTTGGTTAAGGTTTTTTTATTTGAAAGGTGATTTGATCGAGTGTTCTTAGAAAAAATAAATTGAGGTATTTGAGTCTAGGGTTTTTAAATTTTAAATCCATAGTTATTGGTTCTTATGATGTTTCCGGAGTTATATGTCACTCTCCGGCCCATAAACCGTCTAGGTATACGCAAAAATCACTTCGATCTGTTGCTGCGCGAAAGAAGGAAAACCAACAAATTGTCAAACATAATATAATATTAGTAGGATTTAGTAAGGATTTAAAATACTTTTTTGTAGGTACGCAACATAAGTTCCAGAATGAACTGTTTACTACCCAGGGCAGCCACTATAAATTCCTTTACAGACAAGCAAAGAAAGCTAGTGTCCGCTTCTCAAGGCGATGATAAGACCAATAGAGGATTCGCTGAAATATTCGTGGCTGAATTCTGTATCAAGTATGACTTCCCCGGTGTATTGTGGTACAAAGCTATTATGTTGCCGAGTGTACTCCACAGGTAAAATGTGTTTGATACAAATTTACCCAATGCTTTTTATTAAGAAGTAGGTTTTTCTAGAATTATATCCTTCTGTAGTGTCTATTGTAAAGTCTAATAAAAATATTTATGCCATTTTAAAAAAGCAACTTAATGCGTGCGTCCAAAGTTCAGTTTTCTCTGGATCTTTATATTTTTATAACCATTTTATTAGTGGTTGTCATTCTGTTATCAACTTAATTTATATAATTGTAAAGTTTATATTTGTGTACGTAAAAAATATTGAAGTTAAAGTTCTTTTTATTATATTTTGCACAATAACACGTAATTCTCACTCACAATATCACTGTCACTGTTGAATAACACTTATTAGTACTTCTTTTTCTCTTTATTGTTCTATAATGTTAACAATTTTGGCACATTTTTTACATGAATCAAAGTTTTTTAAAGGAATTTTAACCATAAAAGCTTACCATTTATTTTTATGTAACTTTATTGTATGAAAAATACCCAAGTTTACTTTTCGTTCGAAATATTTGCTAAGATTGTTTACACTTTACTAGTAAGAATAATTGGGTATAGGTCTTCCATCCTTCCTAATTTACTATACACTTCCAAAAGTTATTCGAAATACTTCGCTATCATTTGCTTATTTCATTTTCCATCATCATGTTATTGTATAATTATGATTACTAGGTACTTTAACCTTGAGTTAGTTTAATTACCTAAATTGAAATCCATTCTTGTTTTAGAGTATTCATGTTGTTGGTAGCTCACGAACTTCTCACGGAAATATCTGAAGGAACAAAATATGGTAGCCCACGTCGAACTAAAGGCAAGTATAAGTATTTAACAACTACTAATAATGAAAATAAATAAAATATCACATTTAACTGTGATATTTTATTTATTTCAGTAATCAGTTCAGTGCGTTCATTTAGTTAACCGCGAACTTATATGTTTCCGTAATGTTTGAAGGTGTATTTGCTTCGCTTAGATTATTAAAAAGTTACTTTGACATTACTAGCTTATGACGTCATTAGATCGTCCCCTTTCTGTCTAGTGAAAAATGTTTAAACACGTATAACAACTTTTTCTCATATTCAATTTTTTTTTCTCTGTTTATTCAATTTTTGTGAAAAGATATAGACTCACGCCTGTATTCCCCAGAGGGGGTAGGCAGAAGAGTATGCAGTACACCCACGTTGCGCCGGCTAGCGAGAAGTTATGTTGTATAATAAGAAAAAATGCAGTTAAATAACCTATTTTGTAGGATTATAATAAAAATTATCAATGTATTATTCATACTTTTTCTTCTCTAGAGGATGATTGGCAGCCAATCAAAACTAACATTCAAATCGCTACAAATTCATTGCTAGCCCAAGTTGAAGAGCCAACACCCATCAATTCAGTGGACAGGTAAATCTTATTTAGACTTTTATTTGTTTTTAAGTTCTAAGATGAATAAATAGTGATCTTCTATACGTATAAAACAGTACCGTTACTAACTGACAGATAATGCACAGCCTGGTGGTTTAGGACCACAGGTTTTGACATTTGGAAAAAATATTCCTTCAATACTCTAGAGGTGTACTAAGGAAGGATTTTTGGAAATTGCACCCTAAGCAAATAGAATAAAGGGATTCACGCGGACAAATTCGCAGGCAATGCGCGCGCATACTAATATAATACTAGCGCTAAGTCCTCATAGATTTCCTTTTATACTATATTTCAAGGATAGTGTAGCCTTTTTTGTGAATATTTTTTTAGAATATGATCAGTATGTTCCAGACACTACCCTGTATATTTTAACGAACAAACTTTAATTGTTTATTAATAGTGTAAAAGAGATGATATGGCTAGAAAGGCTGTGAGCTAGGTGATGACGGCGAGAAGGATTAAAAAACAGTAAACAGTGGTAAACAGTATAACTGTTTTTGTTCAAACACAACACAAATTGACCTTAAACCACTGCTAAATGATTATTTAATTCAGATGTATTCAGCAGTCATTTTTCAAATCGATGCCTTATTATTACTCTTTTAGAAACTAATGTCATTTATTCACTGCACCAATGATGACGTCACACTTTTATCTTAACATTGTTTTCCTTCACCGTTACTTAAGGAGGACCGGTAATGAGAAAACCTGGACTTAAATAGTCTGAAATCACCAACCCGCAGTGAGTTAGCATGATGATTGATCACCAAGCATAAATGCTCGATCTTTCTCGCTGTGAGAAGAGGCCTTTGCCCTGCAGTGGGACATTTAGACAGTTACAGGTTGATTTTATTGTTTTAGGATAAACAATCCAATCGATGATGGAAACCAGCGTCGTCCCAACATTATGTCTATGAAAGAAAGTTTATACCAACTACAACAAAAGAAACTTAATAAGGAATTCCCATGGGATGTAAGTATTTTATTCCTGAACTATCTACTATTGCTTGCTACTACTATTCCGGTGGATGACTACTATTATACTATTCAAATTTCTAAGAAGAAAAAACCTAAGGGGAAGGAGATTTTCGATCGATGAGGATATGAAGGCTGCTGTGGATGACCATTTTAACGACCAATCTAAGAAATATTTTTTTGTCGGTTTCATGTCTATTTTTGATGTTTATTATTGAAATGTTATAAGTGTATTACAGTTGCAGGGGACTATATTTAAAAATAAAAAAATATTAGCTTCCTATTTCTATTCTTTCTATGTTAGGTAGATAACTTTCCAGCCGCCCCTCGTATGATAATACTATTATCACTACAATATATATCTAGTAGATCAGTGGTTCCCAATTAGATTTTTCTACATACCACTTCAAGAAAGACCTCAAATTTGCATACCCCTTATTGCAGGAACGTTAAATATATTTTTAAGGATTTAATATTTTAGTTAAGAGATTGCTGTGCGTAGGTTGGTACCCTTTTTTTTTTTTTTTTTTTTGTCGTGTGGAAAACTCTTTACGAGTACCCCACCGCTAAGGGCTGGCGATGGGGTTATGTCCGACTCGCACGGACTAAAAACCACACGGTGTTCCTCCATGAACCTCTAGGCGGAAATACGGCTTTCGCTTGCGCATTCACCGTACCCCCGTCAGTAGGTTGGTACCCCTTGATGCAATCTCGCGTAACCCTAACGAGTACCACTAATTGGAAAACACTAGTAGATGATAGCGATAAAGGTAGAGCCTTATATAGTTATTACTAATCTGTCTGCATCCAAGGACTGACCGCATCAAGTACTGCTGAACTTTAGAGTTCGTGGTAATCATTTATCTACATCTATTTATTATTATTAGCTGCAACTATTAATTTACAAAAGTGGTGTTAACCTATAAATGATTGTTGCATTTCCTTTAGATTTAATATGCTTTTTTTGTAACTGTATTTGTTGGTAAACCTAATAAATTAAATAAAAATAAAATAAATCTGCGCATTATATGGTCCAATTACTGTGCAAAAGTCTCTCCCAAATACTTAAATCTTTTTCTTTCCTTAGCAGTCATTCTTAAAAGTATCAAGTTCGTCTCGCCATCGACGTCGCTTCCCGTCTTTAGGCATCCAGAATGTAGTGATCACCCATTCAATAATAAATCCATGTTTTATTTTTTAAACAGGAAAAAATGGAACCCATAGATATAGAGCGCAACATATCAAAAGTGACAGTAATGGATGTTGAATGTTACGACGAGTTCGTATCCGCTCCACTGAAGATTCTCAAATCACCCATACAAGCAGTGCAATCACCACCACGTGTGATAGGACACTCCGCCGCTATATCTGCGCCGCCTGTTATGTACGTATTTTTATATACCTACTAGTTATTATTGTTATTTCCTCAACAGTTCTGTTGCTTCATCTCACCGTAGATACACGAATAACTCATTTCTTAGAATATACACTATCCAACCATAGGTAAATAAGATTCGGATATTTTAGTACAAAGCTTCTCCTAGACCTAGCGCCATTTTTATTTTTGGTCAATTTTGTGACCGCTTTTGGCACATCATCTGAGCACATTTACTTATTACATAACAATTTTGAGGTGATAACCTCTTGAAACACTTGGAAACTATGATAATTAACCTCAAAGATATTAATTGTGACATGGATCATATCTATTTAACAAAATATCATACGCTAGTCCAGTAACCCTATGTGCGATTAGATTAACAAAATATTAAAAAATCATAAACCTTTTACGTACTATCGTAGGTAAAGCCGTTGCACGACTCTTAAGGTTAGAATCGCTCGCACCCGGCGTCCGAACGTAGCGCTAGCCCCGCCCCTACGCACGCAGTATCGTTCAAAGTATTTTGATCGCAAAGTGGTGCACCGTTCGTGTCCGCGATAGTACTTAGTGTTAAACTGAATTGTAACGAAATAATTGTCTAAGTATTATAATTAATTCTCTTGAAAGTTTATCTTTTACTAGCGACCCGGGCTTCGCACGGGTGCAAAATATATATATAAACCTTCTTCTTCAATCACTCTATCTATTAAAAAAAAACCGCATCAAAATCCGTTGCGTAGTTTTAAAGATTTAAGCATACATAGGGATATAGAGACAGAGAAAGCGACTTTGTTTTATACTGTGCAGTGATAGTGATTCGCAAAATACAAACTTTTTCTGAAGATATCTTGCTTATGAAATGATATAGGTATAATATCATATTTCTGATAGAAATATATTTGGTCTTTCCCTCTGCGACTCACCATTTTGTTCTCTCCAGATACAACGACCAGATCAACTTGCTAAAAGCACAAGCTAAAGGCAAAGGGCCGGAGTTAAGAGACATATTAGCTGCTCTTACAACTATCAAATCTCACGACACTTTCGATCTAGAACGAGCCGAAACGCTTGGCGACTCTTTCCTGAAGTTCGGAGCTAGTCTATATTTGTACCACAAGTTCCCTGCGCTCAATGAAGGACAACTG
This sequence comes from Protodeltote pygarga, assembly GCA_936450705.2. Lineage (NCBI taxonomy): Eukaryota > Metazoa > Arthropoda > Insecta > Lepidoptera > Noctuidae > Protodeltote > Protodeltote pygarga. The sequence goes on along the minus strand of OW388257.2, from coordinate 6,953,838 downwards.
ACAAATATAAAGGGCAGGCTTATAAGTAATAGGTAAGTGTTAATTTGTGATGTTGATTGCTTAAATTACTGCTTCTGTTTCGTTATTTAAAACATTTTAAAATTGACACGACCTTAAAACAAAAATACCATTTCTATAGTTTTGTATCGTGTATTCAAATATATAATATTCTAGCTGCCCTGCGCGACTTTGTACGTGTGATTATTCTACCTCTATGCCTACTCTACTTTACCCTACCCTACACTACCCTACCCTACTCTACCATACCCCTACACTACATTACCATGCCCTACTCTACCCCTACCCTACCATACCCCTACCCTACTACCTAGGTTACCTATAATTGACGGAGGTATAAAAGGGACGGAGCGACGATAATATAAGATTAGGATATTTTTATAGATTTATTTTTGAGGAAAAAGAAAAAAAAACATGGCGTCATGGTTACTAATTATTTTAGAATGTAAAATTATGCATGTGATGACAGATTTAAACATTTGATAGCATTGAAAACTTCCTTAAATAACGAATTTAAAATCAAAAAGATAAGTTCTTACAATGTAAGACCTAATAAAAAGGGGAAATTGGAACAAACAAGAGCTAATAATTATTATGGGGAATAAACACCCTAGGTCTTCCGAGATATCCTAGCTGCTTTTTAATATTGCTAGCAATCTCGCGGAGAGTTAGTTAGAGTCTACTTACCTGGGTTACTGAAATACTAATTAAATTATGTATAAAAGAATCTTTATAATAAATATCAAATTCATTATTTAGGAATCTCTACTATGCTGCGGAGCGTTTCAACCTGGCTGGACGAATGAAGATGGAACAGTTTAGTCCGAGAAAAGACTTTATGGTGCCCGGATTCTTTGCACCCAAAGAGGTTGAACAATTAATCGAAGAGAAAAAGGTAAGTCAATTTCCATATTGCAATCTATTTAATTATATGCCTTCCTCTTGCAAAATGAAGATAATAATATATAGGAACAATGACCTCTGTTGTTTGTAGCGCCGTCTCTAATTTTTCTCTCGCATTTTCAACTCTATTTTGGTACATTTAAGTTATTTTTTCTAATTATAAATAAATCATAGTCAACTTTCCTCCATTTGGCATCTGTCATGGTGATAAAAATATATTTTTCTTAAAACTGGTCAGATACTTTACTGTGTACGGGCTCTATTCAATGGAGCAATTGATAATAATTAACACAATCCAATAGAGTCTATTGGAGTGTTGTTACTTGCTCCTTGTTTTGAAAAGCACGTAAAGCAGTCCTACGCAGATCGCTGATAGGAACTAAAAGTATCATGTGTCGAATACCCTAAGTAAGATATTAGATTTATTTACTATGGGAGTAGAACCAGAAATACTGGCAAGAGATACAAATATTTTATTCTATGAGATCGGACGGAATACTACTTTATGTTTTACCTCAGCACATGTTAGATATAATGGGATTATAAATATTTTCTATAAACAAGCCTTGCAATGCATATTATTTTGCTATTTAGAACTTAGTTTCTATGAAATGTGCTATTTTGAAGTAATAAATAGCATCTTAGCAAAAAACCGACCAAGTGAGTCTCGGAATCGGTAGTTTTGTTATATAGAAAATGTATAAATCCAAATAAAGTCAGAATGGCGAACCACGAAAATGCAATCATTTTACTGGGTACTAACTGTTTTTGCTATTCAACCATTTTTTTTACTTGATTCAGCCATTCCGACGTTCACGATTTTTCACATAGGAGAAAAAAATATGTCCCCATTATTCGATTAAAAAAAGGGTTTAATAATTAAAAACGTAAAATGCAAAATCGTAAAACGCCTTTAATAAATATTTAAAAAACTATACCAATCAGCTTATTTTTATTCGGTTTCTATGGAATTATTTTATTAAGTAACTAATTACACCATTGTTTTAAAAATTACAATGTAAAATCACATTATAAATAAACAAATACTAACAGTAATAAAAGTTAATTGATTTGCAAATTTATTGCTTTTCTCGCATTAATGTCAACTTTTCCGGCAGACAATACATACGTATAATTATGTTTTAAGTCATGAATACTATTTCAATAAATTTTGGTAAAATAAACTTCAATGCGTTAACATAAAGTTCTGTTTTATCTGAAAATTGTAATATTTTTATGACATTTTCAATACTCTTACATGTTTTGAAATTAACAAAATTTTACAATTTTAGAATTGATAATTATACAAATTTTACCAAAATAGTTTAAGTATCCACGAGAATATCGCTTTGTTACATACATTGTAACAAACGCTTATGATTTTAGCATTAAATTATATAAATTATTATGTTTTTTACTTTTAATTCAACCCTGTTTCCATAGCATGCTGTAGTTATACAGTATAGCAATAAACTGATTTTATTTACGTATTTCACATCAAGTAATTCTTTATAATATCCCTAAAAAACAATAGTTAATATATATTTGATTACATTTTGAGCACCACATTATATTTGATACAAATATTGACTTGCAACTATTTACAGTGCAAGCTATATTCCTTGGAAAAAAATAATACATTTAAAGAAACATTGACAGTTATCTGAATCACCAGACAGAACCGTTATCTTACCTACATTTAAAGCGATTATGTACAATTCTAATAGTATTATAAAAAACTTCATGCTGAAAACCTTATTGATCGCCCAAGAAACCATAGATTTGAAAAAAACAAACAGCTCTAGGAAAGTTCTACGATTCTCTATTTTGAACATGAACATCGTAAACATTTTACTTTATGAACCGTGACCAGCAAGGTTTCGTTTATATAAAAAGAGCTTTAGAAATCGTAATTAGCTGGCCAGTAACTAACTCTTCATTAAACCTTGTTGCCAATGTTCAGAAAATAATGGAAATACAAATGGCAAGATTTTAAGAAATTATATAATATGTTAAAATAATTTTGCTTCTCTGACGTAAAGGTTGTACAATAAAGGTCTGTGGGCTATACAAAAATTATAGCTTTATATTAAGTGGTAGTTATTTCTAACCTATACGACCCAACTTTTGGAATGCTTAGTATTTTAGGAGGTTGATTTATACGTACCAAATATGTTTTGTAGCAAAGAAAAAAACATTGCATACTAATTAGTGCATCTATTTTATTTATGGCTCTCGGCAATCTTCGTATTTCAATTTTCGTGTTTCTCTCCGCCAACAAATGAAACTAGCATGGCTCTACCACCATAAGCCGTACAAATAAAATAAAACTTATTCAACTAACGTATGGATATTCGTTACTAAATTGTTTTATTATGATATGATATAATATATGATATGATATATGATAAAATAGTGCTCGCGAAATCTAAGGCATTATTAACCTTATTATTATGATTTTCTTAGCTACAAGGCATCCTGTAGATCTTTCTCCTAAAATTATTTCTATATTAAATAATAAGCTTATATTTATTACGACTTATTATAAAAATTGAGTGCCACACCCCGCTCGAGCAGCCATACTTGACATACCACGCGCGCCAGTCGATATCACGTGACAACCCCGCGTCACACTCCGCTCGCGCAGCCATACTTGAAGTTTCACGCGCTCCAGTCGATATCGCGTGACAAACCCGCGCCACACTCCGCTCGCGCAGCCATACTTGACGTTTCACGCGCGCCAGTCGATATCACGTGACAAAACCGCGCCACATCCCGCTCACGCAGCCATACTTGATGTATCACGCGCGCCAGTGGATATCACGTGACAACCCCGCGCCACACCGCTCGCGCAGCCATTCTTGACGTATCACGCGCGCGTGGCGCGCCATCGCAGAGGCTAAGAAATTATACTTGTCAGGTTTTTATTAGGTTCATATTCAAATTAACCTAGCAGCTAAACCTTAAAAACAACTAGTAAATTGATCACATAACTTATACGTTAACTTTATTATTAGCTAAAAATAAATACTAACTGGTTAGACACGCGTTCAAGTCCTATTTGTGTCTACAAACATTAATGAACACAGTTTGCAGAGTTGCGGTTTACTTAACTAGTCAGTTTATCATTTATTTTATTGTGGAACTTGATGAACTCCGCTACAGATGCGAATATATCGCCGGCTAACTCGTTTGGTGTGTGTAACGCAGCGAAGTGACCTCCGTAATCGAAAATTGTGGATCTGACCAAGTTGTGAAATTTATCTCTGAGTATCCAGTCCGGTTGGTAGGCGACTTCGTATAAAAATTTGACAGCCGCTGTTGGTACTTTTGTTGGTATTCTGAAATAGAAGTTAAAAAAGATTCAGACGCGTATAAAAAAGGTTTAGGGAATTATTGGAATTTTTAACAATATTAAAAAGACAACACACAGCTGAATACAAACAAGTATAATATTTATATTTTTTTCGTCATTCGAACACGCAGGTAAAAGCGCCGTTAATTGCCGTATTTTCAAAATTATGAAGCTGCATATTCGCTTAAGGCCTATTCAGCTAGGACAACAATAGATTTTGATTGAGTCCGCAAATTAATATCTTAAAAGGCAAAGTTTGTACTGAAATGAATTGCATAACCCAAACTTACTCATGAATAGTATTAACTTCAGGCCAACTGTAACCTTCAGCATAAATTCTCATTGAAGTAACAATGCATTCGTTCATCCAAGTTATAGTGACTGTATCCAATACATCATCAATGCCAAGGTTCTCTAAGCCTCCATGAGGAGTGTCTAGTTGATCCCTGTTACAGCATATGGCTATTTTCTCCATCATATACGCTGCCAAGCCTGACGGAGAGTCACTCAAAGCAACACCTGTAAAATTACTAATATTGTACCTAATTAGCTTTAGCACATCGTTCTTGTCACGATAAAAACTATCCTATATGTTAATCCAAGACATGGTCTATCTGTGCGCCAAGTTTCAACAATCCGTGAGTTAAAATTTGTTCAATCCGTGAATATATACCATCAAAATCAGTCCAGCCGCTGTAAAGTGACGCGCAAACAAATATTTATAAATTTTTATTTATACAGATATAGAAGAATAATATTTGTAGGTATTATGATTAGAATAGTCAGATTAGTTTTATATCGTTAAAAGAGAAACGAAATATTATGAAATACTTATGCCAAGTCGCACTGGGCCAAATGGGCGGACTAAACGATAACCCCGTTTCATTCTGACACGAACACTATCTTGAACCTGATTCTGTTTGAGTTCGAATATATCTGGCTTTCTCAAAATCAACCCGTGAGTAAAGCCGAAATAGTGTAAATAATAAACGATGTCCTGCAGTTGCACGGTACACACGGCTACACATCAAGGCAACTGACCTCGCATTGCTCGAGTATAAGCTCTTCGTACTACAAGATGTCAGCTTATACTGGCTAGGTTGATGTGTACCTGCTTCATAATCATATCTACTGTCCCTCGGTCATGTCATAACTTCTAAGCGGCTGGGAAGATGATTTTTGTATGTATATGAGTGGGTCCTCAGATTGTTTATATTCATAATTAGACCCGGTAGGTGGTGCTACGATCGGGAAAAATTAGAACCACGGGGGCGAAGCCGCGTAAGGGTCAGCTCAAGAATCAGTCTAAGGACCGGAAAAATATAATAATATCTATTCGCCACACAAATATTTGTCCGATTGTTGGATTGAACCCGCGACACATAGCGCTATCGACTAATGAAAGTAAGCCTAATTATTAAAAATCTTAGATATTTTTAATTATTTCCATTCATTATTATCCAATTTCCAATTTTTCCGCCAAACACCTTATTCAATAGGAGCGACCTATGTCCAGCAGTGGATTGCTATAGGTTGATGAAGATGATGATAAAGCACCTTTTTCAGACTATTATTTCTATGAACATAAAAATTGCCTAATCGGTACAGCCGTTCTCAAGTTCTTATCAACAAACAGCATTTAATTTTTATATATAGGTACGTATAGATGTTGAAATACTCGTTTTTATCCATTTTTATCGTGAGTAAACATAATATTCTCTGCATATCTATGATTATTTATAAATTATGATTGTTGTTGGATTTGTAGATACTTGACACAAAAAGAAAAATACTACCTACTATAATATAAATAATTATATTTTTCTTTCTGGGTCAAGATTTTTTATTAATTCATTATTTTGCAAGATGCTACTTACTGCATGATCTTTCACCCAGTTTCCTTTTTTCAGACTTATGTTTAATTAAAATGAAGGTAAGTATTAAATAATAAAAATATACTTTAGCAGTAGGTATAAGTTTCGCTGTTTTATTTTTCAGTTGAAAACTAACTCTAAGCAAGCAGTAGCAGCGTTATCTAAAAGTCATGTACAATTTTATTTTTGACATAATTTTGTTGATAGCACTCTTTGAACATTATTTTTTAATTTAATAAAATCCTAGCTTTTCCCGCGGCTTCGCTCACGTTAAACTAGAACATGTGGCGCCATCTATTATAATCATAAGAATGCTATCGTTGTTTTCCTCGTGCACAGTATTTTTTTTCAGAATGAAAGATGTCCCCTACTTCCATTTCTGTACATCTGACAACGTATATGCAAAATTTCAGGATGGTCGGTTCAGTGTTTGAGGCGTGAAAAGGTAGGGAAAGGATAGGATAGGATTCGGATAGATTTTTAATTTACTTACCAATAGTATCAGGTTTTGTTGTTTGAATATGAAAATATCCACTTTCTCTGATGACATATGACAAAAAGTTCTTTAGAGGATAAACTCTTTCCGGACGCCCTGAGTCAATGAAAGTTGGGAAAAGCGATCCAACCAGTAGTTTAATGTTGCTTACAAACCTTGAAGACAATGCCATATTGGTGTGGAAACTGAAAACAAGTTAAATTTATTTGATTGAAATTAAATATTATTTACTTCGGTCAACGCCTCAGTATGGCTATTCAATAAGGTAACGCCCCGCTAGCGGTCTCGGCACGATTTCCCCGGGCAGCAACTTAAATTCCGTTTTTTTCTAGTGTTGTTGTTTATTAATAAGTTATTTAGGAGTTCTGTAATTCAGTTATAATGCTTGTTTAATAAATAATTTGATATTTGTTATAAATTTAGCAGATAAATAGACAATTTTTATGAATTAAATAAAAATCCGTGCAGTATCATTTTAACGTGACAAATAAACAACAAGTTACATAGACAGACGAATGTTGGATTTTGTTAATTTCTTTTCTCGGAATTAATCCCTCGATTGAAAGTACACAAGCTTTATGATGATCTATCAGTTAGTGAGTAGGTACTTAAAATTACTTGGAAACTCTTACTTGGAAAATATTCTACCCTACGTGAAAATATTGCTCAGTGGCGCGCGTAGTCGTTTTGTGAGGACTTGGCCTGGCTGGTGCACTAATACATGCTTAAATTATCATTAGGTATTGCTTATCATCATTGAGTCATGCTTTTTCGCGTTCTATTATTCACTAATCCCGATAAAACCAACATAATGATAGATAATTTTTACTTTACCCTAAGATGTTATCAGGAAATAAGGTAGCCATATGTGTTGCACATTGAGAACCCCAATCTCCTGCTTGAATGTAGAACTTATTGATACCCAATCGCAACATCAAGTTACGTATCAGAATTCCTATCTGTACTGGATTTAAGCCTGGTTTATTTGTGCCCTGGAAAAAATAATTAAATAAAATTATTTGAACGCAGTTAAAAGTTCAAAGCCTACATAAATTATGTTTTTATCTACTTTAAAAATTAATATTATGATGTAACTATTTTCCGGTTTCAAGAAGATCACAATTTGAAGATGGAAAAAAGTTACACGTGTAGAAGCCAACGTCCTCAACTTGACCGTCAAATACAATTCAAGGTTTTATATTATACCGTTTCTCCGATTGTGGTCATCGCGGACAACTTAATAGTCACAAAATATGAAACGTCTGTTATTATGTCAAATATATGCTTATTATACAATTGCATACTGTTTGGCTCGGGTACAAGTAGCTAATTTGTTTACTTGTCCTTTGTACTTAATATTTCGGTCGAGATAATAACTCGTTTATTGCATTGTTTATATACTTAATTACTTGTAAGGGTTCCGGACCTAAAGGGTGGCAAGTGCTTTGTTACTAAGACTGGCCGGCACCATTTATCCATTTGTCATAGAGCTGTTTGTCATTATCTTTTAAACTGTAATATATGTATAGCCAGTAGAATTTTTTTGCAGAATACGTAATACAAACCTCGACCATCAGTAAAAATGGGCTGGCCCGACCGTACTGCTCTCAGTGTATTCGTACTGTTTTGTTTCGTACGATCCGTGAGGGCACCGGAGGTCAGATCCTCATTCTATGATACCGCACAGGGGCGGTAACGCGAAAGCAATTTGTATAAGTAATAGTATAAACAAGTTAATTTTCAAGGCGCTACCTTTAGTAAGCAAATCTTAATCGCATTCGGCAAGCATTATTATGAAGTGACATACCTATTTCTTACCTCAGAAAATCCAAATCCTGGCAAATCAGCAGCTATAACTTCGAAGACAAAGTTATGTCCTTCTTTCGGAGTCGTCAGAATTGGTATAACTTTAACAAACTCCTTAGAAGAACTCGGCCATCCGTGTAACAGGAGAAGTGGAAGAACTTCTATATCTTTATTGACATTAGGCTTTACTCTTATATAATGTATGTCTAACCCTTGTATTCTGGTTTTGTAACGAGGGAATTTATTTAATAGTGCTTCTCTCTTTTTAAAGTCATATTTATCAACCCAGTAGGTCAGAATCTTATCCAAGTAATCCGTGTTCATTCCGTATTCTGATTGTATTCCTTCTAACGGTTTTGTAAACTTCCGTCTATTTTTTAATCTTTGTTTTAAGTCTTGAATCATCTGGAAAAGCAATAAAAATCTACGCATTATACTCTACTATTACTACTACTACTACCTTACAATTGGTTTTGATAAGGTGATTGATTAACACACAATCCATTCATTCACATCCAGTTGGAGGACTGGGCCGATCCTTTTTTAGGGTTTCCTACTAAATTGGTGAAAAGGAACCTAATTTGTTGCGGTGTTTATGCATACCACGCTAAGTATAGCGGTATCAATCCTTAAAGAGAAAATCTTAGTGTAGGTAGAGCAACTTAAAAAAAAAGATCAAGCTCAATATATTCGAAAAAAAAAAAGATTTTCAGATTATCATAAGTTATAATTATAATCTTTAGAGGTTTGTGGAGGGGTTAATTACTATCACAGTATAATAATCATACAGTAAGGTAACTTGGTACAAACGCTCAAAACGGCACACTCACACAAACATGCGTAATATTGCGTAACGTCGTTCGCAAAATCAACTGACTTTGCGTGCCGTGCCATTGCTTTACCAACTAAGCTTGAAATAATTCTTCGTTTTCAAACAATATTCAACGTCGAAAAATGGAAGCTAATTATAATTATCTTTATGCAATTTCTTAAAAAAAAATTAACGAGTTAAAATAACATAATCAAAGCTTTCATTTCCAAAAATTTAAATATTTTAATTTAATATTTACCGTTTCATTAAAATTGATCTTGAAAGGCCTAATAGAAGTATCTTCTTTTTCTGGCTTGGTGCCAGTTCCCCACCATTTTTGAAGTTCTAATTCTGGCACATCAGGTACATTACGTTGCATAAAAGAAAATCCTAACCATACTGCAAGAATCACCACAGATGTTGATACAAGTAATGTTTTCATCTGAAAATAATAATTGTAATTGTTGATGACCCAATTATTTATTATTAGGCAACGTATTACATGTACGTCGATTGTGATTGTGGCGCGTGGCGTGGCATGGCTTCCAATACCCTTAGAAAACAGGTGTGATGTCATGTATGTTTGAGGGGGTCGTGGCTAAGTAACAGCCGCGTAGATCGATAGATCTGCGACGCTATGGGCTTTTCGTAATTCTGTCAGGAAGACGTCATTATTATTATTACCTACGTATGTTACAATTACAGACATAACGAGGAAAGAATTTCGGGAAGAAAATAATAGCGATATACTTTCAATGCGATTTTATGCAGATACCTATGGAGTGTATGTTAGTGTAGGCATTCAATATGACATGAAAACGTGAACTCAGGGTGAAGTAATGCATAAGAAATCTTCCGTGTACAATGTGCAATTCTGCAGTTTTGTGTCTTTGTTGCCGTTTCTCTTTTACGAGTGAAAGAAAAGGCGATAACGTTACAATTTTGTAAGTTAACCTTTACACCATTACCCTAAATTGTCTTAAGTTTTGTAAACAATCTTAAATAATACAATGAAGTTAGGATATAAAGTTTTAAAACTTGAATAGGTACTATTTTTGGTTATAAGTACAAGTGCAGATAATGACATAAATATAGAATACAGTTGTTACTTTGATATTACAAATCGACTCTTCAATTTTATAATAATCTATCTTCACCGCGATTTATGAAAAGTTCGTGGGTGTGATTTTTTTTTCTATAATTTTTCAAACACTACTTTACATCAAAATCATACTTCTTCACTAGAGTTACTTGAGACTCTTTGTTGTGCTATTTAACAAAAAAAAAGTTTTGGTTATTATCTATTCTGTTGTTATTACTGATGAACTGAATCCTTCGGCTAAAAAAGAATGAAAAAAATGCTGAAACCTTCGGCTTAGACCAATTAATGTTGTAAGATAGTTTAGAAGACTTTTCTTTTTATCATTAGGTAAATAGGTTCATATTTTGTAAAGCGGTAAAATTTACGTGCTTAAAAATACCTAAGTATGTCTTTTTTAAATATAGTTATGCTAAATAATATTTACTCACCTCTTATAAAGTTTGTTACCAAACTAATGAAAATCGGAATGTTGGTAAACAAATCCTATTTAATTTTGGTGCCATTTATCGTCACGTAAAATTCAATAGGACTGCGTGAATAAAAAATATTAACACTTTAAAAAATCCTCTTTCATAAGGTAACAAATGACATTCAACATAAAAATAAAAAGATACTTATATCAACAATATTGATGATTCAATGTCTACGAAATAATTAGATATCATCAATTTAGTTTAGGTAATTACATACCTATAAGTACTAAGTCAAATTACATCAGTCGGCTTTTTGTCGAATAAAATAAACGTTCTTAGGTACCTACTTAAAAAAATTGATATCATTTTATACATTTGCACATTACTCTGATTAATAAACGTGTTGTTAAAACGATGTACCAATCTAGCAGGTAAAACGTATGATACCCAATATATCCCCAAAAAACTAGGTCGAATTTGTATCATGTGATCGTAACACTTTCTTCACACATTCTCTTCAATAAATAATAAAGTAAAAATAATATTAACTCACTTTAATTTTATTAAACCACACCAATTTTTAGGCTCACTTCACAGACGCATCGGTAGACTGAATAATAAAATACTAATGATCTAGTATCACGAAACATGAAACTTAACGGCTTCACGTCATTAGCACCGCACCCGCACTTACCACGTTTGATACCGGTGACTGCCGAAAACATATTGTTCACACTTCGCTACGAGTTCGCCGTACCGACCGGCAAATCGTAGCCTTGACCTTATTAGGCCCTTATTGAATTGTATCATTCATATCAGGTAATGTCGAAAAATGTTTCTAGTACTAGAACATTATTTTTATTATTTATTTTAAGTATCTTCTCATTTTTTAAATACCTATATTTGTGAACTATTTAGGCCAAGGCCAACTACTATTTAGCCAGGAATCTAGTTGGAAGGGGTGGTGGGGAACTGAACTTTGAACATGAAAGGCAATGAACTGGCAGTTGGAACGTCGATCGAGACAGAAACAAGAAAAATTAAAGGACTGCCCCGGACTGGCTCCTTTAGCCCGTCCGCGGTATTGACTGGTGTGTAATATGCGATAGCCTTTTTGGCCGAGAGTTTCGGGGTCTTCCCCGGAAAACAATAAGAAAATTGCACGACTAATATATTTTTTAAATGTTATTTTAATTATATCTAAAAAAAAAAATATTGACCACCAATTTAATATTTTTTGTGTCGAAAAATTTCAGGTTTATGTACCTAACTTACCCTGTGCTAAAGCCGTCATCTACTCAAATCTTATGGACAAACACCTAAATGAAAACTTCTTTTGGAGCCCAATTGAGTTAGGGGTTCTCAGTGAGCGCCGACCAGTCGACCTAGCCAGTCCGGGCCTGAATGGATAATTCAAACTCGTTTAATATTGTGGAATTTTTGTGCAATAAACATTCAACAGCAACTTCAGTCTACGTAATGACTTAAAAGTGCACTATAGTGTAGCTGTTGATACAGGTACACAAGTAGGAACAATAGGTATAGTAGACTGGTCACAGATTTCCAGAGTAATTTCACTGACTTCGACAGACTACGGCCTTGATTTAGGGACATTTAAATAACAAAGCCTACTCTATCTCAAAGGTCGGCAACGCATCTTCGATACCTACTTCTGGTGTTGTGGGTGCCTATGGGTGGCGTAATCACTTACCATCAGGTGACCCGCATATATTATTGCCCCCCTTTTTTCCTTTTTAAAAAAATATAAATATTCTAGACATGACAAAATCAAAATATTTTCATTCATGTAGAATTGTAGATCATAAAAAGGCACTTACGAAGTCTTCATCCTTACAGCAACATGTTTGAGTGATTCTGGTTCCTAGTATCAACGATAGCTTATATACCTGAGCCTAGGAGTTGGACTAATCTATCTATATATCTATAAGTACCTGTTGACTATATTTTCCGAAAAAATTAAGGAGTGATAGGAGATACTATATGAAATAGAAACCTATGGCGTAGCAATATTCGGTTATTTTTTATCTGGTATGAAATCGTTCTACCAATACGTGCTACTATTTCTGGGTGGTTAAAAAACAAATAACCACGAAGACAGCTCCGCTCCGCTTCGCTCCCGACTTAGCGTTCTAACCTAACCTATCCGAGTCGGATTGCTGTGATTCGGGCTGTTAACCACAACTATGGTATCAATATATATTTTAAACGATAGACCTAATGATTTTCGTAATATTAAATAAATTAATAAGTATAATAGATATGTAATTTCATTTCTACTCCAAGCGATTAAAAATAAATTTGACTGACTATCTAGCAGTTAAAAATACTTTAGACCAGGAATCTCAGTCAAAACTACTATTGACCGCAAATTAACAGTCAAAGCGTGACAAGATTAAAAATTGATATTTATTGTTATTTATTCTCAAAATGTCCGACAGATTATGTTGTAATCTTATCAGACTGTAACGAGGCTCCTTCTAGGACGTACTACACGGACGTATTTACAGTAATTAAGTCAATTTATATATCATATTCTCGAGTAGTTACAGCCACCGATTTTATTATATTAAAAAATTACATGGAAATTACCGTAATCCCAATTCACATTTATATTATACTAGCTGCCTGAAGCGACTTCGTATGCGTGATTATCCTACCTCTATAACGCATATTCTACCCTACTTTACCTCTACCCTTAACTACCCTACTCTACCCTTACCCTACCCTACTCTATCTCTACCCTACTCTACCTCTACTCTTTAACTACTCTACCTCTACCCTACCCTACTCTACCCCTACCTTACCTGTACTCTACCCTTACCCTACCACACCCTAAGCCCTAGGGGTATAATACATTTTTTTTTATTCTGCTATTCTAATCCAACAAATCAAAAACAATGAAAATCGGCCCATCCGTTCTCGAGTTTATAAGTGTTCGAACAAACCTGACTTAGTTATAGATAGGTACGAGCTAATTGCAACGTTATTGCAACTATGCGCTCTTTTTGACCCTACTACGGTAGAGAATGCCTTAACTAGACTTTTATGCGCTCGGTGCGTGCTATAACTACGCCCATGCATGACCAACATGTGGTCCTGATCAAAATGCTTGCTGTAACGTTTTTGTTCAGTTGCCATTGTGATCAAGGTTCGTTTTAGCCGAGCAAATTTTGGTGTCGCGATAAAGATCTAACGTCAAAGATAAAAGAGAGTTCAAACCAAAGTTCAAAAATGGTTTTATCACTTCATAAAAGTAATAAAAGAATACAACGATAGAGCTGCGATTCTAAAAACGTACCACAACGATAAAAACTTTTAGATAGGTACCTACCTATATGAGCCATAGGTAGGTAATTTTGTAAATAAATAATAAATCATTTATTTGCATAAAACATGGTATACATACAGGTTTTAAAAATAATTAAAAAGTGTTTATTCATGTTTTGCTAGAATAATACATAGCACGCAAAAATTTTGATGTTTAGCATCCAGAAATTCCTGTAGGTAGTAAGCAGTTTTTCAGGCTACATTTTTCATATAAATATTAACTTCATATTTATACATATAAAAGCAAAGGCAAAGTAGTTAAGTATCATTTTCATATTATGTTTGTCAATTGTTTTTTTGTTAATTGCAATTATTTGCTATTGACGAGCATGATCAACAACTTTTTACCTTAGGGTACGTATGACACTACTTAAGTGGTCCAAAATACTACATATTATATAATTAATTAAATAATTATAAAATTAATATAAAAATAATAATTACTTGATATACAAATAATAATTAATATAAAATAATTAAAAATATATAAATATTATATAATTAATTAAATACTTTCTTAATTACTTAATTAATTAGATCCTTATTCTTAATGAAAGTATCTTGCAGATACACAATAAACTACTCCAGTTTAAGTTAGTAATTACCTCGTTGGATGGTAGCGCTTATTCTTTGTCCAAAGAACCTGTGGCACGTGAAGTATCGACAAATCACTTTACTATATCCCGAAATTAAAAACATACGTTTCAACCCCAAATGGCTCAAACAAATAATTATGTAACATTAAATCGGGTAATAAATCGCCTCTTCGCGCTAATATGCTATCTCGCTCCCACAATGAAGATATAAAAGTCGGGAAAATATAATAAGTAATGACGCGATTAGTTCCTTCACTCCAATTTGATCATCTGTTAAACAATAATGTCACGACTTTGTATCCCTAAAAGTTTTGTTTGATCAAAGTTATTTTTATACCAGTTATGTAGACATCTTACAGTTATGAAGATGTTCTACTGTAATAATCTTTTCCTAAAGAAAACATCAACTGACAATCCTAATCTTTCAGATCCGTCCAACATTCCTGATTGGTGTGCAGTTCCCAAGTTCAGAAGCCCTCGAAGGCAAACTATCGAAGGAAAGTATGGACATGGTGCGAGAAAGGTATACAGATTGCGATGGTGCAGCAGAAATAGAACCAGATGGACGGTCACAAAACGCTATGCAGTTGTATGTACACTCGCAAGCAGTCGCTGATAAGGTGCGTTGAGTATGTTAAGGCTATCTTAAGTCAGGTGTAAACTTGGGGGCCTACTCCGAAATTTGGGCTGACAGTTCGCTAGTTCGTACGTTTTTGTTCATTAAATCATCTTTTATTCGATTGTTTTTTTATGGATTTGAAACCAAAAAGCACTACGTATAGTCCACTATAAAATAGCTTTACCACCCTTAGAGTGAATGTCGTTTGCATGTCACAAAACAACAAAGTCTATTTTTGCTTACAAGACCAAGTGACAGATAACGTTGTCATTTCAAAAGTGAGTCTTAGCGAAATTTATTTTGATGGAAGTTTTTGTCAATGTCACTTTTGACAAAAAAAAAAAATACAATTATAAATATAATAATATTAAATATATTATACAATTATAAATCGTATATGTGGAAGTATAAATTGTATACAATTAAGTAGTCATTTGGTAGTAAGTTTTGCGTTTGATAGTCTTCGCTATTAAGTGTCGATCCGAAACATCGTCGTTCGATTTTGGAAGCAGTGAGAGTAGGGCCCCTAAATTCAGTCACCTGGCGAGATATAATATCGGCAGGCATTATCGGCTTACTATAAGCCTGGAGTAAAAATAGTCTCTTTTTTTTCTTCCTTCTTCACATCATAGTGTAGTCAGCTTAGTCATATTATCTACTCGCCTTTATTCTTCCCCAAACATTAAAGTAGGTGTTCCCATTGCAAAATTAATAAATACCTACTATATGTGCACAGCAATTGGGTTCAATATTAGATGAACGTTTCAATCACATCTCGGCGCTCTCGCCAATCCTAACCATTTCCACCAAAATGACGCGAGACAAGAAAGGCAATAATATGTATATAAAGCGAATTGTTTTCAAATTAAAATTTTGACGATAAATTTAAAAAAAATGCTGCGAACAAGCACCTTAAGCCCACTGCACTCGTACTGATGAAGGTGTTACGTGAAAAAAATTGCAACCCATGCTTTATACTTATAAAGCATACGTTGCAATTTTTTTGTTATGAAAATATTAGAATGTTAAAGGTAAGGTAAAATTAAAAGGTATAGGTATTCATAATCAGCGCCGAAATTTAAGAACTTACACGTGCTATTTTTTAATTTCGGTCAGTGACATTAACTCGATTGAATAAACGTGCTAGGTAAATCCACGTGTTATATATATTTTGTAGTTCCATGATTCATTGCATCTATATGAGTTTGACTTGCTAATTATAACAGGAAAAAAATGTGACTACTATCTATACCTACCTACATTTAGATAATATATATTATATAATTTGCTGTAATCTTTATTTTGTTTTTGGGTTAAAAAAAAACATTTTATTGCTAATCATTTAAGCTAATCCTAAGCGAGTCGACGGCATATTATTATTAGATAATTATATTTTCATCAAACATGCTCGTAAAAAGCCCGCCGTTTTGTTTTTTATTTACATAAATTTTACGTTAATTTATTGCTTATTTCCTTGCAAGTATGATTAAAATGGGCGATACGACAATTACTAAAATAGGACCATTATATACCTCGCCTGCGCAGCTGCGGCTCGGGCTTCGAATGTCCCTTCGATAGTATTTGCATACGAACCGCCCCTGAAAAGCAAGACCTGAGTTAAAAAATAAATTGAGTAGAGAGTGTCAGTGGCCGATATCGGAAACAGCACGTGTAAGTTTTTGTGGGATCATTGCAAACTGTGGAACGAAACTTTAACAATCGGAGTCAAAGATTTACCAAAAATATGGTAAAAAATTAAGCATTAGTAACTTTTTTATCATATTTTCCTTTTTCAATTAAAAAAAATCCTGAATATTTAAATTTTTCCCAATTTCTCCGATATATTTTAGGAAAATTCTTCGTTTTTTTTTTCAATATCATGAGATTTTTAGGCGAGAAATCGAAAATAAAACATTCCTATATTTATATACTTGGTACTACATCCATTTATATATCTTAAGGTTATCACTACATAGTATAAAGCAAAGTCGCTTTCTCTGTCCCTATATCCGTCCTATATATGTATGCTTAAATCTTTAAAACTACGCAACGGATTTTGATGCGGTTTTTTTAATAGTTAGAGTGATTGAAGAGGAAGGTTTATATGTATATTGCACCTTTGCGAAGCCGGGGCGGGTCGCTAGTTTTAATAAAAAAGTCTCGAAAAAGTTTTATTTTTACTTTTATGTTGTATATTATTTTATTTTTAGGTTTATTAAGTATTAAATAAGTTTTTAAGGTATTTATGTTTGTATATAATTATAGATAGATAGTTTTATTTAGTAGGTATAATTACAGATTTTTTAAATATCAAAAGTCTCGTTAAAAGCGAATTAATTTTTTGTTTTAGTCGGTAGCTGATTGTGTGGAAGCCCTGATTGGAACTTATTTACTGAGTGGTGGACTACTTGGTGCCGTCAAAGTGGTTGAATGGATGAAAATCATACCACCTATGGTTCGTTACATATATTCTATTTTTTCTTATTAATCTTAAGGTGTAAACAATTTTGGCACACCTTTTAAAAAGAAAAGTGCATTTAAAAAATGTTCAAATGTGAAGACGTCTAGATATAGCCGTCCTCGTGACGTTCCTAGCTAGTTCGTATTAAATTCTTATAATTTGTTTCAGGATAACTTTGCTGAATGCCTACATAAAAAGGTACCGACGGTATTGACAGATCAGAGAGCTACGGAGAGGGACATTGATTTCTTATTAAACTATTCAAGGAATGATGTGGAGAAAATTTTAAATTATAAGTTTAATGATGCCTCATTTTTGTTAGAGGTAATTTTCTTCTCAAAGAAGGTACTTATATAATATTTTATTAAAATTATTTATGTATTGACTTACTTCCTTTCTATTTCTCAGGCTTTATCCCACCCATCGTACATTCGCAACAGACTAACTCGTTCGTACGAACGTCTAGAATTCCTGGGTGACGCCATATTGGATTTTCTCATAACCGCGCACATATTTGAGAACTGTGGGGAACTAAAGCCTGGTGACATGACGGATCTTAGGTCCGCGTTGGTAAACAACGTCACTTTCGCATCTTACGTGGTCAAACTTGGCCTTCATAAGTAAGTTAAAGTTTTGACTATTAACAACTTAGAAACAGTGGCTTTTCGTGCTAAGTTACATTTCGTAGCATTCGATTCCAATACAATATCATTACATGGATATCAAATTAATAAAATATTTCACAGACACGATTGGCTTAGCAGCGTAGGATTCACCAAATGGTAGATCACGGTCCGGATCCTCGACTATTTTTGTGCGGACCTTAACAAATTTTTTTAAAAATAAATTATATTTATGTCAGAAATTTGAATTTGAAGTCTAGTATTTTACGTTTTTATTATTAGTAGTTTAGTATTTGACATTTTCAAACTACGTTGAGTGCCAGCCAACCGCACTCTAACAGAATTTTATATTTTTAAAACTGTACTTCAATCAAACTTATTGGTGACCCCTAGCGTAGCGTAGGGTTTAAGCTTGTCTTCTGCGCGAATTTATATTGTCGTACGTTTTAAAAAAAAAACAAGTTAATGATAAAAACACGCATTTTCAGATTCCTTTGCTCTGAGTTGAATCCAACTTTGGATACAGCCATTATAAGGTTTGTTGAACACCAAGAGCAAAGAGACCACGAGATAGTGGAAGACGTTCTCTATCTAATAGACGAAGAAGAATGTCGATATGCGGAGTATGTTGAAGTTCCTAAGGTTGGTACAGCTTTTTTGGTTCTTTTTCACCACCACCTATTGGTACCTGCAAAGCCAGGAGAATTTATGACACGTTTTGCAGATTTGATAATGGTGCTGATTCTCTTGTACATCCCGCTAAACTAATTTTAGTCTAACTATATCTCTTTCTAATAAACATCATCGAAAAAGGACAGCAAATTGGACTACCAAATTAGAGCTGTCAAATTAGTCTATCTCCTTGTTATTGACGTAAAAATAGACGAGAGCTACGACATGCCGACTAAATTCTCGTTGATATCATGCAAATGCAATAAAAATCTGCTATCCTTTTCTAATGATCCCTGTTAGAAAGAGAGATGGCGAGTCTAAATTAGTTTAGAGCGTGTGCAAGAGAATTAGCACCAATGATGTTCATTTTTATTACGCTCCCATACTGAGGCCAGATTCAAACTTTTGAGAATGCTTACACTAACACACAAATCTTAACAAAGTTTCATTTCTTCCTAGAAATTATAATTAAGCTTGTTTATTAGTCAATCTGTACGGTAATACCCTAACGCTCGACTTTTCACCTTAGCGATTATGTTTCTGAAATTGCTGTTTGAAGTTGTGAAGTGTTATCATACGTATTTCTTTTTCTTCTTCATCGTATGGTTGATGAACAATCTATTGTCAGAGTTTAAACCGCCCGTAGGCCTCTGACATGGCTTTACACACCATTGAAAAATCTCAGGTGTGCTGGTTTCTTTACGATGTTTTCCCTCACCGTTTTAGCAAGTAATAATTAATTTCTAATACACACATGAATTCGAAAAGACAGAGATGCCTTTATTTTGAACCTACGACTTTTGACTTGGCAGTCCAACAGTCATACCACTAGGCTATCACTGCTTTTTAAATTTGATTTAATTTAATTAATTGTACGTACTTATTTAATGTGACAGGTCCTCAGCGATATATTCGAGGCGTTAGTAGGCGCGATGTATTTGGACAGCGGGGGCAACTTACAGGCGGTGTGGGGTGTCATCTACCCCATCATGTGTAAGGAAATACATTCCTTCTCCATCCGCATACCGCAGCAGCCTGTCAAAGTGTTATACGAGAAGATCCATGCCTGTCCTGTGTTTGAGTAAGTTTTATATAAAGGCTGATTTACGTTGATCTTCTAGTAGGTATATCAATTCGGTTACGCTGGGTATCATTGTAAACACATTTTAATACTGGTTATAATCAGTGCTTATATTGACTTGAAATAATTATATAATAAGAAAGTTCTAAAAAAGAACTGATACGGTTGGGATTCGAACCCACGATCTTCGACGTATCGTGTCGACACTGACCGCTAAGCCACCACTTTTTTCTAATTGTCTTATTAAATATGTTATATTATATTTAATTATATTTAATAAGCTAACATGTACTAGGTATAACAAGTAAAAATTCGCAAAAAAAAAGAAATGAGATTCAGTGTTACTGGATCGCAGCGCTGGATTGAAATACTGGATCTATGTAAATCTGCCTTACCATCATAGTATAGCCTATATTTCTAGAAAGACCTATATTTCTTTTAAATACGTTAACACTTTCCTCCCAGAGATTTAAATTATAATAGTACATTCCATAGTATTTTTAACAGACTTCATATAATATACAACTGACAGGGGTGTAGTTTGTTTTAAAAGTAATAAATAAGTACTTAATACAATTGATTCTATTCTTAACTTTGAATAGAGGAAAATGATACGCTTAATTTATTACTAAAATTTTCAAAGAAAAGGCTTAAGGCCTTTGCTTAATTCTGGAACACTTTGACAAAGGCCTAAGACATTATTAATTTACTAAACGTCGCGCGTCGCTTGAAATCTTTATCTTTCTAAAATCGAAAATTGACTCTTCATACAAAGTGACTGGTCACGTGACTGACTTTTGTATGAGAAGTTAAATTTTGGTTTTCAGATTTCGGCCTTTGTTCCTTTGGGAAAGTGGTTCAGTTTTATGGACCTTATTACCTCCTAAAATAAGCAACACCCTGTATGGGTCGAAATACGACCGTAATTATTTTCTTTTATTTCCAATCTTTTTTATTTATAGCTAATAAACAAAATAAAAATGATTCACAAACATAGAGAAAATAGTTCTGAACTATTTTGTGTTCGCTTATCGTCATCATAGATACGTGTAATCATA
Source organism: Protodeltote pygarga (assembly GCA_936450705.2). NCBI lineage: Eukaryota > Metazoa > Arthropoda > Insecta > Lepidoptera > Noctuidae > Protodeltote > Protodeltote pygarga. The sequence continues at coordinate 6,932,602 of OW388257.2, read as the reverse complement.
GAAGGCTAAAGCTACACTATCATTGAGTAATATAGGATACATTTTATCTTAATTTATTCAAGTAGAGTAATTGTAGGTGTAAATAAAACACATTAAAGCATATCTGCATGTTTATCGGTCAAGATTAGATAGTGGGAACAATCGGTCGTCTAATTTTAATTATTACGTCAATGATATTCGGAAGACATTTTACTATTTTTAGATTGTTTGAACTTTTAATTTTTCTGATACCGATTTTTTTTTCTTTGGTGTTGTTTAGTGTGTTGTGTATATTATGTGCTCTGCTATGACAATAATTTAGATTAAATTCTGATAACTTTTGTCCTTGATGTTGAATTAAAAAAGAACGCGACCGGTCGACATAACAATCCGCTAGCCATTTTAATACACAACTACCACTTATTTATTTCTTTTATGAAGTACATAGTTTAAAATAGTCTAGATGAAAATGGGATCTAAAAACCTTACTTGGCTTTCTACTGTTTAACATTAATAAATTCCAAAAATGTAATTTTTGGGTTCCGTAAATTCGATGAAAAAAACGGAACCCTTAAAAGAACTACTCTGGTTATTTCAACATTTATATTTAACAGTCCAAGTCTACTTTTAGAACATATTTAATATAAGTATTATTATTTCAGCAAAGCGACATTGGTTGATCCTGATATACCAAGAATTAAGGTAGCCGTCACAATCACAAAGAATGATTGGCAGCAAACTGTCTACGGCTACGGCAGAAACAAATCACAAGCGAAACGAGCCGCCGCTAAAATGGCACTCAAAGTGTTGAGTATTTAAAAGACATGTTAAAATGTATATCCATAAAATATAACTATTCAAGCCAGAATAAATGTCTCATTTTTAGATATTTGTCGCGGTAAGCATTGTAAAATTGTATGTAGGTAATCAATTTTTTCTCACTTATTCTAATGTATGTAAATAATCTTGGCACAACATGTAAACAAACAATGTTTAAAAAAAACATGGAAGTTTTATAAAAACTTTTTATACCTATAACTTTTTTTGTATTTTTTTCAATATACTTTTATAAGACTATTGTAGTGTGAGAAATGCGCCAGTGGCGCCCTCAATTTTTCCCTTTCTTGCCAGACTGTAACTATTTGGTTAAAATTGTTTTAAAAAACATTTCTTTCGAAAAAATTGTGGTATAAGGGACGGGCCAAGATTGTTTAATCTTAGGGACCATCTTCATAGGCATAGTGTACCGCGGTGTGTCGAATAAGATCACTCGACGTTAAAATCGCCGTGTGGAGACAGCTTCGTATTCAATACTGTTTAATTTGATAGCTGACGACACTAGCGCCGCACTAATGTATTCCGCGGACATGACGCCTAAGGACAAGTAAGATGAAATTGATAGATTGTTACATTAGTTGTCGTAAGAAAAACTGCAATCCGTTTTATCTTTTAATTCTATTTTTAGTTTATCTTATTCTGGCATAAATTTAAGCTTTTGTTTATACCATAATTGAACATTTTATTGTTATTATTTTAAATATGAATTTATACAATAAATCACATTTTTATTTTAGAATTATTTTTTTATCATATCGGTATAGTTGTTATGTTTTTGCATGGTCCATCTCGTAATAAATTAAGGAATCTTCATGAAATTTACAGGACTATTATTGACTATATCTACACTAACTACTAATATTGTAAAAATGTAAAATTTTAAGATGAAAGTTTATGTAGGATTAAAATATCCATTACGAGCGGGATTTCGAACCTGCGACCTACTGGGTAAAGCCCCCAGCCACTCAGCTACTAAGCTGTACGTGACTCCGCCCGTGTTATCGGTAAAATTTATTACATATAGGTAAATTTACTTACTATAGGTAAAATTTGTTTGTTTGTATTTATATATTTTATTGGTTAATCTCTGAAACTGCTAAACCGATTTTAAAATAAACCCACGCAGGCGAAATGGCGGACAAAGTGCTAATTAAAAATAAATAAAATGTAACACTTCAAAGATTTAAAAATTAAAAGATCTTTGGAGAAAATCGCCTTGTTGTAGCGATTTAAAGATCGGGCAGTATTGAGTTTTCAATGTAGTAAATATCAGTAGTAGCATGGGCAAATAAAGGCATGATGTGATGAATAAAAATTTTATTATTAAAAGAAATTTTATTTAAAGTAGTGCTATCGTACTGTGTACCCGTAGATACTACTTCTACAATAACTAATAACTTTCATGAATTATATCAACCTACCCGCCTTATCTACTACCCCCTTTTAACGTTGTAATTTAAAATTGTATTTTTACTGTTGTATTTTAATTAGATGATCATTTTCATTTTAATAACGAGTCCACTCATAACATTGCAACATTTTTATAAAGCATTGCGAACATTAAAGTTTACTGTCTTTAAGTTTAAGTTTACTGTGTGTTTAGTGTTCTAAATGTTTGTAGAAAGAAAAAAGAAACGATTATCTCCAGTATGAGTTTGCAAACCACACCAATTCTGAGTTTTTATGAGACGTACCTAGTATAGTCGTTTAGGTATGTAATGTATATTATAGTCTTCGAATTTTCCCTAAGAGCAAAAACGGGGCAGGTACCTATAAAAATTGTCGGTATTTACATACCTACTTTGCGAACTCGTAGAGGTATAGAATCGTATTTTTTTTAACATAGGTACAGACGCCAGCAGGTCAAGCTACCTGAAACTGTCAAATTTTCCCAATCAACCTTGAACATTATGCTGTAGCTATAAAGTTGAAAATCTATTACCTAAAGAAATCTGACAGATTGTAGTAGCTTGATGTGCTGGCGTCTGTACTTGCTCTTAAGAAGGGCTATTGCAATCTCTCTATCTGAAAGTGCATCACCACCGCGAGCATTTTAAAGCGAGCGTACAAATTTTAACCGAGCATTTGTCTGAGTTCGTTGCTACTTGGAACTTTCTCTGAAACAACTCGCGTAAGTACGTGCTTTATCAAACTTGGCTAAACGTTCGAAGCCGAATGCTCGCGATGAAGACGCACCTTAAGAATTTATTCCACTATATTAATAGTTAAAATAAAAATTATTATCAGTTTCTTATATTAGGTAATTTAGGTATATAGTTCACATAGTTACATAATTATTAACTATTTGATGTGGAAATTGATTCTTAGGGTGGCCAACATGCTATACATTTAGGTACAATATAATAAAATTAGTTAGTCGTGAACGTAACGTAATATATTAAAACAAAATTATTAGATGGGGTTGATGAAATGAAGAAAAGGATTGATTCGAAATTTTCCTTTATAGTTAGGGAAAGTGAGTAATGTAAGGGAAAAACGATTATACAGGGAAAGTTTGAGACGGAAATTTAGGTAAGTAGTTATTTATTGTAAGTATAAAAAAAGAAATTATTTGTATTTGAATTATATTACCTTGATGTTGTATGCATGATTGATCGTTCTGTAATAGATGATATTATATTGTAACAAAAATTGTACTGAAATTACCTACTTGTACCTACGTTTGACTAAATATCGGAATTCCCACTAGTAAGAATAAAACTTTTAACCATGCTAACACTACGTTCCAAATTTTAGTAGAAAGTAAAAAATTGAGGGATTTTAATCTGTAACCTACTAGGTAAAGCCACCAGCCACTCTGCTAACTGAGCTGTGTAATCTAAAGCTCGCCCACTAGGCGGACGGGCTGGGCTGCACAGCAGCGCAAACAATCCAAGCCAAGCTGATTTTTGCATAGCGATGCGGCCCAGCCAGTTTGCAGTGGAAATTTTTATAATCCATAAATATCTAAATCTAATTTTCTGTGGTAACCTGCTGTTTTTACTTTATGATATGGGTTGGAAGCTTTACATGAGTTATATACTCCTTTACAGCTTGATGTGTGGCCGTGTGTACAACATAGAAGAGTTGAATGGAGAGAGAGAATTTGATGCGCACACGCGTTATTTGATCTGTTAAATTTGTTTAAACGTATGACAAAGGTAATCGTGATCAGTGGCATTTAATAATTTAAGTGTGAAGATTTAATGTCAACAGTAAATCTAGATCAAATGAAAAAAACGGTTCACTGTTTTAGATGTAACTGCTGTATCTCTAAGGTATAATAACTAGAACAGAACTACGTCAATCATAATAATATTGTAAAAGTTATAAGACTTTGTAAACCAAACGTAATTAAGTACCTTATGATTTATTTACAATTAAAATTTAAATCCATGTCCCTTTATTTTCTGATTCCTATGTGTCTATACTCGATATGTAATGAAATATATTACGATAATTTTTGTCAATAAAGTTTAAAAATAAACATTACTTGTTTTTTTTTAATAACACAACCGGTAGGCAAGTAGTTCGGGTTTATAAAAAAATTATTACTTCGAGACACAGATGTTGTCGCAAATATGAACTATCCAGAGAGCGAGAGATATGGCAACACCAGTATCAAGAATTGTAAGTTAAAAATTGCAAAAATCATGAGATAAAACAAAAGTACAATACAATTTTTAGGTTTGTAAATAAAATTATGATAATAATGACGGTGATTTTATGATAAATATTGTAGTTATTATAATTTGAGATGTAGGTTTATTTCAGCTCTGATAAAATAAATTCGCAAACATTTTTTTTATCAACTCAACACTAACATAAATGTATCCATAACTGAATCTCTGTTTGGCAAGGAGGCTCGCCGCCTCAAAAGAGATTGAGAGTATCTCTAAATAACCAAACCACATATTACTAAATAGTTACTACGTAAATCAAAGGGATTTACAAATAAAACATTTAGATTTGTTCCCACATCATGATGTGGATTTTAATATTATTATTGCATACATATTAAACTTAGAGGAAGTATGTGCTGGGCCTCTTGTATGCAAAGGTGTTGAGGCGTTTGTGGTGGTGCACGCGCTTGGGTAGCGGGAATCGGATTTTGCTGTTGTGGAACTGCTTAACCTGTGGTCGGCGACACGCCGAAGCCTTGACTAAGTCCACTTTGATGATCTGTAGAAGAAATCAATATATTATAGCATCTTCAAGGGACATATTAAATATAAAAGAGTATGTGCTTACATATAATGAAGAGTTGGTTTATTAGTGTAAATAGAAAATAAAAAGATTTTAGGAAATAGTATACTATATACCACGCCATACTAATTATTGGGATATACAAACATGGCCAACAGTATTTACTATCCATTTTGTGATACTTAATGTAGGCTCTTAAGTTTAATTCTACCTGTATTATATATTTTTACAGTAGAATAATCAGTACAAAAAAGTCTGTGATGACATGAGGGAGGCCTTTTGTCGATTGGAATGGTAGTAAAGAAATCAAGTCAAGCTGTTTTCTTGTTAAATTAATAACAACAGAAATTAGGCAGCCAATCCATAAGCCAGCTGGCAACAGGACATTGTTCACCATAAGGCACAGTGAAATCACATGAATAAGTGTTCCAAATATGGTGTTCAGCATTTAAGTATAACACATGCTGACAATGATAAATTCATTTTACCACAACCAATTTCCTAAAATCAAGTTTGAGTTCCAAAGATAACATTAATAAAAAGGCAATCTTAACAACATGTATCAGTCTGTCTGTATGTTCGTATATTTCTAACATAGGGATCTATACACAATTCATTGTACCTGGATGGAATGAGCGCGAGCTCTGTGCCTAGCTCCCATGTCGCGGTAGCACTGAGTGACAGCCCCACCGACGCTCAGGTCGCGGTATTCACGGTACATGTTGTGTACACCGGAACGGGATTCATAACGAAGCCAGATGCCAAAGTTCTTGATCCTCACTGGGCTCCTCTCTGGGATTTCCTGTAATAACAATGAAATTAAATAGTCAATATGGAAATAATTTTATTTTTTATAGGCAATAATTGACCTCAACATTTGCAAGAAAGGTACTCAGAAATTTGATAGCCTGCAAGTTAATATTACCACTGCCTCCATTTGATGCTTCCCAAAAATCTACCCCTTTTATTAAGCAGACCAAAACAATGGGTTTCCATAACAAAACAACAAAGCCATTCTAAGGATTTCAATATTAAGAGTTTATCGTCGCTGCGCATGCAAAACCCGCTATGTAATTTAACTATAATACAAATACGAAAAAAGTATGCAAAAACTATGAAAAATTAAGCAAAATAATACCCAAAATTTTTTCAAAAATTAAATAGTGGATTTTGCATATTGTAGCGATGTTATTGTCCTTTTCTTAACACATTGCAGGGTGTTATACTATTATTACATGAGACATCTATCTCATGCAACACTAAAGGAATACAGTTACTCTGAGAAAGTAAGGATTTTACCCAAACGGTTAGCAGCCTCGGATCAGTAAAAAAAATTTGAGCTAGACTGTAAGTGTTAAAGTAGGATTGATTTGTTTTTGCTATAAACCAACTGTAAATGGCTCTCAATGATAATATTTATCAATTAAGTAAATAGGTATATTTATTTAAATTGTTTTAGGGTTAAGTGCTAATCACAAAATTTGGTCTCATATCAATCTGACCTACCCATCTTCCAAGCTAGTGTTACATTACATTTGGTTTCCTTATGTAGGTAGCATTCCATCCATTTCAGCATATCACTAGTGCTGTGAAAGCCTAGTGGTATAATTCGGGAGCGAATAAAAAATTAAGTTTTTGATTTGAACCCAAGGCCAAGGCATAGGTTATAATCCTCGTAATTTCTTGTCATCTGATGTAACTTTTAATATTGTATCCCTCTTGGTTGCAGGGCAGATAGGCAGTTGCTTGGTAGCAAAACTGATACTTAGCTACATCTGGTTAGATTATAAACCAATTCCAACAAAGTTTGGGAATAATAAGGCTAGGAGGAGCGTGATCACTGGTGGTATTGTTTTTTAAAACATTTGTTTTTAATAATAATTATAAAAAAAACGTACCCTAATGGAGACAATTTCACCAGTAGTCTTCTTGAACTTTTTCAGTTGACGCAAGAAATACCAGAAACGGGATTTGGCCACAATCTGGTCAGGAGAGAAAATCCTCATTTTGTATAGAGGCGGCTTGGGCTCGCTCTCCGAAGGGAGCTTGCGGCCGATGACCTCATACTCCTTCAACTGAAACGAAGACAGCCAGCTTAGCTTACAACCAAATGTAAATGTTCAGAATCTAAATAAATTCTATAGAAAGTATCAAGAACAAAGATAATAAATTTTCATATCATTGATCGTCGTCATTCAAAATCATAAAATTCACATCATTCGTCATCTTCAAAACGAAACAAAATCACATTTGGAACGACTTAGTAAAAAAATAGAAGCATCACAATCACAACACGTCATAACCTAAAAGCACCGCATATTAGTGTAACATTTTATACACTTATTCGAACAATAATATTACAGCAATATTACATATTACACCACGCAAAGATAAATATATCAATTATTTTCGTACATAATAAAAGTTTTAGTAAAACATCACGGTGGTATGCTGTACAGACAACGTGTACCCCTCACTCATATCATCATTTCCACTTTTTAATCACTGTTTTACAAAGTTGAATCACTGGTAATAACTTTATTACTAAAATGTAATATATTTAACACGAATATACCACTAATTCCTCACAAAATTACGGAACTTACCTCTCCTTTAGCCTTCATTTTCGGAGATTTTGTTCTGAAAAGAATCTGTCAACGGAAGCGGAACACTGACGCGAAAGAAATATGGCGGATTTAACAGTGTTGCAATTCACCAAAAAAAGTAGTGTTGTGCTGCTAACTCGCAATATTACAGCTTGGCAAAAAAGAGTCTGAGGCGGTGACAGCTGGAACTAAAAATAAAAATCTTAAAAACTAAGTTTGTGAGTACTAAAATTACATAAAAATGATTCATTTGATTATAATTAATGACAAAAAACTCGTCATAGAAATATGTAAGCACTAAATAACTTGTAATTTTGAATTGTAGTGTGAAAAGTGCACCAGCGGCGCCCCCAAGTATTCCAGACTCTTTTTTGCCAAGCTGTATTCAATTCTTTATAATATTGCTAAATCGAGAAGCAGAACTTTTTGTGATGATTATAGACCATAGACCATAGGTTTATATAGGTATATTATTACCGACAAGTGACACAAGTGACAGTGACAATTGACAGACAGTCAAGCAAGACAACAAGTTGCTGTTCTCACTCAGTGTTCTCAGTTTTTCACGTTCTATTTGCATGCATTCGCTGTCGAGTGCCTTTACGTAGAAAATAGTGACCGAATATGTGACTTATTACGCGTTAACTAGTAGATAATCAACATGTTCACGAGAAAGGTATCACGCATGGTTAAGTACGGCCTGTACGGTAGTGTAGCTATTGGTGGGTCCGTTACAGCAGTGAAACTTCATGATGGGGATTACGACTCATTGGCGATTGTCAGACTTACGAGAACAGCGTATACTGCCGTGGACATTGGTAGAATGTATAAAACTTTACTATACAGTAAGGATTGGGACAAAACCTCAAAAGAATATTTGGAGGTCAAGAGTCAAGCTCACAAAATTGGGGCAGAGAAATTGCTTGAGCTATGTAAAGCCAATAAAGGTGTGTACATAAAAGTGGGACAGCATGTTGGTGCATTGGATTACTTGCTACCCAATGAATATGTGACCACTATGCGAATATTGCACAAGGATGCCCCAAAAAATACTGTTGAAGAGCTATACAAAGTTTTAAAACAAGACTTGAAAAAGAATGTAAGTATTTGACTCTTTTTTTATATCATTAGGTAATGATATATTCCAAATTCCATCTGTATATCAGTTGTTTTATTCAAAATGTACTTATAAAAATAATTTTATTTAATAAGCAAACAAGTGCTAGAACATGTAAAAAATTCACAAAAAAAAAGATATAATATAAAGTTTTATTTTAATCATCTTGTAATTATGTGTTAAACACTGTGGTTAAGGTGAATGAAATAAATAATAATATTACATAATTGGTATTTCACACACAATAATCGCTTAAAAGGAGGTTCTAAATACTAACTTTAAACTAAAGTATTTTTATTTCTTTTAGCCTGAAGAGTTGTTTGCAGAATTTGAAACAGAACCCCTAGGAACTGCATCACTAGCACAAGTACACAGAGCTAAGCTCAAAGATGGTACAGATGTTGCTGTAAAAGTCCAACACTATTTTGTAAGAGACAATGTTAAAATAGATTTAAAATGGATGGAATTCATAATCACAGCTATGTCAAAAGTGTTTCCTGATTTTGAAATGCAATGGCTTATTGATGAAACTAAAAGGAATATTGCCAAAGAATTAGATTTTGTACAGGAAGGGAAAAATGCTGAAAGAGTGGCAGCATTATTTAGTCATTACAAGTGGTTAAAGGTACCAAAAATATTCTGGGATTATAGTTCTGAGAGAGTACTTGTCATGGAGTATGTTAATGGTGGACAAGTCAATGATGTAAAATATATAGATGTGAGTATTTAATTGTTTCATAACTTTTACACTTATTGCACAATTTGTACATTGTGATGTCTGTGTGTTAAAGTCAAACAAGAATTTGATAGCAAGCAGTCACAATTCTAAGTCCTATTCAAGCCATTATTTCTTTGCAAGCAAAATTTAAGTTTTAAAAGGCATTTTTAATCCAGACACGTGTATATATGTCTGTGCCATCGTAGCTCCTAAAGGAAGGGACCAATTTTGATTTGCTGTAGTTTTTTTTTTATTTGAAAGATGACTTGATAGAGAGTGTTGTAAGGTAAACTAAATTTGGTATAAGTACCTAATTGTGTCATGGTTATTGGATTTTTTAAAATTTATAATTAGTTATTTATTCAAACTTCCTAACCAAAAGAACTTGCCTGTAAGATTTTTAGCTCAACATACCAACTGCCTGAATGCTTAGGTAGACAGAAGCTAGTTATTGTTATCATCAGCTCATATTATCCTAATGCTGGGCAAAGACTATGGACTATAAAATAAAAACTACTTTCATAATTGGTTTTATATTATTATATTTGTGCATTCTGTAAGTAGGTATTAACTCAACTACAAGATAAGTATGGCAATAATAAGTCTCTCATTGTTATTCTATAACTGTTTTTTTTTCTTAGGTTTAAGCTCTTTTTATAACCTTTTAGGGTACTTACAAAAACTGAAATATAAAATAATTAATTTCTTAAATCTGCAATTGCCATTGATCCAAATCAAAGTGTAATTTGGATCAATTTAATATGTCACTTATAAACTAATCCCATGAACTATCTTAGAATTCCAAATATAATAGATATTTTGTTAGACAATATATTTATTTATTACATCATCTTACATATTTCACAACCTACAATGCAATAACAAAAGAATCTGTGTTGATGATAAAATTATGTAAAACTTACAAAAACCTTACATTACTCATACTTGTATAATGTAGGTGGTAATCAGATTTTACTATTTGGATATTCTTGTTGAGAATATTATTATGATATTTATGTGAGTAATGACATTAAAACCATAATTTGAATTTTAGGAGCACAAAATCAACAGGTTTGATTTATGTAAGAAGCTTGGTGACCTGTATTCACACATGATATTTGTCAGTGGCTTTGTACACAGTGATCCACATCCAGGCAATATACTTGTGAAGAAAGATCCTGGAGACAAAGATGTCACCGTCTACTTATTGGACCACGGTTTGTATGCTGTAAGTTATAGATAAGTGTATATAATATTTTCGTAGAAGAATTTATCATACCACAGACTGTTCCACAGGTTACAGTTAGGATTAACTATTACATAAATTCAAAAAGAGAACAGAATGTAGGTATATGAAATTATCTGCCAGGTTATTAAATGTTGCATTACCAGTAAGTGTTGTAAACGTCCTAAACTTCCTACTTCATCAACTTCCTACTTCATCTTTACTTAAACTTTATTTTTACGATATTCATAATTGAGTAAACCGTGATTTGCCAATGTGCAACCAAGAAAACTCCTCTGTTATTGGCTCCTCTGATATTGATTGAAATTTTGGTTTACCATGACATTCAATTAGCATTGATTATGGACCCACGTTGAAAGTACCTAGGTGTGGGTACAAAGCTGACATGTGAACGATGACACCAATTGCAATGGAACTTTTACAATGTTATATATTCATTCTTAGTCATCATGAGGAAACCTGGACTTGGTCTATCGCTAACCCGCAGAGAGCTGCGTGGTAATAAATGTTCGTTCCTTTCCTGTATGAGAAGAGGCCTTTGCCCTGCAGTGGGGCAGTTACAGGCTGATTTATTTATTTATTATTTGTACTAGAAGAGTAATGGGCCAATTATATTAAATCCTAAAAAAACCAAATAAAATATTACAACTGTGTTGCATTTTCAGCAATTGTCAGATAAATTTAGGTATCATTATTCAAAATTATGGCTGTCAATAATTGATCGGAACAAAGATGAAATGAAGGTTCATGCTGAAGAATTGGGGATACGAAAGGAGCTATATGGATTGTTTGCTTGTATGGTGACTGGGAGACCATGGGACTCGATTATGAAAGGCATTGGGCGGACTAGGCCAACGTCAGATGAGGCAAGTATTTATTAAATAAATTAAATTTGAGACTATTTATCACTTAAACAGTGATAAATAGTCTCAAATTTAATTTATTGTGCATGTTATGTGCAGTAAGTCGGGACTGCAATTTGCGTCCGTAATGATGATTGTTTCGCTCTTAAGTTTGAATACCGGAGTTGACATAGTTGTCTATGTTTAATTGAATACCTTATAGTTGTCTATGTTTTTTATTGTCTATGTCTATGTTAATATACAAATATTTGTCTGAAAACGAAGTCTACAGGCAAAAAAAACTGAAATTATTCTCAATAGAAGGTATTAGCGGGGCGCGGGGTTACGAATAGCTTAGTGACAGAGCGGCTGAGGGCTTTACCCAATAGGTCGCGGGTTCCAATCCCGCTCGTAATCGAGCTATTAATAATTTTAAATCCTCAAGTTTCACCTATATGTTTGAATATTTTTTTCAGAAATCAACATTCCAAAATGAGTTACCAAACATTTTGCACTATGTTACACAATGTTTAGAGCATGTCGACCGGCAGTGTTTGTTGGTGTTGAAAACGAACGATCTTATTCGTAGCATAGAGTACGCATTGGGCATGCAAGATCGCATGTGCGGTTTTGTTATAATGAGTCAATGCTGTGTACAGAGTGTGTACAACCAAGAATATAAGGTGAGTGATTGTGAAAAAAAAAGTGTAAATTGGTCTTGTGTCCCACTTTGCTATGAATTTTTATTTACATAAAATGTTTGAGCTCGTATAGATCGTGTCGCAATTTTAAGTAAGTATACTTTTTAGCACTACCTTTAGGCCGGGACTCCACCAAAACGGAGAAGAGCGGAGAGATGTGTTTCCATACAAATGACAACTAGAATGAACTCGAGAGGCGCTGCTTGATCCGTCATTTGTATGGAATCACATCTCCTCTCCGCTTTGGTGGAGTCCCGGCCTTAACATGCGCGCTAATGTGCATCCTTATTTATATCCTTATATGCGCGTGGTATTTCGTGGGCCGAGATCAGGTTAGCATAGGTATTGACGTTCGCGTTGCCTTGCATGTTATATTAGGTTTCAAATTTACATGTTCCATTTTTATCAAACTATAAGTTTCAATGTTTGTTTCAGGAATCCAACTCCTTATTAAAAAGGTCATATTTAAACCTCAAGTTTGGGTGGTCATTATTATTATTATATTTCTACAGCTTCTATTTAAAACTACATTTTAGGATAACGTGGAATGGTAAAGCAGTATTGTAACTGAACAGTGACAAGAAATATTTTAGTTAAAATAGGTAATTAAATTAAAATGAAATGATGATGAATTAAATTATAAACAGCTTTAAGGTACCTTTTAAGCACGAGCTTCTGTTATCAATGTGATTTGCACACATAAATAATGTACAATTAATGTTATCTATGTCTAGACATCCATACATTATTAAACTGTGATAAGGGCTCAATTAGTCAATAAGTAGTTCTATACAGGGCTAAATCTAATTAGTGAGCAAAACAAAAAAAAATAAAAAATTGTTTGGCATCGGGAACCTTGCTTGGAACAGAATAAAAGCTATTTTTATTTTGTTTTTTTTTTTTCTTTTTTATTATTGTTTAAGTGATCTATTATCGATATGTACCATTTCTGTGCAATCTCGCTCACTAATTTATTATAGCCCAGTATATTCAGTTTATTTATTATGTATGGGTTAGTCATTGTCAAGCTTCATATTATAATAGCACAGTATAAAGAGCTCTTTCCCTACAGTAGTCCAACGAACACGTCTAGACAGAGCAATCGTGCGGGGTGTGTGGGGCGAGGGACGGAGGGGGGGCCGCGGCTGTCAGTACCTTTTTCCATACTCCATTCGGGTACTACACCGTCATTTGTTTTTAGTGGGTGGCACATTTTATTTATTTTAATTTTGAATGTTGATTCAATTTTTCAACGGGTGTGTTGATTATAAATAATTATGACATTAATTTTGAGATCCAAGATGGCGGATACAAGTTTTTGAAAAAACTCAATATGGGTATCGTTTTCGAGGTTTTCAGGAGGGGTGATTACGAATTTGACATTAATTATTTAGACATCCAAGATGGCGGATACGAGTAAAAAAAAACAATATGGGTATCGTTTTCGAGGTTTTCGGGGGGTGGTGATTACGAATATGACATTAATTTTGAGATACAAGATGGCGGACGTGAGTTTTTGGTAAAAATCAATATGGGTATCGTTTTCAAGGTTTTGGGGGGTGGTGATTACGAATTTGACATTAATTTTGAGATCCAAGATGGCGGACGTGAGTTTTTGGTAAAAATCAATATGGGTATCGTTTTATAGGTTTTCGGGGGTGGTGATCACGAATATGACATTTATTTTGAGATCCAAGATGGCGGACGCGAGTTTTTAGTAAAAGTCAATATGGGTATCGTTTTCTAGGTTTTCGGGGGCGGTGATTACGAATATGACATTTATTTTGAGATCCAAGATGGCGGACGCGAGTTTTTAGTAAAAATCAATATGGGTATCGTTTTCTAGGTTTTCGGGGGCGGTGATAACGAATATGACATTTATTTTGAGATTCAAGATGGTGGACGCGAGTTTATAGTAAAAATCAATATGGGTATCGTTTTCTAGGTTTTCGGGGGTGGTGATCACGAATATGACATTTATTTTGAGATCCAAGATGGCGGACGCGAGTTTTTAGTAAAAGTCAATATGGGTATCGTTTTCTAGGTTTTCGGGGGCGGTGATTACGAATATGACATTTATTTTGAGATCCAAGATGGCGGACGCGAGTTTTTAGTAAAAATCAATATGGGTATCGTTTTCTAGGTTTTCGGGGGCGGTGATAACGAATATGACATTTATTTTGAGATTCAAGATGGTGGACGCGAGTTTATAGTAAAAATCAATATGGGTATCGTTTTCTAGGTTTTCGGGGGTGGTGATAACGAATATGACATTAATTTTGAGATCCAAGATGGCGGACGCAAGTTTTTAGTAAAAATCAATATGGGTATCGTTTTCTAGGTTTTCGGGGGCGGTGGTATCGTTTTCTAGGTTTTCAGGGGTGGCTTTGTACTTGGAGACCATGCGGACTCTCAGATATCGATTTTGAAAGCAATCGGTCCAGTAAATAAAAAGTTCACAATGGCGGCCACTTTTTTCAATTCTGACAACGGCTTTATACTTGGAGACCATGCGGACTCTCAGATATCGATTTTGAAAGCAATCGGTCCAGTAAATAAAAATTTCAAAATGGCGGCCACCTTTTTCAATTCTGACAACGGCTTTGTACTTGGAGACCATGCGGACTCTCAGATATCGATTTTGAAAGCAATCGGTCCAGTAAATAAAAAGTTCAAAATGGCGGCCACTTTTTTCAATTCTGACAACGGCTTTATACTTGGAGACCATGCGGACTCTCAGATATCGATTTTGAAAGCAATCGGTCCAGTAAATAAAAATTTCAAAATGGCGGCCACCTTTTTCAATTCTGACAACGGCTTTGTACTTGGAGACCATGCGGACTCTCAGATATCGATTTTGAAAGCAATCGGTCCAGTAAATAAAAATTTCAAAATGGCGGCCACCTTTTCCAATTCTGAGAACGGTTATGTACTCGGAGACCATGCGGACTCTCAGATGTCGATTTTGAAAGCAATCGGCCCAGTAAATAAAAATTTCAAAATGGCGGCCACGTTTTCCAATTTTGATAACGTGTTATACATACTTACAAAAAAAACACTATAAAAACATATTTTTGTTTTTAGTCCTGTGTCAACCCTAACACTTTTTACGTCGCGACGAATGTCTAGACGTTGTCGGCATTTCCGAAAACATCAAACGCGTCGACTGACTATATGATGTTTAGACTATGATAATAGGTAACAAAGGATAGATTCTAAAATGTGTAAACTAATTAGATCTTGATTTGCAGTTGGTAGAGGCAGAGATAACGACCTTTTTACATCGATAAGTTTTTTTTTATATTGTTTGAAAATGGTAATAATTTCAAAACAAGCCATCAAACATCAAAGAGCTATATTAGTATAATGATCCGACCTATCACGTGCTCTATGTGCTCTACCCCCTAGTTTAGTAATAATAAGGACATAATACGAGGTAGGTATGGTTTGGTTAAGTGGATGTAAGATTATACTAGTCCTTATAAAAAAATACCTCTTGTCTTTGAGTCAGAGTAAAATATAAACTTTGTTAAGTAGAAAACAGCCAGGTACTCCAATAAAAGATAAGGTAGATCATTTTTAATTTTGATAATATTTTTCCTATCCCCAAAGAAAAATAATTAAATAGAAAAAATATTATTATAATAGATTATTGCGTAACTGTACCACCTGTTTTATGTTTTAAATATTATTTCGGGTCACACACCCGCAAACAGCAGTCTTCTCGTGACCACGGTCAATGCAACTTGACCGAAACGTCGAAGTTAGTTCAATAATGACTATTTTGAATTATCTGTACGCGAATAGACCCGAAATAATATTTATAACATGATTCCAATTCGCGAAAGTGTAAAAACTTCTGTAGGTACCACCTGTGTCGTGCCTGCCACGGTCGGGCGTTCGAGTTCTGTTCGACTCCTGCGGCCTGAGGTAGCTCTGCCACCTACTCCAAAATGTATGGAGCGGTAGTTTTTATATTTTTGATTTCGGAGTTAGAAGTTGTTGGGAACTTACAGGTTAAGTTAGGTTTACTTTCAGAGAGTGGACCCTTATGGTTTACTAACCAAACATTTAACAAATTGAAGTACAGAAAATAGTAGATTGGTCGTAAATAACAACTAATAAATTGAGCTATAAATTAGATAGAGACCGCTGTTTTCAGCTTAACATTGAATATAATCATTGTACTACTGCAGTTGTAAATAAAAATCAGGTATATTATACTTATAATTTGTATATAGGTACAGTACGGAAAATATTTTTGAAATATAAATATATTTATTAAAAACGCAGTTTTATTCTTACAGAAGTTCCAAGAAAAAAATGCACTTTTTTACTGTTAGTGTGACCAATTAATTTTTCCCTGTAAGGTAAATAACGCAATTGCACAGACTTAAAATAAAAAAGAAACAATAAAAAGAGATTGTGTTTATTAATTTCTTTATCTAAAGCATTTACGACGGCAGTTTGTTTTCTAAAACAGTCAATTTATTACTTAAAGTGGACAGATCACTTTGTATTTTCAAAAGGATATTGTTAAAATTGTCGCGGCTCTTCCGTCCGTGGAGTTTGAAGAGCGAAGTGCTAGAGATGCGTACCGACAGATCCGACCTCTTAAAATCCGACAGCAAAGTGTTAGCAGGCCTTTTGCTTTCTGGAATACGTAGTTTATTTAAAGCCATTGTCTCATTCGATAGAGATGAGTGAGCTGAAAATAATAACATACCTATTAATAGACCTGAAATACATGCGAGTCCAAGGACAGTCCAGTACACTAGTTCCAAATGTCGTAATCTACGACAGTTGCGTAAAGCTGGCTATACACGGTGCGTTATTTTTCGGATTACCACGTTTGAATCCAACCTCTGCTAGCGTCGGAAGATGCTCATGTGATCTGTGGTAAAGGGGGTCATTTACACCCCCGCGGCCCCGTGGGCAAAACTATTCTGGATAATAAATCAAATTTGAAAACAAAACTGCGATAATTATTTGCAATAGCCTGGATATTATTCTTATAATATATTTTAGAACTCGATTAACGAATGTGCAGCAGATTAGTTTCGCTTTACTAATTAGGTAAATTTCTTCAAGTTTGCTAGAGCGACTGGTGTACCGAACCACAAGGCCGCAGGTTCAATTTTCTTCTCGCAGTCAATATTTTTATTGCAAAAAAAATTTAAGACCTCATATTACAGACAAATACGTCGTTCGTCCGTGTCTCAATTTTATGAGTTTCAGACTTCATTAGATTAGTGAAGTTGAGTAGGTATTGTAGACGTATTGAATCGACACTTAGAGTATAGAATCTATCGACACGAATCTTCAACATATTTATGAACTCTACTACTTATAGGTAGGCACTTCTGCTATACGAACACTCTTCCATTTTAATGACCAAGCGCTGCTATCCATTTGTAAACTCCTGTTTTATATGTATGTTTTGGAAAGCGCATATTTTAGTAAGTACCACATACGTTTGGATACCTGAGTTACCTGCGATTCCTGCGAAACGACTTTCTCGTTTCGCTTTCTTTTTTAACAATATTGAAGAACCTTCCCGTTATTTTTAATATTACAGCTTGTTAATTCGAGGAGAGAGTTAAACACGTTACAAATATTAAATTAAACTTTCTTTTAAACCCTTCATCGCTTTTATGATAGATAACGGTGGGATACACGGAAAAATTACGGAGTTGCGGGCAACAGCATAAATAATAGATAGGTCTTTTTTGTGATATTTTTACATGTTATATTATTATGTTAGCTTATATTGATACCTATAGATGAGATTTGAATCCACGATCTCCGACGTATCGTGTCGACGCGCTCTGACCGCTAAGCCACCGTATCCTACCAGCATCAGTCGAAATTTCAAATCTCTTAGCGTGTGGTACCTATATACTTACCTAATATATGTATACCTAATATATAATACATTACGTAGGTATCCGACTCAGTGGTCAAAACTTTGCAGTTAAAGAAGGCACCGATGCGTTATTATTACCTAATTAATAGGTAGGTATCTTGTATTAACGAGTGACGACACTTACAAAAGCAGTTGATTCCAAATTTGTCGGCGGTGTCTTGAACATGAACACTGTTTTCGTAGACGGTGCCAATCGATTGCACTCGGTCTTTGAATTGCGTTCCTTCCATCCTTTCGTCTCCATTACCAATCGTCAACATATTGTTATGTATAGTCGATGTTGCACCTGTAGGTACGTATAGATAGAATATTTGATAAATTAGGTATTAATATTCATAGAGATACTTATTAACATTCAGTAAATAAAGTAGATAGGTACGTCATACGCGATGAGTTATGAATTATTTATCATTTTACATACCTATTTGATAACTTAGTTAATATGTTGAGAAATTATTTTGAAGGTGAGGTATTCAGTTCAAGGTGTCCCTTGTCGCTAGTAGAGCCTGATCGTCGACGATTGCAATGACGAATGCGCCTTATGGTTATCGCATAGCCTTTTAATAACTAGACGGCATAAACCAAAAGGTATAAACTAGGCTACAATTTCTTTATATCTTCTACTACCTACTTACTTAGTAATTGTTGTAGGTAAGTATATTGGTATGACCGTTGACAGGCGGTCTGTGTCTTAGGTACCTACGAACCCAAGGCGCATAACTTGCAAAAAGTCATAGGGCGCACCTCTTTTTGTGCGTATTATTTAAAAATATCACTTGCGCTGTCTCGATCCTGCGCCTTATCTCTAATCTCGGATTGTCGTACCATCAGAATAAAAAGTGCTCCAGCGTCTTTGCGCATACGTTGTGCAACATATCTAATAGGTATTTCCTGCGCCAATGTGGCAATCTCAAAATTCTGTCAGGAGGACCCCTACTGCCAGTATTTTGCAAATTCATACTAGGTACTAGATACTGCTGTTGGTTATAAAAAACTTACATTGCAATCGCTTCCCCGGCTGCCATACTTCGAGCACATATGGATGTTGCGGGTCATTACCCCGCCGCAACTCCGTCAGGGGTATCTCCACATCATCATCAGTCTTCAGTACAATGATTTCTTCACAGAAATCCGGCAAGTCCAGCAAATGCCAGACTTTTTGCCGCAACACAGATATTGAAGCTGATGGCTTTACTGCTACGTACCGCAACTTTTCTGTTACAACTAAAAATAAAAAATAATTAAGTATCTTTTTTTTAAGTCGGTACCTACCTTAGAAGCAGTAGGTAATACCTACATATTATTTGTTAAAAACAAAACTTGGCCAAATGCGAGTCGGACTAGAGTACGTATGATAAAATATAATTTTAATAATAACCGAGAGGGGACTAAAAGGGGGATGGAGGAGACCGATTTTTTTCGCACATTTTATGGTAGGTATCCTACCTACCTACCTATATGTTGAAAAATAATATAATAATCCTTTCTATCAGTCTTATTTCCCAATTCCTTTTTTTGCCTTTCCATGTGACTATCGTTGGTCTAGCGGTAGCAAGCGACTGCTGAGCAAGAGTTCCTAAGTTCGATTCTGGGTTTGGCAGTGTGGGTTTTATCATTATGAAATTCTCAGTTGTAGCACGGCTCTGGAATTGTGCTCGGTTAATAACAATAGGCTCGCCCTTATGAGATAATTGGCGAAATGTGGATGTACCTATACACTTCTGCTTACCCGTCCCGTAATCCGGCGTTCGTCTTTGTAGGTAACATGTGTGTAAAACCATTCCCTTTGTTTTGTCTAGCACTATTAGCCTAAAGGAACCTACTTATCTACAAGCACAGATATAGATATCTGTGCCTACAAGTAACGAAGGGTAAATTTTTGTATCGATTTGTATGGAGCATCGATCATACAGCCAAATGGTCGATGGTATGAAGCCTTCGCCACCTAGATTGCCCCTGCGGCAGGCGTGTGAGTAGCCAGCTTATGGCGTATCTCAGAGATGTCTTGTAAGATTGGTATTGTTCTTAAGAGTTAGAGCTTTCGGGCGAAACTCTGACACTATAGATTCTTCAATCATAGCTTATAAGTAAATAAAAATCGATAAACATAAACTTACTGCTAAGGTCATAGCGACGAATGACGAGGAAAGTAATAACATCTTTTCGGAATAATTTAATTGGCGCTTTTAAGAGCTTAGTTAGTGACATGGTACCTACTCCTGCATATTACTACTCCAACTCTTAAAAGCTAATTAAACAGTATTCTTTTCGTAATCCTATATCATTTTTTCCCAATTTTGTAGGTAATCTTCTATTTCATAATGTCAGTCTGTCTTACACATAAAGGAAATGTCTTATTACGTCTCGATTTCAGTTTTTGTCTGTGATCTATTAGTTTATACCAGAGAGTATGTAAATACTTCGTTTTAATTTATAATACGAGTCTGTCAACGCCCAACGCCAGCCAAAGAGTACTTATGTATGTGTATTATTGGTAGGTATATGCAAAGGGTTTATTATGTAAAAAAAAATCCTCCTAGATATAAACGCCTGCTACAAAATAGCTTCAAAGACAATTTATCAGGGGCGCAGCTACCGCCGTATCAGCCGTATCAATTATACGGGGCCCCCGGGCTGCCCCCGACGTGAATACTTATTCCATTATTGAAAAATCCCCCTAAACCAACAAAGACAAAAAAGGTCCCCCAAATATTTTTTTATAAAATTATAATTATAACAGCTCTATTAGAACAACTTTGAATAATCACTGCTACAACCAAAAAGATACAAGTTTTGAACAAAATCGATTACGAGGATTTGAACTTGTTGATCAAATGCATCAGCCGCTTTGCCAAGTGAGTTACTTATTCGTAATTCCGCTCGAGGTATTGAAATTTTACTCCACTTTCAAATTTAAAATATAGATACTTACTGTTGTATTCCTGCAATCAATACAAGAATTATAACTTAGTGGTCCGCATGCGATATTGGAGATTTAAATAAAAACAAATAAATTCTATAACCATTTCATAGCCAGTTTATTAACGCGGCAAAAACAGCAACACAACATGACCGGTAGTGCCCACACAAGTCTCTTTGGTCAACATAAAATGTTCATAAAGAATTAACTTAATTTTACAGCTTGTATAGCAAACATCAGGTGTTGATATTGAGTGAAGTCCCATTTCTGAGTGATAGGGTTATACGATACGCCGTATGTCCGTTCCACGTGACAGTTATCTGAAACAATTAAAGTAAATAAATAAATTAAAGTACTTAAGTAAAAAAATAACTAAGTATAGCAACTATGTACTATCGTGGACAAAGCCGGTGCGCCACTCTTGAATCGCTTGCACCTGGCATCCGAATGTAGCGATAGCCCCGCCCCTACGCACGTAGCATCGTTCAAAGCATTTTGATCGCAAAGTGGTGCACCGTTCGTGTCCGCAATAGTCAACATAATTAAGTATTCTCTTGCAGAATTTATTTATCGTTTTATACACTTACTTCTTTCTAACATAAAAGTAAGTTCATTTGGGGTAACAAATTTTTCATACTGATGCGCTCCTTGAGGTACCCATTTGAATACATTTTCTGCCATAAATATAACTAATAATTGAGACAATCTTGTTCTGTTTGGTGTGGTAAAGAATATTCTACCGCCTGGTTTAAGAGTCTGGACGCAAGATTTGACGAAGAGCTCTGGGTTATTTACATGTTCTATTACTTCTGACGCCACCACTCCATCATAGCAGTTGGCAAAGGATTTGGAATGTTCCTGGAACAGAAAGAAATTGGATGTTAACTAATAAGTATTGTAGGACAACATGTTTGGTGTAGTGGCGATGCAAGCTGTCGGTACGATAGAGTTACAAATATTTGTTTTGATCTGCATGCTCGTAATTATTGTACCCATGATGATTCATGAGGATAAATCCTTCTTAATTTGGATGAAACAATAATTAAGTAGAATCAAAGATACCAACACGTCCTCGCTGTCGGCCATCTTGAGTGAACTGGCCGCGGAAATGGAGCACAGAGTTTTGACGAGCCTGTAACGCCGATTTTAGAACACAGTGTAACATGCTCGATGAGTAACACGCTCGATGCGAATGTTACATTACACCTCGTAACCTTTAGGCTACAGAATCTTTTGCATTAAAAAAGTCAAAGTCTAGTTGTGCATTCTTACCTCTGCAGTACAACACATGTAAGACGGTTTGTTGTTTTTTATTTTAGGGTCTACAGACTTGTGTGCCTCTGCTACTTCAATGAGTTCTTTGCTTGCATCAATGCCTGTGACCTCTGCTCCAAGTCTTGCTAAACCCTGAAAAATTTCAACATTTAGGTACTTAACACTTTGACTGCCAGACAGCAGACACAATGCAAATTCTATTGTTTGCCGGTCACCGGTGACCTCCATGGCGTTCAAAAGCTTAAAGGTACAATGAATCCTTAACTGTGAAGACATTATTGCATTATGGTAGTGTACAAAATGGAATAAGGACATAACTTGTCAGAATCTTTCTTACCTCTGATAGTATTCCACCTCCACAGCCGACATCCAAGATCTTTTTATTTAGAAGTGGCTGCAAATCTTTTTGCGTGGAACAAATTAAACCATCTCTAATAAAGGGTACCCTAAAACAAAACAAATAGTTAATGTTGTCATTGCAAGAGCTATCGATGGCTAACAGTAACCTAAGGAGAAAGAATAAATAAATAAATAAATTAATCAGCCTGTAACTATCCCAATATAGGGCAAAGGCCTCTTCTCATACAGAGAAGGATTGAGCATTAATCACTACGCTAGCTCACCGCGGGTTGGCGATTTTAGACTATTAAAGTCCAGGTTTCCTTACGATGTTTTCCTTCACCGTTAGTCAGTGGTGTCTTAGATTAACTAAGAAAGTACATATGACATTGAAAAAGTCATATTGGTACTTGCCAGGTTCGAACCCACACCCATGCGTTTGCAAATGCGGGTCCTTAACCAATGCGCCACCACAACTTTTGAAGACTTTTGAAGGAGAAAGAAGTTCTACATAAATATTAAATTAATACACTTCATCATCATCACATTGTTACAGCCGGAAGAAATAATAATTAATATACTTATGATGAAGAAAAGAGATGCAGACATAATTGTTAGAGATTAAATGGATCTAGCGCAGAGGTGTCCAACATAATTCAGTAAGGGCCAGTTAAATCATTTACAATACTCCAGTGTGCAGCAGGCCGAAGCAGATGTATGTTATTAGACTACAGGAATGGTGCTTAAAACACTAGCTTTTGATGTGTTATGTGTTGAAAAGCAATGGTCAACTAAAAGTTTAAATAACTCTTATGAACCCCAAATGTTTACAATTCCCGCGATGTGATGTGATATGATACATCATTATGGAGAGATATAAGGTGCTTAATTTTTTTGTTATTTGACGGCTTCTACTTTATTCAGTATTCTTAGGTTAAATCATATATAAAATTATATAACGGTGTCTGACAAAATCTTGTTGCCGTTGTCGTCTTACCTACCTTATTACATTCATTCTATGTAGTAAACCCATACTGCCATCAGGTCTCCACCAATCCTTCATTTGTTTTGAAAATAAATCCACTTCACCTGCATCTACAGTCGTGTGTGTATTACGATCTTGTCGAATAGGACTCGTTGATGATAAGAAAACCCAATTTGACTGTTTAGATGCTGTTTTTCTGTAATAATTTTACGAAGTTAACAAACTATCACTAAATTTCAAGTTTTCCACCAATAACAACTATTTTTATACATACATAGTCGAATCCGCAATTCGTTTGCTTAATTTCCAAGAAGACATTTTCGTATTGAATCAATAATTTATTTGTAATAATGTAAATAAATACCGGTACCTATTTTATTTTTGTTAGAATTTGACATTGAAGGCAGTGTTGCCAACTCAGAGTCATCCCTAGTAAGTCTGTGCAACTCAGTGTCAGGTGTAAGGGCCTAAACATAAAACGAATTAAAAAAAGGGCTAGATTGCTGAAATAAATTCGAAATAGGGCTAAATTGCTAAATAATCAATAAAAAAGTTTGAATTTTTTATATAATTTATTAAATTTTAATTATCAGTATATAATTATTTGTATATTAATCAGTCTCTTTATTTAAAAACGCGGGATAACTTCTTTAGGATAACGTTAAAATGACGCAATAGTGGCATTCATTAAAATATTAAATTGTAAATTGACTACATTACAGAAAGAGACGAATCGAGTGCGCTACCGGTAGTTGTTTAAGTGTGAGAGAGACAGGGCGATATCTCTGCTAATAAATTCCATGCGGGCATTGCGCGGTCCATAGTCGCAATATTTAAAAACTAGCGATGTCTATGGTTTTGACGAATTATTCTATATTGCTTACTTTGGTTGAACTTCATTGGGCTAAGGGCTGAATAATTTTTTAGAGGGCTGAAATAGGGTAAAATATAAGGTATAAAAAATAGGGTAAATAATACAAGTTGTCATCACTCGGTCCCAGTTTTCAGCCCTCTCAAAAAGTCCCACCGGCGAGCGCCCTGCCGGTACCCTGAGCGGGATGCCTAGTCCTACTTTTTAACCGACTTCCCAAAAAGGAGATGGAGTGTGTATATCGATTACGCCGCGGTTAATGGACCGATTCGCGTGATTCTTTTTTTGTTTGACGCGAAATAGCTGCCAGGTGGTCCCATAATTTTTTTTTTATGTTTGTTACCTCAAAACTCGCTCATTTATGAACCGATTTGGATTTTTTTTTTCAATTGAAAAGGTGCAGATTGGTCCCATAGAAATATTGTAATGATCATGGAGTTAGGAGATATCGAACGGAACTCTAGATCTAGCCTCTTTAACCTCCGAACTTGGCTTGGAACCGACTCCAAAACGTTAAGTTATTTCAAGCTTTTTAGTTTCTTTTGAAGTCGGTTTTCTTTTTTTTAATTATTTTTTTTTCATTTAAGCGTTGCGTGAAAAAAAAACCTGTAAGTAACATAAATTACCATTTTATCATGAGAGATACACTTTATTGAGATCTATATCAAAATAGAGTATATGAAGTATGTGGTTTTAGGCGTATTACTTCTCAACTTTTATCCAAAAATATGCAAAAAATATCCTTCTATTTCTGAAGCCTGCTGGAAAAAAATATTGAAATAATTCTCAATAATAGCAGGATAGATTATACTTTCTAGGAAAATCAAAATTAAGTTTATTACTTTTCGTGAAAAAAAAATATTTTTTATTCTTTTTTTGTGATTTTTTACATGATATAGCACATGTTAGCTTACTAATTACAGTATTCTTATTAAATAATTACATCCTTTATCATCATCCTCCTAGCCATATTACCTATTCCCAAACTTTGTTGGGGTCGGCTTCTAATCTAACAAAAATTTAGATGAAGCTGAATATCAGTTTTCTGCGGAGCGACTGCCTATATCTGACCCCCGCATCCCAAAGGGATGTGATATTCTAAGGTCAGTTATCAGGATTTTATGAGGGTACTGACTCCTTACATCATAAAGATCTTTATGACAACCGAGGCCAACGGCTTAACGTGCTTTCCCAGGCACGCAGCAGATGATTATTAATTTAAAATACGCACCTAACTTACGAAAGTCAGAGATACGTCCCTTGGTTTCGAACCTGAAACCTTTGATTTGGGAGTCCAATGGTCATATTCCACTAGGTATTAATTATAATATTATGTATTGACTAAAAAATTCGAGTGTCTTTGAATTTTTGATTCAGACTTTGCTCAGATTTTACTTCTTTGAACGAAAGTCCATTTTCAAAAGTGTAATTAGGTATATCAAAGATGTTTTACTAATGTGATCATTTGGGATCGAAGTTGAAGTAACTAACCACCAACTAACTTGAACTGACGTCTATTTATTCCCAAATGTGTTTTGCAGTATAGTAGAAGCAATGATATTTACGGAAAAGTATAATTGAGTAGATTGAGGTCATGATGATGATGAGGTAGAAAAAAGGTGTTAAGTGTTAAGGTGATAGATAGGTCAATCCTTGAATGAACACAAATGCAACCTAGTGTACCTACCTTTTTTTTGGATAAAGTGCTCGGTCTTGACTGGGTCAGTGAGTAAATTTTATTGTCAATGTCATATTTTATCATTGATTATTTACTGTATAATCAAAATATTGTACCTATCTTATTTATAATATTATATTAATTTATAGCAATTAATTTATTATTATCATTAATTTGTTCTAAATATAAATATATAATAATTAAGCTTAATTAAGCTTTGCCGGTCTTATGTTTGCAGTAGTTGATATGTCTAGGTGCTACAAAAGTGCTTTTACTCTTACTTTTGTAGTAGAAGTCATTGGTATTGAAGTGTATCATGACTGCAATGAGGGATGGATCGAGCTTGGGGCCGCTAATCAAGGAATGAAAATACAATACCATCTATATCCTGGACAAACCTATGAATTGGAAATTGTGATATGGCCGCATGTTGCTAAGGTAAATTGTGATAAGTAAAATGCTGCTAATGTTATTGTGATATCAAATAATATTATCAAAACTAAATTAGTACATGACAATATAAGATGAAATATTAGAATAATTCATAAAGGTATAACAGTGTCGGGTGTCTGCACTAGGACAAACCTGTTATATTATGGTCTTATGCTGCTAAAGTAAATTGTGATAAGGCAAATGCTGCTAAGGTTATTGTGATATGACCGTATGCCTGAAAAGTAAATTGTCGTAAGTCAAATGCTGCTAAGATTATTGTAATAATTATGGTGGAAAATGGAGGTTTTGGGAGAGTAAAAAAGTTAAATGCAGCTAAGTTTATTATATGGCTCTATAAATACTGCTAGGGTACATTTTGATGAATCTAATGATGGTAAGGTTATTGTGATATGCTGTTAAAGTAGATTGTGATATGTACAAATGCTGAGGTCCTATTTGTGCACCCATATTGTGTCATCTACTTACTCGCAAAGCGGGTGCGTTACCAATGCGCCATCTCGACTTCAATAAAAATGTAAATTACTTAGTACAAAATTAAAATAAAAAAACAAACTAGGTCCTTTAAAGGTATAGAAACACACGCTCATAAAACAGATGACCTC
Source organism: Protodeltote pygarga (assembly GCA_936450705.2). Taxonomy (NCBI): domain Eukaryota; kingdom Metazoa; phylum Arthropoda; class Insecta; order Lepidoptera; family Noctuidae; genus Protodeltote; species Protodeltote pygarga. Next base: position 6,905,301 of record OW388257.2, on the reverse strand, counting down.
GACTCGTCTAGATGCGTGCTTGAGTCGCTTGGTGTTTGTCTCCGTTGCTGTGACCGACATTCAGTACTAAATTGGACGTAGTTAAGCGAAAAGGATGAAACCACATCAAATCACTTTGAGCTATCGCACTTAAAAGTTTTGATAATTAATGAATGTATCCTGCAGTCAAAAAAGGTATGTTTGCGGATATGTTTTTTAGCCGGATAGTTTACGCTTATTAAAAAGGCATACTTTAGGAATTTTTTTGTCAATTATGTGGATTGGATCCTTTTCGCTTACCTACGTCCAATTCAGTTCTCAATAAAAACGACACTGTAATGTACTACGATTTTTTATTTAGATCTTTAGCGGTGGTAACTGCGGTTGGGTCAGAACTTGGCAGTTTCTGGAAAGAAGATGGGTGACATTTTCAATTCGCCACGCTTTACCTGTTCGAGTAGTCGATTTCTACAACAGTGTTGCAACTGTGTCGGTACACTATGGACTTGCATCTCTTAGTAACAAGTAATAATGCATTTTACGATTGTAAAACTACTTATTAATTAGACCTTTAGCACTAATAGTTGATTGTAGACCTTAGAAACTTTATACTAGTGTACCTACCCCTAGTTTTGGTGAGACTAAATATACCTGTTTAGTTTTTATTCGCCCAAAAGGATAGAGGCATTTATATTACGTATCACTAAAACTCGGTATTTCGTGTGACGCGTTCTCGTATATTCGTGTAAGGGGTAGGAACTGACCGTAAACTTAAACAGATTTTTAAAAATTTTTTTTCATTCTTCCGTATTACTGACATATTATCACCTGAACCCGCACATAACATCTGAACCCGCCACCCTAAATGCAGAAGGCAAATCGCTTAACCGCCAAATAATGGTATCGTCAACACATCATCATCTGCCTAGCCTTTTTTCCCAACTATGTTGGGGTCGGCTTCCAGTATTACCGAATGCAGCTGAATACCAGTGTTTTGCATGGAGCGACTGCCTATCTGACCTCTACTGATACTGACACATATTATTTAAAAGACCATAAAAATATAAAAGATAGCTCTTGGCAGTTTTTCTAACGTGCCTATATATAAGTCTTTTACGAATTTTTACACCTTTATATTGTGTACTACAAATTTTCTTGTTTACTTTTTACTCTTTTATTTGTTTTTATCTATTTTACTTAGCGCCAAAATTGCTGCTGCTGAAGTATACCTGCCTCCTCTAGCTTTCGGAGAGCGTCGGCAGTTTGGGCCTGTGATGGAATCTGATATTCCTTTCGAAAAGTACATTGCGGAGCTGATATGGCAATGTGTAGTTTATTATATCCCGATTTCGAATATGGATGGATTGATGGATACGCCATATCCCGTTTCAGGTTACAGTTATACCTAATCTTGTACCTACCTATTAGTCTAGAACTCTGCTTGGTTTAGGGTGGCTGCACACGTAGTTGATTCGGTATTTTCGGACTCGATATAATTTCTTCTAAAATATCGAATCGCATGTGCCGAATTGACTATGTGTGTAGCCACCCTTATAGCCTTAGCGGCTATCTGACAAAAATATATAATAATATTATGTTGAAGTAATTTCTTAACCGTAAGTAATTCGCACATTAATTAATGATGTAAGTACATATTTTACTTATGCTTGGACGCAATCCAGAAATTTCCTATTGGTATAAAGTCCAAGAGGAGCTTTACCCCTGCACCTTCCCTAAGTACGCTCATGGTACCTACCCACGTATACCACCAATAGGTAACAAATATCATTTAAAAAATTTGTCAAGATAAATGTAAGGTTTTCATACTCTAATGTTTAAGAGTAGAAAAAAGTTCAAATTGGATTTAAACGAATGCATTACAGATATTAGACACCAGGACGCAGCCCTTTATCAAGTTCGGGAAACCATATTAAAGGGAACAATTTCGCTTGCGGCAGACACCATTGAAACAAAAAAAGGTGTAGAAAAGATAAAATACGAAATTAAGCTGTCAGGAGATGCTATTATGGCTGGTAAATATTTTAATTTTGGTAAAAAAAATGGTTTTTAAGAAATAAGTAATAGGATTCATACAATAGATCACTTAGGCCGTAAACATAACAGAGCGGCGCAGTACCACAATTATAAAATCGGCGTCCTGCTCCTATAAAATTCCTATGGGCGCCCACCGCCAACTTTGGCGTCCTGGCGCTGACAGGAATTGTGCTGATAGGAAACTTTTACATGTTTTAGCACATGTTAGCTTATTAAATATACGGCACGGTAAGCCGAAGATCGTGGGTTCGAATCCCATCCGTATCAGTTGTTTTTTCAAATTTCTTATTAAATATTTATATTGGCTAGCTATGTCGATTTAAAAATGATATAATCCCTGTGACAGTCAGACAGATAGGTGTGTGCTTTATAATAGGATCCCATTTGAACTCTGGGTACGTCATTTATTAAAATTTAGTCACGGAATACTTCATGATATGTATGATCATCGTCTGAGGATCCTTATAGTATGATGATCATAACTATGCTGTAATGAGCCCTTTAAAGAAATAATTAAAGTTGAAATGGATACGACTACCTGGCGTGTATTTACAGATGTGACTACCTACTATAAATAATAAACCAGCCTATAACTGTCCCACTGCAGAGCAAAGTCCTTTTCTCATACAGAGATGGACATGACTACTTATCCCTTTAAATTTTATCCTGTGTAATTTGAGAATGTTGAAAATACTTTGAATTTTCCAGGAATAGGAAGAGTGGTCCCATTTGAAATATTGGGTGATGCACCAACAGAACAAGGAGAAGTGTTAGTGTTAATAAGCAGTACGAATCTACCAGCACAAGATGACCTGCCAGTGGCCTTTGTTAATGTTGATACCCTTACTGATATACCAGTACAGGAATTTAAGAAACAGAGGTAATATAATTATTTGTTTCTACTTTACAGTGCGCTTGGGTTGGCTCGACTGGCCAGATCTACCGAGCACAGTTAAGCACGGCTGGCGAGCTAGAAGCCTAAGCGTGGTAGGCAATCTGAAACTTTACGAGCAGCTCAAATTGAGTCGCTTTTAAATATAGCCCCTGTACCGACACCGCATGACTGGGGGTTGAGACATGCTCAGAGGCCCTACTCCGAAATTCGATCGACGAAACTTCAACTGACGGATCAAACATTTTTTCGTATTTTTTGTTCTTTTAATCACCTTATATGCGATTGGTTTTTTATTAATTTAAAAAAAGAAGACAGGCGAAAGCACTAAGTACAATTAAACTGCAGTAATATGGTAGTAAGGTTTGCGTTACAAGTTACAATTGAATCCGAAACTTAGATGTTAGATTTTGGGAGTGTAGGACCCCAGATGAGGCAACGAACAGTGGAGGGCGACCGAGTCGCGTCCATACCGACATAAATTAGTTGGTAGGTATTTAAAACAATATAAAAAGGTTGCTTTAAAAACGTTGCTTAAAAAGTTTCTAAAAAATGTCCTTGGTTATAGAATAACACATATTTACACGAGATGGGTAATATGCGAAGAAGAACATTTTACTGATTATCAATCTATAAATTTGAAACCAAATCAAAATTATGTTAATTTCAAAGACCATCATTCGGTACCGCTACCCATAAATTCGGCAATAGACATAATGACAACAATAATAGATGAGCCTTTTGAGATTGAGGTAAGTGTACTTCATAATCACGCCTTAAATTGTCCGCAGTATAATGCTTTACGTATTTACATTGCTTTTGTGAAATCTTCGTAAGTTCGGCATCGTTCCCAATGTCTACTAGCTTAGTAGCTACGCGTTATTTTAAAGCCATCGCGGGTCTTGCACCTGATTTATCTCAGGCCGTATCGGATTGCCATTCTATCGGTCTATGAGTTAAGAATTAAAGAGTGCACCCCTTGTTTGCTCAACAGTTCGTGCTTCTATAGAGATTAGCCGTAGGCCCATATTAGATATTTTTAAAGAATGTGGCAAATATTACCAGGTTTTACAAATGACTCGCTCCCTATTACATGGGACTTATAACATAGCCGGCGAAATGTGGGTGTACTGCACACCTCTGCCTTCCCCCTCTGGGGAATACAGGCGTGAGTCTATTTACAAATGACAGTAGCTTTCCTTTCATACTCACCACATGTTTGTCTATTGTAGTGTATTGTATTTGTAGCTTCGCGGAATTAGAACTCCTCCGCCGATAACTGAAAAGCCGAAATTTTTTGGCTACGAAAAGAGGGATCGTGATTTTGGAATATCAGTTCCACCTACAATGCCGAATCAAGACACAGATATTCTCATTGCCGTAACAAGGATTGATGCCAAAAAATTATCAAAAGGGAATGAATTCATAAGAGGGGACTTCTCGTTGTACCCACCAAAAACAGATATAGTGCCAATGGAGCGTGAGGGTGTTTGTACTAACGATATAAATGCTGTAAGAGCTAAGATCAAACCAGATTTAGTAATTCAACCAGGCATTGTCTTAGAAGCGCAGATGTCTTTGGAAGTATCCATGGGCCTCGTTGGGTGTAAACCTCAGAATAAATCACAAATATTTTCTAGGATGTTCTGTCTTATTTCTGATCCCGAAGCAATAATGATGATATTGCGACGAATAACGGAAATGAACGAGATAATTTTGCAATCAAGAAGTAGAAATGAGCTGTTGACAGGGTTTGCACTGGATACAGGCGATACTGTGATGTTATACGTGGAAGGTCCAAGAGATGGCCACATTTTACATGTGTGGGAAATGACAGAAAATTTTCATCCTGCCGTTAGACCGGCTTTCTCCACTTCTGCTAAATATCGCTGTCGCTTATATCCTGGTAAGTGTATATAATAAATATTAGAATGTTGCAAATAAAATCACAGCAATAAAATTGCATAAAATTAAATTGATGGAATAAAAAAAAAGTTAGGTACTTATCGATTATCCTTTTTACTTAAATCGGACTAGACTATTCTAGTATTCCATTATATCAAGCTGTTTTAATAAAAACAGTCTTAATTTAATTTAAAAAAAAAATATTACTTTTTTACATAGAGTTGCTGATAGCTGCTATGCCTTTTAATATCATGAAGATGTTTGTGCCGTTATCAGTGGTATTAGCTTTGACGCCAGTGTATGCCCGCCCTGCTTTACCATTACCTACTCGTGCTGTGAGTATTAAAGATTTCAGTATTTATTTAACAATTTTATTACTGTCTTTTCTTCACTCTCAACGACTCCCATATAAGTAAATAGCTTACAAATCACTATTAAGTTGTTAATGAAAAATTTACAGCTGTTCAATAGTGATTACTTTTTCTCATCACAGGCAGTACTGAAGATCGGACGATTAGTAGCCAGCAAACTCTGGTCAGCTCCGTGTCGTAACGCGATGCCCACTGGTTTGGAACTTAAGAGTTTCAGATTGGAACTCTGTGTAGCCCCTCGACCTCCACCCGTTGCTATAACATCGGCTGGAGGTCGAGGGGTCACGGAAGGCATTTCAACCATCAGAACATCTGTGGGTGAAATGCCTTTAGTAAAACTAAGTAAGTAAAAAATAAACTGACTGTTGAATTAATCGTAGAGATAAATGATGTAGTTTTCAATGAATTAAACTTTAGAGATAGCTTCGCATGTGGGACGTATACAAACATACTTGGAAACAGATTATTCATGAAAAAATAATTTATGTTGCGCTTCTATTTATTTGTTACGTATTGGTTGGGTATAATTAATAGTATCTACAGTACTCTCTTTTATATTTTAAGTTATAATCAGTTTCTGTATCGAAAAAGAATTCAATTTAAGAATAGTAGTCTACATGTATATGTGTATATAAAGTAGGAGCCAATTTTTGTTTCTTTTAATAGCTGTTATCTTGATTTAATTTAATGCAACCTATATTTTAATTTTGTTATTTAAGGATAGTTTGAGTAGTTTTAATTAAATGTTAACTAGATTCGAGATCAGTTTAATTTTTACTTTTTCCTGCTAGCTAGTTATGTTTTTAGCTGATAATATCTTGGTTTGAGATCAATCTGATCAATTGTAAGAGTTTGAATAGCTATAATACAATAAAAGTCCTGCTGGCTACATGTTCCACTTACCTATTTGCCTTTTTCTCCGAAAACCAATCCCGGACTGATCCAATTTCAGTAATATTAGTAATGGACAGATCTAATATAAAGCTTCATTCCTGGAATCAAGGTATATTAGCCTAGGACTGTTCCCACTCTCTATAGAAATACGAAATTCATTTGGGTTGGCACTCGACGGCAATTTCACTGCTCGCTACTATCTAGCAGTCTTTATAGGCTTGTAAAGAATTTGAAAAACTTTAGTCATTTATAGCTTTTACTGGAATAAATAGGAATAAGTAGGAAAATTTTGCGGAAACAAATCCGTTAACAAATTGTGAATTGTGTACTGTTTGTTCACAATTTTCCGACTATAATCAGATTAAAATTTTATAGAATTAGGACAAGCAGGAAGATGATGATGAAACAGATTGTAATTCTGCGGGTTTTTTCTGCTAAGTTATAAACCAATGGACCTTCAACAATTTTCTGTTAAGAAATAAAATTACATTGCCAAATTCAGCTTTTTACATCAGTATAATTAACTGGCTCTGAATGTCATCGAGCGTATTGCATCTCATCGCTGGCTATCGCATCTTATCGCTAGCTGTCGCATGCAGCAAGAATGTTTACTTTCGTCCTGCTTACTCGGTTCCTGCGGCTACACATCAAGCAATACGTTTCCAGTATAAGCTGGCATCTTGTTATACGAAGAGCCGACACAATGTGAGGTCAGTTTATACTAGTAATGTATAGCTTGATGTGTAGCCGTGTGTACTAGTTTAGAGTGCGTTGCGGCCTGAATTGCGGGCAGACGCTCCATTAAATTTATAATGAATTACACACATTATTTTTGTGTTCAACTGACAAGTTTATTTTTCAGTGGGAGACGAACAAGTTGAAAGACCTTCCCTGCAAAGTTGTTCAAGAATTAACTGGGAACAAAAAAAATAAAAAGCCTTTGAGTATATATATCATCTTTTTAAAGACCATTTATTCTTAAATAAATAACGCTTTCGTATTAGTACCTTTTTATTCTCAGTCGGTACCTAGTATTATACTTGACTTGGTATTTTAGTATTAGGTTTAAAAATGGCATTATTTGTCCGAGAAATCGAGTCTACTCGATCTTCGGTTACTTTTCACGACCAAATCACTGAATTGATCATCCTGAAATTTTGCATATACTTTGTAAGCTGTACAGAAACGGACATACACCTTTCATCCCGAAAAAACAACAATAAAGTTCCTATGATAATGGATGGGGTCACGTATCTTTTGAATCATATTCTAAATTAACGCGAGCGAAAAAAGCGAAAAAGCTAGTATAAGATGAAAATAAAGACCAATTTGTTGTCATGGCCAAAGAATAATAACTTCTAATTACTTCGTATTACGGAAGTTATGTGCGTATAATAAATTAATTTGCTAAAACAGTAAAGGAAAACATCGTGATGAAACCAGCACACCTGAGAGATTTTTCTACGTAGTGTAAAGCCATGTTAGAGGCCTACGGGTGGTTTCAACTTTAACACCAGGTTGCTAATCAACTATAGACTATAAATATAGACTTCATGGCTGTCAGAAATTTGTGTGTTACAACAATTATTTTTTAAACAATCTACATTTCACACTCCCAAACTGGGTAATTAGTAAATCAACTCCCTAACTGCGAAGGCTGGTATGTCCTACAACTCTACGCGTACACGACTTAAACTTTGAAACTAAACAAAACGACTCAAAGTTGAAATTTATTAAGTTACAACTAAAATTAATTGTAGTAAACGGTAACTACTTAGCATTGTTAGAACACACTAAGTTGCGTCGCCTCGCTTCAGTAGGTGTACAGTTATTTAAGGTAGCAGGTTGTTTAAACTTTGGTGGTACGCAGCTTCGCGGCTCTTAAGTAAGATAAGAAGCTTACTAAAACGGTGATTTGGGGTTTTGTGTTTACAATGTTATAATTTCTTTTAAAGTAGCTGTCGCAAGCGATTATTTCCGCGTGAAATTAATTTTTCAATCATTATTCGAAAGACACGTGGCGCCATCTATTATAAAAACGTTATTATTGTTGAACAGTTATTTTCGGAATGAAAGGTACTCTGTGTCCGTTTCTGTATAACTGACAACATATATATTCAAAATTGCAGGATGATTGATTCAGTTTGGTCGTGAAAAGTAACAAACAAACTTACTTTCGCATTTATAATATTACAGTTAGGATGTAATTTGAAATTTTGGATGTTATAGACATAACGTTATACAACACCTTGTGAATTCGGCCCTAATTTAATAATAGTATAAGTAAAATAACAGAGAGGACGCTGTTTAAATAGGATAAATAGGATAGATAGTTTAAATAGGAAGTTAGCTCGCTTCTTGGAACTTCTGATCTTGATCAAATAGAAGTTCTTGCTGATATTGTGGATGATAATGGGAGTATTACTGTCTCTACCGGAGTAGAAGGTATAAAGAAAATTTTCCCTTCAAGTTCGAACGCAAGGCACCTCCAAGTTTTCGTTTGTTATGTGCCTCCAACTTTTTATTAATTAACACTTGCTCCGTGCCTCGGAGTGAACGTCAAGCCCAGCTGTAATGAAGTTCTTTGACCGTCGAAATAGTTTGCATTCATTTTATTCACCTTTTGTTTGTTAACACTGGCAGATTGGTTTCTAAGTTAACGGATCTACAGTTTTAAGAAAGATTGTACTCCTTATAAGTCCTTGCTCGAAAGCTTCAAGTCAGTTTAATTGCCATAAGTAAAAAGAAGGGAAACTCTCCCTTCTTTTTACTTCATACTTTAATTCATAAACATAATACCTTCACATATCTTCATAATTCTAACCTAGTCTTAGTATAAAATTTTTGAACGGCTAAACCGATGAGGTTAATTCTGGTTTTAAAATGTTCGTAACCAGTTCCACAATAAGGTTTTTGGTACAGAAAAAATTAAAAAGCTGCCCGGAAAATGGAAAAAACTTGGACTACAATTATAAATAGCTGATTAATAGTTTATGGGCTGGAGAGTGGGATAGGGATTAACTTTTAACTCAGAAATATTCGCGTGTAGTTTTCTTCTTATGTCTCCCTAGTTCCATATTACTTGGGATCGACGCAAAATGTCTTTAACTTCCAATTTTCTCTATCATCATCTGAGCATTAAAATACTGCGTGTAGTGTGAAATAAATATCATTATTTCAAAGAAATTTTTTAAAATCAAAACTTGTCTTGCATAAAATTGAATAAGTAGGCATTCCGGCCGTAATAAATTTGCGTGTCATAAAAATGAAAACGAGATAGTAATAAAATCTGTCATCTTAAGTAATGCCGTCGTGTTTTAGACTTATCTGTTAACGACGACGGGAAATCTTCGCCTCCGTGAAATTGGTAAGATGGTTAAGTAAAATTTATCGCATCGCTTGTCTCTGGAATAACCTATTCTTGTCACTTAATTACGTGGTCTTAGCTTGAAAATTGGGGGAATCGGCTTAATTTGGGGCATATGTTTAGGAAATATTGATGAAGACATGTAAAAGTGATGTATGTGCTGTTTTATCGCTATAACTTTTGAAGTTCGAGTTGATCTTACGAATTACTTGCAGCAATAGGTATTTTTATCTAAGAGGGAGATTCACAGACTTAACTTCCGATTTTACTTTGAATTAAAGTCCAACTTTCAATAGATCTATAAAAAGTTGACTTGATGCTCCGTCAATCTCGGTAATATGTTGGGTTTAAATAAATGTTTGTGATTTATTGCGTGTAACGAAAAATTACCATACTAAAAAAAAGGATTTACGAATTGATCTTACGGAATCCAGCGATTACCCTATCATTAACTAACATCGTCAATTTGCCGGGATTTTCACGGTTTCACCAGATTTAATCAATATTTCTTGAGTTTAGATAGATGAAATCAAAATGGAAGATGGAACTCAACTAGACTAATTTCCGAATTCAGAGCGATCAACGTGTAGGTAAATACTTACTAGATATAGGATATTTCTTAAGAGGTGTCAAGTTGGAAATTCAGTTTTCCATACAATTTTGTCAACATAATTATAACGCTACAGTTTGTATGTATATTGTATATCCAAAATTTACGCATGCCTTTAAAAATATATTGCATAAGGCAATATTAATCTCCAATGTATTCTCTCCACACATATTATATTCCTATAATATTAGTATGATCGCAAAAAAAATTAGGTAAGAGGTACATGAAACTACTGCGAAAAAAAATGCCACCAATTCCATTCCACATATAAGCGGTGAAACTAGAGGGATCAACATTTTCTATTGCCTTCTTATTTAAAATAATAATAACCTTCGCGTGCGTACGCAGTAAAAACCCTCCTAAATTTCATAACAATCGGATCAATCGGTTTAGATACACGTGGAGGAAAACATTAAAAAAAACCATTTTTATTTATGATATATATTCTCTGAACGGCTGGAACTTCTCAAGTAATCTAGAAATTAGCCAAATGCTCCCACATAATGGTCTAAACTTGTAAAGAACTTAGTTTACTGCATCTCTTATTCATAATAACGTACTAGGCACTTCAGAATAATCGTTACTTAAGCAAAGTAACACATTAAAATTTGAGTTTTCCCAGTAACTTAATGTAACATTTTGCACACCTAAACGGAATTAAGTTAATAATTACACGTAATTTACTTTTGCAAGTTTATAAAAGTTTATGTGAACCACCCGGTAACTTGGTGTAACTTTTGCCGTGTCGTGAGTTCGTAACTTTGATATTATCATTGTGTTGTGTTGACACTTAAGTTATTGCACAGTAACATAATGTTTAAACATACATACAAAATTTTGGTTGAAATGTGGCTGCCTCAAAAACAATAGTCCATAAAGTGTACCTTTTACATAATTAAACTAATTCTTGACAGATAATCGAGACACTTTTCAATTTCAATCCATAAATCTCCGTTGAACGGTGACTTTAGGGTCTCGGGAATCTTAGAGTGATAGCTAAACATCCCCTACCAAGATTAATTTGAGTTTTTCGAAGTAGATTTATGGGTAAGGTTGGATTTTGCGCGTACGGGCCCGCGCGACGATCGTTCTATTCGGCCGATCATTTGTCAGTGTCCTGGCTTTATCAGATCGGAAAACTGAATGAATTTTGGCAAGCGCTTTCAGAATGCTTGATTGCATCAAAGCAGACAAATGTATGCGGTGTACCAGAAGGATTTGTTAACCCTTAAGCTGTTAATTTGTAGACACTTAAGAAAGATGAAAATTATTTATTATTATTATGAGCCAAATATTTCCTATTGCAAGACAAAAGCCTCTCTTCCTTGCTTCCACTTCTCTCTGTTCAAAGCTTAGCAGACCAATCCTCCAAATGAGAGTCCAGGTCATCCCGCCATCTTTTTTCGGATCTGCCGCGCTGCAGTTTCCTGCCCTCTGGGATCCACTGAGTGGTGATTTTTGCCCATAGCTCTTTCGACATGCGGCAGATATGACATAAGATATAAGTTTGGCAGCTGCGTGATCCACATTTGCAATCTGTGTTTTAGAACACAGTATCGAGTTTCTTATACGGTCTGTAAGTTTGACTCCCAGGATACTGCATTCCATTTCGCGTTGACAGACCCCGACAGTGTTGTTAGATGAATAGGTATTAAAATTAATAAAATACATATTTGTTGCCACATTAAAATTTATCCCATACTAAAATTTGTTGTTAGACGAATAAATTACACTATGTACGAGTATATTATATTTATAACATAGAAGAATATCAGATAGGTAAAGACAATAGTAAGAAAGTTACAATAATACGAGAGATCGTCTTACGAGACATGAGACACCGGCTTCCTGGAACAACCCTACTCAACCCTTTGCGTGACACGCGTGCGTATTATCTGATTTTTATCACAATTAATTTAGCTTTATGGCTCAAAATGTTCTTTGTGAGATGAATGTTACAGATTTTATTTGTTGAAAGCTATTACATAAATTTTACTGTGCTGAAATAATTCATGAATTTTATGTATCGCATGTTACGGGTTTATTTATACGTAAAAGTATTTACGGCATAAATAACTCTCGAGAATTGAAAATATTTTGCAGTAATTATTCTACCAATAGTTAATAATAAGAATAATGATCATTTAATAAGTAAATGTAGTAATATTTAATAAGATATAAGTAAATATAAATATATATAAGCATTTTCATAAATTATTTCTGCATACTATGCGAACACTAAGTTGAAGTTTGAAATATTTGTATATTGCGTGTGCTTATATTATACATAGGTAGTAAATGTGATATTAGATATAAGTAAGGATTTTTCGAAAACAGAATATTATTTAAAAATAAAATTTTTTTAAAGGAAAAATATACGTTCATTATTGCTGCATAGCATTTGTTTCGTATGACAACGTAAAATTTCCGCGTAATAGTATTTTTGCTCAAGATGATGGTGACAAGGTCAGGACATTCCGTTGAAATCGTTCTTCTATTTTACGTTTATTGTTTGATCCTACTCCATAAACGAGGTTTACGTCGAGTTTATTTATCTGTTATACTTTCTTGGGATAAAGATATAAATAAAAATGGTAATCTCTGCTCATAAACCCTCAAGCGGAAACTTAAAAGTTTTATGTTAAAAAATATTTCAAATTCGATCGTTTTCGAAGTCCGTTTGTTAGAAGATAAAATTCGCATTAGGGAGGCAAAAAATGTTTATACTCATCATAAAATACGAGATAAATGATGTTGATTTTAGGAATCGCTTGATTTGCTGCTGTCACTCAAAGTAAGGATTTTTAGATGTATTTTTGCTTTAATGTTTCCAACTCCATGTCGTAAATCATAATTTTGCTTAGGTTTAAGTAGATATAGGCTTACTTAATTCATTTACATCCAGGTCTAACTTTATCCTCTTCAGAAGTACTAATACTACAATCGCAACTCAAAGTTTTAAAATAATAAAAATAATTTGTTATTAATAAACCAATCTGTAACTGTCTCACTGCAGGGCAAAGGCTTCTCATACAGAGAAAGATCGAGCAACACTGGCAGATTTCTATTATAATGTTTTTTTTTCAAAATTCCATTAAAGTATCATACATATTTAGGAAATCTACCAAACTACAGATACAGAAGATTTTTTTAACAAAATTGCATTAATTTTAATTGAGTAATATTTAAAACAAAACAAAACTTCGTTTATAGGAAGCGCGCTAAGGGGACACTCCTATTAAGAACTTTTATATCTAGGTACTTATACATCTACCGCATATTCTGAACCGTGCAAGTGTGCATGTGCAACAATAGCTTACTGGAAACTAAAAAATTTCAGATCAGCTTTTATTCGTATCCGTAACGGTCCTAGCAGGCAGCCTGCCAACTGCACTGTTTGAACGGGACAATTGCACAGTCACCGCGTTTCATATCCGACCTTATAAATCTGGCAATAAGTCATTTTCACAGCTTTTTACGTCAGAATGTCAGGGAGCAATTTGAGAGACTTGTTTTGTGTGCGTTGATGTCACGATGGCACGCTCACGGGATGGCATTTATGAAACTGCACGTTAAAAACTACCCGTTTTAATTTTCGTACGGCGTGAACCGTTTTACCCGGTAATAGCAGCTATTTTCCATTGTATTTTTATCCATAGTTTTATTCCACAAGCAATATACGGGAGCTGAGTAACGGTCGGGTTGTCTGCGATTTATGCTTCGCAAAATCTGTTATTGGGGTTCGCATAATAGACACTATTTATTACTTTAAGTAAGTAGGTGTTTTAATCCAATAGATGTAAATATTATACTGGGTAAGTAAGTAATATTTACTTTTTTGGGTAAAGATCGGAAACTGTTGTTGTAGGTAGGACTATGGTTTGACTCCGAAGTCGACGTCACAGAAGAAACTACCGTCGGAACCTACCGTAGGAAGACCTACCGTCCCGTCACTACCATCTAACCCTCTCATCCTAGCACTACCTACTCATTTAATATTTTGTGCACATCTATGACACTGTATTTAAGTTTCCTAAATTCCTTTTTAAATTAATAATAAAACTTGAATTGCGCTCATAGTCCAATGGGACGGCCCATTGGATTATGAGAGTGAGCGAAGAAAAAAGAGAGTGCACCTCGGTTTTCGCAAACACTTGTGGACTGTAATATCTCATGTTTAGTTGACCAATCTGCGTTGAGATTGGCTGCTGTGACCCGGATTTAGGTCACAGCAGCCAATCAGGAGGACATTACGACAAAAAAAAGTATTTACATTTTCAATATTCATGTATTAAGAACAGGTTAGTCACATGCGCAATAATATGATGTAGACTCCATGCTGCTGTTAAGAATTGAGAATCGAAACCGGGATTTCATTGGGTGCTCATAAAACAAGTTTTTTTTTATTTGGTAGGTATTGGTAACAAAGTATTGTAACTATTTATTTGGGAACCATGTGCTAAAGTACCATGGCACTAAATCCTATATGTAACGACCATAAAATAGAAGCAAATAAAAATGTTTTAAAGTAAGCTTTTAAATCTAAAAAAAGTAACGACTTCATAACTTTCACAGTTCATAGATTTATTTAAATACATTTTGGCTTCAAAGGTCGTTGCATTTTTACACACTGAAAATATTTCGCTCAACTTTTATCTCGAACCGTATAAAATAGTGATACGCAAAAAGAATAATAAATTTAAGTAGCTAGACTGTGGAGGCGCGGTTAATGTGCCATGACGAGAACATTCCAGTTCTATTCAAAGGTACATAAAGTTTCTTAAAAGTTCACCCAGCCACGTGAACCTAAATACAAATGATTCTTAAACATAAAGAATTTATTGAAACTAAGTTTTCATACGATAGTTTTACATATTTTATACTTACATAATACATTGTTATACAGGATGTTTCTATCAAAGTCAATTTTTCTATTTTCAGATTTCGAACTATGTTCCTTAGGGAAAATGTTCAGTTTTACCTTATTATAATTTGGTAGGACTTTAAAGCAACATGGTGTATATTATATATATCATCGCCTAGCGCCTATTCCAAGCATTAACTGTAATACTTAGGACCAAAGATATTAGAAAGACGTGGGAACGCCTCCTTGCCACTTCTCCTTATTAATATTTCTATGCTTAGGATTAAATACAGGGCAAAACTAAATTATTTATGGAAGAAGATGAAGGTAGGATAAAAAACTTGACATTACTGAAGGAGCATATCGCTCTAAGCTTACAAAAGTTCAGCAAAAGTATCAGTGCGGAATAATAAGAACTAAAAACATTCATTTGATAGCAAAAAAAGGGGTTACGGTAGGCAAAAAACGCGCCAACCAAACCTTCCTACGATAAATAATAAGTTCTGATTCTAGGGTCGTACATTTTTTAAAGGTACGCTTCTCTATTCTGTGCTTGTAAAATAATGTAAGGTACTTTATAATGGACTACTACGACTATCCTTACGCCTAATCCAGGATAAAAAAGATGAAAACATATTTAGTCCAAACACATGTTACTATTGCCAGTCCATATCATCTTACAGCTGGACAGAGAAACAATCAATCAATCAATAACAAGAATTTATTACGAGATATTCAAGTAAAATGTCGTAAAAGTAAAAATATTTAAAACAATAGAGATTTCATTTATATTTTTATTTAAAAGAAGGATCAAGGACCGCTGCGCTCCTGTAGTAGGTACTTACATAACCGAACAATTCATGTTGCACGGACTATTGCACTGGCTTCCATCATGGCGTCTCGTTGAGATTGGATCGTGCCCTGAATTAATTTGAGGAAGTATGGCAGACTATCTTACGAGCTTATTACACATACATACTTATTACTAGGGCCCGGAAAAATATGTATTAAAAAATTCAAAATATGTACATATAATATGGACGAAAAAATGTAAAATATGGAGTAAAAATGTAAAATATGGAATAAATATGGAGTAAAAAATAACAGTAGGTACCTTTAAAGGTAGGTACTTTACCTTTTTCATTGCCCTTTTGCATTAAAGACATTGAAATGAGTAAAGTACTTAACACATACATTAAAAAAATTATAAAAAGATGTTGAACTATTTATGTAATACAAATAAAAAAAATAGTTTTATTCAAGAATAGGAATCATTTATTTGCTTTGCATTTATCAACTTCCACTACATCAGCCACTACACTACACTACATGGTTGCATTAGACAATCAAGTGCTTTTTTTTAATTATCAAAATTAAATCTGACGATTTGGTCTAAATATTTATTGATTTATTTATTTATTCATTCATTTATTGCATACATGTGGTACATTGGCTTTTATATTGGCTGAAAAATCTTTCCACGTGACATGACGTAATGAGAGCATACATAATGTGGAATGAACTTAGAATCAAAAATCAAAATATACGACGAAAAAACCGCGAGAGAAATGAAATACGCGCGGCCGTAGCCCGTATTGTTATGGTGGCGAGAATGAAAACACGTAAAATTATATCAATTTTTATGAACTAACTCTTGTTCTACGATATAAAAATGGAAAATATGGAGGATTGTGATATATTTTTGTAAAATATGGACTTATCCTTGAAATACCTTAAAATATGGAAAAATATGGAAAATAAAAATTAGTTTTTCACATTGTAAATATGATAATCGGTGTAGAGAACACATTCTAGACCGAAAATCGTGTAAATTAAAAATATGTATTTACATATTAATCCGGGCCCTACTTATTACACATTTGTTAATACGTAAACGTTTCTTTGTTTTTAACTCACACCAGGTTGTTTATCAACCATACGATAAAGGAAGAAAGTCACATTAAATTTATTTTAATTTATCCAGTTTGACCAAAAGTGATATTAATGTCATCATTAACAGTTGAGTGTTAATATGTCAACTTGCTTTGCAAAACAAGGTCAAAGATGTAAGTGTGAAAATACAAAACGCTAAATGTGTGCCTTAACAATTAAAGGTCACTTGGCGAAGATGTCTTTCGAGTAAGTTACGACTAGACTAGTAGCGAGATTCACAGACTACACTCAGACTTTACTTTGAACAAAAGTTTATTTTCAAATCAACTTTAATTGATAAATAGATAAGTCTATTGAACGTAAACTTTTGTACAAAGAAAAGTAGGAATGGAGTCAGTGAATTTCGCTAAGTCGCGTTCGACAGTGCATAAAGTGTAGTGTACCCCGTACTTTTGAATATAGAGTAAATCTTTCTTAGAGAGTAAAGCATACATACATAAGTAGGTACTATTATATCTTATTAAACTTAAACTTAATAATTATGTTAAAACACAATATAAGGTTGAAATAACGTTGTTTTGCGTTAATAATCTGCCTACTTGATAGAAAAAAGTTACGCAGACACTACCAATAAAAACTAATTGCTCGCAAATTATACAAGTAACACGAAACTAATAACCGTTCCCTTTATTTAGAAAGTTGAAGGTTCGATATCGTTACTGCTATTACCGTACTGTTATCTGCTATGTTTTGACAGTATGTTCGCTAAAAGTTGTTATCTGTCGGCAATTGGGCTCGTATTGCAACATATTTACCAAACACAGACACATTAGGTTCCCTGTTTACGTCAAATTCCATATTCTTATCTGATTAAAAGTTGTCCAAATCCACTTGAAACATCTTATAAAAGTTACGGTGCTTTACAATGCCCGAAATGTTCTCGCGAATAAATTTGATTTAGTTATCAGACCCTAACCTGCTTTACGAAGACGTGACCTGCATACATTTAAAAGAGATTCAAACAGGAACGTTTTCCCGTTCCATATAAAAATATAGAAATGAGCCTTCTGATTGTGACTCGCTTCCCTATTTAACACTCCGATAAAAGCTTACTGCTTTGTGAATGTGAATCGCAAATACAAAAGTTAAACGTGGAGGTTTTAATCAAAATATTACTTATCATATTTTTGCGGGCTCGTTGAATAAGTTTGATTTACCGACTCATCTTGAACTGGTAATTTTTTCCAGTGCGTGTGAATCAAAGACAAAATCTTCGCAAGCTCCGTACAAATCAACCGAATGATTTATTTGTTCGAATCCTCTGGGACTGTGCGGGATTCCTGTTCACTTGCTATACGGTATCGCAGATGTGGGATGTAATGATTATTCATGTGCTCATATTTAGACTATAACGCGCTGTATTACCTACGATCATAAGATCAGGATGAGAATTGATGTTTTTACCAGAGGCCAGGGGGCCTACTCCGAAATGTTAACAACGAAGCTTCGATTGTTGGATCGCATGTTTGTTCGTTAAAGTACCTTCTAATAGATTGTTTTTTTTTTATGGATTTGTAGCAAAACAACAGATAAAAGCACTAAGTACAATTAAACAGTGGTAATTTGGTGTTAAGGATTGTGTTTGATGTTCTTCATTATTACGTTCCGATCCGAAACATCGTTGTTCGATTTTCGGAGTAGAGCCCCTGCATCGTATTTAACAACAGTACAAGCCCCACAACATTTAGATTACATTAATTTTTTTAAAAAATTACTTATTATCCTACTATTGTTTTACAACTACATTTTTGTTTGATGGACTTCGGCCAAGTTTCGGAAAAATATATGGTCTTTTTGTAATTTCCGGCTTACAATATGCTGCGGTTTTTTCCTCTCCATTGGGTGCAGTGAAGGAGTACAGCTCATATATTACTACTTTACTGGTAGCAAGCTTTAGATAAGACATACAATAATGTAGTTGCCTTAGTTTAATATCTGCACGTAGCGCTAGTATCGCAGTTCAGTACTGTTTGCAGTAAAAACTGATGATCATATCGGTATCGAGCAAATATAATGTTATACCTACTTAAAAAAAGATATAGGTAAATTTTTCAAGGAGCAGCACAAGGAGTAAATTTACGTATTAAGTAAGTATATTAAAATAAAATATACAGCACGCATAGCCTATTCATTTAAATTAGGCGCAGCTGAAAAGTTGGTAGGTCAATAAAATCATATTGTGATAATTACATTATGACGGCTTTTTCTCTTTTGTATCAACAAAAGTAGAAATACCGAAACCATACTAAATTATTAGTACTATTGACCATTGACAATTAATCGTCACTAGTTTAGTCGATTAGTTAAGGGATGAAACACCTAAGCTAAAATACTTAATACCTAAAACTTTGCAACCGTGGATTTAGGCAACGAAAATTAATCACTCAACGGCATAAAAAAAATAAGGCCTGAGGGACTTAACTTTTTACAATTCGCAAGTCCAACTTTAGAACACTGGCAACACAAACTTTTCCCTTAATTAACATTTCTAAATCTTTGACATTAAGTTCGCACTTTATCGTCCCTTAACTGTCGCACTATTTATGAAATGGCAACACGTTCCAAATTTGTATTCGTCCCAAAGCGAACATTACTTGTCTTAGGACCTGGACTTAATTACGGGCGGGCTTAATAGACTTGTTCATAAATTACGGACCTCTTTGATGGACAAGATCAGAATTCCGTTGTCTAGGCCCGTCTCAAAGGGACAATAGGTCTGCAAAGTCACACTGCTAGATTATCTGTAGTGCCGCTTGTATGAGCAACATTAAGTTTTAGGATGTTATGCTATACGCAGTTGGATTACGGTAGACAACAAGAATATTTAGGCTTGTTTTTAGAATTTCATATTACAAATTTCAAAAAGTAATACGATTCTCAAATTTGATAAAACAGCAGCCGTAATACAATTCAATCATAATGATGTTCAACGTGGCTATCCATAATGCAACGGACGTTTTAACTATTACATAATTGTATTATCAGAAGAGTAATAGCCTTTTTTATTATCTATTTTGAAATTAAGCCGGGTACTTAAATTAGTTGATGTTTTTGTGATAAACAAAGTTATTTTCAATTAATTCTGAATGAAAGTTAACTTACTGAATTTGTGTATTATTTGTTTCTAAGTAAGTTTGATCTTTATGCCAATGTTTCCTACAACCTATCCCCAGAACAGTTGAATTTTCTTGGCAGTTTGCTTTGATATAAAAGTTTGCCGTCCGCGAATAAGTTTTAATATAATTGACATTAACCCACTTCCCGGAAAACTAAGTTTTTTTGGGTCGTACTTAACTTTGCGCCAAGTTTCGTTTAAATCTGTTCAGTAGCTGATATTCAAGCAGTGGCGCGCCTAGCACTAAGAGAAGGGCTAACCCAATAAATTGTTTTAAGATTCATAGAATAATAAAAGTAAAAATATAAATTATTTGGTATTGATTATTTTCGTTTTGGGGTTTTAGGCCTGTATGGCACGCTACTGTGTTCCGGAAAAATTTACTAACTATTTACAAAAAAACACATTAGCAACTCTTTATTGATGAACTGAAAGGTACGAATCCTTAATAATGGGAGCCAAATTCGTTCCTTGGTAGGTGTATTCATATATATTCATATAGTTAGGTAATAAGACAGATTATTTATCCATATTTCCAAAATAACATTGTTCTTACTCAATGACGTATAAGTTCGTTTCTCAGTCAATATAAGAATAAATGAAAAAAAATTATACAGCACACGGCACAGGATAATACAAACAAAACAATAAAAGTGGTAAAAAAGAAACAAATAAAAAAATAAAAATAATAACAATTAAAATTATTATTTTTTGACTGCCTCATTGGTCTAGTGGTAGCAAGCGCGACTGCTGAGCACGAGGTTCTGCATTGGATCCCCGGGTCGGGCAAAGTATTATTGGGTTTTTCCATTAATTTTAATGGGACTTATAACATAGCCGGCGAAACGTGGGTGTACTGCATACACCTCTGCCTACCCCCTCTGGGGAATACAGGCGTGAGTCTATAAAATTCCAAAGCATTATATTGTTGTTGAAACGTAAATCATTTTAAGGTTATAGGTAACAAATACTCTATTTCGATTTCAATTCAAAACCTACTAAAGTTTCGTTTCGATAAGCGTGATATAAACCCTACACGAAAGATTCATTACGTCCGTGTTGCTCACTGTAAACTATCCGGGTACGAAATAGCCCGGAAATCGACACTGAACGTGAAAAATGCGGCGGACCGCAACTATAGTCGGGTTTCCTGTTGTTTTTACATCAGTTATATACTGCGCCTTGACGCAATATATCGTTATCGTTTGATAGCTATTCGAAAATATCATAGATATAGAATTTCGGCGTAAGGTACAAATAATTCTGTATCTATGGAAAATATTATGTCTTTGGATTATAGAATTTAGGTATCTTTCAAATAGAAACATAGTAACATTATCATTAAAATACAACTAATACTAAAATTAAAAACTAACACTAAAACTAAAAATATGGGTAAATACCTCCAATGAGCGCATAATAGTGGCACGCATTTGGAGAAGCCTATGTTCAGCATTGGACTAATACAGGCTGATGATGATGATGATAGATATTGTACAATGGGTGGCTGGCTTGTAGTTTTAACGCGCACAGCGAGTATCTTTACAGTACGTAACGTGTATCGAACTCTTTTATGTAACCTTTGAATGGACAGAAATGTTTGTAAAAGACAACAAGTCTAGCTGTAAAAGTTATAAGATAAACATATAATAAATAATCACAGAATAATAATGCAGTATATATATGCAGGTTGCTTCCAACCGGTCAATCTGGAAGTCATTGGGGGAGGCCTATGTTCAGCAGTGGACATCTTATGGCTGAAATGATGATGATGATGATGGATGCAGTATATCATATTAAAATACAATCGAATTTCGTCCAACAGCGACCTTCTCTACAATAAATGACTCACCAGAACTGTCAATATAAGGGGCACTGGATTCATTAAAATTATTATGAGCAAAATGCTCAACACAAGTACGCATCTGGCGTTTGTATTACGTATTAAGTAAATTGGAGAAGCTTTGCCAGTCCTTCGCGATTATTTCTTTAATTACTTAATGTAAATGTTGGTTTAAGTAAATATTTCACACAGAAGAAGAGTTGATCTCGAGTTAAGTTGCGTTGAGAGACTGCCTCGTTGGTCTAGTAGAAGCAAACGCCACTGCTGAGCACGAGGTCCTGGGTCGGGCAGTGTTATTAGATTTTTCCATTAGGAAAGTCTCAGTAGCAACACGGAGTCTGGAATTGTGCTCTGGCTCGCCCCCTATTACATAGTAGGTACTTATAAAACAGCTGGCGAAACTTAGTTGTACTGCATACACCTCTGCCTACCCCCTCTGGGGAATACAGGCGTGAGTCTATGTCATGTTGTGTACGAAAATCTTCGAGTTACGAAGAAATTGATGATTTTACCCACTCGCACTAAGGTATTTTATAACTATTATAATTATTATAAAATTTGGCCAAGATATTTGAGCATTGACAAATTTTGTGCCTATAACGCACCCACGCTAGACGAAAAAAATCCTAGTATTTTTATATAATTAGGTATTATTATTCATCATCATCATCATTTCAGCCATAAGACGTCCACTGCTGAACATAGGCCTCCCCCAATGACTTCCAGATCGGCCGGTTGGAAGCAACCTGCATCCAGCAGCTTCCTGCGACCTTATTATTATTATATATTAAATTATAAACATCATCTTCCTGTCCCTGTCTTATACATTTTTTTGTTCCATTCATCTGTAATGTGACTGTGACTGTTTTTTTTCTTTTCCCCATGTAATTTTTTACACAGTTAACATTCGTAGGTATATTTCTTTTTTTACCTCTACTCAACCTGTGGCAGCAGATTCTACAGTGTAAAAGCAATATGTACTAATTTTTTGATTGCTAAATTTAGTTAGCAAATTCAAATTTAGCCAGAATCATTGAACTAGACTTTGTATATAACTACCTATTTAACTTTAATCGGAAATGTGCCAGACATGTACTCAAACGAACCAGACTATTTGTGTTTAATTAGTGATCGCTAGCGGCTGCTAAATCAAATGAATCTTTTTGATCGTTATTAATAGCAACTGAGACTACATAGGCAAATAATATTAAATATTATTACGTAAAGAACGCTAATTTCTCGTCCCGCTCATCGAAATAGTAAGCGAAAGAGTAGTAAGTAGTGACGTCACTGACGTATTACGGACCATCGCGTCACTCAGAGTATGTTCATGTAAATAACTTAACCCATATTTAATATTTGTGAGAAAATATTGAAATGTTCAATACAATCTTGAGTTCTAAGCCGCGTCTGATATTTTTTTTTTGTAGGTAACTGTCTTTCTGCTTGAACAGTTTTGTAGATAGTGAATTATTAAAATACAAAGTATTTTTCATTATTTAGTCGGATCTGTCAAGTAATTAATACAAATGAGACACAAAAGGATACCTATTGATACTTTTACTCGACGTCGGCGGACCACGCGGGAGTCAAAGGCTTAAAGATGACAAATGGATGACAATCATTACAAATTTATCGTGACGTAGTCTTTGAACTTTAGAGAAAGTGTTTATATTTATATGTATATATAGTGTGTATATTTCAAGGTTAACGTTGAGGTTTAAGGAGAATAGGTATTTTTTAACTATATGAATCAACTTCCGTTACCCACCGTACTCTGCCTACAAAGTCTAACAATCTCATCCTAAATTCCAACGAAATAAAAACAAACACTCAAAGGAAATCAAGTTAACATCGTTACTGTGGCAATATATTATTTACACTCGAAAACACGCGGCATCGAGCCATTTCATTAGCTCTTCCCATAAAACAGAAGGGAAAAGAATAAAAAACATATTTTTCACCTTTGCCACTTATCTTGTAGTACGAGTATGTTTCGTTACGGATCTTGTAAATAAACGAATGATTTTGATCGAAATAACACTTATTCGAGTTCAT
This sequence comes from Protodeltote pygarga, assembly GCA_936450705.2. Taxonomy (NCBI): domain Eukaryota; kingdom Metazoa; phylum Arthropoda; class Insecta; order Lepidoptera; family Noctuidae; genus Protodeltote; species Protodeltote pygarga. The sequence goes on along the minus strand of OW388257.2, from coordinate 6,881,395 downwards.
TTATTTCGTTCCTTTGTTAGGTATATTTTTGTTCTATTTCCTAAAGCGTTGGGGACGTATAAAAAAAGATTTCACTTAATATGGTTATTTGGTTATATTATACGGAGCAGGTACAGGGTTTTAACGTGGATATATTTTAACGTTTAATTTTTTCGTTACGGTAAATGGGAATTATTATTGTTATTTTTAGGGATTCTCTTGTGATCAGATTTTTTTTAGATAAGTGAAGGGAGAAATTTGCTGGTCAGTGGTAGTAGTGTCCATAATTCCACCCCTTTTTATAATCCCACACAAGTTTCGTAACACGCAACGCATAAGTGATACTCCTGGTGTTGCAGAGGATGCTATCAAATGGAGGATGTTCAATTTTTGCCGATGGATTGAGTCCAGAACAGGAATGAAAGAGAGTCATTTTATGAACGACGCCGACGTGAAATGGAACATACGTAGGTTTTCAATTTAAGAAGCACCTAAAAGTTATTATGTATTATTTTATAACAAATCTTCATCCATGACCATTGAATTGAATTTATTTATCTACGTTATTCAGCAATAAAATTATAATTTATTTATTTTATTTTATTTATAGACTCACGCCTATATTCCCCAGAGGGGGTAGGCAGAGGTGTTCAGTACACCCACATTTCGCAATACAATAAAATTATAAATAGTTTTTAATTTTGATACAGATAGAAGTTACCACAACAATTACATAATAGCATAGAATATCCGAAATATCACTCAGGGTAGAATTGTTTATTAAGTAAGTATCAAAACAATATCAATAAAATTAGACATGCTGCCCTTTAATACTTCGTACAAAGGGTGGAAAAAGTGCAAATATGACTGGAAATGAGAATCTGAAAAGATGCGAATAATTCTTTGACATGGTTGAATTAATTATCACTCTCCGTGCCTCGGATAGCACGTTAACCTGTTGGCCCCGGCTGTCAATTGTAGATCATTGACAGTCGTTACGAGTAGTAAGAAGCCCGAAAGTCTGACAACCAGTCTTATCAAGGGGTATCGTGTAAACCAGTATCTAGGTTGTGGAGGTCTGATAGGCAGTCGCTCCGTGTATAACACTGGTATTCAGCTGCATCTGGTAAGACTGGAAGCCGACCCCAACATAGTTGGGAAAAGGCTAGGCAGATGAGATGGTTGAATGTAGTAGAGAATTTCAATAGCAAGGGCAAAGTTACGAATAGCTTAGTGGCAGAGCGATTAGTGGTTTTAATCAGTAGGTCGCAGCTTTAAATCTTCTACAAAAATTTTAGAACTTTAGTATTCGCATCACAAAAATGCTTATAAGTAAATATATCTTCTAGATTTATTAGTTACAACATAATATTACCTAAACTTACAACGTTGTCACTGTTTGTCTGTGTTTATTTCACAAAGATACGTGACACGTAACTGCTTCGAACACGGCAGTAACTAACTTAGAACTATTTCAATCAATAATGCAGTAACTAACAACTTGGCTTGTCTTTGTCGGATATTCTGGAGGTAAATAGGTGATGGAGGGAACGTTAATTAATTACGTTGAAAGGGGGTATTTGTATATAGAGTATTTGTTATTGTACGTGCACGTAACTTACTGCCTCGTCAATAAACCTGGTAATGATAGAAGTGACGGAATATCGTGTGTTACAAACAGAAACCATTGTATTTTTGTGAATTTTTTACATGTTATAGCACATGATAGCTTATTAAATATAAAAAATATTAAGAAAATTGGTGATATCGCATCGGTGTCTACTAAAACTGCAAAGTTTGGAGCACTGGGTCGGGATACGTAATGTATTTCGATAGATGTCGCCACACGCCTTAGGCGTGTAAAAGAGATTTGAAATTTCGATTGATGCCGATGGGATACGGTGGCTCAGCGGTTAGAGCGTCGACACGGTATGTCGAAGATCGTGGGTTCGAATCCCATCCGTATCAGTTGCTTTTTCAAATTTTCTTATTAAATAATTATATTTAATAAGCTATCATGTGCTATAACATGTAAAAAATTCACAAAAATATTAAGAAAATTGGTGATATCGCATCGGTGTCTACTAAAACTGCAAAGTTTGGAGCACTGGGTCGGGATACGTAATGTATTTCGATAGATGTCGCCACACGCCTTAGGCGTGTAAAAGAGATTTGAAATTTCGATTGATGCCGATGGGATACGGTGGCTCAGCGGTTAGAGCGTCGACACGGTATGTCGAAGATCGTGGGTTCGAATCCCATCCGTATCAGTTGCTTTTTCAAATTTTCTTATTAAATAATTATAAGAAACCATTGTTTTTACAGATCATTTTATTAATACTAAATGTTAACTTGAGACCATTTTGAAGCATAAGGAGTTTGAATTTAGTAAAGAAAAATGTATTACCCCCATATAACAGAATCTCGTTCGCCCTTAATCAAAATATATTACTTTTTTATTCGCCAATTATTATAATGGACACCATTTACAATCAACTGCATTTTTATTAACTGAACCTTATAATGGCGCCCAACGTGGGGTACTACTAAAGGTTGAGTTCTTGCGTGCTTCCGCCGCGTCATTATTTTTTTCTATTTATTTTATGATTACGTGTCGTGGTGGCGCATTGGTTACGGACCCGCTTTGCAAACGCGTGGGTGTGGGTTCGAACCTGGCATGTACCAATGTGACTTTTTCAATGTCATATGTACTTTCTTAGTTAATCTAAGACACCACTGACTAACGGTGAAGGAAAACACCGTAAAGAAACCTGGACTAAGTCTGAAATCGCCAACACGCAGTGAGCTAGCGTGGTGATTAATGCTCAATCCTTCTCTGTATGAGAAGAGGCTTTTGCCCTACATTGGGACAGTTATAGGCTGATTTATTTATTTTTATATTATGATTTAGTGAATACAGATATAAACGGAGCAACCATATTTTTGATGAACTTAACCTTTTAGTTAACGTAGATAATTATTTTAACTCCAAAACATGAACACAAAATAAAAAACGCAATTGAAACTGTTTTTTTTTTATATTTTTTTATTCCTTATTAATTATTATGTAATAATTTTTCGTGACACTCCCAAATACTCACCCTACCACCACAAAAACAAAAATATAAAAACAACTAAACTACCTTACTACTAATTCCTAAACTAACTATACTATATAATTTCTTTGCATCCTCGGAATCAGGAGAGGCCAGGATACTGTTCACCATACCGACTTGACAGTTCCATCGGAAGAGTTGACGGCACAGAGCATCGTTCCTTCCACATTCCATTGTAATAATATGATAAACATCTTCTATTATGTTACAGTCGTGACAATTAGGTGATGGTTGTTAAGAAAGTAAATTAATAAATAAAAATATTTTGTTTCAATTTCAATCTCGTAAGCCATTTAGACGAAGTACTATGTGTAGTAGTATGCGTAGGAAAATTGGAATGAAATGTGTGCGGAACGAATGAAACACATGGAACTGTTTTTCCCATTTTCCTACGCGAATAAAATCGCCTGAGAGCCTTTCCTATGCATGTGGATACGTAGTAGTGCCATACCACGGACTATTTATTTTTATTCCCAGCGATTATGTGAATGTGACATACTCGTAGCTTTGTGATTTCAATTTCAACAAAAGCTTAACGGGCTTCTCTGGAAATATAGAAGTCAGAAAGTCTTACAAATTTTATAGCACAAACAAGATCGGGAGCAAGTTGACGGATTGAGCTTTGCAACAGACATACAGAGTTTAATATTGCTTTTGTATTTTTTTTATATCCTCTCATGCTTGATATTCAAAATAAAAATTTACAAATTTGTTTCGAGGCCAATGTCATTTGTTAAATACTTTTAAAATACCTAGTGCATTCTGCAAAAGATTCTGAATTAACCGTATAACTTCTGAACGAAAGTAATGAAGCAATATAAAAGACAATTTTAAAAGGCAATAAGGACCCTTTTATACGTACGTTAATGGTACGTTTTAATTTATTTAATCGCATCAAGTTTGGGCTACTAAGGGATAAAGTTAAGTGACATTAGAACAAATCCGATCGAGATTTTATCGTTTCCTTTTAAAAAAAACATGAGGTTGATGACGTCATGAAAGTGTAATGTTCTGGAAACACCTACAGGTAGCACTATCCGTCGTGTTGGACATGAAGAATGGTCGACGTAATTGAAACTTATTGCTACATACGTACCTCCCACTAACATGTGGTCCTTACGAATGAAAACGAATGCGTATGAACTAGGATTTCACCACGATAATGTAGAAGAACAACAAACCTGGGAATACATCCGAGATTAAACACTACTCGTATGCGCCCATTACACGCTAGGTTTGTAGTCAGTTACCATGGATTTCATTTTGACGGAAAAGTCGATGTGTATTTCGTTCATAATTAATAGATTGTTTTCGTATTGGAAGTCACTGGGGGGGCCTATGTTCAGCAGTAGACATCTTATGGCTGATGATGATGATTCGTATTCTATTATTTAATTTTATGGAGTCTTTCAATACAATATGTTTATTCGTGATATTATTATATGAAAAATTGACGTAATATCAAGTTTTATTAGCCTAAAAGATTGGGCAGAGTAACTTTAATTAAAAACACTCACAATTCATGAGTTGCTTTTCAAGTCACATCTGAGGGCAGACAACTCTTGCTGCGAAAGCGATGGATCAGAGTGATAATTTTGTGAGATTCTTAGATCAGGAATACGGAAATAGATTGCGTGACAATCAGCAACGATAGAAATTTACTTCAGTATACTAACACAATCAACACACAGTCCTATATTTTATAACATTCATATTCCACTCACGTCTCGAACCGATCACGAACAGAACTAGGAATATTGGAGATCACAAGTGGTAGGTCTCTAGGGAGTGACTAACTATAAATGTCACAACGACGCAACCCCTGCAGCTTGTTGAAACATTTTATGGACTATAAATCGGGACGTAGCACCCCCGTTAAGTCCTCTGCTTGGTCAGATGTTGAAATGTTTTATTCCCGACATTAAAAGGGTGAAAACCTCTAGGGTAACAAATTATACGTTTTATTGAATCTTAAATTCACGTACTTAGCTAATATAGAGCCGGTTTTATACTAAGGAATTGGCTCAGCTCTTCTTAATGACGCGATTTGAGACTATCGCAGTGGTGTTTTCTTGCGCGTTTATTTTCGCGGATGTATTGGATGCAGTTAATTCGTTTTATTATCCTATAAGACGAGAACGAGAACGATGAAGTACAATAAAAACTAATAGTCTGTTTATATTCAAATTATGTACAGTATCAAAGAGTATCTATGTATACTCTAAGAATGTCTTCAGTGCCTTCTCTGGTTATGATGTTTCTGGGTGACTATTATGGCTTACGTTTTTTGTTTCCTGATATCTGAACAGTGAGTCTAGAAGTGATTGATATCACATTTGACCCTGTTGGCACAATGGTTAACCTATTGGCTTTCTGCTCGAATGTCTAGGGTTGATTCCTTCAACCCTGGTTATTACACAAAATGTGATCCATGCATATTTGTTTCAGTCTTGGTGGTGGTACATGTGAAATTATAATTCTGTAATCAATTTCTAAGACACAGAAGAAAGTCCCAGTATGGAGCAGCGTTTAAAAATTTTTTTGAAGTCTCTATTGTTAAGCATATTAAATAAATTACCTAGGCTTTACGAGAGACAGGAGCAGGCCTGTTTCTAGTAATAGATTACAGAGTTTCATTTCACACCTTCATGAATTTTGAGCTTTACACAATTAATTTATTCTAAGCCGATTGTTGTATGAGGTTTCATTATACCTAACTGATATCACCGAAGCTAAAGATTTGTGCTAGAAAGTTGATAAGGTCTAATTTAAGCCTGAATAAATTTATTGCAACATGCGACAGAGCCATTGGCCAGATACCTATAATTTGGCAAAATAAAGAAAATCCTTAACGAAACTTTGTATATACACTTTTTATGTACACAAAAATAGAAGATTACAAACAAATACTTTTTAATGTACACCAATATAAAAATAATAAAAGTAAATTTTTGTTTTACGTAAAACGGTTTTGTCTTGAAAACTAAAGCTGTGTTCCAAATATCAGATCAATCTGTCAACAGGAAGGGAGTGAAATATCGATTACTAAATTTGAACCAAATAATAAACATGTCAAGCTAAATAAAAGCGTTTAAAAAACATTAGCAATTTTAATTATACAGAATTTTAAATTACCTAATCTATCACATTAAAATAGAATAAACTATAAAAATATCTGGTTGTATAATTATGACAGGACACATATTTATTAATAATTAAAAATAAATTAAGATATATAATCTAGAGTTAGAGGCATTTTGAGACCAAGAATATGTCTCAAGGTTTTTTAGTGTGACTATATAATTATTGTTACAGGGATATAATATTGTTAAAATTATTGTTATTGGAAGCCGACCCCAACGTAGTTGGGAAAAGGCTAGGCAGATGATGATATAATCATTGTTACAGGGAATATTTTACGTAACTTGATAAATGCTAAACGTAATATTAATTGTAAATTTTAATACATATAATAAAAAATACCAGGCTCATAAACAAACGCTGCTAAATATTATACTAATTTAAGTTTCTTTGCTATTTACTTTTATTTAAAGTTTAAAAAACACATACGTACGTGTACGTTACGTCGTGTGTGAAGAACTTACTGTAAACTTACATTAAAATGTATATACTTAAACGATAACAACACTCACAGGTCTCACTCATACCCTACGTGTTTGAGAGAAGGTCGGTAGTGTAACTACGTTTGCGCGGAGGACCAAATAGTTTCTGACTACCGGAACCCTTATTAATGAGGTTTATAGGAAGTCGTGAAACTAACTAAACTAGCAAGTCATGCCTGAAATCATAAACAGTCGTAAATAACCATTAACGTCAAGTAGGTTCAACAAGTTTAACAAAATTTATGCATCATTTTATTTCATGACTGCAAAAAAATATACCAATATACCTACTCTAATATAGGTGCTTCTGGTAGTGAGTCCCTACTATTAAGGACTGAATTCCTCTTACGCTGATGACGCGACGCCGACGGTAGTGTAGTTTGGTCGCACGTATGAATAAACATTATACAGTGCCATTAAGTACACTGCGACTGAGGGGTCCTACTCCGAAATTCGAACGATGACGCGTCGACTTACGGCTTGCTTTGATTTGTAATGCATTTCAGAAATGAATATTTAAATACCTTTTATTTTATTTGTAGTTTATACGACACAACTTGCCATTTGCATCGAAAATTTGCCGTTTTGATAATTAGCTATTTAGAGTATTGGCCATTCAGAGAATTAGGCTTTTAGAGAAATGGCCATTTAAAGAATTAAGCTTTAAGAGAATTGGCCATTCTGAGAATTAAGCTTTTTAAGAATTAGCCATTTTGAGAACTAGTTCTTTTGCGACTCTGTTGCCATTTTGTTGCCTTCTGCGCCTAAACCTTGATGAACAACCTGATGTCAGAGTTTAAACCTCCCGTAGGCCTCTGACATAGCTCGACATACCGTTGAAAAATCTCTCACGATGTTTTCCCTCACCGTTTTAGAAACTGATAATTAATTTCTAAAACGCACATAAATCCGAAAGTCAGAGGTGCGTGCCTGGGTTTCGAACCACGACCTTTGACTTGGCAGTCTAACGGTAATACCACTAGGCTATCACTGCTTGCCACCGATCAACAGTGAACTCGTACTACAAACATACAAATCCAAGTAAACACGTAGCAATGCGTTGATTTTGCTACATAGTGATGTTATCGTAATAATTTATTACACCGTTAATGCGATCGGCTGCGATCTAATCTCAATAGATTAATATTGGATGGTATTAACGTCACAGGTATTTGCTCGAATATTTGAGCATGCGTGAATGCTTTGTTATAAAGATTTGCTCTTTTAGGCCGGATACCGGCCAGACAGGCCGAAATAGAGATTGCTACACCGATAAATCTTTATTGTGGTATTGGGTGTTATTAATTTAAAAAAAAAACTGATTCTATCAAATATGACGGCATGATTGGCGCAGCGGTTAGGCGTGTCACCTGCTTCACCCTGTGTCGCGGATTCGAATCCTGCGCAGAACAAATTTTAATATTTGTGTCATCCACATACTTTAGTTTCGATCTGGGTATTTGTGATTGTGAAAACGCCATGAAGTGGAATAAAATTTGTTGATGTATTTTTTTAAATGTAAACCCTTCAATTGAGAAATGAGATACAAAAGATCAATTGTTAAAATTAATTGTTACGTGTTGCTGGTGTCCTTGTAGCAGTTGAAAGGTTAACCTTTTAAATAATGTTTCTTTTTGTTATATGTATCCAAATTTAATCATAGTTATTTCGTATCTTAATCAATTTTAAACAACAAATTCTAGTACATAATTGTCCAGGATATCCTACTAGGTAATTATGTGCGCGAATTTGGTGGTTTGTTTACTATAGGACATTTATTCAGGGATAGATTGTTCTTGATGTTAGCAAATGGGCTGTGGTCTTAGTTCTAATTGTTATCAATGCTGAACAAATTAGAATTAACGTGAATTGAAATTCTAATTATGTTGGCAATCATTTTGGGGATGTTTATTAATAAGGTTATAATCGCTTTAGCTATAACACTATAGGCCAGTCGAATAATAGTTGTACTGAAAAGTAAAAGCTAGTACTCAAGTTTTTAAAATTAATTATAAATTGGCAATAATCGTGAATGAATGAATTAATGAAAACATAATAAAAGCATTGCATTAAAAGATAGAGTAAATATATATTTACAATTTCCTTAAAATCTCTTCTTTTCCTTCCTTATTTTAATTTATACTTACGTAGGTTTTGTAGCAAAATATATTATGATATATTAATACGTGAAGCGAAAACTGTGGGTCTTTTTTTAAGAATATTGCGCGCACTGAGGATTGTGAAACTTGGTATAGTAAAAGTTTATATAGAGAAGAAGTGGATAAAGCTAAAATTAAAAAAAAAATAGTCGACTTTCGACCACTGACTGGACCACTAGTATGATATTAATAGGACATAATTCGACCTTTCTGAACACGGTCTTGTCGACCTCTAAGTTGTGAGGGAATATTAAATTAGCATAATCACGGCTTCGGGCAAACTAATTGGTAATTACATTAAGGCGCTATTACCACTAAGACAGGGAGCGGTCCATCCGTCTGATATCAATATTTGCCTATGGTATTTGCCTTAAGCCATACCGGCAAGAAGAGAGATGTCGTAAAATGGGTACATTTCTATACAAATGAATATTATTATTAGGCAAAAGTTATCTAAGTACATTTTCTGAAATTTTAGTCAGTCTAATTTAGCCTAATTCTTTCTGCGACTCACTTTAAATAAATTTGACTTTTAAATCAACATTAATTGTAATCTAATCTCTTTGTTGTAAGTTGAAATAAAAGACAATTTATCATCTTGGTTTGATGCTCAAATTCAATTTTGTTTCACTTTCAGCTCTTCAGGTCATTTCAGGTGTGGTAGCTTCTACAAAGTGTGTGTGATATTTTTATTGCTACTGGTTACTCAAATGGTTCCCATCTTTTGTGTTCAATGTATTGGAGCCCGAAAAAAGTAGGTACTGAAAGTAAAATATTTCCGAAAGACCTTTGCCAAGCAACGTGACAGTATAAGCTATTAAGTAAGTATTACTTTTTTATTTTAGTGATTTTTTACATGACATGTACACACACACACATGTGCACATGTTAGCTTAATAAATATAATTATTTAATAAGAAAAAAACAACTGATACGGATGGGATTCGAACCCACGATCTTCGGCGTACCGTGCCGACGCTGTAACCGCTATTACTTTTTTACTTAAGTTAAAAAACAAAACACACAAACTTTGAATTAGCTCCAATTAAATATACTATATAATATAACAGGTTAAACACTTATACAAGGGTAGCAGTATATAAGATAAATCTCAAACAAACTTTCCCAGGTACAGCGAAAATTAAATTAATACATTGTGTTCTCTAGGAAGGGTGTTTAAGAAATTGGAAACAAGTTAGTATAGGGCATTGTGTTAACCTTATTATGTCAGTATATCATTCTACTGAAGGTCAATAAGTAGTACACGACTTCATTACAAGTGCAAAATTAAGTGATAGTTGCATGACCGTAAAAAAAAATGTAGTGTCGTTGCTTTTATATAGTATAGTCCGTATTCTTAGCTATTATATAAAGTAATCTTTTACTTTTTTTTAAATAATATTAAACGTAGCACTACAGCAGTGGCAATATGTAAAATGTATATAAATATTAATTAAATATTTAATCATAAACGTATTATAAATTCTTTTTTTCACTAATAGTTAATTTTTTAAACATTTAATTTAAAAAATAGAGTAAACAGCCCCATTATATAATTCTAATCTACCATCTAAACGGAATGTAGGTACCTCTACATTTGTAAACACACTGTAAACTTTAGCAAATTGTTATTAAATACACGAATTACCTCTTGTAAACTATTAATTAAACGTATGGCGCGTGACAATGGTGCAAACTTGAGCCAATTAGACCTGTAAGTGGCGCAGTACTGAACAGAGTAGGACATCGGCGCGGCGCGCAACCAATAAAAGCTACATACATATGTGCGATCAGCAACGTAAGTAGATTGACATTCTAAAATGTTTCAGGAGTGTTTTATTAATAAAAATTTGGTAATAATAATTATTTTTATTAAACAATTTATGACACTATGCATTGAATTCTATTAATTATTATAGTAGTAAGTATACCCGCCATCAATGTGGGTCGTTACCAACCACAAATAGTTTCTGTTGTCAAGCCTGTGGTAGGATATGTCGCTCTCGTATCGGTTTATTTAGCCACCAAAAACGCTGTCTCGCAGACATTACGCCATGAATCGTCTGCAATAGACGCAAAGGCCTTATATGTATATACCCGCCTATCGTTTACCGAGTTAGTTACAACTAAAACGAGTCGGTAAACAATATTCAGGCACGGCAATTGATATTTAGCCAAGCGGTTAAAGGGTTAAAAATACTCAAAGTAAACTGATAATTTAACTATTATAATTACGGCACGGTACGCCGAAGATCGTGGGTTCAAATTCCATCCATATCAGTTGTTTTTTCAAATTTCTTATTAAATAATTATATTATAATTAGTCAGTCAACGCGGTGTGCAATCTTTTTGACCTAGCCTCTTCAGTACTTACTCCTAATCTATGATCGACCCAGAATCCGTTATCAATACCCTATGACCCTTAATATCAAATCCACAAAGTTCTATAAACCCTGAACCCTTGATCTGCAAAATTAGTACGTTTAACTATTATTGGTGGAGCTGTGAGCAAAATGGACGGTCTCATTGATTTCAGGGTTGGCGATTAATAACGTGCGGGTTTCAATGCTCGTACAAATTGGCGTAAATTACTTCTATTCACCAATTTAGCTAAATCCTGACTATTTTGGGTATTAGCTAGTAATACTAGTATTTATTCACATTGCGGCTTTAAAATGTGAACGTTATTGGGGCTGAATATATCAATTTGGATGCTTTATTGCCGTAGGTTATTTAAAGTTCAGGATAATCGCTTTTAGGTCAGGTCGTGTGACCCTTGGTTGACGATATTATGGTCTTTTTATTTACCTACTTAAATGTTCTGCAACTCAAACATCAAGCACGGGATGTAGATGTAACGGGATCAGGTTTTTTTTAAATTACCAAGGTGAAAATCTAGCAGCTTGCCTGATGATAAGCGGGGGAGTAATATGAAAGGTATGGGAGGATTATGGCAGTGGAGGAAGTTTGTGTGTATCTAAATTCTCTCACAGGCCTATTGGATAATGGAGTTGTTAACAAACTGGTTTCTTTTCAAATTCAATCATGCAATTTTAAATAATAAGCTTAGATGAAATGTTTTAAAAATAATATTTATGAAAGGGCAGAAGGGATTATGGAAGGGGGGTTTAGTTACTCTCATTGACAATATGAAACATAGAATATAGATAAAATAGAATAATTTGTAAGATTGGTACTGCAAGGTTGGTTGCTACCTCGGTAGAATGGGCCCATTCTACCACCATGCAAAAGTTCGGAAGTGTAGCAATTTAGAAAAAAAATACACAAGTAAGCATAAAAATGACCTGTCACGTTTGGCTCTATACCTATTACGTAAGAAATTCAGGAGAATTTAAAAAGACACCACTAGATTTTGACAAAAATTTTACTTAGTTCAAAAGAAATCCTTCCACTCAATTCACGAGATCTGAACGAAATACTAGTATTATTGATACAAGAATTTGCAAATATACGAAAAATATTCTCTCGGGAAGGGATTGCTCGTAATATACGAGTACAAGTACCTCGAAGAGACGCCATTTACGACGTGGCGGTGGCATTTCAAGATACGGAATAAGAATATTATGTCGAACCTATTCGAACCTCAGAATAGTGTTTTCTTATAAACATCTTACGGAATACATTTGACTTAATAAAAATTTTTCGTCAAACCTAGGGGCGTGAGAATGTAGGATATCAATAAGGATATCGTAAGGAGACGTAGGTGCATAATATATTTTTCAAGTTTTTTTCTTACGGTTATAGGAAGATGTCGTGGTGGCGCATTGGTTACGGACCCGCTTTGCAAGCGCGTGGGTGTGGGTTCGAACCTGGCATGTACCAATGTGACTTTTTCAATGTCATATGTACTTTCTTAGTTAATCTAAGACACCACTGACTAACTGTAAAGGAAAACATCGTAAGGAAACCTGGACTAATAGTCTGAAATCGCCAACCCACAGTGAGCTAGCATGGTGATTAATGCTCAATCCTCTGTATGAGAAGAGGCCTTTGCCCTACATTGGGTCAGTTACAGGCTGATTTATTTATTTATTTTTATAGGAGGAAAATAATTTTGTAACTTATCTTATTTTTTATCATAAATTTTGTATTTGTATTGGTATGACGGGCTGTTTTCCGCAGATCCACGTCGATGTGCATATTCTGCGTGAGGGTGGAATCAAAACTTATTCGAACTACCCTAGCTCTGCAAGCATGCATACATGCATTTTTTGTTTTTCAAAAATCTTACAATTTTTTTTTGTGTCGGTCACGTTCTTATGAAACGCACTGTGACGACTAACCTAATGAAGTAGTTTAATTGGCATTAATTCAATAGACGATAAATATTTTTCTTAAAGAATCCAGTAAAGCTGAAACGAACTTTACTCCCACAAAAAGTTCTTACAAAATTCTTTGATCTACCTTTATAACTACTTTTTAAACTTCAGTGGGAAGTGTCTAAGATGCCACATTATTCTTTTTAATCACTGATAAAGCGACCGTTTTAATAGAGTGTGAAATTAAGCAAAAACTTTTTACGTTTTCAGCTATGTATGAGTATAACTATAATATAGGATAGTGAGTACTTGTACTTAGTACAGAGGTGCGTACGCGTTTTAATAATACTTGTTGTATTCATTGATTTGAAAATACTCGCACATATTTTAAAACTAGAGTCACTCTTACTTTAAAAAATATTAGAATTATAACTTTTCATAAGTGCCTAACGGTCTACATGAATAAAAATATTTTGATTTTGATTTAATTATTTATTGGTGATAAAAAATATTTATAAATATATAATAATAACATATTAATATCACTACATAGTATAAAACAAAGTCGCTATCCGCCGTCTATTTGTCCCTATGTATGCTTAGACGGATTTTGATGCGGTTTTTTTTAAGGAAGGTTTATATGTATATTGCATCCGTGCGAAGCCGGGGCGGGTCGCTAGTATAATAATAATATATTAATACTTTAATTTAAATAGTAGCCTACCCTACTTCACACATATTATATCCAACTAATATTAATTTGTGAGGATGTATGGATGGATGGATGGAGATTTGTTACTCTTTCACGCAAAAACTACTGAACGGATTTTGATAAAACTTTACAGTAAGAAAGCTTATAAATCACAATAACTCACAGGCTACAATTTATCAACATACTACGCAGGCGAAGCTGCGAACGGAAGCTAGTATGTTTTATAAGTATAGCAACCGTTAAAATTGCAACGTGTCCAACAAGCGCGCTTACAACTGATGCATAATATGTTGGTACATTTCAACTCATCCTGATAAATGGCGCTCAGACCTGACAAGATTAATTTATACGACGAAATTGCTACAGCTAACTTTTTATTTATTCATCACTGGCTAACGAGCTCTGAAATCGTTGTGGTGTAATCGTTTGTTTGTCAAGAAACTGACAGGATAATATTCAAAGTATCTCTGACTTAAATTATGATGAAAAATTATAAATATAAACCAGCTTGTAACTGTCCCACTGCAGGGCAAACGCCTCTTCTGGTACAGAGTACGATCGAGCATTAATCATCACGCTAGCTCACTGCGGGTTAGCGATTTCAGACTTAACTGTCCAGGTTTCGTCACGATGTTTTCCTTCACTGTTAGTCTGTGGTGTCTTAGATTAAAGAAAGTACATATGGCATTGAAAAATGTCACATGTCACATTGGTACATGCCAGGTTTGAACCCACATCCACATGCGGGTAAAGCGGGTTCGTAAGCAATACGCCACCACAACGACAATCAAAAATTACCGTTTTAAATTACGGGTTACGAAATGTACCTATCATAATCAAGTGATTATAGAGAGGTGGCGATTGCTCCACCAACAAGAGCCTAGCTCTTAAATATAAGAGAGAGAATCAAGGGAAGAAAGGTATGGGCCGTACCGCGTGCATTCGTATCTTAGAACACAACGTTCACAACATCGCCACGAGATGGATTTGTGGTTAAGCCCAAGCCTTATTCTAAATAATATTAAAAAAAAACTGTAAAGAAAACCTTTGAGAAATTCTGCAGTGAGTATTTCCAAATGATGTGATGTTACCGCATTACACCAAGCAATGATAACAAAAAATTCTGACCTCCTACTTTGTAATCACGTTTGCGCCCACATAATCAACGTGCCTAAGTATGTGTGAACATTAATAAGGATTTCAGTGGCTTGGCTTCTCCTAACGACCTACTCGAGGACAGATTACATGCTTAGAAAGTTAAATTACATAGTATGCAGTTTCTTAATGCCCACGAGGACAATATATTGTTCTTGGGGACGTATCGGTAAATGCAACCTTTTAAATGGCTGGAAATCCTTTTAACACAATGGCTTTTAGAACGTGGTGTTTTATTTACTGTCGTCTAAGACATTCCATTGGTTTTGTGATTTTGCTCTACACTTAAACACGTAACTCACAGAAGGCCCGATAAGCCAGGAAAACGATAGATTTAATTATGTTGTGGTTTTATCACTTCGCCCTGAGTTTTAAATTCAATTTGCAGATGCTGCGAGTTTTATCCTACGAGTTAGTAATACGCGTCATAGTAATATTTGCGAGCAATGATAATTTAATGGCACGTAATTTGTATTTGAGAAAAAAACACATTGTGAAGGAAAATATCGTGAGGAAATAAGCACACTCGAAGGATATTCGCTTTGATTATTTATATGTCTAGATAGACAGACAAAGCTGTAAAAGCGTCGATAAATTTAGTAACCAACTGTTGGCCACTAAACCGCTTCGCCGCGTTTAGTGTCAGTTGCGCTGTCACGAGATATGCTCGAGTTGTATCGCAAAAATGTTTTTTTACAATGACAATTTGTGCCATTAAAATATGCAGAAATTACAAAGATCGATAAAAAAAAAACAAAAAAAGTCACATATCATCGGTAAACAACATTATTTTGTATTCATTTCAGCAAAATAAGCCATTGAAATATTTCGAAAATAAATTAATATTTTTTCCGACATTTTGTCTTTGACGTCCGTGTTGCCAGTTTATGAATTCAAACTCCCATGTGGTCCAGTAGTTTAATACATACTTAGTGATGGCGGAAGTGTAATTTTTTGAAAAAATTAAATTAGATGGGTATTATTTACGAGAATTTAAATTTCTTAAATAATATTTGTGACGAATATGACAAGCTGCGAGACGAATTGCGCCAGCCATTGAAAATTTCAATGAACTGCCTCGTTGGTTTACCGGTCGCAGGCGCGACTACGGAATACACGGTCCTGGGTTCAATTCGTGTGTCGGGAAAAGTATTAATGGGTCTTCCATTAAGAAATTATGTATCATAACATAGTTGAGGTTAATATAAGAACATTCAAAGTTTCATCAAAACTGGGCAAAAAGTTTCCGAAATAAACTAACGTAACGTACAAATGTTTACATTTTATCTGAATTCTAATTCATTTATTATTTTCGTCTTAGAGAATATTTATTTAGATTAAAATTTATTCTCACTATGGAATTTTTCCTCTAATTCAATGGGAATATTTCAACAACTGGTATCATTATTCACGCACACTAGGAAAACAGAATGACAGTCGTGTTGTGTAAGACGTAGCTGTCAACGCACACCAGTATAAAAAGTTGGCACATTTTTTTGGATGCTTTTACAGCGCGACACTCTATCTAGACATATATATAATCAAAGGATATTCGCATCGGTTTGTAAATGTCAAATGCCATGTCAGAAGCTTTAAACTCAAATAAGAATTATGTTGCGTAAATGGCGCGAGGAAATCGCGTAAAACAAGGTGTAAATAAATTTACTGAAAACCTAAAAAGGACTCTGACTGCTGCAACTGCTATTCCATTAATTTTGTCGAGTTATATAAGCATAAATGTATGGAACCGTTGATCTTTTCAGTTACTTAAATTACCTACACCCTTTGATTATTTATATGTCTAGATAGACAGTCAAAGCTGTAAAAGCGTCGATAAATTTAGTAACCAACTGTTGGCCACTAAACCGCTTCGCCGCGTTTAGTGTCAGTTGCGCTGTCACGAGATATGCTCGAGTTGTATCGCAAAAATGTTTTTTTACAATGACGATTAGTGCCATTAAAATATGCAGAAATTACAAAGATCGATAAAAAAAAACAAAGAAAGTCACATATCACCGGTAAACAACATTATTTTGTATTCATTTCAGCAAAATAAGCCATTGAAATATTTCGAAAATAAATTAATATTTTTTCCGACATTTTGTCTTTGACGTCCGTGTTGCCAGTTTATGAATTCAAACTCCCATGTGGTCCAGTAGTTTAATACATACTTAGTGATGGCGGAAGTGTAATTTTTTGAAAAAATTAAATTAGATGGGTATTATTTACGGGAATTTAAATTTCTTAAATAATATTTGTGACGAATATGACAAGCTGCGAGACGAATTGCGCCAGCCATTGAAAATTTCAATGAACTGCCTCGTTGGTTTACCGGTAGCAAGCGTGACTACGGAATACACGATCCTGGGTTCAATTCGTGTGTCGGGAAAAGTATTAATGGGTCTTAAGGCCATTAAGAAATTATGTATCGTAACATAGTTGAGGTTAATATACATTCGAAGTTTCATCAAAACTGGGCAAAAAATTTCCGAAATAAACTAACGTAATGTACAAACGTTTATATTTTACCTGAATTCTAATTCATTTATTATTTTCGTCTTAGAGAATATTTATTTAGATTAAAATTTATTCTCACTATGGAATTTTTCCTCTAATTCAATGGGAATATTTCAATAACTGGTATCATTATTCACGCACACTAGGAAAACAGAATGACAGTCGTGTTGTGTAAGACGTAGCTGTCAACGCACACCAGTATAAAAAGTTGGCACATTTTTTTGGATGCTTTTACAGCGCGACACTCTATCTAGACATATATATAATCAAAGCCTACACCTTGTATACGGTGGCGATGGTCCTCATGAAAAGCCACTGCCATTCTGTCGATAATTTGACAAGTCATTGATGTAGCTACTTAAGAACTTATTGGAGACCATCACTTTCCATTAACTGTCAAAGATTGAGCTAAGAAGTTGGCGATTGTTTGACAGTTAAATGTAGTTGTGGTGTCGGCATCATATCTGAGAAGAAAGTCATTATATCATTGAACACATACTTAGTTTGTTCGGTCCAGCAGTCACAAATAACAGTGACATTTAAGTTTTCGAAAATTAAATAATAATCTAATACAAATATGTAAACATTTTCATGCATTTAAGCATGCGATGAGAAAACTGAATCTCTAGAAGTTGTAGAAAAAATCGATGCCACCATCACGCACGAACTCGCAAGGGTTACAAATATGATTGCATTTGCAACAAGTATTCGCCTTATATAGGCATACTTGTTGCAAATGCAATCGCTGCGAGAAAATTAGCTTGGTGTGATGTGTTCTTGTTAACTGCCTACTTCGACAATGTAAGATGGAATATTCTTTATTGTACACCATTTCAATAAACTTAGAGAACATAAAGGGATCTATTGGCGAGTAAACTCTTTGGTATGCCAACGAGCCAACTAATCAGAGGTATAGGTCGCCAATAGAGCACCGACAAAACCGCGATTTGGCTCTTTAACTTTCATGCATGCTTGAAATCCTGAGCCCGCGGTATAATAATCGCTGGCTTGGTAATGGATCACCCGCTTAATAAAATAAAAAAAACCTTCAAGTAGGTATACAATGGGAGGCATTTTCGCTAAAAGCGATCTTCGGGAAAAGTTGTATTTAACTTATTTCTTGGAAGATAGAAACATAATCTACTATAGAAGCGAATATATATAGCGAAACAATCTCTAATATTTGGTATGGGCAAGAGGTACCTATGAGAATTGTCTTCTGTGTATTGAAATATATTGAGAGACACAGGTATTTAGCTATAAAGGTTTGAGGTAATTTTGCCCTAAGGGGCTGAAACCTAGTCAGTAATTAAAACGTTCTGGGATCCTTTCTATCTTTCTTGTGGGAATAAGGCCGTTACTGTTACCATTAGGATCAGCGTAGACTATCCAATAGTATAAACAGTTGTATTTTTATTCATTTGTTGTATTAGTGTAATTGAGATATTTAAGTAATTGAAATAAAAAAATATATAACGAGTAGTGTCGTTATTCAGTTAATTAATGTGTTCAATTATTGTATTTTTAATAAAATTGCAATCCTATAATTTTTTTTCTTCTTTCCATCTACTTTTTTCCATCCTTCTTAACAACTAATACACACGCTCTGACGTCATAACAAATGACACTTATCACCAAGTTACAAAGCCATGGTAATTCGGCTTTATGCACAAACTTTAATTAGTCTGCAAAATTAATTAATCACGAAACAAATTTAAAATTAAATTTTCCGCCAAATATTTGCAATTTGCGGAATTTCGAGAAGTTTCTCGATTGGCGTTATTAATGAAATGGGTTGTCGTGTGATCGAGGATTATAATTGTTTCATTTATAAATCGTGCGTCGTTAACCTTAATTATTGTTTTGGTTGTTTGAGAGAACAATACGTCTTAAGACCCTTTAAGCTTTGTTTATGAATATTTAATTAAATTGATGCATGAATAGTTTTGAATAAGTGGTTGAAAGGCGTCTGAGTTTAGGTCGTGTTTTGTTTTCTCCATCTAGAATCTACAAGTACGAATATGTATCATTAATCTAGATTCTAGATTAATGATACATATTCGTACTTGTAAATATGATACTCGTCACATTATTGCATTATTGTCTGATACTAACGGCGTGTAACTACTATAAATAAAGGCGCTGGAAACGGTAACCACGTTTATTTGCAAGACTCAATATTACAATTCAGGTGAACCCGTATCAACCACTAGTCTATTGTCATTACTTTTTGAATTTAGAATACAAAATAGAAATCCAAAAAGGTAATCCAAAAAGGTGATGTTACAATGAGTTTGTAACATTGTCTTTCAAGTAAGTGCTCGCTTTAAACTCAAATTTTCGTTAAGAATTATACAAATTTGACATTCACAGAATTAAAGCAACAAGAATAAATACTGGTGACTTCCTATCGGGCTTAAAATAAATTTTCTCCAAAACAATCACGAAAACAAACTCCGAGAGACTGCATCAAAGAGTAAACACAATTAATTTTTTGAGGGAGGCGAGTGTTTTAGACGCATAATTTTCTTACTAACTGAAGAAACAGTTGGTGTTGTCACAGTAATTAAGCATCAATCCATCATTCTAAATATTACGCATCATGCACCGTGGTTCGCAACCATGATGGGATCGCACGGAATATTTTTTTATCGAATTATATTTTTCTGTTTTGTTTCAGATTTTTTGTAAATTTTTTCTTGACGTCACATTTCACGATCAAATTTGACGCTTAAAATAGGCAAAAAAAGATCTGTGTTGGCATTACATAATCTTCGTGATTCGTGAAAAGATCTTCGTAAGATCGTATTTAGGATGCGAGCTTTTTTATTTTATTTTAGTGGGATGTTGGTTCAACGACTTCTGTTTTTTCTGGATATTTTGTGCATACGTTGTCTAATGATTGCGATTCGATATTTTTATTTGACTTAACATTTATTATAAGTTTTTGTGAATTTTTTACATGTTTTAGCACATGTATCCCATCCGTATCAGTTGTTTTTTCAAATTTCTTATTAAATATTTATATTTATTATAAGTTTTCTAATTTGACGTACATTTAATGGATTCGGAGATTTCGATTTCAATTATTCATAAAATACCTCCCACCTCGCCTTAAACCTTGTTAACAGTTAATTTTCTATTACGTCTCGTTTGTAGGGTTTGACAGGTCACAATATGTAGTTCACGGTGTAAATATTATTAATAAAATATATTATTAGATTCGCCTGAAATCGCCAACCCGCAGTGAGCTAGCGTGGTGATTAATGCTCAATCTTTCTCTGTATGAGAAGAGGCCTTTGCCCTATATTGGGACAGTTACAGGCTGATTTATTATTATTAGATTAAGTATATTCGTTCTGTTATAGTAAACTTTATAGATTACTTTAATTTGGTGCAAATTGTTTATTTAGGTTCTTTATTTGTTTTCAGACCATACAGCAGGTAACTAATTTAGTTTTTACAAACAAACAAATTTTCATTTTATTAAGTAAATCAATGTTAACGAGGTACTTAGGCTATCTGTAAAGGGTACTTTGAATTAGCTTAGATTTTACTTGCAAGATCATTTTTAAGCCTTACACACTGGTGTGACATGCACGCGGTCGCTTGGTGGTAGTTGCTAGGCACACGATATCATACTGCCCCGGTGTGTGCCTTACCACCGGTCAGTCCTATGGTATACCGTGCCGGTATGTGGATCGCTTTATACAGTATCATACAAAGACGCTTTCTACTGTCTGTCCCTCTGTACGCTTAAATCTTTTAAATTACGCAACGGATTTTAATGCGGTTTTCATCAATCAATGGAGTGATTCAAAAGGGAAGGTTTATTAGACATACAATTGGGCCCGATTATAAAAGTATCTTTGAATGCATCTAAGTATGTGCTAAGCAAAGTCTTAAGTTCTAAATTAAACAACTTAAATAATCATAAACTTATCAATTTCTATTAAATTTTTAAAAATTTTAAAAATTCCCGATACAAACACATTCTCGATTACCTCAATTAAAAAAAAAAAACTAAATCAAAAACAGACAACTTATAACTCCCCTCTTTTTTGTCGGGGATAATAGTTTTATACACATATACGATTGACACATTTTACATCATAAAGGCTATACCTAAACGTAAAACTAATTTAACAACTTCAAAGCGGGTGGAGTATGCAAAGCTTCTAATTAAATGAGAAACTTTTTCATCGCACGCGCTTTTCAACTTCGTCCGTTGCGCCCTCGCACCCACAAGTAAGCCTTTGGTAGTGAAACCGTTCGTTATAAATTATAACTAGAAATTACACGTGGTATATTCATAATGATATCATCTTGTTTTTCAATGGTAGTGTGGATGTTAGTTTTTGTGTATATCTGGAGCAATTCTTTTACTGATATGACGCAATCATGAATCCTACTAATATTATAAATGTATTTACATTTGTGAAAATGTATGTTTGTTACTATTTTAAGCAAACACTACTGAACGGATTTTGATGAAACTTTACAGTAATTCATTAGAGTGGTTGCGTTTTCCTTCTTCTTTGTTAAGAGTTGAAGTACCGACACAAGCCCCATTATGTCTTTCGTTATTTCTTTCTCCCTCTTGTTCTTAATATCACTAGTTAGCTTGTCCGTCATATCCTACTCTAATTCGAGGACAATAGTGTGAGTTACATCCTATCTTTATTCATCATTTCTCTTAAACAAAATTATAACATGTAACATTTTTTATCCCAAATAAATAAATAACTAATTTAGCTTATACATCAGAATGACACATCATCTGCCTAGCCTTTTCCCAACTATGTTGGGTTCGGCTTCCAGTCTTACCGGATGCAGCTGAATACCAATGTTTTACATGGAGCGACTGCCATCAGACCTCCACAACCCAGGTACTGGGTTACACGATACCCGTTGGTAAGACTGGTTGTCAGACTGGGGCTTCTGACTACCCGTAACGACTGTCAAAGATCTACAATTAACAGCCGGGGCCAACAGCTTAACGTGCTATCCGAGGCACGGAGAGTGATAATTAATTTATATACATCAGAATGACACATAGGCTATAATTTATCAACATACCACGCGGACAAAGCCGCGGGGGGAAGCTAGTATTATATAAATCCGTGGCACTGTATAAGCAAATTATAATAAAAATATTTTCTAACGGCTGTTAGAAACTAGCTAGAGCTAGTTTTAATATAGCATGCCAAAGAGAAAGGAGAGGGGAATATATTCTTGATTACCATGCTTGAAAAATAATTATCTTGGTTTTATCTTACAAGCTTTTTTAATTATTTTACATATCCTTACTAAAATAATCTATCATTTTGGTAGCTAATTCATTTAACCAATATTCTATAAGCAAAGTGCTGTCTTTATTACTAACTAAAATTAATTAAAACCTTATTGTTTTCTATCTAGTTGGCATTTATGCAAATGAGAACGTAGCTAAATGAAGCGCGTTGCTCTATTTAAAACATTTTATACATTGGCTTTGGTCCAACAACCTTGTCAATAGTAGACTCTATGGGTGGCGATATAGTTGTACAACAATGTTTTGTACAACACAATATTTTGTACGATGTAGCGTAAAGTTTTAGGGGTATGTCGAGATTCTTGTTAGGATAAAATACAAACAATAAAACGTGTTGACTTCATTTGATTTATATTTTGACCAACACATAGTAACTTTTATAATCTTTATTAGCTTTTTATGTTTCATTTTGATTGATACTGTACACTGGACTTCCACTTTATAGGCTAGAGCAAATGTCTCTAAAGTCAATCTAATGAATTTAGGAGACGAAAAAATCTTGACAAAAAAATTGTATCTTGAAGGTTTCGATGTACCTACAAATTCTTAAACTGGAACTAAATATAATATATCCATCGATTCTTGGAAGAATCAAGGCAAAATTTTTTCCTCCAAGCATCGATTAGACAAAATATTATACATGTGCAAAGAAAGAGATCCGTTTACCAGGAACGAAAGCTTTTTGAAAGTATTAATTTACCTTGCAGATTTTATATTATATTCAATACAAGAACTTTAATAAAAGTATGTAAATATGCCTGCAGTATGACGTTCAAAAACATTTTGTACATATTATTTTTCATAATAATATATTACGAATATACGTAAATTTTGGCACGAAACTCTGGTTCAGTGTAGTGAAAACAAAAGCGGCTTTTCCTCAATAAAAACTCAAATATAACAAGCATTTCCATAACGTGAGTTCAGACTATAGTGACACAGGCGTAACTGCGTGAATAAATGAAACAGGCTCGGACAGGCATCCGGTGGACCTTTTTTGTTCGGCAACGTTAGTTGCGTGTCCATTTAATTAAGGCCAAGCCGTGTTCGTTTCATGAATATATATATATATTGTACAGTGATGTGTTACTTCGGTTTCCGTCAAAAGTTTTTAATTTCAATATAATTATTATGAATTATTTTTAGGGTTCCGTACCCAAAAGTTTACTCTTTGGGTACGGAACCCTAAAAAAACATGGGACCCTTTTACTAAGACTCCGCTGTCTGTCCGTCTGTCACCAGGCTTATATCTCATGAACCGTGATAGCTAGATAGTTAAAAATTTTATGTATTTCTGTTGCCGCTATAACAAAAAATAACAAAAATAAAATAAAGTTAATAATTAAACGGGATTTTCATACAAAAAAAAACAGTTTTTTTTCCATTTTTGTACGGAACCCCCATGTGTGCGAGTCCGACTCGCATTTGGCCAGTTTTTTTTATACTTACGCAAATCGTGTTCGAAATAGTGACTCTAGTCATTTAAATGCCATGTTATTTTGGTGTATGTTTTACTACATTCGTAAAATAACTTTGTAAATTTTTATGACAAAGAATAAATCTTTTTTTTTCTTGCAGTACTTACATTAGTTGAGTCCGTGTTAGTATAAAAAAAGGCTTTCAGTCAACCACTTTTTGATAAAAATATTAAAAAATAAAAGTTTGCTTTTTGATATACAAACAAAATAAATGTAGTAGGTTGGTCTATTTCTAATAATAAAAGGTATCATCGCCTAAAATGGTGCCATTAATCAAATGGAAAAAAGTTTGACTAAAGTATCAATAGGTAAGTAATTTAATTAGTGTAAGTTATACTAAAACTTTTTCCGTTTCTAAACATTTCCGATTCATCAATCATTTTTTTATTAGACTCAATACTTTTGGATTTAATAATAGGTAAAGTATAAAATGGGTGCTTGCTGATGTTAACAAAGGAAAACTTAAAGCACTTAATATTTATAACTTATATTATTTCTAATGAATATTAAATGGTTTATTTGTAAAAAATACTTTTTAAAGATAGTACAGTTATACTTTTTTCTCATCCTTTTATTACAGAAAACTTAGCAGAACTGTGCCTTAAGTTGTAAGACAATGTTCACACAGCGTACAAACCAGTTGTATGTATCTCGAGTAATTGTGTGTTATGCGGGTAAGCCGACCTTTACAAATCCACTCTTATGAGAACTTCTTTGTAGGTGCTTTATTATATCGCATATATTTAAAAATGTTTTAAATTTTTCGGATATATTGTATCTGAGCAGTACAAAATGTTTTTCCTTTAAAACCTAATTATGTTTTTTAACTTTTACTGATTGATTATAAATTACAGGTGATATAAGCAGTGGTAGCCTAGTGGTACGACCATTGGACTGCTAAGTTAAAGGTTTGAAACCCAGGCAAGCGCTTTGGACATTTCAAATTTATGTGCGTATTAGAAATTAATTATCAATTGCTAAAATGGCGAGGGAAACATAGTGCGGAAATCGGCACACTAAAGCCGGGTCCAGACGGGAGTAACGTGTAATGTAATGCACCGTGTAATGTAACACGAATTTTATGTGTAGACGGCACTACAAGCATTATATATGTAACGCTAGCGCCAGCGCTCGGGCTGATCCATCGGCTGTCGGTTTTTTGCGCGAACACAAATATTGATCCATAATTCTTTTTACCTAGTAGTAAAGAGTGACAACAAAATCAACACTAGATCGTTCAACTATTAGAATCTACGCTAGCGACTTTAAAAATAAGTTATCAAATATTCTCGAAGACTTGAAATATGAGGAAAATTTAAAGAAAATCTTGGTTCAAGGAAGTCTTGGTTATACATAATTGAAAACATTGCTGTCTCCATTTTGTTCAGCGCTTTATTATGTCGGAACGACATACGAGCTGCGATAGAGGAACGTTGCGACTCGCAAGCCCCTTGAATTATTTCAAGTCTTGTGTCTCAGACCTTTTCATTCAGCCACTCTGTTAGAATAAAGAAAGAATAATTGAAAATCTCAGTGTCTTTGCATGACTGAACAAGATTAGCATACCTACATATTTACGAATTATTCTTTGCATCCTATTTATATTTGAAAGTTTATGTTTATGAAGAATGTGTTTTTTTTCTTCATCACGCGTCAAATATTGAACAGATTTGGATCTATGTCCTGGATTATTGGACGGCAAACTTATAAGGCAACAGAACTACAGAAGAAGATTTCTTTTGAGAGCCAAACTTAATTTTAACTCTATTTCGATTCTATGTATATTGAAATAAATGATTTGACACATCATCATCATCATCATTAACCTATAGCAGTCCACTGCTGGGCATAGGTCTTTCCCATTGCACGCCATTGAACACGATTTGCAAAGATCGTCACTCCAAAGATTTGACACATTCTTCAATAAAACTTAACGAACAAAATTCAGTTGAAGGCACACTACAAAACAATACCGACACCAAACCAAATCTTTAGCATTCGCTTTAGTACGCAATAGAGGTCTTCAAAATATTTACCAACAAACTGTGTGCATCTGGATTGAGGGCCCATTTTTTAAATCTTTGCCAAACGAAATAAGACTTATAGGGCAAGCACTTAGAAATAAGTAAAACTTAGGGCAAGGGGCCACGAATTTCTAAAACGCGAATTAAAACTATTATGACTAAATAGCTTGGGCCCTCAGTCCAGACGCTTGCATAAAGTGGCATATGTTCAATCTCAGAAAGTACTATCTCTGGGTTCATATTTTTTATTTAAGAATCTACTTAGGAATATGTAACATATTTTCAGAAATTTCTAGATCTGTAGAATATGACATTACAGATTTATGGCGGTTTGCCTTGGGCCCTCAGTTCAAATATGTTTGAACTGAGAAATCTGCAAAACATGAATTTATCTGAAGAAATACATAAATACGACTTTAATATATGTTACTTGGATGGCTCTGTGAATTTGTAATAAAGAAATAATGACACAAAAGTTCATTGTTAAAAAGTAAATACAAGTTGAAAATTCCTAAAACGTCTGAACTGAGGGCCCAAAACTTTTGCCTATATTGACTAAGCTTAACCTCATAGACCAACGCAAATTGGTATAAGTTTTCTTACAAATTACTATCTAAAAGGTTACGTACCGTCCGTTCTTCTAAATGCCATTCTTTAAAAGAAACTTTCATTTTTACATTTTCTGTATGTAATAATTATGTAGGGTGACCATAATTTTCGTCATAAGTAAGTACTGTGGGAAGCCTATACGACCTTCATGAAGAGCTACGAACCTGCTTGCGCTAAGACATAGTGCGAGTTTTAGCGAGACTAAAAACAGCATTTTTATATAATATAGATATAATAATTATGTAGATATGTACTATCGTGGACAAAGCCGGTGCACCACTCTTAAGGTTAGAATCGCTTGCACCCGACGACCGAGCTAGCTATTTAGCGCTAGCCGGACGTAGCATCGTTCAAAGCATTTTGATCGCAAAGTGGTGCACCGTTCGTGTCCGCGATAGTACCTACTGCCTTATTGCAATGATGAATAATTTTATCATGGTCACCCTACATAATTATTACATATAGAAAATGTAAAAATGAAATTTTCTTTTAAAGTATGGCATTTAGAAGAACGGACGGTACGTAACCTTTTAGATAGTAATTTGTAAGAAAACTTATACCAATTTGCGTTAGTCTATGAGGTTAAGCTTAGTCAATATAGGCAAAAGTTTTGGGCCCTCAGTTCAGACGTTTTAGGAATTTTCAACTTGTATTTACTTTTTAACAATGAACTTTTGTGTCATTATTTCTTTATTACAAATTCACAGAGGCATCCAAGTAACATATATTAAAGTCGTATTTATGTATTTCTTCAGATAAATTCATGTTTTGCAGATTTCTCAGTTCAAACATATTTGAACTGAGGGCCCAAGGCAAACCGCCATAAATCTGTAATGTCATATTCTACAGATCTAGAAATTTCTGAAAATATGTTACATATTCCTAAGTAGATTCTTAAATAAAAAATATGAACCCAGAGATAGTACTTTCTGAGATTGAACATATGCCACTTTATGCAAGCGTCTGGACTGAGGGCCCAAGCTATTTAGTCATAATAGTTTTAATTCGCGTTTTAGAAATTCGTGGCCCCTTGCCCTAAGTTTTACTTATTTCTAAGTGCTTGCACTATAAGTCTTATTTCGTTTGGCAAAGATTTAAAAAATGGGCCCTCAATCCAGATGCACACCAACAAACTTGCAATTCGGAAAGTGAAGCGAATTCAAGTTTCATGCAAACAAAACATTAGTTCAGACCAGTGACAAAATTGGTCAACTATCGTAAAAATGTAAGATACACAACCAATAATCTATCACTGTGGAACATCTAGGTGTAAGAAGTTTAGCGAAACGTCATCAATCTTATCCGACGTTTAATTCCGTCTGATACCTATAGTATAGTAGATCTTTCGTTAACAATACTGTATTTGTTCTCAAACTTAATTCAGTGCACATTTTTCTTTTCCAACCTAGAAAACAAGGACGCAGTTAGATAAATTCATTCTGTTGCTGTGTCAATATTATTCAGGACTGGACTCCCGTTGAAAATTGATATTGTTTCTACGGTAAAGGAATTTAAAAACCTAGGAAACCAAACAAGTTGAGGGCTTGAACCGTGAGAAGTCCGATCAGACCTCGGAAGCAATATATTTTTACTGTTTGCAAATTTTAATGACACCTCAAAGGAATCGAAAGGAAGGACAGAGAGAATAAACACTACTCTGCATTATTTTTACAGCTTTCAAAAGAAACTATACTTTTTAGATGATGTGAAAAGAAAATTCTCTTATTTTTTCTTTTTGAACTTATTTATTTAAATAAGGTTATTTAATAAACAAAATTATCATAATACTCACAGGCCTGATTTTTCAGACGCCAAATACACGAAATCTGCATGGTAATTGTTTAATATATAATTTCTAAGCGCCTGAATGAACGTCATCTGTTTGAAAATTGCCACCAGTTTTTTTAGGTAGAATTATTTAGAAAATAACTTGGCTAAGACTACATAATTAGACTACATATTTACATAATTAAAAATGTTACTAGCAGAAATTTACAGCGAATTGTACAAACAGCGAATTAAATTAAATCGCTTGATATTGATTATGACTACATTAACAAGAGTGCTACAAATAGTGACGTATAGGTAAGTTCATTAGAAGCACTCAGGACGACCTAACTGGTAAGAGATTAATCTGGATCACTCGTCACCAATCGAATTTAATTTCGCACTTTTTTAAAAAGGAATTCAATTTAGTTTTTTAAATTCAGAACTAGAACAAATTTAATGATGCAGTGTTTCTATCTCCCTGTTACCACTAAAATTACATGCAGTTACTCAACAGATATAATAATTTGAAAACTTAAAGTCGTGCTTAAAACTTAAAACAATCACGTACAAATCTCAGTTACATTTAAACTTTTCAGAGAGATGAAGGCCATTGTTCACATTAGTGTTTGTATGTCATTGTAATATTTTTTGTAACTGTCATTAATTATTTAAACCTTAGCTAATTAATAACTTATTAGCTATTCAATAGAATCGTTCTGCTGCCGAATGCATATATTTTTTTATTTACAAAGTATCATAGCGACCTATAAATCTCTCTGAAATATTTTACATTATTAAACATAGATCTTATAATTATACTAGCTTTGCAAAACCTTGCGTCAACGAGATTCTCCTCAAAAGAATAGCGAAAAGTCAGTATTAAACGAGAGTGAGTGATATTGTTTTGAAATACATATATACCTACAGGTATACCGTAGGTAGGTACCCTAGAGAATGTACGAAAAACAAAAAGTACTTCAGTATAATTTTATTTTTCTTTGATTTCTCTTTTCCTTTACAATAAGTTATTCCTAAGATAACATTGGATCCCTAAGGAATATTTACTTCGAAGCTAGACATCTTGTCAATATTAGTTGAACCTAAACTAATACAGGTAATGATAAAAAATTACATCTGCTGTTAGTCGGTGTACCTTCCTAATAAAAATAACACCCTGCCTTTGTGACTTTGTTTCTGATTCTTTCTAAATTAAAAACAAACTGGGGCCATAACAGTTAAGCTTGGCGGCTTTTTTTAATAAACAAAAATTTATTGACAGAATTTAAAATGAATATACAACGTGTAACAAAAATAGTGTGGGACCCTATAGGAGGTCAATGTGCTCATGAAATTGAACGAACTACAATAACAACTTAAAAATAAACTTTAAAAAATCTCAAAAAAAAACAATGAAAAATAATGAAGTTAAGAGAGTAACTTTCTTTGCTAGACAGAGACGGGACTTTAACAAATGATGTCATAATATTATGTTCTAATATTGAAGTCAAAGAATTGTCACTCCATGATTTATACATGATATTCTATTATATGGTAAGAGCATAGCAATTACACCCTTCAAATCTTATAATTTCGCCATTAACGGTCAATTTTTCATTCACTAATGGTGTTATTTTTTAAACTTTCTTGGTCATATCAAATATGTTTATTTTTTTCACAGTTGGCAACCCTATTCATCTTAAAAGCAGCCACATATTAAAACATAAACAAGCACACATCGCTAGACTATTAATCACAAACGCAACTAAGTAATCTTGCATTTCAATTCAGCTTCATCTAACCTAAGATAACATGTAATGACTAAGTACTTAAACCGAGGTTACCAAGTCTTCAAAGCAGTTCGTCCTCAGAATAATTATTATCACTTACCCTGATGTTGTTCGACGGGACTAAAGTATTATATTAAGATCACGTAAGTATGCAATACAGCTTTAATAAGAGGATTGAATGGACCTTTGAGGTTACTCGAAATTTATTAGACGATCCTTCAAAATGTCTCGATTTCGAAACACAAGCTTAGAATTATGTTACTTTATTTATCGTCGCCTGTCATTAAAAACATCGTAAGTAACATTTTCAACGCAATTTCAAAATACATTTTATGTTTAATTTTAAAAAAAGTCTTAAGTCACATTTTAAATAATTAGAATTCAAATTGGACTGTTACTACTGAACTTGTTTTGTAATTTTTTCTGTAGTCGGATTTTTACTCCTCCTGTATGCATTAAAGCATTATTTTACAGGAGTAAAAATCAAAAATGTAACAAAGGTCGAAGTTATATTACAAAATTGTATAATAATGCTATAATGCATAATAAATTGTATATGGTTAATGCATAATTATACACGGTAATGCTATAATGCATAATTATACATGGTAATGCTATATTGCATAATTATACATTCAATTTTTTTATACAACTTAGGCCCTGCGCAGACGACAGACTATCCGTGACGCACTTTTTAGTCTATGAAAATAGAACCTATGCAATTATATGCAGTAACGCACACGACGCGCAAAAAGTCCGGCGCACAAAAAATCCGTGTAATTCGGGCAGACCGCATCGCGCCGCGGCGCGCCGCTCCGCACAAGAAGTGTGTAAAAAAAATTGAACGTTTGCTTCAACGCGCGCTAACGCAGACGGCGCACACTTTAGTCGGCAATCTTCGCGATCTCTGCACGATTTGTCCCTACAGCTCTGCCGACAAAATGATCGAAGATGTGCGTCGTGTGCGTTGAGTCTGTGAAAAATCCGCGACCGACTTTTTGCGTGCCATGCTGACTTTTTGTGTGCCGTCTGCGCAGGGCCTTATATTAGTTGTTTATCTTTCATGCTCAAATTAACGTTAGTTTCAAAATGTTCTTAAAAAATCCTTGTCATACATACACCGTGGACCGCAAAATACAATACATTTTATGGTATATTATACATTTCAAATATGTCACGAAGTATAGGTAGATATTTCAACAAACGCGTCACGCGTCTAATTACGCACGTTTCGTGTTCTCGTCGCAATTATTTACGTACGCGTAGTACGCGTATACGAGAAAATTTGTCGTGCGCGTGAAACGCTCAATCTGAACTGTCTCCTAGAGAAATAATGTTTTCTTGGAGCGTTTAATCCTAACCCTTGTCGCCATTAGGCCGATTTATACAACCTAGGGTTTGTACTTAATAGATTATTGGACGAATGGCCCAGGGAGGTCAACTGGGTAACTAAAATGTTTGAATGTTTAATGCGTAAACTAAGCGAATGTATTCGGAAAGCTAAATTAATTTAAAAAATAATGTGTCCTCCTGACCCAATTTCGGCCACAGCGGCCAATCTCAACGGAGATTATTATAATGTAAACATAGTTTGTCAGTAAGTGAATTAATGTTAATTCTTATAAGTTTTTAAACCATGATTAGCCAACTACGCAGGATATATTATAGTGCAGAAGTGTGTGCGCAAACACAGGTGCACTCTCTATTCCCTCACTCTCATAGTCCGATGGGACGGCAATCCGACATACCGGAGAGAGATCAGGCGCAGAGCCAACGGCTTACGTGCTTTCCAAGGCACGGAGTAAGTGATAATTAATATATAAAACGCACATAACTTGCGAAAAGTCAGAGATGCGAACCCGAGACCACATGGCAGTCAACGGTCACCACCACTAGGCTACCACGACTCAATTTAAAAAATAAACAACATTTGAATGCAGAACATGATATCGCCCTCTTTGTAGGTTTCTGCACGATCTTCTTGTTATCGTATGGTTGATGAACAACATGGTGTCAGAGTTTAAACCGCCCGTAGGCCTCTGACATGGCTTCACACACCATTGAAAAATATCTCAGGTGTGCTGGTTTCATCACGATGTTTTCCCTCACCGTCATACCACTAGGCTATTAGTGCTATAATATATATACGATGATATATATATATCTGCACGATGATATGGATAGAGTGAAAAAAAAAACACTACCCGTGCAACCGCCGCTGCTGCCGCAAATTCGAGCAAAAACATACCATATCTCAATGTGTCAACTGACAAATAAATCGTGGGGTGGCAAGAGCTTATATTTACCAACGCACACCTGACTCGACAGAAAGGTTTATAAATTCACCCCTTAAATATACATACGGGGAAATTGACTTTTTGTGATTTTCTCGTAAACTACTAAAGCAATTTCGACAAATAAGATGTCATTCGATTTGCGCGATGGGGTTGTAGACTTTTGATGGCTATGGTACTTGTGTGAAAATTTGGAGATCTGCCGTTTATTGTACGTACCAAAAATATATCATAAGCCAACGGTTATCATGTGGTTTTTTATTAAATGTATTGTAAGTCTAATGTAAAATGTGATTGATTGACATGTCAGTTTGTTATTTGGGCTTTTTTCACGCAGCAACTGAGTAAGGGGATATAACTTTCATAGAGTTACGCCTGCATTCCCAGAGAGCATAGGTAGAGGTGTATGCAGTACACCCAATTTCGCCGGCTTTAAGTCCCATGTAATAGGGGGCGAGCCAAAGATATTGGAAAGGAGGAGATATGCCCGTCTGGTATAAAATGTACAGGAACCTAGTGTCTCCAGTTTGTCCCTACCACTCGCCACAACTACACACGCAATTCAATAAACGCAATGTCTCGGACCAATCTCAGACATTCTCGCATACAACAACTCCGTGCATGCTGCACAAACAAATATGCACTTTATTACTTTATACACAGCGATCATGCAACATGCACTGCCCTTACTCAGTCTTACTCACACATGGATCTACAGCGCGTACTTTCGCGACCGATACCTGCGGAGCTACCACGACATAAATTCTAATGTTGAAAATATCGTTATGTTATTTTTACATTGCTTTGTTTATTAACACAGTATCGAACTGAGATAGTACTTAAGAAGCAATGTATTTCGTACAAAAATAATAAAGTCGTTGAGCTCCATGAAAACCAAAATAACATAATAAAGACAGCAAATATTTTTAGATTTGTTGTTTTTAATGAATTTAAAGATAAATCTAATATAATTAATATGGTAAATGATTGTTTTACTAATTAAATTTATTGTTTTATATCGATTTTTATAAGATTCCAGTAAACAACGCGTCATTTCGTTAAAATTACTCGGTCGCGGTCAAAAGTGTACTGGCTGCCGGTAACAGCTATTTAGCCACGTACGCCTCGAGGAGTCGTACGGCGTAGACGTGGGAACGCCCCCTTGCCACTTCTCCTTATTTAATATTTCTATGGGGCGAGCCTATTGCCATTAACCGAACACAATTCTAGGCCCCCCGCGCTGCTACTGAGAATTTCAATACGTTACGCGTAGCACTATGCTACGTCTTTCGTAGCAAGGCCTACGAATCGCTACGAATCTATCCATCTAAAATCTCTTACTACGTTTTGGAATACTATCATGCGTTCTAATACAAAATGTACCTTCAGATTTTTTACACTTCGCTTAGAAAGCTATTCGTTCCATTAAAAATAAATTAAAATGTAAGGAACATTAGTATACGTTGTTACAAATTATACGTTTCATTAACTCCTGAAATGGACCTTGTACAAGAAATGTGCTTACGTATTTTCAGAATAAAGACACAAATAGCCAAATAATTAGTTAAAATGTTGTCTCCTTGGAAAAGTGTAAGGTGTTTTAAGTAAATAAAGGGTTCTGAATGTTTTTTATTTTTTTTAACATGGAACTTAATGTGCTTACCGAGGCACGGAGTAAGTGATAATAAGGTGCGCGCCTTGGGTTTGATCCTGAGACCTCTGACTTACCAGTCAATGTTCATATCACTAGGCTATCACAACTCAAGTCGGGTATAATAAGCTGCTAGCGGGTTTGTATGATGCAAGAGCCTTTTTAGCGTAGGTCTATATTTCATCCTTCACTATGTTCATTCTTCATGTATCGAGTCATGACCAGTCCTGTCCATCATCTCATTTAATTATTTACATTCCAAATCTATTTCTATAAAATCACTAAACCTAATATTAATATAAAAATTAAGCCGTTATATACAAAGTCCATCGTCTGCAGACAGCGTTCCAAGAAGCTAGCAGTATTACCACGCTGGATGGTAATGCTGAAAAAAAAATATATAAAAAAAGTAAAGTATAAAAATATATCACTACATAGTATAAAACAAAGTCGCTATCCGCCGTCTGACTGTCCCTATGTTTGCTTAGATCTTTAAAACTACGCAACGGATTTTGATGCGGTTTTTTAAAATAGATAAAGTGATTCTTAAGGAAGGTTTCTATGTATATTTCACCCGTGCGAAGCCGGGGCGGGTCGCTAGTATTATATATAAATTAGTCTCCATAGCCAAAACTAAGAAAAATGGAGATTTAAACACAGTATAAAAAAGCTTTTCTTGTTTATTTCATCTCAAGAACAAATATCAGGTCAACGTCTTTACATATTTGTATTCATAAGAATACTCCTATGCATTACGAAGCATCGAAATTACATTGTTGGTACGTGAATTCATAAAGACCACAAGAAAAATATGACATGACATGTATTTTAAAAATTTTGTTAGTATAAAAGAGTTTTTATATAAAAAAATCGAAATCGGAAAAACGGACGAGTCGAACCTTTCGCCTGAAAACTAGCAATATCCACGATTTGTTGGTTTTTGTTCCCAATGTTAGTCTATGTGAGTTTTTTGCTTTTTCGTAGACTTGCAACATATGTTATCTATGCGTATTTCTGTTTAAAAATAAACATTTTATCATACACACATGTTTACATGATGTTTCCCGATTGAACATGGAGCATGGAACATGGTATCAAGAAGATAATAAATATAACAAAATTGTATTCTACGTATTTCTATCTTTCATATGGTGGATAAACAACATTGGAGATTAAACTACCAGTAGGTCCCTAACAAAGGTTTACACGCCGTTAAAAATCTCTAAGTGTGTTTGGTTTAATTATCCTAATTTTCTATTTCTATATAACAAATGAATTATAAATGTAAGAGACTACAGATTAATCCTTCTAAGAGTTGCAAGAGCAATTTCTTTCAGAATAAAATTCAAATCATATCTCCAAGGCGTGTCGAGTGTCCCGTCCGATACAGTGCGAGAAACACGCAGGGGGGAAACGTTTTTAGTGGGTGCGAGCCCCACATAACCTACGTCCTCGGACGTGTGGTATGCTTAAGGCATTTTTAGTCACCCAGGCTACAAAAAAAAGGTGCGTCGAGTGTCAAAAAATATAGTAACAATTTTGATTTGAATTTTCTGGAGTCCTGCAACGAAATTCAACAGAAAAAACCAAAGGAAACAATAATTCAATGCAATTGCGATATCTTTATCAGAACTCAGTAGCTACGCTTGTGTTCATTAGACCGAGGAGGCAGATAAATGTTTCTTTACAAAAACAGTTATCAACCCTTTGTAAAACGCAATTAAAAGATACATAAAAAGTTCTGAAAGAAACAAAGGAATCGTATTTTTATGCTTAATGAAGTATCCGGCGCATCATTAAACTTTTTCTCTTGTTTTTATAGTACAGATATTATTTTTATTAACATTTAAAAGAAAAATCTGTCTGGTTTGCTCGGAACCCTAAAACCAGATCGTTACCCGTCTAGAATAAGTCCAAGAGTTTGCCTAGATCTAAATTAACAAAGAGATTTAGTGCCAAGGAAAAATAATTTTGCAATTCAGCTTGTTACAAAAGGAATGGAGCGAGAAAGTCAGCTGAGCGTTAAAAATAGGTGACTAATTAATTTAACGTGTATGAAATACTGTGATTCGTAATTGCTTTGAAGAAAATATTTATTTGATGACACTACTGTTGAGTATAAATTTTATTTATCAATTGGGTATTTACATGTATACTAAAAAAATTAAATACTTAATTATACTAAATAAGACTACCTATCTATTATATACAAACCTAAATACAATAAACCTAGATATAAAGTATATATACATCAAAGTAAAAATAAAAAAAAAATTAAAACTATTACTATTATTAACTATTACTGTTGAGTATTGTCATAGTTTGTATTCTATTACACTAATGTGTTTAGTTGAGTCATGATAGCCTAGTGGTATGATCGTTGACGGGCAAGTCAGAGATCTCAAGTTCGAAGTTTTTGTAAGTTATGTGCGTATTATAAATTAATTATTACTTGCTCCATGCCTCGGAAAGCGCGTAAAGTTAAGCTACGGGTCTGCGCCTGTTCTTTTTCCGATCGTGTTTGCGCACACACTTCTGCACTATAATATCTCTTGCGTAGTTGGCTAATCCAACCTTTTATTTGTGGCCGCGGGAGCCAAAAATGCCGTCCGCATACCGCACTTCCGAGGACGTACGGTTATGTGGGGCTCGCACCCATTAAAAAACATCACCGTCCTCCGTGTTCCTCGCTCTGTATCGGCAAGGCCGAGTACTGCAATCGCACTGCAGCTCCTATCCTAGTCCAACCGCCACGCGGGCAAAGCTAGGGGCAAAAGTAAGACACACCTACACTTCAAACACCGAGAAATAAGACACAAAAGGAAATTGATTGTTACTTGACGCTGGCATCCACGCGGGAATCACTATACACAAACGTAATACAGCCAAACTTACTTTCCGAAAGTTTTTATTTCAGTCACCGGTAAATTCTCGTACCCAGAGTTTATACTATTTACCACATTGTTTGAACTATTAATATTTAACCTGTTGATCTTTTACTGCAGTTGCAAATGTAACATACCTGCTAGACCGTTTCGAACCGAGCCGGGCAAATTCGAAATTCTGCAAACCTAACGCATGTTTTCAATTTTATAAATATTTGAACTGTACTATTTCTGTTGCTGAAAATATTAGCTTTGTAGTTTGAAATTTTTTGTACAAAGAAAAATAACGAGTAATATTTTAACCGGTTAAAACCACAAACCACTCTGCTAACTAAGCTATTTTTAATAGGTACTACTCGAGCTATTGAAATTGTGGTTTTGTAGATGTAATGTGTGTGTACAATTAAAAGTTTTATAAAACTGATTTGAGCTTTGTTTCTGTACAAAAAGGTTTTTCAATACAAACATTCATGGATTAACCTTTCGAGTACCGCAAGGACGCCGGCGAAGGTAACATTGATTTCCTTTTGTGTCTCATTTCTCGGTGTTTGACGTTTTTATCTAGAAGTTGCTGGTTTCTACTTTTTTTAAATACGCCATCTATGAGTGTACTAGCACTACCCAGATGATATGACAACCGTTTCGTAAGATCTGGCTAACAACCCATGACAGAATGAACTCTTTTTTTAACCGACTTCCAAAAAAGGAGGAGGTTCTCAATTCGACTGTATGTTTTTTTTTTGTTTTTTTTTTGTATGTTTGTTACGCGATTACTCCTTCAGTTGTGGGCCGATTTTCAAAATTATTTTTGTAATCAAAAGGGTATACTCCCTAAATTATCGTGATCTGATCATGAACTTACGAGATATGAAACGGAACTCCTCGTAGGATTATAGCAGAATTGTCGTAACAAGTAATATTGCTTTGTTTATACGTGCAGTCGATGGCTGACGAATAAAGAGGAAGAGGGGGGATACGTGGTCAGCCCCCCCCCCTCCTATAATCATCCAAGATAAAAAATATCGTGTGAGGTATCGTTTGAATGGGCTTTTCATAAGGATTTCAAATATTAGCCTCACAAAAGTCTGGGAGGGGGATTAATTTTAGGCACCACTAAAAATCGTGAAAACAAAATTTTTTAATAAAAAATAAAACCGACTTCAAAAGGAACTAAAAAGCTTGAAATAACTTTAAAACGTTTTGGAGTCGGTTCCAAGTCAAGTTCTAGCCTCTTTAACCTTCTCATTAAGAACTTGACTTGGAACCGACTCCAAAACGTTTTAAACTTATTTCAAGCTTTTTAGTTCCTTTTGAAGTCGGTTTTATTTTTTATTAAAATTTTTTTTTACCATTACATAAAATCACGTGCACAAATATGTATACACCTTACAAACGATAGCACATTCAAAATCGACACTATTAAAGTAGTGCAGTTGGCTAACACTAATACCACAGTCTAGATATCATAGGAAAGAGCTCTTTATACTGTGCTAATACTTTCTCCTTTGTTGGTGGGTGCAGTTACATAATTTCACTAAACACAAACAGCCAGAATGACTATGCCAGCCATTATGACTGTCTGACAAGTTTAATCACAAAAATGTATACATTATCCAGTATGCGATTCAAATCGGTAATACTTAGCGTACAATTTTATTAGCAATGATAGCCTGGTATGACCGTCGACTGGTAAGTCAGAGGTCTCCAGTTCGATCCCAAGGCGCGCACTTCTGACTTTTCGTAAATTATGTGCGTATTATAAATTAATTATCAGTTGCTAAAACGGTGAAGGAAAACATCGTGGTGAAACCAGCACACATGCGAGATTTTTCAATGGTGTGTAAAGCCATGTCAGAGGCCTACGGGCGGTTTAAACTCTGACACCAAGTTATTAATCAACCATACGATAAGAAGAAGAAGCGTAAAATGCGATTTTAATAAGCCAATCGTGTCGTAAGTAATGTCAGTTATTCTTAAACTTGCTGTTGCCGTAGCTTTTGAGTTCATCGCGAACAGACAGACAGACAGACGCGGCGGAGGACTTTGTTTTATAATAAGTAGTGAAGTCACTCAATTCGATAAAATGGTTGGTGAAAAATAATAAACAAAATTGTATCCGAACATTGTGGAGTAACGTTTAGGTTTGTAGTTTTTTTTTTTTCATTTAGTTTAAAACACGTTACATGTGCACGTTGTTATATGTTTCAGTTCCATTGGAATCAGAAAAACATTTTTAGAATTTTTAGTTTAGCCTGTTACGTATATAATGGATTATGTACACATAGGAAAGTGCTAGTCGTCTAGTACGTAGATGCTCCATATGTGTATAGAGTAACTAGGTAGGCTAGGGCGCAATCAAAACCCAAGTTACCTAAGTCAAACACGACTCCAGCTTGATGACTATTTTATTTTGATTTATAATATTGTAAATATTTGCCTGCCTCGTTGGTCTAA
Organism: Protodeltote pygarga; assembly: GCA_936450705.2. Classification (NCBI taxonomy): domain Eukaryota; kingdom Metazoa; phylum Arthropoda; class Insecta; order Lepidoptera; family Noctuidae; genus Protodeltote; species Protodeltote pygarga. The sequence goes on along the minus strand of OW388257.2, from coordinate 6,841,588 downwards.
TGGTAGCAAGCGCGACTGCTAAGCACGAGGTCCTGGGTTCGATCCCCGGGTCGGGCAAAAGTGTTATTGGGTTTTTCCATTAAGGAATTCTCAGTAGCAGCACGGAGTCTGGAATTGTGCCCGGTTAATGGCAATAGGCTCGCTCCCTATTACATGGGACTGATGGGATGGGTGTACTGCACACCTCTGCCTACCCCCTCTGGGGAATACAGGCGTGAGTCTATAAATAAATAAATAAATTATTTACAATATTTATACAAATCTTATTACACGTAATTCAATATTGTGTTAACCCTGTGACAATGTAGCAAACAACATTGCATGCCTTATAACCTTTTTAAAGCTTACATTAAATTAAAAAAATGTAATTACGAAACAATGTTTCATTACTACATATTTTGTACGACGAACTTGGACCGGGCTTTGGAAATAATAATAGGGAGGTACAATGAAAGTAAACACCCTTTTTTAATTATTATTCAACTAGTAGTTTGCAGTCCGTAACTACTACGTACGTACTCTATTGGCCCAAACACAATTCAGACGCGCGAGATTTACTAAACTCTAGCATAAATCATTATTTTTCGATATTTCCTCGTCCGTGTCGAGTCAAAAACAAAACTGTGTGAATACTTACTCTCTCTCTATAGCAAAAGATAAGCCGGTCTTTGTTCTCTTTATACAGCCATATTATGTTCAATATTTTGTTTGAACAAAGTTTGAATTTAGACGGTGTATAATTTGGATTCAAGAATATTGTCGAATAATTTTCCTTTGATTGTATGATTGAATGGGCAATGTTAGGGCGGTAACCTCTTTTGCTTCGCATGCAGATTATAAAATGTGTAATTTGTTTGGTTTCGTATTTTAAAAGTAGCTAATTTAATTTGCGTTTCTAATTTATTCAGGTTCTTTTTGCCTGTATAAAGCTCTCGACAATAAGTTTAATTTGCTCTAAAAGTCAAGGACTTTTAGAGTATATAAGAAAGTATAGAGCAACCCTACAGAAGTATGAACCGCGAGCACGGGTACAAACAACGCGGCTGCAACACGAGCTTCGTCAATGGTGAGACCTGCTCATGCTCCGCACAAGGCCATTTTGTTGACGTTATCACTCTATATATTTTCTTATATACTCTAAGCAAAGACTGCAAAAAACTAATAATTATTTTTAGTATTTATTGCTCACTAAAAAATAACAACAAATTAACAAACTATGTACTAGACTAAAACACCAATTATGAAACGAAAAACCTAAATAACTTACTAAAATAACGACTAACCTAATTATAAATTAATAATATTTTTTTTGTTACAATATTTCGGCTCTTATTTTATAATAATTCTTTTTTTTGTGTTTTCTCGTATTGTTTAAAAAATAACTCCTTTTACAGTTCGTTACCACTAAACGTACCTACCAGGAGAACAGGAATACGCAGGTGATAAATGATGTTACTTGTTACAATTGTCACGAACCTGCCAACGTAACTTAAGAGCTACTTTAAGAATACACGCGTCGTGTAATGTTCTTGAAAAACGTGATTTAGGTTTCAAAGACCTGAAAACCTTATTAAAATAATGTTATTTTATAACTTGTGTTTGATCGAATTAGGTTTTTTATCTTTTTTTTATCTGTTGATTTACAAATATTGTTATAATAAACAATATTATTATAATTTTATATCGATCATGCAATAATTATGCACAATATACATTTTAATTAATAGATTATATTTATTTTATTTTCTTTTAGTGGTTTAATTGTGTATGCATGATGGAAACTGTTGGGAACACTATACCGACTGCTACTAGCGTTGAAGCTTTTCTTCTTAAAAAGATGTATGGATTAGATACAGATATTTTACAGCACTTTTCATATTCTGGCGTACTTTATCAGCCACCGCATACGTCAGTCGTGCGTACAGGAAATATTAGTAGGTACTTAACTAATTTTAGTCTCACTATCTCGTTCATATATTATATTCAATTGGAAAAGGACAAACAATTATATAATCATGTTTAAACTGTCTGTCTCTATCTGTCTGCAGTTTATGTAAAATTAGTCCTTTGATCTAGTAGTAGACGTGAATCTAGACGGGATTTAAGACAAGCCTGCTTTATAATATCTACATCTATTTATATTAAACAAATGGACTAGTTCATTTGTTTACCAGGACTGGAAATATTCAATCCTGTAAATAAAGAGTAATAAATTCTAAAGCTCAAGTCAGACCTACTGAAGGCCTAATGCATAATTTCTAAAGCGTAAGCAAGAAAATTAACACATAATGTGTGCTATTGGCGCAGAACAGTGCATTTTAACGTTAGAGGTGTGTATCTCTTACTTATGTTAACTCTTTTATCGCACGCGGTACGCGACTAAATCAGCGTTAGAGAAATCCAGGCCTAAAATAAAAGATACCAGGAGAACAGAGATGAAAGGAAATGACAAATGACGTCACTTGTTACAATTGTCACGAACTGCCCGCGCTACCTTCTCAAGATACATTGAGAGCCAGCCATGCATTATACACGCGTGTAACGTATCAAACCCACACCAGCATTGGGAGATTTTTATCTTATATTTAAAAAGTGTGTGTTTTGCTTACAGTAATATATAGTTTACAAGCCTTTTTTAGCATTAGACGCGTGCTTCAGGAACTATTAAAGGAGAACTGTGCTGCGTAACAGCCACAATTAGAATGACGTCGATCTAATTAGGTCTATTGTTTCAGCTCACAATTATAGTATCTTCCTACAAATATCTTCCATGTAAGCGATTTGGCTGATCAAGAGAAACATGACATTCTCATTGTGAAAGTTTTTTGGAGTTTCCCGCTCCTCATTGCAAAATGTGCAAGACATCAGTGTCGGAGAATCCAATGTCGGATAGGTTTCTATTGAGCCTGTGGTGTTTTGTAAGAGACCTAACAGCTTTGTCGTTCTGATGTTAGCAGCTTAGTGATAAATTTCCTTGAGCAGCTCATGAAAAGATTTTGAAATAGTTTTTTTTTCCTCATTTATATTTAGGGGCTTTTATCCAATATGGATATGTCAACCCCATCATACCCTCTTACAAAATAAACTCCTAATATTATATATAACAACAATTAATTATAGTTATGTACTTAATTTAAGACAAATCACTACTGAACAATCGTTACTAAATGACATATTTTTTTAGCTGTCTCTGATCTCGGCTTTGATAACACGGTTTGTATTAAACCTATGTCTACTGATTTAGGGTCTCTATAAGATTTTGCAGGTTTCCAGCGCTATTTACAGCATGATTGCTGTTGCTAAGTTGTCGCAAAATACAGCTGTAGTTCTCCATTTTTCAAAACGAGGTTTTCACTAGTATAAATCTTATAACTGTTCTTTCAAATCCTTGTCTTACTAAAAATACAGTTCATATTCGTAACGTAAGTACAAAATTCTCGCGCACATTTCCTGTAACATCTTATAGTGATATCATAGTCTATTATGATGTGGAATAAAACGCTTGGCTGTGCCTCAGTCTTTACAGCTTGTTGGATTTTACTAAAGCATGTTTATGTCTCCATAAAAATACTACTCGTATGTAAACGACATAAAGCCCATAATACTGTGAAGTTGTAAAGTTTATTTGATACACAGGTAGAATTAAATATTGAGATAGTGTTGGAATCGATTCAACGTGATAACAACATGTTGGGTTGTTGCGTGATTTTGAAAAGTAATAATTAGGATTTTGTAAAAAAAAGTTTAATGATAAATATTGATATTTAATGAAATATAATCTGTAAACGAAAAAACCATAATCACACGTCTTTCGAAATCTCTTTTGATTAATAGAACTTTTTATAATAAGATACTTAATTTTTATTAAGTATAAAAAATAGGTTAATAGTTTCATGGTTTTTGTTTTACTGAATCTTAATTATAGTTTAACTATAGATATTAGATAAAATATTAAATATTCATTAATAAAATGAGATCATAAATTAATATGTGATTGTGAAACCGAAATCGAAGCACCAACCGGTGGATGCCTACCATATATATTTTTCCGAAACCTGGCCAAAGCCCGTCAAACAAATGAAGTAGGTAATAAAACAGTATTACCTACGTAACACATACTTTTACTTTTTTGTAACCTCTAGAACGGTTATGTTTTAAATATTATTTCGGGTCTATTCGCGCACTGAGAATTCAAAATAATCATTATTGAACTAACCTCGACGTTTCGGTCAAGTTGCATTGACGTGGTCACGAGAAGACTGCTAATATAATAATAACAAAATGAAGAGACTCAAAATAATATTAAAAACATGATTCTAATTCGCGAAAGTTTAAAAATCTTTAAAACGGTTGTTTAGCACTGTTTTTGGCACTCCACTGAGCCCCAGAATATACTTAAAAAAACAGTAAAAATCACGATGAATACAGCATTACTATGAAAATAAGCTATCTACTTCCAGAAAACTGCGGAACGGTTTAAACGGTGCTATTACTAGGTAATATGCTAGGTACTCCGTACTAATGCACTATTACTAGCACTTGGCTTCATGAAGTGGAAACCACTTAAAACACCTCTTCTGTTTTCTGCGTCGGATTTTTCTAGATTTACCGTCTCTCCACAATGCGGTTATTCTAAAAGTGTAGGTAAAAGGTTTTCTGTTCGACAGCGATTATGAATTACAATTGTTATGGTTTAAGAAATTTTAATTTTTCGCGGACGGAGTCGCGGGAAACAAATAAGACGAATAATAACATCCAGATGGCAACAAAAGAGGGTCAACGATCGTCGATACTTAATTATAGTCTATACTATGACATAATATAAATACATAAACATCGCCTACATACAAAGTCCTAGGCGTAGAAAGAGATTTCAAATTTCAACTGATTCGGGTAGGATACGGTCAACGGTGGCTCAGCGGTCAGACGTCGACACGGTGCGATGAAGATGGTGGGTTCGAATCCAATCAGTTGTTTTTTCAAATTTTCTTATTTGTCACCTCAAATTCTATTTTATTGTAAAGAAGGGATTTGGCAGTAATTTAATAAGTAAATACATATACAGTGCATACTAATATATAGTTAGTATTATTTTCCTCATTAAATAAATAAAATAAAAACTACTCCCTAGAATTTGATGGTGCCACGTGCAAAATTATTCAGTAACCAAGTAAGCATGAATTGATTCATCGTTCGAAAACGAGTATTTATTGAAACAGTTATCGAGTTTCAAAATTAATTTAATGTTCACAATGACAGCTACGTCATAAATTCGATAATCTGCGGCAGTGATACGACATACGGAATTCGAATTTATTGATTCGAATCGACATTCCTTTTTTTGTAATGAGGAAAAATACAATTTGTAATATACGATTGTTTTTTGGTTTATACGTGATATTTAAAAAATAGTTAATTTTTATTCCAGAACTTACGCCATGATGATGTTATATAGATAGTTTTAATTCGTTTTGTGTATTTATCGTTAAAAAAGTGACCAAGTAGGTACATTTGATGAAATGAAATAAACTAATATGGCATTTATTGTATTTAGTAAAAATAAAACACTGGCGTCACGTATCTAATACAGAAAAAACATTAAAAGCTGAAATAATATTTATTTAAAATTAGAAATGCGGAATGGATTTTCAAAATTATATACGTTTTTATAATATTTAAAATGATTCCACATACCAATGTTCCCTATGATACTCAGTGCCGTAACTAGCCTTTCATGCGCTTGTAATTGCGCCTATGAATGACCCAAAACCTTATCCTGGTCTGTTTATTTCTGCACCCCTCCAAGGTCTGCGCCTTATGCCTGGGCACCATAGCACTGCACTAGTTATGGCACTTATAATCACTTGTGGCTAAGTGGCTTTATAAAACCATAACTACATGTAAGTAGATATTAAAATTAAGATTTTATTAGAAAATATATTAAATAAAAGGTCAATAAGTATAAGAACTAGAAAGAGATAGGGATAATTTCTTCATTGACAAGAGCTCTCTCTAAAACAATTGAGACACAAAGATAAAGTGAATGCAAATAAAGTATCATTTATTAAGAAAATATATAAAAGTCTCTTTTGGAAACTACATAGTTAGGGTTTCCAACCGTACCTACTATAATAATTATTGTACTATACTTTGAATCTTTGTACTATATACTGTTAAAGAAATATAATTAGTACACAAAAATATTTCAGTTAGATGGGACGGCAATCCCTCACGACCGGAGAGAGAGCAGGCTCTGGGCCAACAGTTTTACGTCCTTTCCGAGACACGGAGTAAGTGATAATTAATTTATAATAAGCACATAACTTACGAAAAGTCAGAGGTGCCTTGGGTTCGTACCTGAAACCTCTGACTTGCCAGTCAACGGTCATACCACAGCATATTCTAAAAAATACTACAATTAGCTGTAAAAAGGATGGCAACCCTTGAAATAGTTAATGCATGAATGTAAAGTAAGTAAAACTACTTATATAATTATCAAATAGAATTCTTGAAAGTCTTTTTAAACATCTGCTACAGCTTGTATGACAAAGACTCGTTTTAACTGTCAAAATAAAGTAAATTTATTACCACGTAGGGTAAGGCCATCATATGCATGATATTAACTGGTTCCTCTATGATATGTTGACCAAATTTCATGGCTCCATTCGTATATCAAGCCCCATAAAACCCGTTGTTAAACTATTAATGTAGTTTGAAGTGGGGCCAGCGTTGGCTATTGGATACAGAAGCCATAAAGTAGTACTTCTGCCAAGATTTACGGGTCTAGACATCATTTATCCAGTGAGCACTACATCATTAATTTTATATTTGGGCACCAAGAATCTGACCAAAGTATTTATTCGCTGTAACCTAATGACATAGAACAGAATCAGCTGTTTGGTGATTTGGCATTTTACCAACAAATTGAATTATTTGACCAAGACACTATACTTTTCTTGGATTTCGTAGAATAAAATGTAAGCCTAATTTAATCTTTTCCAACTGCGGTTAGCAGTAGCGGTTACGGTAGTAATCGGTTGTGTCGGGGCGAGTCCATGTTTTATACTATGAGTAGTATAAAAGTTGGTGTAATAAAAGCCTAGTGGTATGACCATTGACTGGCAAGTCAGAAAGTCTTTGCTTCGAATCCAAGGCACACAACTCTGATTTTTCGTTAGTTATATGCGTATGTTATGTCAAAATAAATAACTGTCAGATGCACCGTTCCTCGGAAAGCACATATGCGCTGACCATATTGCTCCTGATCTCGCTCTGACCGTGTCGGATGACCGTCACATTGGACAATGAGAGCGGGGGAAGAGATTAAACTTATTTGCTTTGCACGTTTGCGCACACACCTGGGCACTAAATCTCCTGCGTCGATGTCTCCGTTGAGACTGGCCGCCGTGACTGAAATTCGGTTATGCATTCATACAGGCACCCCATGTACAAAATAATCCAAAATAGCCCAAAATAATCAGAGACCAGAGTTCTTCTAGGGGTTGCTCTTAGCTGCTTTTGTCTTAGGCTTTCATTACCTTAGCAGAGTCTTTTGAGGTCTGGCTAGAAGTCTAATTAATCTGGCTCAGAATGATGAGTGCCATAAAAGGTACCATAACCACCATTAATTATTAATTATATTTGATTTTTATTATTTTTTTATTATAGCGGTTATAGTAACACATACACTGTGAAAATTTCAAGTTTTGTTACGGTTAAAAAAAATACAGCTCCGGGACGGACTGTCGGATGAACGGACAGCGGAGCCTTAGTAATAGGGTCCTGTTGTCCACCTAAAGGTCTTTGGTTACGATACCAAAAAAGCTACACGTGAACCGTTTTTAAACTTTCAACAAAGCGTATACACTCGCTCTTGAAAATGGACTCCGTTTGAGTTCGAAACTAGTCGAGTATTCCCTAAATCAATCCGTGAGTAAAATCGTAATAATATGCTCGTATAAATAAAGCAGTTTAGCAATTCTTATGGAAAAGGTTCACATACTCATACTTAAATTTGGGAACAAACTGCACAGTAATCACTAATATAGCGGTTATTTTGCTCTCAAATAGCAACAAAGGTAAGTTAACGAATAAATAGAAAAATAGATTCTCGATCACGCCAATTATATAGGTCAAAATAAATAAAAAAAATCAATTACCGCATTGCTCGGCACAGTTCTCTCGCATACAATATATTTCCAAAACACGACTGAGTGAAACGGTGGTCAATTAACGGGTGCAGTGAAAAAGTTTCTATAGTTTCATTTGTTCATACATACAGCGGTTATCTGGCTGTGTACGAATTTTTAATAATTTTTTTATATCCCTAGAGGCGACCGACGTTTGGTGTATTTTTTATTTTGATTCAACATAGATTAGGGTCTCTTCACATGGATACGGTAAAGTTTCGATCAAGCTGACGTTTTTGATAAAATTTTGTAATGTTGTTCTACTTCAACTGTATAATTTATAATTATAGTGTCTGTGGTCTTCTATAATTGAAGAACCACAGGGACTATTTTTGTAATGAATATTTTTCAAGACGATTGTGTAGTGTATTCTTTGTCGAAGATCCTTAATAAATAAATAAATTGGTTTGTTTGGATTTTTCATAACTATATTCATTGATTCTATATCTTTAATCAACTTAGATGTGCGAGCGTGATAGCAGATTATCGCGAAAAGGCGCCTTAAGAGGTGACTTGATTGAGTATTTCCAACAAAAAAATATATATCGGGGATTTATAACTTAATTATCGTGTTGTCACCAGCCACCAGTCACCAGTCGCTTTCTAACCGAAAATCAAATAATGCAACATAATATTCATAGTTGAAAACTGAATAAAAGGATTTACAATTCCCAGCATTTACTTATCAGAGAAAAGTTTTATCAAAAACTCTCATCTAACGCTGTCTGTAAAGTTCTAAGATATGGCAATATGTATTCAAGTGCGATACAATGTCACTTACCAAGTTCTTGATGAACTTTCGATGTCAACATAAAACATAATGCATGCATCCATATTCTTTATATACTTCGGAAACTGAGAGAATGATAAACAGGGTATTTTGTGCTCAGTCATGCGAATAAAGACTGAATAAAGGTATAGGGTGTTTTGTTCATAGTTTATGGTTACGTATGTTTTTTAAATAGATTAATGTACCTATCTGTTGGAATAAAAATTTTGAATATTTTATTCTTTAAAATGGCAATTTAAATTGGAATGTAGGCCAATATTGTAATAAAAATAAAAATATTATTGTCACATTTAATAGGGCTACTTTTTTTTCGAAAATTTTATTCAAAAAGATAGTCTATCAGTGGTGTTTAACACCTATAGCCAGTTTTATTTTAATCCTTATGTAACAGTAGCTATCCATATACCGAGTACAGACTTCGTGCTGCTAGTGAAAATTAACATGTAACTAATATTTCAAATTAACTCGGGACTTGTGCTCAAAAAAAATGTTTCATTAGGTACTTAATAATAATTGTTAGACTCTAAGCTGATACCTAAAAACATTCATACCGAAAAAACCGAGTTATTTCAATCTGATCCCCAATATTGATTCACCGCAACAGTGTTCTAAATTCATATAATTAATTAACTGTACGGTAGATACCTACAGTATATTAAAAAAATGTTTACATTTTTTTTTATCTATTATTGTATTGGTATTGTTATAAAAACAAATACACAATAATTCTTTACCTACCAAACATTTATGTAGCTAAGAACAAGATCTCCGCACCAAATACAAGTTTGTTCAGCTTAAATGTATCTACACCATGTATTTGCACGTAATTCGAGCGTATAAAACCAAGTTCGTACACGTAAACACAGAAGTTCTTAACTCTATACCGCGGGGTTTACGATTCAACGTCACTACAATATCTACTTAAGATATTCTTGTTGACGTGTTTAACGGAAATTACTGAGTTTTCCTTCGTATTACTGATACTGGTGTAGGTATTTTTTATACTTAATTTTTTTTATAAAGGCCCTCGTACACTGTGGTTGGTTATATTTTTAATATTACCTCCATTAACCTCCGTTTTTTGTTTGGTTGTCATAAAAATATTTCAAAAAGAGATAAATTCTATTCCATCAAGAATAACTTAAAAAAATAGTTTAGTAGGTTACCAGTAGACATTTTCACTCCGATTACAAAATCCATTGTTATGTTCCGCCGGGATGCAAAAGATATATTATAAATTAATTTTTATTAATAAAAAAATTACAACGAACTATAAAATATTCTATCTCTATACTGCTTACAAATTTTTGTTAAACCGCGGTATTTTTACTGAGTCTCTTTTACCACGCTACGAATGATATAACCCGCTTTAAACTAACAAAACATGCACGTACCTACGCCTACTTTAATCCCGACGGAGGAGTAGTCACGTGGGTTAAAACTTCTGGGAAAATTCTTTCACACATAAAAGTATACAAATGGTATTGGCGAACGTGACTACGAGTTCTTTTTACTAAGTATCAGATGTTTTCCATATTTAAAAAAGTTTATGGCATTTAGGTGTTACCTGCTTTTTCTCCAAAAAAATTCGACTATTGCTATTGTGATGATAACATGACATACGAAATCATAGATAAATGTTTAAAGTTTTGAACCTAAGGCACGCCTTTTTTTTGGCTTATGGAAAACTCGTTATGAAGGTGTGCCCCATCACTAAGGGCTGGTGAGGGGGTTATGTCTGACTAGCAAGGACTAAAAACCACACGGAGTTCCTCCATGAACCTCTAGGTACGGGTTAGATTTGCGAATTCACCGTACTGACGTCAGGTTTCGATCTGCCCGTTAACCTAATTTGTACCAATGGCGTTAACCTAAATTGTAACAAAATTTATGGAGTACATAAATAATTAATCAGATCAAGTACTTCTAATTGCAAACATTTCATTAATTAATACCGTCGATTATCTAATTTTCACAGAACTTTGTAATTTGATGAACTTTCCTAAGTGAGGAGTTTGTAACGATTATATTACCTTTAAAGTTTTCAAAGTCATTTGAAATTGTCGATAATATCTATATTACATAGATGATTTCGCTGGAGTTTTGGCAGTTAAGTGAATTATTGCCTGAACGAAATTAGAACACTTTCCACTTCGGATTATAGTGAAATATTGTTTGTTGGAGAGCGGCTGGTGAATTATTTAATCTAGTGAATAGAAGCCGTTTTCAACCCGACAGTGATTCGCTAAGTGTAGCTGTACTGTAAAATGTATCTCAAAATGGAAATAGTTTGTCAGACCAACAAACTAAGGTAGGTATTAATTAAACACTAGTAGGTATTTTACATTACCAGGTCATGTCGGCGCATTGTTTACGTACCCACTTTGCAAGCTAGGTGGAATCTGGTATTTACCGATATGATTTTTCCATATCATATGTACATATTTTATTAGTTAATCTAAGACACCACCACTGAATAACGGTAAAGGAATACATTGTAAGTAAGTAAGTATTAATGCTCGATCTATCTCTGTATGAGAAGAGGCTTTTGTCCTGTTTGTGGGACAGTTATAGGCTGGTTTATTTTTAGTTTTAATAAGGATGGCTTCTACTCCATTATAGCGATGAAGATATTGTGTTTTTATTCCGGAAGTTCAATTTGTAATATTCAACGATCGATTGACGTGTTATCTTCAAATATTCGTCACAGGGATTATCTCATCGAACGCCAGTAGAATTTCAATCACTCATTTTCGACACGTACGCTTATCAACTAAATCCAAATAGTTGAGTATGATGTATTAGTAATTTCGATTCGGAATAGCGGAGAGATATAATTATTACCTTAGGTATATAAACTTTATGATTGAAAGCTGTTACATTTAGCATATGATATATTGCCTATATGACGTCGTTGTCTACAGTCAAGTGATTAAACCATCGCTTTAAGGGTTTATTGTCGCTAATTCTATTCTTGTAAAAGGGACAAAAAATTGTGTGATAGACGCTATTAGTTTCCAGTCTCGGTGTTGGTGGCACCCACGATGTAGGAGTAAATTCTATTGTGAACAAAGGCGTTTTGAATCAGAAAGCGATGGACGATCGAAATTTCCGTCCTTGGAGCTTACTCTTGAATCATGAATCCAATCCCAATCCCAAATTTATATAACGTGCCCCGGAAGGGGTATATCATACCAAACCCGTCGAATAGAGAGCAACGTTTATGCAAAAGCATAAGGTCGTTTAACTTTTTATTATTAAATAATTGCTTAAAGTGTTTTTAAAGTAATTTTACAAATCATAGTATCGCCCACCCAACTTTTTACCCGTAGGGCTGCCAAAAATGCAAAACGAGTGATATTTCATAAAATTTGTATGAAAAAAAAAGAAAGAAGGTTTCCAATTTATTATATGTATTTTCAAACAACCTCTATTAACGCTTTGACTGCCAGACTGCAGACACAATGCAAATTCTATTGTTTGTCGGACACCATGTGTCCCCCATGGCGTTTAATGAATTAAGCAAAGAACTATTAGCTTTCGGTCTGATATACTCCATCCGGGGCACAAAGTGAGTACAAATTCATAGTAAAGTTTGGGCTGCCGTTCGTGATATTATGGCGGCGCGTGTCAATGCGCGCTGTTTCCTGGCTGAATAAGGAATTTTTGTATATTAAAATTAGGATTGGGATCACATGTGTAATTAAAAAGTACGTAAGCTCCCAATCATATTGGATGATCAATCAGTAGAAACAGTGTTAATTATGCACCTTGGAAGTTTAATACTTTGAGTTGCGATAGAAAGTAGGTACCTACCTACGATTTCCCATTAAAACTTCTTTTTGATGTCTGTACCACGCTGTGTTGTGGTTTTAATTACCACGTAAAGCATGCAGACTTGTGTGACGTAAGCTAAACATTATTAGCAGGGTTGCATCTCATCTTTCTGATAATAATCACTTTAGCGCTGCGGGTTGCCGGCTCGTAGACCGACGCTAAACCGCACGCCAGCAATGTAAACTGACATCCTTAATTAAATTCACCTAAAGTTACTTGCTGGTACTTCATAATTATGTTATAAAGTTCTGGAAAACTTAGAATAATATCCTCCTGACCGAATTGGTTTTAGATTTGGATCCTTCCTTATTACAGAAAAATCAACGCCCTCTTGTGTCACATATACACACTATTCATGTCTAAACAATCTTCTATTTGTGAAGACCTGTAATTAGCTTACTGTTTATATTCTATTACTATAAGCTATCTATGTTTAGCTGTTGGTTTTCCTACGAATAAATAAATATTTCATACCAAAACCATGAAAACCTTTTTAGTACTCATAGTTACGCAAAGGCTAACAATAAAGTATGTAATAAAACTTCGAATAACGTTATCTTCTACAACCTTATTCTAGGGTGCTTAATATTCATACGATTCATTGAGATCTAGTTCTGTTTCAAAAGGGTAGTGTACACTAATGTTAAAGAATCTTGCAATCTTTGGACTATTTTTCCTTACTAATTTTTATAGACTCACGCCTGTATTCCCCAGAGGGGGTAGGCAGAGGTGTGCAGTACACCCACGTTTCGCCGGCTATTTTATAAGTCCCATGTAATAGGGGGCGAGCCTATTGCCATTAACCGGGCACAATTCCAGAATCCGTGCTGCTACTGAGAATTTCCTAATAAAAACCCAATAACACTTTTAATACCTATTCTTTACTACTCCTTCCTCCTTACTAATAAGTAGTAAGTAAGTAACTAAGTTTTAAACTAACTAACTAACCTCCGAAAGTAAGTTTTAAACTACTGAACCAATCATCCTGAAATTCTGCATATACGTTGTCAGGTATACAGAAACCTGTACCTTTCATCCCGAAAAATGTATTGTTCCCGAGAAAAACCACAAATACGTTAATAGATGGCGCCACCTGTCTTTCGTATCACAATTGAATTTTATTTTTGATGTGGATAGTCTGAAGCCTGGGGAAAGATAATAAGGCTACTTTTTTTTAAACAAACCACGCAGGCGAAGCCTTGAGGGGAAGCTAGTATAACATAAAGAAGTAAGTAAGAATTTTCTGCCAAGTTTAGTAACCTGCTCGACAAGTTTGTACTGTTGGAGTCAGGGGTCAGCAACGCGCATGTGATACCCCTAGTGTTGCTTGCAAGCGATAAGTAATCGGTTCACTATCAACTGGGCCGTATATCTGTAGCCACCTTAATCGAAAACCTTACCTTTATTGTATGTTGATGAAAAACCTGGTGTCAGAGTTTTACCGGCCATGGCTCGCACCGTTGAAAAATCTCTCAGTTGTGCTGGTATCCTCACAATGTTTTCCTTCTCTATTTTAACTAGTGATAATTAATTTCTAATACGTACATCAATTCAAAAAGTCAGCGGTCCTTGCCTGGGTATCCTTTGACTTTTGACAGTCCAACAGTTTTACCACTAGGCCATCACTGCTTGAAAAAACTTTCTTTCACAAATCCTGAATTCCCCCGGTATTTATAATTAATGAAAGAAAGTTTTTTTCAGACCAGAAATTAAATTAAAATAGTGTTTTCCCTTGTTTGTTTGTAATGTTTTTATCGGAAACGCAAGATGTTTTCGTGACTACGCACTATTGGCAAATTTGTGTTTCTGACTTCTTGATGTTTACGTAATAAGTGTACAGTCATGCTATTGACCATTTATTAAATAATAATAATAATATTTTCAGGCACAACTATAAAACTTGGATCATTCATTAATTACATTAAAACATAAAACACTATTGTTAAATTACCTACATGTAATAGAACAAGTAAGGTCTTTAAGTAATTATAAAGTTAAGAGTTTGTATGTTTAAACGCATTAATCTCAGTAACTACCAGGCCAATTCGAAAAAATATTTTTGCAATAGATTGCCCATATGTTAAAAAAGGTTTTAGATCATACGGGATACACCTACGGGAAAGTTAGATATCATGTGGACGAATTCGCAAGCGACAGCTAGTATGATTTGCATTAAAAATAATCGGAGGAAAAATATATAAAACACCGCTGAGACAGTCCCAATCCATATGATTCAAGTATGTCGTTCGAGAAGATATTGCAACGAGAACAAAGGTACAATGGAAAAATCTTTCTCTCCAAACATCTCACTCTAGTGAAAATTTCATCTACTTTGTTCGGAATCTTGCTAAATCTCTACTCTTGTTTTAGCAATACGTATCCGTATATCGGTGCAGTTAAAACGCGCCTTTGGTATTCAATTGAAAGCCGTTTATGCCCAAAGCCGAGCCAGTGTGCACTCACGTCTAGAATTAAAGCAGGAACAATTCTATAATACGTTAGTATTCAAAGCGAGGGAGCGATAAATCCACTGTCAAAATGCTTCCTCGGTACCCGCCCATGTTGCACCTTTGACCTGCACTTTGATCGAGTTACGGTGATAATTCGTATTTGCGAGCATTTGCGGTAGAAATTGGTTTTGGAATAAGCGTTGGTCATTGCAATTTTGATGGTTGAAAATTCGGTTGCTATTATCATTGCATATTCGTTCATACTTACATTTTAGAAGGTCTCAGATAATATCTACTTAACATGTAATACGTGAAGCGAAAACTGTGGATCTCTTTTAAGAATATTGCGCGCCCTGACGAGTGTGAAAATTAGCTTAGTAAAAGTTTTTAGAGAAAAACAGTGCAGAAAGCTTAAATTTGTAAAAAAAAATACGGTCGAATTTTGACCACTGACTGGACTACTAGTTAAATTAATTAAAAACATGAGTCCATTTTCAAGTATGTAAGTTTAATTTTAATGAATAATCTACTGAAATAATTTACTAATTTTAGAATATAATTGCAATATGAGTATGTTATATTTATCTCTAAGTATGTTAACTATTCGTCTAATTAGGTTGATGTTACTGTGATGTCTGACAGTTAAAATTAGCGATGCGAGCGTTGTTCGAATTCAGCTTAATGCTGAGCCTTTGTCATATACATACTCCATAGCTGCGGCGCATTGTTTTTGTATTGAATTATTGTATTTTTTTGCGCATACATGATAATGGAAAAATAAAATTCATTTTCTTGCTTTATTAACCGACGAAAAAACGCGAAGCGGAGGAGGTTATCAATTCGACATGTATGTTTTTTTTTGTATGATCACGCATAACTTTTTACTTATAATCATTTTCTTAACACAATATCCTTATTTCATTTCAAAAGTTAGGATAATTCTGTCTTACAACAATAACAAACTTTATAATAATCTCACATTACCACAATGATTATTACAATAATTACAACATGAAACAATGAAGATGTTTCTATAACTTGTGACAATAGTACTGATAAATGTGAAGTCTGTGTAAAAACAACAGTAGGTGCCTTTGTGAACAAGCGGTGCCTAAGAATCGGAGCCAGTTATGGTCGATTTATCTCTGGATCTGTTGAGGATTAAAACAAAGAGTGGGGTGCGGCGGATGACTTAATCTTGTAAAATACGGTCCGAAGAGGGGGCTTATCTTAAGTGAAAATGCGTACCAAAATATTAGCAACAAAGTTCCTTCTCTTTTTTGATCCAGTGGTTTAAATAGAAGCAATAAAATACGTTTTGGGTGCGTCGTTAATTTTTATGTGTGCGACTGTTTTTCCACTTTCATAGGTTGGCACATGGTGTTAAGTACAGTCCTGCAGTTACGGGTTTAGTTTATGTTTCCCACCAACGTGTTATGAAATATCAGTTAGCTAGAAACTTGTGTAATTGAAACTGTGATAGATGTAAAATTATTCAAGGAACAGTAACCGTTAATTTGTATTTAAAATTCGAAGTTAAGAACGGCGCTAGGCTTGCTAAACACTGGCTTACAACAATATGTCAACTTATCTAAGTTAGGTTCAAAAATTTAATAGAAAGACAAAAAATATTAAGTATGAGATTTGGAGGATTGGTCTGCTAAATAAAGGAGTGGAAGGATCCCTCCTTTGCCCTGCAGTGGGAAAGTTTGGCTCATAATAATAATAAAGATCGAGATTTGTACTTGCAACCTACCGGTGTAATGTTAGACAAAGTAATTCTTGAGTACTCTATACAAGGGGTAGATGTAACTACCGTCTCGGATGGTTAAATATAGATGAGAATTTTGATAGCACGGGTAGGATTACGAGTGATTCAGTTGGCAAAACGACTGATGACTGATGAGTAGGTCGTAAATTCAAATCCTGCTGATAATCAACGTTTTCTTTTTGCAGAATTAAAGGAAATTGAGATAGGATATGACCAGGGTTTCAACTCTCTTTATCTACATATCTCTTATCTATATCTCTTTTTAAATTTCCTCTAATTTTTCTAAGGCAATAGATGGTCGTATCATGTATTAAAAATCAACATAAAAATTTGAAACTTTATAGTTCGCTTCGCGGTGCTTATCTTACTTTAAAGAAATAAATTAATTTCCCCAAAAACCTATTAAAATACCCATCAAAAATAATGGTAGGTGTTCAGCAGTTTAGCTTAATATACATAGTTTTATATCAAGAGTGCAAAATTACATGTAAGATAAGATAGTAGGACCCCCGCTAAGCGGAGTGAGCGAGCTCGTATATTCACGCGAACTCATTTCCCACACGAGGGGCTGATTAAGAAAATGCCCTCTAAAAATGCTTAAGTAGGGGCAATATCTTTCAACCGTCACTTGCACCTGTTACTTAAATATTCAGTAATTGAATTTTCTTATAGCTTACTGTAAATAAAGTTCTAGGAAATGGTTCAGGTGTTGAAAATTATATCGAAATTTTATATCATGGACGTCTGACGTTGATAAATCGATTTCATTTGATGAAACTCCTTCGTTTATAAAACTTATATTAACTAGCTTGATAGTCCAAGGGCGAATCAGGTACGAATTATATTTTACTCTTGAAATTTGATTGCGGCACGTTTCTCTTTTCCGTTTGATATTATTTGTCTCATTTATTTTAGGGCAGCACTTATTTTACACAGCAATATAAATTTGATTAACATGATGTTATATTGTAAAATCCTTTTTATTTGAAATAAAGTAAATATTCTACGCATTTTAACATTATAACTAAGCGAAACACTTGAATTTCTCACTTACATGGCCTATTTAAATTCTGCGTTTGAATTCGTGCGTTGAATTCTGAGCGGTTAATAATTTATTAACTAAAACTCTATAAGTCTTTCTAAAATATCTCGGACCAATATCTCGTGCTCAGAGAGTAAGTACGAGTAATTATGAAAAAACCAACAAAGCAATTCCTATCTACGATTAATTCAATCTACAGTCAACAATTCGCGTAAGTTACATAACTCGTGTACATAAACCGCACAATATTAAGTAGGCTACTTGAGATTACATAGCACCACAAGGCACCACACGTAAGCTACCTATATAATAACAGACATAGAACAGATAGCCCGGTAAGCTTGGCTCCTGGTACATAAATCTTGTTACAAATAGCTTGGTCATTTTACTCCAAACTTAATGGTCTGTCGAATCAGTAGCCTAGGTCCACGGTGCTTGGGTGACAGATAGGCTGTGGTGGAACTGTCTTGTAAGTGCTCCACGAAAGCTTGCAATGTGTCGCCTTGCTGACCACGTTAGTATGTCTTACTGTGTATGCACCTATGATTCATCTTTTTACCTTTTCGCTTGGGAAGGTTACACTGATAAATCACTACAGCTTAGCAGTGGAAGTCTGGAATGAAGACCGTTGGACCGGTAAGTCGAAGGTCGAAGGTTCGAACTCGGGAATTACGGATTTTCAAAATCATGAGCGTATTAGAAACGAATGTTATCTAGTTATAAATACATAAACATTTTTATTAAGTTAATTAGCATTCAGCGCGAACACCAAACTTCGAAATCTTTTTGATTCTGCAAGGCTTTTTTAATTGCATTGCATTCTAATGTGCATACATGATGTGGTAATCAGAGAAAGAGGCCTTTGCCTAGCAGTGGGATGATATGGGCTGACTGTAACGTCCTGTGTCCGACTGTGTCCTGCATAGTTCGTTATAAGCGAAATTCTCTCAGGAGGACATTTTTATCAATATGACTTTTAACTGAGAAGTCAGAAGACAAGTTCAATTGCAGGGCACGTACTTCTGAGTTATGTGCATAATATAAATTATTTATTATGTGATTCGTGCATCGCAGAGCGGAGTGACGTAGACATTCCCTCTCTGGTCGCATCGGACTCAGTTTTATCGAACTATAAGAGTAAGTGAGAGTAAGAATGTGTCTATACACTTGTGCACTACAATATCTGCTGCGTATTATGACGCTATCGACACTATAATACCATTACAGCTCCGATGAACCTGTCTGTATGCAAGATTATGTGCCAATCAAATCAATATTGTTGGCTACTAATTGAAAGACAGTGTTCACCTTGTGATTATGGCTTGCAAAGCCTTTAGGTAAATAGAGCTATTAGGTAACTTGTTGTCTAACAATATTAAACGCTGAGATTCAAGGGTACTAGTATCTGACCTATATAATGTATGGTATGTTTTAACTTGGTTTTAATTTTGGCGGAGTGTGTTGTGTAGTCGATAAAGATAAATATATTTATTTCGTAAAAACATGAGTAAAAAAACATCATCACAATATGGTCTTAAAATTTGTAAAGTTTGTAAGTTAGTTAAATTTGTAAGTTCGATGTTGTAAGGTAAGACCTGTCAGCTTTCTATCTTCCTGAGGACTGTCCATAATCATATAGCTTACCTTACCAAAGCCAAGCATGAGGATTTTCTAGTTGGCACTGAGAGAATCCTCATTTTTCGTTTTGGTGTATTATATCCATAGTAAGTACAATTAAAAATAAAATTTGTACAAGTATATGACAGCCCTAAAATATTTTGACAGCAACATTCACGTCTAATACAACTTTAATTACGCAAACATCACCGCCAGCGCCAAATTTTAATTGCTAAAAAGTAAACCTAGAGTAAATACACCGAAAGAGTTAATTTTTTCCTTAATTAATGTTAAATACGAAGTAGTTTAGCCAACATACGTCAGTACTTATGAAGAGTTATTTACTATGACATGTTTAAGTACCAAAGTGTAATTCGTCCTAATTCGAACTCTATTAGGGAATAGTTACGGTTAATTGTTGAACACAGAAAATGTAGAGATAGTGCGTTTTATAATGATACAATTTTCAGTGGCCGTACAGTATTGCATTCATAAATCATGACATGAGAACTGTAGTAGTTGAATTCACGGAGCAGATAAAAGGGGTTGAAAGGATTATTTTCTTGATTTGTATTAAAACCAGTTTCGCCGTTTGTTTCCTGTCTTCAACTACTTTACTTACATACAAAACACAACTTAGAATACAGTGTTGCTATTGGTTCTCACACTAGTGCAATGATTATAACTGAAAAAGGAAAAGACCCAGCCGGATTATGCAAGTGGAAAGCGTGATGATAACGTCGCCTAAACGCAATCCAATGCACGTCAACTGTGTCTACGCGTAGATTACTTCTGTACTTTACTGACAATGTTTATTTTTTGCTACTTGTTTGCAGTATTAACATTCTAGTAACGTTCGTTTGAAGTATGGTTCTCTTTAGGTACTTACTGAGCCGTGCGCCTACCACGCCCACATTTCCACTTCAATCTCATTTATCTGTTCTGCGATTGATTTGACCTTGCCATTGATCTTTGGATCACAAATGTAAAATAGTCATAATATTGTTTTAAAAATTATTGTCAAAAGTCGTTCCTTTGTATCTCATTGTTTTAGCCTGGTTGTTTTAATATGTTTCAAGATCTTTTTAAGTACAATTGAAGCGAAGTATTTCCTGGAAAGTGTAATTAAAACCTTTATTTTCTAAGAGTTTTCGCTTGAAAATTATTTGAATGTACTGAAGTGTTGTTTTAACTTTTGTTGTAATAATTTAATATAATTTGAAATTAGATATAATTGATAAAAGTTAGTAAAACACTCTCAAACTTTCATCTTTTTTATGGTATACCACGACAGAGACTTTTCGCTTTACTAACCAAATAAATCAAATATAAGACAACAAGACAAATTAGAGTCGCGAAGTCTTAAGACTCTAAAACTCTATCATGAGTATAAAATAGATTGACATCTGTGATGTGTCGTGTCAGACACGACTTGCACGCGATGTCTGTGCATGTGAATTAAAATAAAATGATTAATACAAATTATTTAGTTTCATTGAACAATGTAATTTTTCATTTATGGATAATTCGCTTCTATCCGCTGTTTCGACACCATTATTTCGAAGTACAAAGTATTCTACATTACTTTTAGGTCTATAAACTATCTCTATCCCTTGCAAAAAAATCATGTTAATCTGTATTCGTTAAATTATTATTCATTATTCAGATTTACTGTTTAATATATATATAATTAAATATTTTTTTGTAAGTATATTTTCTTTATCTTTCTCACATGTTTATAAGAGACTAGCTGCCACGCGCGACTTTGTACGCGTGATTACTCTACCTCTACGCTTTTTCGACGGACTTGCATACAAACTGTCATCCCCTTTTTTACCCACTTAGGGGTAGAATTTCCAAAAATCCTTCCTTGGTGCACCTCTAGAGTATTGAAAGAATATTGTATCAAAATTTCAAGTCTCTAGGTCCACAGCCTAAAGCTGTGCGTTGTCTGTCAGTCAGTCACGGTACTGTTTAGTAGTATAGATGAAATCGCTGACATATCTAATTTTGTAGGTACTTAACAAACAAACACAATATCCTCTGTCAAGTCCCATGTGGGCGGAGTTCCCACGACAGTACCAAGACACATTGTCGCAAAACTTTGTAACCCACGTCATCGTTCAATCGAACTTGGGTCCCTCGATCAAACTGACGACACGGATATATCTTCAAGCGGCACGAGGAATAGTAATTATCATATATTCACTATGATCAACGATGCAAATAAGGGTGACGTGGCGGCCCATCGTCCCATTAATAATTATCAGTGGAGTACAAGTATCTACTATGTATGCATAATTGATTTGAAGATAACGGACTTTGAGTGATTGAGGCCTGCCTTGATTAGTATTGCCAGCACAGCGATTCAATTTGAACAGATTACTTGAGGATGTAACCACAGAACAGGTTTGTGTAGTGGCCGTTTTATTTTGATGTATAGTGAAGTTACATGGGCCATTTTTTGAAGCGACAATCACTCCCTTGGTTAAGCGATTAGTAAAACGATCACCTAAGGGGCTGCGCAAACTCAATATCTACATAATCATTTTTATGCACTAACAATTCTTCTTCTTCTGTATCGTATGGTTGATGAACAACCTGGTGTCGAGAGTTTAAACCGTCCGCCGCGCTGCCTCCATTTCAGTTTGACACAGTTTCCATTTTTCATACAAATATTGAATCTAGCTACCGTAATCAGACACTAAACTACAGATCCGTCCATTGTTTCCGATCAAAACTGGCTAGGTTCACGGCCGTTTAAAATGATTTGATTAATATTGACTTAATTTTATATATATATAACCTATATATACTATATATACCTATATAACCTAATAGTGACAAACCCTTTGAGTTTTTGTACACCATACCATAAAATCAATTCCGATGTATTAGACCACGAATTCATCTGAGTATTGCGGTGTAGTACGTCGTAATCATAATGAATGAAAATCTACTAAACACTTTGCGATGGAGAATTTCCGATTATGTAAGAAGAACGTATGTTAGCTCTTGTCAATAAATCTCTAAAGAAAATGTTGAAGATTTTTCCATTAGTCTACTTCTGGTACTCGTGTAATACGTAAAAAACTTTACTTAATGAACAATACATTTCGCAGTGAGAGACAAATGGATTTATTTACAATAGTACACTGAATAGATTTTGTGATTTCAGTAAATCGTAAGTGCCTACTAGTGTAGGTAATCTTAGGATAAAACCCAACGTTTTTTATTTATTAGTTTTTCTGTTTTTGTCTACAGGTCGTATAATGTAATAAGGTAAGCTTCTGACTACATTTTACATTTACTCAGATTTTATAGATAAATATAAGATGTAAATTGTGACTACTGAATAAATAAATAAAATAAATAAATAAAATAAATAAACTAGTTTAATTTTTAATAAACTAATTTTCTTATTAAATAATTATATTAAATAAACTAGCTTTTAACTGTCCCACTCTAGGGCAAAGGCCTCTTCTCGTAATGGACTACTACAAAAGTTTTATGTTTCTATGTAAAAGATTGAAAACTTGCGATACATAACGACCACAAACCAAGCAAAAGTAATTCTCATAGTCTTTAACATAACAAATGAATATCTCGACCATCTTATTCTTAAAAGTTTTTACCCTAATTGCTGTTATCAAAAGTCCGACACACTTTCGTAAATAGAAGAAACTATTCGGAATACATTAAAACTTGCATCGAAGGATCATGAAACGAACCGCGTAAAATAAATTTTAACTTTCCTGCAGTCAGATCGCCGATCGTCCAACTTTAAAACTAACAAAACTCCGTGTACCTAAACTCCTCGGTCGGTATTCATGAACAACAAAACTTGAGTAATCTGATATTCCGGGTTCGTATCTCTATTCGCTAATTAAAGACTTCAAGATAACTACGTAATTTAGTCACATAAGAACCAAGTTCTTTGGACATCATTCGGATCACGTAATTTTCATAATACTGAGCTAGAGGTTTGTGTCTTTATTATATTAACACCGCAGTGAAGTTTGAGTTTAATTAAATTAAAACATTGTACGAATGTAAACATTTCAATTTGGTATTAAAATAGGCACATCTTCTATAGGTCACCTTATAACGTAAACATCAATTAAATGGCGCATTTTAAATTTAAATATTTATTATGATTTCGCTAAACAAACTATAATTCTCTGTACCTAATGGTCTACAAGTGGGCAAGACGAACGAATTTTAATACATTATCCATCCACAAGATAAATAATCGTTTCATCGATATAAATTCCACCATTAGAAATTTTCATTCGTGAATGTAGCCAAAATTCCAATGAACATAGCCCCAACTCGAAAATTGTGTTTGAAATTTCATCCAATGTGTGCATAATGTAAGCGTAGAAACTTTGTCTACTTAAACTTTATGAACTTAGCATACCTAATAACCTCGCAGAATTTTCATAAGTGTTATGAATTAATCAGAGTTTGACTTCCGCTGTTTTAAGCGTTCCCTAAAAAATAAGGAAATCCTTATAATAATATATGTTCTTTGATTCGAAAACATTTGATGCGGCAACTTGCAAAACTTTTGCTGTCCTTTATATGAACACATTAGTTAGATTAAATAAGTTTGCCTTTCAAAGTGAATAACGTCGAATCCAAATTATGGCCTCGTACGTAGTGACAGGTACAACTAAAAGTATCGTCTAAAAAGTTTTTAATGGACTCTGTTTAAATATACATGGGAAAGTTTCTATCTCCGAGTAAATCCTGAAAAAGGTCCACGTACGTCCTGAGTTGTGTACCTTGTGATACAAACTGTTATACTTTTGTCCCAAGTCAACACACCCTTCGTTAGAGTTGAATCCCTTACTGTAGTCAAAGCTAAGGCTATATTCTCAAAGAACTCCGTTAACATGAGGAAAATTTGCTTGTCAAAAAGATATTCCAATTTCCTAAAATAAAAAATATTACACCGTAGATACAAGAAATAACTCGGTAAATATCTTAAAAAATATTACATCCGACATCAAAGCGAGTATCGGAGTACTTTTGTAGAATTCGGGAGACATAACCGTGCCAAGGGTTTGATTTTTAACATTCTCAATTTTGTTTTTTTATAACATCACGTAATTAAAACTTAAGAAGACAAATATCAAGTTCATGTAGGGTAATATAGCTAATAGGGTCATGAATTTAATCTGTCTGGCAAAGAGCCTTCGTTGAGTTCGCTCCGGGCTATTCATAGATTATGTCTGGCATTAAATATAAAACGAACGGTTTCCAGTTCCAGCCAGCATGAATCAGTGCTGATAGTTCGCTATAGAGATAAGCTAACCAAAGAGAAGCGTTCACTTTTACAAGGTACTTTGAAATTCAAGATTGTTCTTTGACGCTTCAGCAAATGAGTGCAGTTGAGACCTTTTGTTAATGTTATCTTAAGAAATTCAGAAATTTGTATTATGTTATGATTATTATTAATTTATTATTTTTAAAAGGGTAACTTGAATGAAGTCTCAAAAGATGGTCTCTGTAATTACGCCCAAATATCCAAATTTGACTTTAAAACTTTTGACGTTATCATCGACATGGTCGTCTATTGTGTCTGCTTATGCAGCCACTAAAAAGTGACAGTTTGCAGTCCGTTGACTAATTCAAAGCCAGGCTAGTCTAAACCCTTGTGCAATATTTTGCATCCCACAAAGTCTACGAAGTTTGTGGCGATGTGTGATCCCCTATCATACATCGAGAACGCATTTTTGGAAGGTACCTTACTCAACATAAAAAAAAAACCTGCAATAAAAATAGACATAAGATTTAAAGGATATGTATTTCTTTTAATGTTGTGATTCTTAGCATATTCATAGCAAGTTGTTACGCGGAGTAGATATTTTTATGTTCGCGTATTCAAATGTGCCTAACAATAAAAGTCGTAAACTTTATGCTTTTCGGTACGCAGTTTAGTTTTAAAGGCAAATGATTTGGTTTCTTTTATGAACCGTAAGCCATCTAAGTAGTTCTATAACTCGCTTTTTCATAAAAAAAAGTAAATAAACAACTTAGTGTTTCATTCTCTTCACATAGGATCCTGAAAAGACTTTACAGACCATGACAAACATATTTATTTTCTTATTTCTCCACACAAAAGATATATATGCTAGTATGCATATTATATAAGTTATCTTTGCTAGTTCCTCATGTTTTCACTGTTTGAGTATACTGATATAATTAATTTCCTTCCTACGCCGCGCCCGTCACTATTTCATAAAATCATTGTGCTTTGGGTGCGACAATTCGACCTTTATTTGCAAATTGAAAAATGCTACGATATTTTATTTTTTGCAGAAATTGTTGTAAGTAATATAGTTTAGACTTTATTCATAAAAAGAAATCTCTGAACATCACAAGGGTCCTGCAGTATAGATTGATTCAATTAGGTTTTGTTATTTAGCTCTAAAAATAAAAAATAAATATCAATCTCCTTTGAATTTTTTTTTATATTTTGAAATATTTTCTATACTTATATTATTTTTAAATTGGCGCCAAATTGAATCAAATTTAGTTCTTTGTGTGCAGATACTTTAAAACAAAACAATCAAGCTGGAAGACGTCTTGAGACGAACATTGGCTGAATAATAGTTGCTATTCTTTGAAGAAATAACAAATTGAACGACTGAAACAGAACTTAAAACTTAAGTAATTGGGTTGAAAATTGCAAAAAATCGCGTGTATTGCGAGACAACTCAGGCATTTTAAGCAACGAATCGCACGAAAATGGAGTTTAGAGTGCAAATTGAATGACAAAAGCTTGCTCCGTCAAATGAAGACGGATAACGGTGTCAGTTGTGTCTTAAATTCTTAATGCACTTGATGAAATTGCTTTGGATATTGTACCCTCCCTAATTTGAAAACAAGTGCGCATCCGAAATAAAAACTGACTAAAAACAAACGGACTTGGTCTTTATTTTGTTGGATTTTTAGTAATTTTCAGACCTACATAAGCATAACATAGATTTACGCCAGTATTCCCCAGAGAGTGAAGGCAGAGGTGTATGCAGTACACCCACGTTTCGCCAGCTATGTTATACGTCCCATGTAATCCGGAGCTAGCCTATTGCCATTCACCGGGTACAATTCTAGAACCTGTGGATGCCGTGGTACTACTGAGAATTTCCTAATGGAAAATCCCAATAGCCAATAATACTGCTCGACCCGGGTATCGAACCTAAGACCTCATGCACAGCAGTCGCGTTTGCTACCACTAGATAAACGAGGCAGTCAGACCTAATTAAATTAATAACGAAAATTATTCAAGACTGGACTTTTATGAAAGATAGCTCAAGAAAATTCTGATGTATCTTTTTACATTTAAATACAATTTAAATTAAACGCTAAATCTCGAATGCTTGTACAATTTTGTTCTTATTTCTGCGTTAGCTTTGATCACTTTTTAAAACAGTCGTTAAGGAAATCTGTAGCAAAGGTAATTAGCGGTTAGATTAGGGTGCTTTTGATCAATCGAGTCTACTTAGAGATTAATATTGGATCAACAATTTTCTTCTTATTAGCGTGCCTTTATTTATGTAGAGCTAACGTAATTATCTTTATTTTTAATATTGTAGGTCAATTCGGTAATGATTTCATAATGCCATACTAGACTATTTATTATATTAACAGATGATATGTCCTTTTTAGGATCCTACAGCAAAATAAAGAACCCTTGTATATAGTTATTGTTTATAGTCTGTCGGTAAATAACAGTAAATCTAAAACAATGATGCTTAAATTTGGTAAATGTCGTATAGGATAAACTAAACCCGCTATAGAGATAAGTATAAACATTTTGAAACTAAAAAGTATCCTCGTAATGTGTATCGATTCATTTAATAGAATAGGTATCTATTAATGAAAAATTTAATTTATTAGGGATTGTCAATCCATTTAAAAATTATACTCTTTGGCTCTAAAGTGGCATTTTCAATAAGGTTAGTATTGGCCAAGATATTGAACAAATAACTGAACGCTTTTAAAAAAAATCGGCAGATAAAAAAACCCAAGGACTCATACTAAAAGCTACAGTAACCTACTTTGAATTGCAGCGTGCTCTTGATTGTTTTTTTAATTCTAGGAAAACGGCAATTTCGTAGCCAATTTTCCGTTCTGAAACCTGAACTTAAACTGCAGACTTAGCACAAATTAAAAAATATTAGCAGTTAAGTCACAATCTACTAAATTCACGTTGCTTGTATTGACTCGGGACCACGGTTTACTTAAGTCTTCGTCACACTAAAAGCGGATCGAGATTAGAGTAATATAGTGAATTTATAATTAGGTATTTTGGTGTAAGTATATTATAATAATTCATGAGAAAGATGTTTGGCGGCAAGGTTTTGTCCAAGCTGTTGTTGGGACAACAACAACAAAGTTAGCAAGTTGTTGTGACAGCCAAGCCTCCGAGCAAAAGTAGTTGAGGTGTTGATAGCTGCTAGATTATTTGATATAGTCTCAAACTCTTAGACTCTCTGAAGTGGTCGAGGTCTGCCTGCGACCACGAGATCTGCAAAGATCTCGAAACGTCAGGCGTGTTTTATAAAAATAAATACGC
Source organism: Protodeltote pygarga (assembly GCA_936450705.2). Classification (NCBI taxonomy): domain Eukaryota; kingdom Metazoa; phylum Arthropoda; class Insecta; order Lepidoptera; family Noctuidae; genus Protodeltote; species Protodeltote pygarga. The sequence continues at coordinate 6,813,305 of OW388257.2, read as the reverse complement.
GAGTTTAATCCGTTTAAAAAGATGTTTCATTAGATTATTTGAGTTTTCCTTGTCCCATATTTCTATTCTAGAAAAGTTTTTGCTATTCTCTGGTCGCAGAGGGAGTGGCGCTGGAACTAACCTAACCTAACCGCTAAAAGCGTACCGTTAACCAACAAACGCGTTCTCTACGACCTAGCTCTATTTACTAGGACCTGTTTTGTTGCCAACTCCTAAACAGTATGTTGAAAACGTCGGTACAAAATTGTGTACTTAACCGTTAACTAGCTTTGTACGTTTCCAATAGGTTTAATACATGAAAACGACCTCTATTTATTACTCTTGTTTGCCGTATCAACATTTTTGGGTTGAGTTTGGTTTGCTTCCAGAATTCATACGAAAACTTGGTCGTTTGTGTCAACACATAAGTTCTAGTAACACGTAAGTACGGCAAATAGATGTTTTTGTATCTGACGCAGTTTATAAATTATCTAGATGGGCTTTATTTATAGAGGTCCTAGAGAGTGATGAAGAGAGTGAAGACAGAAAATTCTAAATTATCTGCCACGGCTGCAATGGGATAATATTGGTTATTTATATTACAATAGTGAAGTAATTTTTTTTATCTAACGTCATAATTTTTTTTCTTTTGCCATCGTTTTATTGCGTAGGTCTAATTCTGCTCAATGCTCCAATTTTTTTTTATTGTTCCGGGGTACGAAATTTCTTCACTATTGTAATCTATATAACCAATACTTTCTCCCATTGCAACCGTGGCAGATAATTTAGAAGCACCTTATATGACTATGATAAACTTACAATAAATTGACAAGTCTATGTAGAAGTAGCAATAATATAAATATATGGAAAAAGATCATTGATAAATAATTAGTATCAAATTGCTACCGATAATAATTTGTTGATAATAATAATCATTCTGAAGTTAATTTCTGTGAAAATGACGAAAAAATCACTTAGAAAGTATATTTCTTGCTTATAAGAAAATAAGTAGGTAGGTATGTAGTAAAATTGGCAATAAAAAAGTGTTGAAACTTATGCACATTTTTAAAGCTTTAGATTTACACACTTATAGGGCACATTTTTAATAGCTTTATAAACATTAAACATTAATTTTAAGCATGCATTGTGAACACTAAAGTTCCAAATATTCTTGTAGAAACAAAAAATCAATTACGAGCGGGATTTCAATCCCCGACTTACTTACTATTTAAGATAATGAATGTGCGGCTCTACGTCATAAACCTAGTGCCGCTTTAATTAACAAAAACATTTATGTAGAGTAAGAATAAACCATAAACAATATTATTGTTTTGTTCTCTGTAATTTATTTTTGTACCATATAATTTTCAAGAACAAAACCAAGTTTTTAATCAATGTTTTAGGGGTTGTTTAGAACAAATACGCTTGAAACTGATGAACAAAATCTAAAAGCTTAAATTACGTGGGCAGTATTCATGTTCTATAATAGAAAGTTCCGCAATTTGTCGAACACACCGTCTAACTTTGACTATTTGTTATCACTTTTTGGGATTTAAATACTTGGCCGTACGTACTTTGCTATCGTAAATCAAAACAAAAAGTTTTATTCCTGTTTTTGAGAATATTTAAGTGCCACCCTACCACCTTCTAAGCATAAAACTGAAGATTTAGCTGTTCTTAAAATCTAAGATTTATATACTCCTAGAACCCTACATTTTCCAGCAATTTCTTTTAAGGAAAATACACTAAAAATTTTGAATACTTTAAGTCTTTACTGCAGTAAGGGTTTTACTCAATATTGTTCGGCTCCAGGGTTTCCATATGGATTCCAAGTTGTTATTAGCAGCGCCGAGTCCACCAATAAACCACTCTTTAACCTTCCAAAAATACAGCATTACATTTAAAAAAAAATATTTATGCAAAATGTACAAAGGCGAAAGACTTAGACCCTTAGGCATTTTTGGCCAGTCAGCCTTACCTTAGGGTCATGCAGGGAAAAATACGGGGTAGATGCACGCGGTATTAGACATTGAATTAAAAACTATTATAGAAAAATATTTTGTACAAATAAAATTATGGATATACCATATCTACTAAAAAAAACATCAATTTATATTAACAAAATTTATAAATAAGTACCTTGCTTTTAAGAAGTTTTAATCTCATTACAGCAAACTGTAGTTGGGTTTGTGCTCTATACCAAACATAAATTGAAAGCGCATCCAGACAGCGAGGGCTTGTCGAAACTACTTATTGCTTGGCGAATGCCCAACTTAACAACTTAAAGTACAACAAATGAACCAAAATGTCTGAAGTGGTAACAGATTCAGATAGAGAAATAATGAATAATTATTGTAGAATAAAAATGCGTGTTGTGAATAAAGAGTTTGAACAAGTTGTGATGGCCGGAAATAGAGGAAAGAAGAAAGTGTTGCCACTTTACTGACCAATAATTACAGTTACATAAATTAGATTAAGTTAGTTGCATAGTTTCGGGAAGTCTTTTAAAAATATATGACGACACGATTGGTGGACAAATATTTGTGAGAGGGATAAGTATTCAATCCGATTTGTGCATTGTGATATTAATGACATCTGTCAACTACTCCCATAATAGTGTAGGAGGGCGTGCATTTTTTTTTAAAGTGGTATAATAAATTTAGGAAAATATAACAAAAAATCTTGTTTATGATAACTCCCGGTACAGAAAAACCTCAAGTTAACCAAAACCTCCTTTTTCTGTCGATCAAATTAACCTTTGTAATAAAAAATATTATTAAATCGAAGTCGGCCACTAAAGCTACGGTGCTACAGACAGACAAACAAACATACAGGCACAGACATTCAAAAAAACCCATATTCACAACCCTTTTGTATTCACTCCTTGAGCCGATCATATTTAAAAGGCACGATTAAAAATCGTATCAAAAATTTAAATTCTTCAACTTCGGACTACGTTCAATGAAACGGTAACGTACTATTGAAAACTGCAAATAGGCAACCAAGTTAAATTGCCTTTAAATCCGGGATACTATTCAATTTACGTGCATCCCGATGCCTTTTCAATTTATTCCTCTTAACTTTCATAGTATTAAAAACTTCTATTAATTATGGCTTCTGAAATACAGTTTACGCATGCGAAATTTTTTTAAATTCATAAGATGGAAAAAGATTTTAATTAGTTTTGTCGTGGCGGCGCATTGGTTATGGACCCGCTTTTCAAGCGCGTGGGTGTGGGTTCGAACCTGGCATGTAGGGGTACCAATGTGACTTTTTCAATGTCATAAGTACTTTCTTAGTTAATCGAAGACACCACTGATTAACGGTGAAGGAAAAATCGTAAGGAAACCTAGACTTTAATTGTCTGAAATCGCCAATCGCCCGCAGTGAGCTAGCGTGGTGATTAATGCTCAATCTTTCTCTATATGAGAAGAGGCCTTTGGCCTACATTGGGATAGTTACAGGCTGATTTATTTATTTTATTGTGCTACTTTAGAAGGTTTTACCATGATAGAAAGAATGGTACTGCTTTTATTTTTTTGTGAAAAATGCATGTGATGTTGAATATTTTTATTTATTTTATGTATAAATCAATATAAACTTAAGACAAACCTAATTTATACAGTCTTGTTATTATATTATTGTACGTAAACTAAGTGGCAAAGTTCTATCACTTTTAATTAAGTGTTTACAGGGTTATCAGCGTTCGAAACATAAACAATTAATTAATAATAATTTATAGATAAAAAGATTCAAGCTTATTTTTTTTAAGAATAAAGAAAATATTTAAGAGGGAGAGTAGGTATTATTATATTTTACTATATTGTAATACTATGTTTTATTATTTGGCCTGGCACAAGCGTTGTCGTTTTGGGGACATGGCGCACAGTAGCAGTCTTTTAGATTAACTTTTTAACTCTTTTTAATAAATTTTTAGTGTTTAATTTAAGTTATAGAACAATTTTAAGTCAAAAATAAATATTTTAGTTCGCACAAAAATTAAATCTAATGAATGTTGCTATCAAAATATAGAAGCTATAGGTATCTTAATTATCTACTATAAAAATACATACAAAAAAGTAGATGCGTCTATTATAAAGTTAAATAGTACGCTTAATATAAAGTTAAATAGTACGCTTATTATAAAGTTAAATAGTCTCAATCTTTCGCGAACATTAAACATAATGAAACAACTTTTTAACGGATATAACTCGCGTTTTTATTTTGATAAACACTCCTAACGTTTCGAGTGCTTTGCATAAAAACGCGAGTTATATCCGTTAAAAAGTTGTTTCATTAAGTTAAATAGTATTCTATACGGCTATCTATTGTGTTAAATGTCCGTGCCAAATTTTACCAAAATCAGTTTATAGATGGAGTGTAAACGTAACAGAAATACCGTAACTTCAACATTGATTATGTATTTGCTTATACCAACTCACAGAAACACAAATGAAACACCAAACTAATCTTGTATTCTATTCCATTAGATCTGAGGGATGGAAAGCTAAACACAGCGTCTATCTAGAGCGCTCCTTACACTGTCGGAATCGCTCTAGATGTACGATAGCGCAAATTCAATTTGCCGCCAATAGGAATAAACTTACGCTCATCTATCCTTGCCTTCCTTCTTAGCAAATTAGATGGAAAATTTTAACTCTGAATCCTGGGTTTATAAGCAATTTTCTTAATTGAATGCCTTCCTCTTTCTTTATCGTATGGTTGATGATCTGGTGTCATAGCTTAAACCACCCGTAGGCTTCTGATATGGCTTTACATATCGTTGAAAAACTTCTCAGGTGACAGGTGTGCTGGTTTTCATCACAATATTTTTCTTCACCGTATATAACATGTGATAAATAATTGATTAAATTAAAATAAAACGGGTACTAATCCTGTCATAACCTTATAAGGTATTATAATATTTTCTCGGCGTTTTTTCGGCAGAGTTGCTAGTTGCAGAGTTGAGTTGCCGTTGTATTTTAATTTAATTTAATCATGAGTTCGAGTCGTGAAAGTTTGAAAAACGTAATATACAATTTTTCAAACGCATATGAATCCGAAAAATCAGAGGTGCGTGCCTTGGTTTTGAACTACGACATTTGTGCTTGAATAGCAGCAAACAATCTTCATATTATTTCTATAATATTACCTGATAGTTAAATTTTAGTTGGGTCAAGTGAGTTTGTGTGAAACGTGAAGCAAATTACAGAAATAGCTTGCGTTGTTCGCTGAATAATAATTAACGAAACTTGGGAGGTAAGGAGGGGCATACTGTTCTAGTTTAATTCGCTTAATAACTGGCAATACATAAACAAACTAATTAAGTTTACTTGCAATTTCACTGTATTTAGAGGCACATTCATGAAATTTGTGCCAGAATAAAACAAATATATTTTAATGGAAACTATCGCTATTCAAATAATTGAAATTTAATTTTAATAATTATGAAATACTAGCTGCCCCGTGCGACTTCGTACGCGTGATTATCCTACTTCAAGGCCTATTCTACCCCTACCCTACTCTACCCACTACCCTACTCTACCCACTACCCTATTCTACCCCTAACCTACTCTACCCCTACCCTACTCTACCCCTAACCTACTCTACCCCTACCCTACTTTACCCACTACCCTACCCCTAACCTACCCTACACTACCCCTACCCTACCCTACACTACCCCTACCCTACCTTACACTACCCCTACCCTACCCTACACTACCCCTACCCTACCCTACACTACCCCTACCCTACCCTACCCTACACTACCCCTACCCTACCCTACCCTACCCCTACCCTACCCTACACTACCCCTACCCTACCCTACCCTACTCTACCCCTTTTTCTCACCTTTAAACCTTCCCTGGATCTCCACAAATAATTCAAGACCAAAATCAGCCATATCGGTCAAGCCGTTTTCATGCTATGTCGTGACAACGGAAAACGGGTTTCATTTTTATATATATAGATAAATATGAAACTATCACGTTTTTAACCGACTTCATAAAGGGGGAATCCCCCCTTTACTACTACTAACTAGCTACAGCTACAGAACTAGCGCCCCTGGTAACTTAACTCCTTTGCTGATTGTACTTATCACACATGTGTGTGTGTAGATAAAGAAAAACATCGGAAATGAGAAAAGATAAAAGGAATGTTGTTTCGACGTTGGGTTGGCTAAGAACGGAATCTATTTCACCGCTAACATTGGATCTTAATAAAACTCTGCTGGGATTTGCAGTGTTCCACGAAAATGCACTGTTGGAGCGTCCTAAGTTTCTAAGCGCTTTTTATGCTAGAGTTGGTTACTGCTTACACATTTAGTTTACATAATTGTAGATGAATTTGTTCATGCTACGAATGTAACTATTGTTTTGTAATTAGCATTTTATTACTTTAGTACTTTGTGAGATTGACAGATTAATAAGCTATACAATATTAAATTATAAATTTTATAAATATAATGTTGCTGGCTGAATGACTGAATGCGGAAGTATCAAAATTCTTACAAAAAAGTCTGATACACAAGCGCCGCGAAAAAAGTATGGAAAAACATGGCAAGTTGGTATCGCGATGTATTGTTGTTTATTTCCTTGAAAGTACGATGAAAAGCAGGTATGATAATTACTAACGTTGGGCCATGAAATCTCTCATCTGCAGCTCGGGCTTCGAATGTCCCTTCGATAGAAATTGCAAACCTAGCGCCTTCGTAACACAATGTAGGTACTATTAAATATGTTAACTTTAATAAGGATTGCTAATAGATATAAATAAAATAATATTTAAGTAAATTTCATAAAACAAAAATTAACAATTTGTAAAGTGGGAAATTCATAGTTTGCGCTTAAAATTTAGTAAGCTAGAACATGTTAACTGTTACCGGTTGAGAGTATTTAACCAAAACGTCTCGAAACATTTGCAGATTCACGGAACCTTAAATATGTGAGCTAACGCTTTAGAAAGTGTTCACGATCTTATCTAAAGTATCTCGCAAATGGCGAGTCGGCGGATTAAATAAAGGAGAGATTAGGGCAATTTGTGAAAATGGCCTTTATGTGAAAACATGATAATGGCTTTTTTTAAATTATGCGGCATAGCACATGGGTTTAAACACACATGTTTCTTGATAACATACTCAATATACGTTTCGATAATTTCATTTTAACTGTTATTGAGACTCTCTTTGGAATCTGGATTATTCGGAACCGCGAAATTATGACCTGTCAACTAAATTCTCGATGATGTCATGCAAATAGACTAATGTGATAGCTCTAAAAATCTTCTATCCCTTTTCAAGTATCAGATTTCTTGAATCTTCTATCCTTTCTTTGAACCGACTTTTCGAATAGAAGAGATGAAAAATATATTACGTCAGCAAGAGTCACTTGATGCTAGACACTCATTTATAGGTACATGAAAGTTCTATTGGAAACACTGCAAGCACAGATAGATAACATTCTTACGTGTTTTAGATCTGAATGCTGCATTTGCAGCTTCGGTATCGCAATCCTAAAGCACTGGTTATAACTAATGAACTTCTCTGAAGTACGTGTAAATATCCGTTTAAAGTTTGACCGTTAAATGTATCTAAATAAACTTTAATATCGAGCATTGAGCCTTTAGAAATTGACATTTAAACTTATAGCTCTCTCACAAAGCAATAGGCAATGAATATTTTAGAAGCGTAGAACATAAAATGTTCAAATACCCCCCGGTGATGCACTTCTTACTATCAGAGAAACTCACTTTGCGAGAAGTTTTAGATACATCTGGTCTTGAATGTTCAACTGAGATTTCAAGTGCCCCTTAAATTTTAATAGGTGCTCCGGAAGGTAGTCTAAGTGCAATGGTTAGTTACATTTATTGGAACAATATTTTCTTGAAGATGTTCGAAATTGCAAGTAAAAATTATAACATTTAATGTTACAGGTTAGTGTGGTTAATTGAGAATTATCAATAATTACCAGTCATTATTAATATTAACAAACACACATGATTGATGAAATGATAATGTCCTCCCGTGCAATTTACGGTCATAGCGGCCATTTAGAGATTGGCTAACTACGAAAGAGATGTTATAGTGCTCAAGAGTGTGCGCAAACACAGGTTCACTCTCTTTTCTTTGACTCTCACGCCACCACCACTCTCTCCGAAAGGTAATCCGACAATACCGGAGAGAGATTCGAAGCACGGAGCAAGTGATGATTAATTATAATACGCGCATAATTCACAAAAAGTCAGAGTTGGCTTTGGGTTCCAATCTGAAACCTCTGACTTGCCAGTCTACGGTCATACTCATACGTCATATTCATAAGTGCCTAATGGTCTACATGAATAAAAATATTTTGATTTTGATACCACTAGGCATTATGCATTATATTACCTCACTAGGCATATTACATTGACCGGGTATAAGCGATAGTATTGTAAACGACATTATAGCATTTCATATTATATTATACAGATACCCCACTCTTAAACCCACATCGAAACAGAATCCCGTTCGCCCTTAATCAAAATAAATTACTTTTTTAATCGCCAATTAATTTAATGGACACCATTGCGTATGCAAAAGCGTTAGGTTCTAAAAATCTAAATGAATACTTATCTCCCACGTTTCACTTAACATTAAACTGTTTGTGTCGAAGCCCGCAATACATGTCCCATACGGCCAACAACGTCCAATCGATCTACATAATTATAAACATACTAACAGCAACCTTAAAACCCTAGCATTTAAGTTCAATATCGATTTAGCAAACAAGTGTTGACGATAAAAATGTTTTTAAGCTCAAGAGGATGCTTCATACGCATTTGCCTACACTTTCTTTGAAGCGGGTCATTATTCCGGGGTTTTAAAACTTGGTACTTGAATTTAAGGGCTTTCAATGGAATTGATCGAGATATTTTTACATGGCATAAGATTTTAAGGCCTTAAAATCTTTATGTAGAAATATAAGTAAACCGCAAATACCTACCACTAGTAAATTGGCCGTTAACTTATTTACTAGTATCCAAGTAGAGCAGTGTCTATCCCGAAAAATTAAAGGCACAAAAAGGGATTTTCTATTTTCTAGGAACATAATATAGAATTACGCCTGTATTCCCCAGAGGGGGTAGAGGGAGGATCCACATTTTGCCGGCTATGTTATAAGTCCCATGTAATTAATAGGAGGCCCAATTCCAGACTCCGTGCTTCTACTGAGAATTTCCTAATAGAAAAACCCAATGACACTTTGCCCGACCATGACCTCATGCTCAGCAGTCGCGCTTGCTAATACTAGACCAACGAGGCAGTCTACTTTTTAGGACTCACCAAAAAATTGTCATTTGGTTGGCATAATTATCATGGTCACATTGTAGTCAATCTACGTTATAGTTTAGGTCAATTATTTTGGCTTAGTATTATTATCTTACAGATTTTCTTGCTTATATGTATCCCTAATTTATTTTTAAATTCAGTTTGATGGATTAATGAGATACACATAACATCTCTAGTCATTTCAATGACCCTGCAATCAAAACTAATCAATTGTAGAAAATGTATAAGAGTTTTCTTAATAACTTATATAAGGTGTTTTGCATCCTGGTGGCACGTTACAATATTTATTTTCTATTATGTCTTCAGCTTATTATATTAACCAGAGGATACGGGACTTCGTCAAACGAACCTAGCGTTTTTGTACATTAACTGTTTATCCAAAATGATGTTTTCTGGAAACTTGATAAACAATATAGCTTTTATTTCCTGATCATGCAAATAACTTGCTCTACTCAGAAGCTAAGCTACACGCTACGCTTATGAAAAGACTACAGGAAGTTTTTTGCTTAGCCTAAAGGATGCTTAAAATATTCTATAATGAACGATCGTTCACTGGCACGTTAGAGGTCATGCAAAGCGTTGAAATTAGCTGCTGTAACTGAAATACAGTCAGGAGGATATAATTTAAATACAAATGTGGAAGAGAATGGCTATTAATATTATTTACGTCTTTAGTAATACATTATTCAAAACTCTTTTAATGAAAAACCTCTAGAGAAAAACAATTTGAATCTGAGCGTTGAACGTGGTCGAGAAGGCGCGGCCACATATCACTGCTTGGGCGAGCGCCAACCTAGTCGCGACCCGGTCGACTTCGCGTCACTATTTATTATGTACAGTACCAATCTTTGTTTTACGTTTTATGTGTTCAAACCACACTCCAGTTCCGAAACTCCTTGTTTATTTACGCACCTTTAGATTTATAGCTTTTATAGTTTTGTGTGAACTGTATTTGTGGAATATTTATGCTTTATGAAATATTCGTTTCCTTTGGATTTGATTTAAGTGTGCAGAGTAAAAAAAAATAGACCGAAACGAATTTCTGTAAATCACACGAATAACTGTAAATAACACACATTATTTTGTCCCGTGGAGGGATCGAAGCCGTGATACTTGGCGTAGTAAGTAAGTCAATCTCACAGTCACAGTATCACTTGTAATTTTACATTAATCTATACAAAGAATTTGGTATAGTAGAGCCGAACGGATGAACGGCTCGATCCGGGTAGTACTGCCCTCGAACAGAATATCAGCGAGAAATATTCGTGTCTATTTCATACGGTTAGTGAGAGCAACGGAAGCCAAATCCCCGCCTTCCATAAATTATAAAGTATCAGCAAAAATTTCAGCAAATTTCATTTCATTTCAAATTTCAAAATTTCAAACTTGATCGGAACAAGTTTTCATACATAAAAATGGCTTAAACAGAAATTTTATTCATCATTTCAGGCATTTCATCCCATGTGTGTGTGCCGTGTGGTTTCCGGCCTAAGAATATAACTACCCCTACTCATGTCGCGGGTGTCATAAGAAGCCACAAAAGGAAAAATCTGTTAATGTCATCAAAATAATATGATAATCAGATAAGATAATCCAATCAGAAATCTATGGGCGTTTCTGACACCTTTGTCGGTCGTCGTTAGTAACCATTGGTCACTGAGTAGTGGTAGTAGAAAAAAAAAAAACTATTTCCAAATTTTTATTATTGATAACAAAAAAGCTACCAAAAATATAAAAAAAAAACCGATTCACAAAAAAAGAGAAAATGGTAGGTACCTACATAATTAGGTTGTGTTTTCCTTGCGTTACCTATACATAAATAATATTTAATTAATATTTCAGTACGCAACTGCAAATAGGTACCGAAAAAACAAACATTGAACAGCGAAATTAAAAATAAATAAGGTAGATAGACCCGGAGCTGGAGATGATTAATGGTTCCGATTTATAAAGAAAGCAAGATATTTTAGACTCAATAAGAAGAAAATCTTTAATGTGTAAAAGTTTTCTCGATAAATAGGGTGCAATTAGTGTAAGAACCTAATTTGTATTAGTGGTTGATTTATTGGTAATTTTATATTAAACTTATATAAAGTGTACTTATTAACCCGCAGTGAGCTAGCGTGGTGATTAATGCTCGATCCTTCTCTGTATGAGAAGAGGCCTTTGCCCTACAATGGGACAGTTACAGGCTGATTTACTTATTTAATTTATGTGTATCCATAAAAATATCAAATAGAAAAAGAATGAGAGCTAGGCTGTTTTAATTAACAATTTTCAAATTTGAATATTTTTTGAGAGTTTATATTGATGGATAGAGATTATGTCAGCCCCCTAAAATTTGATCGTTTTATTTTAATAAAATTACGAATCATATTACAGAACCTTGCTGCAGTATACTTGATTGACCACTCGATATATAAACTTAGACCAGAAAGAAACAAAACACAAGTGATTTAAATTTTCATGCTTTTTAATCTTCTGTTTGAAATACCTTCACGGTACCAAGTACCTTAGTACCTACTCTTTACAATGAATTCGCTTATCATTAAAAATTGAATTATTGAAGTCTCAAACAAGCACTCCCTACATGATTTCAGTTACCTATAAATTTAATGAAATGGAAACCAATCCCGTCACCCACCGGCAAATAGCTTCACCTTGAATAATTTATAAGTTTTTATTGGCGCCCATGAATTGTGTTTTATGAGAAAAGTTTTTTAGCGAACATTTGCTGCTAGGTACCCAAATGGTCTATTTATTAAACTAGTTTCTGTTTTTTTTTTAACAAAAGGTAAGTAATATTGATTCCCGTTTTATTTCATTATTGAACTCATTTTATCACAAAAACGTTAGTGTAATAAATGGATATCGACAGACATAAAAAAATAGGCAAAATATTAATCAATACTATAATTTATTTATTTAAGCAAATACATAAGAAGTGTATTACCTCTAATTTGACAAAACATCTATTCTGTATTTTAACAAGATAAATAAATAGGTACCTATTTATTACATAAAAACAGATGTCTTATCAATTAGTCTATTTCAGACAAAAACGCTACAATTATTATACTTAAATAAGCTTTAGTATTAATTTATTTCGAATAAATTTTTGTTCGAACATTATGGTGGTGAATAAATATATTCCGAGTGAGACATTCATTATACCTATATTTCATTTCATTCAGTTTATAAAAAATATTTTTGTAATAAATTATTATCGTATTGGCAATAAAAACTAAATCCTTGAACTTTAAAACTGCTGAAGATATTAATGAGAGTTCCGATTTTATGCGGAAATTCTGTTAATTTTCCATCGTTTCCGATTGTAATTGTAACGAAATGGTTTATATGAATGAGTTCTTAAGACATTTACAAATGATGCCAATGATGAAGACTGGCATGTTTGTTTGATTAGTAATTAATGATAAGCATATCCTCCATCATTTATTAGGTTAAGGTGTATTTGAAGAGAATTGAAGTATAATTATTATTTGAGAATACGGTAAATGTTTTTGTGGATTGGATGCATGGTCTATAGATTCGGTAAGCGATTTATACCGTAATATTTTTTTTGCTGTTAGAATAATACTTGGCGGCGTCAATCTTTGATCCATATTTATTCAGATCGAATAGGAGGAGTAAGAAAGAGTATAATTCTACTTCCCTTAGCACCAGCACCAGCATCAAAATAATATAATTAATTAATACTATACCAACTGCAACGTGGCAATGTGATTCCGCTATGATCGTCTACCTAAGGTTAAGCAGCGTTTTACGCTATATCACACTGCATTGCATTTGTTAATAAAATATTATATTTCTTTATACTAGGTAATGCTACTGTAGTCTCTCCCTTAGATTGCATGACCTCATCCAGCAAATATTCTATTGTTTACCGTCTATTGTTTTATTTTTCTGTCCACACATTCCCTGCCTATTGTATAGGCAGGTGCAGCTTGAATGCAACATACAGATAAAAGCTTTTGCATTTGTATCGGATTGCCTTAGGTAGAGTTGGATTACAGAAAAACAAAATGGCTGATGGATAGAAAACGTGTTAGAATATTTTATTTTTGAATTCCACGAATATAACATATGGGTAAATTTAGATTAAAAAAATGGAGCATTTAAAGTAGGCCTAGGAGTTTGGACTTCGGCTGCATCGTGTTTACTAAAAATATTTTGTTACTTTATATCAGTTTCTGGCAATATCAGTGATTGAATTACGGTCACAGCGGACAATTTTGCACAACGCAAATATTTTGACCTCGCGTTCTTCGGTCGTGGTATGGATTATCATCCCATTGTGCCCAGACTTGTGCAATATAATGTCTCCAATGTAGGTATTTGGCTAATACTCGTAGAAATTGATCGCTGTTGCCGACATTCGGTCAGAAAATACAAATCAATCATTTAAATTATTAATAAAGGTGGAAATATAATAAAAACATTGTTTTACACTACATTCATTAAATCTACATTGTAAAAAATGAAACTTTCAAGTGAATTTTTGATACATTGGTGCACAGTGGTCGAAGCAAAACATGAACGAGCCAAAATATAAATTGTGTAGTTTGAGTTTTAACTTTTGTCGTTTAGTTTGTCCAAATATAGTTTAACAAAAACTGCAATAAATATCTAGTATTACATGTGGTTATCCTTAAAATATCTATTGTTTCTTTTAATTGTAACACGTTTTTAGAATTGAAAAGAGGTTTAAGCCACAGTCTGCGGTAGCGGCCGGTATAAAAATGTAGATACTTTTATAACAAAAGACGACGATATGGAGACGATTAAAATAATAGAATTAAAAATACGTGATAAAAACTGCCGCCGAGGCTGCAACCACAGGCTTAGGCTGAGCGCGGAGATCTCCAAATAAGTAACTCCCTACATTTATCGATTTACAAGTATCGGGAATAGCTTCATGTCTACGACATAGACATAGTTTACACCCTAAAATCGACAAAGTTTTTTCCGACCAGTTCAAGCCGATTTTGAGTTGACAAATGTGGTGAGACCCTAAATACGCTCCAACGAAACGGTCCCTAATATTATATTATAGACACACAACGGTATTTGAATCGTAGCGCTACGACTGCTACGAGCGCCGCTACGCTTTCCACTTGTTACTTTAGCCCGCTGATTCTGAATTATGTTTAAGGCGCCTCTTTGCGCTAATCTGCTATCTCGCTCACACATTGAAGATATAAAATCAAAGAATATAGTTATGAAAAATTGAACTAAACCAATTGAAGGAGATATTTTTTTACTTGAAAACTTTTTTTATATCAAGCTGAATTTTTTGCTGAAACTTTGTAATGTTGTTCTCCTTCAATCGGTTTGTTTCGATTTTGCATAACCATATTAATTGATTTTATATCTTTAATCAACTTCAATGTGCGAGCGAGAGAGCACAAGTTTTCATACATAAAAATTGCAACAAGAATTTATTTATTACTTATTTTTTGCTAATTTTTCGTAACGATATTCAGTGATTTTATATCTCCACTGTGCAAACGAGATGTCGGTTTAGCGAAGGTCGGCGCCTTAACTCTGTTCCAATATGGTTAAATAAGCAGAACAATGAACGTATTCCGACGGAAACGTATGAGTTTATTCCAGAACCGACATTTACTTAACTTTAACGTGTTTGTTTTTATCTGTAGGCTTTTGTGTGACAGTTTTGATGCACTGTGGGTTTGTTTTTCATTACTCACGGGAATCTCATTTTCTCATTTCATACTTAATTAAACAGGCCGAGTTATGGTTCGCCCAGCTTGAATTACGCATGGCAATTTTGGTTGTTGTGTTTTGGGTTACAAAACACCTGTGATTTATAAGAAATAGTTCGTCACAGCCACATAATTAAAATCCTCCTTTTCCACGTATAAAAAACCAGACAAGTGCTAAGTCTGTCTGTCTGTCTATCACAGTTATTTTACTTGCAGACTGTCAATGCTGGAAAGCTGAAAATTGGTATAAATATATGGCCCAAAAAATCTGAAATACTTAAATCACAATATTGGCAGATTTAAAAAACTTTTCAGGAAAATTTAAATGAAGTTTCAGATATGATGGCAGATGGCAATTGATTTAAGTTAAATTTGTGTTATTTAAGTTTTAATCATCGTTTATTAGTAAAGGAGAAGAAGTCGATTAAGTAAGTTATTGCCGATTTTCCTCTCAATATCTGACACATCTGATGTACATATTATTATACAACTTCGATGCAGTAAATGGACGTTGTATTTACTTAACGGATTCGTTTCGCCGAGATTAACTGTTGCTTGGAAATTGGATCTTCACTCTAATGGATGGAACTTGAAAATGCGAACTTAGCATCTTCCGACTGAGATGCGGACAGAGCATTTCGCGGAATAATTGGATGATGCAGTAGCATTGCTGTAATTGGTGTTTCATGAGCTGACATTTTGGCGATGATTTCAATTTTATTTTAATGGGTGGAGATAAAACATAAATAATTAAAGTATTAATTGCCTGAAATACACAATACATCCATGATATAAATACTGTTTAAAAGTATTTTAAGGGGTTAGTTAAAAGTAAGCTGTCACTTGTATTTTGAGATAATCTTGGACTGTGACACGAAAAATAGGTTTTTTGTGAAAGCGTAACACACGTTTGAAGAAGAACGAAGTTTCGTGAAGCGTGTGTTGGCGTGCGTGATACGTTTAATTATATCATGTGTGTGTATTTGTGTGTGTAAGAGGTTGTACGTTTTGTGTCAATGTGAATAAGTTACTAAATTTTAAATCTTCGATCCTTTTCTGTATAAGAAAAACCCTTTGCCCTGCAATAGGACAGTTACAGGCAGTCATTTAATTTTTTAATAGAATTTACTGCAAGCTTTATAAAATTGTATTACAATTCCACAGATTAAGCTACCATGATAAAGCAGGACATAAAATTGCGGCAGTTCATTTTTTAAACAAATGCTTATTAGAATCATTCATATGTTCCGGATCCGGTTTGTTCATTTATTTTGTTACGTTGTCGTTATTATTTATTGGGGTGCGAGTGTAGTCTCATTTCTGTTGCAGCCGAAATCCGAATATTGCCGCGATGTTTCTGCCAGATAAGCTCATTTCTTATCACGCACGAGAATGAGGGTAACATATGATGCCATTAGTGTCGTCCCGTAGAATTTGTCATTGAGTGGAATGATTTCGTGTAAACTCAAATGTGTAGGAGTTTTGGGAGTTGTAGTAGGAAATGTCTGTGGTATAACAACAATATTATTTTCTTTAAACAACATAATACAAATTAAATATATTTTTTTGTAGTTTTAATAAAAAATATATTTAATAGTAGCCCATAAGTATTAGAAATAGGGTCAAAGTAACCAGTGGTCAGGGCTTCAGAAAAAATTTCCTGCCTATGGGCGCTGCGTCAAGAAAGACCGGCTTCTACCTCAAGCTCAATCCAGCCATCCAAAAAGGGTCTCGTAAGGTACCAACACTTATTTTTAATGATAATGACCA
This sequence comes from Protodeltote pygarga, assembly GCA_936450705.2. Taxonomy (NCBI): domain Eukaryota; kingdom Metazoa; phylum Arthropoda; class Insecta; order Lepidoptera; family Noctuidae; genus Protodeltote; species Protodeltote pygarga. The sequence continues at coordinate 6,796,490 of OW388257.2, read as the reverse complement.
AAAAGTTTGTATCTACAATCCTCATGCGTGGAATTAAGAATCAGCACAATGCTCCGGCTAATAAAGAGTGGAATACCTTTACCTTTGCATAAAAACAAAAATTCAGTTAAAGCAATTTTTTATTTAAAAATATGTTTCGATCAAGCTGAAATCTTTGGTGAAACTTTGTAATGTTGTTCTTCTTCAAATGGTTTAGTTCGATTTGTCATAACTATATTCATTGATTTTATATCTTAAATCAACTTCAATGTGCGAGCGAGATGTTTAGCGCAAAAAGGCGCCTTATATAAAAAAATCAGAATTTCCATTTTTATATTAAAAAATCTCATGTTCTTTAAAATTTGCAGAATGTTTCAGAAGCTTATATCCGTAATAATAAATATTTAATCCCCTTGAGGCCTAACCTCACTCCATACATAAGCCTGGTGTCAGTTTTGACGGGGTTAAGCACACATAATAATATTATGAAAATAATCAAACGTAATGTAAAATAATCTTAAAAAATACTATGTATATCTTTGACTTCGTCCGTCTGTCCGTCTGTGTAGAATTCAAAAAATAATATCGTAATTTTTACTACGATGTTGTTTTTGACATTTTGCTTTTGCATAGTAGGTATTATACTTTTAATATGCAAAAGCTATGGAATTAATGAGTCGTTTAAATTAATGAATGAATGACTGAAGTTAATATTATTAAGTACCTATAAATTAATCAAATATTATTAAGTATCTAAAAACCTTATGAAACACTCCTATGTCAAAAATGCTGTCGGTCGTCTTACATTTCAAAATAAACTCGATACCTATTTGGATTTTCACATTCGCATACATTTCAACCTTTATGATCTTAATAAAGTAGATAGGTACTTATAAATCATTCTGTACTCAGTAAGCCGAGATTCCTACGTCTCCAACCTGAAATTCCAATTCTAAAAACAAATATACACAGTTAATACTTACACACTTCACAGATACTCGAAGAAGTAAAAAAACATCAAAGAAATTAACAAATCTACAAATTCCTTTTCCGAAATAATATATTTTGATAACGTCGATTCTGTGTTCCAAGAAATTGAAGGAGTACTGATATAGATTTATGATACGAGTATTTTTATTTCTAAAACTGAAATGAGCTTGAAAGAAAACTGATTCAAGCAATATCTGACAAGTGTGACTTGAATAGATAGACTGAGGTGAAAAATGGTATGTTATATTTTTTTCAAAAAATATTATTGATAAGTCAATGTAAGTTAACGATTACAATAATCATCGATTACACGAAGTGATTATAAAAATTTCATTTTATTTTTAAAAAGTGCATTTAATCTGTGTTTGTATTTTCCAGAAACAAATCTGTTGTAAGATGTATCTATGTACAATGCTTATACATTTATTTGAGTTGGCAATAATGTTTTTCGATCGCTAGTTACTGAACGTTGTTCTTGTCTATGTCACTATAAATTCTCTCTGGTCACATACGTGTAACAGTATTGTTCGTTTGAAATAAAACACAGCTTGATTATTGAAAATCTCTGCATTTCATTTAATATAACTACAGGTTATGGGCCCAGGCACATAATTCTGTATCGTGAGTTAGTCAGAATCAAGAAAAGTTCGGAGTTAGCAGTTACTCGTCGGCGGGAAAGAGTGAGGTTAAGTCTCAGCGGCACGCGGTGTGGCCGGTGTATTCCCAACGAAAGATAACTTGTTCTGGATCGTGAACAAGGTCGGAAAATGGAGAGTAACAATAACAATGTGAACGTGATCAAGCTGGAGGGTTCCAAAAATTGGAATGTCTGGAAATTTCAGACTACGGTGGTATTGAGAGGCCAAGGTTTGCTGGACGTAGTGGAGGGAAAATGTGTTAAGCCCGAAGATCCTGCTGAAATAACCAAATGGGAAACCAAAGATGCCAAGGCGCAAACGTTGTTGGTCATACGGATGACGGAAGAGGCAATGTTGCACGTCATCACGTGCACGAGTTCTGCTGATATGTGGCGAAAACTTCAAAGTGTTTATGAACAGAAGACTGAAACTAGTATACACATTATACAGCAACGTTTTTTCCAGTACAAATACGAAAAGGGTGCTGATATGTCAGTTTTCTTGTCCAAAATTCAAGAGATGAGAAACTTGTTAAAACAGATGGGCGAGGAGATCTCAGATAAGTTTGTTATTACAAAAGTATTGATGTCGTTGCCTGACGATTATAAGCATTTCGTGTCGGCGTGGGAGTCGGCACCTGACGATAAGCAAACCATCGATAACCTGGTGGCCAGATTATTAATTGAAGAAGAGAGGGTGAAAGGCAAGATTGAAGAGTCCCCGCAACCTTCATCCTCTGCGTTCGTTGTGAAAAATACAAGACAAATAAAGTGCTTTAAGTGTGGCAAAATTGGACATTTTCAAAGTGATTGCAGACTAAATAAGTTAAACAAATATCAAATAAGCTAAACAAAAAGTTAGTAAGACTGACAACAAAACGAAGAGTAACGCGTTTGTGGTGTCTAGTTCGTCACATGAACTGCATAAATCAAAGTGGTTAGTGGACTCTGGTGCTACTGAACATATGTGTCGAAATCGCGCATTGTTTACATCATTCAATAATAGTACAGAACAATCAGTAGTAGTCGGAAATGGCGCTACAATTAGTGTTCTCGGCTGCGGACAGGTGGCGGTGCAAGTGTCGAATGGGACCGAATGGATTGATACGGTCATAGATAACGTTCTGTACGTTCCGGAACTAAATAACAACCTGTTCTCGGTTATTCGCGCCACAGGTAAAGGTTATGCCATGATGACAGATGACAGGTCATGCAAATTTTACAAAGATAACCAAGTTTGTGCATTAGCGGAAAGAATTGACAATTCTTATTATTTGGAATTGCGGTATAATTATAACTACGAGACTGCAAGCTCTGCAACACTAATGAAAAATGACTTAAATGAGTGGCACAGAAAACTCGCGCATCAAAACTTTACTTACGTGAAAGATATACTGCAAAAACATAATGTTGATGTTAAACAAACCACTAAACCTGAGTGTGAGAGTTGTTTAGCTGGGAAGATACATCGATTGCCGTTCAGCAAAAGTGAGAACGTGAGTACAAGGACGTGCGAATTGATCCATGCGGACACCTGCGGCCCAATGGAAGAAGCATCCGTTGGAGGGGCGAGATATTTTGTCATATTGAAGGACGATTATTCTAATTACAGAGGTGTATACTTTGTTAAAACAAAATATGAGATTAAATACTGTATTGAAAATTTCATTAACAAGGCTGAAAACATAACAGGAAACAGAGTAAAAAGGTTTAGAAGTGATAATGGTTTAGAATTCATAAATAACGAAGTAAAAGAATTGTTTTCAAAACGTGGGATAACACACCAAACAACTGTACCCTATACGCCGGAACAGAACGGAAAGGCTGAGAGAGAAAATAGAACATTGGTGGAAGCAGCACGGACAATGTTATATGAAGAAAACTTTCCAAAGAAACTGTGGGCGGAAGCAATCAATACAGCAGTTTTTGTCTTAAATAGAACCGGGAAAAGTCATAAAAATGGAAGGTCACCATTTGAAGTATGGACAAATAAAAAGTTTGACATTCACCAGTTGAAAGTATTTGGCACAGAAGTGTATGCTCACATTCCAAAGGAACGAAGGAAGAAATGGGACAAGAAGGGTGAAAAGGGGTTGATGGTGGGTTATGAAGAAAATGTGAAGGGGTATAGAATTTACTTTCCAGAAAGAAACACAGTGGAGGCGAAGAGAGATGTTGTGTTCTTAAACCGGGATGGTAAGGAGAAACTTCAAGTGAAGGAAGGCAGAGAAAAGGAACCTACAACATCAATAAACCTGGAAGAAGAACCTGTGGTAGAATGTAACCCGGAGACAGAACCTAACCCTGAGAACGAGCTAACTAATAACCTAGATGAAACAATGGATGTGTCTCATACAAGTAGTGTTGGAGAGGAGGGATCAGAACATGATTGTGATAGTGAGTACTTACCATGCAGTGATGAGGAACATCTATTGGATGAAAGTGATTTACCCATAAATGAAAGAGACAAGCGGGTAAGAAAACAAACATCTTTCTATAAGTGTAATAATGTGAAGTTGGAGGAGAGTGAGTGTGAACCAGCTACATATACTGAGGCCATGAGCAGAAGTGATGCAAGTAAGTGGAGTGCAGCTATTGCTAGGGAACTACAAACTCTTAAAGACAATGATACTTGGGAATTTTGTAATAATTTACCAGCAAATAAGAAACCAGTTAGCAGTAAGTGGGTTTTTAAGTTAAAAAATATAAACAATGTTTTACAGTACAAAGCTAGGCTAGTTGCCCGAGGCTTTGAACAGCAGGAGTCATTAAATTTACATCACATTTATGCTCCAGTTGCAAAGTTGTCCACTTTCAGATTGTGTGTAGCAGTAGCTACAAAATTAAACGTACCTATATACCAAATGGACGTTACGGGGGCTTTTTTGTATGGGGATATTAAAGAAGAAGTATACATCAGGTTACCTAAAGGGGCCTATTCAGGAAATAAGAATATATGTAAATTAAAGAAATCATTATATGGCTTGAAAAGTTCTCCTAAATGTTGGAATGAGAAATTTAATACAGTAATAATAGAAGTAGGTTTTGTGAGATCAAAGTGTGACCCATGTTTGTACACAAAGTTTATTGGCACAGATAAAATTTTTGTATTAGTATATGTCGATGATGTATTAATTTTTGGTACAAATGAACAGGAAATTATTAAATTAAAAGTTGTATTAAATAAGGAATTTAAGATGAAGGATCTGGGGTTCATTTCAGATTTCTTAGGAATAAATGTTAAACAAAATTTGCAAACTGGTACAACTGTATTGTCACAAAGAAATTATTTAGAAAATGTATTAAAGAGATTTAATATGGAAAATTGTAAACCTATGATGACCCCTATGGATAAAAATTTTAACAGTAAGATATTTTATTCTGATGTAAAATGTGATAAAAAGTTTGAAGAAATTTGTAGGGAAATAATTGGATGTCTGATGTATGCTGTTTCAGGTACTAGGCCTGACCTTTGTTATGCCATTTCTATGTTAAGTAGATTCCAAAATTCAGCCAATAGTGAATTATTGAGTGCGCTTAAGAGAGTATTGCGGTATGTAAAATATACTATTGATTATAACTTAGTATATAAATGTAACGATACAGGTTTGCAAGGGTTTTGTGATGCTGATTGGGCAGGTGACCAAAGAGACCGAAAGTCTACTTCAGGGTATTTGTTTATTTTTGAAAATTGCCTAATAGTATGGTGCTCAAAGAAACAATCATCTGTTAGTCTGTCTTCCACAGAGGCTGAGTACATCTCATTGAGTATGGCTGCTAGTGAAATGTGTTGGATTGTTAATTTGTTAAAGGAGTTTGATTTTAAAAATGTTTGCCCTGTAAAATTGTTTTGTGACAATCAGTCAGCTATAGTAAATGCAAGCACAGAGTGTGTAAAACGTTTAAAACATGTAGACATCAGATACCATTTTGTCAAAGAATTAATTAAGAATAATAAAATTTGCCTTAAGTACATATGCACTTCAAATCAACCAGCAGATATATTAACAAAATCCCTTAGCAAAGATTTAATTGTAAAATTTCTGAAAGAGTGTGGTGTAGGTAATGTTAAATGTAACTAAAGCTATTTTCTAGTGGATATTTTTTTAATTTGAGTATACTGTTCAAATGTATAACATTGAGGGAGGGTGTTGTAAGATGTATCTATGTACAATGCTTATACATTTATTTGAGTTGGCAATAATGTTTTTCGATCGCTAGTTACTGAACGTTGTTCTTGTCTATGTCACTATAAATTCTCTCTGGTCACATACGTGTAACAGTATTGTTCGTTTGAAATAAAACACAGCTTGATTATTGAAAATCTCTGCATTTCATTTAATATAACTACAAAATCAATGGCTTTATAGAACATTGCCATGAATGTGAGCATTGAATGGTAGGTATACAAAAAGCTCCAACTATACGCACTCCAATTTTTTAACTTCGTAGTGGGAAAGATACAAATGGATTACAAGCTAAAAACTCGCTGCTAAAGATTAGATCAGCATGAATCACATCAACGACCACACATAAACCTCCAACATTTTGTATATTTAAAAAGTTAATAGAAACATTTAGTTATTTATAGACTCACGCCTGTATTCCCCAGAAGGGGTAGGCAGAGGTGTGCAGAACACCCACGTTTCGCCGGCTATGTTATTTATGTCCCATGTAATAGGGAGCGAGCCTATTGCCATTAACCGGGCACAATTCCAGACTCCATGCTGCTACTGAGAATTTCCTAATGGAAAAATTCAATAACATTTTTCCAGACCCGGGGATCGATCCCCAGAACCTCATGCTCAGCAGTCGCGCTTGCTACCACTAGAACAACGAGGCAGTCATAGACACATTGTAAGTAATTAATTAATTGATTTTGTTCAAAGATAAGTTATGATTTGTTTTTGGATTGCTTCAATAAATATGTTAAAATAAAACCTATTTTTTTCTAAATAATCTTTTATTGAACGTCGGTTTCGTCTAATAATATGCAAGTAGAGCAATGAACGCTAAACCGGCGCAAAAATCGTACACAAAGAATTTGATTGATGGGAGGATAAATCCTGAAATATCTTTATTGAAAAGTTGAAGGTTTTAGTAGAATCCGCCCACATTATGATTCCTATGAACTAGAAAAATGAAATGTAAATTTTTCAGATATATCCCGACATAAATCGACTCTTGTGTAGTTGTCGGCCTATAAAATTGAGCTTTAATATCAAAAGCATATATGTATAAACCAGGGGTTCCCAACCTTTTCTTGACCAGGGACCACTTTTATGTTATTCTTGTCAGCAGGGACCTCTGTGAAGGGATAATTGCCTTCTCACTCACTGCACGGCGACCGCTAAGCCGTTACCGCCCGCTAAATTTAAAATCACTAGCGGACCATATTTTAGCTTCTGGGGACCACTGGTGGTCCACGGACCACTGGTTGGGAACCCCTGGTATAAACAGTATGTTTATATATTCGTATTTGGTATACCTATTTATTTATGTATAGTTTAATTTAGTACTATGTATATTGTTCAGGTCATATTTTCTATTTTAAATTTTTACACACTGTTGTCTATTTTTATTAATCATCTCTCCCATCGCAGGTCTGCTGGCAGAAATTTCCTTAGAAATAAGCATTAGGTACCTTTGTACATGTTTATCGTACATGTTTTCTTCATTTATTTTTGTGTGTGCATAAATAAATAAATAAAAGCTGTTATGAAAAATGGAAAATGAAACACTACGGTCATTAACTGCAATAGATCTATGGTATGCCTTTAGGTTGTGGGAACGGAATCAAAATTTCATAATTACTTTTGGCCGGTATAACCGACATCCACGCAAGCGAAGCCGCGGGGATCAGATTGTAATAAATAAGTGGACTATTTATTTTTTTAAATAACGAGGTAGACCAAGGTAAGCTAAGCTGAGGCTGTCGTCGAAAATCGACTACCAACTAGTAGCAACTTTATGTCGCTACGTTGCATACGGCGAGTGCCTCTAAAAGTTCGGCAATAGGTCGGTTCAGCTGTATTGCTTACATGTGTCCTGCAAGCATGGTTGCAACCAAATAAAGTGGGAATATTACTGGTACCATTATTGTCTTAACTATTGTGTCACAAAACCATTATACCCAGCAAAGAATAATGTCACATATAATTTTCTCGATAACTTTTAATTCAACCCACGTTCAGGAAATATCTCGTAAGTACCTATTAGCTGCCTCATTTAATTTTCCTTGTCACTAGATAAATAGGCAGTTAAAACGAGTTAATAGCTACATTTATATTAGTCGCCTCTATTTGTCTATTACTGTTTATTAGATATTCTTGTAACTATTGTGTCACCAAAAAGTATTTATTATTGATAGCAGAATAACAATGTCAAAAAAATATGCGCATCAACTTTGTCACTGTCTTAATTTTAAATTAAAATATTTTTTTTTTGTCTTGTGGAAAACTAAAAAAACCTCCTGCTCTTGCCCTAGTTTATTTTGGGGTCAGCATAATTTCTATATTATATTATATATTATTGTTACAGATTATATTTATATATTACTAGCTTCCGCCCGCGACTTCGCCTGCATGGTATGTTGATAAATTTTAGCCTATGTGTTATTCTGATGTTTATGCAATAATACTGAAAAGTTTATTCAAAATCCGTACAGTAGGTCTTTTGGTGAAAGAATTACAAACAGCCATCTGTCTATACATCTACAAAAACTTTCACATTTATAATATTAGTAGGTTGTTGGATAGGTAACACCGTACCCTTGTGGTGTGGTCTGATAAAAATGAAAAATTTGCAATAAAGTTTGCAAAACCCTACCCTTTTGGAGGGTTGACGAATGGCTTAACCTCGTATACTCAGACCAACCTATAGACACACCCCCTCGTATAATCGTCCACTAAAATACTAGCTATACGCAGATGCGGCCTAACAAACTTAAGTTCTTCTTAAAAAAATCGCTGCTACGTGCACACATGTTTGTCTTGTCACCGTCGCGTCGCTGATATGTCACGTCAAAAAATATAATTAACCTATCTTGCTAAACTGCTATCTCGCTTGCACATTGAAGTTAAACAAAAAAATCAGAAAATATAACTATGAAAAATTACACAATGATAAAAAAAGAAGTTAAGGAGAATAACATAACAAATTTTCAGCAAAAATATCAGTTTACATTAGGGAATAAATTTTCATACGTAAAAAATATCTAACAATTTTTATGTATAAAAGCTGATTTAAAAAAAACTGATTTTACTACAACATTGTTTAAAATGGCGTATTGTATTTAGCAATAGACAAAATTAACTCTTAAAAATGTATTAAAACTAAAATATATATATTTTTTAAACAATTACTCCACGCGAGGTGCCAAGGTTCTTAAAATCTCTTTACCCAGAATCACGACCTTCAGTATTTCACGACCGAAGACAGGGTTTTAATCCATTTATCACTAAAATTAAATTCCAGATTTGTATGGAGGGAGTGGGTGTAATGTTCTTTTGGTCACGGAGTAGGCGGCTGGCTCCTCGCCAACTGAGAGAGTCATGGAAATAGGATGCAGCGTCAAACAAATATGGAAGAAGATGCTGTCTGAATTCATATTACAACTCCAAGAAGCAGATAACAATTTCGCAGATTTTTAAGTCTTCAGTACACCTCAGCACGATATTATTTATTATTAGCACGTTGTTTTTTTTACTGACTTTTTTTTTATTGTGAAATTTTTACATGTTTTAGCACATGTTAGCTTATTAAATATAAATATTTTAATAAGAAATTTGAAAAGACATCCCATCCGTATCAGTTGTCTTTTCAAATTTCTTATTAAAATATTTATAGTCAAATGACTTCCTGCACTATACATGTCAGAAAAGTTCGAGATTCTTCAATTCAAGTAATTGTACCAACTTGGAGACGACAAAAATGTTCTCAGAATGTCTATAATCAAAGGTAGATAGACGAACATCAAGTAACTAGAAGTTTAATTTAAAATAATTCCAGCTATAAAAATCAACAGGAAAATAAAAATTTGGAAAAATTATACAAATGTTTGATGACTGTAAAACCTATGATCAATAGAAAATTGAAAAGCGTTTTCAATATCTGGGAATATTGTTTTAAAAATAGGTAACAGCGGATGAAACAATTAATGCACTAAGTTAAGAAGTCAGAAACTCTATACGTAATGTATAGTAGAGTTGCGGTGTTTTGATTTTGCAACGTTTTCGTGTGTATTTATGCCGTTAGGGCCGCGGGGCGGAAGTATATCGCAGATGTTTTGTTTTGTGGACAAAGTTTGAAAATGAATGCGTGGTTCAAGTATAATTTATTTATATGTAGGTAGGTTATGTAGGTATCGAAGTACCTACTGTGTTCTGTTTTATGTTTATAAAAATATTTTTTAAACCTATCACATAGGTACGGCCGTGGTCTAGAAAAGCGACGATTTGCATAAAATCACATTTGAAAAATTAACATAATACTGATTAAATTTTCATATATACCGATAGGATAACATAAATAATGTTGTCTTATCATAAACACTGTCATGGTACAACCAAAATACTCATATGAAAAGAATATTAAATTTTATGCTCAAAATATTTATCTAAAAATCTTTTTCATCTATCTAATTAAATCATTTATCTAAAAAAAAAACATATCTCATATTAGCTTTTATCACCTCTATTAGCTATTATATTAGCTTTATCTAAGTATATTTAGAGACACCCAACTTTTTCTATCCCTGTAATATAATACCTCATAATACCTCATCCAAAATCTTCATAACTTGGGGCACATTTTGTAGTAGTGCGGCACCTTTGACATTTGCACTTGTCACGGCCTGCAATTCCGTATTGGAGTATCCGAATATTTTACGATTGGTAACAGCTGCAAAGCGAAAACAATTAAGCGGTTAGAAAGATAAATAACAAGAGCCTGATTGGAAATTGAGTACAACGATTCTTTCAAAGTTATAACTATTTTGTAGTCAGGTATTTCTGAAACGCAAAACTAAGTAAGAAGCCTTTGTCAAATACAATTAAGTAAAAGCCAGCTGTAACTCAATTACTAACTAGTTTTAATTGGAAATTGAGTGTAAAGAGCAAGAATGAACTATTGATTCAGTAAAAACTAATAAAGTAAAACGGTGAATATTACACGCTTTTATTTAACTTGCAATGTAGGTATGTATTTTAAGATCAAATCTTGTAAGCTAAATTAGAAGCACTTCCTAAGGGGAAGTGTACTCCGTTGGATACAATTCTACTGTTTTTATACATTGGTTCAGTTCAGTTTTTATAGTAAGCATAACCTGAATCGACATCCAAAATTAGGTGCAGATAAAGAACTATTTAACGATCAACAGCATAGATACAGTTTTTGCATATACGTTTAGTTTTAATGTTTCAATGTAAAGCTTAGATAATAAGATGTTTTTATACAAACCTATTTTTAGCACCGCTAGGCTATAAATGCTTACTTATTATTAATCCAAAAAAAACTATTTATTAGCAAGTTACGCATTGATGTCTAAATTGTGTCCAAAATCCTGTTAGCGTGTAACTACAACCCTCAAACTTTTCGAAAGTTTTAATAAAATCAAAACTCACTAAGTTGTTCCCTTCATATTAACCCACAACAATTCGAAACTGCACTCTAACCTTCCACATACTTATTCGAATTTACCTGTACTCGCTCTAACAATTATTCGGCTCGACGAATTCGATTTGGGAAAAGCTTCCATGACTTGGCATACTTACAAGCAACTACCGTCTCTCTCACCTGTAAGCTTTGCCAATATACAACCTGAACACCAAGAAAATTAAATTAAAGTTTCTAAAGGATTTGTTACATTAAATTTAGATGTCTCTCGAATTCGTGTCGGATACTGTCGGATACTTCTCATGGGGTTAACGTCTACGTTATAACGGAAAAGGGCTTTAGTTTCCTTATGTGAGATCCAAAAATAAATTCTGAGAATTCGTTCTAAAAAACAATGCTTAAATTTAAGTACTTTCTTTTGTGAACTGTAGTAGTAAATAGTAAGTACCTACTTAGTAATATGAAAGGTTTATTATGGAAGCAATGTAGTACTTAACTCTTTCTTTATGAATAAAGAAACAAAAGAAGTGGTCCCCACTTTATAAGTCAACGTTAAGTTTCTTTAAAAATAGTTTTATTTTAAGGAGAACGAAATAGTGCCTTTACTTTTGATGTTTCAAGTATATCTAAGTATATGTAAATAATATATTACATTTCTGTCTCTTCATTGGACTATCTTACTTATATTATAATTATACAAATATGTATATATTATATATTTTTTATTGATATTATAAATATCATCTACTAATTGCTACTTTTTGTTGTTTCAAACAGCATAAATTATTTTTAACTATGTGGTATGTTGATAAATTGTAGCGTATGTGTTATTAACTATAAACCTAACTGTAAAGTTTCATCAAAATCCGCTCTGTCATTTTTGCGTGAAAAAATAACAAACACCATCTATCCTCACAAACTTTCACATTTATAATATTAGTAGGATATCTAATAGCATTAAAGATCTAAGCCCAGCGGTTATTTGGAGTATTTAAAATATAACTGCACTATTTATTAAATTACAGGTATGGGCTTGCAATGCATAATAGTAATACCTATAATTGCTGGTAGTGCAGCCGTGGGAAGTTCCCGGCGGGTGCTCCATCCCATTTTAAATTAAAGTTCTCAAAGGGGCCTCTGCGTGTTAGACCTGAGTCCCCAGGCAAGCCCTCCAAAGGACCGGGTCTCTTTCTTTTGAAAGAGAGCCTGTGAATTTAAAGCAATATAAAATTACCATTATGCAACATTCAGAATCAAATTGAGTATACCTAAACACCAAATAAATATACGAAAGATAGGTGCTAAAATATCGCACGAACGCCGTTTGTTATGGGTGCAGTGTGTTTGTGAAAATTCAAGAGATAAACGTACAAAACTTAGTATTGCGCGTCCATTTTGGAAAATTTATGTCTGTTGAGCAACTATAAAAATATTTGGGCGCCACTAGTAGGTAAGTGTGATCTTATTAATATAATGTTTAGACGGTTATTCTAAATGAACGGGTTTGTAATTTAATTACATTACAAGTATAAAAAAGACTGTCTCTTTGAACTCGATAGGCAATTAGTAATAGAAGTAAAAGAACCTAGTTGGGAGATCAGAACTGAACACACTGTAATTTTAGCAAATTATTAATTTTACCATTGTATTAACTATGTACATGTATTAGTATATACTATAGGTACACATGTACTATAATAATACTTGAAAATGATCAATAAACTTTATTATTATTATTAACCTTTTTTGGAGACAACTTTTCGGCACACATTGTCACTGCGAAAATAAGACTTCTGTCAATAATTATTACGAATCTGATGTGAAGTCGTGGACTTTTTCAGAAATATGGTGATACGTTGTACTAAACATTTCTGTGACATACACTTACGTATACTAGTGCAATTCAAGAAATATAAACTATTGGTTTTAAAGTCAATGTCACGACCCAGACATTTTTTTGTACCCTTTAACGTCCCCTAATACGAACCTAATTAATAAGAATTAATAATTCATTCAGTTTTTATCACCATGAAGAAAGCCACGACGAACATATTTAAGATTAGGTATTACAGCGACATAAAAGATTAATGGTTAGGACGACCTCAATAACAGTCTGGTATTCTAAAAATGTGTTCTAGGATTAGGTTTTAAGTAACATCAATCCTTCACGTCAAAAAGATTTTAGTCCATGTCATGTATTATTAAAAATGTCATCATATTATTAATTTATGTTTCTATTTTATATCTATTTGCATTTAATTCGTCGCCAAACTTGATTATTGTTTTGGAGCCAACGTAGTTTAGGATCATGATACGAAGTTAGTATGAGAATTCGGATTTTTTATTGATATTTTGTTCGTTACACTACTCGTTTGCAAGTACTGGTGACGTATATAATTTTACGAGGGTCAAGTCATGTCGATCAAGTCTGGTCACGGTCAGGTCTGAAAAGACGGTCAAGTCTAGTCAGGTAAAGTCGACTTGGTCTAACATAATATCTACAAAACGAATAACTTAAACTGACTCGTTTAAAGTGAAGCATTGAAACTCAGTAAACGAGATGTAAATAAGCATTAGTAGTAGTGAGCGACAGGGATACAATTCGATCGTATCTCAACCGACTAAGCCTTTCAAAAGAGCCACATTAAGCCTGCTATAAGTTTTGTATGAAACTGCGTCGACTAGACGCGGAGTGAATGGATGCGGATGGATGCCAGGCGGATTTTACATTGCGATGCGGTACGGTCCGACCGCCTAGTGTATGCCTAGCTCGACCACTAAGTTTGACTAGTTAAACCGACTTACTTACCGTGAAACTTTAACCATTTTGTCTCGTCAGACAAACGTTCCTTATGTTTGCTGTTCGCACTTGTACAAAGCCTACTCGTTGCCGATATGAGTACGTGCGCCGAATTTCTGGGAAATGACGCCGCGCGCCGGCTAGGTACAAAATAAAGTTATGGGCACAACGCGCCCGTTTATATCGCGTAACCAGCCAATACCAGTGTGCAGCGATGTGCACGACAGAGAACCGAATTTAGTGCAATGAATGTGCTTAGATGTTACAAGGTTTGGATGTTTTAGTGGGCTCTAAAAGTAGACAGAAATAGTTCATGAAAATGTGTCGTACTCGTATCATGAAAACGTGTCGTAAAAGGTAGGTAGGTACAAGTCTATATAATCAGTTAGAGAATTGTTTTTACAATTATTCAGCCATTATCGTCTCACTTTAGGGCAAAGGCCTCATTACCCTCCTTCCATTACCCATTACAGCTTTCTGCGGCTGATCCTCCTAAAAATAGTCTAACTCGCCCCGCCATCTTCTACTGGGCCTACCGTAACGTTGTCTAACGTTGAGTGCTCTTCACTCGGTAGTGAATTTTTTTTTAAGTAGAGCATAATTTATTGTAGGTACGTTTAGCTATTAGAAAAAAAAATCACTAACCATCTTATTTGGTTCTTGGTTCTTAAATGTACAATCAAAATAATCAAGGGCGTAACTCTACGGGATAAAGAAATGCAACAATGGGTATCTATGTAATGCGGATAAGAAGTGGGCTGTGATCATTGATGTGATTGATATATATCAATAAATAATATCTAAATAAATAATATAAATATTCATCACTCAGTGTGTCCAATAACTTACAACAACTATATCCAATAAAGTGCCTACGTTGAATTAACTTTGATACCTACTCGTAGCTCTCGTAGGCTTAGAGTATATAACTCGTAAGTATCGACCTTGCTTGCCTGATAACGAACGGTATTCCGACGACTAATTTTCTCAACGAAAACTTCGTTCCGATAGCTGGAAAGCGCTGCGAAAATAGGGATACTGTAGTACATTGCGTTCGCGGTGCGCCGGATTCAAAGAAACAGCAACTAGCGCGGAAAGTTTTATTTACATTTTACGACGAGTTATAGAAAGTTATCTTGAAAGTTGTAAAAGGTTTTAATTTTATACGTTTAACCCTTTACTTTAACCCTTTAAAAGTATGCAGATTATCCATGATTCATGCGCCAGCTCAGAGGTTGGAGTACCTAGCTATAATCATACTTATGATATGGTCTTTCAAATCTGGACCTTAGCATAAAATTTGTAGCTACTCTATTTCAGCTTCAGAGTTAGGTTTCGATGTTCAGCGTTCCAATTCCGGAGTTAGACCAAAAACAGAATTCTGGAGTTCTAAGTTATTAAGTTATCTGGACTAAGTTACTAAGTTGATATAACATCAACATTGGTTTGGTGTAAATATCCCCTAAGGTAACTATTAGAAGCTCCACTCCAATAAGTTTTCGGGGGCCTTACTTAATGAGGAAATAATAAATTAATTAGTTTAAGATATTTTATGTCCCATAATTCCTTTATTTTGCTAACTTTGTCTTCTAATCATGTTTTCCTAATCTAGTGACCTCAGGCTTTTATCTAACTTGTCAGTCGTCACAGTGATTAATGAGTTAAGTCAATGTAAGCCGATAGAGCGGGTATTACAAATCCTATGAAGTAGCCAAACATGAGATTGCGGCCACTAAATATTAAGTAATTAATTTTAGCAGCCTGGCAGCAAAGATGTGAAGCCAAGAAGAATTTATAAAAAAACTTACGAACAAAAGAAGAACGATTACGTGCGCTGTGAAATTTAAAAGCATATGGTATCACCGACTGATTATAATACGGATGAATGATGATGATGATGAAAAATGTAGTCTTGGCTCGTCAAAATGGACACTTCAATGTTGACTTTATAGCAGCCAATGCCAGAAGATAGTTAACGAAGTAACAACATTAACATAAATAACAGAAAAATCGCAAAAAAAACTACGCTAAGGAAAATAACTTTACAAAGTTTCAACAAAAATTTCAGTTCGATCGAAACAAGTTTTCATGCTTAAAAATGAACGCGATAGACGCTGTTGTCTGCGTCCCTGAGAGCAGCTCTGATCTCAGTTTTTGCTCGTTACTAACAGTAATTTTGGGTCTACTTTAATAGGGTCACCCAAAAATGCATTTTTAGTAAACGGTCTAATATGTTACCTACTCGTACCTAAGGTTTTTAGGTTTACCTTAGGTGGGTAATCATTAGAATTTTCTGTTTTAATTCAATTTATTTTGTTGTAACCAATGACTACAATATGATATATACAATAGGTATACTAATAGCTTTATATCATATAATATCTCGTCGCATAAAAGCCTTCCGTGGCATAAATGCACACTGACCCAGTAACCGAATAAACTTTTTTCTTTTAAGTAGTCGTCTGCCGTAAAATTGGCACTGTGTTCTGTTTATGTGACATTCTTACTATGTTATATTACTGATATTATAGATTTACTCTATTATAGTACATAGATTTATAAAAAAGGCTTGTTCCCAAAGGTCCACGAGCCTATTGTTCTCAAAAAATAAAAGTTCATACTTGACTTCCCAACGGGTCCATAGCTTTTTAAAATATTAAATATTTTTGTTCCCAACAGGTCCATGAGAATGTCTGGTACAGTCGGCAATAAAAGCATGCTACGGAATAAAAGTTTATTATTTTTACAAAATAAAAAAACATACACGTTGAATTGATAACCTCCTCCGTTGTTTTTTTCGTCGGTTAAAAAGACAATGAATATAGGTAAGGACTAGGACTGCCTCGTTGGTCTAGTGGTAGCAAGCGCGACTGCTGAGCACGAGGTCCTGGGTTCGATCCCCGGGTCGGGCAAAGTGTTATTTGGTTTTATTCCATTACAAAATTCTCAATAGCAGCACGGAGTCTGGAATTGTGCCCGGGTAATAGCAATAGCCTCGCCCCTTATTACATGGGACTTATAACATAGCCGGCGAAATGTAGGTGTACTGCACACCTCTGCCTACCCCCCTGGGGAATACTGGAGAAAAAATTTATAGGTAACTAAGAACTTTTTATTATCTTTTATATGAATCTTACAATAAAATAGACTTAAGCATTATAAAAAATTTCAGCAATCGAATAGTTACAGGATATTATCCATATCTTACACTTAAATACAAAAACATTATAAAAAATCACAGTTTCAGAATAATCACAGTAAATCAGTCTCAATCTCGGACTAAAATAGACTTAAACATTATAAAATATTAGTTTCACAATAATCACAAAAAATTGCACACAAATAGTGCGCACGTCGTCAGGTATTAGTTTCTAATTTGCAAGAAATGCTAATGCAAAAAAAAAAATCTTCGTAAACAAACCGCAAAAATTCAATTTAATAATTAATTTAGTTAAAAATCATAATTATTTTTTTTCTTTTTAGTTCCCTTTTTTTGTCGGTTGTTTTCTTTTTGTTAAAAAGTTTTTTTATTATATATTAGCTGCCCCGCGCAACTTCGTACGCACGATTATTCTACTTCAACGCCTATTCTACCCCTACCCTACTCTACCCTACCCCTACTCTACTCTATCCCTAACCTACTCTACCCCTACCCCACTCCACCTTACCCTACCCTAATCTACCCCTACCCCTAATCTTACGGCCCGCAAAATCCCCGACGCGTGGACACCACATACGTGAGGATCGGGTGCAAGAAAAACGAAAAATTGCCCCACCCACCCGCCCATTTTTGGCGACAAATAACCGCAGTGGGAAATTTGAACTGTTCTATAGGAAAGCATAGAATTTTGACTTTTTTCATAAATATTTTTTAAAATTTTTACTAGTTAATTATAAGGTTTTTTGACCGCTAACGGCAACACCGCTCAAGAAATTTGACTCCTAGTCCTAGAAATATAAGGCCAAAGTTTACATTTAAGACTTTTATTTTTATTTTATTTATTGACCGGTTTTATTGAACCTAAAGTGTTTTTATTATTATTAATTTACTTAACTGACTGATTTACACTGACAGAATCCCCCCTTTACAGGGATATCTTTCTTAACAGACCAGGGTTATTGCCTTGGGCTTTTTAATTATAATAATATTGTCCATTTTAGAATAATTACATGTTGTTTATGTCACTATTTAAATTTTAAATATTTAATTTGACTATTTATTTTGACTAATTATTTTGATTATTTATTTTATTTTGACGACTAGCGGTACCTAATACCCTTTCAATATGTTCGGCATCCGCACCCCACCCAAAGAAGCATCCTCCTCCGCGCCCGCATTGCCCATACCGACCGAGATCCCCGAAATGTCGGAGGCGATCCAGGAGGTGCGCACAAGCATTGGAGAGCAGGGAGTACCCGAGTCGATTGGTGGAGGCCAGAGCTTGTGTAGCGAAGGCGAAACTCCACCTCAACAACTCGCGGAACCTTAAAACAGAAATTAAGACCGAGGTCCTGTCGGCCATCAACCGGCTCTTCGAGCTCGTAAAAGAGGTGGCAAAAGCCTGTCCTACCACTGCCACCCCCCCTCCCCCTCCCCCAGCGAAGCGTGACGAGGCTAGCCGAGCTAGCCAGAACACCGGCAGAGACGAGGCCAAGCAGGCCAAGTTGATTGCGACGCTGGAGGAGCACGCGAAGCTGCTTGCTGAGAACAGCGGCAGGCTTGAGGAACTGAAGACCCTGATGGATAAGCAGCAGGAGGATGTCCGAGAGTGGAGGACCTATGCGAGTGCAGCCGCCGGTGGCTCTGGGAAGCACGCCCAGACGCCGACCGCGCTGCACTCTGTGGTCGTCACCTCGAAGGACGAGTCCGACACAGGGGACCAAGTCTTGTCGCTTATTCGGCAGGCAGTTAACGCAAAGGATGGAGGAGTGACAGTGGACAGGGTTCGGAAAGCTAAGGACAGGAAAGTGATCATAGGGTGCAGAACACAAAATGAGAGGGAAGAGGTAAAGAACCGGATCAGAAAGGCAGAAGTCCTTCAGGTTGAAGACGTTCAGAACAAGAACCCCCTCGTCATCTTGCGACATGTCCTGGGTTTCCACACCGACGACGAGATCCTGAGGGCTCTACGAAACCAGAACCAGCAGATTTTCGGAGCTCTCGAAAAGGAAGACGCGGGTGTGGAAATCCGGTTCCGCAAGAAGACGAGGAACCCTCACGAGGTCCATCTAGTACTGAGAGTATCCCCGAAGCTGTGGCGACGGTTGACGGAGGCTGGAGCCGTGCACGTAGACCTGCAGAGGGTCCGAGTGGAAGATCACTCGCCCCTAGTGCAGTGTTCCCTCTGCTTGGGATACGGACACGGCAGGCGTTTCTGCCAGCAGACCGTCGAGAAGTGCAGCCACTGTTCGGGGCCTCACAAGAAGGCAGACTGTGAAGCGTGGCGCGCCGGAAGCAGCACGCCTACTTGCTGCAATTGCACCCAGGCAAAATCGGGCAACGCGAATCACAACGCGTTCAGCGACGATTGCCCGATTCGCCAGAAATGGGATGCAATCGCTAGAGCGGCAGTAGCGTATTGCTAAGGTGGTGCCACGCCAACTCATCGCAGAGAACCCCACCAGCCATCGAACATATCGCGTCTTGCAAGCCAACCTACAGAGGAAAGAGCTGGCAACCCATGAACTCATGATTGAGGCCGAGAAGCGCAAGCTCGCCTTTGCGCTGATCCAGGAACCGTACGTGGGCGGGGCTAATAGGATGAGAGACTACCGGGGAGCGAGAGTCTACCAGTGCGCGGTTCAAGAGAGTGGACCTGTAAAGGCGGCAATAGTCGTCTTTGACACAGACATTGACGCCATACAGTGTCCGCAACTGACCACTAATAACATCGTAGTGGTCAGGCTCAGAACCAGCGCCTGGGAAATCGCAGTAGTCTCTCTCTACTTTGAGCCAGACCAGCCCATCGAAGGATACCTGGATCACCTAAAGGCAATCATCGAGGACATGGGACCAAACCGAGTACTCGTAGGTGGCGACGCAAACGCGAAGAGCGCCTGGTGGGGGAGCCCAAAAACGGACCGCAGGGGGGAGGAGCTGTCTGGGGCCCTCAAAGATCTTCATTTACAGGTACTCAACGTCGGCGACACCCCTACCTTCGACACCGTGAGGGGTGGCAAAGCGTATAGCAGTTTTGTCGACGTAACGGCCTGCTCAGAAGACCTGCTGAACCTGGTGGACAACTGGAGAGTAGATGAATGCGTCACGAGCTCGGATCACAACGGCATCACATTCGACATAAACACACAAAAAGGACACGGCACACACACACTTCGCACAACACGAACATATAATACAAAAAAAGCGAAATGGAGCCAGTTTCGCAAGAAACTAGGCGAAACACTTAAGGATAGGGTAATAAACAAAACAGAAATAGATAAAATTATATATTCATTAGATCTAGAAAACAAATTAAAAGATTATACAGACACAATTACACAAACATGCAACGACACAATACCCAAAATAAAAAGTGCCATGAAACTCACCTTGCCGTGGTGGTCCAAGGAGCTCGCTGACCTGAAGAAGGCAGTCTCCACCAGGAGGCGCAGGATCCGCTGCGCCGCACCAGTCCGCAGAGAGCAGGTCGTAAAAGAGTACCTGGAAATGAAAGAATCGTATGAGCAGAAAGCTAAGAGGGCCCAGATAGACAGCTGGAAGGACTTCTGCCAAAAACAAGATCGGGAAGGAATGTGGGAGGGGATCTACAGGGTGATCGGTCGGACCGCCAAAAGGCACGAAGACACTCCCTTGGTGGACAACGGAACAGTCTTAACACCACAAGCATCGGCGAAGCTGTTGGCGGACACATTTTACCCCGGAGATCCTGAAGACGAGGATAACGACGACCACCGCCAGACCAGGGAGATGGCGAAGCGTGTAAACGAGCCGAGTCATGATGAACACCATGACCCGCCGTTTACACCCCAAGAGCTACAGTCGGCGGTGAAAGGTTTCAACCCGAAGAAGGCTCCGGGGGCCGATGGCTTCACGGCGGACATCTGCGCCCGCGCTATTCTCCAGGACCCGGAGACGTTCCTTGCCCTGGCTAACAAGTGCCTAGACTTAGGCCACTTCCCGACCATCTGGAAGGAGGCCACCGTGGTGGTCCTCAGGAAGCCGGGCAAGGAATGCTACACCACCCCCAAATCGTACAGGCCAATTGGCCTCTTACCAGTTTTGGGGAAGGTCCTGGAGAAGATGGTTGTCCGAAGACTGAAGTGGCATCTGATTCCGCGGATGAGTACTCGCCAGTATGGCTTCATGCCACAGAAAAGCACCGAGGACTCCCTCTACACCATGATCCAGCACATCAGATCCAAGCTGGACCAGAAGAGACTGGTAACAGTGGTGTCTCTGGATATAGAGGGAGCCTTCGACAGCGCATGGTGGCCGGCCATCAGGGTCAGACTGGCTGAGGAAAAGTGTCCCGTGAATCTCAGAAGGCTACTGGACAGCTATCTCGAGCACAGGAGCGTGGATGTCCGCTACGCTGGTGTGGAGTTCCGCAAGTCCACGGAAAAGGGTTGTGTCCAAGGGTCGATTGGGGGTCCGATATTGTGGAACCTTTTGCTGGATCCGCTGCTAAGGGGCCTAGAGCAGCGCGGCACTTACTGCCAGGCGTTCGCCGACGATGTTGCGCTCATCTTCGATGGGGCGACAGCTCTGGAGATACAGAGGCAGGCCAATGCCGACCTCGAGTATGTGCGGAATTGGGGCATCAGAAACAAGCTGAAATTCGCGCCACACAAAACTGGCGCGATGCTAATTACGCGAAAATTAAAGTATGATGTCCCGATCCTGCATATGGGCGGGGTCGACATTGGAATGTCTAAGGAGCTGAAAATACTGGGCCTTACTATAGACGACCACCTCACTTTTAACACCCACGTGGGGAACGTGTGTCGCAAAGGCCTGGCTATTTTCAAGCAAGTCTCCAGAGCTGCGAAGGTGAGCTGGGGTCTCCATACGGAGGTGATCCGCAGCATCTATACGGCGACGGTAGAGCCGGTAATAATGTACGCAGCAAGTGCCTGGGCCCCGGCAGTGAATAAGCTTGGAGTGCAGAAACAGCTCAACGTGGTCCAACGAGGTTTCGCCCAGAAGCTCTGCAAGTCCTACCGCACGGTGTCTCTAAACTCGGCGTTGATGCTGGCTGGGATACTACCTCTCGACCTGCGCGTACAAGAGGCAGCCGCCCTGTACGAGGCGAGGAGAGGGTTGCCCCGGCCGGCCTTAGGAGACCGGGAGGTCGAGCGTGCGGTGGCGTTTGCAGAGACTCCTCATCCCGCACTGCAAGTGGCCATGAGTTTCGTCTGCCTGGCTGATCAGACTGATGTCGATGCCCACAGCAGTCAGGCGGTACGCATCTACACCGATGGCAGCAAGATTGATGAGAAGGTCGGAGCGGCACTATCACTGTGGGCCGGTGACGCCGAGACCAAAGCCGTCAAACTCTGTCTGCCATCATACTGTAGTGTGTACCAGGCGGAACTGCTGGCCATATGCAGGGCGACGCGGGAGATCCTCAGGCGCTCGGAGGCGAGCTTCGGCATATACAGTGACTCTAGGGCAGCACTGCAGTCAGTTACTAGCCAAGACTCGTCTCACCCCCTAGCAGCAGAGGCGAGGCAAAACCTGCGCCTGGCCTTGACCAAAAGCAAAGATGTGTCCTTGTTTTGGATCAAGGCCCACGCGGGACTAGCGGGGAACGAGCGCGCGGACCACCTGGCCAAGGAAGCGGCTCTCAAGAGCAAGCGGAAACCCGATTATGACCGGTGCCCGATCTCATTCGTCCGGCGGCAAATCCGCCAGGAGTCGATAGGCGAGTGGGATCGGAGGTATAGGGGCGGAGAGACCGCTTCCGTAACCAAGCTGTTTTTGCCAGATGCACTCCAGGCGCACAAGATCGTGCGGCGGATCCAGCCAACAGGGCTGATCACCCAGGCGTTGACGGGGCACGGTGGGTTCTCCGAATACCTGCACCGTTTCAAGTGTAAGGAGAACCCATCGTGCATTTGTGATCCCGAAGTCCCGGAAACCGTACCCCATATTCTCTTCGACTGCCCAGTGCACGTCGGAAGACGAAGGCAGTTCGAGATGGAGGCCGACATTGAGCTGACTGCAGGGACCTTGGCGGCGTGCCTATCCGGGAAGGGCACGCAACATCTGCTGCTGGCGTATATAGACGACGTCTGTAAAGTCGTCGTCAAACGCAACAAAGCCGGCTAGGTACTCGTATTTAAATATACTATGACCTTAGCCGGCTCAGCAAATAAAAGCAGCAGCAGACAAGGTCCCTGACCACGTTAGGGGGTACCGCATGGCAGGAGGTGGTTTTAGTCGGTAAGAGTCCGACACTACCCCAGCCACATCACCCGTGAGGTGACTGGGGTGTCCATGAGGATTTCCCCTCCTGCCAAAAAAAAAAAAAAAAAAAAAAAAAAAAAAAAAAATCTACCCCTACCCTACTCTACTCTACCCCTACCCTACTGTACCGTTAGCCTACCCTACTGTACCGCTAGCCTACCCTACTCTACCCCTACCCTACCCTACTCCACCCCTACCCTACTCTACCCCTACCCTACTCTACCCCTACCCAACTCTACCCCTACCCTACGCTACTCCTACTCTACTCTACCCCTACCCTACCCTACGCTACCTCTACAAAACAAAAACCATAAAAATCGGTCCAGCAGTTCTTAAAAAAAAAAGTATTCTACGTCCGTCTCCTGGTCCTAATCTACCTCCGCACCAATTTTCAACCAAATCGGTTCAGCCGTTCTTGAGTTATAAATAGTGTAACTAACACTTGTTCTTTTATATATAAATAGATATATTTACCATGTTACAGGTACAACTACATTATTATAGGCTAGCCTTATTCTTAACATAAAACACTTTGTAAAAGCTTTTAGTTCAGCTAACTAGCTGAACTAAATGAGCTATTAATGATGAGCGGTAAATACCGCTAGTTGAAAATGATAGGTAGGCGGAGTGTAACGTCCCCCTTATCCCGTGTCATAAATTGTATCGTTGCAAAATTCCCTTAGAACATCTGTCTGTGTAATCATAGCCGGATTATTAAACAAAAACTATATTTAGTCAATTGTCATCAAACTTTATCTAGATCTACAATAAATATAATATATTGGCGTCAGGCGTGTCATTGCAAGGCATCCTGTTAGTTGATTGCCATATAAGGTATGTAATATAAACCTATCTATTACGAGCATCAAACCAGTGAACGTGAAGAAATTGTTTGTACTGACTGTACTTTAGATAAATCTCATGGACCCGTTGGGAATTCATGTATGAACATTTAAAATATTATTAAAATATTTCATGGACCCGGTGGGAATTGAAGAACATGTGATTATTTAATTATGTAGAAAAATAATTTGTAATATTGTTTAGTGCCCCTTTTAGATACCTATATCATAGCACATCAAGTTAACATAATCTGTCAAATTTCTTTAAAAGATTTTTAACTTTATCGCTTAAGCATTAAGGTTTAAGATGCACTGGGAAAACTTGTCAGTTTCGGGTCGCTTGACGTGCTGGCGTCTGTACCTTCACTTTTTTTTTACAACATTGTTATTTTAAATTAGGTATTTACAGACACAATTTCGGCTTTACTTTCTGATCAATATTACCCCACTTGTTTTGGGTTCAATCTGAGTGAATTTAAAAGAGCGTGCCTACACGGCAGCGCGCATTGCGTGCCTTAATTGCCTCACTTGACAATCTCAAAATCAACCCGTAATGCGTAAATTATATTTTATACGAGCTTTTCACGCGGCTTCGCTCCCGTGGTTCTAATTTAACCCGATTGCAGCCCCTTTTTCCAGGTTAAATTATGAATATTAACAATCTAGGGACTCAATTATATTATAACATCGTATGGAATCCTTGGTGCGCGAATTCGACTCGTACTTTTTCGGTTTTCTTTTTCTAAAAAAATGTACATAATAAATATAAGTTATTTTTCTTTTACTTAATTTAAACAACAACTTAAAGCGCAAATTAAACTGACGTCTAGACTTGAACAAGAAGAATCAATTAAGAATCGTTTATTTAAGAGACAAAGTTTATTTAGGTAACAATTTAACTTGAAATTTATGGGTACCTAATAAAGGTTCGGATTCTGTTGCACATCATCTTTGTTATTCCCAAACTTTGTTGAGGTCGGCTTCTAATCCAGCTGGATGCAGCTAAATATTACATAACAGAATAGGTTCCTATATTATATCACTTTATTCCAGATTATAATATTATAGTCCACGCGAAAGTGCGCAAAGTATAATAAACATACAGTACAAAAACTACGTACAAACGCTCGAAACGGTACACTCACAAAAACATGCGCAACGACGCGCCCGTTGATTCTGCAATGATACTACATATTATTTATGTGAGCGGTGAGATGGAGGATGGAGGAGGATTGACAACAATGGCAGACTACGTGAACATGAACGTCTGTACGAACCACTCATGTTCAAGAAAAATGTCTATCGAGCCACAAATTACAACATAATTTTATATCCCAAAGGATTTGCATGATAGATAATCTTCTATCCTTTTTTATTAATCTTTTCTGGAAAGAGACAAGACAAACAAGTCTAATTTGTAGGCAACAGAATCGGCACCACTGTCACGTTTCAGGATACACACATGATTAACGATCGAACTTCCCTGCGGCAAACTTTTTTAATGGACGAGGAAACAGTAGCCGTTTTGAAGGAGTGGCGTTAAGATTTTTGTATAAGATTTTTTATTATTATGTTTGATATTGTGTTGAGTTAATGATCTAGTTTACATAAGGATAAATTATTTGAAACATTGTTACTAATAGGCCAAGCATTTTACCAGAGTTAATTTATGGTGTCGTGGTTTTGTGTAGATTAGGTACGGCCCTGCTTTGCGAGCAAGTTTGTGTAGGTTCGAACCTGGTACTGTTATTGTACTTTTTATTTATATCACTGATGGTGTAGGAAAACATCGTGAGAAAACCTAGACTTAATAGATTGAAACCGCCAACACGCGGTGAGCTATCGTAGTGGTTAATGCTTGATCCGTTTCTGTATGGAAACAGGCCTTTTCCCTGCAGTGGTACAATTAGGTGCTAGCCAATTTAAAATTTCATTTATATAATTCATCATAATATTATAATATTGACGGAGGTTACTTTGGTACACAAAAGAAAGAAAAAACTAAAGATTTATTGGTCCAAAGCACACTGAGACATGTGTAAAATTAAAAGTGTACATAGCAGCTGCGCTAAATAGGTTCAGTTTAGCATTAATGCTGTGGTATATTTATACTTAACTAACAATGTTGTCTATCAAATACGAACTGAATATTGTATAATACCTATACAAATGTAATGTCCAAAGCGTATCGGGCCAAACAAACGTACCGATTTAATTACGAAAGTAGGTGCTACTACAGAAGCTAGGGATTGAGGCGGTTTGTCTGCAAGCGTATTGTGTGTGCATTTGTACTGTGTGTGAATACGGCTGCGATGCTGATGACCGAGCTAAACCAGTCGAGAGGTACAAAGATAAAGCTAAACTTCGATTGCTAGGCTATTGCTAGCTTGCTAGAGTCGCTTTTTTACATACCTAGTCGTCTTCATCGTATTGTTGATGATTGATTTTCACCCTTTATTCATTTAAAAATCTTTTAACGGATCACTACCTATCATTATAGTATTATTTGATTTCTTTTTCCACTTTTCTTTCTCTACTCCCTTTCCAGTATTTGTATATATTGTATGTACCTATTATTTGTGTATATTTATTGTATATATTATAGTTTATATATATATTATATATAGCTAGTATATTTTAATGTTCAATTAGTTGTGTGTGTACACCTCAGACTGCCCCTTGTGTAATTCTTGGCATTCCAATCCATTCACGGTTGTCTGGAAGAGATTGCCTTGTTGCAATAAGACCGCCAATTGTACTTTTCTGTGTAATAATTAAAATTGTAAATGCTTTTATGTTGGTGTACAATAAAGAGGATTTGATTGATTGATTGATAAATAATCTGGTGTCAGAGTTTTAACCGCCCGTTGGCCTCTGACATGGCTTTACACACCGTTGAAAAATTCCTCAGGTGTGCTGATTTTCTCACGATGTTTTCCTTCAGAGTTTTAGCAAGTGATAATTAATTTATAATAAGCACATATAAATCCGAAAAATCAGAGGTGTATGCCTGGGTTTTGAACCTACGACCTTTGACTTGGCAGTCATATCACTAGGCTATCACTGCTTAAGAAACATACATACCTAGTTACAGTTAGATAATATTCTTTGACAAACATTTTATAAATTACTAGCGACCCGCCCCGGCTTCGCACGGTTACGCTAATATGCATGTATTATACATATAAACCTTCCTCCTGAATCACTCTATCTATTAAAAAAATCAGCATCAAAATCCGTTGCGTAGTTTTAAAGATCTAAGCATACATAGGGACAGACAGACGCGGGAAGCGACTTTGTTTTATACTATGTAGAGAAGATCATTAATATCTACGCTCTTGTCAATGCAGCTTCTTCCAACTCTCCCTATCAAGATCCAATTCCTTGACCTCCTTATACGTCTCGACCTTAACTTTCTCTTTGATCTGCGCTACATAACTTTGTCTTGGTCTACCTCTGTCTCTCTTTCCATTTATTTTTCCTTCTATAATGTTATTTATGAAGGCGTCGTAGCGTCGTGGCTTACCATCTTGCCTCTTCTGTTTTCTATACTAGATATCAGGTTTTTCTTCTCTTTTACTTTTTCTAATACATTTTCGTTGGTCATCCTAATTATAAATTAAGTATAATTACACAAAGATAATCTATACATATAAAATGCTTTGTCCTGAATGACTGACTGACGGATCAACGCACAGCCTAAACCGCTGAACGTAGAGACCTGAAACTTGGAGGGTGTGTTCTTTGTATGACGTAGGGATCCGATAAGAAAGGATTTTTCGAAATTCCACCTTTAAGAGGGAGAAAAACGGGGGCAAAGTTTGTATGGGACAACGTGATTCCTTGGTTCAATCTACTTCAAATTTTGCATAAACATTTTTTTACTAAATTGATGGAACACGTGTTTCGTATTTTCTTTAAACTCATCGCCTAACGGGGTTAAAAAGGGGTAGAAAGTTATTTTGGGGGTGATTTGCATCGAAGTTGATATCAATACTCCTTAGTGCTTTTGAATTAAACTGGCTTGGTGCAATGTAATACCTTTTAAAATTGGAATGTCAAATATAAATCGGATTCTAATTCGAAAGGACATTGACAGGGTTTGCACCAAGTGCTGCCCAGGAATAAAAGTACCTCCAGTGGTATCGTGGCATTAATTTACATCCAAAAAAAATATTTAAAAAAAAATTCGTACTAGAAAGAAAAAAGTTTTGTTGTTAATAATTACTTTTTATTAAATTATGAGTAAGTATGGGATGTTTTTCTCTCCAAAATACATAAATCAACATCTAATATATCTTAAAACATTGTCCTGTAGCACCAAAAGCGGTACAGGAATGGAAAAATCGGGACGGAAATATGCCTAAGACCCTTTTATTCAAAATCACAGATTTTATTGGGATCAATCTCATTACTTAATTAGGGTTGGTTTCTTTTTCCAGTAGGGCTGAAAAGCGGAATGTCCCGCAAATAAATTTTGTTCAAAATATTCTATAGTCTACGTGAGCGAAGCCACGCGGGAAAAACTAGTTAGTTTACAAAGCCAAGGTTACAATTTACAAAAGTTCTGAGAGCTGTGATCTGTTTAGCAGTTAATAATGTATGAATAGTTATACGATATCAAATATTCATCAAGTGAGTGGATCACTTAAAGGGGTCATCGTCATTGCTCTGGCTTTGGCGTGCATGAAGATTGATAGAATAGCCACTCACGTCGCACTAGAGTGGCTATTTATTAGATTACATACAAGACAATACTGAAACCCTCAAGCAAAACCCTCTAGCAAACTTGCAAGCTGTAAGAAAAGCAAATATAGTTGATTAATTTGTTGTTACGTACTAAATTTGAGCCGTTTGGAGTTGAAGTACTTGACCCAAGTGGTCCACTGAAAAAAATGTGAAGGGACTTTATTGACACCTTGCATGACCAGAGGACTAAAACAATCTGTGGCAAAGAATTATCATTGTCATCTAACGTGGCAAAGCTGCCCGTCTTTTAAGGATGTTGGCATAATTGACAGCAATTTGCAGAAACAATTTCAAAGTTTAATTGTACACATTTTTTTTGTCTGACAAATATAGTGTCAGAGATGTGTATATTTGTAATTTCATTTCAATGCAATACAAAGTTCAAAAACATCCATCATTCAAATGTTATCGGTTGAATACCTCTAACAGAAATCCAGTCTGATCATTGCATGCATTTATATCTCCCAATAAACGGATACGGTACACCTTTTGTATGCAGGACTCACCTTTTGCCGTAAGGATATTAGAAAATTCAATTTGCTACGGGGTTGCCCTGTCCAATGAACATGTGAAACACGAACGTAGCGGATTGCGCGTACCTATACGTTTAATCGACACGTAAAAACCATTCTGATGAAATTCAAAATAAAATCAGTAACTTCATATTGCAACATTATTTTTTCCAAATATTCTTGCAAAAATAAATAAAAATAGACAGTGTTTTAAGATATAAAACAACCCAACTATAGATTATATTTCGAAAAGGATGATCCTAACTATTCCGTTGACTAAAAACCCACCTACGCTTTATTTTTTTTGTTATACCAATTAATGAAAATATCTTGTTCTGTTATTTATATTATTTTATTATTAGTCTTTTTTTTAAAAACATTATTTATGGCAGTCTTATAAATTTTCTTATCAGTAATTAAACACTTATCTCAATAAACTTAAGAAGGTACCTTATCTCCGTGCATCGCAGCGCATTTCCCGAGTTCGCTTTTTCTAATATTAAAAAATAAAAAAAAATTGGTATGCAAACACTCATCTATTTAAAATCATTGTGCATACTATAATTGCATTATCACTTCCTTAAAATAGCGAAGGAAAACGTCGTGAGAAGCCAGCACACCTGGACTAATTTTCAAGGGTGAATAACGCTATGTTTAAGACCTAAGGGTGTTTAAACTCTGATTATAGGTTGTTCAACAACCATACGGTAAAGAAACATATTATATTTAATATCCTTTACAATGCCGTCCGCCAGTGAGCGTAGGGTTTTGGTAAACACATTTTTCTCTCGAAAATATACAGGATCTACAAAACGCCACGTATTACGATCTTTTCCTATATACTTACATATTTATTTACTTCATGTATCTGATCATACACGTGGATTTTCTTCGCGAGTACCACGCAACTAATCTTTTTTATATAAACATTTTTATTTTATTTTATCAATGTGAGTATAACATTACGTCTGTATCCCCGAAAGATTAAGGAAGGAATAATATAAAAACATTTTTATTTTGTCTTGTTACTATAACAATCAAGACAAAATAATTTAAAAGAAAAGACATTTTACGTGTGAGACTAAAAGTGGACAATGGCTGCCACAATCAAGTGGCAACACACACAAGTGGCTAGCTAAGACTATAACTCATTTCCACACAGTATTCAGTGGCCTCCAAGGCGCGGAGCCATGAGTGGCATGGCAACCAATAGTTACTTTTGCAAAATGAATGAAAAAGAGGTGGCCATTTACCTACTTGTGACTGTCGCGAGTGGTTCGTGTTTACAGAGCCTAAGAAATATATGGAAAATATTCCTATCGCCAAGTTGCTCTGTCTGCGAGTGGCTTGTTTGCGAGGAGTTATAAAATCGAAACTTCAAATATCTTCCATGAGGATATTATCTATTATTAAATTTTATTATAACTTTTAGATCAAAGAGTTGTTTTTATTTTAGTAACAATTTACTAAATGTCAAGCTTTATTTAATTTATACAAAGGAAAGTAAAGTTCAGTAAAATTCGTAGATTTCTACGAAATATTGACTATTTACAAATTTATTCCCTTTGTGTTCTCAGACAGCATTACGTGGGTGTAATACGCTTCTGACTCCGCCTTATTGACTCTACCTAATTATAATCTTTCAATTGATCAAAACAAACTACAAATAATACATTTTGGACAGACAATACGGCAAATTGCAATGGTCTCAAAGCTCAATAGATTTGACGATTGTACGTGACACCGTTTCCTAAATTTAATTCTGTCCTCGTACATTATAAAAACGATCACGTATTATCTCTTCGTAGAGTTTAATTTGGTAGTGAACTAACTGTTTCCGATAAAAGATTAGTCGAAAAGGGAATTCGGGGCTAAAATGTTTAGCAAAACTGTATTTATTTACTTGAAGATTTACGTGAAACATTAATGCGCTGGCAGAAACTAGGATTTAGAAGCCTTAGCTTTAAGAATAGAACAAGGGGAATTTGTCCTACGCAGTTACAGTAACGGCTGATAATAACAATTACAATGAAACGATCTCTAAACGATGATCTAAAGGATATTAGGCCATAAATAATGTTTGCTGGAGTGTTCTTTGCGGTACCCGAAGGAAGCGTATTTATGGTTGATGTCTATGTACAGTTAACGATTAAAAGAGCTTATTAATTTCTCTTTCTCTGTCTGTTCGCATTATTATGTATAACCCTAGTTATTCAGGGAAACCTGTTATTAGCCGTACTTTACTGTTTTATTTTATAAGATAATGTTCTGTAACGCTGTTGGTTTCTTAAATAAATAAATTTATAAAGACATTTAAAATTTTGGCTTTGAATACTTAATATTAATTATGTAACATAATAATCATTAAAATTTGCTATGCCGTCAGCTAGGGGTTAATTATTAAATAATTATGTAAGTAGCATGTTTAACCCAATAAGTAGACATTAATAAGATGCGAAGAATTCTGGAAATTAATTTGAAACCGCAATGCCGCAGTTCAGTCTGGCAAGCGTCTTGGGATCAAGGCGACTTAGTCGTCAAACTAAATAATGAATGGATTAATCCGCTTTACTTGGCAAGCGATCGATGGATGTCTGATGTTAGAACCGCATCCCATACTACTTATAGTCTCAAGTGAGAAGAAACTTGGAAAGTGCTCAGGAGTGTCAGGACTACCATAAAGATGCTCGAT
Source organism: Protodeltote pygarga (assembly GCA_936450705.2). Lineage (NCBI taxonomy): Eukaryota > Metazoa > Arthropoda > Insecta > Lepidoptera > Noctuidae > Protodeltote > Protodeltote pygarga. Next base: position 6,764,244 of record OW388257.2, on the reverse strand, counting down.
CAGTTTTATTCTTATGACGTAAGTAAGCTGCGGTGGAAGCTGCAATTGTAGATAATAACATTTATAAATAAATTAACCTGTAACTGTCCTAATGTAGGGCAAAGGCCTCTTCTCATACAGAGAAGGATTGAGCATTAATCACCACGCTAGCTCACTGCGGGTTGCTAATAACATTTATGTAATTTTATATTTTTATGCATTTGATATACGAGTATACAATATTGTCATGATACTATTCCATAGCATGATCCCAAAGACTGACTTAAAGAACATTGTATACGACTGTCCTATTGCAAAAATTATAAGCTTTATATATAAGCTTTTATCTTCTTCAAACTGAAAATAGAGGCTCTTCAATTCCAAAAATCACTGTTAGTGGTCCTTGTTTTCAACAAAAAATACTTTTTTTTTTGTTAAAAAACCTCCTTTCTTAAACCTACTATATAATATACAAGGGCTTCATATACTATACAGCCGTTTAAGTAGTTTGTAAATAAAGCTTATCGAAAGTAACTCTAATACCAGAATAAACTGTGATGATTGCCGTCAATTCTGGGACGCGTGATTCGGTATCCAAAATATTTAATGTTGTTACTAAATTCGGACCCCATTACGGAATTATTAATTGACCGTTATCAACAGATGTTGCTTCATACCATTATCGTAATAATAAGTAATGGTGTATTAAATTTTGCCAACACAATAAAATATAGGCTTCTGTTACAAATTTATAATATTTTAAAATAATTTCTGATATAATATAAATAAGTCCTCAAAAACCTTTATGTGGGTATTTAGATTATGAATATATTCAAAACTTATTCAGTGAATAAGTTTTGACATAAACGATTTGAAAACACAAATTTATCATTTCAACACAATCTAAGAAAAGGTGAATAATATTCATTATTGTATATTTATACACAGGTATTGATTATTTTACGTTATTAAGTTACGGGTAAGTTCGCAGGTTATATTAAATTCACAATGCCTAGGCAGTATTTATTTTGGATAGATTCTCGAATATTAGCTGAGTATACCTAGTTGTGAGCCAATGTCAACATAGTTTACACCGTTGAACCAGTTGCTATGTCAAATCGGTTTATTTATTTACAAACTTAGCTTATATCAGATTATAGTTGGACCTAAAATGTAATGTATGCAAAGCCTATCACCATATTGACCATGTTGTATGTGTGAAGTATCAAATAGATGAATAAAATTATTGTAATGTGCAGTTAGATAGATACGTATATCCGCCAGTTGTATAATAAAAATCTAAAATTACTTATTTAAATAAACAAAAACTAGCACATCTAACTATGTACGAGTAGACTTAACTGACGTATAATAAGAATAAGTTTAAATTGTAGATTATTTTAAAGATTGTTTAGAAAATAAAACGACTACAATTATATTTTAATTTTAATTTGAGATCCAAATACATTTAGAGCCTGTTTTACACTCCACGGATAGGCGTTATATAAATCAGCCTGACTTTGTCCCACTGCAGGGCAAGGGCCTCTTCTTATACAGAGAAGGATCGAGCATTAATCACCGATAGTCAGTAGGTCTTAGATTAACTAAAACAGTCACATTGGTAGGTAAATGTCAGGCTCGAACCCACAACCACGTGCTTGCAAAGCGACCATTGCGATAATATATAATATCTAATAACTATAGATAGAATAGGCATTAACTTCTAGGTAAAAATAGGACATAATTTATACGAAATTATTCAATCTAATAGTCATTTTACTAAATGGCACTTTATTAGTAAGCGATAGAACAAGCCCCTAATCATGTAATCACCAGAAAAGCAACTTCTTCAATCTTCAAATAATAAGGGTAAAGTCGTGAATAAATAGGTTTAACAATTAAATATTCATAAAAGGGTTTGCATAATTTATTAACACATTAGACATAGACCCACCTAAACTTTTGTCAAACTTCATAATGATAATAAAGCTTGAAACACATGAGCTTATCTCTTAAGCCTAACGTTTAGGTCTAGACGGTTAGATTATTTAGTTGTTTTTGACATACTAAATCCTTCACAAATTCATTGCAGCCATCTCTAATCTCGGGTTATTTAAATCGTGGACATTTCAATAAACTTTATTTGCAGTTTGTGTTTAAACTCGGAGTCAAAGGACTTCGATAATTGGATGCAGTTGTGGACTTGGGAACGGTTACTTAAAGCGCAGAATAGTTGGTTTATGCTGCATTTACACGGGCGATTTTACGTGCGATAATTACTTGGCGGCAGTTGAGCGATCTTGCGTAGATTTTCGGGCAACATTACTCAATGAAACACCTTGTTGAGTTTAAGTAGTAAGTTAGAGTTTTAAACTTAAGTTGCTCTATACCACTCAATACGATAAAGTGACATGTCGGCATTGCCATAAATTACTTGACGCATGACGTCATTTTGCACTTCCTTCGAAGACTGTTGCCCAGCGATTGTCACTAAAAAACGCTCGTGTAAACTTTGTACCTATTATATATTTCTTGTATTCTGTATTAAATCACGAAAGATATCCCGATGGTGACCATTTAAGTGTAATTAAAAACCGTGAAAGTTCAAATCCTATTTCTATCCGTTCCGTTCTATCCTAGTTTCTTATAAATTGGAAGTAGATATTCTTTGTTTATTCTTGACGCAAATTAGTCGAAATCAATGAATTCCAATAAATCTGACGGTAATTTCAAGAGCTAATTAGACACTTCTATCACAGTCTAAATATCATAAAGAATTCTTTATACAATTTTACTACGACTGTTTTAATTATATTGTTCGAGAATAATTTCAGCCAGCATTTTGGGAACGTAGCGGTCTTTAAGGTTAAGGGATTTATTATATATTTTTATTTAATTTTAAGGTTTTAGATTACCTATAATAGGTTTTGGTTATAAGTTTGTATATATAGGTAGTTTCAATTAGTTCTGTTTGTTCTAAATTAGTTTTTGAATGAATGATTATATAGAATAATTTCTATCTTATATAATTTCTATCTGTTAAAATCTTCTACATTCAACCATATAAGATGGTAGTCACATCCACCCCTTTTACGGAGTACTTAGAGGGCTTAAATAATTTTATTATTTGCTAGTGCTGTTAGTCTGTTGTAAAACTGCGTTATGTCGAGTCGAAACATCTGCGCGAGTTAATATTTCGGCGTCCACCGCGGTTGGACAGCAAATTACACGAATTAAAGTCAGTTCCGTTTAATTGCCGTCACTTTTTGGTAAATGTTACGTAACTTTTGTTCTCCGATAAATTTACCACTGACGTATGTGTGCAACGTGGCTTATGGACCTGTTATTTGAAACCACAGTATAGTCGCTAAAAGTACGAGTACGCCACTGTATATAATATGTATAATTTGAACGATCAAAGCTTAAGATATAAATGTATGGAAATTATGCGGGAAGGCCTAAACCCAGCAGTTGAATGTTGGCTACCCTTGACAGATAATATAGGTACCTACTGTTACACCTATCTGTAAATAAGATTTCATTAGTTTTTATTCCTATCTACAAACACCATTTCGTCTCTCGTGACATAATAAACACATTAAGTATGAGATTGAGTTCATTACATAACTTTCGGGATAATTCGTTAACCCTCCCATGATATAAAAAATAATCACGCGCAGCAATTGTCTAAATGGTACTTATGAGCCGCGAACTAACAGAGCTGACCTCAACAACAATCAAATTAACAACGGTTACTGGGCTATTCTAGCGGTGGCATAGTAATGTTATTCAATTGTAGATGCCAGGAATTATTTAGGGTTACACGGCTTGAGAACAACTTCTTCATTTTCCAATCTAATAGTGAATCTCTAATTATTCAGTAGAATATTTTAGAAAGTAGTGATAAGCCTATCATGGTATTTATTTAAGTGCACCAAATTTTGGTAATTAATATAATCCTACTAATTAAAACGTTATTTATTTTCCTAGTGAATTTTATTCTGCTAGCAGGTTTTGTTTTATAAATGACCGTCAATTGTTTCCTCGAAATATCATCAGATACTTTTGTTTGTTTTTTGGGGTGGGTGGGTAAGCGGTAATTTATTATTAAGATTTAAATAATATAAGGTAGGTCGTCTTTAAAATATACTGACAAACAATTCTGGCTTATGTTCTATCTTTGGAGTATTATAAGCTTTTGGTTGCGGAGGTCAAATCGACAGTTGTTTCATACTTAGATTATTTGTAACATAATTGTTTGGGAATAAGTAAGGCAAAAATAATTTATGAAAAAACATAGGTATACGTAATGCAGTTCCTCGGACAAAAAGTTGTATTGGTTTATAAACGTACTTACATAAAATATTTTATAAAGGCCCGTTTGCACATACATTAAGGGTAAGCGTGTTTCGAGAACGTTCCCCGAGGACTTGCTCGTGACTGGGACAAAGAGCTTGAAATCTGGAGCACAACAATTTTTAAAACTTTTCCCGCAAATATCTTCTTTGTGAACGGGATCGGAGAATCGAGCGTGGGATTTTTATTGAGAAACTACGGTTAGTTTCCTCGCTGCTTATTGTTTCTTTTTTAAAGCTGGTCTTTTGAGACAGAGTCAATATATTTGTGTGTATATCTCGCGAGGTTTACTTAAGTAGGTACTTATGTTGAAATTGTGTTAAGATATTTTTTTTCAGTTACCTACTTTGCATTTATTTAGAGATCTTGATGACTATCAGTCGTGTTTTTTCATAGCACATTTTAGGTACAAAAATATTAAATCTCGCTGGTATCAACCTAATTCTTTGTACAAAAGTTTCAAAAGTAAGTGTTCGTAGGTACCTAAGTATGATAAAATAATTTACAAAAATGTTATAAGTTACAGAATTACCTTTTGTTTCTTAAATAAAACATCTTTTCCTTATAGGTACATCATTTTATATTTCTGTTTTATCTTTTACTGTCTTAAGCTGAAGAGATTGGAAATGTAGATTATTATTTATTAGATACTTATTTTAGATCAAAGCGTCTTGTTTGTATAATTATTTTGTTTATCTAGACTTTATTTGTTTGTTTATTTTTTTTTGATCATCAGTTGTCACTAATAGACGAGGTTTCAATTAGAGAACGAGATTTTTAATTATGTCGGCGAAAATGGCCATTGCGAATCATGCCAGCGTGCAAAGGATTTTGAATAATTATAAAATTTAAATAAAACATTACAGTATACCTAAATATTTACATAGCATAGTGCAAAAACTATAATGCAGCATTGAAATCCTACCTTACAGATAATTTTAATTTATCTGTAAGGTAGTTACAGATATATATTTTTTTTAAATTTATCGGTAACCTTTTATTTTACAATATATGTATAAACACCCAAAAGTGTTGTTCTGCAGCGTTTATCCCTTTTTTTTCTAGTGTAACAGATTCACACTATTTATCGAAAAGTTCTCGACTATATTACTAAAACTGCAAAAGTACTCTACTAGGGGCTCTACTCCGAAATTGGAACGACGAAGCTTCGACTAACGGATCGCACGTTTGTTCATTTTTTACGTTCGTTAAATCACCTTTTGTTCGACTGTTTTTGTGAATTTAAAACGAAACGACATACGAAAGCACCAAGTATAATTAAACAGTAGTAATTTGGTGGTAAGGTTTGCGTTTGATCGTCTTCGTTATTACGTTCCTATCCGAAACATCGACATTCGATTTTAGTAGTAGAACCCCAGTTTCGTTAAGTGCAATACCGAACTCACAAGCCGACCGGAACCGATCTAGTTCGTAAAATACACGCCGTACTTGCAAACTAACGGCACGTTCTTTTTTTTTTTGGTGTGCCTTATAAGTATCGAATCGAAATGAAAGGTTCTGTCCCACTGCTTGGCTAAGGTCTTTCCTTATGATCCTATTTAGATATACTCCACCACGTTGACTCAGCGCGAGTTGGTAAAGTGGGTATGTGCGGACAGCGGATGCTGTTGCAGTCATAAAAGTCGACTAATGATGATACAGTTTACATTTGCAGCAATCAACAAACAAGCTACTTCTGGTGGACAGCATCGAGCGTGGCTGGTTACCACGCACCAGTCAAAGCCTTGCCGTCAAACGACTTTGTCGTCGTCCTGGCATAATGTTCGGTGAAACCTAATCTGGAGGACGGGGCTAGATGAAACCGTCCAGCTTCCGTCCTTTTCCTTTCGTGCAAAACCGCTATCTCGCTCGCATAGTGAAGATATAAAATCACCGTAATAAAAAATCTTAAAAAGCCATGTTTCAGCAAAAGTATTTGTTTCTTCGGAACAAGTTTTTTCATACATAAAAATTGCATACAATGATTTTTTACACAGGCAATTTTTATAAATAAAAACTTGTTACGACCTTTTGCGCGATAAGCGCTCTTAATCAAAGAAGACCAAATCACCGCATTCTATCAAATTCATGGTCAAACGTTTGAAAAAAAAAACTATATATCTTCACGGAAAAAAACTCACGTTAGCTGCATATTAGAAAATCAGGAAAAAAAGAGCAGAGGCGTTATAGCTTCTCATACTAAATTACTATTATATTGTAACGTAATATCCCCATAGAATTTCACTGTATGGGCCTTCTCATAGATTGCGATAAAGAAAGGCCGTGAGAGACTATTACCATAACCACCACATGGAACATGGATTGGTGATGGCATTATATTTCCCCTTGCCAATTTCACTCACCATAATTTTATTTTTTTATTTAACGTTATTGTTATTGTAGCAGATTTCTTATATCCTTAAGTTGTTCTCATTCCAAATAAATAAAAGGGTAAGCACTCAAAAACCATACGGCACATACCCCCATTCTCTTATACTCTCGTAAGATCATTTTTTTAATTTATATTATACTATCATATATACAGTTTGGCCCATTTATGGTGGTCTTAAGTCTTTTTTTACATCAAGGACATCCCAATGATTAATCTAAATGCAACATAAATGTTGTGCGAAAATCAGTAGTTTAGAAGTTATGATTTTTTAAATTTAATTTCTTAAAATCTCTACTTTAGTCAGGTAAACCTTTTTAGATTGAAAGTGATTGCCACTTTGAACCACTATAAATGGGCCAACCTGTATATACTATTTGTTATTGGTTGAAACGTATCACCAGAGATTAATTCTGTATAAAACATATTTTACAAAACCCTTTTTTTCCGTAGGATTTATTTCATTTTGGACGTGTATACAGAAACTGCCAATTTGTATTCACGCACGAGATCTGAGTAATGAACGAAACTATCTATGAAAACGTAGTCTAGTTTTACAACTGGTTTCGATAACTTATCTGTGATTTTGTCATAATGTTACCATTATTTATTGCATTTCACTAACACTTTATCTGCTCTTAGTGTCATATAAAACGTCTGTAACAGTTAACTTTTATCTAAAAGTCTATCTAGTTTTAACCGGAGCTATGTTATGATACCGACCGTAATATCTTTAAGTTACTCTTTTTAAAGTTAAGTCAAATTGTTTATTATTATTTTGGCTTTGGTGGTTTGCGTATTTAGATAGGTACCTACGAATAAAACCTTGGTTATATGATGAAAACTAAAGGGTGACTAAATAGCAGTTACAGAACTGCAAATCAATAACAAACAAACAAAATGTCCCACTTAACAAATCTATTCTTAATATATCTCAAAAATTATTAAATCATAAAGCGAAAACTCATTTGCGCCAAAAAAATATAAAGCTTCCAACTCCATTATGGCTCTGACTGAATGCTCAAACAAACTCCAATACTAAAAAAAGAAAATGCCAAATCAATATTTTCAATATCCTGTAGGTATACTTTTAGAAAATACTTAAGGAAATATCAGAGATCACTTCTGAGGCGCCTTGCGGTCCTAAAGGGCATAATAATCTTTTGGGGTTCCTACTAGGATGGTATTTTATTTGATAAAATTTAATATTATCGCACATGGAAAAGATATTTAACGCTATTTAGGGATAAAAGCCCTACTGTAAAGTCTGCCAAATGGGGCTAAGTGTGGGAGTATAGATAAAGATTACGTTTATAATCATTGTGGAACTTAACAATACCTTCTTAAATGATTACATAATTTATAGAAGCTCTTAAACATAAAGACGTAGACAAAATCCTGCTAAGTGGAATATGCGGATAAGGAAAGCTTACCCGAACTAATTAGGTACCTACTTCGAGACTCGGGTGGACTAAATACTAGACGGTCCTAATCAGGATCGTCTCGCAGCAAGAAGTAGTTAATTTCTCATATATCGTAAAATACATTTATACAATTACATGACTTCTGAATAAACAGAAAAAGAAAAAAATATATTCTTAAACTTTAACGCTATTTATAGCAAAGTATTAGACTGCTACTGATGTAATAAAGTAATGTTACCTATTAAAAGTTTAATTATAATAGAATGTATTATAAATATATAATAATACAGGATGCCCATTTATACATAACGCCCCTTAATTAAAAGTCGTAACACGATCGACACGGTTGATCACGAACGAGCAAAAGACGCTTAATTTAATTTACCTGTGAAATTCAGAGTAAACACAATATTCCTTCGAAATCCAAAACTCCGTTGGTGTGTAAATAGATTAGAGAAATATGAAGCATTTGATGATTTCATCTCTAGATGTAGATATAATTATTCTAAAATATTAGATCTTTAGCAGTGATAAAATTTAGGTATACTATAATAGCTTCCTAAATTACATCCTCAAAAATATATATCAGGAAAATAGCATTTGTGTATGTGTGTGTGTATCTATGTAGGTACATATTGAATACAAAATTTTTAACTTCAAACCAATAAAGCTGCGTAAAATTATGAAACATTAACAAGTTTTTGCATATTTTTTATTAAAACAAAAAACGTTTCATCTCGACGTTAAGTATTAAAATTTTTACAAATTAGAAGAATCGTTTTCCATATTTTTGTGACGACAACAAAAACGATTACTTTGCCCGGGGCGACGAAGTTCTTGACAAAATGACTGAAGTGTGATTGTAAATTATGTCTCGTTATTAACGTCTCAAAATTGTGTCCCTTTTGTTGATAACAATCAAAGTCGCTACCGAGAAAATGTTCGTATTTTTCGTGGCTTGAAATGTAATCTTGTCAGATTTATGAATTTCTTTAGCTCATAAATTTGATATTTAGATATCTCTTGAAAGATACTGATAAATGTCTAAATACATATAAGTGTAAAAGACTACACTTCTTCTGATTTTTTAAGTAAAAAAGATATACATAAAATACTACAATCTACACAAAAATATGCTGTATTATCGCGTAACACGTTCGGAAAAACAATATTTCAAAATCAATGCTACTAAGCATTTTCAAAAGTATTGAAAAATTTATATTGAACGTGAATATTCGCACATAAATATTAATGTCGAACCGCAAGCTAATTTTATTGAATTTCGTCTCAGCTTTGTCCCCGAGTATACAAAGACAACGGAAAAACTCTTAAGCAAAATCCAAAACTTTCTGATCCGCGGTAACTTATCATTGGCACGGCCAGTTGAAACTTACAACCGTTTTGTTATAACACTTCACGTAAAGCTGGTTTTATTAGCAAAACTGGTACGTGTTCTCGCATTCTTTGCGAGCCGACAACCCGTGAAAAGTTAACGTCTGAAATAGGTACCCTATCTAAAATGGACGTGACTTATCGTCCACTGAACGGAATATAAATTTTAAGACGTAAAAAAAATCTGATCAAATACCTCTACCATGCAGTAAAATAGTAGAATGTAGATTGTATAGTTGGATTCTAACTAAATTGTACATTTTTTGCTTCATTTCCCTTTTAGTCGGCAAAAACTTCATAAAGCTATGAACCACGGATGTTGCGGCAATAAACTGAAATAGGTCAGTCTCTATACCTATACCTATATACCTCTAAACACACGATGAAACCGAGTGTCCTGTATTGAGGATAAAACAAAAACAAATGGGCAATTTGATTGAGAGATACCCGAGGGATCAATTTTCAATTATTTGTGTTACAAGCACGCGGCTATATTGTTGGATATTTGGCGGGAATATGTCTTAAAAAATGACTCAACATTCCGGTCCCTCTCATCGTGCCTTTATTACATCAATATCCTGGGTCCATGCGAGGCTATTCGTTTTAGGATAACGCGGGTCTGAGCAGGTATGAATGTTTTGATTAATCTAGTTTAATCTAATTTAATTTCTGTAGTTGTATACCTAACTGAGTCGTGATAGCCTAGAGGTGGTGACCGTTGACTGGCAAGTCAGTGGTCTCGGGTTCGAACCCAAGGTGCGCACCTCTGACTTTTCGTAAGTTATGTGCGTTTTATAAATTAATTATCACTCTCCGTGCCTCGGATAGCACGTTAAGCTGTTGGCCCCGGCTGTCAATTGTAGATCTTTGACAGTCGTTACGGGTAGTCAGAAGCCCCAGTCTGACAACCAGTCTTACCAAGGGGTACCGTGTAACCCAATATCTGGGTTGTGGAGGTCTGATGGCAGTCGCTCCATGTAAAACACTGGTATTCAGCTGCATCCGGTAAGACTGGAAGCCGACCCCAACATAGTTGGGAAAAGGCTAGGCAGATGATGAGACTCCGTTTAATAGAATTAATACCTTTTGACTTAGTAACAATAAAATAGTGTTTATTCTATGAGTACTTAAAGTATTTTTAATATATCTATTTTGTTGGTTAAAAGATAAATTTGGTCTTTTGATACAATTATACAAGGACCAAAATAATAATTAATTATGCTCTTAGTTACCAGTTTCACTATCAAAGTCACAACTATTTTCATTATATTTGATCATTCTGACACCCGAAAATTAGTGTAACTAATTATTGAATATCATCCATCCCTATTCTGATAAGATATTATATAAGTTTTATAGTTATAGTTTATAGTTATAAAGTTTTATATCTTACCTATCTTTTATAAATTATCGTCGTCACGGTCGGGGGGAAGCTTTTATAGTCTAGTGTACAAAGACAGCAAAACAGAATACGATAAAAGATCCGCCGACTGCGACGGCAACGCGGACAGTTCAATTTGTTACTGCCACTACAGCGGTTTGGCTTTGGCACCAGAATTCACCGTTTCATTCGCCGGCTTATTTGTAACAGAATCGATGTGAGGTAAATAATATTTTTTTGGATTGTTTAGTGTGGTTCTACTATATATTTGTAAATAATTATATACTTTATAAATGGCTGGTATCAAAAATAATGTGATATACAAACAAGAGTGTTTACTGTGACGTCATATCGATGCCTATAATACCGATGGTTAGGTTTTCTAAGGCTGTGTTATTGAGATGTAAATGAGTATATTTTATGTATGTTTTTTACATGTTTTGCTTATTAAATGATTTCATGTAAATTAGAATTTAGTCTGAAGTGTTGTATGTAGTACGTACTCGTATCTGAAAATTCATTCTGCAAATCACTTAGGAATTATCTAACTAAATATGAGATGCCCCGCCCTTTCCCATTTGGGCTTAGCTGTTTTGTTTTTCACCTCAGCCGGATGCCTCTGGGAAGATGGGCAAACAACACATATTAGGTGCCTAAAGACGAAAAACGACATCGTGGTCGGGAGACAATCTCAATACTTTAAATAATGATTGATAGGAGACGGGCAAAGAAAAACGTGGAAGTATTTAGGGAGACCTATGCCCTGCAGTGAAATAATACAGCCAAAAAACATACATTACGGGTGGCCTAAACTCCCAATTAAAAACAGACATGATATTACCATACCATCTACACGCTACTTCAAAAGAAGCACATGCCAGTTACCTTTCACAAAGTTTAGCTCGCTCCGAGGCAGTGAGGGTATAACGAACCAACGCCTCTAAGTAGTCAAGTAACTTCAAGTGTAAATCGAATAACACGCGTGTTCACAACTAAAACATCCTCCGCTAACTACGTACTTAATTACACATCATTTAAACACACATTTAAGTTTGCCTTCAGGGATTAGACCTTGCGTTTCCTTAACTTTTAAGCTAACGCCGACAAGATGGATACACATAATAAACGAACGAATTCTCTTGCCGAATAAACGAAAAACTATTGAAATACATCTAAATGTTTATCAAAATTGTAAGGTTGGTAAGTATCTAACGCAATTTGGAATCGCGCTACAGAATACAGTTGTTATAATTAGTACGGACTACGGATTAAATTTCCTTTGAACGCATTAATTATTCATTAATTTTGTCTGCTGATCGGATTTGACTAGTTATTACGGTTCTCTCATAAGTAATTATTTTAGAAATACTAGACGAACAATTAAAATTGAAGGAAAAAGAGGTAGGGGACATCCCAAGAACGAATTTTTTTTCAAGTGAAAAAAAAAGTAGGAGTAGGTAAGACGTATCAGAAAGTCAAAAGGAGGATAGAGAGAGATGGTGATTGCTCCACCAACAAGAGTCTAGCTCTTAAATAAAAGAGAGAGATTAACAATATAAAACTCTGTCTGTCTGTCCCATTTAAAGAAAAAGGAGACAACTGTATTATTATAATAAAAGTAGGTTAAAAAAAGCAGAAAACATCTCATACGAACTTTTGTGTACAAAAACCGTGCTTAAACTTCCGAGAGATAAATGGGTAATGGTTTTACTGTATGACAAGAATACTGAGTAGAAAAACCTTAAATGTTGTGTAGTTACATCGAGTTTATTTATATATTTGTTATTATAGTTCACGTACATAGATAGTACATAACACGGATTTAATATCCTAAGGTGTTACCTATCTACCAATTGACCTTTGGGCTAGTAGAAATTGTAGAAGTCGTCTAGAAGTACCTTTGGGCTAGTAGAAATTGTAGAAGTCGTCTAGAAGTACAAAATATAGTATAGAATTCAAAAGTGATGGATACTTTACATAAATTTTATTATAGATAGATTGATAGTCCAGTTTATTCCATTGATTTAAAAACTGCTAACATTTATAGAACTGTAGAATGCTTTGACAAATCGCTACAATTGATAGCAACATGGTCAGGTCAAACTTGAACCGGTTTAAACTTGGCTCGAAGCCAATATCAAATAAATGGGTCCTAGTTGAGATAATGAAAGATATTTGGTGCAGATCTAGTAGGTATTCATCAAAACTTAAGTACTGTCTTTTTCGTTCTATATTTTTAAGCTCGAACAATTAAAGCAAGGTGTATTTAAGCCAATTAAAATTTAAAGAAAATAAATATGACTGATATTTATCCGACAGAGGTTATTTTTTAGCTATTTCATTAAAATGTAAGTAAGATGTACGCAGTTTCATCAGGTATTATTTATTTTTGTGCAATTTTGAGATCATAAGATTTAACTAAGATATTTTGTATTGAAAAGGTAGAATTTATTTTTAACTATTTTTTATTTTTGTGAAATTTTTTACATGTTTTAGCACATGTTAGCTTATTAAATATTTATATTTTTTATTTTTTTAAATTTGCCTAAGGTTTATCAGGTACCTTTTTTATTGTTTGGAAAACCCATTATGGGTGTCCCATCACCAAGGGCTGGTGAGGGGGCTGGTGGATTAACAAACGACTTATAAAAACCGTTAAATTAAACTATTGCGTTTAATTTTAACATTAGTAGCAAAATGTTGCTGAATTTGTTGAACCTAGAAATCGTATGTTTCACGGCGACATATCCAATTTTCCGGGCAGCACTGCTATTGTCCGTACAATAGTCCAACGGGCTTTGTTGGAAGCTGTGCAATACTGCTCCACTTGTCGCCGGTGCAAGGATTACGTAAATATGTGTGGTATGTCTGACAATCTCTTGAGGTAGCTTATTAAATAGTCCAAGATATTAAACTACAAAAGTTTCTTTGTATGGAGTGACATTGAACCTAATATTATTACTTCTTCTTATCGTTTCGATAGGAAACAATTTATTTTTTTATTTTTTATTATTATATTGAAGCGGCCCAGAAAGTAGCGACGCTGACTGCGTGCGGAAGCAGCCATTAAATCCTCCTGCGTAATTAATTAATCATATTATTACTGTTTAGGTAGTTGATTAATTATATCATAAACTTCCATAATGCGGTTGTGGGTATGTAAATCAATGTCACAAACCCATGTCATCGTATGTCCATCCAGTTGACGGGTGGTTTAAACACTGAGGTTATTCATCCACCATAAGATGAAGAAGAAGAAGAAAAATATTTATGAAAGGAAAAAATCCTTGAATCTGAAAGAATTTAATCTGAAACCTCCTGGTTAAAGCCGCCAGCCGCTTCACGGATTGAGTTATCCGTAATCCTTAAAATAGATTAGCGAAGCGGTTTTAACATTTCCAAAACACTTTATTTTAGAATTTTATAGATCTTTGACTTTCGCGTGGTCCGCCGGCGTCTATAAACAATTGTGCCCTTTTTCTTTAGTGTCTCATTTCTGGGTGTTTAAGGGTTTATTGCTATTAAAAAAACTAGCTAAATAATAAAAATAGTTTATAAAAAAAGACATAACGTAATGTAATACGTTAGTGCGCTATAATACCGAAAATTAAAACATCGGAAGCCAACAAAATTATGAGCATTTCTATTCGTTGACTGTTCAAACGTCAAATTTTCTGTAACAATGTTATCAACAACGACCGACCACGCTATAAATCTAAACATGAACAATCTAGCCACCAAACTAATCTGACACTCTAGACGCGAAAATATTTATGTCCCTTTCCGTCACCTCTTTGTTAAAACAAGACAGATGGACACCAGAATTCAATGCCTCGTTTTCCATTTTGAATTGTGCACCATCTGTTTAATTTTAAACGCCAGAATCCACTTGTATCTGTATTAATAAATTGAATTGAAGTGTCAATTTGTAATGTCAAAATAACAACATATTTTCTTTGTAGAGTTAATTGCATTGTACCTATAATCAAAAAGCAAGAGTTAACTGCATTAGTACCTATAATCAAAAAGCAGTTTTTAAATGTTTTATCCACCTGTCTTTCTGTTTATTTGTTCCGGGTAATCTTTTGAAAGGGTAGACCGATTTTGGTGTGGCTATCACTAGCAGGTAGCTAACTTTATGACATGTAACTTAGGCTACTTTTATTTTCGAATACTTTTTGGATACCACGCAGAAATGTCTTTAAATTTAGGGACAAAATTTGATTTGAGGGAAAATTTTACTGGTAAGTAGGTATTTGATTTTCGCCACTTTAAATGCCCGCACAAATAAAAAACTAGTCAATCAATACAAAATCTTAATTTTTAAGGGCTATATTTATTTTAGAATAACTTTCGTGAGTCATACTAATATATTATTAAATATTGACGGCTTTGCGCACGGATTAATTTTGGGAATGCCCGACTAGTTTCGGACTCAAACGTAGTCCATTTTCAAGAGCGAGTGAAGTCCGCGCGCCGCGGTCGCGACTAGCTGGCATTCCCGAAATGAATCCGTTTGAACGAATAAGTAATATATTTATATGGGATGAACGGGATCTAATCGGAATCTATAATAAATTATATCGTTTATCCATAACAGATAATCATGAGCTTGTCATGCTGCATTTTTCACATCAAAATATTTGTTGTTAGTTGTAGTAGTTGCTAAAGATATACACAAAATTTTTGCATTTATTAAGGTAGTAACGAAGTAAAGATTAGGTATACCTCTAAATGTTAGGTACTACATCTATTGGAAGTAAAATACGGCCTCGAAAATATATTTAAGTGAAAAAAGACCGGTTTTTGTCGGCATCGACTGTAAAAGTGGTGAGAATCGGAAAAACGTTACGCCTAAGATACCAACTTTGGAATTTACGGCTAGATCTAAATTGAAATAAGGTGTGGGTACACTGGCCGGCCATATCTCTTAGGAGTGAATTAATTCTAGAACTGAAGTGCGGTAGGCAGACGTTTGCATCCTAAACTTGAGAATCAGTAGGTACAAGTGATATATATTCAATATTTTGGGTAATAATCTACATTAAATTATGGCTTGGTGTGATAATTATGTTGACAAAAAGCTATAAGTGTTTTATCTTTCTTTTTTTATCGTATGGTTGATGAATAATCTGCTGTCAGAGTTTAAACCACCCGTTGGCCTCTGACATAGCTACCGTTGAAAAAACTCTCAAGTGTGCTGGTTTCCTCACGATGTTTCTCTTACTGTTAGCAATTATTTATTTATTTATTTTATTTATAGACTCACGCCTGTATTCCCCAGAGGGGGTAGGCAGAGGTGCAGTACACCCACGTTTCGCCGGCTATGTTATAAGACCCATGTAATAGGGGGCGAGCCTATTGCCATTAACCGGGCACAATTCCAGACTCCGTGCTGCTACTGAAAATTTCCTAATGGAAAAACCCAATAACACTTTGCCCGACCCGGGGATCGAACCCAGGACCTCGTGCTCAGCAGTCGCGCTTGCTACCACTAGACCAACGAGGCAGTCTGTTGTTAGCAATTATATGCACATGAATTTTAAAGTTCAGAGGTATACGCATACGAACCTCCGACTGTTGATTTGGCAGTCAAGCGGTCATACCACTAAGCTATATATCACTGTTACGTGTTGTGAGAGGGATTCCAAAAAAAGATCCAATAATATTGTTGCTGGCCATTAAATCTAATTGATGACGCTGTGTACAACAAAATAAGCTTCCAGCTACAAAACTGGGAAAAATAGCAGCTCAAGGCTTGCACTGAAATGATGATAAACGTACATGTTTCTATCTCACTACATCCAATTTACCCGGCCATGATTGTGTGCATTTGCTGGAATGTAGCAATAGGTTAGGACCGTACGTAGGTATCAATTTTGCCACGTCATACAACTGAGTCAGCAACTCAGCAGTTGCGAGACTTCCGAATAGTTCACGCTACAGACTTAGATGTACAAAGTTAGATTGCACGTCTAATCTCAGCCATATTGCGTCTACTCTATCACATCAATAGAACCAGATTGTTTGCAGAAACAATACAACAATATCGGGCATCTAGTTAATAAATAATATTAAACTATCTTCCGTAGGGAGTCAATCGAAGGTTGTTATAAGTAGTCTCCTTATGAGAATTTGATTAACTTTCTTGGTACCACACGCATTTATTTTTCTTCCTGTCTCTTTTACTTACTGTTTCAATAAATATAAATATTCTATTGGGACCTGACGATATATTTCTGGTGTGTTTATAAGTTAAATATCTTATATATTGATATTTATTCTTTTGGCTCGGATTGTATAATTATGATATATTAACCTGTTTGTTTACGTTATAGGCGGTAACCAAGATTCGTGGTTATCATCTCCCCTAAGCGTTTGGTGATTTATCTCGATTTGATTTACCTACTTAGGTACTTTTCTTTATGAGGAAATGTAATATTTTACTGAACGTTTTTTTATAGCGACGTTTTGCTCAAACTTCTTTGTGTGATGACTTCAGACATAATTTTAATTGAAGAGAGGGACGAGATACAATATAAATAATAAATAATTACACTAAAATGTAATGTAGTGAACAAAAAGATATAAATAAAATAGACATTTATTCACTTTTGACGTTAATAAAACCAAATAACAACTTAAACAAAAAAGAAACACAAACAAAAAACGGATAATATTAATATTTTCCGTAAGCCAAATATTATCATTTCCTTCGTATTTTAAAATATTTCTATATTAACTTCAGTGAAAATAATATTATATTAATATTTGCCATATTTTTTTGTAGTAAAAAAGAAAAAAAATGTCAGGCCTTTGCTGTCGTGTTGAAAATCATTGAACATGTGTTTATGATACTTTATTTTACTAGGACCCATATTACTTTACACAATAAATAAACTATCACCTTTTCCTTCATAATAAGGATAAGTTTTTATTAAAAAAAGGATCACTGGTTATTCTGTTTCATTCATTAAAATAATAACCTAACACTTGTTACAACAAAACGTAAAATCAATAAAAAGTTCGCTTGTCGACGCCAAGAATAATCTGTCATCCGTAAATCCAAAGTAATCCGTGTTTAAAAAAAGAAGCTGAGCGCCAGTACGAATTCATTAGCAAGTATAATTTCATGTTAAGTTTTAGTACTAAACGCGAACTCATAAGTGGCGAGTACTTTGACACTTTGTAATGAGCGCCGTTTTTCATTGCAACCTATGGATTGAACACAAATTGCTCGCTTAAAGTGTAATAGAGTTTTAAAGCCACATAAGCAAAGCAATTAAATTACGAAGTTAGTTGCAAGCAGTTGAAAACCTGCAAGTTTAGGTTGAACAAACGTCTGTGGTCTTTTAAAACTTGGGCGATATTAAATCGATGATAATCAAAATTGTTTAAACTAGCTGAAGCGCGCGGTGTTGCTCGCATAGTACCTACAAGATATTCTCTTATTAACTGCCTAAAAAGATAAATGGATTTTTTTTATAGACGCCTGTGTTCCGCAGAGGGGGTAGGCAGAGGTGTGCAGTACACCCACGTTTCGCCGGATATATGTTATAAGTCCCATGTAATAGGGGGCGAGCCTATTGCCATTAACCGGGCACTATTCCAGACTCCGTGCTGCTACTGAGAATTTCCTAATGAAAAAAAAAACCCAATAACACTTTGTCCGACCCGGGGATCAAACCCAGGACCTCGTGCTTATCAGCCGCGCTTGCTATTAATTGCTTGCTATACATTTTTTAGTCCACTTTGCAAATCTTTATACTGCATTTCTGTGTCTTGATGCTCCGCGCCTTCTCGTTTATTTTATAACTTAAAACTATATTATCCAACAGATTGCTATTCGTGCTACTGCGTTTAATTAATAAAAACAGATAATGTTAAAGCTTAACAGGCTTTTGGTTTCTTTGTTATGCTTGTACAAATACCTTCAAACTTCTTGACAAGCGACCTTGCCTGTACAGGAGTCGATTTTTAGGTCTTGTTGGTAGACCGAAGGAGGGAAGGAGGGGCGAGGAAATTTTTGCAGCGCAGGTGCACGCGATTGGTTGTACAGCCGTGTGCAGTTTGTAGGTATTCATTTTATACTGTTGTCATTTACCATATAAATTTACCTATAGGTACCTAAGAGCTCTAACGTAGCACAATGACTACTGAAATAAAACGGTAGCAAGGGCCAATTGCTTAACCTGCGTCCGAAAGCATGGAGACACCCCTATTTACTGATTGACCGCGTCAAGCGTTAAGCGCTTTATTCTCCTAGGTTTGCATATCGCGGTTCTCTTATTGGTGGATTTTTGCATCGCTCATCGCTTGGGTACCTCGCACATCCCTGGAAACTCAGCCTTATGATGGCCAAAAACGCCGCACATAGCGCTTTTATAAAATATAATTGTGTTACGTGTGTAACGTAAAAATATTTTCAAGAATACATACATCTAAAATATCTTAAAAATTCCAATAGCCGATCAACAATTTTAATATTTTTAGGATTCCCATTCGCCCTTGTTGAATATTCAATATTTAATAAAAATATGGAATTTCATTAGCGAATTAATAAAGCTATCATTTTAAGAAATATGTCTAATGGCAGATGTTTTTTTATTTTCTAAGAAAGCCAGCGTTTTGCGAAAACTAGCTGTCGCTCGTGACTTTTTCCGTGTGAAATTACATTTTCACGTAAACTACATATTTCCAATAAACGGGCTATCTGAAGCATTGCTTTTAATAGGAAACTTCATTCCAAAAAAAAACTTCGGATCCTTTTTTCACTTGGCCAGATTTTAAAAAATATTGCGCGCTCGGAGGAGTGAATGATTTGGCAAAGTTATATGTACTTTGTTTTAAATATTGAGAAAAATGTTTAAACACTCGTACTCGTAAGTTCCTGTTACCTTACCTGATAGAAAATTTTATACAAATTCTGTTCCATTTTTTAATTTACATAAGTACTTAGTAGGTAGAACCTATTCGTAAACTGTGAAATTAGGCCTAAATGAATTATGGTCGAATTTGGCTACAAGTACCTATAACTTACTACACAACATAACTGTCGGAACTTGTTAATGGTTCGAACAAGAGCAACTAATTACCGACAACATAAATCAGATTAGCTTGGATGACATCTCAATGTAAACAATTATACCTATTTAAACCAATACATTTAATGGGAAATGCATAAAATGATCTAAGATTTAATAGGTTTTAGATTAATTATTTTAAACATAATCATATATTATATAATAGACAATACTAATTTAGACAAATTCAATTTAATATTGATTTAATTTAATCGTAGCTGGATTATTAATTAATATTACGAAGAAAAAATTAATTTCCTCTATGTATAGCCGTTATTATTCCAATTGTTTGAATGAAGGTGTTCACCTTCTTACTGTAATATACCTAGTTTTAACAGGTGTTTTATTAAAATGTTTCAGAAAGTCTGTCAGAACCTCGTCTCTTATAGTTCGCCTTTATTTAGTAGTCGGAGTGAAATCCAAGTGCGCCCACAGGATTTTTTACCTATGCTTGTCTTGGTTACGGTCTTCGAGGAAAGACTGCAAGAATTATATCCTGAGGGATGAAAGTATATTATAGGTATTAGCGTTAGAACGGAATCTATAATCCACTTCCGAACCGGATCTTTAGGGATCGCGATCAGAAGCTGGATTCATTCCTCTCGATATCCCTAGACCCCTTAGATCCCCCACTCATGATGTTTTGGTGTTTGGGTCCTCCTGCCAAATTGTGGGAAGGCAGGTGCTGTTTCGAACTGAAATTGAATGCTAAATACAAAAGGCATTAATTTACTTAGCCCTGGGCTGAAGTTAGTTACAAACGGCGTCGTAGTACACATAACAGGGACTAAATGGTGACAAGAAGCGAGTAGGGGTTGTAACTGAGCCAGTGAGGAGGAAAAAAATGTGAACACGCATATTGCGCGAATAATCCGAAAGCCTAACTACAGTTCAACGCAGAAGGCGCAAATTTACTCGAAGTTTGCGCCTTCTGTACTTTATACCCTACTAAATTTATTGTCCAGAATCATCAAACATTCATTGTCAATATTTTATTATGATATTCAGTCAAATATCCTTCGTAACTCTATACCCTTACCCATTGAAGCCATACTCGAAATTGATAAAATGTAGACGTAATAGTCAATAGTAACTAGATGTAGGTAACTAGTTAATTCAAATAGTTCGGACATGTTAAAAGGATGAATAAGGGGCTTTTATGAAAGGAATAAGGTTGGTAGAATGAGGAAATACCGGGCGCTTCAAAAGAACGTACAATCGTTTATTGAACTGATCAGTGATGTTTTTCATAAAGGTCACAACGACTACGCGGATGGTTCAAAAAGGTTTGAATTGAAATTGAAT
This sequence comes from Protodeltote pygarga, assembly GCA_936450705.2. Lineage (NCBI taxonomy): Eukaryota > Metazoa > Arthropoda > Insecta > Lepidoptera > Noctuidae > Protodeltote > Protodeltote pygarga. The sequence goes on along the minus strand of OW388257.2, from coordinate 6,742,935 downwards.
CTATAAATAAATGTATTTCAAATAACCAAAAGAAGAATACAATAATTTATACACAAGCATACAATTAGATAAATAAATTGTGACATAATAATAAAATATCTGGGATATGGTCGAAGACACTCGTGACCAAAGTGCTGATCTGTACCTAATTCAAAGGTTGAGTTAGTTATTCGGCGAGGCAATGCAGCCAGCATTTTGTGGACATTGCCTACTGGTCTGGTGATCTTTTAGATTAAGGTTTATTTTTTATTCCTTTTTTTTGTTTTGTATAATAGATTACTTGCTTTTATTAACTTTTTTATAATATGTAAATAAAGTTAAAATTATATTTGAGTTATTTGTCTTTTGTTTAAAAAAATTGAAGATAATAAATATAATATTGGATATATATACCTAATTATATGTATCCGTATAAATATAATCATGATTTGATGCTGAACATATAGAACAGAACTCCTCCTTAACTTACGATAACCCAAAAGTAAATCTCTTAAAAAATTTACTGAGTTTAAATAAGTATTATTGATAATCAACTTTTTTTTAAAAGTAGGTTTCTAATAACTCAAAACACCAAGGTCACCACCAAACACCAACTCATTACAATTTATATAGGTATATTATATACAAAATTTGTAAAACAACTGTCTATATAATTTTGTTTCTTGATCGCTTCCACCGCATCTTAGCCATTTGTACGAAATGATAAATGTAATCATTCCCTTTCCAATGAATCATTTCGAAATTAGGTGCTTATTTGTGATCAATATAAGAACAGTGATAAATTATGAGGAATAATGAATATTGTCGTGTTTCTGTCTTATTTTGTGCGGTTGACCATTAAGTGTTATTTTCATGGTTCGTCGCAGTGATAGCCTAGTAGCAAAGAATATAGAAATGAACGTAAGACTATTTTATTATTTTCACTTTTTTATTATTTTCTTTCATACAAGAACTATAATTTTATTGCCACAGGTTTGTGACCGTGACTTCAAAGTTTAGTCTAATAGAATACCAGCGCTTCAGGAATGAAGTACCCTACTGCAGCATCAGCTGAAATAGGCACTTTATTTAGGCCCCACACATCTGAAGTTATTTAGTTTTAATTTATTTTCTGTCTATTTTCTTTTTAAATTTATTATTTAATTTATTAATTTATTCTTACATTTAAATAAAAAGCCAAATAAAACAATTCTGATTCTTCTAAACAAAATGAGAGGTGAAAAGTTCAGAGCCACGCTGACTCGCTGGGTTTTAGCAAATAAATGTGGCAGAGCATTAGGTGAAGCATAAAACGTTTAAAAAAAATTAATCACCTAAAAAATAATAAAAAATATCTATGTTAATAAAAAGAAAACTTTTCAGCATCGCAGAAAAGCTTTAAAGGTCTCAAATTTAAGCCTCTGAGACGAGGAAAACGTTAATTTTTTCTAAAAAACTTGTGGATTTATTCTTTGAACATAACTCGGTGGACAGTTGAATTTTCGACGTAATTAACACATATAGATATTTAAATATCCCTAAACATTTAGGTACTACAGGTACCAACACTTCACCTTCAACACTCGGTGGCAATCGCCGACTTAAAGCGAAATATAGATACCTACTTACATTGACTGCTTTAGAGAACGATTTCCACTACATTATAAAAAGGTTGTAATATTTATCTTAAAAAGGGTTGGTACCTATTTCTTTTCATAGACTACACATAGCTGACATAAAATTCAAATAAAAGCAGAACAAAAAAAAGAAAAAGGTAGCCTCCTAAAAAGCAATTTTAACTTTATTTTTAGTTTATTTTCAAAAACCTCAGCGTAGTTCGAAAAAAGCTTGGCTTAAAAACTATTTCTTAGAAATGGGTAAACATTTGCTGAAAACTTTGTGAAATCTTTTTGTCTGAGATTTTCATGAAACAACCAATGTTAAAGGGACAATCCCAGGAGAATCTTTAATACAAAAAAAAATATTTACTTCAAGTGTTTTATAGTACGTTTATCGAAGACATAGATACTAAGCAGTGCTCAATTTCCACCGTACAAGTTTTTAAAAATCCATTTTCTTTACGAACAGTCAAAGAAATAAATTGTATAATCCGTTATCCAATCAAACGTAAAAAAAAAACGATTAAATACTATATAAGATAATGGAAGATAAATAAAATCATTAAAAAAATAACCGACACGCATCAGAGCACCATTAGCGAAGTAGACCTTCAAATCTATTCTAAAATCTATATAATTCCCTGTATCTATCTCTGTATCGTCTACTAGTACTAATTTACATGGGATTAATATCGCTAGTGAAGTTTCTCCAAGCGAATTCTACGTAAACTGATCCTAAGCTATGCTTCAAATTCTTAGTATGTTTCATTACGTAATACAAGACGAGCAATGTACCTAATCTTGTTCTGACTGCCTTAGTCGGTTACAGTCAACCACTTAAAACAGAAATACAGGTAGCAATTTCTCTCTCCCCAGATTTCCGAAGTAAATAAATATGCGGCAAATATTTTTTTGATATTTACTGTTAGGTGCATTTAAATAATAATAGTTATTTATTGTTTTTTTCTTATACATAATTAATTATTGTAAATTTGGATACATTTCAGAGTGTAGCAATTAATTTAAGGATACCACCACATGCCCAAATTACGATTAGGTTTAAGGTTACAAAAAATAATTTTAAAATAATGAAAATTGAAAAATATGTTTTACTTAGGCTCTATAGCATAGTCTATTACATTTATCTAAGTTAATATAAAACCAACCAAACACTTAATAAAATAAAATAACCATTGCATTGTAAATGAATAATAATTGGAAAAATAAAATAGGCATTATAAAAAATTGCAGATGTAATCGCTTCCCAATTTAATACAAATAAAATTAATGAGAAAAAAGTTATTTCCTCTTAAAACGACAATAATTATGTTCATGCAATTATTCGACAATTAATAACATAGAAATGTGAAAGGAGGATTATAATATTATGTTTACAAATTGCTCCATAGACAACTGGCTCGTTAAGCGATTTATTGCCGAGGTGGACCTCTCTATAAAGCTTTTATACTCCACTTATTTAAATTACGTGTTTTTTTTCCGACATTAAGTTTCACGCTGGCGACTTTAATGGCCTCAATAAGATTACGTCGTTTGTGACTATGACTCCTTAAGTTATTTTGCGTTTTATGCGATGCTGGACTTAGGGGAGGATTAAGTTGTTATAAAGCATATTGAGTTTTGGTGGTGAAGTGGTTTTGGAGTTAAGGCTTTGAATGCTAAGTAAAGCTAAATAGACAGCCAAATTAAGGCGAGGTATTATTTTTGCCTTCATCTAGCATTAACAAATATTGTTAAATACACTTGATTTGTGGAAAACTAAGATTTGTTATTTGCTGTGTACTTTCTGTGCGTCTCTTGCTGTTTTATGCGCTTAAAAATTGGATTGAAATGGATTTGATTACCGCACGGGACAAATATTTATTTTGTATGTTCCACATATATTTGTTTCTATGTCTGGGTATTTGTGTACTGTGTAATTATATTATGTCTGTAAATTGTATCCACGATACAGAAGAAAATCCTATCGTTGGGTAATGATTTTTCTTTTTAAATTTTAAATAATTAATATTCAAACTTTAAATAAATAATCTAGGCGTTAATGCTGGCTGGCTTAAAGCTATTTAATAACCATGTCTAATGCCGATAAAAATAATTTATTTCTAGTTAATTAATTTTCGTTTTATCTGTCACTAGCACGGCGTTTAAACCAACAGATTTCAATACAAAATTTACTTTCGTACCCACTAATTACCTCATTTTGTAGTGGTAACTAATTCTATATGTTGTTAGCGTAATGAGATTGTGTCTCGCTTTTTCTACGTTCTGCGTCTGAAACAGTAATTAAAACTTTGACTTTGTGGTTTTAGCGACAGAATTTATGAAGTTGGCGTCTTATTATTTTAAAGGAATTAAGTAAAGGAAAATTTAAGAAGCTTTAAAATATTTCGCAGCCTCATTATTAAAATCATTAACATAACAACAACATAACATGGTGCTTGTATTCCCCAAAGGGTTAGGAAGGAGACGCCTACGATTTACGAGTTATGTTAAAATTCCCATGTAGGTAATAAAGGACGTACCTATTGCCATTAACCGGGCAATAGGTACTACTAGACCAACAAGAAAGTTTAGTAAATTATAGTAAGTAGGTAAATATACGCGATCATTAAAAATATTTTATACCTCAGTTTCGATTCATAATACTTAATTATTAAAACAAAGTATGTGATTAAAGACTTAGTAACTATTTAATTTTCGTTACAAATGTGTAAAAAAGTACGTTTTTTGCTGTAATAACAACTTGTAAAATACAGAAGAGCTGATTGCTTTGTGTCTACATCTGCAGTCTAAGAGTTCAAGCCACGAGCTGGTACTTGACACCGTCCAGTTTTTTTAACACAAATCTCATGCATTGGTGCGATCTAATTAATTTCGTCTGCAGCTACATTGAGAGGTTTTAATAATATGATTATTATTTATTTTATTTATCGTGAATACAACGCAATAAGATCCGTAAAATCAACATCATCCATCCATCTTCGTTTTATCGGGCTTATGAACGTCAAATAAACCGTGCCCTAGGGCCTGGCAACAGATTTCGGCGTGAACCAAAACACCACTATTTTCCTTAAAGCCTTTAATATTTTACCAATAACATATGAGCCGTGCAGGAAGCGTGTTTGAAAACGGGTTGATTATTATCCAGTCATGGTCAGGTGATTTAGTAAAATTATGTTTCACTATTGTTATTCAAAATATTTTGTTTTAATAATATTTATTCACAAAATCGTTAAGGAAAACAATAAAATGCAAAAATAAACAGTTTTTAAAGTTTATTTTAAAACGTTTTGATTAAGTTCGCTTTTGTATACTTACTTATTGTTTTTTTTTATTATTTTGTTACCTACCTTTTTGTTTTGTTGATTAACGATTTAACAAAACTGTTTTAAACTTAATATATAATGATATTTTAGTATATAATGATAACAGAATGTATAATAGTAGTATAGTAAAGTCATGCGGGTTTCAGTATAAATGGGTCGGCTCGACTGGTTACTATCAATTACTTACCACACGGCTACACATGAAGCTACACATTATGAACTGACCTCGCATTGTATAGGCTCTTCGTACAACTAGCTGTCAGCTTGTACAGGGAATTGATGTATAGTGTACCAATCTCTTACAGAATATCAGCGTGACATTACAGTATTCCTACTCTTGTGTTTCGTAACTCAGACGCCCAATCCTCAAAGGCCGACGAGGCATCAATGCTTTTGGTATTGCGGGTGTCTATGGGCGGCAGTGATCACTTACCATCAGGCGACCCGGTTGTCCTTTTGCTACCTACCTTCTTCCATAAAAAATTGCATGATCCATAAATAATAAGACAGAATAATAACTTTGTGTGTCAGACTTTTGTATTATTAAATATGAACACGGCTTTACTCACGCATTTGATTAAGTGCGGTCGACGACGCCGCCGCATACACTTATACGTACCTATACTCGCATACGTATACACTCGCTTTTAAAAATGGACTCAGTTTGAGTTCGAAACTAGTAGGGCATTCAATCAATCAATGCGTGAGTAAAGCCGTATTAATATTTAATAAAATATATTTTATAAATAGGTTTACAAATTCTTTATTAATGAATGAACAAGTTTTTTTTAAGATATACTGAACGATCTCTGGTACAATGGCGAACTTCTTTGTTATCAGCGATGCGAAAATCTTGAAGAACCCCTTGAGGTCCTCAGAGGCTAGACGTACTTATGCGCACTTAAACATACTGGACCTTTCTTTTGAATTATTTTGAATAAGCAGAATACTAAGTACGTAAAACCAATTTCAAATGTAATAATTATATTTTTACTTATAATAATTATATTTTCTAAAATACAATATAAATATAGACCAGTTAGTATAAACTTGACATTCATAGTTTTATTATTCTTAAACATACATATACTCACGCCTGTATTCCACAGGGGGGGACAGGCAGAGGAGTATGCAGTACACCCTGTTTCTGCGGCTACGTAATAAATCTCATGTAATTAGGGGCGAGCCTATTGCCATTATCCGGGTACACTCCCAGACTCCGTGCTACTACTGAGAATTTTTTAATGAAAAAACCCAATACCTGACCCGGGGATCGAACTCAGGACTTTGTGCTCAGCAGTTGCGTTTGCTACCACTACAGCAAAGAGTCAGGCATTATTCTTAATTATATAATATTTTATTGCTGGTTTTACATGTACTCGTATTGAGTTACTAATTTTATATATTGAAAAGTAATACACATCCATACATACTAACATAACATGTAACATAATAACATAAATTATTTGAATAAATATTCACACGCTTTTGAATTAGGGAATTCCAAAGTGATTTTCAATGACGTCAAAGCTATACTCGCCGAAACCCAATCAAAGCGAAATTATATTCGAATCAATAAATGAGATAGCAATAAAAGCCGCAAATGTAATCTTTTTTGATATTTTATTTAATAATATCCGCCCGGGGTCCATTTTAAGACTGCAAAATTAATAATATCTTCGGCGTTGAAAGTCGCTACAAAAAGGTCAAGAATCTTATCTCTTGTCAGACTGCGGGGATTTAACGTTATTTACGCCTCTGCTATTCGTCTTAGCTTAGAAGTATTAAATAAATTCAAACAAAGTATGTATACTTTGTTTGAATTTATTTAGTTTAATTAATTTAATTTTTTAATTTAAATTAGAAATTATTTTTTTTAATTTAGAAGTATTAAATAAATTCAAACAAAGTATGTATACTTTGTTTGAATTTATTTAATACTTCTAAGCTAAGTAAGTATAATTTTTTTTTATTGAAGAGTCGTGATAGCCTAGTGGTGGTACCGTTGACTGGAAAATCAGAGGTTTCGGGTTCGAACCCAAAGCGCACACCTCTGGCTTTTTGAATCTCTGAATTAAATTAATTATTACTCTCCGTGCCTCGGATAGCACGTTAAGCTGTAGGCCCCGGCTGTCAATTGTAGATCTTTGACAGTCGTTACGGGTAGTCAGTAGCCCGAAAGTCTGACAACCAGTCTTACCAAGGGGTATCGTCATGTAACCCAGTATCTGGGTTGTGGAGGTCTGATAGGCAGTCGCTCCATGTAAAACACTGGTATTCAGCTGCATCCGGTAAGACTGGAAGCCGACCCCTAACATAGTTGGGAAAAGGCTAGGCAGATGAGATGAAAAGATTTTTTATTGTAAAGAAGAAATACAATTCATGCATACTATGTAGTTTGGGGTATGCAAGACGACATACTGTCTAAATACCTTGGGTCATTTCTCATGCATATTTCGACGAACCTGTCGTAGACTTTCTTTGCAGATCCTCCTCGGGGGTGCGCTACACACACCCACATTCCGATACAGCACGCCTGGACGCAAGGGTCGTGACCACCTCGAGAACCATGTGCAATAGACGCCAGACTACCCTCAATCTGATGCCTAAGGTCCTGATGGGTAGTCTCATCGCCGATTACACCACAACCACAGATACGATTCTCGTCCAGAAGTTAGAAACCATTTATCTTCGCGCATTCTGCGAATACCACCTTTCGATTATAGAAGACTAATATTCTTTTCCATCAAGTCTAGTCAGAATTTTGACAAAAGTTTAAATGAGGTGATAACACCGGCAGACACAAGCCAGTAAAGATTTTATGTTAATATCATAATAAACTTTTATTGCAGACTGATTCTGAAGAAAACTACTACAAAACGATGTGTGAAAAACTTTACTACCAAATTTGCCAACGGAATGACAATTTGTCGTTGTCGTTGTCGTAAAGACAATCAGCTAAACGATTGGGTTTCATTTTTTGCTAAAAGCATTGATTTACCAAAAAAATGGATGTCGGGTCCGCGTTTAAAAATGTCCAAAGTTGGAGGTGAGGTGAGGTGATTGCATGACAGATAGACAAAACACACGTGGATATTATTGTATAGTGAGAAAAAAACTGTGATATGTCATTAATATTTAATTAGGCAAACACAAAATAGTCATACCATTTTCTCTTCTGGTTGGACAAAATATTACCACCAATTTTCGACCTAGGTGACTCTAATAATAAATTGTATACCTATTTAACTTTTTAAATCCAAGTTAGTTCTGTATATTGATTAATTTGTTTTAGTTTGTTTACTATTCGACTTTCCACTTTTATAATTATCTATCCGACGTCCATTTTGTTGAGGTGAATGCCTAAAAATAATTAAATTTTGCCATTACAAAAAATCGAATGTAAAGCCATTTTTTAAGATTTAAATCGTCTATTTAGAAAGGCTGAGTTGAGCTGAGCTAGGAGTTGATTAATTGTTTCGTTTTTATTGTTAAGTGAGCGAAGATAAACATAAAGTTACGCCTGTATTTTTCAGATAGCAGAGGTGTTGAACACCTACGTTTTAAGTTGCATGAAATAAGCGACGTGAGTGACCTTGATTAGGGATATTTCCCTCAGTACTCAGAAAATGCAGATTGGAAAACCCAATAAACATTTTGCTTGACCTCAGAATTAAAATAAAGACTAAAAGCTGCGTTCACTATAAATAAAACGGCAGTTACCTCCTCCTTTTGAATATATCAAGACTAAAATAATACTAGTTATTAGCATAACAGCAGTGATAGCCTAGTGGTATGACTACCAAGTCAAAGGTCGGTTTGAAACCGAGCACCTCTGACTTTTTGAATTCATGTGATTATTGTGAGATTAGAAATTAATTATCACTTGCTAAAACGTTGAAGGAAAACATCGTGAGGAAACTAGCACACCTGAGAGATTTTCAATGTGTAAAGCCATGCATGTGTTTAGACTCTGACACCAGGTTGTCCATCAACCATACGATAAGATGAAGTGTAATCAGTATAAGCATTCAATTCTCTATTGTTTGGTCTTCAGATTTAAGTTACTTTATATTCCTAATGGATATTAAGAATATAATTCCTAATGGATATTAGGAATATAAAGTAACTTAAATCTGATCTTATTTGCTTTATCTGGTACCTAAGTTGTTTATACGACGTCGTTACTTTATATACTGACTCAAAGAGTTTAACAAGCAATTATAAGTTTTGGCAAATTACTATTGCCAAGGAAAATAATATCCAAACTTTTTTGACCTCATTAAGGGTTGTGCTAATCTTAAGTGAGATACTGATAGTTATAAGTAGTTTCAGAAATACTTTTACGATAAGGATCAAGAGATTTGTAATTAAGAATCATTGAAGAAAGATAAAATCTTTTTTTTTGGAATATAGAGTAGTAACTTTGAAGATAGAGAAGGTATTCTTTAGGGTTGAATGTTTATAGCTAAAACAGACATTTAATTTTGCAGATTCGATTCAATTGTTGATGGGACAAGGCTCACAGACTAGTATTCATTATTACCTAAGCTGGTTCTAGTTGGAGGCAGTCTTAGCCATGGCACCTACATAATAAATCTTATCGGAGAATAGGTCTGTATATTTGAATACATTAATTCAATAATATATTTTATATCTAATTTGATTGAATAAATGGAAATAATAATAAAATTATGGCACATCATACAGCTGAGAAAAGTAGCTCTCATCTCTTCAATTCAATAAATGCGTAAGTATCTCTGTCCGTCCGTTTGTTACATCATCACGATTGTACGACTGCTTCGTTAGAAAATAATTTTGTCAGGTAATAGGTACTTGGAAAAGGACATACGCTACTTTTCAGGGATATACGAGTAAATTAAAACTTACGCGGCCAAAGTTGCAGGTGAACTTCTAGTATCCAATATAAGATACATTAAGCATTCTCTTTATATGCTAGCGGGAAAAGAATCCTCAACGATGAGAACTGGTACGACAAAACATGTAGTGTAAGTTTGTCGTGGCAAATTTTAATTATTTATGCAGTTTAAAGGTGCGCGTGCACCGCATCCTCATCGCAGCGGTCGCAGCGGACGGATTTGTAAGCATGTACTGAATCCTATAGAACTGCGTGCACTGCATCAGCAAATCCGAATAGGGAGTGAACAAAAATGGCCTGTGACGTCACCCGGAATGAACGTGGGTCTCAGAGTTGCCACTTTAACGATTTAGCTGCTAGATATGGTGTTTTTTTTTATTATTGTAATGAGTTGTAGTTTGTAGTACTTATCAAAAGTGCGCTAGTGGCGCCCACAATTTTGCAGATTCTTTTTAGTCAAACTGTAAAATATTATTTTCTTTTTGTCTATCGTGTCTATTTAAAAACTATACTTTTACTTTAAATAATTCATTGATAAATTCTTAAAAATATTTATGTAAATTTACACATTATTTGCTTTGTAAGATATTGAATTTAGGCTTATATATTAATTTATTCTAATACGGCAATTTTAGGCCATCCATTATTGGACTTATCTACTGTATTCTTGGTCTTGGGTGACAACACTATTGTTAACGGTCATTCGTATTCAGATTGCTGCGACCGCGGTCGCCAAGGTTTAGCTGGAATTTGTTTTAAAAGAGGTAAATTTAAAAAACATCTTTAATAATAATAACAGACTTAACAATTAGGCGTATTGTACGAGGCTTAAAAATGATTATTTAAGTTTTAGTTTTTTTTTCTTGGAAGCTATAGGTATGATAGTGGTACGACCGTTGGACTGCCAAGTCAAACCCAGGCACTTTCAAACTCTGATTTTTCTACGCTGTGTAAAGCCATATCAGAGACCTAAAGCCGATTTAAACTCTGACTTCAACCATACGATAAAGAGAGAAGAAGAAAGAAAGAAGACCTGTAAAAGACCATAAGTACCAGCTTATTGGCTATAACAAAACGTAACTTATATCGTGCAAGGAGTATAAACCTGGTCAAGCCTTGGAGGAAAGGTTTTGGCCTTCGTAATTTTTTCAAGGGTCAAGCTCAGAGAAATAATTATAAACTTCTTGGTCAAATGTCATTTTAGACTTAATTAAAAAACCCGAGCATAATGTATTTTGAACTAATATTATCCATACTGTTCTAGACCTTCAGGGCTTCTTATTACATTTTATAAGCTGAATATATGTTTTCTTATATTGTTAGTATTTTGTGGGTGACCTACAACCTGACCTACAATTTTTAGATAACTATAGGTATATTAAAAAAAATTAAAACCCGCGACAAAAGGTAAACCTCAATTTTGATTTTAATTTTTTTGTAAAATCTGTTTACAAAAAAAGTAGTAGTAGGTACTATCCGAAACATAAATTACGCAGTACGCACTTTGAAATATAAAAACGTTTAAAAATAATTATGTTATATAAATCGCAATTATTTTACACAAATAGGTCGTGTAGGTACCATAATGTGATGACATAAAAAAAGTAAAGTATGCAATGTCATAGTCGTCATAGTAACAATTTTGACAAATTAAACAAGTTGTGTCCACAGACTTAATAGTGATACTACGCAAACTGGAAGAATTTGTTGATAAAATTATCATTTGCGAGATTGAATATTAAGTAAATTACTACTATATCAAAAATGAGAAATATGTGGTGAAATGTCTTTGATAACTGGTATAAGATACATCATTTTTGATACTCGCTAGAGCGAGTAGACCTTATAAGGTATAATTGTTTTTTCCAAGTTAGCTTTCTTATCGTATGGTTGGTGACCTGGTGTTCGAGTTTAAACCTACTAATAGTATGATTTATTTACAGGAGTGTCTAGTCGTAACTGAATACATGTGAACCACGGTTAATTTTTCGCGCCTGGTTAGAGAAGGAACTAGGATAAAAGAAAATCCATTTGGAGAGTTTTGTGATTTATTTGTGAAAATATGTGATTCGAAATACTATTACCTAAACCTCCTTTCTTCCTCCAATCCTCTTCATCCGATGAGGAGCAAGAAATAGAGGCAGAGTTTTTAGAATCATTTTTTAGCTTTGCATAATAAAATACATGACTGGTACATTATTGTTTTATTTTTATAATAGAAGCTACCAGCTGTAACTCTTTCAACTGGTACTTATTTTTAATATTAGAAGCCACCACCTTAAGCTGTGTGTACTCTTTCAACAGTAACTGAGTAAAAAAATTGAACAATGCGCAATTGGTCAATAACACAATTATGATTTTGAAGACAGTCTAAAACACTAATGCAAATGGTTATTTTAAGGTCGGTATGTAGAATTGTCAGTCCAATAAGTAAAGCGAAGTCGCAAACAGGTAAATAATAATCGTTTATTTATTTAATTCAGGTAACAAAATCATAATTATAAACAGCTAATTAATGATATAGCGTAACCTTTCACAAAACGGAAATCCTCCGGCTAGAACTCTTAGTTAAGGAGAGTTTTCAGATAGTACATGAAACACAAACGACTGTTGCGGTTCTAGAAACAATACAGCTGTGTCACAAGTGTTGCAGGACACAGCAGCGTGTTGGGTGAATACGGCAAGGCTTCCTCTTCTTCTTGTGGTCTACTTTAACGAATCTCTTTGCATCGAGCTGTTAAGCGTGATGCCATTGTAGGCATTGCGTTCTGAACAGGTTGGAACAGAACCTTGGTCTTTTTTCAGAAATCTTTATTTTTACTTGCTGTTGTTACACGATGAGAGACGAATAGATGGATGGAAGCTGCGTAAACACGATTTAGTTAATATCTAATTATATTAGAAAAATCGGCAATCCACATCGGAGCTGATTTAATATTTATCCAACACTGTCAATTTGACTCATAGTCATCACGTCATCTAAGTCTGTGATATAATTACACATAGTGGCAACACATAAGTACCAATCTCATTCACAGTTTACGCTGACATTCGTATGTATCGCTCATACGTATAGCGCTATTTCACTTAACGTACTGTGGTTCCCAAATATAACATTCCGTTCAGCAAAATCACATTATTATTATTAAATTTCGTAAACCAATAAAAGTGTGCATAGTTAGAAATGTGGTGTATGTGTGTGCATAGTTAGACATGTGGTTATTTTTATTATAAATATAATTATATATTTTATATATAATAAATTATAATTCCTAACTGTTAACGGGTGGACTTCAAACATTTCAGCAAATTGACTTGTCGGCGTAAAGCCATCCAATATGTATTGCCTTTGCATCATGCGGCACTGCTCTTCGGATATAGCATGCGGGCGATGGTTATTTATCCGTAAGTCATTAAGGTTTTCTTCGTCACTGTACCTCACTTCGTCGTCGAACCCATCGGCAAACTGTGTTTCTAGTCACTTTTAACTGTCGTGATATCTCGTGAATTCCTACTCCTTGTTCGTGTAACTCAACAATTTGAACTCTTAATTGCTCACGATTAGCTGCAATCATATTTGTTATTCTATTCTATTGAATGGCAATTGGAATTATATTTTATACAGACTTGTAATTTTCTTGCCTGACACTGACTGTCAGTGACTGACAAATTCGTAATTAGAAAACCGTGCTAGCTTTGTGCAAAGAGATTATCAATGCTAATAAAAGAATAATAAAAGGTTAATTCAATATTTACATGACTTAATTTGACAACTTCAGTGTTCACCACTATTATTGAACTGACATTTTCGACCTTATTGCAATTTGAACATTCAAATAAGATTTTAAGCAAATGGGTCCCAAATTAAAGTTCATGACTGTATAATCTTATAAAATTTGCCTGTCAATAGAATCAAAGTTGCCTATTGCCTATTGGCTACATAAGTAATTATTACTTTACGGTTTGTGAGCATTCCTGCATCTTCTAAAATCCAGAGATGACAACTGCATCGTAGCGAATCTACTTTTATGACTATCTGCTATGCAGTTAACTAAGTGAGACGAAAAATTGGTTGAAAAAATAGCACTGCCCGCTTTATGAACTTAAAGTACAAAATTATTTCAGACCGTGCGTAAAGACAAAATACTATAAATGATATAATTATTTAATAAGAAAATTTGAAAAAAACAACTGATACGGATGGGATTCGAACCCGATCGACGATCGACCGACGATCTTCGATTCGATTCGATTAATTTCAAATTTTCTTATTAAATAATTATATTTAATAAGCTATCATGTGCTCATCATGTAAAAAATTCATAAAAATAAATGAATCAATATTTTTATTTTATAAGAATAATGTGTTTGCTTTGAACAACTGAGCAATTTTGAGTAACAAAACCAACTTTGGCTTTGGTGCCCTACTAAAGACTACTACTACTAAAAATAATAAATAAGAATATAAAAAAATATTTAGCTGATGGAATGTTTGAGAACCACAGTAGGGGAAGATGGGTGTTTTCAGACAATATTTACTACTCATCCTTGTAAAATTAAAACTAACAGCACTTATTTAACTTTATTTCTTTCTTCTTTATCTTTTCTGCTATTTTTAGATTTTTTTAAGTTTTGAATTTTTGAATATTATTTTTTAATTTTCAAGATTCATAATTTCTTAAAACCTTTTTTAGGTTCTTTTGGAAATATTTTAAGGTGATATTTTTGAAGCCATCAATTCTGACAGGTCAGGTTAGAAGTGGTTATTTATTTACAAACCACCCAGAAGTAGGAGCGAGCGAAGTTTTTGGTGGTAATTTCGAATATTTTAATTGAAAAAAAGGGGATTTACAGTTAAAGTATTAAATACCACCCAAAAATAAAAGCTAATAATATCTAAGCTTCTGTATGAAAACCTGAAAACACCAATGAGATTTTATAGGTTTTTATGTTTTAATGATTTTTTTAGGTTTTAATGCCATGTCAGAGGCCTACGGATGGTTTAAATTCTGACACCAGGTTGGTTGTCAACCATACGATTAAGAAATAATGAAGAAGATGTAAGATAAGATCTAGGTATCTTAACTACACCGCCGCTTTATCTTAAAGCTACTTTCGTCTCTTTTTTATCTATCTCTTCTGACGTAATCCCTTTTTATAATAAATACACGCGAAATTTCTTTGAAATAATATTACTGTAGGTGAACCAACTATTACTTACAACACATTATGTACACATTATGAATAAGCCCTAATAACCCAAATAATTAATAATAGTCTAGAGCCGCGGGCGAGGAATATACTGGCCTGACGCGTCGGGACGTTAGTGATTGTTGTCTTATTTTTTATTTTTCACATTAACACTTTATAATACAGACTGCCTCTTGCATAAATTTTAGTAGCTCTTTCAATATAAAAATGTTATGAAAGAGCCAAAATTCTCATTTTTTTAAACTGACTATTTTGTTGATATTTTTATAGTGTTTAAGGTTTTTCATATATTTTTATTACCTCCTTTAATAAATAAATAATAAATGAAGAGATAAAAATATCATTTATTTCATTAAAAGTACCTACATTTTTTTTTTGCTCCGTTTAGTAAACTGGCTCTTTCATGTCACCTCTTCCCTAATACCGATGTCAATTGAAAAAGCGAATAGGGACCCAAAGTGAATGAACCAAACCTATCCCTAACCGCATGCGGCCGATGCGTCCGGTGCGATGCGACTCATGTCCACGCGTACCTTAAAAGTTTAATATTTATGGATGAAATCACAGAAATTCAACCTTTGATAGTTTTGTTTAAAGGGAACAAAAGGAGAATCAATATTTTGTAAGTACGAGTATATCTTAAGTTTATCACCAACATATATCTTATTTTAAATTTTAAATCAAAATAAATATTTTAAATCTTATTTAAAAAATATTTCTTTCGATAAGAATTGTATACGATAATTTCGATCGTAGATAATCCTTATCGAATGCAATTCGTTTATAGATCGAGTAGGTGCTTTTATTCTGAATTGATCCTATTTTGTATTTTCTGTCAACGCGAAGCTTGCAATAATCTATTTTCTAAGTTCAAAAACACGCTTCAATCTTGTAGCGTTCCATGAAATCTTTTTATACAAGTTTATACTTCAAAATTTCTTCTTTAGTTGTTGTAACAAAATTTTTTACTTTGTATATTTAGTTTTCAGAGCTTTGAAATTTCTCCACTAGTTATATACCTCTTGGGAGAACGTCGAGGAATTTTATTGCAAACATTTTTATTTACATTTTTATCGGTTACTATACCTAAGTAGCTCCTTCGCTGCGTCAAAAAAGTAGGAGAGGATTAAGAAGGAAGGCATTTTTGGTACTATAGTAAGAAAGTAAGAAAAAAGTTTTATTTTGCTATCTCACTAAAGAAAAAAAAATAGAAATAAAATAACTTTTAATGTAAGAGGCCAAAATAAGATGCCTGTCTGAGCTGCAGCAGGGTAATTACTGATGCGGTGGTATTCTGATACACTATTAGATAGATAGATAGATAGAGTAGTTTTATGGCAATACTATTATAGTAGAATAGCTTTTACCAATGTTAATAATTTGTGGCCTATTTGTTATTCTGATGTATAAGCTATGTTACTGTGAAGTTTTATCTAAATCCGTTTAATAGTTTTTGCGTGAAAGAGTAACAAACATCCATCCATTTTTAAAAGTATTATGTAGTGTAGCAGGTATTAAATTCACGAGCAGGCGTTTTTTTGGTTTGGCTAGTGTAACAGTAGATATAAATATTTGGAAAGTTTTTAAAAAGGTAATTCATGCAACATTGGAAGCTACCGTAATACATAACAAAATAAATATAATAACAAAAGTTCATTGTTCGTCATCTCAAACATAAATAAGTACATTTTACATTAACCCCCCAAGCTTCGTAGAGCACTCTAGTACTGCAAGCAAGTCCATTAATATTTCCAACTTCAATTTATACGTTAAGATTGCCATACATTTTGGACAACTTGTAACATTATTACCTCGACACAACCCCAGGGAGACGGTTTTGTGGATGGCAAAATATCACATGACGCTGTGAATATTAAATGGGCCAAATTTTCCTCTTTACGATCGAATATTCAGAATGTAGAGTATAAGTATTTTATAGGATTAGCCTAAAATATTTGAATATTCCTGTTTGAATACTAAATTTAAATAAAATTATACGTACTTTAAAACACAAGTAGGTTTAATCTTGATAAAATAAGGATTGGTGATATCGTTTCGATCCTTACAGCTGCATTAGACATTACCAGTCGTCTTCTGAAGACGATGTAGAAAGAGAACTGCAAAATTGAAAGGTTTGATAGGTGCGGACAGCACCAAGCGCTGGTTTCCGTTGGGGGGTTCAAATGTTCCTTCCGCATACCGCACGTCCAAAGACTTACGTTTATGTCGGACTACCCACAAAACCATCACCCCCCTGCGTGTATTTAATTCCCATTCTTTCAAATTCTTGTCTATACAAGAATTTGTTTCGGTTATGTAGTTTATATAAATCTACCTAGAGTACGAGTATTCCAAAGGGAAAGCGCTTAAGTGCCTCTTAAAATTGGGACCGCAAAACACTTGACCTTTTCTCTATTTTGGGCAAAAAATCAAAATATCTTATTGTTGAAAAACCCCTTACTGGTTGGTGGCTTACGATGAAAGATAGTAACTTAATTTTTTTTTAGTAAAAAGTGACGTTATGTAGGTTCTGAATCTGCAAGATATCCCGAGCAGCTATCCGAGAGGCTATCTTTACGTTTAATTAAAAAGGTCCAATATATTTGTAGCCAGGGAATCAAATAGTTAAAAACGCATATTTTACACTCCGAAATCGTTCGTTTGTAACTATTTACATGTATGGGAAACCGGAATTATTTGTTATTTTATTCATTATTATTATTTTGTGTCCTTTTCATATTATCAACCACATTTATTGATTGTGATTTCAGTCACGATTAATAAAAATTTAAAGCCTATAATACTCTTATCATGTAAAGCCTTAATAGTATATCTTTCAACTTTCACTATAATTTTATCTAAACATAAAATCTCTCAAAAAGCTCTTAAAAAAGTAAATAACAAAGGATTAAAAATACGTTGAATACTTTGTACAGAAAAACTATCAAAATTCAAGAATTTATACATTGTAACAAGCGTAAGACGGCAAGTAAAAAGACGAAACAACTAGCTACATATAAACATATTACATTGTATTGTATCAGCCTGTAATGTGCTGTAACCCGCCCTGCAAGGCATTTATAAAAAAATAACTTAATAAAGCATGTGGAACGAACTTGTTTCAAATATTTTTTTAGTCAAGGAAAAATCGAGTGCGAGCAGGATTCAAATCTGTGATCTTCTGGGAAACCGCCCCACTCACAGGGTCGAAATATCCCTTCCTTTAACATATCTTAGATGACGTCAGCGCCATCTCCCTGGTAATTCATAATTTATTGGATAATCATAAAAAGCAGTTGTCGTAAGCAATTGAAAAGCTGTAGAAAGCAATTGAAAAGCTGAAAGCTCCCTAAATGTGGCTAAACAATTGTAGTTAAGCATACGTCACATTAATTATCTGAACAAAACTGCACTGATCAACATTCAAGTCCAGACACAGAATGCTGTACGTAACGGTGCATGGTGAATTGAATTTCAAATAGCTACTACTACGACGAACGGCTTCAAAGGGGCTAAAATAATACGGTGTTTAAGCTTCGTATTAAATAGTTATAAGTAAGAAATGGAATCATTGAATTAAAATGTATAAAATGTTGCTTAAAAAATGTAATATCTTATTGTACTTATTTTTTTGTTTTTGTTCTTGTTGAATGTTTAAATATAAATTATTTAAAACATTCAAGAACAACGAAAACTTTTATATAAAAATAGGTTTTTATATAAAAAAATATTAAGTAAGTTAAGTTGTTTTATTTTTTATAATTAAAAAACAACTTAATATTTTTATTGTTGACATTTATTTTTATTTGCTATTACTTATTTATCGCCCAAAATTGCAATGAATAGGTATTAGAAGTTAATTTTATTAAATTGCGGTTATACTAGTAGCAAAATCTCTTCACCAATTCCTATGCCACAAAATGCGGCTAATCATAACAGAACATATTTTTTGTTTTAAACATCTAACATAATATTATTTTATTTTTATGTACACTATGTAAAAAGATACAGAATATCTTATCTTATTTAGAACGACGCGTACAGCACCAGTAAATATTTACCAATATAATATAGGTGATACTTTCTTATAAACTTAACCTGATTTTTTTATGAAAATCACTTGAATTAAAGTTATAACTTTGTTTGTGACAGTACACTAATTAAAAACATTCAATTGATACTCTCACTTGACGCGATCAGTCTGCGGATTTCATTATAAGCGTCTCCGTGCTTCGAATAGCATGTAAAGCTTGTAGGGGTGTATTAGGTATTCCATAATGTAATAATCATTACGTCGTCGCGTGAGTCGCGTCGAGTCGGAAGTTCATATTGTAACATGCATTGAGTGAGCGTGGTGGAATACGGCACTATTTGTATCTTTTTCTTCTTTTTAGGGTATGGTCGATTAACACCCTAGAATAGAATATTTTTACTTGATTAAATGTGGTAAAAGCAAGTGTAAAATTCATTTAGACCAGCACATTTACCATAATAAAATTGGCATGCAAATGAGACAAAATAATAAACAGTAGTTTAATTAAAATTGTTCATCATTTCACGGTATTAATAATGTCGAAAACTATCATGCAAATTTATTATTACAATGCAATACCAGAATTAAAGCTGTCGTTATTATGTAGTATCATAAGTTAGGCATTTAATTAAATTTATACCTATTGTTATATGTCAGTCACAATATCACTACAATAGTCAAACTCATCAAATTTGTCAAAATTAACAATCTCAGAATATGATTATTATGATAAGAAGAATAAATAATAACAACATTCAATAGATTACAAGCCATTTAAATGTCACAATTTTTATAATAAATGTCAAAACATTAAATAAATATTGAAATGTCAGAGGATGCCGTCATATTTGAGTCGGAGTTTCAACCGCCCGGAGGCCTTTGATATGACTTTATATTTACTTCAACGTTTTTAAGCAAGAAATAATTTCTAATGTGCACACGAATTCGAAAAGTTAGCCCGTGTCCTTTTTTATCTTTGGGAAACCATTCATGGATTTAGGGTACCACCATGGGTAGGTGAGAGGGTTATATCTGACTCATAAGGTAGACAAACTTTTGGGCGAGAGTACATTATGTACCAGCATTGTCATCGGGCTCCCGATAGGTTTTAACCTTTCGTCATCGGTAAGTGCTTTGGCTCTAACTAGCGACCTTTGGCTTGGCAGTCCACATGTCATACTTTGGTTATAACTACTCTATCATTAATATTTAGCAATTACTTAATAATAAACGTCATAAATATACGCACACTCTAAACGATATTGCTCTGTGGCATTTTAAATAATACGGTTATATTGGCGAAACCGTCAGTTAATGTTGTACGGTTGGCTGATCAGGTGAACTTCACTGGAGATGTTTATAGGTGAACTGGTATAGTAGGTATGTATATCTATTGAAATTTAGTCGCATTATTTAGCTTCCTTTTAGCGAATTTGTAGTTTATAGATTATTTTTTATGATTGTCTACATTATAAGGAACTTGCCGTATTACGTAATAAATTGTAAATTATTATCACTTTTAGAATAATAACTTTCGTGAGTCATACTTATGTATTATTATATTTATAAGGCTTTACTCATGCATTGATTTCGGGCAATGCCCGACTAGTTCGAACTCAAACAGAGTCCATTTTTAAGAGCGAGTGTATACGCATTCCTCGAAATCAATGCGTATTATTAAATTATAATTATTATCACGTGGGTTCGAATCCCATCCGTATCAATAGTTTTTTCAAAATTTCTTATTAAATATTTATATTTAATAAGCAAACATGTGCTAAAAACATGTAATAAAATTCACAAAAATATTATCATTTGCTTAAAACGGTGAGGCAACCAGCACATCTGAGAGATTTTTCAACAATGTTTAAACTCTAACACCAGGTAGTTCGTCAACCATACGGTAAACAAAAAAAGAATACAATAAACTTTGAAAATTAAAGTATTCGTTACCTTATCGTTGCTGTTCCAATTTAAAGTAAATATAAAAAGAAGAAAAACATCAAAAGGTAGAATAGGTACAAAATATGTTTGAAGCTTAATAAAATTATGTAGGTACTCTTTTCGACAGCTACGAAGCAATCAAAATAGATAAATAATATAATCAAATGTGTTGAAAGTCACAACATACATCGAATCTACATAAATAATTCCAAATGTCCATAAACGTTACGCCATGTTAGCGATATATCGCAAATTAAGCTGCGCTTACTAATCACACATTTACCAAAAATATAATATTAGACAGAAGATTCTAGAGGAATAACAATCATTAATATTCATAATGGAAAAGTTTGTCAGATAAGTTCAATAAATAAAGACCTTTATTGTCATTCTGGCTCAGTAATATTATTATAATCATTATTTTATATTTATAAATATGGGTATCTAATGATAAGTACTGTCTTCTTGACCGAAATTCAGTCCCAACGGCCAATCTCAACGCAGATTAGCCAACTACGCAGGAGTTACTATAGTGCACAATAAGTGTGTGTGCAAACACAGGTGCACCCTCTATTCCCTCACTCTCATAATCCGATGGGACGGTAATCCGACACGACCGGAGCGAGGCGCAGGGCCAACGGCTTTTCGTGCTTACCGAGGCACGGAGTAAGTGATAATTAATTTATAATACGCTCATACTCTTAACTTACGAAAAGTCAAAGAAAAAGTGCGAGCCTTAGGTTCGAATCTGAGACCTCGGACTTGCCAGTCAACGGTCATACCACTAGGTTGTCATGAATCGACAATTACACCCATATTTCTGTTAGTGGAAGCAGGGTTGTCGCCGTTATTAGAATTAATCGAGCTTTATTAAGCCCCTAACTCAACGTATCATTGACTACCAGTTGAAATAATAACCAGGGTCCACAGCTTAACGCGTCTAACCACGGAGACGGTTGGAACGAAATGCCACAAATGGTCCAATGATGACGACACGATAAGCGCAGCAGTTATGTGATTGGCCTTCTGCGCTTGGTGTCTCGGGTTTGATAGGATAGACATTTGCGTGATTGATAGATATTATTATAATATTATGTTAGTAGTACCTACAAGGGGTAGATGTAACTACCACCTGAGATGGTTGAATTTCGAAAGCAACGGCAGAATTAAGCTTAGTTAGCGCGGCTGGTAGCTTTAACCAGTAGGTAGCGTGTTCCAATCCTGTTCGTAATCGATTTTTTCTTTCTACAAAAATTTTGAATTAGTATTCGCATCGCATGCATATTGCATAATACGCTTTATAAAAATGTTGATATTAATGAAGTCATTAGACGCACCTAGTTATCACACCTATGCCAAATCTGTATAGACATTTTTTTAGATCTGTTTGACTATTTCGTAAGCGACAAGCAGCTCGACAAACACGGACCTGCATAGAATTTAATTACGCCTGGAATGCAAAATTCTCAAAAGTGTTGGACATATATTTTATCAGCTAAGGCGACATAATTAAGTGTTTGATACCCCCACAAACAAATATTAATTGTATAATTGACAGATATTTGTTCCGGTCGTGACGTTTGTTGTCTTTATCATTGTGAAAATATGTCTCTAACTACACCCACAATACGGCGCAATATTTTTAGGGTTCTTCGTTTTAAAAAACCTTATGTTACATAAAATTTCCAGGAGGTACCCAACCCAAGGGATGGAATCCGAAACCACAAGCTAATGCTCTTGAAATTACTTTGCGACACAACACAACTTAAAACAAGGTAGAAAATCTATTTCAGGGGTCACCAAATGGCGGACCGTACTCCGGACCGTTGACTTTTTTGTGCGGACCTTGACAGAATAATATTCATTTTCGAATTCAGAAAATTTCGGTCATATGTCTATATGTCATTTACTTTTTTTTATTGGTACGAAAGTAGTTTATCACATTTGAACTCTTGATTGACAGCCATTATCTTTTATTTTGTTAAAACGAACCTACAATCAAACTAATTGGTAATCCCTGATCTATTTTGCGGTTGGGGATAAATAACGAACTTCATAGCAAAGAGATATAAACCGCTAAGAGCTTTTATATAATGAACATGATCAGTGTTGTTTTTGATGGAATTAAACGAGAATTTACAAAAAAAAACCTATAAAACGGAATACATGACGTCAATTACAAATTAGCAAAGACAATTTTCTTTAGTACTATTGAATATCAACTTTACTACATTAATTTAAGATCTCAAATCCTAAAGCCGATTTAAAAACCTTCGCAATTTCAGTTTTGCTTTGTTTGTTGCACTGGCATTTTGTTTTATTATGAGATACTTATCTGGGGACTCGTTTAGTGGTAATTTTAGCATTGAATGTTAAAGATCTACCTTAGATTTTAGATAATAAGGTAAATATTGCAAATAGTATTTATTGCTCAAAGAGATCTTTGTGAAGTACATAAAAAATTCATGTATCAATAGATGTTTACTAAAAGTTGTTGTGGATTATTTATGTCAACAAAATATTGGGTCTACTCTCACAATAATTATACTATTATAGTTCTCATAATTAATTACTATGTAGCTGTGGGGACGATGAAATGGTAAAAATACAGGAATCTTGTCGATTGCTATTATTATTGAACGTTTTGGGGTCAAAACTGTGGTTATGGGATCCAGATGTGTGCTTTCTGTATAAATAAATTGACAATGGCTGTACTGGCCAAAAACTGACCATGCTGCAGCTTTCGAAAACGACAGTGGTGGGGAGACATATTTTGACACGACGATTAATCATTTTGTAAACAGTTTAGCGTAAATAGTAGGTAGTGGTAGACGTAGAATACGATGATGATAACATGTCATAATCATGTATGTGTGTGTGTAGTAAATAAATTATTGATATAATTCTATTATTTATATAATATTCTTATAATATGTACTTTGGTACCAATTAGATCAACAAGATTTTCATATTGATATTATGTAGGTAACTCTACAATTTAAATGTATGTAGGTATCATTGTTCTTTTATGATTTTATTGTTATACACTTTTAATTTGTCCCTTTTCCAAATTCAAAGTAAAAACTTATTTTTTATAAGCTTTGCATTACCGCACAAAATTTTTATATGAACCTGTTTCACAGGACTGACAATGACACGTAAAGCCCGCTTCACACGTCGCTTCCGCACTCGGTTTAATATCGGAGTTTGAACGTTTCGGCATTATTTTTTATGTCTACATACGTGACACATGTGCTGAAGAAAGCTCATTTTGTCAAACGTGTGAAGGTGCCATAAAAATATTCTATTCGTAAGTAGAAACGGCAGTTTTATGGAGTTATCCGGTGTTTTGACGATACAGGATGATTTTGCAGTTGATCGTGTTCTGTTTATAATTATTGTAAATGTTCTTATTTCAAACTGTATTCAATTCAAAATACTTTTTCTCCTTATTATTTGGACTTAGAGATTTCGATGCGATCTGCACTGTCCAGAGATGTTAGCACAAGAATAAGAAGGCTTAGATGCTCAGCATTAAGTCGTTACAGGTCAAAATCAAAATATTTTTATTCATGTAGACTATTTGGACTTATGAATAGTCATAATTCTAACATTGTTTGTTGTTAGATTGACTCTAGTTGCCAGTTCCAAGGGCATTCGAAAATATTATTTGGTGACTATCAACAAAGCGGTTTTATAACACGTATTGTTCAATTTGAAAATAGAACTTAGAATGTTCACACTTATTCTTCAGGATTCAAGAATACAGTTCTTCAAATGTTCACATTTAATTATTCATAAGGATCAATTTAATCAACATGGTGTATCGTCTCTTTTTTAAATCAACCTGTATGAAATAAGTGTTGTTACTTTTTACTAAATGTAGGTACGATCCATGGGACATGGGTAGATAATATCACAGAACTAAAACGTTTCATACACATATTTTGCCCTTATCTAGCTTAGATATTACCTAGTTTACACCATCTACAGAACATTTTTTCTCGCGTAAAGATGGAATCGAGAAAATGATGATCGAGACGACCCGAATCCCATTGGATAACATCATAATAAGAAATAGTTTATGGACTCAGTGTTTAGTTAAGTTACTGAATTGTTTAGTGTAGTTTTTAGTAAACATGATTATTATTAATTATGTCAATATTTTTTAAGGAATAATTAAAATGAGGACAACACATTCGCGCTAATCATCAAAGCTAACTAGGTTCGCTGTTGACGGAACACGTCGAGGACATCATCAGGAACAGGGTCCAAGCTACCGGTAGTCATGGCTCCAAAGAGAGGAACTTCCTGACAATGCGTACCGTGCAAGGAGTACCGCCTGCTGCATTCAGCCTCTGATTCAGCCATCCAACGAGAGCCTCTTGAGATATTGATCGGGGCACTTTAACTATGTACTAAAATGACTTAAGCACAATAACAGCTGAGTTCATATTCCACATCCAAGTGTGGATTTTTGACATTTTAAATCCTTCTCTTTTTTGTTTTATTATTTTACTTATAATATTAATGTAACTACGTATGACTAACTATGTAAAGAATATCGTTTTCTTTCGTCTCTACAATGAAAAATATTCATGTGTTATTAACTCATTAACTCGCTCTTTGAATGATTGTTATGGCGTAGGTAGGTTTATATTTCACTGGCTTGTTTTAGTAATTGTATTTCACGGATCGTATGATGTCAAAATAGGCATAATTATTTAACTGAAGCGAAATTCAATTACAAATGTGTATTTAATAATCGAGTATGAATACGAGAAGCTATTTCTCAACGCTAAAAAATAAGAGCTCACGATCATTACCCACTCGCAGTCATTAGATCGGTCAGTAAATAACTATCATTATTAATTAGACCTAGAAAAAATTAACAAGAAACTTTTTCACATATTTGTAGTATTTTAATGGAACAAAAACTTACTACGTTACGGTTTCTTGCGTGTCTCGCTTGCCTACCGTCGTTTATAAATATTTACTCGCTAAATAAGCTCGCAAGTCGGGCAAAACAGGCTCATTTATTTTATTTGTTCCCTTTACTTGTAATACAGAAGGTCCAATGACCGCTACACTTGGCAATGCCAAGGCGATACATAAATAATCCCACTTGAGGCAAATGCCGCTTGAAAATCCACTAAACATAATATCTGGCTACAAAGATAAAAGCTTTGTGCCTTTGTCGGTTTTATTCTGCATCTAAACTATTATTTATACCTATAAAAAATATAGACTGCCTTGTTAGTCCAGAGGTAGCAAGCGCGACTGCAGAGTTTTTCCATTAGGAAATTCTCAGTAGCAGCACGGAACCTGGAATTGTGCTCGATTAATGGCAATAGGCTCACCCCTATTACATGCGACTTATAATATAGACGGCAAAACGTGGGTGTATTCAGTACTGCATACACCTGCCTATTCTCTCTGGAGAATATAGGCGTGAGTATATGTTGTTTTATGTAAAAAAAAAATAACAAAAAAAATACCTAACCACTAAGAAGCTAAAGCTAAAAGCTTGGAGTCGGTGTCAAGCTAAGCTGGTTTGAGATTAAACCATGACATCTTAAGCCCAGTACACTACTTTCGAAATTATAGTAAATGGTTTAATTATCTCCCCTTACTTTTACCTCCAGTCTGCTTTACAACTTCCGGTGGCATACAAACTGTATTTTTGGGAACTAACCCTGGCTATAAATATGCAGACAATTAAAATCTATTCTATTGTTAATCCGATCGAACCTAATAATGAGTTAACCCTTTAATGTGCTTTTCCAAGCACAAATTGTAGATACAATGAGAATTAAATGGGACGGAATAATTAAATCAATACGAACACACCTCTAACCCTCTACTATTAACCTTCCTTTCTTATCGTGCGTCGTATAGTAACTTATGTAGACCTCATAGTGGGATTGCGTGAACAAATCAGAAGCATAAGTCCATATAGCTATTATGCATGCCTGCCGTAAGGATAATTTAGGGTGTTTAGATGAAAATGACCTTAAACTGTCTCCTAAGTTATTCAGGAATTACCCTAATACACACACATCACGAATTAGAAATAAATTTAGGGTCAATCCCATCTAACACCCTAGATTACCCCTGTAGTAGCCGTGTGAGTCGCTGGCTTATTACCCAAACTCTTGGACACAAACAGCTAAAGTACCTACTTAAGAAGTTAGTATTTATTTACTTTTCTTTTATTAATACTTTCGGTTCTAATCTTTACATGACAATAAGATTACCTACTGTCTCTTCGTCACGTCCTAATGATAATATTTTATGTTACTATAAACATTTTTCCACAGTCACTGTATTTTCTGATACTAGTTTTAGAGCCTTTA
This sequence comes from Protodeltote pygarga, assembly GCA_936450705.2. Lineage (NCBI taxonomy): Eukaryota > Metazoa > Arthropoda > Insecta > Lepidoptera > Noctuidae > Protodeltote > Protodeltote pygarga. The sequence continues at coordinate 6,715,570 of OW388257.2, read as the reverse complement.
CTACCTTCTGATCAGTTTCGATCAATTTTTGAATAAAAAAATGGCATAAAATATTTCTTTAATGCTATTTTTTATTTTAAAACATGTTTAGATCAAGCTGAAATTTTTGCTCAAATATTGTTGTTCGATTTTTCATAATTATTCAATAGATTAGCGCAAAGAAGTGCCTTCACATCAATAGGCTTGGGCAGTCCTTAAAATGTGTGTCATTAAACAGGCCAGATTATAATAGTTCCCGACCCTACAAGTCAGTAACGTTGGAACTACAGCATAAATAAACAGACAATGAGGCGACATGTCGCAACACGATAAAATGAAAATGGAACCATATTTTATGGTGTCCTTCCCAGATAAATTATTTTTTTTCCAAGCAAGTACTTTGTCAATCTCTAACTAGCAACAAACTAGATTCCACCCGCGATTTCATCTGCATTGTATTTAATAGTTTGCTATAGACTTTAAGTATTTTTTGTAACTACATTTGTTTTAACAATTTCTCTATACTTTCCAATATATTTCTGAGGTATGTTGCCCTAGTAATTAAGTTATTAGGCTCAAAGAAATTATTTCTAACTTTTTTTTCTAACTATATTATTTATTTGGGTAAAAAATTTGATTAACTACTATTACTACTACTAAAATTATGCCAGTAAAAGTTTTACTACTAACACAACACAACTTTTACTGTACAAACTTTTATTTAATTTTAGTAGAAGTCACGCTGATATTGGCACGAGTAAGCAAGCTCGACTGGGGTAAGTAGGTACGTAGGTAGTACGTAGTACCTACCATTCTTAGAAAAAATATATGATAAATTATGAGAAGGAGAATCAGAGAGAATGCATTGACAGTATTTGTACTGATGTTTTGTGTACCTACTATGTCTGCGAGAGCACTAAAGAAAAAATTTCACCGTGTTATGTATAATATAAATGTGTATATGATCCCAAATGTAGGTAATATTTACAATAAATATTTATTGTTATGGCATTATCATCATTATTTCGGCGACAGACAACCACTGCTGGCCATAGGTCTTGCTTTAAAAATTTTCACGTTATGTCGAACATGTGGTAGTCAAAATGATGATTAAATTACTAACTCTGCCTTATTTCGAAATGTAATTTTTTGTTACAAGAAATCGCGTGATAGAGTTACAAACAACTTTAGACCCCTTTATACTTAAAATCTATAGCATTTTTAGGTAATTATAGGATAGGATTTATAAGGAATATGTGGAAATGTTCCAAAAAATTCGGACACCTAAATTTTTGTACGTACCAAAGAACAATTATATAAGCAGGTATAGGTTTTTCATGAATCACCCCACGTCAAAATTAATTGAGTAGAAAATTCGCCCAAAAAGGCATAAAAACGGTCGGGCGGTACGCCAGTTTTGCATAAATAAAAGGTGTTCATGTATTCCTAGGATGAGTATGACTTTGCAACTTTTTTTCATAAAACAAAACATGATACAAAACTGAATGCAACGAACAACAACGCTTAAATCCTTCTAAATGGTTTGCTTTGATTGTTTTTTTTTCTCACAATAATAATGTCCTCCCGACCGAGTTTCTGTCACAGCTGCACACTGAGATTAGCAATTATGTAGGAGATATTATAGTGCATAAGAGTGTGTGCAAACACAGGTGCACTGTCTATATCCTCGCTGTCATAACCCGATGGGACGGCAATCTGAGAGGACAATCAGGTGCAGGACCATCGGCTTTCTAAGACGGAAAGCACGTAACAACCTCTTATTTAAAATGTTATAAGGATTATAACAAAGGAAAGGTAATAATTATGTCTTCATCGTTATGATAATTTGCATAAATTGTGCAGGAATTTTTTTAGGATTCGCTGTAATAAGTACCTACATTAACCGGTTATAAAGAACGTGTTATTAAAACCAATATTTAATATCTTTACCTGCGTCACTAGTTCCATATAAAACTAGAATGAATGCGCCGTCAGTGAACATTAATCAGCTTTATTACTGAATCATTCATTTGTAATACCTTCTTTAGTTTAGGCTGTCTAATCTTCACCATTCTCTGAAAATTTGGGAGCACACAAAGGAATGGAAATAACTAATTTAAGTAAGTAGTGCGTTCTCGTGTTATACATATTTCTTTCGAGAAAGGGTAAAACAAAAGCCTAACCAACAAACAACGAAACAAATTGAGCTCAATTTGTGTGGTTGTTATGAAGGTTTGCGTTACTCCGTACATTTGAATTTAATATCGAAATATCCTTCTCCATTCCAGATGAGATGGACAGCTAACAGAGCGCGAGAAATAGTTAAAAAGACAGAAAATAATTGGTAAGTATTCAGATAGCCGAATACGCACTATATTATATTTAAAAAAACTTGTTTAAGAATGAAGTAAGAAGGAAGTTGTATGAACATGCTTATATAGCTCTATTTATCGAGTAAGAACAAAGAAACAAACAAAAAAGAATTACGCATTGCTCTTTAAATAGGCTCAAAACTAGTTCAGCTAGGTACCTCAACGGAAAGTTTTATTGAATACGGAAGCCAAGTGCGTCAGTGTAACTGGAAAAGTGACTGTGACTGGTCAAAAGATATTGGATTAAGTAACATACGGATAGATTGCAATAGGTGTCAGTTGAGTCAAATTAATTATTAATGGAGCATATTATGTACAGTCACGTGCACAAACGTATACACACGTTGCGCTTTAGAATTAGCCAATTTATTTTATTTTACAATATATTTTTATTTTTATTTGATAAATACAGAAGTAATTAAGGTATGTTCGTTGTGTAGACTAGATTTGGCCTTCTTATTCCTCGTTTCCTAAATTGCGACTTCAAATGTTCTTTCATTTAGTTCTGTCTGCTGACGAATTTATGGCTAGATGTAAAACGCCACCAACCATTCTTTTGACTTAGACATGAGAGATATGTCTCTTGCAACTCACTATGATGGGCAGAAAGAAAGCTGACTGCCAACCTAAGCTAAGCTAGTCGGAGCACTACAAGATGATCAAGATTCTTTTGACGGTGTTGTATCATCCTTCATGTTGCATGATTCTTTTGAAACCCTTGTCTCTAGGGTCCAGTATATTTTGTAGATCGCATAAACCTAAGAATTTCAGAACTTTTTGGAGAGTGCCGTTTTATGATACCTATTAAGTTTTTCGAGAATGGTTACGTTCACGAAATAAATTCTGAATGCACTGGTCACGGAATTTTGGAACCTTTGTTTTTAGAATCACATCTTGAAGGCATACATTTTGTTAAATCAATGTATTTTCGGTAAGTTTGTTAAGTTAGTGCTTTTAGGTTTTTATTTGTGACTGTACATCTATATCTCAAACTAAAATAAAAAAGATTGTGACTAGACTCCAGGGTGATGAATAAATTAGACGAGACGTTTAGTTTCGGCTTTCTCACTGAGTATCGAATAGCTTTTGCTGAAATTTTAATTATCTTGATTTTGTCTAGTATTGTTTCTATTAAAAACTTTGTGTTTGGGGTCTCTGTCGCAAATTATCAGCTAGATAGGTAGGTACTTTTATTCTAGAAGTACGAGTAAATTTGTTCTCGTTGATTTATTTTTAACTGTATAAGGAAAAATTGCAAACTTAAAAATGGCAAACCGGACCTACATTGGTACTATAATTACCAACTACTGCGAAGTGAATGCATGACCGTATTTTTTATAATTTTGTTGTTTTTATTTTTTATTCTGTATCGGTCTTTTTCATTCTCCGAGGCACAGTGCAAGTGACAATTATTTTATAATACAAACATAACTTACAAAAAGTCAGAGGTGCGCGCCTTCGGTTCGAAACTAAAACCTCTGACTTACCAGTCAACGATATTACTAAACTATCACTAAACATAAAATAAATAAATCAGCTTGTAACTGTTCCACTGTAGGGTATAGACCTCTTCTTATACAGAGAAGGATCGAACATTAATCACCAAGCTAGCTCACTGCGTTTTGGCAATTTCAGACATAAAGTTCAGGTTTCCTCACGATGTTTTCTTTCACCGTTAGTCAGAGGTGGCTTAGCTTTATCATCAGCCGGAAGACATCCACTGTTGAACAAAGGACTCCCCCAACTTAGATTAATTAAGAAATGACGTTTGATATAGAAAATGTTACATTGGTACATGCCAGGTTTAAACCCACACCCTGCACGTGATTGCAAGGCGGGTTGCTAATCAATGCGTCACCACAAGTAGGTACTATCGCTAAATAAATTTAATATATTATTATTTAAATTATTTTGTAAATGAGAATAATTGGTTTTCGCTATGCAAGCTACAACAAATTCACAACTTGTTAGGCGACTGAGGTTTCGTAAAAACCAAATTTCGAGTCACAAAATATTGGAGGCGCCTTGATATTCTTAATGAAAAATGATTAGCTTCGCTAGCTAGACATAAAAAACATAGAGAATCAGCATAATAATACAAGTTGAAAATTGAAATTGCAATAAATTTTAAATTTAAACATTTTGAATGCAATTAAAATATTCTTAGATGAAAGGAAATGTTAATAATAAAAAACTCAATAATTGCTTCTACAGGTTTGTGATTTATTTAATTGGGCAGTGTATTAATAATGTCGGGACCTGATTGCACTAAAATTGAATCTCGGGCCAGTATCAACTAACTATACCTAAATCCTAAAATGATAAACCAAAATTCAAATGTAAATTAAACTAAACATTGGTTTCTTTATAAAATTATGGAGACGACATATTTATTGTTGACAAAACCACCTAAATCGATTAAGAATAAAACAACTATGTTAGAAATTAATTTTTAATGTACATTGTGTTACGAGGGCGGTAAATACACAATCACTATCGAAGGAACATTCGAAGCCCGAGTCGCAGGCGAGGGATAAATACATTTTTTACTTATTATGTCCCGACTCGACGTTAGTAATTGTCGTACCGCCTGTGTGACCTACAACGTTTTTGATCATAATTTTAAAGAAATAATCAAGTTGTTAAGAATTGAGATGCCTACGGCTTTACGATTCTCGTTTGAAGGAGTATCTGTTTGCTCTGCGATAACAAATGACATAGGTACTTCTTGTCTTGTCTAACACCATTGCATTTTATTACATAAAAAAATAGTGTGTTCTTTGTATAGAGGCTTGACTTTTAATGCAAATAGCTTAGGTACGTTTTTTTGTTTAGAAGTAAATATCATTGAAAACGAACGACGAATTTCGAAGGACCAAATACTGGGCGTTAGGTACCTACGCCTTCCTTTATTTCTGTTTGGAAGCCGTCACAAAGCATTGAATCAATGAAAGGTTAGTAAAATTTTAATTAATTTCCTGTTTCAAAGAACGGGCATTCGCCTTTTATCATAGGTTCGGCGAAGGGAAGTATTAATTTTAGGAGGGGAGTGTTGGAAATAAACAAATAATAATTTTATTTATTTTGATCTTTATAATCCTTGCTAGTCTCCGGATCAAACGAACGTCAGACAAGATTGATCTAATAATTTTGATTAGTCTGTGTCCCACTTTTCGGCACAGTAATCCTTTCAGTAGCCGGATTTATCGTTTTGTTCCAGTTCTCACTAATATCTTAGGAAAACATAAGTCAAGAATACATTTTGACACACTGGTGTAAATCATATTTATACTCTTGGTCCTCGTTTATAATACGAAATTGTTAATGAATATTAATACCTAACATCTTGATGTAGATGATTTAGCCTAACACATTCGCCGCGTATAGCCGCGAAGATAACTGTTGCGGCAACTTTTTTTTATACATGCTATCTCTCAGTAAGCTCAAAACTGACTGCTTTTCAGACTATCTTTTAGTAACACCTGGGCCTTCATTTATTTATTTTTATTTATTTCTTTCATCTGAGCAATAGTAAGATTCTGGCCTCGGCTTGGGAACTAGCTACAAACACGCTAAATCTGGTTGTGATTATAATATTTTGGAACATGTTTATGACACAGGCTCATCACGGGCTGTTCTGATGCATTTGTCTCGTCGGTTAGCATAGATAACGGGATATAGTATTAAGAGTTTTTAGTCGATTGAAATTTTTTTCCTGGCAGATTAATTTGCTTTAATCTATTAATTTATTAGATTCGCTAATTCAATGTTTTATAATGCACATATGGTATGCTATTTTGGAATGGTCTAATCTTAGCGAATAAAACTTTTTAACAAACATGGACGTAATTTCCGACTACTATGGTTCACCAAGTAATTATAGCAAAATGTTCTTGACTCCTTAATGAATAAAATTACTTTTAAACATTAAGCATGCGATGCTGTACCACTAGACGTTGTAAATGGTATCTCTAAATGGATCCCGTAATTAAACTATGCAGTAATGAAGCAAGAACTAGATGTTACGTGTAATGAATTGTGGTCAATGCTTGCAATGTTTGTAAAGTTTATGGCAAGTAAGAAGCCTACAACTTACTTCGACATCGTTTACCTGTTTGTTACCCCGTTTTGATTGCCAAGGCAACGGTCGTAGGTTCGAAAGGCACGCATCTCTGACTTTTCGGATTTATGAGGGAAATAGAAATTACCTAATTATTCCTTTTTCAAGGGTATGTAAAGCCATTTCAGAGGCCTATGGGTGGTTTAAACTCTGACACCAGGTTGTTCATCAACCATATGATAAAGTAAGAAAGAGAGCATCGGGGGTTTATAAAGCAGAGGGCTTTATGTGCCTTATAAAGTTCGAAGAAGCTTGAAATGTACACACATGGTCAACCACCCACTTAATAACGAGTACCTATATAGAACATAGCAGAGAACATAAATGTATCTACAATATAGAAAGTTTTAAGGAACATATTACGCGAGCAAAGCCGCAGGAGTCATTAAGTTATAAAATCAAGTCTTACTACATTGTCACGGAAAACCATTCGCTCATAATTGCGATTTTATGTATACAGACATGTAAACAATTATACTAATAATATGTTAATTATTTTGGAGCTTTTGTGGTTCATAATTAATTTCAAATTAGGTCACATTTAATTTTAGTAATTAGTCTTTTGGGAATTCATAATTATATTAGGATGAATTGTAGGGGGCTTTTATATTTGTCTTAAATAACTTCAAAATGTTTTTACATACTTTTTATTTCGATGGCATGGGAAAATGCTGTAGTATTTTCTTTTTTATTAAAGACTGGACTGTGGATAGCAGTGATAGCTAGTGTAAGACCGTCGACTGACAAGTCAGACGGCTCGAGTTCGATCCGCGCACCTCTGACATATCGTAAGTTATGTGCGTATTATAAATTAATCGTCAGTTGCTAAAACGGTGAGGGAAAACATCGTTTTGAAACCAGCACACCTGAGAGATTTTTCGATGGTCTGTAAAGCCATGTCAGCGGCCTACTGGCAGTTTAAATTCTGACACCAGGTTGTTTATCTACCATACGATAAGAATAAGACTAAAGTCACTACTAAACTCACTATGTTACTAAAGTCAATAATGAAGAATTAAGGAGAGTAAAGTATCTAATTTACTTAAGCGAGGACAGTTTCCGATAGAAATCTGCGGAAGTAGTTCCAACACTTAGATTCAGCGAAAAATGGTCACGGAGTGGCAGACTGCGGAGATTTTTTTCTACTTAGACAAAGTAAAGCACTAGATTTTTATGCTGAAATAGTTTTACCTGTAAAGTGAAGGAACGGAATAATTTGAATTTAAAAAGTTTTTGAATTAATATTATCTATCTCAAGTTTTTTTGTGTAGTATTTATATAAAGTTTATCGATATCTTATTATTTAACTGTGGAGGATTGTTATTAGCAACTTAATTTATCAAATAGGTTACTAAATTTTATGTAATTAGTCTGTAAGCTTTGTGTAAAAGTAAATAAAACCAGACGAATTTAAGATTTGTTTTTATTTTTATTTTGGTGGAAGTAGTAAAAATATACATTAATCAAATAGCAATCATTAATGTCTTTCCTTTAGAACCACTTTAATATTGCACTTATAATGCTTTTTTGTTCGTTTATTGATTTTTCATTCCATTACGCAGCTACAGATGATGACGCCGATGACTTAAAAATCGGACAGTGACATAGAGATTGTTTATCTTGAAAAAAATACTATTACGGGAGCGGAAAAAACCAGCACATAGTACAAATAGGAAAATAGAAAAGAGTGCAGCCACAGTAAACTTAAAATTAGCTAGTAATGCTATTTTTGTCGCAGAAATATATTTTTTTATGGAATCAGGGGCAAACAAATATGCAGTTCACCTGATAGTAAATATTCACCGCCGCCCATAGGCACCCTCAATAGAGTGGCAAGCCTTTGAGGGGGATTGGACCTCCAGTTCTCTTCACTAGTTACCCCAGTCGAGCTGACCGTTGAGCTGACAGTTGAGCTGACATGGTATAACTAAGGTCAGGAATCCCGTAAAAACTAAAAATATAATACATTAAAGTAATTGCCAAAGTAAAATTTAGAACTAACCTTAATAAATTAATAAAACAAAATAAGTTTGCACCTTAAGTCAAGTATTATTAAATCTGGGTTTTTTGACAACGTGGAAGGACAAGTACCTCTTTTGGGATCGTGCGTGCGTCAATCCAATATGTTTTATGTGTTTTTTGTTACTGAGATTACATTTGCTCACTTAGACAAGTTACCTACTTATTGTTGAGTGCTCTCGTCCAACGAGTGTATCGACATTAATCTATTTTTAAATTATTGTTTGAGTTGTTGTTAACTTTTTTGTTAAGCACTTCTTAAAATCGGGTGTCTTGGCTTTTTCTTAAAAATTGTTATGGCCATTAAATGCTGTAACATGAATAAAAAGCATTACCTACATAATCATCATCCTCCTAGTCTTATTATTCTGTAACTTTCTTGTGGCTTCTAATCTAACTAAATGCAGCTGAATCTTCAGCAGCGTTTCCTACGGAGCCACACTGCCTATCTGACTTCCACAACCCAAAGGGATACGAAATTTTAAAATTAAATCATATGTATCTAAGGAGTTTTTACTGACTCCTTTTATACCTGCTAAAATCATTAAAATAATATATTTAAAAAATAATTCAATTGCTTAAAATTTGTGGTTTTGTGCACCAGTTGTTTTACGAGCTGAATTCCCAGCCCAGTTCACGGTTCTTTAGATATATCGGGTTGCTACACAAGGGGCACAATACCGAATTCCGTAAAGCTACGCAATATTTTTAAATTCGTAAGCACGATAAAATTGCTTGACATTTTTTTTGGGTTTGTGCTTAGCAGAGTCGATTTCAATAACTATGCTAACACGGCAGTTATAGAATTCAATTTAAATTGTTTCAAATGTTTGGACCCCGTGAAATGTCAAAAAAAAACACAAACTTTATTTTTCAATCAGTACATTTTTTTAATATTTTAGAATGTACATTGCGTTCCCGTTTAGTCGAATAACCAAATGTTTTTAGATAGAATTCAGTTTTTTTTTTTATTAACGTCATAGTTATGTGAGTTGTTTGTTAATAGACATCAGTTATTTAATAAGAAGTAACTTAAAAATAATAATATATAGCTGTGTTTTTATTTGCTAAGGAATTAGCGGAAGCATAAATGTTTTCTTTAAGGGCTTAAGAATTGTTTAAATCAGTTTTTTAAGCTCTAAATACTGAGAACCTACAAATCCTATGAACAAAAATTTTACTTAAGTATAAGAAAAAAACTATCCTGATTATTTTTCCGGTCGCAGAATTTTGTTCAATTTGCTAAATTGGGAACAAAAAAGTATTTTTCTAATAACTAATTCGTTCATAATTATATATCCAGTAATATCAAAGAAGAAATTCGGTCATCTTACCGATCGGGCGACGCAGTGCCTCAAGGCAGTGCGCAGGCACGTCAAGTCAAGCATTTTATTCTGCCCAATGGCAAATAAATAAATTTTCTTTTTTCTTCTTCTTTCTCTTATGCTATGCTATTGCAGACACAAATCTAACAAATAAGAGATTATTAAAATCGGTCCAGCTATTTTTGAGTTAACTGGTGTAACAAACCCGTCTTTGTTTTTGTACATTTTATGATTTTAATATAAGTATTATATGGTATAAGTTCATCAAACAATAAACCGTGTTATAATTATCGCTAATCCTGTGAACGTTGGTGCTCTTAAGAAGTTCTTGTTATAAGTAGGTCTTTGTTGTAATCTCATAAGACGAAAAAATCCGCTTTAAAACTTCCAAGAGACCTATTTTATTAGCTTCACACATTCAATCAAAAACATCTTGTTTTAAAATACGATAACTTTGCAATGGCATATCCAAACACTAACAATATTTATGTATAACCAACAGTTGTAATCTAGTACTTACTCATACACATTTCTATCAATGTGATTAAAAAATATATTTATTTATCATTTTACGAGGTACTTCGATGACGTATACCTACCTAATAATTACCAATTGAGCTTTGATCACACATTAAAATGTGTTTTTCCATGATAGTCATCATCTACTATTATCATTAACATCATTAACTAAAGTATTAGCGGTGTACTACTCGTAAGACTTCATTATGAGTGGTCTGTGATTTTGTCTTAGATCAGAATATTTTTCACAGAAGCTTATAGATACCTAGATGTACTCTAATTGCTTCAAAAATGAGTTGCAAACTTATACGCAGCTATCTTGCTGATGGATTGACTGCCCCGGAAAACAATATTTTGTATTGATCGTTCACTCTAAGAGTCCAATATGTCGGTTTTAAATACCAATAAAGTCAAGGCGCGAGCGCTGTGAGCTGAACCGGGGAAGATCCTGCGCATAGGTAGTTCATAAGCGAAGCAGCTAATTAGACTGGACGTGACTGGATGAAAGCTACTTTAAAAATAATCCTACAGGACTTTTATTTAAATTTATGACTAGTTTTTGCCCGCAACTTTGCTTTGGTTGCGTTAATGTAGAATTTGACAATCAATTCAAGTTTTATGATAGGTGGCGCCATCTATTATTATAATAACGTTATTGTTGTTTGCCTGGGGAAAATAATTTATTTCGGATGAAAAGTCCGTTTCTATACACCTGACTACATATATGCAAAATTTCAGGATGATCGACTCAGTGGTTTAGACTTGAAAAGTAAACAAACATACTACATATTATATTTATAATATAAAATTTAGTTATGATAGGATGTAGGAGCCCAAAGAAATAAGAAACAAAGCTTCATAATCAAAACTTTTTATCGCGAGAAATTATAGGAGCTAATACTTAGTGCAATCATACCCTCAACCGGTAAAACATGTTTTAACTATAAATTACCTGGCTGTAGTTTTAGTGTACATTTTTTATGCTCTATTCGTAATGTAAAGCCGGCTATTCACATGCCTGCCTTAGAGGCAATCTAGGATGTAGGAGTAGGGATGACTCTTATTAGCCTCCTAAGTAATGATGTGTAGTAGGCAAGCAAGGGCTTTTGTAAATGAATTTAGGAGACAATTTAGGGTAATACTTCCCTCCATATCCTAGATTTGCTCAGGAGCAGGCGTGTGTATAGCCAGCTTTAATGCCTCAACAGGACGTTCTGTGCATAAAAGTAAAGCACTTTAATTTCCTTTGTGTAATTTAAAATTTAAGAGGAGCTTATCAAGCTAGGTAGCGAATAGTGCTGTATAATGTCTAATTTTCCCGTGACACGGGACAGAGCTGGTTCAGTTTATCCCGTGGACAATAGGCTGGGGGAACTCGGTTTTTCGATGCAGCACGCGAACTTATTATTAAAGAGCTTTATTTAAACTTGAAGAAACTGAAGTTTATTGCACACACGAGAATGTTACCCTTAAAAAATATATAATTATGTAGAGTAAGTTGTAAAAAACGTAATTTAAAATTTTACAGAATAAACATGGTTGCTCAGCACGAGGTCTTGAAACCATTTGGGTCGGGTCATCGTTTTCTAAACTGGAAATTCTTGGTAAAGTATAGAGTCTGAAACTTCGTTCTAAATATGACTCATTCTCTGTTACATGGACAACAAGATAAATAAAAACATATACATAAAACATCTTTGCCTTTTTTACGAGTGTAAAGCCCTTTATGGGTGTCCCATCACCAAGAGCTGATGAGAGTGTTATGTCCGACTCGCACGGGCTAAAAATTCCACCGCGATTTTCGACTAACATCTAGGCTAAAGTACGTGTTTCACTTGCGCATTAAACCTAGGCTTCCACTGAAAGCCAAGAAAATTCAGATAAGATTTAAAATAAAATATTTTTGAAATACATTTCATTTTGTGCTAATCCCAAGGAGTTTTCCCATCTCTACTATTAGTATAAGATATGACTTCTTTCCGTAAGGTGGGGATTTTGCGCCATATTTTTTCAAAATACAGATTAATGGCCGCGCATTCTCTCCGGCTTCCTTTCTTTAAGATGTTTTAAACATTGCTTCCATAATGCTTAATGGGTCATATTATGAGTTTTATTCTGGTGGTCGTTATGGGCCATTAATACATTAAGGATTTAAAAAAATAGAAATTAAGGAAATATTTATCTTCGAGTGAAAAACCTTTTAAAACACCTATCCAGAACTATCTCTGAAGTGTGTTGGTTTCCTTTAGATGTTTAATCTTTTTTATTAATTTTAATGTAGTAAGTATCCTACTCTTAATACCTCCTTTAGTATTCTCACACTGTTTTCGATAATTTCGTATTGAAATGTGTGAAAAAAGGTTTAAAAATACATTTATCAGTAAGTCAATTACGTCATAAAGAACGAAGGGTAGGCATTTGAATTAGGGATACGGTTATCTCTAATTAAAAACAAAAAATAAATTACGCCGTTTCATTAGTCTCTACTATTTAAATACCTACTTGAAAACACTTAAAATCTTAAATGGATTCAGATTAAACTCATCCAGATAAATCGTTTCCTTGATTAACACATAGGGTAAATATTTATGTACTCTATGTGTTAAAACAATCAATTTTATAGAAAAGCTAAAGTAAGTTACAAAATATTGCTGTATAAAATTTAATAATGTCGCTAATGAATCACAAAAACGTATAAAAATATTTACGTAAATATGATTATCTTTTTATAAGAAAATATAAAAAGGAGCTTATGTCCTCTAATATTACCAGATAATAATTGAAATAAGGAAATTCCACTACGAGATTCTTATTAATTCAAATCAATTACAAAATATTCCGACGGCCTCATTTACACAGAAGCGTATCATTCAATTACAAAAAATTGCGAAAATAGTTTTTGTTTCTAGTTTCGGATTCATATTTAGTGTTTTACTGCTGAGATAAATTACTTTTTAATAAATTTACACCGACAAAACAGTTTATTACATTAAAGATTTTTGTTATCATAAAAAAATATCTAGTTCCACTCTTACCACTATCCAACTTAATTATTAAAATATATTTATAGTGTAAATTAAAAAATAAAAAAATAATTACAATAATAGCGTCGTGATAGCCTAGTGGTGGTGACCGTTGACTGGCAAGTCAGAGGTTTCGGGTTCAAACCCAAGGCGCGCGCGCACCTTTGACTTTTCGTAAGTTATGTGCGTTTTATAAATTAATTATCACTCTCCGTGTCTCGGATAGCACGTTAAGCTGTTGGTCCCGGCTGTCAATTGTAGATCTTTGACAGTCGTTACGGGTAGTCAGAAGCCCGAAAAGTCTGACAACCAGTCTTACCAAGGGGTACCGTGTAACCTAGTACCTGGGTTGTGGAGGTCTGATAGCCAGTCGCTCCATCTAAAACACTGGTATTCAGCTGCATCCGGTAAGACTGGACGCCGACCTCAACATAGTTGGGAAAAGGCTAGGCAGATGATTTATAGTGTAATACCTATAAAACTTTTTATTTATAATAATACTAATAAGGAAGCTTCTATACTTATTTACTTACAAAAGTTAAGCTGGTAATACAAGAAAGACAAAACTCATCCGTTAATCGGTAATCGGTGTAAATGAAGCCTAACGGACCTGTTGTACCGCTCTGAACGTCGACCTGGAGAATGGCAAGGCTTATACTCTACTAGCAGATAGTTTGTTTAGCAAAGCCTCTGTCGGCGCACGCGACGCTTATACTGAGTTAACAAAAGCGAACCGTTGTAAACGTTCGAGTTTTAAAATATACATTTTTGGAAATTTTTGTGATTAAACTTTGTGGAGTATCCTTAAACACAGTAAGTTTTTATAATTAAAAATTTATTATGACTGTATTAATGACATTTTTAATTAGTGGACGCATGAAAATGTCTTGATTGCTTATTTTAATTATGTTCTGTTATCTTTTTATCAGAATATGATCGGTGGGTATCTCTTGGTAATTAATAATTATAAAAAAACGGATTCCGGATAGAGAAAGTGCTTGATATTTAAAATTCAATTGACAGTAAAAATCATTGTGTGTATCCATCCAAAGAGCGTTATAAAATAATAATAAAAATTTAAACATTATTATGACTACCTAGAAGGTGTATCCATAAATATTCAATAACCATAGACCAGCACAACATTGGTTTAAGGAAAAAAAGTTGAAACAATAATAATTATCAGCGTTAATTAATTCTTATTCACTCGTTGTCATTTGTACCAATATGCCGACAGAAGGCTAGAACAATGGACTCATCTTGTATTCTACAAAGCAAATGTTTATATCCCTATAAACGCTTACAGCATTTCTAAGACTATATTTGTACTTAATTTATTTAATATTTGATTTAGGAACGCGGTTTACTTGTTTCTATTACTGATTTAATTAATTACATCTTAATTTATTTGTGATGTTGATTTATGTGTGACTGCAGATATGCTACCACAGATCTTGTATGACAATAAAATGAAGAAATGACAAATATTTTACAATAATAGTGTCGTGTAGTAACTACATACATCCAGCGTTAAGTATTTTATATAGATAAATATAGTATTAAACTATGAGATTAATTTATTAAATCAAACAATATAAATGATAATAATAACAATTTTTTTATTAAGGATTGACGTCATTTGAATTTTTTTTATTAAGGATTGACGTCATTAGTTTAATTTGTATTGTACTTATGAAAACGTCATTTGAAATTATACGTAGTTTACTTGGTATCAAACTTATGAAAGCGTCATTTGAAATTATTCGTAGTTTAATTTTTATCGAGCTTATGAAAAGGTAATTTGTAACGATACGTAGTTTAAGTTGTTTCGAACATATGAAACAGTCATTTGAAATGATACGTAGTTTAATTTGTATCGAGCCTGTCTTATCGAGCTTGTGGCTTTAGATTTTAAAAATTGCGATAGTCGATAACGTGTCTAACACGTTGGGTTTTCCAGGTCTTATTTTAGGTCAGGTTGTTAACAGGTTTATGTAAAAATAATCTGATAAAAACGTGAGCTTTTAAATTTTATGTCAAAATCATCAACAAATTACAAAACAAGTTTAATTTAAAATTTAAAAAAAATACAGTTTTTAAAAATACAAGCTCTAGATCATCATTTCCTAATCACTAAGTTATACTTAATATTCATTATTCTTTTTTATATTCTTGTTATCTATTTTAAGAATAATAATTAGGAATATTTTAATTATTATTTGAGAACATTGGGTGGCCTTTAATTATTAGGTAGGTACCTCATACAAAAATACTTTCCATAACGTAATCAGTTTTTCGAATTAGTGAGTGTCAATTAACCTTATTAAAATACTAGCGTGTCGTCCGCGACTTTGTCCACGTGGATTTTAAAAAAAAATTCCCTATCTTACCCGCTTAGGGGCGGAGTTTCAGAAAATCCTTTCTTGAGTACCCTAGAGGTCTCATAAAATATTTCCTAAAAATTTCAAGTCTTTACCAGAACCAACGGTTTAGACTGCGTTGTCTGTCAATCAGTCACGGTACTTTTTTAAGTACAGGTATCGTATTAGAATCTAAAGCTGACAAATTGATCGTTAGATAGATATAATTTTCATAATGGACCTAAATTACCTTTATCTATTTTTATACAAAGCTAAATAAAGTAGCACATGTTTATAAGATGTAACATTTAATCTATTTCGCAAGACTTCTCGTGAGGTGACTCAGCCCATGAAACTTAAAAACATATTTTATTCTACGAGCAATTTGAAAAAAATATTGAAATTTCTATACAAATGACAGCTATCAGCAGATTAATTTGTTCAAACAGTCCTATTTCTTTTTGCAATATTTGGATACTCTTAAAACAAATAATATGATGTAGGTACCTATACGTGTCTCGTTTCTTATCTTCAGGAATTACAGAGGTATATTACGTGTCCGCATATTAATTTTCCTTTTTTATTTTACGCAAAATGAAACCTTACAAAATTAAACTTACTACCATTTGTAATTCAAAATAAAAAAGCACGAAACCTTTATAAAACCTCTGCTTAATGTGAGTTATAGAAAAACGTATAACATCTAATTTACGTTGGTAGGATTAATTATTTTATATGGTACTAGAGTACAAAATACAATTATTGGCGATACGTAGACGCCGCTAATTAGGAAACCGTATATCATAATTATCCCCTAAGGCTGCATTTGAACGACGCATGCAAATGTTTTCGTTTGCCACGCTCCAGCGTTTATTTATGCAAAGTGAACTCTATTGACTATGAAACAACATTCTAATTCCTTGAGATCAAGCGCGGTTGTCCGATGGCCGGTTCGGTAGTTCCAGGGGTTTGAATATTGTACTTGTGACCCAGTAAATAGAGTTCATACTTGCAATTACTTGACTGTGCTACTACCACGTGGCGCAGCGCGCAACGCTACATTTTGTACGGTGTATAACTATTACTGGAAGCCCAACCATCTAAACAGGTCGTAAACGGATTGATCACCCTCCTTATGTTGAATGTTTATAAGTTGTATTAATTACCTACTATTACCATCAGATGATCAGCTTGTTTGCCTTCCTTGTCACAAAAAAACTCATGAAAGTAATTCCTGTGCGATTTGCATCTTTATATTATGTCCTACAACTTTCTAAATACGGAAACTCACGCCTTCGTCGCAATAATTTCCTGTTTTCCTATAACATGGTTACTCTCGATCGAATTATTATACAACAATAGCAATATTTTTCTGTGCCAGTGGATTATTATAAAAGCAATCGAGACCGGAGCTCCGTCGTGATGTAACGGTGGTCGTTGTGACAGAATTCTGGCCCACAAAACAGTCGCACAGGTCAAGTTCATTTGTTGTTACGCACTGGGCTGAACGTAAGAGTCGCTTCAAGTTCCGTTATGAGGGTTTGTACATTTTAATATTATACAAATATTGTGTAGCGAAAATATGTTGTTGTTTGCAGAAATGTTCTATAAAAATTCTTCAAAATATAATATAGTGACGACTGTTTTATTTACAGCAACATTTTTGTTACTTTACTTTTGTAACAAGCTTTTTTTTAACTTTACTTGAGTGTGCGCGCATGCGTGTTTCAAATCTTGCAAGCCGAAGAACCACTTCCTCTAAACTTATGATTATGCAATTTTGCGTGCTTGTTTACTTCTGATGACATTACAGTCTAGATCGCCACCGCGGCCGCATAATTATGCGTGACAAGCTTTTCGTGATGTAATCATAAGAGCCATAGGTATTATATTATCACTAGCTGCCCCGCGCGACTTTGTACGCGTGATTATTTTACCTCTATACTTTTTCTACCCTACCCTACACTATCCTACGCTACCTCTACCCTACCCTACCATGCTCTACCCCTACCCTACGCTACCCCTACCCTACCCAACTCTACCCCTACCCTACGCTAGCCCTAACCTACCCTACTCTACCTCTACCCTACTCTACTCTACCCCTACCCTACCCCTCTATTTCTACCCTACCCTACTCTACCTCTAGCCTACCCATAGCCTACCATACCCAAGGGGTATAATTCCATTTTTTTTTCTTCGATTCTTCTATTATAGGCGGAGACTAATCCAACAAATCTAATACCATGAAAATCGGTCCAGCAGTTCTCGTGTATACCTACTAATTTTCATGGCTTCAACTTTAAAAGTGGCAGAATTTCATTCAAACTTTTATCTTCTATATTTTTTCCCCAAAGTGATTGAATATCGAGATATACGTGCATAGTTATGCCACTTTGATGTTTCTTACTAATACCGAATTTCTTACACAAAATATTCGCCCCCCCCCCTTTCCCCCTAATGGGTTGAGTTATCAAAAAGCTAAAACACGTCTTATTCGTTAACCGAAAAGCTAATTATCAAGTTTAATGACGGATTTTCATAACTACAAACTTTAGTCCCCTTTTATATCTCCTTAGGGGGAAAAAAATCCAAATTTTTTGATACACGTCTTTCTTATTTTTAGCGCATAAGCTTAATACTCATTTTTACATCTGTAACTTAAAAAATAACGAATCTGCCATACAAACTTTCACTCCCTTTTTTATCCACTCAAAGGTAGATTTAAAAAAAAAAAACAATGCTCGTTTTTTTATTTATCAACCAAAAAGCTGAATACCAAGTTTCGTACATTTAACGTTAAGAATGACGGATTTACATACAAACTGTTTCCCCCTTTTTTACATACTTAGGGGCGGAATTTCAGAAAATCCTTCCTTAGTGCACCCTTACAGTACTTAAAGAATCTTGTCTCAAAATTTCAAGTCCCTAGATCCACCGGTTTAGGCTGTGCGTTGTCTGTCAGTCAGTCACGTTACCATTTTATAAGTATAGAAGATTACAGTAATTTGTGCACCTGTATACCTAATTGAATCAAAATAGCCACTTAATACGATTATTGCACAGCCGTCTCCAAAGGTAATTGCTCTGACTATACCGAAGCAATATTAATATAAATTCCGTTTGAGGAAATTACGTGGAATACAAAGACATACCTGGCCCATAAATGAGCTTTAATCAACCATAAATAAGGTATGATCACCATCAGTTATCAGAAGATCATCAGACATAGTAAGACGATTTGTAACCCACTGTAGTAGCTTTATTATTCCTAATCAGATTGGAAGGAAGCTATCTTATAGGTATCTCGCTACATAAGTATTACGCGGCTTAGTCAGTGGTTGACGCGGTCAATCCATGGATAGTTGACCATTTGTCGAGACTATTTGTGAAGAAAAAATGGCATATCACTGAGTAAATCCTTTTTAATTTCATTTATAATATGAATCATAAAACAATTGAGTACCGTGTGGTTTCCGACCTAAGAATAGAACCACCCGTTCATTCCGCAAGTGTCGTAAGAAGCGACAAAGGGAAAAATCTGGAGGATGGGCAGCAGTATCCTACTGTGTAATAGCAACCATCTGCTACTGCGATCGCCAACCCGCTTGCCCAGCGTAGCGATTAAGGGCCAACACTTTCTATTAGCGCACAAAATAAGTTTTGCGTATGAGAAGAGGCCTATGTCCAGCAGTGGACTGATATAATTATACAATAATATTTAATTACCCGCTAACGCTGCGCCTAATACATTAATTCAATCAATTCCTAAATACGATTTATGAACAAATACATAAATTGTGCAACTTATGATAGTAAGCTGCAAAAATATTTTCTACAGACATTGCAAAAGTCTAAAGCTTAGTATTTGCTTCGTGGTCTAAAGCAATGTAACTGTTTTTCAAATAATCTGACAGTGTAACGGGTTGTCCTAGATAAACAACTGGTTACTGCAACATTTTGTATCAATATCTTTGTATTTTTTTTGTTGAAGTCAGTTTTATTTATTTATTGGTACCTACAAAATAGAGTTACAGCATTATACGATACAAACTAGGGAACAGAACAGTCTGGCTCCAAAATAAGTGTGAACTGAACAACACGACCCATTAAAATTAATTTAACAATTGAATTATTTTTATACATTGGACGAGAATTACAATGTATTACTATTTCAAAAGATTTGGTACAAAAAAATTAACTTTAGAAACTCCAAAATTTAATTAATTTTTAATTAAATTCGTGTGGCAGCTCTCAACGAGTTAAATTTTAATTGATAGTTTTAATTTTATTTAATTTTAATTATATAAAATCTTGCGTCGAAAAGGTGTTGCAAGAAAGTTTTTGCGTCTCCATATTATGAATAATGAAAATACAATAGTGTGTCGGTTCGTAAATTTGTTATTGCTAGACCCATCAACGACTAAATAAATCTAAATGAAATTTATGCGCAAACCTAAAACGAAGAAAACTTTTTTTCCAAAATACAAGACAAGACACGGTCCAATCGGACGAAGTCACAGGTGTTGCTTAACATTCGCATACCTAGGGTCGATTCCCACTGAAAGAGCAGCGGCCGGCAGCTGCTTTTTTTATAGTCATTTGAAGGCAAAAGTCCAACGCGACGACGGCGACGCGCCGCGAAGTGCCCCTTGCAGCTCCGTGGCATGGAGCAAATATATTAATATTTGCTACATGCTCATGGAGCAGATACAAGGAGCAAATATATTAATATTTGCTACATGCTCCTTGGTCAATGCTCTTTCAATGGGAATTGGAATCCTTTTATGTAATCTAAATCTTTAAAAAGCGATAAATATTAATAAAGGCTCCTCAATTGCATCGATACATAATATAATAACTTAGAATATGTACTAGGTACATAAATGCAGAATTATTAATTATATCACGATGACCGCACTCAACCATGCATTTTGCGTGTCCCATGCAATATTGAGTACCTATTTAGGTCACATCTGCCTTAATTTGAATTGTCAGATATAAATGCGTACATCGTAAACATTGATGGGTTAGTGACCCATTAAAAGATAGATATTGCAGAAATAACAACACTCGTTTTGACACGTCCCATAGATAATGCATGTAGCATTAGCACTTTAGCACCCATGGAATATTATTTATTATAGATAGTATATTTATTTTATCTATTCTGAAAGAATATTGAATAGTTAGGTACCTACATGTTTTTTTCCTACTATTTTAAGAGCTATCATTTCTGCTATTAAAACGCTTAGCTTAAACGCATCTTAATTGATTTTATCTCAGAAATTAATTAGTCCTAGGTTTACAATTTTCACGGTAAAACACGTAAAAACTGTTATTTAAATACAATCTAACGCATATAAATTACGTAATTAGATCATTTTGCATAATTCTTTTTATATAGCGATTTTTAACTCCAAATCTCAGAAATGTGTCATTTTAGGATAGGTATCATGTTTCTAACATTAAATTATATAAATATATAAAAAATATTAAAATGGCGATGGCCAGATAGGCCACAAAGGTTCAAACCCTTTATGTTTATTTCAGATGATAACGCCGACGATGTATGAAGCTCTCACTATATAATTTTAGACCACAATCAAACGATTAATATAACTAAATATCTATGTATATATAGTGATATTGACGATATAGGTCACAAAGACACAATCGAACTGTGAGAGGGTTAATAGACTACCCGTGTATAAAATGGCTTTCGCTGTGCCAACAGACGGGGCTTTTGTCGCCAGCATAGGTATGACTAATGGATTCACTCTCGCAGAAAATTGGAATATTCGTAAAATTGATTGAAAATTCAAAATGGCTTCTTACCAATAAAACTATCTCCGTTTCTGTACTGTGGTGGTTTTATAAATAATGATTTTCTATCTAATACCTATAAAAAGTATATCGTATGGTTTATGACCCTTGACGATTTTTGATGATATTTCTACGTCGCGATCTTCGCTTTTTCTTAGCTTACCTATCCCTTTTCCTTGCATCGATTCAAAACAAATAATTTTTATTTTTTTAAATATATTCTTACATACTTCATTTAAAATCAGTGATGCGTGCGGTGCGTATCTTTGGTTTAAACCTACAATATTTGCTAGTCAAACCTCTAGAATATTAATAATTTAACTTGGTCCAGAGTTTAATTGGTAATTGTTTTATAATTTGTTTGCAAAATTCACTCGTAATTAAATGCATAACACCTGTTTGTTTCTTGCAATACATCATAATAGCTATATGACGCAAATACTAAGTGAAAGTATGATGAGGACACGGAGATCTCAGATTGATGCAATATTCCGAAGTGCTCATGTTGTCGGACTTCAAAGCTTATAGCTATTATTTATAAGTTTAATTTTGTTTGAATTAAAACTCTTATAGGCTGATGTGATTTTGAAAATGTTGTTTATTTTATTTCATAGATGAAATACATGTTTAACTCGCAAATTTACGTCAGTTTAAGTTGAAATGTTGAATGAAGTCTGTTAATATGACTGACATAACAAAGTAAATCAAACTTAATATTACAATAATATCTAGTAATAATGATATGATATGATATAAAATGTTTTCATAATTATTGTAACCACTTATTTTACGAATAATTTGGCAGATTTTTTAAATATTTTTAAAGTTTAAAATAAAATGTAACCAAGTGCCGTTATTGGCGGTTCATTGAAATTCGAAGTACGCAATTTCCATGGGACTACGTCTTGGGGTCAACACTTATACTCATGAATAAAGGACCCATGGGTCTTCTCAGTGTTTTAGGCTAACAGGGATTTTTTCATTAAAATATTTGGAACACACAATTATGTACATACTGACATAATTATGTATATCACCGCTCCTCGGATTTATTGAGGGCCAGAGAATTTTTTCTGAATAACCGGCTAATTAAATAATTTAATATTAGATTAGACGTTACCAAGGCATTCTGTTAAAATTAGATATACAGCTCCTAGAAAATCCTAGTTTCTTGTGACTTTTCAACTAAATACCTACGTAAGTTGTGCTAAATTTCTCGACGAGAATTGCGTAAAATTAAAAATAAAAATATATACCCTATTTTTCGTAAACATCGTGAAGAAACCTGGACTTTAATTTGACAGATTGTAGTAGCTTCATGTGCTGGCGTCTATCTGTACAAAGATATTGTAAAAACTGACAATTAATATTGTGATCAAATGACTCTTGATTTTTCCAAGTTGGTATTTTACGTCCTAAAATGTTTTCTTGTAGGTTTGCGACAATTTTTCTTACGTCTATCAATATTAAAATTTGTATACCTACCTTGTTATTTGATCCCATCAAAGATATTGGATATTTCTATGGATCCCACAACGTAGATTCTAGGACGAAACTTGACACAAAAGCAATCTTTTATTCTGATATAGATTGTGACAAATATTTATGACTCAAAGACTGAGCTAAAGAAAAAGCAAACTAGATCTAAGAATAAGATATTTTTGACACAAAATAATATTGCGTTCAAATCGAAAGAGGTTTACATTGATATAATTTCTCATATAACAGCCATATAACGAACGTGTGCTACATTCAAATGGTACGGAGTTGGGGCCAAGGATAGTTTGGTATATTGTGATCATACTTGGCTTATGACTCCATTGTCATTGCAATTTAAATTTAGCTAAGCCATCGCTGCTTTAAATAAAAAATTTAAGCCAGGGATAGCCTAGTGTATGGACTACCAAGTCAAGGGTCGCAGGTATAAAATCTAGACATGCGCCTCTGACATTTCAGATGTATTTGCGTTTTAGAGTTAATTATACTAAAGCGCTGAAAGAAAAACATCGTGAGAAAACCAGCACATCCGATAAATTTTTCAACTGTGTGTGGGTAAAGTCATGTCAGAGGCTTACTGACTTTATGCTTTCGTGTAAGTCAAATCGGTTGGCAGTTGATTGTAAATTGTTAAATATTTTCCAATCGATAAAAATTTTAGTGTCATATAATAAGAATGTCTAATTTGTCTTAAATAGTAATTGACCTGTTTATTTATATTTTAATGTATTTTTGCAATGTTCTGTTGCAGGCAAGATGCGGCGATCAAGCGTATTCATATTAGCAGTAATGGTGGTACAAGCGTACTCGGTGAGTATTTTGATTAGTATTAGTTGCACCTATATCTAGATGTATAAATGTGGACGAGCAGCAAGAGTATGTAGGAGCCGAACCCGTGGCGTTTTATAGTTTCTGCGCCTAACCCTATGAAAAAAAACCTGAATTTAGCTAGACTTATGTCTTATACTAAATCTACTTGTTCTGAAAGGCCAATGCCATTCTTTGATTGAGCTACCTCTGTAATAATTTACCTGATGATGCTTGGATAAAACTGTAGAACTACAATAGAGTTTTTATTTAAAACTCGTTTTCTTTTTTATCTATGAAAATAGAAGAATCAATATTATACTATCACTTTACTAGTATTTGTATTTCGTCAAGGGCAGGTATAAATTAAGTACTTATACAAACATTTTGATATGATAAATATGGTAAAGCATACAATTGATTTGGAAATGAATAATAAAAGAGCAAACAGTTTATTGAAATACAGTCAACCGCACATCAGTGGTAACAATTTGACATTGACAGCACCCTTATTACGTAGCAGTAAAGGCTATTTTTGTAGTTCAGTTTCACTACTGTCATGCGGTTGACTGTACAATAAAATTCACAGTCATTATTAATTTTCCAGAATGTTCTTGTACTTACAACGTTCAAATGGAATTACACTGTAAAGCCTACCTAGTCTATTCATTTTCTTAAATAATTAGAATGAGATTTTCTTAAAAGCGTTATGTTCAAGGAGTAATTTATTACATCTTTGTCCTTTACAATGTGTTGCGTATGTAAAATTTTGGGGGTCGTATGTAATATCTCTTCACAAAGAAGATAAATGAAAACGTCTTTTGAAGTAGTGAGATGAGAACAGACGGGGCGTCTTAATTGACTTAATTCAACTAAAGTACTTGTGAATTCATTACCATTTATTAGTCTGATGGTTGATAGAGTTTTTAGTTGAGTACAGTGATAGCCTAGTGGCTAGTGGCTAGTGGTGACTGGCAAGTTAGTACGGTTTAATGTGCCTTTACGTCAATTTAAAATCAATTTATAAAAGCACTCTAATTATCTGATAATTTACGCTAATGCAATAAATATCATTTTGTCAATAAACAAACTACTACAACTATCGTTGATAATTTTATTATCATCAGTAAGTAGTCTTACTGGAAATTTAAAATTTAAAAATTCCTGCTTCCCCTTCTTGATCTCCTCTCAAGAATCATAAAGACAGACAAATGAGAAAGAAAAATTCACACTTCTTACCCAATATGCGTAGTCACAAATAGCATATTTTATTTTAAAAACTGTAGGTAAGTAAATTCTGATATCTTGTTGTAGATATATTACACCATCTGTGTGTGTATTTATTGTAACTTTATTCGCCAAAAAAGAGTTGAAATCTATAAATAAGTTCCTCAAAAGTACTTTTACTGTAATGTTACATGCAAAATGCTGTAATAACGTCATCATTCATCCACATAGTTAGTGACAGCACAAAGCTGTGCTAATTGTTCCTACGTCACAGCTAACCTTCGTAAAGTTGTGCTAGAAATCGCGTTGTCTATAAAAACGCCTGTTTATTTTGGATGCGCTGCGTGTGGAATGAAACGATTTGTCAATGTCACGCAGACCTCGAGCGCTTTGTGACTTCTGAAATATTATGCGGTCGCCCAAACGGTAGCAAGCTTTGGCGACGTTTTGAGTATGGGATAATTTTTTTGGGTGTTAGGAATGTCTAGTTTTTAGGGATCTATTAATACCAAACGGTAGGTATTCTGGCAGACAAGATCCATCTACACCCACACTATCTTAGATTCTGTTTGTTGCAGAGATGTATTTTATGTAACCGTAATTTGAACTTTTGAACTTTGGTGCTTGTAGTATATAATCTTCTATAATATATAAAGAAAACCGGGTTATTTACACCATTTATAAGTCGAGAACAATTAAACCGATTTTTATGGTTTTTAATTTGTTGGATTTGTCTCCGCTTAAAATAGCAGAATAGATAAGAATAATGGAATTATAGACCTAGAATATGGTAGGGTAGGGGTAAAGTAGGGTAGGGTAGAATAGGCGTACTTTCATTGACTTTGGCGGTATCTACAAAGTTCGCCGAGTCAGCTAGTTATGCATTCATAAAAATATTAATGTTTTAACTTGTAATGTTGTAACTTTTTCTTTTATTCTTAGCGACAGGTTAATCTATTTTTTTTATTATGTTTTGACGGTAATATTATTTTGAAATTAAAATATTTTATATTTATCGCTCAAATCGAATTGAGGACAACGTCACTTCACATTGTACCCCAGTGATTTGGTACGAAGAAAGGGGTTTACCTGGAAAGTTTTAAGGGAGTTTTGAAAATTGGTATTTTTATAGATTTTGATGTGCTCTTTCCGAATTTCAACTATTATTTTTACATTGAGGTACCTAATGTCAAATATCTACTTATATATTTTTTTAACGGTAAGTAAATACCCTATTGGCAACTTGAAACACCTTTATTGAACCTTATTTGAACTACCTCTGTAAAGTTTCACGGAAATGTATTGGTATTACCAAAAACCGATACAAAGCATTGAGTTTGATCAAAAAAAAACTTTCAGAATTGGATCGAGAATGGCTGAATGAAATAGAGCCAGGATGTAATTGAAAAAGACGAAAACAAAGAATAATGTTTCTGGGTCCAAAAATACACGAAAGGTCTGTTCAAATACCTGTATGGTTAGGCTACTCTGAGGGAATTAATTAAATTGTACTGGTAGTTCTTACAAAGAGATCGTTTGATTATGTGTAATTGCTATTCGATAGTTTTGAAAACGTGTTAAAAACTTTGCTTTTTCTATAACGTACATTATTTTTAAACGGTTTTATTTAGCTTGCCCCGTTTATTTATTTGTTAAGTTCAAATGTAGTAATTTAAATTTTACCCCCTTCCTGTTGACAGATTGATCTGATATTTTGTACAGTCACGGACTTTAATTGATGAGCCACTTTCAAATTTTTCAATTTTGCAGTATTATACATTCACGAGATTACACGATACAACACGAACTCAAACCGCATGCTCGTAAACAAGAGTTTTTCCGATGTCGAAATGACCAATTATAATTTCTCCGTCCATAACGTTACTATCGCTACGCTTAAATAATTGTCGCTAGGTTACGGTTGCTAGACTTGCAATTGGATGACTTTGGGTAGTAGTAGTATTGGTTGAAATTGCATGAAAATATAACATTACTAACAAGCTATCTTAACAAAACTGACACGCCTGTCAAACACTCAACGACAGAGATATTAAATATGAAAACGAAGTATGAGCGAGCATAACCGACTAAACCCGATTTGTTTTAGGTACACGGCTAAAATAAGAGTAGTGCAAGTGGCTCATCAATTAAAGTCCGTGACTGTACATACCTTTAGGTCTGATGACAAAACCGTTTTACTTAAAAAGAAAAATTTTACTTATAGGTCTATACCTAGGTCTTTCTTAGGTCGGTCGGTTGGTCTAAATGAGAGTCAAGTCACGGGCGCATTTTTTCTCAAACTTTTATCGTGTACATAATTATTTGAATACTACTGATCTATTTTATTCCTTATAACCACAATAGATTATATTATATATTATATTATTTATATTATATTCTGTGTTATAGCGGAAGTCTTCATTTTCTAGTAATTTACATAGCTATTTAATTTCTATAAATAATTTATAAACATGATTAAACTACGTCAACATTTATTATCATTAATGCTCATTGCTCCATACATTTCTCAGTACTCAGGTAATTACAGCGCATGAGCATTAACCTTCATTCAATGTGATTTTAATGTTTGGAAAAACACGGCGAATGGACCAGTATGAAGTTGTAAACTTATAATGATGTTGATACAGATTTAAATGATAAAACTTTTGAGTCGTAATAGCCTCGGTACGACCGTTGACGGGCAAGTCAGAGGGTCTCAGGTTCGAATCCTAAGCACGCACCTCTATTTTCTAGCACAAATATATAAATATAGTAAGTTATGTGTTTATTAGGTATTTATTAATTAGCACTTGCTCCTTGCCTCGGAAAGCACGTAAAGCCGTTGGTTCTCTGCCTAATCTCTCTCCGGTCGTGTTTGATTGCCGTCCCATCGGACTATGAGAGTGAGGGAATAGAGAATGCACCTGTGTTTGCGCATGCACTTGTGAAATTAAAATCATGATCATCCTTAGAAGAGGTCATTGAACCCATCATTATGAACAACTTTTACTAAGGAACGAACCCTGAAATTGTGAACAAAAAAATCAGCTGTTCCATACAATTTGTTGGGTTATATGAACATAAATGTATGGGATATCATAATATTACATCTGACAAATCTAACAGGAAATCTGACAAACCATAGATTTATAGATCATGACATAATCTTGTCGTAGATGATGACGGAAATGTCATCCATATCATAAATAAATCAGAGGTAAAAACAGAGCCCATACCTAACAATTACATTATATCATTAACAGTTTAGCTGAAGTATCCATCTTTGTTTAATTACAGGCAAGAAATCTATCAAAATTTACTTTGAAATCCAATGATTCAATGATCAAATCTGACTAATTGATTTTGTTATTTTAATCAATGAAATTAATACGTGCAAAATATCTTGAAATTTAGTTACTGAATTAATTTCGGAGTCAAAGTTTAATTGGATAACTGGTATATTTTGGGAAAAATATTATATTTCACGCTTCCCTTTCTGTAATTAATTTTCGCTATTTCTGCTATATTAATTGGCATCTTCATGAACGGTAATTGTTTTATTAATAATTTTAAATACTCTTCTAGCTGAATAATAAATTATCAGAATTCTGATCGGATAAAAATAGTTTCAGGTGGAATAAGTTTATACGAATTACAATGATTTTCAAAAAGGAAACTGAACTATTTCTAATTATAATTTATTATTTAATAGTGCCAACCTACTGTACCTTATAATTACATATATTGTATAAACGTGGTGATGACCTTAGATGTTAAAAAGCAACCAATAAAAAAAATAAAAAAAATAAAATTTGATAAAATAAAAAATAAAACTAATTATTAAAAAAACAAACCTACGTAAAATCCCAAAAACACAAGGTTCTAAATATAAAACACCCATAAAAATCTTAATTAACACAAGGTAAAACAGTAATTATTAACACGTAGTACCTACCTACCTTATGTATGTGGTAATACTAGCGATTTAATAATTACGTTGTGTAATTGTGTGTAACTGCCAGCCATGGAAACATCCAGTCTTGTAACAATGGATGTCACAATTGTGCAACAAAAATACTAAAATTATATTTCGGATAACCACTAGACAGGCATGAATAATTATTGTAGAAATTTCGAAATTTCACCTTGAAGTAGCTTTTATATGAATGTTTTCTTGTTTGAAATCTATTCTTAATTATTTCAAGATCTTATTAAGTAGCATTGTTTTTCCTTCCAAGCGAGGGCTTTTGCTAAAAAGCATTTGGTCTTAGCCAAATGCTTTTTGCAAGAAGCATTTGAGCGGTGAGCACGTTAAGCTGAAGTTTTCTTGGTAGTTGAGGTAGAGAGGTAGTTGTCTTGAGGTAGTTGTAACGAACAACGCCCGTAATTTTTTTTACATTTTCTAGCTAATGTTTAGCGAGCAATAGAAGCGATGGAATGAAATTCACTCACTATAGAATGTTCGTTATTGAATAATATACAAAATCGCTAACAAATGCGGTAAGGACGCACCATTATGCATTAGTGGCGTCAGTATGCAGGTCAGTTACTTGTGCAATGGTTGTCGGAATGAGTAAATATCAACAGATGAAATATTGTTGAATGAAGTAATCATCTTGTTAACAAGCGCTAGGTAGATAGGTCAAACTTCTATCAAGCCGAACCAAAAATTTATGTAATGAAAGGGAAGTAACTAGTTCAGAAATGTAGGAGTTATATTCAATACGATAGAAGTCTGACGTCATCATTAATTTTATACTACATAAGGTGTTGCTATTTCAAAGTTGGCAAACAATAAACATTTATTGTTTTTTTTTTAAATTAAAACATGTTTTCTTATTTATAGTTTCTATAAATAATATCTTACGTCAAACAATGTGAACTCATAATAATAATTGACCGTTTCAACGCTATAATGATAAATAGTACTGACTACAATTTAAGTTAATTAACATTTCGGAATTTGAAAATTAATTTATCATAATGTATTTTTTTTTAATTGATCAGAACGTATTACTTAACAAAATATCATGTCGAGCTTTCATTCTTAAAAGACTGGAAACTTTGTAGAATGTTAACCTACTTATGTGCTAACCGTAGGTACGTGGAAGTTTGGTTAATATAATGACTGGTCCGTTACACAATACGTTTTTCTTAGTGCTGAAACATTTTTTAAGCAAGAAAAAAAACACACAAGAAATTTGTAAATAGTTTTACAACTTAACAGTTGAGTAATTGTCAAAGTAAGAAGTATGATGGGTACCTATTCAGGAGTCGAAAAAACGACACGGCATCATTATGAGAACTTTTTTTAAACCAGAAGCTTCCGTCGTCTTTAATTAAGAGGGCATCAAAAAGTGCTTGCTTTTTTACAATATAAATATGGAACAGAACAAGAGAGGTTTTGTTGGTGGTATAGCCATATATTCACGGGTCGGCTTGGCCGGAGTAGTACCACTTTCTCACAGAATATTGGCTTAAAAAAAAAGTACCTATGAGGTGGTAGGTATACCACTTAAGCATAATTACGCTTGGCTTGACCTAAATTTAATTCTATATATAAGTAAAGTTGTTCTAAAAGCAAATATCAAACGGCACAAATAATTCCGAGATAGGGATCTTTAGATTTTTTTTTTCAGGTATAATCATAAATATAATTTAAAAAAAAAACTGATTTTGCTACGTACTACCTATCTTCCATAATCACAAACGCAACAATAAGCTCATTTTGAGAGTCGTATTTCTTCAGTCTTTCGTCAATCATTGTCATTATCAAGTCTACGTTATTTTTATTGTTGTATGTGGGAATTTGATTAATATAAAAGATAGATTGACCCTAATTATGCTTGAGACATTACAGAGAGACATGTCAATGCCAAAACATTAATAGCTCAAAAATAATTTTAGTCATATAATTTAGCTTAATACCTAATAATGGAATATATTAAACTAACAAAGAATGTTAACGAAGTACATTTTTTTGATACTTATACATAGTATTAGCACAAGATAAAGAACTCTTTATGCTATTTAGACTGTGGTATTAGTTTTCTGCCTGTTGACGATTTCAGACCATTAAGAATAGCTAGAATAGAATAGTCAAAAGACAAGCGGAGGATAGAGAGAGGTGGCGATTGCTCCACCGACAAGAGCCTAGCTCTTAAATATAAGAGAGAGAAGAATAGCTATCCTCACAATGTTTTCGTCTACACTAGACAGTGATGTCTTAGAAACTGGTATAGACTCACGCCTGTATTCCCCAGAGGGGGTAGGCAGAGGTGTGTAGTACACCCACGTTTCGCCGGCTATGTAATAAGTCCCATGTAATAGGGGGCGAGCCTATTGCCATTAAACGGGCACAATTCCAGACTCCGTGCTGCTACTGAGAATTTCCTAATGGAAAAACCCAATAACACTTTGCCCGACCCGGGGATCGAACCCAGGACCTCGTGCTCAGCAGTCGCGCTTGCTACCACTAGACCAACGAGGCAGTCAGACGTCTTAGTCAGCAGTCTTAGAAACTAAGAGAGTATAATAAAACAGGCTGCAAAACATATAAAACCAATGGTTTACAATTATCTATGCGATAGAGGTTAGCAGATTGTATTGCATAATATTGATTTTATAAAAACCAAGAATCAAGACCAAATACATTCTTCCGAACTATCTCAGCTCTTTTGAAGAATAAAATGACATTGAAGAAGTCACATTGGTTCATACCAGGTTTAAAGCTAGAAGCTACTATTGTTTGGATGGACTTTGGATATTTACTGGAAATGCTGTTTAGTAACTGCAATCTATAATAGATTTGTAGGAATTTTACGTCATACTTTCAAATATGGTTGGTTCAATACAGGATATTGTTGCATCAAATCGACGAATAGTATCAAGGCCTGTACATACTATTTGCCGCTGTGTTAATACTGATAACCTTGTATAGTTTTAGTGTTGAAATAAGTTGTCAAATCAAGATCGATGGATAGTAATGAAAATATGTGAATATTTAATATGGCTAATTTATTATACGGTCACACGGCCAGCTTGCGTGATTTATCAAAATATATGGCGACGCGAAATCCCACGAAGCAATAACAATTGTATTTTTTTATCTATACTAATAAAATGGTAACGTGACTGACTGACAGACAACGCACAGCCTAAACCGGTGGACTTAGAGACTTGAAATTTTGAGGCAATATTTTTTAAGTACCGTAGGGGTGCACTAAGGAAGGATTTTCTGAAATTCCCCCCCTAAGTAGGTAAAAAAGGGGGTTTCAGTTTGTATGTAAATCCGTCGTTCTTAACGTTAAATGTACGAAACTTGGTATTCACCTTTTCGGTTGATAAATAAAAGGACGAGCATTGTTATTTTTTTAAAATCTACCCTTGAGTGGACAAAAAAGGGGGTGAAAGTTTGTATGGAAAATTCGTTATTTTTTAAGTTATAGGTGTAAAAATAAGTATTAAGCTTATGCGCTAAAAATAAAAAAGACGTGTATCAAAAAATTTGGATCTTTTAACCCCCAAATAATATTAAAATGGGACTTAAGTTTGTAGTTATGAAAATGCGTCATTTAACTTGATAATTAGCTTTTCGGTTAACAAATAAGACGTGTTTCAGCTTTTTGATAACTCTACCCGTTAGGGGAAAAGAAGGGGGGTTAAAGTTTGTGTAGGAACTTTGGTATTAGTAAGAGATATCAAAGGGGCATAACTAATGCACATATATGTATCTCGATATTGAATCACTATGGGGAGAAAATAGTAGGTATACTCGAGAACTGCTGGACCGATTTTCATGGTTTTTGATTTGTTGGATTAGTCTCCACCTATAAAAGAAGAATCAAAGAAAAATAAAATGAAATTATACCCCTTGAGTATGGTAGGGTACTCGTATGGGTAGGGTAGAGGTAGAGTAGGGTAGGGTAGGAATAGAGAGGTAGGATAGTAGTAGAATAGGGTAGGGTAGGGTAGGGTAGGGTGGATGTGAAGTAGGGTAGGGTAGGGTAGATGTGAAGTAGGGTAGAGTAGGGGTTGGGTAGGATAGGGGTAGGGTAGAGTAGCGTAGGGTAGTGTAGGGTAGGGTAGGGTAGATGTATAGTAGGATAGGGGTAGAGTAGGGGTTGGGTATGGTAGGGGTAGGGTAGGGTAGAGTAGTGTAGGGTAGTGTAGGGTAGGGTAGAAAAAGTGTAGAGGTAGAATAATCACGCGTACAACGTCGCGCGGTATAGCTAGTGTTTCTATAGACCGACGCATTTTTATCAATCAAACTACTAAGCCTTAGGCTGCGTTGTCTTTGTTTAGTGATGTTATCATCTACATATAGTGGTAGGCACGGGCGGATCCTGAATTTGTGGGGCCCTGGGCTAATACTGCTTTGGAGCTCTACCTAATTACTCTACTAATTGCCATTTTGACAAGAAACTGTTTTCTGTAGTGATGTAGTTCGGTTGGGGGCCCTCTGTATTCGCGGGGCCCTGGGCTGCAAAGCCTTTAAGTAGATCCGCCCCTGGTGGTAGGTCTCGGAAACTGGTATTCTTCCGTAACGTAGAACAAAATAGAGACATTACTCCATTTCTTTCTTCTTTATCGTATTTTTTTTTCTTATTTAGTTGATGAGAGATGAACTATCTGGTGTCAAAATTTAAATCGTCTCTGACATAGCTCAACACACCGTAGAAAAATCTCTCAGATGTGCTGGTTTCGTCACTATGATTACCCTCGCCATTTTAGCAAGTGATAATTAATTTCTAAGTGATAATTAAATGAATTTGAAAAGTCAGAGGTGCGTGCGTGCGTGCCTGAGTTTTCAACCTTTGACTTGGCAGTCCAACGGTCAGACCACTAAGATATCACTGCGCCATCCACCAATCCATTATCATACTGTGTTAATATTCTTTTATAATTATCTACTAATCAGTGGGCATTTATAAGTAATCCACTAATTCGTCATGATCATAATTTACTTTGCACATAGGTACCTAACACGCACACAAGAGTGTGATTAAATAAAATAAAAAAAAAACTTTAAAAATAAGTAGGTAAAGGAAGAACTATGTAGTCAAGGTCATGTTAATTTTTTTATATCATAAAGTAGATTATTAAGCAAATACTTTAGTGATATTCAAATTAAAACCAATTTAGGTACTTAATAACGTTATGACTTTAGTTAAAATTGCTGAGGAGTAATTACCACATACGTTTATATACGCATTAGAATTAATAATTGTTCTTTATCAGCACGCTAAATACTTAATTTTCGGCTTAAATATTCGAGATTCTCTTATTACTACCTCCACCCTTTGCCTTACTAATAATATGGATCTTGGAGGGCCAAGAAATAAAACTGCCAACCATTTATTGCAGATATCAAGGTCTCGCAGTAAATATCCCGATTATTCTTGAAGAGTACTTAGTATGCTATCATAGTATTTCGTATAAAATAGAAGGTACTTACTCGTACCGGATAAAGATAAAATTTGATACATTTATTTGCGATTTTTTTTTCGAAAAATTTAGCTTTACACTAGGATTTTTACATATATCGTGGTTTTACTTTTTTTTATATATGTATATGTTAGTTTTTTATATATGTACGTTTTTCTATATATGTATATGTTGCAGTCAAAACTTTAAGCCGGTCCAAAGTACATTAGACTGAAAAAAAAATTGTCAAAAGTAGTTTTGAGCTCCTGCCTTAGTCTTCGTGGTTATTTTTTTTTATAACCACCAAGAAATAAGAGCCCCTTGAAGCCGCCAGGGCGCCGCCCGCGCCGTAGAACTTCTCTTGGCAGATGGTAATCAACTATTTTTGAATGATTTTGCCTGTCAAAAGTACTTTTGATTGGTTAAGGGTTCTGAAAGTAACATATATCATACAGGAATCGAATCAACGACCCCCACATTTTGCTTGGCTTTGCGTGCTCTCCGAGACACGGAGCAAGAGTGATTGTAATATTAATTATCAATTTACAATATGCACTTAATTCAATAAAGTCAGAGGTGGTTACGAACCTGTAGTCAACGGTCACATTGCAGCAACAAAATAATGAATGAGTCCATCAATAAGACGTATTATAAAACTAATTTAACCGGTATAGATAGCGATAGTTTTGCAATGTACCTATTTAGTTTCGATATGTGAGCTACCGAGAGACATTCATCTATTGCGGTTTCGATTTCTCAAACGCACGACTAGTTTCGTTATAAAATACTTACATTTATCGGGAGCAGATCAATTTACCGCAAATGTATTTCCTTGAAGCGACAGGTGACAGAGGACGACATAGAATTGAATTATTGAGTGGTATTTAAATTTGGAGGAGCCCCTCTGAGGTAGGTATATGAATTAAAATAATCAAGAAATGACAAATCAAATAAAAAGTGTGAGTGGAACTTAGTCAGGCACAATTATCTGCGTCATGTCAGGCAATTTGGCCTAGAATAACTACCTAATAGACCCCTTTAATTAGCAAAATATATCGCAGCTGACTTAGACGGACATGACGGAACTAACTCTCTTCACAAAATTACTAGTCCTGTATCGCACTTGATGGGAAAAAATTAAAAAAGGTTAACTAACACAAAATAGGAACCACATTTTTTCATCAGTGGGATACGATAAATTATTAAAAATCAAATACAGCACTGTATCACGCCTTGAGAAAAGTGTTCCAAAAATTATTTTAATTATTATTTTAAACTGGAATATTAAATTATAATAATTCAAATAGAATGAAAGCCGACAATAACATTTTAATTAATACACTGACATTATACAGAAAGAGAAAAAAACATAAAATTATTATTGTAAATAAAAAGAAAAATCTGGCAAAATGCCGGAAATGTAAGTAATTAAACATTAGAATTGATGTGCAGTCATGCATTTGGTATTTCCATGTATTATAACATGTATTAACATAATTATAATTCCTAAGACATTACAAATTTTCCAGAGGCGTTTATTATGGTCTAAGAAATTTTAATTTATTTTGTAAAACTATAAAGTTTCGTAAATTTGTGTCCTTTGAAGATTCTTCTTCTTAAACTTTTTCTTATTTGCAAATTAAAAGGCACATACATGCATGAAATTCTTGATTTGATTTCCTAAAGAAATTTAGCAAATTACAATTAGTGAATTATTTGACATTTGCACATATTTGAGACATTTAAATCAAATCTTTTAATTTATTGCAAGTTGCTGTTAGTGGTTTTTAAATAAATTTCTTGTCGTCATAAAATCGTGGACACTTACCTTCAATTTGGACTTCAAAAATTTAAGGTGTGTATCCAAGAAAACCACAGACTTTTTGAGTGTTTATGACATCATGTGCGTTAAAAAATTATCATTCGTTACGTAAGTCAACGATAGAAGTAGTCGTGAGAAAACCAGCACACTTCAGAGTTCTTTACGGTTCGTAAAGCTAAGTCAGAGGCCCATGGGCGGTTTCAACTATGA
Source organism: Protodeltote pygarga (assembly GCA_936450705.2). Taxonomy (NCBI): domain Eukaryota; kingdom Metazoa; phylum Arthropoda; class Insecta; order Lepidoptera; family Noctuidae; genus Protodeltote; species Protodeltote pygarga. The sequence goes on along the minus strand of OW388257.2, from coordinate 6,679,041 downwards.
CATTTGGTTGTTTACCAACCATAGAATAGGAAGAAAAAGAATCGCCTGCTATCTTGGTACATTCTAATGATAAATAGTATCTGCCAATCTACATATTTTCCTCTCAAGTTGTTTTAAAACTGCGATCACTATACATTATCTTGATACTTTTAACCTTTACCTCTAAGTTACACAATAGTTCTCTTAAACAAAAGCCATTGTCTACTCCAAGTACTGTGTTTTAATAGATTTAATATAGTCGTTTGTAATCGCCATATAACTTATGATGCAGGACATAAACACGATTGTAGTGAATAAAATTTCGTAACACGTGTTTATGAGTCATTAATGCGATGTGGTATTTCCTATAATTAAATTAATAATTTATGTTTAAACGTATAAAACAGATGTTTATTTTGGCTATTTAATAATTTTGACTGGATGTCCAAAGTGCGACAAAATCACGTTTAGAATTAGCTGGACAATTCAATTCTCAATTCAATTCTCAATTCTTTATTGCGTTCCATAATGTAACATATTATAAGAAAGTCGTTAAAGTTACAGGTCAAATACAGGTCAATACTTATTCATCTACTCCATAAGTTAATTTGTATTAACATTTACAGTAATTAAATCTTCATCACTCGCAAATTAAATTTATTAATTAATGTTGTTATCAAAACATTTTGTAGGTAAATATTTTAGGTCACATCACGTCACATGTCTTGTTTAAACCACAGCCTAAACTCTAGATAAACTCATATTTTGGTGCTCAAAGCAATAAATTACTAAGTGGATTACATAAAGTACAATTTATCGCGTTACCTCTATAATATTTTCAATTAAAAGCTCTCTTGAGTCAAATTTCGTTAAAATGTCCACCATAAACGTCTGATGAAGCTAATTATGAAAAAAGGATTAATTTTATTTCAGTTCGTAAATAATATGATTATTTGCGTTCTGCGAGCAATAATCCTTTTATGGATTTAATGCGAGTACGGATTATATCTGTTTGTGTAAATAAAAATGTTATGACAAGCTGTCTATTTTGATACAGGTTTATTATATTTTTACTGTCACTTACTGTTAGCTTGAATCATCCCAATGATGGACAAAACCTCTCCCATGATTTCCATAACTTCCTGACTATAGCTATTGTGGACCCTTTGATTAAAAATATTATTATTTTTTTATAATAGGTACAAAGGTAAAGGTATGTCTATTTATAATCAAAAAATATAGTATAAAAACTAAAACCCGACTACTTAAAATCTAAAAACAAGCTTCTTAGATTTGAAATAAAATTCTGTAGTCGGAGGCCACCAAATTACAAAGTATTTACCCTTGGAAGATTATCTAGTACCTATTTACCTATAATACATTAAGGCCTCCGACTACAGAATTTTATTTCAAATCTAAGAAGCTTGTTTTTAGATTTTAAGTAGTCGGGTTTTAGTTTTTATACTATATTTTTTTTCAATGATTTTTAGTGGTACAGAAACCAATAAAATTCATTTTAATCACAATTTTTTAGAATGTGGTAATTCTTAAATAGGTAGATTTCTTTAACTGTCAACTTCGGTTCAAACCTTTAGTCAATGTCATGTATTTTTTAAATTAAATTTATTTCAAAGGTGTCGTCCGCGACTTCGAGCTATTAAAACATGGCCTCATATATTTCTTAGAAGTATACATGAAAAGTAGTAAGAAGTACAGCTTGGCAAAAAAGAGTCTGGAAAAATTGGGGGCGCCGCTGTCGCACTTTTCACACTACAATTCAAAATTACAAGTTATTAAGTGCTTACATATTTCTATGACGAGTTTTTTGTCATTAATTATAATCAAATGAATCATTTTTATGTTATTTTAGTACAAACAAACGTAGTTATTTAAGATTTTTATTTTTAGTTCCAGCTGTCACCGCCTCAGACTCTTTTTTGCCAAGCTGTATAAGTACACATGAAACCTTTTTTGTGGGATATCATCGATAGAGTACATTTACCTAAAGTTCGAGGAAGTAAGTAACATGGAGTTGATAATACCTGCTCTAAAATCCCGAAATCATAAACATTACAATTAATTCTCGGGAAATAAGAAATTAATTTTACGTATAATTATTTAATAAGAAATTTGAAAAAACTACTGATACGGATGGGATTCGAATTCACGATCTCCGGTGTACCGTGCCGACGCTCTAACCGCTAAGCTACCGTATCTCATCAGAATCAGTTGAAATTTCAAATCTCTTTCTACGCCTTAGGCGTGTGGTAATATCGATCGAAATACATTAATTATCCGACTCAGTGTTCTAAACTTTGCAGTTTTTAGAAGGCACCGATAGATATTACCACACGCCCTAGGCGTAGAAAGAGATTTGTAATTTCGACTGATTTTGATGGGATACGGTGGCTCAGCGGTTAGAGCGTCGGCACGGTACGTCGGAGATCGTGGGTTCGAATCCCTTCCGTATCAGTTGTTTTTCAATTTTCTTATTAAATAATTTATTATATTTAATAAGCAAACATGTGTTAAAACATGTACCTAATAAATTCTCCAAAATATTAATTTTACGTTTTAAATACATATGAACTAAATGATTATAATAAAAAGTCTTTATTATGTTTTTAGACATCGGTAACAGATAATGTAATACTTAAGTAGTTCGGTACTAAAACTGTTAAATTAATGAGTTTTATTTTACATACAAAATTAATTCTAATAAAAACTATAGGTCAAAATCCAGTCCATATTAATAAAATCCCGGGATTTAATTGTTATGTTTACGATTCCGGGATTTTTGAGGAGGTATTTTTAACTCTATGTTACTTACTTCCACAAAACCGCAAACCAACGCCATCTAGTTACGAAAAATAAATCTCAATTTAATTAACATTATTTTAAAATATAATCATAATTTAATAGGCAGTGATGTGTAGAAACTTTAATTTAATTAGTAAATATTTATTGTTATCACGTTTTCACATTGTATGCAGTGTTATAATCACATATATTTATGATAGTCGTAACGGGTAGTTAGAAACCTGATATTCTAAGAAGTGGTCCAGAATATATAGATAATATATACATATTCTGAATGTGCTCATCAAGACCTTCCATTTGATATCAATCACGATAAATTTACCTTAACTTTATTTTTTTCGAGCTGACCAATTTATTTTTAAAATCCACCTTATTTGATTTTACGAAATTTCATATATCCTATAACCCGCAGACCATTAAGACGCATCGATAGACACCTTATTTATTGAATTACAACAAATAGTTTAGGAGCTACGAGGGAACAGATGAACAAACTTACATACATACATACATACATACATACATACATACATACATACATACATAGACTGCTAAAATCATAACCCTCCTTTTTTTTGTAGTCGGGTAAAAATGTGGACCATTGATCGTCCCTATTATCCAGCTACACAATATCTACTTTGGCATACAGCTCATCAGGCTTACGACAGACGTGGCCCACCCAATACCACTAAAATTACGCGGTTATGTTGTGAGCTACGATATAATCTAATAATCTTGAGAATTCAATGATGTTATTCAAGCTTTCTATAATTAGTAGCTTAACAACTTTTAATTATTATTTATCACCACAAATTTGTGACCATAGGGTCCGCAGAAGAGGATTATTATTATAATCTGAAATTATATCAAATACCTAGGTCATACCTTTTCAAATATATTAAATCATATTTTCACGTTTTTGTATGAATTATATTTCAAAACTAACGTTTTTTTTAAAGAAATATTAATAACATTAGTCTTAAAGTTATTCTTTTACTACGGAACAAAAGTTATACCTATATAAAGTTTTATTTAATTGTCATGAATTTGTAATAATTTTAGTATTTCTCTCTTTACAGGCGCCACAGTTTATTTCTTTCAATGATGGCAAGTTGGGTGTGAATTTTGGTGGTTATCACGCTGCCGTGGGCCTTGGAGGACAGGGTGAGTCATAATAATATCATTTAAAAAAAATACTAGCTATTTTTACGACTTCGTCAACGCGAATAGTTTGTTCTATAAATTCCTTAAGATTTTCAAAAAACCCTCGGTAAATATTTTAGCTTAGATACCTTTTACAGATATGTATGTAATTTATGATGTATCTTAATTTTGGATTTCATATGCGAAGCCAAAATGAAGATACATCATAAATTAAAGTTTCTAGACCAAGTGGCTTGGCTTGGGGTTGATAATTATGTCAGTCATGAAGTCAATTTCTGAATTATCTTCTGTATTAAAAAATATAATATGATAATTATTATGTTTAATTATTATTGTATATTGTGTATTTTTCGGGAAATTATAAAAGAATAGCGTCTTTAATTTATAATAAAAGGCTATAGTAGACACATGGTGTCCATCAAATAATATAATTTGCATTGTGTCTGCTTTATGGCAGTCAAAAGTGTTCAAAATATTCATAAAAACTTCCTAATTACTAACAATTTTTATTGTAAGTATAACTATTATTTGGTAACCTTGACTTCTTTTCTGAGACTATTTTGAGGCCATAAACGCATCATTTAGGACCTAAGTTTCAATTTTAATTTCATATGTCTACTCGTTTCTAAAAAAAGGCTCTTAACGAAAGGAAAGAAGGACAGCGACCGACCGGTGCTACGCGGCAGATTACAAAGTGATCAGTTTTTTCAGTTGGATGGATCTAAGAGATCCAAGGCTCTAAAAGAATAATATTGTCATTTTTATATACTACTAGCGACCCGCCCCGGCTTCGCACGGTTATGCTAATATGCATGTATTATACATATAAACCTTTCTCATGAATCACTCAATCTATTTAAAAAAACCGCATCAAAATCCATTGCGTAGTTTTAAAGATCTAAGCATACATAGGGACAGACAGACGGTGGATAGCGACTTTGTTTTATACTATGTAGTGATGATATATATAATCGACAAGAAAAATAATTAAATCGGGCATTGTTTTTAAATTGTAAAATATGGGAACCATAGACACATCATTGAGAAATGTAATTATAATTAATTATTGCTATTGTCTAAATCGCAATATACAATTCGACCCAACTAGTAAGCTTTTATTTGTACGGTACCTAAAATATTTACTAATGTTTTAGGACGTTAGGTAACAATAATAGAATAATATCGTATTGTTGTATCTAACCTTTCTTTTGATACAGATATGTTAAATATTAATAGACCTAAAAGGTTTGTCTGGTACATTTATTATTATTAGGTATGTTTTTGTAGTATTTTCTTCTCTTTTGTCCTTTAGAGATTACGAGCCTCTCAGATTGACCCTTCAATTCCCAATAGTTATAACTAATTTGTTGTATTTTTTCAACGTAGTATGGTTATAGGCAATGTGACCTTTATTTGTCGTAAAAATAATAAATATAAATTTTACAAACATTTTTTAAACTAGGTATATGTTTTTTGCCCGAAATTTTTATTATCACAATAAATTTGCGGAAAGATATAACAAAATAAATCTATTTACAAAGGTTTGCTTCTTAAGGAATAAATTAACAGTCTGCAGAGGATGACAGGAGTAGATTTCGTTGTCTGATTAGTGAAAATTAAGTTAATTTAATTATTAACTTCTTACGTAATTGGTACATTTAATTTATAATTTTAACGTTTTAGCTGGAAAAGGAGGCACTGCGGGTGGTCTGTTTGCTGAAGCTGGTACGCCTTTTGGACCAGCAGCCAGAGCTGGGCTCGGTGGAACTGTTGATGGAAACAATGGTCGCACTGCCGGTAAGAATCATGACTACTTTTTTAAAGCGAACTCTCACATAAAAATATTTTTCATAAAGAATAATTAAAAATTCTGAATACAAGTCAATTATTGACCATAAATGAATGACCATAAATCTGTTAGCTATAGCTAATACGTCACATAATGCCATACAAATTCTGTTCAGTATGAATTTATTCGGCAGTAAACGCATTGTAAAATAGATCCTAAGTATTAATATCATCACATTTGGCATAGCTAAAGGTGCACCCTGGAATGCAAAATACCATTCCGATTCATTGATTATTTACCTAATTGCGTTCACTCTATTAAGTAACTTAGTTCATGGGAGATCTAAAATTATTTAGCTACTAATCCCTTGACTCCTATTGAGAAGATAAAATAATTTATGCCACAATATATACAAGCTACATTATAGATTAAATAGTAGGTACTTCAGTAGGTACTCATTTTAATATAAATCCGCGGGAAAAAGCTAGTACACTAACTGTCTTGTTAGTCTAGTGATAGTAAGCGCGACTGCTAAGCCCGAGGTTCTGGGTTCGATCCCCGGGTCGGCAAAGATGTATTGGTTTTTTCATTAGGAAATTTTCAGTAGCAGCACGGAGTCTGGAATTTTACCCAATTAATTGCAACAGGCTCGCCCCCTATTACATACTTATAACATAGCCGGCGCAATGTGGGTGTACTACATACACCTAAGTCTACCCTCTATGGGAAAAACAGGCATGAGTTTATGTTATGTTATGTGTGTTATTTTATTCACAAAGGCTTATGAGAAAAAAAATCATCAAACAAGACAAAAGATTACGGAATGTAGAAAAATAATAGTCGGACTTTGTTAATGCAATGATCGCATTAGTGTCAACTCACCTCCACCTCGACCTAGGAAGTCGGATTAGCAATTAGTTTGTGATGCCTGAGATACGAGAAAAACACAATTATCTTTACATACCTACACCTCGCTTGATTGTGTATTTACTACTAAAGAAAAATAAGAATAAATAAGTAAAGTCAATTCATTAATGGAAAGATTGTTTGAACATTTAATTTTCTACGCAATATTAATAGGTGCTAATGTTCAAACAATTTGAGATTATGTTAGGTAGGTTAATTTTAATTTGAATGTGAAGCAATGAAATTTAATTAATTATAGGCTGTAAACTGTTAATTTTAATTGTTTAAGCAGCTTAAAAGATGAGCGCTATTAACACCAAGTCTGTCCTCCCTTACTAATTATATTTTCAACTTATATACGAAATCCCCATAAAACATGATGAAGCGTTTAGAAAAAGTCTAATTTGGAAATTGCACATTTTTAATGTTATTATTTGTTAACCAGGTGGACTTTACGCTGGTGCTACGGCAGGAGGAAATGTGAATGCAGCAGCTGGACTTTCAGGGGGAGTTGGTGCAGGAAAGGCAATTGGTGGAGGCTACTCGTTAGCTCAAGCAGGAGGAAAAACAGCAACCTCCGTCCTGGTAGGTGACAAAGCAGAAAAAGCAAGGAGAAAAGAAGAAAGACGTAGATTAAAAGAGATGAAAAGGCAGCTTAAGGAGAAGAAGAGATATTAACTGGTGTTGGAGGACCTAATTTTATAACTTTTCATGAACGTTGGATAGAATTTAAACCTTCCTCGTAACTTAAATTATTTGAACTTTGTGCTTACTTTATCTACTTAATCTATTGAAAGTGCCTATCGAACGTTCATAGATGTTAAGAACTCTTTAAGTGGCGGTAATTTCTAATCGTAGAATAATACTTTTATACTCGTTAATTAATACTCATTTAAATCTGGAATAAAGTTTTAACATACAAACTTATCTTTATGTAATAACAACATAAACACCTATTTAGTGATACTATTAAACATTTTCAATTATCCTGTTAAAAATAGGCAGAAAAATGTGAGACTAACCAGTGGTGACTTACAGGAATAAGGTAAAAGTCCCATAATGTTCTGTGCATGCATTCACAAAGCACATCTATTTGTCATCTTAGAAGCCTCATTTTGGGGATACCATTTTCACTTATCCTTTTGCACTGCAAAAAATCTTGCATGTTGCTTTGTATCGGATGCTATACCCAAGCAATATGATGCTATATTTATTCCTATTTTGTCATAATCATTAATTTAATACAGAGTCACAAATTTAAATTTAGTATAGGTAAGATAATTAAATAAATACTTATAACTTTTCTAGGGAGGCGAATCAGACAGTGCTGGGTCATCAGGATTTTCAGTCACGGCCCACAAATCTATCGGAATACCTTCAACAATAGTTAAGGAGACAGAAGTATCTGTAGTTCCTATCGAAGAAGTAAAAACAGTACATAAAAAAGTTCACACTGAAGCTAATTTTGAGGCTGCAAATGAAATAGCACCAAGTGCTGGAATTGAAGCAAACGTGAATGTAAACGCTAATGCCCAATCGACAGGCTTTGTAAATGAAGTGAGTAAATGGAAACGTTTGCACTATCGTACACCTCAATTAAAGCCGTTTTATTTTCAAGATATAATGAGTTCGTTATTTAGATTTCCACAGAGAAGGTATAGTCAACCAACGTGGTTGATACCACAACAATATCAATATGTTAATCAGGTTCGTTATGAAACTATAAAATAATTAGTACCTGCACCAAGAGGCTTGAAGACAGCTGCAAGAAACCTTTCACAATTAGTTCCTAATTTTTTACACTTAAACACCTTAAAGGTCCTGTGGTCGTGACAATACTTCAAACCAACACGTGTGCTAATCCGTAAATGTTTTTTTGTGTAATGTCAGAGTTTTTGACCAGTTAATCAATTGAAGATAAAAAAAAACATACTACATGTACATGAATAAACGACCGTATTCAGTTAACTCTTTCACTACAACTTCATCATTATCCACTTTAAGATATACCTATCATTTATCATGTTCAAGTACAATTACATTTTATTTGTTAAAAACGTTTTATTTTACTTTTTTTAGTTAAACTTAACCTAAACTGCTCATATTCATCATCATCATAATAAACATAAAGACCCTTTATACACCATATATTATTATCTACTTAAAGACTTCTAACCTTAACCATTTCTTCACGTAATCGAACTTTCTGTTCACTAAAGGTCACACCTGACACGCAGTCACAAGTGATCGTACATAAACTCAAGCCACACAGACACCACGCTCACAAGACTGCATACATTGGTGGCTACATTGGTGCGGGTGCTGATGTAGATGCCCCAGTTTCAAAAACTATTATCGTCAATACTGCTCACCCTGTTGACAAGAGTTTTGAAATCGAAAAAGAAGTTGGAGTAGGAGCAAATATTGGACAGCATGTTGGACCTGGCAAAGTTGCTACATTTACCTCTAGTAAGGAGGTTGTTATTGGTAGCAAACCCAATACTTTCTTTCAAGACATCTTTAATGTGAGTTTGTTAAGATTTATTACTTTTTATTTTTAAGTTAAGAGGTTCTTGAGCCAAAAAGGCCAGACAACTAAGCCTTTAAGATTTAAAATGCGCGACGCTTTACAAAATTAAATTTTCATAAACCAAATATTATTCAGAGTATGCCAAAGAAAAATATTAATATTTAATTGGTTTTTTGCAGATACCTATTTCAACTTTGAGGGCGGTTAGCGGTTTTTTGAGTAACACAGCTGCAAACACAAATGTGTCAGTTCAAAAGTCAGCTTCAGTGCATGCAGGTGGTTACTCCAACTTTAACGGTGGCTATTCTGGTCACTCCGGTTATTCAAGTTTCTATTAAAATAACAAATAAATAAGTATAAAAACTAAGTTTTATAAGATAAGATATTTTTCTAAGTGATTGTATTTAAGCAATGATTTGTATTACAGAAATTTTCTATAAAAAATCAAACAGTGACTAATATAATAGTTTCATTAAAACAGGTTCTTTTGGATGTTAGATTAAATAATAATATTTAGGCTTGCTATAAATGCTAAATAGTTTTTTTATTCAAATTCGAATTAATAATAAGTATATCAAGTTTTTGCTTTTATTAGATAATTAGTAGTCAATACCAACTAGAAACTAAGTAAGCTACTTATGATTCAAGAATAATAATCATAAAAAATATTTTATATCGCTTTTACAACACTGCGATAAGCTGTTTAAGCGACCTGCAGGGAACAGCACACTATAATCTTGGCCTCTCTTTGGCCCTCGTAATCTTGATGATATTTTTATCTCCTAGCTTTTATTACGTTTTTATTTTTTACGAGCACCCCTTTGCAGGCAAACGCCTTCAGTGAACTTATTAAAAGAATAAATAAATTTACACAAAATAACATCTGCATCTAATCGTAAAATTGTGGGGTTTGTTTATTTTAATATTAGTGACATAAAACTGGGAATTTATTGAGACAATATTGTTGGCCTTTTGCTCATTTAGCCTTTTCATTTAATTTCCTTGTTTAGTGGGAGTTGTTTAAATAATTTTATTTTTTTAGACTAGAACATTTATATTAGTGAACCTAGTACTTCATATTGCACATTTAACCATATTTTCTCGTTATTCTTACAATAAATAGTATAATATAATGCGCGCATTACTATTTGCCATTAATTTTAATTTGTTTGTAGCTTCTTTATAGTCTGTCTCAGCTTAATTTTTTTAATTATTGCATAATAGTCATTAATACCTACCTTTTTATAACAAGCAGGTAATTAGATGCTCTACTAACACATCTTTAATTAAGTAAAATTACCTATCTAAATTAATTACTTATCAGTTAATGGATTTTCAACAGACTCAGATTCGATAACACCGAAGCATGTACCGTTATCATCATCATCATCAGCATCCTCCGAGGCACACATATCGGTACAGACACCGAATGCTTCCTCTTTTATAGATGATATTTTCTCTGTAAGTGCACGATCAGTCATCTTTGCTCTTTAAAATTCATCATAAAATTAGCGCGGACTGGAGACTTTTATCCTATACTTATACATATACCTATAATCAAAAGAGATATATACTTAATTATATTTAATTTTAAAACCCATTCGCGCTAATTTTAAGGCGCTGGCTAGACGGCGGACAGCAAGTGGGCCGTACAATTTTACCGCGATTATACGCTTATGGAATCCCGCGCATTAGGCGCTGGGCTGGCGATGGATAATTTGTGTACAGATAGAAACGACCGCTCTCGTCAATTAGTTGCCGCGATCACATCGACAACAATTCGCAGTCTGCGTAACCGGATAACTAGCTGACGACAAGAGCGGTCATTTCTATCTGCGTGCAAATTGTCCATCGTCTGCGCAGCGCCTACATACGAAAGATAAAACGATCGCCAGTCAAAATTGAAAGGATAGATCGCGGCTACTCGTCATTTAATCTGTACACCCTAACCACGAAGCAAATACTAAGACCTTAACGCATCGTGCTCAACTGCTTGCTCGTGCTTGCTGGCAACCGCGGCCGCGCGGGCAACAATGAACAGAAGCGGAATTTATTGTGCAGCGGACAATATGACTGCCGCCTGTCCAGCGCTTAAATTAAATGTTGTTTGTTTGTATGTAGAGTCAGCTACATTTATTTAAAGCTAATATTTACTTATATTTAGCATCAAATCAGTTTAACATGGAAAATTTTGGTCGGAATTGGATGGAATTTAATTATGTAATTTTATAAGTGATACGAAACGTGTAGGTATACGAAATCATATCTTAATTAATATTGTTTTTTTGGATCGGGGTGTCAATACGAAATTTTTATTGTGATCTAAATCGATCTAAATTAAAAATGATTCAGCGTTTAGCTTCAACGCTTCTTCCCTGAAAAAAATATTCTTGTTTTAAGAAAAAGCGAAAGTCTACATTTGGATCGCAAAATAAGAACTACATACCTGATCCATAGATCCCGTGTCAAGTATTTTAAAAATAGCTTCACGAGTATTACTTTTCTCGTTTTTTCGTATCCACGTGGTCTGTAAAGATAATTGAAACTATATATAAAAAAAATTAAAAACGTGGATACAATATTTTTTTTTCATTTGGTGCTTTATATTTTTTTTATTCATTTATTTTAATCTAAGCTTTTGAAATCGTTTTTTTTTTTCAATTAATCTAGTTTTGCTTGTATGAGACGCATGGTTTTTTCTTTTTAATATTGTGCAACGGGGTGATGGTAATGAGTAGTAGTAGTAAGTAATTCATAATCATTTGTTCAGATCATCTATATATATATCATCTATTTACAAAAATAGTATTATGACTTTTTTCTTTGAAAACAGGGTTAAAAACAGGTAATTCTAAGGCCCTTTGTAAACAAGGCGACGAAAGTAAACCAATACTCGGCGACTCAAGCACTATTTAATATAAATATTTAATAAGAAAATTTATATAATCTATTTAATATTTTGTCAATTCTTTGCACTAGTTTTGTGATGAGTTCCTCGAGGTCGTCGCTACGCAAGTCATGGTACCATGGTCAATCCATCACAAAACTTATTTCCAAAGTAGAAAAATACTTCTGAAGCTCATGCTAGCACATGCATAAAATAATAGTTTCATCAATACTTGTATCAGACAGTAAAATGCAAGATTGCCAGATTTGTTTGATAGTTTAAAGGACTAGTCGTGCAAAGGAATCCTCTGATACTTTCCTTGCCTCGTTTACGAAGAGCCTTAACCGGTTTACGATACTGTGAAGGATAGAATGGGTAAGTTTTGGGTTTACTGGGTGATTTTTTAATTAAAAATTTGTACAAAAAGGTTTTGGTCTTGGTGAGTACCGCTTTGTATAGTGCACATTTTTGTTTGTTTTTTTGATAATGTTTTATTGTTTTTTTATTGATGAAAATGCATTTTTTATAGATACCGATTAATACTCTGTCCGCCGTAAACAAGTTCTTAGAAAACAACGTTGGAGCGCGAAAACGTGTGCAGGCAAGTCTAAATAAAATATTGACTCCTTTATGTAAGGCTTTTGTGAAACCGATTTAATGCCAGAGGCAAAATATGTACTATCAGATACATTTTTTAAAAGTCTAACTAGTTATATTTTTTTTATTAGTACTGATATTTTCTAAATTTAATCTAAAACCACGTAAAATTTACTTTATTATTCTGAAGCGTCAAACAAAAATTGTAAATACTACATTCAAAAGGGTTAAGCTTTTGCAAAAATGTTTATTGATATCGTCATTCACAATGCTCAAAAACATAGGCAGAAATAAACATCTTGGATTCACTGTAACATTATGTCCTGTGCAGGGATCAAGTCCGAGACACTTTGCCCAGAAAGTTTAGCCAAAAAGTTGAATAACTATTGCTATTTGATATTTTGAAAGGATAGAAAGGAGAAAGGCCCTTTGTCCAGTTAAAAAAAACATTGATTTCTATTTCTAAGGTAAAAAAACAGGTGTGATAATTTATTTATTTTCCGCAGGTCTCAGAAGGTCCGGGAGAGCCAACTAGGATCAGACTAGGACCCCATGCTAGGAGGAGGGCGAACAAACAAGTCGTAATTGTCCAAGAGCCTGCGAAACCTCAACCAACACCTGAGGAATCAAACTAAACCAATGGGCTATAGTTTGTAGTACCTAAGATAAATTAATCAGATATTTGACTTTCCAAATGGAAGATGAATTTGTACAAAGCTGATGCAGTTACTCTTGTAAATATTTTAGTTTAAAATATTATATATTTTTTTTTATAAAATGTGTTTTTTATTTCCATTTATTATACCTAAAGTTATACTACAGATGATATTAGATGTTACAAAGAATGTAAGTAGGTAACGTGTAAAAAAAATCGTATAGTATCAATAAGAATCTCCTGAAACTCTCCAACTCTTTGGTCGAATGATGATCAGCCGCAAGACCGACATAATATTTCAAAATAGCCAGTGAAAATAATTAGTCATGCCTTAGACTCGAACTTGCAACCTTTTGAATTGCATACCACATGCTATACTGTTTATCTGTGCCGTTGAAGAGTTCCTGTAACTGAAGTTAAATCCTGGATGTCAATTTCTTACCAAAAAATGCATTGTCATCGAACTGAACTAACATGCAAAAATTCAACTCCAGCTCCGTACGATATGGGGCAGATTAAGAGAATTCCAAGATTTCACGCATACAAACATAATTACATACATTTCAAGTTAAATAAAACCTTGTAAAATATCATGCATGTTGCACACTAGCTCGTTTATCCAGCAGCTATCGCAATTCAATAATCAGCTTGCATACTGCCAGATGAATACAGTCACCTGACCAGGAGTTTCAGGTTTTCTAAAAACTGCAAATTGCAAGAGTTGTTCTATTACCAAATAAGGAGATTATGAGTGTGATTTATCTGGTAGTTTTCATTAATTGGGGTTTGCAATAAAACAAGGTTTACCAGTAATTTATTTATGAACATCACCAAAATTTTATACAACTACTAAGCAAAGATAAATATGTATAATAGATCTCTGGACCATAGATATATTGATAGACCTCTTGGATCAGTGAGTCTTAAATACGTAACGAGAGAGTAAGCAGAAGGCTGTCCCTTTCACACTAAAAAAACTGAAGTACACGAGAGTTTCACCAGCTTCCTTAATAGGGAAATAATGAGCACCAGCATCCAATTTGTTCAAATCTACTTTCTGGAATGAATGGTTCCCTTTATAAATTTCGCACGTTTTTTCATTGTACCTGACATTAGAAGCCGCAAGCATGACTTTCGGAATCATACTTTTGCAAGTTAATTTTTTAAAAACACTCGAATATTTTACCACGTGACCAGAATTTTCGACGCCAGTCTTCATTCTCCAATAGTAACCTTTTAAGTTTTCCTTTATGGTCAAATTGCCTCTGAAGTACAAAAAACCATTTTTATAGTAAGGTTCGACGTTGAGTGATACTTTTGAATTAACTTCGTATGGAGGATCTGGATCACTACACGATTGAATACTACGTAATGTTATTTTATAAATCACAGAAACACCGACAGATGATATTGACACTAAAAACTGTGTTAAAATAACCGCTAAAATGAAATCCAATTTTGGTATCATAATTAATTACAATAACCAGTACAAGAAAAGAGGTAATATGTAACTCCAAAATAAACAATATACCTCCAAATGTACCTAAAATCATATCGAATGTGATCTAATCTGAACAATCATAATATACTTTAAAGGTCGTTAGGTTTACCTAAACATTGTTAACTATGGTAGGTCTCTATTAGTACTAATTTGATTTTAATTGTGTTCAGTAATGACATTTTTTTAAATGTGCCTGACGAGCAAATGAGCTTGCAATTAAAATTCTGTGGAGCCGTTGCCGACTTCAACCCCGGAGTATCACCAAGATAATTTTTCTACTTGACCCCGGTATTCTTTGACGACATGCTACTTCCTCGCCTAAGCCAGCCCGCTTGATAGCTGCAGTCCATTCTTCATGAAACCAGGATCACTGCGTACCTTCAATCAGTAAAAAGCGCTTATCTGGGGCATGTTCTCGGATATAAGCTTCTATAAGCTGCTGCGGATTCAAATATAAGCTGCTACAAACAATCATAATAGGCAAGATTGTAGGCAAAAGAAAAGTGGCCTACTTATGAAAAGCTCAGGAGAATGGGACGTCATGGAACAAGTCAAAACTTTATTCTATTTCACCTATAGTGTGGTATAATGTAACTAACATCTGAGATGGTTGAATGTGGATGCGAATCACGGGTGGAATTACAAATAGCTTAGTGGCAGAGCGACTAGCTTTACTTAGTACGTCACAGGTCCCAATTCCGCTCGAAATCGATTTTTTCTTTCTACAATTTTTTTACAAAGAACTAAAATTCCAATTTTTTTGAAAAGATAAATCGATTGGGAACTCTTTTGGATAAAGCACACATTGCAAGTTTGGAATAGTTTAGTTGGTACAACGACTGGCCGCTTGCAAGTTCAAGTTACAGGTCGCTGGTTGCAACCCAGGCTATTATTATTATTAATCTATTTTCTATTATTATTTTATTCAAGATCATGTGTTGACTGCCACGCCGCAAACACAATGCAATGTCTATTGTTCGCGGTTAATGGGTGACCGCTGTAACGTTCAAAGGCTTAAAATGGTAAAAACACCATCGTGAAGAAACGAGTATGTACCAACGTACACTCAGAAATTTTAAAACCGCTTATAAAACCAAGTTTGAGGCTTTCCCTGAGCCTGACACTAGGATATTTACCTATCAATCGATAAAAAGAAACAAGAACTAAATACGAGAAAGATATTAGTCATGTATGTCAATAATAAATCGGCAAACACGGAAAAATGAAAAAAAAACGGTCACATTTCGACGAATAGGTGACCTCTGGTTTAAAAAAAGTCATTTATTTTTCTGCATTGATGTTTTATTGATGCTGTTTGAATATTTATTTTAGTTCCGTACTACTAAGACACGCGATTCAACACAGGCGCAAGTTCCTTGAGGCTTATAATAGCTTAAATAGTAAACATTTATCCCGTACCGTCTTATTGGATGGTAATTTGTTGTACGATCTATTTTATTGACCTCCAATTTATCAATAGAATAATTTCCTTTAAAAATCTCGCAGGTTTTTGGGTTAAATTTTATTTTCCCAGCTGAGTAAACTAGTCTTGGGAAGAAATTTTTGCATGATAATCCTTTGAAATCATTTTCGTAAATCACTTTTCCAGACTTTTCAAAGCCATTTCTGAATCTCCAGACATATCCAGATAGGTTTTCCAGAATACTGAAGTTGCCTTTATAGTAGAAGTCTGTTTTATTAACTGCGCCAACATTGATAATGATTTTTGAATTTTGTTCGTATGGAGGCTCCGGGTTCTTGCAAAGTTCAATACCTTGATGAATAATTCTGTACTTCTGACAAAACACTTCAATAAATTGCATGATCATTAATATATAATATAAATACCTCATAATTATACATTGAGATACAGGAACGATAATATAGAAATGAATCCAAGATGTGCACTGACTGCAAATAATTATGTTCAAATGATAAATAATATGACGAATTTGCTATACTTATATTTAGGTACCTTATACATAATTATAATGCTTTGGAAAGGGATGCTTATCAGCTGGCCTCATTAGTCAGCTGATAGTGATCACAATTATGATGAATTTATGTGGTTTTAGAATAATTTACCTAAATTTTGATTTCCCATAAAGTATTTGTAAAAAAAAATAAGTTTATTGTTAGAATTATTTCATATAGAAATCCCAGTTTTAAATTTCTTCATTGCTCTTTTATTATTTATTCAATATGCATTACAAATACACCAAATAGGTACAATTGTATAGATTCCAACAATTGATCATTCTTAGTATGTATGTCAGAAGAAAATGGAAATTTTGCTTCAAGTTGCCCGCCACCTAGCCGGTGGACTCTAGCTTGGGGGCCGTGCCACTTGAGGAGTACATAGTAAAAACAAATTAAGCTATGAAAATAATAATCTTATTAGATTAACCTAATTTATTTTTGCTCAACAAAATGTTGTCAAAAACAAACGATAATGAGGTTAACTCATTACTAAAACCTTATTACTCAATCATAACTATATTAATTCAAATTAATATCTTTGGGTAGAATGCGATAGTTAATTAATAAACCGGCTACTACTGTTTCACTGCAAGACCGAGGTAAAGAATATACCTACTATGGCTGAGGCCTCTTTTTATACAATCATAGATTGAGCATCATCGAAAAAGAATAAAATCTTTTTGTGAATTTTTTACATGTTTTAGCACATGTTAGCTTAATAAATCATCATTCATCATTTCAGCCATAAGACGTCCACTGCTGAACATAGGCCTCCCCCAATGACTTCCAAATCGGCCGGTTGGAAGCAACCTGCATCCAGCAGCTTCCTGCGACCTTTATTAGGTCGTCTGTCCACCTTGTGGGTGGACGTCCTACGCTGCGCTTGCCGGTACGTGGCCTCCATTCCAGAACCTTTCTGCCCCATCGGCTGTCAGTTCTGCGTGCTATGTGCCCCGCCCACTGCCACTTCAGCTTGCTAATCCGTTGGGCTATGTCAGCGACTTTAGTTCGTTTGCGGATCTCCTCATTTCTGATTCGATCTCGCAAAGAAACACCGAGCATAGCCCTTTCCATAGCGCGCTGAGTGACACCGAGCTTTCTTATGAGGCCCATAGTGAGAGGCCACGTTTCGGTTCCGTATGTTATCACTGGTAACACACACTGGTTGTAGACTTTCGTCTTAAGGCACTGAGGTATGTTGGACGAGAAGATGTTGTGTAGTTTCCCGAACGCTGCCCAGCCGAGTTGGATTCGACGATTGACCTCCATCTCGAAACTGGACCTACCCAACTGGATCACTTGTCCCAGGTAGACATATTTGTCAACAGTTTCGAGAGTAGAGCACCCAACTGATATTTGGTAGGGCGCAACATGGACGTTCGACATAACTTTCGTTTTGTCCATGTTCATCCGGAGCCCTACTTGTTGGGATACTCTATTGAGGCCTTCGAGCATTGTGCCGAGGTCTTCAAGCGATTCTGCCATGACCACAATATCGTCGGCAAATCGAAGGTGAGTGATGTACTCGCCATTAATGTTAATGCCGAATCCTTCCCATTCCAGGAGCTTGAAAGCGTCTTCCAATGCAGCGGTGAACAGTTTCGGAGAGATAACGTCTCCCTGTCTTACGCCTCGCTGCAGAGGAATCTCTCTCGTGCTCTGCTCCTGTACTCGGACCGACATAGTGGCGTTTTTGTACAAACACTTCAGCACCTCGATGTACCGATAGTCAATATGGCACCGCTGGAGAGACTGTAGCACTGCCCAGGTCTCGATCGAATCAAAAGCCTTCTCATAGTCCACGAACGCCAAGCATAGTGGCAAATTATACTCCTCGGTCTTCTGTATAATTTGCCGCAGCGTATAGATGTGGTCTATGGTATTGAAGCCTTTTCGGAAACCGGCTTGTTCGGGAGGCTGGAAGTCATCGAACCTACGTGCAAGACGATTCGTGATGACCCTCGAAAACAGCTTGTAGACATGGCTTAGAAGAGAGATGGGTCTATAATTCTTTAAGGAGGTATTGTCCCCTTTCTTAAAGAAGAGTACCACCACACTTCTGTTCCACGCCTCTGGCGTTATTTCTTCGAGTAAGACGGAGTTGAAGGGCCTCTGAAGGACTTTCAGTACCGGTGTTCCACCCGCTTTCAGAAGCTCTGATGTGATTCCGTCTTCACCCGGTGCCTTGTTGTTCTTAAGCTGTTTGAGGGCCATCCTAATCTCGTATAGGCTGATGTCCGGGATATCTTCGGTATAGTGTCGGGTCAGCTTAGCTCTAGGGTCTTCGGCTGAGCTACCAACAGGTTTAGTGACCGACGTGTATAGCTGTCCATAAAACTTCTCGATTTCCCTCAAAACTTCGGCTTTTGACGACGTTATACTGCCATCTTCCGTCTTCAGCTTCGGCAGCTGGCTTTGCCCAATAGATCTGTCTCTTGCGAACACTTTGGAGCCTTGGTTCCGCTCTATCGCCTCTTTAATAGAGTTTGTATTAAAGTTGCGAATGTCGTGTCGCAAGGACTTCCATATGCGTCTATTGAGCTGCCGATATGCCTTAGCATCAACGGAAGTCTGCAGCGCCATGGAACGTCGTTCTGCCATGAGGTTAAGAGTTTGATCGGTAAGCTTTTGCGGCCTGTCTGTACGACGGGGTCTGAAAAATTTCGACCCGGCCACTCGGACAGTTTCTACGAACCTGTTGTTAATCTCGTCCACTGCCTCGCAGTTCTCCAGGCATTCAAAGCGATTTGACAACTCGAGCTGAAAGCTTTCGGGGCAGGAGATATGGGCATTTGAGGGTCGGAGCGTAGACTTCATCAAACGGGACCTTCCCAGCTTGACGTTGATATTCAATGTGCCTTTGACCATTCTGTGATCACTGCCGGTTTTAACCCTGTTGATCACGGAGACATCATTGAATATTCGTCGCTTTGTGGTCATGATGAAGTCTATCTCATTTCTCGTGGAACCATCGGGACTCAACCAGGTCCACTTCCTATGAGGCGGCTTCTGAAAGAAGGAGTTCATCATAAAGAGGTCCTCCTTCTCCAGAAATTCTGCCAACATCTGTCCCCTGGGGTTCCGTTGCCCATACCCAAATTGCCCCACTCTCAACTCATTATCGCCTCGAATGCCTAGTTTTGCGTTGAAGTCCCCCATAACAACATTGAAGTAGGTTATATCAGTATGTATGGCCCTACTTATGTCCTCATACATAGCCTCTACTTCCTCATCTGGGTGTGTTGAGGTCGGTGCATATACCTGGATGACCTTCAGTGAGTATCTTTTCGATACTCTGAGTATCAGGTACGCAACCCTGCTCGACACACTTCCGATGGTAATGATGTTATTGATGAGGGACCTGTAGACGAGAAACCCGACACCACCTTGGGACAGTTGGTCGCCCTCCCGGTAGTAGAGTAGGTTGCCGGATTCCAGGGTTATCGTATCCTCTCCCGCTCGTCGGACTTCTGATAACCCCATGACACTCCATTGCAACCTACCCATTTCTTCTTCCAGCTCAACAATCTTCTCGTCAGTCCTCAAAGTGCGTATATTGTGTGTTACCAGCTTAATAAATATAAATATTTAATAAGAAATTTGAAAAAACAACTGATACGGATGGGATTCAAACCCACGATCTTCGGTCTGATGGGATACGATGGCTCAGCGGTTAGAGCGTCGGCACGGTACGCCGAAGATCGTGGGTTCGAATCCCATCCGTATCAGTTGTTTTTTCAAATTTCTTATTAAATATTTATAAGAATATAATCCTAACAATAAATTGTATTCTTATTTTAGATTTGAGGCCTTTGAACTTACTTTGACATTTTAATGTTACCGTTTTTCAGCATAAATATATTTAAACAAGCGTACGTTGGTTCTTTCATCCGTGAGATGGTTTCACGCCGTGTGACTGCGCTTTGGTTAAGCTTCTATGACTTGGCGGTTAAAACATTTTTGTAAAAAATCTGTAATTGTGAAAAATTATAGCCTTTTTACCCAAATAATTAGGGTTTTTCTGATACTTCTGAGGTTTGTGATTCGCGGAATGTAAATAAAGTTGAATTTGGAAGTACAAAATTTAAAATAAATATTATGAAAAATCTGGCGAAGAGCGAATTGGACTAGTAATTAACTTTATTTTATTTTTATTATTTGTTATAGCGGCCATAGTAATACACACTTTGTTACAAATACCTATCTACTACGGTATAAATGATACAGCCTTGAGAGCCTAATTAATACATTTTAAACATTTGCTTAAGCTTACAGTGATAAATATTCATCCTTTATACACGCATTTCAAAAAACATCACTAGCAGCATCCCAAAAACATGGAGATGACAATAAAACTCGCAATAATACACAATGTGGACTCGTAAAATGTAGAGTTGCTCTGTTTACAGCTTTTCGACAAAATGAAAGTATGACTTGTAATTTAACGGCCGACATCTTTTATGATGGTAGCTATCAAAACAAACTTGAAAGTTGGTCGAGGTACGGAAAGAATACTAAGGAAGTCATGGCATTCGTATTTTTGGTGGTAAATTGTGGGCCAAGTTTCCGGGTTACATCAATTTTCAACCCCCGACGCAAAAAGAGGGGTGTTATTAATTTGACGTGTGTCTATGTATTTGTATGTCTGTGTCTCTGTCTGTGGCATCGTAGCTTCCAAACAGATAAAAATTAATTTGGAGTTTTGCAGTATCGGGGGCTTTTTAAATTTAAATTTTTTATTGTTATTATTCTGTCTTTGATGCAAAATAAATGCAAGACACAGTACGAATAGTGTCAAAATATTAGGCACTTTGTAAACTTGTAACAACTTTCTTTAATTCTAACTCATATGTATGAGAAAGAAAGATCATAATATGTCATAATTATATAATTATACATAATCGTTTGAGGATTTCGGATGTTTTAATCTTTAACACTATGATTCATTCACCAAGTATACATGAAAATTAAACACGGAACAAAGTACTATAGAGATATGAGACGTATTTGAAGATGAATAAATAAAAAAAAGTAATTTATTTAATCTGTATTATTTTTAATAATATTTTTTATCTGTTTGACAATTTTTTTATTTCTTTAAAAATAAGACACGTGCTTCAACACAGGCGCAAGTTCCTTGCGGTTTATAATAGCTTAAATAGTAAACATTTAATCCAAACTGTCTTGTTGGTATGTAATATGTTGCACGATCTAATTTGCTTACTTCCAATTTATTAAAAGTGTAATTCCCTTTTAAAATATCGCAAGTTTTTGGATTAAATTTTATTTTCGCGGCTTGAAATATTATTCTTGGGAGAAAATATTTGCATGATAATCCTTTAAAATCATTTTCATATATCACTTTTCCAGACTTTTCAAAGCCATTTCTGAATCTCCAGACATACCCAGATAGGTTTTCGTGAATACTGAAGTTGCCGTTTAAGTAGTAATTGTCTGTTTTATTCACTACATCAATACTGATCATGACTTTTGAATTAACTTCGTATGGGGGCTCCGGGTTCTTGCAAAGTTCAAAACCTTGATGTATAATTTTATACTTCTGACAAAACACTACAGATAAATGCATGACTATCAATGCACAACATAAATACTTCATAATTATAAATTAATAAAAACAATACGATTTATAGATATTAATCTAAGAAGTATACTGGCTCCAAATGATATTGTGTTCAAATGACGAATTTAGTATAGGTACTTGCATTTTGGTAAGCATTAGGCTATGGAAAAAATAATGAGGCTTATCAGCTGGTCTCATTAGTAAGCTGATAGTGATCAAAATTATGATGTATTTAAGTGATTTTATAATAGTTTACCTAAATTTTGATTTCCTGTATATTAATGTTGATAGTAATCCCATTAAAAAAAAAAAGTTTTGTTACGTCTGGTGCACGAATGCAAAATTTAACAGTCACAAGATTTTTTTTTTTTATTTAAAAAGATCGCAAAATTTATATAATTATAATATACCTAGTCCAAAATATTGAAAACTTTATGCTTTCACAGATCTGAAAACAGTTGAAGAGATTTTAACTTTTCTAATTTATTTTTGGTATGTTTTTTACATGTTTATGCAAATATTTTTGCTTATTAAATGATATTTTTTTAATAAAAACCTGAACCGTGGGGTTCAAGTACCGCCCGAGTTAGTGGTTTTTGCGAGTTTCGTATAAAATAATATCATTTACTAATTTAAAAAAATATCCCTATCTATTCGATACGAACGAACCCAAATTCAAATCAGCTCAAATACCTGGAACATTAACTAATAACTAGGCTTACTAAATTTAGTTTCTTTTAACATAAATGAGAGCTCTGCGTTCATCGTAGTGTGAAGACCGACCCTCGTTAGATTTCTACACATCTAATTGAATTAAAACTACCCAAATCATTTACCGAAAATGTTTAAAGTTCAAACCTTACCCTTAGGGCTCACCTACTCCGGTGATAATAATAATCGATTATGAAAGGTAGGTAATATTGAGCTCATCCATTGAAGGCCCTTATAAACGTCGTCGCTTATATTTATTTGCTTTTTATAACTTGTTTTTTAAAATATAACACACAACTTACTAACTACTATTACCATTATATTTGACATTACCATTATATTTGACAAAAATAAACTAATATATTTTTTTCTTTGTTGGCCCAAAAGTTTTGGTTCTATTAAAAAAAAATTACGAAAAGGAAAACTCCAATTTAATATAGTATTTGTACAATAGGCCGTTCTCGTATTGAAATTATTCTTATAAGAAAACCTGCGTTAAAGCATTATTGAGCTTTATCTTAGAATTTGGTTAGTTTGAAAGTGGTGCCAGTAACTGAAAACTTAAGAAGTAATCGCTTATAGTGGTATGGACATGTGATGCGGAGGCATGAAGGACATGTTGTGAAAAAGGTTTTAAGTATGAATGTGGATGGTTATAAGGGTAGAGGTAGACTCAAGAAAGGTGGATGAATTATATCAAAGGCGATATGGATGGAAAGGATATAAGCAGTGACATGACGGCTAATAGAGAAGAATGGTAGAAGAAAACTTATTGCGCTGACCCCAAATAAAATTAGGACTAAGGCAGGAAAATGATGATGATGAACATTATGATAAAAATGGCTTAATTGCACTAAGGTTATTAAGAAAAATACATACGGTCGACACGGTACGTCAAAGATCGTGGGTCCGAAACCCATCCGTATCAGTTGTTTGATCAAATTTTCTTATTAAATAATTATATTTAATAAGCTAACGTAAAAAAATTAAAAAATTAAATCTACAAAATCTGATGAAAATCCAACTTGAGGTCATTTTATCAATGAATATCTACTTCGTTTGAGAGATCTTCTGCATTGTATAGTATGAGACCCAACTTATTCAATCAATTCCTTTAAGATTACTTGAAACCCGAAAGACCCAGATTGAAAAAATCATTTCAAATCTATTTTACCTTCAATAGGTATTCCAAATAAAAAATATTTTGTAACAAACTTGGAAGTAACTTCTCGGAATTCAAAGATAAATGAGTATCCTCAGAGGGAAGTATATTAAATGACAGAATAAATTACTATCTCACTTAAAACGAACTTAATATAAGCTAAGCATTCTCCTTTGATCATAAAATTCGAATCTCAATTGAAATGTTTTGTGATCTTACTATATTAAAGAGTGTATAATTTTAATTATTATGTTCTTAGTTCGTTTATACTTTATATGGGCTATTTTTTTTAAATTCTCAATACATTTTTTTTGACAAAATTCCATTAAATGAATATTTTTATGAAAGTTGACAAATTATAGGTACAGATTAGTTTCTAAATTCTGTTTACAAAAATTCATTGATTTTAATTAGGTGATAATATAGAAATTCTTCGCTCGGGTATTTTCTTAATAAAAACGTGAAATTGACTGCCCCGTTGGTCTAGTGGCAGCAAGCGCGACTGCTGAGCATGAGGTTCTGGGTTTTTTTCATTAGGAAATTCTCAGTATCAGCCGGAGTCTGTAATTGTGTCCGATTATTGGCATCAGGTTCGCCCTCTATTACATGGGACTTGTACAATAGCCGACGAAACGTGGGTGTATTGCATACACCTCTGCCTACCCCCTCTGGGGATACAGGCGTGAGTCTATGTTTAATGTGAAATTTAGATGTTCTTCCTCTAAAATGTTCCCTACCAGACAGTGTGGAGCACAAATCTACTCGAACACCCAAACATTCCCCAGCCACTTGATAACTGTTTCCGAAATTAGATCAGGCCGTCGGGGGAGAATTAATTTTGGACCCTAATCAAACTTGGCCCGTGTTCACCAAAGTCAGACGAACTAAAACATGACTTCATGTATGCATTCGTTGTGTGTAATCTTAGAAACTTGTAGGTTATTCTTATAAGTTGTTTTTGTATTACATCAAAGAATAATACTATTTAAATATCTACTTAAAGGTCAAAGTACCTTACCTATGCGTACTGAATACAATAAAAAAAACTTTAAAGAAAAAAAGGTAATAAATAAATTCATCAATCGCTAACTTCGGGTAGTGTGCCCAGAAGACTGATGATACTTTAATACTTTGCTTAAAAGAATAACAAGCCCATGTGCTCATGTAAGGTATTGACGAGCCTTCCTAGTAAATTTGCCTTTAAGTTCATTTACTTCTGATATAATTTATGAGAATATAACACCCTTGCCTGTATTTTCACCGAAAGTTTAGGCAGAGTGGTAATTATATCTACATTCCTTAAGAATATAGGTTATTCTTGGTTTTCTGTATCTTAAACTTAGACTCTAGATACGTATGGATTCCCTAGATACGTATGGACTCCCTAGATACGTATGGACTCCCTAGATACGAATGGACTCCTTAGATAAGTACGGACTATGTCCAGTCTAATTCGATGATAGTGACTAAATTCTCTTTCAACAGTTCGTTATAAAGTTGTTAAGTACCTATTCAAAGTTGTGGACATTTATTATGATACTCCTAAAGTTTACCCCTCAAGATATTATAGTTTCAATGCACTTAACCCAATTTGTTGTACAGATGCTTACACCAATTTCTTAAACCCTCTTTGTTACACGGGACAGAAATTTAATTTCGACGTTCTCTCGTTTCTGGATGTTTATGTTTTGAATTTCAAGTGAAATAATCTTTAGGTAATCTAATTGAATACGTTCAAGATTGTACCTTTCTATGAAGTTCTAAGAACGGATATAATTTTTGATAATTATGATTTTTTGACTAAAATTGAAATTGTAAGTTTTTATTTAATTTTACATGTGTGTTTCGTCATTGTTTTTGCAACCTAAATTGGGACCACTTTCTTTTGAACCATGGAGTTAAATGTTACATTATTTCTGATGATAACACATTTATCTGATGCCACATCCAGGATAATCTCCCCATAAGAGAACTCCTCAACTGTTAATAGCTTGGACCGAAACAATGCATAAAGATAAGTTTAATTTAGATAGCGTAGTCAGAATTTATACATTAACTTATTTAGTTAATAGTAGCGTGATAACCTAGTGGCATGACCGTTGGACTGCCAAGTAAAAGGTGACGACTTTTCGAATTCATATGCGTTTAAAAATTAATTATCACTTGCTAAAACGGTGAGGGAAAATGTCATGAGTAAACTAGCATATCTGAGAGTTTCTTCAACGGTGTGTACAACTATGTTAGAGGCCAACGAGAGTATGCATCAGTTATTCGACAAGCGCCTATGCAATATTTTAGTTGAGGCGCAAACGAGCGGAGTTTAATCACTAAGGATCATTTTCGATCAATCGCTGTTCAGCCTAGTCAGTTAAGACCCTTCTGATCTTCTTCTTATCGTGTGATTAATAAACAATCTGGTGTCGTAGTTTAAACCATCCGTAGGCGTCTGCCATGGCTTTAAACACCGTTGAAAAATTTCTCAGGTATGCTGGTTTCATCACGATGTGACCCTTCTGATGACCCTTCCTCTTATTACAATATTATATTATCTGGAATTGTGTGGTGTCGATGAAGAATAGCGCCAATGATTATTATGATGATGGGTCAAAGTACACAAAGTACTAGCAATCAATATCCAAGCTACTTGGTAGGATACTTTGTCTTGACTTTGTCATGTTCATTTATGATGTTGGGTGAAACCTTTCTGGGGTGGCAGGTGTGGGTAATACCGCCTAACTTGTGTTCTTTTGATTTAAAGTCGACACCATAAAGTACAACACCGCTCTCAAAAAAAAAAGATTTCTCTACATGAAAAAATAAACTTGAACAACGTCGAGTCCACACGAGTAATCATTACAGTTTTAATCCCATACATTCTCAGGAATCTAATCACAACTTAATTATAGTGTTAGTAAAAAAATATCACTGAAACTATTTGGCGTAACGACCCAACAAGGGACAAGGGATTCCACCCGGCAATTTTATGTAATGAGAACATAACATCTTCTTTTGTAAAACGGTTTTTCTTAGCAAGATTTCCTGTAGGTAATAACGTTTCGTAGCAGATTGTGTTTCTGACTGTGGAGACATGGATGTTGTTTGTCTCTTGTGGCTTTAATGGCTATAAACATTTAAGTGGCAGTGTTAGATGTCGTAAAGATGATTGTGATTTAAATGCGTTATAGGGCTGTTGTCGTGGTGGCTTATTGGTTACGGACCCGCTTTGCAAGCACGTCGGTGTGAGTTCAAACCTAGCATGTACCAATGTGACTTTTGACTTAATTTAACACGTTGACTGCCACGCCGCAGACATAATGCAATTTTTATTGTTCGCGGTCACCGTTGACCGCGGTGGGAGCACTGACTAACAGTAAAGGAAAACATCGCATCGTAAGGAAACCTGGACTTAAAGTCTAAAATCGCCAATACGCAGTGAGCTAGCGTGATGATTAATGCTCGAGCCTTGCCCTACACTGGGACAGTTACAGGCTGGTTTATTATAGGGCTGTTGCTAAGAGACGGATCTGGATGATTCTATCTCACTTATATCCTCCTGTTTTAAAAGTAGGTGTTTTCTAATGTAGACTACAACACAGATTACCATCAGGGAGGTTCGTGGTATTTGCCTTTGTCATATTTAAAAAAAGAACGTTACTATATTATAACGGCTATGTTGTCTTTTATCTGTGCATGCATCTGTCCGTCCATCTGTGCATTCATTTGTCCGTTTGTACATCTGCTCGCCTGTCTCTTACAGAGCTATATCGTTTTAATCGTATTATAATAGGAAGATGAAAACGTAATATTATGGCCTTTATTATAATAAATAATTCAAAAATTAAAGGCAACACCCAAGGGGGTACGAAACCAGTAATGAGCGGGCTCGACTTTCACTTAGCCGGATTTTATTAAAATTAACTCAGCCGCAATTGAAAATAAATCATTTTGGCGTAAATAACGCGATATTTAAAGTTTTCGTAAATTGTGGAGTTTAGCGAGAGTTAATGGTAGGAATCATGGGCAGCAGTGCAATAAATACTAAAATTATAATGTTAATTCCGACATTTACACAGCAGTTCCAAATAATAAAACTCTACGTCATTTACGCCTATATAATCATAAGAATTTTCTAAAATAATGATTATATATTCAAAAAACTTATGAGGTTAATTGGATACAAAAACTATTCAATACACGCAATAGACATATTTAAAAAAAATATATTAAGGGTGATACTCATTCCTAATATTTATAGGGTACCTACACACATAGTCGATTCGGCACATTCGGTTCGGTATTTTAGAAGAAATTTCATCGGGACTTCTTCGATAATACCGAATCGACTATGTGTAGCTACCCTTACACAGATTAATTTCTTAATTATTACTATATCTGTGCATAGTTTTAATACGCGTCTGCTTAGCCGGAATGAAATACATTTTTAGGTATCATAAACAAGGATTTTTTTATAAACAAGGAAGAAATCTCAATAAAGTATAGTTATGTTTTGGATTCACAATGGTATTGATTTTTTATATTCAATTCAAACGAGCTTTAGCTTTTTCCAGGTAAATTTTTCAGTAGCCTTTACAAACAAAGTGGATATTTGCAATATTACATTGATAATCTGTAACCACAGATTTTTATGGTTTTAATTATAATAATTTCTCAACTCTTTACAGGTTTGTGTCGAAAAATTCAGCCAAGCTTATTACAATTTAGAAAAGATTAGACAGACGGATTAAATTTAATGTAACATTCACTTAATACAGAATTAGATACATCCCCCGTCTAAAACAATCAGAATCACGTTTTAAGTATGAATATTTTATAAACTCATAAGTATGTTCGTGCGTGTAATTTAAATTATCGTTAAATCTTATTTGCATGCTGCTTTGAATGGAGAGGTTTTGCTTAATTTAGTTTGTTTGATAAATGATGGCAACTTTGTTTTTAAATAATGAATATTGCTGTGAGTTATTTTGGGTAGACTCAATTTATTTTTATTTTGCTTGTGCATCTACACAACAATCAATCAATTAAGTTGAATATATGACCGGCTTCATTAGGTAGCAGGTACACTTATGTTTTTCGATCATCACTGCATTTAGATCCTGCATCTAGATAGATGGTATCGCAGGGAAAAACCGGGAGATCTGATCCACGCAGGATGAATACTAAACGCAATGATGATGATGACGATGATCCTACTAATATTATAAAGGCGAAAGTTTGTAAGTATGGATGTATGGATGTATGGATGTTTGTTACTCTTTCACGTAAAAACTACTGAATGGATTTGAATGAAACTTCACCACAATATAGCTTATACATCAGAATAACACATAGGCTACAATTTATCAACATATCATGCGGGCGAAGCCGCGGGCGGAAGCTAGTCGTCTATAATTCTAACATTGGTGTACACGGTCCTCTTACAACCATTTTGAACAATTGCAAGTTGTAATAATAAACTTTAAAATATAGATATATTTCATGACACCTTGGGTAGTAGGTATTCATAAAAAGATATTATCTAGTTTTATGTAACACACTCTAATTCTAGTTTTATGTAACACAGTCTTTTACATTAAGTATGTAAAAGATTTAAATTTTCAATTGTTTTAAATTTAAAACAGTTAATTTGATTTTTGTCCTCAGTCCCTACTAGTATAAGCTAAGTACGCCTATAATCTGTGTATACATCAGAACTATTATCTGTAATTTCTATTATTTAATCATGTAAAATGTGTATTCTGTTGGTGTATTATATAAATAAATAAATCACTGCGTTTTCAACCACAAAGATAATCTTTAGCTATAAGATAGTCTTTAGCTGTGATTTTATAGAAAAAGTTTATGGTTATTAGAATGTTACAAAAATGTAATTTTCCAAATTCCTCGAGCGAGTCTGCAGCAAAAGTACAAAAACTATTTACATAAAATGTTTTCGCATTCACATTAAAATTTTCAACAGGGCTTCATAACGTATAATGCATTTTCCACGACGTTTGGTCCTCGGGTCTAGTGAATACGTTTATGTAATACCTTCACAGTTTTTTTTTTTTATTCTAAAAATGTGAATAATTCACTCCGGTGCATTCACGACGCAGATGGGAACTTTCTCTCGTATATTATCTTTCTGCGCCGTTACTTTCTTTGAAAATACTTTTTGGAGTTAAACTGCGTTTGGAATTGAATAAAGTTTGTACACTGGCTGTGTTGCAAGTGTTGGAACTACTTTTGACAACAGAAATCCTTGCCTGATATTTATTTGTGTAAGAACCGAGGAAGATATACAGTTCTTGTTTAGTACAAAGTATTAATGTTAACTGGTTAAGAGTAGATTTTCGAGTACACCATAGCTTTATCAATTTGAGTACATTTTGAAAGAGCGAGCCTGCTCTTAATCTACACTTGGAACATTACCTATATTAAAAAGTAAACATTACATCGTGGAATGCAATGAATGCTTGAGTATTGAATAAAATTAAAAGGGAAACAATATATTGTACATATTAATTTTTTCATGAAAACTGTAATGAGATGATACAGATCCCCGCCGTTAAAGTAATTAATAATTTCAATCCCAAAGGTGTCATTTGGATGGGTCCTCTTTTTAATTTTAATCATTAAAGTATTTCCAATCAAAGGGATTTTTATAATATATTTTATTTACCGACGAACTTTCCTTGTAATTCAGTAGCAATATACATGTTTAGGTAAGTCGTGATAGCCTAGTGGTGTGACCATTGACTGGCAAATCAGAGGTCTCAAGTTCGAACACAAGGCGGCACCTCTGACGTTTCGTAAGTTATGTGCGTATTAAAAAATAATTATCACTTGCTCTGTGCCTTGGAAAGCACATAAAGCCGTTGGTTCTGCGCCTGATCTCTTTCCGATCGTGTCAGATTATGTGAGTGAGGGATTAGAGAGTGCACCTGTGTTTGTGCACATACTTGTGCACTTTATTATCTTTTGCGTAGTTGGCTAACTGAAAATTGATCAGCACTACATTACATGTCGAATATTATACCTTTTCTGTCATTAAACAATGGCTTGAACAATGAATTTTAAATTCCAGATCCACTAACGTAAACACATATGCCGAGATAAAAGTTACTTCGTCGTCTTATCTTAGCAGTATCCCCGTCACTGTCGCGCAGCTCTCAAACTTTAACTGCGAGAAAAAGACGGGAATATGTCTTACCCAAAGGTCGTGCTGAGTAAAGTCTATTTATCTCAACCTGAGATTTACTTAGACTACTTATTACTTAAACTTAGCTCTTACTTTACGTGAAATAATTAAAAATTCGCACTATTGGGGCTCACATACCTACTCAAAATCAAAATATTTTTATTCATGTAGGTAGACCATTTTAGGCACTTATGAATAGTCATAATTCTAATATTATTATAGGAGTGACTCTAGTTGCCAGTTCCAAGGGCAGCCTACCCTTCATGGAGAAGAATCTGGCAAGAAACTCCATGATTGCTCTTTTAAATAATGGCTTACAATATTTACTATCGTGGACAAAGCCGGTGCACCACTCTTAAGGTTAGAATCGCTTGCACCTGGCGCCTGGACGTAGCGCTAGCCGCGCCCCTACGCACGTAGCATCGTTCAAAGTATTTTGATGGCAAAGTGGTGCACCGTTCGTGTCTGCGATTGTACCTATACACCAAAATTGGAAGAGATACGTCGCATCATAAATCAACCATCTAGATTGGACCTACTCAGTACGCACTGAGACATCAAATTCTTCGTTAGCTTACCATGCATTATGCTAAGCTAACCTAAGCTATGCTAAGTTCATTATCCTTTGGGGTGAAAGCTAAATATTTGACGTTTGTATTTGCTTTTCAGTAACCACTCAAGAATCATAATTCTGTAGTCTCGTAACGTACAGAATGCATTTCCCATGGGTACGGTAAGGGATGATGTGGTAGGTTAGCAGCATCTACCTGTGAATTAATAATCTTGCTATGATCACCAATCTATTCAAGTACAATGAATATTGTGAGATCCCTCAAGACCTAATATTTGCTAGAGATAGCCACAAAGGATAGACAAAGAGCAAATTAAATAATGAAGTTTATTTTGCTTCTTTCAAATTATTTTGGCTTGGAATCTCTCTTATGGTATGTAAGTCTTTATGCAGCAACGGAGCAACGCTTCGAATGTTTTTTTACATGGAGATAGTTGATGAGTCGGAAATGATATAGGTACGTAATTTTTTTAATAGTACTTATTCCAAAAAAAAAAACTACGAGAATAAAGCTGCGGGAGAAAGCATTTTCAAAATAATTATATCGTAGTTTCCAAAAAAGTTAAAAAAAATAATCATAAAACATGTCTGTCACTTCGAAAGTTTTTTTTTGCAAAAATGACAGCAAATGTTATTTTATGACAGACCTCCTAGCTGATCATTAGGAAAAAAGTGTAAAATAAAGACTTTCCAGACATTAACCAACATTATTTACACATATTTGACCAACGTAATTTACACATATTTTGTGGATATATTTAAGAGTAAATTAAAAATATCTACATGGCGTCAGTAGGTAGGTACTACTGCTACTCCGAAAACAAAATTGCAAAGTCGAAATAACACGAAAAAGAGTTTCTATCAAATGAATTCACGGAATAAATGTACATTTCCGTTTCCTAGAAAACATGATTCTAATGTATTTTTTTACCAGAACGTTGTTCCTGTTATTTTTTTAAAGGTACTTCTTACACAAACTAAATGAAAACTTTAAATTAGTAAGAGACGACTTGATAGAACCTAATTAAGTGAAGTTAGGAAAGAATGGAGTATGAATTATGCGTCAAAGTCTTACTTTGAATCTCGGTTTTATTTTAAAGTTTTAATGAAGTACTTAAATACTAGGTAATGTTTCTGGGACTAGATTTACTAGATACGAGAATACTTTATGATGTTGCTAATTTATGTTGGTACTTTTTTGTGAGTGTACGTGAATAATAATTACAAAAAATCTTGTTCATCTGTTTGGGAGCTACGATACCACAAACATACACATACTGATACACAGACACGTCAAACTTATAACACTCCTCTTTTTGCATCGGGAGTTAAAAATGGCGGCCGAAAAACATAGTTTTATATTTTAAGTTATTCATCATCATCTTTTTTTTTATAATTATCAGCTTACATTTTGATCATCATCTTTCATTTTATCATTTTCATAAGACTATTATTCAAACACCGAAAAACGAGACTATAGCGATAGTTTAAAATAAGAATAATAGAAAACTATTCAATTTTTTTTTCACATCGTACAGTTTTTTTTTGTATTCAAGATCGTTTTAGGTTACTTTAAGGTAATGTTAATTTTACGAAGGGCGACATAATTTTTATTATGGCTATCACAAGGAAAGTACCTTTTTTGTTACATTTCAACGACAACCCGTACTTCTGGACGTTATAAAAAAGCTTTCAAGTTTCTTTTAACAAAAGGTCTAGAACGTACGCAATTGTCCTACTTAGAGACTCCTTGAGAAGTTTCTCAACACAATACCTAATTTTCAAGAATTATAATGGTACTGTAAAGTGTAAGAGGGCACTAGATTGACAGAATCATGGTTGCGTATGGTACAGAGTTATTTGGCTCAACATAGGGCTTCAAAACTACTGGAGAAACTGTGGAGTGAGTACTATGAAATTTACCGAGGAAATCTGCAAGTCCCTATTAAACCTTTGAACGCTACCGCGGTCACCGGTGACCGGCAAACAATAAAATTTGCATTGTGTCTGCGGTGTGGCAGTCGAAGTGTTAAGAAATTTTGTCCGAGGAGAGGGGCGGTAAGAAACTATGGTCCCATCCTTCGATCAATAATAAACAGAAAAAAATATATAGATAAAGATATTGTATAGATAAAGGATCAGGATCAATGATCAGCTTCTGTATTTAAATTCTATAAAGGTGGGTAACATTTCTATTTTAGAACATAGCTTAGAACAGAGTCAGTATGGAAAGACAGAGTGACAGAATTTAGTGTTTCAGCTTATTTTTAAACATTTAATTATTTTCTTATCGGCGTTGATCCCATACATTTTGTTATTATCATTTTTTTTTATTAAAAAATAATGGATTAGACGTGATCTACCTATCAGTTTCTAACTGAAAGACCGATCTTTCCATCATTATTTTTGCCTACCTCATTTTCTACCCGATAAATCATTGGTACGAAATTTTAATCTTCTGCTTATTTGGTTTCAGCAATGAGGGAAGGACAATTGATGCACGTTTGGTGAATATTGATCATCGACAGCTCAAGCGTTAAAATTTTCCGTAACGTTATGACAATTTTCAATTATTACTTTGAACCTTATATCTATTGGAGTAGGGATGAAATTTACGCAGTTTTATTGAACTTATGCTGCGATTTGAGGATTTCAAATCGATCACACTAGATTGGTTTGTGTTTATCCAGTTGATTGCGTGCCGGCGAAATGTTACTAATGATGATTGTGTTTTGAGCAATCATTTTGATGATTCCGATGCTTTTAGAAGCTGACAGCAAATAATTAAATTACAAACTTATTAAATTCTGAAATTTATATTACTCATCAATGGGTATTATCGAAGTCATTCAAATTTATGCTAGCGACAGATTGACAAACTTATTACATAGTGGTATTAGGTACGTCGGCTGTCATTCAGTCATCTATCATGTGACATTTCATGTACACACAGCAAAGCTTTTTTGCTTGCAAAGGTTGGCAGGGCCGCTAGTTCAGGATAAAGATTTTTGTAGAAGTTTACATGTGATTGTGAAAATTTTTGAAAAATTCACCTTATCTAGCGCCCCTGCACCTAATAGCTTTGCTGTGTGACTCGAATCGACACTCGACACATTCCTATTAAATATTTTCATATAAAAAGCAAAAATATACGCATAAACATGTAAAAAAACATACAAAAAATTAAATCTTCGAGTCAAGGTTTAGTGTGTCTATTTCAATCGGTACTTAATCCTTCATTGGGCGGGAAGCGCTTGGCTCACTTCACTCATACAGCGTTTGTTCAGGCAACATTGACATAAGAAAAATAAATACCTACATCAGAATAATCAGCTTTTATCGATGAGTTAATTTCAGGGATATGTTAGCTGAAAGCTGATTTTATTTGTTTTGAAATTGACTCAACATGATTTCCAATTTATATTAACAGGGAAATAATAAATATTATTCGTTAAAATTTAAATCGTAAAAATACTATTTTATGGAAAAATTATCAAACACAATAGAGTATGCCTGGAGTGAAAACACAAAACGGAATGAAAGAAAGAAATTATTTATTTTCACACATAAAATTGGGCACAAAAACAAATAGTAAAAATAAAAACCAAACTATGGCTAAAATGACAAGTTTCCAAATGACAATTCCAAGTGTGGAATTACAAAATAGGTCAAAATCATGTCTTATCTCATTATCTCATCATCATCATCATCAGCCTATATTAGTCCACTGGTGAACATAGGCCTCTCCCAATGAGCGCCACTATTATGCTCTCATTAGAGGTATTTGCCCATAATCGCCAGGCTGGGCTTGGCGATCATACTAGCAGATGATTGCTGTTAAACAGAAGGCTCATTGCTGCCCATCCTCCGGATCTTTCGCTTTGTCGCTTCTTACGACACCCGTGGGACGAGTAGAGGTTCTATTCTTAGGCTGGGAACCACACGGCACATATTATCTGTGGTTAAGAACAAGACTGACAAAAAAATTTCACTAAAACTATAAGTTTGCGTTAAAACGAGTTTGTTCAACCCTAGAAAGATATTCTGCGTATAATTGACGCATGCCTGTTTGTTATATTGTTCTCTTTCGCTAAATAGTGCGAATCCGTTGCTATGCGTTTAGGTAATCTCACTCGTCGCTTGGATCTTCCCTGAGGCGTCCTTTAATAAATGTACTTTACGAATATGTATTAAATTGTGTTTATCACTATCAAACTTATCTACTCTATTTTTCGTAACTCAGAGGCAGATAAAAGCTTTCAGTAGGATATAGAAGCCACAGGCGCCACATCCGATTTGACGCCGTTCGCCAATTTAGCTTTAGAAATTCTAATCTGTTTATATTTAGCTTTTGGATTTATTATGATGTGTACATTGAAAATGGTGCAGTGTAGCACAATAGGAACACACACACGAAGGATTCTTACAAAACGCAAGAAAGACAACGTTTATATGAGAGTTTTTTTATATGAAGATGATGGCTGGGGCCCCTTTTAGTTATTAACTAGGATATTTATTTTTGTGGACATTTTCACACTTTGTAAAACAAGTTTTCCTATTACGGTTTAAAAGATACAGCCCTAGTATAAGCGGACGGATGGATAGCAGATGCCTCACGAGGGTTCTGCTATCCAACAACAACAATAGGGTTTTATCATACAACAATAGGGTTTTTGTTACAAAGTGTATACTTAAAAATAAAATAATAAATATAAAATATTTTGAAAAATTTTACTGGGTCTTCAATTTCTTAGTAATATTGAATGTAGTGAACATGAGATGGAAGAAGGCTCCTAGATCTAAATTTAGATCAAAAGCAAAGTAAGAAGGGTCGTCTTCATCGAACTTGAAACATACTACATACCAAGGTCGGCCCCGTGGCTAAACTCTAGTTGATGGGTTTTACAACCTTGAAAGCCGGGTAACTATGCCGCCGGCCCAAGATCCGCAATATCTGCCTATTTTTCTGTTAGCATTAAGTAAATGCTGCTAAAAGCAGGCGTGCTGTTGATGGACTGCACGCCCTTATTGGTTGCCTGGTTGCGTATTAAGAAAAAATACTCCCCCATCGCTGCTTGCAAAAATGGTTGCGAAACTCAGTTGCCAGGGGGGTTGAAAAGGAAAACCATTACTTTAATGTTAATTATTAAGCCTACAATACTACCTCACCCCTAATTTAATATTCTCACTTAATCAAAATCTAAATTCAGAGTAAGTAATTAACGATAATTTATAGGAATCACGACTTGGCAACGTGCGCTTAGGTGCTTTAATTTGTAATGGACTGTTTCACACAATCCATCATCGAAGTAATTTAGCAAAGGTAGCATGACCCTGCTAATGGAGAAATGAAGTTCAGGCGACAAGCTTAATAATTTATGTTTCCTACAAATAATTTCGAGAGGTACGACATATTGTTCTCATAATAACACAAAATTTATTTAACAAAACATGCACGGTGTTAATGAGAAAATATGAATTTGAACAGTATTTATGATATAGTATTTGCTCATTGTTCAACTCTTTGGATAAATTATTTATTGTAGGTACCTACTGGGTGAAGTTGAGTGTAAAACTGTTAATAAATAAAATTATTTCAATAATATATGGAGGCATGCCATTAAGGCATGACTAAAAACGAAATATTCAATGAACTCAAATAAAACATTTTTGTTTGATGCCGCCGCGGCCGTCCGACCTGCGTGGTTTGCTGTTTGCTAAAATTGGCACGAACTTCGACCTAAAGAAATATTAGATAAGAATATGCTTTATTGTAGATTTAAATGACATAAAAAGCCTTAATTACATAAAGTAGAAGTACAATGAACGATCTTATCGCTAAAAGCAATATCTTCAAGACAACCTTTTGATAGACAAGAGATATAATATATATGTATATGTGGAAATTAATTGAGGGTAGTATGAGGTGCACATGATTTTTTTTTACAGTACCTACACTGTAAGACATTTCTGTAATAGAAATCCTTGAGAGCCTAGAGACGCACTCCATAAACACGTTCTAAACTGCAACGAATATTGCTTGGGCGCTATTTCAAGTCCTATCTCTACTCGTTCGCCAAGTTTTAGTCAGTTCAATTCAAAATACTGCACGCAATTTCCAACTTTATCTGAAAGCAATAACGCTGTTATCGCAACCAGCATTTCGGAAAAGATTCTAACTTTGTTTGCGACATTGCTGTTATTTAGAGGAGTAAACAACGTTCGATGAGCGACAACATCCTTATTTTTGCTTTTATCTTAGATTTCCTCATTAAGATTATATTCTTTGAAGCTATCGTTGAGCTAGATTTAGGCCGTTATGGTATTGGCAAACAGAGTATCTGGAAACGATATCACATAACGGAAAAATTGGATATTTGAGTTACGATTACGATACTCATCTAAGCTTTTCTACTTTTTTAATCATAAATTATATGTTACAGAAATTATACAATTGAGGAAATAAATGCAAGTAAAGATTTATTCTTTGTATTTCAGCCAATAATTTCCAACGCTAAAAGGTAAGTTAACTAATCAACATGA
Source organism: Protodeltote pygarga (assembly GCA_936450705.2). NCBI lineage: Eukaryota > Metazoa > Arthropoda > Insecta > Lepidoptera > Noctuidae > Protodeltote > Protodeltote pygarga. The sequence continues at coordinate 6,640,467 of OW388257.2, read as the reverse complement.
AGACATTTTTTTTTATTTTTTTTTTATATTAGATTCTATCGCTTATTTGTACAAACAATGCACTCCAAAATCACATTTTTATGTGCGTTATCCCAATAATGGTAATATGTGCACAAATACGATATGTGTGATGCCAGCAAGTCATTCTAAAATTAAAATAAAATTTGTATTTTCACGTCTATAAATAAATGTCAAATCCTAAATCTAATCTTGTTTATAACATATAACATATCAGACTTTTCAATTAGTCATGGTGATCATGTGCACAAAACCTATAGCTATATGTTTTATCGGCTCCATTATAATAAAATAATAGATAATATTTTATTATATGGCTCAATTTTATTGCGTTATAATTATATCGCCATTACAAAACGGGATAACAACACAGCGCGTTGCGTCTCGGTTACTTGAACGGCATTGCACCGCTTAAGATAACATTCACCGCGCATCATTGCGTACGTATAACTTGTTACCGGATAAAATAATATTATGTCCGCGTCTAGATTGTGGCAGAGTTTTGTAACAACATACACGTATAAAACAACACTTTATAATATATATTTTTAGTTCATAACGTATCTATAGTTTATAGCGGGTTTGAACATCACTATTTACAGTATAATAATACACCACGATAATGTCAAGTCATACCATACCATATGCGGTGAAGGGTAGAGAATGTCATGAGGGCCGATCTAAAGGAATCCTTATTTTCCTCGAATTATTTTCGGAAAGGGCAAGGCTATTGACATTCAGGAAGGGTCCTCAGGTGTTTTATGTAGAAACCCAAAATCCAACTTATTGCATTGTTGACTAAACTAAATAAAAGAGAATGGTACTATTACATAGGGATTCAATTTGGAAAGATTATAATTTTAATTGAATTGACTTTGAAACTGTATGTTTTTAACAGATGTCAAGTGCTTTGAGCGATCGAAAACCTGATATTTACTTGACCTACTTTGTACACGGTACGGTTAATGGCACATCAGTGTTAACTTAGGCACTTGGCAGATGGCGGGCAGCAAGTCCGACAATTTTGCCGCAAACATAGAGCTTATAGAATCTTACGCAATGACGGACACGAAGAACAAAACGACTGCCGGTCATAATGCCGTTGGTGCTATTAATGGCCATCATGGCGATAACCAGACCACGGCTTTCGACCGTTCAATCAAATGAACTGCTATGCCTAGGCCTACGCTAAGCTCTAAGCTAGCGGTGAGTTCTTTTTTGCACTCGCACCGTGTGCATTGTGCAGTTTAGTGTTGTCCATTTTTAACTTTTAAAAAGTTGAGAAATTGTGTATCAATGGACTTGTATCGCGTTGTTTTGGGTCGGCTTAACGAAGTGAAAATTCTGGTGTTGCAGACATCTATAGTTTATGGTAATTGTTTACCATAAGATGGGCCTTTAGTTACCTAAGTAGTGCGCTGTTGTACTCATAAATAAATACGGTTTTGTTATAGCTATTTACTGTTACTGTTAGCCCATATCATCCCACTGCTGGGCAACGGCCTCTCCCTCTGATTTCTACGTTTTTCGATCCAGAGCCATTGTGGACCAGTTACTATTGGTTCTGTCTAATTCATCCCGCCATCTTGTTCTTGGTCTGCCGCGTCGCCGTCTTGTTGTATCAGGGCTCCACTTAGTGGCCACCACAACCACACCAAATAACCACTATAGCTATTTATAATATACAAATTTTCGCTATCAGTTTTAATTAAACCTATTAGCACTTGCATGATGATTGTATCTAGTTAATAATTATGTTACGGCAACACATTTAGTTGCTAATCATCCTTACTGATCTCTGGTGACAGTAGTTTATCTAATCTGGGATTAGCTTTGGATTAACATTTGCACTGCAAAAGACAATAAACGATGAATAAATTACCGTTTGAGGATACAATGTGAGTAATTATTTGTTAGTATCTGATATCCATAGTTATTTGTAAAAGACTTGTCTAATAGACAAGTCAAATATGTGTGTATGAGTTTTTGCCTTACATTATTGTAATAACTATAGACAGACAGAAAATCAATGCATTGCATACGCATACTTTACAATTATTATGTTAATTCAATAATAGTGATTAACATTCATATTTATTTGTAAAAGTCTTGTCTAATAGATCATGCATGTGACACACACTAAACTTAAAAGATAAGTTAAATATGTAGGCATTGTAATAACTATAGACAGACAGAAATTAAATGCATTAAGATATATTTGAAAAAACATTCAAAGTAATTATTTTGAAGTTTAATTAATAATATTCAAACTATCATTAAGTTATATAATATTTATATAGGTACAATATTATTATATACATTTTTTTTATTGATTCTGTTGTTGTAAGCTACTGTAAATATTAAACAGCCATGTTGAATTGTTTATATAACAAGTCCCATTCCGAACTTTTCTCAAATGCCATAATAAAAGAAGGATATTCATTAGATGCATTAAAAAAATATCAAAGGGTTCTAACAAAAAAGACAAGTTTCTGAAAGCAGACTTTGATTAAAAACTAGAGAAAAACGCCTTGAGGGTTTCCTGCTGACGTTTTACTTCTTAAATTTGTTTTGGGAATTAATTTAAAGTTTTTGCCGCAAAACCTTGCAAGTTGTTTCGTACTTCTTGAATACTTAGGTCTACTTACTTAGTGCTAGAATAATTTCTTGGCACCTTCGATAATAAATAGATCAATTTCTATCAAATTGTTGAATATTGTTCGAGCGTAAGAAAACTTATTTCTTAATAAATTGAAGTAATTATGTCGCTAATAGCCAGTGAGTCAATAAAAAACGAATTAAAAAGTTGTTTCATGGGAGATTGCTTTTTGAAAAATAAAAGTATCTACCTAATTTGGTAATTAAGATGAGCAGTTATCGGTTGTGTCTTTTGCTCTTTGGCTTTGCTCAAGTTTTCGGTGAATCTCGTCTATCAATTGCTCCGTTGCGGCGTGAAAGAAGGACATACCAATAAACACGCTTATAAATGTAAACATTTATAATATTAGAATGATTTAACAGAGCACGTTGCCACTAATCTACTATGTAATGCAACTATGTATGCAATGTAAAAGACCGGATTCGTGTATCATGGTATCTAACATACACATAGATCGACAGTCACATGGATGGATAAATAATGTGGCAACTTTGTGCAAAAGGGTCATAAAGAAGTAGCTTCTTTCACACACCCGTGAAGAGACTGAGGAAATCATCAAATAGCATTCTGCCTACATAATTTTATATACTACTAGCTTCCGCCTGCGGCTTCGCCCGCATGATATGTTGATAAATTGTAGCCTATGTGTTATTCTGATGTATAAGCTATATTGTGGTGAAGTTTCATTCAAATCCATTCAGTAGTTTTTACGTGAAAGAGTAACAAACATCCATACATCCATACTTACAAACTTTCGCCTTTATAATTTTATATACTATAAAACCAGCACGCGTCCATTAATTTCAAATAACACATCTTTACTCACTCAAACATATACAAGTCCTACACAACAGCACAAACCAAAATTTATTAATTTTTTTATATTAAAACTATTGATTTTAATTTTACTTATATTATGTTAGTTATAAATTATGTTAAAAATCTCTGTAATTGTAACCATGATGCAACTCTAATCCTCAAGAAACGCACGGCTGCGCCTAATTTAGGGATCACAGTCCAAACCATAGAAATATAACCAATTAACAATGCTTCTTGGAAATAAATAATTTTGAATTTGAATTATATTCTGCAAATCAATTTTGTTGATATATTGTATAAATAATTCGTAATACAGAAAAGTCCTTAGTAATATTTTGTGCTATTGTTTTAGCCGGAGACAGGCCATTTGCAATACCATGCACAATGGCCAACAGAGCGTAACTTTGTCAGGGCAACATATGCAAATAGGACGAAATTAGACGTCATATTTCGTGCAGCCTTATAGAGAACATTCAAATATTGTTTTGAGTTATATCAGATCAGATTTATAATTAAATAAGCTACTCGGAATCCTCATAATAATATTTTTTTATAAAAACAATGTTTTTAACCAAGCTTTTACCACTGAGCTGTCATGCCACCAGTACCGGTAGTAAATCTAAGATTCACGAAAGTTGTAGTTACTAATCTCAGAATGTTTTTCAAAGATGACGTTGCAAAATGAGCAAATCAATACCTTTAAACATAATAATGTCCCCAAATTATGGTCACGTTTCGGACTAGCCTATCCTACAACCTTCTTGAATATACGAATACGCATCGTCAATAGGTAAGGTATCAGCGACAAATTGCATCGCTCGGTCCCGGGATTATTCCGGATACCGTTGAACATATTGCCCGGATATTTCTCACCGGGACACACCGTGAGTGATGCCCGCCGTGTTTTGGTTTCACGCATAATTATTTTGTTGCGCGAGTTTTGTGCACAGTTCCCGGTTTAAGCCCAATATATTGCTAGCTTGAGTTTGCGTTTAAGATTGGAACTTATGTAAGTATATTGTAAGGCGACTTAACTTTGCAGTTAGGTACAGCTTGTACCACAGCTTTTGTTGTAAGTTTATCGTTCTTGGTGTCATCGTTATCCTGATTTGTAATTGGAGTTAGTTTTACTTGAAGAAACTGGTTTTGTGCACATATTCACATCAGGAGTACCTACTTTAGAACTTAGGTAAAGCAAGAAATAAATGTGTTTGCATAAACCCATAATAAGGAGCTTTATATTCCAAAATTGCTTAAATTAGTATTATGTTTTGCTAAGCAGAAGCTATCAAGTGAATATACACATTAATAACTTTAACGGGAACGGCACAGCAATTCACAGCATGATATATAAATTTTACTGTCACGATATGACAGAACAATAGTATATGGGATCTTTGAAGAATCAAAGGCAAAAAAAAAATCCTCCAAATATGGGATTGTGTGATCGGTTTGTGTCTGTGCGCATTAAGGGCATAACTAGATTTTTTTAAGTCTTTTTTTATTTTCATGATTTGGACAGTAGTTTTTTGTGTATTTTTTTATATGTCATCCCAATATTGCGTGAAAATAAATGATTTCTTTCATTTTCTCTTTGAACTAGCATTTAATTTGCTGCAATCGGTAATGATATCAAAATTATAAAATGCATTAGACGTCAACGGTATTTTATACTAATACCCAAGTATAAATGGACTCTTTTCTAGTACTGTTGACCATTTACTATATCATGTACATGTCTCGTGCAACCGACGTAACCTATCAGCAGACTGGTCTTTGTCATGTTACTCTTTGTCGACGTGAATTTTAATGAATATTTCACTTTGATCATAGACTATGACACTCTGGTTAGATAGATAATTGAAACTGTTTTATAGATATATTTTTCTATGATGCAGATTTAAAAATAAAATTGCAGTAGGAGTATACGTAAAGTAGTATGTATATTTCGTGAGCGTTACCCCAGCCAGATGTTGTCGAAAATCGACATTTTAGTTCGACGGGGAATTAGAAATACAGCTTCTGTAAATGGTATGCACATTTTTAAATTTGGTATGACGATAGTTTTTTAATTATTCGGTAAAAACAGTTCCGGCTGGAGTAACGTTACCCCAGCCAGATGTTTTGTTTTCTAATGGGTATGTTGAAATAAATGTTATCTATATAATTAGGTAGCAATTTGGTATAAATGGTACAACTTAGTTGGTATTTGTATTTGCTATGGTTGCGAAGATATTTAGAATCCTGCTGGGGTAACGTTTGCACGATTGCTGGATCTCGGAACTGGCTGAACGGATGATTATAATTCTTGTACAGGACATCTGGCTAATTAGGTATAATTTGGTAAGCAAGAAACGAAACCATAATAAAGAACCGTTTTGAAGATATTTTCGTAAATAGAAATATGCTTTAATAGGTCCTAGCTCTTCCAATAAGCGCTCCAAAGACTAACTTAAAACGTAATTAATTAGGTAATTACTGCCTATAAATGGTACTGAAGTTTCATTAGAATCCTACACGTAAGTAAAAAGTTCTGATGAAAATTCAATTTGTTCCGGCGACGGCGCGCAGCTGAGATATTTGACGAAAGATTAACCGAGTTTCCTGTAGTAGTGGTAACTGAATCTTACATCTATAATTAGGTATACAGTTCAATTATATACCTGTGAAGTTTCAGACCTGTATATTAATTAATTAAAGAGATAATTAAATGAAATGATGTATGCGTGGTAACCCGACCAAATCTAGAATGTTATAAAAAAGCGGCCGCGCAATACATTACACCAACCTTCTAAAACTTACAGGATAATATGTGAGAATAATATCGTATTTGATACAGACGGGTACACAACTGGTAAAGTAAAACAGTTATAATTAACTATTACAGATAGATTATTCATTTAAAAATGTTACCTATGTAGATGATCATGATGTATGTATGTAAATTAACTTAAAAAAATGATGTAATAATTAAAATTAATGGACTAAGATAATATTATTTCAGTTTTGTATACAGGGTTATTTGTAAAACACCAGCATCCTTTGAAGGGGTCATTAAACTCATCATTATGAACAACGTTTACTATAAAACCAACCCTGAAATCGCAAAAAAAAATCAGCTGTTCCATACATTTATGTTCATATGACTCAACAAAATGTATGAAACAGCAGATTTTTTTTTTGCGATTGCACGATTGGTCCCATAGTAAAAGTTGTTCGTAATGATGAGTTTAATGGGTAATTTTTTAAGGATGCTGGTGTTTTACAAATAACCCTCTATAAGTGTTGTTGTTAACCAACATTCGAAAATGGGGGAGGGTTTCTTGTGCCACCAAAAATTGAAAAAATAATAAGCACCGACTCCGAAACGAACGTATTGTGTTTTATTTATTTAAAGCATCGCAAAATATAATAACATCACATTGCAGTACCTAAGTACCTACCTACTAACATATTATTATTAGGTACGTATACAGTAAGACAAAACCAATAGTGACTGGTCCACACTGGCTCTGGATTGAGACACGTGGAAGTCAGAGGGAGAGGCCTTTGCCCAGCAGTGGGATGATAATATGGGCTGACAGTAACAGTAACCTATACAGTAGGTACTACTGTTTTTTCTAATCTAATTTAAAAATCACAAATGTCTTAAGCTAGGTATCCACTATGTTCGCGAACCTCTTGCTCCACATAGTGGATACGTTCGCGCTCCTAGAGCGTGAAAGTACCTAATATTGTACAAAATATATCATACTAGCTGTCCCGCGCGACGTTGTACGCGTGATTATTCTATCTCTACGCTTATTCTACCCTACCCTACACTACCATACCCAACCCCTACTGTACCATACCCTACCCTACCCTACCCCTACCATACCCAACCCCTACTCTACCCTACCTCTTTCCTACCCAACTCCTACTCTACCCTACTTCACATCTACCCTACCCCTATCCTACCCAACTCCTACTCTACCCTACTTCACATCTACCCTACCCTACCCTACTCTACCTCTACCCTACCGCTCTATTCCTACTCTACCCTACTCTACCTCTACCCTACCCTACCCATACCCTACCATACCCAAGGGGTATAATTCCATTTTATTTTTCTTCGATTCTTCTATTATATATATAGGCGGAGACTAATTCAACAAATCAAAAACCATGATAATCGGTCCAGCAGTTCTCGAGTATACCTACTAATTTTCATGACTTCAACTTTAAAAATGGCAGAATTTCATTCAAACTTTTATCTATACTTATAAAACAGTACCGTGAATGACTGACTGACAGACAACGCACAGCCTAAACCGGTGAACCTACAGATTTGAAATTTTGAGACAATATTCTTTAAGTACCCTGGGGGTGCACTAAGGAAGGATTTTTGGAAACTCCCCCCCTAAGTAGGTAAAAAGGGGGGTAAGAGTTTGTATGAAAGTCCGTCGTTTTTAAAGTTAAATCTACGAAACTTGATATTCAGCTTTTCGGTTAATAAATGAAAGACGAGCATAGGTTTTTTTTTTCTAATCTACCCCTGAGTGGATAAAAAAGGGGGTTAAAGTTTGTATGGAAAATTCGTTATTTTTTAAGTTACAGGTGTAAAAATGAGTATTAAGCTTATGCGCTAAAAATAAAAAAGACGTGTATCAAAAAATTTGGATCTTTTCCCCCCTAAAATATATTAAAAGGGGATTAAAGTTTGTAGTTATGAAAATCCCTCATTAAACTTGATAATTAGCTTTTCGGTTAACAAATAAGACGACCACACGCCCTAGGCGTATAAAGAGATTTGAAATTTCGACTGATTCTGATGGGATACGGTGGCTCAGCGGTTAGAGCGTCGGCACGGAACGCCGAAGATCGTGGGTTCGAATCCCATCCGTATCAGTTGTTTTTTCAAATTTCTTATTAAATATTTATAAATAAGACGTGTTTCAGCTTATTGATAACTCTACCCTTTAGGGGGGAAAGGGGGGGGGAGTTTGTGTAGGAAATTCGGTATTAGTAAGAGACATCCAAGTAGCATAACTAATGCACGTATATCTCGATATTCAATGACTATGGGGAGAAAATAGTAGGTATACTCGAGAACTCCTGGACCGATTTTCATGGTTTTTAATTTGTTGGATTAGTCTCCACCTATAATAGAAGAATCGAAGAAAAATAAAATGGAATTATACCCCTTGGGTATGGTAGGGTATTGGTAGGGTACGGTAGGGTAGGGTAGAGGTAGAGTAGGGTAGGGTAGGAATAGAGAGGTAGGATAGTGGTAGAATAGGGTAGGGTAGGGTAGGGTAGAGTAGGATATAGGTAGAGTAGGGTTTAGGTATGGTAGGGGTAGGGAAGGGTAGGGAAGGGTAGAGTAGCGTAGGGTAGTGCAGGGTAGGGTAGAAAAAGTATAGAGGTAGAATAATCACGCGTACAACGTCGCGCGGGACAGCTAGTCTTATATATTTTCTCCCTATAGTCATTGAATATCGAGATATACGTGCATTAGTTATGCCACTTTGATGTCTCTTAATAATACCGAATTTCCTACACAAACTTTCACCCCTCCCCCTTCCCCCCCTTATAGGTAGAGTTTTCAAAAAGCTGAAACACATCTTATTTGTTAACCGAAAAGCTTATTATCAAGTTTAATAACGGATTTTCATATCTACAAACTTTAGTCCCCTTTTATATCTCCTTAGGGGGAAAAAATCCAAATTTTTTGATACACGTCTTATTTATTTTCAGAACATAAGCTAAATACTTATTTTTACACCCGTAACTTAAAAAATAACGAATTTTCCATACAAACTTTCACCCCCTTTTTTATCCACTCAAGGGTAGATTTGAAAAAAAAAATCTATGCTCGTCTTTCATTTATCAACCGAAAAGCTGAATACCAAGTTTCGTACTTTTAACTTTAAAAATGACGGACTTTCATACAAACCCTTTTCCCCTTTTTTACCCACTTAGGGGAGGAATTTCCAAAAATCCTTCCTTAATGCACCCCTAGGGTACTTGAAGAATATTGTCTCAAAATTTCAAGTCTCTAGGTCCACCGGTTTAGGCTGTGCGTTGTCTGTCAGTCAGTCAGTCACGGTACTGTTTTATAATATATCATATGAAATTAATTAAAACCTAATTGATTAATATGAAGAATGCCATATTAGAAACTAATTTAAAGTTCATTTAAACATTAAGTATGGTAGGTTTAATTTTTCAATCAAACTAATTTGATTCGTGACTGTACCAACTTTTAAAGACAAATTATGCTTATAATTTTAGAAGGTTGGTATAATGTATTGCGCGGCCGCTTTTTTATAACATTCTAGATTTGGTCGGGTTACCACGCATATATCACTTCTTTTCAATTATCTCGTTAATTAATTAATATACAGGTCTGAAACTTCACAGGTATATAATTGAACTGTATACCTAATTATAGATGTAAGATTCAGTTACCACTACTACAGGAAACTCGGTTAATCTTTCGTCAAATATCTCAGCTGCGCGCCGTCGCCGGAACAAATTGAATTTTTATCAGAACTTTTTACTTACGTGTAGGATTCGAATGAAACTTCAGTACCATTTATAGGCAGTAATTACCTAATTAATTACGTTTTAAGTTAGTCTTTGGAGCGCATATTGGAAGAGCTAGGACCTATTAAAGCATATTTCTATTTACGAAAATATCTTCAAAACGGTTCATTATTGTGGTTTCTTTTCTTGCTTACCAAATTATACCTAATTAGCCAGATGTCCTGTACAAGAATTATAATCATCCGTTCAGCCAGTTCCGAGATCCAGCAATCGTGCAAACGTTACCCCAGCAGGATTCTAAATATCTTCGCAACCATAGCAAATACAAATACCAACTAAGTTGTACCATTTATACCAAATTGCTACCTAATTATATAGATAACATTTATTTCAACATACCCATTAGAAAACAAAACATCTGGCTGGGGTAACGTTACTCCAGCCGGAACTGTTTTTACCGAATAATTAAAAAACTATCGTCATACCAAATTTAAAAATGTGCATACCATTTACAGAAGCTGTATTTCTAATTCCCCGTCGAACTAAAATGTCGATTTTCGACAACATCTGGCTGGGGTAACGCTCACGTATATTTCCACACAATGTTTTTAATTGTTTAATTTTTTAAATTTCACCTCTCCCAGGTTTGCTGAAAGAAATTTCTTAAAGAAATAAGTATTGCTTTAGTACTTCACATGCTATTAGATTATTGTATTCCATTGTGTCTATGTGTGTACATAAATAAAATAAATAAGAAGATTGTACTAAAAGGAATTGAACGGAATTGAATTGCTTGTTGAACATTTTAGTTCAAAGTGATTTAAAAATGTGTAAAATTTGATGTGTTTGTTGTAGTCAGAGCTACATATTATAATGGTCGGTTTAATATTTCCGTCGTTTTATTCTTCAAAACAGATATAACACATCAAAAACACATTAGTCAGCAGTGTTATATGGAAACGACTTGCATAGACAAATGTGAGATATTGTCCGACAGAGAAAATGGATATATTACTGGAACATAATACGTTATTACTATTCAGTAGATATGCCGCTTTCGGTTTTCTAATCTGTCAAGTTTAAGCTGGCGTTTGGATATAACAAATAACAAATTTGTGAAACAAAATAAATTATCAATTGCTAAGACGGTGAAAGAAAATGAAAAAAGCAGCATACTTGAATAATGTATAAATCCATGTCATAGACCTACTAGTTTTAATCCAAACATCTTTTAAATAGCCTTTAAATAACAATCTAAAGGCCAATTCTTAAAGCATAAGGTACTTGTACTTTTTTTGTTTACGGGGGAAAACTTTCAAAAGGCACTCGGCTTCCGGAGGAAGAGACCGGGGAGTGTGGGATTCTTACCACGCTAAACCATACACACGATCACCATCAGCACATGGAGGGAAATCCCGGGCGCTCTTAAAAGACCAGCCCCAGATATACCTATGATTACACGAATTTCTGCCATCACACACTAAATACTCGAGAAAAAAAGAGTAATAATTATAATGTTACATATACTTTAAAGCGTATAAAAAATTAGTGTGGTGAATAATAAGACAACCTATACCGGACCGACTATGCCATATAGCCTTCCACAGTACTGGCAGTAGGCCAGATATAACGCGAAAGATGATTTAGGCAAAACATATTTTACTTTAGCCAATGATAGTAGTTTCGTTCAAATTAGGTCAGATTTTTCCAACCTATTAATTTTTATCAGGTACTTTCTAAGTCTTAAGAATATCTCTTAGTACCCCCCCCCTAGAACTTGCTAACTATGCTAATACTGAGAAATTTAGTGAAACATAATACCAATCTCTGTCCTTCTTTGGGAGTAAAAATGAGACGGGTAAAATCTGTCATTATAACTTGTTTCTAGACAATTTGGGTTTACCTGTAAAGTCTGATTTAATAAATAAATAAATAATATTCACACGAGTTCCAACCTATTAATTTTCACGGAAACACAGGTGCACTCTCTATTCTCACAAAGTCTCTCTCAAAGTCCGTTAGGACGGCAATATGACACACATAGGTACTCGTACAAGATTAGTTTACGCAAACTGAACTGAACAAACACTGCCACAACAACAACTCCAAAATTAATTAATAAAACCTGAATAATGAGTAAATATCAAACAAGCTTTTGTAGTACGTGCTGCATCCCAGATCTCACTCAAGTATTTATCGCAGGAGAGGCACAAAGCCTGCAGCGCATACGAAAGCAGGTGAACACAAAATGTCCCTAGAGTGAATTGCACTTAGTCGAACAATAGCTGACTTCTGTGTTAATGGTGCAATATGTTTATGATGTGTCAACAGAGTTAGTGGATGTTGGAAGTTTTCCTTGAGATATTTTATTTTCTTGAACTTTAGAATTTTGCTATTGTTCAAATACAATACGTTTCAAATACAATCTCTTTTAAATTTATGAACTTTGTAATTTAGAAACTTCGTGATGGACCACGAACCCATGTTGTGGTAAGAGGTGCTGTGGTCTTCGAGAGCACAATAAGAGGTGCTGTGGTCTTCGAGAGCACAACAGTCTTTATTAATCAGGAGGACTGAAGTTGCACGTTATAGTCCATCGAACCATTCCCAGATATGTTTTACTGAACGTCATGTTGGAACGCGACAAAGTCGCTTGCAAAGGTTTTATTCGGTGGGTGGTAACTATCCACAGCGGCCAGCAGCCACAGCCGAAGCATCCCGAAAGATTTGGTATTTGGCTCCCAGATTTGGTATTGATGGCGTGTGATTTGTGACTGCAGTCCGAAGTAATTTGTAATTGCAGTTATAACAAAAGTTTTACACAATAAGAAAAATAAGAGATCTTAAAGTGCAAATTTAGGAGGCCCAGTTTTTTTTTAATGATTTAAATTGAACTGAGAGAAAATAAAAGTAGGAGTTTATACGTAGGTACTTGCGTAACCCTAAATCAACGTAAGAGAAAATAGGTTGTACTCCACGCGGAACCACTGTGGGGTAATTTTGGGGTAACCTTCTGTACAAATATATCAAGCACATAGGCCCCCCGACTTGATTTAACGACCACATCGGACCGATGCATTGCGGTTTGCAGCGGCCGAAATGGTCACCTATCTACAGGGTTATAATGCTGGTCGCTGCCTAACATGATAGACGATTGTGAGAATCACCCGAAAGCTCGATTTCTAAATTGTGACGTATGTAGAATTATTGAAGCTATCCAGAACTTAGAGGAAAAATGTTGCCGTTCCAGAACCTTATGTTGAAATGTATCAAGAACCAAACAGGAAGAGAATGATTGATGAAATTGGGCAACGCAAATAAATGTATTAGGGTCACATTTTTTAAAACATAGGCTGATCCAAAATGAGATGCCAAGTTTATCTTTTATATTAATCTTATCTTCTGTATTAATTGATTTATTATATTAATTAGGTTGTTATCATCTAGGTATAAAGTGTCATTATAACATGTTGCTTTAAAGACCTGTCAAATTTTAGGAGGTAATAAGGTCCATGAAACTGAATAACTTTCCCCAAGGAACATACGTAGATCAAAATCTGAAAACGAAAATTCAACTTCCTATACAAAAGTGAATCACGTGACCAGTCATTTTGTATGAAAAGTCAATTGCAGCGGGTGTGTGAGTAGCCAACTTAATATTAATATCCTAAAATATAACCAGCCAACTGCAGCTCCTAAAATATAAATTAAAAATAAATTTAAAGTTACATTTAAGTTGTTCACGGACTGATTCGCTTGCCGAGCTCGGAATTAATATGCAGAGCTGAATGCACCTTTACTTACGTAGATAGTGTGCACAGACACTGTAATATTAATGTTTCAGTATAGAAATTTCGACTAAGTACCTATTATCAAAGTAAAATAGCATTTTGTTTCTTGCTTTTTAAAAGGCATCAAGTTTCAGTCAACAAGCCAGTCATTTCACAAAATTATCATATTAATTATGCCTCTTGTTAATCAATTCTTTGCTTTCTTCTTTTTAATAAAAAACCTCAATTTGTTGTCACTAGCTTTTGCCTTTCCGAATACGGGAAGGATAAAAAGTAACCTTTAAGTTAATCCAGAATATGAATTATATGTTTGCCAATTTTCATTCAAAACCATTCAACAGTTTACGCGTGATTGAATAAGAAACATGTTAATATCTTTACAAAAATATCCTTTGTATAATATTCATAGATAATTACATCGACAATTTACAACGATGTTCGTTTACCGTTAAGGCTATGTTTTGTTCAATACATTCTTATCAAAAGCTCACTCAAAATAATATCCTAAGAACTTTAAAAAAATAAAGTATGTTACTAAGCATTTGCAAAAGACTTTTTTTTCTTTCACTGTCTTAGCAGATGGGTAAGACATCCACAAAGTGTGGATTTCGAGCATTGCTCACTAGTTACGTATGTAACATTTCACATCGAGAAAGGTTTTGAGGTAAAGGCACATAAGTAAAGAAACAGTCCGTTACTGATGTGGTAAAGGTAAAATATTTTCCAATAGTTAGATTAGGTAGGTAGATTTACTTGAAAAGGGCTACCTCCTTTTCAACTAAATCTCTTTTCCATTACATCCATTTACGAAGTTGGAAGCCATAATATTTAACTGAAATCAGATCCTCGCCCACGCATACTCCTTTGAATTTGTATGATGATAGATACCTATCATTTGATCTAACTTCATAGTCATAACTCAAAAAAAAATTTGGTACTTAATGAAATTTCTATTTTCAGAAGCCATTTGTGAACCAATCTCTGAACGATAACTAACCCTTTGATATATGTTTATTAGATTTCTAGGTATAAAAGGTAATCATTGATGGTCTGAATCCCGGTATATTATATAGATAGATAGTGCTTCATGAAGTCTTCCCTTAATTTGAAAAATATTAGGTATGTATTGTAAAAGCTCTAATAAATGATTATTAAATTTCGGATTGACGATATAATAATTATAATAATTCTTGTAATAATTCATATATAAATTAATATCATATAAAGGTGCCTATAGCTCTAAATAGCTATTTTGCTTGCACATTGAAGAGACATAAAAATTACATGAACAAAATTTATTTAAAGCAATTTTTATTGTATGAAAACTTATTCTGATCAAACTGATATTTTTGCTGAACCATTGTAAGGTTTTGGCAAATTTTTCAAACTACATTTAGTGATTCTATATATTTATTGAGCAAGGTAGAGGTTTAGCGAGTGTTGGAGCCTTAATGATACTTCCGACTTTTGCTACTTACTACTGACAAATATTCGTGTAACAAGTATGTATGTTATAAACGTTATCTAAGTACGATAATACCTATACTGAACTACGAGTATAAGCTGACATCTGACTGACATCGTAAGCTTTGTTATTACTTTATATATTACTAAATTTTGCCGCGTGGCTTCGCTCACGTAGACTATAGAATTTGTACAGTTTTTATTTATTTGAATCGAATTAAGATGTTGTATCTAAATATGATTAATCAACAAATTGTACTAAGAGTGCGTGCGTCTACGTGCACAAAACTGCGGATTAGAAGTTTTAATTCATTTTATATATTTTATACTTCTTTATATACCATACGGATAGTTGTATTGTCTCTGCGTCTATAATCTGACTCTGGAACAGGCCACGTAGAATTGACACAGAATCGAACTATTATTTTTTTTACTTTTCAAAGGACTTCAATTGTAGTTCTTGGGAGTCAGCACGATTACACAAACTGTCAATAGAATTCGTTCTTATTCTCTAAAATTCTTAAAAAATATAATTAAAAAATACATTTCACAATTATTCTCTATGTATAATACTCCCTATAATAATTTCTTTAAAATTTTAGCTAAGTAAGCAGCGTATCAAAGACTCAGTACTTGATAACATGTCTTAAAATTCTCGCTTCCTTTAAAGCTCCTCCTTCCTTTAAAGCTAGCACATAAACAATACCAAATTATTAAAACAGCTACAATGTACTCTAGGTTCTATTTCATAAGGTTGAAAATTGATTCAAGCGATGTGGCTTTTAAAAAGCCAATATCGGAGATACTAACTCTTCTTGAAACAAAGTTCAATCTAATATCCTAACACTTACGTAAAAGATTCTAGAGATAATATTATTATTGAGAGGATATGAATTTCATTATGCATTTTGAAGCATCATGCGAATTCAGGCTATTCACCTGTTACTAGAATCTTATTTTTGTCCAATGTTTGAAATTCTACGAACAGGTCGAAATCAGATATTGAATACCGTTAAGTTTACATATTTTGAAATAAAACCAAGTATTTTTAAATTTTACTTGAAACAGCTTATCTTTACTAATATTATAAAGAGGTAAAGTTTGTATGATTGTTTGTATGTATGTCAGGGGTAATTCTCTGTAACTAGCGATCTGGTCCTGAATTTTTTTTTCATTAATAGGAAGCTACATTATCTCTGAGAGCGATAGAATTTTTTTATTTAAAAAAAGGTGAGTTTTGTGTAAGAAATAACAAATTCTGTGATTCAAGTCAGAAAAAAGCAGGCAACGTGCGTTGAAAATATTTTATTGGCAATTGAATACTAACTGTAACAGCTATTCATTATTGAACTTGAATCTTCAAACACCGAGAATGAGACACAAAAGGAAATCAATTGTTATCTACCTAACGCCCGCGGCCGGCGGACTACGCGAGAGTCAAAGGTAGAGTAATAACTATTATCTAAAATACAAAACGTGATAGAGTCATTAATTGCTGATTAAATTCACAAATAATTCTTAGAATTGAAAAAAAAATTCAACCAGTTTTTTAGTTTTTTATACAAACCGCTGACTGATATTGTTTTTTTAGCTATATTTTTGGGATCCGTATTGTGTTTCACACCCCTGAGGTACTATTAGTTTTATACAAATCCTGTTGATTTAACCCTTGGATTGAATTTGTCACTATAACAAAGACTTATGTGTTGACTTCTAAGTGAAATAAAAGTCTCGGATTGGATCTAGAAATACGAGTACTTTATAAAACTTTGTGATAAATAAAAGATTTTGCTAAGCAATTTAGTCTGAAACTTTTTACGTGACGTTATATCATAAGTCAACAGCCTATTTAATGGATTGCTTGAGCTCACCCTGTTTATCAGAACGCATTTAGCGTGAAGGGATCTTCATATATTATTCGATATTAATCCATTATCGAAAATCAAAGTAAAGTACATAATTCAACAAATCAAATGTTTTGGAGTAGCTCTAGTGGTGCCTTTTACGTACCAAGGTTACGTTGCTTCTATTTTAACTTTTAACCGCAATTTAATGAACAATTTTAGGTTGTAACCCGATTTGCACATAAGCGGAGAAAATATTTTTTCATACAAATGTCAGACGTAGTAGCGCCGCTCGAGCTGTCATGTAAGAAAAACACCTTTAGTCGGACATTATATCTGGTAAAATCATAATACTTATTCATGTAGTTAAACCATTCATGAATAGTCATTATTCTAATATTATTTTAAGAGTGACTCTAGAAGTCAGGTCAAAGGCAGCTTACCCTTCAGATAAGCTTTTAAACACATGCACAAAGTCTGTAGCTAATTTATCGTCTATTCGTGGTTCTACGAATCTACGTACACGTGACAAAATTGTTTTTAGTTTGACGATTCTACAAAGAGATCGGAGATTCAATTCAATTACTCTATCTTCAAACTGTTCTTAAGTCTTTTCCGAAGATAATCTAGAATGTTCTCGATTAATACGCCATCTTGCACAAAGCTGAGCTTACTCAGAGATGATTGGTTGGGTTTACGTTCGTTGACATCTGTTTTGTATTGAGTTTTCTGGAATGTTTATTGTTTCATAAGGTATTATTTTGTCGTAAATATGGATTAAGTGGAAGAGTGAAAATAATAGCTTATAGATAGATGGATAAAAAAAAATTAAAAATGAGAAATTTAGTTAATTATTTACAAATATATAGGTACTTAAGGGTCAATTAATTTGTGAGCGCAAATTCACAGGTATGTTAGGTATCGATAATTATAATAGTTTATATAAACAATAATATAGTAATATTTTTTATTTTAATATGTAAAATAACCTAGCATTCCTGTGAAGTTTTGCTCAGTATTTTAATTGAACCCAGTACGTATAGAACTAAACGTAAAACACTATAATGTTTAAATTAAAGTTTAAATGTTCCTTTGAAATCACGACCAAGCCAAATGTGATTTCTAGATTAATCTTATCTAAACCTTGGCACTAACTCTAAAACTAACGTTTATGAGTTATTATACATATACTTATAGTTACAAGTTGGTATACATTATTGTTTTTCAAGAAACAATTGCCAAATCGGTCTACCCAACGAAAAGCATATTTATTTATATAGATTTAATAATCATTGTTACGATTTCAATTAGCGTAGCGGTTAGGCGATTAGTTTTCTGCGCTTGGTGTAGCACAAATATTTATGTGATCATTCGACATTATTTCCAGTGTGGGTATTTATTGGCTTTATGAAACATAATAATTATATACCAATGCAATTAGCAGCACATAAAATCCTTTGACCAATAACTTTAAAAAAATATCTACCGGATCATTCTTCTTAAAATAATTTAAAAATAACAGAAGAAATTTACGATTATAATTATAATGATTTTCACAGAACTTCAGAAGGTTGTTCAATTGAATCAACGTCTGCAAGCGTTTAATTACATTTCGCCAACGTTACGATCTCTCTTATTTGTTCTAACACAAGTACATCCGAACCTTGTCTATTAGCATTTCTCCTAGAACTAATACGAAACCAAGGAAATGTGGAGTAGGTAATTAATTAATTAGTGTAACTCTAATTGGTTTGAAAATGCGTCATACTCGTTTTTTTATACTAAGCACTGTTATATGCTATTATGTATTGAATACGTATTTTGCCCTCTTAACCGATTTCTGTCACAGCTGCCAATCTCAATGGAGAGTAAACTAATGATGCAATTAGCTATATTTAATGTCACTTATGTATTTGGTCATGTTGTGTTGTGTTGCGCATGGTGCCTGTCATTGGGCTGATTAAATTATTTCTTTTCTTTTTTCTTTCCTGTCTTTTTTCTTTCTTTTCTCTTTTTTTCTTTTCTAGAAGTATTGAGCAGTTTACGTATGTAGTTTTGTATAAAAGCAAAAGTTGGTAGTTCCACTGTAACTACTCGACCGATTTGATAAATTTATCACTATGATTCGGATATCGATGAAGATCTGCGAGAGTCATAGATGATTTGGCTTCTAGTTATTCCGGGATAAAATGTGTGTTATGTCAATCTTCGGCCTATAATTTATTTATTTATTTATTTATAGACTCACGCCTGTATTCCCCAGAGGGGGTAGGCAGAGGTGCAGTACACCCACGTTTCGCCGGCTATGTTATAAGTCCCATGTAATAGGGGGCGAGCCTATTGCCATTAACCGGGCACAATTCCAGACTCCGTGCTGCTAATGAGAATTTCTAAATGGAAAAACCCAATAACACTTTGCCCGACCCGGGGATCGAACCCAGGACCTCGTGCTCAGCAGTCGCGCTTGCTACCACTAGACCAAGGAGGCAACGAGGCCTATAATTTATAAATAAATAAACCAGCCTATAACTGTTCCACTGCAGGGAAAGGACTCTACTCATACAGAAAAAGATGTAACATTAATCACCACGCTAGCTCACTGCGAGTTGGCGATTTCAGGCTATTATTTCTAGGTTTCCTTAAACGTTTTTCTTTACCGTTAGTCAGTGGTATCTTAGATTAATTAAGACCATTACCTAGGTATATTAATACAAAACAGGAGTCGATGCGTTGCTCCATTGCTGTTTGAAAGTAAATGACAAAAATTAAGAGTTATATTCTCGAAAATAATTTTTAAGACCATTAAATATATTTTTCAAATTCCTCATTTGTCATGCATGATTGACGGTAGTCGCAACCAAATGACATCGTAAAAAATCACGTAAACACGACCGTAAATTTCACAGTTACAATAAATGAAAAATTCTTAAAATATATCATTCGGAATGCTACGAAGTTTAATGAAGCTGTTAATGAGGCTATTTGATAAAAATCACAATTTTCTTTTACCTCTCTTCCAATCAAGATTGATTACTTCGGCTAGTTTGGTTTTAAATTAATGTTCTGCATTGCGGAAGAAGCGGAGTTTATTATCTAGAATCCTCTTCTATTTAAGGAATTATCCTAACAGGGTCTATTCGAAAAGCATTGTTCTCAGCGTTTTCTTGGAAATTGATACCTAATTTACTATTTCTTCATTTTTTGTTGGTATCTATTTAGGTGAGTGGTCCAGTGGCATAGTATAATAAGTAACAGAATAGTACGTCTTCATATAAATGGCTGAAACGATGCGCTTCGAAATCTTAGTACATACTTCGGTACTAACGACTCAATTGTTTTTTTCTTCATGTGGTTTTCATTCTACCATTACCTATTCTGTAATTCCTTAAATACAAATATGTTCATAATAACTAAAAAACATAAAACATTTTAGCATTCTGCTTTCCTTTGTTATATAAATTTTATGCCGAATCTCACACTGGACAGTCTCTCATACCTTCTTTGGGCAACACACCTCTTACTTTTCGAATTTATGTGTATAATAGAAACTAATTTTTCAACGATGTAGTATAATTATTAAATAACATAACCCTTCCTGACAGTCGGGTAAAAAGAAGTACTATGTTTTTAACCAAAAACAACATGTCTTAAATATAGTAAATAATATCGAAATAAAATCTTTTACTTTTGTTCCCAGTCACACAACGTAAATAAATGTAATGAAAAACGCCAATAAAAATGAAGACGCCAATAAAAAGGAAGAAGAAAATATTTTCTCAAATGAAATGGGAAAAACAGATCGGTACATAAGTAAGGTATAAGACCATGTTTGAAACCGGGCTAAAACTTCAAACTTCCTATCTATTTTGAAACTGTGGACTTGTTTTTATTGCGCTAAGTTAGAATAGTTTTAGAAGCAACCGGGGTCCTCTAATCATGAGCATCTTCGCCACGTTTCTGAACAAGTTGGAAGCGCAAGTTTCTTGTGTAAAGGATACGTTGTTTTTAATACGTGGTTTGTCAGCATCGTTAAGTTTTTTTTAATTAAGAGGTAGATATTTACGTGACCTGAAATGTATTTGTTTTTCAATTCGTGATTGTATCTTCGTTTTACCTATTAACTGCAAGCGAAAAAACCAACTAAAAGTTTTTTCGTCGCAATTTAGTAAGTCATTCTGCTGCCGAGTGATCTTGATCAAATTGATCAGACGTTCACGAAAGAATCTTTTAGAAACAAACGGTACATGACTGTATTTTTGTACGCGACATTTCTTCAAAACCCGATCAAATGTATTTACTAGTAATAAATTAAGTCAACATCGCGTTACCAACCGAAGTGGCACACAAAGCACTTAATTAAGGCGCAGCGCAAAGCGCAAACGAGAACGTATTTGCGGAACCCACTCGCTTTATAAATACGCGCCGCGAGGTGCCCTCTCGTTCCACCGCTTTGTATTTCTCACAGAAACCCAGAAACCAACCAAAATATTCGAGATCATAAAACAAAGAGTTCCATTTTTATTTAAACATAAAATCTAACGTTTAAGCTGCGAACGTTGTAAAAACATTTCCATAAAAGGTTTTGCTTGAACCGTAAATGTGGTGAAGTATGGTGACGATTTTGATATTGAATAATTTATAATGTGCTATAATTTATGACATATAAAATTTAAAGTAGAAAAATAATCATATTTTTTTTTCATTTTACAGTTATGTGTGCAATTTATTTGATTATATCACTTTATGCACCTACTTAGATTTTAACACTATTATTTTTGTATCTTTAGCTTACGAATATAATAATTATAGACATCTGAGCCAAATTGGAAAAATGTGTTATCATTTTACCTTAATTTGTTATGAAATCACCAATTTTTATTGTTTTTTATGATACTATATTTTATAGCATCTTTTAATTAAATACCTCTTAAATATCTTTTTCCGACATTACTTTTCCCATGTTTTTATGCACGTAAGTTTCAGTTACTATATTTACCTACATAAGTAAGTTTAATTGAATTTTTAGTAGGTATCTAAAGATGCTAAAATATCTATAAAAAAGTTTTTACAAAGCAATAGATAACGTGTCAACTTAATAGGTTGTCGCTATACAAATTCATATATGAAAATAAAACACGAGAACTTATAACTTATAATCCGTACAAGATTTCAGACTTTATCAGGCTTCGAGTCGAAAAATAAATTTATGAAATCAGAAAACAAATATTCAATTTTTTCACCAACCTGTAATAAGTCGCCTATTCAAAAAGTTCTAAAGAGAAAAGAAAATTTGGGTCTTCGTTTAAATATTCGTTACAGCAAATTTACTCGGCATACCTCTTCTCTGAGAGCTTAACTTTTCTCCGCAAGTCACTTTCCTTTCCAAGTTTAACTTTTTACGTTTCATTAAATACCTTCGCTTTTCAAGACATTTTGTAACAACTACGAACGTACAGTTGTATTTTTTTTATTACTATTTGCATTTTCTTTATCGTATGGTTGATTAACAACCTTTTTTTTTTTTTTTTTTTTTTTTGTCGTGTGGAAAACTCTTTATGAGTACCCCACCGCTAAGGGCTGGCGATGGGGTTATGTCCGACTCGCACGGACTAAAAACCACACGGTGTTCCTCCATGAACCTCTAGGCGGAAATACGGCTTTCGCTTGCGCATTCACCGTACCCCCGCCAGGTTTCGACTCGTTCCACCATCGTCGACGGCCTAGCGACCGCCGAGTTCTTCATGAGAGGCGCGCGCGGAACACGGCGCGCCACCTACTCGGGCCTGTTGCTGATCGGGCGACGGACTGCCCCTGAGCCCGACGCCCGCAGGCCGGCAATTCATGGAGGCTTGATTAACAACGTGGTGTCAAAGTTTAAACCACCCGTAAGCCTCTGACAAGGCTATACACACAGTTAAAATGTCTTTCATGTGTGCTGTTTTTCTCATGATATTTCCGTTCTCCGTTTTAGCAAGTGATAATTAATTTCTAATACGCACTTGAATCCGAAAAGTCAGAGCTTGGGTTCCGAATATACGACTTTGACTTAAAGCAATCCAACGGTCCATTTGAGCAGCTGATGCGTCTAACCAGAACATCTCAGGTGTCTCCTGCCCGTTTTAGATTTAATAATTTACTAAAACATTTAATTATTTATATTGTTATAGTTTTTCAACACACAAAGTTTTTAGATAAAATGATATAAAAGAGACATTATAAGAATTTTACATCTGTGGCTACCACTTTCTTCTGCTCAGGGGATTTAATTTAAAAAACGTATTTATTCCGGGAACTATCCAACTTTACCGATATAATGTTGGATAGTGGATAGTGAAAGAGCGATCTCTTTGACGACCGCTGTAAAAGCGGCGACATCAAGCCACGTGATTCTAATAAGTTGTTTGGTCTATTGGACATTTATTCAATTAATTGCAGGGTTTCTTACCCTTATATTACTTAGCTTAGGTTTAAACATTTTATTAGGGTTCTTTATAGGTATGCCATGTTTACTGATCCATGGGGTTTAACATTGATTTTATTTTATCCAAATCCCTTTTTGGTTTCGTAATTACAAGGGATTTAGCAATTATATCTTTTATGGTTAATGAAATACTAATCATTGTAATTCCGTGATTCGGTTTTGTATTGGTATTACGCGGGTTGTTTTCCTCAGGTCCACGTATTGTCATGATCTGATCATTAAGAGATATGGAACGGAACTCCTCGTAGGATAATAGTAGAATAATACCCCCCCCCCCCCGCCTCCTATAATCATCTAAGATTAAAAATATCGTGTGAGGTATCGTTTGAATGGGCTTTTCATAAGGATATCAAATATTAGCCTCACAAAAGTCTGGGAGGGGGATTAATTTTAAGCACCACTAAAATTGTTTTAGTATCAGTTCCAAGTCAAGTTCTAGCCTCTTTAACCGTCGCATTAAAAAAATTAAGTTTTAAAGTTATTTCAAGCTTTTTAGTTTCTTTTAAAGTTGGTTTTATTTAATATTAAAAAAAAATCACGATTTTTAGTGATGCCTACAATTATTTTAAGCCTGTTCAGTCGGGAATCGAAACCGCAATCTCTGGCGAACCGTGCCATCACTTTACCAATTGTGCCACCGAGTCCCACTCGCTTAAGTCTAATACGAGTCTCTTTCTTAACGTCATTATAGCGGTGTGGTGATATCTACCGAAGTTTTGGCAGTACCGGATGTTTTGGATGTTTTTTTTTTAAATTAGATCAATAAAGAGCAAAATATAATATTTTGTGTGAGATACGCCACGACTATGAAAGTTGTCAATGTCGCGACACTATCCATTTTTTTTAAATTAGTTTTATTACTTATAGTCCTATTACAATACGTTATTCCATTTATTTTTTGTAAATTTTACATTAAACAAGATAATGTGTCTTAACTTAATTTAAATTAAAACTAAGTTTCAAGTAATTTCTCCAAAGTTACGCAAGAGTAGTAGTAGTCTGCCAAGCTAATATTATTATAATTGACTTAGACTGATGTGTTTGACTTAATTACTGCTTAATCCATTCTGTTTAGTCTCAGATCTACTGAATACCATTATAATAATAATATTATCCTGGGGATATTCTTTGCTTTTATAAGAGCTAGAGCAAGCAAACCTTTTTACAAGCCTTTATTCTTGCATTGTATGTTTTTTGTTTGTTTATATCAAGTCTTTTAAGCTGAACTTGTAACTTTTTTTTAATAATGTTTTTTTGCATGTTGGTTCAGTTTTAAATAAAATATCAAAATAAACTCTTGAATGTTTAACTTTGATATTCCAATATTAAAGCTTGTTTTAAAACGTTTTCAATAAAAAACTTATTTTTATTTTCAGTAGTTAAAAGCCAAACAAATTTTCATTAACGTCGCTTGTTTGAAAAGTATGGCTTGAAATAAATTGATTAAATAAAAATAAACATAATATCCACTAACGTTGCTTTAAGTTGTAAACAATTTATTGTTTATATTGCTTATAATATAATAAGTAATTGTAAACTAATTAGTATTTTAATATACACACACAGTTTTGTTTTCAATTTTATATATTAAATAGGTATTTAGATAACATTGAAAACCTTTTCTCTTAAATAACATATGTATATTAAAAATATCTACCACTCAATTTCAATGCTTCTAAAGGTCGCATATCATTACCCATCTCAATAGATTTTAGTAGTAGTAGTAGACTGATTTTGAGCCATGATAGCCTATGACAAGTCAGAGGTGTCAGGTTTGAATCCAAAACAACCTTTGACTTTTTTATATGAGCGTATTATGAATTAATGATCACTTGCTTTTTGCCTTTAAAAGCATGCCAAGCCTGATTCTGCGCCTGCTGTCTCTTCGTTCGTGTTGGATTGCCTTCCCATCGGATTGTAAGTAGTGTAAAAGAATAGAGAGTGCAATGTAGTTGCGCAAATGCGCACATATTTTATATTAATTATTAATTTATTTTCAGAGACGTAGCATCCTCTTATTCTCATATTTTCAAGAATATATTTTATATTATAAAAGTCACGAACTTATACTTACATAGTAGACACAGACTTTATAGTAATACAATATGTAAATTGGATTTGTATAAGAAACAATATTATATGGAATCCAAGTCAAGTTGAACGAACTCTATGTTTGTCTATAGGTGTTCTACTTCCATTCCATATTTGATAAAATCCGTGCTCATTTCATTCATACAATATTGTGTTGAAAACATAACATAATTATGTTAACAGAAATCATGAATTCTTATAAAAACTTGTGGGGACCCGTATTCATCAGTAAACATAGCTAAAAGGTTTCATAAGTAAATAAAAGATTTTTGCAAGGACAATTCCTATTCGTTGGTATGTATGTAAGTACCGGGTTGAGAAATATTTTCTATATCGTATATTTCAAAATGATCGAAGATATATCGGACTTGAAAGCAGCCGGATCTAGATGCCAGGTGCGTTAGTGATGATGGCGCTATGAATGGATTCTAGTGCCTGTCAATCATACCAAGATTGTAGGTATATTCAAAGAGACATAAAGTGACATGTGATTTAACAAAACTTTAACAAGATAAAGTTTTAATAGTGGCTAGTAGTGACTAGTAAAAGTCAACCACACTTGAGATATATTCTCAATGGTGTGTAAAGACATATCAGAGTACTTTGCGCAGTTTTAACCTAACACCAGGTTGTTCATAAACCATACCATAAAAGAAGTGTGCCAAGAGTAATGGGAAAAGTAAATAGGTATAGTCGACCATATAATTGGTTTACTACTTTTGACAAAAAGTTTCACCAAAATTAAATGTCACTAAGGCTCACTGTTCAACGAGAACGTTATCTATCACTTGGTATTGTAAGCAAAAATAGACTTTATTGTTTTGTGATATGCAAACGACATTCAGTCTAAGGGTGGTAAAGCAATTTTATGGTCGACTTTACGATTACTAAAAAAAAACGAAAAAATATTCGCAAGAATCTGAATAAAATACTATCAAAACTAGCCTTTAAAATAAAATACTATAAAAACTCTCGCACATCTACCATTTCTCAACACAATTATGCTGATGGTAGACACTAATAAAAAGACATTACCATTTACCACGTAATATTATTATGGCCGCCATTACACGGCCAATGAGATAAGGTCTCGAGTATGACTCTATATGACCCAAAACTAATGACGATGTCATTAACACTTCACACATAAGCACTGGGAAATTAATTAATAGTAGGTTTGCGATGTTTGTGTAAAAGAATTTCTTGATTATACCTATACTTTGGCGACTGATTTTTAAAGTTAAACGACGGTTAACGATTAAGTGACTCATTTTATGTGTTTGGTTGGTGGTTGGGGTCAGGTCGGATTCCTGCTCTAAAAAATGTTTGTGAACAGCTAAATTTCAATTGTTTCATTTCAGTTTTATTGGCTAAGGTAAAGTCGTTTTGTTACTTAAAATTCTTTAATCTCGGCTGTAGTTCTATACATAGAACTACACAATATAGGTTGTACTTTGAAAAGGGTGCAGTGGAATTTAACGGGAGAGATTTGGGGATCCTTCTCTCCGCAGGGACGAGAATCCGTGCAGCTTCATCCTCAATTTGTATGGCTAGCTTCTTGGCTTCTTGGCTAGTTTCTTACCAACAAAACGAAATAAATGGTTAGATCATAATTGAGGAGTGGAATATACTTCCAGCGTATTTGTAAAACACTAGAATAATTTGGGGATCTTCAACCTTCCTGCGTGAGGCGTCTGTATTTCCGGAAGATTACAATTTGGGGATCTTCAAATCAAAGAATGAATAGGCATCTCAAAAGCAGGTGTGGTCCATCGTAGACCACAGCGCCGCTTACCATCAGGTGGGTTCGTGGTTAAACACATGCCTTTTCATTGTATAAAAAAAATATTAAAGCCATCTTAAAGACAATACCACTTCTATAAGTAAACCCATCTTATACTATAAAATGGCACTATAAAAGTCAAATACATTCCTCTAAGCAACAAAAGAAGATATCGGAGCGATTTTAAATTTGCAACCGGCATTTTATACAAAACTGAGTTAGGTGAAAATCGAAAGCTTACGAGTATAATAGACAACGGCAAGCTGCGACAGCAAATTTTAGCCGCATTTGGCTTATAACCGTAACATTGATTATTAATATTTATGACATTTTGCTAAGATGTGAGTTCACAAATTAGTACTGCTAGTCAAATTTCTATTACGTTTATTTGAATGTTTATTGTAACAAATATTTCACAAACCGTTTTATCCCTTACTGAGAAATGAAAAGCAATTCAGTTTTGATAGCTGTACGATTAGTGTCCAATATATCCAATGTCAGAGTAGAGCTCAAAGTAATAAAGTTGAAAATGTTATTCTTTTTGTTTTAATGGATAACAAAATAAATTAATGAAGTCTAGACGAGAAATTTAATTATGTATATTGAATACTTATAAAACAAGATAATGTTTTTATTTAGACACTTAGATTTTTGGCAAAGTCCGCGTATAACTTTAACATATTACAATAATGCTTCTAAATATTTCAGGAATAAAAACAAAAACAATCGAAATAGAAATAATATAAAAAAATAAAATTACTATAATTTTTTTTTCTTTTTCTTGTATTGGGTTAAATAACTTAAGTCAACTCGGTCTATCCAAGTGTTAATTTAAACACGTTAAAATATGGATGTAAATGTCTATTAAATAATTTATAATCACGTAACCTTATTACCATTGACTACTTATCCACTATACGTCCGGCGCACCCTGGGCAGTCAGCAAGTTCCCCCGCTGATTGGCTAATCCTTTCACCACGATGGCAATCCATAGTCCTCCTATAAGATTGCCATGGACACGATAAGAACAAGAAGATTACCATTGAGAGTTTTGTAGTACATGAAATCAAAAGATTTTTTTTTCTATACGGTGTATCAAATTTATTTTTACGAATACGACCAAAGTAGGTCGCAAATATGTCCAAAAAATTACTAAATGTGTTTCTTGAATAAGTTAGATAGAATCTTCTAAAATCCGATATTCATGGAATACAAAACTTGTGGCTTTACAGTGAGGTAAGCTGTCAAAGAATACTTTGCAAAATCGCAAAAATATTTGTAAACGTACGTGCGTACGTAAGTCGTATTCATAAAATAAACACTGGTAACTATTCTAAGCTTCTTCTTTTCAAAGTATGATTGATGAAAAACCTGGTGTTAGAGTTTAAACCGCCCGTAGGCCTCTGACATGGCTTTACACACCGTTGAAAACAAAAAGTGCTGGTGTCCTTACGATGTTTTCCTTCAAAGTCAGAGGTGCGTGCTTGGGTTCCGAACCTTTGACTTGGTAACCTAACGGTCATACCACTAGGCTATCATGACTAAATAATAAAAGCAAGCTCTATGATAAAATAAAGTCCGACATTTTTATAATTTCGTACCCATATGGAAAAAACAAATCAATTTTCTGTCTCTCCGTTTCTCTCAGCCTTTTTACTTAGAAACTATTATATTATTGTGGTGTCAAGTTAAAGATTTTATATAATACTAAAATTCTCGTCATGAAAACCTAGGTACAGAATGGTTCTCGATGATCTACAATTTTATGATTTTGCTCAAAAGGAGGTATTTTACGTCTGCATAAAACGCAACTAGTTAGTTCATAGTTCGTTCTATAAAGACGAGAGATAAGGCGGAGAGAAAATCCTAAAAATATGATGACAAATCTATCTCTACGTTCTTTATGAATAGTAAAATATTTTTGCGCGTAAAAAACTGCTATTTTTTTCTATTTAAGCCTTGAATTTACACGCAAGAATAGACATCGTGCATTTTAGGCACATAAACACTAATATTAATATCTCGGATTGATAAGAAAAAAAAATCTGGTATGTATACTGATTAAGTGTCTAAATATGGATTTACAAATTTCAATAAAGGGTAAAGCGTAGTATGAATTCTGATTTGATATGATGTGAAGTAATGATTTTGTCTTGCCTCAATCTGTAGATATAAGAAGGCTCATGCCCAACAGTGGGATAGTACCGGATATTTATTATTATCTATTTACAAAAAGTCGGTCAGAAAACTGACTGAGACGGACGGAAAACTTTGAAAACTAAACATAAACCATTTTACGAGTAGTTTGCTTTGAATATCTTTACTGTGTACAAAGGTGCATACACATGAATACAAAATAGATAAAATCTGCGTCTATGGAAGACTCTACTCTCTTCGGAATACATGCACATTTTAAATATAGCGTCGACAAACCTTCTAGTTCTAGAAACTTCTAAGCTATCTGAGCAGTTGTAGCAGACGTGTATAGAGTACAGCCACATTTCACCGGCTATAAGTCCCATGTAGTAGGGAGCGATTGCTATTAACTGGGCATAATTCAAAACTTCGTGATGCTACTGAGAATTTCCTTCCTATTATTTTGACCGACCCGGAAATCGAACCCAAGACCTCTAGTTCAGCAGCCGCGCTTGCTACCACTAGACTAAAGCAGCAGACGCCTAAATGAATTTTGGAATTTTTGAAAAAAGAGGAGATTCTCAATTTGACACATCCAATATACATGAAGCTTTACCTATAGTTATTTAATTGTTTACCCGTATAAAATGTCGAGATCTAATAATGAAATGTGACATTACAGAACAGAAATCCTCATCGGAAAATACCAAATATCTCGACTTTAATACAACTAATTTTTATTTGTTTTTATGTCTTGAATAAATATTAGTGAAATACCACTTTATTGTATTTTTTTTTTCACCGAGATTAGAAATCTCATAAGTTCTTAAAACTAATAACGGCTTAAATAATTTTGACATCAACTTTACTCATTTATGAACAAAATAAAAACTAAATTTTGCAAGTAAATCGATTTATGTATTCCCGCTATCAAACCCTTGTTTTTACTCAAACAAATCCCGTAGCACAGTGGAGAAAACTTGAGACAATCATTTTTAGTCAACATACTAGCGAAATTGCAACATCGCCTCGAGTATAAATTCTGATTCCTCTTTTATCGAAGACATCTGCAGACGTATTGATCTTCCTTATCTTGATTACTCGACATAGAAGCCAAAATTTCTTTTATTTATGTACTCGTATGTGCACATATTTCCTATGAAGCTGCCAAAGCATTATTGTTCAAAGACTCGAGATCTTCGTTTCAAACAATGGAGAGCCGCGCTTTGAATCTCACCTCAGATTTCTAAGGATATGAACATAATAATGCTAGGCCTTGAATAAGAGTGCGGGAAAAAATAAATGAAAGGGATATTTTACTTATTTTTGTTTCTGTCGTCAACATGACAACATATTTTATTTTGAATACTATTCCTATTAGGTACTATTATTTATTTTGAGTATACATATATGAGTATTGGATTGTATAGTCGTTATAGCCTATTGGTATGACCATTGACTGGCAAGTCAGAGGCTCAGGTTCGAACCCAAGGCGATTACCTCTGACTTTTCGTTAGTTAAGTGTGTATTATAAATTATTAATTATGACTTGCTCCGTGCCTCGGAAAGCACGTTAAGCCGTCGGCCCCGGTTGTCATGAAGATATTTGACAGTCGTTATAGGGAGTCAGTACCCTCAAAAAATCCTGACAACTAATCTAATTTCAGAATATCGTATCCCTTTGACGAGGAAACTAAGAAGCTTGAAACTTGTGCGCTATTTCGTGCTCGTAATTTTTTACAACTTTTATCTTCATTTGATTGCATCTCTACAACCTGGTGACTATTAAACGGCTGATTCGTATTAATTTCGAACGACCAGGACACCAAACTATTAAGATTGACTCAAATTAAGAACCTACCTCAAAAGGTCTTGATGACTGACAAAATCGTCAAGATAGCAAAGTCAACGCGAGCACATTTGCCACTTTATGTGACTATTCGTAAGAAAACTTTTGAGACTGTTTACCATTAATATAAAAATATATTTAGCCTGAAAAAGAAACTTAGGTTTTAAGCAAAACGAATCATATATCACTGTAATGTGACGCCAGAAAATTAAGAATATGAAAATAAAGTG
This sequence comes from Protodeltote pygarga, assembly GCA_936450705.2. Taxonomy (NCBI): domain Eukaryota; kingdom Metazoa; phylum Arthropoda; class Insecta; order Lepidoptera; family Noctuidae; genus Protodeltote; species Protodeltote pygarga. Next base: position 6,608,774 of record OW388257.2, on the reverse strand, counting down.
GCACTTTTTCACAGCAGTTGAAGATAGGGTTGACAAAAACTGTGATTTACAACTTTTATTTAAATGTGTTTACAACGAATATGAAATATCTAATTTGATTAAAACAACTGTCGACACGTTTACATATCCACGTTTATTATTTCCACTGACTTTACAACTAAAATACTAACAAACCACAGCCAGCATCAACAAAAAACAAATCCGACCTTCTTTGATCCACATAAAGTTCAGATTAACTCAGCAAAAATGCTCTCCGTGTTTTATAGCCCAGCCCATCAATAATGCAACGTACACTCGCAACATTTAACCCTTTGGGATTCTGGCCCTAATTAACTTGGGTCCACGTTACCACTGCGATATTACGAATGCAAAGCCGGTGTCAAACTCTGAACAGTCAAAGTAATAATGGTACGTATCTGGTAAACGAGGTGCGTCTGGTACTTGGATAAAGTTTGCTTCATTAGCTGATTGAGAACAAAGATGCTTGTTAAAAGTATTTCTTTAAAATGAGCTTCTTTTTTAAGTTACTTGCAGATGAAGCTGTTGCTGAAATAAAAAATAAAAAATCTTTTATGAAATGAACAGTTGACGAGCACATGATCGCTGTATAATTAACTTTATTTATATACAAATAAAAAATATTTTACAATAAAAAAAATGAGTTCAGCGAGGGTCTCCATTAAGTGCACATCATATGAATTTGTTCAATTTGTTAAATTATACATAAATAAATAAATTTATTGACGGGAATAATACAAATAAGTCTAGGCTACACGTTAACTTTTTTCATTATATTTTAAGTAGGTATGTTTTTTTACATGTTTTGGTTACTAATTATATTTTTCATTAGCAAAAATATGCATCTAATTGAGAAATCCTTCTTTTATGAAGTCGGTTAAAAATTTACCCTTTGTAAAGACAATGCTGTTTTTGTCTGAAGTGGTCTTTTAAATTAAAACAAAGATGGTAATCATTGTAAATAACAAGCAATAATAATGAAATACATTTTTATATTAAGTTATTTCATTTCGACCTTACTTTTTCCGAACAAGTGATATTTATTTTCAAAAGTCACAGATTCGAAGTTTCGAACCTAACACCTCATACATTTTGCCAGTTTAAACGACAAACTATGAAACCTCATGTATATTTTTATTCTTGAATAAAATTGGTTACTATGCAAACTTACTATACATATCATGTAAATTTGGAAAGATATATACAACAAGTTGTATTAAGATTGTTTAATCTTAAAGTATACCTACATAATGTCTGTCTCTCAACATGAGTCCTCAGACCACTACAAGCAACTGTACTCGAAGGATTTAGCAGTAATCAACGCGCTTATCATGTAGATTAGTAATGGCGGTTAGATGTTATAAGTCGCCAGATGGGTACTGCCCATCCTGTTTATATAATCCCTCAGACCCTCCTCACGCATCCCATAGGGACAGATGAAGTGGATTAATTCAAGCCGGGCTCACAAGATGATATTTCCTACATTCATACCGCTTTACTTCTTCGTAACATCCAGTGAAAATTTATCTCAGAACATAGGCCGACTCATAAACTTTTTTAGTAATCATAAAAATAGGTGTATTATATAAGGATTTACGCTCTGTTGAATAAATTATCACTATGAATACAACCGCCATTTATAGGGACGTAATATTTTATCATAATATACCTACCGCTTAGTATTTAAATGGGGATATGTCTACGATATATCATTTTCCACTGACTTGCCCTCTGGCACCGTCCCTTTTATCTTCGTCCCTCGCTGCGAGACTAAAAGAATAATTCTTTTCTCTGAATCCAACCAAAAATTTGATAAGCAATGCCTAAAGGCTTTAGAAAAGTATTGTGCGGAATCCAAAATCGTATTCCATTAACCTTTTTTGAAGCCTAAAAATGTTTATTCTGTTAAACATTTTTAATGGTCTCATTGTGGAAAAATATGATAAAGGGTTTGTTCCAAGTATTCATTAGAAAAACTCGTATACTCGAGTAAGTCCAATTTTGTTTTTTTTGGCTATATTTTTAGAATAAGTAAGTCCATCGTGATGCTGTTACGTAAAAACTATCGCTTGTATAGCATAGGTATATACATATATGCTTTATAACACGTTGACACTTTCTCCATTTCTGTATCGTGGATACAATTTACAATACTAAAAACCAACACAAAAGATCGACGCCTCCAGCTGTTGTGTGGGAAGCAATTTTTGACAGTATTCGAATTCTGCTGTTGCTTCTTTTCGTCATACAAAACTATGTTCACGTACACACGTTTTTTTTTCGTTGAAATTATCAATACCTAAATAGAGTAGTAAAAATGTCCCTTTTAATTGTTATAATATTGTTACCCTCTTTTAGGCCAATTGGGCATTCATAGTCCGATTCGCGTCAATCTCCTAGATGGTACTTTGTGCTAAATTTTTAAGAAGGACTTATCTTTATAGACTAACTCAGACGTGTTTCATAATATTTAGATTTTCCACGGTAACGTTTTAATAAGATCTCATTTCAGTGTTTTTTTTTGTGATGTTGGCTTAATTAACATGGATTCAGGCAATATTGCTATAACATGGGTCCAGATTTAGCAGTAAAAAAAAACTGAAAACACGATTAAAGTTTTTTCTTAAATTTTAATTTTAACGAGTCTTTCTTTTTCTTTTTATTAAGAATGTTATTTCTTTTTTGTTTATGTCTAATGATCTTGTATCGTTTATGTTCAGAATAAATGAATACATTTATTCTGGATTAAAATATACAGGGTAGTGAATAAATAAACCAGCGTTTGTGTTAGGAAAGGGTCTTGGTACCTACCCAAATCAGAGCAATGTATGTTGTACGATTTTATATATTATGTAGTTTAGAAAAAAAGGGATTTGTATTTTTTTAAATTATCTATGTTTATCATGGTCGAAATAAAACAATAAAATTTAAATGTAATGTAATGCTTAAATAACATAATGCTGACTAAAGCGCTTATTAACAGCTAACCGCAGGAAATATCAACCACAAATAAATAAAAGCTATTAGCTGAATTAAATAAAGCTTTGATGTTTCTTAATGTTTTAATTACCTAATCTTTCTCCGTGCTTTGGAAAGCACTTAAAACCGTTGGTCCTCTTCGGTCGCGTCGAATTATGAAAGTTAGCATAGAGAATGCACTTGTACTTGCGCACACTAGTTAGCTAATCTCCGTCTGATCTTCTTCTTCTTATCGTATGGTTGATAAACAACCTGATCTCAGAGTTTAAACCGCCCTTAGGCCTCTGACATGTCTTTACACACCATTGAAAAATTTCCCTGGTGTGCTGGTTTTATCACGATGTTTTTCCTTACCGTTTTAGCAACTGATAATTAAATTATAATACACATAACTTACGAAAAGTCAGAAGTGCGCGCCTTGGGATGAAACTTGAGACCTCTGACTTATCAGTGGAAGGTCATACCATTAGGCTATCAGTGCTATGATGACTAACCGCTATGATAACTAATCGTCGGGTAAGGAGGGATATTATTTAATAATCTGTTTTCTCGAAACACAGAGAGTCAACCCAGACAAACAGAACCAAGACAAGGTACTATAGTTTTTATCTGCATACCACTCGACCAAAACTGCGAGTGTCATCTATCATTAATATTATGTAGATATCTTTTCAGCTTTTAATTCATCCTCAGACAAAAGTTTATAAAAATAACAGTTACATTAATATCAATTTAATATTCAGCTACGCATATTAATGAGTTATTTTTTAAGTACTGATGTGAGTAAACTAAATATTAATATAGATCCTATGTAAACAGATCTAACTGAAAATTTAAATACCTTGATTTCAAAATTTGTGCCTATATTTTTTTTTTATAATATATGGCTGTATGAAACACAAAAGTACGAATGCCTATTTTTCTGATAGTTCTACAAAAAATAATTAAATAAACCAGCCTGTAACTGTCACACTGCAGGGCAAAGGACTCTTCTCATACAGAGACGGATCGAGCATTAAACTCCACGCTAGCTCATTGCGTATTGGAGTTTTCAAACTATTAAAGTCCAGGTTTCCTCACAGTGTTTACTGTCATCGTTAGTCAGTGACAGATGCTTGCCTATTATAATAATATCTACTTTTATCCGAAGCGTAGCCGAAGCCCCCTCATACACAAAGGTATAGTAAAAAAACTATATTACGTAATACATTTTTTTTAGTTCAATTTAACCTTTAAGTCTTTGAACGCCTCGCGTTGGTCACCGTTGTCCGAAAAACAATGAAAATTGCATTGTGTCTGGTCTGCGGCGTGGCATTCAAAGTGTTAAAAAGGTGTTTGGACCAGAGTGTAGGCACGCTACGCCACGACACACTAAGGAAGTACATATGACATAAAAACACTGTACACAAGTACAGTGTTTTATTACTTTTTGCTACATAGGTAAGTTGCAAAAAGTATTTAGTCTTGTCTCTTGGGTTTTGGTTTAAATACTTATAAAATTAATGATATACAATAAAGATTAGCAGATTGTTCCACATATCATTGATTTTATAAAAACCAAGACACAAGAGACAAGAACAAAAATATTTTTTTTTTTCATTTTTCTATGCACTTTATATAACTAGCAAATATACTATAATAGCTACACTATACTACAGCTTATAATTACCTACATACAAAGGTATGGCGTAGTATACAAAGTTACACTGTATGCCACACGGCGAGAGCATTATGAAAATATTGGATGTATTGCAAACATGTAGGTATTCAAAAATATTTATCACCTGCTCTTGGGAAATATTTTTAAAGAAGATACATTCTATATTTTCAGTTGATATTCGTAAAAGTTTCACGTCGCATAAATTGGGTTCGTTTTTAGGTTGAATTTAAAATTCAGTTGCTACTTTGCAAACTTTTTTTTTAATATTCACACTGGGATAAAGAGACAAAACGTGAATATTTAAGTAAGTCGGTATATTTGCAATGATTACAAACCATTGCTTTTGAGAACCTTTTTTTGTGTTAAGCTAATGAGTTTTTAACTTATAGAAACGAAAAGAGCCCGCGTCTTCGTTTGCGTGTAATGTATGGATATAGTTTAACCCGTATAAATTAAGCCTATTTTTTTGCGCAGTATCCAAAATATTTTCGAAGTAAAATTAACGTATGTTTCGAAGTCAGCTTTCTGCCAGTCCATCAAAATCAAGTAATCTCTAGTCACCCCTACCCAACAGCTGTCCGTGGCGCATATATAATTGCTATGTGTTTCCCCTTTTAAATTTTTTTTTGTGTTATTTTAAGAAAACGATTATGTAAACAGGACATGAATAAGTAAACATGACATGTTTATGTAAATATAACATGATAATGTAAACATGACAGGGATTTCTTTACGACCTAAATATATTTGCACGTATAGAATAGAATAAAATTTAATATTTTTTATTACAATCTTTCATTCAACTTGCAATGGTAAATTTTTTCTCACTTCACTTACTCTTATCTTATGAAGTTACATTTTTACATGTTGCTTCAGTTTCGATAAAAAATCATTTTATAGTAACCATCGACACAGTATAATAATCATAATTATACTGTGCCATCGACCAATATCGACATCCAAAATTAGCTCCAGATAATGGAACTCTTTGGATCGCGGCTATATATTTTAAGTAATCAGAGTTTAGGATCAAGGAATCACATAAGTAGACGAAATACGCGCTATCTCTTATAAATATTCATTTTTACTCGCTCAAAATATTAAGTAGAATGAGGACATAATCCCGCCGTTGTCAGGTACGTGTTTACATAAGGCCGTGTTCAACTGAATTTGCAATTTTTGCAATGCAAATGCAATGACTGCGTACAATATATTTATGTGAAAATTTAATTAAAACTATGAAATGTTTATTTTATTTGTTTTTTTGTGCCTGATAGCCATTTATTAAGATTGTTATTTTTCGTTTACTATATGAAGTGAAAGTTAAATTGATGTTAATTATGTGTTCAATGTTCATGTAGGGTATGTAAATTGTATGTTATATTTTTTTATCACTCGTCTTATAAAACAAACATGTTATCTTTTTAAACGCAACAATGATATGGTATACGCAAATAAATGCACAAACTTTTTATACTATCAATCAGTTTTGTTAACGCTACGTATGTTAAAAGAATTCTGTTTTTTTAAACGGTTTTATTTAGCTTGACCTGTTAATATTTGGTTCAAATTTAGTAATTGAAATTTTACCCCCTTCCCGTTGACAAATTGATCTGATATTTGGTACTTACGTACCTTTAGTCCTGATGACAAAACTGTTTTACTTATTAAATATTTTTCAAATTTCTTATTAAATATTTAAAACTGTTTTACTTAAAAAAAATGTTTACTTATATTAGTTTTTTTTTTCTATTCATGTGATTTGTTTTTTATGCAACGTGTTACGAAAAGGTTGTATCCATACGAATCTCTGCACTTGATAATGTGTATGGGTATAGAACTGAAAAGGTTTTCTGCTACCTGCAAACAGGGTCTTACTACCAAAACCAAACGAAATTTCGAATCAAAACGTAATAACGAAGTCCATCGAACGCAAACCTTACCTTACCAAACAACTACTGTTAAATTGTAATAACGCTTTTGTTCTTTCGTTTTTATTCCTAAAAAAAACGAACGAATGAAAGCTAATAAAAAAAATGTGCGATACGTCAGTCGAAGCTTCATCGTTCGAATTTCAGAGTAGGGCCCTTGATCACACGCGCAATTACGTACAACAGATATATTCATAAATGTTTTTGGAGTACTCTATGGTCGCCAGCTGACAGCTCTGCTTGTTTTAAGCAATCAACATTTCACAGGCAATTGCGGTCTCCGACGATTTGTGTTGCGGCGCGTGCGGGTTAAATACGCTTTTTATAAAAAGTGTTGGTTGAGTGTTACCATATTCAGCATTTTAAAATGTTGCCTTTATTTTCAGAAATTAAAACGTGCTCCTTATTTAAATATTACCTACTGCAAGCGGGAATTTATTTCGCAAAAATTGTTTAAAATTACGAGTATTTCTTTAGTTGAAGCAATTAAAGGGTTTAAAAAAAAGGAATTCTTTGACAACATTTAGATACTCAGATACCGTTAAGTGGACAAAAAGAAATAGAGTAAACTGTTCGGTAAAGTGGAATTTTCGTTTGAGACTTCTGTAGCGACAGTGGCATTTAAACGAACTTAATTTGCGGGAATTTGCGATGTAAATAAGGAATTGTTTAATGACCTAAAGTCCGTTCGTACATTTAAAAAGGGAAAAATGAGCTTTTTAGAGTTGCCATTATTATACAGACATTTATTAATAGACAGAGCTTTATTTTGTTTGTCATTAGTCTGTTTAAACTCTTTATTCTGCGTGATTGATGTAGATTTACCCAGTTCCATTGTTTTTTTTTATATTGCAAAAATAATTTTAATTAGGTATAAAATATGTTGTGGTGGCTAATTAATTACAGACCCGCTTTGTAGGTAAGTATCTGGGTGTGGGTTTGAACCTGGCATCTACTAATATGACTTTTTCAATGTTATAATTATGTTCTTTCTTAGTTAATCTAAGAGACCGGCGACTAATGGTGAAGGAAAACATCGTGATGAAAGCTGGACTTAATAGTTTGAAATCGCCAACCCGCAGTGAGCTAGCGTCGTAATTAATGCTCGATCCTTCTCTTTAAGAAAAAAGGCCTTTGCTCTACAGGGGGACAGTTATACGCTGATTCAGTATTATAATTGTTATTACATATTGGCGATAACTAATGAATAGATAAGTCTTTGATTATTTATATATATTATATTATTATATTATAAATATATTTATATAAATAATCAAAGGAATAAGTGTACCTAGTTTTTTTTTATTTATCAAAGGTAACTCTTTCATAGCTTCAGCGATAATATAATCTAAGAAGCAGACTCTAAACGGCCCGCTAGCTGGGCTATTTAGTACTTCATGCTGACATTACCACGAATAAGATACATAATCCCTATTTAGATAAACTAATACAATTACATTGAATAAAGCTAGGACTAAAATACAATTAATCTGACGATTCTGACATTTATTACGTGGTTTTATAAGTGGTACCCTTTTGTACTTCACTCCATACAGTAGGTATAATTTGTCCTTTTTTCTTTGATATTTAATTTAAATAGTAGGTACTGTCGCCTGCAAAATTGCATGGATACCTTAGTGTCTACAATCCTATGAACATGTTAGTCCAAGTTCACCAAAATAAACTAGATGGCGTTGGTTTTTCACATATTATTTTGATAACAATAGCGTTGAAATTGCACTTTTACGCAAATAATGTTGTCAAATTATACTAAAAGGTTTGCTATGTATGATTTGTATATTTTGCCTGAATCCTGTCGATAAGTTATGTCAAAATTCAGTAAAACTTACAAGATGGCGTTGATTGTTCATTTATTGCGATAATGGTATTTATTTATACACAAAACATTTTTGAAGTCAAATTACCACAGATAATTGTTTTATATATTTTGTGTATTATGCCTTTTACTAATTCAAGGCTCGCTTGCCACTTTTAAGATTTTTTACGGAGTCTAGGATCAACTAGACAAATGCGTAGTTTTTTTACCCTCACATTTTTTTATTCACCTCCACAATTATTGTTTCCATAATCATCTACCTTCAGAAAACGAGACGCAAAAGGAAATCATAGTTCAGCATCCACGTCACGTTGTGCCTTCTGACAAGAAACTATTGTTTCCTTTTGTAATACGAAATGAAACAAGTATTTAATATTAGGTTTATTTATGATAATTACAATTTTTATTATCGAACAAACTTTGTTGTAAAAATAAATGTGGCTGACAACTTCTTATTGAGACCATAGCTTAAGTATTCATTTCCGAGATCGGAAAGAAGATTGAAGCTTAGGTTACCACAATAAAAATAACTGGAGACCGGATTATCTTATCATGAAAGTCAAACGGTTTAGATTTAATATCTAACAATTATAAAATGTTACAGAAACATTTCAAATAGGTAGTTGTTAGATTATATTTTATATATATCTACACAAAAACATTAAAATGGTTTTGAACATAAAAAAACTAAAAGATGATACAAAAAGTTATGCTTGAAATCTTCATAAATTTATGATAATAAGTTAAGCACAACCCGGTCTCCACTAAATCTAATTATTAATAACTAGTGTAACCTCCATTTTGGTCTATTACAGCTTGCATACGTGAATGCATTGAATTTACGAGATTTCTACACAAATCCGAGCCACGAATATTGTCCCATATTTTTACACAATGAGCCTCTAACGCATCAGGAGTTCGCTCATTCTGATTGTCCCACCGTTGAACAATAATACCCCATAAATTTTCGATGGGATTTAAATCTGGTGATCTGGCAGGCCAAGGAATAACACTAATGTCGTCATGCACGAATCGTAATGTTGGTAGGTCTTCTTCTGGATACACATTTCGAACAGTGGGCACCATGGTCTCCTCGAGCACTTCTATATAATTGACACTATTCGCTCGACTGGGTATTCTGACTAGTTCTCCCGGGTCAGCTGCACTCATCCATCCCCACATGTTAACGGTTATACGACCAGACTCCATATTAGGCACTACGTGATCACTATCAAATCGTGTGTTATTTCGACGCCACAAACTTAAGCGTCCGTGTTGACTTGATTTAAAAGTCTTTTCGTCTGAAAAAATAACACTGCTCCAGTCAAAATTTAAGTGTTCCAAAGCGAACTGTAACCTTGCTCTTTTGTGGTTTTCCGTTAACAAGGGTTTCACAGCTTGCCTCCGGTGATGTAGACCTTCACTGTGAAGAACGCGACGAACAGTGTCAGCACTAGTATCAAATAACCCAGCGTAATGGTTTGTCGGTATGAAACCATTTTCTTCATACTCCCTAACCATAGTTTGACGCTGGATTGCGTTTATGAGTCGTGGGCGACCTGTTCTTTGACGGTGTTGCAAAGAACCCTCCGCTTCAAATCGTCGTACCCATAACACAACAGTTTTTCTCTGTAACAATAAACAGAAATATATATAATATAATATTATAATTATGTTAACTGACGATTTATTTAATAAATAAGTATTTAAGAATATAATTTAAAAAAACTACTTACGTTTACACCCGTCTCTCTGGAGATTTCCGACAAATTTTTGCCTTGATTATGCAAAGCAATTATTTGGGCCTTTGTAACAAGGTCAATATTACAACGCGTACTCATGGTTATAATATAAGATGTGAAATTAAAAACTCAAGAAAAAGCACTCGAACAACACAACAGGAACGAAGTTGGCGAACGAACAAAGGAGTGTTAGTCTGTTAAACGTAAAATCGATCTATTAATTAAACTACCCGCAATTTATTTTATCAATCCATAACTGACCCACTTAATTGTTCGAACAAAATTTCTTAGAAAACGCACCATATAATAAACAAAGTGGTATTAAATTTCAACACGTTATCCATAAGTTGCGATGGTCTAATGGCTAAGCATCGACATTGACGCTGAGAACCTGAGTTCTAAGTTCGAATCCCGGTTACGTCTTTTTGTGAATTTCGTTTTAAGTAGATGTTAAAAACAAGGTTTTTATTAGATAATAATGATAAAACATCAAGAAAAAAACATCAAATAATAATAATTATAACTTGAATGCAATACGCGCAAGTTTCTATTAACAAATTGATTTTTATTGACGTTTTAATGTAACGCAGAGCCATCTAGTAAGACTTTGGTGAGACTTGGAAGTTTATAGTTTTGCTCGTACCTTGATATCCAACAGATGGCGTCATTACTTCCTCCATACGATTTTCGTTACAGATTGTCCATGCAATTTTGCAGGCGCCCGTACCTACTTGACGTAATATTTTAATAATACTATATTAATATTGCGAAAGCGACAGTTCTTTGACGCAGCAGAGGAACAGAACGACTTGAGGGTAGCTAGAAAGTGGTTTTAGTTCTTTTTATTCCGGAAAAATGAGAACTATGGCAACGGAACTGCGGGAAAAAGTTAGTTTATTGGAAATCTGGTAATTAATTTAGTGTGCTATGCAGGAATAGCTCTGCGGCTGGTGTCAATTAGTGCTCAACATACCTAATTGGTTTATTACAATGTGGTAATGGAGCTGCCTATTTGGCGGTGACGAGGAGCCGTAGTCATTTGTTTATTAATAATGGCTTTTCGTTGACCTGTTATAATTATAATATGGCTGTCATCCTACAATTCAGCTTAGACTATTGACATATTAAATACGGAAGTGTTATCATTGTATCCATTTTTTCCTTTTACTAGGAACCATAAAAATATCTTATTACTCAAACAATCATTAAATTTAAAACTATAGCGAAATTATTCGATAAGTACCTACTTGGGATAATAGGTTATGAGAGCCCCACATAACTGTACGTTCTCTGACTACGGTATGCGGTATGAAAATTTTTTTCTCCCACAAAAAAAAAGAAAATAAAGGATAATAGGTAATAATAGATAATACTTTTTATTATTTGAGATATTATTTTGATTTGAATATGTATGGCGTTAACATGAAATACGTTACTTTAGTTTGTAGAAACACTTAATTTTCAATGTCACTTAACATAGTTTCTAAGCTAACTTAAACGAATCTAAATCTACGTAAACCCTCTTTACAAGAAATTTAAATTGTAAAGCGTTGCAGCTGAATTGTTTATGTTGCATGAAAGCGCTAACTGATTTATTAAATAACGTTTTAGGTGTTTCTGACTGACACGTTATGCGAATGTTTTTGCTCAAACATAAAGTATGATAAAGATTACATAGTATACAATGAATAAATTAATTAATACAATATTAAAATAACTTTACTCTATACAATATTAAAATAATTTTACACTAGAGGGCGTCATATTCAATTTAATGTGACGTCACATAGGCTATAACCAGCGCATAACTAAAACGTTTCCAACAATAACTCATTAATTGTCAAATTCCGTAATGGAGTTTAGAAGATAAGAGGGATGATGCACATACGTAGATACATACCTACCATTCAAAATTGTAACCCTCCTTTTTGCGTCGCTATAGTCGTGTGAGATGTAATCAAACAAATAACTCTCCTTTTTGGCTTTGCCGCAGTCGGGTAAAAATGAGATCCTTCACATAATAATATAATTCAAACATTACATTATTAAACAGAACGGAGGAGAAATTTAGGGCTGCCGAACGGAAAATCCCTATTTTTATTACAAACATACATAAAGACACCTCAGAACTCGATATAATTAATTATATTAGAGAAAAGACTCAGGATAGCGTTTCTTTAGAGCAAATAACGATTAAGCGACAATGCGAGCACAAAGCGTATAAGTTCTTTGTATCTGAATGCAAATTATCGCTTTACTTAGATGTGAACCTTTGGCCAAGGGGTATTATATTCCGTAGGTTTGTTCATTACAGACCTAATCGTGTGGTGGAAACATCTATCGGCGGAACCAGAAACAATGATGGATAAAAGTTATCGTTTTGCAAGTTTTAACTGTAAAAACGTAAAGCGTTCTATAGACAGTGTTAGGAATCTGTGTAGCACTTGTGATCTTGTAGCTTTGCAAGAAACATGGTTGTTCCCTGAAGAATTACCATATTTGGGTACAATTGACAGTTGCTTTGAATACACAGGGACATCAGCAATTGATACTGCGGCAGGCATACTGCGTGGTAGACCGTTTGGGGGCGTTGCTGTGCTGTGGCGAAGTAGTGTATTTCAACATGTATCAGTGTTACGGTGTGATAATGCGCGTATTTGTGCAATCAAGTTAACGACTAAAGATAGACCTGTGATTGTGATGAGTGTATACATGCCAACTAACTCGGTAGAAAACTTACCGGAGTTCACGGATTGCTTAAGTTCGGTGAGTGCTATTGTTGATGAGTACGGTACTGAATCAGTATTCATATTAGGGGACTATAACGCTAACCCGTCTGAGCTATTTTATGGCGAGTTAATGAGTTTTTGTACGGAACAATATTGGTCATGTATAGACGTTGATGTTCTAGGTATGGACTCGAATACATACACCTTTGTTAGTGAGGTACACGGGTCTTGCAGCTGGCTTGATCACTGTGTTGTAACACAGGCGGCAAAACAATCTGTTGTAAATGTCACCGTAATGTATGACACTACGTGGTCTGACCACTTCCCACTTATAGTCGAGTGTAACTTATCCCTGTTAACACCTAAGTCATTTCATTGTGTTCGATCTAATAGTAATGTAGTGTGGGGGGTGAGAAATGGTGAACAAGTCGATATGTACAAACGTGAATGTCATAAGCGATTGAAATTAATTAATTTTCCTGTTGAGTGTACAGACTGTGCTGATCATTATTGTAATAATCGTACTCACAGGTTTGTAATGGACAGGCTGTACTCTGACATTGTGGCCGCCCTTCGGGGCGCGGCTAGTGCAAGTCAAGGGAATGTGAGAAGGCGTGTGAGTGGGCCACGTATAAGTGGGTGGAATAGTCATGTCAGAGGGGCTCATAGGGTGGCTAGATCGAAATTTAGGCAATGGGTATTGTGTGGTAGACCTAACTCTGGTTTCATGTACGATGAAATGTCTGCAAGTAGGAGAGTGTTCAAGTCTCGACTGAAGTGGTGCCAAGATCATCAGGATCAGTTGAGAATGGACACTCTAGCAGAGTTGCACATGAAAGGAGACTTTCGAGGCTTCTGGAAAAGTACGAATAAAGTGAATACTCGACCTAGTCTTCCTGCGAGCGTCGATGGTGTGAGCGACCATGAGGCCATTGCTAATATGTTTAGGAACCATTTCACTGTTGAGTCTCCTTTAGGCAAGGCGACTGGGGTGTTCAACGCTGTGATACCCGGAGGGGTGGTTGAATCATGTATCAAAGCTAGAGATGTAGCTAAAGTCGTTAAAGGTATGACAAAGGGAAAATCCCCGGGCCATGATGGGCTCAGCGTTGAACACCTGCAGAATGCCGGCCCACATGTATATAGAGTTTTGGCCATGTTTTATTCGCTGTGCGTGAGCCACTCATACCTTCCTGTTGATCTTATGAAGACTGTAGTGGTGCCTGTGGTCAAGAATAAAACAGGTAATCTTGCCGATAAGAACAACTACAGGCCCATTTCCCTTGCAACGGTTGTAGCTAAGGTCTTTGACGGTATGCTTAATACCCAGTTAGAAAAGTATGCAACTCTTCATGACAATCAATTTGGTTTTAGACCCCAATTGTCCACAGAAAGTGCGATACTGTGTCTTAAGCATACCGTCAAATACTATACTGATCGTAAAACACCTATTTATTCGTGTTTCCTTGACTTGTCCAGGGCCTTTGATATGGTGTCGTATGATATCTTGTGGGAAAAACTCAAAAGCATTAACTTACCTTCTGAATTAGTTAACATCTTCAGATATTGGTATACACACCAGGTCAACAGCGTCGGATGGGCGGGGACAATGTCGGATGAGTATCGAATGCAATGTGGTGTGAGACAGGGGGGATTGACATCGCCCACATTGTTTAATTTATACATAAACGCATTGATCGTCGGGCTCAGCAGTCGGCATGTCGGCTGTCATATTGATGGAGTCTGTGTTAATAATCTGAGCTATGCAGACGACATGGTGCTGCTGAGCGCGTCGATTTGTGGGCTTAGGAAGCTATTGCAGATCTGTGAGGAGTTTGCGGTTAAACATGGTTTGCAATATAATGTTACAAAAAGTAACTGCATGGTCTTTTCGGTTGGTACAAGATGTCCACAAAATATACCACCTGTTTTCCTTAATGGGGTTGCACTTCAATGGGTAAATCAGTTCAAATACCTAGGGCATGTTGTGACAACTGACTTAAGGGATCATGCAGACATAGAACGGGAGCGGAGGGCACTGTCTAAGAGAGCGAACATGATAGCTCGCAGGTTTGCACGTTGTTCCACTAACGTAAAAATAACGCTTTTTAGAGCTTACTGTACTACCCTATACACGTGCAGCCTGTGGGCTGACTACTCGAGGAGGAGTTACAGTGCCCTCCGGGTCCAGTACAATAACGCATTCAGAGCGGTGGTGGGGCTGCCCCGCTTCTGTAGCGCATCGGGTATGTTTGCCGAAGCGCGCACCAATTGTTTTCACGCGAGCATGCGTAAACGGGCTACATCCCTGGTGCGTAGGGTGTGGGCCAGCTCCAATACCGTCCTGGCGATGGTTGCAAGTAGGCTCGACTGTCATTACATTCGTCACTGTTGCAGTAGACACATATCTGTTGCAACAGTGTCGGATAAATAAATAATACAATTTATAAAATATAATTAATAATAATAATATAATATAATATGGGTTAATAAAAATGATTACAAAATAATAATAATATAATAATAATTGTAATTGATAATTAATTAATGTAATTTGTTACCTGAAATAAACTTATTTTATTTTATTTATTTATTACAATCCACATTAATAATGTTCAAGATTACATAGAGTATACAGAGAATGGCGCTACTCCAGATCCAATCCAAGCCAATCCAGATCTCAAATTAATAGACGTGTTATGTTAAAAGTAAATTTTATTTTTATGATAGTTAATTTTTATGGTTGATGCCCATTATAGCACTCAGCGGCTTATAATCTCGCATGTTCTGAAAGCTTTTTCCTCTCTTGCCAATTCAAGTGCGGTGCGTACCAGGTCGATCGGTTTTCTATCTGATTAAGGTTTATTTTTCACAATAAAACCAGTATTAGGATTGGTTTCATCGTTCAAGAGTAAGCCATTCACTTATACAACCGCAGAACCACGTGCACGAGGGCCTATCATCATCTGCCTAGCCTTTTCCCAACTATGTTGGGGTCGGCTTCCAGTCTTACCGGATGCAGTCGAACCCGATACCTCTGACTTGCCAGTCAACGGTCATCACCACTAGGCTATCAACGGCAATAGGCACAAGGGCCTATATCAACATTAAATTGTTCATATTTCATGTGACTTGTTTAGTAAATGACTCTGTTACGTTAAAAGCATTATTATGATTGTAGCACTCAGGGTAAATACTTTGGAAATAAAGAGTCTTAACTTCATACATTTTCCTATAAACTTGCATATGCTGAAAGCTCTCGTTAAAATGATTAATAAGTGTCCAATTTTTATTGAACGTTGTTCTTTATTATTTACTAGTTATAAACGTGGTAATTTTTTAATACTGAATTACTACTATACTGCTTACTATACTATCCTTCTTTTATGCTACTATATAAAAGTACTGAATTACTATTTTAGTCTAAACGTGCAGAATATATTTATTTTCAAACAAAACATATAGATATACCTATGAACTATAAATAGTTTATTGTAATCGGTTTTTCTAAAAAAAAAATCATTAACCTTTCAGTAAGGATTAAATATCTTTTAAATACAACAAAGTTAAATTATTTAATAGGTGGGTAATTCGATGAATAATTGTAATGCAAATTGTTCATAGATTTTTTGTTGTAAATCTGGTTAGATTTCAGATTTCATTTCAGTCTTAAGACGTGCTCTAGGTCAGTTCATAGTACACTACTACCAAATAAGGTATATCACCTCACTAAGGAAATAGGTCACTATGTTACCTGCTAGCAATAACCACATATACCAATTATGTAACATTGCAATGTACTATTTCTAATGCACCATTTTATTTTTACTTATGGACATTAGTTACCTACAGACGTAGGTACCTACCGGTAGGTATAAATGTTCATTTCATTTTTATAGTTGACAAATATAGTATTACAGCCTTACGGGATGCATTATACGAAATCAAAAAGCAAGGAAAACTGCGCGTTAAAATTGCGAGCGCTGTCAGTCACTGACTTTACAACTCTATTTACATTTAAATAGGGATTATTTTCAATTGGATTTATTGCACTCGTCTTCTGTCGTCCCGCTGTAATATGAATAAATTCTTACAAACGTTGCGTCTGCTCCACATCTCATCTTACTTACTTAAGAATTTTCTTTGTAGGGAGTCAGGATAAATTTTAGCGAATCAATAAAAAATAAACAACTTTTTTGTCATAATAATTATCTACATTATGAAGTGGTAGATCATGTCATGACTTAATTATATGAAACAATATGGATCGATGAAAATGCTATTTTTATTACCTACTAGGTATAATTTTCCTTTCCTTACTCTATTAATCTATGCAACTAGAGTCACTCCTATAATAATATTAGAATTATGACTATTCATAAGTGCCTAAAATGGTCTACATGAATAAAAATATTTTGATTTTGATTTTTTGATTTTGATTTTTGATTCTAATTGTAAATACCTACAAAAGTTTGTTTGTTACTGATAAACAGATGAACACTTCTTTTTTGTAGAACTATAATATTAGAATATAGGGTCGGGCACAATAATAATAACTAATTATAAAAACATCTAGAAATTAACTAACTAAAATATAAATTTAATCTAAAAGACCGCTACCAGTAGGTAGGCAACGTTCCCAAAATGCTGGCTGCATTGTCTCGCTGCCTGGCTATATTCAGCATTTGGGCAAGAAATAACAATTTTAAAAAATATTACATCAATATATTACTGTTTGTTGTGTCGAGAAATAACTTTGTCATTATGCTAAAAAAAATCGTCTATGCAGGAGGTGTCATCTAAGTTAAGCCAGTATAGTACCTATCTAACCTATTGTAACTTAAAAGTATTAGCTTTTTGCAATGTTCTACCGGTCAATATTGTCACCTAAATGCCAATACAATAAACTAACCGACAATAATATATCTTCGTAAACACTGTGTTCGCTTCAAGAAGATATAAACTCACGGCGTTTAAACACGACAGGTATTCCAGTAATCTAAACAAACGGTTATCGAAACTAGTCTATTTCCATTCTTAGGTTCTGTTCGGAGCTTGGAAGCAAAAGAAATATTGTACACGTATAGCTAATAATGGTACTACTACCAATAAAATAAAATAATAGACTTACGCCTGTATTCCCCAGACGGGGTAGGCAGCGATGTGCAGTACACCCACGTTTCGCCGGCTATGTTATACGTTCCATGTAATAGGTCCCAATAAAATTATGATTATTTAGTACTAATAAATTTATACTACTAATAAAGTTATGATTATTCATTGTTTGATTGACTGCCTCGTTGGTTTAATGGTAGCAAGCCCGACTGCTGAGCACGAGGTCTTGGGGTCGATCCCCGGATCAGGCAATGTGTTTTATGGTTTTCCATTAGGAAATTCTCTGTAGCAGCACGGAGTTTGAAATTGTGTCCAGTTAATATCAATAACCTAGTTATTACATGGGACTTATAACATAGCCGGCGAAACGTGGGTGTACTCTGGGGAATACAGTGTGAGTCTATGTATGTATGTTATGTCAATTTGGTTACTTGTTTCAATTTTGCGACCAAATTATTTTATCCAATCGCTTGGCTAATCTAGTATCAACATTAAGAGCCGATTTCACCACTGACATTAAACGCAATCAATCAAGTTAAACTCGATTCAAGCGTTTAACTGAGTTTATTTATTTATTTCCTCCTTTTTAAACCTTCTCTGTATGAGAAGAGGCCTTTGCCCTACATTGGAACAATTACATGCTGATTTATTTTATTTATTTATTTATTTAAACTTCATGTTACAAAAGTGTACATTGGCGAAATTGATGCCTAAGGCATTCTCTACCAGTCAACAATAGGGTGGTGCAGAAATAAAGTGGTAGGCAATTTGAATAAATCAAGAAACAACTAATCTAAGTATAATTATGTAAATAATAATAATTACTTCAATTAATAAAATACCTATAATATTATACAAAATAAGTTCCGAGTTCTGAACTGCAATTTTTGTAGGGCTGAACTTAGTTTTATTAACCTCGGTTTATCGGTTATTAAAATAAATGGTGAAATCAGCTCTAAGAGTTCCGAAAAAGCAAGTGCCTTTATGAAATGCAAGTGATGTTATGGCAGTCGTTATTGGCATTCGCTCGGTTAACTGCACCATATGCACAGAACAGCATTTTGGAGCAAGCGCATAACTTAAAACTTTTCCCTCTGTTCATTTCATTGGTGGCAAATGAATACGAAGGTAACTCAACTTAGATTTATACAATTTTAAATAAATTGTAGTTCTAGAAACCTATGATGTACCTAGAAACATACCTATGAAGTAGAAGTTATGATTTTTAAAATTTATCGTTGTTGTACTGATCTTTCGACACTAATGGCAAGATAGGGGGGAGAAAAAGGGTAAGTATTGGGGCGAGATATCTATACGTGAGATAGTGGGTAAGACAGAAGAGATGGGGGAGATAGGGGTGAGATGGATGGATTTACAGACATATACATATTTAGCAATACAAATTATTTAATAAAATCAGAAAATTTCACAAAGTTTGGAGGCTTTTTTCTCAAACCAAAAGCACAAACACGCAATAACTACTTCTCTACGCAAAAATAAATATCTCTCAATCACAGAAACATTTGTGCCCTAAGTTTATTGAACCCGCAACACGCAGCACAAAGGGCGAATCAATTAACCCCTACGCCAATGTACCTACCCTCAACTATAGATACAACTTGAATTCTGCTTACCAAGTTATTTATCTGACGTTTTACAAGTTGGAATAGTTTAGTTATTGACTAGATAAATCAGTAACTACCCTCAACTAAGAGAGGGGAGATCATTTGACTTAACAAGTTACTACAATAAACTATAGACGTAGACGATTACAAGTCCTGTGTTTGGCAAGTTATAAAGTTAAATTAATTACAACTTACCGTAACATTTAGTTGTGTAACTTTCAGACTAATGATATGTTTACCCTGTAATTTAGCTAAGAATGGCAATAATCTTGTGGTATATTGTAATAATATGCGAAAACCTCGTAAAGGACGAGAAAGGTAAGACAAAATATGTACTCGTGGGGTTGAAAAAAAAAAGCAGTTATTGTGTTGATCGTGCATTGTGCATTGCTCAGGTCAGGAGTATCCTAAACCGACGAGCATGTATGAAGAACGTGATGAGAGTGAACGAGGCAAAAGAGGTGTGCAAGGGTCGTAGCAAGTGGAAATCCGTTGTCTCTGCCTACCCCTCTGGATAACAGGCGTGAGTCTATGTATGTATGTATGTACATTGTGCTGATAGTTGTTTCAGTTCATGGATTGATATCCAAGAGCCTCGATCAACACCTTAAGAGGCTCTAGTTGGATGGCTGGATCAAGCGCTTGATGTGGATGTGTGTCCTCTTGGACACGGCTTGCATAGTCAGGAGGTTCCTCTCTCTGGAGCCCTGACCCTGGAGCCTGCCTTGACGAGCGGGATTTAAACCCGCGATCTACTGGGTAAACCTTCCAGTCAGCTACTAAGCTATTCGTAACCCTGCTCGTGTTATCGAATTTTTTTTCTACATTCAACCATCTCAGATGGTAGTAACATCCATCCATCAAATCTAAAATTTAATTTACTGCTAATAGTATTTTTATTTCAATGTATGGTAAATTATAAAGTATTCGGATTTGTAAACAAAAATATAATATGCGTATGTCTATTTTAAGAACAACAACTCTTACAACATATTGTAAACTAGGTGTCACCCGCGACTTTGTCTGCGTCTTCAAGTCCTTAACAACCTGTTTGTCAATTTCATTACGATCATTTCAGTCTTTCTTGTATATCCGATAAAGTAGTTTATGTTGAATGTTCGTATGACCGAGCGCTGAAACGACTTATACCTACTTACCTACCTACCCATAAATATCGAGCATACACAAATGACAACACAGTAAAACGCTTTTACAACTTGGGAAGTAAGTTTGCAGGTTGAAATCTCGCATGTAATCAATTTTTTCTTGCAACAAACATTTCATATTTTAGTGGTCGCATGTGCATCAATACTGTATAAAAATGTTATTTATGTGTTATTAACTTAACCTATCAATCAACAGAGCCTATATCAAGTCTACTGCAAAAAAAACTTCCAAGTGTAAACATAACAGCCGGTCTTAAGCCTTCCGCATCTAGTTTAATATACGTTACATCAATCGCATGACACGCGTAAAAGTTATGGGCATTATCCCCAATATCTTTCGCGGATAAGGAAAACATTTTATGGCCTGTCTTATATAGTGTAATTGAAGCTTAAATAAAAACAAAGAAATATCTTTTCCGCTCAAGAAAATCCGTTGCGTTGAGAAAAGTTTTCACCAGACAAAACAAACACATTTTAAAGTTAATCAAATGTAATTTCCCCTGCGTCCACAATTTAATGCTTAGTTCACAACAGATAAAAGTCAGAAGACATTTGCCGCAGCTTAAATTCGGGCTCGTGTTGAGTGGCTTGTGTAGTTGAACAATTGGAATTATGTACCACAAAAATTCTAATCAGGTCGACTAAAGCTTAGGTATCTCCATAACGCAAGAAAGAAACAAACTGGTAATGTATTCAACTAAGTACTTTGACGGTTTTAAACAATAATAATTGTGGTATACTGTCACACTGCTGCAAGATCATGTTCCATTATTATCAGCCTGATTCATAATTATAGAAAAACGCATGATATTTATCCAAGCAAAGAGTATAATAATGACCTCCTGACTAGGCATCGACACAGGAGATATTTACACAAGACAAGTTAGTGTGTGCGCAAACACCGGTTCCCTCACACTCATTGTCCTATGGGACGGCAATGCGACACGACCGGAGATATATCAAGCGCAAGACCGACGGCTTAACGTGCTCTCTGAGGCAAGTAGAAGAAGAGATAACATAGATATTACCCAGAATTAAGTAAATTCGAGATATGAATAGAATAGAATAGAATACGTTTATTTGTAAAAATATAGTGCGAAAAGTTGTTAACAATTGATGATATGTCTCTTATATTCTACCATTTCTGGCGTACAAATATTCAACTTAAATCTAATTATTAGCTACACATTAATTAAAAATAAATTTTAAAAATAACTTAGTAATAATATTCTCTTAAATTCTTTTTTTTATTTATAACATTTTATCATCAACGTAATCCTTAATAGAATAGTAGCATTTACTTAATAGTAAATCAAATATTTTTTGTTTGAATAAATTTAAACGAAGATCTTTTAAATTGTTAGGCAATTTATTAAAAATACGGATAGCCATACAGAAAGCGTTTCTGCTATACACTGTAGTGCGTTGATGATTAACATGTAAGTTGTTTGGAAATCTACTGCTTCTATTAGTAATTGCTGTGTTCTTTTCAAAAAGGTGTGGGTGCTTGTGAACAAATATACACATTTCATAGATATACAAACAGGGTAAAGGCAGAATACGATATTTTTTAAATAATGGCACACAACTATCCCAAGTGCCAGAATCATATGTAAAGGAGAATGCTCCACATATGGCTCTGACACATTTTTTTTGTGCTATGAAAGCTCTTGTCATATCAACCGAATTACCCCATATAACTATTCCATAACGCAAAATTGAGGAAACATATCCGTGATATGCATATAGAGTAGCGTTTGTTGTGGTTACTTGTCTTAATCGGTTTAAAACGTAAACATAACTATCTAACTTAGAGCAAATTTTATCAATGTGTTGCTTCCAACTGCAATATTTATCTATTACGATACCAAGGAAAGTGGTTGAATCTACTTTATCTAGAGTTTTGTGATCTTGAGTAATATGTAAAGACATAGGGTGACTGTTGTAGGTCTGAAACTGAATGAGTTTGGTTTTATTGATATTAATATTTAGATTATTGCTATCTAACCATCTAGTAATATTATTTAAAGTATTATTTACCTCGAATTCGTAGGTTTTTTTATCATTACAATTTATTAACAAAGTTGTATCGTCCGCATACAATATACATTTATATGTCGTGGCATTGGGCAGGTCGTTTATATAAAGTAGAAATAATAGTGGACCTAATATGCTACCTTGCGGTACTCCACATTCATTCAGACAGTATTCAGATTTTTGAGAATTTTTGTATAGTCCTGACAAACATGGTATCTCAACACACTGGTATCGGCCCGAAAGGTAGCTTTCAATCCAATCAAGAGCATTCCCTCTAATACCACATTTATCTAGCTTTTTTAGTAGCAAATTGTGTGATACGTAGTCAAATGCTTTAGACATGTCTAGAAAGATAGATGTGATTGGGACTTTGTTATTAAGATATTCTGTGATTATTTTAACTAGTGTAAAGCAAGCTAATGTAGTTGAATAGTTTTTTCTGAAACCGAATTGTTCTGATTTTAAAATATTATGTTTTGTTAAGAAGCTATACAAGGAATTATACATACATTTTTCTAAAATTTTAGATAATATTGGGATCAATGTAATTGGGCGATAGTTATTCATATCGGATTTATCTCCTTTTTTATAGAGTGGCTTTACTACTGAATATTTTAAACGTGTTGGAAATCTACCGTGGAAAAATGATAAGTTAATTATATGGCTCAGAGGGCCTGATAGACTCTTGGCGCAATTCTTGATCATTTTTGTATTAATTTCATCATATCCTGTAGAGTTAGTGTTATTAAGAGAAAGGATGACTTTAAGTACGTCATTACTATCGACTGGATTTAAAAAAATTGTATTTGGGTTTTCGGGAATATTTTTTAATAACTGTTCATTATGTTTAGGAGCTTTTTTATTTTTAGTTAAGTTAATAAAGTATTCGTTGAATTCATTTGCTATGTCTTGTGGTTTGGTAAGATTTTTATTATTTCCTTTTATCAGTTTTATATCTCTAGAGTCAATTTCGGATTCAAAGTTATTTTTTATTATTTTCCATGCTGCCTTGCATGTGTTTTTAGACTTAGATATATAATTGGTATTTTGTATTTTATGTGCCTGAAGGGTGCATTTATGTAAAATTGATTTATATTTATTGTATTGTTTGAGATGTGTGATTTTATTTTGTGGCGATTGGAGGTATTTTAGGTAAAGCTTCCTCTTACTAATGCATGATATCTTTAAGCCTTTAGTGATCCATTTAGATTTAATAGGTTTTTTCGTGATTTTTACGTTAATTAAAGGAAAACATAGACCATAAAAAAGAGTCAATGTGTCATGAAAAATCTCAAAAGCTTCATCAACATCATTGAGTTGATATATGTCATTATAGGAAAGCGCAGACATACAGGAAATAAACTTTTGAGTATTTTCAGTGCTGTAATCCCTTCGTTTTTCAAACCAATATTGTCTGTAACGTGCTTCAGTGTTACTTATATTTGTTTCAAAAGAAATGCACTGTCCTGTTTCATGATCCGATAAGGCTAAATAATGTAATTTTGCAGTTACATTTGGTAAGTTACTAATCATTAAGTCCAAGCAACCGTCTTTTCGTGTTGGTGTATTGATATGGTTTTTTAGATTATAATTTTGGAGTATTAAGGTTAGTTCCTTAGTTGAGGTATTATTTTTTAACATATCAATATTCCAATCACCACAGAGTATAATTTTTTTATTACTTTTCTTGCAAATTTTGTTAAGCAGATCATTAAGATGTTGTAGAAATATTGTTACTTTCGAGTTAGGTATTCTGTAAATGCATATAATATAAAGTTTTAAAGATTCTACTTCAGTACCGCAATATTCAAAGTAATATGGTTTAGGTTTTACAAGATTATTTAAGGGTTTGCTGTCAAGATATTTTTTTATAAGGATACAAGAGCCTCCTCTACGTTCGCCTGGCCTGCAAAAAGATGCTGCTAGTTTGTAATTGTTAATTTTAAGATTAGATTCTGCACCTTTTTTTATAAAAGTTTCCGTTAGACATATCACATCAATACAGTTCTCTTTTCTTTCTAACTCTTGAATGGTCATTTCAAACAGATCTTTTTTATTTAAAATCCCCGCTATATTTTGATGAAGAATAGTACATTTTGATTTATTCTCGAAAAAACATATTATGGCTACTGTTTAAACTACTACTTTCTTCATTTTTATACAAGTCTGTATTTTCTAAGATAAAATTTAAATTTTCATATATATTTTTCATCCCATTATTATTTAATAAACCATTCCGTTTAGAAAACATATCATAATCATAAGATAATTTTAAATTCGAATCAAGTATTAATGCATATTCATAAGTTTCATTGTCCATGTAAAGCATATTATTAAATGTCTCAATTCTCCAATTGTACATCATAGAATAGTCATTACATCGATAAGTGGGCAGACATAGAACTATATTTGTGTGGCTAAGTAACATCAACGTTTCTCTAATATGCACTATCAGATTGTAATAATTATTCGTTTTGACAAAGTCTTCTTCTCCTATCATAATAACACAAAAGTCATTTTGAGTGTAATTAATTAATTTGGTGTGCAAATTATCAATTAACTTTAACAAATTACAATTTGGTGATAAGTAGTGACATATTTGGTAATTTTGAATAGTATTTTCAGCTATCTCTAATATGTTGTTTATTTTATTGCTACTTATTATACACAGTTTATTTAGTTCTTGTTTACAATTGGGTTCTTCAACTAACTTGTTTATAGAAACAGGCTGTTTAGGATGCAGTTTCGGTGATGTACTCGTCACAACTTGATAAGGTGCAGTAGTCGTCGCCGATATTCTTGAATGATGAATACTATTTTTTTCTGGCGAACACGATAATTTTTTGGCCTTTTTCTTTGTAACTTTCTTAGTTGTCTTTCTGACAATTTCTTGCTTCTTAGAATTCACTTCTTCTAAGGATTTTTTTAGTTTTGTATTTTCCAACGATAAATTATTAATTTTTGTATGACTCTCGGATAATTCTTGCTTTAATTTCTCAATTTCGTTTTTAAGTTTTTGACTTGGAGAGTCCTTGTCGTCATCGGTCAAGTATGTTAAACTATTTGTGCTGCCATCTGGTGTAGAGTATGCTGAAGTTTTTGTATTTTTTGTAACAATTGTCTCTGATATTGACCGCCTCCTTCGGAATGTAATATTATTGATAAAATCCATTCTTATAAATTTTTGAAAAATGGAAAAAGTGCTTGTATCTACCGAGGATGGAACTCACTATCACTGTGAGTTTTACTGATAGATTCAAAAAGCGAAGCCAATACCAATTGCGCCACTTGTTCCGATAACAAATGTGCCGAAATAGTTCAGTGTATTCATGAATTTTATTTTTATTTTTATTTTAACGGGGTGACGCGGTAGCGGCACGATTCAAATTTAAATTGTAGGCGGTTATTTTTTTCATATCTTAGGCTTCTCTTTTTTATTGACACAGGATTAATAGTTGTTTTTTATGCACTGTAAACTGTTCTTAGTGTTAAATAATAAACACAGATTGGTTAATGTATGTTGGTACATAAGCACAGTATTTTTAGTGAGATTCTGATGATATGAAGGCGAGTACGACGCCTTGTTATTATATTGTTTATAACTTTTTTGTTCGTGTCCAAAATAGCTTGCAAACAATGTCACTTGCGAGTTAGAGTTCACTTTAACTAATTCACTTATTAATTACACTATTCGAACGATAATACTATTTTATTTTATTTTAATATGCGGAGCTGATGTTTACCGTGGCAGTAGCGCCATGTTTGCGAAATATCAAACGGTAAATTAATAAGTAATAAATGCAATAACGTTTTCAACAAAAAAAATAACCTAAATCGGCAGATCGAAATCGAATTGAATGACGATGACTCAATTCACCTTCCAAAGATCATCAGTCTACTAAATTTGTTGGACTTAAAACAATTATTTGTTACAGCTTTGCCACTTTTGCTTAGTTAAAATAGAAGTAAAACCTAAAATTGCGCCTAAAATGGTCAAAAAGCTGCTGCAGTAAGTCTGTAGTTTCGAAACAGGAATTATTTTTCTTTATTGGTAACTGGTTACCAATAAACCAGTAGTAACCAGTTACGAAACAAGAATTAATATTCCTCTTTCGAAACCCGGTTTTGAAAGAAGAATTATTTTTCGGTTTTCG
Organism: Protodeltote pygarga; assembly: GCA_936450705.2. Taxonomy (NCBI): domain Eukaryota; kingdom Metazoa; phylum Arthropoda; class Insecta; order Lepidoptera; family Noctuidae; genus Protodeltote; species Protodeltote pygarga. The sequence continues at coordinate 6,581,781 of OW388257.2, read as the reverse complement.
ATACTGGTTACGAAACCTTGGTTACTAATACGGCCGAAGCGGTAGAGCACGCTCTAACGCCTGTGTCTAGCACCTCAGGGTATAACCAGAAACGCTCTTAACCAGCTAAATTACTACGGAACCTAAAGGTGTCTAACTTTACCGGTGTGTATTAAGCATTACTCAGCGACTATCTGCTTTCTCACTCGTCTTAATTCCAACTAAGCCAGCTTTAAAAACAACGCACGCGGCCTCATGATATCAAAGCCAAGAATTCAGTACGCTAAACAATAGGTATACCGCGCTTTGTTCACGGTCTTCATGCACGGGAGTTTGGATTAAGCGATACACAATGCGAAGTCAACTTGCCTGACTTTGTAGATAAAATGATCTGTTGATTAAAATAGAGGTTTGGGCTCGTGTTTAAATAAGGAATTGTTGGTGTGCTAATTTGTCTTCCTATTTTTTATCGTATGGTTCATAAACAACTTGGTATCAGAGTTTAAACCTCATCTGTAGGCCTCTGACATTGATTTATGTACATACACACACGCTTTGAAAAATCTCTCAGGTGTGCTGGTTTCTTCACGATGTTTCTTCTACTGTTAGCAATTATATGCGTGTGTTAATTAATTGTTTACAAAATTCACGTAGAGTTTTGATCGGTGGGATATTAGTATTTGATAAATTACCTCAGACTAAGGTTTTCTCCATATTTACAAAATACATAAACACCTAGTCCTTAAAAATTACTACACATTTAAAAAATATTGATCATATGTGGGGTGGACTTAACCATTGCGCAAGTTGTGCCGTCCAAAATTGAACCAACCTCCGTATTATTAAATAATTTTTAGTTGGTAACTACATTATCATAACAACACATATTATATGTTAATATAAACATAAATAATAACTTAAAATATTGTAGAAAATGGGTGGTAAAAATCAACCAATTAAAACTTCAATACATTTTGTATAACTGTTGAAATATCATTGGCTTTCCTATATTTATTTGAAAGAGTTTCGTAATGACGACGCGTTTCTGTACCAAACTCGACTTTAAAAAAATGAAGGAAGAGATTTACAAAAGACAGGCCACCACATTTGTCTGAAAGCTAAGAATATAGTACCTACACATTAAAACCTTACCTTTGAATTTGAGCCGGGAAAAGCAACGCAAACTTTGAATAGACAGGCGTCACTATTCGCAAAACAATGGTCGTTCCACGTCCCAAGTCCACTCAACTTGCGTCACCACGTTTTTCAGCAGAACGAGGACGTCCTTTAACACGTTCATGTAGCGTCAGCGGCTTTGCAACTTGTTCGAGTACCTATGTCGTTGTTGAGGTATTCGCTGGACAGCTCAACATTAAATTAGGATTTACGTCTACTCACAGCGATGGGACGGTGCGTAAATTCTGATATATTTTTGATGTCACTGCTGTCTACCTTTGTATTACTTAGTATTAAATTACTGGTGGTTATGTAACCTTGTGTGACTCCGTTTGAACTTGAAATCCTGAAATAAAGCAGTAATAAGGATTATTAAGCGCTCTGTCAACGCTATATACGTAACAAGCGACCTATACTATTAAAACTAGTACCTCATACAAGGAGTGAATGTAATTAACTACTATCTGAGATGTTTATGTAGAAGAAAATTTCGATAGCATGGGCGGGGTTAGGAATATCTTACTGTCAGAGCGACTGGATGCTTTATCCAGTAGGTAGCGGGTTCAAATCCGGACCGTAATTGATTTTTCTTACTACGAAAACTTTAGGATCTCTTAGCTTCATTACGGTACTTTCAATTTTTTTATATCCATTTGTGGATAGCTCAATGTTTTTGTTAATCTGTGTAAATCGTCATGTGCAATACATAAGGATTTATCAAACCCTTAAACTTACTTAAACATTTGTATGGTAACACATCTCCTCTCCGATCTTGTCCGCTTTGTTGGATTTCGGTCCTAAAGGTAGCTAACTAATGTTGCTGACACCTAGATAGAACAACTTTTTTATACAAAACCTATTGTTGCAGTATCCGATTAAGGTACCCAACTGAAATAAGTTGGTATGTCCGGTGTCGGTAACAAGTGGCTATGTTTGCGCAGTGCCTTACACTCAGCATAGCAAATAGCGACAAACAAGACGTAGATGTTATCTAAATATTTATCAGCATATTTATGAGAATAATTATATACATACAACTCATCTCTAATCGTCCCACGCGTACCTATTATCTCAAAATATTTCAGTAATTTTGAGTTAATAGACTTTGAGAAAATGTGAATTTGCTTAACATATAAATAGATGCCTAAGTAAATTGTTATTGCTAGGCAATCTAAATAGAATTTCTATGTCATGATGTAGAACAATGTCCTTTCTCTTCATATATTTTCGTATTTGCTCAGCATTCGATGGTCAGCCATCCCTAACAAGGGTCGAGTAATCCGAGCAGAAAGTACAAAATTTCGGTGGAAAAGGTCTAAAATTTGGCCAATGACACAGAGAGGTCTGAATTTGGTTTTGTCAGACTAATATTTGACAGACAACGGATTCTAAGGGTAATGTGAGTTGGTAACTTTAATTGTATAACATTTTCTCTTAATAATGCGTACGTTGAGAGGCGTTGGAACATTTGAGACAAATATTTGGATAAATTTTGTTTGATAATACTGCCTAAGTGTTTATCTTGTTCATTGTATATAGGTATTTATTTAATAAGTACTTGTATCCTGTCAATATTGGAGCCAATAGAAACAAACTTTTTACTCGGCTCCAGAGTCAACAATTTAACAGGTTTACGAAGCAATGATCTAATCACTCAGGTGCTTCGGATGATGTATGTCCATCGATCGAGATTATGCCTCGCTGGCTTAGAACTCGATCAGCCTTCGGTTGACCAGATAATGCGCATCGAACAGTAAAACCCTTACACCGCATATCAATTAAAAACTTGTAATTCAACTACAAAAATCGATTTTAGCATAAATATCGACTGCGAGCAGTTTTACATTATATCCTACATACTTATACCTTATTAGACATTTTTAGATTCAATACTAGTCAATTCTTTATTGCAATCCATAGTTTTGAATCTTGCTACTTTAATTTTGATTCTGCTATACATTCAAACTAGCGACCCGCCCCGGATTCGCACGGTTATGCTAATATGCATGTAATACATAAACCTTCCTCTTGAATCACTCTATCTATTTAAAAAACCCGCATCAAAATCCGTTGCTTAGTTTTAAAGATCTAAACATACATAGGGACAGACAGTCGCGGGAAGCGACTTTTCTTATACTATGTAGTGATGACTTTTTAGAAATCACGTCAAACACATAAACGACGTAATTTTTTGAGAATCCAATATAAAATAGAAACATTATTTTCTGGTTCAAAATTGAGAAATTTATTGTCGTCCCTATAAAACCATTTTACACTTAAAAGGTAGTTGGAGTTTGCAATCCAACTTTTACACAACTATGTATTTCAAAAGCTTCTCCTCATTAAAATTAAAAAATAAATAAAAAGCAATACACACAATCCGCATTTGCTTTGAAACTCAAACACATTAAACACGTGCAACTATTTACAGACCTGCATCTTTTAGTGCGGGAACAATTCCGGTCATTTGTTTTTCCAACGCGTTTTTGAATGAATAACGACGTAACGTTGTGGTCGCAGCTTGCACATTAGCATATCCCTCATAGCATATATTTCTAATGTTTTTGTTTATTTGGAACACTGTCGCGATTTTTATTGGTCCGCCATTGGATTTTATTTAACAAAACATAGAGGTCGCTGAGTGCGGTAAAATTGCTCGACGCTGTAATAGTTTACATATTGTATGTTTACTAGGCTTACCTATTAATTATTATACGTAAATACTTTCTGTATTTGTTTCTTGTATTGTATTTGATTGATTGATTGGTTTCTACTTTAAGCTTAAGCAAATTGTATGATCCAAGTGTAATTTTTTATTACTTCGTAACATACTTATTTTTGCAAGTAGCCTAGTTAGAGGTCAAAATACCAATGGCCAATAGCCGTTTCTGCTTTATTTTTCCGGTCGCAGTTGCTACGAATATTATGTTTCGGGTTCTAAGATTTTTTGCTGAAATAAAATTCGGCAACATGATATCGAAAGGTCAGTGATGATTCCTGGTTTCGATCTTATCACCGTTTGAATTATCCGTTCGTAGAACGACCTTTGGAGGTTTAACCACTAGACTCTCACTGATGATAAAGTAGTCAAGTTTCTAGCCGCGTAAATTCCTACCAAGCACCATCTTGTATCACCAGATTTGGCCCAATATGGCCGTCCAATTTGCTTAATGACGCATAAAGATTTGACACAAAAGGTGACCTTGTTTCCAGAAAGTTCCAAGTTCGAAAGAAACCGCCGACCCCATTTTAATATTTATAGTTTTGTTTTCCAACTTTTCCACGATGTGTTTGAAAAATGTTAACGGCCCGTCAGAGTTATTATTTAATCTTTTTTATGGCCTCATACCTATTAATAGATATTATGTAATAACATTACTTTTTCTCTATAATATGTATTTAAATAACTACATTAGATGATGGAGATCGTGTGTAGTATGTAGGTTCGAAGATAAATAGTAAGTTCCCTAACATAATATCAAAATTTCCCATCAATCCTACTTTGGTAGACCACTGATGATAAAATGTCAGACTAAAAGTAATATCAACATTCACCTACAGATAGTCATGTCTCTGAAAAGGCACAACTGGGATGAATCCGGAATTAATTAACGGTCTGATAATAAATTAAGGATAATCCGGAACAACATGCAAGATAATTTCATCCCGTGAGGTTTACCCGCTTGAAATAAAATAGGTAGGCAATAAAAAGCCTTGTTGGTCTCTAGTGGTAGCAAAGTGCAAGAACAAAGTGCTACTGGGCTTTTCTGTTAGGAAATGTTCAGTAGCAGCACAGAATTTGGAAGTAGGACTGATAAATGCCAACAGGCTCGCCCATAGATTTTAAATTACGTACCTACGTCCCTAAATAGGTGATCGATAAGAGAAAGAACATAGTGTAACCGTATGTTAGAAAGAGATAGATAGCCAGGACTATTCCATGTACACGATACAGCCTAACATGAACGTGACGTCATTCATGAACGAAACTAATCGAGCCTAATTTGTATAAATGTGTAATTTCATATCTCCTAAACCTAAATGATTATATAGGTATTATACATGTGCAGTACCCGAATGTAGCTCATCTCAGAGTAAAAGCTCACACAATTGTGCACAAATGTGTAGACACGCACACTTGAGTATATTGTTTTTAGTCGCGCTTTAGTTAGGTACTTCAAAGCTGATCTATTTGAAGTAACTTATATTCTATAATTCTATCGGTTTGCCATATCCTGTAGATAAATTAATTATATAGCTTAAAAACTATCTTATCTGAAAAAAAAATACAAAGTTTTGTTAGTAAATAAAACTTCAGATTACGTTAGTAGGACTTCTCATCACACTAGGCATAGTGTCTTTGTGCTGTCTAGTGGTACTTGTACTTGTTCAAGAAAGCGACAGAACACTAAACTTCTAATTTTTTTAATTGAGCATAAGATACCTACATACTCGTATTTTATAAATAAACTAAGTCCATTCAGGCTCCAATTTTGATCAAACACAAAATTAGTTTAACCAAAATTCACTAAAACTTCAATTTCTTAATAGCACTCAAAGGTTTTCAAACAATAATGGAGGAGGCAAAACATAATACAATGGTGAGGTCTCGTTAATCATTTATCAGAAGAAATAAGCGGTGAATATGCCTCCTCTATCGTATTCCATCTATGGCTCTTGGCACATCCAATTTGCCGATATGATACCCGACAATCTCACTAACAATAGAACCACAATAAATAGATCCTGATCTAGCCGAAAATATATCAAAATTATGTTCAGCAGCAGTATAGTAAGGAAAAATACGTCTATTCATTAGCAGTGATAGTGTAGTGGTTAGACTGCTATATCGTAAGTCTTAGATTCAATCCTATGTACAACAGAATTGCCATGGTATTATGTGATTGTTAAATACATATAACTGTTGTCTATTCCCATCTCTATTCGTTGACTTAAAAATAGCAAGGACAGGTACAATTCAACCAATGCTAAGTAAGACAAGTTTAGTTATTTAATGTTAGGGAAATTATAAATGTTCAAAATTACATGTTTTATGGTCCACAAGTAAAAAATTAGGTTTTATTGAAGTCAATTTAATTTCTAAATTGAATACTGGCGACCCTTTTTTTTGTGGTCGGGGTGAGTCAAAAATGCCTTCCGCATACTGCACGTCCGAGGACGTACGGTTATGTGGGGCTCGCACCTACAAAAAAACATTGCCTCCCTGAGTGTTCCTCGCACTGTATCGAACGGGACCGGTTACTGCAACTGCGCTTCGCAGCTCCGTCCAGTGCCTGCCTGTAGGCCCGCTCGAACACTGGCGACCCTTATACATATATATCAAATTACATGTATATACTATACTAGCTAAGAACTCCATCTACTATCCTACAATCCGTGAAACTTCTGTGACATTACGGGACCTTAATGAAGCCGTTACAATGACAGAAGTTTCCTTTTGTGTTTAAGGGTTTAGCGTTTGTCCGTCGTCAACGCTTGCACAAACTGCGGCGGTCCGCGGTACACCGTACGATATCCGTTATGATCCGTAGTAAGTGAATCGACGCGGACGCGGCACCGGTTTAGTAACGCGACTTTGTGTTCCATGCTTTGCTTGTCTGGTCCTGAAACAAAAAAGTGTAGTGGTGCCAAGATGCTAACTGGTACTAATTCATACAAACTACATTTTTATACATATATCGGGATGGCAAGCGTAACGGTTCTAGTGTACGAAGACCTTTAAGGAAAACTTGCAACCTTTCATGTTATTTTTAACGTTTAATAACGAACTTACATTTTATAATTCATTTTAAACTATAATATCTTGTTTGTATGTATCTTGTTTTACATTAGACTGTACTCGTAGGTATTTAGACAAATTGATAGATCTACAATAAAAAAAACCATTGAAAAAAATAATTAAAATTTAAAATTTATTGATTTTGAGACGCTGTAAACCCTAATCTATAATAAACTACCCATACGTAACATTTTATTTGCCCAACCGGTCATCACGTAGCGTGCTCAACCTTTTAGATTGTTTCATAAAAAATGTAAAGGCGTGCGAATGGTTTTCTTGTGGCAAATGGAAGGGCAACGATTACCCGGAAGGAAAGCCACAAGGAACGGAATGTTTTGGAGGAGGTAAAAGCCTCATAAATTCCTTGTTACATCACATTAAGCGCAACATTAGCCCCGGATAACAGCAATTCCTTATAACTTTACGTTTTCGTCTTATTGTAGACTAGCTGCCCCGCGCGACTTTGGTACGCGTGATCATTTTACCTCTACGCTTTTTCTACCCAACCCTACACTACCCTACGCTACTCTACCCTACCCTACCATTCTCTACCCCTACCCTACCCCCTACTCTACCGGCTACCCCTACCTTACCCTACGCTACCCCTACCCTACCCTACCCTACGCTACCCCTACCCTACCCTACTCTACCCCTACGCTACCCCTACCCTACTCTACCTCTACCCTACTCTACTCTACCCCTACCCTAACCCTCTATTTCTACCCTACCCTACTCTACCTCTACCCTACCCTACCCATACCCTACCATACCCAAGGGGTATAATTCCATTCTTTTTTTATTCTTCGATTCTTCTATTATAGGCGGAGACTAATCCAACAAATCAAATACCATGAAAATCGGTCCAGCAGTTCTCGTGTATGCCTACTAATTTTCATGGCTTTAACTTTAAAAATGGCAGAATTTCATTCAAACTTTTATATTCTATATTTTCTCTCCAAAGTGATTGAATATCGAGATATACGTGCATAGTTATGCCATTTTGATGTCTTTTATTTATACCGAATTTTTTACACAAAATATTCGCGCCCCTCCCCCCTTTCCCTCTAATGGGTAGAGTTATCAAAAAGCTAAAACACGTCTTATTTGTTAACCAAAAAGCTAATTATCAAGTTTAATGATGGATTTTCGTAACTACAAACTTTAGTCCCCTTTTATATCTCCTTAGGGGGGAAAAATCCAAATTTTTTGATACACGTCTTTCTTATTTTTAGCGCATAAGCTTAATACTCATTTTTACATCTGTAACTTAAAAAATAACAAATCTTCCATACAAACTTTCACCCCCTTTTTTATCCACTCAAGGGTAAATTTAAAAAAAAAAACAATGCTCGTCCTTTCATTTATCAACCGAAAAGCTGAATACCAAGTTTCGTACATTTAACGTTAAGAATGACGGATTTACATACAAACTGTTTCCCCCTTATTTACCTACTTAGGGGGGGAATTTCAAAAAATCCTTCCTTAGTGCACCCCTACGGTACTTAAAGAATATTGCCTCAAAATTTCAAGTCCCTAGGTCCACCGGTTTAGGCTGTGCGTTGTCTGTCAGTCAGTCACGTTACCATTTTATAAGTATAGATAATTATCTAATTAAGAAAATCTATAAAATTTACATGCAGAATAACCCTATTCAATATTAAATGTTATTTATTATGCAGACAGACTTAAATTTAATAATACTTAAGAAACTGAAGCAGAAAGTCGTGGTCGGGTATGTCAGAGAGCGGACAAGTATCGCCTCAGGTGTCAACATAGAAGAGGTGTTCGTCAGGCGATAAGCAGGGAATTTTGTGGAACTGAAAGCTAAGCCAAAATATGTGTAGGTATGTATCTGATTTTCAACGTACCTGACTAAAACGAGACGAAATCTAGGTGGAATTTTTGAGTTGAGCACTGGCAACACCATATAATAAATAAAATAGTAAATTATATAATAATAAATACACAAAACATAATTATATCGAAAACAATTCAATTCATTGCGTTTTTAATCAAACGCTTTATAAATGTTCGAAGTTAGAAATTTCGCTATTAAATGTGTAAAATTGTAAATGTATAAAATCCAATTATAACTAACTGTTATTTCGTTAACATACCTATGGTGGATCACAGGTGAATGAAATTCAAAGAGCTTTTCAAATCGGCGCCATAACGATATTGGTATTTGAATCGGCTAGCAAATTGAATTGTAAATGGATCTTGCTCCGTACCTATATATGTAGATAATTCGTTGGTCATGGGAAGGCAACATTTAACACTGGTATGTAGCCTCGATATTTGTATTTGAAACTGACCTGACCAACTATGAAACCATTCTCAGAATTGAATGGTTTGGTTGTAATTGTTTTGAGATAGGTTTACCTAATAATGTGCATCTGCGTTTATAGCATTTATTTCAGATTTTGATTTAATAAAAAAAAGAGCCAATTAACTTTTATTAGTAGCAGAGATTACTATTTTTTTTTTCATAAAATATTTGGAGTCGGGAGATCCCGACATTGAAAAGAAAAGGCTTTAAATTCCAAAAGCGGCTAAACCCTTTATTAATTTGCACTGAAGCACCATTAGGGCTAGAATTCCTTTGTTTACACTTATTTGAAGGTTACCTAGTACCTACAAGTACCAAATAATGTTTTATGCAAAACGATTTTAAATGATTGCGGGCGTCCTCTCATTATAAACTTTTTCACTTTACATTTACGTCTCATACCACATTGTAATCTAGTACAAGTAAGGAGCAAAAAGGTTTTACTAGTTAAATTAATTTAATATTTTAAGTCTCGCACTGGCCTCACTTTAAAATACAAATATTTTTATTCATGTGGACCATTAGACACTTATCAATAGTCATAATTCTAATAATATTATATAATATAAATGTGACTCTAGTTGCCTTTAAACTTTTCATACCTTATTGATACCTAGTATGTACTAGTACCTAAAGACCAAAACCATTCTACTAAAATTTACTAAATATCTAAACACTAAATTACATATTCTGCAAGATAGCGCGCACAATCAAACATTCTTACTTTTTGCAATTTCTGTCTCATTTCTAATTGATACCTAGTACCTACTAGTAAGGACCAACCAAATATCTTTACTACTTTGACTTAATATTTTAAGTCCTATAGGATCACCGATATCCTTACATCTTATAAGAAAATGTTGTGTAGTAGGTACTAGTACCTACCAACCAACTGCTAAGCTAAGTTATAATATCCCTGGAGAATTAGTCTGGTTAAGTTCGTTTAGTCACAGAATAGATAACACCACGTATTTCGGTCCCTCTAGGTTCCTAACTAACTGCATTATAATTATATTAGTGGATCTAGCCAGCCGTAGTTAGTTCTGAATTATATTCTGCTACAACCTTCTGATACCCGCGCCAAGTTACTCCTACAGCAGATGGTCTGTGAGACCCAAAGTTAAAATGTATATTTTAGACTAAAAACCAGAAATCCGGAAAAATCTTTCATATAAATATCAATTATTTTCTGTAACTTAAAAAAACCGGGTAATTGCGCGGCGCACGAAGGGTTTCGAATGATATTATTATTACAGTTAAGGAGTTAGGCAGAGATATGTTTTATAAGTTTTTTTAATTTAACCTTACGTAACAAAACAATACTTTGGTGTTAGGCAGTAGGATATCTCTCTCATATTTAAGAGCTAGGCTCTTGTCGGTGGAGCAATCGTCACCTCTTTCTTTCCTCCGCTTGCCTAGTGATTTCCTGATACGTCACGTCAGTGGGATAGGTTAGGTATATTATGTATAAAATTGCGTTAGGTACATGAAATCGATCTTTTGTATAATAAACTACAAAAGTTATTTTCTGTCTGAAGATATCGTCATATAACAATGAACTATTCAATAAACTTCAAATTATCTTTAGGTGATTCAAACTCATAAAAAGAATCCGCCTACGCTTGACAAAGGCTTTCCATCATAAATTGAGGATAATCGAAGTCTTATTTTGCTTACTGTTAAAGGAATTCGTTGAAAACTAAATATACAATAAAGAAATACACTCACTAACTCATTGATTATTTTATTATCATAAAAATTGTTACATTGTGCCCATAGACATTATATTAAACTGTGATTGAGCTAATGGAGTTACGGAAAAAGCAAGCCATTTAGATCGGTACAATTTGATTGAGTTGATTAAATTCTGTATTCGTCAAATGAGTAAATATTTACAAAATACGATGTATTTTCTGGTGTAAACCAGAATGTAAGCTGGTAAAATGGTGCAAATTACAAGCTCCATGAACAATATACATAGTTTCCAATTTTAAAATTCTATTGTGCTGTGCCTGTCAAACATTTAAACCAGAGTTATTTATTCTAGTCGCTATTTCTACTTCTGAATGGCATTATTTTATAAATATATTAATATTAATTCTCATTTACTGAAATAATTTACATGGAAAATACATTTTTAAATATTTATAAAAAAATTAAATAGCATTTAATATATTACCTCTAGTAATGAATATGTATTAATAATATAAAAGTAATACATTAATTATACACAATATTATATTAATTGAAAAACGATGTGTCTGATAGCACGACATGTCTAAACGGCTTAATCAGCGGATAAATCTATAGGAACTTTACGTCCTGGATTACAACATAAACTGTTTTTCTCCCAAAAGAATGCAGACGAAGCCATGGATATTAGCTACGGCAAAATTCTTCCTCTAAGTTAGCTACTATCTAACATTCAACAGAATGTCAAATTCTGACGTATTCTGTCCTATTATTTTTATCTAAGCGCAAATTACCTTGTACCCCTCTTCCCCCGTCCTACTATATTTCGTCATATGTGTGTCACTGCAACTTTTTGCTTATATTTCGCTGCTCTTTCCTTATTGCCTTACTGTGGTAACGCCGGGTCATAAAATCTTCTATTTTCGTACATTTCTCATCGAGTTAGCTTTACTGGTTAGTAGCTATATTTCTTTATCGAGAAAACAGTTTTCTTTCCCGAGAAAAGGAAATGGTATTACATTTTATAAATACATATATCTAAGGCATTTATTGTAGACCTAGAATTTCAATTTAGTTTGGCCTTTTTGTATTTTTATTAGAGAAATCAACAAGATGGAGAAATACTTTTTATTGAATTTAGTATTGAATAGAAATGGAAACGTATACCAAGGCATTTATAGAGAATCGTTAGCATATTTGCTTTTCTTATAAATATATTGAGATTGTAACTTATCAATTACATGAAAACTAGTAATATATTTATTTTTGTATATAATAATATATATATAATACCTATTTGAATATAACACCGTTAATGTGTATGAACAAGCACTCAGGCCGAAGTCAAAGCCGCGCTTACATTGTTGTTGTGATTTCTTAAATGGTATTACGAATACTCACTAGATCCCGTAATTTTCTTCAAACCTGACCTGACTGAGCCAGGAAGAAGTTCCCCAAAGTGAGAAACAAAACTTTCTTCGATATGAACAATAATATTATTTTAGTAAGTATTAGTATCAGGCTCACAATAAATTTATGTTCGATATATTCCTTTGCTGAGCCTATCTGGGGTGTAATGGCTGCTGATCAGCTGCCAAAATATAAATACATTTTTTTATTACGCATGGAGCGTAAATAATTAACTTGAAAAATTACTTAAGAAATCAATACAATTATAACCTTGTTAAGGTTTTAATATTTTTTGATATGGAGACTCTTTACACAGGTACTACATTTTCATTATTAAAGCAAAGATCGCGCAATGCTATTTGCGCTAAGCAGCAAAATTACATGTTCCGAAGCGAGTTACGAATGTTGCGATGACTGCTAAGCGAAACGACAAGAGCATCCTTAATCCGAAACTTTGACAGCTTAGTTTTGACAAGTTTGCCTCTTGTTCGTCTTTTGTGGTTTCAATGTTCTTCTAGCTAGTATTTGAAAGTGTTGCACCAAAACTTGGAGAGATGGATTATAATTTTGGATACTAATAATTTCGTTTTTTATTTTTCAGAAATATTTAAGTACTAGGTACACAATACAGTTCCGGAGCTGGTCTCTTAAGAGGACCCGGGACCTCCCTCCATCCGCTGATGGTGATCAACCGGGGTGGTTTTAGTGAGGTAAGAATCCCACACTATCCTGTCTCTTCCCCGGAGGCAGGGTGCATTTTGAAGGTTTCCCCCCAAAAAAAAAAGGTACACAATACAAATCTAGATTGGCATCGGCGCTAGATAAGGTTGTAATTTTTTGAAGATGTCAACAATACAATTCATTTCACCATATTTTCTAAAAAGGAATAACTGAAACCTATACAAAACTAAACGATTTTTCCCAATCACATGCAATCTTCTACAAAAAACTTAATCCTTAACTAGCGCCCTGCCAACCTAATAGCTTTGTTATGTGTACGTACCTACATAGGTAGGTACTCAAAACTCTTAAGCTTAATAAGCTTGAATTTTTTGTTTTGTTTTTTTAGCTGTTTTATGCGTTAATTAGACAATTCGACTTATCTTAATTAAAACCAAAATCCCTACTCAAACAACGTAGAACAACGTTCTTAAGTATGTTATTATCATCTATATAGGTAAACATTTGTTTAGGCACGTGGCAAAACCCCCAAAGCGTTTAAAGGGGGGTGAAGTTTATGTTTATAAGTGGGAAATCCATTATTTTTGAAGATGAAATACGAAATTTTGGTATTTAGTAGGTATATTTGGTAACAAGTAAGAAAAGTGTTTTAGGATTTCTAGATTTCTACATGAAAAATTCGAAATACACTCGTACGTAGTCTCGAAGCGCTAATATTAATATAAAAAAGAAGTTTGCAACGCAACAACTTTTGAATAACTTTTCTTGAACAAGGTTTTCCCTAAGAAGAAAATTGATATGTAAAATACGTACAAGTATGATAATTGCTTATGTACTTATCTATTTTCTAAAACCTCATTGTTTTGACAGTAAAACAAGATCAGATGGTAATAATCTTTTTATGTCTATATTCATTATATTACCATTCTAAGTTATTGTTTGCCAAAATCCGCCTTTTTATCATGATATGGCTGATGAACAACCATGTGCCAGATGTTAAATCATCCGTAGGCTTCTGGCATGGCTTTATATTCCATTCAGAACGTCTGTCAGGTGCTGGTTTTCTCACGATGTTTTCCTTACCGTTTTAAGTAAGTTATTACATATAATTTCAAAAAGTTAGTTTTGAATCTTCATCCTTTGATTTACTTCACTAACCACTGGGTTATTTCACTTAGGTATATTATTTAATGTATATACATCGAAAATTCGTTTCAAAAGAATAAAAAACTACTCACAATTCTATCCAACTGTATTAGTCCTTACGAAGTATGACATCTTTTCCACCAAAAAAAGAGCTCATAAATGGATTGTATAGAATCCTCTATATTTGATCCCTTTGGCTCACCAAATGCCGCCAATTTCCCATAAAAAGTAACAAAATGACTGGTAAGTGGGACTGTGATTCCAAGGAGCCCATTATTTGGAGTTATGTGCTTTATATTGAAGTAATGTTTTACTTTCAAGTTTTCTTGAATAGCTGGTTTTGTTGGATATTTCCTTTTTGTTTGAACAACGCGGTGAATAATGTACTAATATATTTTCAGCTTTGTAAGACACCAGAATAACCTACTTAGCCTTATTGTTAGATTCGCTTACGTATTATGTGTAAACAGATTGTTTTTTTAATACCCCCAAAAAGCTTCTTCGAAATGTTAAATATTTCTAAGCATTTAATTTTTGGAAGAAAACATTTGTTTTAAATGAAAAGTTTTAATTTTAAAGATTTTGCTTTTAAATCGTAAAATCTCTGAAAAATCCCTTATTTTCTTAAGAAAATTCTTTAAAAATTAGCATTATTTTAGAGTTTACATTGTCTTTTGTTACTACACAGACAAAACAATATTTTGAACTCTCCCAACAAACTTTAGACAAGGATTTATGTCGTCATTGAAAAGGGACCCGATTTAATCTTCTTTGACAGTATTGTACATTTATTTGATAAGTGGGTCCTTGAAGATAATCTGCTATAAAATCAACATTTAGAATTTCATCAAAAAATAAAGGTCAATCATCTCTAATAGGCACAAATTTCTGAAAATCAATTGAAAAGTTCCTTACCAATATCTTTGGTAAGAAACTTTGGAATTGGAAACGTTTTTATTAATAATAAAAATGTTTCAAAGACCCTTACTTTGCATAATTCTGAGAGCTTGGAACTAGAACCAATGCATGGAATTCGGTAGAATCCAACACACTGTTTTAGCTCCACAGAAATGAATTAAGCCTGCAGTGTAAATTATGAACTACTAAATAATATTAATGTTTAGCATATGCACCGGCGGAAACGACATTTATTATAACAGTCAGACATGAGTTTGAGCGGAATTCAAATATTCTAATGTACAATGTTGGCAAAATTTAGCTATTAAGTAAAACAAACAACATGTTAAAAGCCAAAATTATTTTTAGTATAGTTATTGCTTTAAAAATGACATGAATGTATAAATAATAATCATAACCTATTAACATAGGTTATGATTATTATTTGTATGATTTTTATAATGATCCGTAAAATTTTTTTTTTTAACGGAACTTCAAGGTTGGTTATTCATAACTTTATGTTTAAATGATTTTGGACTTATTGCTATTTAGACAATAACGATCTACTTCGATTTATTATTTGCAAACATTTCATAAATAGCTTTTCTCTACATACACTCACTTTCGTGTGGTAAAGAGCGCACGACAAATTACAAAAAAAGCAATGTTGTTCATAAGAATTTACGTTTTATACAGTAACTCTTATTTGCGAATGTAAAAACGGAATAAAGCGTTTCACCTATACTTGTCTCTATACTTAATATCGCGTTGGTGCATTTAAAGATATATTTGTGGTAAATGGAAATAGACTACACCATCGATCTGCGTGGTTTTATTATTCTTCTATACTGAGAACATGATATGTCCATAACTATTGAAATTTTCACGCGCTCCATACCGTAGGTATACAAAAATTCGAAAGTAAAAGAGCATGTCGGGAGCAGCTTATGTTACTCAATAAAAGTAGTACTTATCTTACCTTTGCGATCCAATGAAATAAAATATTCTACTTTTACACCTTACACCAGGATAATTCATATCTATTGGCTTGAAATTTCATGACAATCTCACAATCATTCCACAAATTATTTTAAGTAATAATATTACATTTACAATATTTACATTACATTATTATTTATTTATTACATTATTTACAAATACTAATGTAAGCTTTTTTTTGTAATTGCTATTTAAATCTTTAAAACATACAAATATTATTTACAAAAAAAAAACAAATAATGAAGGTCCGAACATTCTTTATTAGACAGCTATACAATGACGTCATTGACTTTAACGTCAAAGACAACGAACTTTTTTTTGCGAGAACAGGATAGCGATTAAACCCCTGCACAAACTTCGAAAGCATATAACTTCAGCATTCTTTTATAATTATGTTATTAAAATTTACTATAATGTGATATCAAAAATATTATTTTAGGTAACTACCTACTCCATTCCTTAAAAAAAACACTCTATATAACCAGTTCCACTAACACCATATTAAACCTGAAGCTATAAAGTCGAGAAACTTTCATGACAGTTTGTGGGAACAAAAACCCAATTTGGAAATTCCTAGTCTTCTATCCAACGTATGTTGTTAAAACTTAAACACAGAACCGTGGCTAACTCAGTTCAATTTGCTAAAGTTTTTTTATTCTTTTGAAACTAGTTTAATTTATTTCGACAAGTTTATTTTGACATCATGTGTCGAGATTTTTTTTTTGTGGCCAGTTCTAGGATTTACCTGAATCGTGAAGTTACTTTTGATGCATCATTTTTGAATGCACAAACACTAGAGTGAAACTGCAATCTCTATCGGTAACAGAAATTTTTCTTTCGTGCGGGAATCGTACTGCAACGCCTATTATATCGCATCGTCAAGTCTCTCATCCTCTTAGCCTTATTATTCCCAAACTATGTTAGGGTCGGATTCTTATCTAACTAGCCACTGCCTATCTGACATCCGCAACCCAAAGAGATACTATATTCGGAAGTTAGATTAGTAGTTAGGATTTTATGATGCTACTTTTATGGGCTTAACGTGCTTTCCGTAGCACAAAGCAGGTGGTAATTAGTTTATAATACACACATAACTTATGAAAAGTCAGAAATAATTGCCTTAGGTATGGACTTGTGGCCTCTGACGAGCCGTAATCGGTTGACAAATATTTTTATTTAAATAATTTATGCTTGGAAAGTCTTTTATTTTTTGATGCCTCTACTATACCGATTCCAACAAAATTCAACACAGAAGTTAACTAAAACTCTGAGAAACCTTTTTATGATGAGAACTTAATATCCCGTAAAAAATAGTTTAGTTTCCTAAGGAGTTTAAAGAAGGAGACACGGGTAAAACCGCAAGCTCAACCTACGTATCTAGTTGTATAAGCTTAAATAATATAACAGATTCATGATTTTTTTCCGTGTAACTTTTTATAGAAAAATGTCTCAAATATGTCTAGAGAAAATACTACAAAACACACATTCATAATACCTAGACGTTGAGGAATAACGTGAAATTTATCAAAACGTTCTTGTAGCTCTATTCTATAAATTTGTGTCTATATACCTACAACTGCCTACCAGCAGATACTCTTTTAAAAAACGTACGTGACCACCTTTTAAAGTAATTTTTTGGCAGATTAGTCTCAGCATTTGACCGGTTAATTATTAAATATATTTGTGAATGTTTATGTAGTTTATATATAAGGTATATGTGTAGTTTATAATAGTTTAGCTACATTAAGTTCATGGTAAAATATCTATTGTTATTTCTGTGCATGTATCATGTTATCTCTGCATCACCCAAAGGTCGACTGGCAGAAAATGCCTAAGGCATTAAGTCCACCTTTTAAATGTACATGTTTTTGTACGAAGTACAAATAAATAAATAATAAATAAATCTGCCTTCAAGTTTACAAAAGCAACGTCACCTGACCTTATTCTATTTTAGTAAGTTTTCAAACTGGCATGAAGTTAATCACTTATAGAATTTTCTTGGTCACGGGTGCGTCTAGCTGCTCATAAATCTTCGTCAAGTAAACTGTCACTTTTATACAGAGATACAACCTTTTTTACAAAGAGCTAAGCGTTAGCCATCAAAAAAAGGTACACGCTTATTTTGGTGACGTCATGAGCTCAAACATCGGATGATACTGACTTACTCCTGTTTTCTTAAGCCAATGTAGATAAAAACATTTTCTTAAGTGATAAACATTGTTATTAATCTTTTGGGTTACTAGAGCTTTTAGATTTATTTTTATATTGTTCTAAGTCATTTGGATATTAGTTTCTGGAAGAATAATTATGTCTAAGAATAATAATTTCGGTCTCAGCGGCCAATCTCAACGTAGATTAGTCATTACGCAAGAGGCATGATGTTTAGTGAAACCTATCTGGTTTGTAAGGTCTGAACCTGGTTAATACAACTTCCGTACTCCTACCTTAAAAGTAGGTGCGGCTTCACGTAGTCTTCACTGCAATACCACCATTTACCATCAAGTGGGTTCCTGATCAAATACATACCTTGTCTTTTCATTAGGTATATGTATTTTTTTTTTGTCAGTAGAGTTTTAGACAATTGAGAATGGGTTAATTCTGGTTATACATAGGCCTAGTATCTGTAAAATAGCAATAATATATGTGTTCCAATATATTAACACGATACATCACTGGTGAATTAACAAAATATTACAGTCATGCTTAATAAAAGGAATAGCTTATTGAATGTGTTTGTGTCAAACCTAGAGCCACAAAAAATATTTTTTATAATGTTTATGCCATTTTTATATTTACGTTTTCGATAGCTACCTACTTAGTTCTTTTTGTATAATTTTTTTTTTTTTGATGAAACTGGAACACAAATTGACTATTGCATAATCAAGATAACATAACATAACAAATAACATAGAAAATCTTATTACGAGTAAGTATCCTTTTCATTGCCTTTTTATCCACACGGGCGAAGCTGCGAGCAAACACTATGTGAGATAATAATTTCCAAGAATAAAAGATATTTTATTAGCAAGAGATTATACGAAGGCAAAATTGATTCCAGCAACAAGTTAACTAGGATTAAGTAGACGGAACACAGCTTAGGTAGAAATTCCTGAATCTAACCAGTTTATTACTTCTCAGTAGGTACCGCTATCTTGGGGTACACCATACCCGCAGGTAGTAAAAATCTTTACTGTTACTAACCAAGTTTATAACAGCAGCACTGAAGAGGGATTACAAGTAATATCACATAGGTTACTTACGGTCTAGTCTGGTGGTCGACTCTGAGTATTAATATGACAAGCAATATAATTATTTACAGTTTATTTTTGTTATTATAAAAAAAATAATGTTTTACTTACTTAATTTCCATTACAGCAGTCCATACTCAGTATAGTGCGCAAATGTGTGCACAAACACAGATGCGCTTTCTATTCCCTCGCTGTCATAGACCGATGGGACGGTAATCCGACACAATCTTAGAGAGTTTTCTGAGGCACGGAAGGCATTATGGAAAAGACAATTGTATAATATTCTGTTTGACAACGAAAACACCTGATGATAAGCAGTATTGTGGGATACGGTGGATCATACCTGTCTTAGAGATGCCAATTTACTTTTGATTTGAAGATCTTAAGATTGTAGTGCTTTCTGCACATGAGAGGAAAGTAGATGCGACGCGAGGTCCGATAGAAACATCATCATTCGGATATTTTTCTAATTTATTTTCCTCTTTTAGAATTTATATACAGTCCACTCCCTCGACTAACATTAATGAGCCTCTGACTTATGAACACTAAAGCATCGATCAAGTCACGCCTTAGACTATAGTTCATCGCTTGCAATAATGGAAATGCTGAATGATGGAAAGCTGGGCTAATTCATACTCAAAGCTTATCTACCCCTATAAAACAAAGTTCAACCCCGAAACGTGCCCACGTCCGACCTATTTATTGCTTCCTCCGACTTGCGAGTAGCTACGGTAAACATACAGAAAAAAAATGAATGTAATAGAATTTTAAGTTCAGCGCCCGATACTTTCTTTACAAAAGCGATAATGAGTAAAAAGTTCTTTAAAAGGTATAAAAAGATTTATGTGACGAAATATTCGCGAGTAAACTGTACAGTGACATTAACATTTATGTCAGTTTACTTAGATTTAATTAATGATTTTATTAACCCGCAAACTACTGGGTAAAGCCCTTAGTCCAAGATGAGACCATTGAGTTGGTTTCAGAATATGAAGAGTAATTCGATAACTGCCGAATGCTTATATTAGTAGCAGAGCGACTGGGGGCTTTACTTAATAGGCTGGTTCCAATTCCGCTAGTAATTGATCTTCTCTTTACAAAAATTTCGGGCTTTACTTTTACTCTATTTGCATTATATATTTTATAAATTTGTTTATGTTTTCATCCCTTATACCTAAGCGTTGGTTTACGTATGACGTAGTACGTCGTATAAATACTAAGTAAATCTTACTAAATCTTCTACTAAGATTTCTAAATTTGCTGTCTAGAAACTGTACCACACCAAAGTGCGTCACTGTCACTCCGTACCCCTCAGGCGTAGAATTCGAAGCATACAAGCATCATGTTATGTTTACAAGTCTTGTTAAAACATGTAAAACAAGCCCCGCTTTGTTGGCTTTGAGCCGACTAGCTACACTTGTGTCTTACAGAGATTTTTATAGAAACCGTTGTATGATATGTAAGACAAGATTCGTAGTTTCTATGCCAAGAAATAAAATAAATTATAACAAATAAATAGCCTAGGGCAAGTCTAAGCTAGTTTGAAGCTAGGGTACGCCTCCCCTACCACCTCTTGCACTGCGGGGCTTACAGGGACCGAAATAAAGGAGACGTGTTGGTCAGTCAATGGTGTATAACGTAATGTAAAAAGGTGTGTGACACACTACACTCTGACTTTTCGAAATCCATAAGGGGCTTTCCATACGAAACAAAAAAAAGATGCATGTTGGAAAACATCAAAATCAAAATATTTTTATTCATGTAGACCATTATCAAGTTAGGCACTTATGAATAATCATAATAATACTGTTTATTGTTAGAGTGACTCTAGTTACACCATACTTATAATGTCAGAGGCCTATATGTAGGAGGCTTCAAGCGCCTATCACGCTAATCCACAATCACGCTCGCACAATAAAGTAACAAAAATATATATATATTTTTTATATGAATATAGTAACAAAAAGTAGCAAAAAAGTAATTTATGGAGAATAACATTACAAGTTTCAGCAAAAATATCAGTTGGATCGAAATAAGTTCACATACTTACATGAAAATTGCCTTAACAGAAATTTATTTCATTTCAGTGATTTTATTTATCTTCAATATGCGAGCGAGATAGACACTAAACTTCAACTCTGACACTAAGGCTGATAAATACTCTGATAAATAAAGTGGTACCAAGCCCGAATGCTGAGCACAAGAATTGGAATTTTCCATTAAGAAATTCTCAGTAGCAGCATGGAGTCTGGAATGTGCCCAGTTAATGGCAATAGGCTCCCCCCCTATTACATGGGACCTATTACATTGCCAACGTCGGTGTACTGCATTCACCTTTGCCTACACCCTCTCTGGGGAATAGAGGCGTGAGTCTATGTTATATATTAATAGTAGTATAATAAAATTCGTGAATAAATAAAAAAATGTTAGGATTCGCAAATTATCTCCGATCGTTACCTGCCAATAAGTAAAATAATTAGTTGTCAACACGTTTCTACCAGACCTAAATGCTTAAAAAAACCCATTAAACATGAACGAAAGTATTTAGGAGGCTTCCACAAAAAAAAGATTCTTACATAAGATTTCTTGGACTAAAAATCCGTACAAATGCCTTTGTCACGTGGCATAAAAAGGCAAACAATCTCTTTTGGTGCCATTCCGAGTATTACTAAATTCAAGAAACGTGCGAAAAATACATTTCGTATAGTTTGCTTTCTTTGTCGGCATAAAATGGTAATGTTATCTTATTCCTTATGTCAACTTCGTTACGGGCCATTAGTGGTTTTCTACACCGAGCTAAAGGATTACGTTACTATAATACAAGCCCGCAGCAATTCTGTGGCTTTTATGAGGAGCCTCAAACAGCTCCTAGCATGTATCCTCCTTAGTGTTCAGCGTTCAATATTGCTTGAACTTGTGAAGTTATATTGAGTTTGGTGGCTGCTTAGTTAGTCTTGATGTTACTTACATCAAATCATGGAAATTATATTTTACCAATATAACATAAGTAGGTACCTATTCTACAGTGAAATCTTTTCTTGGTCGAAGTTTAAGGTGTAGTTTTTAGTAAAATATCGGTCAAAAGTACTTTATCTGAATAAAAATATTATAGTTACAGTTGTAGTTTGGGATCATTAATTAAAGTGTTTTCTACCTAGAGTATTATTTTTATGTAGTAACAAAGTCTAATTTTTTTTCGTGGAATGTAAAAAGGTGATTTTTTTACCGACATAGGTAGAGTAGCTGGTAGTTTACTAGAAGATTGCAAATTTAAATTTCGTTCGTAGGTAATCGATATTTTTAATTCTAAATGTTGTAATAATTTATCAAGTATAGACAACGTTCTTGAATCCTAGTTACATGTTTTTTTTTAACTAAAACAATTTGTGCGGCTCTTTCTTATTATTTTTCAGATTTAATGGATTCTTGCTGTTTTCCACAAAGGAAAAAGTCATCCAAGTCAGTTTGTGCATTGCAGAATTCCTTCTACCGATTTATCTCAGCCTCCGTGGCCTTCGCATTCCACACTAAGTCGCCAAATCTCCGCGTCTTATTTTACAATCGCTACAAGGGTAATGTGTCATGGTGGCACATTTGTTACGGACCCACTTTGTGCACGTAGGTGTGGGTTCGAACCTGGCATAAAAATGTGACTTTTTCAATGTCATTTGTAATTTCATAGTAACCTAAGACACCACTGGCTAACCTGAACTTAATAGTCTGAAATCGCCAACCAACACACTGCGACCTAGCGTGATGATTATTGCTCGATACTTCTCTGTATGAGAAGAGGCCTTGCCTTGCAGTGTGACAGTTACAGACTTATTTTTTATTGTACAAGGGAATAGACTAATTTGACAGCTCTAATTGGATATTTTTTTTTTAGCTTTTTGGATGGTGTTTAAAAGAAAGAGATATAGTGATACTAAAATTAACGAAGAGTGATGTGCAAGAGAATCACTTCCATTATGTGACTATGTCACATGTCATCTGCACTTCGCGGTCATTGTGTCACGTTCGTGGTGCGCTGTCCGCAACGAACAACAACGCTATGTTCATTTTCGCCGATAGGAAAATTTTGTATCGCGCCACCCCGACACAGTACTAGAGCTCTGTTTAAATATTTTATGATTCAAATCACATAATTCAGACATTGTCGCTATACTTTTATTGCACTTACCATGAAAAATTTGGCTTAAACGAAATAACAGAAAAACATATTTAAAACATATTTATGTAAAAATGTATCATGCATGGTTGAGCGCGAAATGAGTTCTGGCGAGAGCTAAAACGTTTTTTTATTAAATTTTTACGTCGAATGAATAAGGCACAAGCGATGTTGTCATTTTACATCAAAAATGTATGTACCTGTGTTTGCTAGATGTGTGAACTAAACTATAAAGGTTCAAGTATTTTTTAAATCGCTTGTAATCTATTGTTTCATCATCATCTGAAACTGATACTGCTAATCGTTTTAAAAATATAATAAAACGTATTACGTATATGTGGAAAACCCTTTATGGGTGCCCATCACCAGGGGCGTGCGGATCGGACATAACACTCTTGAATGACAGGGTTATATCCGACTCGGGCGGAAATTCTGGTTTCACTAGTGCACGTCATTGTGTCAACTACCTTAATCACTTGTAATCTATTTTTTTTATAGACCCCTATATTCTCCAGAGGGGCTAGGTAGAGGTGGCAGTACACCCGCGTTTCGCCGGCTATGTTATAAGTCCCATATAATAGGGGGAGAGCCTATTGCCATTAAACGGGCACAATTCCAGACTCCGTGCTGCTACTGATAATTTCCTAATGGAAAAACCCAATAACACTTTGCCCAACCCGGGGATCGAACCCTCGACCTCGTGCTCGGCAGTCGCGCTTGCTACCACTAGACCAACGATGCAGTCTTATTAATTAATTTCTTCTAATTCCAAATTATAAAACGTATTATTTCATAAACCCTCTCAATTGCCCCATCACCAGGGTTATGGCCGACTTACACGGACTAAAAACCTTACGGAGACTTCCACGAACTTTTTTGCAAAAATATCTAGGTACTTATTTCATTAGTGCACAGTAGTTCAGTAGTGTAAAGAAAAGTGCGATAATTATAATCTGAGGTAGTTTCCACGTCTAGGTTTTATTGCCTTAAAAATCTACTCCGTCTACTTACACGCCTTCGAAAGCTTTTATCTTCGAACAAAGCGGACATGAGTTCCGCTAAAAGCACTACAAAGGCTGTCACGTTTGCCTAGTGCTACAATTGCGTTATCGTACGCTGTGACAGTCAATACCGCTTTCAGCGGCAACCCTAATCAATTGTAAAGTAAATTAGACTTCGGCGTCCTGAATGCAAATTTAGTTTTCGAATAATAAATATCATAATATTTACCAAAGCATAAATATTTGTGTGATCGGTGATGATTGTTTCGATGTGAACCATTGTGCATTGTGAAATTATCATGTAAGTATAATTGCACCCACGATTCAGATTCAGGAGGAAATCCTATTATGGGGTTACATATAAAAAACCAATGGGCATTATAGGTATTGCAATAATTTATGAGTAAAGTTGAAATTTAAATAACCAATGCGAGGTTTTGCTTGCAATAAATGATTGTTTTTATAATTTTCCCGCTCGTTACTTCGAAGATGTTATGAAAATTATTAATTGTAGCCGATGAAATCACGTTTCAGGCCCAATTTTAATAAATTATAGGTATCTATGGTAGGTTATTAATTTATTATATTGAAATATCTTTCCATTGCTTGTACCTACGTAAACTAGCTCTAATTTTTATGCTGCAAATATTTCATCAAACTACTGTTTTATTTATTTCTGCCATAAAAAATAAGGAATACAAAAGAAATGTTGAGAAAGACTAAAAAATCGACAATAATGGTCAACTAACGTCAAACCTTTATTCTTCGGTTAAAAATTTGTAAAATTGAGACCTTTTTGATTTTAATGTCAGCATCCAAACTTGTGTGTTATTTGTGGTAGAGTTAGAGAACCAGATTATTTTGACCTATATAGTACTTACCTACTTACTTCAAATTCAAATCAAACTACATCATACTGCTGAATCATCCTGTTTCATTAAACTTTAGTTACAAGAAGTTCATTGAAAAAAATTGACCAATTCATTGAAACTAATTCAATGATCCCAAACCATGTCTGCTGTAAATGTTGAAATAAATAAATAAATCAGCCTGTAACTGTCCCAATATAGGGCAAAGGCCTCTTCTCATACAGAGAAGGATTGAGCATTAATCACCACGCTAGCTCACAGCGGATTGGCGATTACAGACTATTAAAATCCAGGTTTCTTTACGATGTTTTCCTTCACCGTTAGTCAGTGGTGTCTTAGATTAACTAAGAAAGTACAATATGTCATTGAAAAAGTCACATTGGTACATGCCAGGTTCGAACTCACAACCACGCGCTTGCAAAGCAGGTCCGTAACCATAATAAACCAACATTTATACATATAATATAATGTCGTGGTGGCGACATTATATTATATAAATGTTGAATTTGGGTAAAAAAATCCAGTCCTTTAATTACGAAGACTGAGAACTGTACTTTTTTGAAAGTCGATAAAAAATACTGCATATCAAACAGCAAATATATTCCTATCGGAGATTTTTATAGGAGGTACTCCTATGAGTAAAATGTTGGCGTCAAAGTCGAACGCAAAGGTCTTTCCTTCTTTGCTACGTTTCTTATTGGGTTACGCGGAGTAAAAGCCAATTTACTTGATTGAGTTAAATCTACTGGCTCATCCAATTGTCCATGCTGAAAAGCCTAATCCTATGTCGTGTCAAAAGGTATTGAGTAATAACGAACTTCTCTGTTCTTTTAAAAATCCATTTATTGATGAGACTAAATAAATATCAATCGTCATTTCATATTTACAATAAACCGTCGTATTTACAAATCCATTCAAAAGTGTATTTACAATATTCATATTCATATCCTGTACAAAATGTTTTTGAATCATTCAGAACTTACACCCAGCGATTTTAATGATTGTGGACACTATCAGAACTGCATGGGTCTTGTTATCTTTAAGATTTATATTTACACATAATATAAAATATTTATAATTTGACAATTAACCAAACAAAACTCAGACGGGTGATGTAATCGATTAGCTTTGATATAAAGTAGCGCTCTGTGATAAGCCGAGAGGGTAGCGAAGCGGAGGATCGCGGCGCGCGCTCGTCTGACATGACGCTTGAAGCAACCACGATACGACGACCACTAGACCCGTCGCTTCTAGTTTCGTCCGCAGCAGAAACGCTACTCACTTCAGGAGGCACGCAGTTTGGAGGTTTCTCTTGCTAAAACAAAGAAAGTAAAATTTTAGAAAAAAAAGTAAATTTTCTTCGTCGCCGATAAAGTCAAAACACATTATTAGGCATTCACATTTTTATGGAATGAGTAATGAGGCCCCTTTTGTTCCAAAACATGACGTGAAGGCACGAAAGTTATACATAATGCGATAAAAACTTTAACAGTTCCGTCATATTTTCTTTTGTCTGAAAACTTACTTACATAAGTCGCAAGTGAAAAATGTTCATGGAAAAGCATAAAAAAGGAAGTTCATTTAGTTTTACATACCGGTGGTTGAGTAAAGTTGACTTTTTCTTGACATCTTCGGGAATGGTGAGCGATGCAGGCTGCATACGCTATAGCGTGTGGTATGTAGCTCTGTTCTACTACCCCAGCGAATAATATCGTTGCCATTGGACCTAAGAATCATAAGTTTTTAAAATTAGAGCCATGCGCAGACGATACTTTTGGTTCCTACGATTTACTTTTAAATCGCTTTTTGGAAGATTGATACAACTACTGAATATTTATAACATTCCACACATATTCCTCAGAGCTTTGGGTACTGTGGAACATGGTGTAGTGTTGCACCAGATTTTGACGAAGTTACATAACTAACATTGATTCTAATGATCCTGCACTATTTATCACATTGATATAATAATCGAAAGTATCAATCGCGCGATTTTGATACCACAATTAAAGGCAGCAAGTCGCCTAAAATTGATACTGTAAGCAATTGCTCATAAGCGGGATTTTGATACCACAATTGCGTAGAATCTCTAAGATACGATGCACCATGAATACAACTACAAAACGGCTGACCACCTTGAAAATACTAAACTTAAACTTTAATTAAAACTAAAATTTCTGTGAATTATACTATCATAATTAAAAATGTCTTCACATTATAATGTAATCTGTCAAAATTTCGAAAAAAATATTACCAAGAGCATAAATAGGCACATCTTCTCCTCCATGAGTAGCCCACTGTCTAGGAACTGCGGCTGCATGCACAGCATCTGCTGAAGCGGCGGCGGATGCTGTCGTATTTAACGGCAGAGCTCTAGGCTCGGAGTGTCCAGGTCCAGTGCCGTAAAGCAATGTACTATATCGCAGACCATCAATATCTGATACCACTGTATCTGCACCTAAAAAATAAAAAAACGTACTTAAAACTACATGCTTATATCCAAAGTTTAAAAAGTTATTGACAGAGGCTTTATATTGTTTTAATGTTAAATGAATTTTAGTCCTCAGAACTTAAAGATGCAATCATCGCAAGATGCATCAATGTGGTATAAAAGAAATAACGTAAACGAAATCGTTTGGCACACGACTTCAATTAGCAATTTAAGTACATGGTGCCAAATGTAGGTACGATACTTGTATGATTTTCTCGATACACATTTGGCTACACCATTCACATAGGTACAGATAGCAAAGCTATTAGCTTTGCAGGGGGCGCTAGATAAGATTGTGATTTTTTTAAGAAGTCATCAATACAATTTCATTTCATCATATTTTTTTTCTGAAAAGGTGTACTGAAACATGTAAAAACTAAACTATTTTTCACAATCACATGCAAACTTCTACAAAAAAACGCGGCCCTGCCAACCTAATAGCTTTACTGTGTGTAACTGTGTACATTTTAACTGAAAATAAAAAAGAAAATTGCTTGTGGAAAGGTAATGTCTAATTTTCTGTTCAGATTGTTACCTAAAACTGGGTGTCCTCTCGGAGTGGCTTGCCCGCCAAAGGTCATTACATGACCGTGATCGGCGGTGACTACGATCAAAGTTTCAGCGGGATTTACCCTCTCTAATGCTGCCAATAGTGCGGTTTCCAACTCTAAAGTCTCATCGAGAGCTCTGTATGGATTGTTGTAGTGGTGGGCGTGGTCTATTCTGCCACCTAAATTAATACACAAATACATTATTATTCAATTACTTATTACGTAAAAAAATATCCGATGTTTTTTTGTTCATTAATTAAACACACTTGAATTTTTTCCGTATTAAGTTGCAAATACATAATTTACTATGCACAAACACTCATACCAGAAAAATATCTGCCAATTGCGTGAATATTCGACACACGTGGGAATTGAACCCACACTTAGCGTAGAAATATACTCGTACAATTACGTCAATAATAATATAAACGGGCGTTTATTTAAGGATTTTTTCCTTCATTATTAATGTAACAATCTGGCCTTTTATAGACTTGAAAAAATAAAAATGTCTGACCTTCAATGAGTAAGAAAAATCCCTTGTCATTCTTAGTTAAAATTGACAACGCAGCACGAGTCATATCAGCCAAAGATGGATCATCGGCTTTTACTGTGGAAGTCGCACCCGCCCCTTCTTCCGCATCCGCCACAGCTCCACGCTCTGCATTGAACTCCATATGCGAATATTCGAATAAACCTGCAGACATACTCCATTATTATTTCTTCTCATCATCTTCTTAGCCTTATTATTTCCAACTTTGGGGTCGGCTTCTAATCTAACCAGATGCAGCGGAATATCAGTCTTCTACGGAACGACTGCCTATCTGAGCTCCGCAACCCAAAGGGATACGTACGATATTCTAAAGTTAGATTATAGTTGGCAGGATTTTATGAGGGTACTGACTCCCTTTAACGATCGTCAAAGATCTTCACGACAGCCGAGGCCAACAGCTTAACATGCTTTCTGAGGCACGGAGCAGGTGATAATTATTTTTAATTCGCACATTACTTCGAAAAGTCAGAGGTGCCGTGCCTTAGGTTCAAGCCTGAGACCTCTGACTTGCAAGTCAACGGTCATACCACTAAGCTATCATTGCTATAAACTAACTTCTACGGGACAAAATTCAGCGGTCACATCGTGAATAGCAACAACATCGTTTAAAAGTATTATCTCTTTGTAACATACACATCACAGTTGACTAAACCTGACAAATGGACTTTAGTGCCTCATTCAACACGGTTTGCGTCGGATTTTTTAATAATATTCCGGTTTTCAAATTAAATAGAGTGTAGGTACCTCATCATTCATACCTGCAAATTTTTGGGTCAGGGGTAAAGCACAATGTTTGGTAAAAAATATAACATTCATAAAAATCTCAAAGAAGCTGTAGATATTATTTTATTCAATCATTCTTTGTTAGATATAATATTCGCGTGAAATTTTAATGATCCCGTTTGTCCTGCAAATATTTAGCCGTTATGAACTCATAATGGGCAGTGTAGCTTTTTTAGAATAAAAAAAATGTTAAGTACAGATTTTTTTTATGCTGCCCGTAATTTTTTTTTGGATGCCAAGAGTTTTTATATAAAATCAAATACTTACCAAGTAAAAGCTCCTGAAATCGAATTTTGTCTCCGAATCGAATTTTAAAGGTTATTTTTTCGCGTATTATCAAATATATTGAAATTGAAAGTAAGTAGCCTATGTTACTTTTTATAAAGTCAGCCTGCTACTGAAAGTGCCATAAAAATCACTTTAGCCGTTTTAAGGACCAAATTGAAAACTACTTATTGCTGAGATATGATTACAAACAAACAATTCAATTTTATTTATTTGTATAAGGACTACAAATAAGTAACAGCTGTGAGCAACTGCGATGTTAATGGTGTCAGGTTCGAATCCAGAATTTTTAGTCATAACCGTAAAAGGTTAGCTTTATAAAACCACTAATAAAACATGAATATAACGTTCAAGTAACTTCTGATACCAGAATTATTTTCTCAATAAGAAATATTAACAGTACGTGCTACTGTAAGTACTCGATAAAGTAACAAGTGCCTTCATTGTAATCTGAAGTGAAGGTCAAATACCTACTCAAGTATTTTAACTTTAGAAGCGTGGTTAACAATACAATTTATGAATTAAGAACGTTGGTACCTAACAGAATAATCCATATTTGAAATGCAAATGCTACTTTATGTCTGGCAGTTGGGATTAAAAAGGATTCAAATGGGATTACAGAACGCTGCCGCACTGATCATAATGTAAACTCGGTAAATGTAATCTGGGCGAACGTAAATATTTCATAAACTCCACTGAGGGCAGCTCCGGAAACATTTTTGGCCCAACTTTTCTTGTGCCAAATTCTAACTGTCACTCCCCTGTTGTCTCTAATATATTAATTTTCCACGGGAAATTCATTATTTTTATCGTGCCCTGATCTTTTCGTATCCGGAGAAAGTTAAGTACTACTCAAAAAACGGAACTGCTTTGTAGAATTTTTAATAACTTGGAAGATTTCAGTTATTACGAGACCAGAATTAATTTTATTTTAATTTAAAGTCTAGTTCTTTTAAGCTCATTGCTGCACAGCTTATCATTGGATATTTTATTCTGCAGTGACATAATCTTTGATTCGACTACTAACTTATGAAGTTAAGAACCAGAAGTACGCACCCCTGACTTTTCATAAGGCTCACACACGCTCATATGTGTGTGGAATTACATACTCACTTTCTCCGTGCCTCTAGAGCAAGTTGTACCTACTCAGTTGTTATTAATAACAGTTACTATATCCCCAGTACCTTTAGATTGTAGAGATAATTAACAGTTGCTCCGTAGAGAACTGATATAAAGCTGTATTGGTTTGATTAGAAGTCAACCCCCCAACACATTAAATTATAGGTATTTTAAAAGGATAGAGATATTTTTTGTACCTGTTACATGCCAGTTTATTTATTTATATGCAAATTATTAACTTATGTCTTAACAAAAAAAATTAAAGTTATTAATTTTATGATGTTGTAAAATGTAAATTAGATTTTTTAAATTTTCTATTGGGTTTTATTTCACGCCTATAAATAATACTGTAGGAAATTGTAAAATGGTCAGTCATTGTATACGAACTTAAAACAAGGGACACCCAAAACAGGCTTTGTGGGTACTCAAATTGTCGAGTAAGCTTTAACCCTTACACAAACCCCATGAAGCACACAAAAGGGCCCGGTTTCTTTAATATTCCAACCGGTGGGTGAGGTGTTTTACAAAATTTGTATAAAAACCCCGTTTTAAAAAAGTAATGGCTTCTAAACTGTGGCTGCCATAATTTTAAGACTTTTGGTTAGTTTTCTCGTAAATATTTTTAGCCAATAATGCGGAAGTCACGTTATCTATCTTGCGGAAAAATTTTATGATTCTAACCGAGGCTGTAAATAAATTTCTTTTTTATTACCGGTTTACTGTCATAATATTTTTTGTCTCTCAAACAACAAAATGTAACCACTAGTTATCCGCAAATATTTTCTATAGTTCGTGATTAACACTAGTTCGACACAACAAAAATAAACTCACATATTTTCGATATCGAAGAAGCTCCGGCTACCCAAAACCCTTCGGTCTTTTTATGGTCTCACATTTTACCCTGAATGAATATTGTATCGAAAACCATGATTTATATTTCCATTAACGTATAAACAGACCGTACCGAATAGATTCACTTTTTCTAAGCTATGAGTATCGGTTATAGTTCAACCGTCATATTTTTCCCACTAAAGCGATGCAAGTATTAAATTATTCACATAGATCAAAGGCTATTTGTGATCAATAACATCGGACATTTTGCCCATTTTTTCCTCATTCGGAATTCTTGACAGTTATGACGAAGTACAAGGAGCAGATGTTGTCAACCAACTTTAGCTAACTTCCGAAGTTTAAAGCTAGCTACACAATCTAGCTGTCTTCGTAAATCAACGTCTTATCGTCTATGGTTGAAGAACATAATATCAATGTCAAAATGAAATCTAGACTTTCTTTTTGTAATTTTTTTTAAATACTAATAATCATTATTT
Source organism: Protodeltote pygarga (assembly GCA_936450705.2). Taxonomy (NCBI): domain Eukaryota; kingdom Metazoa; phylum Arthropoda; class Insecta; order Lepidoptera; family Noctuidae; genus Protodeltote; species Protodeltote pygarga. The sequence goes on along the minus strand of OW388257.2, from coordinate 6,549,279 downwards.
TATTTTTAAGTTATTTAGGTTTTTCTTTTTATCTTTAGTTAAGTTTATATATCTTTAATAAAGTGTTTCTACTTCACCGTTGTGAAGATTTGAATACTATAAATGATACGAATGTTATTTCTGTATTAGTTTAAGTAAGAATTCTTTTATATTTTTGGCTCTCTAATTTGAAAATTAAACTTGTTTTGCGAGCGTACGCTGCACGCTGTATAAAATTAAGCTTTCGAAAAATGTAGCCTTATTATTATCGATAACGATCGACGATTTAAAGATCACCTTTCGTACAATTTTGAAGATCACCTTTAGTACAATTTTCAAGATCACCTTTAGTACAATTTTCAAGATCAAGAGGTAGTCCCACTCACTAATGAAGTGGGTCTACCCTTTAATAGGCCGTATATTAATAATACGTATAACAAATTTACCTTACTCTGAAGTGTACCTGAATAGACCTTAATACTCGAACCATATCAAAATTAAATATTTTATTCATAATTAAATTACACAAATACAAATTTTTAAGGTTCGATTTTTCATTATCAGGACGGTTTTTAAAATCATCGAGTGCATTTTTTAAGTGTATTGAGTTCTTTACAATTTTACGTCTACAGCAAGTAACAATAAATTAATTATAACTTTGTCTTAAAATACATTACCTAAGCTTTATCTTGGTAGTCTGTTAAACCACTTAGTAGTAACTGTTATAACTTTGCAACTGACTAACCATCTATTCAGATATTACAGACGAAAGGATTTTCACACTTATTGAAATGCATAGTTGGCCGAACACGTTTGCATAGTACTTAAAATTGGATGTTCGGGTCAAATGGTTGTGAATAGATGAGCGCAAATGGGGTTTCAACTTCCATCTGTGCAAATAGCTCACTGGAATATTTCCAGTATTGAAATTATGATTGACTGCTTCAAAATGAATGCGCATTTTTCCTTTATAGAGAGGAAGTGAATTCTTTTGATTAATATTAAAACTGAATCTTAATATGAAACTGAACTGAATTGAAACAAATTTTGATTCAAACTCAAAATGTTTTTATTCTTAATAGACCATTTTTAAATTACAGTTATCGTTATTCTAAAAGTATAGATTATAGTGATTCTAGTTGCCAGTTCTAAGAGCAGCCTACCTTTTATAGAAGCTCTGTAGTACTCCATAATAAAAGGTCTACCTACAATATTATTGGTTACGTTTTGAGGAGTTATGTTAAAACATGTTGTGTAGAGCTAAACTTTGTGCTATAATATCTTCTACGCAGTTTTCAAGTCTAGATTAATTTGTGTAGATATAAAACTTACACACTTACCTAACAAATGATCCACGGTTCGAGGATCTAATTTAGCAAGTTGTTCTTTTGTGTGGATGTATTGAGCTCTCAATCGCCGCCTCTTCTTTTCTCTTGCCCAATCTTCTGCTAGATTTCTTCCATCTAATCTTCTTCCTTCTCGATTTGGATGCTCTGGATCTGGTGTTACCGTTGGCAGGAAGTGTCTGCGTCCACCGCCCATAATGACCTAGGTATTTATAAATTAAGAAAAAACATTTATATGAAAATATCCGACGTCGGTATTCCCGGAACATTATAATTTGGGGATCTTCAAATCAAGAATGAATAGGCATCTCAAAGGCAAGTATGCTCCATCGTAGATCACAATAACGCTTACCATGAGGTGGGTTCGTGGTCAAACACACTCTTTACATTATTGAAAAAAAATGACAAAATATTTATTTACTTGCTAGATGTTTACAATCCAATCATTAATGTGTAATTAAAGTAATTTATCTTCAAGTACTTTCTTTGCTTTGAATTCGGAAAAAATATCTAGTAAATTACACAACACAGAAACTATTAAAAGTTTCTGGTTTACTACAAAACGTTATATTACTGTCAGTACGGTACGTTTATTTACTGGTACTACCACACAAACTGTAACGAAGGAAGCAAAAGCTTCGTAACTCAGAAAAGCTGTTTTATTCTGTACCTACCTAACTTTGTTTTAATTTTGCAACTAACTATATTGTTCTGCATTTGATTTACATTTCAGAAAATACTATATACCTACATAAATACGTTTTTTGCGTAGGTAGGTATGCTGAACATAAATATGCAAAAATAATATACACAAATATGAATAATACCAATAAAATGGGATGTTTTATTTTGATATTTTTCACGGAACGAACGAAATAATTATTCAATTATTAACGCGTATTTGATGTACAGAATATTTCTGATATGCAAATAACGTATTGAAAGATAAATATAAATAATATGGAATATTTATGTTGTTAGTACAACATAATTGTTTACAAGCTTATGTTAATATTTCTAAAAAGCGGGTGTAACTTGTAATAGTTAATAAACCTTTTTTGTCGTACGGTTTAAACATCTTGTTTAAAGGATAAAGTATCTCATTACCCTCATTTTTACCATCTTCCGTCCCGCAATACTACAAAACCTCAACTTTTACACAAAGTATAAAAGAACAAACTTACTCAGTGTTGTTTTAAGTACTCCTACATAAAGTACTATAAAATAATTTAATCTCGAATCCTTCAAATCATAATAACTGCTATTAATCCTATTATCACAAACTTAAGTGCTCATATCTTATAAGATTTATTAGATAAATATATTCATTTATTAACAGAATAATTTTCTACAATTTCAGAATTCATTTGAATTCATCTCCCGGGAGCTATTAATAAAAATAAAGATTTTCTCCTTTTGTACTTTTACGAATTCAGACAAACTCTTCCCCTTTTTATTTAAGAAGCGTTGCAAGTTTGCCCTTAAGCCTTAATTTAACGAAACATAGCGTCGTATTTTTGTTTCAAAATTATTTTCTTGAGAATGAACAGTACAAAATTAGTGCGCATTCAGTATTGAAATAAAGGATAGAATATTTTTTTTATTTATCATTAATATTAAATCAAGATATAGCGTAGACTATGGATTTTAAGTTAAAAAGCGTTTAACTTGAACACCGAAAGATGTTTGTAGTGCATAAAACGTTTAGCTACTTAATAGGACATTTCGCGAATAGGACGTTTTGCGAATGGGACATTTTGAAAATGGGATATTTTGCGAAAAGGTTGTTTTGCGACAGAAAGACCTTTTGGGAATGTGAAGTATTGCGAATAAACCGCGTTTCTTAGCAAATTGATCCAGTAGCGCTTGGCACAGCGAATACCCTCGGCCGTCGTCGTCGGCATCGGATCTGTTCCCATGAGTCCAGAATCCGTAAACTTCATTGTTTTTTTCACATTGATCGAAGACATTTTAATACAATATTTATACAGCATTATACACACGCGCGCTGTGTCAATTCCAAGTTTCTACCTGGGGTCCTACTGCGTTATTTAAAAAATAAAATGAAGAAAAAAATAAAAATAATAGGTATAGAAGCAAGTTAAAATCTGGCATAACCTTACTGCTAATAGGCAAATAGACACACAAAAAAGGGTAAGAAGAGAGAGAAGACTTACACTCATACTTCTTCCTGGCTCATTCTCTACGAGCTGGAGGGCAATATCCTTGCAGTCTTTCCTCACTGTAGGGGGTACTCTGCTGTCATCCTCCCAGTATCTCGATGGCGCATGCGCGTACAAAGCCGCAGGCGTCGCGTGTGTTATCCGCGCAGTCGTCACGATGCCGCTCGATTTACCTAAACAATGTATATAAATATGTATACTATACTTTCTCCTCACTGCTGGACAAAGAAGTTCTATCTCACGTCGAAGTGAGAGACACTAAATCATATTCCACCACACGTTAGTGTAGGTGAGATTATGGCCACCCAGTGTTGACATGCCTTCCAAGACATTCTCGAAATTAAATGCCTCAAATGATCACTCATCCAGGACGGACCATGTCCTCCTGGTTAAGACGAGGCTAAAAAATCGAGGCTATAGTATTGTTATTTTATGTATGTTTTTTACATGTTTATGCACATGATTTGCTTATTAAATGAAATTATTTAATAAGAAACTCGCAAAACAACTGACTCGGGCGGGACTTGAACCCGCGATCCCTGGCATGCCGTGCTATGGCACATGGTTTCTTATTAAATAATTTCATATAGTATTGTTAGTTTAGGAATTAGAAGTAAGGTAGTTTAGTTGTTTTTATATTTTTGCTTTTGGAATGATTGGTGTTCGATGAGAATGGCATAGAATTTAAAACTCTCTATAACAAAACAAGAATTTTTTTTTTTTAACCTTAATGATCGTATTAAAGCGCCATAAACGCTTCACTAGCAACTAAAATGTGCACAAATTTATTTGCATTACGTCACTTTAATAAATGCATGCATAAAGTGACTTCGGGGGGATAGGGCGTTGCGTTGTTTGCTTCTCATAATGGCCATAAGACCTAATTTACCGGTTGTAAGTACTTCCCTTGAGAGAAGGTACCTTCGTAAGTAGTAGGGTTAATACCTACTACTTCAACTATTACGTTGCTGTTTTGAATTTGAGCAAAATTTTGTTGGCAGCCTTAGTACGCTCATAGCTGGGTGAATTTCATGAAAATTAACCAGAAAGTTAAGGATCTAATTCGTATCACCGCGTAATTGAGACAGAAAGACTATTCATTTCAAGTTATATTTATATAAAATAACAACAATTACAATAACAATTATATAACAATTATTATATAGATAACAATAGAAAAGTTTGATCAACCTGGGGAGTTAGCCAAGTTGACTATCTACAATCGCTAATGAATAGAAAACGAAAGAAATATGTACAGGATGACATTACCTTTGATCGATATATCACGTGACATAACGATAAAGGTAATGTCATTACTATACATTACCTATACATTACTTTCGTTTTCTATAGCGTTAGCGATTGTAGATAGATAACTTGGCTAAGCCCCGGAATTTTTAACAACGAGTTATTACACTAGTGTAATTTTAAGAAATTGTTAACTATTAAGTTACCTTATTGTTGTAATTTGTTAGTGAAATTCACTTAGCTTTGTCTTCTAAAGAATAATTTGCGCGTGCGAAATTTCGTGAGATGCCTCTCGACTCCTAATGCACAAACACTTAAAATGGTACAAATGCAGCGATCTTAAAGAATAGGTACCTTGTGCTTGTCCTATATTTAATTTAAAGATTCGTCATCATCATCATTTCAGCCATAAGACGTCCACTGCTGAACATAGGCCTCCCCATTTATTTAAAGATTCATTCATATACAACCCGCAACCTGCATTCCATGAGATGTCGGGGCTAGAATAGCACCCACACATTTCATGCCAAGGATGTCGTAGAAGGCGAAGGGAAAATTCGGAAATCGGGCCGCAGCGGCTTCCGTGTGCTTAACAAATTCACTGCAATCCCCAAAACGCCTGCCAAGCGTGGGGAATGTAGCAAAAACTACAATGATAGTGGGGGAAGCCTTGTTCGACAGTGGACACCTTCCGGCTGATGATGATGATGACAATCCGCATTGTTCTTATTATTTCATTATTTTCCGGACTGTGGAAGGATAATACCCAATACTTACAAAAATCTTGCTGGTGACCTATTACCTCTCATTTTTGCCAAACAGGCCTTGGCAAGTCATGAGTAGGTAAAAGACAACTAAAACCTAATATAGTACGAAGTAGTTTTGTACAATTTTGAAAGGAAAAGTCACTACATAGTTAAATTGGCTCAAACGAGTGCACAAAAAAAGGTCGGTAACAAGGTACAGTCAGCATCATTATTGGTATCCCCCTTTGTTTAAAAATATTGCTATCACATTGAAATAGCTTGTTTTTTAATGTTTATATGTAGATATTGTTGCTGTTCGATAGAATAAGTATATTTATTATTATGACAAGCCCGTAACTGGAGGGCAAAAACCTCCATTCTCATTCCCCTTCTCTCTTTCTAGCGTTTCTTCTCTTCTTCTTGTTTTCTTTATTAAAGAAGTCAAGCTCATCCCGACAACTCGGTCTGGATCTACCGCGATGCCGTCTGCTATTTAAAGAGACCTAATAGGTCTGACAGGTATAGTAGACTTTTTATACAATACAAAAAGTTTAGTTATAAAAAATCTCAGATTTGAAGGTTATATTCGGCAGGGGTCTGCAATGAATGACTGTATAAAAAAATCTCGATAACATGAATTACGAGTATTTTATTTTCACGCCATTTTAAGTCTCATTTTACAAAAATATGCAAAAATGTTTAGTACGTACAGACTGAATATTTAAAGCAGGACTTAAACAAAGAAGGCTTGGAAGCCTATTTTGTTGACGCTTTACTGTTTATATAGCATAAACTTTTGCTTTCAGTTCTTGGAAATTTTATGGTTATGACCTAAGGAGTTTCTCGTGGAATGTGGTATGCCGTGTTGAAGAAATTGTACAGCTTGAAAAATAAACAGTACGACCATGCGACGTCAAAATTTATATTTACGTATTTTTGTAACAAAATTGAAAATGAGATAGATCTTTACGAGCGGGGCCCGAAAAGATCGCCGCATCGTCGATTTATAATAAATGAGCCTGTAACTTTCCCAATGTAGGGCAAAGGCCTCTTCTTATACAGATGAGCAGGATTGAGCATTAATCGTCGCGCTATCTCACTGCGTGTTGGCGATTTCAGATTATTAAGTCCAGGTTTCCTTACGATGTTTTTCCTTCACCGTCAGTCAGTGGTGTCTTAGATTAACTAAGAAAGTACATACATGACATTAAAAAAGTCACATTGGTACATGCCAAGTTTGCACCCATGCGCTTTGCATGCAAGCGCGTGGGTGTGGGCAAAGATATTATGTATCTTTTACTAGTTTTTTCAACTTTTGTAATAATAAATATATTACACAATAATAGACATTATCTTTACAAAGCTTACATAATTATACAAAATATTTAGGTACCGTTAATTATTTTCTGTTTGTAATAGTTTTTAATTTGTTGAGCAATTATTGACGAGCTTTATTACCTAATAATAATAGAAAAATATAAAAAAAAATACGGTCAAATTTCGACCAATAAGCTACGTATAATTTATTTAAAGCATATATAAATGTGCGTACAAACGTACATAAAGATACATTCCCATTGAGTGGCTTTTATCGATGCAAATGCAACGCATAAACTCTCTTGACGTAGCTGCATATTATAACACGACAATTTTCCATATTCAGGACATTTCATTTATTATTAATATACAAATTTAATGTTTCATTGACGCTCAAAGCATGTTTTTAAATAAAAAATTCAATATTAATAGGATGTTATTATAAGTTTTTTAAGCCTATCACCTAGCTATAATATTATACACATATATTATTAAAAGTTATAGCTAGGTATATTACAATAGATTTTCTATGCTACTCTATACGATATCTATACTAATATTATAAAGAGGTAAAGTTTGTATGTATGTCCCAACTAGCAAAATTTTAACTTACAAGTGTCCTAAGACCAATAATTTTTACTCTTTTAGCATACTTACAGACAACTGTAAGTGTCGATTTAGGCGCACTTTATAAGAGAATTCTCACTTACAGTCAACTAATAACGCTCTTATTGAAGATTACTTTACACTAACAATAATCTTGTTACTGCTGTTGTAAGACCAAAATAACTTATGATGGTCTTATAACAGCATGGTTTGAGGGAAAATAGACTTAGAGCACTCTTAGGACTGCACTTGCAAGTGTAATTCCCCTTATATTGCTCTCTGGAAGCTCAATAACGGAATATTTATCACAACAACCGAAAGTGTGTGCGTGAGTGCTGTTGAAATAAAAAAAAAACAAGTTTAACTGTCAACTTGTGTAAGTATTATTTGTATTAGTAGTATTTTTATTTCTTGTAACCATTTAGTTCATTTGCTTGATAATTATGTGTCTATGAACTTAAATGACTTGCGGTGTACATTTCTTCGAATGTTTTGTGGAATAAAGTAGAATTTTTTCACAGGCCCACTTAATTATGTATTTAGAATATTAGTAAAAACATATTAACTTATTATAAAAATAAAAACTGACGCCATTAGAGATTTATAAGACCAATTACTCTTCTCTAAGATAACTTTAATACTAAAATGTCTTATTTCACACTACTTAAGTTAATTTTAAGCCTTTTGAACTTATTGAGCTCTTACATAAAAGAACTACTTGCAGCCATTTAAAATTAGGGTTTAAATTTAGGGTTCCTTTTAAAACCATGGCTTACAAATTACCATTTTGTGGTAGGTGTAATATTAGATGAGACAAATATGCATCAGTATATTATATGTAGGTACCTAACTGTTGGGTAAGTTGTGACTTTTAAGTGAGTTTGTTTTAAAATATTTTTATTTCTTTTTGTAGTGAATATTGACCCGGCTGTGTCACGATCGATAGTATAATGTAAATAAAATAATCTCAGAAAGTTCATTGAACGCCGAGTGTGGTATATTATTCTGTACAGCCCACATTTTTATTTCTTCACGAAATCGTGTATTTTTTTCATAATCCGTTCCATCTGTTTCACATTCACTTTCATCGCTATCGACAGAACTAGAATTAAGATTGGAATCTGCCAGTTCAAAATCTTCAGAGCTGCTATCTTCTTGTTTTTCTACGGAACCATCGACCGATTTACTAGCTCCATCGTTTTTTATCGTAGTTGTAAGTAGTTTTATTTGTGATTTTGTGTATTTTTGTTTTATTTTATTTCTATATGCTCCGCTTCTTTTAAATTTTTTCCATTTTTCAAACTCCATAGTTAATTGTTAGTGTTACAAACACTTAGCGTTGTTTACATGAATATAATGGCCGACATTCTTAATAAAGTGTTCACAAGTCTTCCATAAGACCAAATAGTCTGATAGAGCTCTACTATTATTCGCTTTCTCTTTAATTTGACTCAGAGAAGACAATTTACACTTAGAACGAGTTGGTTTCATAGTAGTTTTATGCAAAAGTTTATTAAGATCATAAGTGTTATAAACCACTCAATGCAGACTCTACTAAGAAAGAATGTACTTTTAAGACGCTTTTTTAAGTGTAAATAATATTCAAGAGCAATTGCTCTGTAAAAATGCGCTTGTAAGACAACTGTACTGATAGATGTGTTACAACGATTCTTTATATACATCTATAAGAGCACGTACTAAGTGTTAGTACTCTTTAAGTACAAAACGTCTTGAATCATGCTTTTATAAGATGTTCTGTCATAGTCAAGACACATGTAAGTCAGTTGTAACACCTTAGTTCTTAAATCAGCACATCTACAAGAGAAAATTGCTAGTTGGGGTGATAATGTATCTATATTAGGGGTAATCTCTGGAACTACCGATCCAATCCTAAAAATTCTTTCACCAATAGGAAGCTACTTTATCCCTGAGTACTATAGGCTATTTTTTATTCTAAAAAATGTTTAGTTTTCAGTAAAAAATAACAATATCTGTGATTCAAGTAAGAATTAACGCGGACAAAGTCGCGGGGAACAGCTAGTATTCTATATATTCTTAATGCAAACGAGCGATTGCATACCGTTATTTATATTGTTAATATTAATATAAATTATGGTATAAGGCCGACTATCAATGACATAAAGGCAAAATATGTAATATAGCATCGTCTCCATGTGTGGTAGTTTGCTATAATAATTATATTATAGTACGGTATACTAAATTATAATTACAGCTAGGTGTGTGACGGGCTTTATAGCCTGCCAAAATATTAAAAAAATGTTCCACCCGCCAAAACAAATCTAGGTCAAAAGTCAACCCTTTCTAGATGACAATTCTAGAAAGGGTTGACTTTTGACCTAGATTTAAATATAAATATCACACTTACACATGTGTCTAAAAAGGTGATGAATATAAGTGTTGATGGATGGAAGGGGAGAGGGAGACCAAAGAAAAGATGGATGCAGTGTGTAAGCACTGATATGGATGAAAGAGGAGTGAATGCTCAGATGACAGCTGATAGAGAGGAATGGAAGAAGAAGACATTTTGCGCCGACCCCAAGTAATATGGGACCAGGGCAGGCGAAAGAAAAAGACACTACTTGATGTCTGGGCATGTTTCACGATTAACTCCATAGTTTCAAAAAGAAAATGAATCATTTGCAACGTGAGGGTACATCTTAAATTGAAATGTTCACTTAAACCATTTGTTTATATTTTTTTGTTTCATCTAAATTGTAATTTGAAACATTTTCTTGTAAGAATGCAATAACTTTTATGTATGTGATGTACTTTAATAAATAAATAAACGTATTCAATAAAGCCATATTATTCAGTATGCAACAATTGGGGCGCAATGAGGCTCAACATTGCAATGTTGTGTAACAAAGCGCAATGTAGCGAGATATTCCACAACATCATAGAAAGAAATTTTGATTATCTCTCTCTCTTTCTATTTGACAACGTTGTTTAGAGTCGCTATCCGCATCGTCGCTAATTATGTTGGGCTACATATTTAGCAACATATATCAACATCAATGAATGTATCAATAGTATCTAATTGCTATTAGTAAAGTTGCAAAAGGTGAAAGGTTCAAGCACTTGGAAAATATTTGTGGTGCCACAATTAAACGTTGAAACCAATGATTGAGTTTAATTTCAAACTCTATGTAATTAAATATTATGATTGAAAACGGCTAACATGGTAACCGTTGCAAACCGTAAATAATATAATTATTAGCCCGGAAAATATTGTTACTCCGTAATAAATACTCGTAATTTTGAATTTAATTTTATTATGGCGTCTTTCATAATAGCTTTTGTGAAATTCCACTTAAGAACTGAACATTGAGTTTTATTTGTGTTTAATTTCACTGAACCATGTATGTTTAAGATTCCTGTTTACCCTAAAGAGAGATTTCATTACGTTTCTGATAAAATATTTGCAGTAAAAATAAAGATCAAACGACTTGATTCATTCCCTAGCGATGCCTTTGAATTGAAATACATATGATAACCATCAAATTCAAGATATCTATTAAATCTTCCAATACGTACGCTCTCTGGGGTAAATACAATTTTATTGCATAGTTTGTATTTGTATTAGTTTGTTTCTGAACGACAAAAGACAAAACGGCTGAATTTCTTATATTAATACATTTCTTTGTGACATATTTCTTTATTGATTGTACAAGTTTGGGGTAAAAAAAGTAGGCACAAGTGGTGCAAAAAGAGGTCAGATTTGAAATACGTTTTCAAGATTTTAATGTCTATGATCTAAGATAGTTTAGTAACTAGATATATGTTGCAGGTTGCTTTATGCGCTCTCAGCGTCCCGAAGTTAGTCACTATTTTTTTTTTTATAATATGCACATAACTAACGAAATGTCCAAGATATATGCCTTGGATTTAATGCCTTTGATTACCTACATTACCCTGTCAGAATCTCTGCATATGTCATTATTTTAAAAAAAGCAGAATAATTAATCGTATATAATCTATTTACTTTATATTTTTAGTAATGGAAGACACTGACTGACCGTCATAACAACGTACAGCTCAAACCTCGTATCGTAAGCATCCTTTAAAAATGATTTTTCTAGAAATTCACCCCTAAAGGTGCGCGTGCACCGCATCCTCATCGCAGCGGTCGCAGCGGACGGATTTGTAAGCATGTACTGAATCCTATAGAACTGCGTGCACTGCATCAGCAAATCCGAATAGGGAGTGAACAAAAATGGCCCGTGACGTCACCCGGAATGAACGTGGGTCTCAGAGTTGCCACTTTAACGATTTAGCTGCTAGATATGGTGTTTTTTTTATTATTGTAATGAGTTGTAGTTTGTAGTACTTATCAAAAGTGCGCTAGTGGCGCCCACAATTTTGCAGATTCTTTTTAGTCAAACTGTAAAATATTATTTTCTTTTTGTCTATCGTGTCTATTTAAAAACTATACTTTTACTTTAAATAATTCATTGATAAATTCTTAAAAATATTTATGTAAATTTACACATTATTTGCTTTGTAAGATATTGAATTTAGGCTTATATATTAATTTATAGCTTCCGCCCGCGGCTTCGCCCGCATGGTATGTTGATAAATTGTAGCCTATGTGTTATTCTGATGTATAAGCTATATTGTGGTGAAGTTTCATTCAAATCCATTCAGTAGTTTTTACGTGAAAGAGTAACAAACATCCATACATCCATACTTACAAACTTTCGCCTTTATAATAGTAGTAGGATTCTAATACGGCAATTTTAGGCGATCCATTATTGGACTTATCTACTGTATTCTTGGTCTTGGGTGACAACACTATTGTTAACGGTCATTCGTATTCAGATTGCTGCGACCGCGGTCGCCAAGGTTTAGCTGGAATTTGTTTAAAAAGAGGTAAATTTAAAAAACATCTTTAATAATAATAACAGACTTAACAATTAGGCGTATTGTACGGGGCTTAAAAAATGATTATTTAAGTTTTAGTTTTTTTTTTCTTGGAAGCTATAGGTATGATAGTGGTACGACCGTTGGACTGCCAAGTCAAACCCAGGCACTTTCAAACTCTGATTTTTCTACGCTGTGTAAAGCCATATCAGAGACCTAAAGCCGATTTAAACTCTGACTTCAACCATACGATAAAGAGAGAAGAAGAAAGAAAGAAGACCTGTAAAAGACCATAAGTACCAGCTTATTGGCTATAACAAAACGTAACTTATATCGTGCAAGGAGTATAAACCTGGTCAAGCCTTGGAGGAAAGGTTTTGGCCTTCGTAATTTTTTCAAGGGTCAAGCTCAGAGAAATAATTATAAACTTCTTGGTCAAATGTCATTTTAGACTTAATTAAAAAACCCGAGCATAATGTATTTTGAACTAATATTATCCATACTGTTCTAGACCTTCAGGGCTTCTTATTACATTTTATAAGCTGAATATATGTTTTCTTATATTGTTAGTATTTTGTGGGTGACCTACAACCTGACCTACAATTTTTAGATAACTATAGGTATATTTAAAAAAATTAAAACCCGCGACAAAAGGTAAACCTCAATTTTGATTTTAATTTTTTTGTAAAATCTGTTTACAAAAAAAGTAGTAGTAGGTACTATCCGAAACATAAATTACGCAGTACGCATTTTGAAATATAAAAACGTTTAAAAATAATTATGTTATATAAATCGCAATTATTTTACACAAATAGGTCGTGTAGGTACCATAAAGTGATGACATAAAAAAAGTAAAGTATGCAATGTCATAGTCGTCATAGTAACAATTTTGACAAATTAAACAAGTTGTGTCCACAGACTTAATTTAAAGTGATACTACGCAAACTGGAAGAATTTGTTGATAAAATTATCATTTGCGAGATTGACTATTAAGTAAATTTCTACTATATCAAAAATGAGAAATATGTGGTGAAATGTCTTTGATAACTGGTATAAGATACATCATTTTTGATACTCGCTAGAGCGAGTAGACCTTATAAGGTATAATTGTTTTTTCCAAGTTAGCTTCCTTATCGTATGGTTGGTGACCTGGTGTTCGAGTTTAAACCTACTAATAGTATGATTTATTTACAGGAGTGTCTAGTCGTAACTGAATACATGTGAACCACGGTTAATTTTTCGCGCCTGGTTAGAGAAGGAACTAGGATAAAAGAAAATCCATTTGGAGAGTTTTGTGATTTATTTGTGAAAATATGTGATTCGAAATACTATTACCTAAACCTCCTTTCTTCCTCCAATCCTCTTCATCCGATGAGGAGCAAGAAATAGAGGCAGAGTTTTTAGAATCATTTTCTAGCTTTGCATAATAAAATACATGACTGGTACATTATTGTTTTATTTTTATAATAGAAGCTACCAGCTGTAACTCTTTCAACTGGTACTTATTTTTAATATTAGAAGCCACCACCTTAAGCTGTGTGTACTCTTTCAACAATAACTGAGTAAAAAAATTGAACAATGCGCAATTGGTCAATAACACAATTATGATTTTGAAGACAGTCTAAAACACTAATGCAAATGGTTATTTTAAGGTCGGTATGTAGAATTGTCAGTCCAATAAGTAAAGCGAAGTCGCAAACAGGTAAATAATAATCGTTTATTTATTTAATTCAGGTAACAAAATCATAATTATCAACAGCTAATTAATGATATAGCGTAACCTTTCACAAAACGGAAATCCTCCGGCTAGAACTCTTGGTTAAGGAGAGTTTTCAGATAGTACATGAAACACAAACGACTGTTGCGGTTCTAGAAACATAATACAGCTGTATCACAAGTGTTGCAGGACACAGCAGCGTGCACAGGCAAGGCACAGGCAAGGCTTCCTCTTCTTCTTGTGGTCTACTTTAACGAATCTCTTTGCATCGAGCTGTTCTAAGCGTGATGCCATCGTAGGCATTGCGTTCTGAACAGGTTAGAACAGAACCTTGGTCTTTTTTCAGAAATCTTTATTTTTACTTGCTGTTGTTACACGATGAGAGACGAATAGATGGATGGAAGCTGCGTAAACACGATTTAGTTAATATCTAATTATATTAGAAAAATCGGCAATCCACTTCGGAGCTGATTTAATATTTATCCAACACTGTCAATTTGACTCATAGTCATCACGTCATCTAAGTCTGTGATATAATTACACATAGTGGCAACACATAAGTACCAATCTCATTCACAGTTTACGCTGACATTCGTATGTATCGCTCATACGAATAGCGCTATTTCACTTAACGTACTGTGGTTCCCAAATATAACATTCCGTTCAGCAAAATCACATTATTATTTTAATTTTTTTACGGCTAATTTGAAATTTGAAACTTAACACAAAACTTGAAGTTAATGATCTGAGTTATAAATCTAAGTCTAAACCGGTAACAATTGATGGTAGAATTTATTAAATTTTTGCTGAATATTTGCTAATTTACAAATATAATGAATCAATGTCATAGCGAGGGTTCTTTTGCCTAGCATATTCGAGCATGCTACGTACGAATGTGCAGTAAAATATCTTCGAGCTTTTTTCTAATTATTATTATTATTATTATTTTAGCCTATATTATCCCACTGCAGGGCCAAGGCCTCCCTTTCCTCCTTCCACTTGTCTCGGTCCAATGCAATCTGAGACCAACCCTAAAGAATTTTCTAATGAAAGACAAAATTTCGTAAACCAATAAAAGTGTGCATAGTTAGAAATGTGGTGTATGTGTGTGCACAGTTAGACATGTGGTTATTTTTATTATAAATATAATTATATATTATATATATAATTCTATTCTATTGAATGGCAATTGGAATTATATTTTATACAGACTTGTAATTTTCTTGCCTGACACTGACTGTCAGTGACTGACAAATTCGTAATTAGAAAACCGTGCTAGCTTTGTGCAAAGAGATTATCAATGCTAATAAAAGAATAATAAAAGGTTAATTCAATATTTACATGACTTAATTTGACAACTTCAGTGTTCACCACTATTATTGAACTGACATTTTCGACCTTATTGCAATTTGAACATTCAAATAAGATTTTAAGCAAATGGGTCCCAAATTAAAGTTCATGACTGTATAATCTTATAAAATTTGCCTGTCAATAGAATCAAAGTTGCCTATTGCCTATTGGCTACATAAGTAATTATTACTTTACGGTTTGTGAGCATTCCTGCATCTTCTAAAATCCAGAGATGACAACTGCATCGTAGCGAATCTACTTTTATGACTATCTGCTATGCAGTTAACTAAGTGAGACGAAAAATTGGTTGAAAAAATAGCACTGCCCGCTTTATGAACTTAAAGTACAAAATTATTTCAGACCGTGCGTAAAGACAAAATACTATAAATGATATAATTATTTAATAAGAAAATTTGAAAAAAACAACTGATACGGATGGGATTCGAACCCGATCGACGATCGACCGACGATCTTCGACTCGATTCGATTAATTTCAAATTTTCTTATTAAATAATTATATTTAATAAGCTATCATGTGCTCATCATGTAAAAAATTCATAAAAATAAATGAATCAATATTTTTATTTTATAAGAATAATAATGTGTAATGTGTTTGCTTTGAACAACTGAGCAATTTTGAGTAACAAAACCAACTTTGGCTTTGGTGCCCTACTAAAGACTACTACTACTAAAAATAATAAATAAGAATATAAAAAAATATTTAGCTGATGGAATGTTTGAGAACCACAGTAGGGGAAGATGGGTGTTTTCAGACAATATTTACTACTCATCCTTGTAAAATTAAAACTAACAGCACTTATTTAACTTTATTTCTTTCTTCTTTATCTTTTCTGCTATTTTTAGATTTTTTTAAGTTTTGAATTTTTGAATATTATTTTTTAATTTTCAAGATTCATAATTTCTTAAAACCTTTTTTAGGTTCTTTTGGAAATATTTTAAGGTGATATTTTTGAAGCCATCAATTCTGACAGGTTAGGTTAGAAGTGGTTATTTATTTACAAACCACCCAGAAGTAGGAGCGAGCGAAGTTTTTGGTGGTAATTTCGAATATTTTAATTGAAAAAAAGGGGATTTACAGTTAAAGTATTAAATACCACCCAAAAATAAAGAATAAACCCAAAATATCTAAGCTTCTGTATGAAAACCTGAAAACACCAATGAGATTTTATAGGTTTTTATGTTTTAATGATTTTTTTAGGTTTTAATGCCATGTCATAGGCCTACGGATGGTTTAAATTCTGACACCAGGTTGGTTGTCAACCATACGATTAAGAAATAATGAAAAAGATGTAAGATAAGATCTAGGTATCTTAACTACACCGCCGCTTTATCTTAAAGCTACTTTCGTCTCTTTTTTATCTATTTCTTCTGACGTAATCCCTTTTTATAATAAATACACGCGAAATTTCTTTGAAATAATATTACTGTAGGTGAACCAACTATTACTTACAACACATTATGTACACATTATGAATAAGCCCTAATAACCCAAATAATTAATAATAGTCTAGAGCCGCGGGCGAGGAATATACTGGCCTGACGCGTCGGGACGTTAGTGATTGTTGTCTTATTTTTTATTTTTCACATTAACACTTTATAATACAGACTGCCTCTTGCATAAATTTTAGTAGCTCTTTCAATATAAAAATGTTATGAAAGAGCCAAAATTCTCATTTTTTAAATTGACTATTTTGTTGATATTTTTATAGTGTTTAAGGTTTTTCATATATTTTTATTACCTCCTTTAATAAATAAATAATAAATGAAGAGATAAAAATATCATTTATTTCATTAAAAGTACCTACATTTTTTTTTTTGCTCCGTTTAGTAAACTGGCTCTTTCATGCCACCTCTTCCCTAATACCGATGTCAATAGAAAAAGCGAATAGGGACCCAAAGTGAATGAACCAAACCTATCCCTAACCGCATGCGGCCGGTGCGTCCGGTGCGATGCGACTCATGTCCACGCGTACCTTTAAGAGGTAAAATTAAATAGAAAATTTTAGTCTGAATGAAAATATGTTCTTTTTGAAGTTAAATGCTGGTATTTAACTTTTCGATTAGAAATTAAGAAAGATGTGTTTTTTTTGTTTTGTCTTTATTGTATGAATATGTTATTTTTTTTTATCAGAGAGACGAAAAATTTAATTAGGTACTATGCCTTATTAAAAATGCATCGTGGAATGTTTAGATTTTTTTTCCTCAAGGAGTACGAAGCTAGTAAAATACGATCAATAAAATCAGTCGACGGTATCAACACTGCGAGATTGACAGAACACACAACGTGACCTCGGCTCAAGAACCAGGCTTAACCAACGCTGCGATTGTTTACCCGTAATATTTCAGTTATATAAAACATGTGAATGATGTCTGAGGTCGGTAACAAGTCGAAAATAATCATTATTAATAGCCACATTTCAAAATCTTTAAAAAAACAGCTTTGCGGGAATCTAAGTATTTGAACATAAGGCACGCACCTCTGTCTTATTGTAAATAATGTGCGTATTAAAAAAAACACACCTGTCTTGTGCGTCGTTCCGGACTCCGCGTTGTATTTGAGAATTTCCATATCGAAAAGTATTAATACAGACTGACCTGGGAATTCACATATTATACTCAGGGGTGGTATTCGCAAACACTAGGCCAAAGATGCTATCAAGGCAAACTAAAAATCTAAATATCATGTAGATATGATATAAGTACATGATATTTTGATACAAATACCAAAAATATGCTTACCAGCTTCATGCGCCCAGTCGACCAAGGAAGTGACTTTGGAGTTGATAGTGGAAGCGCAATTGTTGAACCTGCCTCCAGCGTCCAGTCCCAAGGTTTCGTACCGCGCCTTCACGCCACAAAGCAGTGCGGTGGCACAAGCTGATGACTCCCCAGTTTGGGCATCAATATTGTAAGTCTGTTGACAAAAACAATTGATAAGCAAATTCAAAAGTGTAATAAATGGAACTTTTTTTTTGTCGTGTGGAAAACTTTTTACGAGTACCCCACCGCTAAGGGCTGGCGATGGGGCTATGTCCGACTCGCACGGACTAAAAACCTCACGGTGTTCCTCTATGAACCTCTGGGCGGAAATACGGCTTTCACTTGCGCATTCACCGTAGGTACCCCCGCCATAATAAATGGAAATAATATTTTTGTGAATTTTCTACATGTTTTAGCACATGTTAGCTCAGTAAATATAATTATTTAATAACCACTCTTAGGCGTAGAAAGAGATTTGAAATTTCGACTGATTCTGATGGGATATGATAGCTCAGCGGTTAGAGCGTCGGCACGGTACGCCAAAGATCGTGGGTTCCAATCCGATCCGAATCAGTTGTTTTTTCAAATTTCTTATTAAATAATTATAAATGGAACTAAATTAAACTAATGATACTTATTGATACTTATAAGATAAATGTATGTTTGTTGATTTTCTCTTCTTACATCAAGACCGTATAGCTTCGAGGACCTTCTGCTCACGAAAGCAATGGAGCAACGGATCGATGTAATGTTTTTGAATGGTTAGTTCAGTTTTATATCTCGGAACAATTAGAATCACAAGAGCCAAGCTGTGAGAAAAGTATTACTATAAAAGTTGGTCATGTGCATGGTCAAAGTAAGATTTCTCAATAAAATTACTACTATTAACTTGCGGGCAATATAATCACCTCCACAGTACCTCAAAAGTCTTCATACGGCAAAATTGTATACGATTATCGAAAACTATTAATATGACGCGCATCATTTGGTAACGTCCTTCGCTGTTATGCAACGTTGTCAAACATATTTATCGTGCGACACCCTTATGCCTTCATCGTAGACAAGTTATTAACATGTATCTCAGACTTACATTTCCTAAAACTATTTATTGGCAGTTTAATCTGAGAATTCTTGTTCAATCTAAGTTTTTATCACTTCATTCAAAAATTTTAGCTAAAGAAACACTTTCAGAATATTGCAACCATTCCTGTTCTCTCCATTCAAGTTTTAAATACTAAAATGTAAGCTGTTTAGTGTGCTAAAGTACTAAGTCTTCGGGTTCCTAGCATTTGTGAGCATACAAACCGACGCAAGACGCAAAGCTCCAACGACAGTCGTTTCAACGTAAGATCCTTTGGAAAATTGAAAACGGGAAGTGGTATTATCATCACACATGGCAACGATGGCGATCGAAATAAAGTGTTATTTGCTCCCGTGTAGCTGCAGTCCTGATGTAATCCTTTAATAGCCTCTTATTAAACCCATGAAAGACAATGGGGCCCTCACATGCAGCTAAATAGCTTGTCATAACTGTTTATGTGAAACGTACCTACAAGAAGAACGCCTTCGTCACATCAACATACATCCGAACTTGCTTTTCTTGTTTCTAATTAGCGATCATTAAAATAAAATGTTTTCGGAACTACCAAAAATTGTTCACTCAAAATTGACTGGGAAAATGAACAACACATGGTAATAAAGGCACATGAAGAAATAAAACAAAATGGTGGCCCTATTTCCACTGCTTAGCATGTTATCCTGATGATATGCATTATGCATGTAGATGAAGTTGCTTCAATTCTATTAACTTTGAACGAATTTAATCAATTCAAATGTTATGTTATAAGATTACTCATGACTTTATGGTTATGATCATCGCGTTCTTGAGACTTTCGTTTTAGATTTATATATATATTATGTATGTAACCATTCATACAATAAAATATTCAATAGATTAACCTACTAGATACTAGATCCTCAAATAACCATCACTTACTGCCCCATGTCCGATAACAGACAGAATAGAAAGAACAATAGCATGAATCATATATAATTTATGTGACAGTAAGAAGGTTGATGCTCGTTCATATATTGGGCAAATCTATAGTGAAGCAGGTTTCTGGCTTTATCGATGTTACGACTATCGCATTTATTGCGAACGCATTATATAATATTCAGTGATGTGTGAGTCAACTAGCCTAATATACTTTCCGAGCTTTGGAAGAGGTACGGTACGGTACGGAGGTACGGTAATCCGTTTTGAGCATCTCCGTGGCTTAACGGTCATCCGTATAGGTAAGTATACACTATGTGCTGATGGTTGTAGACATTAGTTTTTCCTGTTGCAATATTCATTAAGCTAGAAATTATAAATACTTGCCCACTTTAAAAATAATAAACGCACATTCCAAACCAAACCTTTAAAAAAATATCCAAAACCCTGAGGAGTTTTTTATGTACCGAATGTGTGAATATTAATTATTAATGTGTGAATTATCACTCACCCTCGGAGAGCACATTAAGTTTTCAGTCCTGCTCCTGATCTTTCTGCGATCGTGTTGAATTACTGTCCTACAGGACTATGCAAGCCAGAGAATAGAGTGCACCAGTGTTTGCGTACACACTTTTATGCTAAATATCTCCTGCGTCGATGACTTATCACTTTATGAGTTGAAATTGGCCGTTGTGACCGAAATTTGCTTAGGACATTATTAAAATACAGGCTTTAAGTGTAAAATTAAGTAGGTATATAAAAGAACATTTGTTATTATAATAATTTTGTAATAATACTAGTTTCATTACACCAACTAAAATAATTTTAAATTCGATGGCCAAACTTTAAATTGTTTCAAAGTAAACTTGAAATTTTCACTAAAATTACATGGTAAAACTTTTAACTGTTCTAAATTTCAACTCGAAACTTGTAATTCTAAGTAATAGTTACCTTAACTAGCCATCAAACAACGAATTTATGCCTGCGGGATAATTGTGTAATATTCGCGGTCTTAGTAGTTTGAAGGTAGTGGTTTCAATGTAGATAATTATTACGATTACAAGAACACTTTATTTTAAAATAAGCACAGTATGATAGCTAGCATCTATTTCAGGCTTGTTTTTGACTGGTTTTTCTAAATTTTTCTGGACAATCAAACAATTGCTCGGGTTATTCTTTTTGAAATAAATTATTTATGCATACCATTCCGCTCGGGGTTTGCGAGACGGTTACTTCGGGCTCTCCAGCCTACAGATGGTAGTCGGCCGGCATATCGATTAAAACCCCCTGAGTCACTTCTCATGCGCATATTGGCGGAAACGCAGGAATGTATACGTTGGCCAATCTTGAACTTTAATCCCCTCGTACAAATTTTCCTCGTGAAGCCATTGAATGAAATTAGCTCATATTTTTTATTTATTTTTTTATTGTAAGCTTTTATAAACTGGTTTAATACCTTTTTTTGTCGTGTGGAAAACTTTTTATGAGTACCCCATCACTAAGGGCTGGCGATGGGGTTATGTCTGACTCGCACGGACTAAAAACTACACGGTGTTGCTCCACGAACCTCTGGGCGGAAATACGGTTTTCGCTTGCGCATTCACCGTAAAGCTAGTTGAATACCTACGAAAAATCGTATAAAAAGGAATCCGATCCGAATTTTAATTGCTTACAGATTCATTTAAAACTGAGGACGAAAGAAACTGAAATTGTAACATGATCAGAAACTCATAAGGTTTTGATTGGAAAAATAATAATGAAGCCTGTTAAAAATTTTCAAGTTAAATTTCTTAATTAACTAACAGAATCATTGGACCAAATAATGAAACTAATAAAACTTTTCTTTTAAATTTAAGATAAATTATTTTCTTAAACAATGATAATATTTATTTATATTTTTAAATGACGGTACGATAAATTCAATTAAAGAGGAAAATCGAGATTTGACGACTCCTTTGTTGCAAGCCTTACTTATTTCTAGGAAGAGACAGAGACAAGTTTTGTCCATATCACCTTTGACTCCACACTCGAGTGAACACTGTAATAACGTATAATAAAGATAAATAGAAAAAGAAAACGTTACCTTGCCCAAGCAAAGTAAAAAAGAGATAGAAAATGATGATCAACTGGCTACACATACTATTTGAATAATGTTTACTTTGCAAAGCTTTTACTATGGCATTTGTTATAATTTTTTCGAAGTTTTACGAGTAAAGGGGATAAGGTTATACAGGATAACAGGACTCATAGCCCTTTCCCGAAAAAAAGAATGATCTCTTTAACCACGACTACCATACATTTTTCTGAAGCCCGGACGAAGCCCATCCGAAGCCTGTAATACAAATTAATGTAGTAATAAAACAATATTACGGGGTACATTCTTTTTACTTTAATGTAATCTTTAAAAAGGTTGGTGGGCTTGCACTGTTGTAAGCCAGTGGGCTTTAACCTGTCATACTATGGTCCTAGTTCTACCTTTTTACTTAAAATAGAAATAAAAATTGCTGAAAAATTTACTGTAAAATAAATGTAAGCTCATGTTTTTTATTGAAATAAATAAATAAATAAAATTATAATAATCGCACATATTTTACTCACATTATTAGTTAGGTTTTATTTATTGTATATTTTCTTCTTTTTGAGTTTTGTACTAATAAAGCTAAAGAACAGAAGGTAAAGAATGACTGACCTAAAGGCAATCGAGTCTTTTAAACATTTTTATCTACGAGATTATAAATACAGCTTTAGAATTACGTAGCTAGAGAAATAACATAGTTTATAAGATGTTAGAGCGAGATAGATAGCCAGGACCGTTCCGCGTACACGATACAGCCTAATATGAAAGTGCCGTCATTCATGAACGAAACAAAAATTAGTTTCGTTTCGTTTGTCTTGGCATGACGTGATGAGGAGGGATGAAACGCATGTGTCTAAAAGGGTGATGAATAAAAGTGTTGATGGATGGAAGGGGAAGAGGGAGACCAAAAAAAAGATGGATGGAGTGTGTAATCACTGATATGAATGAAAAAGGAGTAAATGCTCAGATGATGGCTGATAGAGAGGAATGGAAGAAAAAGACATTTTGCGCCGACCCAAGGAATATGGAACCAGGACAGGCGAAAAAAAGAAAGATGAATTAGGGCACTTTTAACAACCCTAATTTTGAAAAATCTCGTTGTTTTAGTGCGAGGTAAGAAGTGTGTTACTGGAAATATAACTTTACCTTTGCCAAAGCAACAGCAGGGAAGGTATCCCAAGCCAAGTCTGTGTCTTCTCCCGATTGTCCTCGACGCTGTCCTCGTAGGATCCTGGCTGCTGTGGCTGTGGTCAGGCTCATACCGTCACCCACAACCAAGATCACGTTCCTGTACGAAAATTTTAGTATTAATAAACTAAGTAATCTATTTTAGAATAATAACAGTCGAGAATCATATTAAATTTTAACATAATTATTTTGATGATGGGTTAATTTTTGGGTTGCCTGTTGAGTTAGAAACGAATCGTGTAAACCCGTGATTAAAGCCGTTAATAGCTTATAATATAATCTCTACGCATGAAAGACAAACTCCAGTGATATTGGCTAGGTTTTTTTAAACCAAGTCTAGAAAACTGAATTCTATGCTGTATTCAGAATTTTGAGGCTGACTGACTGCGCACAATAAAAATAACAAAAGATTAAATGTCATATTACACGTCACACGTCAGTAGCATAATGATATATTTCAACAATAAAACACTTTACAAGGAAATTCACTCTCAATATAAGTCACGTTGTCTTGAAGCCAATGAAGGTATACATAAGATGGAAGGCAATGGAGAAGCTTGAGAGTTTTAATAAATAATTTCCGTAACACTCAAGTCACGGGGCTTAAGGAAGGACAACAAAATGTTCTATCAGAGTGTATAATTATAAGAACGGGCGGTATTAAAGCTGTCGAGGATCGAGTCAAGTAGGATAAACACAATTTTAAGTCTGTGCTCTCAGTGAAGACATTTGGCTTACAGAAGCGATGTTTAGACGCTTTACAGCCGAACAAAATAATAAAAATAACAAAATAACACTAATTTGGGAAAGTCCTCAAATTAGTGTTATTTACACTAATTTGGGGAAGTCCCCAAATTAGTGTTATTTTTATTATAGGTATTATGTATGTTAAGGTAAAGGTATTTCTCTATGATTATTTATATTTAAGCCTTTGTAGTTGGCAAATAAAGAATATTAATAGATTGAAGAAATATAAAAAAGTTGTCGAATTCAGTTTTAAATGTAAATTAAGTATTTTGAACAACAAAATTACCCTTTTTAACCCCATCATTTCACTTCTAGGTTAAGGCTTTTTCCTATGCTTTTTTCTGAAGATTATCTGATTCATTTAGCCAACCATGTAGCTATCTTGTTGAGTAACGTTTCAACTGGTACTTTTGCCCACAACTCATCAAGCATGCGACACATGTGAACACTTTAACTTTGCGGCTTTTAAACTACGTGATTGATGTGGGTTTTGGAGCGCAGTGTTGTGTTTTGAAGATGATATGTAGTTTTATTGAACACATAAAATACCGCACTCGTTGAGACCACTGAGCTTTTATTGAAATTACGATATTTATATCGATATAAAGATTGATAAAGATAAAGAAAAAGATAAAGATAGATATATAGAAATTACGATATTTATATCGTAATTTATTTTAATATTTAATGTAAATAAAATTTTAACAATAAATTGTAGTAATGGTTACTAAAATAAACTCTTAGTTAAAAATATTGCTCTACACCATTCTTATTTAAAGAACAAATAATATCGAGTATCCAAAGGCATTAATTTAAAATAAATATTAATATCGAAATGAAAATATAAATGCGAAATCGTAGTAGCATATTTATTTAACAAAGGCCCAACATCTGAAACGCTATGTGTAATATAAATGTTTATACTGAAAACATGTTTTGCATAACTACCTTTTATTCAGGTAGCCGCATTTGGCCCTTTCCTATTTTTTGTATCACATTTATCAATGTCAGTGTTCCCCAAAGCGCAATAGTCCACTAAATCCGAAGGTTTGAACTGATTATTCTAAACTGGCCCTTTAAGGGACAGAAGCAAAGGTATATTATAATCATTTACTGTAGAGAACCCGAAATCGAGATTATACACTGAACTTAAATATTATAGATATACAAATATTTAATACATAAAATATAATGTTATTTGTAACAAATTTTAGCTTATTTACAGCCTTAAATCCCAATTCGAAATATACCCAATCTTAAAATAAATAGTTACCAGACTCTTAATAAACAAATAGGTAATCCTGTATTATTAATACATATAATGAATGAAACTACTCACTTCTTGGAATTACTCTGTTTAACACAAATTGACACTAATAATATTTGCTAAAGTATTTTGTTAAATGTTTGTCCAAAAACTTTCATTGTTGACTGTACCCACTCAAATTATTTATTTACTTAGATGTTATTGGTACTTAGTTTTAATTCAATTGAGTTACATAAAAATAATAATATTTGTCCCTAGTTCTGGTACTGTTTGTATTGTATTATTTCAGGGTCTATAACACGAGGTTTCAGTTGGGGTAGAGTGTTTGTTAACCAATTAAAGGAACACATGAACAAGTGGGGAATTTCGTCAAATAAGAAAATGGACAAATAAAACCAAAGAAATATACTTATTAAGCTCATTCAGCATAAATAAAATTAAGCTTAAACTTTTTCGAATTTCAGAGTGAACACATAGTTTAAATAAATATATTGTATACTTTTCAAAAAGCTTAAAAATCTGTAGTATTTATAACACATTTTTCAATACAGCAAACAGTTGAAATGTATTTCCTTCTTTCTTTCAAACCGCGTCTCTATTTGGAAGCTAAGTCCGATATGACCTATATACGAACTTGACCGACATTTTTGCCGGAGCAAGTTATAGGGCTTGGTAAAAATCTCGGCCAAGCTACATAGCTAATACTCAAGTAGTTTTGAAATAACATCGTGAAGTGGAATTGCTGGAAAATTAATTAGAAAACTAACCTTTTTGCTAAGTTAATTTAAAAGAAACTTTTCTAAAATTTTGTTGATGAAAATCTAAATTTTAACTTTATTTCGCATAGTAAGTTTGTAAAATGTTTTCGGTATTGCCTAGTTTAATGAGTTTATTAATTAACAATTTATAAAATAAAATAAATGGTTCTATTTTGATTTCACGGGAAAGAACTCACTCTGACCAAAAGGTCCGTCTGACCAATATAGGTTTAATTTATTTTTTTAAACCTATATTGTCCCCCTGCTGGTGAAAGGTCTTCCCCAAATCCTTCTAAATTTATCTTTCCTTGGCAGCATTTTACCAGCCATACTTTTAGGAACCCATTAAACAATTAACTTATACTTATTACATGAGCTTTATAGTTTGGAAAACATCAACGTCTACAACTAGCCATACTTTAGCTTGAAAGGGCTCGTCACTTTAGACGTTTTTTTTAGAGAGTTTGCGCGGACTCGAAGTCGTAAATTCTCGTAGGTTGTAGGCCTGTCGGCTTTAGCATACTTCGCCATAATAATTATGGCGAAGTATGCATAATTATTATGCTGAAGACGAAGTTTTGTCGCGATAATACAATACAAAGATTCTCGGCTAATGTGTGTGATTCCAGATGAAGGTATTCGAAGCCTAAAAAGTCAGATGTCATCCAGAAACGTGATGAATCTTATTTCGTTTTTAAACATAAAATATATTTTGGACTCTAATATTATAGAATGCCCAAAAACATGGTGTAGGCTTATGAAAATTGATCTTGTCTTTGTACGTAATCTACGCACAACATTAATTAATAATATTTTGTATTTTAATGAAAGCCTATTAGCGTGTTGCTAGGCAACGGCATGTTATTATATTTCACTTACGCGAAAGAATAGGATGATTAAATTTAATACTAATAAACAGAGTGGATATTGAATATATTTTAAGGAAGGGGAATTTTTTAATTATGGAATGAAAAATATTACCATAATGAGAGACTTTATACAGATGCATCTAAATATATCGGTATGAACATTTATTCTGGGCTAAAAATTTCTGAAAACGTCAACAATATTTAGAAGAATTTAAGTTCTCCTGACATTTTAAACTTCACATTACTAAACACTCGTGTTTTTAAGAACCCCTACTATGTGATTCATAATTCATATAAGTATTACTATTTTATGCTCGTATAAACGATGACCGTGAAGATTTTAGATTTTATTTACGCCAATATTCTATGAAATCCTAAAAATATATTCGTTCTTTAATATAAATAGTATAAATATCGTATAAATAGTTTGCGTTAAGTACTTACTTTGCGATAGGATTTTTTTCAGTTGCGTACAAAAGGCGCTTTTGTAACGTTTCTTGCGCCTGAGCGTACCAGTAGTGGCGATCTGTAAAAAAAAGAAATCATGGAGTTTCTACATTACAAATTTTGAAGGTCAAGAATAGAGAGAGGATCTCTCTTGAATTACAAACCTTTTTTTTTTTTTTTTTTTTTTTTTGTTGCAGAAGGGGAAATGCGCCTTATGCATACCGTCCCGTTCGGGGATGCGAGACGGTTATGTCGGGCTCTCCGGCCTAGAGATGGTAAGCGGCCGGCATACCGACTAAAACCCCTTCTGTGTCACCTCTAATCCGCATTGTGACGGGAACGCGGTATCCCGAATGTATTGCATCCGCGAACCCGCCGCGGACGTCCGTTACCAGACCCTCCTCGGGGTGGGATGACTGACCCCCACCCACCGTGACCACTTCGAGGACCATGTGCAATGAGCGCCAGACGACCCCGAGTCTGACGCCCATGGTCCTCACCTCGGCCGCAGAGGATAGGGAGAGCGGCGCATCGTAATACCGACACTCCTCTTCCCCTGCGGCCCCACCGTGTCCGCAATCCTACGGTTGCGGCCCCGCCGAGGCCGCGGAAGGTAGGGAGAGCGGCGCACCGTAATACCGGCACTCCTCTCCCGCCGCGGCCCCGCACTCCTCAGCCGCGATGTTGTTCATACAACACCGCGGCCCGCCTCAGTTGCGGTGCTGCTAGGTGCTCCACCCTGATGCAGCACCGCAACCCGCCAGGGCCGCTCCAAAGTGGGCTTCTGGCCAAAGCCCGCAGGAGCGGCGCCTCCTTGGGGTTCCTCTTAGCTTCGCCGTGTGCCCAACCACGGCTACTAAGCCCCCCCGCCACGACAAGGCGAGAACCCACATTCGGGGGGGTTGAATTACAAACCTAATTCCAATCCTGTTTATACTATACTAAACCAGCCAGGAAACAGCGCGTTTTGGCATGTGCCACTCAAATTGGCATGCGCCTGAATTTGGAATAATGCATTAGTAATGCGGAGTGTGTCAATTTGAGTGGCGCGTGCCAGGTTGCGCTATTTTCTGGCTAATTAAAAATGTTTTTTATAAAAAAAATTGCAGTAAACAATAAAGTTCTCGGGTAGTCTTTAGGTAGAAATTATACGTAGTTTTTCTTCGTAAGCACAATCCCCCCTCCCCCCATCCCTAATCTCTCCTGTTTCTTAAAAAGGCGGCAACGTGTAGGTAGGTAAGTGATACACCTAATATTGCAAGTCTACAGGTTTTGGTTGCCGCTTACAATCGGACGGACCGTATGCTTGAAAAAGCGCTTAGATCTACAAATGCCTCCATAATCGAATGTAAATGGCGCTGCAGATGCAAGTTACCCTGAAACTTGTGGGCAGTAAGAAGTAGTTTTCAATACCTTCCAAATGTTGTAATCCATTCCAAGTACATTATAAACACATTATAGATTAGTTAGGAAACTTGGCACAAGCTGCATGTTAGCGGCCAGTGCTAAATTTTGTGACCAATAATTTCAATACTTGTTGTACCCCGTTGTTGTACCCCGTTGTTGTACCCCGTTGTTGTACCCTATTAGAATTATTATGAGGATCGATTTTTGAAGCATATACATACCATATGCATATTTACATACTATCACTCCGTGCGCCATTTACCAAAGTATTTTTATAAGCACCGTGTGTGCGTACGACATTTTAGACATACATATTCGACCTTAAGTATGTCATTAAATCAAACTTTTCAATATCGTTATGTAAGCAAACCCGTTTATTGTATAACTCAATGCCAAACGAAACGTATTATACAACAGATTTAGCAATTTCACAACCTAAATATCCAAATACAGAAATAAGTTTTTCACGTACGAGTAGTTTTCACTATATCCTTCCTTCTCTGAACTCGTTACAGTTGACAGCACGTCAATCGTAATCGTTTTTTATTAGAAAGGTACATGCTACCCATGACTTCGGCTGCGTAAATTAATTTTCCAATACCTATTATGTTTATCCCGTTTAAATATAGCTTTATAATCTAAAAAAAAAAAATATATTTTCTTTTGGGCAGATAAATAAAGACCAAAAACAAAATAGGTATATCTATCTATACTTATAAAATGGTAACGTGACTGACTGACAGACAACGCACAGCCTAAACCGGTAGACCTAGGGACTTGAAATTTTCAGACAATATTCTTTAAGTACCGTAGGGGTGCACTAAGGAAGGATTTTCTGAAATTCCCCCCCTAAGTAGGTAAAAAAGGGGGAAACAGGTTGTATGTAAATCCGTCATTCTTAACGTTAAATGTACGAAACTTGGTATTCAGATTTGCGGTTGGCAAATGAAAGGACGAGCATTGTTTTTTTTTAAAATCAACCCTTGAGTGGATAAAAAAGGGGGTGAAAGTTTGTATGGAAGCTTTGTTATTTTTTAAGTTACAAATGTAAAAATGAGTATTAAGCTTAAGCGCTAAAAATAAGAAAGACGTGTATCAAAACATTTGAATTTTTTTCCCCCTAAGGAGATATAAAAGGGGACTAAAGTTTATAGTTATGAAAATCCGTTATCAAACTTGATAATTAGCTTTTAGGTTAACAAATAAGACGTGTTTCAGCTTTTTGAAAGCTCTTGCTTAACCCCTAATGGGGGAAAGGGGGGGGGGAAGTTTGTGTAGAAAATTCGGTATTAGTAAGAAACATCAAAGTGGCATAACTAATGCACGTATATCTCGATAGTTAATGGCTATGGGGAGAAAATATAGAAGATAAAAGTTTGAATGAAATCTGCTATTTTTAAAGTTGAAGTCATGAAAATTAGTAGGTATACTCGAGAACTGCTGGACCGATTTTCATGGTTTTTGAATAAAATTGGGTTTGGTAGAGTATGGGTAGGGCAGGGTAGGGTAGGGTAGAGGTAGAGTAGGGTAAGGTAGGGTAGAGGTAGAGTAGGGTAGGGTAGGAATAGAGCGGTAGGATAGAGGTAGAGTAGGGTAGGGTAGGGTAGATGTGAAGTAGGGTAGAGTAGGAGCTGGGTAGGATAGGGGTAGGGTAGAGTAGCGTAGGATAGTGTAAGGTAGGGTAAGGTAGATGTAGAGTAAGATAGGGGTAAAGTAGAAGTTGGGTATGGTAGGGGTAGGGTAGGGTAGGGTAAAGTAGGGGTTGGGTATGGTAAGGGTAGCGTAGGGTAGGGTAGAGTAGCGTAGGGTAGTGTAGGGTAGGGTAGAAAAAGCGTAGAGGTAGAATAATCACGCGTACAACGTCGCGCGGGACAGCTAGTTCAAAATATAATGTAATGTGATGTCGATTATATCTAATGTGATGTCTTTTTGTTTTTCTTTCTTCGTAATAATATTAAATTGGAATAAGCAGGATGAATAGCATTCCAACCTTCTTGGTTTAAAATTTGCTAAGTACCTTAATGTTATATTTTTTTAATTAATAAAAAGAAATGTATTCGCTAATCTGATGCCCAAGAGGAAAATAATCCATGTTATTATCTACTTAGACGTACCTTCCTAATAGAAACAGCCCCAAAAACATCTTCCTTAATGTTTATTTATTAAGCTTTTTTAAATATTCATAGTATTTTTTGTAGGTTTGATTCATTAATTACTTGGCAAGAGTTTCGGGTTACCAGTCTATAAATAAAAGATCACTTTGGCGGAAGTTCGCTAGCGGTAAAGTAACATTTTCTAACTTTGAACTGCTAAAATCTTTCAAAACCAATCTTGGAACTCGACCATGTTTATCTGCAACATTTTTTTTTAATGAAAAAATATATTATTAGGTATATAATATTATATGTTAAACATTATTGGCGTCTAGAAGATTGAAAGCACATTTCACTTAGATTTTTTGTTATCCATTAGGTAAATATAAATCCCAAACTTATTTTATCTAGCACGATAACGCCGACCGACTTCTATAGTATATTAGCGTGTAGCTCAAACATTTTTATATAAAATAACAAACACAAAATAAATTAGTATCATTTTCTCTTCTATTCGTGTTTAGTAGGCTCTTGTGTTTTTGTGACAAGCAAAAAATAATAATATTAAGTATTTGCAATAAAAACAAACATACGGATAAAAAAACACGGTTGAAATTCGATCAATAGGCGACCTCTAGTTATGTTAAAAGAACAATAAAGCAAGCAATCCATTAAGGAGACACAACAAATCTTTGATGCAGATTATATTATATTTATTCATTATTATTTTTATTGTAGTATGTTTATATATAAATATTTTTTTAGTGCATCTATTATTACTCTGCATCACCCAAAGGTTGACTGGTAGAGAATGCCAATGGCATCAAATCCGCCTTATACAATATTCTGTATAGAAGTATTAAATAAATAAAAGAAAATATTTATATTGTGAATTGAACAAAATGAAAAACAAGTTATTTAATTTTAAAATTGCCACTAAATATATCTGGAAGTTATTATAACAGTAAATATATAAATTGCCTTACCTAAACAAATACTTAGAGCTTAACTAGGTATTTGTTTATTTGGTCCATAAATGTTTGGCATTAAATAATGTTTTCCAACAAACATCGCACGTGTTTGTTTAAATAATGTTATTCTGTGTTGTTAAAGGCTTATCATAAATGTTAATGAGGCTATTCATCGTGTAAATCAGTTTGCTTAACTCAGAAAATAAAGTGACAGCCCCTAAACATTTTCTATTCGTTTCGCCTTTAGAACAAAAGATTAATTGCATAAACAATTATTGTTGTTTGTCAATTTTAGTTTCGTAAGTTTATAATAAATCAAAATACATAATAATCTCGCGAAAGTGTAAAATGTCAAACAATTGTAAAATTAGCTTTGGCTCATTCAAGTGTAGGTTGAAGCGCAGGCTCATCAACCAAACTTACTATAGCTTCGAAGAGTTTTTAAAATCTGTGTAATTTATTATAATGTATATGAATGATAATGACGAATGTAAAAAAATTAATGTAATGTAATGTTAATTGTTGAAGGTAGTTAATTATGCATAATGTGTGGACCTGTATTACTCAAATACCAATAAAGTACTATGACTATGAACTAGTTTGGTGAATAAGATTTTACTAACGTTTGTTGTTAATTGAACTTGCAATTGGTATAATTACAAATACTACTTCTAGCTTACATTTTAAGGCAATCCGAATCGATTTAATGTCGTCAGTTAAATTTTTCACAAATTTCAATTTACTTAACATTTTCCTGTTACATTATAAATATGATGTGATTTATTTAAACGATGAAATTTAATATGCTATTGACACGTTCACTTAAATGATAAAATGCTTGTGCTTTCTGTAAAATGTGTCGACAATATTAAGCCGCTACAAAAACCAAAATAAACATGATTAACAATGGAAACGTAATGTTTTCGAATACGTTTAAAAACCAAAACGATATCGTTCAACTTAATTACGGACACAAATCAGTATAATTATGGGCCGCTACCAATTGAGTTCTGTTTAAAAACCTCAGTAACACTCAACAGTAATTAATATGGTTCATTATCACAAACAAAGAGATTATTATGATGTATTAGAGCAGGTATTATCAAAATGTTTAAACAAAAACTTTTGTGCCTTTGCGCAGTCGTAATTATGACACTAGACGACCGAGTGACAGTGACATTAATATCATCATAAAT
The DNA here is from genome assembly GCA_936450705.2 of Protodeltote pygarga. Taxonomy (NCBI): domain Eukaryota; kingdom Metazoa; phylum Arthropoda; class Insecta; order Lepidoptera; family Noctuidae; genus Protodeltote; species Protodeltote pygarga. The sequence continues at coordinate 6,516,112 of OW388257.2, read as the reverse complement.
CATAATTCCTGAATAAATTTTTTTGTGTGTGTGTTTTTATTTTTATTTCATATATACCTACTTTTATTATGTAGCGCCTTGCGCAATATTGCATGTAATAAATGATTTCTTTATATCATCATCATCATTACAGCCGAAATGCGCCCACTGCTGGGCATAGGCCTTCTCTAAGGATTTCCTAACTTGCCGGTCCTGCGCTGTTTACGTCCAGCGACTTTCTCGAGGTTATCAGAGGACTATACGTTCACATTAAGATTTTGTTCACTTTATAATGGTAAAATTGATCAGAAAAAAATACTATATTATATATTTACCGTATGCTTCTTTTGCCTCAGTCTTCTGTGGAGCTGGTGAAAGAACACTGGTACTGATAGTAGACATCATGATCGCGATGCAGCACCAAGCACTCATGGTTCACAAGCCTCATCGGTGCTGCAGTCTTTTCCGGGCGTATCGAAGAAAGGCCAAATTGTTAACTTCCTGCGACTCGGTTCTTATGGTTATTACCGATTATGTTTTTTCTGTGAACAAAAGAGAGTGTCAATTCTATGTTTTTAAATGGTTTTACTTAGCTTGACCTGTTTATTATTTGGTTCAAATTTAGTAATCGTTATTTCACCCCCTTCCTGTTGACAGATTGATCTGATATTTAGTACACAGCTTTAGTTCTGATGACAAAACCGTTTTTTGTAAAAAAAAAAATATTTTATTATTTGGCAAAGATAAAAAAGACTGAAGAGGTTTTGAGATTGCTACAGTATAGGTATATTAAGTTAAAAATTTTGTTACAATGACAATAGCCGATTGTTTCACTTTGTGATGTCGGAGAAGAATAGCACAAACGCCTCTTACTCTGCGTGTCATTAAAGTCGACTAATAACTGGTCAAAGGTTACTTGCAACGATCAACTTCCAAGTTATCTCTGGTTAGGCTTCTGCCGTGGCTGGTTATCGCTCACATTTGTCGACTTTGTCGGGTTCTAGCATAAAGTTCGGTATCTATCTGGAATACGGGTCAAGACTATGTCGTTCAAATTCTGTACCCTTGCTTTAAAGGCATATATACTCCAACGTAGATTGCAACATCGATTACCATCTGATAGGTTCATGACGTCGTGGATTATTAAACATATTCTTTTTTTACATTCTGCTCTCATTAAATGGCCAAGTTCATTACTAAACTTTACAGCAGTACATAATAAACTAAATGTTTTTGCCTAAGATAAGTTATTTGTTTTCCTTGAAAGTGGATCGACGCCACTTAGCTTCAAGCCTCATTCACAGTCAATTAAAAGGAATAGAAAGCTTAATCAACTTCGCAAATACTCTACTCTTATTCTATTTATTTCTCAGGGGATAGCAAATACAGAAATTCAGCATCGTTCAGGCGAAACCGTGCAGAAAAAAAACAGGAAAATCCATTCAAGCGAATGATTCACAAAATTACTACTAGATATACCGAGAAAATATGTGAATTATGATTGTATGTCAGGTACGAAAACATGTTTGTAATAACCGTAATTTATAGAGTCGGCAATTATTGGTAGTGATTCCTGATGTTATCGATTACGTAAAACCAGGATTAGTTCATTGTTTATGGGTTTTGGATAATGTTTAACAAAGACATTACCTGTTAGATCTTTACTCTGTTCTGGTTTGCTCAATAGTCTTTAGATAAAACACCTAATTGGTAATGTGTCCGTTGGGATTCGACAGGCCTATGCAGAATCCCATTTCGTATCCGGCGGCGTACGCACGATAATCGTTTAGAACGTTTTGAAATGACGAACGAAGATGGAAAAAAACGGAGATGTGAAATGTTCAGTCAAATTTACCACAGTAACAATTGGACGGTTTGGGAAGCTGTGTGCTCATCCGTTGTAAAGAGTAAAAAATAATATTTTTTAAGACTAGTTTATTGAAAAAAATAAATCAATTTTTTTAAACCAATTGTTACTCAGGTTAAAATTATTTTCTATATACCATTGTATTTACTTCATATATTAAGTTTATTGAAAAAAATAAAACAAAGATTTTTAAAAAGCAATTGTTACTTATGTTAAAATTATTTCTTATTCACATGGTTGTATTTATTTCTTATCTCTGTTCTAAGTTGTATAATTGTAAGGCTTATAATTATTGTACAATAGCTTTTTATATCAGCTTCGCTTCCGGGGCTCTAATTAAAAACAAATGAAAAAACAAATTGTGATTGTTTAATTCCACAGTATTAAAATCACGTGGATCTATTGGTCTGTTTCTGCACGAAAGAAAGAGAGAACAACAAACATTCTTTCTCAGAACATTCACAAAAAGTTTAAGCATAATATGATGCCAAACTAGCCATAGCCGGATGTAAAGTGAACATAAGTTTGACGTCTTTAGCATAAAGGATTATGGCAACAGGCCAACGAAACCAGCAAGCAACAGATTTATACTGGTGTACTCCAAATAGACCAATTACTCGTAAGTTCTTTACAACTTAACGACCACATTTAGTGGCCGCTATGGAATGAACGACTGCAAGAGCTTATTCCTACTCTTTCTACTATGAGAGTAAATTAATTTACTCTCGAAGTAGAATTTATTTAATTTGAGTCGTGATAGTGGAACCTAAGGCGCGCACCTCTTACTTTTCGTAAGTTATGTGCGTTTTATAAATTAATTATCACTTACTCCGTGCCTCGGAAAGCACGTAAAGCCGTTGGCCCTGCGCCTGACCTCTCTCCGATCGTGTCGGAAGGCCGTCCCATCGGACTATGAGAGTGAGGGAATAGAGAGTGCACCTGTGTTTGCGCACACACTTGTGCACTATAATATCTCCTGCGTAGTTGGCTAGTCTCCGTTGAGATTGGCCGCTGTGACCGAAATTCGGTCAGGAGGATTATTAAATTAATTTGAGGATTAAAGACAAGCTTATTTTTCGAAGAATAAAATTATAAGAACTTTAAAAAATATATTTGCTACAATCAGCTATCAATACTGAAATAGTGGGAAATGCTTTAAAGGTCATTCATCATCATCACATTGACCTATCGCAGTCAACTTAACGTAGGCCTGCCGTAAAGAGCGCCAACCATCCCGATCTTGGGCAACCCATATCCATCAGTTGCCAGCCACCTTCTTTAAATCATCAGTCTATCGTGCCGCAGGTTGTCCCACACTACATTTGCCGAATTAGTTTGCCTAATTCATTACAAGAAGATAATAAACTTTATTTTATTTATTCAGCTCACACCGCCATGTTTGCTACTCATTTATAAAAGGAACTTTAAGGACAGAGTCCAAATTACTTCTATCTCAATCCTCCGATATCCAGCTCCAATTCCGGGATGCGCATTACGCCAAATCTGAATTTCATTAGTGGAAGTGATAAACCTAGTCGAAACATGCCACCAAAACAGGAGATAATGCTCTTTCAGCAATCACACCCTTATCCTTGTGTCCTTCCCTATTTTATTAGGGGTCGATGCAATAGGTTGCGCTCATTCATCACCATTAGGCGCTATCTCAATATTTACTTCCTTTTAAGCGATGTCATCTTTCACAGAACCCAAACGTTTTTCTCTGAGCTTCTTTTGCCAACCATCTACATTAAAATTTATACAAGCCCCTTAAGCGATATTTTTATTTATTTTTTCAATTTGAATGTAGTATTGTGAATTGTTTTTTTTTCTCTTTATTTAAGGAGTTTAGTAAATTCTGACTATGTAACTCTATTGGAACATCACTTATTTCAGGAGGAAAAAATAAAAACAATAATTATTATTGACCGAAACAAAATTGCAAAGAGTTTTAGCTGTATCCGACAGAGGATATGTCAAAACACTATTACAAGCTCCAATGTGATTAAAATATAGATAACGCTGCTTATGTATTGTTACTAGTAGCCAATAGCCCACAGATGGGAAATAGTCTATGCTCAACGTTTTCCAGGTTGAAAATCTAGCCTCGTTTTAATTTTACCTGTCGCATCTCGGGAGAGTATACACTGGAGCATTTTCTTATGCATTTGTATGTAATCCTACCAATGCTTGACGCTGTGTGCGACGTAATGCTCACGGTGAGTGAGCATTTATCTAACATTCGTCTTTATTTTTATGTCGGGTCTTTGCTTGATTTAATGTTTAATGGGAAACACATACAAACTTTCATCAAATTTTTCTTCATACTTGCAAGGAAATAAACAACAAAACAACGTACAATTTAGTAAATTTCCGTACAAAAATGAAAAAAAAGAGGCTTTTTGTTGTAATTTTTTTTTGTTATTTTTTATTGTATTTTTCTTTGGGTACAGAATCCTAAAAATAACTTTTTATAGGGTATTAAATCTCATTGAGACATCGCGGTTGTCGCTTCGTCGGAAACAAGTGCCCAAATATGGTGAAAAGTCGTAAAAACTGTAATTACATTCCTAATTATGCCCAAGTTTTAATCACAATGGAAGTAATAATTGAGAGCTTTAAGCTTTTTAATGCGTTTCGAGTAGATTTTGTTCATATATTAAATGCTTATATTAAACTAGCAGTTCCATTAGCGCAGCGCGATCACGATTAATGAAAAAAAAAAGATTTTTGTATAAAATAGGTGTTTTAAAAACAGTCGATCATGAGTATTATTTATATCTGGAAAAGCCTTGGGAAGAGACGCCAAAATAAACTCGAGTATCTAAGTTCTTTTTTTAATTCCAAACAATATTAAATGATCAGGAAAACAAAAGGAAAAGAGCAAATGGAGTGTTCCTAAGGATAGGTACTGCTGTGGTTTCCTATACGGCCTGCTTTAAGAGCTACGAACCTGCTTGCGCTGAGAATTAGTGCGATGAGCAGCTTCATTTCTTCTTTTTTATTCTAGTGACGGCTGTCATCTTTTTTAAATCAAATATGTGTGTTTTGTTATGAAATTTTATAGTAATAAATATTTGATTCAGTTTACATTCAGCTCGCAGTTGAATCGGAGTTTTATTTTGTAGAAGATAGTTTAACAAGTTGTGGTAACTCCTGGGCCAGCAGTGTCCTAGAGTGCCATAGTACACATTAAAATGCATGAATACACCACGGTAAATGAAAATACAGTTCGGGTGGTACTAACGTTATATAGTTCAGTAATCACATACATCATGCGTGTACTTCCCCAGAGAGTTAGGCAGAGGTGTTCTACAAAAGCAAATTCAACTGGCTTTGTTTGTTTATAAGTTCCATGAATAGCAATGCAGTGCGCCCCTTTGGGACTGGAATAGAGTCGTCTCTTAACTCAAAGCCGCTACTGATAATTTTCAGATGTAAAAACCGAATAATCTACCGGGACTTGAAACCTCGAGTTCTGCAGTAGCGCTTGCATTCACTAAACAATGTAAAAGTTTTATAAATTATTAGGGGGGTTACTCTTGAAATTCATTCATTCTTGCGTTGATGCAAAAGCACCCGCTAATGCTCAAATTCCCCGACTAATTTTAAACTTAAAATTAAAATGTTTGCACAGTAAACTAATATACTATTTCAACAAACACAAGGAAAATATAACAAAGCTTTTAACCTTCTTTTAGATTACTTATTTATCTGGCTGTCAAATACACAAAACCTGTGGAGTCAATAACCAAAAGTTCGTTGACATTTGGTTGTTTTTCAATCTTATGCTGACATTAGGGATTTAATGTTAGCGGTACTCACGTGGTACTAATATCAAATTTTGTTATGATTAAAGCAGAAACTGTAACTGAAAAAGAAACTTAGTTTCAATAACTAAATTTCTTTTGAAAAATGCAATATGCTAAAAAAACAGGTTATATTATACAATATTTATAGGCAACACGATGCGCTCATCGTGTTGGCTATAAATATTGCTGCACAGCTATTAGATAATGACGTAAGAGGGCTCATCGCCTGAAAGCATAATAACTTGTCTCCCTGTTATGGTATGGTATGGTAAAAGCAATTTTTTTTAAACGGACGACGCTTGTTACAAAATTTAAAACTTTAAACATTATTTTATAATGTTTCATATAAAGATCACATAGACTTGAGAAGTGAATTCTAAAGATTTATTTGTTTCAACAAATAAGTTCATTTAGTAATCGATTTTTAATTTCTACAAAAAATGTAGCCTTTAAATCCACATAACTTGCTTTTATTTAAAACTGACAAAACATTTATTTAAAAATTACAAAATATTAATCCAGTACGAAATGTACATCACGATACCCCAATAATTCTCACTAAACATGCAAAAATTATAACAGAACTAAAAAATATCTTTACTATAAATATGCTTCAACCTTTGAAGGTTATTCTCAAACTTGTGAAGGTCAATCTTTAGGCGTTCATCGTATAATTGCGATAACCATGAATCACAAGACAAATTGCGTGTTTCATATTTTGCGCGCCTATACCATAAAGTAAGGCAGCCTAGCAAAAAGCCAAAAGAAATATCAAGCGATACATTTTCTTATAAAACATTCGCCTTGTCCCAAAAAGCACCTATCTTATAACTCAAAGCTATCTCATTTCCTCTCTACATCTTTAAGGAAGTAACCCAAATTAATATTTTGGTCGTTGCTTTGAAAATAAATCTCGCACACATAGCAACTGGCATAGCGATTAAAGAACGAAGGCGAATCTCATTTATCTCGGAGACTCGAATACATTGATAAGGCTAAATTCATTGTTGGCAAGGACAGACAGAAGTTTCCAACTCCTTTCTTCTGATCGCGGTCAGTGGAATTACGAGTTTAAAATTGTTTTGTGTAGAACTTACTTTCAATCAATACAATTTGTATTATCAAACGATTTAGATTCCTTGTTTAATCATCGAGTTTCGAGTTAACAATTTCAGCCTATCATGGTCTTGAAGGAAAATGTTGATAAGCTGGTATAATTAGTTATTTGTTTAAGATTTCTTCGAGCGAATACAATTGACTGATTAGAATGAGATTGCGTTTTGATTCTCAAACCAGGCTGCTTTGATAACTTTAGTTTACTGATTGGTGATTCTTAATGAAAAATGAATAAAGTTCTAAATTTTTGTAGAAAGAAAAAAATGATATCGAGCGGGATTTATTTTGTAGGTACCAGTTATTTACTGCTAAAAGCCACCAAATTTTGAATTTGTTCACATCGAAAACATAAATGCTTTGAAAATATATATTTCGCAAATTGGGTAGATGGAAACTATGGCTTCAATATAATTTTGTATGATTTGACTGACACCTACGTTAAGTCATTGAATGCATTAGCTGTAGAAGAACACCGTAATAATAAGTAAGACAATCCTAATTATCTTATTCCTTAACAAATTTACATTTGCTATTTCTTTTACTTGTAGATAGTAAGTAAAAGAAAGAAGATTTTTAAAGCTGACAAATTAGACAATTATTAGCGTAATAACAACTACAAATTAAGTCACCATGTCATAAATAGCCGTACAATTTTGTGAACATTAAATTGACAGTTTTATGTTCTTTCCTTTTCTGATAATGTTTATATGAGAGGGATATAAAAAATTTGTTTAGTGAGATGTGTTTAAGAATTTTATTATCTTTGTTATTATTTTATTTTAAAAATGCTTTGAAGTAAATTTAATTGTGTAGGTATCTATTCAGTTCAGGTCGGTTCAGTTTGTATTATTCGGTTAAAATATCAAATGAACAGATCTTTATTCTATTAACATTATAAGTAAAACCCTCTTCATACCATAGCTTAGTAAACAAAATAAAGAAGATACTATTTAGGTCAATACGTCGCATCATGAATAAATTTACGTCGCTTCTGTTTTAATTAAATCGTGTATACCAACTATTATTGTTGGCAGCATACGGCAGCGTAGCTTAAACAAGATAGCATCACAATACATTCCGTATACCTACAGTATAGATAATAAAGTACATGTGAACGTATCTACAGTGTGACATGTCTGAACTTGTATGTGGCACGACAGCTGAAACGTCGCAGTGTTTTGTTTTGAAACAACAGCCAAGAGCCTCCATTGAACTGAAGTTTCATTCTTGTTTTCTCTTGGGAAATGAAGGTATTTAACCACGAACAAAATATTGTTTGGATTTTCGGTAGATCTGAACTTGGTGACCTTGTTGTAACGATTTTAATTGTTGAATCAATGTGTTAATATTGAAAATAAACTTCTGCGTTAATTCTTGTTACGCAGTTTGAACCGCTTCGGCCGTCTAGGAAACCGGGGTTTCGTAACTGGTTTCCAAGAAGGCTTTTTTTATACTTCTACGTAACTGGTTCCCATGAAGGATTTTTTATACTTCTACGTAACTGGTTACGAAGGAGTAATTATCCAATGTCTTTTAAGCCACCTACGAAACTGACAACGAAAGAAAAAAGCGATAAAAGTTTAAATGTATTTCTTTTTATCATTCTATCTCTATAATAGCTGAATAATCGGCTTCGGCTTCGGCCAGAAATCGGCCTTCGGCCAGACACTATTGTTTATAATAAAATGCCCCCAGAAAATGGTAGAATTACGCGCAAATTGGACCGAATAAGGAAAAATAAGGACCTTTCCATCTTGTTGACATGTACGGTTAATTAGTTTCAACGACACCTAGGAGGAAAATAAATTATATTGTTTCTCAGAAATAAAAGATTTTCTTAGTAACAAAATCAAATTAGTAATAGTAATAATTATGTTATTGGCAATCTGCAAAATCCGTTAGGTATTCTATAAAATTCCTAGGAATTCCACAGAACATTCATTTTTTGAAACTTCCTCATACAACCTATAATTTATTATCCCATCAAAAACATAAATGTAAAATGAGAGCCAAGTTCAATATATGCCTTGGTTGATGACTTCAACGACAAAAGGAGTGATATCTAAATGGGTGCCAATTTCAATGGTCAGTCCTGAAATTTATTTACAACATAAAATATTTTATAATAACTTAAAATAATATTGCTTCTTATAACTTAGGATAATATATTGTAGCTTAAGGTCTGACCTGACTAGTTTTTGTATACGATTTTTTCTATATAATATATTCTACTATATATCTATCTGTATCTATATGTTCTGCAATGTTCCGACTGCCTGACTCATCAGCTTCACCGCCCAGCCCAAACCACTTAAGCTAGAAAGTTGAAATTTTGAAATGTTGTTAAACTTATAAGGTAGACGTAGTTTAAGAAAGGGTTTTCCGAACTTTAACCCCCAAGAGTAGTTTAACAAAAAATCGTATATGAAAACTAGCCAAGTCAGACTTTAAGCTACAATATATTATCCTAAGTTATAAGAAGCAATATTATTTTAAGTTATTATAAAATATTTTATGTTGTAAATAAATTTCAGGACTGACCATTGAAATTGGCACCCATTTAGATATCACTCCTTTTGTCGTTGAAGTCATCAACCAAGGCATATATTGAACTTGGCTCTCATTTTACATTTATGTTTTTGATGGGATATCATAACTTTTTGTAAAGAAAACTACACTTATTTCATCGTTGAGAAAGAAGCATGATGAATATAAATAATTATAATAAAACAATAAATACTACACTGAATCGGTATTCGTAAGCGTTGCCTATGTTTATTATGTGTTGCTCGGGAGAGTTTTTATATAGATTTACTTCTGTTCTGTGTATAATTGTTGTTTTGCCCGTATTACAAGTTTTTTGTATGGGGACACCACTTTTTTTTTTTTTGATTTTTTTCTATTTTTTGATTTTTTCCTTCGCTTACACGCAATTTCCAAGCTGGATTCCAAATTTCATCCTTCTAGGTCATCTGGAAGTAGGTTACAATTAGGTACTATAAGTCAGTCATTACTAAAATTTACGATTTTTGGACCTTCATATTTTTGTAACCGTTGGAGCTAGCTTTATGAAATTTGGGCTTCTACATGTCCTTATGGATATAATTAAACACACGTAGTTTTATGTGTTTACGTTAAAGAGGTTTTGAGTTATAGAAGGGTCAAAAGTGGCACCAAATGGTTCGTGTAATATTACACTCGGCGCTGGCTAGCCAATGCTTGAACTTGGCTTGACACGCTGCCGCGTGTCTAGATATATTTTCTTTTCAAGCGTTAGGGTTTTAAAATTCACTACCGAATAACAATTAAGAATTAACTAATACCTCATTTGTTTTCTTTAGAATCACTTTCTCTCCTTATTTGCTATTATAAAATATTTACTTATAAAATTATTTATGTAAGTAATATTTAATTATTTACATTGGTAGGTACTTATATTGTGTTATTATTACAAGCCCGTGAATTCCCAAAATGTTATTTGTATAGGATAATACTATCTATATACAGCATCACACGAGTTGATTATATTATCGATAAAAAGTATTATTTGTCTGGTTTTAAGCTCTGTGCACAATTTCGTTAAAATTGCTTCGGTAGGTTTACTTCTGACACTCACTCTGGCATCACGCAACTCCGGGATTTTTCTATTCTAATGACTTTAAATTTGGCATCTATGTAAGTACTTACTAAAAATTTCCAGCAAATACCCAGGTTTAGGATACTTTCACGGAAAACGCTGACGGAGCTTCTATGGATAGTCAGTTGTGTAGTCAGATTCATATCATAGAAAAAATAAAACTGAATATCTTCTGAATTACAAATTAATACGTTACACGAGTTTGTAATTAATACTTAGGTTGTAATTACAACCAATGTTGTCTGCCTGGCATATAAAATACCAAAATTAATTCATTTAAAAACACCTACAGAACGAAGCTAATTCAAAAGTTAAACAATAGAGATACAATCATTACAGAGGCATCCCATTATCATGTAGGAGTTCCGGGAACAGGTATTTATAACGCCAATAATCTGATACCCATAATACGTTGCCTTTATCATTAAATTTATAATTATCTTTAAATTTAAACAAAGAAACTTTTGGATACAATGGAAATGATAAATCCCTTGTCCGAACAAAAGATTCGAGTCCATTTTAGTTTTACGAGTTAGCAAAACTTTTTGGTAAGTTACTCTGTGTAAGATGTCTCCTACAGCGGTCTTCGGGAATTCAAGGTGAGTAAATGTTCTATTAAACTTTTCTTTTGAGGTAAAATGAGCAGTTGTTGTGACCGTTTCATTATTAATTATTAAAACTGTTCCTGTGTAGATATGTGCAATCATTTTACTTTTTCATCTGAAAGAATATAGGTATGAATGATGTTGGCATGTACAATGTACATAAATAATACAATTGAAGTAAGTTTTTAATAGCAAGATACTGATGGCTCTACAGGCAAATTTTGGTATTTAGCAATTTTAATTAGTAATTCTAAATAAAAATCAAAATATTTTTATTCATGTAGACTATTAGACTTATGAATAGTCATAATTCTAATATTGTTGTGTCTAATAAAGTGACTCTAGTCCAGACATTGGTTATGAACTCTCTTTGAAAGCACGGTGGACGAGGGTTCAAACTTGGCATGTAGGTACCAACATGAGATTTTCAATGTCATATTATGTTCTTTGTAATTTAATCTAAGACACCTCTGACTAACGGTGAACGGTGAAGAAAAATATTCTGAGGAAACCTGGACTTTATTGGTTTGAAATCGCCAATTTTCAGTGAACTAAAGGTAGTTATTAGTGCTTGATTCGTCATTGTACGAGAAGAGGCCCCCATCTTGCAGTTAAACCGTTTCTGACAGGTACAAAACATACATGTAAAAAAATAACATCATTTTAAACACACACATCACCATAAGTTACTGCAACAAAATTAAATTATAAAGTATGCAAATTGGAGAAAATTGCATCAAAAACAATTGTTTATTTTAAATTCAACATGCAATAAAGTTAATAGGTACGACTTTTCATAATTATGTAAAAACTGACTTAATACCGTAATTAATCTCAATTACGTTCTTTTCAAAGCAATTTACAGTTTACATGGTTTTTAAGAATTGAATTTTCCTTAGCAGGTTCCGTATACCGTTCCGTAATTGGAAATCTTATCAACTTTGTTAGTTAAAGAGATATAATGAGATCGCTGTTGCGAACACATAATTATGAAACTACCAAGTCCGTGGGTGGGGGTCTTTGGGTAACTTTATCGACTTCTGACGTCAGCAATAAACAAATGGTTATCTATATTTATTTTATTTTTGGTTATTATTTATAGTAATTAACTGATAAACATTACCAACAAACTGTTTCAAGTCCCACCCAAATCAGTTATTTTTGCGAGTTTCTTATTAAATAATATCATTTAAAAAGTCTATAGTTATGTTACTTCCTACCTTGCCAGTAACAGTAAATCTGTAGCCGTATCTACTATGTATATAAATATATTTCTAGGACAGAAAATATAATAAACAAAACGAATTTAAATATATTATTCCCTTTTACATAATATAGTTTGGTTTGTCTAAGAACTCGAATACAAAAATACGGGAAAATGGACAATTGGATAGTACCACCTAAAAGGAAATGTCTAGATCTAGATTTTTCAAATGGACTTGGACAGACAAAAGAGCTTCCATAATCAGATTCCTATTTCAACGGAACCATAAAAATTCAACAAAAATACAGCTTGGATTACATTTTGTCACGCAAGCCGAACGAATTACATGATTCAGATCGAAATGGAAAAATGCTGAACTATTTTTTCCCCTCTAAAAGAAAGTTACCGTAAACCTAGCAAATAAAAATAAATAGGTATTTTATTTACAGAAAAAAATAGAAGAAAAGCTATTCAGTTTCAGAAAATGAAACTAGCAGAGCTAAGAAAATACTTAATCTGTGAGTTGGCTATAACGTATAACGGTAAAAATATCTCACAATATCTATGAAATAATATGTAGTACAAAATTATATCGGACGATTTCAATCTAATACAAAGTAAACCATTAACGAAGTAATGCTATATCAAAGTATTCAATATACTTTGATTTATTAATATAAATATATTCCAACAATTCCTGATAATAATCAGGCAATACTAAAGACGAATAAATTTCCATATTTATTTTTCTAGCTTATTATTAAGCGGGTACATCCCAACCTAAATAGAATAACCCATACCAGAAAAAAGATGGTGGGATGAGCTGGGCACTCATTTGGAGAACTGACCTATTAAAGATATGAACAGAGAGGAGTATAAAGAGGGAAGGGAGGTCTTTGCCCTGCAGTGGGAAATGTCTGGCTGATATTAATGCAACCTTTACGCGTAGAAAAAGGCTTAGCGGCCGGAGCGTCGACACAGTACGTCAAAGATCATGGGTTCGAATCCCATTCGTATCAGTTTTTTCAAATTTTCTTATTAAATTATTTTATTTTGCAAACTCACCATGGTGATGGTGGTCTGATGGTGAGTTTGTATTCAAACAACTATTAAAAAATTGACTTCCCTCTAGGTTAGTACTTAGCTTTGGCCCATGTTATCCTATAAAACCGACAACCCATCGCCGAGATACAAAAATGTATAACCAAAAATAATATTAATACCAACCTACACCGAACCGATCTTACTTTTTTAATATTTTCTTTTTTATGTTTAACGCAGCTGTTAGCCACAGGACGTGTTTCGATCGTACAACCAGCCATTTCAAAGTTATTAAGTACTTCGAGTACCCCTACAATAAAGATACTTGTTCTGCATGGAATTGTTATAATCACTGTTCCATTTATGCTGTTGTTTAAGTTTAGAGTCGTAAAATCCATTGTGATGGAAATTTTAGGTACCTAGTAGTACATTGTTAACTGTAATATCTACTATCGCTATCGTCACCTTAGACCTCTCTATATCTATGTCGTACGGAAACAGAGAGAGACAATGGTCAAGTACACACTTATAAGGTAATAAATATAGTTAGTAGAAAATCCACAGTGCAGGTCGTAATCACCTCATTGAATTTATGTTTGGTATTTACCATGCAGAGGTTTGCACTCGTAACAATACTCGCGTTTCTATATAACGCACGTGTATTTACTTAGTCAGTAGTAGTAGTTACCTATTTTATTGGAATCCATACTCATATTCAATTTCATATTACACATATTAATTTATTGTTGCTTTCATGTTGTATGAAAGTTGTGACAATGGTATGGTTCTAAACATGAACCCTGCTAGGGTACTACAACATTTTTAATTATAAATCTAAATAAGTCATAGGTAGGTACTATCTATATTTTTGTACCTAACTAAACTTAATGAAACATAATAATGTAATCAATAATCGTTTAGAATCACAATATTAAAAAATTATGGGAAATTACATTGATAAAATAATCTTATTGCCTGATAAAATATATTTCTGATTGATTTAAGGTATTCATTATTTATAAACATATCCATAAGTTGTCATAAAATCAAAAAAATCATATTGCAATATTTAGAATTCAAATTTGATTAATTACTGTTGTAGGTTAACTGGCAGCTGCTGCGAAATCAAGATTTTGTGCTGATATGTTTTATATGTATGATGTATTATAGCTTCTTGACTCGCTTTGATGCGCAGTGTGCAATGACCGAGGACGGCGACGACGCGATGAATCAAGCTTCGTATACAAAAGGCTGAAATAGGACGCATTTTCTGCTCCGTGACGTAAGTGTGGATATTCGAAGCCTCGCGTGACGTACCTATAAACTATAATAGCTATAATGGTAATACGTTATAAGAAAATAGAAATAGCAGTAAAAGTAGATTTTATTTTCTACTATCTTTTTCTATTTTTTTTTCAATTCGGTCCTAATTTTTTTTACAATTTCTAAATTGTGAATATAGTTATATTCTATTTCTTTATCAAATTTGTACATATTATTGTATCAAAACGTAAATAAGTTGAAGGTAAATAATTTTTTTTTTTTAATCTAGTATCAATATTACCGACAAGCCTTTACAAACTACTACATGTGCGTTTGGCTTGGCTTGGCTTTGCAAACCTCGGCAAGTATTCATAAACTTCAACATGAGGATGTATCATATGACTTGCCTACACTAACTTGCTAAGCGTGTGGATGGTCGATGTTTGGGCTTGCCTGCGCTTATCAAGACTTTGTACAAGCACATAGAGCGTAAATGCAGCACTCAATATAATTGAAAATTCAGATAATATTATTAGAATAATATTTAAAATTATTTATTTATTTATTATATTCTTTATTGTACACCACTTAAATAAACACAGTATTACAATATTGGTTTACATAAAATTGTACAATGGGCGGTCTTATCGCACATGGCAATTTCTTCCAGACAACCTTAGGATGGAATTAAATGTACTTTAAATATAATAAATAGTTTTAATAACTTCATAATAAGCAGAATATTCTCCTAATAGACAATAAATGAGAGTTTGATGTATTCGGTTATCGTGAAACTGCTAATTACAAGCGTTCAGACACAGACGAGCATAATAAATGTTAAGGGTCCATTGTCTACTTGGGATTCAAGGAAAATACTCTGAGATATTTTTAGTAATTAAGCGTAGGAAGCTAATCATTGATGTATCACGTATAATTATAGAAGCTATTGTTCCAATAGTATGGTACACAATAAGGATAAAGGAAAAAAAAACGTTATTTTGGAACACAAGTGTAAGTGACAAGAGATGGAATGAAATGTCCTGTTTCTTCCTTATTAGGACGTCAGATGTGGATGAATGTTTTTTTAACCGACTTACGACAAGCAAAAAAGAGCAGGTTATCAATTCATCTGTATTTTAGTTAAATATGAGGAATTTATAATCTGTCATGACAAATTTACAGGGAAATTAAAAATACAAAATACATACTAACTTTGTATATCTTTATTATACTAAACAACGTTTGTACTATGACTTTTTAAAACTAGATTTTTGAACTAAACTTTAACTAAATATTACATAATAATTTATTAGTGCCTAACTGCATAATAATTATAAATGCTTTATAAAATATTTTAAGTATGTTTTTTACATGTTTATGTACACGTTTTGATCACGGGTTCAAGTCCCGCTCAAGTCAGTTGTTTTTGCAAGTTTCGTATTAAATAACTGTTTTATAAAATATATACATATAAAAAACACATAAAAAGAAAAAAATACAATTGTAATACCACACATGTGGGAATTACTATTTACACAATTTTCAGCAAAAGTTCAATATGTAGTTATCATCTCATCTGCCTAGCCTTTTTCCCAACTATGTTAGGGTCGGCTTCCAGTCTTACCGGATGCAGCTGAATACCAGTGTTTTACATGGAGCGACTGCCTATCAGACCTCCAGAACCCAGATACTGGGTTACACGATACCCCTTGGTAAGACTGGTTGTCTGACTTTCGGGCTTCTGACTACCCGTAACAACTGTCAAAGATCTACAATTGACAGCCGGGACCAACAGCTTAACGTGCTATCCGAGGCACGTGATAATTAATTTATAAAACGCACATAACTTACGAAAATTCAGAGGTGCGTGACTTGGGTTTGAACCCGAGACCTCTGACTTGCCAATCAACGGTCACCACCACTAGGCTCTCACGACTCACGACTCAATATATAAATAAAAATATAAATTACAATACATTTCAAATATTTGTATTGGTGCTGTAACTAAACATATTAAGGCCACAACACATATAAGCTTAAATGAGACGCCTACATACAAAGTATTATATGTGAATATTGCCTTATCGCTTCGTTGCCCAGTTACTATTAAATTGTATCATACTGCGATATTAGGTGATATTATTTAGTACCCAGCTTAATATTGCTGCCCGTTCTGTAAGATTACGTGTGGCGAGAACTTAATATAATCTTGTACACTATATATACATATATATACTAAGTATTGTTGTATTGTATAATAATGTTAAACCAGTAGGTATTTTTCCGATCGGTTAGGCAGAGAGATTTACGCCCACATTTTGCTAGTAATAATAGAATTATAGGGAGAATGACGAATCTAATTTTAGCCACATTTTCAGACTCCGTACTGCTACTGAGAATATTAAAAAAAAAACTTCAAACATTTTCTGATTCCACCAAATTTAGTCGCGCATGCAATTACTATAAATATAAAACAAAGAAAAAATATTTCCACATCCTAATAGTTTTTTTAACTATTTATTGGTAGGTATACGTTATTTAAAAAAAAAAAAAGCTTACCTAATCTGTGGAGAATGTACAAGTATGTTTATTCTAAGTTGAAACATGCTGTTAGCTTGTCTATTCCCAGAATCGTTTCAAGCGAGATACAAGAAATAAAATCGTTATTAAATGACACGGCGTCGTATCAGTCTAATCCAAAGAATTCCTATATTAGTGCTACGATTGCTACGAATGGCGTAGCTCATGCTACGCCGTAGCATGAAACGTAGTTTATACTAATAAAGCATTGCAGACTTGATACTGAAAAGTGAAGGTTATTCTTATATTATGTAGATATTTTCCTAGTCAAATCAAAAGAGATTTATCTCCACGACTCCAGTAGTTTGTCCCGGGAGGCCCTACAGAATATTTGATTTTTTAGGGTAAGTACAGTATTTTTAGCGTTTTGTAATAAAAACCAAGAACCTTATAATATTGTTATGACCATCCATACCGTCTTCATAGCTATTAGTTTCCTCGCAAATTTAACAGGGGATAGAAACTGAATAAGTAATTGAATAAAATTTAAGAAACACAATATTTTTACCGTAAAAACGACCCCTACATAAAAAGGTGATATTTTATTTTTTAAGTATGACGTTCATTAGTAAGTTTATTTCTAAGAGTATTATTATGAGTTAGGTTTTTGCCCTGTACGATGATATAGGCTAAACGATAAATAATCATAGATTTACATTCATAAGGTTATATACATACATAGAATTTGAATGAACTATTACCTAAGAAACTGTTTCATATTATATTTTTTTAGGCTACTCGTAATTACTTTTAGATTTTACTAAAATCCCTTCGCGTACAAATCTATTTTTTTTTTAATATCAAGCTTGGCACACTTTCAAAAAAAAAAAAATTAATGATGCTTTATATATAATTATTTAATAAGAAAATTTGAAAAAACAACTGATACGGATGGGATTCGAACCCACGATCTTCGACATACCGTGTCGACGCTCTAACCGCTGAGCCACCGTATCCCATCGGCATCAATCGAAATTTCAAATCTCTTTTACACGCCTAAGGCGTGTGGCGACATCTATCGAAATACATTACGTATCCCGACCCAGTGCTCTAAACTTTGCAGTTTTAGTAGACACCGATGCGATATCACCAATTTTCTTAATATTTTTGTGAATTTTTTACATGTTATAGCACATGATAGCTTATTAAATATAATTTCGACACGGTATCTTCGACATACCGTGTCGACACGGTATGTCGAAGATCGTGGGTTCGAATACCATCCGTATCAGTTGTTTTTTCAAATTTTCTTATTAAATAATTATATTTAATAAGCTATCATGTGCTATAACATGTAAAAAAAACACAAAGATGCTTTATATTTTAAATTTTTTTTTATACGTAAAGCTGTACATAATATCGTCAAGAAGGCAAAATATTCGATAAGAAATTTCATAAAAAAGTCTGGCTTGTCCTTGCCTTGTTTCTTTTCAATAAATTACGAAGAGAACATACAACTTGAATATTTGATTACTAATTTCTACTACTACTACTGTGTCGGTAAAGCAGATTTTATTTTGCACAAGCAAACAAACATAGGTATTAAGGTGATTAACCTTTTAATTCCCCAAATGTACATGGATGACACGTTTTGTCATTTTTAAGCCAACTACCCAAGCTAGAACAACACAATATTCACGAGACCTATAATTTAGCTCTACGTGTTATAAAAATATTTTTTATTCCCAAATATTTTACGAAAACAGCGTTATGTGAACAAAACATTGCATTTTGGCTGCACAATCAAAATATGTTCAGTATGTAAAACAGGGATTTGCATAATGTTTAAGATAAGGTTTTATTTAGAGACTCTTTTAGGAGACTACAAATGCGCATGAGAGTTTTTGACATTAAAAAACGTATGTTTGATAAACAAATTACTTTATTATTAATTACCAAAGATTAGTGAACCTTTTATAAAAGTGTTCGTAAAGAAAATTCCACAATGAAATTATTTAATATAAGAAATTCGCAAAAACAACAGACTCGGGCGGGACTTGAACACGCGATCCCTGGCTCTGATCCACGGCACGCCAGGGATCGCGGGTTCAAGTCCCGCCCGAGTCAGTTGTTTTTGCGAATTTCTTATTAAATAATTTCATTTAATAAGCAAATCATGTGCATAAACATGTTAAAAAAATACATAAAATAAAATTCCACAAACTCTCGTTTTTTCTTGACGATCCAACACAAGAGTATCCCGTTAGTAATGGCAATTTTCAATATGAATGACGACAAATGACACCCGCGAGACAAAAAACGTATTCTTTTCTTGAAAACAACAACGTATTTGCAATGAATGTTATTAAATATGCAACCATTTACAAAATTAAAAAAGTTTATCTTGAACGATATTTTGGATTGCATCCAAGATAGCAAACTATCTACTGGCATAACAAGCTGTAGTTTTGCAATTCGTTGTGACAGCATTTTTAGTATTAAACCTTAATGCTCTGCCAAGTGTTAATTAAATAATATTTAGTGTCAAAACATGCTGCGTAGTTGGCATGGTGGCAGAAAATAAGGTTTATAAAAACAAAATACAACTTTATTTTTTAAACTAGCTGCCCAACGTGATTTCGTACGCGTGATTATCTTACCTCTACGCCTATTCTACTCTTCCGCCTGTACCCCTACCCTACCCTATCTTACTTTACCCCTACCCTACTCTACATTACCCCTATCCTACTCTACGCTACCCCTACCCTACCATACCCTAAGGTTATAATTCCATTTTTTGGTTCTATTAAGCTATTCTAGGCGGAGACAAATCCTACAAATCGAAAATCATGAAAATCAATCCTACCGTTCTTGAGTTATAAGTGTTCGAATAAACCCGACTTTGTTTTATATGATGTTCTCAAAGAAGGTATGAATGTAAGTACACCTTAAGAAGTTTTTAACCCTAAAACGGCTTTAGAAAATCAGAACTAAGAAGATTTATTTGCATACCAAGTATGGTACATACAAAGGTGTTTATTTATTTAGACAGCACTTTAAACTCGGCAGCCTTTTACCGACAACGTTGCTAACTTGAACAACTTATTAATTAAACATGTTACAATCAATTTACAAGTTTAATTTATAAATTTTGTTCTAACAATATAAAACAACTAAATAAAGCCTAGTTTAGCAAATAATTACAAAATACAGAACTAAACAGCTGCTTCAGAATGTTTAATATATCATGTGGTAA
Organism: Protodeltote pygarga; assembly: GCA_936450705.2. Lineage (NCBI taxonomy): Eukaryota > Metazoa > Arthropoda > Insecta > Lepidoptera > Noctuidae > Protodeltote > Protodeltote pygarga. The sequence continues at coordinate 6,495,815 of OW388257.2, read as the reverse complement.
CGCTCCTGTTCCATCTGCGTCCTAAAGCGTTAATAAACGCGATAACCAGTTTCTTAACTATCTCTGTTACTATGGCTGTTCTGTTCTGGCACTATACAAAGAAAGGAACACAATTATAGCGCTCATCGCCTTCGGCACATGTAGAGCAGGAGCATAAAAAAAAATATTTTGACTCCTTTTGGTTGACTATTTTTTTAAATCTTTAACCCAGCAGTATGACGCAATTGAATTGTCCTACTGCAACTACTGAGATGTATCTTCCCCAAATCCTTTTTTTTTTCCTTGGCAGTCTCCCACCAGTTTTTCTTAGTATTAACCGTATGTGTATTAACAATATAATAATATTGACGTCGCTAATAATTGACTTATTTCAATGTAATATCAAACCAGATAAAAGTAATCAAAGTAAAACAATATGATAGCTGCACTTACATGAAGCTACAATAAACGTTACTCCCTTTCTCCCTTTTAAAATTGAAATTAATTCAGTTTGGTTTGAATTGTTTTTGAACTTTTACTTTTTTAACGTATAAAAGCAGTTATGCAAATTTAACAAGACAAACTAATTATTATTAATGCAAAACGCCCGTTACCGTCGCCCGCAAAATTGCTATCTACATTATCTTTCATATTCTTTTATAACGTAGATCGATCCAATACCTCCAAAGTTTTCAGCTAAGACTACAGTTCATAAAAAGGTATTTTATTAACCGATGAAAATAATTAGAAGGTTCTGAATTCGACATAATTATAATTAATTTTTTTGAGTCGTGAAACTAACTTCTACTATTTACTACTTTATGATGTAGTTACACGAAAAGGATCCAATCCACATAATCTTAATATGGATTGCAACCTTTTTGTGTAACTACGCCCTGTTCGTCGCCACTCGTGGTTCACCACACGGATTGGGGAGTATTTTGTTTATTTTTTAGTGTTGAAATTGTACATTATTGTAACGTAATGATGATTATTACTCATATTTTTTACACTGTTGGGTTCGTAATTTAATTGCACAAATATGTGCGCAAACATACATGTATTATGTAATCCTCTCTCATAAACCGATAAGACGGCAATCCGACACGACCGGGGAATAATCAGGCGTAGGACCTACGGTTTAACGTGCTCTCCGAGGTGCGGTGCAATTAATAATTACTTTTTAATACACACATAATTTATAAAAAGTCAGACGTGTTCTTGGGTGACATATGACCTGCCAGTCAACGGTCTTACTACTGTATTATCATAACACGACGTTGTGTATACAAATATTGTCGCGTCTGCTCAAATGTACCTACATGTTATGCACTGAAGTGCCAATGCAATAATACTGCACTCCGACATTGTCGCGTTGCCAAGTTAACACGTGGTACGCGCGCGTACGTGCGTCGCAATTATTTAACTTTGTGAGTGTGAAACAAAAATCTAGCTCTAATGTGTAGTGAATGACAAAGCAGTAGGTACCTGTGTCAAAGAGCAAGTTAGGGTGTGTTGCCGTGTGTGTTTGTACTGCATTACTTTATTCTTCTTCTTATCGTTTCGATAGCATTTTTTATTATTTTTATTATATTGAAGCGGCCCAGAAAGTAGCAACGCTGACTGCGTTATCAGAAGCAGCCATTAAATCTTCTTGTGTTAGGCATTACTTTATTGCTAAAGAAAGTCGCAAATTTATTCGTCATACCACTAAGTTTTCACTGCTTAAACAAATAAAAGTTATAGACTAGTTTATCACTTAAATACTTGTTCAGTAGAAGATACTAAGCCTTGTAAATATTGTGTTAAACCCACCCCAACGTATGTGAATAATGAAAAAGGTAAACACTAAAAGCTCGTTTATTATTAAACTACAACTCTTTAGTTAAGCGACGGTAAACGTAATGATGAAGAGAATAATGTTACCACTAAATGAGGGATCATAGTGGATTTAATTTGATGATAAAGTCTTTGTTTTTATGATGGTTGGATCCTAGTATGTGTAAACACTTAATTCTGACCACCGCGCGTCGCCACTTTGTCCACATTGTCAAAGTATACACACACTCTAGTAAGTGTGCATGTTGGTAGTGCAAAGGAATATAAATTTGTGTAATATATAAAGAATATATAATAAATATCTGGCACACTAATTAGTATGCTTGTTAGTAAGTGCAAAGGAATATGAACACAGCGTGCTAATGAATTAGTGTCTCTTACTAAACCTTCAAATTTAATCATCCATCATCGCTATATTATAAATGTTTTTAAATATAATAATTATATTCATCATTCAATTCAATCATTGGCGTAATTAAATGATAATTAAATAATTATTATTGAATTTTATGCCATTTATTCTTAGTCATTATATTTTTTCTATCACCTATTTTTCCTAAAAACCATTTAATTTCAATAAAGATTCAATTTCAAGCCATTGTTCGTAGTCATCGTAGCCTTTTGTGCCGACTTAATTACATTTCATTAAAGTTTTCTCATACCACATTGTTCCAGTGTATTATTTCAAGCCTGAACATTATTAAATAGATAAGTACGTAGTTCATTCTTATTATTTTTCATTCTTAGACAAGATTTATGTTATTTAATTATAACTAAGCAGATATCAATACCTAACCAATCTGAAAGTCATTCTTTCTTATCGTATGGTTGATGAACAAAGTCATTGGGGGAGACCTATGTTCAGCTGTGGACGTCTTATGGCTGAAATGATGATGATGATGATGAAGCAGATATAAAATATTAATGTCCAAAAAAATACCTCATTAAAAAAAATTAAATCAGTAGATATTAATTTATATTATAATGTACATGAATATAAAATATGTCATATTATGATTATCTGTGCTTAATATAGGTAATTTTTTTCTATGTTTCACAATAAATGTAATATTGTGTTTTTTAAGTTTTCAGTAGGTAGGTACTATCAGGGACAAACCTGGTGGACCACTTTGCTTACAAAATCGTTTGAACGATTCCCGCACGCACACTCAGTCACTTTCATACACGTCCATATTTATCATTCAAATAATAACCCTTGTTTCATTAAAAATAGAGTTCTAAATAGCGTGTACTCCGTGGATCGTATTAGTTTCGTAAGGACTTTGCGCATATCCGCTCCATGTTTATCATTCAAATAAATTCCGTATTGGAGGTGCAAACAGAGTTCAAAATAGCGTGTAACCGTTAGATAGCTTCCGTCTTCTTGGAACTTAAGATGTGTCTGTGCGACGCGCCGCAGCTTGGTCTATTGTTTATATGACAACACAACGCAAGCCAAACATTTAGGAAAACCAGTTATTAAAGAATAATTCGCTATGGTTATGGTTTGTGTGCAAATATCCATTCCGGAACGATTTTTTAAGTAGGTGATAAGAACCAAATTTGAATGACGCCAAACAATTCACAGAGCAATAAGATTCGCACTCATTACTACTACTAGTTTTTTGTTTCTGTTTATTAATAACATTAGCACGATATTGATTGATAAGAATTTGATTTTTAGATGAATTTCAATCTACATTTTAAATATTGTGATACCTATAAATTATAGAGCTTTGTTTTTTGTAATAAGTAGGTATCAAATAATACATGTGATAATTATGAAAGAAACTAAAATATCCGATCTTTGTGTCGGCTATCTTGTATTGTTTTATATTATTGATACTTACTTACTTATTATTGATCAGAACCTTTGTTGTTATTATGTTAAAAACATTTTAATTATTAGTCTCTATAAATATAAGACAATATTTTGAAGCTACCTATTGCATAGATTTTATCGCGGGCTTTGAGCGCGGCGACCGAATCAAGAAGTTCTGTAACGAAAATAAAACCTAAGACCCTTTATTGCAGAATAATCTATTTAAAACCTTATTAACTAACAAATAAGATATATTTTATGTTGACACATTAAAATTTTTGTAGGAACGACTATTTTGACTACAACATTAGCTGACATCATAGCTTTGCGGTTGGGCGAGCGCTATGAAAGTTTTAGGTTTCCAGTTTGATCCTCATTTCTGTTTACAATTAAATTATTTCTTTTTGTATTTTTTTTTTCATTCAGTTGAAGGAGTTAAAATAATTATGTATTTATGGGGTAATCAAATTGATTACTTCTTAACAAAAGAATAAAATACTAAAGATTACCCACTACTACCATCTTGCCCACGATTCTGTAATTTTGTAATCACATTCACTAACATTGGTAAATTCTCAATGATTTTTTTATTACTTACTTGCTGAAACCCGAAGGAAACATAAATAAGTAATTACCTATGCTTTAGCAATTTAATGCTAGCTTAAAAAAACGATAGTTTTCCATTCAGTCTTTACTTCGATTATAATTATAAATTATTATACATTTCTTTTTAATAATTGCATAAGTTGATAAAAATGCTATGCTGCTTTACCGCGGCAGTCCCCGAGTGCCACACATTTTTTTTTATTATGATAAATAATAAAAAAAAATGCCATCGATCGCTCCAAGAAGGTTCAGTTTACTATGTGGCCCTAAACTGCAATTTTGGCTGTTTGGAAACCAATGATTAAAATTTGTTTTCCTAATCGAAGTTAGATCCTATTTAACATAACTTTGAAGTTAATATTAATAAGATATATTTATATTAATAAGATATAATATTATTAAGATAATTGTTATCTGCTATTAACTCATAAGAGAAGTATAAAATAAAAACCCAACACATTCTCAATTGTATAACCACTGTAAAACACAATCTGAAAATAAGTATAGGTAATACAACTATAACGTTATTTTCTATTAGCAGATTTAAAGATTTTAAATTTGATTGTTTACGCGTGGTTTCTAATACTTTCTCACTCGCTCACCGACTACTTGTTTCACAAATTCACAGCAACATTGATAGATAAGCAAAATACAAGTTTTAACATAACAACGACCCCACTATTTAAAAAGGCCCGAACACTCCTTATTTCTCATGTAGCAATAATAAACTTTATAATCATCATGCCAGAGTCCTATGTAGCGTGTTGCTGGTTTCAAGAAGGCTGTGTGATAGAGACACTAATAGAAGGGAAGCGTGTGTGATAGAGACACTGATAGCGGGAGGCGTGTGTGCGTGTGCGCTGTGTTGAGCGAGATTGCAAGCTGCCAAGCGATTTTCGCCTAAGAGTGTATCACCGGCCGTGTCCGCGATAGTACTTATTAAATTAATTGCATTGTATAAGGCTGCTTTTCCACTAAAGATGTGCTATGCAGTAATGCAGTATTTGAAAGCTAAGCTGTGAAACTATATATGACCTTTTTTACTAACGCTGAGCTGTTAGCGGAGTGAGTAAGATATGCTAGGAAAATATATCGCCGTGAGGTCGCAGCTAGAGTTATTCTGCACAGCGCTACATCACTCGCGCATTTAAACAGCTCCCATCTACAGCACTTACCTATCAGTAGCACAGATCCATATCACAACGTAGCATATCACGTCATCTCTGGTGGAAAAGCACCTTTAAACTACCAGGTCGGTACAAAAATCTTTCCGGTATTTCCTCGGTAACTTTGAAAGAATGAGATTTAAATACTCACTGACAAGCTTGGAAAACATTTAATAAGTTGCTTTGTCGGTAATCCTGTGACTGTTCAGGCTTCTTTGTAGTGTGTATTTCTTATTTGTCTTCTTAAGTTGTCGCTTTGTTTCTGTATTTCGGTAACAAAAAGTGCCATAAAATCTCTATTGTTAGTTTAATGAAGTTAGGAACTTAATAAAACTTTAGGGTAACAGAGATATGACGTACTCAAACAACAGTTAGGCGACAAATAGTCGTTTTGTTTAGGTATCTTGTGTTATCTTTTATGACACACATATTGTGGTTGATTTATGAAATATGAGGACTTGACGGTATGGTTAGGGTCTAAGTATATATTAATGTTTATCTATAAAATTAAAGCCTATGTCAAAGGAGGTTGGTCAACGACGCTAAATTTAATAGTGCACAAGTTTACGCAAACACAGGTGCAGTCTATTCCTTTACTCTCCTAGTCCGATGGAATGGCAATCCGAAACGACCGAAGAGATATCAGGCGCAGGACCAACGGCTTTAGATAGACGTGCTTTCCGAGGTCCGGAGCAAGTGATAATTAATTTACAATACTACGCATTAATACGCACGTAAGTTATGAAAAGTCAGAGGTATACGCCCTAGGTTCAAACCTGAGACGTCAGGACTTGTAATCTCTGCATTCTGGGGGCACAATCCAAATATTGCTGAAGTTTTAGAATGGTTCGATCGAATTTCTACCCAAGTTTGGTATTAACGTGTTCCTTGATCGCAGTTCTATAGGTCTTGAACTCAAAGACTATTATTATCAGCGTGCGATTCAACAATATCGTGTTACAATATTCTCGAATTACTAAAAGCAAAGTGTCGTAATTATAACTTTCTGCTACAGTATTTTTAATGTACAGAATACTTGAGTTACCAGTGCAATTTTTCTCCAGTCCGCAAAATTCCTCGAGGGATAACTGTTCTTGTTGCATTACCTATCGCAAGGACGCCGGCGATGCGTAACAATTTATTTTTCTATTGTCTCTTATTTCTCGATGTTTGGCGGTTTAACTGATTACATTGAATTTAATTCAACCCTATATGTCTTGTTCCTGTGGGGATGCAAATATCTATACAAATGATTAAATAGATGTTTCTGTTTGTAATATCAAAATAAGTTTCCTAAATTCTTAAGGAAGTTATCTGCATGGTTCTGCTATAACCAAAACGTATTTTTTTTAAATTTACTCGTGACTGCTATCAGCTGCTCCTATAATTTAACCTTTCAACTTCGAGTCAATGATTAGTGCCAAATGAGACAGTGTTCAAACCTAACCTGTTCTAAACCAGTACAGAATAAAAAGTAAAAATATCATCGTACATTTTTGCGGGCTGTCAATTAAAGAGTTACAACGAACTCGTTGTATCTCATCCACGACCCCACGATCCATACTCACGGATTCATGTACTTTTTAAATGATCACGGAGTAAAAAGTAAATGAAGAGTGAACGTGTGCTAGTATGAGGATGTTGTTGTTGAGTTACTTATTAATAGAGGATCGCATCATCTTAGCCTTAGCTCATTAATAGAGGATCATTATCTTAGGGAATAATAAATTCCCAAACATTGTTGAAGTCAACTTTTATCAAATCAAATGCGGCTAAATATCAGTTTTCCACGAATCGACTGCCGATTTGACCACCGCAACCCAAAAGATACCATTCTAAAGGTAGATAATTTGTCAGTATTTTATTAAGGTACTGACTGGCATTGTTGAGTATCAAAAATCTTCATGACAGCCGAAGTCAAAGGCTTAACGTATTTTCAGAGGTAAAAATAATTTGCAGGTATTGTTGTTACGTATACGCACACAACTTCCGAAAAGTCAGAGGCGCATGCTTTTCATGCAGCTAGAATTTATTCTATGAAAAGTATTTTAGTCTCATAACAAACCAAAAACTTGACCTTAAAGTTTACTTCAGAAACAAGTTCCGTAAAAAAATAAGTGTAGCTGCAACTATGTTAGTTTTGCGTGCTTTTTTGTCTCATTCAATGAGAGATCATCTTAACACTCCATGTATTACTGACACGTGGTAAAAACTAATTAATTTATAACTCACATTTTGTCGGATTTGTTCGCTCAAATCCAAATAAATTTTAAAATAAACAGGATTGGCGGTTTCTAATGGGCCGTGTATGTGTATGTTAATAATAATTTGATGTTGTTTTGTCGGATTTCAAACGTTAATTGGATTTTGCGTTAAAATATTAAAAGCGTGATCATCTTTTCAGCTTTTTGTACTGCTTTTTTAGCTTACATGAATTAGTAGGTGGACTTTAAATGTCCGTGGCCCTAATTACCTGACCTTGGTTATAGTCAAACTTAGATCTTACCTCCCTAATAATTAAGCACATTTTAGTGTGTTAATAAACATAAATACCTAACATACATATTGTGTGCTACATAAATGGTTGTTAATTTATTCATCCTTTCATCCTATGTGGCCTTCTGATTTTCATAATCATTTAATCATACTAAACACAAGTTTTCGTACAACTAAATACTTAGTTACTCAAGGATTTAGTTTAAATTAATATTTAGTTGTGCAACTACTTCATTTCTTAGTACAAATATTCTCCACTCATCTCCTTCGAATCTAATCTTATAAAATAGATAAGGATTTATAGTAAAGTTCTCCTTTTTAACTAAATCCATTAAATTGTAAACTGCATTATCTGATAATTATTCTTTTTTTTAATATTCTTTCTTTATTGTATGGTTGAGGAACAACCTGTTTTTAACCCCGCGTTGTAGCCTCTTACATGGTTTTATACACCGAAGAAAAATCTCTTAGGTATGCTGGTTTCCTCACGATGTTTTCCCTCACTGATTTAGTTAGTGATAGGTAATTAATTTCTAAAACGCACATAAATCCGAAAAGTCAAAAGTGACCCTTGACTTGGCAGTCTAACGGTCATACCGCTAGGTTATCACTAAATTAAATTAATTAAATTGTAAACTGTATTTCCTGTTTATTATTCATTGTCAGTTACTTACATGTTTAGTACAAGTAATTACACGAGTTTCACATTTACAATGTATACTGGTGGTAATTTTCTGGTAACACACTTTATTTAATCACTGTTGATATAAGAAGCTTGCTACAGGACTTTTATCTGTCATGGGAATATGAAATATATTTTATGTCATATATTGTCGTGGTGGTGCGCTAACGGTGAGGGAAAACATCGTGAGGTTATCTCAAATCGCCAATACGCAGTGAGCTAGCGTGGTGATAAACGATCGATTCTTCTCTGTTAAGAAGAGCCTTTGCACTGCAGTGGGACAGTTAGAGGCTGATTTACTTTGATATATAAATAAGAAGATTATCCACCAAGTCTAGCACATAATTATAATAACATTCAGCATTAACACTAAGTAAATAATTAAACCAGCGTCATACAAGTAATTAACGTTAGGCCTCGTATACAATATTCTAACACATTACTAACCCGATACATTGGTACATGTATTACAACCACAGCTAAACTAAATTGGAAACTGGATCATAATCCATATAATTACGGCCACTCGAACTACAAATTTACTGTTTGTTACTGTTCGTAATGTTGTTACAATAAGTTACAGAAATCCATTTTGTACACTGTTAAGTTGTGGAGATATACTGCTTTATTTTATAATCTTCTTTGCGCTTCTCTGCTTTAATTTATAACCTACCTACATAGATATTGTTGAAACCTTTGTTGTACCTTAAATCCTCATCATCTGCCTAGCCTTTTTTTAACTATGTTGGGGTCGGCTTCCAGTCTTACCGGATGCAGCTGAATACCAGTATTTTACATGGAGAGACTGCCTACCTCCTACCTAGACCTCCACAACCCAGATACCCCTTGGTAAGACTGGTTGTCAGACTTTCAGGCTTCTAAACTACCCGTAACGGCAGATCTACAATTGACAACCGGGGCTAACAGCTTAACGTGCTATCCGAGGCACGGAGAGTGATAATTAATTTATAAAAAGCACATAGCGCTTTGGGTTCTAACCCGAGACCTCTGACCTGCCAGTCAACGGTCACCACTAGGCTATCACGACTCTTTCTGTACCTTAAATCTTAATCCTAAATAATATTATAAATGCAAAAGTAAGTTTGTTTGTTACCTTTTCACGCCTAAACCACTGAACCGATTATCATGAAATTCGTCGTTGATAGTTAATCGCCCTCCGGCGCCAATTAACCATCTTTAGTAAAATAGCAAAGAAATAGATTACAAATAAAACTGTCAAAATGCGACATATACCTATATTATTTATCAACCACCACAGATTAAGTAAATGAGTACGGAGTACGGTATGAAGATAAAAAATAAAATTAACCTTGAATATAATATTTTAATGGTTACTACTACAATTTTAAAATAATTTACGTAGGTACCACCACAGATTAAGTAAAGAGCTTTGCTTTTTCATCTATTAGAATACAGTATGACATTGAAATTTTAAGTCACTAACCTTGAATCTATTTTAATGGATATGTGGTTTTAGTCTTAGAAAATCAAATACTAATGTACTACAATTTTATAATTATTTACGTACGTACTACCACATATTAAGTAAAGAGCCCTGCTTTCCTTCTACTAGAATGACGATGAAATTTGAATTCGCTCACCTTGGATCTATTTTATAGATATGTGGTTAGAGTTAGTCTTAGAAAATCAAATACTAATGTAGGTACTACTGTTTCTAAACCGTGATTTGTTAGAACAGTCTGTTACACAAATATATACCTAATGTTTACTTAAAGCGTAAATTGTTAGTTTCAATATAATTGAAGATCGCAAATGTTCAGAAAATAAACCTATTAACAGCAACACTGTAACAAGAGTTACATAAACGAATCAACATTTGCTTTACGCGCGCATTTGCCCATAATGATTGTTCTCCGATCTCAGTTTATTTGGTTGGCGGTTTTCAGTTTACAGAAACGATAATGAGTATATACAACATATTGTAAGCTTATTTTCTGAAGTAAAACCATAGTTTTGCTTTGTTGTTTCAAACTGTGGTTGGTTTCATGGTAATGAGCTTATAATTTTCATTGTAATCGAAGTAATGAAAGCGATAAGACCGCCAATTGACATTTTGGTCGCATATGCGTATCATCAACTAACATCGAATGTGTTAGGTAAAAACATTCGCAGCGATACATTTTGATATAAGGGTTTTGTAGAATTTTGTATATACTGGCTACTTATTGCCAGTGACCAATGCCGTTGATCACGAACCCTGATTAATCGGTGTTTGTATTTTTATTGCAAAATTGAAATCACACAAAAGTGCGTCAAAACTTTATGTAAAATTGTTTCCTGCATAATTCGATTGAAAGAACAATTAAAACAAAACTGTTATGTACATCAAACTACTATAATCTGTCAAATTTCTTTATTAGATTTTCAACTTTCTCGCTAAAGCATTAGGTTTAAGTTGATTAGGAAAATTTGTCAGTTTTCGGTAGCTTGACGTGTTAGCTAGCAGAAACCTAGAAGCGTCGAATATATTTTAAATTCATCAAATAAATTACAGGATTTATTTGAGTTGATTCTTGGGAAGGTAGTTTGGAGTTAGGCTACAAAACAAACGAGTTTTAGTGCGACGTTCTTATCTCTGAACCCTATCGCTTTCCACTAACCCTATTTAATGAGCGCTAGAAGTCTTAAAATTTCGTTGAAGAAACTATATATCTTGGGAAGGTCGCGAGGGTAAACGTCTTTAAGTAAATATTCCTGGCGTTTAGTGTGCAAGTGAGTTGTTTACAATTCATAAGTAAACAAGTTACAAGTTGTGTTGTGATTAACAAACTTGTTATTGAATAATAACACGCAAATTTTGATACTGAAAATGTCTTTCAGATCGTCTTTCTCAGTAAAAATTGCAAGATAGAAATTTTTCTAAAGATATACAGGGATGAATTCAGTAAAAATGCGCAAAATTAAACCGTTTATTCTGACTTTAAAATATTAAATATTGTCAATGTTGTAATTACATTGTCAAGTGTATAATAACAGATATAGGGTACATTACATATATGTTCATTCCGAAAAAAGTACAGTTCGTGAGAAAAACAACAATAACTTTCCTATAATAATAGATGGCGCCACTCGTTCTAAATTAACGCGAGCGAAGCCACGGGCAAAAGCTAGTAAAAAATAAAACGTTGAAATTTGATAATAAATGTAAAATAATTCATACCTATTCAAGTGGACTATATTACTTGAAAGAATGTCTTTGTAGATTTTGTTGGGAAATTCCACCTCATTTTATTGAAATATCACCGGCTAAAGTATTAAGTCTCTCATAATAAAAGGAGACAGTCCAAGATGTCAGCTGGATTTATTATTTTATTAGTACCTAAATTCATTTTTATTTGCAACAAAACCTTAAAAGGGCCAGCTTCTAACCCGTTGAAGCTTAAAACGTATATTTTTTACAAGCTTTTATTTAACTTGCAATGTTTGTATGGTAGTACGTTTAGTACCAATTGCAATTTTGCAAGCTGAATTAGAACAAAATTCTCACATATAGAGTTGAATTTTATTGGTTCAGTTCCAATTTTATGAGGTAAACAGCTCCTTTCATGGAGTTTAACACAAGTGTGTAGGTATATCTACATTTTGTTCTAATTTTCCGCTTAAAACTTAACTTAAATTTAAAGCTTAGTTCAGTGTAATTTAAATTGTAATTAATCCTATTGCATGCCTATTTAGGTATTTTGTGCTGTACTATAAGTTTATATTTACGGCCACATTTATTGTAAAACGACAAAAATGCAATAAAGATTTTTGAATTTGAAACTTATCCAATTGCAATTTCCCTAAAAACGTTATTTCCCCTTTAGTCCCTTTTTTAATTAGACTAATCGTACCTGCCTTTTTCAAGCGACATATCGACAAAAAGTCAGACGAATGGTTTCTGAAAAGTCACAGGCGGACCTCTACCTTGACAATTTAAATGCCACAACAAACAATGCTGAATTAGCTCTATAAAGCTTGGGGTAATAGGCGGAAAGATTTCTAATCTGTCTTCGACCATAAAAATAGTGTGTCGTGATTTAGTTCACATTTTACTCGCGTGATACACGACTATAAAACTATATAAATGTTAATAAACATAGCAACAAAATTTTACAAGCAGTAAAACTTTTTCTAACGTTTTTGGCGAATACGTATAACTAAGAAATAGTTCTTTTATTAGGGCGGGAGTCCACCAAAGCGGAGAGGGGATGACATGTGTTTCCATACAAATGACGGATCAACCGGCATCGCTCGAGTTCATTAGAGTTGTCAATTGTATGGAAACACATCTCCTCTCTGTTTTTCTCCGCTTTGGTGGAGTCCCGGCGTTATACTAAAAATTGTGTAAAGTGACAGTACGTACTCATGAAATTGAAAAACATAATATTATAGGGGCCAACTCCGAAATTTAAAATTATAACATCAAATTAAGTAAGTAAACGGAAAAATAACTCATTAATTTTATAGGTATAAAACTGATTTTTTTGTAAGGTTGGTCCTAGCATCTATAAAAAAATCAGTAAGTATTGATTTAAAAAAAAATCGGTTGTCTGTAAAGTCGGTTTACTAACGATAGTTGAACGTGACAACGAAATGGAACGCCTCAAAGCGAGGTAACGCCGCATGAGTCATGTTTTTTCGTGCGTGCAGCCGGCTCCAACGAATTATAAGACGTTGTCACGTCAAAAATACTAATTCTTTGCTGATGATGGCAAAATTGCCTGAAACCAACAACGCAAATGTTTGTGCTACCCATTCAATTTTATGATATAGGTAATTATATTTTATTATACAATTATACAACTTTTTAACACAATGTAGGTACTACTATATCAGTCATCGCTATTGCTGAAAAAATAAGAAAAAGCGCCTCATTTGGGCAGTATGTCAGTACGCTGTCATAGTTCGTTTAGTATAAAATAAATGTACTCGTATATGAGGCCACTGAAACCAGGTGAATAGTGATGGAAATGTCAACTGAATTTACCAACAAACTGGGTTCGTGTTCGGAGCGCATAAGATTGTTACCAAGAGAAGCACAAAACCAATCTGTTTTCACTTATCAAGTTTCTCTGCAACGCAACGTTCGTTCCAAAATAATGTTAAACGGCAGTAACAAATTCAGTTCATGAGATTTTTTGTGACCGAGAGAACAAATTGTTTTGAGGGCTTGTATTAATTTAAGAAAAAGGTCCGTATGCGACCTATTTTCATTTCTATTTTTGTATTCATGAATCTGAGGTTCGAAGGACTTTAATTCATCGAAAATGAGTGTGTTGTAAATTAGGTACCTATATACTTTTCAGTAACGTTTTTCTAAGAATAACACATCAATATAAATTAATAGTTTAATAGAAATAAGATTATATATATATAGATAATATATAATATATTATATAGATAATAGAATAAACATGCTTAAGAATTGTGATGCTCTGAGAATGTTTTCTAAGCATTGAAATATATAGTACCTCGATTTTATTAGGTAGGTAAGCACCATAGTGTAAGTATTGATTACTTTTACTGCATTGTTTGCTAATTTTCGTTGAGATTGGTTGCTTTAACCGAAATTCAGTGAGTGAATTATACTTTTCAAAATGTGGTTTTAATAATAATACCTATGTTAAATAGATGCAAGTAGTATATTATTGGGCATTCAACCACACCGAGAGTGACGGAGGCGAACGGAGTGAGCCGTAGGGATGGCAAGTCAGGCAAAACGTAAGTAGGATATTCTACCCCACCTGCCGTTCCTACGGCTCACTCCGTTCGCCTCCGTCACTCTCGGTGTGGTATACTGCCCAATAATATACTACTGATGCAACATAATATATCAAATGAACCATTAAAAACCTTTGAATACTTTACTACAAACTTATAAATTTAGTTGTTTTTGAATATTATCGAATACCGTTTCTTACCAACAACTTAGTCCAGCTATTATGTAAATAGTTACTCCAACTCTAACGAGTTTTTAACTAGTTTTAGATGCTAATGAAACAATCTCCACAAAATCTAGATAAAGGTTTGCATACATAGCGCCCTGCTGGCGTAGTTCGATGGATTAAGATATAGGTACATACACCCTGTTGTTTTAAAGATCTGCCAAATGTTAGGAGGTCATAAGGTTCATGAAACTGGACAACTTTCCCTAAGACACATAGGTCGAAATCTGAAAATCGATAATTGACTTTTCATACAAAGTGACTGATCACATGACTCACTTTTGTATGAGAAGTTAAAGTAGTTTCGTATTCAGATTTCGACGTATGTTCCTTGGAGAAAGTTGTTCCCTAAAATTTCGTAAAATTTGGCTGGTTTTTAAAACAACAGTAATAAATAAATAGTGATGTAGAAATATGTAAGAGCACAAATACAGTAGCTGTTTTTAAATCGCCACTAAATTAATTTCTGATGTGGATAGAAGTAATGTAAGTACGTATAGGCATGTGTGAAGTCTGGACTGTGCCACGATCTTTGTAATTTAAATTAGGTATCTTAGTAACTTAGACCCAATAAATCTTTTCGTTATGTTTGTTCAAAGTTTATGTTTACGTGTTTATGTTTTCGACTAAACAATATAATTTCAATATAACTTTGCCAATTTGAAGTAAGTAACTGTCTAAGTTATTTGGAAGTAAGCATGAACGACAGCAAAAAAGACGCACTGCAGAGGAGCAAATTTATTTCGCTTGTAACTTGTACATATTACTTATTATCTATTCTCTGTGTCTGAAAGTATGTACGGTCAGCAAATAAAGTTTACTGTCAAGCATCAAGAGGCCTGCGCACACATGCCGCCCAGCAGCAAGCGACACTTAAATATATTTAATTTACCGACACGTGAAAAATATTTTTATTATTTTAACAAAAACGAAACCGTAGCCGTACATAAATATAATTCTACAATACAATGGCCAGAACAAGTACACAAATATATATTTATGTCCTGTGCGGTAATCGAAATTGTAATACCAAGCTCGGAAGGCGAATCGCTTAACCGCTAAGCTAATAGTGTCGTCGAATTGATATATAAATCTTGATTAAAAACCTAATTTATACTTGAATCTTGACACTTTTACAATATTATGTTATTTTGGAACATGGAAGAACTGCTATTAACCAATCGAGTATACATGGACGTCTTACACTACAAACCCAATCCCAATTTTTACTCATTGCAACATTTTCCGGAAAAAAATTGTGTATAACATCTTACACTAACCTCGTTATGTAAAGAATCAAACCAGTATAATCGAATTTTTCCCGCGCGAAACGAGTTTACCGTTTTCTTCAACTGATTCAATAAGACTGCGAGGGTAATTCAAAAAACAAGCTGCCCCAAATCTGAAATTGACGGCAAACTTCAAATTTGACAGGCCAAGTCGTATAACTTTGTTTATTCCCCTAGGCTCTTGATATTTGAATTTAAAGGCGTTGAAACTGGCCGAAAAACTTTAGAGAAAATATTTTAATATTTGTTGACAAGAAAAATAAATTAAATCCGATTTTTTAAAACGACTATCCTCAAGTAATCCGAGGTAAATGAAAGTTAGGTGCTTCGTAATTTGAGTTGTTTGATACCTATATAAATTGGGAGTGTCTGCTATTTTACGTAATCTATTGTTGTAATTGAAAAATATTAATAAATTTATAATACATTAAACAGCGACATATTCACATAAACAAGCTCTTTGAATTATGAGCTTTGATAAGCACATCTCAGTCACATACCTACCGTCTTTTACGGTTAGATATAATTAACACAAAGAAACGACGTCATCAGTAATTGATTGGTAGTCTATTTCGTCTGTTGTTTCTGGAAACATCCTCACACAAACAGTTCGGCTTAATTACTGTGTTGCTTCACACCGCATTCTCAAGTCTGTAGGTACTTTAACACGAATATGTACTTAAATATTTACGCTGAATGGTTACAAGTTGTGCACTCTTTACTACAGTATTGTATAGATTGTACTCGATCAATTCTTTAAGTGTCCTTCTGTTACTAGTTAAAATAAAACTAACTTAGTGGTATGTGCCGTGTAGTTTCCGGCCTAAGAATAGAACCACCCCTACTCGTCCCGCGAGTGTCGTAAGAAGTGACAAAGGGAAATGTCCAGAAGATGGGCAGCAGCATCTTTCTGTGTAACAGCAATCATCTGCTACTGCGATCGCCAACCCGATTATGGACAAATACTTTCAATGAGCGCACAATAGTGGCGCGCAATGGGAGAAGCCTTTGTTCAACAGTGGACTAATACATGCTGATGATGATCTTATTGGTCTGTTAGTCATCAGCACAGATCCCGTAAGCAGATGCAGTAGACGTACTATCGTGGACAAAGCCGGTGCACCACTCTTAAGGTTAGAATCGCTTGCACCCGGCAGCCGAACTTGGCGCTAGCCCCGCCCCTACGCAAGTAGTATCGTGCAAAGCATTTTAATCGCAAAGTGGTGCACCCATTCGTGGCCGCGATAGTACTTCTGCCAACCAATCCTGAAGATACCTTCACGCAAACCTATGATAAACAAATTATATAAAATAAAAAAATAAAAACCGTATCGTAATAACAAACCCTATTATTTATTTGCCTTTACAGCAAATTGGTCTGAATTTATACGGAAATCATAATACGCGGCTCCGTAACAACAAGCAAGCGATGCGGCCGATCCGCAAATACGTGCCATTTACAGCTTTGCGTTTCCATTGAAACCTTTACTAGTTTGCGTAGTATTTTTGCTTCGAAAGCCGCTTCGAAACCAGTACGCGAGATCAATCTGGTATTTTTCACGGAACGCGGAATTGAAAAATCATAAAGAATAGTTGGGATGTTGCATGTTAGATAATACTGAGTTATTTTTGTTTTGTGTAGGATGTTTTTTAAGTAAAGCAAATAATTTAAACATCTATTCTAGAAACTAACTTCTGCTAATTCAAATCCTATTTTTAAACTGGATATTTCATTTTCCTATATACGAAGCGCATTGTTTTGAATTGCTATATTCGAGATTCGATATTTCGACTGGTGCTGGTGGGATACGGTGGCTCAGCGGTTAGAGCATCGACACGGTACGTCGAAGATCGTGGGTTTTCAAAGGTGGTCAAATTTTCTTATTAAATAATTATATTTAATAAACTATCATGTGCTATAACATGTAAAAAAATTCACAAAAATAAAACAAAGTTGCTTTCTCTATCCCTATATATCTATGTATGCTTAAATGTTTAAAACTGCGCAACGGATTTTGATGCGTTTTTTTTAAATAGATAGTGATTGAGGAGGAAGGTTTATACGTATACTGCACCCGTGCGAAGCCGGGGCGGGTCGCTAGTGTATTAATAATCATTAATTATAATGCCGTCACGTTATAATAGCTAGGTATTTATAAGGTCACAATTAAAGTCCATCCATACAGTTAAGTAGGTGCCTACACTATAAGGATGAGTGGAGGGAGGATGAACGCATTCACCCAATAGTAAGAAATGCCCAGTGACCGTTATGCGGCTAGTGTCCAAACTTTGCTAAATCCAGCTAAATGTTAACACCGGGCTAGCTGCCGCTCTATATGTTTGCACTTTCTATGTTTGTTTCCGAACTACACTTAAACAAAGATTAGTTGGAATTAATGTTCGGCAAAAAGTTTCGCGGTTTAAAGTTTGGATATATTTAGAGGGTTTACTGCGTATAGCAACTAAATGCAATGGCGTCACCTCATGCACTGGCGACTGCTGTGCTGTTTCAATTGCCAGGTCAAAGTTCTGATGGGTTTTTAATCTTTTTTAAGATATTTTATTGTGCACGGAATTTGAGACTGGAAACAGTATTATGGTAAAAGTGCCTTCCCTTTTTAAAACAACAAAACCCTCAAAGGTGTGATGTTATGATTACGTTCAAAAGGTTCAAAGAGTTTCAAATAATAACTATTCTATTTTATGTATCGTATATCGTATCGTATATGTATATTCTATTATAAGATACGAGCGGGACTTGCCATACCGTGGCAGTGCTCTTACCAAATGAGCTATCGTATAAATAATTTAATAATAATAATTGCCTACACCAATCAAATTTCAAGTTCTCTTTCTACATCATCTTGAAGACACCTATAATCTATATAATATATAATTGTCACGAGTAACTCGACGAGGTTGACGACAATGACGAAAAGGCACAAATTCCGCGAATTATAGGTAATAGGTAGGTATAACAAAATGCATTGCGTCAACAAATAAATTTCAAAGAGAATATTTAAAAAGCAAATCCCGTTTACATTTCAGCACAAATCAAACCCTATTAAGAATTTCCTGATAATAATATAAAAACCTTTGTGAAAATCCAATCACTTTTTGAATCAGGGATGCAGAAATCCGGGATCACTAGACCGGTAAGGGTTGTGATGGTTATTTACTGGTTATTATACCTTATACCGCTTTTGTCAACCCGTAATGCCATAAATACTTCGTAAAAAATAAGGAGGGACTTTACTAGCCGCTTAAACTCGGTGACACGATAGACGCCGTGGCTATTACACGCTTGAAGTTGTGATTATGTAGTACAAATATTATAAGAAGCTTTAGTACAAATATTATAAGAAGGTTTCATCGATATTACAGGAAAAACTAAATGTTTTTTTTTACGTTAAAGCTCAATAAAAAGCTCAGACAGATTAAGCTGTCTTCTAGCGATACCTAAAAGGCCTGCAGCTAAGGTAATAAAATAAGCTAAAACAAAAGCAGCTAAAGACCCTACTCAGGCATCGGCTTAGGATGTTACTTGAGGAGAAGCTAGAGACAAGTTGGATCTGATTATATTATTTTGAGACATGTTTTTGGTTACAAGCTCAGCCCAGCCCGACTCAGCTGGAGGTGGCATAAGCAAGAGTCGGGGAGAGAATTACAAATGTAAGGTTCTAATATTATTTACAGTTCACTAGCTTCCACCCGCCCGTGGTATGTTAATAAATTGTAGCCTATGTGTTATTTGATGTTTACGCTGTATTACTTTAAATTTAATCAAAATCTGTTCTGTAGTTTTGCCGTGAAATATTAACAAACATTCATCCATCCATAAATTCTCACAAACTTTCACATTTATAATTTTAATAGGATTCTGTTTATTGTTTCTGAAGCATGTGGTTGATGTACTACCTATTATAGTATTAGAATTTTAAACATTCCGGCTTCTAACATAACTGCGTGTAAAGCTAAGCCAAAATCTCTTAAATATGTGGAACTTGCGACCCGCCCCGGCTTCAATATACATTCCTCTTCAATCACTGTATCTATTAAAAAAAAACCGCATCAAAATCCGTTGTTTAGTTTTAAAGATTTAAGCATACATAGGGATATAGGGACAGAGAAAGCGACTTTATTTTATACTATGTAGTGGTAATGTCTCGGGAGTACTAATACTTCAATCAATTTAGCAAACTTTTTATAGTGAAAGTAATATTGACCAAATCGAATCCACACATCATACTTTCTGATTAAAAGTAAAAATTTTAGAAGTGAATTTCTATAAAAATATTATACTGCCATCCCTTGTTATTAAAAAGTTCGAAGCCATAGATTTCTATGGCATTGCATTTTATCACCTCCATAAAATATTGAATGCGATAAGTTGTGAAGGAAGTCTCATAAAATCTTGGTGGGGGATTTCATTTTATTATGAGCTTTTAAACTGATAAATGTACAGCAAATTAGATCGACCAGAGACTAAACGACTGTATGTGCCGTATATTACGGGCTAAATAATGGTTGTTGTAGGTATACCTTAAAAAAATAAATTAATACGCGACAATTTATTATTGAACGGTAAAATATAATAGTACCTAACATCATGATATTAACCTCTTGACCGCGACAGTTTAGAATATAAATTATACGTATACATAAACCTTTCCCGATAATAAATAAATACTAGAAATCATCAAATA
This sequence comes from Protodeltote pygarga, assembly GCA_936450705.2. NCBI lineage: Eukaryota > Metazoa > Arthropoda > Insecta > Lepidoptera > Noctuidae > Protodeltote > Protodeltote pygarga. The sequence continues at coordinate 6,475,261 of OW388257.2, read as the reverse complement.
AATTTTCAGTGCTTTTCAAAGGTATATCGTAGACAGATCTCTATTAGTGATAGTTAAGATATTTTAGTACCTAATTTAAATCCTGGTTGAATTTAATTATGGATTTCCTTTTCTATTTCACTTCTAGACCTTTGATAAACTAGTTTTTGTCAGCAGCTTCGCTCACGTTAATTTAAAATTTAAAATTCAATCATGATTAGAAAGACACGTGGCGCCATCTATTATCATAGGAACGTTATTGTATATGATGAAAAGTATTTTTTGTCAGGATAAAGATTTTATACAGTTGACCTTGTCGATATAATATTTAAATAAGTCGACCTCGAATAGGGTTTCGGGGAAGAAACTGCGGAAACTCTCGCTTTGGTAATAGTTATTTTTTAAGTCATTATATTGCCGTAACATGTATATTATATTAGTAGTTTATGACACTGTCACATAAAAGGGGTTATTAAAGTACGAGTGGGAGTTTAAAAACCGAGCTTAGGCGAGGTTTTTAAGAGTATCACAAGAGTGTTTTAATACCTAGTTATAATGTGGTTGCATACAGTAATTTATCTATACTCATGGAAATAGCTAATTAGCTAACTTAGTAGTATTAGTCATAATTACATATTTTCTTTTTTTATTTCTGGTCAAGGACTGATATTCTGGTCGAGTCTAATTTTGACGATTTGTCAAGGTTTTTAAATGCTTTACATTCTACCTTTTTCATGGACTTAGGAAACTTTTGTTAATTAGAACAAAGAATGAACTTCTTTTAAACATATTTGTATAGTTAAAACAAGACGTGCGTGATAACTGATACCCTTTCATCTTGTCTATTATATCATTTTCATTGTAATACTAAACAAAAGGCAAGAAAGTATCTCCTTTGTTAAGTGAATGTAGTGTAATTACACGAAATAATTATACTAACAATGATTTATGATAAAATACTAATAAATGTTAACATGAGTCGGTAATATTTACGTAAAAACAAGATTAATTATTAATATCTACTTAAATCAAAATATATAAAACCCTAGACCCCTATAACCCTAGTGGTTCCTTATTTGTGCCTTTTGGTGTCGAGACGCTGGGACCGTGGAGGCCAGAAGCCCGGAAAATGTACAAAGACCTAAATGAGCGTGACCAAAATGGTAGTCTGTAGGTACCTAGCCCAAAAGCTGAGTAAGTATAGCTATTCAGCGAGGCAAAGCAGCCAGCATTATAAGGATGTTGCCTATTGGTAGCGGTCTTTTAGACGAAGTATTATTATTCTTGGTTTTATTTTTAAGGTAGTTGGTTTTGTATACATATACCTATTACCTATATAGATAGTTTTATTTAGATAATATTGTTTTTAAATTTTATGTTATGTAAATTAATGAGGTAAATATACCTACTCAAAATTTATTCGAAGACAAAGATTAAAACAAATGAACCTCAAAATAGATTGTTGCAGTGAATCTAATTACGATATAAAAGTGAACTTTTCTAAAATCCCATTCGTAAAAGTGCATTGTACCTATAAAATATATATTCAATTCATGTAAAAACTTTAAAAAAAGTAATTCTCTTTCAAACCCGGTAATATTTGAAGCGATAAATTTCCTCTTTTAAAAGAACAATGATAAAGCACAATAGTAAAGGAATGCTCGGCTCAATGTTCAGCCCCTAATTTTCATTCAGAAAAATCTACCTCGAATTCCAGCATTATTTCAGTTCATGAATATTGTTTTTAATACCTGTAAGGTCCCAACATCGGAGCTCAAGTACGTATTTACAATTGTAAAATATCTTGTTCTAATAAAAATTCCACAAATTCTAGGTACTTTTCTAGAAGCTAAATATTCAGAGTGACACTTAATTAGCGCGGGATCGGGCAGGGTAGGGTAGCCAAAACGTTTTTTCAGTTAAACTTTTTATCCCTCGGACGGTAGGTATTCAATTAGTTAAATTAAGCGGCGCAGTCGCTTTGCGTTTATATTTTTTTTATTCAGATCGTTTTCGCAAACGAAAATAGTTGAAAAATACTCGGAAACCCTAAAAGAATTCAAATGTAACCTCGATTACGTCCTAAAATAACATTGAAATTTAAACCGATACCGCGACCATTCGGAATGTACAGAGAAACGCTTAATAAATAATAAAAGTTTTATTTACAAAGGATTGCTAAAAGGAAACCAAATAAGATTAATATTTAAAAAGTATTGAATTCATTCCTAAAAATTATTCTATTGCAATTCTTTTTACCAGTAGGTAATGCTTATATAACGCTCATAATAACATTATTATAAAGGATTTAATCATGCAATGCGTTTTGTCAAATTTTTGTCGAAAGAAACAATATATCACGAGCAGAATTTGAACCTGCGCTTTACCGTCAGAAGCTCTGACACTAAGCTATTGGTAATCCTAAACTAATCTATTGTCGACGCAACGATTTCAAAGTTGAAAAAGTTGAATTCCGATGCCAGGTGAATAGAAAACAACTGCAGCTACTAGAAAATACTTATATTCAGTAATAACCTGGTGACTAGTGGTATGACCGTTGGAGTGCAAGTCACCTCTGATTATTCGGATTCGTATGCGTTTTAGGAAACCAGCACACTTGAGAGACTGAGCGCTGATTAATTTACATTGGTCCAGTTACAATCCCATGTCACTGGATTCTATTATCGGCTATATTTATACGGAATAATATAAGGGGATCATTAAATTCCACTCGAACGATGTCGCGGGCGCCAGCTAGCTTTTTATAAATATTCTTATAATCACGGTTACCGTTCAATAGGATCACGATTGCTCATTTCCTGGATTGAATTTTATTATTAGAACTTGGTTCGCGGTGACTGTTGAGTGAAAGTTCAATATTATAATCTCTTGGGGATCTCTTCCGGATTTTTATGGTTTCACAGGATTAAGGAAGTGGATTTATTTAAGCAAATATTATACGACATTCGTTCCAGGGTTCCGTGCCTACCATACATTTTTCCAAAGCCATACAAATGTACCTAATAAAACAATATTAGGTGCCTACGTAATACATTTTTTTTCTGTAATGTGACCTTAAAAAAGTTTGTTGGGCTTGCACGGTTGTTAGGTACTAGATATATTTACGCCACTGATTCGTTTATTCCTTTAAAATGTACTTTAGGTACATACATTTTTGGAGTCATAATTTAAGGCGCGAATACTCGCTAATTTGCTAACTTACATTGAACATAATATAAAATCAATGAATATGAAAAATCAAAACAAACCAATTTAAGGAGAACAACATTACAAAGTTCCAGCAAAAATTTCAGCTTGATCGAAACAAGTTACACAGCTATATAAAAATGGCATAAATAAAAAATCATATGAAGCTAGCAATAAAATAAAATTCCGCGCAGGGGAAAGAAATCTTTTTTTTTGTTAATAGTTTTTTTTTGTTTTTCAGAATTTTGATTTAAAAAAATGATTTGGCAACTCATAAGAGTTATTCATCCTAGCAATTAATATAGTTCTTCAAAACCAACAAGCAATCGTAGTTCAAAAGATTAATAGCCAATTCATCCATCGCTGCATCGCGTTATTGACAAACTACGTCAGCGCTGACACAAATAAATATTGTTGCATATTATTTTCCCCGATTTCTGCTGTTGCTGTGACAACCATCGACGCACGGACACGTGCCAACAGTCTATTGACGTGTAAATACACCAAAATTTAGGGTTGTCCCAAACCGGAATTTACCGGATTTGTCTTAGTCGCAAAGTATTCCCAGCGGATTTTTTAAGCGTTTCAACACTCATTGTCGAATGGTCTGTCGGTAAATGTTGACTTTTGGTATTTCGGTGCTTTTCAGATGAGGGTTGTTCTTTCTGTTTGCTTCAGGAGAGAATGGTATTACGTTTAATACCTTTATAGATTCATAGTCACAGCTACTTTTTGTAACTACACGTTTTATAGGAATTACTTCATTTATATTAACTAGTTTTATTAATAAGTACTTATTTGTGTTCATTGCAACGTATTTTGCATGTTAATGTAGTTATTTTTCGATAATAAACACTGTGTTGTTTACAAATGTCATTTTAAATTACTAATTGGCTTTTATACTATGATAAAACTATATATACCTAATAATTAAGTACCAAAAACAATATTTTTTCAGTCATAAACATACCTGTGCACTTCGTGAATCCAACATGCATTTGTTTAATTCTGCAACAAAAAAACAGGACATTATTTTTTAATTTTTTACAATTTTCGACTTGAAAGGGTCTACGTAATACATGTTATGCTAACGAAGGCAAAAGATTCTTATTTGAACATCCATCCAGACAAAGTTATACAGAACGGTTACTCAATAACAGTAACTTTGTCGCTTTTTGTGTAGGTACAAAGAATGGGAGTCAAAACATCAGTGCTGAACTTAGCCAAGCATTTAAATCGATTATTCTGCCTAGCGTTACACACGGACGCGACTTTTCAAAAAGACTACCAAAGAGCAACTCCAATGATTTTTGCTCCAATAGCAGGGAAAAGTGACTTGCACGTTTTCAATAGGTACATAACATAGTCATAACTGAGGATCCAATGAGTTAGGTACAAATATAAATAAAAATTATATATTTATTATACAGGTCTTGACATCGACTATATCATCAACTAGTTGCACAGTTAATTAGTCCTCTATTATTCCATGGAACGTTGTTACGTCCGAGGACCGATTAACTGCCGATAAAGGACACAATTTTAAACCGCTATCTCGCTCGCACAATGAAGATATAAAATCACTAAATATGTTATGAAAAATCGCAAGAAAAAATAATATCAGTTTGATTGGAACAAGTTTTCATGCAAAAAATTACCTAAACAAAAATTCCGCGATGGTTCATAATAAGCAGGGATTTTATATCTTCATTGTGTAAGCGAGATAATCTTTTAAAGCGATAGCCGCATTTCGAAAATTTTTATTTCAAATCAATTTACCCCAATAATGAATAAAACTTGCTACTTCGTATCTGGCCACGCTTGCTGCCGTTATAATGGAAACAAAATAAACAATTTTGTATAATAAATTATATTTTAAATGAATGTTTTAATTATCTACAGTTCGTAAGCAAAATATTCTCAATATTCAAAAATGGAGTATTTATCCACGTATTTTAAAAAAATACTCACGATTCAAACATCTATTTGGCCACGAACAAATAATTCTATCATGTCTGCACAAAGTGTTTATTTGGCAACCTTATTTCAAACAAAGTTGCGAACGACCGTCAAGAAACGTGCACTACATGCACATTGGAAGTCTCCTTACAAAACAACTAAATAAATAACTTGCTTCACTTTGACGTTTTATGTGAAAGCTTTTGTACGAAATAACCGCCCCATTGCTTTAGAAATTGCTAAGTAGAAAATTTATGGGAGATTTTTTTACAAGCAAGTCGGGAAACTGTTGCAAAAACTGTAGCAAGAATCGTCCTCTATTCTATAAGAGTGGATGAATCGTCATTGTTATTATACGTATCCAAAGTTGTGCATACGTCATTTATTCCATAAATTATCATTTATTAATTTTATTTGGTGTTCTTGTTTCAATTTGAACGTTTATTTTGAAAGGCAAGTTTACAAACTGTGACAGTCTAAATTGATTGATTGGAACATTGCGTATCCCTTGTTTCCACTTCGTTTGAAATAAAGGATCGTATATAACTCTTATATTACGTTGACCTTTTCTCTTTTGGATAAAATTTTCGCGTTATTAGCTTTAATCCTACTTCCTACTATAATGTAACAGTTTAAAAGGATGTTATGAATTAATTGATGTTTGTTAGGTACTCTATTATACAAAAACTATTAAACGGACTTACTAACTAACTTTACAGTACCTAATATAGCTTATATGTACATCAACATAATACAATTTATCAACACAAACGCGGTTGGAAGCTAGTTTTTTTTCAGTAAGCAAAATGCTCTTATTCTTAAATTACAACATATACAACCTATTTTATAATACCATTAGAGTCCTTTTTCAAGTCTCATACTTATCTCCATTTATCACGGGAAGCAATAAAGACGCTTGTAGCAATATATTTGCGACTTGGTCCCACGCATTGTGGCTAATGATACTGTTCACAAATAAAAGGGAAGCTTTTAGAAATTGTGGACACGTTCTTATATGTAGGGGAGGTAGTTAATAGCATGTGTTCATTTTCGGTTTTGACAAATTGTTTCGTATGGAACTCTGACGTAATGCTGTCATAAGCGTCCTCGGATTGCACGAGAAAAATGTTTAGCTGCCGCGCCGCTATTCGCATGAAAAAATATTTCCGTATTTCGAAATTATTTCCTTTAACTTGTTTCACTTTAAAAATATATCTAGTATGGTGCGTTTTGTTACAGACAGTGTATTACTTCCTTCAGGACTAAAACCTCTTGAACTACGAACTCAATTTCCGTTCTTATTCTACTCTTTTGTACCAACATTTCTATTAGTTTGCCTGTGTCGGTTTTGTAGCTTGAAGCGCCTTTGTGTCAGTATAAACAAATTATACTAAATTGATACACAATTATGTATACACTTATGCCAATATTTATGACATAAATTTTATTATAATATGGATTTAATTGACATAAATAACTTTATCACAAAACACGTAAACTTTCTACGTTGTTACTACGTCATTGGCTTTCGAATATTTTATCTATTTTTGTATATTATTGCTTGATCACTCTTGTCATGGTATCTACCATGTCTTATTATGACATCACAGTACAACGTACCAACATTCTTGATACATGAACGATTAATCAAGATGAACGTTGTGTAAGACAATATATTACTTAAGCCTGTCTGGTTTTACAGAACGGATTGCGAAAGTGGATTATTTGGCGATGTTTCCCAGTGTTTGGCAAGGGTTAGGAACAATTTGTTTTAGAATCTGATATTGTTACATAAAAAAATGTGTTTGTAGGTTCAACGAACCTTATGTTATGTTCAATATTTATGAAAATGTTGGCCAACTGTTTGTTCTTTATTGCATGATTGATAGGGAAAAAACCTGGGTTAGTTCTGCCTTCACCGTTTTAAGAATGTGATATTTAATTTTGAATGTCGAACCTGTGACCTTTGACTTGACAATCCAACGCTCATACGACTCAGCTATCACTGCTCGATAAACCAATTACTGATGACCACAGAACAAATATATTATTTTATTACCAGCAGTATTAGCTGAGGACAAGATTTTAGTTTTGTAATCCAAGCACGGGTTTTTTTGTTTGTTTGTAACGGCTAATTTATATTGATCCATATTTTCAATCCAGAGTTGCAATTCAGTGACGTTGGATCATTATCATTCTAATTTATTAAATAGCGCTAAATATTGAATTGAAATGTGTTTACATTTGTCCAGTAAAAATCTAGCAACACTGGATTGCATCGCCGGATTTCAACGCTGGATTGCAACGCTCTGGATCACAGCACCCGCGCCGCGCTGGATGGTAACGCTGGCTTGCAACGTTGGATTCTATCGCTGGATCTATAATCCCAAAACATCATTAACGAAGTATTTATTCTATTAACTTTGTTTTGATATTTTTGTGAATTTTTTACATGTTTATAGCACATGATAGCTTATTAATTGTTATTATCAGTTGTTTTTTTCAAATTTTCTTATTAAATAATTATGTTTTCTTATTAAATAACTTTGTTTTGTTTAATCCGTCGGGATAGCAAATATTATAAGTAATTAAAAAGGTATCTTAATGCCTATATTTAATCGTTAAAAGTTTTAACATAAAATTTATGGGCAATAAAGACTGTATTATGACTAAAAGAATTTAAGAAATGTAGACGTAATTCGTTTTTTTAAGATAAATGAATAAGGCCAAGGGAAATGAAAACATGAACATTTTGGAGGTGCCTAAAGTTTTAGGTATTTATGCGTTAAGCAATTTTTAAAGTAAGGTTATAAAAATGTCACAGAAAATTATATTATCTAGAAAACCCCGTGAATAAAGGTATGAGACAGTAGTAGGTATATATTTTTTAAATTTTGGGTTTAAAACTACTAATAATATTATAAATGTGAAAGTTTGTGACCTATGGAAGAATGGATGTTTGTTACTCTTACACGCAAAAACTACTGCGAGGATTTTGATGCAACTTTTCAGTAATAATATAGCTTATACATCAGAATAACACATAGGCTACATTTTATCAACATACCACGCGGGCAAAGCCGCGAGCGGGATCTAGTAGCCTATATTTAAACGGGTTATACGGGAAAATTACTAAACAACTACTCAACTACATTTTGGTATTTTGATTATTCCTGGTAATTGGTAGTAAATTGGTCTCACGTGTTGTTGCACTAGAACAATAAGCGGCTTGGAGTCGATTGTTTCGTAATAGACTTGCAAATAATTTTAGATTGCGAGCACGCGAACAGAGGATTATATTTAGTTAGAAGTAGTTGTTAACGGGTACTTGTGGATGAATGAATATAATGTGGATTAAGTCGTTTATACACTACATACAAAGCACGAATGTTCTAGCAGCTTTTCATTTCTTTTTTCTCAAAACCAAAATCAAAATATTTTTATTCATGTAGACCATTAGGCACTTATGAATAGTCATCATTCTCATTTTTTTATGTAAATAAAATAATAATAAACCAGCCAGTAATTGTCTTATTGTAGAGCAAAGGCATCTTATCATACAGGGAAGGATCGAACATTAATCACCACGCTGTCTGAAATCGCCAAAACGCAGTGAGTAGTCCAGGTTTCCTCGAGATGTTTTCCTTCACCGTTAGCAAGTGGTGTCTTAGATTAACTAAGAAAGTACGTAATGACATTGAAAAAGTTATGACGTGAATACATAAATGCATAATATATAAAACATAAATTAATACTAAAGTTTGAAATTTTAGGTCGCGGGAAAACATCCCGCTCGTAACGTTTTTTTGCATTACTACAAAATTCCGAACTTTATTAAGATTCGTTGCTAGTTTTTACTTCAAACAACGCAATTTCACAATTTAATACTAAAGTCTAGATGGCATAAATAAAAGCGTTCCAAGTAAATTAAAGACTTAGTTCTTCTTAAAGAATTTAATTTATTTCTATAGCCATTTCAAAATTATACTGTTCTTAAAATACCTACTTCTAGAAATTGTTACAAAATAATAATTATACTCAAAATTATTAACGCGAATTAATTTGTTGTTTAAGTTTATGGTTCTATTGCCTAAACTGTAAGATCCTACTTAAATAATATTCCAGTTGAAGGTCTTATAATTTCAATTTAATGATTGCTTATTAGAGTTCTGAATTTCTATAGTCTTGTCGTTTGAAACATCGTGAAACAAATTTTTCAACTGTATATAAACTATGTCAGAGTATTTCTTCTTTAATGATTTGGAATCTTGGCCAGAGTTATATAAAGGTATTTTATGTCAAAAGAGTTTTCTTGGAAGCATAATCATGCGAATATTTTAGTTCAGAAAAGTAAGCACATCAGTAATCACTATACAAACAAGAAATATTCGATAAAGCTTTACCGTACCACCCGTCTTTCCGCTATCAGCAATAATGATTCATAAATTGTGTCTGCTCCTAATGATGTGTCATAATGTCATGTCTTATAAGGTAGCGCCATTGTTAACTATTACGGAATTTCCGTCGGCTGGCGTTATTGATTAAAGTAACACATCGCCTCTAATCACCAAGAGGAATCTATACAAATACCTAAATAAAATTGAAGTGAATATACGAATATACGAACACTTAAGTTCGACATTTTTGTAGAAAGAAAAATTCGATTACAAATTATCTTCAATTGAATTCATATTCGTATTCGTTTTACAAACTATTGTATTCGTCCGCGTAAAATCAAACAATCCTTGGCAGCTTTCTATTATTGAAAATTTTTTGAATCCGTTTAGTGGTTCCAGAGAACAAACAAATGTTTATACCTTTATTAATACAGTTAATCGAATTTCTATAAGGAAAATCCCTCAGATATTTTGCCCAAACTAGGAATACAGCCGTGGGCTTCGTTTTATTTGGTAACTGCGCTTGTAATTAAGATAATTAATTGCCACATCTGCTTCTATCGCACAATAAAGCGTAAACTATATTTGTTTTGCATGCTAAAAATTCTAAGGTGTCATTTTCGCGAGAAGCGCGTAATGCAGCTCTAGCTTAAAAAGTTTTCTTTAAATAATATTTTCTAGTATGTTCACCGTAAAATTAGAAATAAATTGACACCTGTACTGTGTCGTGTCTGACTGGTTACGACGAATTCACACTTGGATGAATTGTTATTTTTTTCGGTTCGTGATTTTTCATGATTCGATAAAAATTTTGCAGTGGCCCAAAATCTATTACCGATATTTATTCCCATGCAGATAAAACATGATTTTTTACATGTGCAAGGTGAGAGGGAAGCTCTCATAATGAGCTACAACATCTATTCGTTTTGATTAGGTGTAGTATAAAAATATCTTTAATAAATTGGTATTTGTACGTTATCCATAGATGTATGTGTGAATCCAGCGTTATGTATTTGATCCGTGCGATGAAACTTGCAATTTCTAACAAAACTGTGCCTTGTTGGGTGATTAAGATTACAAATAAAACTGAAATTGACTTCAAATATTTACCGTTGAAGACTGACAAAATGATTAAAATAGGAGAATAAGCGAATGACCTCTATTGGGTCTCATGGGTTTGACAGCACGAGACAAATATTTGTCCCGATCTCGATTTGTGAAATATTTGTTTTGAGTAGGTAGATAGTGAAATACGCACCAATGACGTCACAAAAATTTGTATAAAACGTGGAATGCTAAAGTTCAGTTTCAACCACAGCATACTTTTTGTGACAATTTATTTAGTTTATTGCTTGATTATATTACTATTGAATTCCTAATGAGAGGGAGGGATTGATTTCCCCTTGAAGTTAAATTAAATATATCCTGTCCATCCGAAGGGAACAGGATATACTATACAATATACATAGCTTGAATTCAACCACAAGATCATTACAAAAATGAATATCGCTAGCATTAGGTACTCAAACTTACTTTGTACTTTTTCGCGAATGAATGTGTGAGTTTCCATCAAGTGCTCATATGAAATTAGGTGAAACTAGACATTAATTGGTCGACGGGAAAAATACTAAAAATAATGAATAGCAGGTAGGTACCAACGGTGGACCCTTTGTAAAGAAAATTCTGCAAGTTTTAACCCAAGTGGTCTATCAGGTTAAAACCAAAACTGCCAATGAAATACAACTTTTTTTTGTATTTTTTCCATCGATAAATTGATGTCTAGTTTCACCAAATTTCTTGTAGGTACATTTGATGGAGACACACTATATCATTGAATCCAACAAATTATTCCCTCGAATACCACACTGTGCCAATTACAAAGCTCAATAGCTCCTTATCTTGGCCCAATTTGTAATTTTAATTGAGCATGTAACGCATCCTAACATGCCAACAGCCGTTAGGTTGTAGGGAATAACTAAATTGGTTCACCGTAGGTATCCATTATACCAGATACCGAGGCCAATGTTTATAATTGCCATGGTGGCATGTTATGTAAATCACCCGGGTGATTCGAATAGCAATTAGATGCAATATAGTCTGAATTGCGTAGGCTGGCACTGTGAAGTTTGTGCGTTACCTACCAAGTTTTTAAAAATTAAATGGCGCGTATATGGTAAACATTATTAGTAATTCTTTTACTTTGTGTGTATGTAGATGGGCCAATCATTCTGGATTTTAGGATCATCGATATTTCTTTTTGAGCATCAACTGTAAGTTGAGCATCTTGAGTTAAACTGAGAGCTCTAAGTGAAAACAGTAAAGTCGAATAGGAGCTCATTATAAGAAATGGTTTTAATTTTTTGTATTTTTTTTTAAACATCGTAAGAAAATCTGGATTTAATAGTCTGAAATCGCAGTGGGCTAACGGGGTCCAAAAGATGCATTTCCCTGACGTGGAACAGTTACAAGCTGGATTTTTTTAAGTGTTGTGTTTTTGTGATGAAGATGAGAGAGAAAGAAGATGATTTTAATTCAAAATTAAGAATAATGGCAACTTGATATCTAAAGATAAACCGGCTTCTAATATTACGTTCTGAGTAAGCGTGGTGGAGTATGACTTTTTCTTTCTCACCAGATTATAGGTAAGTTACAATATAGGTACTGTTTTGCACGGTACAGTAAAATAGATAGGATGGTAAAATTCTGATTAATTTTATTACCTTCCTACCTACAGTTTCAGTTATTTATTGCTAACAGGTTCTAATCTTCTTCAAAGAGTGTCTGTGATTCAATTTATATGATAATAGCTAGTCGGCACAAATCATTTTCAAATTGTTATCTGATGACATCCACTAATTAATTTTACGCACCTTTCCCATGTTCGTAATACCATTCTGCAATTAAATAAATTCTTGATAGCGTAGCTACCTTATAACCATAACTGAACGATTTTTTTTATGTCTATAATCGTAAAAGAGTAATACGAAAATCGTAAAATAAAAGATGTACGAATATCGTAAAAGCGTAAGATTCGACACTTGAATTCTAATTTTTGCCGATGGAAAGCGTCATTCGATGAGTTATGTTAGTTTTAATACTAGATAAAAAAAAATTTTTGGGCAAAAATGTTTCATAAAGTCATTTGAAAAGTTATCAGTAGAATTTAAAAATCAGCATGCTGAGTTTCAAATTTAGAATAATAAAAACGTAAAATATACTTGCATTTTCAAATCAATGGGCCAGAATGTTGACCAAAACACAACACGCACTATCAAAATATCCAGTGTAGGCAAATATGTGGCGATAAAACACAAATGCCTTTGTAGCAAAGCCAATACAACACCATACAGATAGCTGATACTGGCTTTAGATAGGAGTCTGTTTAGAGTCAAAATCCGGGCTTTATATAAAATCTTTTTTTTTTTTGAGGTACAGGTTTTAGAACGCAACTTCGGCAGTTTTAGGTTCCATGACAAAGGGAAAAGGACACAAGCTTGTGGCACACCCACTTACGACATTCCATACTCATGCTCAAGCGTTTTAATCCCAAAATCGATCGTTGGTGTTTCGGATAGAAACGTATTGTCGAAGACCTTACCACCAAATTACTACTGTTTAATTGTTCTTAGTGCTTTCGTCTGTCATTTCATTTCAAATCCATATAAAAACAATCGAATAAAAGGTGATTTTACGAATGAATAAACGTGCGATCCGTCAGTCGAATTTCGGAGGCCCCGAAATTGAGGCGTTCAACATGCGTTTTATTCAGTCATTCTTCTTTTTATTGTATGGTTAATGAACGACCTGGTGTTATAGTTATTGCATGGCTGTGACGAGCTAAGCCAGTCCAGAGTCGTTATTCCTCTCCACTTCGTATTGTTAGCGCGCAGCAACCATGTGGCAACTATAGATACTTGGAAATATTTTGACAAGTGCGTAAAACTCGATTTAAATATTTTTTTGTTGATTGAACGAGGCGCCATGATTTTTTTTACTGTGAAAGTGCATAGGATTGATTCAGTCGTGAACCTGCGCGAACTTTCTCCTAGTTTAACATTTAAAATAGCTGGCGAAACGTGGGTGTACTGCATACACCTTTGTTTACCCCCTCTGGAAATTATAAGCGTGAGTTTATGTTATGTTATTTTTTAATTTAAATAAATCGCACTGAATCCACTACCTGGGTTATCAACAGGATTTTGTGTTCACAATCTAACGTCAACCAAGTACCGTTTGATTTATCGCCTAAATTGTTGCCATATTTGACTACTGTCGATGTATACGCAAATGTTTGCTTTGTGTACCTATTTTCGTACAACACGGAAGAGTGCGCGAGATGTCAATATTGTTTATTTGGAAATATTTTTCACAAAGAAATGATTTATAGTTGAAAGGCCGATATTATTACATCTTTCTTTTCTTTACACCTTTAGTTATTACATTTTTATAACAAATGTCATAAGTTTTTAAATGGTTTTATTTAGCTTGCCCTGTTTGTTATACTAATTGAAATTTTACCCCCTTCCTGTTGACAGATTGTTCTGATATTTTGTACTTACATACTTTGTTTTGATGACAAAACCGTATTATTAGTAGGTATTTTTTTTTCATATAGTACGCGTTATTCTAAACAGCTTTGAGTTATGGTTTTTTTTAATAAATTAATATAACTTTTAACAATATTATCTTTTTCTAGCATTTTATTATGATAGAACTATCACGGCCTCCAGATGTTTAACTTTACAAAAAACTCAGTAATTTATTTGAAACAGACTACGAAACATTTAGGGCGAGTGTGGCCTGTATTTTTAGCTGGAAAACAGAAAGAAAAACAACTCAAAGTTGAATGAGTTTATGTTCTAGCGTGCAAAATTGCGTGCGTATGTGGGACACGCTAATTAGGGCACGGAACCTATCTACTAAAGTAGGGATAGATGGCATAGAAACATAAACAACGAATGAAGTTAAATACATAAACATTTTTATAAAGTCGGTATTTATGCATAATATGCGAATACTAAACTTCGAAATTTTTCTACTTTAAAATCAAAATCAAAATATTTTTATTCATGTAGACCATTAGGCTCTTATGAATAGTCATAATTCTAATATTGTTTATTATAAAAGTGACTCTAGTTGCCAGTTCCAAGGGCAGCCTACCCTTCATGGAGAAGAATCTGGCAAGAAACTCCATGGTTGCTCTAAGTTGCTTTAAACTTTATAAAAAAAATACGATCGATTACAGCAGGATTTGAAACCCTTCGTCGATAATACGGGTGGGGTAACGAACAGTAAGTGCCAGAGTAATTGAGGTCTTTACCCAATAGATCGCGGGTTCAATTACCAAATTACTAACTATTCTAAATCCAAATATTATTTGGCATTTAAAAAAAATCCTGTTAGAGTCAGAATTTATAACTACGAGTAGTTTAAGAATGTCTTAATCAATCAGACGATATTCAGTGCGATATCGACTGTACCTCAAAGAATAAAAATTTGGAATCATTTATCTTCAGTAATACCTTAACTAAACGACTAGTCATCTAGGTAAAACCCTACTTCAATGCCTGTGACTTAAATATGACACGTAAAACTGAACTCAAATAGATGTAGGTTTTAGTTCATATGTCATGTAACATATAAAAATACCCTTTATTCTTTTGTAAGATTTTTCTTTCAATCATTTTAGGCGAGTGATTGATTGCGTGCGAAAAACTTATTAGATGTTACGAGTATTTGAATGATCTAAGTTATGAGCACAAATGTTTTGTTATTAGTAAACGTTTATTAAAATCTGTTGTGTTATACTTATTGTGTTTTCTAATACCTAAAAATATTACTTATTGTTGTAAATAAAGAAAAAAAACCTAGGTACCTATAATATTTTCTTTCTACCTAATTCACTGTCAAAAATAAAATAAATTTAATTAAAATAAACTTTTTTAAAGCACAGCTAAGTTAGTTATTGAAAAAAAACGGTTTTTTGCCCTTGTTACTGCCATTGTTACTATCAGTAGTAACACTGTTAATTTAATCTCCTTTCTTACTACTGTACACTTGTAAATAAGGGTACCTAATTAAAATTTGCAATATTTTATTGTTTACATTGAAATTGCAGTGAAAGTCCCATAGAAAAACAATAAAATCAATATACCACTGGAGGAAAGCTTAGCAATGACGAAAGGCAAATAACTTTTATAATAGTTTATAATCCGGTTTAATAATATTATGAAATAGTTAATAATTGCTTCCATAATATATTTAATCCGGTTTTAATTAAACTCAATTAAAACCGGATTAAAAATTATTAGCGGTTTTTGAGAAGTAAGGGGACAATGGGATAGTAAGTGATAATCTGCCATTTTCGCCTCGACTCCGCTTTATTTCCTACTTGTTACAGTAGGATTACTTAGTCAGCACTAAAACAGACCCACCCTATTCAAATACGCACGCCAAATTAGCTTCGGAAGCCAAAAGATTTAGTTTCTGTAGTTTGCAGTTCGGATTATCTACATTGTAATTAAATCTACGGTTATTCTTAATATGATTTTTTAAGAACAACGAAACCGTTATATGATCACTTCTGTAGCCAAATATCGACAAGAATGTGACGTAAAAATTTTAAATGATGCAAGAGTAAGAATTCAGTGACGCAAAGATAATTATCCTTTTAGCTTTATTATTTCCAAACGTTAAAACGGTCGGCTTCTAATCTAGTTAATCAGTTGTCAGGATTTTATGAGGGCACCGAAATCGTATAACGACTGTCAAAGATCTTCATGACAACTGAGGCCAACGGCTTAACTTGCTTGCATTCACGGAAGTGATGCAAACAATAATAATATATATATTATCAACTATTTATTTATTTATTTATTTATTTATTTATACTTTACGTACAATGTACATAAGGCGGACTTAATGCCATAAGGCATTCTCTACCAGTCAACCTTTGGGTCAGTAGGAAAGCCTTCGAAAGAAGTACAAAATAAAGGTATTTGGACACAAAAAGTTCCTTAAATATTATCTGAAAATACTTATTTACTAAATTTATCTATATATACTTACAAATACAGTACTTATAATAAATAGATACATAAATAATATAATAATATATATATACATATTAAATCACTATATAGGTATGTTATTATATACATACATTAAATATTATCAATAAAAAAAAGAAAAAAAAAAAAAGATCTCATCATCCGTCTCAACACCGTCTAGGACTGGGATTGCATCGACCTAATGTAATAATCCCGCAGTATTATTACATTATCGCAGTATTATAGCAACTATCGAAATAAAAAGTTCCCTTTTAAATTAAATAAAAATTGGTCATCTTTTAACATTTTGTCTATTAAACAAAATGTAACAAGATGACCAAATATTTTTTTTGGTTTCGGTTTGATTGACTTTGACAAAGTAATAGGGTTGCGTCAAAACGCAGAAAATCCGCTGGCTATTATTTAATTTGTATTTAGAACATGAGATTCGATTAGCCCATCGAAAAGAAAAAGAACTTTCCTTTGAATGAGAACATAATGTAACATCATATCATGAACATAAACTTAATGTTTTTGGTCAGATAAAATAAACCGCTAAAGTCTTACTGTTTTTTTTTTTCAAATAAAATTTACGCATAATTTGTTTTTTTATTATCGCAAACCATTATATCCTTACCATTTTTAATTTTAATCCACTGAACTGTGTTGCCATGATTGAGCAACAAGTATCAAAACTTTGCATTTGTAATTAGATTGTTAAGCCGTTATAGGATAATATTTAATTAAAATAGGTACGTCTGTACCAAACAGATAACTGATTAGCTTAGCCTAATTACTGTTTGTATTAAAATGGACTGCTACGTGAATCCTGTTTATTGTAATGGAATAAATTAATTAACCGGATAATTACCCAAAAAGTTAATAAAGGTGGTTAGCGACGAAGGTTCACTTACATTTTATAGAGGATAAAGTTTGTTTGTTTGAGGGAAATTCTGGTAAACTGTTTTGTTTTTTTTTTCAATTTGTCTACAGTTTGAGTAACTTCGATAGACTAAGGCCCAATTTCACCATTCACTTTAAAATCCGAGTTTAATAAAACTAAATTCAGTACACAAATTGCAGTTCTAAACTCAGTTAAACGCTTGAACTGAGTTTTATTTGAATTGATCGCGTTTAGTGTCAATGGTGAAATTGGGTCTTAGTCTCCAATACAATTTGCTCGAAGGCGATTATTAGAAACTTAATTACAAAAAGATTAAGTCTTTCATCCGACTGCTGGGCTAATTAAATACATTTCATATTTGACCCTACAGAAATTAATTGCGTTGCACATGAATAAAATGAAAAAGAATCTAATTGTTATAAGCCCACCATGTCCCACTGCAAGGCAAAGGCCTTCCTTCCTTTTGTCTTTCTCTAGTGACGTAACGGTCCAATAATTGGAATGAGAACCTACCTCAACGCGCCATCATTTTACAAGGTTTTATTTAATTACAAGGTTTTATTTAACTTGCAATGTAGGTATGTATGTCCAGATAAAATCTTGTAAACTGAATTAGAACGACTTCCTCTGCTTCCGGAGTTGAATTTTTCGATATTAGTTCAGTTCTAATGACAATATATTTCGATGGTACGCACGACCGGTATTGACTTTGATATTCTAATATGAAAGCTTGGTTAAAAACGTTGTTTTTAAAAAACTTATTTAAAAAAATATTAATATTTAATAAGAAATTTTGAAAAAACAACTGATACGGATGGGATTCGAACCCACGATCTTCGGCGTACCGTGCCGACGCTCTAACCGCTGAGCCACCGTATCCCATCAGAATCAATCGAAATTTCAAATCTCTTTATACGCCTAGGGCGTCCGGTAATATCTATCGGAATACATTACGTACCTATCCGACTCAGTGTTCCAAACTGCAGTTTTTTAGAAGGCACCAATGCGATATAACCAATTTTCTTAATCTTACTAAAATTACTTATTACTTTAATTTCTTATTAAATATTTATATTTAATAAGCTAACATGTGCTAAAACATGTAAAAATTTCACAAAAAGTATTAAAAAAATATTATCTAATTATAACCAAAAACCAAATGAGATAAATTAATATGAAGAATTGACATGATGTCAGTAAAGTACCTTATTAATAACATAGCTTACAAGCTCCAAGGTAATGATGACATTCCTTCCACTTCCTTGTGTCAGCTATCGGTCGCTCTTCAATTGAGCTATCTGAAATCACGCCTAGTAGGGGTAGATGTGACCCCAACCCCAACCCCATATTCGATCGTTCATTTTTCGGATCGAAATGTTATAACGTAAACCATAAGACGCAAACCATATCACCAAATAACTAATGTTTAATTGTACTTAGTGCTTTCGTCAGTCTTTGTTTTAAATTAATTAAACAACAATCGAATAAAAAGTAATTTTACGAACGAAAAAACTAATAAACGTACGACCTGTCTATTGAAGCTTCGTCGTTTGAATTTCGGAGTACTGGGACGGTTAGAAAGAATTTAGTAGCACGAGCAGGTTTACGAAAAGCTCAGTTGGTATATTGGCCGGTGGTTTATAGTAGTAGGATTTTTAAAAAAACCAAGCCCTACACTAGGATTACTCCTGTGTCGTGGGTGCAGTTACATACATTTATAATTTCACTATTCACACCCCTCCAGACCGGAAAAAATATCTCTGTGTGAATCACACAAATATTTTTAAGTAGTGATAGCCGAGTAGTATGGCCGTAGGACTGCCAAGTCAAAGATCGTAGGTTTGAAACCCAGGCAGGCACATCTGAGTTTTCTGATTCATGTGCGTGTTAGAAATTAATGATCACTTGCTTAAACGGTGAAGAAAAACATCGCGTGGAAACCAGGTTGCATCTGAGATTTTTTTCTAAAATGTGTAAAGCCATGTCAAAGGCCCTACGGGCGGTTAAATTCTGACATCCGGTTGTTCATTAATCATACGATAAAAAAAGAAAACACAAATATTTTGATATTTTGTGCGGGAATCGAACTCGCGACATCAATTGCAAAAGGCAAATCGCCTAACCGTACGTCAATCTTGTCGTCATCGTGTGTCGTACGTCGCAAGTACAAATACTGCTTGTAATAAAAACATTCATTTTGCATTATTGTAATTAAATTCGCTTGACTTATCCAAAAGCACCTCTCAGTTTGCATCAGAACGTGCAAAATTGTAGTAAAATACATTTCACTAATTTTCAACGAGCTGAGGTTAATGGCCTGCTTTAATTTTCTTGCTGGCGTCCCTAATTAAGAAAATTGTTGTTCTGCGGGTGCTTTCGTAATAGTTCAGCGCTTTACCGTACAAAACCATGACATTGTGCTGAAATTATGTTTAATGTTTTTTTTTATAAGTCTTCTAAATACTTTTGTAAGTCTTACTAATTTATACTTAACATAATTATTACATTGGCTTGATTTCGGGATTGTCAGACTAGTTTCGAACTGAAACGGAGTACATTTTCAAGAGCGTGCTCTTGCGCCGATGCAGATGTCGCAAACCTTACTGATGTCTCGATGATATTGTCTCTGTCCTATTTCCTTTATGAAATAAAAACTAGACATTGTAGATACTAAAAATAAGGCTTACCTAGGTACTGATCTCTCGTGTCCAGTTGATAGTTGAAAGGTAATATAATTAATTAATTATCCAGAATATGCATTTTGTATTTTGTAATTATCGAGAGGAGTGTTATGAACTGTTTGTGGATAACAAATTTATTAAACATGCGAATATTAAACGTAATTAAATTCAATTGCTATTTGGAATTTACAAAGGGGCTTTGATTGGCTGTAATTAATACCTATGTTTATTATTTATTTAGGTTTTAATTAATATTATGTTTTAATTTTATTATTGTCAATTTTAACAATGTGTTGCAATACAATATAATAATAATAATACCAACTATACCTATGTTAGAGATGGAATTAGTTAATTTTTTATAGGGAATAAAATGAAGCAAAACAAAATTAATATTATATTTTGAGCCATACGTACGTAAAACGTATGAATGAGGTATGAAAACATGTTTGTTGACTTAATATTTTTGGTTTTATTTATTTAATTTAAATGAAAACCTTTTGAAGTGCAGTCAAATGGTTTTTGTGAGTACTACATAACAACTAAACAAACTTTAATTAATATAATAGGTACTCGTGTAAATTCATTTTAAATTTCTCCTAATGTTGCGATCACTTTAATTTATGCGTAAAGGTCGCAAGATGACTCAAAAGAAATGACTAAATAAATTTTCGCGCCTATAATTGCCTCAAATTTTAAATTTATAATTTAAATTAGATTAAAATAATAATAGGCGCATCATTTCAAATCGATTACCTACTAACTTTTTTTAGTGTGATTACAGGTTATGAAATGAATAATTTATAAACAAAGAAGCCCATATATTGAATTATGGAAATTATCAGTGACTTATTCCCATTATAGAAGCAGAAAATAAGCAGTAAGGAGTGTTATAAGAAACTGATTAGAGGGCTTGCTTCGCATCGCGTGTACTGCACGCAGTTTATAATCATCCAATTATTATTCTTGCCTTGAAGCTTACTATTTCAAATCATTACTTATAACGTCACGGAAGAGTTATTATTGCTTGACCTGGTATGAACTAGAAAATTATTTTAACTAGGTACAAAGGTATTTTAGACGAATAATTGTTACAAATTAGGCTTGGAAAAATGTTGATTTAGGCACTCAACTGCCTAATGCTTGTATTTTCTCGAAGTGTTAGAGAGAAATGCTATACATTTTTTTAATGCGTTTCAACTAAAATAGGGACGTCAATGACCTCTACCTGACACTTTCTAGAAAATGTTACGGAAGGATTTAAAGAATATTTTACCTACAAAATATTTTAACATTTTAATTGATATGATATATATATTATTGATATGATATATATTCCGGGTAGCTCGATAATCTGAATAAAAAATTACGTGCTTAAAGAAAGAGGTGTTAAATTATAAAGAACTACAATATCTCTTGACCATAAAAAATTGAGTACCTACCTTTTTGGAAGTTATCATAAATATCTATCAATAAGTTATCTTTCTACCTGATACAACGTAAATTTAACCCTTTTCGTACTAAATCTTATAAATTCCTGTATGGACGGCGCGGGCGTGATGTTCGACCCGGCTTGCAAATTGACGACGGCTGTTAGTAATGACAGTACGCTTCTTTCACGAGAGCTGTCTTTTTAGGAACCGGGCCAAGAGCTCGATTTTTGCCAGTGTACTTACATACAGCTCAATAGACGAAGGTTGACAAGCTCTGCCTGAATAAATTGCGGTTTAATACTAGATCAATCATATTTTTACGTAGTTTTTTTTTTCATAAGAATATAACGATGTTAATGTTGTTGAAAGCTTAACATGCCGTCATTTTTTATATCAAAATAGTGACCTAAAACCGTTCCGTTTACAGAATTAAACTGAACTAGTTTCGGTACTGAATTTTTTCTATGTGTTAAATATAAGGTTCATGTTATTTTATGACTTTTAGATTAGGGAATTTAGAAATAAACGAATCAAATCTAATTAAAACTTTGCAAACAGTTTAGACGAGCATGTGAACAATGTGTTAAAATATTCCTGCAAATGTTTTCGGAAATTTTAATAAACTTTTTTAAACTTTCACGACATGGAAATATGTTTGTATTCCGATGTATCCGCACATCCGCACATCCTAACCTCGATGTTTTGGTCACTTTGGTAGATCGTGGTCAAGAGAAGACTTATGATGTATACTTTGTAGTTAATTCAAAAAAAAAATTAAATAATTGTTTAGAATGTATCTATGCTTATAGTCTTGAAATAACATAAAAAATCGTACACATGTCTGAAAAGATGACATGTCTGAAAAAATGACAACAGTATAGGTATAATATAATATATATCATACATATTTTATGCTTCGAAAGTAAACAGAGCAAACATAAGCATTACAAACATAAAACTAGACCTTTTGCTATATATTATTTGACTTCTTTTTCCAATGTCGACGTTATTGTTGTCTGATGGAAGCAAATTCTTGGATGGATGGCCCCGAATATTACTTTTACCCGTCAAGTGAAATAATGATCAGTAATGAAAAAAATCAAAAGGTCGTATGTATAAACAGATACAGAATAAAATTACAATTTATTGGACAAGTATATTGTTGCTACATTATTTATGTTTATATTAAAAAATATATACCTAGGTATCAGCTTGTATGTGCGAGTATGAATTTGGACCTCATTTCAGAAATAGAAGAAATTAGAGTAAATGAGTCAGTCCACTGCGATGTTCACCTGATGCGGGTTTGCGGAGGCAAGACGTAGAGTATTTTTAGAAAAAGAAATATTTTAATTTTTATGCTAACTTATTTTGTTTATTTAGATAAGTTTGTGTTATATTATTCGTCTAATAATTCCGTACAAATTTTGATTCTGTGAGACTTTGAAATATTTCGCGCCTCGGAGGCGCATAATGGATTTCCAATTTGTTTCTCATTTAATTAGTTTTGAAGATCGATAGTGCCTGCATTGAAATTGGTTTTAATTACTTTTTATCAAAACCCCGTAACATCGCACTGCAGGACAAAGGCCTCTCTATTCTGCTCCAACCTCTCTATATCCAAAGCTGCTAAGAACCAGTTTGTAAAATCATCCCGCCATCTGTCTAGGTCAGCCGCGATATCATCGAAGAACCCACTGGTTTGTAAGTTGGCCTATTAGTCGTATGACATTCGGCAGAAAATATGAAAAGAAAATAATATGGAGATTTTCTTTGCACTTTCCTCATAATGCTAAATAAATAGTACCTATAACAAAGTCAACAATACTCTACAATGCAATTATTATTCAGCCTTTTCTTGAGAAACCATCAAACAAAGAATGTTTTGCTGTTATTGAAACTCGGCCAAACAGAAAGTAATATAATTTAAAAAGTAAAGTAGGCACTTAAAAGTGACAATAGTCCTTTTTATTAAAAGTTTTTTTTAAAAAAGGTTTTACTTGCCCTGTTTATTATTTGGTTCAAATTTTGTAATCGTTTTTTTACCCCCTTCCTGTTGACAGATCCGTTTTATGTAAAAAAAAAGATACTTATAGGAGGTATTATGGTTATGTTTAGGTCAAATCTTGCAAGCTGAATTAGAACCACTTTCTCTTATATACAGTGTTGACTTTTTTTTATTTTGGTTTAGTTCCTAGGACAACAAATTTTTATGGTGAAGATAACCTGAATCGACATCCAGGATTAGCTCCAGATAAAAGAATTCTTCAACGGGCAACAGAGGCAAAAAAAACTTGAATTTATGTTTAGTTTTGATATTGCAATATAAACGCTTGGTTTAAGACATTGTTTTAATGAAAAGTTATTTTTAGTGGTTCCTAACTTCTTATCTTTATTTCAAGTAATCGAGAAAAGTAATAAAGACAGCAAATAATAACAACAAAAAGAAAAACATAACAAGCAAACACAGACTTTATAGTTTTCAATTAAGTATTAGATTAAATTATTGTATATTAAAATATAACATGTTAAAACATAAACTGTCAATTAAACTTTCAATTAAAAACATACACAGTTATTTTCTTTTATTATATTTTATTAACTTTCAATTAAAAACATACACAGTTAAATTAATTAAAATAAGTGTATTATGAATAATAATTATACCTAATATGAAATCGTTCCGTCTGAACATTTTGACATTAATAACGAAAGCCTTACAATGATTGTCAGGTGTGCATAACATTTAAACTTATAATTAGTTCCCACATTTTCTGCGACATTATAATTACTAAAATCCCATCTAATTTCTCAGATACGCGCTAGGATCATAAAGTAAATGTCATGAGGCGAACCTTAGGCAGTTTCATCGAAGTTGGCAATACCATCACGTGTGTGTAATAACCCAGTAATTGTGCTTCGGTGGTCATTACTTTTTATTGCGTCAGTAACTGTTCTTAATTTCTCCCGCTCCTACTATTTTTCCTCAACTAAGTCTAAGGATCAGTAAGACAAGAATGACCATGGGTGCTGAACGGCTCAGTAATTTATAGTTTCTCATAAAAAAGAAAGATTTATTGGTCAGTCCTTGGTGCGTACAGAAATTTTCTTTGTGCGGTCACATAAGTGTTATAACATCAGAATTCATATATTCGGGTATAACCGTTACTCTTGGAAAAGGATGACAATATCGGGCTCATTTTTATATTCGTTATTTGAACTATGACCGATAGTCGGTCATCTGTTGCAAAATTATGATGTAATAAATGTTTTTTTATACTACATACGTGGTTTACAACTGATCCAGCCGATGTCGTGTAATCAAGCTGATTATACATTAAATTGTTTTACTTAGCAATGCTCAAAAAGTATATTTTTCTATAGATTAAAATTTATATTGAAAATTTAATATTTTTAGTGCGGTAGTCAAAACTTAGGTATTCGTTTTAAACATAACTCTTTAATTTCAAACAGCAACTGCACCCAACACACAAAAAATAACGTAATTTGTTAATTAATTTCATAATAGCTTCTTTTATACAGTGGACTCCGAAAATATTACTGAAGCCCCTAAAAGATAAAGGCACATAAGATAATCTATACCCATTTCTTTATTAAAAATACTTTAAATTACAAAACAATTACAATGTTAATGTTTTCTCTTAACAATACCATTGGATGTCATGAGCACACCATACGCATTTTCCAACAATCAGTAATCGTTAGAAAGCATCACCCCTCTTTCGTTGCCGTCAAATCCCCGCTTACACTCAAGTGAGGTCCAACAAAACGTTATTTGCTTAATTTATACAATTCACGGTTTAATTAAATACGCTTTAACAAAGCACTTTAGATTATATTCATGAACAAAAACACAAACATAAAACTATTAAAATACAATTAAAACTAAAACTAAAAACTAATACTAAAACTAACACTAAAACTAAAAGTAAAATAAAAAGAGAAAAACTTAATCTAAAAGACCGCTTCCAGTGGGCAATGTCCCCAAAACGCTGGCTGCATTGCCACGTTGAATGGCAATGCTAAGCCTTTGAGCTAGGTATAGGCCAGCGTTTTGATCCCGAGTAGCTTCGACCAGACGCCCCGATAGTTCTTTAAACATTTTTCGGGCTCCCGGCCCCCACGACCCCAGCGTCTCGACCCCAAAAGGCTCAAATAAGTAGCCGCTATATCGCCACGTTCAACTCCTTCTGCAATTTAGGAATTTAATTGAATCTTTTGCTAATTTGTTGCAAGGGGATATTTTAGTTGGGTAAGAATTTTGGAGAATAATGTGATTTATATAGCATATAGTTTACGAGAGTGAGCTCACGTAGACTATGGGATATGTAAAGGATATAGGTAAGCGGTATTAATACCTATTACTGAGCTTATCTTGAAAACACAGTGGCCTATTAACTACTGTGGACAAACACGTCTGGCTTTAAAAAACATGCATCTTTTATTTTAGCCTCATGAGGTGCTGATTTTATTAAAAACTATGAATTATATTTCTCATTCGTATGTAGTATCAATAAATACAAGTCAATTATAAACTTTCGTTGATTAGTATTTCATTTTCAAAAAATGACGTAGCATGCAAAATTTGTTGTATGTTTTCTAGTGTCAGGAATTGAATGTCAGTGAATTCCGCTTTTATATGTAGGTATAGGTATATAAGATAGCTAAAACTTTTTGTTTGAATAAGTATCTAATCAAAAGATTTGTTCTTTCAAAGTTTTTTTATAGTTGTAACAGTTCAGCAAACAATAATTTGCTTTTTTATAGCTTTATTAAAATTTTTGTTATGACTACAAAAATGTTTATAATTTTTTATTGTTATTAGCTGCTGTATACTTGTTAACCATATCCTATCTCTGAATTTGCGTAGAATCGTTGTTCCTGTGCTAAACTCTCTACGTTTGTTTTTTTTTATACCAAGCCAAGTTCAGGCCGAGATGGCGGGATGAGCTCAACTCCTTTAATAAAAACTGGTCCTTTGTTCCTTTTGGGAATAAAATAATAACAATAACTAAATTAGTTTCATCGTCATCATCATCATCATCAGCCGCAGTGCCGCAGGCGCAGCCACAAATACAACAGATCTCGCAACGCCACCTACCAAGTCCAAATATGAATAATAAACCATTCAAGGAACCACAAACTCGCACAAAAACATCATCAAAATCACTCCAATCACTCTAAAGTGACACGCGGACAAAAATATTTTGTTGCAATTGATTTTACAACATTTAACAAACAGGAACTATAAGGTTTCCGTTACACAGCTTATATAAATATAAATAAATATACACAAGCTAAACTAGCTGTCACTCGCAGGTCTATAGCGCTTCCTCGAAAATAAATTTCTTTTTTGGACTACCTACAAAAATATACCGAGCTGAGTTAAGTTTTGTACCAAATTTCGCTGGAACGTGTTTAGATAGAAAGAAATAATATTAAGACACACTCTCAGTCATAACTTTTCCGACTTCTCAGTAGCTAACATCACCATTAATCATCAAATTATTACACATCTGATGGCTGGTTAATCTGATACACGATTCAAATTTCAATTCTGCTACTTTTGTATAAAAAAGCTTTTTTCTGAAATTGTCCTCGCTGTCGCCGCTCGAATTAGCAAGCGCCGCAACAGGAACGTCTGTAGGTACAAACATTAAATCAATTTCGATCCCAATTTTAGCCTAATTGTATAAAAAAAATAACAGGATAAATATTAGGTTCGTGATTCAAGAGTAACCACCCAGATGTTCATTAATTAATAAAATTCTTAGGACCGATAGCCTCCCTTGAATCATGTAAGGCACTATCGGTTGGAAAAACTAATTAAATGTGTCTTTAAATTGACAGGTCAAGAGGTCATCGTCTTCTCTGTGATGCGGAGCGGAGGGATTAATAATATGTAAAGAACGAGCAATCACTCGACACCTATTATTTATAACCATTGGCCACGCACTGCACTATAAATATAGCATAACTTATTCAAAGAACAAAGAAAACTGCAACAATGCTTTATTGAAATGTGAATATTCATAGTCCGGACTTGAGACTTTGTTCAGAATATAACGAGGTTAATACAGTGACTTTCGTCTAAGTTATAATGTTCCGCGGCCGCTGCATAGTAGTTTTCGAGTATATTTTAATTGCAACCGTGAGTATAATGACTTCTTTTAAGACCAAATTGCTGTGCGGAAAGTAAGTTTTCTTAACGACACAATTGTGTGGGATGAAGAAAAGAAAATACGGATGACTGAAGTTTTTTAATTACTTGTAGTCTGTGGCGTTAAAAACTATAGTCATACAGTATGGTTCGGGGCTTCATTTGCTCAGACTTAAAAATAAATTAATCGTTGAAGCTCTCCTGAGACTTAACTTCGTAGTTGATGTAGTAGTAGTGTGTAGTAGTAGTAGTGTAGTTGATGAACAACCGTGTCAGAGTTTAAACCACTCGTCTCTGAGATGGTTTTACACACCGACGAAAAATCTCTCATTTATGCTGGTTATCTTCACGATTTTTTCACGATACGCACATGTATCGGAAAAGGCAAGTCAGAGGTGCGTGCCTGAGTTTCAAACCTACGACCTTTTACTTGGCTATCAATCTATCGCATCTATCAATTGGCTATCTATCGCAAAAAAAAAATCAGCTGTTCAATACATTTTGTTGAGTCATGTGAACATAAATGTATGGAACAGCTGATTTTTTTTGCGATTTCATGTGGTCCCATAGTAATTTGATAGGTTTGATGCTAAAAGGAGGGATATCCTTATGGATATATCTATGACTTGCCTTCAATCAGCACGTTACCTTCTATTAATTACAATCTATTCTGTACATTGTCTTCAATCTTACATGCAACTCTGGATGACATCCTCTATTTCTTCATAATAATAGAACCACGGAGGTATTCCATTCAAATTCATTATCACGGAACACGCTCAATAGCTGTGTAGATGACGTCGTGCAACAATGTGATATTGAGTACGTCATATTATATTAATATAGATTGCAGCAATCTATAATTTTGATTTACAATGTAACAATAGTCAGCAACAATTTATGCAATAACATAGCGCCACTACAAAGAGATTTGAATGTATTACACAAGTTTGATTGTGATTTTAATGGATTAGTTTCAATAATAATGATAGCTAGGATCCTTTTTATTCAGGATTCTTCTCACTCAGGATCATTTTGATTAAACACCTGAATTCACGAGGCAAAGAAAGTTGATTTACATTATATAAAGTAAACAACAGTAAACATTTTTGTAATGTTTTTATGCATTCTTAATCTCAGATGGTAGATGGTTAAATGTGGAAGAGAATTTCAATAACACGGGCGGGATAACGAATAGCTTTGTACCAGAGCGACAGGGGGCTTTACCTAGTAGGTCGAGGGTTCAAATCCCGCTCGTGATTAATTTGTTCTTTCTACAAATTTGCAACTTTGATTTACATATCAAGAATATAATTTAAGATATGGTATATAATAATATATAGTTTAAGTGTTTAAGAGATATACCTACTATTTCTTTTCTCTAACAAGGTATCAAACAAGCATAGGGTCTATCTGATGGATAACAAAACCTATAGACACTTGCAACACCAGAGGAATCAAGTAACGCGTTGATAACTCTGTGCGGGATTATGAAAGTAGGGGTGGGGGGAATAAAAGAACGAGGATTATTAAATGGGGAATTAAACTATGCAAAAAGCAACATAACGTGCATCGCTCTCTCAAAATTTTCATGACAATTAACAGTACTTTCTAAAGTAGTGAAATACAAATATAAATCAGTATTTTAGGTCCCTTAAGAGCAATCTATCAAATGGAGTTAGACCTTTTTTGGTTATCTGTACCTCACGGCTAAGCAAAGTCTTGGTTCGGATTACAAGGTCAGTAAAATCAACTTGGAATTTTGGTAAAATATTATGTCTTTAAAACTTTGTAATAAATATTCTTCACGAAGATTGCTGGTACATATTCAACAGGCATTTTGAACCTTACTTACTGTAAAATTGCTTTATCTACTATTTTCTGTGAGCTTCATACACATACATGAAAATATAGCAGTGCTTAACGAAAGGCAGTACTGTCACGGCCAGCCGAATAATTCGAGATTACATCGTTGGGCCACATCACCACAAACCTCACTCGGCAACAGACGTGACGATATGATGACGTTATCTATTCGTAGCTAGTTCAGAATTCGCTTCGATTTTAGTGCCACGATTTCGGTGCTACGACTTAAGCGAAGCAATTTACTAGATACTCAATGCTTTATGGAGTGATGCACTGCGTTTTTTACGTTTCCATCCATTCGACAAATGGATTGGTCGATCATTGTCAGATCAAACAAACACATCTTCGAATAAAGTGATTCATTTATTAAAAATCGAACTTCACTTCAAGTAGTTTGTTTACGTATATATCTCGTCATCTTACTGTCGTTATTCTCTTGTTATTTTGTGAATTTCCTTTTAATATGTTAGTATTTAATAAAAAATATAGTAAACGCGAAAAAAAGCAACATTTTTTTGTAAATATACGAGGTTTTATTTTTTATTTAATCTATACTCTAGACTCTAGAGGATAAAGAAATTAAAGTGACTAAAACTAATGTTGCTCTATGGTTTTCTCTTGTATTATATATCTAGGAACATTTTACAGATACATAATTACCTACACAATGCAACATTCAGACCAAATAAATATAATATCACGCCATCGGTTTAATACTTTAATATGTTCCAAAATTGAATACCTACCTTCCTAGAAATATTACAATAAGAGAATATAATTTACTCAATGAGCAATTTCTTATTAAATTGACCAGAAAAAATATTGAAATTAACTACAGGAAAAACAAACAAATCTAATCTCATGTTTATAAAGTTGCGTACGGATCAAGGCTTGCTAGCTGACGTGGCAAGATTAATGCGTTTTCCTCTTAAAGAGACTATTCTTCACATAATGATACTTTACGAGTTTGATAAGATCTCATTGCTCAACAGCAGTCGGCTAGAGTTAGATCATCTATCAAATGTGGAGACGACAGTAATTTAACTACTTATTGATATTGATTATGATAATGTTGTCCCCAGTCTGCATACAGAAAAAATATCAAATATATCTAATAATTTAGTACATCTAGAATTTATTGTGCTTGAATTTGACTTCGTAACATCGCGGTTTCTTTTCTTATTACTTAGTGCAATTTCGCCCCGATCATGTTCTTTTGACAGTGAACAAATATTTAAAAATAAATGATGTTTTATTTCATAAGCGCTATCAATTTCTATGTTATGTTTAGTTTACTCTTCATTAAATAAGTTTATAAACTGTTGGTTGTGGAATTTCTTTAAAATATATATTTTATGACCATTGATAACGACAGCTTGTCATATTATGATCGAGGTTACGCACTCTGCTATAGCTCTTAAACTCATGGCCACCATGACTTGTGCGTTGAACATTTATGGTGACTCATTGTTTGGCTTTCTGCGGGGGTCATAATTATGCTTATAAGTAATGGCCCAAATCTGAATCTTTTGATATTAATGATTAATATAGTTCGTTTACTTAAATAATAATATTTTTGTGGAGTGGCAAAATAGACGACATTATTTTTGGATGATTGAGAATGTTGTCTTTTTTACGGTGATGTCAACTGAACATGGTAACTTATAAGCACCTATTATGTACGATATGAGGAACGGGACGGTTATCCTTTCAATTTCAAGACAGAGGTTGTGCATCAGACCACAGCTGTTTTGATCTGCGGTGCATCGCTTCTCATCTGGTGAGTTCCTGGCCAAACAGAAGTAAGCTTTTTTCGGAATAAAAACACTGTGAGTGTTTCAAAATACTTTTTGATGTTGTTTTAATTTCAATATAATTTCAATATCAATATCAAATTAATTTCAATATAGGTATAGCCTTAATCGTATATGACCAGTCTAGGGCTACTACCAAGCGAGCGCACCATTAGTTTACCATTAGTGCGAGATTTACCTAAGTACATCTGTGGCTTAACGTCTGTATGGGAAATTAGTCCTTGAAACATGATAGTGAGCCCTATCTGAGTGTCCAATAAACATGACTAGACTGAAGTAACTAATAACTTTTCACCGTTTATAGATAGTACCATCGTCAATCATACTTCAAGCCAGCTTGATACTCAATCGACTAGACAAATGTTGACCTTTCGTTTTAAGAGGCTAGTCCTCCATCCAATGAGCCTACGCAACTTCCGTAAGCTATTAGGATCCACGTTGTTGTTTTTTTTTAAAGTTCCGACTACTACTATTAATTAAATCTATTTTCGTAGTCGATTGGAGAAATTGATACTAGTAATAATTTGTCGCATTTGGAATAACAAAATATTCAAATGTGTTCATAGCGTTTGCAAGAAAGTCCGGAAAAACGCAGTATTTAAAACCTTTTGCAATGCTATTTAACGAATGCTTAATGTAGGTATCAAATCGACCAAAATGCACAAAATATACTTTTATATATTTTTATTTCAATATGAATGAAAGCTTTAACGCTGTTTATGCTCTTTAGCTACGTTTGTAATCACTAGATGGAGCGATATTTATAAAAAAAGTCTTTCACAATTAGTTTCCTTATTTTAGTAAGTACCTACAAAATTCATAACATACCTATTCATATTAAAACTTCGCACAAAGGCGACCCATAAATAACTCACAAGTGTGGACGTGAATAATTTGCGTAAACTTTCGGTATACCCTCAAAGTTACTCTGAGCTCTTGGTTTTAACACTAAAGGTAGCTATCATAAAACAAGAGATTCAAAATTGTTGTTATTTATTACTCTTATTACTTACTTCTGAAAGTTCACAGTAACAGCTGGACATAGTTGACTTTAGAAACCTACAGATCTACTAAAGTGGAGGAGAATAGGTAAAATACATTAGAAATCCTCTTTATTGCCACCAAAATATATATTTTAAAAAAAATGAGAAAACTACAATTGACGGTCTCTTTCAGACATCCGCGAATGGACTGGAAAGTGTAGAAATTACAAGGGGTCGTCTGTGGTGCGCTAATAATTATAAATAAGTACCGTATAATGATATTTCGAAAAATACTAGAAACCTAGAGTTAATAGTTTAAATTTCAACACACATTGAGCCAGCGTGTTGATTAAATGCTCGATCCTTTTCTATATGAGAAGAGGCATTTGCAGTGGGCTAGTTACAGGCTGGTTTTTTTGTTTAGAAAAGTATATACAAATTGTAAATATAAAATATTATATACAAATTGACATAAAATAAATACATATATTAAATAAACTACATACCTATGTATAAAATTATAGTATACCGGTTCTATCTAATTTAGAAGAATAGGTATCTGAAATCCGAAATTAGGCGAACAAATTTTTGAGCCCGTAATATTACAATTTCCAACTTGCGGCCGTTCTTCTTTCTTTAGTTCATTGATCCTTCTAAACTGTAACTTCGAAATTACGATTTTCTAACTGTAATTAAAATAAAACTAATTAGACGTAAAGTTCCAGTAATACAATACTCTCGTTAGGTTGTTGAACCTTTGAGTAATGCGCAGTCAGCCGTTGAAGCTAATTAAGTTATAAGGGTGAGGATTTATATTCATTATTTGAGCCACAAAATACCCATTCGTGTGGTGGATAAGTGTTTATTTTTTTAAACATACTCTCGTACAAATACATTCAAATAAATACTAGCAATAGACCGGACGAAAATTTGATGCATAACTTATTACCTACTAAGTTTCAATTGTTTAATCTACTAAGTCAATGTTTTTGTATGAAAATATTGCCAACGACTGCTTTGTATACCTACCTTTTTAAATCTCTTTGGTCTCGCACAATGTTTTTCTAATGTATTGTGACACCCGAACCGAGACAGCTCCAGACTCTCTGTTGCTACAGAAAATTCCGGCCTGGGAAAATCTAATAATGCCCGACCTAATAACTCTGTGCTCAACAGCTCTGCTAGCAATTACAAACCAACGTGGCAGTCTTAAGTTATTATTATAAATAAAATACAGAATAATACTTCAAATAATATATCTAAGTTGATGGCCTTATTACTTTTCACGATTGTAGAAAACTAGAATGGACTTTTCCATTTATTACCAAAAATGGTTGCCTCGACAACTGTACAATTGAAAGTAATAATAGTTCTGCCAAAAGCTTTTGCTTTTCCAGTAGGTACCAAATGTATTCATTTTCATCACGGCCCATCCACTAATATAACGGCGGAGATAAATCGTTTAAATACATTAGCCTACATCCCAAGCGATTACATTTTATTAATGGCTACGATAAAAATAAGTAAATTTTGTTAAAAAGCAAATCTTAATTAATTTTCATAAAGTAGATACTAAAGAGAAAGAAAAAGACTAAAGATTGTTTTTTTCCTAGATTGTTTACCTATTAATGGCCGAAAGACAATTAAGTTTTGTTAAAACGCTAACCTATTTTAATTATTAAGTGTTTTCTATTCCTTAAAGACTAAAGATCTATTTCACGAGATCAAACTAACAAAGCACGTCTGGAAAATCTTTTGGGATTAGAAAATACGGGA
Organism: Protodeltote pygarga; assembly: GCA_936450705.2. Taxonomy (NCBI): domain Eukaryota; kingdom Metazoa; phylum Arthropoda; class Insecta; order Lepidoptera; family Noctuidae; genus Protodeltote; species Protodeltote pygarga. The sequence continues at coordinate 6,441,032 of OW388257.2, read as the reverse complement.
TAAACTAATTTGACGTTGAAGGAGTCGTGGGAAACAGATAGTTTAAGAAAAACAACTACTTAAAAATATTTCAAAAGGTCGCCATAGTAACGACGAAACAAGTTTCTGCTAAAATTAAATCATCAAATTTTAAAATTCTAAACACAGGCACCACAAACCCAGCTTAATATCGACAGCAACAAAGTCCCATTTGCCAATTATTTTTATTTGTCCCCAAACTGTAGTGAACTGTACCACCTTCCATTTGCAACAACCTGTTTTTCTATTTCATGAAAATTTTGGCAACGCACCCTGGGGGTTAGAATTGTTAAGAAGCTCAGGCATTTTGCCACAAATGTTTCTCGAGTTGATCAGTACGAAGCGGCAGATTTTTTCTTTGTGATATCAATGGGGACAAAGTAACGGATATTTCTATAAAGTGAAGGAAAGAAACAGTGATATGTAAGGTGTTTTATGTGAAATATACGATCACTTATTTTAATTGGTTTAACACGATAACATTTCAAATACATTTAAAGCTCTTGACTTGGTTCAATCAAATAATGAAAAAAAATGAATAAATGAAATCAATCTAGGAACCAAACCTGGGGCCAACTATTAACGACACATACAAACATATATTTGCTAAATTACTACAAAAATTTTATTTAGAAAACTTAATGTAATATATATTTTATAATGGCAAAATAAATATGTAGTGTGCGACTACATATTTACTGAGATAATTGTTAATTTGTTAATTTTTTTTTTTAATTAAGTAAATAAGTGTTTATATTTTTCTGTTCCCACAGACAAACTGTGAAAACAGTTTTGTGGGGCTCTGTATTAGCAATAAGATAAATGTAAATTGTTTTTTAATAAAGATACATACATACATATAGTGAGATTAGTTGTTATGAGAGGTTTGCTATCGTGCAATGAGGAGTTCCGTTCCTTATCTTGTATATTCATTGTCAGATTTATGACAATATTTTTAATATGGGGCCAATCAGAGACTATATTTTTTTAAACAAAAAAAAAGTTTTTGTTTTAAATATTACTTAAATCGACCTTCTAATCACGGAGTAGGTACTTAATCAGCGGGTAAAGATTAGAAAATAACGTTCTTCTTTTTAGAAGTCGAATAAGTATAAAGAAAGAAAAAGTTACTAGTTACACATCTTTACAGCTTTTCGTTTTATTTAAAAGATCTATTTTAAGTTTTAACCAAAGGTACGAATATCATACTCCCCCTGGTGGGTACATTTAAATTTGTAGAGGACTTTGAAAGAATTTATACATCTCAAAAAAGTTGAGCTTTGCTATGGCTACTGGACGTATTTTCTTACGAACAAACGACTTCAATGAAATAAAAGCAAATTTTTTTATTACAAAAAAGGTTAAACGTAAAACATAAAAAAAGAAGAGTTAAGAAGGTAACAACGTATGATCGCAGCCTTCTATTTACTTTTTCATGTTACAGCCGGATATAACACTCGAGAGATAAAATAAAAACGTCACAATTTATTTCACGCAGTTTTGCTTATAGGCGAGAGCGAAATGTTAGGTACATTAGTCTGGATGATAATCGTCTGTGTGGGACACTGAGCAAAAACAACGTAAACGAGGGAAAAGTTTTTGCCTGGTCGACACCAAAGCAACGGGCTGACTTTCCCCCATTAATTTTGTCCACAGGAAATCGTTTGAAAGACCACTGGGCATGTCATCAACCTATTATACCTATAAGCCGAGACCACTGACCTTTTTATGACTCACGCCAAAATAAAACAATACGGCCCATTTCAGTTTAACAATACGTCGATTTTACGTAATTTTGAAGAAAAAATCATATTGGAAAACCTTTTGTTCTGAAACAAAGCTCGACCATTGTGACATGACGGGGAATTAGATGTCATAACTTGAAAGTAACAAGTCAGTCACTTGACAAATGAGGAGAAGCTCATATGCTTGCCAAATTCTTATGGCGTATAAAGATTTCTTGGGAAAACAAAGTGGCCTTGCTGAGAAAAGGAAACGAGTATAATAAACTGTAAACTTGTACAGTTTCTTTTATTCTTTCTTATTTACCAAATAAAATAGAAAGAAAAATGATTATGACTTAAATAAATAGACTGCGGCCAAATAAGTCTGTCCAAGGCTGAGAACTATTAGAGCGTAGGTATAATTGGCGCGCGGCGTCAGTAATTGTTGACCCCCTTCGTTTAAAAATATTGCTATAACATTATACTAGCTAGTTTTTTAATGTTTATTTGTAGCTATGGTTACTATTTGAGAGAATAAGTATAATAAACTTTTTATACGACACAAAAATTAGTTACATTAACTTAGATTTGAAGGAGGTTATATTCGGCATGGGCCACAAATTAATGACGCTGTCTGTACTTTGTTTCGTTTACTTGCAAGAGTTTTGCTAAGCAAAGTCTAAGTTCACAAAATTAAATAATTACCACAAACATAGACTAATAATCATTAAGCTCATCAATTTCTATTTTATTTTTGCAAGCTTCAGCTAAGTTAAGTCTAAGAAAGATCATAGAACTTTCTAAATCTCAGCGTAAGTCTGTTTATAGTTTTTACGACCTTTTAATGATACGCGGGTCACAAATGACCTATTTTTTGGACAACATTTATAGTTATTTTAGTCAAACACCTCAAACAATCAATGGAGTTAACAACTGTCAAAATAGCATTGAGCTAATGAACTTATGAGTTAGTTCTACGAAATATATCCTAATTTTGTAGAGAAGTGCCTTTTTGCAGAGAAGGTGCCCATTAATTATGTAGAGATGTATTAAAAAGTATAAGTTGTTAAGAACTATCCAAATGGTTATAAACACCATCTGTAAAAAGTTTCTACTGACCAGCCACATTGTTACGCGACGCCGCGCGCCTTCGCGTCTTAACGGTAGTTGAAACTTTAATTCTTATAATATAGCTGTCCTAAATGACCTACGACGTGAGGTTGAAATATTTTGAATTGCCAAATCTATAGGTAACTTACGCGGTGCAGACGATATCTATAAGTCTCATAAGAAAATACCAATATCTCTTGACTCAACTAGGATTTCCGGTTGACTACAATGATCGATTCGAAATCGAAATAATCTAATCCGTTTCCACGTCGATCATTTTGAGGATAAAGACCCATGCTCATTATAGGAATTGTACGCTCATTAAGAAACAAAATTGAACCTTCGGGAGCTAGTTTACGTCTCCAATTCCAAGTGATATAATAATCGAATTTTTGACGAAAAATCTGTGAGATTTATTAATAGTAACGAGCCTGCAAACTCTCAAGCTTTAATTGTGAGGGAAATTCTCAAAAGAGCTATTGAGAGAGGACTTATCTTTGTAACGTGGGTGTACGATAGTCCTGTAAAACGCTCCAGTAATCACATTATCATTATCGTTACCGTTCAGTAGTGTTTTAATTGCGAAGTGGATTAGCACATCCCTTACTAAATCCCTAAGAAGGGAGTTAAACTTTCTACATCGTTGCGTAACATAACTAATTGATATTAACAGAAAAGCTGTTTACCTTGAACAAGTGGCTAATTTGCTGTCGAAATCAGGACAAAGTTTACGACTCCTTTATGCTTCAAAAATTTTCCAAGCAAAATAACTCAAAGAAGGTTTTATTAAAGTTTCAAATTTTAAAAAAAATTACGAGCACAAACATGTTACCAACAAATTTAAAAAATCATTCAAATTGCAAAAATTGCTTTCTTATAAGTTTACATTTAAGAAGGCAACTTTAATGCTTAAACATCCAAACAATAATAATAGGTATGTACCGCCCGGACGTTTCTTAAATAATATAGATACACATAATGACAACGCATCAAGGTGTATAGCTTGATATGTTATCATTGTTTGATTTTCATTACATTTGACTTCTTATTGCCTTCATAATGCGTGGTCAGTTCATACTGGAAATGAGTAGCTTGATAAGTTACCGCGTGTATTATAAAACTGCGGAATATTAAAAAAAAGTTTTTTTAAGTAATGCACAGAATTTAAGAGATAATAAAGGTCTCAAAACTCAAAAGAAGAAAAGTTTAATTTTATCTCACAAAAAGAATATTCGTTATTTCATTAATGATAAAATCGTGAACAAATCCAACCCTTTACAGTTAAAACAAAATAAAGGAAACGTACGCATTAAATGTAATCTTTCTTCTAAAACATCTGAAGGCATCCAATTGAAAAAGGGTCGAATACTTGAAGTTTGTAGACGGACATTTTCTAATTAAATTGTTACTGTAAGTTGTGTGCTATTGTAGGTAATCTAGGCTTAATTCAATATTACAAGGATGGAAAACAATTTGGCCTGTGTTTAAGACAAAAACCTCAAGTTGTGAAACCTCAAGTGAATTTTAGAGTAGCATTTGTAAAACTTCAAAGTAGGTACTTGATAACAAATAAATAACTAGTACTTGTCTATTGGGCATAAGAACGTTTTTTAGAAGAATATATATAACACGTTCTTCTGAAGATTAAATAGAAAAGAACCTATAAATAAACAAACAAATTAGCCTGTAACTGTCCCTATGTAGGGCAAAGGCCTCTTCTTATACAGAGAAGGATTGAGCATTAATCACCACGCTAGCTCACTGCGGGTTGGCAATTTCAGACTATTAACTCCAGGTTTACTTACGATGTTTTCCTTCACCGTTAGTCAGTGGTGTCTTAGAATATCTAAGAAAGTACATATGACATTGAAAAAGTCACATTGGTACATGCCAGGTTCGAACCCACTCGCTTGTACAGCGGGTCTGTAACCAATGCGCCACCACGACATAAAAAAAAAGAGAAAAGAACCTAACTAATCATATATGCTGACTAAACACACTTTGGTATTCTCATGTTAATCTTTAATCGAGAGTCCGAACGTAGAATAAAATGGAGTCCTCAAACTCATTAACCTAACGTAACCTTACTTTACTCTATCAAGTAATACTCTACGAAGTCATATAATTATATTCTTTGCCTCTACTTTGGAAAGAACCATTATGGCTGCACAGAAGCATTTATGAACCGATATTTCTACTTCTACTTAATAATATAATCGGTAACCTATAAAAATATTGAGAGTATTCTGGGAGAATCATATTATATTCGTTGATTTTGAAAAAATGCAAATTAATTTTGAGAACATTGTGATTTAAACGCAAATCATAAACATTATTAATTCATTTATTTTCACTGTTTTATAAATAATGTTTTATAATCACTACATAGTATAAAACAAAGTCGCTTCCCGCGTCTGTCTGTCCCTATGTATGCTTAGATCTTTAAAACTACGCAACGAATTTTGATGCGGTTTTTTTAATAGATAGAGTGATTCAAGAGAAAGGTTTATATGTATAATACATGCATATTAGCATAACCGTGCGAAGCCGGGGCGGGCGCTAGTGTTCTATAAAGAAAATATTTTTTAATCTATACATATAAAAAAGTACCGTGACTGCCTGACAGACGTACAACCTTTGGTCCTAGGGACTTGAAAGTTGGAGGAAATATTCCTTGAATACCCTTCAGGAAGGGTTTACGGAATTTCCACTTATAAGTAAGTAAAATAGGGAATTAAGCATCCTAATCCAAAATTCGCGGACGACGCCTTGGTAATTGATAAAATGAAAAAAAAACTTTGACGAAATTAGATAAGATATTTGTTTTTCCCAGAATATAAAAATTTTGCTACATTTCCAAGAAAAGTGGTTTAAACTGTCTTATTATGATTATAATACCAATCTTTAGGAACAGTTTATAAGTAATTTCGGCAGTTTGATTAAACATTTTAGTTGTATTGAAATTTAGTTGTACTAATTGTATTAGTTAGTTAGTATTAAATTTTGAGGAACGTAATTTAGAATTTAATAACTAAATAGCTAGTCAGGGAAAAAGGAATAAATACTGTCACAACGTTCTTATTTCTCATTGGGTATATTTTCAATTAGTAGCTACTTGAAAATATACTCTGCGACTAAGTTATATAATTGATTCTTCTTTGACATTTCATCCAAGATTATGTATATATGTAATCCATTTGTTTTTTTCAGTTTAAAAAGGGAAGGAAAATACCTCAACCGATAATACACATAATTAGACAAAACTGTTCAGAAACGAATCATGCTTTTCAAAAGTGTATTATTAAAAAGGAAATATTTAACTTAGGTATGTAAATATTTTTACTACCGTTATTTTATCTTTTAAATTCAATGCATATTTTGCTATCCGATTACGGTTGCTATGTTAAAGTGCTTTAGCGAAATGCAGGGATATTTAATTCCACTTTATCAATATTGTGGGTTTCATTAATACATTGAATTCGTTATTGGGACTTGATTGTATAGGTATTTATAATCTACATGATATAAAAGTATCTATTTTGATAGATCCTAGCTAGATAGCAATAAAGCCTAACTTTGTCGGCTTATTGAATTTATTTGTCGCAAAAAAAAGTTATACCCTATAAAAATCGTGATACTGTAATCATCATCTGCTTAGCCTTTTTCCAACTATGTTGGAGTCGGCTTCCAATCTTACCGGATGCAGCTGAATACCAGTGTTTTACATGGAGCGACTGCCTATTAGACCTCCACAACCCAGATACTGGGTTACACGAACCCGAGACCTCTGACTTGCCAGTCAAGGGTCACCACCACTAGACTATCACGTCTCCCCAATTGTGATACTCTAATATTATGATGAAAATGTTATCGTTGTATTGAAATTAAAATCGTATATAACCTTTTAGGCTTCCTTGCCCTCAAAAACCAGAGAAAGGTTTAATACGGTATCGTTTAGATTTGCTAAAGTAATATTCGATCGTCGGCAATGAATTACATAATAATTTTACTCGGAAATTACAAAATAAATTGCCCTTAACAAAACTTTTTCGTTAAAAAATAGTTGGTAGTATAATTTTCCTAAAATACTAAAATGTCGAACATTATTAAGGGATTTGCTTCCCATTCAATCATTTTACTGAATCAGTATTTCAAAATGGCGTTGACGTTCCATCTTTCAAATTTAGCTCAGTTTATCAGAGCGGAGTGCCGTGAAATGTAATTAATTTTCGGTTATGAACGAGCTAACTTACAATGCAGTGTCAGTTCGTTAGCCACTGACGTCGTGGCTCTTACTGTTAGTAATTAGAATGGCTTGGAGACTGTCAGCCTCATTTATAAGCGGTGTTCCAAGACGAAGTACGTAGGGGATTTGAGATCTTAATGGAACTTGACCAAAGTGAGCGCTTTTACGTCAATTAGAACCTAGTTACCAAAATTGTACCAAAATTTCTCTATATAACCAAAAAAATTCTTTAGGAAATTTTCCATATTTCCGTTTTTCTTGACGGAGCTAGGAAGTACTCAGACATTGAAGATGATTGACTCGTAAAAAAAGGCTGAGAATCTGATTCAAAATCAATACCGGTGAACCGGTCTGGGAGTCCAGTTCGGATTTAAAAAAAGATATAATAAAAACTACTCAATAATCCAGAGTATATCAACTTAATCTTATGGCGAAATCATGACACATTACGATATGAATAAGTTAAGAACATAACATCAACTTCGCTTTTTATTTGCAAAACCATACATTTATTTACATCTCTTTTTTAAATAGTTTAGTTTATATCAAAGTCGCAATTTCCGTCTGTCTGTTAAACTTCTAAACCACGCAACGGATCTTGATACAATAATAATAAAATTTCTTCAAAAAGGTTACTATATTACATACATATTACAGTTGACAAGCAGTTGTGCAAAGACGGGGCGGGTCGCTTGTTAAGAAAAATTAATATTAAAATATACATTTTGGATAAAAATGTTACCTATCCTAAAGAAGCTTGGAATCCTTTTATACAAGCCGGTATAGAATGTTGATCCTTTTGTTTTTCTACACAAAATTGTTTCGCAGATTTCTAGGTCGCGAGTATATCATACTTGTGTATAACCAACGTACTGTCGTGGATAAAATTGAGCTTATTTCGAACAATAGAGTGACGTCACTATATCTAAATGTCATTCACCCACAAACCAACAAGATGACAATCTACAAAAGCTAGGGAGTGAAATCAGTGGAATGGACATGAGTCATGGTTCTATAACTAATGCCAGACCAGTACATTTTGGCAACCCTTTTTCTGTGCAATCGGAGATATTTCGTCTGATAGGGTTCAATAGACCTATTTCTTTTTAATAGTATAGGATAACCCTCTTTCGGATTCTCTTCACAGGTAGGTAAAAGACAGTTAAGGAGTAATTTTAAAGGGCGTTTTAATGGTACATTATTAACTGTGTTAAAAAAATCGATACTTTTAAATTGCAATAAAAACTTTTGTCTAATACCTATTACCATCAGTTTATTATGACATTTTATTTAGAAAAATGCAATATATCTCGCAGTATCGTTATGAAAATACCTCACGCATTCTTCATAAATCGTCGAACAGTTTACAAAATAATAAAGTAGATATAGTCGAGAGGAACTATCGAGAGTCTCGCCACATGATCGATTACACGGAACCTAATCGATTTCCCCGATTAGACGTAGCAGACTGATGAGGTTAGCTTGGCGTAAATCACGATCAGCAGACATGTCGACATGAATGGAGCCAATTTGCAAAGTTTATTTCAGCACACATTTCGAAAATAGAAAGTATATTCCAATTCTTTTTTACCCGACTACAAAAAAGGAGGGTTCTTCTATTCCGTTACTGTCATAGTCCGATGGGTCGAATATGAAAGAATATACATAAGAATATATTTTTTAAAGTATTAAAAACTATGGAGTATAAAATTACAAACAGCTTTCACCCATCCCACTAATTGACATAATTTCTAATAATATTCAACAATAAGCTATCGCATCGCTTTCTTCGAATCATCAAAAGAAGCGACAAAATTTATTAATTGGTTAACCATTGAATGAATTGCCCTTAACTTTCATTTTATTTTATAACCATCACTTTTCAAAACCACCATGATATTCATGGTGGTTTTGAAAAAACCACGGTATTATTAAAAAAAATGAAGTGAATTAAAAATAATTTCAAATAATTAAACTTCCTTGCCTTCATAATCATAATGACGCAATCATAACAGCTTTGAACTGAATTTCGACGTAACGTTTTACTTTTACAACATCCATAAAGTTGGCCCTTTTTAACATTTAACGCCAATTACGACTCTACCGTCATAACATTATGTGCGTTCTTTTCATAAAACCATTGTTGCCTTAAACTCGATGACATTTCACAACATTTAATTTCAAATAAAGAACCAAATTCGTAATTAGAATTTACGAAACGTCAAATTTTGCTCGAAACCATTTTAATTAAAAAGTATTCCTAAAATTGCCAGGACATAAATGGCCAGTCTGCTGAGTCAGACAGTTATTGATTTATGTTACCAGCTATCGACTAATGAAGGTTTATATTAAAAATGTATTTGGTGTGATAAATCGTGGATTTAATTTAATCTCATCAATCATTACTGAAATGTTGGGATCCATCAAGTCAGGCTATAAGTTATACCAGTAGTTTCGATGACGAAGAAAAACACCTATAAAAGAATATAAAATAGATAGAGCTTTTTTGCATTGTAAGAACAGTGATATAACCAATTAGTTAATTAAATATTGAGAAATGAAACACCACAAAAAATCCATTGTTACGTTATACCGCCCGCCGGGATGTAAAGAAACGTTCATAAGCTAATTCTAGTAACAATGCAAGCTTCATTCAATTAGTAAATATTAATGAAAATATTTGTTGGGAAAGTAATATAGTACAAGGGTTTTTTTTTTATAATTTGAATAGAGAATTTTTCTACAGATGTTATTTAAGAGAAAATGTTAATAAGGCAAAGTGAAGAAAATTATAACACTTTTTGTGTGATATAAAAATTCAGCTAAACTTTCTTTTGTCTTTCAAGAATTTTTTTCTGATAAGATTAGTCTATTGGTGAAAGTCACAGACATAAAAGTTTCATAAAATTAAGTAGATTAAAAGTTCTGAAAACATCCCTTCTAAAGTGTTATACTAAAAATCGACTCACCACTTAATATTCTGCTAAAAGTTTCAAAGTTTTTATGCTTAAAACTCAGAACACAAATTATACAATGTTGTTTTTTTTAAACACTTATAAACACAATTTCCTTAAAAATCACTTACGTATAACAACGTTTTAAACTATTTCAAAGTTTGATATGGCAACATATAAATTATCCCAACACTATTTTTTTTTAGTTGATCACTTTTATTAATTAGTTCGAATTTTAGAACAAGAATTAACACTCGGAGTCGTAGTTACATATCGTGCGGAGAAATCTCGCGACTCGACACACTTCAGTCCGCTTTCAAGCGGCATTCAGAATAAACTGGTCCAACTGAAAGGGTGCTGAAAACGCGCATGCGTGACAGTGGCTGACATTCTCAACTGAGATAATAAACTGAACTTTTACTGATAAAATATGAATAAATACCTAATTTGTTTCTTTGACATATTATAAATATTATTTGGCAGTTGGTAATTTTCTTCGATTTATTAAAGTTTGTGTAGGACTGTGAGACGATAATACCAAAGTTAAATAAATAACATAGTGGCAACCTTTGAAACTGTCATACTTACGATACGTACTTAACTGTGAACTGACATTATTGTAAGAAACTTACTTTTAAAACTATGTACCTATATTATATGCTTGCAACTTTAGGCCCGAAGCATAAGTACTTTTCAGTGCCGCAAATATACAGCAATTTTCGGATTCTAAAATGTGAATTTTAAAACGATGTGATGTTTTTACTTTAACTATAATGGATTGCAAGTATCATGGTATAATCAGTCAACTTAAAAATTATTGATGTGAAAGGGATAAGTATTTATCTGCATAAATTCCAAAACTTGTGAAGGATAAAATATATTTTTATAAAAGAAAAATATAAAATTTTAAAGATAATCAAAATATTAATAGCTAGTCCGAATATATTATTTTTGTTTTGTTTTATTGTATTGTTGTTAATTCTAATTAATTGCATCACTACATAGTATAAAACAAAGTCGCTTCCCGCGTCTGTCTGTCCCTATGTATGCTTAGATCTTTAAAAATACGCAACGGATTTTGATGCGGTTTTTTTAAAATAGATAGAGTGATTCAAGAGGAAGGTTAATATGTATAATACATGCATATTAGCGTAACCGTGCGAATCCGGGGCGGGTCGCTAGTTAAATATAAAATATGGATTTGCGGGGGCAGCTATATCAGCGATTGACTGGAACACAATTCATCCCCCTATATTAGAAATACTGTAACTCCTTGTACTATCTAGTTTTGTCACTAGGTAATAATACATATTTCCGTTTACTTAAAAATGCTTTTAACAGTAGGTAACTATTATCTTCGAGTTATCAGTGTCGTTGTAGATACATAGTTGCTTAGAATCAATACGGGTAAACATTGAATACACACAATCTTTGCTCCCACTTGGAAAGAAAACTCAACACTTGCTTAAGCTGTCACATTTGCGACCAATGTAGCAGTCAGTATTTTGTATTATAATCATTCGCGATAGTTTAGAATGTGACCGTTACTTACTTTAATTATACACAGACCTCTTCCGGGCCAAACTCAATAAAGCACTTAATACTTAGGTGCAGCTAGCCCGCTCAACACAAAGCGCTACGCTATGACAAGCGCTCCCACACATAGACGTTTGCGTACAGCGATCTCGGTTCATTTTGTGGTCCTATTCGGCCAAGATCTGTTTTAACGCATTGTATTGTCCCGAGTTTCTGTATCTTTCGGCTATTTAGAATTAACAATAGTCTAACTGATTATGCCCTTAATCCCGGACAAGATCAATTGTAAATGGACACAACAACTAACAATGATCTACCAACAATAGACGACGAGTCTAATTACAAATTAGGATTCTACCAAAAGGAAATGTAAAATGTAGTAAAAGATTCAATCTCGAATATTTTTTGGGAATTTTTTGCATGTTATAGCACATGTTAAGCTTATTAAATATAACTACCTAATTATTTAATTAAATGCCCACACACACACCCGCCCTAGGCTAGAAAGAGATTTGAAATTTCAACTGATTCGGATAGGGTACGGTGGTTTGGCGTTCAGAGTAAAGATATTAAAAATATTTATATGGGTCAGAGCGCGAGCGTCGACACGTCGACAGAGCGACACGGTACGTCGAAGATCGTGCGTTCAAATCCCATCCGTACCTGTTGTGTTTTCAAATAAATAATTTTATATTCATTAAACGAGATGAATAATAAAATCCAAACTAATATTATAAATGTGAAAGTAACTCTGTCTGTCTGTCTTTGCTTCACGCCTAAACTACTGAACCGATTTGTGTGAAATTTGGTACAGACACAGTTTGGAACTTGAGAAAGGACATAGGATAGTTTTTATTACAAAAATAAAAATAAAAAATAAAATTTAACCCGGACATACAGCGCCATCTATTGGTCAAGAGTCGAAGTCACTATTCCACGCGAACGAAGTCGCGGGCATAAGCTAGTTATTCTTGTATATCTTTGTTGGTTTTAATCTTTTCTTTCTATTTAAGTTCGGATATTTTTAGGAAGTTTACAGCGAGGATCTGACGTCCATTTATTGGTAAGTCTAAAAGTGAATTTAAAATTTATATGACATAATAAAACATCACGCTTGATTTCTCTAAGAGCTAGGCAGAGTTTGTTTTGTTGGATAGTGAGTTTGTTCTGATTAGTCCTGCCATCGTATTGTCTGGAAACTATTCACAAATTGCTTTCTTCTTCTTTTGAGGTGATTCTTGTACAAATTGAACTTGAGTACAACTTTGTTCAAGTTTCTTTCTTAGTTTGAAGAACTGATCTAAAACATGAAATATTCTTCTGTTAGTGTTTATCGGATAAACTATTATTTCTTTTCAATCTTTAGGTACTCCCATTTGCAATTTTAAGAATTTCATAGATTCACATATTCATAGCATAGCATGTCGCACAGGTGTATCAAATCAATTATTTATGAGGGGACAGCATTTTTTAACAACTTGTTTGTTTTACTGTACAAAGATTTCTTTCTGCATATTGCAAATACCTATATATATTTTTTAAACCTATTTTATCAATAACTTCTGTCCTGTTACATTCAAATTTTGCTCCAGAAAAAGTAAACTTAAGACTTTCGTGTGTCTATGGCACAGACAACGTGCATAATTAAGTACCAACTTCATAATCTCATGATAATGACAAGTTGCTTAACTAAGTTTAAAAAAAAACTAACTTCGCTATGTTAAAAGTGGTTGCAAGCGGTCTAATCTAAAAATCTCAGTGGCATCCTAAAATTTATTAATGAGCTCGTGCAAGGCAAGCTGTGAACTTCTTTTATGTACATTCAGAAATGTTTGCGGTTAACGGTGGCTACTACTAAAGCTACGAAACGAAACGTACGATCAGCTGTAAACACGTGTAAAGTTACACGAGCCGTTGTTTCTAGAAAATGTGGATCTCTTTCGAGAAAATGTGGTACGTATATGTTTGTGGCTGATTTATACAATTGTGTGAGTGAATCGTAATAGCCTAATGGTATGACCGTTGACTGGCAAGTCAAAGGTCTCAGGTTCGAACCCAAGGCGTAAGTTATGTGCGTACCTTTGACTTTTTGTAAGTTATGTGCGTATTATAAATTAGAAAAGCCGTTGGCTCTGCTCCTGATCTCTCTCCGGTTGTGTCGGATTGCCGTCCCATCAGACTATGAGAGTGAGGGAATAGAGAGTGCACCTGTATTTGCGAACACAGTTGTGCACTATACCTAATATCTCCTGCGTAGTTGGCTAGTATCCTTTGAAATTGGCTGCCGTGACTGCAATGTGTGTTAATACGGTAAACGATCACACTCAATTGTGTCGATGATAGTTATATTACTACGTTTATACTTTTGTCATTGCTTTGCAAAGCTCATCAAAATGTGGTTCTGACAGTGTAAGCGCCTAAGTAAATTATCATCGCAAAATATTCACAACGGACGCTTGTCAACATAGATTTAGTAGGTATAGATACGGGCATACTACTCAGCCGGACTGAAGTTAAGTTGTGGGATTGTTCGCGCAGTAACAGCCCTCCACTCACCGTGCCTCTTGTCACCATTTAGTTAGTCCCTAAAATGTGTACTGTAAAATGTGCGCAGTTCCTGATTAACTTCAGCCCGGCTGACGTCTATAACTGTACCTCGATATTGAAACAAAATATTATAATTCTTGGTGATTATAGCATAAATTATGATTTTGGAATTTGCAACTTGTCTTTTCATTTTGCCAATCGGGAATTTTGCGAACCTAGCATTTTACGAATCTGGCATTTTGCGCCTAAACCGTGAATATATATTTCTGTAGGAATCAGAACAAACATCACAAATCCAGATGTTCTGTTTGCTGCAATGCCGACGACAACGTACCGGACGCCTCTTCACAATATAGTATTGTTGCCTGATGATTTGTGTCAACCAAGGCATCAGTCTGAAATTGTCAAAAATACATTTTGTATAATAGGCATTAGGTACTAGGTATAATACGCCCGCCATGGACCACGAGTCCACGATTGGTCGACATGGCAATTTGCTAGTGACTATAATACACAACTTCTGAGTGTTAAAGTACTGCTCAGGCACATGTTCAGGTATAGTTTGACCGGGAGCGCTATACTGCTCCTTAAGTAGCTGCGCGGCTCACGCCTGGGACAAGACAACGCCTGTGTTAGCTGCACAGCCCACGTGGATGTGGGGTAGCGCCTAACAAAGCTGAGTGGCTAAAGAGAGCAAGGTTAAACTCATACTTTTACAACTTTTAGGTACTTTTACTTCTCTCGTACGTTTTTTTTACACATCTCAGCAATACAGGACTCCCGGTACACAGGTGACTGGTTTTAATCACGTCGCTGGTTACTTGTAGTTGTCTATTCACTAGTGGATTGCTATTTCGTCATGTCATAAACTTCATGGTCTATTTTGAACATGGCTACCTCTATGGCATTGTTAGTGTCGCGTACGTAGGTACCATTTGAGCAATTTAAATAAAATGATTGGGTTTCAACGGAATTTAATGGAAACTATCAAATACAACCACATTTTATGATTCTGAAAGGTAGGTATACAATTCAGCAAACTATCTAAATAATGTCAAAAAGTTTGTTTAAAGTCTCTTTTGAAGTCTTGTTTGAAATCTTGTTCGAAATCTTGCTTGAAATCTTGCTTGAAATTTTGTTTATAATGTTGTCCGAAATTTGGTTTGAAATACTGTTTGCCATTTGATTTGGATTTTTGTTTGAATTCTTGATTGTAATCTCGAATTTGACTATTCATTGTGTTTTTTTAAATTTGATGGTATTATTTAATCACAATGGTGGCTTTTACTGTGCCTGTACTGTATAATTATTTCACTAGTATAACGAAGTAAATATTTCCACTGATTCAAAAATTGAAAATTACTTCACAACAAACTGACATTCACAATTCTCAACATGTATCAAAGATAAATAAATATATCTTCATTTTTTGTTCATAAAAAAGCAGAAAGTTTATGTTTTTAGCAAGAAGGATGAATGGTTTTTTTCTTGGTCTAATGCTTTTCAGTCAATGATATTTTTATTGATTTGTCCTTTTTTCACACAGCAATGGAACAACCTGGGACAACATTATTTGGATAGAAAAAGTTTATGAGCCAAGACCCTATTGAGTGAGACCTAGTGAATGAGGGAGTGACCTAGACTATTTTTTTCTCCCGAAATAATTTTCAGAAGTACCGGTTAAAAAAGTTCAATACAAATTATATCTACAAGTCAGTGCAAACTAAAGTGTAGGTTGAGTGCAACTTTGTAAGGCTTAATATGGCAAAGACTGTTTCAACTAATTTTTTCGAGGAAACAACTTAATCAGATTTATAATTATCTATCTCTGTTAAACCTAAATATTGATATTTTTAAAGCAAAAATGACAAATAACAAAACGCAAGTTAGGTTCTTGATGAACCACTTGATGAGAAACAGCGCTCACTGGCACTAGCTCTTGCACCAAACGTTGTGATAAGGTTTTATAAAAATTGGGATGGTTTTTGTAGCTCAGGAGTAGGTAACTCCCTAGATATACCTACTTACTTACCTTAGGTCTGACTTACTAAACAGTCAACGATCATACCCACTTATGTTATCACTGTGCTTATCCAAATCAGGAAAATTACCAATACATTGCAGACTTAGGTGTGGTCTGGCTACCGGTAATCACCGGCCACTGTACAAAACGCAGCAACATGTGGCTTTATTGACGCCGGCGCGGGCGCGCGGTGCGGTGCCATAGCTCGCGCCGTCCGGTATCTTGTGGCGGCGGACGTGACGACGTAGTACGTAGTACTTCCGCGGTCAAGCCAGCACATTTACTGCGAAAGTCAATTACTTACTTGTCAATTACTGCCTAAATCTAGACTCTATCATGAAAAAAAAAAATTTTTAGACCAAAAATAATATTACACTTCCCATATAAATGCAAATTAAATCCTGCAATATTCAATTGATTCAAGATCATCATTTCGCAAACAAAAGCCAATGAAATTGGATTTTATAACTTGAAATGAAACTGTCATTGCCGCGGACCAATTTTTTCTGTATTAACAATGCAAATTTCTCTTTTATCCAAATTCATCCAAATACTAATTATTCTTATGAATAATAGGTAACGAAGATTCATATTTTAATTTCCGTTGCGATTGTTAAAGGACATTTTGTTAAAATGGGATTTAAATTGCCTTTTGTCGTGTATTGGTATGATTGTGCTTATCTAGATTAGGGAAAGCCGGCGTGGGTAATATTAAATTATTAGGAATCATTGCAGGTATTTTCTGTATAACTGCCTACCTCTAATAACCTTTATCAAATAGTATAAATCTTAATAATACAGCTGTTGAGTTCCGTTCCAGATTAAGTTGGTTACGGTAAAGGTTAGATTATATTCGGAGGGTTTGCAGGTAGATTAGGGTTGATTGTATTCCGTGAATGGGAAACGGAGTGCTGAATCGCACTTGAGGAGTACTTACCTCGATACTAAGGATTGTTACCTCTATTTCAAGAGGTTTAGAGGTTGAGATTTGTGTTCTTAAAGGCACAGACATTTAAAATCAATATTTTCTCACTGCTGTTATATTTTGGTTTGTTGTTGTAAATACATTAGAATAAAATTAAACTGTTTTAAAAAAGCTGAGCACGAAATCCTGGGTTCGATACCCAGGTTGGACAAAATGTTATTAAGTTTTTCCATTAGCAAATTCTTAGTACCAGCACCCGTTAATGGCAATAGGCTCGCCCCGTATTACATGGGACTTATAACATAGCCGGCGAAATGTACTGCATACACCTCTGCCTACCCCCTCTGGGAATACAGGCGTGAGTCTATGTTATGTTGTTTTAAAAATAATATCATTGACCTTTGACAATAGATATAATTGGTAGGTATGCACTCGTAAACGTGTAGTGTACCGTTAAACAACACCTTATGAAAGATATAGGTACCTATAAATAGGTACCTTATCTGTAACAAGTAACAACCAATAAATAAATCCTGCTTTACTTTATCAAGGAATGTTTTTATGTTTATGATGATGAAGTAGAACGTAATTTCCTTGATGGTTCCGTACCAATCATTCATTACTATGCTTGACCTATCTTTTTCCTTCCTTTGACCCAGATAATTTATCACTATTCTCATATTAGGCGGAAAATACCCTCTAGTAGGCAACAGGCTTTTCCGAAAACCGCAACAAAGGTTCAGCGAGAGTGATTGCATATTTCACAGGCAATGTGATGAAAATTTAGATAAGTACCTATCTTTTTTGGTATAATAACTTTCGTGAGTCATAAGTACTAATATATTATTAAAAACTAACTTTACTCACGAATTGAGTCCGGGAATGCCTGTCTAGTTTCGGACTCAAACGGAGTCCATTTTCAAGAGCGAGTGAGTACCACGACGCTCTCCGCCGCGACTACACTCGTTCTTGAAAATGGACTCCGTTTGAGTCCGATACTAGTCGGGTATTCCCGAAATCAATTCGAAAGCCGTTCGTATTTAATAAAATACCTATCTATAGAGATGTAGTTCACAGGTGTTCACCCTTGTCTATTCGTTAGATATAATCTCCTTGTTGCTTTAACGACCCTCATGAGAAGCTGTATTGTTATTCGTATGAACCCTATAATGTTAATTAAATAAAACTATGGGAAACTTTGTAGGAATAGAGCTTTAAAAATAAGACACGCTGTAAACGAGACATTGGAAAACATTCTTTCTTTATGAATTATTTAAAAGAAAACCTGACCCATCGATCTAGCAACTGATATCTCACCTGTCGGTTGCCTTCCCATCGGACTATGAGATTGAGGGAATAAAGCGTGCACCTGTGTTTGCGCATACACTTATGCACTTTAACATTTACCGCGTAATTATCTAATCTCCATGAGTATGGGTCAGGTCAGGGGGACATTTATTATAGTAATTAAATAAGGTTAAGTGCGCTACAAGTTTATCTACTCTATTGCTTGCTAATGTTTATAAATTATATATAATTAAATATATATAATCTGACTTAATGGAAAGATACATACGCAAATAGATTACGCATATTAAATACGTGTGATTATATTGATAAGAAAACATCTAGTGTGCTTTCCAATAGCTCATATTATATTTTGTTGAAGTTTGTTAATCAGATTTTAAAGGATCATTTCGTTTTGTTTGATTCTATGCATACCATTGACGATATACCACATACTTATATCATATTGTATTAAACATTTTTAATTTGTCTACAGTGAGACGTAGTGTTTATGTTGTTTAACATTATTGTATTACGACTTTTAAACTTCTAACAGACTGCTTAGTTTTTTGACGCAAAAATGGATGACGTTATAAAATAATGCACGACATTACTACTTACCATTACTGTTTAAAAAATCCTAGTATCTGAAAATGTATCTGACTATTACACAGTAACAATGCTACTCCTGTAAGCCAGGATCTAGATTTCTTTTTTTGCAAGAAAAGCATCAAGCATGACACTCGGCGCGCTCCGGGGAAATTATTTTAACTGTCTTGAGACCCGCAACGAAATTAATCAGAAAGAAAAGACAAAAGAAGAATAAGCAAATGTATAATTTCACTTCCTTAGCAAACGGGAGATAAATAAGGCTGTGATTGCAAAAGCGCAATATCTTTGACCTTTTGTATGTATTTTTTTGTATAATGACCATCTTTTGTACCATATTTTATGCAAATAAAGATAAAGATAGTAACAAAAGTAATTTGTAACCATGATATTTTTGTGAATTTTTACATGTTATAGCACATGATAGCTTATTAAATATAATTATTTAATAAGAAAATTTGAAAAAACAACTGATACGGTTAGAGTGTCGACACGGTATGTCGAAGATCGTGGGTTCGAATCCCATCCGTATCAGTTGTTTTTTCAAATTTTCTTATTAAATAATTATATTGTAACCATGAGCCTCACCAATACAAAGTTTTAATATTTTTATGTCTTTTATTTTTTGTTTCGTTACTAAGTACCATAGGTAATGATCCGTTCGATTTGTCTCAAACTAAAGTCATAGAAAATAAGGTGTGCAGTTGTTCGTAATCACCGTCAGGCCAATTGACAAAGAAAAAAAAAATCGTTGAATACCAAATCTTTTTTAGAATGGCAATGAATAGGTCGTCGTCAGAGAGGTTGTGTGCCTAAGTGCGACACGCAGTCTGTCATCTTACGAAAGCTTCTATGTTGAATACCATGTTTTGCTGTCGACAAAAATGTAACACTATGCTTGCTATGTTGGCATGGCTTGCATAGGACATCTACATAGCAGGACTAGCAGTAATAATATACTTCTAGCCACGCAATGCTACAATGCTTCAGTACTAACCGTCCTATACGCCACGTATAAAAATTGTAATACTAAGCGTTGGCTTCAAAGCAATTTAATCGCTCCAAAGTCGTCGTCTGTTGGAGGTAGGACTATAAAAAACTATGGGATATTTCCTGAAATACACAGATCACAAAACAACAAGTGGATGGTAACCCAAAAAGGCTCCCACTATCTAAGTGTCAACCCACCCCTTGTAAAATGGGACCCGACTCCTACTCAAACACCGGAAGACATCAACATCCCGACACGTGACGTACACTTGATATGGTGACGGACTATTGTGGTTTTCGAGATTAACAAACTTTTACAGCAATTTCAACTTTAACGGTACACATACAGAGTTGTTTTCATTTCTAAGTCGGCTTTTATCCGTTTCAGTGTACTTTACCTATGTAATCTATAATCCGGATTGCTTTCGTAACGTGCTCACAGGAAAAAAGTTGTGTTCGGACTTTTAATGAGCTCTCGACATGGCTCGCTGAACTCATTTTATGCAAACTCAATTTAAAAAATATATGGCTTCAAGTATATTATGTTACCACTTAAACCACTTAAGTTAAGATATTATGTTTGAGAAGTTACTGGCGAAGAGGGTTTTTCTGGATTAAAATATGTTTATGGACGATGTTATGGAAATAAGCAATTCTTGTGTGAAAATGTCGTAAAAAAATATACATTTGTTGTCAGTTGTTGAACAGTCGTTAGTACGACAGCGGTAACACTTTTATTGGAAACTTGTACACACGGCTACACACACAAACCTACTTTTACAGTTTATACTGACATCTTGTTGTACAAAGAGCCTTTACAATACGAGGTCAGTTCATAAGTTCATACTGGTTTTGTTTAGCTTGATTTGTAGCCGTTTGTACTTTCTTATTAATAAAAATAGTCGAGGTGTGACTTTTCGAATTCATGTGCGTATTAGAAATTAATTATCACTTAATATCGTGAGGAAACCAGCACACTTTTTACCCGACTGTCAGGAAGGGTTATGTTTTTCGCGCGTATCTTGTATGTATATTTATTTATTTATTTATTAAGAGATTTTTCTTCTGTGAGTAAAACCATGTCAGTCACAGACAACGGCGGTTTAAACTTTGGCACCAGTTAGTTCATTCACTACAGGCGTTCCGACATGATGTTCTGTAAAATCTGGGTGATAGGTCTAGGCCATCCCGTCCAACTTCCTAATTTAAAGGCAGATGTGCTCCATATTAGACCACAACACTGCTTACTACCTACAAGGTAGATTCATGGGCAAACATTTTCCTTTTCCATAATAACAAAATATATATACGATAAGGCGCCTGGTAGTATAACTGTTGGATCTAGTCTCAAATGTCATAGGTTCGAACCCTGGCACATAAGAAATCACGTGGATATTGAAAATAAATGATCACTCACTTCAAACCACAAAGAAAAACATTGTGTGGAAACGAGCACAGCGATGTTTTCGATATTATATAAAGCCATATCAAAGGCCTACGGCTTATTATTACGATAATAAAAAAAAACTTTGTTAAAAAGTAATCAAAACAAGTTTAATTTTTTAATGTTTTTGTTTATGAGTAACCAACAAATTTATCTCTTATAATATTTTGTAATAATAAAATTAGACGTTATATATTCTACAGAACAACGGGGTATTGTATATTACATTTGGATGTTTGCCATATTTGTTGTTACTTCTATATACTTCAAGTTCTAAGAATTTGATGTTCATTGTGAGCCTGGAACAACGAAGTAACTTATTACAAAAACTTGTTAACGGGGTTCATATGGGTCTTTGTTCTACAAGATCTGTAGTATTAGAATTGGGGAATACAGTATCGCATAGGTATTGTAACTTTATTCTCAATTATCTCTTCGAGAGAAGTAAGAAAGGTGATTGTTTCTCTCGTATGGTTGGTACTATAAATAAAATGTAATACCACCTATAAGATACCACAGTCATGTAGTCCTCCAGACAGATTTTCAGTCACAGCGGCAATCCCAACGGACCAGATATGTGGTATAATTTTGAAACTGCTTAAATAACGTATAGGTATTGTTACAATTTTGTGTATTTATAACCCCCGTTGGGTTAGATTAGGTTATCAGAAACAGGGTTACGCAGCTACCGGTAGTCAGGGTTCCAGACCAAATCTTATTCGAGAGGTTCCTCAATTGATCTCGTTCTCGGCTTCTGGAAAGAGATAGATTATGTTTACGATAGAACGAGCGTACCCAGATGATGTCCATTGACTATTCTTGCCTTAAATAAAGGTTTGACGGATTGATTTGTTTCAGAACAGCTTTATATTAAATCAGCTTAATATATACAGCTTAATTTTAATATTTAATCTAAAATAAGTATTATTTTAAACGGCTCTTTCAGAATAATTATGTCACAAAGGGACAAAAAACAAAAGTAAGAATTAAAATTCCTCCATTTTAATGTGTATTCTCAATTTCCTGTAGCCGCAGGGACTATCAACTGCATGAGCCACGAGGATAAAAATGCCAATATTTATTTTGTCGGTGGCAAGTACTTTGCCTGTTTTTTCATGAGGGTTTGCGGATAAATATGTTTAATTAATATTTTTATAGCTACAGGTATTAGAAACAGTCTGATTACTTACACAGCTAAATACTGACCATTTCTTGAACTGCTTGATTCAATTAATGATCAACAATCTTCAGAAAACACTTCATATCTTTTAGGTATAGTTTTTAAATAACGAAGAAATAAATATTCACTCCCATAATATTAAAATGTTTTTTTTTCTTGTTTATGGCAATCTGCTGATGACTTCAGCAATTTCCGCCAGAGTATGTCGTGTAGTGGCCGCACATGGGTAAAAATAAAATATAAATAAAAATATATTAAAAGTTTTTGTCGATACTTCGAGATCTATAAAATAATAACGTAATCATGTTAGAGCTAATAAATTTAATAAAAGCACAAATCATATGAGGATTAGGAAAAAACGAAAGTAGATGCCGAACATTCACTGGTTTCTGAATTTATACATCGATACAACAATTATAACCATAAACAACGTCCGTCCGTCGCAACGCAAAAGACTGTCTAAAAACTTTTTGCACTTGCGGTATATTTGCCCTTAATCATAGCAAATATACTGCTGGAGATCCTATTATTTTGTCTATGGTAGGTACCTATTCTAAGACACCGAACAGAAACATCAGAGAAGTGAGATCAAAGACACCGTAATAATTATGTTTCAAACACGATGCATATAAATTGGAGATAACTAAAACGCTACTTGAAAATTGAGGGAACTATGTAGAATATTCAAAGTCCGGTATTACTGGAGTAATAAGATTATGGCGTTGAGCTAAAACGAGGAAGTTACCCTTCCTAAACTGACAAAATGACACTATTTTACCAACCAGATGTGAATGAATTTAACTATATACGTCATAATGCTATTATTGAGCTCCGAGGCCCCAGTGCCTTAAGAAGATATAGGACGGGTACCCGATTTGGATCCGGTACCCGGGGGGGATTAGACATTTTTTTAACATCCGGGTGGGTAATAGTTATGTTTGCGGGTTTAAAAAATAGTATGAAAATAGTAATAACGAAAATATTTAAATAAGTCCAAATAACATAGAAAACGAAAAGAACAATATGGCTAAATTATTTGAATATTTAAAAAAAACATACAATCGAATTGAAAACCTCCTCCTTTTTTGAAGTCGGTTAAAAATGGGCAAATGTGTCACATAAAAAGTTAGTCGTAACCCGCTCACTGCACTATGATAAGCGCAAGTAGACCAGTACGTAGCACATGATGCGGCTGTATATGTATCTACCACTACTACTATGAAAAGGTAAACTTAAACAGAAAAAATACAGGAATGAAATCTAGATCTATTTTATATTTAATGCTACCAATCTATTTATATTTAGATTTCAAATGTTTTCGAAGCTTCGTCTCAAGTGTCTTGTTAAACAACACTTATGTAGCTTGTAAACTTCCAAGTCATGTCGCTTACTTACACGGTACGATCGTTAGCGGAAACTTTGGCTATCTCTTATATGTTTTATAAGCATCATCTTTACTATACAAACATGAAGTTTAACTGAACTACCTACGGCTTGGTACCACCTAAGATATTTTATATTTAGTTCATATTTTTTAGTTGAACCTTGTATGAATCACGACTCGCAGAATATCGGCTTGTCATAACGGTAACTGTTTATTTCGTACGGTCAGTGAAGAGATCCGGAGGCCCATCCCTCTCCCCAATCCATAATTCTCCTTCCATATTACCCTCTCTTAATCTCCCCTCCCCTTCCATAATCCCGCACAGGTTCGACAATTTGGAAGTTATAAAGCAAGCGCCTATAGGTTACAGAAACCGCCTACCATCAGGCCAGCCGTATCCTTTTTTTTATAAATAATATTACAATATTTTTTTACGTATTAAACGGTTTTGTCATCAAAACTAAAGCTGTGTACCAAATATCAGATCAATCTGTCAACAGGAAGGGGGTGAAATATCCATTACTAAATTTGAACCAATTAATAAACAGGTTAGGCTAAGTAAAACTGTTTAAAAACAAATATTTTATGAGAATGATTGGATATTCATTCAAAAGCATGATTACTTTCGATTAGAATTAAATAAAATAAATGTAATCGAGAATCTCATAAAGTCGCCATGGCTGACAAATCTAGCTGTACAGTGGAAAAATTTCGACCTCTCTATGGAATTTAACACATCTATGGAAAGAACTGCTAGGCTGGTTTTGTATCATATAAAATAGCACATCGTATTATAATTACACTGAAGTTCAGAGGATATTAATTTGCATAGGAAGTAGCAATTTACGGAATTCCCATAAAACAATATTCGTTAGCGAACCGAGACTGTCACTTTGCTGTCGTTTTCGATCAAAAGGTAGATACGACGTACGGTAATACGTACCAATTGTTTGAAGAAAAAACACGATCGACAATACTGTTCTCATGTGAATTAAATACAGACATATTTTTTTACCGGATCACTGTTGATCCTAAAAAAATATCGAATCAAATAAACCACACGATCTACGTGGTTGGTGTAATCTATTGGACCTTGTTTTCTCTTGCTTCAAAACAAATATATCTTTGTCTATTAGGTGTACGTTAGGGGTTGTAGAAGAAACTTTAGGAATTAAACTTGTTAGCGTTTTGTTATATGTACCCAAAAGGTGCCTACTGGACCCTATTACTAAGTACATGCGGTCTGTCTGTCTCACAAGCTGTGTCTTTATATATAGAGATGCTTATTTATTGATTAATTTTATCGTACATTTTGTGTACGATAAAATTAATCAGTAAATTTAAATTAATAAATTTCTTGCGAAAATGATGCATCGTTCTGGAGTTGAGAATCATAAGGATGTTTTACTTAGTAACCGAAATTTTCCCAGTACAGGGCAAAGGCCTCATTATGGATTCTTAGTTTTTTTTATTTAACCCAAGCAACATGGAGAGTAATATATTTCCGTTTTTTATATTTTATATATAAAGTTAAAAAATTAGAAGTACTTATAGGTCAAACAGGACAAATTTTAAAATAAAGCAACTGAAATTGCTACCAAAAACATCAATCCTGAGAAACAATAACTAACAATTTAAATGAGTACGTAGCAAAGACATTAAAATTAAATTTAACTTGATTTACCTAAATCTCTTTGTAGGGTTTATATTTTATTTCCATTGGGCAATAAATAACCTAAAAAAATTCACTACATTCTCTAGCAAGTATCTTAAGAAATACATAAATGATTTTCATGATTCTTTTAACGCAAAGCGAGTTCTTCTGTATTCAGATTCGACAGATCTGTATTCAGGAAAACGATTATTCTAAATTAATGTACCGCTCCACTTCATAGAAAAAAATATATTGGAGTTTTCTCTTATTAATCAGATCCCCAAATTATCTATCTGTTACAGCATTAAGGAAACAATAACTACCCAACTTTGAAGTACAATACGGCTAAAACTATTAATAAAACCACTTACAGCGGACAAACTGTTCAACTTCCATCATTATTTCAACCAGATAACAAGTGAATATTAGAAAACGATTTTCTTAATCCACAAAAACATTAGCCATGAGTCAACAGTGTTTGGTCTGAAAGACTTGAATACATTAATCTTGGCAATAGATGGATTGAATATGTCGTTATTAGGCCTGGATGGTCGCCAGGACCGTTATCTTGATCTATTTGAAATAATTTTGCAATGTATTCGTATGTTGCGAAGTCTTTTGTATCGCGGTCAGTGATCGATACGCTGAGTTTACGGAGGCCAACAAGAAATATTGGATGAATCTGAAAGGCAAAATACCAGATTCAAGCTTTTATACGCCACCGTACTGACTATTCTACTAAATAAAATCAACAGTTATATGGTACAGCATTCTAGACTGATACCTTTCACGTTTTTGGTGCCGGTGATACCGTGACTATCATGAAGATGATCACTAAGCAGCGCTTGACGCGATCAGGGAGTTATAGGGGGATTATCATTGCAACGTTAGTGCAAAAGTTCGTGCCAATGCGCGCAGTGTAGCGCACAAAAATAAAATCAAGAATAATGAAACACTTACTTACTTACGTACTTTGCAGCACTCGAAACGTCAGGATTGTATTATCAAAATAAAAACGCGAATTATATCCGGTT
Source organism: Protodeltote pygarga (assembly GCA_936450705.2). Classification (NCBI taxonomy): domain Eukaryota; kingdom Metazoa; phylum Arthropoda; class Insecta; order Lepidoptera; family Noctuidae; genus Protodeltote; species Protodeltote pygarga. The sequence goes on along the minus strand of OW388257.2, from coordinate 6,414,367 downwards.
GTTACATTATGTTGAGTGTTCGCGAAAGTTTGAGTCTATATTAAAATCAAGAATATCACAATTTCGAGCATTTTACTTCGAGTATATAGTATAGTAATTTTGTACAATTCCGTTCACTTACATTGAGTTCCGTGACAAAGCAAATTGGCCTGAAAATAAAAGAAAATTTATGAAAATAACTTACCTACAAGTAAAAATCCAATCCAATCATTTTTACCTCTAGTAACCCGTTTACATTCAATAATGTTTTAAGAAAAATTAGAATTAGAAATTATTTTGTAATTTTGCCCTAGTAATTATTTTGTAAGATAATATTTTTCTGCTCTAATTCGTTCTGTGTCCGTGTTTTTTCCTCTTTTTCCTTGTCATTATCACAATGCGTTTGTTACTGGGAAGTTCTAATCAGATCAGATTATTCCGTAAATCTTGTGTACTGATTATACTTCATCATTTTTTTTTAATGGTGACAGAGCCTCTGGTTTTTTGTACTGACTCCGACGACACCGACGGATCACATCACACCATCAGCACATCACATCAAACATTTTTTTTTAAATAAATGACCCGTAAACGCGAATGTGATAAGGTTTGCCCCTTCTTTTCTCATATTTTTCCTTGTTCCAAGAAACATGGGGTTGTCTTGACTTATAATTGAGATTTTGTTTTTAAGAAGGTAAGGCTTTCTAGCATTAATTTAAAACAGAAAGTACAGTTACTTTATTAGGCCACATTTATATAGGTTGAGAATCTATAGTTTTAATAGGGTTTTAGCTTTGTTTGTGGTATGACGGTTGGAATGCCAAGTCAAAAGTTTTAACTCAGGTACGCTCTCTGACTTTTCGGATTCATGTGCGTTTTAGAAATTAATTATCACATGGTGAAGGAAAACATTGTGAAGAAACCAGCACACCTAATAGATTTTTCAACGATGCGTAAGCCATGTCAGAGTTTAAACTCTGACGCCAGGTTGTTCATCAACCATACGATGAAGAAAGAGCTTTGTTTGGCTAGTCTTCATCTTATTTTCTAGGATTCGTGCCGGTACTGTCAACTTTCAAATGAAATATAACAGCAAGCTTTCTCCAACTTCTTAAAACTCATTTAAAATCAAAGTCAAAAATATCTTAACTAAATTAATGAGTTCTTTTGAATCGTGAAGTTTACATAGTCAGCACACATTTGCTTCGTGGCACTCACAATACCTCCACTCGTCACCGCTTCCTAGTACCTACTATTGTTTTAAAGAAGCAACGATGAAACAAACTCCCCAGCAGCACGCTGTCAGATTTGCTTTTAAAGGTTGACAAGAAAGCTGGTTCATTACAATGTACTCATATTTAAAAAAAAAACATAACATAGATTCACTCAAAAAATTAAAATATAAGTATCGAATTATCTTAGTTGCTAAGAAACTAACTTTACACCCAACAAACAAAAAGAATGAAAAGAGAATAGTTTTATTTTACTTACTTATGAATAGTGTTATGCTAAAAAGCACAATATGTCTGAAAAACATACCTTTATTGGATTTTTTTTTGTGGTGTGGAAACTCTTTATGAGAACCCCATCATCAAGGATTAACGATTGGGTAATGTCCGACTCACACGGACTAAAAACCTGGTGTTCATCCACGAACCTCTGGGCGGAAATACGGTTTTCGCTTGCGCATTCACCGTATGTGGAAAACATACCTACTCTAAAAGCCTCCAATACATTCTTATCTGAGCCACACAGTAATGTGACGTTAAAGGGTTAAAATGTTGTAAATTGTCTCTAATATCTGAACGAACGGGATGTTAGTGGTTCAATGAAATTCACTTGGGAAGTAGATTCAAACACTTGACATATTTGAGCGCAAGAGCCCTTCAATCCGGGGTGCGATGTGGTTGTAATAATTAATTATTTCGTGTGAATATTACTCGAACTGATATTGGGAGTAGGAAATTTGTAATTAGAATATAATTGGAAATAAGGTCTTGGGTTTTAATAAAAGAAACCCTTGGGTTTTGAAAAGTATTTTTGAAGGAAGATTTATAGGTTGCTGAAATGCCCTATGTGGTGTCATGTTAGAGCAGGTTAGCACTAACTTTTTCAGTCTCTGCTTGTTGAAAAGTCGACTAATGATAGTACAAAGGTCAGAAACTAGCAGCGATCGATATTTAAGCTACTGCTGATGGTAAGATTCGGCCGGCAGCAAGCGATTTGTGTAGCCAATCATGTTAGTAGTTGTGTTCCTTCTTAGTGGGGTTTGTGGTCATAGGCCTTTAACTGCCTTAGGCCTGTAACTAAAATAAAACATTATTAAGTACCTAAGTACCTACATAATTAAGATAAGTACCTAACTCCGGAAGAATTACTAAATACATAGTTCTAAAATTATAACAGGCAGGTATTTACAATGAGAAACCATTGTAAATGCAAATAAGGATATTAAATTATGAGTATGAAAAAAAATGCCTTTCTAACTAAAATAAAACATGATTAAATATTACCAACGTTTAGATGATTGCGTTTTTATCTTGACAACGTAACTTGCAACAACGCGGAGAAAACAAATGGCGTCTAAAGGAAAAACCTGGAAAATTCTAATGAGGAAACACCGGTTGGCTTTAGGCCAATTTCAAAGAATAATAACAATAACAACCAATGAAGCTTTAACTTTTTAAATCAAAACATTTAGACTAAATATTTTCATGGCTACCTCAGAATACATAACAAACCAGAAGCGCATCGTGATTACGTTTACAGTCTTACTGTAAATCTTATTAATAAGATGAACATACAAGAAAATAGTTACTCTAGTTTGTACACACCATTCAGTACCTATGCCATAGATATCTAAACAAAAAAAGAAGAAATACACAATGTGAAGTAAAAGTTCATTTACCCCACAAGTATTAACAAAGGCCAAATTGAACAAGCGATATTTTGATCAATTTTAATTTCTAGGTCTATAATCAATCAATGCAACGCAGAAAAGATTCTGATTACAGTGATAGTTAGATACATTATAACTCATAACTCAAAAACGATCAAATTGTCGTTTAGTAAATTTTTTGATCAGTTGTTGTGTAGTCATCACCTTGTATGCGGTCAAAGGGCATTCTCCGGCGTTTAACCCAGGTTCAGTTCAATCGAAAACAGCTTTTGTCAACAGCAAACATTATCCTCTATTAATTAACAAGCTAATTAAAGCAATAAGGATCATTGCGCTGCAGTTAAACGTTACAGAAGCTGGTCGGTTTTAATCCTTGCGGTTGGCTGTCGCAGTGCGCAGTGCCCTAAGCTGGCCCGCAAGCTTATTACTTGACGCACAAGCGCAACATGTCATTTTGTTCTGCTCATTTGCCTTAATTAGTGAAATTGCTAATGAAATGTGGGTTTTCATTAGTTCTTTGGTTGTAGAATCTTATTAATTATTCTTTATCCTAAAATTAAGTGTGAGAATTTTCGTATTTACGAAAAGGCTGTTATGTACTTATGGAAAAAACCCTTTTATAACAAATAAACACTGTAAATATACCTATACATACCAAATAACTTACTTAATTGAAGTGGGTATTTTATTTCCGAAAAATCATTGACGAAAAATCTCTACTCCGGAAAAGAAATATAATGATTATTTTCCATTGTGCCATTTCAACATTAAATAATATCAAGCAACGTTTTCTTCTTATTTTTAAAGAATTGTCCATGTCCACAATTTGTACAGATACCTTGGAGATTTCCTTAAGTGTCTCGGTTATATCGATGGTAGCAATTGGCTTTCTGCAAGCATCCAGAACGTTCTATTAAGAGCAACGACTTCAATTGCAGTGGAGACAAAAAGCAAAAAGCCACGATGTCGTAACCGCGTTCACCACCGAGAAAAAAAACTTTGACAAATCGTTTAAGAAAAAGAAAACAATTCCATAAGACTGGATTAGGTATTTGTAAGTCTATTCAAGACACAATTTTTAATAGCTTTAGGAGTCCGAGGGAGTCACTTTTGTACTGTAAACATAATGTTAATTTTATTTAAGAACTCTTTCCACTTTCCTGGCTGATTAACGAATTTACAACTCACAGCAAAAATAGGATTTATTAGATTCGTCGTTCAAGAGTAACCCCCCCCCCCCTTTGGTTTTTTAATGTGCTGCGCATTGGTTTATGTTTCTGACCATATTCACTTAGAGCATCATACTCAGTAAATAAGCCGACATTTTCACCGATTAAGGTTAAAAGGACATTGCAAACACGATTTCCTAGAACTAAGCACATGTGCGAAGCCTTACAATAGCTAAACACGGGCTCAATACAGGGTTTATTCACTCGACGAGGAGGCAGGCACTATCTATAGGGTAGTATGTATATATAATAGGTCAAACTACAGGCATAAGCTAAACACTTTACTCGGGAAGAGCTACTACGTACTGTTTTAAACTTTCACGGTTTCTAATTACGCTTACATTATCACTTACGGGATATCCTCTGTGATTTATCTGCAGTCAATCCGTGATCATGGCGCTTGCAACAATGTCCAAATATTGGGAGCTCAATTTTACATTTAATCATGGAAGATATCCCGTTAACAATTAAACAATACTTGACAAAAATATGTGAGACTGCTTTACAGAATATACAAAATATCGTTTTGAACAAAAAATTAATTAGTCCTTTGAATATCGAGCAACGCAGTAACAAATAGTGGAGCATTGCTCATAAATCCATAATCACAACACATAAATCACTAGAGAACTGTAAAAGGTCATCAGTCGGATCTACTTACGAAGTGACAGAGTGACGTATCGTTTCCAAGTTGACTACAGTCCTACATGAATTGAATTATTTATTTATCCAATGCCAACGAAAGCAAAAACAAGGTTAGCTTGCTCACATCCGAGAAAAAATAGACACATGATATAGAAACATTTCTTCCCGGCATGGTAGCTATAGTAAGGGAGCTCTTGTAAAAGAAAATTGTTTATTTCGAAATGTAGATGAAAATAAATGTAGGTAGGTGTGTAAGTGATTGTAGTCCTTTCTGCTGTTGAATAAAAGATTTATTCTTCAATGCTTCGATTCCAACTAGTTACTTAAAAATTAATTTTAAGGTATAATTTTCATAGTGATATAATTTTCTTTCGTAATTATGGTCGATGTAAATCCTGTACAAATTCAAAAACATAAAGATTTTCTGTGACAAAAAATTATGTTCCTTTCATTGGTCACAAAAAATCTTAATGTTTTTTTAGCTAATAAAATTATCAATTAAGTCACCTTTAAAACAAAAAAACTAAATCAAACTTGGTTCATCTTTTTGGGAGCTATGATGTCACAGACACACAGATATACTCGTTAATAACACTGCTGTTTTCGTCGGGGATTAAAAATATCGACGTATATAAAAAGAAAGCAAAGCTCGATATGGTCGCCTGTTAAATCGAAGGTTTATATCGATTTTCTGTTCTTTATCTCCCAAACTATAAGTTATATTCGCGTCCCAAAATCTTCTCGAAGCAAGCAAAACGTAGCATTTTAGAGAAAGATGGTCTTGAAAGTTCAACTTTGTCTTTAACCCAATTCCCTCATAGCGCATCGGAAAAAGTGCTTACTTTGTTCACTGAGATATACTTACTGAACGTACTAGTCCTTCTCCAAGTAATGTACTTCCGTGTATCAGGATACAATGTCATACAATACAATGTGTTGCACTATCATGCAAACTTTGGAACTATTTCACTAGGTATCATTTTGTATTCTGTTTTCTATTTCAACTTTTAGTTTAATATTCTCACAATTACCACTGCTGTTTTAAAATCAAGGTTATGTTACAAAATAATTATATCGATTGCTTAGACAGGTAATGGAAATGTCAGGAAGGAGATAGGTATTTAATTGATGTACAGTCGGTTGCAAAAGTGCATGGACAAGAGAAATTACCTAATGTATTTGGTCTTGTCTCTTGTGTTTTGGTTTAAATACGTATAATGATGTCCACTTGACAGTCCGGGTCAGCGCGACGCGACGAGATAAAACTTCAAATATTATTTTCACTGCCATCTATAATTTCTAAAACTATTTTCTTAAACTTCAGTAACTCTTTTAACAGAATGTTTATCTTGTACTATTGAAAGGGAGGGGTCAAAAAGAATATAGGTGCTATCTTTTCGTCCCATTTCACTAAGAACTTTTCAAACAGTTGAAGTTGCAGTAAAAACAAATCTTTGCATACAAATCCGCTAAGCTTCACATTATACCGGAGTAATTCCATAAAATTGTCAACACAGATAAAGGCGACGTCGTAACCGGTGATATAATACGTAACTATCTGCAAAGCCGTTTATAGCGGAAAATATGGGCCGTGGCTGCCACGGGAACCGCATGGGGATTTATGAACACCCTGTGAATAGCGTTACTTCTAGCCGGACCGATTTATAACAGGGAACCAGATAATGCTTCAAATTTTAATGTTTGAGTTTTTTAACAAGGTAAAAATAGTAGTTTATAAAACTGATATATAATAGGGGTTATTATACTTGTATAATACGGTATATACTATTAAGGTGTTTTAATACCAACCCAGTTATGTGTAGTTTCATACACATGTCTATACATGAATAGACAAAATAATGTATAGTGTAGAAGTGTAGTGCAAATAGATCTTTACGTATTAATATTATCATTTAGTAAATTTCACGTATCAATTAATAATTTTTTTTTGGTTTATCTGGTAAAAGATGTTTGACCTTTTTTATTGCTGCTTCCAAAATGTCAAGAGGAGTTAAATCATGCATGCAATGCAATGCATGTGAATAAAGTCTGTCATTGTACTAATCTAACTTAAGAATATCGTATCCTTTTGGATTGCGGAGGTCAGATTTTTTTGAAAAAACGCGTTACGTGTCTAGAAAAAAAAAACCTGAATGTTTAAGAAAATGATGTCTGTACTGTTTCTTCTCTCATTTAGACAGACAGACATTTATATTTTATAAGCAAACTATGATACGAACACGTAATAAAAACTCTTTTTGAAAATTCTTTATTAAACCCAGTAAATATCCATTAAAATAAATTGACTTTATAAGCTTCATCACCATAAAATTTCCATAAATGTCCACCCAGATTTGTCTCTTTTTCCAAGCAAAGTTTAATTCTGAAAATTGTTTGTCTGTTTTTTTAATTCATTTCCTTTTAGTAACTGCCAGGAAACGATTACTTAATCTTTGCAAAACACTTTGGCATAATCCGGCAGAACAGAGATGGTTACATTTGTCTTACAGTCATTACTCTCAACAAGATTGAGGTTTCAAATATTTACGATAGCTAGAAATTGCAATTGAACAAGTTAATAATGTTCAAACGTAGCTGTAGTGAGTTTTCGTGTTCGTAATACTAATCTCGGTACTTGGAAAGATGAATTATAGTTGAAACGTGATGTTATTTATACAGACTAGGTACATGAAATACATTTCCCTGAAGGATTTAGTAGAACTGCTTTAAAACCATTGTTTTATACTATAGAGCTTGGTACAGCTGTTGGACCTGGCTGTCATGAAGATCTTTGACCGTCGATAATAAGTCGGAACTCAACTAAAATGCTGACAGTTCATCTAACTTTAGAATATCGTATCTTTTTGGGTTGCGTGGGTCGGATTAGGGAGGCAGTCGCTCCTTAGAAAACTGATATTTAGCTATTAGCGCCAAAACAGTTATATTCTGCCTCTTCTACCTCAATTTGTGAGAAAAGGTCTTTTCCCAGCATTGGGGCTACAGTATAGGTATACTATATAAAATATCTAACAAATAAATAAAATATATTTAATAAATGTCGTAATGTAAATGTCGTGGTGGCGCATTGGTTACGGACCCGCTTAGCAAACGCGTGGGTGTGGGTTCGAACCTGGCATGTACCAATGTGACTTTTTCAATGTCATATGTACTTTCTTAGGAAATCTAAGACACCACTGACTAACGGTAAAGGAAAACATCATAAGGAAACCTGGACTTTAATAGTCTGAAATCGCCAACCCGCAGTGAGCTAGCGTGGTGATTAATGCTAAATCCTTCTCTGTATGAGAAGAGGCCTTTGCCCTATATTGGGACAGTTACAGGCTGATTTATTTACATTTATATATTTAATAAATAAATGTATACTGATACTATATACTAATAGGTAAATAAGTTTCTTTATGAGTACCTGTAATTTATTTATTTGTTATAGGTATATTTTTATTTTACATACTTTCGCGACTCAAATATTTAATAAGTTTATGACAATTCATAATCACGTCACAACTAGGTACATAAATTGAGCTTTGGGCTTTCACCATGCCATTCAAAAGAAGTAAAATGCGTCAGTCATAACCACGGCTGTTGCAACTCGGGCGAAACGTCAGAATTTCACGTCAGAAAAATAAAATAATAGGTTAATAACTAGATTATAGACGTGATAACCGTTTTACCTTTTAATAATAATAGGTTTTTTATATGAACTGACTCAAGAATGTGATCTTTTTAGGGGTCCGTACCTCAAATTGGAAAACGGAACCATTATAGGATTGCTTTATTTTCCATCTATCGAAGGTATCAAGTCATATTAATATAACTACATAATTATGTACTATAATAATAAATCAAAGGCATTTAATTATTTTTATTAAGCTAGATAGAACCAGCATTTTCTATCTGGATTAAAAAGAAAATTTTAAAAAAAAAACAATCTCTCTTTTAATGTCCACTATTACACGGAAACTGTCGAGTCTAAATCCCACTTGACCGTTTCTTCTTATAAAAATGCGAATTTATACAATGTGACAACCACACAACAATTACGCATACCTTATACAGCGTGTAACAGAAGTCCGAAATAATTAATTAAGGGCGTATAAGGTACCCTATAAACAATCCTTGAGCATAGGTTTTGGAACCGAACCCCAAACAATACTCGAGTGAACCACGGTCAAAGTTTTCACCAAAATCTTTCAAATACAGCCCTAGAAACCAGCAGCTAGTGAATCAACACGAATCCGGTTATTTACCTTTAATAAATTCTTTAAGTAAGCACTAGGCAGGTAAATGAAATCTGTCATTATTGAAGAAAATGAAATAAAAAGAATTATTTTGTTTAAAAAAAAAATGCCTCTTTTGCATTCAATATTTTCACAGTAGATTCTCTTCATGATATACATACATGCCCTTAAGTATTATTTCGGACTTCTGTTACACGCTGTATATAAAATGACTGCAATAATTGAATCTGTGTTATGTGTGACTGTACTCCTTACTATACATATCGTAATAACTATGTACATTTTTAAGACCATTTACTCATTTACTGTATTTATTTTACCATAAGTGTGGTTTGCGGACAAGGTATGTGTCAATATTTTTTCGCTAGATTCTGACTTCACTCAAATCACTGATCAATCATATTTTTATACTTTTACTAGCGACCCGCCCCGGCTTCGTACGGGTGCAATATAGTTTTAAAGACTTAACTACTTAAGCATACTTAGGGAAATAGGGACAGAGAAAGCCACTTTGTTTTATACTATGTAGTGATAGTGAAGGTGGCAAAACATGTATACGGTACGCCTGATGATAATGGGTTTCCGTAACTTAGAGATACTTGAACACCAAGGGTATCATTTTTGCGGGACTGATTCTTTATAGGATTTGAATTTTTATTTATGCAGAGAGAATAGTAGTACATTTTATAGAATTTAATCAGTGTAGTACCACATAACTTGACTATACTCGCTACAAAGTTCATGTGTAAAAATGTTTCTTATGCGAATTTAAAATGTGAAGTTTTAATTCGACACCTAGAATCAAAATGTTAAAGACAGGGTAGATAGACAATAGCCTTTTGTTAAAAAAACTATAAAAGAAAAGAACAAATAAGAAAAAATAAAATGATCATAAGTGAAAATACAATTAAAATCATTCCCTAGATACTATAAAATCTAGATATTTTAAAATTGTAGAATTATTGCTATCCTCTTTCCGCAATATTAACATGTGTATGAATAACAGTTAATTTCGATATTAGAAAAAGTGACGTCACCTGTTCGCAGTACCGCTAACTATTTAGTAATATGTGGTACCGCACCGTCTCTTCCTAGTCAAGAAATTTCAAATCCTTTTAACTAAGATTTTATTTTTTAAATATAATAAAAATATAATAAACTCATTCTAATAATAATTCAATAACTCATTGTAATAAATCTTAATATTTTTTGTATTCCAATAGACACGTACGAACTGAATTATTCAAAAAATATCATTCGGGATATTTAATTAATTCATACGATTTATTATCATCTGGATGACCTTAGGGTTACAAAGAATGATTCACCGGTTTTTTTTTTATATCAGAAAACTGAGAAGTAACGGTTTTGTGATGATGTCATTAGGTAATCTAATATTATATGGTGCACAGAGTACGCTATGTTTAATTTAGTATCATAGTGGTTTCTCTCTCTTACTCGTTCCAAGGGTGTCGTAAGAAGCGACAAAGGTCACATCCGGAGGATGTGTGTAACAGCAATCATCTGCTACTGCGATCGCCAACCTTATAACCTTTGCCCATGATCGCCTAGCGTGGCGATTATGGGCAAATACCACTATTGTGCGCTCATTGGGAAAGGCCTATGTTCAGCTGTGGACTAAAACAGGCTAATGATAATGATGACTTATTCGTGCCTATGGAATTCATTATTTTCCGTTGGTAAAAAAACAGAGACAGGAACGTTTGGGTTTAAGGTAACAAATGCACCAAGTAGGTAACAAAAAACTATTATTTGCTTTTTATTATATGTTTATGCACATGATTTGCTTATTAAATTAAATTATTTAATAAGAAACTCGCAAAAACAACTGACTCGGGCGCGACTGCACCTGCCCTGCACTGGGATGGCACAGCACGCCAGGGATGGCGGTATCGGTTCAAGTCCCGCCTGAGTCAGTTGTTTTTGCGAATTTCTTATTAAATAATTAAATGTAATGATATTTATCTAATTTTCATCCCTTATCAAGGAACTAAGCCCGTAATTATATGTTTTCTAAGCAATGAACCATACTCAATTAGTAGTTAAATCATTGTCAATATCATACCTAATTGCGTTACACGTGGACTGCATTCGATAACTCTGACCCTTGTTATCAAAATTGCACGTAAGTATATATACTTATAATTTATCGTTGAGCAACCAAAGTGCCAGTTCTTGGTTAATCCTCTTTCAAGCAGTACGTCTCCATCATGGCTGTGTATAGAAGCTTTTTGTTACTGGCGTTTGCCTCTTGTGTGCTTTCGGAAGGAGGTTGGTTATTTTATACTTGGATCAAAATTTTCTTGTTCAACTTAAAGTTCTTGAATAACTCAGTTTAAATATTTGAATAATATTTACCATTCTAAAAATATTCTTATTTTTATACCTTAGACATAATCTTTGGTTATAAATAATAAAAATAATTCCTTAATTTTGGATTTTCATAATTATGTTTTGAGTGCTGCAATAAATCTAACTTCTTAGTAATCCATGCAAAAATAAAACCAGAAATATTAAAACAATAACTTGTTTGGAAGTAAAATAGAACACTCACTCTCCATCCTCTCCACATAGTAACAAGTTCTACAATATCATTATTTTTGTTCGCAGAAGAAATTTTGGAGCCATGCAACAGAAACGATATCAAATGTTTGAGTTCAGCTACAGAAAAATTCCTGGAAAAAACCTATAAAGGCTTGCCAAAATATAACATTTTACCTTTGGACCCGCTGATCATACCCGAATTAGATGTTGTAGTAGATGAAGACCTAGGAATACTTTTCAAGTTCACTAACTTGAATATTACCGGTCTGAAGAACCAAAAGATTTCGGATGTCAAGTAAGTTTTAAGAAACGAATACCACTCATGGCTGTCAGTTTACGTCTAACACAACTTTACGACAATCCAATATAAAATGTCAAAAACGAATTAAGCATTTGTCAGGATTAGGAAGTAGTGGCAAACATTTATGTCAATTGTAAATTGGATGCTAGATAATTAACCTGCCGGTTCTCATACGAATAGCTGGTACACATGTCAGCTTTCATGGGTTGACAAAGGGGACTAGACAATTAATCTTACTGTAGGATACCGGTGTCACCCATAATTGGATTGCGGAGTTCTGATTGTAATCAATTTGTACGTAATATTTAGTTTCCATGTACTTCTACTCTACTAACTAGAAATAGTTTCTAGTATTATTGAACTGCTAGTTAAAGGTCACATAAATTGCTTATTTGTACTCTGTTAACTACTTCTGCACATTACCAGATCCACACTGGGCAGCTCTTGTTCAGCAGTTCTAACTCCTCATATTCTAAGAAGAACTCCTCACCCTATAAGCTGTCAAGTGGTAAAGGACATAGGATTTATTATAACTGCTCATTTTCATACTAAATACTTAATTGCACATCGTTTGGCAATCCTAAATGTCAAAATAGCAAAGTTAAGAAAAAACAAAATCTTTGAATGCAATTAGGTGATATTCAAGTCTTATAGAAGTAACAGTTGCGACTTAATTTGGTCAGTCACGAAATAAATTAGTTTCTTAAAGGACATCAATTTATTTCTCCAATCTGATCTAATTATTTGTATAAACCTATTAAAAATACCTGAGTATTCCAGAGTAAGTAGTATTTCGGGTAAAGTAGTTTATCGAAAAAAATCAAAGTTCTAATAATTTGTACAGGAAAAAATCCTAGTTAGATTACGTGAAAAAACAGAAATAAATGAAATAGCTCTATTACCCTCCAAAGCTACGACATATTCAATTCCTATAATATTTTGTTTTATAGTATAAGTAGGTACCTTATAAAATAATGAGCGTATATTCTCGAACTTTTAAATATTAGGTAGATTAATCATTTTAAATTAATTGCAAATTACTATCAGAATGCAATGTTGATAGTTATGTATATAAAAATATAGTTTAAAAACTAAAAACCGACTACTTAAAATCTAAAAACAAGCTTCTTAGATTTGAAATAAAATTCTGTAGTCGGAGGCCTTAATGTATTATAGGTAAATACTTTGTAAATATGGTGGCCTCCGACTACAGAATTTTATTTCAAATCTAAGAAGCTTGTTTTTAGATTTTAAGTAGTCGAGTTTTAGTTTTTAAACTATATTTTTATTTAACTTATTTTGGAGATGTTTACATATTTGAAATGTGCTAATAAAGCTCTTTCATTTGATACCCCACACGACACTGCCAAGATTTTTTTTTTTGTTCTTTACTTTAAGTCCCCTAGAGGGCGCTGACGTCAGTTTAATGTGACGTCATGTAGCCTATAACTAGCGGACAATCAGGAGGCTTCCAACAACACCTCATTTGTCCAATTATGATAACTAGTTTAGAAGTTATGAGGGAACAGATGAACATCCATACCCACATACAAACATACATACATACATACATACAGGTCAAAATCATAACCCTCCTTTTTGCTTCGCCTTAGTCGGGTAATTACGTTTACTTTGACCTCTACATGATAATCTTTTACATAATTTATATTTTCAGAATGGATGTAGACAAGAAATTAGTAGTATTAAAAACAAAAGCTGATTTAAATATAGTTACTGATCTTCAAATTCAATTAACTAAAAAGAACAAACAATTTAATGGTGTTTACTCTGCTTCCGCAAGTAAGTTATATAATTTAAAGTAATATAAGACGTATATTAGCACACATTATACGTGCCATTAGCCATAGTGAATTTTATCTTTATTCATATATACTGAAATATTAACTCTTTTAAATCAACTTCAAAAAAGTGAGTCCCGCTTCCTAAAAGAAAAGTTTTAACACAATTGTCTATGGACATAAAATTTTTGCATTTGTCTTCTTCCAAGCTACAAGTAGGTAATAGAGTTTGACATACGAATGTAGCCTATTAAACAATGTCGACATAATTCTCGTTGTAAATACCATACAAATGGACTTATTTGACAGCTCTACAATCTTTTATCCTTTTCACGTAAGCTTTGTTAGAAAGAGATAGTGAATCTAATCAAGTTTAGAGCGTGTGCATGAGAATTAGCACCTTTGTAGAATCAATTGAGATACTCTTACCCTAAAAGGGGCTTATTTAGCGATACCGTTGTAATCGTATTTCTACGTGCTTATCGCATCAAGACTTAACGGACAATGGTGAAATGTGTTCAAACTCTACCCTAATTTCATTAAGTATAACCAAGCCTTAATTGAATTGCGCTGATATGCCTTTGCATCAATTATTTGAATTAATTTTCGAAAAGACATAGAACATTGTTTCTCCTCTAATTTGCTTATTAAAAGTAAGACTGTAAATTTTATTTTTGTTACTTTGTCCATTTAAAAAAATATGTTTTCAGCTGTTGTTGGAGGGTCACAGTACGGGTACAATTTGGTAAAACGGAATGATAACGAATATTTTGAAATTGGTCCTGAAACGAACTCTTGTGAAGTAATTGGAGAACCTGTTGTGACTCTCGGTGCAGAATTATTGAATACTTTGAATAATGGTAAGTGAACTCTAATGTTTTGTATTTTGACATTTGTAAAGCATGGCGCATGGCAGATTCAGCCGCAGCCTTTGGAGGCGGTCTAAAGCACCTTAAATAATTAGCTATACTTATAAAATGGTAACGTGACTGATTGACAGACAACGCACAGCCTAAACCGGTCAACCTAGAGACTTGAAATTTGGAGACAATATTCTATAAATACCGTTAGGGTGCACTAAAGAAGGATTTTCTGAAACTCCCCCCCTAAGTAGGTAAAAAAGGGGGTAAAAGTTTGTATGTAAATCCGTCGTTCTTAACGTTAAATGAACGAAACTTGGTATTCAGCTTTTCGGTTGATAAATGAAAGGACGAGCGTTGTTTTTTTTTTTAAATCTATCCTTGAGTGGATAAAAAAGGGGGTGAAAGTTTGTATGGAAGATTAGTAATTTTTACCCGACTACAAAAAAAGGAGGGTTATGATTTTAGCAGTCTATGTATGTATGTATGTATGTATGTATGTATGTAAGTTTGTTCATCTGTTCCCTCGTAGCACCTAAACTATTTGTTGTAATTCAATAAATAAGGTGTCTATCGATGCGTCTTAATGGTCTGCGGGTTATAGGATTTATGAAATTTCGTAAAATCAAATAAGGTGGATTTTAAAAACAAATTAGTCAGCTCGAAAAAAATAAAGTTAAGGTAAATTTATCGTGTTTGATATCAAATGGAAGGTCTTGATGAGCACATTCAGAATAAGTATATATTATCTATATATTCAGGACCACTTCTTAGAATATCAGGCTTCTAACTACCCGTTACGACTATCATAAATATATGTAATTATAACACTGCATACAATGTGAAAACGTGATAACAATAAATATTTACTAATTAAATTAAAGTTTCTACACATCACTGCCTATTAAATTATGATTATATTTTAAAATAATGTTAATTAAATTGAGATTTCTTTTTCGTAACTAGATGGCGTTGGTTTGCGGTTTTGTGGAAGTAAGTAACATAGAGTTAAAAATACCTCCTCAAAAATCCCGGAATCGTAAACATAACAATTAAATCCCGGGATTTTATTAATATGGACTGGACTTTGACCTATAGTTTTTATTAGAATTAATTTTGTATGTAAAATAAAACTCATTAATTTAACAGTTTTAGTACCGAACTACTTAAGTATTACATTATCTGTTACCGATGTCTAAAAACATAATAAAGAGTTTTGATTATAATAATTTAGTTCGTATGTATTTAAAACGTAAAATTAATATTTTGGAGAATATATTACATGTTTTAACACATGTTTGCTTATTAAATATAATAAAGTATTTAATAAGAAATTTGAAAAACAACTGATACGGAAGGGATTCGAACCCACGATCTCCGACGTACCGTGCCGACGCTCTAACCGCTGAGCCACCGTATCCCATCAAAATCGGTCGAAATTTCAAATCTCTTTTTACGCCTAGGGCGGGTGGTAATATCTATCGGTGCCTTCTAAAAACTGCAAAATTTAGAACACTGAGTTGGATAATTAATGTATTCCGATCGATATTACCACACGCCTAAGGCGTAGAAAGAGATTTGAAATTTCGACTGATTCTGATGGGATACGGTAGCTTAGCGGTTAGAGCGTCGGCACGGTACACCGGAGATCGTGGATTCGAATCCCATCCGTATCAGTTGTTTTTTCAAATTTCTTATTAAATAATTATACGTAAAATTAATTTCTTATTTCCCGGGAATTAATTGTAATGTTTATGATTTCGGGATTTTAGAGCAGGTATTATCAACTCCATGTTACTTACTTCCTCGAACTTTAGGTAAATGTACTCTATCTATGATGATATCCCACAAAAAAGGTTTCATGTGTACTTATACAGCTTGGCAAAAAAGAGTCTGAGGCGGTGACAGCTGGAACTAAAAATAAAAATCTTAAAAACTACGTTTGTGAGTACTAAAATAACATAAAAATGATTCATTTGATTATAATTAATGACAAAAAACTCGTCATAGAAATATGTAAGCACTTAATAACTTGTAATTTTGAATAATTGTAGTGTGAAAAGTGCGACAGCGGCGGCCCAAATTTTTCCAGACTCTTTTTTGCCAAGCTGTACTTCTTACTACTTTTCATGTATACTTCTAAGAAACATATGAGGCTATGTTTTAATAGCTCGAAGTCGCGGACGACACCTTTGAAATAAATTTAATTTAAAAAATACATGACATTGACTAAAGGTTTGAACCGAAGTTGACAGTTAAAGAAATCTACCTATTTAAGAACTACCACATTCTAAAAAATTGTGATTAAAATGAATTGTATTGGTTTCTTTACCACTAAAAATCATTGAAAAAAAATATAGTATAAAAACTAAAACCCGACTACTTAAAATCTAAAAACAAGCTTCTTAGATTTGAAATAAAATTCTGTAGTCGGAGGCCTTAATGTATTATAGGTAAATAGGTACTAGATAATCTTTCAAGGGTAAATACTTTGTAAATTTGGTGGTCTCCGACTACAGAATTTTATTTCAAATCTAAGAAGCTTGTTTTTAGATTTTAAGTAGTCGGGTTTTAGTTTTTATACTATATTTTTTTTGAGTTACAGATGTAAAAATAGTATTAAGCTTATTCGCTAAAAATAAGAAAGACGTGTATCAAAAAATTTGGATATTTTCCCCCGAAGGAGATATAAAAGGGGACTAAAGTTTGTAGTTATGAAAATCCGTCATTAAACTTGATAATTAGCTTTTCGGTTAACAAATGGGGGAGAAAAGAGGGGGTGAAAATTTGTGTTGGAAATTTGCTATTTGTAAGAGACATCAAAGTGGCATAACTAATGCACGTAGATCTCGATATTCAATGACTATGGGGAGAAAATATAGAATATAAAAGTTTGAATGAAATTCTGCTATTTTTAAAGTTGAACACATGAAAATTAGTAGGTATACTCGAGAACTGCTGAACGGATTTTCATGGTTTTTGATTTGTTAGATCCACCTATAATGTAAAAAAAGAATCGAAGAAAAATAAAATGGAATTATACCCCTTGGGTATGGTAGGGTATGGGTAGGGTAGGGTAGGGTAGGGTAGGGTAGAGGTAGAGTAGGGTAGGGTAGGAATAGAGCTGTAGGATAGAGGTAGAGTAGGGTAGGGTAGGGTAGGGTAGATGTGAAGTAGGATAGAGTAGGAGTTGGGTAGGATAGGGGTAAGGTAGAGTAGCGTAGCATAGTCTCGTCGTAGCGTAGTCGTAGCGCACTCTGAGGCGGACGTGATATTACGAAATAATAATATTATCGCTCAGCGCGGCGCAAGCCGACGCTCGGACACACTGTTGCCATGAGTGACATACTTGTGGCAAATGAGCTGCTGGCGTTCCTGCAGCAGAAGCTGGACGTGATGGACGAGGTGTCCGCTGTCCAGATCTGCGCCACGAACTTCAGTGAGGACGACATTGCGGTTGCAAAGCTGCTGTTATACAAGTCGCTTAATAAAGGTGACCAGATGGTGTCCCGCAGGCGTGACGGGACAAAGAAGAGCATTCAGGACATCATCACGCTGCTTAAAGAGACCGACCCTAACGACGTGCCGACGTTCGTGGCGAGGGATTTGAATAAATTGCCTCCCGTCACGTTCGACCACGTCGACGTAACCAGCCTTTTAAAGGATATCGTCTCCTTAAAGGCTAGTCTGGCTGACGTCCAGAAAAAACTAGATGCGTCCCAGAGTACAGTTGCGGACTTGCGCACTCAAGTCGATGAGTTGCGCAACTCTGTAGCGAAAACTGGGTCACCGGCGCGTGTAAATAACGTCAACACGCGTCGTGGAGCGGCCTGCATCAATACGTCACCTTTAAGTTTCGCGTCAGCAGTTTTGTCGCCGGCGCAAGCATCGTTCGCTGAGTGTCCATCGCGTGATGCGCGCGCACCACTCAGCCCTGCCCCCGCCCCCGCAGCCCCTCCCCGCGCTGCATGTACAACGCGACCACCTCGCTCGGTGGTGACTAAGAGCACCCCAGCTGCTCCCCACGCAAAGCCCGCGCTAACACAGGCAACGGACCGGGCTGATGACGATGGCTTCGTGACGGTGCAAAGGAGGAAACGCCGTCAACGAAGTGTTAAGAACCGCTGCGGTAAAGCTCCTGTGGAGTGCAGTAGTAAATTACGTGCCGCAGCACCGAACACCCCGGTGTACATATCGCGCCTGCACTACACCACTAGGGCCGAGGACATCGAGGAGTACTTGCGCCGGAAGACCAACTACTCGCTGAGAGTGCAGCTGTTGGAGTCGCGCCGCAACGTTAATTTCAAAGCGTTTGTGGTGCGTGTACCAACATCTTTACTACCCTCAGTGTTGGAGGAAAGCTTTTGGCCGCAGAACGTGGTGTTCCGTCGCTTCCGCGGACAAGTGCCACCGGCGTGCATAAAGACTTAGTGCAATAGTGAAGTGTTACTAACATAGGTTTTAAGTTTTATTTACTAACTCAAAATATTATAGTTATATGTATGTTAGGTTAAGGTATTTATCTATGGGCCTATTCAGCCTGAAAATAAAGGTTTATTATTATTATTATATATTATAGTGTAGGGTAGGGTAGGATAGATGTCAATTAGGGGTTGGGTATGGTAGGGGTAGGGTAGAGTAGGGGTTGGGTATGGTAAGGGTGGGGTAGGGTAGGGTAGAGTAGCGTAGGGTAGTGTAGGGTAGGGTAGAAAAAGCGTAGAGGTAGAATAATCACGCGTACAACGTCGCGCGGGACAGCTAGTTACACTATATAATTACTTATACAGTCCCATTATGACATTGAGTCGTGAGGAAACGCCTAGGTTAAATTACTCAACTCAGTGCTACTACTAGAGCAATGAATGCTTTTTAATACATGTTACGGTCATGTAATGCTTGAACTTGAAAATTTCCTTTTTTAACCAACTGTGGTTGCTTCCTGATAGCCTAATGCCGCCGCATACTGTGGCTATACGACAGTAAGTTATATAAGGGCTTATAGCCGAACGTTAATATAACTCTTGTAATAAAAAAAAACCTAATGGTCATTGTCCATTCATTTTAAAATGTTTAGTAGGTACTTAATGTTTTGACTTATTTACCAAACAAAAATGTATTGATCTATCACCCTTTTGTAAGACAAACAGTGTTAGCATATTTTTTGCTAGCAAAATAAGAAATAATTTGGCTTGCTCCAAATAAAAATGTACTTGTATTTCTTCTAGCATAACAAGAAGTTTCAAAGCCATTGTATGTGCAAGGAGGCATAAATATACAGCGTTGAGGAAAAACATAAACCGGAATTTTCCGACCTAATGCTACTTGACCCTCTCATGTGTCAATCGCATTCAGATCATACTAGGGTGGTACTTCTAACACATTATCGAATTTTCGCTCCCCCTTAGGCAAAAACAGAAAAAATAAACCTATTCTCACAATGGATTGTTTATTTGATTTAGGCAGGGGCTTTCACTATTTTTTCTGAATAGTAATCTAGCTGTTTTAATTCGTATTTGTTATTACCATAACCAAATATTTGTGCAATCTTTTGCACTTTTCATACACACTTAAATTATATTTCTGAAAACATACAGTTATAAGGTCTCAGGTTACTAATGCTATTATTTATCGCGAAATGATACAGATGAAGCCGCGGGCAGTCGCTAGTTTAACCTAATCTTAAAGCTGCCTTTGCTATCATGTTTGTACAAGTGGCTAAACCTCTAATCGAATACATTTGTTAGTTGTGAATATGTGTAACATCAGTAAAATATTTGATAAAATAATTTGTGTAATTGTTTTACCCTTTGAGTGTGAATTTTACCTTAAATAATAAAGTTTTTTCAACAGATGCTGATGCGACAGATTTAACATCAGGATACGAAGCAAACAAACTCGCTTTACGGAAAAAGACACTTTGTAAGATTGTGGAAACTTCATACACTACCTTCATTCACAACGTAAGAGCGTCAGCCAAGGCCTTCCCTAAGTCTTCCTTCTTTAAAGATATATAGTAGTCAAAGATATGTAGTATATATAGTAGTACTCTGCTAGTATTTAAGAAATTGGTTATGGAACATTTCCTTTCGCTTTAACATACTGTCTTATAATAATTTATTGTTACTACTAAATTTTTTTTATATATATTAGTGTAATTCTATTATATATATATATATTTACATTAATTAATTTATGTAAAGTAATATGTATTTCATTTATTAAATGTAAGTATGTTTATGTTGTATATTATTACTTGTACACTTGACCGCCCGTTGTCTTTTCTTAACATTTCTGTCCATCCAAAGGTTGCTTGGAAGAGATCGCTGAGTGCGATAAAGCCACCCATTGTACCTAAGTATGATTTGTTACATGTACTGTTATGTTTTTATTTGGTGTACATTAAAGTGTATAATAATAATATAATAGCAGAAAGTTTCTGCATGGGCTAACCGTCTAAATCATGTTCTGCAATGAGTCAAGTTCTGCGGTAAGTTAAATAATAATAATCACTGATTAAATTTGACAAAATGTATTATTCTCTTTGCAAAAATTTAAATTCAAATCCCGTATAGAATCAGTCACGCAGAAATTATACCCTTGTGTTGTAAGTATCTCTAAGATACGAAACTGATTATCATCAGGCGTACCGTATACATGTTTTGCCACCTTCACTATCACTACATAGTATAAAACAAAATCGCTTTCTCTGTCCCTATATCCCTATGTATGCTTAAATCTTTAAAACTATATTGCACCCGTGCGAAGCCGAGGCGGGTCGCTAGTAAAAGTATAAAAATATGATTGATCAGTGATTTGAGTGAAGTCAGAATCTAGCGAAAAATATTGACACATACCTTCTCCGCAAATCGCACTTATGATAAAAAAAATAAAGCAAAGGGTGGATAAAGCAAGCTAAAATAAAGGAGTACAGTCACAGATAACACAGATTTAATTATTGCAGACATTTTATATCAGGTATGCGTAATTATTGTGTGGTTGTCACATTGTATAAATTCGCATTTTTATAAGAAGAAACCGGTCAAGTGGGATTTAGTCTCAACAGTTTCCGTGTAATAGTGGACATTAAAAGAGAGATTGAATCTATTTTTCTTATTAAATAATTTAATGTAATGATATTTATGTAATTATATGTTTTCTAAGCAATGAACCGTACTCGATTAGTAGTTAAATCAATGTCAATATCATAATTGCGTTACATGTGGACTGCGTTTGATAACTCTGACCCTTGTTATCAAAATTGTACGTAAGTATATATATTTATAATTTATCGGAGAGCAACCAAAGTGCCAGTTCTTGATTAATCCTCTTTCAAGCTGTACGTCTCCATCATGGCTGTGTATAGAAGCTTTTTGTTACTAGCTTTTGCCTCTTGTGTGCTTTCGGAAGGAGGTTAGTTATTTTATACTTGGATCAAAATTTTCTTGTTCAACTTAAAGTTCTTGAATAATCAGTTTAAATATTTGAATAATATTTACCATTCTAAAAATATTCTTATTTTTATACTTTAGACATAATCTTTGGTTATAAATAATAAAAATAATTCCTTAATTTTGGATTTTCATAATTACGTTTTGAGTGCTGCAATAAATCTAACTTCTTAGTAATCCATGCAAAAATAAAACCAGAAATATTAAAACAATAACTTGTTTGGAAGTAAAATAGAACACTCACTCTCCACCCTCTCCACATAGTAACAAGTTCTACAATATCATTATTTTTATTCGCAGAAGTACTTTTGGAGCCATGCAACAGAAACGATATCAAATGTTTGAGTTCAGCTACAGAAAACTTCCTGGAAAAAACCTGTAAAGGCTTGCCAAAATATAACATTTTACCTTTGGACCCGCTGATCATACCCGAATTAGATGTTGTAGTAGATGAAGACATGGGAATACTCTTCAAGTTCACTAACTTGAATGTTACCGGTCTGAAGAACCAAAAGATTTCGGACTTCAAGTAAGTTTTAAGAAACGAATACCACTCATGGCTGTCAGTTTACGTCTAACACAACTTTACGACAATCCAATATAAAATGTCAAAAACGAATTAAGCATTTGTCAGGATTAGGAAGTAGTGGCAAACATTTATGTCAATTGTAAATTGGATGCTAGATAATTAACCTGCCGGTTCTCATACGAATAGCTGGTACACATGTCAGCTTTCATGGGTTGACAAAGGGGACTAGACAATTAATCTTACTGTAGGATACCGGTGTCACCCATAATTGGATTGCGGAGTTCTGATTGTAATCAATTTGTACGTAATATTTAGTTTCCATGTACTTCTACTCTACTAACTAGAAATAGTTTCTAGTATTATTGAACTGCTAGTTAAAGGTCACATAAATTGCTTATTTGTACTTAAAATGCCTGCAAATACTAGTAGTTCCCAAATATTGTTAACTACTTCTGCACATTACCAAATCCACACTGTGCAGCTCTTGTTCAGCGATTCTAACTCCTCATATTCTAAGAAGAACTCCTCACCCTATAAGCTGTCAAGTGGTAAAGGACATAGGATTTATTATAACTGCTCATTTTCATACTAAATACTTAATTGCACATCGTTTGGCAATCCTAAATGTCGAAATAGCAAACTTGGGATAAAACAAAATCTTTGAATGCAATTAGGTGATATTCAAGTCTTATAGAAGTAACAGTTGCGACTTAATTTGGTCAGTCACGAAATAAATTAGTTTCTTTAAGGACATCAATTAATTTCTCCAATCTAATCTAATTATTTGTATGAACTTGTAAAAAAATACCTGAGTATTTCAGAGGTCAAAGGCATTTAATTGTCTACATTTAACGGTCAGTAGAAAACAAAAATGTTTGTATTGAATTTATTTGAACTTTTTTTGGTGTTACATGAGGATATTTTGAGAACGGTAAAAGATTTGAAAAAATCAATGATACATTTAATAGTATTTTGGGCAAAGTAGTTAATAGAAATAAATCAAAGTTCTGATATTGAATTTCGGTGGTGCGTGTTTCGTGATCGATATATTCATTCCGGTCTAGATGTTTGTGCATTATGAAATCCTATGCATGTAATTGCATCTATGATACAGGAAAAAATCCTAGTTAGATTACGTGAAAAAACTGAAATAAATTAAATAACTCTATTACCCTCCAAAGCTACAACATATTCAATTCCTATAATATTTTTTTTTATAGTATAAGTAGGTACCTTATAAAATAATGAGCGTATATTCTCGAACTTTTAAATATTAGGTAGGTTAATCATTTTAAATTAATTGTAAATTACTATCAGAATGCAATGTTGATAGTTATGTATATTACGTTTACTTTGACCTCTACATGATAATCTTTTACATAATTTATATTTTCAGGATGGATATAGACAAGAAATTAGTAGTATTAAAAACAAAAGCTGATTTAAATATAGTTACTGATCTTCAAATTCAATTAACTAAAAAGAACAAACAATTTAATGGTGTTTACTCTGCTTCCACAAGTAAGTTATATAATTTAAAGTAATATAAGACGTATATTAGCACACATTATACGTGCCATTAGCCATAGTGAATTTTATCTTTATTCATATATACTGAAATATTAACTCTTTTAAATCAACTTCAAAAAAGTGAGTCCCGCTTCCTAAAAGAAAGTTTTAACACAATTGTCTATAGACATAAATTTTTTGCATATTTTGTCTTCTTCCAAGCTACAAGTTTGACATACGAATGTAGCCTATTAAACAATGTCGACATAATTCTCGTTGTAAATATCATACAAATGAACTTATTTGACAGCTCTACAATCTTTTATCCTTTTCACGTAAGCTTTGTTAGAAAGAGATAGTGAATCTAATCAAGTTTAGAGCGTGTGCATGAGAATTAGCACCTTTGTAGAATCAATTGAGATACTCTTACCCTAAAAGGGGCTTACTTTGCGATACCGTTGTAATCGTATTTCTACGTGCTTATCGCATCAAGACTTAACGGACAATGGTGAAATGTGTTCAAACTCTACCCTAATTTCATTAAGTATAACCAAGCCTTAATTGAATTGCGCTAATATGCCTTTGTATCAATTATTTGAATTAATTTTCGAAAAGACATAGAACATTGTTTCTCCTCTAATTTGCTTATTAAAAGTAAGACTGTAAATTTTATTTTTGTTACTTTGTCCATTTAAAAAAATATGTTTTCAGCTGTTGTTGGAGGGTCACAATACGGGTATAATTTGGTAAAACGGGATGATAACGAATATTTTGAAGTTGGTCCTGAAACGAACTCTTGTGAAGTCATTGGAGAACCTGTTGTGACTCTCGGTGCAGAATTATTGAATACTTTGAATAATGGTAAGTGAACTCTAATGTTTTTTATTTTGACATTTGTAGAGCATGGCGCATGGCAGATTCAGCCGCAGCCTTTGGAGGCGGTCTAAAGCACCTTAAATAATTATTACACTATATAATTATTTATACAGTCCCATTATGACATTGAGTCGTGAGGAAACGCCTAGGTTAAATTACTCAACTCAGTGCTACTACTAGAGCAATGAACACCGAATTATAAATAATGCTTTTTAATACATGTTACGGTCATGTAATGCTTGAACTTGAAAATTTCCTTTTTTAACCAACTGTGGTTGCTTCCTGATAGCCTAATGCCGCCGCATACTGTGGCTATACGACAGTAAGTTATATAAGGGCTTTTAGCCGAACGTTAATATAACTCTTGTAATAAAAAAAAACCTAATGGTCATTGTCCATTCATTTTAAAATGTTTAGTACTTAATGTTTTGACTTTTTACCAAACAAAAATGTATTGATCTATCACCCTTTTGTAAGACAAACAGTGTTAGCATATTTTTGCTAGCAAAATAAGAAATAATTTGGCTTGCTCCAAATAAAAATGTACTTGTATTTCTTCTAGCATAACAAGAAGTTTCAAAGCCATTGTATGTGCAAGGAGGCATAAATATACAGCGTTGAGGAAAAACATAAACCGGAATTTCCCGACCTAATGCTACTTGACCCTCTCATGTGTCAATCGCATTCAGATCATACTAGGGTGGTACTTCTAACACATTATCGAATTTTCGCTCCCCCTTAGGCAAAAACAAAAAAAATAAACCTATTCTCACAATGGATTGTTTATTTGATTTAGGCAGGGGCTTTCACTATTTTTTCTGAATAGTAATCTAGCTGTTTTAATTCGTATTTGTTATTACCATAACCAAATATTTGTGCAATCTTTTGCACAATTTATACACACTTAAATTATATTTCTGAAAACATACAGTTATAAGGTCTCAGATTACTAATGCTATTATTTATCGCGAAATGATACAGATGAAGTCGCGGGCAGTCGCTAGTTTAACCTAATCCTAAAGCTGCCTTTGCTATCATGTTTGTACAAGTGGCTAAACCTCTAATCGAATACAGTAGCCAGTTGTGATTATGTGTAACATCAGTGAAATATTTGATAAAATAATTTGTGTAATTGTTCCCTTTGAGTGTGAATTTTACCTTAAATAATAAAGTTTTTTCAACAGATGCTGATGCGAAAGATTTAACATCAGAATACGAAGCAAACAAACTCGCTTTACGGAAAAAGACACTTTGTAAGATTGTGGAAACTTCATACATTACCGTCATTCACAACATAAGAGCATCAGCCAAGGCCTTCCCTAAGTCTGCCTTCTTTAAAGATATATAGTAGTCAAAGATATGTAGTATATATAGTAGTACTCTGCTAGTATTTAAGATATTGGTTAAGGAACATTTCCTTTCGCTTTAACATACTGTCTAATAATAATTTATTGTTACTACTAAATTTTTTTTATATATATTAGTGTATTTCTATTATATATATATGTATATTTTATTGTTTACGTAATTTATGTAAAGTAATATGTATTTTATTTATTAAATTTAAGTACGTACTATTTTTGTACACTTGACCGCCCGTTGTCTTTTCTTAACATTCCTGTCCATCCAAAGGTTGCTTGGAAGAGATCGCTGAGTGCGATAAAGCCGCCCATTGTACCTAAGTATAATTTGTTACATGTACTGTTATGTTTTTATTTGGTGTACAATAAAGTGTATAATAATAATAATAAAATAATAAAGAATTTGAGTTTGAGTTCGTCTAATGAGTATATTATTATTATGAATATATTATTGTGTGCGCAAACACGGGTGCACTCTCTATTCCCTCACTCTCATAGTCCGATGGGACGGCAATCCGACACGACCGGAGAGAGATCAGGCGCAGGTCCAACGGCTTTACGTGCTTTCCGAGGCACGGAGTAAGTGGTAACTAATTTATAATACGCACATGACTTACGAAAAGTCAGAGGTGTGTGCCTTGGAGTCGAACCTGAGACCTCTGCCTTGCCAGTCAACGGTCAACACCACTAGGCTATCACGACTCAGAATCAGGAACAGAGATCTCGTACTAGTGTAGTACTACTCGTAGTCAATACTCGTACTACTAGACTATTACTTCACTAAAAACCTAAGTAACATACATCAGTGAGCAACTTAGATAAGTTGATGTTGTATAGAGCGCATAGCCAGTCGGTCTAAAATGGAATCGGCACCATGCCACTTTGCACATGCGCTTTAATGCCCTTTATGAAGTCATTCACTGGTGCTGTCTTCTCTTTGGAGACTGCTAATTGCAAGTCCACTTTTATTAGGTACATTTTTTTTTTACCTATTATTATATTCAAGTTCCGACAGATGTAGTGTCGAGGCCGTAGGGAGTCGGTGAATAATGGCGGCTCGAGTCTGATATTTGTAAAATTTTAAGGGGGAGGTTTATGTCCAGCAGCAGATGTCTACCGGCTGTTGATGATGATGATGATGATGATGTTTATTATTTAGATCAGAGTCCTATAGTCCTGGTAACGAATAATATAACCATGATTAATTCATTAAACACCATGACGGACACATGGTGTCCTACAAACAATAGAATTTGCATTGTGTCTGCTGTCTGGCAGTCAAAGTGTTAACTATATTGATATTTTTACGATTTTCACGTCAGCCAGAATAAAAATTCGTGATCAAAATTTAATAATAGTACGTGCACAACTAGTTACTGATTCAGCAAGAAAAATGTGCCCTCTATTTTAAGTTTAGAATACAATTTTAAGTTTGTGTCAGCGTAAATATATGGAGGGTGAAGAAGGCCAGGCATAGTTCCGAGTAAAATGCACACGTGAATTAAGTATTTACGGGAATCTGTAATAGTTTTTAAAGTCCCCAGTTCGTAAAATGCATTTTAGTACCTACCTAAGCTATTAAACTAACCTTAAATTCCGCTAGACTCGCTGCTAAAGAACTTTTTACAGAGAACGCTTGTAAATTATGATGTTGAAAGCACTAGTATGTTTAGAAAACGTACAGAAATACGTTCCTTTTCTACATTTCCCTACAAAGAAATCGTTTTAAAATCAAAGCAATTAGAGCGAAAGACCATTATTTTATTTCTAAATGTATTACATATATAATTATTTATATTTTTATGATTATTTATTGTAGTGTAGTGAAATACCTAATCATTAACTATGCGGACTCAAGCTACGGCAAAAAATATGAGTTCTAACATTAATAATGCATAATATTTTATGAGGTAGATCTAATATTAAGATAAGGTACTAGGATTATTTGTAACAGAAAAAGAAATCGCTTTGCAACTTTTTAAAAGTAGGTATACTTTATTCAAATACATTTTGTTTTCGTATTTTGTTTGATTGCTATCCCATTATAATTATATAAAAATGCACGTGCAAGTTTGCGAACACACTTGTGAACTATTATATATCCTCCGTAGTTGACTAATCTCCGTTTAGATTTTGCCGGTGTGACCAAAATTTGGTGAGGCATGTGCCACTATTATAATTTTTATGCTAAAAATAGTGTGGTTAAGATAAAGGTAAGTATGTAGGTACTCCCTTTAAACTCCATATTACCTATCAGTTTATACTCTTAGTCTATAAAATTGCACCACGTATTAGAGTATACTGGAGTACAGCTTGGCAAAAAAGAGTCTGATAAAAGGTTTTGGAGTACCTACTACAATCAATTAAAATACATTCAATTGTATTTCATGACAAACAATTCGACATAGAAATAAATAAGTACCTACTAAATAACTTGTAATTTTGAGTTGTAGTATGTGAAATGCGCTAGTGGCGCCCTTACTTTTTTTTGTCAAGCTGTGTTTATTTAACATACATATTAGAAATACCTCGACGACAGCTGATGTCAGAGGACGCCTGATCTTGCAGAAAAATGGGACCTAGACTAATATTAAATTTCTAGGAATACATTATTTTTAGCGAGTTCTGAAAGAAATAGCCTGTTTTCAATTCAATGCGTACTTTTAACCGACTAGGACTTCAAAAAGGTTTTTTTTATTGATTGATTTCTCAGAAACTTCGTAACCGATTTGAATATTTAAACAACATTGGGCTAGATCCCAAAATTTATTTTTCTATGACGTATTTCAGAAAATCGAAATAACCCATTATAAAAACTATAAAACTAAAGATCGAAAAATAAAAGTTTCAAGACTTAGAATTGAATAGTTTATTAGAGAACCCATTTGAATTAGTAAAAACTTCAAAACGAACGTGTCAATGTAATTTTTAGCTTAAAGTGTTTTGTTTTTTTTTACTTGTAAACTTTCGCTTTGCATGATTTAATATAAAACTATTACGGGGATAACGGTCATGTAGAGATATCCCCAGACACGCGCGTCGGGAAAAAAAGATAGTCCGCTGCGCCACCGTTTTATATCTGTTTTGAAATCGGGCTTAATTTTCTTTAAAAAATTAAATTTTATCATGCACTACTTTTTAAAACAATCCTGAAACTGCTTTTTAGTCACAATATTATTGTTAGCTGCAAAGCAAGAGGCCTCGGATTCGATTCTCTAAATGAAGGAAGTGTGGTCTACTTTTAAATCTTAAAACTCTCCCTCCATATGACTTAAAAACAGCAAACTAAATGTTGACTTGTCGTCATAAAATTTCCAAACGGATAACTTCCGAGCACTCCAGGTCCTGACCTTTGATAAGATAACTTTATGCATCTTAGCATAGCAACTATTGTCAGTAATAAACAAGACGAATGAACCTAATTAAAATCATGATTATAATTATTTATACCTTCTTATCGTATGGTTGATGAACAGCCTGGTGTCAGACCGCCCGTAGGCCTCTGACATGGCTTTACATACCATTAAAAATCTCTCAAGTGTGCTGGTTTTATCATGATATTTTCCCTCACCGTTTTAGCAACTGATAATGAATTTATAATACGCACATTTTAACTTACGAAAAGTCAGAGGTGCGCGCCTTGGGATCGAACTCGAGACCTCTGACTTGTCAGTCGACGGTCATATCACTAGGCTATCAGTTATTTATACCAATATACAGTGTCTCATAAAGGTGTGGTCTTAATCAAGGGTTGCATTGTACCTACCGATCTGCTAAAAACTGCTTTTTAGCTCAAAAAAAGCCTTTTGACTGCCTCATGGGTCTGATGATAGCAATCGCGATTTCTGAGCACGAGGTCCTGGGATCGATCCCCGGGTCGTGCAAAGTGTTATTGGGTTTTTCCATTAGAAAATTCTCAGTAGCAGCACGGAGTCTGGAATTGTGCCTGGTTAATGCCAATGGGCTTTACATGCCCCCTATTACATGTGACTTATGACAGCCGGCGAAACGTGGGTGTACTGCATACACCTCTACCCCTAAATAAAAACGTGAGTCAATTTTTTTTTTCTGAAAAAAAAAAGTTTAGTTTTCAGTAAACAATAACAATATCTGTGATTCAAGTAAGAAAAAAAACAGGCAATCTGGCTGCTTTATAAACGTGTTTACGGGAAAATTTAATTTAACGCGGACAAAGTCGCAGCTAGTAGTGTATAATTAGGTACTTGTAAATGAGTAAGATAATTAGAGAATAGAGAGAATTCTTTTATGGTAGAGCCATCATTGAGAGTGCTTACTACAGGATACTGCTTACTTTCCTACCGGGCGGCGTCATTAGTAACAGTATTCATACTTGCCGTACGGTCAAAGAAATTCGTGATATTGGTTATCTTAACCTATCGTAACCTATAGTCGATAGGTTAACCGCATACTAACCTAAAAAGATATAAATAACCAGATAAGATACGTGTTTACTTGTACTTAGAATTCTAATAAAATAAGATGCATTTATCTATGTTTTGATTAGAAGCCGGTATTATTCCAGTATTATCTAAAGCTGTGTTAATACAAGACACATATAACATTAAATTTACAGACTTAAAAGCATGTTTATGTGAAACATGTGTTTCTACTGAGTGACTTCGGCGCGCACCTCTGACTTTTCGTAAGTTATGTGCGTATTATAAATTAATTATCACTCTCCGTGCCTCGGATAGCACGTTAAGCTGTTGGCCCCGGCTGTCAGTTGTAGATCTTTGACAGTCGTTACGGGTAGTCAGAAGCC
This sequence comes from Protodeltote pygarga, assembly GCA_936450705.2. NCBI lineage: Eukaryota > Metazoa > Arthropoda > Insecta > Lepidoptera > Noctuidae > Protodeltote > Protodeltote pygarga. Next base: position 6,383,325 of record OW388257.2, on the reverse strand, counting down.
CGAAAATCTGACAACCAGTCTTACCAAGGGGAATCGTGTAACCCAGTATCTGGGTTGTGGAGGTCTGATAGGCAGTCGCTCCATGTAAAACACTGGTATTCAGCTGCATCCGCCATTCAGCCGACCCCAACATAGTTAGGAAAAGGCTAGGCAGATGATGACTAGTGAGTTACTTTGGCCGCGGCTGGTTACCTCCCGGGCAAAACCGACAAACTATACCAAGTGATATTCATTGTAGTCGTAAACTGATTTTTAATACGTTATACGACCATGTTGATGTGAGAGAAAATTGAAAAGAGATAGGATACATGCGAGGCTTAAACCCGCGATACTTACCGTATCGTGGCAATGCTTTACCAACTGAGCTGTATCGCTGCCGTATCGTATCGTATCGTATCTTGAACAGGCGTTTTTAGTCGTGTTCCGGCATCATGTCAGGTGAAACCTTTTTGGGTTCTGGCGGTACCGTTCAACTTTCATTCTCCTACTTTAAAGGCATGTGTTTGATTATAAATCCACCCGGCCATGTCCCCAGCTGTCATGAACATCTTTGATAGTCGATATAGGGAGTCAATACCCTCATAAAATCCTGACAACTAATCTTTTTTTTGAATATTGTATTCCTTTGGGTTACGTGAGTCAGATAAGCAGCCGCCCCATAGAAAACTGATATTCAGCTGCATTTAGTTAGATTAGAAGCCGACCCTAACAAAGTTTGGGAATAATAGGACTAGGAAGGTAAAGAGATAGTTATAATATAAATATTTAATAAGACATTTGAAAAAACAACTGATACGTTATATTTAATAAGCTTACATGTGCTAAAACATGTAAAAATTGCACAAAAAGATAGTTATAAAATTAAAATAAAATATTTTATATATTTCAAAAAGTTTTTAATAATTATAAATCATTTATTAACAAACTTCTTAACCAACATCATTCGCAGCTCGGGTTTAATCATTACCGGGTTATTACCTCAATGAAATGAAAATAATGTTATCATGCAGATAACCTAAGAATATGCGGGGGTCATATGGGCCGTCGTTTCGTAGAAAACTGATATTAAACTGCATCGGGGTATAATTATCAGAACCTCAATTCTTATGCCAATATGTTTCCTGTTACGCAAACTTTCCTATTTATATTATTATCCTATCTTGCGAACAGGGGCGTAGCTACCGTCGTATCAGCCGTAAATATAAGTCGGGGGCCCCCGGAGCCCGGGGGCCCCCGACGTGAGTTTTCATTATTGAAAAAACCCCCCTAAATCAATAAAGAAAAAAAAAAATATACGGGGCCCCACCAAGGCACGCTACGCCACTGCTTCGGAAGTTAGAATTCAATTCCTTCCCATCAGCTTTCTGAATCTTACCTTTCCTTTCATCTGTGGTCTTCCTTTGTTGTTGTGGTTTGGTGGTGTTGAGTTTTTAGTCCCACGATCTCCATTCCAGGATGTTTTTTACACCACGAGTTATGTTTTCTAGTAAAACTACTTTAGTGGGAGTATCTTGGTTATGTTTTTAAGGCTGCAAAATAGTTGCTGGTCTACTCAAACTTATCAAATAGGTATAACGTGAGACACACGCCTTTTATAATAAAAAAAAATAAGAAGTTGGAATGGTTAAAGGTCCTCTGAATTCTAATACATTCACCATACAACCCATATAGTTGCTCAACATCTAAAACTAGGCGTCTACTGTAGAGGGTCCGAGCATCACAACTGAAGTTGATCTCTAGTTCGAGATTTTAATCTATATGGATGTATCTATTGACAGTTAGCGGTGGCTCTTTTGTCTCTTCTATCCTCTTTAATAGATATCAGCTTTCTCTTTTCTGTCACTCTTTGTAGTACCTCTTCGTTGGTCATCCTTACCGTCTAGCTGATTGCCTCTATTGTTCTCAAGTAATACATTTCAAAGGATTTTTAAAACATGTCTTGTTATTGAAATAAAAAAATATTGTTTACATTTTACTTTGTCAACGTCAATATAAGCCTACATTAAACCCGCCTGTCTTAGGTAGCTGTACCGATAAACACAGCAATCTTTTACTTTGATTAATGTTCAGTAAATATCAGAATTACCATTTATCCGAATAACACCCTCAGTCAGCAGAACGTCTGGTAATATTGGGTTGCTTCGTTGAAATATGGAAAATAGCGCAGGGGTTCAGCCCCCTTGTGCCACTTACTGTCACCTTTAGCTACCTGTTGACATGGTTATATCGGCAATGCTAGTGTAAAAAGTTCGTAACTATTTAGGGCATTTCTTTGAAAATATTGGCAAAAAAATAATCATGTCATTCTCCGTCACTGAAAGCTAAGAATGGAATTAATTTTTGAAATTTCTGTACCGATAGTTTTCTACCTCGTATGGTTCACAGGAAAGTTGGATTTCTCACTATTTATTTGTTTTTGAATCTCTTTGTGTTACTATCACAGTGTAGTAGCTGTAAAGTCGGTCAGGTGTAGATAAGTGGCATAGAAAATCCTATTATATTCATTGAGCAAATTTTGCAAACTATAGGTAGTGTTTACAGTGCGTGGTAAGAGGCGGAGGAGAAGTGTTTGTGTAATTATTTACCATTGTTCCTTAGAAGACACGTTAATGTACCTATTATGTCAAATCAAATCATTTTTTTTATTTCGTGCACAAGCACATCACAAGTAACTGTAAGTTTTCACCGCAAACTCAGGTTTCTGACGCAAATAGTGTCCGAACTTGGAATCTATCTATCAATAACTGTCAAAATGCGTATATCCAAAGCGGTTTCACGCTGACATTCCGTTAGTGCAATCTGCAGAACCATATATCATGTGAATAATACGAGGAGTTGTGGAAATTGAAACATTCTCTGTTACTGTGGTTATGCAGCACTTAGTGTATACAGTGATAAGTTAGTAGTTATACAAGCGAACATAACATCACTTCTATTCAGCTAAGTGTTTAGCAGATATGCGCTGCGCATTGTTATATAAGTACCTACAGATTAAGTAAAGTAACCCGCCGCCATATGGCAGTGACAGTAGATACAGATTTAATTAATGTTATAGGGATGATACAAAAAATACTGCTTGACGAAAATATTGAACCTGGGGTGCGAGTACGGATCTTTTTAACCGACTTCCAAAAAGGAGGAGGTTCTCAATTCGACTGTATGTTTTTTTTTTTTTGTATGTTTGTTACGCGATTACTCCTTCAGTTGTGGGCCGATTTTCAAAATTCTTTTTGTAATCAAAAGGGTATACTCCCGAGATGGTCCCATAGAAATATTATCGTGATCTGATCATGAACTTACGAGATATGAAACGGAACTCTTCGTAGGATTATAGCAGAATTGTCGTAACAAGTAATATTGCTTTGTTTATACGTGCAGTCGATGGCTGACGAGTAAAGAGGAAGAGGGGGGATACGTGGTCACCCCCCCCCCCTCCTATAATCATCCAAGATAAAAAATATCGTGTGTATTTTAAGCTTTAAAACGTTTTAAAGCTTAAAATAACTTTAAAACGTTTTGGAGTCGGTTCCAAGTCAAGTTCTAGCCTCTTTAACCTTCTCATTAAGAACTTGACTTGGAACCGACTCCAAAACGTTTTAAAGTTATTTTAAGCTTTTTAGTTCCTTTTGAAGTCGGTTTTATTTTTTATTAAAAATTTTTGTCGACTATTTTTATCGAATGTTTACCAATTTTAAACTTTAGGTTTAACATAAATTTGTTGTTCATTAAATTGTCTCAAATTTGACGTTAAATATTGATAAATTTTCGATAAAAATTCGATAAAAGGATCCATGCTCGCGCTACTAATCTCGATAACATTGATGAATTAGTAAATAAATAAACATAGTGATTACATTAGTATTAAATTATATTATTTATTTATAATCTCACTGAAGTTATTATGCCAACATAAAAAGGTACCTTAAGCGCCGACTTGACTTTCTTAGGTATAAGGATTGTAATATCTCAACATTAATTACCCCGTAAAAAATAGTTGTACTTCCACCGAAACCTTATAGAATTAAGAAAGTACCTGCAGGTTATACCTACAAGATTATTTTTGAAGGTTTCTTCCAGATTAAGAAAGAAGATTTTTGCGCAAATTTTCGAAAATGACTCTGCCTGGATCCTGTACAATAAATCAACAATCAAGGTTTCATTACCGTCATATAAAAACCGAATTATATTTAGTTGCGAACTTGTACGCTAAAATGTACCAATCGAAATAAGCCCTAGCCACGAACATAGTCTAGCGCGCTCACAGAGTCGGATAAAATTTGTTAACGCAACTATAATGTTATTAAGGCATTGGAGTATGCCTCCACCAATTACTTCTATTTCATCAGCTACAAGCTCGCAAGATGGAAGGAAATTTCATGACTTCATCAAGATCTACACAAGTTTCATTGTTATTTTCCTGTCTTTTCTTAAGATTCATAAAACTTCCTGAATATGACGCCTTAAGGCCGTTGCTCACTATTCTTTTGTATACATGCCAATCAGAGGAGTTTACAATTTTCCCATCAGGCTTGTTGAGGCTTGTTGAGGCTTATGTAGATACTCTAGCGAACTAAACGGGGACGGAGAAAGCCCACGCCGGGCCCCCGATCCCAGGGGCCCCCGAATCTCGATAAGTATCCTCCGAGCGTATTTTTTTTTTACAAACTGAACACTACAAAAACGTACATTTTTGAGGAGACAAGGGGCTACATTGAGTTTTGTTATTTAATAAAAAAACACAAAAATATCAACAAAATATGTTCTTTTAAGAGATGGGCTGAGGTACCAGACCAGTGTTGTACCTTAGCACCTACATTATTAGGAACTCAATATCTGAGCACATTGGGTTCCTATGACGTGCATTAACGTAGATTTGGTAATTATGGACAAATAATTTCTGGAATACTACAAACCTTTACCGCAATAATTATGTCTCCATCAATTAATATCAGTCTCCGTTCATGAAATCTATCTCAATTTAGATATTTATGATTTTACACGACAAAGACTCAAGGGATGTCGTTGAACATTTTGAACGTTCTAAATAAATCGAGGTTTACATAAAACTGAATTATGAAAAGTGACACAAATTAATGGTGATTGGCTTTTATGGAAGCCTTATTAGAACGAATGAAGTCTCTTATGTCAAGGTTATTCTTAACATTAATGGAACTGACATAATCGACTTAATTTCCAAATACTATTTTGGGAAGGCTCGAATAAGTTTTGTATGCGAACCACGCAGAATACGCGTTACGAAGTGAACCTGTGAAAAATAGCCAGTCATACCATCATCATCATCATCAGCCTGCTTTAGTCTATTGCTGAACAACGAGCGCCACTATTGTGCTATTGAGGTATTTGCCCATAATCGCCACGCTAATCAAGCGGGTTGGCAATCGCAGAAGCAGATGATTACTATTACACAGAATTAAGGATGCTGCTGTTCATCCTCCGAATCTTTACCTTTGTCGCTTCATACGACACCCGCGGGACGAGTATGGTTCTATTCTTACGGCGGAAACCACACGGCATTATAACAATAAAAGCCTTTAATACCAATACAAAAAAATGCTCTAAATATAGCAATCAAGCATACCTAATGGTAAGCGGTTACTTTAACCTATTGCAATTGTATTGTTGATCTACAACGAGGCAGGTAAAAATAAAACCTACAGATAATAATAAAGAACAAGCACTAACTGTCAGTTTGTAATTGCAAAATGTTTGTTATCAGTGGCGTTGCTATGAGATCTTTATACGGTAAAAACTTCGATCACTAAGTAAGATATATATTTTATAGATACAAATTTTCTAAGCAACAATTATGCTGTCAGATAAAACAAAATTGCTTTATTAATGTTTTATATCTACCAACTTAATCAAACATACCTGGATTGAAAATAGATCATAAATTAAGGATGAAACAGAACAGAGCTTTTTATAATAAAGTCTTTAGAGTGGTACCGCCTTTGATCATATTTATCGATTGTTCAAAACGAGCAGTATTTCAATACTTTTTATATAAATAATAATATTTAAATACGAGTACCTATGTAGAAAATTAATCCATTTATCAATACAGATACCTATTGTTACAGTTAGCTTAATTATTCATCCTACTGATGGGTAAAAGGCTTTTCCCAATGACGTCTATGCCTGTCTGCTTAGTGAGGCGACTGTCGATGGTTGGGGCACCGCTTTTATGACCTGCCTGGACTCACCGAGAATTATCCAGAGCACACGGTGTCAATCCCTAGTGCGTTGCCTTATACGTTAGAACGCTTGCAGGCGGCTTGATAACAACAGCATTACAGATTAATTATTTAGAGATTATTTAGAGTTTACATACATTTAGATACAAACATATATAAGTAGAAGAAGAGACGAGAGACGACATTATGTAATGTGAAAGTATCAAAAAACGACAAAAGATCTTTATGGTTTTGATGCTGTATTCAACAAACGAATCCACGAACAAACAGCTAGTAACAAAATAAAAGGAAACAGCGAACCAATTTATTTCACTATGCACAGCAAAACTTAACAATTCAGAATTATTCTGCTTATCTCTCAATAATTAAAGCTTTTTGCGATCTCAGCTTACATAAATTATCACCAAGCAATACCCGTAAGTTCTTTGTGAACCACCAAACCGCAAAGTTCATTAATCATCTTCAAAATTCCACAGGATTTACTCTACAAAGGCCTATTCCGAAAGGGGATGTGCTATGTGAAAAAAATGAAGACATTTTTAAGGAGGAAATTGGAATTATAATTTAATCAAACAACTCTAAGGCATTCTCGACAGGTATGGCTGAAAATAAAAACAAAACTCTTTGATATTTTTTTTGTTCAATAAAGGAGGTACAAAGTAAAGAGAAACCCTTTTCGCGAATACTTTTAAGTTGTGTACCTAAACAATGAATGTACGGTGTGAGTACATTGTTGCGAATTAAGGAATTCTCAAATTCTTGCAGAATTTTAGGAAATAACTCAAAAATCGTTCGCACTGACTATTTATTTTGGTACACTGCCAACCAAACTTTCTTCTTTATCGTGTGGTTGATGAACTACCTGGTGTCAGAGTTTAAACCCCCCGTAGGCCTCAGACAAGACTTTACAGATAGTTGAAAAATCTCTCAGGTTAGTTTCCTCACGATGTTTTTCTTCACCGTTTTAACAAGTGATAAATTTCTAATACGCACATGAATCCGAAAAGTCATATTCAGCAATCGCGCTTGCTACCACTAGACCAACGAGGCAGTCAAATAGCAACTTTACAAATAATTATCATAAATTCACTTATGAGTATGTAGGTAAACACCTGCAGAATCGACAGCAATATTTAAGTAATAATTGTATAAATAATATCAAATAAAATTTATTCCGCCTCTGATAACAAAACAAAAAATCATTGAAAGAATACAAACAGATTTATTTTCACTCAAAGATTTGCACAGAAACCACATAATAAACATTCAGTACGGAAACTACGTATAAACGCTCGAAACGGCACACTCAGACAAACATACGTACACGACAAGACTCCTAAGCGAACGTCGCGGTACTCGCAGTGTCATTGCATTATCAACGAACGCGTCATTTCGCATCTTTGTGTACGCACACACACTTCGTTTTCGAGCGTTTGTACTTTGTTTCCGTACTGAATGTTTAATAGACTGTGCAGAAACCGTCTAGTCAATGTTTAATAAAAATCTTATTCGACCATTTCCTCGACTTATTTACTAGGATTTGCTTTGTCTGAGAAAACCGATTGTACGCTCATTAGCGGCTACGACACAGTTAGCATTTTATATTTATTTATTATTGAAACAGTGTTCGTTGTTTTTAGGGTTCCGGAACCTTAGGGTGCAAACGGGATTAGGGTTGCCTAAAAATTAGAATTCGGGAATTAAAAATAGAATAAAGCCAGACTAAAAATATTATCGTCAGACTCTAAAAATAATGAAACCATACTCTAAAAACAAGCCAAACTCTTAAAACAATAAAGCCAGATTCTAAAAACAATAAAGCCAGACTCTAAAAACAAATAAGCCAGACTCTGAAGAAAATCTTTTAAGGAATCTCAAGCCTTTAACTGACAATGTCTACTTGTCAATGGCTTGACGGCAAGGCCGGAAATCTATTTTGAAGCGTAGGAATCGTAGAAAGCGGTCTGGCTTTATCCGTACTCCTGGCAACCCTAAACAGGACTTTACCCACCACTTTAGTCCATCTTTCCAACACAAAGCACAGTACTGCATCTTTTTTTTGCGGTTACTTGTTTTGTTTTACAGAATACCTGTACTGTTACCATTTATAAAAAAAAAACATTTAATTTGCAACACACATTTAATTTTTATTTAATCAACTTTTATAGGAAATAAGTCAAATAAAATACTTATAATTTAGGTAGGTCCCATAATTACTTTGATTACAAAGACTAAAATGACAAGAATGATGAGGGAGCGCGGTCCCTACTCATAAAGCGAGAGTACGACTCGCACTTGGCCGCGTATTTTTTATCTTCAATACTTTTGAATAAAGGATTTTAGGGTCCGTTTGTCAACCCGTAAGTGTTGAACAAAAGGATCCTCGGGAAAAGAGACGTTTATTTAATTTTATTTTATTGAGCGCACCAACATGAACACCGTAATTACATACTGCCTATATTAAGTTTTCTTTTATTTATTTTTAAGTAGGACTAAAATAAATTAAGTACCTACACACACACATCGGCTCACAGCTCACAGCCGGCTTGCATGTCATTGACATGCATATAGGAAAAAATATACAATGAGGATTTAAATAATAATTTATAGACTGGTTATTTATAATTACCGAGTATCTAGTTTACACTTCACTTCACTTCTTTTGAATGGCGAGTCAAAGCCTTAGAGAAAAAAAAATCCTTTGTCAAACTTAGGCCCACAATTACGCCAATGACAGGTGTTATGATCGGAACGAAAAACTATGGGACGAAAATTCAAGGAGGTTATAATTATACAGATACCAAAAATAAATTAAAGGAAAAGAAAAAAAAAGGGAATAACATTTATTTTTATACCATTAATAGATAAATAATTATTATAACTATACTTATAAACTGCATATTAGGTAAAAAAAAATCTATTTTAGCTTTCCATTGTGAAATCATGTCAAAGAAACAATCCATTTAAGGCATTATCATACTATATTATTTGTCTTTATCAAAGCTTAAAGTTCAAAAAAGCTATTTAAATCGTAAGACAATAAAGGCATGCAATAACTCTTATGTGATAACCCTTTTGGTTCGAGTCGACGAACTCTATAACAGCAAGCCATCCTGCGACCAACCGCTTTGATTACATAATTTGCGATCGTTGCTATCATAAAATACAGTTCCTAATTTTATATTTAGAACATAAATTTTGTAACAATTGTTTGCTGTTACAGACCATAAATATAACGTTTTAAGATGATAGGAATTTGATGATTTTGTAATAAATATGGAAATTACGTCAACATTAATTAAAATGTCAGTGGCAACTTTGGAAGTCGGCTGTAGGTATATTTTGGGAGTCCTCTAGAATTAGAAAATTGGAAGATAGAGATTGGAATTAGATGTAACAAAAAATAATTAATTCTTATTATGATCAAGAAAACCGGAATCTGAGGAATACCTACGCAACTTAACGAAAATTTAAGCGTTTAACATTGGCTTCTGAGTCACAGACATAATGGAGAAAGAAAATAAATTTAAATACCGGAGATTAATACAAAAGTATTGTCAGGAAGTATTTAGTCTGGGAAATACCAATTTAATTAAATAAAACCGGTAAACTGCACGAAACCGGTATAAAGGAAAACCATGGCTATTGTCACTACAGAATATAGAGATAATTATACAAGCCAACAACCGGTTGTTCTTGCTTTGTTTGCAATTTGATTTGAAAAAATGTTAATCTAGTCAGACTGCATCTAATTTTTCAAGAAATTCTCGAAGACATAAAATAAATGCAATTTTTACGTCAAAAATGAAAAAAGATCTGTATATTTAATGTACGTTTTGTACATGTTTACTCCTATGTAACTGTTTTGCTGTTTTACCAACTAAATGAAATTATAAAATAAGAAACTCTCAAAAATAAATGATTCGGGCGGGTCTGGGGGATTGACTGGGGGATGACATGGCACGCCAGGAATCGTGGGTTCAAGTGCCGCTCGAGTCAGTTTTTACGAGTTTCTTATTAAATAATTTCATTTAAAAGAACTGTACCTAATTAGGAAAAAATATAAAACATAATTATAATTGGTAGTAAAACCATATTCCAAGCGCAATATTTATACATAGGTACCTATTAATGGAAAAAATATAAAACATAATTATAATTGGTAGTAGAACCATATCCCAAGAGTAATATTTATACCTACATATTAATTTTATGAGCATTTTATTAGTAGTTGTTTAATTTCACAAAATGGAGACAGACCTTTTAAATATGCAATAAAAACGAAAAGGTTCGAGGAAGTAAAACCAGACAGGTATCTTTAGACTGAGTCAGATTTAGTAACAGTAGGTATAATTTTAAACTAGTTAAACGAACGATAAAACAGAAAAAAATCGTATTATAAAAACCACTTAAACACTCAAACTGGTCTTATTCTGAAGAACCAACATAAATTAGTTATAAACGTGAAAATAGATGCTCTATCTTTTTTTAATGACATGCGAAGAAAGTGACAGAGAAATTAAAATAAATTATATAATAATACTGGTCAACACTCAAAAATTCTCGAACAGAATATACCATAGCTTTAGTAGGAAATAATCACCCCAGTTTCCAGAAAAATAAGTGATTATTACATATTTTATCATCTCTATCACGTCTAAATTAGCAGAAAAATCGCTAATAGGAAAAATAGCACTGTTTAAAATTATATTTTAAGTAATTCCGAATTTAAAGCGGTTTAATTATTATTTAACATTGTCACGTATTTATATTTATTATTTCACTTTTTTTTTAATTCTAGTTTCCTACACCAAAATGACGAATTATTATAAGTCTCTAACTTATTTATTAAATAAATCACTACTTTGATATGTTTTTAAAGTTAGAAATACATAATCAAGAAGAATACTAGATGGCAAATATCTGTCGTTTATCTTGCCACAGAAAAAATACAAGTTGATTCCATGAAAAACAACAAGTCTTTTTTCAAAAAGTTATCTAGCGTTAACCTAAGAATCTAGAGTGACTGCGTCTCTGAGTAACTGCTACTTTGGTTTATTAAAGGCACTTCAAATATACTCTAAACACTCAATTAAATCAATTAAACTCATCCTCATATTGTGTCGTGTATTACTAAAAATTCTTTATCCTATAGAAAGCTACATTATCAGCGATTAACTGATAAGCTGTGTTATTTTTTTTGCGGGTAGTACCGGGAAAATTCAGATTCACGCGATCGAAGTCGAGGGCGACAAATAAGTTGTATTAAAATTTTTAAATAAATTCTGTAAAAAAAAAGGCTCTACCGCCTACAAAACGCGCACCTTGCTGACATTATTAACTCTATTCTTTCTTTTATTCCTTCTTTAAAATTTATTTTAAATATCGGCACGGATGAAACAAACTCCTTTTAAAAATGTTATAGCCTGAAACACTGGCCCTCAACAAAAAAAAACATGACTTTATGATAATGCTACAAAACTTGTCTACGCATTCAACATCAATTTTATTTCCCCGCGTTTAAGGTTTTAAAACTTCGAATTCGTTGAACCATGAACTTTGTTCGTACGCAAAAAAAAGGAATTTCACTATTTCCCTTAACCGTAATTAGGTCTGAGCCTGGTTGATAAATGATCTGTGCAAATTTAATGATCTCCCTTTTAAGAAAAATTCTCGGCGATGAACAGACAACGGGACCTCTTTGTTCATCGGGTGGATTTCGTAAAACATTAACTTACAGGGTATTTTAGGAGTAAAATATAACCAGTACAGTGGCAGTACATTTCCGGTTGGTATAATGTGGAGAGCTTATCCCACCTCAGAAGGATAGTTTTTTTTTTATTCTTGTTATATTATTAATCGGTAATAATAAAGGATAATCTCTGGAACTACTGAACTGATTCTTAAAATTATTTCACTACTAGAAAGATAATTTATTCCTGCTTGTAGATAAATAGAATAGTTTTATTTAAATAATGAAAGTTTGTAGGTACCGTTTATTTAATCGGTATGACAGGTAGGTAGGTAAAATGCGTAAAAAAATTGTGGTATTTTTTTGTTTGAAATATCGAATGTCGTTCAAAAGCGTCACTGTCGTATTTTATGTTTGCAATGTGACAAAATATTTATTCTTTCTGGGCGCATACCATGTTTATAACTGTTGGATCATAATAATTATGCGGGTACAAGGCAATAAACATAATTATAATACGAAAACAGTTTCTGTATGCGATCTTAACGTGTCTTGAATTTATATGTCTAAACTTTGAAATTAAATATATTAACGTAAAAGCTCCTATTAACGACCCCCTAAAATGTGTACTCTATTAACGATCTAATTTTTTAATCACTCATATTAGACATAATTTAGGGTTCCAGAAAAATAATACCTTAAAAATTAGTTAGGTATTTTTGTTGGACAACAAACAGAGTAAAGTTTGTGTGTTTAAATAGCCAGTGAAAGAAATAATTTGACAATGAGTGGGACACGCCCGAAGCGGACGCACATTTCATAGTGTCGCGTCTCCAGCCACGTAAGTACACCTAAATATTACTTAAGGAAAATAACACACTAAAAATGGATTTGTATTCTTGCTATCACATTACAACTGTAACTTATATATTCGTTTTTTAAACTAACTCTTAATATAATACTTTTTATTGGTTTTTGTGTTATAAAATCATGTTTTAATTTTAGGCGGTAATAGAATCCAAATTTCAAAACTTGATTCTAATAACGATCCATGGCGTTGTTAAATTTTGAGAACATTTTGTTATTTTAAAATAATATCTATTATAAACTACCTCATTAAATTTTATTTTTTTCTTGTTCAATTCTTAAAATTATTTTACTTCGTTAGATCTATTAACGACAAAGCTATTTCTTAAAGTTTTTGTGTAAAACTCGATTCAACGTTAGACAATATCCCTATTATTATAATGGTATTGTACTGTAAATAACCTTTATTATCTTAATTAAAGACTAACTGACATTAAAATAAATAATATAGCAATGAGATCGAATTTAACAGTATTCGATAAAACAGATATTTTATCTGTTTATTATAAATTTTATTGGTCGCTAATAGAATATTGTAACCTTTATACTTGATTCTATTACCGACTCACAGCTATGACGATATTTTTGGTAGGTTAAAAGAAAAACAAAATGTATATTTTTATATATTTTTGAACAAATTGGTTTATTTCTTGCATACGTGACGTTTCGAGAGATTTTGTCATAATAATATATTAATGTAAAATAATATTTGCTATCCAGTTTCATTCATGGCTTCATGGAATTGGCTATATTTCTTAAGTTTTTAAATCAAATAAAAATGGCGGGACGGAATGGGGGACATGTAACTTTTTAAAGCTTCTTTCGAAGAATTAAATTCTATATCTCTTTAAAGATTGTGTTTTTTTATACAATCATGGAACCGCAGAATCGCAAGCAGTATGCCTCTGCTCAACTAGAAGCTGCGCTTTTAGCTATAAATAAAGGGACCAGCTCATATACGAAGCTTCAAAAACCTAGGTATGGCATTCCGAGGACAACTCTGCGTGACAAGAGAAATAATCATTATTTGAAGACTGTTTTCTGAGACTGATTATACTTTTTATTAATTAAAATAACAAAAAATGAGTGCTCTAAGCGTTGAAATAAATAATTATGTTCATATTGTAATAGTGTTGATCTCTTAACGATTGTTAATAAATATAGTAAATACCTTTAAAACTTATTTTTTTAAATTTAATATAGAAGTAGTGAGAACGTCGGACCGGTCGGTAATAGAAGTAGAAAAATCGGTAATAGAATCTTGCCGCATTCTATGGGTCGGTAATAGAATCAACTACTCTTTTGGATTAAATAATTATTTAGTAATTACTGTGTTATTGAATATTGAATTTAAGTTCTGAATCGCAAAGAATATATCGTGGAGATTAATTATAAATTATAACATCTTTCCTAACATAACAGCTTTTATCTATTTTTTTAGAGTGAATCCTAAGACAGCTAAAACTGGCGGTAATAGGAGCATTTACGTTACAACGTTCTGGATTTTTTTAGTAAAATTTACATTTAATAAACATTGTATAACATTTAAAGAATGCATGTTTAGGTTGAATTCAATACTGTTCATTATATTTTGTACGAACCAACCAACCAGCATGATTTTTTTTTGTGAGCGAGAGAAAGAGAGAGAAAGTGTGCCAGGAAAATAATATCGGAGGGGTAAGCAATAAGACACCTCAAAATAATATACCTTCACTACCTAAAAAATAACACGAAATCTATATTACATAAAACAAAGACGGGTTTCGGTCGAACACTTATTACTCGAGGACGGCTGGACCGATTTTCATGGATTTTATCTCCGCCAAGAATAGCAGAATAGAACAAAAAAAATGGAATTATACCCCTAGGGTATGGTGAAGGGTAGGGGCAGCGAAGGGTAGGGGTAGAATTAGGCAGGATAGGGGTAGTTTAGGGTAGAGGTAGAGTAGGGTAGGGTAGGGGTAAAGTAGGATAGTGTAGGGGTAGAGGTAGAGTAAGGTAGGATAGGGGTAGAGTAGGTTAGGGTAGAATAGGCGTAGAGGTAGGATCAGGCGTACGAAATCGCGCCGGACATCTATATCCAAATCCAAACTAATATTATAAATGCGAAAGTAACTCTGTCTGTCTGTCTGTCTTTGCTTCACGCCTAAACTACTGAACCGATTTGTGTGAAATTTAGTACAGACATAGTTTGGAACTTGAGAAAGGACATAGGATAGTTTTTATTACAAAAAATAAAATAAAATTTATTCCGGACATACAGCGCCATCTATTGGTCAAGAGTCGAAGTCACTATTCCACGCGAACGAAGTCGCGGGCAAAAGCTAGTTAAATATAAATCCGTAATTTGAAAAATCATTTACCATCAACAACCATTTTCATTATTTAGCCATTAAAACCCGTGGATCGCATTCCATCAAATAAGTGTAAACGTCTGGTTGGAGTATTTGAATCTCCCAAACGGTTCGCAATGTGATTTGGTGAAAGATGTCCAACACGTTTTCATTGGAGAGCGCCCGAAGATAGTTACCATCTTTGTATAATAATATAGGTTTAAGTTACACTAAATCTGGGTCAAAGGAATGTAAATTATTTATAAAAATATATTTATTTATTTTCAATTTTTATAGTAGATAAGTTAAGATTAAATTATATTCTCTTGCACTAATTTCCCTCTAAACTAATTTATACTCCCTACTTCTCTCACAAACAGAGATCATTAGAAAAGGATAGAACATTTTTAATGCTGTCAAATTAGTCCATTGACATCAATGAGAATCACGTCATAACTCTTGTTTAATTTCAAAACTAATTTAACAGCTCTAATTTCATAGTCCTACTTTCTGTCCTTTTTCGATGGTGCTAGAAAGAGATATAGTTAGACTTAAATGAGTTTAGGGTGATGTTCCTACAAGGGAATAAGTTTTTTTTTATGTGGTGACATATTATATCGCAAAAACAAACAAATAGAACAAAAATAGCCAAAGGTATTATTTTAATCTATTAAAAACTACACAGAAAGTTTTTTCCAAAAATGCATAACCAACTTATTTATTTAATGAAACAACTTTTTAACGGATATAATTCGCGTTTTTATTTTGATAATACAATCCTGACGTTTCGAGTACTTTGCAGCACTCGTGATGGTCAAAATAAAAACGCGAATTATATCCGTTAAAAAGTTGTTTCATTATGGTGAGTGTTCGCGAAAGTTTGAGACTATATAACTTATTTATTTATTTAAATGAAAGTTTACAGCTTAAAGTCAAAACACTTATATTTCAGAGATATTTACAAAGTCTTAAAATGACTAAATACAATAATATAAAAGTTAATACATCTATATCTATTATCTGCTATTAAAAACAACTTAAACACTAACAACTAAGTAGGTACGTTTTTTTATTTTTTTATTATTATTAATGGACGACACTTTTTGTGAGTAGGTACTTGTGTATTATTTAAAAACATAATATATAATTATACACTTTTTTATTTGGCTACACCGGTCATGAAAAATATCGATCTCTTTGTGCTGAGTGAGCATCGACCATACCTCAATCTTCTGTTTGATAACATCAAAGAGCCGAGTCGGTCGAATTTTGGACAAAAGCAAATATACTAATGAAGCCCGTTTGTTTACGTTTTTGAGATATTTGCATATCAAAGTAATCCCAAAAGTATCGGTACACCGACCCTTAGCAGGGACAGATTACCATTCGTTATCACATCTCATTAACGATAATCATTTTAACATGACACGTAATGACGTATTAAAATAACGCATCCATGGGTCTGCAGAGAATGGTTTATACATAAGGTGCTTTGAAAATAATCTGTCATTTACCTAATTGAGTGGTCTACAATATTCCGGAAAAAGGTTCATTGGGTTTTGTTACTTTAAAAAAAAAATCTGTTTAATTGTTATTTTGCTGCATTATGTCATACTTCTGGATGACAGTTCAACCACAGAACACCAAAATTTAACTGACAAATTAAGAAACTATAATGATTCGCAATATAAACGCTCATACTTTTAGCTTCATTTATAGTTATTTTCTTTTAATTATTGGTTAAGATTAATCATTGGAGCTCACGGGAACGATTATATTATTGCAAATAAAATTTAGGTAATTTTTGGGAACAAAATTTTGGTGCTTTCGGGATTATTGAAATGTGTTATTTCTCCAGGGCACTAAAATTTTACTGAATTGCATATATACTTTTAAATTGTAACTTTTTAAAAAAAATCATCAATCTAATTGAATTACTTTCATAAAACGCTAAAAAACCAAAGGGTCGACATTGACTGGAGGTAATGATCAACATCGATGATAATATTGAATAATCAGATCTATACCAAACTAATCTGCCATTGAGTATTGACCGAGCATTGAGCGATGTTTGGTTGGTTGAGCGATTACAAGCCACGATCATTAATTATCCTGAGCTTTTACAACTACGCGAGTACGAGATACGTATGAGTACACACCTTTATAAAAACCTAATCAATTTGTTATACATATCACCATCTGCCTAGCCTTTTCCCAACTATGTTGGGGTCGGCTTCCAGTCTTACCGGATGCAGCTGAATACCAGTGTTTTACATGGTGCGACTGACTATCAGACCTCCACAACCCAAATACTGGGTTATACGTGATACCCCTTGGTAAGACTGGTTGTCAGACTTTCGGGCTTCTGACTGCCCGTAACGACTGTCAAAGATCTACAATTGACAGCCGCGGCCAACAGCTTAACGTGCTATCCGAGGCACGGAGAGTGATAATTAATTTATAAAACGCACATAACTAACGAAAAGTCAGTGGTGCCTTGGGTTTGAACCCGAGACCTCAGACTTGCCAGCCAACGGTCACCACCACTAGGCTATCACGACTCTTTTTGACTCTAATTTGTTATACGTATATTACTTATGAATTTATAATTTAATTCATACGTACCTAATGCTTTTCGTTACCACTAGATACATTTTTATGACACATTAATTTTTTTTTAACATAATTTATCTTCTGTATAGTGGTGGAGTTACAGTCGTATAATTTCACAACGCACAATAGTCAAAAATGCCAAATTGTCGATCCCACAAATATTTGTCACATCACGTGTGGGAAATAAACCTGCGCAACCGCATAAAGCAAATCACTTAACCGCACGGCAATCGTCTAATACTGAATTAAACATTCAACATTAGTACACTACCTTACCTTCTAACTAAAAAGTGTGTGTGACCTGTAATCATTATTGCGTAAAAGTACTTTAATCCAGCTTAATGCATTTTGCAAGCATTTTAACTGTTAAGAATTTCGGTACAACGGTATAATTATTATAGTAAATTATATTTCAAAAGGCTCCTGGATTTTTATCATTCTATTTCATTTGAGATTGTAGGTAGACGGTAGAATTTGCAATTACGCTTAAAAAGGTTTGCCCCATCAGATTAAACATTAATTCAGAATTTACCTGCAAATGGTATCGACCGACACATGCGGGTTAAGGCACAGTGTAAACACAACTTAAAAATCGCACTGCTATTCAAATCCGGTTTTTGTTTTTGAGAAAATAAACTCGGTATATAACGTTGAGGCTAACAACGGACTTTTCTTCGCGTTTATCAGTGCAAGCAAGATGGTCCTCGGTCGTGTAGAGTTTGGCTTTTGTGTTCTTGTTGTGTTACAAACTATACTTTATTGTGACGGTCAGTTCGAGCAAAAGAAATATGAAGCAAGTGAGTATGTTTTGGCATTGTGACATTTTTGTGCGATAAATGTTATTTGTGAAGTGCTATATAAATCTTATGTTGCTATCTAAATTCTAGAGAGCTTGGTGTGTATGTATTTGCTAGGAATAGCACATAGCTGATAATGAATGCTATTTGTAAACTATTAACTTAAATAAATAACGTTTTGATTAAGTACATGTTTAGTTGTATCACGTCTTAAACATAAGAAACTTGCATTTCTTATTTGGGTTTGTATAGAAGCCCTGAAACACGCAGGACTTTTTTCTCTCCACAAAGATAAATAATGAATATTTTTTATTTTATTTTAAGTTATCTATTAATGATATGAATAATGGTTAATGCTCAATCTTTCTCAGTATGAGAAGAGGCCTTTGCCCTGCGGTGGAACAGTTACAAGCTGATTTATTTTATTTATGTTATCTATATTATATCTAGTACCTACGTGAGACTGTCTTTTATAAGATCTTAAAATACACTTTGGAACTAAGAACATTGTGATTTGTGTGGGAAGGTACAAATCATTTTCATACAGCACTGCTATAGGTATACTTAATTACTGAAGTTCGAAAGTTTTGTAGAAAGAAAAAAAATTTAGGAAAAAGTTGGTGCGAAAAGTAATTTCTGTGATCTTGTTACTGTGTCTGTACTGTGTACTTTTGTCTGTGTAGTACACATCAAATAATAAAAACAATCATAAAATAAACAATCGAAAATAAAGTTTTCTAAAGACAGAGGGAGTGTAAAAAAAAAACAACGTTATCCCTTTACTGGCACTGTATTCGAACTGCACTTCTTACAGTGACTTTTCCTAACTTTGTATCCTCCTAGCCTTATTATTCCCAAACTTTGTTGGGGTCGGCTTCAATCTAACCAGGTGCAGCTGAATATCAGTTTTCTACAGAGCGACAGTCTATCTGACCTCCGCAACCTTATACCGATACGATATTCTAAAGTTAGATCAGTTGTCAGGATTTTATGAGGGTACTGACTCCCTATATCGACTGTCAAAGATCTTCATGACAACCGGGGCCAAACGTGCTTTCCGAGGCACGCAGCAGGTGATAATTAATTTATAATACACACATAACTTACGAAAAGTCAGAGGTGCGCGCCTTGGGTTCAAACTTGAGACCTTTGACTTGACAGTCAACGGTCATACCACTAGGATATCCTAACTTTGTAAATATAGTAACACTAGCTTCCGCCCGCGGCTTCGCCCGCATGATATGTTGATAAATTGTAGCCTATGTGTTATTCTGATGTATAAGCTATATTGTGGTGAAGTTTCATTCAAATCCATTCAGTAGTTTTTACGTGAAAGAGTAACAAACATCCATACATCCATACATCCATACATCCATACTTACAAACTTTCGCCTTTATAATATTAGTAGGATTATTCTGTAAATAGATAACTGTAACTAAGTGTAGCTGTCACATCGCTCAAGTTTCATATTAATTTCAGCTTTAAACGTTTTAATTTACTTTTAAATGTTTAAAGGAAGGAATACACGAAGAATTAATTTAAAGATAAGTAAGTGGCTTCAACTTGACCCATATTGTCATAACAATCCCATAATTTAACTGCAAGTGAATCTGATATCTAACCGACTTCAAATGGAAGGTTTTTTACAATTCGTTCGAAAGAGGTTTACAATTCGTCTCATAGTCCAATCACTGAAGCGTTTGACCGAAATTATCTAGGATTTTTTTGTTGGAAGTAAAAAAAAGAAAAAAAAATTATTTCCGACATGACTTTATCAGTCTGCAAACTTTCATCGACAGAGAAATTGATGAAGGGGTCTCCATATAATGAATTCCTAGTCAACTGGACTATTTATATATTTTATAATTTAATTAATCCGGGCTATAAATCCGAAATATTGTTAGGCACGATTTAGATGATATCTTTTTTTTTAGATAACTTTTCTCTCCCATTTATATTTAGTAAAGACCTTTGGAGATATACCATAGATTTAGAACTAACTTCTTCGTTGAATGAAAGCAAACATCTCGTAACTAATTTAACTTTTTTTTCCTATAATATGTTTTTCTTGAGTTTGAAATTTCGCTATTTACCATGGCAGGCGAATTTCTGCGATTGCGCTAATTGTATAATCGACACTAATATTCTTACCTTTTTTTTGTGGCCGGGGGAGTAAGATTTATTAATAGGTGTTAATAAATGTTAAGTACTCCCCCCGTTTGAACGCAGTCAGCGATCACGCAAGACGCGCGCTCATCTAGCTTTTCTTAAAAATGTGCGTATTTGATTATCACTTGCATCGTGCCTCGGAAAGCACGTAAAGCTGTTCTTCATGTTCATGTGGTTCTACGCCTGATATCTCTCCGGTCGTGTTGTGTGTCGTGTACACCTGAGTTTGAGCACACACTTATGCATTATAATATCTCCTGCGTAGATGGCCAATCTCCGTTGACATTGGCCGCTGTGACCGAATTTGGTCAGGATGACATTATTATTACCTATTTAGTACCTATTATAGTAGAGCGTTATTGAATTTAACATTTTGTATTAAAAGAAGTAATTTTATTGAACCTTGTAAAAAAACTGAATAACCTTGATACAGGCAGTAAGTCTAGAATTCACGACATCATAAAAGTTAATTAAACCAGATACTTGTCCAAGTTGTCAATCAACTAATAACTATAGATGTTAAACTAAAGAACGAACTGGTGCCTTTGTGTCTTGTACCTTATTTAATTAAGTACTAAATATACCTATAACAAAAAAACAAAATTAACAATGAGTAGATATTTTAAAAGTATACCGCGTTTTTTTACGAATACAATTATATCGCCTTCCTTTTCTTATTAAATATTTTAAGATGGTTGGCCTTGATACGTTGCTTCCTAATAACACTAAAAGGAGCACTTACCTTGTAAATAAAATTGACTAAATTTAATTTTGAGCTCAAATGTAGCACGTGAAAGTATTCTTTGAAGATGTTACTTAACTAAAACTGATTAAGTGAATTAATTTATACTTTGACGATAGATAATATATGTGTACACATTATAATGTATGACATACATTACTCATAGGTATAGGTGATTCTTACAAAAAATCAGTCAACAATTTTAGTACTTACTTTACGTATCATAGTCCTCTACTCTAAGACAAGAATGAAATCAATTATATTGCTTATTATTATTATTAAAACATGAACTACACCCCTGTCAAGTGTTGAGATGGTATAAAATTAAATTAATTTAAATATTTTCTACTAGGTACCTACTTAATTAAAACTTTCGCTACAACTGCTGTAAGATTTACTTCTTTTTTTTTAAAGTTAACCAATATTAGAATTTTCTCCTGTATCGTGGGTATAGTTACAGACATAATTATTTCACAATGCACAAACACCCGCACCAGAACAAATACCTATCAGTCACACAAATATGGGTCAGGAATCGAACCCGAACCCGCAACACCAAGCATAAAAAAGGCGAATCGCTTAACCGCTACGCCAATCATGTCATCAGTCTCATCCCAAACCCCATTCTTACATTAAATTAAATACAAACAAACTCACACGAAATTGCTGTAGATAGACGTAAGTATGTAAGATGAACTTAAACAATTTAGCTAAACAACTCAGAGTTGCTCTCAGCAATGACAAAGGGAATTCAGGTGCTAGTCGTTGATGCATTCCCTTAAACCAATGTTCTGTGAAAACCAGATTCTGTGTTTGTTGTGGAAAGGTATACAGACTTTGTAATTGCTGAGCTTGCAAATGTATAAACACACACCCCTAGAAAACATTGCTAAAGAAATATGGAGAAATTGCTGTGAGTGAAACGGCAATATAACTTAGTACACACAGCAAAACTATTTGGTTGGAACATCCCTTTCCTTTATACGTCACGAAAAAAAAACGACACACGTTACGACGAAGTCAGAATGTGCAATAAGTGCCATCAAATAAAGACATTCATTCATACATTCATCTCGCAACTAGTAAGAAAAATAATCTCAAGCCACTTCAGAAAAAGTTGTAAGATAGAAATATTTTCATTATGAAGTAACTTAGTATTATATTTTACTTTTATTACTTCAACATTAACCCGTAATGGTGTTAGTGACTCAATGAACTCATTCCGTCAAGTTCTTATGAGCTGTGGTTAATAAATTAAATGGAAACGACGCGTCGTTGACGTACGTTATATATATTTTGCATATATTATTGTACTATACGAGTATGTGTATCGATGGGTCCTATGTATAAAGGCCAAAGTGCAAAATCATAACTTTTTAGTAGAGGCTTTCAAAGTATAAATTTAATCAATATTTTTAAACCGTCAAACACCGAGAAATGAGACACAAAAGGAAGCCAATTGTTACTCGATACCCACGTTCTAGCAGAAGTCAAAGGTTTTAAGAAGGCAAATGTTAAACATGATAAAATTGAAGCTTATGAAACTGCATATTTGCTGTGAGTGTAACACCTATGTCTGATGTTTACGCTTTACTATATAATATTTTAGTTTTTGTACGTCTCTAATGGCTGTTTGGCCCTTGTATATTTATAAGTATGTTACATAAGCCCTTTTACTGCAATGAAAACGAAACGAAAATGGCAAATTGTTACTTAGGCCTTTATACATAGGATCCATCGATATTCAACAATCAATTTTATTTTATGCACAGAGGATTTTTAAAAATTTCTATCGATAAGGAAAAATGTTATATCTACCTATATTTTATAACCGATGGATTTTTACGATAGCTAAAAAAACTGGGCGTTAAAAGTAAGAGAGAGACAGATCAAAAATAAAAAGATATTTTTCCTGTAATTTGCAACCTTTGGCTTTTACCTACTATGGGCTAATATTATAATCTTTTTGACATTCCTCATCAAAAGTTGAATAAGTAGATACTAGGTTAGGTATATGTTATTTTAAGGAAATAAATACCTGTTACAATGTCGAAGCCCTTACGAATTATTACCATTTTTGCGATGAAAATAATACTTAGTAATATTTCTTAAATTTCTTGCATTTGCAATAAAGTTGGACAAGTGTTATTTGAAAATATTTCTAAGTTGATAGCATTAGTTGTTGCAGAAATCACGGTATAATAATATAGCTGAAGCCAGAACCTATTACCATACCTATTACCTGGATAAATATTAGATATATTGTCTATGCTATCACATCGCAGTGCCTACAAGCAGCTCATTTTATGATAGGTTAGACCAATTCTCACCGCTCGCCGCCTCTGCCGCAATGCGGGTTGACAGTGGAATACGTAGCCTGCCCTTATCCTGCCTGCGGTGGACGGACAACCGTCAACCGCATCACTTACCATCAAGCGATAAAATGAAAAAAACGAGCCTAAATTTAAAAAAGAAAGGAAACATAGAGCCTGTCAGTGTATTGAACTTTAGGTAAGTAAAAGTGTATTATGTAATAGGGGACAAAATGGTTGTCCTATCACCCACCACAGTTCCAAACTCCGTGCTGAAAAAAAAATTTAAAGGAAAAACCGTGACCTTAAACTCTAGCCATCCTATATCTCTATGGCACTGGCTCGGTGACGTATCGTGCGTAGCGAATATGTGATCAAGCCCTAATACTTTGCCCCACTTGAAGTCAAACTACAAAAAAAAATAAAGGTCTCTATCCAACCACTCTATTCTAATAGAAACTTTCAAAACTTTAAGTTACTCACGGTTACGATGCGACGACTACGTTCGTATTACAAACTACTTACTTATTCGTACTAATTCGGAAACACGATGATTGCCGAGGTGCATTACTTCAAAACTGACCTACTAACTAGACCTTGTCTTCACTACCTGCACTACAGGTAGTGCAGACTGTAGATATATGTATAGCTCTATAAAGAATTTTATACAGGAAGTCATTAATGTCATCAAACTATTCATAATTCACATTTATTTTTACAAGTAAATGTAGTTCGTTGATTGACTGACCTTGATCTTTTAAGCGAAGAATTGAACCAGTTACTGTCGGACATCAAATTCATTGTTTTAGGGTTTTGTATCTTTGCACTTTGAATGTCACTAAGCGCGCCGAAATGCCAACGCCAGGAGCAAACACAAGAGGAATGTTATATTATTTAAGGGTCGTTTGCACCCTTCGTAGTGTTAAAAACCTTAAAGAGCCAATTTCATTGACATAATCTCTAAAAGAATTATTTTGTAGTTAGGAACTTAACATAGGACCTTATCTAATATTTAAGGAACGTTTTTTCTGGAACAACTTTCAAGTCGTAAACCACAACACCATATAACATAGAATCAGATGGGTTTCATTTAAAATGATTGCCTTTTTCATGTTCAAAAAAAAACAAAATGAATATTCAGTAGAAATCCATTTATGTAGGTATTTACATTGCCTTGAGAAACGAAATGCAAAAGATAAATATAAAGTTCTACCAAAATAGCTGCTCGAAAATTTACACAGCGCGGTGTATATTAATATTATTAGGTACATATTTATATTATAATAATTTAATTAATAACAAACATTTAACCTAAAAAAAGACTATAGGTATTTACCTAATTATTATGCAATATTAAAATAGGTCATAATTATTATTCATGAGACTTCAAATAATTTTTATTTCAAATTTATTTTACTTACTACTTAATCATAATGTAGGTAATAATATTTTTTAATTTAAATCGTTGATTTCTTGTCCAAAAAATGAAAATAAAATGCCAAAAAACACGCGGAAAACGTAACTCCATTGCATCAATGTATTGACGTGATGACCTATTTCGGACAGGTGTATTGCTCAAATGCTCAACAGGTATGTTCTTGGTAGATATTATTGCTAAAATAAATCTTTCAGAAATAATTCCTAGTCAGATTTTACATTAAACTGGTTCGGTTTTGGAGGCCAAATTATATTTTTTTACATAAGAATTAATAGGCACATTTTTTATTTAAATTTATTTTTAAAATATACAAAACAAAATCATACATGTCACCTATTCACTCATTTAGAATTAAGAACTTACCTTCCTTTGAAATACGTTTTCAGTAGTAAATTGAAGATTCTGAGATATTATCTACATTGTAGAATAGAGACGCGAAAGATATCCGAAAAGAAAAATTTTAGTTAAAAGACTAAATAAAAGTAGTTTCTCTAACACAATCAAACTTTAGTTATCCCAGCTGGCTGGTATCGATAGAATCACAAAATTTTATATGTATTTCCTACCTTCAACCTTTTCTAAAGTTAGTTGAACGATACCTAAAGTATGTACGAATGAAAAAAATCTAATATTCCTTCCCTTTTAAAAGGGTCAACTGGAAATATGCACATTGTTTAGGCAAAAGAAAAATTGCAAATAAGGGTTTTACGTTACATGCGTATTCGAGGACCAAGATTTACATAGGTACAAAGGTTTTATTTTTATAATCTAAATTAGGTACCTACCTACATAAATGAAATTTGAACAAGTCAAGAAAACGCCGGCTATCTAGCATTTAAATATTAAATTAAATATACTTGTAAAGTGTTTGTAAAATTAACTAAAATGAAAAACTAAAAACGAAAAATTTGAGTGAATTGGAAAAGAGACAGGATAAATGCAGGGTGAATATAAGTTTTCTACGAAGCGACTGCTTATCCGACCCCCGAAACCTAAATATTATTTACAATGTTCTATGGTAAGATCACATAAAAGCTTCATAATGTATACAGACACAAATACCTATTCATGTTTTCCTACACTAAATTAAACAGACCGATCGTCTAGGAAAATAAATATTTTAACTGACAGCAAATTGTCTAAAGGAGGAACCATGGTAACAGCCTTACATAAATCAACCCATTTTTTTATATAATAATATAGCTATAGCTTATAATGCGTGCAAAATAAGTCATACATAACATGCGCCACCCCCAAATAAATCAGTTACTCGTGTATCATAAAACTTTGTTCAAAATTTGACGCCGCCCATTTCCACCCACAGGTTTAGATCAGTATATATTTTTGCAGATACAGCGGTTCTTTTACTCACGAGTATAGTTAAAGGTACTGGCATATCTGATGATGACCAATCTCAAGTGAATAACCTCACCCAAAAAATATCTGATTTTTATCTTAAATTTCTTACACCATTACAAATGATTTGTAAAACACGATTATGGCTATATTATAACAAAAAAAGTTACCAAAAAAAACATTACCTATTGCAGTGATTAATTGTTCTTGGCCAGAATGTTACAACCATGAACTTAGGCTAGTATGGTTCATTGGCCTCATCTATCTTTGCTTAAATGTTTATATCAATAGCCTTTATTAGATTTTGTTACAAAACTTGCAGTGGTACGTCGACTGTAGTGCCAAGTGCCAAGTCTGAGAAATAAATTCTAAGATTTTATAAGTTGGACTCTATTTGGACCACTCAGGAATAATGTAGCTTCTTATTAGTGAAGAAGATATTCCTCTTAAACCGTTCCCTCAATAATTATGAAGAAAGAGATCTATTAGAGACCTATTAGTGCTATTAGTATGTGAGACCTATTAGTGCTATTAGTAATGAGTAACATACCTAATTATGGAATTACCTCTGGAATGAACGATGGACTTTGGTCATATAAACAAATAAATTTTACCTTCGCAAATTGGAATCATGTTTATATTATTTCGGGTTTATTCGCGCACAACAATTCAATTTCGTGCGCAAATAGACCGGAAATAATATACTTAAACATAAATTTTACCTCTTTGATAATGTCGCCATTTCGGACTCCTCTATCGGTTGCACAAATTTATGAAATGAATGTTGATCCTTATGTTTTATGAAATAGGTATCTTGTCAGGATCAGGACGCTTTTGAGATAGAAAATGCTGCTTCATATATTCGCTTAAAATGTGACGATAAACGTGTAAACAAAAATAAACTAACTTTCCATTTACCAACTAAATTCTCGTTTATCTATCTGGATGATATTATTTATTAAGAAACTCGCAAAAAGAACTGACCCGGCCGGGACTTGAACCCGCGATCCCTGGCGTGCCGTGCCATCGCTTTACCAACTAAGCTACCGAGACGTGCCCGCTTCTGTTTTTTTGCGAGTTTCTCGTTAAATAATTTCATTTAATAAGCAAAAACATATATTCATAAAAATGTAAAAAAACATAGATACATAAAAATATACCTATCTGGAATGGAAACTAATATACTTAGTTTATTTTTGTAAAAGAGTTTGTGGTTTTTTTACCTTTATTTATGTAATTAGAGCGAATGGTGCTAGTTGATGATACTCTACACTGCAGCAATGGACATTAACAAATTACATGATCCGAATCGGTTTGCAGTTCTACAATTCTACATCAAATTAATTAAACAAAAACAAGTTTTAAAAACTATCAAACTACTAAATAAAACTGCACCTAACCATTTACCTGTATAAAATTCTCGTTTATGTAGATATCTGGTAGTTTCTCTGGAATGAGGATAATACTAAGTTTATCCTGTACCTATATCTATCAAATACAAAAAAAAATTATCTTTGTTCCTCATCGATTTCGATGACGGCGACCAAACTGCTATTTTTACCTAGCATGAGCCCTCATGTGGCTCGCTAGACCAAACTTAGTTTTAAATATCTGGTTACAAGACTCGCAATAAAGTTGACTAGCAGAGTTAAAAGTGTATATGTAAGAGGGCTAGATCTTTCTTTACGTAGTTGGCGTCTTTCGTCAATTGTTTTAAGACGATTTTCTTTAAACAATTTTATGGCTTTATGGACGGTAGAGCGCCAAGACGACCTTCGTGAAGCAAGCTCCTCCCAACATTTATAATCTATAGCGCAAGATTTCAGATAAGTCCTAATGGTAAACTTCAAACAAAGAACTAAAATTCTATGCCATAATAACATAAAAACGGCCGCAACACACCATCATCGTTGAGCTTATAAAACTCATTCGGAAGTAGATACCTAAAGCATTAAGATTACATCAACGATATAATAACCAATTTTAAATTTGTTATAATATGGAAGAAGTAATTGAATTTGGTTCAAGTGGTATTCATAAAATTTTACGACCAAAAACTCATTAGCGATACATTTATAAGGGGCATCTATACTTCTCATCAGTCAGTCAATAATGGCATTGTGTGAATCCTCAAACCACTAAATTGAGGTACGGTATTACATTTGTTAACAACAAATTACAAATTCTATTAAATGAAATAGGTACCTTCCTATATTAATAGAGCGTACTACACGACGTTTGTGAAAAATATTCTAACCTTTTTTTTTAATAAGAGATGAAAACTTTAGCTTCCATTTTGATAAATCACGCGGATGAAGCTACCGGCAACAATGGTATTTACTGCCGTTCATTTTAAAGTCAGTGCCAAGCCAAATGTTTTTAAATTTTGTTTAACCATCTAATCCTAAGCCTTGGCACCGACTCCATTAAGAAAGATTTTATATTATTTTTAACTTTTTTGTTTAAAAGTCGGTTTTATTTTTTTGTTAATTTTTTTTCAATATTGAGTAGGTTATTAACTTCGAAGGGGGTCAATCCACCTCTACCTCATTTTTTCGTAAGTTTATTAGCAACAACACATCATATTATGTTTAGGTAGATAAACACCGGTTACCGGAAGTTGGTTTTATCATCTGATAAAGAGTTCCGTTCTGTATATCCGAAGTTCATCATTAGATCATGACAACATAATTTTATTTAGGACCAATTGGAGAGTATTCTCTTTCAAGCAATATTATAAAGGTATTCGAGTAGGTACCTAGTTTGCGAACTCACATTCTCTAGTACCAGCTTTTACCTATTATCTACGAGATTGTATCTAATATTGGGTTTGAACCCCAGTAAAGTAAAGTAAAGTACCTAGTTTGAAAACCAGTATCAGCACGTCTTTTCTATAAAATTGTATCTCACAGTTCACAACTACCTTGAACGCTCCTAATGACACAATTTGACATTTCCCTTGTAAATTCTCGCGCTCTTCATTGTCTTGAATAACCTATGAACAACACTTAGCATCCCGGTGGCATCTTTAATGGACCTTTAATGAAATAATGACTCCCTAAAAAATCTGAACTTACCTACATTTCGACAGTCTATTTACATGCGAATAAAAATATTGTATCAGTGTAATACCTATTAGAGTGTGGTCCAACTTGCAACCGCAGAAGCTGTTCAATAAAAATGGTGATAAGGGGTGACAGCTAGAGCCTTACAAGTTTATATTTAGTGAATATTCATTGCGTTTGCCCTCGTTTGCCTATTGGAATATGATCATTTGGTTTAACGTAGGTAACCTTATTGAATATTATTGAATCTTTCTTTTGCGTAAAAAATACCGCACTAGAAATAAATAGTTAGGTAGTAGGTAGTTAGGTACACCCTTGATACAATCGGCTGTAAAAGTGCATGGACAAGAGAAATTAATGTATTAAGTCTTGTCTCTGGTGTCTTGGTTTAAATACATAAGAAAAACAAAGAATTGTAGCCGCCCGTATTAAAAACTATAATGTGAGTTGTGTTGTGACTGACGTGTGAATAGCTTAGTGGCAAAGCGACTAGGGGCTTTACCCAGTAAGGTCGCTGGTTTAACTCCCGCTCGTAACGATTTTTCTTTCTACAAAATTTCGAACCTTACCTACATGTTGTTTAGTTTTAATGGCGGACTCACCTCACGAAAGTTCATCTTGTATTTTAGTCAGGTATGTACCTACTTATCAGGCAATTGTGATATCAATAAAAAAAGGTGTGATATCATCAATGCAATATCACATTCACACCCATACCGGACCGGATTGATGGGGAATAAACTCTATAACCAAACCGACAATAATTACAAAAAAAAAACCTTAAAAATTTAAAACAACAACATTTTGTTCCCAGTATCACCACTACCGTTCCCGACCTGCAGGGCCGACCACATTGACTGCCTCCGCCGTAGTTTAAGAACTTTCTTCTTTCTAATGGACGCTGGCCACTTTGACATGAAGCCCGTCGACCCGGTCATAATAAACAGTGTGGCCTTATCCTTACCCGAACAGCAAATGTCATTTTTACTGAGAAGGGTCAACGTAACCGGTGCCAGGTGGACGAAACTCGTCGACAGAAGGTTTCATTCATTATTCACTAAGGATTTATTTTAATGTTTTTGTGTTAAGGAGATTGTGTGCTTGATCTTGGTAGTATTAATGGGGTTTGGCTGTATCTTTTGATGTATGAGGATACGAAGGTCTGCTCAGATTGCGCGATAAGGTTCATGAATGATATTTGAAATGACTTGGTTGGGAAAAAGAATGTAACACATGTAAAAATTCAGGGCGCAATTTTTTTTATGGTTGAAATTACTTATAGCACTACAATTCGAGTGTGTGACGTTTTAAACGGTTTTATTTAGCTTGCCCTGTAGCGCTAGCATGGATCATTTTATCGAATTCTTATCTAAAATATATCATTATTAATAGTCAATTTTGACACAATTTAATGAACTTTATGTCAAACTTGACGTTTAGAATCGATAAACGTTCGATAAAAAGTCGACAAAAAGATCCATGCTCGCACCCCAGTTTAGATATTATTTGGTTCAAATTTTGTAATTGGAATTTTACCCCCTTCCTGTTGATAGATTGATCTGATATTTAGTACCTACATATCTTTAGTTCTGAGGACAAAACCTTTTAAGTTTCAGTTTTTTTACATACATTTTACCCAGTCAATCTTTCATTTCTAGTAAGAATTTACAATTTTCAAAACACCTATAAAGAAAGAAGTCTAAGTACCTACATAATAATTTACAAGTCTGCCTAGCCTTATTTAGAGTAAGAAAAACCACATGAAGATAAATTTACTTTTCATCTGGCTAATGGTCATAATTTTAACGACTCCTGTCAACGGGGATGTAACTCAGTGGTAGAGTGTCTGCTTCGCATGCTGAAAGTCCTGGGTTCAAATCCCAGCATCTCCAAAGAGGATACATTTTTGTTTTTTTTTTGTTTGGTATTTATTCAGTTAATTTCAATAAATTTTATATTATTTTTTCAGGTTTAATTTACACGGCGGCAAGAGTGGAGTAATATTTAATAGTGACTTGCATTTGACGGGTCAGATAAATATGCAAGTAGCCGATAGACCGGATCCCCATGTAGCTTTTATAACTATGGACATTCGTAAGTATAAAGATCAAGTTTATACCTACTACCTATATCACACAATACTAATAAACCCTTGTTATAATTTTTTTTATGGATTTTCGTTGCGTTTTTTATACTGATTTGTCAATCCTTTAGGGAGCTTTGTAGTTCAGTAGAGCGGCTGGTTAACCGGTAAGCCGTAGGTTCAAGTCCTGCCTGTAATCTAATTTTTTTGTAGGCTTCTTCACGTAGGAATTACCTGAAAGGGGAAATCTATGTGAAGATGCCACGTAAAAATTAAATTGGTAGGTATTATAGGTACTGGTGAATTTGTAAAAATGTTTAGTACCTACCTATGCTTGGGTAATTTTTATGACCGTAACTGCAGTATTGCACCCAACGCAACCAGTGGAACTAGTGTAGAACCGTGAATGTTTTTACAAAACGGAAAAAAGCTTTGACTAGTTAATATTTTCGCCCAAACGTACAAGCACGTACATAAGTGTTCAAAACAAATTCATTCCCAAACACGAAAACCAGTTTCGTGCAATTAAACTTTGTGTAACTGTAGTTAAGCGGACATTCGTTTAGTTCCTATGGGTAAAACAAAACGTTTTAAATTTCAGATGGAGTGGAGAGCAACATAACTTATCCATGGAGCATACAGCGGGGCACTGATAATGAGGATTACATTGTAATCGGTCCAGAGAGGATAGCTGTCAGGAATATGCGAATACCTACGTATTTTTTACAGCCAAGTAAGCCTTGATTTATCGGTTCCCGAATAATTGGATCGGGCTGTATATTTTCTTTATGGAGTGTTTAAAAAATACGGAAAACGATGCTCGCATTCTATATTGAGTTTGGCTTTTATTAAATGTGTATCGATAGCAATTAATCCTCACTCACAAATTAAAGAGAAAATAATAGACTGTTTATCCAGCGTTACTCAGTATTATGAGTTTTGCAGCGATATACCTATATACCTATAGTATCTACCTACCTAAGTAGGTACTTACACCTCCAGATTCCTACGCCAGATAAGTAATACACGTCCCAAGTAATAGAAGCAAGCCGCTGCGCTGTTACCATTAACTGGGCAGAATTCCAGACTCAGAGCTGCTTCTGAAAATTTCCTAAGGGAAAAACCGAATAACACTGCCCTGCAGGCATCGAACCCAGAACTTCGTAGACCAACGAAGCAGCGTGTTCAAAATTATAAAACGTGGCATGGTCGCGGAAGTGATAACTTATTTTATTGGTATAACCGTTGACTAGCTTTGCTGTGTGTAGTACCTAATACAAAAAGTTGGCCATACATAACAGTTATATCTACTTATGATAAGCACTGCTCGCCTCAAAGTTTACAACGTTTAAATACCCTACCTACTTAACATTAACTCAATACCTAGTATTTTAGGTACTCCAATAATAGGTCTAATTACCTTCGTAATGAAACAGGATTGAGGTCATCCTAGGCTAGACAAAGCTCGTCTAGACTTAAACAATACAAGGAGATACCAATAGTCTAATTACATGATACTTACCTACCTACCTATGCTCTTTTCTATCCCTATTCTTCGTATTCTATTTTCTCTTAATTTATTTTAAAGACGAAATATAAAATGGAAAGAAATGGAAGGAGTGTAGGGTGGCCTTTATCCTGCAATGGGACAATAATGGCTAAAAATAATAAACATAAAATAAAATAATACCAGTAGGTAGGTACCTAGCTACTTAATTAGTAAAATAATTTAATGCAAATTTGCTGTCTTTAGAGCTCGGGAGATTGAATTGGGGTACTTCTCTACCTTCATAATGCATTCGTTTCTTTTTTTTAACTTTTTTTTAAGGTTCCGTACCCTCGGCGGGAGCACGGTAAATACGCAAGTGAATCCCTTACCCCCCGCTCAGAGACTCAAAGCACAAGAATAAATTATTAATATATAGATTATTATTTATGTACCGGTTATTTATTCATGTGCTCATGGTTTGTTTTTTCGTCGGAGTCGGACATATTATATTAAGCCCATCACCTGCCCTTGGTGGTAGGGTACCCATATATGATTTACCACCTTAATCTTATCAAAAAAAAATCAATTGGCATAACTGCTTGTCCGCGTTAAAATAAGTCCTGCCGTTTTGAATGCCTTCACTTTAAAACGGCAGGACCAATTTTAAGAAATTTTTTTTGTGGGTGGTTTATAGGTACCTATTCATAATTTATTGAAGCCGGTAGCACTGCGATCGGGTAAAATTAGAACCACGCTAGTATAAATTTAAATTTTAACCTTCTGCGCTTCTCCAGATAACTTTTAACTATGCCAAATCTTACTATCCTGAGCATGCAAAATTCTTAAAAAGGGATCTAAAATTACTAGTAAGTACTACTAGTAGTACTTAGTACTAGTAGTAGATTTAAAATTAATTTACCTATATGTATACATGCACTAGATATATACATATAGGTAAATTAATTTTAAATCTTTTTAGGTAGGTACCTGATACATACCATACACACAATTTGTTTCTTTTACAGATTCTGAAGATGCATACATCATTGATCAAACCCTGGATATGATGCAGTCCATCTTAGATCACTTCTCAAATGAAATCACAGCAGCATTGATGCATTCCATAGTTGATAATTTTAGATTATTCTCTTCTAAAGTACCTATAAAGCACTATTACAAATATTATCAATAAAACTGTATTCCGAGTTACATAGAATTAGGATGTAATCACACTTTCATTATTTTTGTAATTAAAAATAAAACATTGTGAAATTGAATTAAGATATTTATTAATAAAAAAACAGGCACAAATTAGTTTTAATTTTATCTTTTAAAAAGCATCTCCTAGTGATTCTTCAACAAACTTCTTGTAAATAGCCATAAATTTAGCAATGAACGCTTCTAGATGGAATATTGGTTTATTGCCTAACCTCATCCTGTGTTCATAACTTGCTGCAAGACTAGCAACCTGGCATTTCATTGTCATATCACAATTACGGACTAATTCCTTTAAAAGTCCACCAAAAATCATATCTGGGGGTACACCATGTATAATTAATTCGTAAAGTTTCTGTCGCACCTCACCAAGCTTCTTAGGGGATTGTTCTGAAAGTATCATAGAAGCAGTTTCTCTAATAAATTGTTGCCAATCTGGTTCTGGTATTTTCTGATCTGGCACAAATGGATACTGTTGTACTTTACAAGCCTCACACATCAGTAAGGCTCTTCTTAAATTACGATCTGCAGACTTTGCTATCCGCAAGGCCAATTCTGTGGGAATATTGAGTGATTCTTTCTTACAAACTAACTGAAGCACTGAAGCAATTTCAGTTTCTGATGGTGCAGGTACTCTTACGGTTAAGCAACGTGATCTTATAGCAGGAATGACACGAGAAATGGAATTAGCAATGAGTATAAGACGACAAGTTGCGACATATTTTTCCATAGTGCGACGTAAAGCGTGCTGTGCATCTTTTGTAAGATCATCAACCTCATTGAGTATCACAACTTTGAATTCTCTCTGTCCAGAAGAATCTATTTGATGAGTTTGGGCCACATTCTTGACCAAATCCATTATAACAACTCTATCGTGTATACCAACGTCGGTTGGATTAACTTCTATGTGATAATTGCTACTCACAGTCATGATTTCCACTTTCTTGTTGGAAGGCGTTGTGAACGTCATAGTTTCTTGCCTTAACCGTTCAACGCCGGAACCGTATAGTTCTCGCAATAAACACATTATTCGAGTCTTTTTACCGGCACCTGACGGACCGTAAACAAGAAGATGAGGGAAATCACTTTGCTGCACTAAGCTCTTTAATCTGACCGCCTGATCTTTATGGAAATCCAGCTTCATCAAATCTCTCGGCCTATACTTGTCCACCCAAAGACTCATTGTTTTGTTATTATTCAACTGTAATTTTCTCTAAAACTTTCAGGTTCAGGGCCCAGTAAGTTTCCAACAATTTTAACTTTACACTTAGTAAATAAAAGTAAAGACAATAAAATGCGTTAGTATCCCTAGTAAGTCTGTGACAATAAACGACACTCACTTGTTTATGTATTGTCGATATTATTAGCATTTAGCTATTTCTGTCTCGCTTTTTTTCGGAAGTTATAATATAATTCTATCCTGCCTTCACTTCACTTCATGCCATGACCAAACATTCATCTGTCATGTCATGTCATTAAAAAGCGCGGGCTATTTATGTGTTGCTAATAAAAAAATTGCTTATTTTTCTGTCAATCATGAATGTTGATGAGGTTGATGATGATTGCATCGATTCGCATCGATTGCTTTAATCTACATTTTCATCATATCATAATCATCAACATCATTTCAGCCATAAGACGTCCACTGGTGAAAAAAGGCCTCTTATCATATATTATATATTATAATTATTGTAGGGATATCTAAGTAGGACGAAGATCGCATCCATCGCTATATTTTGATAACAGGATGGCTAAAGAAGGATACTAAAGTTTGGCAAAAAAGAGTCTGGAAAAATTGGGGGCGCCATTGGAGCAATTTATTCTCACTTACTTACATGTATAAAAGACAATTTTTTTGTCATCAAGTACTTATAATGAAATGAATCACTTTTAAGTTATTTTATTTGTCATAAACTTAGTTTTTAAGATTTTTATTTTTAGTTCCAGCTGTCACCGCCTCAGACTCTTGTTTGTCAATCAATATTAAAAAAGGACGAAAACTTGAGCAAACCATAAAGCAAACAGCTGGCATAATGTTCAATATGTCACTATCACACAGTCTGGCCACACACCATCATGTCATTGCTTAATGTCATTGGGTCACACTAATCAAATTGTCAATGTCAACTTGACAACTTGTCAAGTCAATCAATGTCATTGCCAGAGATTTTTATTATTGCTATCTTTTGGAACAATATTTATTATTGTAAAATTGTGTAGCCACTCCAGCATTTCAATATTTTCACTGATATATCAGTATTTTAAACTCAACAATATTATAATAGTTGTTTTGGCACAAATAGATATAATAATTGTGTATTTATGTTTTAGTCCTATGATGTGTATTTATTGGTGATCATGTATTTCATTATTTTTAAAGTCTGTTTATTTTGTATAAATATTGCATTAGGTGAAGTAATCAATTTGTACGGAGATGCTGGGCAGGCATATTCTGTAGAGGCATATCTAGGCCATCCTCATCAAAAGGTAAGAAGCTAAAATGTTAAAATTGTAAACCAGTCACTTCTGTACGTAATTTGACTACCTACAATAAAATGAAGAATTAGATTGCAAACAGAGATGGTAAAGACTGTATATTATGTTAAAGATTTATTTTAAAATTATGAAGAAGGCCTATGTTTATAATATTTGGTTCTTGAACATACATAGTTACACATACAAAAGTTAGTGGATCTGGTCATGATAATATGTCACATGATATTTAGTTTTCTTATCTTAAAAATCACATCAATTTTATCTCTATAAGTACTAAATAATTGTGAGGATGCTTTAAATAATTAAAAAAAAACTTTATTTACTTTTACAGCTCAAACTTTTAGTGGATACAGGCAGCACAACACTAGCTATAGCATCATACGCACGACAAAATAGCAATCAATACTTTCATGCAGATAACTCAACCAGTATTGTTCGCAGTGGGAAAAGTGTAAGTATACCTAAGTAATCATTATCAAAAAAAATTAATTAAAAAATTACCAGAGCTGCTGAGTTGTTGCACAAGATTTTTGGGGTTTTCTGCATGGGAATTCTCAATACAAGTTTTCCATTAGAAACTGCATGTTACTTGACAATTAACTACCGATTTGTGGGTACTTTATTGAATAAGTACCTAACTAACTTTTTGTTTTTAAATTATTTGACTTCCAAAGATTTAAAATATGTATAAAAGTTCTTTGCAAATATTTTTTAAATAGGTAAGTACCTACTCTCAACACCTGACTACAGGGTGGAGTTTATGTTTTGAACATTAAAAAGCAATATTATAATATATTTATGTATACTGTGCTGTTAACATTGTAACAACTGTTGGTAAACCTAAACAATACTTGAAATAAAATAAAATATTATTGATTCCATTTTTAACTTTGTGTGGAGGATTAGCTAACATTAACACTTAATTTTGATACATTACATAGGTCTTTTAACTTGCCTAGAAAAATTTGGGTGTATAAAACCCATTTACTAGTTCAGATACGTTGTACACCCAGCTACATTTCCAGTATAAGCTGACATCTTATTGTATGGAGACCCTGTACAATGTGAGGTCAGTCCATTGATACTGGTAATGTAAAGCTTGATATAGCCATGTGTACAGGAACAGCAAATTTTGTTGATATTAAAAAGTAGGTATTGTAAAAATAATGTCATCCTTGTGATACAATTTTCAGTAAGGTTAATGAATAATGTCACCAAATTGTTTTTACTCTGCACTTACAATATTAGTAAACACTGGCCCTGTCTGTTCAATGTTTAAATGATACATTTTTCCTAATGTGTAAGTGCCAAAAAAATTGCTTATTAACATGGTTGACATTGTGCATACTTGTAAAGCCAAGCTTAACTTTACTTACTTAATAAACTTTAACAAAAAAGGCCTAGTTTCACAGGCTACAAATAGGCTCTACCTACTAGGTAAATTAAAAATGGAATGGAATTTGTATGAAATGCCATGTGTTTAAGCGGCGCATGAATCCTAGGTCTTTTAAAAACGAAAACGTACATAATTATTGTCACATTGGTGTATGCCAGATTCATACCCACAACTACCAAAGCAGGTCTAAACTCAGTGCGCCACAACAACATAAATACCTAAATAATAACTGTAACAAATCCTTTTGCTATTTCTAGGTGCAAGCAGCATATTCCCAAGGCATGTGGTCAGGGATTCTAGCGTCAGACTTCATTCTATTTCCGACTTTATCTACCATACCAGAAGTGAGATCTGATATTGCGCTTATAACGCAAAGCCGTGAGTTTTTTATGAATGGTTCCGGATGGCAGGTATGTGAACAAAACAGTTTTAAAAATTTGGGTTTACTGGGTGTTAATGAAATTTTAATTGACCGTTATAATGTATGTCTTTTGCCCTGATTTTCATGTTTCATGGTCACAGTTCTAACTTAACTCAAATGGCACCTAACCAAACCTTAAAGTGGTCGACGGAGCCCCGCCCTGCGGGGCTCCTACTTCTGGGTGGTTTATGAAAAAAATTACCACGAAGGGGACTCTTAATAACTTAATATGGCATCATAATACTTTATTTGGTTATAAGCCTACATTTTATGGGCGAAACATTTTATGGGCGAATACACTACTACTACTACTACTAAGTACTACTACATGTTATGGAAGTTAGTTTAATACACAACTCAACAACCACTGACAGTAGAAACTGATTGCAGATCTAACAAAAAAACCTATTTATTTCTGCTGTATGTCTTACTGCTTTATGTACCGCTTTATGGAGCCGTATTCATTGGCTTGACTGAGATTTACCCCAAATAAAAAATACTCAAATAAAAATTTAAATTAAAATAACATTTGCTGTTCATTCCAGGGTCTTCTAGGACTGGCATACCTACCAGTCGGCGCCTGGGGAAATGGCGTTGTGGTAGAATCCTGGCTAGATTCAGTTGACCGGACTTTACACATGCCAATGTCATTTTATTTAAAACTCTGTGGACCCTTGAACCAGACCAATAGTACACATTATGGCTATTTCAAACTTTTTGGTAAGCAATTTTATACATTTGTTGTATATTGTAGTATAATTTATATCTATAAATCCATATGATTGATGAACAACCTGGTGTCAGAGTTTAAACCGCCCGTAAGCTTCTGTCATGGTTTTACTCACAGTTGAAAAATCTCTCAGGTGTGCTGGTTTCTTCACGGTGTTTTCCTTTACCGTTTTAGCTTATTAATTTCTAAAACGCACATAAATCCGAAAAGTCAGAGGTGCGTGCCTGGGTTTCGCACCTACGACCTTTGATTTTGTAGTCCAATGATCATACCATGACTATGCTATCACTAAAACGAAAATGGGTCGACAATTATTTTTTACTGTGTTCGTAACTGTCAGGACGGTTTTTATGTGTGTTTTTGGAAAATAAACCACCAGAGGTAAAAAACACAGAGTTAAAAAAAATAAACCACATAAGAAAAAAAAAAGATACTTACACGGAAATTCTTTCGCCGAAAATCTGAGCACTATACTAAAAAACTAAACTGCTGTTATCCAATGAGTACTTGAAACACAAATTGAATTACTAAATAAAATTGAGATAATAAATAATACGTATTAAATACATTTTAAGGATTGTAAATTGTATTCAAATGTAAAAAGCTAACGTCACGCGGTATTCCCAGGCGGTCACCCATCCAAGTACTAACCGCGCCCAATGTTGCTTAACTTCGGTGATCGGACGAGAACCGGTGCTTTCAACATGGAATGGACGTTGGCAATAGCAGAATCAAATTTTATGTTCCCTATTGATAGATCGTCACACAGTGTGACGTCGGTTATAATATTGTTATTGTATTACTCCCGTATAAATTCCACATAAAATATACCTAAATAAAAATCTAATCGAATGAAATCAGTTAAAGTCCTAATAATTATAAAAAAAGGTGATGCACCCTAATGTCCTTTCGAATTGTCCTATTTTTTAATAAAAAATAGTAAAATTTTGCAGTTAAAAGGAAAATTTTTAATGATAATAAACATCATTGAAACCGAAATGAAATGAATAGAAAATTGAGATAATAAGAATTGCAAATTGTATTCAAATGCAAAAAGCTAACGTCACGCGGTATTCCCAGGCGGTCACCCATCCAAGTACTAACCACGCCCAATGTTGCTTAACTTCGGTGATCGGACGAGAACCGGTGCTTTCAACATGGTATGGACGTTGGCGATAGTTGTGTCAAATTTTATGTTCCCTATTTATAGGTCGTCACACAGTTGACTGTGTGACGTCGGTTATAATATTGTTGTTGTAGTGTATTATTTTATAGATCCCATTTAAATTACACATAAAATATAAATAAAAAATCTAATCAAATAAAATCAGTTAAAGTATCTAATAATTATAAAAAGGTGATGCACCCTAATTTACTTCTGAATATTGTTCTATTTTTAATAAGAAAAAGTAACATGTATCAGTTTGGGGGAAAATTATTTATGCTTATTAACGAAATGAAATGCATAGAAAATTGAGATAATAAATAATAAGTACAAAGTAAAAGAAAGATGAATAAATTGTAATCAAATGCAAAAAGCTAACGTCACGCGTTCTTTGGAATTGTCCTATTTTTAATAAGAAAAAGTAAAATTTATCAGTTTGGGGAAAAATTATTTGTTTTTACAGAAATTAAATTAATAGAAAATTGAGATAATAAATAATAAGTACTAAGTAAATATGCATAAAGATAAAGAATTTTAACATTCAAATGCAAAAAGCTAACGTCACGCGGTATTCCCAGGCGGTCACCCATCCAAGTACTAACCGCGCCCAATGTTGCTTAACTTCGGTGATCGGACGAGAACCGGTGCTTTCAACATGGTATGGACGTTGGCGATAGTTGCGTCAAATTTTATGTTCTCTATCAACTGTGTGACGTCAGTAGTATTACTTTGGAAGAAACTCTAATTTTGTTTTTAATTATCACATTGCAGATGACAAAACACCAAACACAAATCAAAATAAATTGTTTCGAACGCCAATCTTGCGCAAACGTTGGTACGAAGTTGGCGTCATATCAATAAGAGTTATGAGCTCGATGAAAAATCAAAAAAATTCTAGTCAAGTAGTTGTAGATACAAGAGAAATTCCTAATATTGATACATGTGTGAAACTGAATGCGGAGAAAAGTATTGTGGACAGTGGAACAACTAATATAAGACTCCCTGATAATATGTATAGACAGGTAATAATTTAATATTGTAATGAATACTGCTTTACAAGAGGGGGGGGGGGGGTCCCGCCCCGGGCCCTCGATGCTAGGGGATCTGAAATCTCTATAATTCTATAATTAATAGCGTATTTAAGTACCTAATTTTTATTTAAATTTAAATTTTTTTTTACAAAATGTACCTACACAACAAAAATGTCAACTATTGAGTCCAGGGACTGCAGTAGGCGCAAATTTACTCAGTCGGGCTGAAGTAAAGCTTTTGGATTGTTCGCGCAATACGTATAAACGCATACGTTTTTCGGCTCCTTAGTTACCATTTAGTCCCTGACAATTCCAGACTCCGTGCTGCTACTAAGAGTTTTTTAATAGAAAAACTCAATAGCACTTTGACCCGAGCATCGAACCCAGGATCTCGTGCTCAGCAGTCGCGCTTGCTACCACTAGACCTTTACCTACCATTATATTATAAACGTTTTAATTATAATGTTACAGGTCGTCGATGAATTGAAGAATGTGTCACGAGTGCTTATATTGGATGATTTCTGGTATCAAGGAGGGGTAATTCTTTTCATTTTTCGATTTAATTGTATATTATGTAGTAGTAAGCCGTGATAGCCTAGTGGTATGACCGTTGACCGGCAAGTCAGAGGTACGAATCCAAGGAACCTCTGCGCTTTTGTAAGTAACGTGCGTATTAAATTAACTATCATTTACTTCATGCTTCGGAAAACAAACGTAACGTAAAAAAGAAAGAAATGTAAATCCGTTGGTCCTGCGCCTGAGCTTTCCGGTAGGTTTGCCGTCCCATCGGACTATGAGAGTGAGAGCATAGAGAGTGAGTGAGCGAGTGCACCTGTGTGCGCGCACACTTGTACAGTATACCATCTGCGAAGTAGGTTAATTGACATTAGCCATTAGATTGGCTGCTGTGACCGAAATTCGGTTGGACATTGCTTAAAGGTATAAAAAAATATAGAAAGCTACAATATTCCAAGTATAGTACCTATAAGCTATATTTATAAGTACGAAATAGTTA
Organism: Protodeltote pygarga; assembly: GCA_936450705.2. Lineage (NCBI taxonomy): Eukaryota > Metazoa > Arthropoda > Insecta > Lepidoptera > Noctuidae > Protodeltote > Protodeltote pygarga. Next base: position 6,340,684 of record OW388257.2, on the reverse strand, counting down.
ATTTCACGCGAATCAGTTCTCGTCAGCTAATTTATTCATGATTTTGGTCTCTTCCAGGCTGCCTGCTGGCCAGAGCCTCAAGTGTGGACATTGCCATGGCTTGCCATAGATCTGCTCAATGCTGATGCGGATAACCAGTACTTCACCTTAGAAATACCACCTCAGGTATGTCAAGAAATCATAAAAAAATCCCGAAACTTTAAAAATAAAAACATTGTGTTGTTTCTTACACCTAGTCAGTGAAAGCCCGGAGCCTTCCCCTCTTTTTTTTGTCTCTAGGTTTTTAAATTCTTGTCTTTAAACTCTGACACTAGGTTGTTTAATCAACCATACGATAAGAAGAACCAGGGGGTCTACTCCGAAATTTTAACAACGAAGCTTCGATTGTCGGATCGCATGTTTGTTCGTTAAATTACCTTCTAATAGATTGTTTTTTTTTTATGGATTTGTAACGAAACGACAGATGAAAGCACTACGTAGAATTAAGCAGTGGTAATTTGGTGGTAAGGATTGTGTATGATGGTATTCATTATTACGTTCCGATCCGAAACATCGTTATTCGATTTTCGGAGTAGAGCCCCAGGTAGAATAAAAAAAACGGTCTCCATTATTCTCAATTATTATATTCTTTATGTTAAATGTTTGTTTGTTGGTATTTCCAGAATTATATGAGGGTAGTAGGAGTATACAATAACAGTGATAAAGGAGGAACAGTGTCGGAGTATTGTTACAAACTGGGGTTAGAGGCGGGCGGTACTGGGACTGTGCTTGGGTATACTGCTATGGAGGGATTGCAGGTAAACACAAAAGATTTACATTATGAAAAAAAACCAGCTACTTTGAATCAGCTGTTCCTGACCTGGACGAAACGTAGTAGTAATTCACTTCTAGATTTAACCCTCTCAGACACTTGTGACAATATCTACTCATTGGATACCAGTACTAGTTAGCTAGCGTGTCAAACATTACGGTACAGCTTGACAGAAAAGAGTATGATGTGGTGACAGCTGTAACTAAAAATAAAAACCTTAAAAACTAAGTTTGTTAGTACTAAAATAACTTAAAAGTGATTCATTTGATTATAATTGATGACAAAAAATTTGTCATAGAAATATGTAAGTAACAAATAACTTGTGGCGCCCCCAATTTTGCGTCTTTATTTTGCGAAACTGTACCTACAGTTAGGCCGAGATAAAAACGTTAACTGCAAGACAGAGACGAGAACATGTCTTAGCTAAAGCTCGTGCTATTTATATTATCTTTCCACTAAAACTTTTTATTTCACTTCCAGGTATTGTTCAACAGATCAGCCGGCTGGATCGGCTGGCAAACATCGGACTGTGGGACAAATGCCCGCATCTCAGGCCCATATAACGTGTCTACCTCATTAAAATCATCTTGCCAGCTAATAAAGCCAGTTTCAGACGTAGCTATATCTATCAAAGCTGCACAGTGGGCACTATGTGCGATATCAATAATCGCCGCTGGTGTGTTAGTGTATTTATTAGCGCCTTGTGCAAAAACGTTTTTTGTTAAAAGACTGCCGAGATCCCAACAGATTTCGTTGTCGCAGGCAGCTTTAGTGGAACAAGAGTCATCGTAAATGTCGACGTAAATATTTATGAACGAAGTCTTTCCAAGAGTGATTTCTTTAGTTTTAGTATTTATTTAATATTTTGGAGTTAAATTACGTTGGAGCAGTTGTACTGTGTGTTGAGGTCATGTTCTTTTTAGGTAACACATCGGGTATAGAAATAATACCAATGTCGTTTTTTATAATCTATATCCGCGACGAAACCGGACATGTTAATTCAGGACTGTATGACAGCCAAAAACCGACTCCATGTAGGAAAATGCATTTCACTAAGCAATTGTAATGCAATATCTAAGGTATTAAGGTACTTGAGACTCAGTGATAATTTCTTGACGTTAATCAGAATATTATTAATTTGTACAGAGAAAAGGTTCACACAGTCCACGGCAAAAGTTTTTCAAAACGGCAAATCTTTAAAACAGTATCGTCTGTTTGTTTGTATTTTACAGTAATTTCGATTGACATCAAATCAAACATGATTATATTATTTAAAGAATTCTTGCACAATATTGTGTATAGTTTTAGGTTTTATAAAATAGAGTAAGTGTAATTTTTAATACATATTTTTATTTTGCTTCAGAGCATGTGAAGTGAAAAACAGTTGCAAATTTTGTACTACTTTAGTAGTAATTACGAGCAGGATTTTTTTTATAAGATTCCACTACCGTCTAACGTCTGAGACGGTCGAAATTTGACCAATAGGCCCCCAATTTATTTAAGTACATGGTTTAAATCCTACTCGTATCTGATTTTTGTTCCTACAAAATGTGCACCTTTCCTTTAAAAAATATTTATTATCAGCCCAGAAAAGTCACACTGGGCAACCTCTCAAAATGAGAGGTGTAAGCCAATAAAGTCTTTGTTAATAAGAGTGGATTAATTGTAAAATTGTTTTGTAAATATTTTTGATGTTTGATACCAAAATTCGAAATTCTAGTGTGATAGTTTAATATTCAGGGCATTGTGGTATCTAAATTAGGTAAACTCTAAAAGAGATGTGTTTTTATTTTCCTATAAGTCTGAATAGATAAGTATTAGGTAAGTCGAAGTTAGTCTTTTATTTTCTTAAAATCTTGAAGCAGTATTTATTATTCTTTTAAATCTATATTTTATTAAAAAAATTAAAACAGCGATTTCTAGTAAAGAAAGAAGCTTTATTTTATGAGAAAGTATTACGAAAAGGTTCTAAAGTTCATATCAAATAGTCAATATTTTAAAAGTATTCATATTTATACTATTTTTAACATTGTTTCAATATTAAAAATCAATAGCTTGCCATCTTTTCATCATTCATCGCGAATAAGTATCAGTATTCTGTCACATTTCTATTTTCTAAGAAATTATTGCCATATTTAGTCACTATTTTCACACGTAATTACAGAGTATTTAGGTTTAGGTAGTATGTATTAGTATTATAGTATAACTTTTGTGTTGCCCAACAGTCCTAAGATTTCAGCAATTTATTTTCAATGGACTTGTTCTTCAAACAATTATTTTTTAAAGTTTACTTTACTACAAATAACGGGACATTGTCCATGTTTTTTACTCGAATTCGAATTTCCGATACTTTGGCATTGTTACGCCGCGTTACGGATGGACTTATGTTTTTTATAGATGGTTATAAGAGTAAAAACTATCTACCCTCGTTTTGAGCACCAGATGTCGCTACCACTATCACTTAAGTCACACACACACAACTCGATTCTGTTGCCGATATGTATGTTATTTGTACTAAAATTAGTTAAACCATGTGAGTTTATAAACTTGTATTCGTGTAAATTTTTAAAACTTAGTTAGGTAAACGAAACATTTTATACATGTAAAATTATAAAACTACTAAAAGGTCAATTCTTTTGTACACCACTCTAAACTAATGTTACTAACTATGTCTCTTTTTACACTATCAAAAAAGAAAAGAAAAATTTAAATGTTAGAAAAAAAATTAAAGGAAATTGAAAAAGAGATGGGATACGAGCGGGGCTTGAAAGCTATTACCAACTAAGCTACTATATCGTTGCTTGTCCCCAAATATCATGTTATGTTATATATAATTATTCTTTATATCTTAGGACGAGATTTGTCAAGTCATTCTGTCAATGTCAAATAAGAGTTGTCAAATTAGTCTATGCCCTTGATCTATGACTAACTTTTCTGAGATAAATTCTCGTGTATAATATGCAAATGGGCTAAATTGACTAGTCTTAAATCTTCTATCCTTTTCTTATGATCACAGAGAGAGAGGGATAGTCTAAATTAGTTAAGAGTGTGTGTAAGAAAGTTTATGGAAATGTATGTCTTCGACGTTTTAAAAACAATTACGTAATTATTCTAGTAGCGTTGTCTTTGTTCAAAATATTGGAATAATATAATATCTTTTTTTACATATTATATTATTTCATGGAGGAGACATAAATAATGATTTAAAAAATATAAATAATTATACACTTACTTGTGTATGAGCTAAACACATTGGAGCGGCGTCCAGTTTTAGATAAAACGATCTCTACTAGGGAATACCCTACTAGGGAATACCCTACTAGGGAAGACCCTACTAGGGTAGGAGGTAGACCTCCACAGCTAATAATATTTTGTATATTCTAGAATAGTCTCTAGTAAATAATATAAAAACTTAGCTATAAACAAGTGTGATTTTATAATATTATAAATAAGTTTTTCTTGGTATTTCATTCTGCAATATATTTAAATTATTACAAATCGTCATGTGATTTAACATAAGGTTAAGTAGACATAAGTACTTATTATTGACAGTCATTGTATTATAAATTAATGTTTTTGACTACGCTTAATTTTTTTCATAGAATTTACTTAGTCATCAATTTACTTAGGTAGTAATTTTTATTACAAAATTATTATACCTACGAATGCACAAGTATTTTGAGTCTTTAAATATTTCATTCCTTAGAGTATAGGTATAAGAAAATATAGAGTGATAACGTCTACAACATTGCCATGTGTAGAGCGTGAGCAGGTCTCATCATTTAAATGTTAAAATATCATTTTTTACATTATGATTTCTAGTCCTTTTTGCAAAATTGAACACGGCAGTTAACCATTTTATAAGCTAAAATGTAATGTTTTCGCTCGTGGAGCCTAGTTAAACCGCAGTCGATCGAGGTATGATCGCGGACGGAGCTTGTGTCGCGGCCGCATTGTTCATACCCGTGTTTACGGTTCATACTTCGGTAGGGTTGCTCTATAATTTCTTATATACTCTATGATTTCATTCGCTTTTTGTCATATGTCCACTATAATGAGATATTTGAATTTTCTTTATTATTGTTTGTTGCTTAATGAAGCAGTGATGTTTGCGCTGTGCGAGGCTAGGAAAATCAAATCTTATTGGTGAAATTTCGCATAGCTCATAGCTTAGCTACCTCGCACTTCTCTGGTGGAAAGGCATCCTAATAATAGATAGACATTTAAATGTATGCGGTATAACGTACCCAGTTCCAACAAACATTGCAAATCCTTATTTTTTGTTGTAATATATTAAATGATTTCCATATGATTTTAATATTTTTGTTAGAATATGAATCTTAATGTCATCATTATGTATTTATTACAAACAAGTATGTTTTTTGTATTGTAGTTTTTAAGTCTAGTACTTACCTATTTAATGCCATTTCTGTATTGTTCGTAGAATACCAAAACTAGGATTCAGTAATATGACATTTGAGCCGTCATTTTTTTGGATTCTTATTGGACAAAATAGCAATTTGACAAGTACCTATTGGTACCTATACTGACAGATGTCAATTACTGACTTGAAATAAAAATTAAACTGTATTAAAAGCCAACCTATTATGGTCTATAGTTAAGCCGTTATTTTTCATCGCCTGTTTTTTTTATTGTAAAATATGACGACCAATCGAGGCAAAAGGGTGAAATGCTTAATAATTGAAAAAATATATTTACAATGAATTAAATTGATCTAACTTTTGTGGTTCATTTTTGGTTTTTTATTTAAGTGGACTTCTACATCCTGTCTTTTACCTACGTTCTGATGCTTAGATGAAAAATTTTGCAATCATTCTTCCAAGTTCTGACGTATTAAACCGGAGAGTACGAAGTCTATGTCACAATATTAACAGATAATAAAACCGCCCGTAAGCCTCTGAGATGGCTTTAAACACCGTAAACTTGGATGTGCTGGTTTCCTCACGATGTGTCACCTCACCTGCTGCTAAAACAAAGTGATAATGAATTTCTAAAACACACATGAATCTGAAAACTTAGAGCTGCAGTTATAGTACCTACCTACTTAGTAAATTTAGCATGTGTGTGTGGACTGAGTGACCACATGGTTTTTTGTAGTTTTAGTGACTAAAACGTGTAGTAAAAGTTGAGACATATTTGTAAAACGAATATTGGAATTTGTAAAGAATTTAAAAAAAAGTTATGCTACGTAAAGTGTGGTCTCTCAGTTCACACACACCACCTTCCAAATCTGGGTAAGTATATAGTTAACAGGCACGTTTTATACACAGACAGTTAGTAAAACATGTTTAAACGTCTATGCAAGATAATAAAACATGATGTGGATATGATAAATAGAATTACAAACGTTTTTTTATGGCCTCTGAGTGACCACATATAACTATCGTTTATATCTGTAAATATAGCATGAAAACTACATTGTTTGTGTGCTAACTGTAGTAAAAGTTGCTTGGTTGTTTGTAAAAGTAAAAAAAGAGCACAATTGTGAGCCAATTTAAAAAAATATGTATTTAATTGTGGTCACTCAGTTCACACACTGCAAAATTTTCATTTGTTAAAATATAATTAATTACAAGAAATGCAGAAAAATTGAGTCTTTCATTGTGTAGTAAAAGTATTTAGCTATAATACTGTGCTTTTTCTCACGGATTTATTGATTCATTGATAAGATATTTGAGTTTCAATATTTCCTACAGAATGTACGTAGTGACATAAGGTAGGGTGTCCACGCAATAAAAAGTCACATTTAATTTTAATCAGAATAGGTACTTATTTTAGTAGTAATTATTATTCCTAAAATTAATCCCTCCTCCCAGACTTTTGTGAGACTAATATTTGAAATCCTTATGAAAAGCCCATTCAAACGATACCTAACACGATATTTTCAATATTGTATAATTATAGGAGGGGGGAAGGGGGTGACCACGTATCCCCCCTCTTCCTCTTTACTCGTCAGCTATCGACTGCACGTATAAACAAAGCAATATTACTTGTTACGACAATTATACATAGCGGAACTCCTCATCCATCGGACGATATAAAAGCTCTCGTAACAAGTAATTACAATTTGATTGTATGTATGTTGAAAAAGAATAAAACCGTCGTCTAAACACTTTTTCTTCATCATATGGTTGATAAACAACCTGGTGAGTGGTGTCAGAGTTTAAACCGCCCGTAGCTAGGCCTCTGACATGGCTTTACACACCGTCGAAAAATCTCTCAGGTGTGCTGGTTTACTCACGATGTTTCCCTTCATCCTTTTAGCTAGTGATAATTAATTCCAAAAAGTCAGAGGTACATGCCTGGGCTTTCAACCTACGTCCTTTAACTTTGCAGTCCAACAGTCGTACCACTACGCTATCACTGCACTCTATAGTCTATTGTTATACTAAAACTTTGATATAACTCTTAGTTTTATTTCTAGCTTTTTAGTGTTTTGAAGTCGATTTTATTATTTATATTAAATTAACTAAGGTCTGTGACCATACCGCCTCGTACCAGTTAATAATAATTTTATGTCACAATATTGTCATTGATATTTGTTTTTTATTAAGTCTGCTAAAAAGAAGCTACTTAATTTTAGTTCTATCTGAGTAAAAGAATATTTAAATTATAATATTATTTTTTACTAGAAATTGTTTTTTTTACTTGTAACTTTAAGTGGGTTTAAGTTATTATTTATTAATAAAATAAAAATGATTAAAATTAAAAGTAACTTTTTATTGCGTGGACAGGGACACCCTACCTGTCACTACGTACTTTCTGTAGGAAAATATTGAAACTCAAATATCTTATCAATGAATCAATAAATCCGTGAGAAAAAGCACAGTATTATAGCTAAATACTTTTACTACACAATGAAAGACTCAATTTTTCTGCATTTCTTGTAATTAATTATATTTTAACAAATGAAAATTTTGCAGTGTGTGAACTGAGTGACCACAATTAAATACATATTTTTTAAAATTGGCTCACAATTGTGCTCTTTTTTTACTTTTACAAACAACCAAGCAACTTTTACTACAGTTAGCACACAAACAATGTAGTTTTCATGCTATATTTACAGATATAAACGATAGTTATATGTGGTCACTCAGAGGCCATAAAAAAACGTTTGTAATTCTATTTATCATATCCACATCATGTTTTATTATCTTGCATAGACGTTTAAACATGTTTTACTAACTGTCTGTGTATAAAACGTGCCTGTTAACTATATACTTACCCAGATTTGGAAGGTGGTGTGTGTGAACTGAGAGACCACACTTTACGTAGCATAACTTTTTTTTAAATTCTTTACAAATTCCAATATTCGTTTTACAAATATGTCTCAACTTTTACTACACGTTTTAGTCACTAAAACTACAAAAAACCATGTGGTCACTCAGTCCACACACACATAATTTAGCAGACATAGCTACAAAAGTTTATAGACGTAGGTGTTCAGTTCCTAACTGCTTACCTAGCAGAAGCTGTCATTTCTTCAGACTTCAGACAATATTGAGCACGCACCATTGATTGGTAGTATTTAAAAGTTATTTGCGACTATCATAATGCTACTGCAGGTAACTTATTTAGTACCTATTTTATAGTGATGACTTGCGTTGATACCTACAGTCTATTTTTAGAATAAATTAGCACTGAATTGCTGGCCGTAATAGGTAGGTACCTACTTGTAGGTAGGTAGGTAAATAAGGTATTTTTACACGGTTTTTGTATTCAATATTTCACCCCCTTCCTGTTGACAGATTGATCTGATATTTGGTACACAGCTTTAGTTCTAATGACAAAACCGTTTTACGTAAAAAAAATGAATTATTTTCAGAATGTCAGAGTTACAAAAGGTCAGAGTTTCAAAATGTCTGCTTTTCAAATCGTCAGAGTTTCAAAAGGTCTGCTTTTCATATCGTCAGAGTTTTAAAAGGTACTTATTTTATTAAGTATTATAATACTGTGGGGCTAGGTATAGCTGCAAAAAGGTGCCAAATCCTATTTTACCTAGGTACTTTTAGAAATCGTAACATGCTTTCTCAAAAAAATATAGGTACTTTTATAGGTAGGTAGGTATCCGTTAAAAATGGTTGCTGTGTTCAGGGGTAATCTGTGGTTCAAATAATCAGGAATTCAGTCGTCAAGCAATTTGCATAGAAACGAGATCAGACAGAAGTCGCGATTCGAAACTGAAATTAAATTGCGATTATTCTGAGATTGAAAAGAATCGTGCCTAATGCCCTGTGGAAAGAAATTTAATTTTGTAACAGACATTTTCTTGCATTGCTCTGCAATTTGTTACTTAAGTCATCGGATCAGTGGATTAGGTCCCGACAATATTCAATTATTTAATCAAAAAGAAATACATACTTATACCTACCCAATATTATCTACTCGAGCTTACGATTTTTCTGTATTATTACGAAAAAATTGAGTAAACGGATGCAAGTCTATGTATGTACCTACCTACTCGATTTTACTACGTGTTGTTTATTTCAGACTATTAAATCTAGGTTTCCTCATGATGTATTCCTTCACCATTAGTCAATAGTGACTTAGAAAGTTACATATGACATTGAAAAATTTACATTTGTACATGCCAGGTTCGAACCCACACCCACATGCTAACAAGCGCGTCTGTAACCAAAGCACCACCACGACTTATAAATTAGTAAAAATCTAGACTTAAAAAGGCTTTTTTATTTTTTTATTTAGATAAACAACAGAAAGATTTTTTTCCGTAGACCTTTATAAACCCAAATATTGTTAAATCCTTAAAACTTATTCGATCTTCGAAACTAACACCCTATTGTCTACCCCGACCGACCAAAGCCTCTCCAAAACCGTAATGAATTAATTAAAAGGGTCACACAAATTGATTTCCCCAAGTATCAATTCCGGAGGTAAACATTTCATTAGCCAATTTGTACTCCTGAATCCCGATTGACTTTTATGGTAGTGGTAGACACGTAGGCCGTCCATTTAATCTACCAATTTAACGTGATGTAGGCCAATAAAATATCATCTTTTAAAAAAGGATTGAGTATATAGACTCACGCCTGTATTCCCCAGAGGGGGTAGGCAGACAGAGGTGTGCAATACACCCACGTTTCGCCGGCTATGTTATAAGTCCCATGTAATAGGGGGCGAGCCTATTGCCATTAAACGGGCAGAATTTCAGACTCCGTGCTCAGCAGTCGCGCTTGCTACCACTAGACCAACGAGGCAGTCAGGCTTATAAAAAACTAGTTGTTTATTTTTATACTCATTGATACATACCTACCTACCTATAGTCCTGGTACCACAAGCAAGTCAGAAGTCTCAGGTTCGTACCACTTTCTTCCGCACTTCTGAATTTTCGATATTCTGATGAAATGTGTGCATAAGTAGGTATTATATTTACTTTTTTTTTAAATATACTATCAGCAGCAGCATATATTATAGTTTATATTAAGCATAGATAATTATAAACAAAGTTACTTATAATATAAACATAGTGATAGCTTAGTTGGCTGGTAAGTAGAGGTCTCGGGTTCGAACTCAAGGCACCACACATATTACATTTGAAAAAAAAAACCTTAAACAATTAACGCGTCAAAAAACTCCTCCATTTAATTATTATGTTAAAATATACTTTGCATAATAATTATTATGTAAAATATACTTTAGGAAGGAAGGAAGTAAAAATATTTATCGATTGCATAAATGCATTTAACACAAGAACATCACAATGTCAGACATATTTGTCTAGAAGACAAAATGTGTTAATTACTGGATTGGTAACTTGAAGTTTGACAAGTAGTCAAAAAAAGTGGATTGTTTATGCTCTGAAGAGTGCAAACGATACAGCATGCTATTATTAAAATATCAAAACTCAATAATTTTGCTAACCAAAATACTTTTCTCGTGACTTTATTTATTTTTCCGTCGCGTCGTTCTATTTATTCTGGTATAAAGAGAGAAAGGAATTTAATTTCTGCTACAAATAAGGCGACATCAAAGCTATGCCACCAAAAATAATACCTATATTATTATTTTTTGTGAATTTTTTACATGTTATAGCACATGATAGCTTATTAAATATAATTATTTAATAAGAAAATTTGAAAAAACAATTGATACGGATGGGATTCGAACCCACGATCTTCGACATACCGTGTCGACGCTCTAACCGCTGAGCCACCGTATCCCATCGGCATCAATCGAAATTTCAAATCTCTTTTACACGCCTTAGGCGTGTGGCGACATCTATCGAAATCGAGATCTATCGAAAATTGGTGATATCGCATCGGTGTCTACTTAAACTGCAAAGTTTAGAGCACTGGGTCGGAATACGTAATGTATTTCGATAGATGTCGCCACACGCCTAAGGCGTGTAAAAGAGATTTGAAATTTCGATTGATGCCGATGGGATACGGTGGCTCAGCGGTTAGAGCGTCGACACGGTATGTCGAAGATCGTGGGTTCGAATCCCATCCGTATCAATTGTTTTTTTCAAATTTTCTTATTAAATAATTATATTTAATAAGCTATCATGTGCTATAACATGTAAAAAATTCACAAAAAATATTAAGAAAATTGGTGATATCGCATCGGTGTCTACTTAAACTGCAAAGTTTAGAGCACTGGGTCGGAATACGTAATGTATTTCGATAGATGTCGCCACACGCCTAAGGCGTGTAAAAGAGATTTGAAATTTCGATTGATGCCGATGGGATACGGTGGCTCAGCGGTTAGAGCGTCGACACGGTATGTCGAAGATCGTGGGTTCGAATCCCATCCGTATCAATTGTTTTTTCAAATTTTCTTATTAAATAATTATACCTATATTATTATTAGCTAAACAGACAAAAAACTTAAAAAATGTAAACAGTAAAAGTAATTAATTTATTCAAATAGAATACATATAAAATACACTTTTAAATATAATTACCTACCATAGTCATTTCAACTTCAAAGCTTCTTAAAAAATTAAGGTGTTATATTGAGTTCTAGCAGCCAGTGGCAGCCCTAGAGTGGTGCGAGTGGTGTGACTACGTCGCTCGGGCGCCATTAGAGTAACGCAACAGAACAGCGCCTTTAAAAAACATAAAGCTTGGTACAAGGAAATGTTCTAGGGCTGCCACTGATGGCAGAAATTAAAAATTGGTCCTGTAAATTTGATTTCGAGCGTTCTCTTAACGTATGGTCGATTGCATCTACCTTGTGTCCGACTTGAAACCACTCTTACTAAATAAAATTATGTGTTTAATGTGATAATAATTATTAAATTAAGTAAATGAGAAGTTCAAATTGGGACACCGTTTATATTGGCAAGAGTAGATTCAATTTACAGTCCCATAACAATAGCAATGATGATAATGAGGTGTATTGCATGATCATGCAACCAACAACGACACTTTGAGATAATCATTAACATAAAAACGTAGTTTTATACGGTGAGTTGATGAGTTCATCACTTTTCGCACGAATTTTGCTATAAATATCAGCTTGAATGAGCAAAGATCTGTGAATTTTATTGCATTTGTACCATTAATTTAGTTAGTTCCAGCACAAGCATAATATTGTTTGAATTGTAGGTATATGTTTTTTATTTTCCATGTGCTCTTTGGTCTTTCATATCGACTACAGATAATAATAAATAATACCTGTAGTTCAAGTATTATTTTTTTACAATTAGAAATCTTCTTCTTATTCTTTGTTCTTATCATATGGTTGATGAACAACCTGGTGCCAGAGATTAAACCTCCCGAAGGCCTCTAACATGGTATGTGACCATTGAAAAATCTCTCAGGTGTGCTGGTTTCATCATCAGGGATGTTTTCCTTCACCGTTTTAGCAACTGATAATTAATTTACAATACGCACATAACTTATGAAAAGTCAGAGGTGAGCGCTTTGGGATCGAACTCGAGACTTCTGACTTGTTAGTCGACGGTCATACCACTAGGCTATCAGTGTTGTAAGTAGGTTGTAGTAGGTAGGTGTATGAGAAGCTCGCTTAATTATTATCAATTTTGATATTTCAATTATTCATTAGGTATACGAGTACATTTCCGAAATTCATATTCATGATTGCTTCGATCTATTCTGCAACAGGAAATGATTATCTTATTGACAGCCAAGTTCGCGCTGCCAAAGTCAAGGTTTTCGTTCGTGTTGATACATTTTGATTCCTCAGATTTTGATGTTATACAATTTAATTAAAATAAGCGTTAAAATTAGTGCTCTATGTAGCCCAGGACAACTAGGTATAGAGCAAATCACTACATAGTATAAAACAAAGTTGCTTTCTCTGTCCCTATATCCCTATGTATGCTTAAATCTTTAAAACTATAGGTACCTACGCATTTTTTACGCAATTTTGATGTGGTTTTTTTTAATAGATAGTGATTGAAGAGGAAGGTTTATAATATGTATATTGCACCTGTGCGAAGCCGGGGCGGGTCGCTAGTAATAGATAAAAAGATTTAAGAGGAAGGTTTATAAAATACCATTGGACCAGATAGGTGGCGCTTCTATCGAGTTAAATTAGAACCACAACAGGGGTGAAGCCGCGTGAGGGTTAGCTAAGTTATAAAAAGGATTAATGCAAAATCTAAAGTTGCAAAATTAATGAATGAAGTTTATATAATTAATTTACATAATCGTTATTTGTAAACCTTTACAAACAATTACGGCTTAATGGTTTATTGGCTAGGGATTTAAAGCTTAAAGCAAAAAGCCTTTTAAATATTTTAGTCATGTAGAAAATAGTAGATCTACTACTACGTGAGTAAAATATTAAAATACAAAAGACTGAATATTAATTTTGATATTAAATCTAAAGTAGTTTTTATCGTCAATATCCTAAAATTTAAATTCTAATAATTCTGACTAAAATTCAAATCATTCCCCGGCGAAAAAAGAGGGATGTTATTATAAACTAAGTCTGCTCCTAACCGATCAACCGATTTTGATTTAGTTTATTTTATTTGAAAAATAAATTGATCGAGAACGTTCTTAGCTTAAAAAGTAAATTGTAACGGTTTTTTTTTTATTTAATATTCAATTTACACTTTTAATGGAATCTGTTATATTTTTTTTATTACATATTTATATACTTTTTAGCGTTATTTTGTTTCAATAAAAGTGTAATTCGTTTTTTTATTGCCATTTTCGTTGCGAGCGTCTTGCCGCTTCAAAACTTTACATCATAATTCTGATTAATAGTACCTACTTCATTTGTTATAAATACCTAAGGTTTACATGTTTAAAATGATTAGATTAATCATCGGCCTTGGCACCTCAATGCTCAAAGTTTATATATAACAGAAGTCGGTGGTTGGAGTCGATTAATTGTATTGTGACTGAGCTTTCGATCGGAGTGCGTGTTTAATTATTTCGCAATGAGTGCCATCTTGAATACGTGTTTATTGTTAATACAAACAACTGTTATATTAGCAGCTTGTAAGTGTTTATTTATTTAATTTTTTATATCGAAATTATTTATTTTATAACTCAATACCTATAAATTGTAACTCAAAATATCAGAAACTCATAAAAAATCTTAATCATTATTTAATATTTTTACTCAAATACAAACTATTTATTAAAAAAATATTTATCTACCTACTTATAAAGTCATAACATAATTTCTTCTTCCTAAAAATAAATTATTGTGTGTATAAACCTATAATTATTAGTGATGGACCGACATGACTACGCTAGAAATCGCAAAGGATGGACAGGTTTGGAGAGAGAAGGGGGAGGCCTCGGCCCAGCAGTGGGACACAACGTAGGCTATTAAAAAAAAAATTTATTAGTACTTCCTCCTTTCGTCGGTCTCCTCATTACTGATAATTTTTTGTTGTTGGTAAATTTTTTGAAGATCATTTTTCCCATGTCATGCATGCTTGTCATTTCCGTTTCATCTGATGGCAGACGTTCCTGTCTTTTGCGTATATATAAGGCATCGTGTGAGAAGGTTTCAAGCTGGGATCTGGTCGGTCCAGTGCTTTACGCGTAGGGCTTCTTCCTCTTATATTATAGGTTCCTTTCCTTCGCTCTTGCCCGTGATTACAGTATAACGAGGTTGATATCATAAGTAGGTACTTAGTGAGTACAAAGTTCACATACATAATAGGAGGTAGGTAGGTACTTACTTGGTACTTAAGTAATTATGACAATTATAATGGTACACGGTGTACCTGCTATAGAAACCTCATAAATCGAAGAACATCATTCAAGATGAAATTTAACTATTATTTACTTGAGTTCACAGCTATTAAAATTCGCGACAAATTAAACGTGTACCAAATCATTCTGTTTACATATCATAAAATCACAAGCATACAATAATTCAAAAGCTAACGTGATTTATTTTGTAAGTAAAAAACTTATATTTTATTGAATTTTTTACGAAACTCAAGTTAAGAAAGCTCTTAAGTGACAAATTAATTTATAAATAAAAATATAAGTATAGGTACAATTATTATGGTTAAGTATCTTTTTTTTTCGTGGGGAAATCTCCTATCGGGTACCTTACTACTACGAACGGTGATGGGGTTATATTCGAGTTATGAGTCTGGGGGCCCGAGGTCATTCGAGGAACACCGTCAATTTTTTTATAGAATGAGTTCACGGAGCTCCCGCTAACTATTAAGTACCCCTGATCCTCTCATGCTGATTACTTAATTTTTTTATCTTAAAGAGACAATAGCATTGAGTTACGTAAAAGACGTAAAACCATTTTTAAACGGTTTTATTTAGCTTGCCCTGTTTATTATTTAGTTCAAATTTAGTAATCGATATTTCAGCTCCTTCCTGTTGACAGATTGATCTGATATTTAGTACACAGCTTTAGATGACAAAACCGGTTTACGTAAAAAAATAATTACTTAAGTATATTATTTTAAAAAAATATCCATGTAAAACCCAGAGCAAACACAAAATTTCTCACTAAAACATCGTTTAAGGATGTAGTTTATAAATTATACATTTGAAGGCGAATCACGTATGGTCTGTTTGTTTTCATGTTTATGGTCATGGCCAACAAGATTGTGGATCTCCAAGTCATCTAGTTTTATACACAGTATGTAATGTAGTTGGTATTTACCTTGTCATCTGATGGACTAAGTTCCTTGAGCTGTGAACCTATATTTTTTATCAGATCATATCTTATCATAACATATTTTAGGAGCGTTTTCACAAAACGATATTAAATGAAACGATTTTTTTTCATAAAACAATATTTTTTTATTAATAAATTGGTTTATACGTGTAAGCAACTTTGCAGAAAAGTTTCAATGGGCTTACAGAAAATTTTATATGACAATAACGTTCCAACGAATTGCTAACAAAAAAGGTAGGTTGATAGGTAGGTATCAACGTGTTCTGCTATAGAAAGAGTGCGTAGAACTATAAAAAAAAGTATTAAAGAAATATTTGTTGTAATGTATGAAATAATGCTCCTCATTTATTAAATACACATTTTTTAAAAGTATTTATTCATACTTTGCAAACACTAAAGTTTGGGATTGTGTAAAAAGAATTAATCGTTATGAACGGGATATCATATTTATCATACTTACCTATCAGTTTCGCTGGTTGGCAAAACTCTAGTTTTCCTTACATCAGCGACTAACTGTGAGCCAGGTATAAACAATGTTTAAACAACATGTCAATCTCAATAAAGATTGACCGTCGACGCAGGAGATGAGATATGTATACAAGTGCGCAAACACAGATGCTCTAACTATTCCCTCACTCTTATAAACCGATGAGCATTCCGAATTTCCGATACGACCAGAGAGAGATAAGGCGATCCAAAATCACGCACCTATAGATAAGTTCTTGAAATCGACTGTTAGTCGATTTACGATAGTAATGGAAAAATACCACTGTCCATCTTTCATGGATCTGCAAAAAGAGTAATCCTATAAATTTAACCGCACGGGTTTGTAAAATAGGTTCGTTCGTACACACTATATAGTATTCTAGTGACTGGCTCTGTGCCAAAATGCATTGTCAAATCTACGTTGTGTTTTACAATTTTGTGGACTCGGCAGTTCAGCTTAATATGGGAAAAAACATTTGGGAGAAATAAACCCTGTTTAAATGTGAAGCGTTAATTGCAATTGAAAAAAATTACTAGCATTTTTTTTTGTTATATTTTTTAAATTAAATAAAAAGAATATCGGGATGATTTACGAGTCATTCAATATACGATTAAAATACTTAAGTATTTGATCCAAGGACTCGTAAATGTCTACGGATCGAGCTACGGGTTTGCAGACTTAAGTCTATTTATTAATAAATATGGTAAATAACCATCATAATTATAATAAATAGGCTTACGTTTGAACGTTGTGATATAAATAAAATAAAAATAATGTTGAAGGAAGAATTATCTCATATCTATCAAGTTT
The DNA here is from genome assembly GCA_936450705.2 of Protodeltote pygarga. Taxonomy (NCBI): domain Eukaryota; kingdom Metazoa; phylum Arthropoda; class Insecta; order Lepidoptera; family Noctuidae; genus Protodeltote; species Protodeltote pygarga. The sequence continues at coordinate 6,323,453 of OW388257.2, read as the reverse complement.
ATTTAACAAGTCCATTAAGTAAGCTTCAAACTTACATTTTAATATCGTATCTTACCTACCTATTTACGCAATTCACATTCTTTTAATTTGGCAGGACTTAAAAGTTTTGTGACCTTTCCCATTACGATTCTTAAACGAAATCGTACGACAACTCGTAAAAACTAAAAACAGCTGCAAGTTAATGAAAAGAAACGTAATGACTTGTAAAAATGTTAATATTTGGCGTAATAAACGTTTTTATGATCACGTTTTTATTAACTAGCATTTTTTCTTCTTTTTTTTCTGTCTGTTTGGTACAAATGATAAAAAATATTTTAAATCTTATTATAAACCAAAGACAAATATTTTATAACTTATTATTTAAAAAAAATTGCTGATATTTTATGCGTGCCATACAAACACTGAAGTTCCAAATTTAAAAAGAAAAGAAGATTTTTTTTTACAAAAATTTTAACCTTTAAACATCACAACAAACACAGCTCAGGTTTGTTTGTCTATCCCGTACACATGTACGTTTTAAAAACACGATATTAAAAAAAAACAATAGTCAATGTTAATGAATTACCTGTATTCCTAATTTCTAAACAAAAAATCACCCTGTTTTGCTTCGTGAAAGAAGAACAAAGCAATAAACTGACCAACAAACACATTTTCGCATTAATATCTAAGTAATTATTATTAGGCTCCGTTATTTCCTTTTTCCCTGTCTTCCGAGGAGTCGTTGACCTCGAGACTGATATTGAACTTCCTAATATAGATGAATTCAATTATGTTAATCGATTAAAATTTATATACTAAATATATCACATATCATACATTATAACACATATCTGTGTTTCGTGTTTGCATAATTTATTAAGATTTATTTATTAATATTTAGGTACTATAATAATGAATTAGGTTATAATTTAAATTTTTGAAAAATTTGGAGAAAATAATTACCTAGTTAGATATTATTCTCATAATGTAAATTAAATATCCTTTATCCACATTAATTGATTACACAATCGGTTAGCGATTCGCCTTCTGGGGGTTGATTTTGATTTTATTAAATGTCACACGTGTACGAAAATCGTAAAAGTGATACGAATTTCAAATTTCCCTATTTTAAAAATTATCGGGCGGTGAATTAAATAAGGAGTGTTTTATTCAAAGTGCTTAGAGCCTTTAACATTCAAATATAACTTATAGCGTCTGCTGGTTTTTGCAAACTCGCAGCGTACGCTTGACAGCTTGGTGACACGGGTCTGATTGGCTCACATGAAATATATTTATATGATTGACTGATATAATATCTTTCGGTCTGGATGTTAGTGTGTGAGGAAGAAAATTTAAACGAAAATACATTAATTGGTTAAAAAGTTGAATTCCTTAGATCAAGCGATGTTGATGTGGATTATTTTGCCGACATTTTAAAGGCCAGTTTTGTTTATAAATAGGAAAACTTACGTACCCTTTGCGTTCGAACTCAAGGTGAGACCTCAGAGTATAATTATTTTGAGAATTCTGGTAAACTAATTGCATCGTAATAATGAGATTGAACATAAATAATATAACACAGATAATAACTATAATAGGTAAATTAAAGATTTAAAAAATAAAAAAAAACTGAAAAAAATCGGTTCATACATCTGAGAGCTAAGTTGTTATGAACAGACACACGGACAAACCAAATTTATAACACCCCTCTTGTTGCATCAGGGGTTAGAAGTTCTGATCAGAAAGATCAATATTCACGACCATGTATCTAACGTTTAAAAAAATGGGCATAAGGTTGAAAAAGGTTTAAAAAACATATTTAAAAAAAAAAAAAACGTACCTAAGTTTTAACAGACAAGAAGGTAAGTAAGTTAACATTGCATGGATGTTTAAAGTTTCTCAAGGAGAAGTTAGTTTAAAATTGATTACAACATTTCTACCGAACAACCGCTAACAAAAACGTAGTAAAAACATGTAGGTATAAGTCTTTAGCCTATAATACCTATTACTTTACAATTTGGTAAATAGATCGTATACTAAGGTTGTATATACGAAAATTTTTCTTTATTTAAAAAATAAATACAACAAAAAAATAAACAAAATGGTAATAGTTGACAACATAATTGAAGCAGGTACATCAAAACAATGTAAGGTAGGTTAGTATTGCATTGTTAGTCAACTTAGACAAGTTATTAACTATGATAATTTAATTGTGATAATAACTCATTATTAGATACTATTGCAAAAAATGTAGAGAATTAGAAGTTATTATTGTCACACAATAGTGTTTGCTCTAGTTATTATATTATTATCTATAGAGGGTACAGTAAACGTCAAACTTCCCGACCGCCTTGAAGTTAGCTTTCCGATGCGCAAGACGCGCCGCGGTGCGCTTTTTGCATGACATTTGCTACTGCGCAGCCATTGTAGCCAAGTTCAAGGCGGTCATGAAGTTTGGCGATGGCTGTACAGTAAACGTCACGGATCTTTAAAAGCCGATTTCACCACTGACACTAAACGCGATCAATCAAGTTAAACTCGGTTCAAGCGTTTAACTGAGTTCAGAACTGTAATTTTTGTATGGCTGAACTTAGTTTAATTAAACTCGGTTATAAAAGTGAATGGTGAAATTGGACCTGAGTCTGTGAACTCAGCTGCGGGTGGCATTTGCGTATAGAATATTCGAGTTATAATGTTCCTACATTCATGAAGGCACTTGCTTATCGAACTCTATAATTAATCGATTAATAATATTGTCCTCCTGACCGAATTTCGGCCGAATTAGCCAAATACTCAGGAGAGAGAGAGAGAGAGGATTATAGTGCACAAGTATAGCGCGAACACAAGTGCACTCCTTATTCCCTACTCTCCGACACGACCGGAGAGAGATCAGGGGCAGGATCAATAGCTGTAGGTAGGTACATACTTTTAGAGGCAAGAAGCTAGTGATAATTAAGTTATAATATAACCTGAGAACTCTGTCTTACCAGTCAACGGTCATACCACTAGATTTTGTATTTTTTTATTTACTGGAAATATTGTTTATAGCGTTTTAAAGGTATTTATTTATGGTTCAAGGATAAAATTGTAAAAAAAGATTATTCTGGTAAAACGTGAAACAGGTTTATTTAATTACGTGAGTCTAAAAATAAATAAAATACCTACTTTAACGCCTGTGGTTTTACTTTGCACTTTCCGGGTTGCGGTTTTTATTTTATTTTGTATACATAGGTACATCTTGGTTACTTTTGTTAAGGTACGGGTTATGTTGTGTATAATTATACGATAATACAAGATAACCTACAAGACCTTTATGTAATTTTGCAACTTATGAAGTTAATTATAACTATAGAATCTCAGAAAAAATAAAAAAAGTTGGTTTCAAGATCTGTGCTAAATAGCGTTGATTTCGGTTCCGTAGTTGAGTTGTCATGAAGTACCTAAGTCGTGGAACAGTCGGTAAAGTAGTTAGGTAGGCAGGGGCGCAGTACACATAGAAAAGCCACCTACCACTACCACCTACGTAGGATTTAAGTTTCTTCAGTTTTCGATAACGGCTATCCACGTATTTGCGTCGTGGTCTGACGTTTCGGAAATGTATCGATTAACTCGCGTTCGTGCCTCATCCTCGTCGTAGACGTTTACTTTTTTTTTGTGGCCTACGGCTAACAAACAAACATTCGTTCATTCGGATTTATAAAATTAGTGTATTATATGTATTTTACACATTATTGTAATAGATCGAACGGATCGATAACATTTTTGGTAGTAAATCTCCATAAAACCTATAAGGCATGCATTTACACAATTTAGTATCTACATAATATATACAAATTAGGCATAAACCATTGTTTACTCCACAGCCAATTAGAATCAGGGGTTAACAACCTTGGCTGTACTTTTACAAAATATTTAAATGTAAATGCAGCGATTCCAATTCATCACCATGAATCCTTAATAAATCACAAGAGACACAGTATACACTTTGTTTAAGTTTCTAAAGATAATTTTCTTACTTTTTGCAGTGCCACCTATCCAAAAATGTTCGCTAAGTGATTCAGGATGCCTAACAAAGTCTTCACAGAATGCTTTATCGGTCTTCGCGGCTGGTATTCCAGAGGTGGGATCAGAAACCATGGATCCTATACACATCGATATCATCAAGATTGATCTCTCTGGACTAAAGCTGACATTGAGGGATGCCGATATTAAGGGACTTAAGAACGCTGTTATTGATAGAGTTAGGTAAGTTCTCCTCGTAGCCTTGTTATTCCCTAACTTTGTTGAGGTCGATTTCTAATCTAACCAGCTGCGAAGCTGAATAACAGTTTTCAGAAGATATTACAGTGTACAAATGAGTGCGCAAACACAGATGCACTCTCTATTCCCTCACTTTTATAATGGAATGGGAAGGCAATTTAACACAACCGGAGAGAGATAAGGCGCAAAACAAATGGCATGGAGACATGGAGCCAGTGATAATGAATTTACAATAGGGCGTATAATTGACGGGTCAACGTGCCAGTCAACGGTCATATGACTACTTTCTTTCAATATCGTGTGGTTGATAGACAACAGTGTCAGAGTTTAAACCCATAGGCCTAAACTGAAATGACTTTTCACCGTTGAAAAAATCTCTCAGGCGTGCAGTTCCGTTACCGTTTTAGCATGTGATAATTTATTTCCAATAGGCTAATAAATTCAAAAAGTCGTAGGTGCATGCCTCCATGACCTTTGACTTGACAGTCCAAGGGTCATACCACTTGGCTATCATGAATCAAAATTAAATAAATATAAAATAATTAACTATTAAATTCGTGTTTCCAGTTTCGACAGCGCCAAGAAACTGATGCATGTTGACTATCACGCTAATCTCGTGCTGAAGGGTAAATACAAAGCTGGTGGCAGACTTCTCATCCTTCCTATTAGTGGAGATGGAGACATAACAATCAAAATTAGTAAGTATTTATGATTAAGACCCACCAGGTTAAGCCATGATTGACGCGGTCAATGGCAATTTTTTAAAGCATTAATATACTTTTGAAGGCACTAAGCAGTGATCCCGTCTAAACCCAACTTTTATTTTTGTTGATTGGAAAACTCTTTATGAGTACCCCATCACCAATCGACTTTTCATGATTTGAATGCGTTTAAACACGATTACTAATAGGAGATTGTACTGTAAAAAGTAAAAAGAACCTTTCAAACCAACCAAACTATTCAGAAATAATAACGATTCTGGATACCTGTTCCTAATTAGATTACTCATTCTCAATTAATACTTTCATTTTCCCTACTTATATGTACCTATCGTTAATTTTTTCAGAAAATCTGGAGTTATTTATGACTATGCCATATGACATTGTGAAAAACGAAAACGGCCAAGATGTCATCGACTTGAAGAGCTTCAAATACACTTATCAGAACAACGTAAACACCCACTTCAAATTGACTAATCTATTCAATGGAAACAAGCCGTTGAGTAAGTAAATGAAATTATTTTTTTATTTTATTAGTTGACAACATTATAACCTTATTACATATCACTTCAATGCGAGGCTGCATTTAACATTATTAAAACTGTAATATGAAACATAAAAAATAAACAAAGTTTATCAGGAAGATATAGGTACCTACCTACCTATTTAAAACCAGACTATGAAAACATGATTATCTACTTAGTATATTTTGTAAGAAGACAAAATGTCTTCAAGATAAAGTTGTCATAAGTTAAACCAAATTTTCTTTTGTTTATAAAAAGAAAACTATTAGGTATAACCAATTAGTATTAATGAATATTTATTTATTACAATAATTAATGCTGGTCTAATGAATGCGTGCGTAGGTACTGAGCACGAAATACTGAGTTCTATTACCTACTAGGCTAGTCTTAATGGATACTTTAGTTCAAAACTTAGTCCAGCTGAACAAGGAAGAAAATAAGATCATTACTATCTATTCCCAATCGGAAACTAATAGGGGATTTGGGACATACTTCCATAATCATGAGTGTCACTCAGAAAACTTGGACCATATAATATATTTGATCACTTTCAGTTGATTGGGTTCTGGATTTATGGGTGAGAGATTATATCGATTCAGTGACCACATGCGGTCAGATGTAGCGAAAATAGATAGACTGTCGATGCGTAAACTGTGATGTCAATATGGATTTATGGTCAAGGTTTTTGGATTTTAATTTTAAACTAGGAAGCTATCCAATTCCTTAAATTTTCAATTTATTAAATTTAAATGTGTTGTTAATAACCGGATTCCATAAAAGTGGGTATAGGGGTTTAGCGTCTACCTTAGTTAATGTGACACTCAAAATTAAAAAAACGTTTGAACATAAATATAAAACTGACCATAAAACACAACCAACAAACACAGAAGCGTACATTTTGGAGTCGACGCAAAGCCAAGTGTATCAAGTTTTATTACCACCGACTCCAAAGCGAAAGTTTTTGGGTTATTTCTAGCTTTTTAGTGTTTTAAATTCGTATTTTGAAGTTATTTTTTATTAAAATTACAAAATAAGATTTTATTTTGCAAATAATTGTAGATATCTCGAATCTAACCAAAATTTATACAAGGATAGAAAGTAGGTACCCATCATGATGAGAGATAAAAAATAACGCACTCTTAGACTAGACTTATGTTTATACTTTTAGAATAGCTCCATATTACGGACTAAAATTTGTTTATACTCGTAATTAAAGGATTGTTACCATATTTTCAGGTGACGCGATGCACACATTCATGAACGAAAATTGGAAGGCGATCTCACAAGAATTCGGCAACCCAATGTTGGACCCACCGACCAAAAAAATATACACTGCGATCAAAACTTACCTTCGATCTCAACCTCTGGGAGAAATCGCTAACGTTTAAATTTCTACCAAAAATTAAGTCATAGGTTGGTTAATCGGTTAAAGATTTTTGATATTTATAAAGGTAGATTTAATCCAAGGAAATAAATATAGAAATGTTCTGTGAATGTTTCGGAGACAAATTAATTTGTATCAAAATAAAATATTTGAAAATATCAGTGTATAATTATTGAGACTGCCTAGTATCTTAAGCATAAAGTCACAGGTTCGATTTCCGTGATAGCCAAAGCGTAATTGGGGTTTTTCTATCTGGAAATTTTCCGCAGCAGCATGAAATCTGGAACAGGCCTGACATGACTACAGGCCCACATGTTACTTGAGAAATACGGTGTAATACAAGTATTCCAATATTATGTTTCTATACGTTAAAAATTTTATGTGGATTTACTGATGCTTCGGATCTACACGCAGAGCCGTGTTGTTTATTTGTACTTACCCAATAAATAACTACAATTGCTTTACGATTATGCACGTATGAATAGTCATAATTCTTACATTATTATAAGGTTGACTCTATTTGCTAGTACCAAAGGCAGCCTACCCATCATGGAGAAGAATCTGACAAGAAACTGCATAGGTAGTTTCTTTTAAATAGATGGTTTACAATATTTTTAGTTACATTGTTCTAAGGACTTAATAATTATTAAACTATTTACATAATTAACATAGGTAGGTAACGTACGACGTAAACATATTTATACTTTTGATAAAATTACCACCACAGCTATAAGTATATTTATAAGCGGACATCCGTTCACGATTATGACGCATGCATCAGCCAATGCTTAACTCAACCATATTGTAGGGAACACAATGAGAAGGCTATTAATAAGGACATTTAGGTGAGTATGACATACCCAAGCTGCACAGCAATCATCACGACCAGATCTGACTCACCCATAAAACGCATTTACAATGCTTATCACGCTCGTGAACACAAGACCACCAGAGACATCACACCGTCCAGAGTCAGATCTGTTTGTTGAGTTAGAACTGAAAACAATAATAGTAGAGTGTCTGAGGTTCTGTAAGGTGTAGGGGCGATGGCCAAGGAGCGTGTTAAGGCGATGGCCAAGGAGTGTGTTAAGGCGATGGCCAGGGTCCTGGACGCCAGGACATTACCCCTCGAGTGCAATTTTTTTGAGCGAGCCTGCAGCCAGACACTGGATGGGACTGCGAACGCGGTTGCAGTACCCGGCCCCGTCTGATACAATGCGAGGAACACGCAGGGGGGAGATGTTTTTAGTGAGTGCGAGCCTCACATAACCTTAAGTCCTCGCGTGGACGTGCGGTATGCGGTAGGTATTTTTGACTCCCCCGGCCACAAAAAAAAAGTATCTTTAAGAAGAGTTTTTATTTTAATAAATCCTGTTATTTGGTGTCTATGACGATTGACGAATTCATGTAGGTACTAAATCCTAACTAGATAAGTGAAATCTCTGAAATACTATTAAAGGGTTATTGCAAAAGAAAACATTAATCGGGAATTCGTATAGAATGTAGCTATGAGCTAGGCCTGCTCGCTTTGTCTTTTTGAAATGAAATTTCTAACATTTCTCACATACCTATTATCGTTCATTTTCAGTATTCTCGGTTCCAACTGTTTCGTAGAAGGGGTTTTCAACTATGAATTTACTTTAATTTATTTTAGGAAATTGAAAAATAAAATATAATAGGTATATTAGGTTCAGGTTTAGGGTCATAGTGTGTACATATCTACAAGATAGAAAGGAGATTTAAAAAAAGGTGAAAAAGAAGTATTCGCGAAAACCTAGACATTATAATGCTTTCGTTTCGTCCCGGGTAAACAATTGAAATCCCGTTTTTATTGGCCAAATTGAACATTCGTTGCAAACTCCAAAAATCTGGCAACCTATTATGTAACTTCGTTGAATCGTAAAGAACCTTTTGTTTTGATATTTGCTTCAGAGAATGCCGAAACCCTTGTTGCAATAAATTAATATGAATAATAAAACGGAAATATATCATAACTTATCATCAAAAACAGAATATCGGCCGTCTGATTTAGATATATTAGAAGTCAAATCTTTATACATATTAAATGATATAAATACTTAAAAATGGATATTTGTTCGTCTCCTTTGAGTCCCTGTACTATTTTGTCCAATTACGATGAAACTTTAGCAAGTCGTGTACAAAAAAGGCATTGAAAAGTATAAAAATAAATATAATTGTATTGCGTCAGCTTATAATTGTTGATGAATGTTTTTGTTCTTCCAAAAGCAGCTCTTATCTTTGCGATGATTGACAACCCGGAAATATTCTTGTGTCCCTGAGCATATAATTTTAAGTAGGTACGAAGGGCTTGCATCCAGGTAGGTGTTTTGCCTGATCTTTTTGGTTGGCCTAGGAGGTATTATTTTTAGTTTTGTTTGTATACACTCATATTACGTAATTAGATTTGTCATAATAATTAGCAAGATGCAGATTTCAAGATCAAACTCATGTCAAGTTTCAATAATTGTTACCATTATAATATTGATTGATTCTAAGTATTGATACCATTTATAATCTATACTAAGTTGTTTAACTTACATTAGCTAAAAAAAGTGTAGGTATTGAAACAAATATACAACTGAATTTTTATTATAAGAAGCAATTTTATGTTGTTATATCAAGCCTGATAAGTAATAGAAATGTAGTGATTGTATGTGTCTACTAAGTAAGCGTGAAAGTTTAATAATGGTTGACGGACATCCCTTTTAAATAGGTACCTACATTGAAGTCTCTTATTAAGGTTGGTCTATAGCAATCAAAATTATTCAATTGAAAATCTTAAGTAGCTGCAAAAACATCATAATTATAGGATAAAAAATATAATGAGAACGATGCATTGTATTAACATAACACGCAAGTTGAGCGATTTGGGATAAAAACAATTAAAACTCAGACGTCTTAAGTATACTTACATTCAAATAAATAACTGTGTAACAAAATCATAGCACTTACAGTAAATTAATAGTAATTTTCAATTTAATTACCGCACTTATAATGTTTACTGCTAAGTGCCAATAATAATCTCTAACAGGTTGTACATTAATAATGGGTATTTGGTTTAACCCATCATTTTACTGCGTGTAACAATGTTTCTCCATAAAAAAAAGTTTAAAAAAGTAGTTAACTGCGAAGTTTTTTTATAAATTATTCGATTCGATCTTTAAATACCAGCCGGTATAAGCCGATATAAGCCGGTAGTTTTGCCGGAAATCGAGATAAACCGTTTTTTACCCTTTAACCCACTTCCCGAACTCAGATTGCCCGTAAATTATTTTTCCTTTCATTTTTATAATATTCTCCTCCTTTTCCAATAGAATCCTACTATTATTTTTTTTTGGTTTCAAAAATTATCGACCCTGGTCTAGTAGTATTTTGGAAGATGTCACCACACGCCTTTAAGGCGTTAAGAAAGAGATTCGTAATTTTGACTGAAACGGGCAGGACTCGGTAGCTTAGTTGGTAAAGCAATGGCAAGGCAGGCCAGGGATCGCGGGTTCAAGTCCCGCCCGAGTCAGTTATTTTTATATCATTCGTATTGACTTTGCTTCGTAGTAGTTAAACAATCAAAAATTATCAGATAGAGTTCTCTAACATTTGGTGACAATGACTATGGTGCATAAACGTGGAAATTAATACTTTGATTGGTCCATTAACCATTGATTCGATATAGTAAGTATCATACTAGTTTAAAAAATAATAATTTCATCGAGGAAAGTTATTAAGTTATATTTATAGTACTTATTTGATTTAATTGGGAATTATATTTTTGACTGCCTCGTTAGTCTAGTGGTAGCAAGCGCGACTGCTGAGCAGAGGTCCTGGGTTCGATCCCCGGGTCGGGCAGTGTTATTGGGTTTTTCCAATAGGAAATTCTCAGTAGCAGCCCGGAGTCTGGAATTGTGCCCGATTAATGGCAATAGATTCGCCCCCTATTACATGGGACTTATAACATAGCTGGCGCAACGTGGGTGTACTGTACACCTCTGCCTACCCCCTCTGGGGAATACAGGCGTGAGTCTATTATATTTTTGATTTTAGAATTATGCGAAAATTGTCAAATAGCCAATTGATCTGACCTTGTTCTAGCCGGTTCTATCATAGCTGCACTTGCACTTTTTTGAATCTATGCGGAACTTATGCATAAAGATAAAGTATTTTGATCCGGAAGAATATGAATTTTTATCTTAATGCAAAATAAAATCGCATAGGTAATCAATGTTCGTTGACTTTTATGCAAATGCATACAAAAAATGAATTGCAAATTTTTTATAACAAGAAGAGCATTTGCATTGGTTAGATACCGACTGCTTAATTAGGTTTATTAAAATACTTGATGAATTAAATAATGTATAAGCAGGTAAGTTTGGAATTTGTATACAAACTTTTTTCTTAAAGTAGGTACCGGAAATAAGTTTAAGGACTTTGTAATGTCAAGTTTACTGTAACGGCCAAGTTGAACTAGTTATTACAATCCACACATTATGTTTTTTTTAATGTTTATGTTTTTTTTTTATTATGTTTTTGTTTTTTTTTTTATCATGAACAGCTTTATGTACGATGTATAGGTACGAGATCTTTTGTTAGTAAACAGACACATTACGGGTGTTATGATACAATTTAATTAATGGGGTAACCAAGAATTGGTATTAATTGGGATACTTTAGAGAGCAATTTATTTTTGTGATTTACAGTAAATAAATCTGAAGCGTATTTCTAACATTCGATATTAATGTGCAATAGGAATATTTGATTATAAAAGCTTTTAGTGTCGTCCTTTGTCTGCAATGAATGTTTTTACTACTAAGTTTTTTAATATTTTAATTTTTACTAGGTTTAGAAGGTAATTTTTTTAAAGAATATTAAAATAGGTAAAATAGGTATTAAAAAATAAAATATCCTCATACACTCATGGGTAATAATCAATAAGAAAAATGCGATTATAATGCGAATAAAAAAGACGTAATAGAGATGTTCCATGGGATGCGTGGTTAAGTGCAATAGTGATAGTACATTACTTGAAGAATGCATTTAAAATGTCATCATAAGTCAATTTTGATCATCATCGAACATTGCCCTTTGTTGTCACAACGACCGTTGTACGACACAACAATGTCAGGATGTTTGAGATTATTGTCTGCGGATAAGTGCTAATTTGTCAGAGAACAATTGATTTATTTAAATTGTTTGCATTTGATCTAGTAGTCAAGCAATTTTTTTTTTGCTGTCGAGCCATGCTGGATGCTATCAACCATTTTCTTTTTTTACTAAGTTTCTTAAGGAGGCCCAATTCCCCTTTTCCTTATCTCCCTCCCCTTCTATTTTGCCTGTTTTGTACGTCTTGTGTATGTTTTGTATTATTATTATTATTTCATGTTGCTTGTTTCTATTTTGGTTGTATTTTTTATAATTCCCTTTTCTGTTATACTTTTGTGTCGTTTAATAAAAAATATGTATTTCTTATTCCTTTATTGCTTACAGTCAGTGGCAACACCGATAGTAGTATAAAAATAGGTTAAAATTAGCTATATGATCCTGAGTGGCCCGAATTATTTCATGTTGACATACATTTCCCTTACAAATTATTTTCATCTTGTTAATTTGGTCTTGGTACAAAGTAAACTAGGCTGTATCTCCTTATTTATTAGGCTATATCTGAGCAAAAGTACCAGTGTAAAGGCGTAGGTAAAGTATGTCAGATACCAAAAGCAAACGGATTGTATCGCTGAAAATATCCTCCGAAACTTGGGGAGTATGGTCACCATACTTACTAAAGTTACGTCATTCACTATATTATTTAGGAAATTTTTAAACAATAATTAATATTAAAATTGAATAAGCGTTCTTAGTGTTCTGGAGGTAAAAATATCGTGGCTAAATTGATAGGAAATGTTTAACTTGTTTTTGTGTTAGTTTGTAGTTTTTGTACACATCGTAGCTCGTTCTAACATTTTCTGTTTTTTCTCAGCGTATCTATAATGAGAAAAAATATAAGGTAATTATATATCTTTGTGTTTGTTATTGTTTATTATATGTTCTGTCAGTACCTACTAATACCTACTAGTCAGTTTTATTCAAAATTCCTGACAGGCATATGGCTTGCGTGATAGCAGGGCCGTCTTAAACCTGTTGAAGGTCTTGAGCGCTTTAGGATAATGAGGCTACTGGATAATGGGGTTTAAGATAATGGGGATTAGATGATAACTAAATGATTTATGTCTGGAAGTCATTGGGGTAGGCCTTTGTTCAGCAGTGGACGTCTTATGGCTGAAACGATGATGATGATGATGAAATGATTTATGATAGAAGCCTTTTTAAACGGTTTTATTAAGCTTGCCCTGTTTATTATTATTATACACGGTTTTACTTAGCTTGTCCTATTTATTATTTGGTTCCAATTGAGTAAACAATGTTTTACCCCTTTTCTATTGATAGATTGGTCTGATATTTGGTACATAACTTTAATTCTGATGACAAAACCGTTTTACACAAAAAAAAAATACTTATAATATTTAATATAGCATGCAAAATGAGTAAAGTTGGTTATCGTTTGATTTTGGAAAATTACTTTGGGTTTTGGTTAACTGTTGGTGATCTGGCCCCATAGATCTCGGGGCCCTGGGCACACGGGAATAAGACACAGGTGTATATCTATCTGATTAACCTATGAGCTGTTATGACGCAGATAATAACCAAGTTGCATGACCGTTGTTTGCTGAGTCAGAGGTTTCAAGTTCGTATCCAAGACACGCACCTTTGACATATTGCATGTTATGTGCGTATTATGAATTAATTATCAGCCGATCTATGCCTTAGAGAACACATAAAGTAGTACATCCTGGACCTCTCTTTGGTCGGATTGTCGTCCCATCGGAATATGAGAGTGTAAGAATAGGGAGTGCACTTTTGCACTTGAAATTGACAGCCTAATTACAACCTAATTTGGTTAGAAGGATATTACACTGATCTAGTGATAGCCTAGTGGTATGATCGTTGGACTTCAAGTCAAAGGTTGTAGCTTCGAAATCCAGGCACGCACCCCTGATTTTTCGGATTTACGTGCGTATTAAAAACTAGTTATCACTTGCTGTAACGGTAAAGGAAAATATCGTGAGGAAACCAGCACACCTGAGAGATTTTTCAACGGTATGTAAAGCTAGGTCAGAGGAACTAATGGACGGTTTTAACTCTGACACCAGGTTGTTCATCAACCATACGATGAAGAAGTACACTGATCTATCTCAATGGAAAGTACCCAATACTGATGTTTATGAGCTTCTCTGTAGTTAACCAAGAACAAGACGAATCTTTCATAAAGCATCTGTCAGTTCGGGCTAGTATCTGTAATATCCTAATATTGCAAATATAGAAGAGTATATCCTTTGATTAATAATCAAAGAGAATATCCATGTAACTTTCAGAATTATATTAAGTATCATAATAAATCAAATAAACGAGAAGCCTGACAGGCAGTCTTATCGCTCAAAGCAATGTCTTCTAGACAACCTTTGGATGGACAAGATTTGCTTTAAGTATAAGTATTATTTACAAAAATACGGTTTTTCCGAATACCGAACTGTGAGAAGAATAGTTATTATATTTTATAAATTTTTCTTATAATAATTCTAAAAATTTGTAAAAATAAAACTGAAGGTCATGAAACCATAACATATTTATCGACACCAAGTAAGTTTAAAAAAAACCTAAACAAACAAATTTAGATTGCAAATATGTTTACGTCATTACTAAAATTATTAATAAGAATATATTTTGTATAATTTATTAATAAAATTATACAAAATATTCTTTAACTAAAATATGTAAAGATATTAAAAAAAAGTGTTTATGTAAGGAAGCAATCGAAAACTAATAATAAATTTACATTGGTCATGAACTTTGGACAGCAAAACTTATGATCGCTTTGAAGGACTAGATTTTTATAACAATGACTTTCCTACGAGTAATAACCCCAAAAATTGGTCAGAAGGTACAAATTTTGCTCTTTTATTTTGGTTTAAGTAATCATCATTATCAGCTATGATGATAAAAATTCCAGCCAGAATATTATAATTGTGGAAAATTATTGCTATGATGCTTAATATATATTATGGTCTGCAGGTAATTATTATTAGCGTCGAGGCTTCCGAGGTATATTAACTCATTCTATTCAGGACCATATACAGTTGGCTGCTGACTTTGAAAAGAGTGTGTTGAAGTAAAGATGGTGCTTAACGTAGTGTGTTTGGTATTGTTAGCAGGTGTCGCTCAGGCGGGAGGTGAGAATATAATTATATCTTAAATATTTTTAAACAAAAGTAATTATACTACTATATAATACAAATCTAACTACCTTATAAATAAATTAATAAAAAAAAACCTTAATCTAAAAGACCGGTACCAGTAGGCAACGTTCCCGTTTTTTTAGATAAGATTTTTTCAGATTATTTAAAAAGAATAATAAGTAAGTAATAATAAGAATTTAAAAGTCTTTAAAAGTTAAGAATGTAAAAGTATTATATATTATGCTATTTTAACTATATAAAATAAATACATACAATACATTATATTAGTAATTTAATAATTACCGTGATTCTTCTATGTTAGAAAAAATACTTTTGTACCTACTCTAGTTAAAATTTTAGTTTAATGAGTTTGAAGCTTTACATTATTTGCTAGCAGCGGTACCAGTGCGCGAAGTGAAAAGCACTGCTGATATGCTTTTCGATACATCTGTAAATAGTTATCGTGGGATCTAATAGGGATTCATCACAATAGTGACATTTTCAGTGACAGAGGAATACCTCTGTCACTGAAAATTTGGTTTATGTTAATTGATATTGTGTAGATATTAGATATGTAAAAGTATCCAGGAATTCGATTTGGAAGCGCAAAAATGTAAAAATATTATATTATATGTAGGTATATATTACGGGATATAACATGTATAATTATCCCAAAAAAAATGTACAGTCGGCAAAAGAGCTAGATTGGCAAGTTAGTTAAGGATGAAGTTTTTTGTAAAAATTTTACATGTGGTTGTATAAAATAATTTAGTTTTGTAAGTATAGGTTTTAATATTACCTTTTCAGAAAATATGGAAAAATGAAATTATATTGATGTCATCTAGAAAAGATTACAACGTTATCAACTAGCGTCCCCGCTAACCTAACTCTCATCTCAACTGTACTTGTAACCTAGAGAAACCAAAAGAGTAAAAAGGAAATGCAATATATATTCTAACATTTGTTGTCAACCTTCATTTGTATCAATTAATCATTATCCTTACCTACTAGTATTATCTTTACTAATAGATAATATTATAGCAAAGTGTGTTTGTTAGTTTGTTACGTAGCTACGGAGCATCGGATCGACGTAATTTGCATGTTGACACATTTTATAGATTGGAGAGTGTTGTAGGATACTCTTTATCCCCAAAAATTCTCAGATCCACACGAACGAAACTTTAGGTAAAATACCTATAGTACAATGATACACTAAAAATCTGACAGTGTTTTTATCATGATTTTCATTTTCTTCTTACATGTCTGGCATATATATTTTCTCTATAGATAACTATTGAATAAAATAATTTTAATTTTGCCCTATAAAAAACTAGTTTTAAAAGTTTAATTTTGATAAAACAAGAAATATAAATTGCTGGTTTTGTACTACATTCGGATAAGTTTCCGGTTTATTAACATCCAATTTATCGTTGAGCCATTGAGCCGAAATTTTGTCGTTATTTTCACAGAAAATTACTAAATAAATGACTCATATAGAAGCTAAATAAGTTATCTAGTAAAATCTTAGAATATTCAAACACGGCATGAAAACATGATTCCGAGTAAATTTCATATTGCTTCTTAGATTCCTCCAGGCACTGAATATAATATTAAACTTGGTTCCTCTCCAGGTACCTATTGTATTTGTAGTCTTAATATGTCATGTTAGCTTACTACTACTAGTAATATTGGATATTAGTATCGTCGATATTCTGAAATATCTAGTTACCCTTCAGGTAATATAATATTATCATGCCAGTATTATTCAAAGTTTGTTGGCAGGGGTTGTAAAGGGAGTCGTGATAGCCTAGTGGTGGTGACCGTTGACTGGCAAGTCAGTGGTCTCGGGTTCGAACCCAAGGCGCGCACCTCTGACTTTTCGTAAGTTATGTGCGTTTTATAAATTAATTATCACTCTCCGTGCCTCGGATAGCACGTTAAGCTGTTGGCCCCGGCTGTCAATTGTAGATCTTTGACAGTCGTTACGGGTAGTCAGAAGCCCCAGTCTGACAACCAGTCTTACCAAGGGGTACCGTGTAACCCAATATCTGGGTTGTGGAGGTCTGATGGCAGTCGCTCCATGTAAAACACTGGTATTCAGCTGCATCTGGTAAGACTGGAAGCCGACCCCAACATAGTTGGGAAAAGGCTAGGCAGATGATGATGTTGGCAGGGGTTGTAACTGCTGTGGTATAGATTTTTTTACAAAATAAAATAATAATACGGCTAAACTTGTGCATAAAACTTGACCCTTTAAGCTCACCTGGGATAGTTGTATCATCAACAGCTAGATGACGTCCACAGCTGGACATAGGATAGGTGCCCAATTAAAGATCGCGAAGGGCAGATATAATGCAACAAACATTAACCCACGAAGTGTCATTAAAGTTCGTTAGATCGTGTATTAAAATAGGCAAGAGTTTACCTATTAGTCGAAATTTGACAGTAATTGATATTTTCACATTTTTTAAATAGATTTTTAAATACTAAAGCTTGTCAGTAGCTACAAAACAAAAAAAAATCGATTTACAAAGAGACAAGAAAATGATACTGAACTATTTTATGTTTGCCTTTTTATATAGATATAGTAGTATTACGCAAAAATCACATCATCAACCTGTAGCAGTCCACTGCTGGACGTAGGTCTCTCCTATTGCACGCCATTGAGCACGATTTTCAGCTATTCTCATCCAGTTCGTACCAGCAATCTTGCGACGATCGTCACTATGTCCTACACTACGTTTGCCAATCCATGGCTTCCACTCAAAAACCAACTTAAGCAAAGACACAGTAAACCAATTAAATAAAATCATTATTCTTAAAACACGCACGCACAGAGTATAATAAAAATAGCTTAGTCACCTAATTACAAAATATAACAATTTATACAAATGATCCTATTTTCTGATTGTAATTTATTTTAAGTATGAGACATTAGCTTATAATCATTCTTATGCTACAAAGAACGTATTATATGGCAAGAGAGTTAGATCTTCAAGCATTGTTCAGTGCTACCAACTTATTTGTTCAGTTGAAAGCGTCGCTAGTGGTGAGTATAGAATTGTCGTTTTAAGAAATTTTCTAAGGAAATTGGTTAGTTCCAATTTCGTCCACCTGAACAGATAAGTCGGTAACATTGTAATGGTTGAATAGCTATATGTGGTACAATATGGTTCGTAATTATAACATTAACACAAGAGGTTAACAAGATGATTGCTGACGTTTCCATAATGCCCACGTCTTATAAAGTTGAAGAAGGCAAACTAGTATGTCGGATGCATGTTGATCTCCTTACCAACATTAACTCATGTACTTCATGGTTAAATCAGTAAATCAATGGGTAGATTGGTTTATTCAATATTCATCCGTAGAAGAAGCTGATTGTGAGTAGAATTTGAACACGTGACCAAGGTATTGGCCCACAGTCGATCTGCCAATATGCTATTTTGTGTTATCGAGTTCCACGCCTGTGTTTTTAAAATTCTCTTCTCTATATTCAACCATCTCAGATGACAGTTATATCCCCTTGTACGAAGTATGCCATACAGATGTAACAGATTTCATAGAATCTGAAATAACTTGTCGAAAACTAATTAACTATTTTGTTCACAGTGTTACCAGTAGAAAAATGCAAGTTAGAAGACTCAGATTGCATGACAAAGGCGTTCCAAAAGATGTTGCCAGTGTTCTTGTCGGGGATGCCAGATGCTAACGTTGAAGTGCTGGATCCTTTACAAATGGACGATCTAAGTTTTGACTTAGCTGGTCTTCAGTTCGCCTTGAAAGATGGTAACATGAAGGGACTAAAGACTGCGGTGATGGAAAAAGTCGAGTAAGTAGTTTTAGAGGTAGAATTATTTCTAAAGGAGGCAAAAAAAATTTTAGCTGTAGGAAGATTTGAGATTTAGTAAAGTAGGTAAAAATATTATTATATACAATATTTAAATATATTAAGAATTAACGTGTAGATTTGGACATTCAAAAGTTTTAAATTATGGAAACTAAATTTAGAAACGGATAGTAATAATAACAATAAAAATAAAGTTAATAAGAATAAAATCTAAATTACTTTATATTACAGATGGGACACCAAAAAGAGAGTATTTACCATTGACTACCACATGGACGCTTCAGTAAAGGGTCACTATACAGCTGGTGGAAGAATCCTTATCCTGCCCATCACTGGAGATGGTCAGCTGAAGCTTAAACTGAGTAAGTATATCTACACACTGAAACCACTGACTGATAGCTCGGGCCGATCCAGCCGCGGGCTGTGTCGGGGGGATAGGGCACTGCAGAGAACAGTTAATATTTGGAAATTCTCGTAACTGAATTTTTGTCACAGCGCCATATTTCAATGAATACTAGCCGATAGCCTAGGAGATATTATAATGTGGTATCTTTTTAACCGCAATTTTGAAAATTAAAAAAAAATACAGCCTTATATAAATTAAAACCTTATGGTACGTACGTACTTGGCCGGTTTTTTGTGGTATTGTGTCCATAAAGATAAAAAATTGAGAATTCTGCAAATTTTATGATGCTAACTAATGCTCGCAAGGTCACTTACGTGTTGTGTCACTCAAATGTAGTTACATAAACTTCAAGTCATGTAAACTTTACGCCAAATTTAACTTAAATAAATTCAGTAGTTGAAGTTTTTTTTATCAAGTAACTAATAAATAGACATAGGTACTTAAAATTATTTGAAGTTACGAGTATGTATTTTGATCGTTCTTTCAAAGTCAAAATTAAAAGAATTTTCAGTCAAGTAGACTAAACATTTTTAGCTATTTTGAATCGTCAATTTTTTATAATTACTTAGATATCGTCAACAAAACCGCTACGATATTGGTCGATAGCGATATTGACGATAACGATCTTTAATACTCAATGCAAAAACTTTATCTTTTTCCAGAAAATCTTCATATCAAGCTGTTTATCTATTACGATGTTGTCAAGGGAGCAGATGGTAAGGACCATATCAAGCCTAAGAAGTATAACTTCGATTTTGATGTGAAGGACAACGCGCATTTTCACCTGACTAATTTGTTCAACGGAAACAAGCAATTAAGTGAGTTTTTTTTTCTAAACTGCTTACGGAAATATGCTATTAAGTAAGTTTTTTTCTAAACTGCTTACGGAAACATGCTATTAAGTAGGTAAGTTTTTTTCTAAACTGCTTACGGAAACATGCTATTAAGTAAGTTTTTTTCTAAACTGCTTACGGAAACATGCTATTAAGTAAGTTTTTTTTTCTGAACTGTTTAGGGAAAAAAGCAAATAAGACGGTATTTTATTGAAAACTGTTTAGGGAATAAGTATACGTAAGTATTTATTTTTGAAGTGCTTAAGGAAACAAGTTTTTTTTAGTTAACAACACTTTTTTTTTCTGAGCTGCTTAGGGAAATAAGTCGTTTTTTTTTCTGAACTGCTTATGGAATCAATCTTCTAAGTAAGTATTTATAAATTTTTATAAAGTACAACTAACGTACCTACACTTACTGATACGTTATTTACATACAAGAAGACATTCATCAACTCACTTCAGAGGCTAAAACCTGGCTGGTCAACCTTGATCTTAAAATATAAATAGAGCGCATACATGTACACCTAAACAGGAAAAGCCATAAGATAATAATAATAATGCGAACACTACAAAATAAATTTATTTTTGAATTTATGAAGGGAAAAAAAAAACAAAGTGTTAAGTAAGTTTTTTTTTGCTTAGGGAAACAAGCATTATTCGGTATTTTTTCTGAGTGGATATATTATATTTTAGTACTATTTTGTTCTTTTCGAGAGTATTCAACTTTTTGATAGGAATTTTACTCGCAACACGGTGTCTGAAACTGTGTCTGGTATAAGAAATCATGGTCGCCGTTTCACGAGATGTTTAACATAAATGGCAATATATGGTGGGTACGTATAGTGGTGGGTAAGGATTAGACATCTTTGCCCAACCCTTCGGGAAAATACAGGCGAGACAGATATTTTTTTAAATAAACACGTAGCTTTGAGTAAAGAAATGTGAGTGCAGTTACCTCATACTTAGCTACAGCCAATACATCAATAGATAGACTTTCTCGATGATGTAGTGTTTCTCCTCTTAACCGCACATCGAGACAATGTTCTTGATTGGATTGCGTTCGCAACACAGTTGTTTAGATTTATATCTAAACAACATGATGCTACTCATTACTTTGTTTAGATTTATGTCCGAAAAGCAGTAATAAGGTCGACATAAACATTTCCACTACTATATTTCACAGCTGCATGTGGTTACGATTACGACTCTGCGACCAGAATTTAGGTGCAGGTTATTTTATGACTGAATTTTCAGTCGCCACGCCCGGATTTGCTAGTATGTTACCTACTTATTTTCGTAATTTGAATGAAGCAGTTTTTGTATGAACTGCTGAATCGCTGCTCTGAACAAGATAAGATTTCTACATTCATTGTGGAAAGTGGCGCCCAAAGGTATGTGATTGTCTAAGTTATATCCGATAATTCTATATTTGAAAAAATTACAATTATCTTATTAAGCCATCTATTAGGAAAACACTAAGAAGGTCAGTAAGTAACTACTTACTATTTTCTTTTCTGTTTTTAAATCGTTTTTTGTTAATTCGTGAGATTTACACTAAAGCTGTTCATAAAAATTATGAAAAATAAAAAAGAAAAGAAAATATAAAAAATTACGATCGAATTTCGACCACTAAAAATTTTTGGTTAAAATCATTTTATAGTTTTGCTATAAAAAAAGAATCTTAACTTAATAATATATCTGCGTACCTCCACTTTTTGTAACGAATCGTGACGAGGCATTAATCTCCGTCCCGCATAATAGATGGCGCCACATATTGCCTTTCGCACTGCAATATCCACGGTAAAATTTATTCATAAGTAAACAGTTTTTGTAGGTTTTCAATTATGCGGTTAGTTGAACTAGTTTGCTTGTAAAAGGGTGGTATTCCACTGGGTGGTATTCCAAATATCTTTGTCCAAGCTCTTTGTCCAAGAATAATACTATTTGATTTAAATCATCCAATTTCTTTGAACAAAGTCACATTGGACAAAGATATTTGACCAGTGGAATACCACCCTACGTCCGTTTGCTTTGCATTGCATGATTGCATGATTCTTCCTAAGACTAATATTCGAGCAAATTGTGAATAGTGTTAATGCTGTCAATATAATTTTAATAAAAAAAATTTGCAATCCTAATTTATGTGTCCTACAAATAAATAATAAGTATAAGTAAAAATGTTTTTTTACATAAAACGGTTTTTTCGTCGAAATTAAAGCTGTGTACCAAATATCAGATCAATCTGTCAACAGGAAGGGGATGAAATATCAATGACTAAATTTGAACTAAATAATAAACAGGTCAAGCTAAGTAAAACCGTTTGAAAATAAGGGCTCCATTGAAAAATTGAAAAAAAAAACAACTGATAAATTGAATTCTTATTGTACAAATAAGTAGACTATTTAGACCATTTGAAAAAAATGTTTTATCCCTGTCTTATAATTTGTCAAAAAGCTTTAAGCTATGAGAGTTTTTTTAGTGTATCCCATATTATCATTTATAATAGGCCTATAGTATAGGCCAATAACAATGATGAGTTATTTCAGCCTATAGAGTTGGGACATAAGTTGATTTAGGTATAGGGCATCACTATGCGGATGAAAAGTAACGCCTATCATCTCTAGGCCGCAGAGTCTGACATAACTATCTCGCATAGTATGATATGTATGACTATGCGGCGCATACTCCGAGCGGGATAGTATGCATAAGCCACATTTCCTCTCTCAATAAAAAAGATGTAGGTCGTTTTTCACAAATAGAGGTGAAAAATAAATCTGAGCCGAATTAATTTGAAAACTTCTTCGCTTCTTTAGAATTTGGGATAGGTTTATTCAAATCGGCTTAAAGGAAAACGTGGACAAGTAGATAAAAACTAGAAAAAAAACTTTTTAAAGCTCTTCAAAAGCGGGTTTCCTTATTTCAAAGTACTTTTAAAAGGGTTTTAACCGTTTTCAGATTTCGAAAGCGGATTTGTTAGTAGAAGTAGAAAGGCACAGTTGCCTCGCTTTGAAACCTTTCGGTAACTACAATCATCATGTAAATAGCTGACGGTGGCGAGGTGAAATGTGCAAGGCGGTGGTAGAAGTAGTGATAGGGTCCTATTACTAACCCACGTGCGTCGTTCGTTTGTCGAACTCTCGGTTCGTCTGTCTATCTACTTGTCTGTCACAGAGCTCTACCTATTTTTTAAATTGAAATAAGTTTATTTCAGAATACGGCCGCGTTCATGAATACATACATGAATAGGTATATAGTACAAATAATAATAAAATACAAATAAAATGAAAAATAAAACAAAATTTAACGGGTGCCGGAACACAACTACTATTCTGATTTATACGGTAGATATACCTACCTAACTGAACACTGTGAAATCGGCCCTAAGTATTTTATTGTTGAGAGCCGTGATAGCCTAGAGGTGGTGACCGTTGACTGGCAAGTCAGAGGTCTTGAGTTCGAACCCAAGGTGCGTGCACCTCTGACTTTTCGTAAGTTATGTGCGTTTTATAAATTAATTATCACTTACTCCGTGCCTCGGGAAGCACGTAAAGCCGTTGGTCCTGCGCCTGATCTCGCGTCGGGAGGCCGTCCCAATGGACTATGAGAGTGAGGGAATAGAGAGTGCATCTATGTTTGCGCACACACTTGTGCACTATAATATCTCCTGCGTAGTTGGCTAGTCTCCGTTGAGATTCGCCGCTGTGACCGCAATTTGGTCAGGAGAATATTATTATTTATTATTATTATTTTATTGTTTGATTTATTGAGTTTAGTTTCTTAAGTACCTATACATTTATTTGTTTTCAGGTGAAGTTATGTTGACTTTCTTAAACGAAAATTGGAAACAAATATCAATTGAATTTGGTAGGCCCATGATGGAAGCGACCTCAACCACAATATACAAGAACGCTGTTAATTTCTTCAATGCAATGGCTATTGAAGATATCGCCGAAGTTTAAAAGAAGTTTCATTTGATTAAATTAAATTATTATTTATTAATAATTGTAAATAAATATAATTGTAGCTTCCAATGTATTTTAATTTACCGATTGGGTTTTCGTATAAATTATCTGTTATTTACGGGTCCACATTGAAAATATGAGTTCTATCTACGAGTATATACGAGTATTATATAATGAACTCATTGTAAAGAAAGAAAGAAAGAAATAGTTTATTTACACGCAATATTGCGCAAGGCGCTACTTAATATATGTAGTATAAAAGAAATGAAATAAATACAAAAAAAAGAAAAACTACTAAAAAACAAACTAAATCTATGCCCAATATTGCCCACCGACACAAGCCGCCGTCTTAGATCGTATTGTAATTATTATCCTATCCAACTTCCTACTAATATTATAAATGTGAAAGTTTGTGAGAATGTCTGGATGGATTGATGTTTGTTACTCTTTCACACAAAAACTACTGAACTGACTTTATGAAACTTTACAGTAATGTAGCTTATACCTATGTCAGAATAACACATAGGCTACAATTTATCAACATACCACGCGGCGAAGTCTAGAAGTTACGTACCTAGTCATATTGGTACGGCTGTTGGACTGGCAAGTTAAAAGTCGTAGTTGTAGTTAGAATTCTGGCAGGCACCTCTGACTTTTTGAAATGAAAATATTAATTATTTTATCACTTGTTAAAAACGGTAGAGAAAATCAACGTCTGATTCCAGAGATTTTTAAATGTGTGTAAATCCATCTCGGAGGCCTACAGGCACAGCCGGGCTCTCTCACAATAGTTCGTTAACCAGTCGATACCTAATTATAGTTTGGTACGAAATTTGGATTTGGATCACGCAAATGGACTAATTTAAAAATAAAAATGTTTAATCCTTGTCTAGAGTTTAAATGTGTTTTAAGCGTGTGCAAGACAATAAGTATTAAATTCGAATAAATATTTTTTTTAACTGACGTTTTTTTATTTAATAAGATTTAATTAATTTATACTCAAAATCAAAATCAAAATATTTTTATTCATGTAGACCATTAGGCACTTATGAATAGTCATAATTCTAATATTTTTATTATAAGAGTGACTCTAGTTGTTACTAAGTAAATAATCAATAATAATAAAAAATTAAACAGTTATATACAAAAGTTATGCTTAAGCGTCAAACTCCTTCCTTTCCTTTCCTTCGTCCTCACATCACCGTCCTCTACAGGTAGCGTGCCCAGGTGGCCGGCAGCATTGCCACGCTAGATGACATTGCTGATTCTTTGAGCAAAGAATGAACCGAGAACCGGTTCACCGGTCACGCAAGCTGTCGACTAGTCTCCAAGAAATTTCCTTGTTCCATTTGCACATGTACTAGATGTAAATGATAATGATGATGAGCAGTTCAGCCTACAAATTATATACCTACTACTGCTACGTAATGGTTTTTATGATAACTTTTTAATAAATAAATATTTTTTTTAAATTAAAAAACCCCCATACAGTCAAACTATATTTTTTTTAGCTAAAAACACTCGATCAAGTTACTTTTCTAAAATTTTTTTTTAAATCGAATTCGGTTCATCCGTTTGGGAATTACGATGCCTCAGACAGACACGCACATACACACACGTCAAACGTATAACACCCCTCATTTTGTGTTGGGAGTTAAAAAAAAGGAACTGAAAAGTAAAAAATATATGGTAACACCATGGTGGTATAGTAAAATCTAATAAATAAAAAAGAATATTATCAAACTCGGATGTCCGTTTAAAAAGATATGCTATTAGGTACATAGAAAGTTAATAAACATGTCGAATTTAGAACCCCCTTATTCTTCGTTGATCAAAAATGTGGATAAAATCTAGAAAAAAAAACCACTTTTTAAAGCTCTCCAAAAGCGTTTCATTTCAAAGTAGATTTTAAAAGGTTTAACTGTTTTCAAATTTCGAATGCGAATTTCTCGTCAATAGAAAAACAGAAAGGCATGAAAAGTTCGACACTGTTGTCTCGCTTTGACAGTTTTTTGTCCGTACAATAATTCTGGAAATAGGCGATTGTTCGGGAAATCTTTGATGGTCTTACTTCTATGTAAAACAAAGACTTGTGCTAATTGCCACTCAATGTAGTGGTTGTTTAAAAACACTTAGTAATTATATCGACCATGAAAGGAAATGCTTTTGAGTTGATTTTTATTAAAGACTAGCTGCTCCGCGCGACTTCGTACGCGTGATTATCCTACTTCAAGGCCTATTCCCTACTCTACCCACTACCCTACTCTACCCACTACCCTATTCTACCGATAAAACGTTTAACATCCTCTTATGTCAGGCTGTAGCAAATTCCACAATCAAACCGCGTAAATAGTGAAGTACCTTGATTGATTGATTGAGACCTAGTTTGATTAAGACCAGTAAAGAAAAAAGAACTTTTTAAGTACCTACACACTATTTAAGTAAAACAAATATTTAAAAAGGTACCTATGACACTATGACTGATATGCTATGCGAGTGGGTACACTTAACAAATTAGGGGCGAAATTTGCGGGGCGAGTGGTGCATAAACCATAGGTAAATACATTTATTTTTATTACCATTTCTGATAATAACCCGCTAGGTGCCTGCTAATCTGTCAAATAATTGGGACATACTCCGAAAAACGTTGACATTTTTTTAATAAGTCCCTACCGTCACAGAGGTTTCAGGATTACAATTTATTTCAAAAACTTACTTTCACATTTATAATATAAGGTAGGAAGTTAGACTTTCAGAGACTGGAATGATCCAAGAAGAATGAAAGAATGGCCCAATTTCTTACAAATTATTTTGATTTTTAGAGCGCAAAAAGCGCAAAGAAGAAGTTTGCGCCCGAAAACGGGACCCTATTTCCCATCGTTTGTCCATCCATCTATCTGTGCGTTTCTTTTTCCACCTGTCTGCCACAGGACTTTATCAAACAGTACCAACGGATGGTACTCGAGTATTTCTTTTACTTATTCATATCCGGACTGCACTGTTCAACAAACCTTTAGCGCCTTACTTATAATTTATACCTGTCCTTGTCATTTGCATGCCAATAAATAGAGATGGCAATTTAATCGTCGTTTATAAGTAAGAAGGACTTTGGACCTTTCATACATAGACGAAACACCCTTCTGGGACACTATACACTGACCCCAGAGGATGTCAATTCTCGTCAAGTCTCTTCCCTGTCAGCTAGATGTAGGTTTAAGGGAGATATTATAAAATGTAGCCTAATCACAATAGATCTTTTATGAATTGATCTTGGCCCGCGAGGTTGTCGACATGTGGGATGTGGACTCAGCTGTGCCGATAGTCGTTTCAGTCCATGGTTTAATATCCAAGAGCCTCGATCAACACCTTAAGAGGCTCTCATTAGATGGCTGGATAAAGGGCTTGATGCAGGAGGCGGTACTCCTGGACACGGCTCGCATTGTCAGGAGGTTCCTTTCTCTGGAGCCCTGGCCACCGGTAGCTTGGACCCTGTTCCCGATACCGGTGGGCTACTATATTTTATATATATTTTAAATGTATATTTTTATTTTTTATATATATTTAAAAATGTATTTTATATGTTTAAAAATGAATAAAAGAATAATAATAATAAGGGGGAAAGAGTATCTGATTATTGAGTTACGTATCTTAAGTATACGTTTATTTGCTTTCAGGTGAAACTATGTTGGCTTTCTTGAACGAGAATTGGAAACAAATATCGATCGAATTCGGTAGGCCCATGATGAACGTGGCCGCGAACACAATATTCAAGAATGTTGTCAATTTTTTTGATGCAATGGCTACTGAAGACATCGCTGAAGTATAAACAGTTGGGTTTTTTCATTTCGATTCAGTATTAAATTAGTATTTATTACTTGTGATTTAATAAAACTATAGTTCTCTGTATTTTAATTTAACATTTTTGCTGTCTTATCATGAACAAAATTTCCTTTACAGAAATATGAATAGAATCACGCCTGTTTTCCCCAGAGTGGGTAGGTAGAGGTGTATGCAGTACACACAAGTTTCGTCGGCTATGTTATAAGTCCCATGTAATAGGGGGCGAGCCTATTGCCATTAATTGGGCACAATTCCAGACTCAGTGCTGCTACTGAGAATTTCCTAATGGGAAAACCCAATAACAGTTTGACCGACCCGGAGATCAAACCCAGAATCTCGTGCTCAGCAATCATGATTTCTACGACGAGGCAGTCAAATTCTATTATTTTCAGATATAAAAATAACGACACAACACAAGCAACATAGAGCAAAAACAAGTCTAATTTAAAAAAAAAAATCATGGTTTTAAATACCTTGCTATTAAGTGAAATCTTTATGTACTGTTTCTGTCTATGCTTTTCATTGATTGATTTTAGTTTCAGTACGTTGGGTAAATTAATAATACAACATCTGCAACATTAACAATAGACCTCTTATTAGTAGGTAAATCACGGATTATTCTACTAGCTGTCGCGCTCAAAGACACTCAACAGCTTTAAACAACTCTAACAAACCCGAACCCATGCAAAAATAACGATTTATTGCTCGTTAAAAGTTAATTGACGTCACTGTGTACCTGTACAGCAATAGGTACCTATACTGTGATAGAAGATTCTAGAATGTTTGATTCGAAAAAATATTCATAGCTTCAGTCGAGATAGCCTAGTGGTATGACTGTTCACTGGGACTTTTGAGATCTCGGATCATGGGAATCCAAAGCGTGCACCTCTGACTTTTCGTAAGTTATATATTATCACTACATAGTATAAAACAAAGTCGCTTCCCGCGTCTGTCTGTCCCTATGTATGCTTAGATCTTTAAAACTACGCAATGGATTTTGAATTGCGGTTTTTTTTAAATAGATAGAGTGATTGAAGAGGAAGGTTTATATGTATAATACATGCATATTAGCGTAACCGTGCGAAGCCGGGGCGGGTCGCTAGTGTATTATAAATTAATTGTCTCTTGCTCTGTGCCTCAAAAAGCACATAAAACCGTAGCTCCTGCACTAATTGATCTCTCTTCGGTCGTGTTTGATTGCCGTCTCATTGGACTATGAGAGTAAGGGAATAGGGAGTGCACCTGAGTTTGCGCATACAATTGTGCGCTATATTTGTCCTTCGACCTAGGAGCAGTAGTGAGATTAGCCGCTTTGACATTTAGTCAGGAGGACTTAATTATTATTATTCATAGCTTGATACAGTAAATATGAACAGAAATGGAAATATAGAAATGTTATTAGTGATCTCATAATTAAGGCGGCCTTATTGCGTTCTAGAGATGAACGTAAATAACTGAGTGAGAATATCATTAAGGCGAGGAGCATTCATTAATTATGGTTCGCAATTAGGGTTGTCAAAAAACAGAAAGCTGCCCTTACCAGCTTGTTTAACCGGACATTAATTTAGGAAAAGTCAGTCTTGAGAAATTATGCCGCTCTCTAAAAAGCCCGAATTTAAAAGAAAAAGCCGAACTAAATCATTATTTTTCTTTGAAGCAATCTTGAATTATAATTATAATACTCTTCTTGAAAATGTAACTAATTCAGTCTAGTTGTCACACACACACTGTCTAATTTGACCAGACAAGCGTACACTAACTATATAAAATAGACAACCCTATTCGCAACCAATTAAAACGA
Source organism: Protodeltote pygarga (assembly GCA_936450705.2). Taxonomy (NCBI): domain Eukaryota; kingdom Metazoa; phylum Arthropoda; class Insecta; order Lepidoptera; family Noctuidae; genus Protodeltote; species Protodeltote pygarga. The sequence goes on along the minus strand of OW388257.2, from coordinate 6,293,595 downwards.
AGAGATCATTGCTGTATTCAATTCAATACCGCAATGGATTCTGAAAGGATGTTTCTTCTTATGGAGTGGATTTTCCGGTGATTCTAAGTAGCAATACGAGGTATGGAATTGTGCTAGGTATACGGCAACACGCCTATGTGACTTGTGACAAACTATAGCGAATTATGAGTGTATTAAGATCTTCGAGAAAACAGTTCGTTAAACGAACTCTCAATATTCATTGAGTCTATTCCCAAATTTTATTGAGGTCGGCTGCTAATCTAACTCCTACGGAGCGACTGTCTTTCTTGGAGTTTACTATTGAATAACGAACCTAACTAACGCTGTTTCTTTTCCTTGGTACGCGCTGCACATGAATTGGCAGTTGACACGCGCCGCAGCACGAACTTAGCAATAAAATTGAGATCTAGATTGGGTTCAAAGCTCTTTGATTATCGAAACCCAAACGGGCATGATAAAAATAGTAAATTGTACAGATTTATGAACGTATTGATTCCCTTTATAACTGTCAAAGATATTCATTAATGTGCAAATACAGGTTAATATGTGCTCATTCTATTATCATCTAATTAGTTTTGATTAGGTATCTGATTTTTTGTTCTCATAACGATTCTCGATTAAAAGAGAGGCATAAGAGTGTAGGTGAAACCTGTTTCAAATATTTTGTACCATTTACTTACACAGTAGAGATGGTGGGACGAACTTGACCCCTACTAAAGACTGAGCTACAAAAGCCCTCAGTCGCGAGGACTAAAAGAGGTTAGAGTAAAGTGGGACAGAAACAACTTAATAATATTAGTGTTAGAACTGTTAATATAATATATTGTCTATGTAACTTAGTTAATTTTATTACGTAATCAACGTAACAACTACAAATTAGACATTCATGGCACGTCTAGTACACTTTATGAACTAACATTACATAAAACATGTCTGTTTTTACCAGCAGGGTTAAATGGGAGGTATTAAACACAAGTTTTGCTTGTTACAAGTCCCAGGGTTAATGTCTGTGTTCCCTTACAAGGCTTAATAAGTTCGTGATTAAGAATAATGTTTTTTATTTAAATCTTAAAAAAAAAACTCAGTCTCCCTGTGACCAAAAAAGCTGCATAGTTTTAAACATTTTGGATAAAATAATTATTTAGCTTAAACTATTAATATAGGTATATATCTAAGTTATTTAGAACAGAGAGAGATATAATTCGTTAAATAGTTGTTCTATTTTCTTGACAGAACAAAACAAGACCTTCAAAATATACACAAGTTTTTTAAAACTTTTTAGACCTTTTCAGGAAACAAAATTCAGGCTTTTTAGGGAATTTTTATGTATGAAGAAACCTTGTTCCGATCAAACTGATATTTTCGCTGAAACTTTGTATATCTGGGTTGTGGAGGTCTGATAGGCAGTCGCTCCATGTATAACACTGGTGTTCAGCTGCATCCGGTAAGACTGGGAGCCGACCCTAACATAGTTGGGAAAAGGCTAGGCAGATGTTTTTAATATTATACTCCTTAACTTTTTTTTTGCGGTTTTTCATAATTAGGTATGTTCAGTGATTTTATATCTTCAATGTGCTAGCTGTATAGAGCCATAGGCGCCTTAATGACCAGTGGCGACGGCGCGCTAAGGCAACTTGGCGGTGCCACGCCGGCGCGGCGTGGACCTGTATTAGAAAGAGTTATGGTGAAACTTAAATTAGTTTAGTGCAATGTCCAAGAGAATCAACTCCATTGTAATTAACAATCAACATGCCTATAAACCCGTTTAGCCTCAATGATACATATCCACTCTTAGGGACTATCGTGGTTTGGGGTTGACATTTAACAAGGGTAACAAGGGTAGATATCATGGATGATTGCACTGTTTTCATATTTTTTATATCCTGAGGGAGAGCGCCGGATCAAAAAACTCGTTAACCTTTCGAGCCGTCCCATTGATTGTAATAATATTAAAACTCGTGTTTCATACTAGAATGGAACTGTTATTCAATGTTAATTGTTTTTGTTTGATGTTTCTGTGAATATATTTTAATGGTTTAAGTTGATATCAATGGATCAACGTTTTTATATAGGGAACATGATTTTATAAAAAGAAAAAAACACATTTGGTTTAAGTATTTCTCTTTAGGTAATTACAATAGAAAAACGAATATATATTTTAAAAACATACCTAATTATGTAAAACGTTATTTGTATCACATAAAGCTACTATAACGATGTAGGGCAGAGGGATACAAACAGATATAATAATACGGTCAGAATAGGTTTGAGTTGCCCGGTTGCTTTTGATCATAAGTCCAGAAATAACTTACCTTTTGAAACACACGTTACATAATGATCTCTCGATCGCTCGCTCGATCGCTCGCTCGAGCACACGACATGCCACATGTGACTCCAGAGAGATTTTAGAACTACATACGTATACGAAAATCAGAAAAGCGTATGCGAATTTCTAATTTTCCGATTTACAAATGCATGTACCTACGTTCCATTGTATGGTGCGATACATATCTACCTTCTGGTTTTTCAATGGTTATTCTTTTAATTGTACAGCGGTTGACCGTTGGACTACGACGTCAAAGGTCGTTAATTACAGAAATTTATTTAAAAATCAATAAAAAAATAATAATAATACGAGTATCATTTTTTTTTAACGAACTGTGAACGCTTAATGCCTGTATATTTTTCAACATTTTAATTTGTTTGCAACGTGGCGATTCCTTTTGTAACCCCTTAGTCACCTTTTACGAGTCTCATGGGAATTCATGGGATGAAGCATGTGACACGCACACGGTCAAAAGATACAAACATAAATCATAATGAAATGATTCCGACTGTGTATATTTTTAATTGTTTGCAGTAAAAAAATTGTGCCAACATTTTCGGGGTTTTTTTTTTCTGGTCGTATTTTAAAATGTTTCATAATAGGTATGTGCGAATTTGAAAGATTATAATTATGGAAATGCAGTTTTTGTTCACTTCATGTTAAAGTAGATTGACATTGTTTTGTTTTGTGTTTTTTATTTACTAATATACCCTGCAAAGAACATAATTTTTTTCACAGAAAAAGTTTAGCGCCCGAGAATCGGAGAATGTAGAATTCTTGGTTTAAATGCTTTCCCGGTATTCACCATCAGCACATGAAAGGAGGTCCCGGGACTTCTTAGATTAGCTATGGAACTCTTCCTGTGCAACGTCTATTAGGCACGCCTTTGACGTCACTCAGTGGGTCCACAATATTAGCGCCCGCGACCCCAAAACACACCTACCCTAATTAGTGACAGTCATCAAAAATGGTCGTAACTACTCCAATAAAGAAGGCTCTACTGCAAATAAGCTTAATATTTTATTAAAAAAAAAACATTTGCAATTGTTTTTTTTTCGCAAACGCGCTGCCTCGTGTCAATATACGAAGTGACCTTAACAGCTGGGACGTAGGTATTTATATCATTTTTCCGGACAGATGCTCATTGGACTGACTGTAGTATTAATATTTTATTTTGACGCAGTTGGTACATGTGGACGGACATCGCCTTACAATGTTGGAGTAAATTTTTTATCAGGCGCTGGTAGCTGTATTAATATTTTGGTGCTAAATTATCAAAGCTAGTTGTTTAAATTTAGATTCTATTACTTTAGACTTAACTATTGTTTTCTGTATTTAATGTTTTGCCTCTGGCTTTGTCTACTAAATTTAACAAAACAAAGCTTTGTAAAGGACAAGTCACTGTCTTTTGACTAGGTATAATTTAGCATTATATTTTCGTTGATTAGAGTTTATGAATTATATTGTTGGTTTACAAATAGACTTGAATAGATACTAAAACAGAATATTTAAGGAAAAATCAATCACGTTTTAAAGTTAAAGTTTGAGCCATCATGGTAATTAATCAAATCACAATTAAATTAAGACTAAAACCGTTTCAAAATGTATTTTGCTTGTTAAAAGGGTAATTTGTCAAATCGAAATGAAATAAAACCACACATCTTATTAATTAATAAAAAAACCGCATTGAAATAGCATTATATACGCATAACAAAAACAGCGAATCAAATATTTGCCCAACACAGCCCAACACACAAACAGTTGGCGTAGACGTACGCAAATTGATTACAAACTTGACGAAACAATTACCGAGTTCCAAAGTCAAAATCATTGAGCAATAAGGCGAACGTTTCGTTCACGTCTTGGTACATGTTACATCGATAGAAGGGACTTTGATTAATACGTTCAATAGGGCTTACAAGAGCATCAAACGGACGGAAGGGTGATAAAGTAAATTTATTAATTTTCGTCTTTGTTTCAATGTTTGCAAAGTAGAGATTAGTTTGATTGTTAAAATCGCGCTTTGATTGATTAGCAGCCCTTTTGTAGTATGGTCAACAACGCAATCTAGAACGTTAACATTCCATAAAGTTTTCAAAGAGATTTAAAATAGAAAATTGACAATTAATACATTTTGTTTCAGATAATTTAATACCGAGATGACTTAAATTAATCACGTTCAAAAAATTTATAAGGGCCTGTGATAAATTAATTTAGAAACTTATCTTACTTTAACTTAAAAAGCCCTAATGTTAACCTTCTCACGATGCCTTCTGTACTAACAACCCTATCTTAGTAGTATCAATCGTGTGAGTAATTAGTAAGATAACGTGTTATCTTGTACAGTATCATGATATTACAGGACTGAGGACTGTATTAATGAAATATTGGTAACATGTGTGTTGGACTTCATTGAGATATAAATTGACGTTTGGTGATATAAATTCCTTTGAATCAATATAACAATGTGAAATAAAATAATATTTTCAAGTTTTTTTTTTATATTATGAGATACATTCAAAATATAGGTTAAAAAATACTAGATACTGAGAAAAACAAACTATTGTGAAAAACTAGATACGGAAAAAAACCGGGTAGGTACCTACTAGAGATACTGAGATAAAATTGGTACTAAGAAAAACTAGATACGCAGAAAAACGAGGTACGCACCTACTGAGAATAACTATTTACTGAAAAAACTAGGTACTGAAAAAAACCGCGTACTAGAAAAAACTAGATACTGAGATAAAATTGGTACTAAGAAAAACTAGATACTCAGAAAAACCAGGTACGCACCTACTGAGAATAACTATTTACTGAAAAAACTAGGTACTGAAAAATACCGGGTACTAGGAAAAACTAGATACTGAGATAAAATTGGTACTAAGAAAAACTAGATACTGAGAAAAACTGGGTTCTGAGAATAAACGGGATTTTGAGACATGCTGACAGTCAGAACAGCGTCAAGAGCGTTCCTTACACTTCATCCAAACCAATATTTCCTCAACCACTGCTTCAGAATTTTATTTGAAATCAGAAGCCTCTTCCTTTTGTATGATAAAGTGGCAACCCCAACGACATTGTAGTTGAGTGCGCGCCTTTGATTCGTATCCCAGTACTGGTTATAATGAATCCACGGTACCCTATAAATATTTCATCGAAGGGTGAGTTTATGCAGGTTATGCAGGTCGACGATACAAAGAAGGTTGTAAGCAGAACGAGTGTGAAGAGTGCTTATACGGTTTGGTACGAAGTTGTTGACGAGGGAACTGACACGAGTGCTGTTAATCCGTTTTAGAGGTTTGTAAGTGCTAATTTCAACTTATCCAGCTGAAATAACATTTTTAAACTTTACAATTTTATTGCAATCTAGTTGAAAAGGTACACTTAATTCGCTTTCTTCTATTATAGGTACCAACTTATAAATTTTTTTGATAATATTTTTATTTTCTCTAAATAATTTTGTTGTGTATGTAGTAATATATACCTAAAAGAGGTATATATTTAGGTAATGTGTGTTGTTTAGAGAACGAAGTTTCTTTCTTTATTTATATTTTTTTATTTTACGAAATGCTCTTAATAATTGAAAATTTGAATAATAAAGAAATATTTTGTGTAGTGCAAGAAAAAACTTGTATTTTCTTGTGTTTTCTGCTTTGCGCTTAGTTTTTTAACGAGTGAAGAGTTCGATTTGACAATATTTGATAACCTAAAAGTCAGTTTATATTCCATACCCTCGCTACAAAAGCATCCAATACAGCTAGCAAGATATTTATTGTTGAATAATAAATGCGACAAGATGGAATACCTATTATAAAAGTAAACTTAAATAAACGAGATTCGGCAAATAAATAAGTTAAAATGTCAATCTGTACAGTTGGTTGTTTCGTTGTATTTATAATCGAAAATTTCGATTTGAAATTCAGTTTCTGGAATTCGTTAAAAAGACAAACGAAGAACAAGTTTGGAAAGCCAATAAGATTTAAATCTACTATTTTGTAGAGATTGGACAAGTTTTATGGTTCGTTTAAATTGCCAGTTAAGTATTAAATTTAGTACGATAATGTGCTCTTACAGAAGGCTTCCATGTTAATTTAAATTACAAGGATTTAACTCAAATTATGTGTAAGTAAAAAATAGGTCTTAATGTTACAGGATACATTTTTATGATTTACTTTTGAAAGAATACTATACGAATACTTTTGTAAGAGGTGAGGTTACTAGGTATATACTAAGAAAGGCATATTTTTATACATTGTGGTGGACTCTTAACCCGTCGCACGCCACAAAACACAAAAGCGCATTATTTTCACATTGTTGGCATTTCATAAGCATTCACAAAGTGTTTTTGAAATAATGAAGCAAAAAATGTCAACCATTTTTATTATGCATTATTCCTTATCTAAAGCTCGAGTAAGATGTTCAACTATCCGATAAGTTATAATATCTTCTAATGGGATAAGAAAGTATTTACATAAATAAATCCACAAATTAATGCAACATGGGTCACCCCGACCTTTTAGGTAATACTTTGTTTTAAACACAATATTTTAAACACCTTAGGATTTAACGGTTCGGGTACAATTTTGTGCTTAATCCAATTTAACAAGCCCTCGTTTGTCTTTCATATATAAGCTTATGTAGTCTCACTAAAGATAAGGACTGCTGATTTGCATAAAACAATTATTAATTATATCTCATGGGACGCTGCCATTACGTTAGAATACCAAACATTGGTACCTACTATATGCATTCTATACGATATTCTCGGATTGTTATGCAAATTTTATTAATTAAGGTGACATATTCGTAGCATTTTGGCTTACAATACCTACTATTGTTTACTGAATATCTTCGAGTTCAATTTAACGAGGTAAAATAAGATACTAAAGTATATTAGATTCTCGATATATTCCTAAAAAATTGTTAAATTTAAAATCGTTCTATTTTTGATTTAAGACAAACCCAATCAACATAAATAGGTACCACACAAATCAATTATCGTATTATTATATTTTTTTTCCATTTTTTCTCGCTTACTCTAGAGAAAGATAAATGTTGCCATATACTTTATTTTATTTTAAAAGTAATTATCATATTTTGACAGTTATTACTGAAAACGTTCTGGATTGATCAGGGCACGAATTGGCCATCTGTTTTGAAAACAGTTACCACACAGATAACAAACTATACGCAGTTACAGTTAAGTACGTAGACGTTTATCCAAAACATTAAATTCTGTCAAAATGTATTTATCACTTTCCTATAATTTAACATTAATTTACATAATGAATACCAACTAGAATCCACGAAATTAATATTCAACCGAAATACGGACAGTTCAATTTTAAACTCTTTCAACTTTACCCATTATTCATGGAGCCACCATGTTTCAAACTCGGCTTGTCAGTGGTCCATACAAAAAGTTCCACGGAAAATACGAGCTGTGTAATAAGAGAATTGGAAAATGAATGATGTAAAACTGTATATTTTCAGTTTTAAATCCCAAAAATATGCAGTGGACTTTTCACAAGAGTCCTTTTCAAGAGTCAAAAATATGGACTGAAATAAACAAACGTTATACTAAACTGATATATGATGTTTAATTTACCAGAAATAGATGTGTGTTTGATAGATGCTTGTGTTTCAAGTTATTAGGTACGCCATATTATCTTGTAGGTATACAAACATATATTCAATACCCTCAAATTACCGAACGTGCATGCTCTTAGTGCTAAGCATTATTATAATTCAATTGAATAATGATATCATCATTTCATGCATTAGAATCCTTGTAAGATAATCTGAGATTAACGCCTCAACGTAATATGTTAACTGGGATTAGTAAATTAGAGGCAATTGAACTGTTGAAATCCAATTAAATAATTATGTTAATCAATACGAAAAATGTGATTGGCGCAATCGGATGATTTGTGTTATTACGGGCTAATTGATTGATGTTCTCATGTTCCAAAGTTATAAAGAGTATGTACGTCTATTCTTCATTGTAACAAGCATGAAAAGAATAATACAAGTATCAGACATCTTTTGGGCCAGTATAAATTGATTACTTATGGATGGTTTAAAAAAAATCTTCTGTCCAATTTAAAGGTTTGTTAGCTCTTTGACATCGCTTCTAACACCACCGAAATTATTTTAAGTCCTAAAAGAAAATGTCGAGTATCTAATGTCATTTGGAAAATACATTATTTTGTCATATTTCGGTGTAATTAAAAATACATAAAAGTGACACTGAAAAAATTTAAGCTATTTGTTAGGTAACATAATTGCATTACTATCAGAAGTATAAATTAAATTAGGGTAAGTAAAATAATGCATTTTGAAAGTAAAATGTATGTGAATTGGTTGTAATTGTTGGCTGTTTGTGAGTTGGTTGTAGTTAGATTTGGCCAAATAGTATAAAAAAGTGAAACATTTAAAGCATTTATTATTTCCCTAAATACAATAATTTATTCTTCCAATAAAAGCGAAACTGATAAAGAAAAGAACATCGTTTTTTATACGACAAAACCTTGCGTAGTTCCCCTCAAGATTCACATCTTGGTATATCGCCCTTGATCTTAGTACTACAAAGAATCGATTTCTATAGAGCTATTGTTTTTCAGAAGAGCTTTTATAACCTACTAACCTTGGATATAAAAAGCTTGCGAACGTTATATACTTTATAAAGTAATATAATAACATACGATGTAAAAAGCTTCGCGCAGGTAAGAAAATCTCGAGAAACCGAAAACCATTTCTGTTTTGCGAGGTTAAAATTTATTTTCCGAACGAAAATGCGACTTTTGTTGCATTGCTTCTAAAATATATTTTTCCTAAAGATTTAAAAAATTTACCTCATTTCTGAACCGCGTGCCGCTATTGCTAAGCGGATAATAAAGGATAAAAATATTCTAGAATAATAATAATATTATTATAATCTAGATAAATAGAAAGGCAATGGGTAACATAGTGTTAGCCATCCTAATACACATACTTAGCCTTTAGAATAATTTAATCTATTGTATTATATTATTATGATATTTATAATATTCATTTACAATCTTTATATCAAAAAATTTTTCTTTAAAAATTTTGATATAAAGAATGTTTTAATAGTTTTGCTTAAGAATATCATTACAGTCACAATTTCGTTACAAACTTTCCAACTAAGAATAAAGATTTCCAGACTTATTAATGTCTATACATTTTTCAGGAATGAAAGGGCATCCATTTTGAAATGTCTACGTTTTTCCAAGTGCTTTAGAGTACATTAACCTTTGAATGGTCATTGAGAGTCAATTTTGAGGTAGCTTAAAAGCCACCTCTTGTAAATGGAATTTGAAATAAAATTGAAATAGATAAACGGTAAAATTTTATTGTTCCTCAGTTACAGTTTACATAAAAGTCTCTATAAACTGAACAAAGATATCTGAAACAAGGCTCATAATCAGCTTAGCGCAAACACTATTGGACTTTATCTTCACGGCAGCGGGTGGTTGACTGCAGGGATCGTCAAATATTTCAGATTTTCAGCTTCAGTACCATTCAGTCTTCACTAAATCGTCGCGAGGGTAGGACGTCTGCGCGGGCCAACCGCTTCGCCCACACTCCGCTCGAAAATATCTCGAATTTCGAAATTCAAAGTTACTTACAACATTTCTTAGTATAGACAAAATATGAATGTGATTTATTTCTAAAGTGGACTACATATTCTGTTTTTTTGTTTTTTTTTTAGGTCAAATTTTTAGTGTTGCTAAAGTGGTGGTGCCGAGTTAATGAATGTTGACTATGTTGACAGATGAGTGTGGTAAGTGGTAATAGCAGATACTTACACACTATTCAGGGAACTAGAAATCCCAATTAGTTCATTTTTTTTCAAAACCTTTTTATGTGTTTGTACAAATTTCGACTCGTCTAAGTGAAAACAGGGTTTATGCTTCAAGCTTAATACGATTCTTTTGAAAACGGTCTAAGCCTTTTTTCTAAAAAGGAGTAACAAAACTTAGAACGTTGAAAAACGAATTATGACATCTAAATTGAACAATTCGAGTTTCGTTCAGGAAAGATAACGAAATAAAACTTTTAGTCCAAGTTTGTTCGAAGGGTTTGATACGCTCGAGTGATTCGTCAACGTAACAAAGTGTATCCGAAATTCCGAAGATTGACAGAGAAGAAATTTTCCGACTAATTTTTCACTTTAAGTACAAGGGAAACGTTTGTTAGGGATGATTTTAATTTTATTTTTAACTCATCTCAACTCGAATTACAATTTAGAAGTCTGTTGTTTTTAGAAGAACTCGAATTACAATTTAGAAGTCTGTTGTTTTTGGAAGGGTGTTCGGGCGAAGTAACAAATTTTATATGATAGTTATTCCGGTTTCGGATGGAGTTTTATTTGTATAACGATAATAGTTCTCCGACTTTTTACTAAGTTACATTTTGTATTTTTTTTTTAAATTTTATGAGATTCCGTAAAAAAAATTAAAAACATTATTAGGTGTTTTTTTTGTAGAGCTAAGTAAACTTTGGATAAATAAATAACTGGAAACAGCATCAGCGTCCACTCTAAGTATTCTTGCAGCCATTTTGTAGATTATTATAAAACTTTTTAATTTATTATTTGATTAAAAATCAAATTATTTAATTTATAATTGATAATATTTTATAATAAATCATTTATTATAAGTCATTTTCAAATACACACACACAAAATACAAATTGGATCTACTGGAGAAAAAGGTACGGCGCGTCAAGTACCTACCTACAAAAAAAGTCACAATTTTTGTACGATGAGTAACGATTACCGGAAGCCCAAGCAAGCCCTCCAAAAGGTCGGCAAGGCATCGGGCGGTATTAGGTACACTTATTGTAGAAAGTCGCAGTTATTCCCACTTTTATTACCTAGTTATAAGAGAAAAAAAAACATAATATGAAATAATCATTTTAACAAATACAAGGTATATCTTGATGAAACAACATCAACATTTACAATGAATTGATATATCTGACTACGTATGGCTATATCTTTCATCTTCTTACAATTTCCCCTAAAAAGGACGAAAACGCTTTTAGCTATTGAATAACATTAATATCAATGAATTGAAGATATCCAAAGAGTGGGAAATCTATAAATGTGATCCATGACTTCGTTATACAATGCTTTGATATTTTTACAGCGAAATAATTGGTTTAACTTGCCTTGGCGTTTGCCCCTCCCGATGAAAGGTTTCCTTTAGGCAATTTTCTGTTCTGAAACATTACGAAATATTTCCTAAAGACAATAGCTGGGTTTCACTCAAAGCCTAGTTTATTAAGTCTATCTGAGAATTCATTTTGTTTTGTATATTTAGTACGAAAATAATATAAACTGAAATACCTAGTACGAAGCCCAAGAACTTTATGGGGCTTGTGACTAAAATTTGTTTCGCTGTAGGTTTCTGAGAATGTTAGGAAATTAATGATCATGTTTTAAGCCCTTACACAGAATGGGTGATATTAATGTGATAGGTACTTTTAGTGTTATGTCTCTAGCCATTGTATATATATTTTTAAATGTATATTTCTATTTCTATAAACATTTAAAAAAGTATTTTTTATGTGTTGAATTAAAATAAAGGAGAAGAATTTTAGTTACTAAATTTATTTATCAGATACACAGATAAATAATATTCCGTTAAAAACTATAAATTACAATTGAAATAGATAAATTGATTGTTATAGAGGTTGGGTATTTGCTGGTTTATTAGTCTACAAACTTAGTAATGCTAATTTGGACTGCATTAGTATTAATTTCAGTAACATTTCCTTGATTTCTGTTGATTTAAACACGAGCTTAGTACGGTTCAAAGGAATCAATTATTGATTCAATTTGAGGTAAGCTAAGCGTCCTTGCAGAAATTAATTTGTTTGCCTAATTTAATTTGGTAATAATAAAGTAACAATTCGCTGTTTTGGTTGTCCGAGGCTATTTAATTGCCTCTAGCGTTTAAGCGTCCTTTTTTATGGGTCTGTTTAATTTGTTATTGTTAGCAAATAGTATAAAAATATTATTTACTTTTCAGAGATGGAAAAATCTCTTTAGAAAATTTTATGGTACATTTTACATTTTAAAATTAGTTTAATAAAACAGTCAAGATTTACTGTTAATGAAGAAGTTTAATTTGGTAGTTTTTTTTTCATAGATATATTTATATTCATAGATAGATAGTTTTATGATGTCCTTCTGGCCGGATTTCGGCCACAGGAGCCGATCTTAACTTAGCCAACTACGCAGGATATATTATAGTGCACAGGTGTGTGCGCATACACAGGTGCACTCTCTATTCCCTCACTCTCATGGTCCGATAAGACGGCAATCCTTTACGACCGAAGAGAGATCAGGCGCAGGGCCAACGGCTTTTCATGCTTTCCGAGGCACGGAGTAAGTGATAATTAATTTTTAAAACGCACATAATTTACGAAAAGTCAGAGGTCTTAGGTTCGAACCCAAGTCCACTGACTTGCCAGTCAACGGTCACCACCACTAGGCTATCACGACTCAATTACAGTATACTCCCTGTCCATTACGACTTCGTACCATAAGGTAGTTTATAAAAACTTCTTAAAACAAGCTATCTAAACGGAAAAGGTTTTTTTCCAAATTGGCCTGGAAGTTAAAATTTGCGTTGTAATTGTGCGTAAACATACAAACTCTTTAGATTTTAATTTGTAAATTAAAATAAATGTTATCAAAATTTAATTATCTAATGTTTGCGAGGTTGTGGATCCACTATAAGATTCTATAATTAAATGGTTGATTTGAGTCGTTATTTTTGTTTGCACTTTTGATTTCATGAATACTAGTCCTTTTTTTTTTTTTTTTTGGTTTCTATTCAAATAAGTACTTTACGTTTAAGAAACGAAGGCCTAATGGTGTGACCGTTGGCCTGCCAAGTCAAAAATCGTAGGTTCGAAACCCAAGCACGCACTCTGACTTTTCGGAATAATGTGCGTTTTAGAAGTTAATAATCAATTGCTAAAACAGTGAGGGAAAACATCGTGAGAAAACCAACACATTTGAAAGATTTTCCTACGGTGTGTAAAGCCATGTCAGAGGCAAGAGGACGTTTTAAACTCTGACACAGGGTTGTTCATCAACCATACGATAAACAAGAAAGAAGTATATTACGTTTACAGTAAAGTAAAGTAGATATACAATATTTTGGAGTTACGTAACGGGAATTCTCTGCAATATTTTATCTGGCGATTTGCCTACATTAACACGTTTGAACATCTACATAAATCGTCACCAACGCAACAAAATTTACTGTTCCTTTGTTTTCAGCCGGACAATTACTAGAGCTGGTATCTTTCTTTGTTTCTTCTAAGCTTCTCAATTACAAGGGCGCTTCGGTTAAAGCTGATATTTTATTACATCTACAAGAGAAATTAATTTTGGTGTTTTAGTTAGTATATTTGAACATTTTAGGGTCCTAAACCTTGAAGTATTTATCTTCTTTTAGTGACGTTATATTTTGAAGATTTTAATGGGCACTTTTGCTACATGAAGTTGGTTAGTTAAAAATTTTACTCCGTCCAAGAGGTGGATGTACCTAACTACCATCTGCGATGGTTGAATTTAGAAGAAAATTTTGATAAAACGGGCGGGGTACGCATAGCTTAGGAGCAGAGTGACTGGCCTACCTAGTAGGGCGCGGTTCAAATCCCGCTTGTTTTCTTTCTACAAAAATGTCGAACTTTAGTGTTAGCATAAATACTTTGTTAAAAATGTTTAAACATTTTAATCATGTACTTGAATCGCGTAAGTTTAAACAATATTATAGTTTAAATTATATTTAAAGCTTACAAAAATATAGTTACATTAAAGCTCTTTCTAGAAAAGTTATTAAACTGTCAAAGAATCTGTAATAAAATCAATTAGAAATTAAAATCTGTACTAAGTTTTCTTTACTGCAAGCGACACGGCCAGACAGAAAATAAGTTGTAGTAAAAGTCCTAATTATATGTTTGAAATTAGTTTCAAAAACCTATTTAGGTATATTTATTTGATTCTAATAATGAATTTTCGATGAAAGAAGGTATATTTCTTATTTATTCAAAGTTAGTCAGGTAATCGTACCTACTTTTAATTTGTACTTAATCAGTATTCAAGTTACTGGCCTCCTATTAATAATGCGGTATAGATAACCTCACTATCTCTAGCTTTACCTAGTACCTTTGTACTAATTCCACCAATAATTAGAAATAAATTTATTATGGGTCGCAACATGTTTAAAAAAATATTGTGTGACTAAGTGCTGGACGGTAAATATTTGTGAGAGTTAAGCTAAAGAAAAATTATCGACTAATAAACCAACTAAAACTACTCGCTTGAACCCTGATTAATTGACTCCAAAATTAGCGTTGACAATAATATAACGTGCACTGAAAATACAGATTTATTGGTAGACTTGTGTTGCATTAATTGGGCTTATGTAGCATACTTTTAGACGTAAAGGGACTAACAGATATTTGAGACTTACACACAATATATAAAATACATAATATAGCTTAAACTACTGACAAAGCCTGTCATGGTAAATATACAAAGTTTCATAAGCTTCAGTTTTATCATGTTCAAAATATATCAAATTGAAACTTTGAGAGCGTTTACTGAAAAGTTATGATTTTGCACTTTGTACCTTTTGAAAAGGACCCGTCAATATCTTTTCCTTACCCTAGAGGTGCACTAAGGAAGGTCTTTTGGAAATTCCACCCCTAAGCGGGTAAAATAAGGGATGAAAATCCTGAAATCCACGCGGATAAAGCCGTGAGAGAAGCGCTAGATATAATATTATTGTAATTAAACTTTACATTATATTAAGTCACAAATATTTTACAACATAAATATACTTTGCCAGAAACCGAATAATTCTATCAGAATGGTTATTTTCACAACTCAATTTCCCTTTAAGCAAACACATAAACATCTAAACGAAGCCTCTAAGATATCTCAAGGAAATTACCTACTTATTCACGTGAATTAAGCTTGTTAAATATGATTAAACTTGAGACGGAAGTTATCGGATACAAACCGAAATCCTTTGGAAGCGTGTATCTAACTGCTTACGTCTAACGAACTTGATGTTCTAGAGAAGCTTAGGGGTAGGTAGGTACATACGGCAAATCAAGTCAAGCCTTTCCAGTATAAGCTGATATCTTGTTGTACGAAGAGCTTATCCAATGCGAGGTCAGTTCATACTGGAAATGTATAGCTGATGTGTAGCCGTGAGTACTAGCTTCGAGTAAACTTGGAATCGATGGACCGATAATGGGGATAAGTTATAGTATTACACATACAATGCAGTTGTGCACAAACAAAAGTTATGCAGTGTGTGATATTTACGGAGATTATTATGTTTATTGTAATTTCTAATAAAATTAATTTAGATATTTTTGTTGATTCAGTTGTGCGTAAAACCAATATTTCTATCGCTAGGTTCTTCTTCTTAGTTCTAGGTTAGTTAGTTCTTAGTTCTAGGTTCTTCTAGGCTATCGATTGCTCAGTACTCGAAAAAGATTTAATGCCAATAAAAACAATTAAATTTAATAACTAACAATTAATTTTACTGTGTTCTAGAAAAAACATTAGATATTTATAATTATTTTTATATTTTTGTTTTTTTAAATAACAAACACACACATGATAAAAAAGATAAAAAATTCAGCTACTAAAATATTTTGCATTTAATAAAAAATAAAACAAAGCGTAGGTAAGTATTTTCTTTTATTTATCTGGCACACACATAATAAAAATCATAAAAACAGTTAAGTTCTTTGTTTGTTCTAAAAATAATTCGCATTTAATAAGAAATAGGTAGGTACTATAAACATAATATAAAACTCATGTTACATTTAACAAATAAGTTGTACCAACACTAAAATAGTTTCACGTCCTCCTTAGTTGAAACCCAAAAAGGGTCGTAAATCACATTTTATTGTGTGTAGGTTGCGAGTTGCGGCCATAATTTTTTTAACTGGTATCTTTTTGGATGAAATGGAGGTTTTTAAGGTTTTATTTTTGAATTTTCGCAGTAAAGCATTCGTAGTATTTTAGTGGGGCTGATACAGGAAATGTTGTTTTAACGAACTGCCGGAGAAATTTCTCAAATTACTTGGACATTCTTTAAAAACATACATATGGGGCGAATGCGGAATTTATTGGAACGTGAGACCAAAAATCGAAGCAAAAACGGAAAATCATAATCAGAAAATTAAAATATTAAAGTATTTTCCAAAGGTTTTTATCTATTAGTTCAGATTATAATAATAATATGCTGTAAAAATTTTTTTTAATAGTATTTAATCTGCCAACAGGCAGTGCTAGCCTAGTGGGATGACCTTATAGAAACATGAATGTGCATAAATCAGATTATTTATCACTTGGTGAAGGAACCGCCATGAGGAAACCAGCTCATCTAAAAAAAATTCAACAGTCACGTCTTGCTAGGTTGTTCATCAATCATACAATTAAGAAAATTTTAATTCATGTCTTAATATAAAAATAACACAGTAGTAGAAAATGATATCTCTGGAAAGAAGATCACTTGAAAACGGCTGGATTGATTTGTCAATTTTTTTTTCAGTTATAGGAAGACAAATTAGAAAATTACCTGAAACATTAGAAAATTCCGAAAAAACTGATAAACTGAGAAGACGAACCACAATTACAATTTCTTTTGGACCCGTTACATACTGAACCCTAAAAATCACTCCTTACTGGTTTCAGAAAATAATATAAAGTAATATTTGTAACATCTTATATTGCTTCAAGATGCTTACATATTAATAGATATATTGCTAAAAGATGTTTGACGAAGCATGTCGTTTGATACAAAAGTAAGCTGATATTGTCTGAGTACTTACTAAACATTTAATATGGAATATGACTTGTCTTTTCTTATTTCTTCTCATATTATTGTTTTTATAATATAAGTATTCATATTTGTAGAGTAATATTTTGTGTTTAGTGGTTAAAGTAAAGCTCACGAATCTGCTATAAAAACGAATAGAAATATTCTTATATTAATACGATGTATACCTATGATGTCTCTTCGGTTGGTATGATAATGGCCGCTGAAGAGTTTAACCAAATTTATCTAACTTAGTTGAAAATTTCAGACATTTACAGTACATGTAAAAATCTAAAGTCTGGTCTTTTAATAAATACTTTCATAAACTCGGAAAGATACGCAATTTCTTTTCAGCCAATCAGCACTAAGAAGCGATGACCCAGGACGAGCATATTATATCTTTTTTACAAGTGAAAAATCCTTTTTCGGTACTCCGCCACCAAGGGTGGTTGAGGGGGTTGTCCAACTCGCACGAACTAAAAATCATACGGTGTTCCTCCACGAAGCTTGCGCGGAAGCATGGCACATAAAATTATATTTTTATTTACAAAACAACAATCTAGATAAGAAGAAGGTTCTTTTAAAAACCTTTTCTTTTGTTCTTTTTTTATAGGTATAAATTGTTGTATTGACTTTAATAGCATTTTTAATTTTGGTTCCTATAAGTCTCCTACAATGGAGAATTAACTCAGATAAGCTGCAGCATCCATTACCACGCCACCCAACTAGAAGCGATGCGGGAAACAAATCCGGATAGTTCAGATAATCTCCCAAATTGCTCACTCAGTTATCTTGCGAGATTTTCTACGTTACTATTTGCACATACGGTTCAAAGAATAATAACACTCAGTACTCATTGTTATGAAGTTCGAATACATTAACGTGCCGTACTGCATAGTGCAATACAACAGTCAGCAACGTATTTTTTTTTAAATATTTTTGTCTTTGTGATATTGCTTGAAAAATACAATTTGGTTCTGACAGCTCCTTGCGGCCGGGGTACCTACTTAAATGAGGAGATAAGGGGTTTGTATGGAACATCGTTGTTATCGAAGTTAAGACTATAAATATAAGGAAACTTTTTTTTTTCGTAAAATAGTTTTGTCATAGAAACTATAGCTGTGTACCCAATATCAGATCAATCTGTCATATTACGTTGTTATGTCAATAATTACAAGAAGGGGGTAAAATATCAATTACTGAACCAAATAATAAACAGGTCAAGCTAAGTAAAACCGTTTAAAAATTAAGACTGATGTCAGGTTTCGACATTGTGGGCGAAGTGCTTGTGCTATTTAATTAGATCCTACTTTTGGATAAGTACCTAATAAATTATTAATATTATCTACTGAACCAAAACCAAAACACGTCTAAACAAAATGTGTTTTCACTCACAAAAATTATAAGAAAATTAAATTATTTTCAAGTCAAGACTATCATTAATGCCGTTAATGTAAATGTCAGCACTGTCATTAATGCAAATTTTTTACAGAGACTTAATAATAATTATTATTATAAAGTGGTTTCATCTCAAAATTATTTCTCCATGAAATTTGTTACTGTAGCTGATTACTTATTCAACATTTTCAATTAAAATGTCAGATTCTACCTTATTTCAAATTCGAGACTTTCTTCGTTAGTATGCTAATTGTTATTGTAATACTTTGGCTTTTGAGGATTTTAAAAATCAATTTTATGATAGATTTTTTGTGGTTTCATGTTTATGAAAGAAAATAAACTTATTTTCGTACAATGGCCACCAAACACCAAGTGATATTGTGTATCGGTCTGTTGCATAGTTACGAAGACCAAACAAATTACTTATGTCTTAATGTGAGATCATAGTTCATACTGAAAGTTCTATTCTTCTTCTTTTTCTTATCGTGTGGTTGATGAACAACCTGGTGTTAGAGTTTAAACCGCCCGTAGGCCTCTGACATGGCTTTACACACCGTTGAAAAATGTATCAGGTGTGCTGGGGGCCTACTCCGAAATTTTAACAACGAAGCTTCGATTGTCGGACCGCATGTTTGTTCGTTAAATTACCTTCTAATAGTTTTTTTTATAGATTTGTAATGAAACGACAGATGAAAGCACTAAGTACTTACAATTAAACAGTGGTAATTTGGTGGTAAGGATTGTGTTTGATGGTATTCATTATTACATTCCGATCCGAAATATGATTGTTCGATTTTCGGAATAGAGTCCCTGCCTGGTTTCATCACGAGTTATAGTAGTATGAGTTCTAATAAATAGTATCAATCTGATTTTGACGTACTGAAACCAACCTAACACACTGAAAACGAATAACGTAATGAAATTACAGACTTGTTAAAAATACCCACAAAACCATAATCATTTAAATTTTCAATTGCATTTACAGATAATGAGATCAGAATCAAGCATTTGCACAATTGTCAATATAAATTGGTTGAACAACAGACAAGTGTGGTTTCAGTAATTGCCACCATTAGTTACCGCGTACATAAATAGCAGTTGAGTACTTTGTATAATGGTGACACCTCATTAGTGTCTGGCTTACAATTCAGTGATGAAGCTAAGCAAAGTGATGAAGCTAAGCAAAGTGATGAAGCTAAGCAAAGTGATGAAGCTTAACCGTTTGATTGGAAACGACGTAAACTGTTTGCGCTAATTGACAAGTATGATTAGGTGCGAATCTGAAGTGTATTGAATATAACATGGACAATAGGACATGAGTACCTACGTGTTGAGAGGTAAAAATTGGATATTGTATTGGATGGAATATTGTGATGATTTTAATACATTGTTTACCTAATACAAGCTGTATTTAGGGTATGGTTTTGTATAGGTATATTTATTTTAATCAAAAAATGCTGCTATCATTTAAAGGGGCTTGCTCTAAGGATTAAGTATTAGTTTTCGCTAAAAATGTGCAAAAATATTGCAAAAAATATAATAATCGCCTTGTATCTTTTTTCGGTACAACTATGTTTGCAACGAAAAATAGGATGTTTCACGGAAATTGAAAAACTTCTGCACTATCAGAAGCTTTGTTTTTTTTAAATATTATTTAAATATAATTTTAGTAAACTCGACAATTTAAAATTTTAGGTCAAGGATACTTTCTTGCTTATCCGGAAACCATTTATTTAATTTCGATACGTATTTTTGTTATCAAAATCAACATGGAAATTATCCACTCAACTTTTTAATTAAATACGAACACCTCGAGAATTCAAAGCTCTTCAATTTAAACTCAGTTTAGGCACGCCTACACGTGTTCTAATCTAGGAACAACTCTTCAGTTCTTAGTTGACTCTTGAAACTGACGTGTAGGTCCCCTTGCTTTGATTTTATTTAGTACAGCACCTGTCATCTCTGTTCGCACGGTTAGAGCGGTTTAGTTTTAGAAAAATGAGGGCAGTAACAAATATTTATTGTTTGATTTGATCTACATTTTTTTACCTAACAGTTAAGAAGTTAAAAATTTAACTAAACTAATTACTTAACAATAAAATAAAGAAAAATAAAGCTTAATCTTACCTTTTGTTTTCATCGTCTGAATTAAACTATAACAGAATGTACAAGTGCATTTAAAACAACATAAATTAAAAAAATGGTAAGCCTTTCACCAATATTTTGTTTTAAATTCAAGGATAAATGCAGAATTGCCAAATATTTTGAAAGAACACCCTATAAGGAAATATCAAAAAACTTCTTAGTAAAGGAAAAAAAACTCTTTAAAATAATTTAGCTTACTTTTCTTTTACAGAACTTTATTCATCTTAAGAGAGTTTGATTGTGTTTAACTAAATAATATGCGTTTATTAGATTAATTAAAGATTTAAATTTTAAAGAACTATGGGGAAAAAAAATACTAAACTTATTACTATTATTACACTTTGTTCATAAAAATATAATAATCAAGGTTTTATAAGTTTTGTCCATAGCAATATTTATTAATTCAAGAAAGAAGGTTTAATGTAGAACATTTGTCACAACTTTACTTTTATAACAACTCAGCAGGTTTAAAACTTTGAAGACAATACAAGTTCGACTATACTTTTGTCATACATTTTAATGAAATGTTTAAATTCATACTATTAGAGTACTAGGTATAAGAAATCCGTCCATTTAAAAGTTTTAATTTCACATTCAGTTTCAATTTTACGTAAAAATTTTCATTAAAGTGGAGATTTAAAACTCTAGAAAAAGTTTTTAGTCATGCTCGATACTTCTCCAGACACTTCTATTTGCCGCTTCCTTTTTCACAGAACTCATTGTTAAATATAAAATGTGAAATACAATTTAATTAACACGACTATGAATTATTTTCATAACTTTGAAAGTTATTCGTCTTCGTCTTTGAAGCGTACCCTTTGTCATAAAACATTCTTGCTGACTCTACCGAGGTGTGCACGGATTTACTTGCTTTTAATTAAGCCTCTAAGTTTGCTCAGCCTTAAATTATAGTAATAATGAATCTCCAAATTTACTGACGATGAAATAAACTGAAGCACGTTTTGCGGATGTGAATGATATATAAGTAGTATATAATATTATGTACCTATTATTTCAGGTTCTTAGTTAATATTCATTCATTCATTCATTCAAAGGCCTTTATACATCTACAAGAGATGATTTATATAGCGTCCGATTGCTTGCACCTCCGCTCATGGCTAATCAAGCCGATACGAGAGCCACATATGCGATCACACTTACGACATATATGTGTTTGTGACAGTGAAGGTGTTGGTCGGTTATTGTCGCCGTCGTGTTTCTTGGCTCGTTTTTGAGACAATTGTTCAAACCAGGCGTTGTCGTGGATGGTTAAGCCTTCGCCAATAATTTTGCGCCATTTCTCGCGATCGTTTGCAGTTTGCTCCCAGCTAGATATTCCCATACCGAAACTCAATAGATCACGCTTAACGCTGTCCTTGAATCTCAGCAAAGGACTAGGACTAGTTAATATTACTTTTATAAAAACTATCTATATATTATTTATTGCAACTTTTTTTCTATGTTGTTAAAGCCGTTAATTTACAGATACAATAAGAATTACTAGTAGTCCAGCCAGTGGTTGAAATTCGACCATATTTAAAAAAAAACAAATTATAAACTTTAGCTTTCTGCACTTTTTCTCCATATCAATTTTTAATATGCCAAGTTTCACAATCCTCTGTGCGCGTAATATTCTTAAAAAGGAATCCACACTTTTGGTTTCACGTATTAATGAATAGATTAGAGCCTTCTTTGTCGATCGGTCGTTATGGGAAATAGCTGTTTTAAAAATCTTTAATAAACTTTTGTGAATAGAAATTGATTTAATTTTTATGAGGGCCGTACCTACGTAACAAGGCTTTGAATTCTATTACGTAACCACGTGTGCGCGTGTCGTACTGTTTGTTATTTTATCTTTGATCTTTGCGTAGCCTTTTTCTGTATACATTGACCTTTTCTATAATCACACAGAAATTACAAACAATCCTTTTTACTTTTATTACATTTTAATCTGAATTTGATGAACCGGATTTTAATTTAAAGGTATAGGTTGGTTTTGGTACTGTGTTTTCCCATTTGGCATTGCTATTGAGAATTTTTTTATTTAATTATTACCTAAATATTGTCCAAAAATCTGTAAAAAAAGTAAGTTAAAATAGTCTGAACATTCTTTGTTACCTAGAGACGGTACGTCGTAAAGATTCTTTCTTCTAAGTCAAAAAACTGACACTTCATACATATCCTATTTTGCGGGACGAAGATAGCAATAACCTCCTCCAGTATTTTCGGAAAAATTTCGGCATTAATTAAGCGACTATTTTTTTTAACATGTGACATTATTTTCAAACCTTCTTTATGGTAATATCAAATAGGTATGTATACTTTTCTAAGTTAGGAACTATCCTATTGTAAAATATATGTGTATTTTCTATTGTATAGCAGAGGTTAACTGATCTATAATTCACAGCACGATTTGTACTTTAAATATCTACCTATTATTATTTTCAGCCATTATCATCCCAATGCTGGAAAAAGCCCTCTTACGTTACTCCTGGTTCTGCGGTTTCTGCGACCAGTTCTCCCAATAAGCATCTACCTGCCAAATAACTAAATAAATAGCTCAAATTTTGTGGACTTTGATCAAAACATTTAAAATTTTAGATACTCTTAGTTTGCCTTCATCTAAAGGACGGCCGTCAGCGCTGCATATACATATACTAGATACAAATTATGAGGGTCACATAAAAGAACAACTTTCTACGAGTTTCGGTATTCGTTTTTTTTTTTAACTAAAAACGATAATTCACAAACAGTTTATAGTATTTTAGTCGTTTGTACTTTGTGACGTCTTTCCACTGTATTTATACTATATATGTTATATTCTATATTCCTATACTGTATATTATTATGTTGCTACAGTTTCACCTCAAAGAAAAAGTTATGCACGTGTTCACCTCGCGTCTGTAAACTTTTTCAAAGAGTAATTCTCTCTGGAATTTTTATGTAGGTAAAGATTTCAACTTTTGTTTTGAGTATGAGAATCCTCTTTGATGTACTTTAGATGTACCTACATCTAAAGTAAAGTCTACAATTGGAATGGATGTGGCTTCCTGAAAGGAGATTGTAATTCTTTCCATTAGAACCATAGACTCGAATACCGTGGAGGAAAACTTTTGCGTTTAACTTCTTCCAAAGTAGGTAGGATCATTGGTTGCGATGAATACGATGCGATAAGAACGTGTATTATTTATTGTACTATTGCGCTGCATAATCTTTAGACATACTCAAATAAAAAAC
This sequence comes from Protodeltote pygarga, assembly GCA_936450705.2. Classification (NCBI taxonomy): domain Eukaryota; kingdom Metazoa; phylum Arthropoda; class Insecta; order Lepidoptera; family Noctuidae; genus Protodeltote; species Protodeltote pygarga. The sequence continues at coordinate 6,269,595 of OW388257.2, read as the reverse complement.
CGGAAACGCACCTCTATATCTCTCTACTATCTTTGGCACAACCCTAAAACAAAGGATAGTCTTTGCTGAACAAGCTTTTAGAGTTGTAATCTGTTTTGGAAAGACGAAAACTTTACAATTTCGTTAAAAAATAATATTAAAATATCTAAGTACTTTTTCTCTATCAACGACGACAGGAACGAAAGGAAACTTCAAACGCTGACCTCAAAACCCGAGTCCCTGTTAACACTGCTCCAATCTTATCTATTGATGAACAAAACGCGTGTGGGTCCAAACTGACCGAGATTTTACTCGTTAAGCTTGGATTGTTACACATTAGGAACGCCCATTAATGGACCAAACCCGTATAATACAACCCTTAAATGACAAGACAAATGAAAGTCCCATGTGTATGGACATCTTTATTTTCCGGGAAAATACATTTTTCGATCAAGTTAGTAAAATTAGATTTGCGTTCGAATTTCGGCTATTGGACAGTAAGTAATGGATTTTTATTACTTCCTCTTTTGTGTGTCGTTCCCTTGTGTACTGCGAATATAAAAATAAAGTCTTACTACGTGTTTCCAGATATAGGTATTCCGTAAACTGCTTTTCTATTCAAACATTGTTTTCGTTTTACAGCAAAATATAATTGTATACCTACGTCTTTTTATGTGAAAAATACGAACAAATGATTGTTACAATCACGATTAAGCTATCTACACAAGCCTTAGGCTCCTTCTATCAATGATGAAAAAATTCTAAAAATGAAACCGGCGAGAACTCACGAGACGCTCACTCGCGATTCCAGCAATTTGCTCACACTTTATAACACAAATTTAAAAAATGATTATAAGTAATAACACTATTAACAGTTTCATTTATTAAATGCACGCATCATAAAGAAGTTATATCCTCGTGTGGGTTTCGGTCTTTGACGAATTAAAAATATAAGTATCTAGGTATCACAAAAATATTGCGTTGCTTAACACAATACCGATTGCCATGGAATACTTACATAAGTCCGTGATAAATTTTATTCAAACGTATAATATGGTCTAATTTAAATAATACAATAACATATTTTTTGGAGATAACATCTATCGGTCTTTTGATGCTTTGTTACAAAAAAAATTATCAACGTTCTTTTTATAACTTATCAAAGATTTTAATTGAATAAATACTTAATTACGGTAGCGAGATCACACGCAGTCGAGAGGTCATATCCACTCAGTGTCAATAATAAGTAGAAAAGTAATGATTTTATGTAACGAAAACAAAAAATATTTTATTTAACTTGAAAAAGTTATAAAAAAGGTTGTTTTGTATGTTTCTTTTTCTGTTACAAATCTGCATCTTAGACACCTACGTTATAAATATCTTTCTACAATATTTTTTATTATTAACGTTAGACCTTATATAATCTATTCAAAGTCGAAACACAGTTAGGATTCAATAATGAGGTCCTTTAAAATGGGCGACCTTTTGAATATCTGAAATAGCTGTGGAAGTGAGAAGGATTCCTTCAGGCGTGCCGGTTGTACGTGCCACATTCACTGCTAACCTTACCTATTTTACTCAATTACGAAATCATTTTACCTTCCATCGACCTATTTATGGCGTCGGACTGTGAATAGGAGATTTATTTGATGTAGGTTTTTTACATGTTATACCTACGCATCGCTTGTGAACTCTATTTTGTAGTTCAAAAGCTATATATTCAACTATTTGCTACCCGGGCCGATATTCGGTAAAAAATTTAATAAATCTAGTTAAAAAAAACAACAAAAGGCATTATAATTATGGCCTTAACATGAATTAATAATCAATTTATGATTAAGTCAATAAGTTACTTAATGTGAAAACTTTATTGACTTAGGTAGGTATTTTTATACCTTGGTGATATAATACATCATTTAAATCTATAGTATTCAATAATAGTCCAGTAATCTATTAAAAAAAATTGCTTCGCTTTGATAATATATGTGTGCGTGTGCGAGCATAGCGTACTAATGGAATTATGTCTCTTACTGTAGCTACACTAACCTTTTTTTTCTGATTCTTATGAAAGTCAAAAGCTTAACTGCTACTTATTTAGCTACTAATTGTTTTTTTTTAAATTGATATCTGTACGCAGCCGTGTCACTGTTTTAATATTTTGTACAAGGCACGACTTGTTGTATAAAAATAGTATCTACTATTGTCTATTGTATATACACAATATCATGCAAATCTTACATCCGAAAAAAACAATGTAAGTACCATGTAAGTTCTATTTTCCTTGTGCAATAAGTTAATAAGAGGAAGCTTGTACAAATAAGGAAAATAACACCTTTGACGTCAAAGGATTTCGCTTCGAAGTTCATTTATCATCTTGTGTTTGTCAAAGTTTGTTAAAATATCGCCTTGATGGTTTTTTTTTTTTTTTTTTTATTCTTTATTTTTTATAGAGGGTTTGATCAACACGACCATGCCACCCTCATTGGGCTTTCTTAACTTACTACCTACGCTTAATACCTAAGTTTACTAGCTTATACAATAGTCTGGCCGTCTTCGACAAAGGAGTAGCCAGAATACTATTGTATAAGCCAACATTATATAAAACAAAATCATTTTCTAATATAAACATACTCCTCTCAGATTCGTTCCGAACACATTCAGCTATAATATGGGTAACATCTTCTACCACTCCACATTCTATGCAATTTGGTGAATGACACTTTCTCATTAAAAAGGCAAAGTTATTCAACGGAATATGTCCAGAACGAAGTCTGAGAGCAGTCATCACTTCATTTCGACACAAGTCTGTATTCATAAACCAGGGAAGACGGGACAGGCTAGGTTGAATGGTTCTATACCAAATCCCTTTACTTAAAGACCGTTCATCGAAATGTTGTTTCCATAAATCAACACACTGTTCCCGAATCATGTAAATACAATCGCTATAAAACGGCACAAGTTCTAAGGATATTCCGTCTGTGATGGCTTCATTCGCTAAACGATCTACTTCCTCATTTCCGAACAGACCAATGTGAGAGGGAACCCATTGCAGTACCACTTTCTTATTTCGGCATTTACTAATGGTATCTAAAATTGTGTAGGCTATCGGTGCTCCTCGAAAATTCGAGGTGCAGCGAGCCAGGTGTTGCAGAGCACTCCGTGAATCCGTCAGTATTATATAATTCCCTGGATTAAACGATTCGATGTAGGAAATAGCTTCTGCGATAGCCAATAGTTCGACACACATTATCGATGTTTTGACATTTAATTTAAATTTTATAGATGCATTAGTTTGGGGATCAAAAACAGCTAGTCCCGACTCATTTCCCTCTTGTGACCCATCAGTATAAATGGGGTAATAATTTGAATAATTACCTAATAGATACTGTTCGCAATTGTCTTTTAAATCAGAACACTTATACTGGTGTTTAGGTTTGCTTACGCTATCTATATAAGGCTTAACTACATTGGATAGATCCACATTGCCAACCCAGGTATCTAGTGAGAACCGTTCTAGTTGATACGTGGAATAAATGGGAAAAGAATTTAGGGAATCATGTATCGCTACTAATAACGGTTTTTTCTTGCGCGTCCAATAGGTACGCTGACAGAGCTCGGCGAGGTTAGCTACTACTGAAATTACTTCATTGCCTTTAAATGATCTTATCTTTAGCCAATATTTACCCGCTAGAAAATGCCTGCGCACATGTAAAGGATGAAGATGTAGCTCGCACTCCATTACATGTATTGACGTGCTCTTTATAAAGCCACCAATAACGCGCATACATTGATTTTGCAATCTATCTAATTTAACTAAATTACTTTTGCACCCGTTGTCATAAAGAAAGTTACCATAATCCAGTCTAGAACGTATTATAGAAATATATAACATCCTTAAATAATATGGATGCACGCCCCAGCCAGGGCCCGCAAGAACTTTAAAGATGTTTATTGATTTTAAACATTTTTCAGCTAATTCTGCGATATGTTTTTTCCAATTTAGCGAGCGATCTAGCCACAAACCCAAATATTTTATATTATCTTGTACCTGTAACTGAGTGTCATCTATTTTTAAATTAATGTATTCCCTTTTAAAACCTCTCTTAAAAACGCATACCTTACTTTTTGTAGGTGAAATCTCTAAGCCTATATTGAAAAGCAATTTAACTAAGACATTTAGTGCATTCTGTAGGTGGTAAACGCCCCTTTTCACCTCACTACATACTGTGTACATAACAAAATCGTCAGCATACTGAGAAATCAAAACGCCGTTCTTTATGATTTCCCTACAAATGTTCATAGTTACTAAATTAAATAGCAACGGAGACAAAGGGTCTCCCTGAGCCAAACCGCGGCCTGTGGAACGACACATATAATAAGAATTATCGATTAAAACCTTTAATTTTCTTTCCTTTAAAAAATTCCAAATATATTGACATATTTTAGTTCCAACTCCAATTTGATCCATTGTTTTCATTAATGATATTATGTTTACATTGTTGTAAGCATTATCTACGTCTAAAAAGCAACCTATTGTTATATGTTTGTTTGTAAAACCTGACTGAATATTAGAAACTAAACTAACAAGGTTATCTAATGTCGACCTACATTTCCTAAAACCCGTAGTATGTGGAGATAGAATGTTATTTTTTTCTATGAACCATTCTATTCGGCTATTTAGGACACTATGAAAGATCTTACACAGGCATGACATCATGGAAATTGGTCTGAGTGACGATGGGGACTGGGGATCGCGGCCAGGTTTAGGTATTGGAGCTATTGCAATGTCACGCCATTGATTAGGCACAAATCCAGCTGAAAAAAATTCATTATAAAGCGACAACAATATGGACTTACCGCTGTCAGGTAGGTATTTCACCATTGAATATGAGATGAAGTCACAACCGGGGGATGTATCCTTAGGGCGTATACAACGATCAAGCTCATGCTTTGAGATAGGGGTTTCAACTTTGGGGTTATTAGAGATAAATGACAAATCCTGTGGGGGTGCGTAATCAGGGGTTAAACTTTGAAGAAGTGTACTAGCTCTCTCTCTGTTGATATACTGCCTACAGCTACCATGACCTTTAAACCATCTCATCTTATGCCACATGTCCCTTTGCGAGATACTGCCATCTATGGATGTGCAGAAGGTTTGCCAAGCTTTATCTTTAGCGATCCGTAATAACTTTTTTGATTCACCTATTTTTTGTTTGAGAAGCGTTAAATTATCTGGAGTTGGATTGCGTCTGAAGTTTGAAAGAGCCAGCCTACGTTTTGCTACTGATCTGGATAAATCGGCATTCCAATAAGGTTTAGGCGAAAAGACACTTGTTGGATCCTTATTTATTTTTATAAGTGGTATATGAACGTCTGCTGCTATATTTAAATACTCAATGAAATTGTCATAGTCGGTTTGCAAATTTCCTGATTGGTCAAAATGTTTAAATAAATTATCAAGTAATTTTTTGTAGCTTTCCCAGTCAGCTTTCTTGAAATTCCTTCGTGAAATATTGACAGGTAATGAATTTAAAGTAGTTGTTATTTTAATCATAAAGTGGTCACTTCCAAGGTTTTCATTTATAACATTCCAGTCCAACATCAAGGCTAAATCTGAAGAAGCTAAAGATATATCGGGCGCAGATTGTTTTGGAATGTTATTTACTAACCTTAGCCGAGTTGACCTGCCATCATTAAGAGTAATAAAATTATTATCTAAAATTGCATCAAAGATTTGTGACCCTCTTAAATTCGTTTTGTATGACCAGTTGGTATGGTGACCGTTAAAATCTCCTAAGTACAGAGTATTTTTACTAAATAAAGAAAACAAGGCATCCCAATCTTGTTGGTTGGGTGTCACAGATGGTGCACAGTACACAGCAACGACATGTTCAATTTGGCTACAATTGAAAACCTTGATACATATAACTTCAATACCGGCGTTTATATTTTGAAGTTGAATATTATGAAATTGCGAGTAAATAGACCTATGTACAAAGATAGCTACCCCTCCATAACCGTCATCCCGGTCCCTTCGATATATAGTATAATTCGTTACTTTAAGTTGACTTTCCGGTTCTAACCAAGTTTCACTCACGGTGGCAATGTGTACCTTCTCCTTATATAATACATTTTCAAAAGCAAGTAATTTTGGTCTCAAACTCTGAGCGTTCCATTGTAATATACTAAGCCTAATTTGTTTTTCTTTCCTGCTATCCATAACTACTCATAAAAAAATCACATACCCTCTTTAGTATTGGCCAATCAGTAATGTTATCCACTACAACTAAAATTACCCATTCGACACAGCACTTTAACATATTATACAACTTAGATAGGAGCGACATATTATTTAAAAAAATTATATCCTTCAATCTTTTTAGTAGTTCACTAAAATTAACTTCTCTTTCGGGCTTGTCTTCAACTGAGGCATAATTTTTGGGGTTCTCTCGTGTCTCTGGTATTGTACACTCCTCAAATTTCAAGTTGTTCGCTGCTTTACGAGACAAGAGGTTCGTAAATGAGGATTGCGACATATTGTTTATCTTCTCCTCCCTGTGAATAGCTGGTTTTGTTTTAATAACTTCCGCATAAGTTAAATACTGGTCGTGAGATGACGTCGAGGCTTCTACAAGCAAAGGCGTAGGTGTGAATTCGGGGATCTTTTGAAATATGCCTGTCTTAGCCATATTTGTCTTAGGCACGGATTCCGTCGTAGGACTCGGGACTACATAGATCGTAAGGGCCTTCCTATACGTACAATTAAACTCCGCCATTAATTCACGCAACCGTTTTTCTTTTAGAAAAGCAGGACAACCTTTGTACATTGACATGTGAGCACCATTACAGTTAACACATTTGAATGATGTTATTTCGCAATTATCGTGGTTATTGCCACATTTTGGACAGACTATTTTATTTGTAGGGCACCTCTTACTTATATGCCCTAGCTTCCAACAACGTGAACATTGCGATACAGGGAAAATGTATGGATCTACTCGGATTCTCAAACCATCCACCGATATGTAGTTAGGCAAAAAGGCGCCCTTGAAGCATAACCGAACCGACTCACTTCGTGCCCATCCTTCTTTCGGGCTTCGGCGGTTGAGACGAAATATTGAGACCAGCTCAGTTGATTCAGGGCATACTATTTTTTCATGTATCTCCTTATCAGGTAAATCTAAATCAACGTCCCGAATGACACCATACGAGAGATTCTTCTCCATAGCTCTTTGTACACGCCATTCCTGATTTTTTATAAGTTCTGTGCATTTTTCTAATCTATCTGCGTTGATTTCACCCTGCATATCAAGACGTACTTTGTAGGGGCTGATATATTTTACCCTCATTATATCGGTAATTTCATTATCTTTAAATAATTTAGCCAAAGCAAATTGCTTGGGTAATGGGTTACTGCAAGTGATGTACATTTCTACTATTTCCGGCTTTAATTTCTTTCCTTTTGTTTTCACTTCGATCCATTCAGAACCCTCCGTCGATCCCTTCCCTTTCTGACTTATTTCTTCCGTGCTCTCCATCTGTGTTGTTGTTTTCTCATCTTGGTATTGTTCTTCTTCTAAAGTTATCATTTCCTGTTCACTCCACGGGCTGCTACAAGTCATAGACGTGTTGTTTTCGTTCATTTTAAGCGACGCAATTAATGCATTCTCGTCCGCGCACAGGTAGCCGACCCAACGCTGCGCGTTAGGTATAGCTAGCTACAGCGCGTCCGGAGGCTCGCCAATAGATAACGACAATTAATTAATATACGCGCGACGTAAACAAGTTGACCCGAGCACCTCATGCGCGTGCCGCATCGAGACTGCCTTGATGGTAATAACCTCAGATATAACTTGGTTTATTCTGCTAATTTAACAATTATTAGGAGCTGGAGATACTGTTGGAGTTTATTTAAACAAATATTTTTTAACTGATTTTAAAAAAGTGGAGGTTCTTAAGTTGTAGGTATGTCTGTTTGCACATAATATGGAGTAATTTGAATAATATTTTGGAAAAAACGGGTTTTGTTACGAGATGGTCCTATTTGAGATTGTTGAAGATCTAATGAAGACCTTCGGAGACAGATAATAGAAGGCCCTTTAAGTTGAACCATGTGAGGTACCGTTTAATGAGGTAAAATGAGAACGAGAGAGATTAGAATATAAAAATTCCGTATTCTGAGTAAAATGAAGTGGAAGCCTCTTTAATTAATTTTTTGTTCGAGTTAGATTATTTATTGTTCAAGGATTTTGAGGTTAAGGTGAGCTCGGTACCATAGTAATATGTATCTTTGCTCGATAAGGTTAACAGCCAATTAAGCACCTTCACTTTATAGCTATAAGTACGATTTTTGAATGAAACTATTACCAATAACGTGTTGTCTACTGCACGCTATAAATTTGAATGTTGTAGCACCACGTCTCAACATGGACGCTTTTGCGGTGACGAACGTTTAGACATTGACCGATTACAGTAACAGGAGACTTCTACGTGCCAATTCTCTTGCACACACTCTAAACTAATTTAGACTCACTATCTCTCTTTCAATTTGAGATTATTAGAAAAGGATAAAAGATTTTAAGTGCTGTCAAACTAGTCCATTTGCGTGATATCAACTAGAATTTACTCGGCATGATAGAGGTCTCGTCAATTTTTACGTAAATTGCAAGGACGTAGACTAATTTGACAGCTCTTATTTTATATTTCCATTTGCTGTCCTTTTTTATGGTGTTTATTAGAAAGAGATATAGTTAGACCATTGCTGTACTTCTGAATTTTGAAGAGTTACTAGTCTTGAATATTGTAACTTAATTCTCTTTGTGTGAGGTGAAATACTTTAAGTTAATTATTATGCCATATCTAGCAGATAAAGATTGGATAAAGATATATTTATTTTGTAAAACAAGAAGGGGAGAACGAAATTCAGATCTCCCCTCATGTGCTGATGGTGAGGTAAGAATCCCACACTCCCCGGTCTCTTTCCCTGGAAACCGGGTGCCTTTTGAAGGTTTCCCCCCGTAAACAAAAAAAATAAAAAGAAGGTAGGTATAAGGCATATCCTGTAATGTAGATATTTAAAAAATAGCTACGTGTTTTGCCAAATTTGGCGCACAAATTTTATTATTAAAGGAAAGCTTTTTGCTTGTTTAAGTTAAAATTTAAAATTAAATAACTAAAAGTTAGCTCTACAAATATTATATTTTATGATCTGAGTAGTAGCATAGCATATCTACGATATTATGTGACAGTATGGTAGATGTTCAATTAATATCTTTGAAATAGAAAACCTAATTTAAATTTATTGCTTCTATCAGTTATGCATATCAATTTATATTCTTGATTAAAATTAGACCCACGTCTTAAATTTAATATATTCTAAGCATAATAAAGATGATCCGCCATGTAAAGTGATCATTACTGACACTGTTGACATGAACCACATTAGATATTCTATTAGAGAACACAAAACCCTTCAGTAATAATTCTGTAATTACGAATGAATTTCTAATTGGTAACACTAGATACACTTATAAAGTTAAAATATTTAAATTATGTTTTCCATTTAATTATTACTCGCAATTTTTTTATAGACACGCCTGTATTCCCCAGTAGGGGGTAGGCTAAGGTGTTTACAGTACACCCACGTTTCGCCAATTATGTTATAAGTCCCATGTAATAGGGGGCGAGCTTATTGCCATTAACCGGACACAATTTCAGACTCCGTGCTGCTACTGAGAATTTCCTAATGGAAAAACCCAATAACACTTTGCCCGACCCGGGGATCGAACCCAGGACCTCGTGCTCAGCAGTCGCGTTTGCTACCACTTGACCAACGAGGCAGTCGTTTAACCCTAAAAAAGGCAAACTATATTTGCATTTTAGGGTTAAACGTTCCAAATTCTAATTCAGCTGCAAATAGTTTCTGGTTTGCGAAGGTAGATTGGGCATTACCTACGTATCAGTCCCTTTCACCACCAATTAGTTCAACGGTATCTAGTAAACGAGCTGTGGGACTTGATGTGGAGTGACAAGGGGTTGTTTATTATAATAGTTGGTATGCTTACACTTGACCGATATAACAATCATCATAATAACGTTCCATAATTACAAAATCATTTGATTTTTAAAAACGGAACTCTAAGTTTTCAAACGTTGAACGCGCGGCGGGCGTTGGCGTTTTGTTCCCGCGCCACTACTATCGAGAACAGTTCAATACAGCATTTGAAAGCACCGACCCCGAGCTGCTATCCGTTGTCATTAATTGTGGCGAGCCACTTTTTTTTGACAATCCTTATAATTGAGGGTTTTAAATTTTATGCCAGTCTCATCGTGGCTTTCAAGTGCATTCCAAATACAAAAAAAAAAACAACCAAGCTACTTACTACTAATTGAAGAGAATGAGATTGTATAATTTTTTGGCATCGTCGTCAAAATCAGAAGAGGCTAGGATACTATTTACAATACCGACTTGACAGTTCCATCGTAAAAATTGACAGCGCAGAGCACAGTTCCTTCTACATTTCACAGTGATATGATAAACGTCTTCTATTACATTGCATCTTGCTGGTCTTAAAAGCCATTTTCCTATGAAATCTTTAGTACGTACAGAACATCGGAACATATCGGAAACATGTGTGAATACTTCTCCAATAAAACAGCAATATAATAAAGCCGGCACCACATATAGGAAGAAGCGAAACCGCTACCCTGTATATTTGTATTCATGAACTGTAGGCCCATGAATGTGTATTATGCGCTATCTAGATCATCTTACGCAAATATAATGTGGGCGTGAAATATTCAAATAAGTTATGCTTCTTATGAAATGTTAAATCATACAACCCGCCTTAGACTACGAGATATTTATGTAAATTGAGTAAATTGTGAAGTAAAATATCGCTTATTGTATCGGTTGTAGGTACATGTTTTTTTTTTTAAATGTAGGTACCTACATGTTTTTAAGGTATACCTTATTTTTACTATCCAACTAGCTTTTGCTTTGCCTGTGTGAAAGAAGGATCAGGATAAAAAAAACAGGGCGTTGCTTATCTGTGAGCAAAATTTCCAAAACTGTTTACCGGTTTACGCGTGATTAAGTAACAAACATAAGTATTTATGCATGCTGTGTGAACACTAAAGTTCGTAGAAATAAAAAGTATTTACGAACGGGATCTCAACCCGCGACCTTCTGGGCAAAGCAGTCGCTCTGCTAAGCTACTAATACATAATACATTCTACTAATACATTCGTAAGGGGGGTCCTGTTTATCGAAATTCTCTTCTACATTCAACTAACTCAGACGGTAATTACATACTCCTCCTGTACGGATTTTTTCTTAGGGCTCGTTAAGATGTTTTCTTTCTAAAAAAAATCGAACTTTACCTGATGAAAACTTATCAAAAATAATGGAAATATAAATAGGCATCCTTCATAAAACCATAGATCAAAAGCTAATGTCATTATCTCGTTACAGACATACAGTTCAAAATGGCAATTTCATTTGGAACGGTAACCCAAACTATTGGAACTTTGAATAGGAACGTTCTAAATACCAGATAGAAACACACTGCAGTGCCCCCAGCGCTAAAGGGTTAACTTTGCGGTCGAACGCGCTTGGCTGATGAATATGTTGAACGTAGAGTTAGGCCGTTTTACTTTTTTATTTGTATCAGTATTTAGGGGAGACTATAATAAACTTGAAATAAACATGCACCTATGAATTCTGATGACTATTAAAATTCATAGTACAATTAAAAAACCAAAATTTCTTTTAATACTTAAATTAGTGAAATCTATCACGAAGGGGGCAAATATAAGTCCCACTGTAAGTCCCAAACTCATTATTTTAGTGGATTTAACATAATTAATGGGAGTTTTTGGCAATTCTGTAAGAAACCAGTTGATGTATTTTGCTTTTATGCTTCCTGCTCAACCTGTATTACAAAAAATTAACTTTAGATTTAGATTTGCCTGCGTTTCAATATAATATATTTTTTATTTATAATATATTCTATATATATAATCTAACCAGATTTGTATCAAGATTTTCAAGAATAGTCTCAATAATGCAGTATTTTTTCCCTTAAAAAGACTTAAAGCCAAATAATATCGTTAAAACCTTGTCTGAACTATTAGTAAGATAATATGCACCGAATATAGAAATACATAATGTTATATTTAAGAACCTATTTTATTGAGTTATTTTTATTAATAATATATTATAATGTATAATCTGAAGTGAGCTCGAGCAGGCATAAAATTTGTCCCTACTGAATAATATTGAATATTCTGAGTATCTACCTTTGTAAGTACGGAGGATATTCGACGAAACGTGAGGGTTATTTACCCGACCTTTTCAGTATAAACATAAGCGTTAATAAATTTTGTATAATTTTGTATAAAATAAAATAATCTGTAGTTATCAGAATTATTAAAAATTGTGTCTGTTTGTTAGAATATTATATCTTCAATTTGAGTCGTGATAGCCTAGTGGTGGTGACCGTTGGCCGGCAAATCAGAGGTCTCAGGTTCGTAACCTCTAGGTTACCTCTGACTTTTCGTAAGTTATGTGCGTATTACAAAATTAAATATCTCTTACTCCGTGCCTCGAAAAGCACGTAAAGCTGTTCGCTCTGCGCCTGATCTCTCTACGGTCGTGTCGGATTGCCGTCTAATCGGATTATGCGAGTGAGGGAATAGAGAGTGCACCTGTGTTTGCGCACTCACTTGTGCACTGTATTATCTCCTGCGTAGTTGGCTAATCTCTGTTGAGATTTGCCGTTGTGACCAAAATTCGGTCAGGAGATCATTTTTTTTATTATGTCTTAAATAGATAAATCTTAGATAATCCAGAAGAGGTAAGTACTAGTAAATAGTAATAGTTATCTAGATAAATGTATTAGATATTTCCATCATACTACCTACTAATTCATTATACTATTATTAGAAGTAGCGCTCTACTTTAATATAAGTCATTATTATATTTTATTAATCCATTAATGACTCATAAAGCGTTCAACAAATACATATTTTTATTTGAACACAAACTTAATTAAAATCCTGAAATAAAATATCGTAACTATTATTTATTCGCTTAAGTACCGAAACGCTAGGAAAATAAAATTAAACTGTGGACGTTAAATGATCCGTGAAGTTAATTTTCCTTTAGTGGGTAGTGTACTAGGTACTAGTGTCTGGGTAAATGTCATGTTTTTCAATAGTTTTACTGTGAACAGATGTGTAGGAAGGAACTTTCTCTTAATAGAATAGAAGTATTTATTTGTACTAGTGGTCCAGGGGTCCACATTATTTTGATCATAAAAATTAATATAGTCTCAAACCTTCGCGAACACTCAACATAATGAAACAACTTTTCAACGGATATCAGACCAGTCTGCCTGCGACCACGAGTGCTGCAAAGTACTCGAAACGTCAGGTTGTATTATCAAAATAAAAACGCGAATTATATCCGTTGAAAAGTTGTTTCATCATAAAAATTATATAAATAAAAAAAAAACATGGCAATGCTGCCAGTCTTCTGGGCACGCTAACTAAGGACAGCGATACGGAAGTTTTTGACGCCTTACAATTGCTATGAAGTTTCAGATAATAATAATTAAGTATGCAGAAACCAATTTTATTTATTCTGTGTCATTTCAATATTAGCAGATTCACCAAAAATATTAGCTTACTACCTTTCATAAATTATAAAAGCAAAGGAAAACCTAGGTACTATATTTTTACATGATATGAATACAGCCATAGTGAAAACAACAGTTCATAGTCAAAACTCGCTTGTTTTTACATAAAACCCAATTAAATTAAATATAAGAGTTTTATTTACGTGGGCCGTCATTTCAGAAACACAGTTCAATAATAATTTTAAAATTAAACGTACAACGTTAAAATGTAGCCATATTTTTTTTGCGGATAAACAAGTGCACCTTAAGTTTTATTTTATTTTATTTCGGAATAAAAAACAGTAGTACAATGTCCTAAGCTAACATTAATGAATTATAACACTGAGTTTATACAACAGTTACTTATTATACTACTAACATTATTATCCTCCCGCGAAATTACACCTGTTATATGGCCAGACTGTTGTTCTTTTTTTAAATCTTTATTGAAGAAAATAAAAAAAAGGGATTTGGTCAAGCATCCCTATTGGCTCACAAAAACCATTAAACTAAACTAAAACTTATGATTAGGTACTATCTTCTTTTTAGAGCAAGGTTAACTAAATTGTAATTGTATAGCTTCGTCCGATAATGGGAAAGCCAGAATGCTGTTATACACACCAGTATCACGTAAGTCTATACCATAGGTCATCTTAGCTATTACTCTTTCCGCCTCGTTCCGGGCACATAGACTGTTGTTATTTAATTCAATAAATTTCAAAAAGTTCTCTCCTGGATTCCACTGTGATGACGTAAGACCGCGTAATAACTGTCCATCAAAAACCTACAGTAAATTTAAAATATAAAAAAAACTTCTTCAGCAGCTGTTCAATCAACGTTAAATGAAAATCCTTACCTCGCCATTCGGTAACAGCCACGTTCAATATTTAGTGTCCTGTAAATCACAAAACTTTTTATAAGATGATGTTCCGTTCTAAGAAAATTATCTAACTTCTAACTAAATTTCCTACCTGAAAAACTTTTTAAATTTGATGAGCGCCTATAAATTATTTCTGGACCCCTTTTTTCGAATACGTTGCTGGATTGCGATCGATGTAGTTGTGTCTAATTGCTATCAAAAGAATTAAATTCCTTGCCATTACAAAACAATTTAACTGGAACATAGATCCAGTAAGTTTGTTGCTTCTGCAATCGTTAATCATATAAAAAAACAGATGTATGTTTAATTTAGTATTAATTATAATTTTAAAATGATGTTATCAAAACAAATTGACGGCGGAAATGTCAAATGTCGTAAAGGACATTTTGTCGTGAGACAAAACTGAAAAAGGAAAAAAAAATCTTTTCATTGTTTAAAATTTTTAAAAGTAAACAAAAAAATATTTAACTATATTTAAAAATAAGGAAATGAGTTAACCACTACTAATTACCTAGGTAACTGGTACTGTCTCAAATAGGTGTACCTATTTGAGACAGTACCTAAGTAATTAAAATGATAGCGAGTGCCCAGGAGTGATTAAAAATAATTCTTTGAGGTAAATAATTAGTTTTTCAACTTTTATTGCTTCGCAAGTCTTTTAGAAGAACTTGTACAATGTACAGAGTTATTTTTATTTTTAAGGTTCCTTACAAATAAGGTACTGTAAATATCCACATATTATTGTTTAAGTACTAGCCTAAAAACATCACATTCCCTACCTAAACACCTTAGATTGTTCCTGCGGCAGTCGAGTGAGTAACAGGCTTTAAATGACACAGAAGCTACCAATAGTTACACATCCGAAGATTTCATATCATTCATCAAACAATACTGGATCATTTCGAACCATCGACTTATATCAGCAAGACACCACTGTGTATCGAATCGATAGCTATTATTCAGTTCAGCTAATACACTGCATATTGCTCGAAATACTGTTATGTCACACGACATGTCTAAACAAGACGATTTGCAATCACACGAAAATGACGTATCGTAATCGTACGTATCTGAAAGCTATTGTTTCATGTGTGACTGTGTGTATTGTTACTTATTTTGAATAGATAGTGTTGGAGGTGATGTCATCGCTATTTAGGGTCGAATATAATATATTATTATAATCAGATGAAATTTTAAGTTATAATAATATATTAGTCTTATTAATGTTGATAATAAATCTTAATTAGTATTACAAAGAAATAAAATTGATGGCTTTGTATTGTAAGATTATTTGTTTGTATATGTTGGAGGTAGTTTTTGGAACTCATTCGATTCTCAAATTTTTTTATGCTTAATATTTTTGTGAATTTTTTACATGTTATAGCACATGATAGCTTATTAAATATAATTATTTAATAAGAAAATTTGAAAAAACAACTGATACGGATGGGATTCGAACCCACGATCTTCGACATACCGTGTCGACGCTCTAACCGCTGAGCCACCGTATCCCATCGGCATCAATCGAAATTTCAAATCTCTTTTACACGCCTAAGGCGTGTGGCGACATCTATCGAAATACATTACGTATCCCGACCCAGTGCTCTAAACTTTGCAGTTTAAGTAGACACCGATGCGATATCACCAATTTTCTTAATATTTTTGTGAATTTTTTACATGTTATAGCACATGATAGCTTATTAAATATAATTATTTAATAAGAAAATTTGAAAAAACAACTGATACGGATGGGATTCGAACCCACGATCTTCGACATACCGTGTCGACGCTCTAACCGCTGAGCCACCGTATCCCATCGGCATCAATCGAAATTTCAAATCTCTTTTACACGCCTAAGGCGTGTGGCGACATCTATCGAAATACATTACGTATCCCGACCCAGTGCTCTAAACTTTGCAGTTTAAGTAGACACCGATGCGATATCACCAATTTTCTTAATATTTTTGTGAATTTTTTACATGTACATGTAAAAAATTCACAATTTTCTTAATATTTTTGTGAATTTTTTACATGTACATGTAAAAAATTCACAAAAATATTAAGAAAATTGGTGATATCGCATCGGTGTCTACTTAAACTGCAAAGTTTAGAGCACTGGGTCGGGATACGTAATGTATTTCGATAGATGTCGCCACACGCCTTAGGCGTGTAAAAGAGATTTGAAATTTCGATTGATGCCGATGGGATACGGTGGCTCAGCGGTTAGAGCGTCGACACGGTATGTCGAAGATCGTGGGTTCGAATCCCATCCGTATCAGTTGTTTTTTCAAATTTTCTTATTAAATAATTATATTTAATAAGCTATCATGTGCTATAACATGTAAAAAATTCACAAAAATATTAAGAAAATTGGTGATATCGCATCGGTGTCTACTTAAACTGCAAAGTTTAGAGCACTGGGTCGGGATACGTAATGTATTTCGATAGATGTCGCCACACGCCTTAGGCGTGTAAAAGAGATTTGAAATTTCGATTGATGCCGATGGGATACGGTGGCTCAGCGGTTAGAGCGTCGACACGGTATGTCGAAGATCGTGGGTTCGAATCCCATCCGTATCAGTTGTTTTTTCAAATTTTCTTATTAAATAATTATATTTTTTTATGCTTTTCAAGCCTGGAATGCTTTACCCGCTAAAAGCCGCATTGAGCCATGCAATTTGATTTGATTTCAGCCATTCGTAGCTAACACGAACTGAAATCTTATAGGATCATTTACCTCTTTAACAGTAGGTATCTTATAATGTTATATATTATTTCCGTGACACTGGGACACAGTGACTTAATGATGCATTTTTATTTCCTGTAAGTAATGCTTTTGTGATACATCAAACATGTTGTGATATGTAACTTGGAGCAAACTAATCAAGGAAAATTTAAATTTCTAAGCCAAAAATTAGAAACAATTGACATAAAATATGATAGTTACTGTATTATATTGATAAAATATTTGGTCATTTTTAGATAAAAAAAATCCAAATTTCTTTCGAAAAGGTCATATTTTTTCCATTGGTACTGATCGTAAGAGTAATATGCTAAACAAATATGTTACTTTCGTACGCATACGAAATATTTTGATTTCCTGTCCTTACAATTCGTATAGGAAAATATACAAGCACATCACATACGCGATTTATCTATATGCGTAGATCGAGACGTCAAACATTCACCGAATTTTCCTTTCCCAAATAAAAAGTCTAGGTAGACATTTTTCTCGCACGTGATCTTTGGTAAGGTACACAATATCTGAACTCAAGGGAAGGAGATATTGGAACGTTGAACGTTTATTAGCAAGAGGTATATTCGAAAAGTTTGCGACAAAGTTGAGGAGAAAAAGTTTACTACGTGTGGCTCGGAAATCAGGGCAAAAGAGAGTTATCTTGTTACCCAAATAATTATCTTATAAGGTAATCGTGTAAAGTGAATTATTAGATCTTCGTAAGTATTTTTGATTAGAAAATGAGTTCATTTAGAAAGGCAGTCTGTGATTTTTTATACAGCAAGAAAATCAAATCGGTAGCTCTATATTATATGCATGTAGGTATTATACAATCATAAATATAAACCTTCCGAAAAAAAAATCTCGCATCTCTAAAAAAATATCTTATACATTAATCGGAATTTTATCTATACATATAATAAAATCGTAACGAAGTATGTATGTAATTGATTGGCGCGAAAACTACTGGACAGATTTAGTTGAAATTCGGCAAATATACTTTTTAAATTCTTAGTCAACTTATAGGGTATAAATTATTACGTTTATAATTATGGGGGATGAGCAGTATTGTAGTAAGCAGCGTATTTCTAGAATTTGCTGCAGAATTGTTGTTGTTGTTGGGAAAAATATTATTAAATTTCAATTTACAAAATATTATCACGCTATATCTACAAGGAGCTAAACATTACATAACATAACATAATAATATCTTTTAGGAACGATTATTTTGTCTACATGTCAACAGACTTCATAGCCTTCCGGTCGGGCGAACGCCTTGGAAGTGTAAGGCTTTGGGTTCGATCCCCAGTTCCGCAAACTTTTTGTGGATTCTTTTGTATTTTTTTTGTCATTGAAATTAATATGTATTTTTGTGGTATTTCATTCTTAATGACTTTTATTACTTACCGGCTGAAACCCGAAGGAAACATGCTTTTTAATAATTTTTCAACTTATAAAAAACGTATATGCAACGAGGTATGCAAGGATCGTAGCAAGTGGAAATCCGTTGTCTCTGCCTACCCCTCTGGGAAACAGGCGTGAGTCTATGTATGTATGTAAAAAACGTCACCACTTTAATTTGAAACATTTATAAAATTTATATTATTTAAAACATAGTGTTCTAGATGGCGTTAGAGTCTATTTAGATCAGCGGAATTCTTTTTTAAATATTTCAATTTGAAACCCGACGGAAGCAACGCGCATCGTGTGGGATTATACTTTTAAAAATTTCAGCTTATAAAAAAAATCCGCTTTAATTTGAAGCATTAAAATTATTATTATTTAAAACATAATGTTTCCTTTTTCTTAACTAGATGGCGTTAGGAGTCGATTTAAATCTGAGGAAAAATAATTTTCTTGGATACTCCTGATGGGACAGGAAAAATATTTATAACCACTGGCATCCTTGCAGGGAGGCAGGGCAAAATTACAATTGCAGTAGCGTCTTCGGCGATTACTGCCACGTTGTTTTCTGGTGACAAGACAGCGCACACCATGTTTGGGATTCCCATCAATTTACAGAGCAACGAAACACCTGTTTGTGATGTTCACGAAATAGTGACAAGGCAGGCATTTGCTTAAGAATTGTTCTTTGATCGTATGATGGGATGAATGTATAATGGCAAACAGAAAAGCAGTTGATGCGGTACACAGAACTCTAAAAGACATCCGTAGGAACCAACACATAATGGGTGGTGTCACAGTTATGTTCAGCGGCAATTTCCACTGAACGCTGCCTGTGGTGACGCGAGGAACTGGGGCTGATGAGGTGAATGGTTCTTTGAAACGATTATTTTTATGATCCTGTATTCATAAGTTGAGCTTGACAATAATTATGGGCGGCTGAGTAGGAATCCACATGCTCAAGAATTTTCCAACTCAAAACGCCCAAAAATAATCAAGCTGCAGCAATCAACGAATGCATTCTTTTATAAATGAAAGGGAATGAAGTGTTTTACATATTTATAAACACTGTTGTCAATCAAGATGACGCCACTCATTATTCTGTAAAATTCCTGAATTCCCTCACTGCAAGTGGACTTCCGACGGACGTCATTAAGTTGAAGGTCGGTGTCCCGATTATGCTTCTTCGGAACTTAACGCCTTTGAAATTGTGTAAAGGGACCCAGAAAATGATGGCCTGATGGCTTAATGTAAATTATCTGCAAATCATCAAGGCGCAAATTCTAACGGGTTTCGGTATTGGCGAGACAGTGTTTACACCATGTACCACTAATTCTCCACATTTATCCCTTTCAATTTAAGCGAGTGTAGTTTCCTGTGGGCGTTTGTTTCGCCATGAGAAGTCTGCGAGTGTCGATCTCAGGACCAGCTTCTCCTCACATAGACTGTATGTCGTTTGCTCTCGGGTCACCAGTCCTGACTCTCTGTACATTTTAGCTCCCGAGAGCAAAACTACAAACAAAGTAATCTGTATGTTTTTCTAAATATCCTGGTTCGGATTTGATATTGATACGAAACTTTTGTTCTTTTACATAGGTTTTTCGCTTTATTAGGTCAGAAATTATGCAATAAAATATGCGAAGCGCACTTATAACTTTTTCTTTTGCCCTATACATTAGTAAGACTTAAATATAAAACTAATCTTTGTTGGAATAATTGCTCTCAAATGTGCAAAACATATACAATACAATAGATATATTTAAAAAAATCTCTCATTCTCTCCTGTGCAATAATTATTCCCACATGATAGTGGGGTCTGCTTTTCGGGTTTTTCGCTTCCCCTTCGCTCTATCCATTGCATCGACCTGGATAATGTTTAATGGCAATATATAATGTTTTCAATAATAAATATTTTGGATAATTTATTATTATTTAAAACATAATGTTTCCTTTTTCTTAACTAGATGGCGTTAGGAGTCGATTTAAATCTGAGGAAAAATAATTTTCTTGGATACTCCTGATGGGACAGGAAAAATATTTATAACCACTGGCATCCTTGCAGGGAGGCAGGGCAAAATTACAATTGCAGTAGCGTCTTCGGCGATTACTGCCACGTTGTTTTCTGGTGACAAGACAGCGCACACCATGTTTGGGATTCCCATCAATTTACAGAGCAACGAAACACCTGTTTGTGATGTTCACGAAATAGTGACAAGGCAGGCATTTGCTTAAGAATTGTTCTTTGATCGTATGATGGGATGAATGTATAATGGCAAACAGAAAAGCAGTTGATGCGGTACACAGAACTCTAAAAGACATCCGTAGGAACCAACACATAATGGGTGGTGTCACAGTTATGTTCAGCGGCAATTTCCACTGAACGCTGCCTGTGGTGACGCGAGGAACTGGGGCTGATGAGGTGAATGGTTCTTTGAAACGATTATTTTTATGATCCTGTATTCATAAGTTGAGCTTGACAATAATTATGGGCGGCTGAGTAGGAATCCACATGCTCAAGAATTTTCCAACTCAAAACGCCCAAAAATAATCAAGCTGCAGCAATCAACGAATGCATTCTTTTATAAATGAAAGGGAATGAAGTGTTTTACATATTTATAAACACTGTTGTCAATCAAGATGACGCCACTCATTATTCTGTAAAATTCCTGAATTCCCTCACTGCAAGTGGACTTCCGACGGACGTCATTAAGTTGAAGGTCGGTGTCCCGATTATGCTTCTTCGGAACTTAACGCCTTTGAAATTGTGTAAAGGGACCCAGAAAATGATGGCCTGATGGCTTAATGTAAATTATCTGCAAATCATCAAGGCGCAAATTCTAACGGGTTTCGGTATTGGCGAGACAGTGTTTACACCATGTACCACTAATTCTCCACATTTATCCCTTTCAATTTAAGCGAGTGTAGTTTCCTGTGGGCGTTTGTTTCGCCATGAGAAGTCTGTGAGTGTCGATCTCAGGACCAGCTTCTCCTCACATAGACTGTATGTCGTTTGCTCTCGGGTCACCAGTCCTGACTCTCTGTACATTTTAGCTCCCGAGAGCAAAACTACAAACAAAGTAATCTGTATGTTTTTCTAAATATCCTGGTTCGGATTTGATATTGATACGAAACTTTTGTTCTTTTACATAGGTTTTTCGCTTTATTAGGTCAGAAATTATGCAATAAAATATGCGAAGCGCACTTATAACTTTTTCTTTTGCCCTATACATTAGTAAGACTTAAATATAAAACTAATCTTTGTTGGAATAATTGCTCTCAAATGTGCAAAACATATACAATACAATAGATATATTTAAAAAAATCTCTCATTCTCTCCTGTGCAATAATTATTCCCACATGATAGTGGGGTCTGCTTTTCGGGTTTTTCGCTTCCCCTTCGCTCTATCCATTGCATCGACCTGGATAATGTTTAATGGCAATATATAATGTTTTCAATAATAAATATTTTGGATAATTTAAATGTTTATGCACATGTTTTGCTTAATAAGAAACTCGCAAAAACAACTGACTTGCGCGGACTTGAACTGTCATATCATAACATTACTAATCTGCACTAATAAAAGTTTGTGAAGATGTTTGTTACCTAAACACTTTTGATTTGAATAGAACTCGGTAAACATAAAAACCATATTTCCTGGATTAACAAAAAATATAAATTTTATCCTGGTTCAACATCCACGCGGGCGAAGCTGCGGGCAAAAGCTAGTTATGAATAAAAGAAATTAAAGATTACCATTAAAATTATATAGGTACTATAAAATCTCCTTAGTCAAAATATCTCACTTCTTTTAGTCTTTTTGACAAAGCGGGAAACGTAATTAACCTGCCTGGTGACGTCACAAAGCCCGTGAAGTGCGAACAGCTGACCTTATTTTCAATTCAACTGTTGTCAGCACTTCAAAATATAGAGGGATCAATACATGTACAAACAGAAGAGCAGTCTGTTTGATACTGTGTCTACGATAGTGTCCTCTTCGTTCGCATATTGATTGCCCTAATTTCGATTGTCATAAAATATTTGGCATATTTTTTTTCGCGTAACAATTAGTAGGAATAATTATTATGTAGTCATATATATCGGTTTAATCGTCATAAATTGTACTTGTCATATTTTTTTGGCATTTTTTCATTAAACAAATTAGACATTAAATGTCATAATTATTATTGAAACGACAATTAATTTTCTAGCCAACCGATCGATTTTTTTTGTTTGAATTATGACAACGAAAAGGTCTTATAGAAATATATTCATGATCTTATCATGTATTTTGAAGATACTGAACTGAACTCATCATTGAATGATAGCAAATATCTCATAACAACACATTTATACCTAGTAAACGCGCCATGAAGGTCTAAAAAAAAAATATAAGTTTTATTGTCATGAATTCATTTCACACCAAATTGAATACGTTTCTCCATTTCGTGTTGTACAAATATCAGTTGAGATGCGAGTTGACGCGGAGTTCGTAGTATGCATTAAGGACGAACCACACCGCGAACAAAGCTAACTTAGTCTAGCTTGTACCTATTTAGATAATTGTCTGTGACGTATAATTATGTTCATGTTATTATTTTAAATAATTGTAATAATAATAATTTATTTAATTTTAAGCAACAATGACTCACATGGGTTAGTAACAATGGATCTTATGGTAATATAAATTTATTTTTTCATTATGTATACTGGTTGTAACAGATACCTACCTAATACTAAAGAATTCTCGAGAGGTGATTCATCCCATGAAACTAAACAATACCTATTTTAAGTTTTAGTAATTCGCAAAAAAAAGACATTTTACACTTAGTACCTACCTTTTATTGTTTACGAGGAGTAAAACTTCAAAAGGCTCCCGACTTTCGGGGGAAGAGACTAGGGATTGTGGGATTTTTACCTCATTAAAACTATTAATCATTATAAGCATCTGATAAATTTGTATGGGGAGTATTTTTTTTGCGGCGCCTTTTCATACTTCGGTTCATAGTGCAAACTACAGGTTAGCCCTGTAGTTTGCTGAGCAAGCTAACTGAATTTATATGCGCTAGCTTACCTATGCTATGCTCACAGCTAAGCGTGGACTCTGTAGCCCTTCTGCCTCATTAAACTTGGCAAGATTCGCGAGCCAAGCTAGCTCACTAAATCCGTGATTTGGTATAGCTCTATATATTTTAGCTGATAAGCTATCCGCCTAGTTTAGCTCGCTTGGTTGCCCGCTTAGCTACGTCAGCTAAGCTTTCGACGTGGTCTGCGCTTTACAAGTAGTGTAAAAGCAAGTGACGTCGAATCGTTCGTACGAGCCATTAGTCGTCTGTCTGTATTCGTACT
The DNA here is from genome assembly GCA_936450705.2 of Protodeltote pygarga. Lineage (NCBI taxonomy): Eukaryota > Metazoa > Arthropoda > Insecta > Lepidoptera > Noctuidae > Protodeltote > Protodeltote pygarga. The sequence goes on along the minus strand of OW388257.2, from coordinate 6,245,569 downwards.
CCAACACTTCCTTTGTGACGTTGAGAGACAAACGATGCGATTACGACACGGAAATGGACACCAATTTAGGGTATCTAATGTTTTGGTACGTGAAGAATGTCATACCTTAAGGTCAAGTGGCTTGCCTCATGTCTGTAATATTGTGAAAACTAAATTATTTTTTAAATATTTGAACATGAAAACGTTTCACATTTACCTAATTTTTAAACTTCTATTAGTTAGCTAAAGAGTTTCTTTTTGTTACTTGCCCTTGGTGGCAGGGGCAAGTAACAAAAAGGAATCCACCCATAAAGGTGTTTCCACACGTAAGTATTTATACTTACTTACTTTACTTTTTATTTTAATAAAAAAAGTAAGTACCTAATAAAAAAACGATATACGAGGTTTACTCCCACTTAACTGGTTTTTTTTTACCTTAAAAACTTTTCAGCTATATACTTTCATAAACGCATTCATGTGAACTTTGCAATTTTTACTTACGCGATTTTACATAGGGAGCAATCGTCGTAAATGATAAAAAGTAGGACTATAAATATACCAAAATGTCTTCGGAACATTCGACAGGCTTTGTACCTACTTAATGGAATAAAATGAACATATATCAGCAAATATTGGCTGTTGTTGAGATATGCAAATGCTTCTATTGATTTTCCATCAGGTGTGGAACCTCATTCGTCTTCAGATAGCGTGCAAATGCCTTTAACTTCTACATTCACAAATATATTATTGAAGTACCTGTGTAATGTGAATGTGTCTAATATGTAAGCTTACTTTTTAAAATTAATAGGTAGCTTAAATATAATTATTTGCTGGTTCCAATTACCTAACTTAATTTTTTTTTTTTTTTTTTATAAACTCACGCCTGTATTCCCCAGAGGGGGTAAGCAGAGGTGTGCAGTACACCCACGTTTCGCCGGCTATTTTATAAGTCCCATGTAATAGGGGGCGAACCTATTGCCATTAACCGGGCACAATTCCAAACTCCGTGCTGCTACTGATAATTTCCTAATGGAAAAACCCAATAACACTTTTGCCCGACCCAGGGATCGAACCCAGGACCTCGTGCTCAGCAGTCGCGCTTGCTACCACTAGACCAACCAACTAACTTAATATACTTTTAATTTACACGTTCATACATACACAACCTGTATCAGTCCACTGCTGGACATAGACCTCTTCTCATACGCATCACTTATTTTGTGCACTCATTAGAAGGTGTTTGCCCTTAATCGCCACGCTACTACTACGCGCTAGCAAGCTGGTTGGCGATCGCAGTAGCAGACAGTTGCTATTACTCAGTAGGACGCTGCTGCCCATCCTCCGGATCTTCCCCTTTGTCGCTTCTTACGACACCCGCGGGACGAGTAGGGGAGGTTATATTCTTAGGCCGAAAACGACACGGCACAATTCACACTTTCACACAACTACTTATTGTATTTTTATCTTAGAGACCGTATTTGTTAAAAATAAGTTTATCAATCTTTATCACACAACAAGTTCATTATTTTGATTGATTTATTGATCTTGGGAAGCCTGATGACAGAAAAGGTATTTTATTATCTAATTCGGGTACCAGTCTCCTAAATGTTTATTTTAAGGCGCCTCTTTCTTTGCACTGATTTGCTATCTTGCACATTGAATTTGATTGTAGATATAAAATCAATGAATGGTAGTTATATACAAATATCTTAATAAATCTTCAATGTGCGAGCGAGATAGCAGATTACCAAGTATCCGCGCCTCAAGTTACGTTAGATTAACCATTTCATTTCACTTTGACAAATGAAACAAACATTTATACTATTTACGAGTCGCATAGCCAGAATTTCGGTATTGTTGTTTTCCATGGCTGCTTTCCATACATTTGCATATTTTGTTGCATCGCGTTCATCTTAAGACTAAGAGCGAATAATCTTCGTTTACTCAAAGCCTATTCACATGTTAATGTTGTAATGCAAAATTGTTTATAAGATTGTTTTGAAAGTAATTTATTTGTATTTTCTTCGAGTCTATGCAATCTTCTTCTTTCCATCACCGTTTTAACAACTAATAATTAATTTTTAATACACACATAACTTACGAAAAGTCAGAGGTGCGTGCCTTGGGATCGAACTCGAGACCTTTGACTTGTCAGTCGACGGTCATAATACCACTAGGCTATCAGTGCTTATAAATCTATACAATAAAGACTCGTTTCTTTAGACAACATAATATTGTTTTAAACTGGTAATATCGCATCGGTGCCTTCTAAAACGCCAAAATTTGGAGCTCTGAGTCGGATACGTAATGTATTCCGATAGATATTAACACACGTCCTAGGCGTAGAAAGACATTTGAAATATCAACTGATGCTGGTACGATACGGTGGCTTAGTGGTCAGAACGTCGACACGGTACGTCGTTAATCGTGGGTTCGAATCCTATCCGAATCAGTTGTTTTTTTAAATTTTCTTATTAAATAACTATTCCTTTATGTTGGTATAGTGACTGGTGAAAAACTTGGAGTTACAGATGATCACGTAACTGTTATACTTGTCGGTTATTATTAATAGGTATAATACAATTATTTTCATAAAAGTAATTGTAGATACAACCAGCAGATTTTTTCAGAGTCGAGGTGTGTGAATTTTATGTAACACATTGCATTCAAAAGCTGACATTTACTCTACTTTTTTACTTTCTTTCGTATTAGTTTCAGTCTATAAAAGTCACTTCAATAACGTCATTAGTGGCGTTATTGAGGTCGCTACTAGTGCAGGTTGCCCCATCAAATTAGAGGAAACTTATCTTGACGTATATCGCTGACTCGAATGAAAAATTTAAAGCAAAGCTACCTTTAAGTTGAAAAGTATACTGAAAGCTAAATATTAATTCACAAAATGTATCGTCTGATCCTAAAGAATTGAGTTCAATTGATGCTAGATTAACAAAATTATGCCCAAAAAATGAAGACGACATGACATGACGTTGAGAAGATTCGACGGACAGCGCAGCGTGACAAATCCAAATTAAAATATTCTAAAAAATAATAATGAAATAGCGATGTTGAATTGCAAAATAACACCGTTCATTAGACGAAGAAAAGTTCTTTGTGAGACCAAATACTGCAAGGATTTTCATTATGTCACTCACAAAAAGGCGACTCTTTATTCTTTAAGTAAATTGTCAGCATCTGTGTACTACAAAGCCTTAGAGTATTCACAAAATGTATCTATCTCAGCCTTCATGGAATTGACATGTTCATCACAAGTGCGCTTTTTCTTTTCGTTCCTGATAAAGTTTCGGGAACAGCAATCGTGCGGGTGAATCGTAAATGTACCAAAAGTTATTCTCTGTCAATTGTTTACGTATTGTGAATACAAATAAAGGCACAACAAAATGGAAGTTTAAAATGTCTTGGCAGTAAGTTGTTACATGTTGTGACAATAAAAATAAAAGCTATTGCAGTATTTGGAATAACAAGATATTCAAATAATGTAGGTACTGAGATTTTATTTAACTTATGAATCATCTTTTGCATGTTTTAATGTATTGCCCATTGTGCCTTATTTCACGATCTTAATAAATGAAAATAGTTCGCAGTCGTTTTTCACGATAGCAATTGTAAATGTTTATTGTTACTATTTATTTATTTATTTAATGCTTCTATACAAAATAATATATAAGGCGGATTTAATGCCATTGGCATTCTCTACAAGTCAACCTTTGACATTATTGTTTATTCTTTCTTCGTAGCTCATAGCATGTGTCTCGTCTATACAATTTTATTATAATGATGTGGTGTATAGGTAAAACTCAAAAGTTCCGCCATGATATATTATTTATGTGATATTTTTGAATATACTTTTCTTTTATAAGTCTGATTGTCAAAAAATGTATAGGATGGAAAGTGATTTCAAACCTACGATTCACATTAAACATCCATGAATACTAATAATAATCAAATTATATTGATAACCATTGAATTTCACGTGTGAGTAGTAATAAAATAATACATTAGGTTGTAGGTACATTACTTTATATGTTTATGCAGTTTTATTGTGACGTACTTCTTAAATATTATTTTGATAACTTTTGCTAAAGTTACAATGAAATAATCGACGTTAGAGTAATGCTTTTTTTTAATAATATCTAAAATAATGCCTTTATGTTTCGTCATTATCGTCTATCTGTCTTTCACAGCCATTTTAATCGTAGTAGGTACCTACAATGCTAGAGCTGATTCGCTAAAAATCAATTCCAATTCCAATCCATCCATTGCATTGTCCTAAAATTAAAATTTTAGTTATTATTATTATTATTATTATTATAGACTCACGCCTATATTCCCCAGAGGGGGTAGGCAGAGGTGTGCAGTACACCCACGTTTCGCCGGCTATATTATAAGTCCCATGTAATAGGGGGCGAGCCTATTGCCATTAACCGGGCACAATCCCAGACTCCGTGCTGCTACTGAGAATTTCCTAATGGAAAAACCCAATAACACTTTGCCCGACCCGGGGATCGAACCCAGGACCTCGTGCTCAGCAGTCGCGCTTGCTACCACTAGACCAACGAGGCAGTCCACAGGCAACGAGGAAATAAAATTTTAGTTTAGTGACCAATATGAATGACTGCCCAAATTCATATAATGACTTTAGCAATTTCAGTGTCAGTTAAGTCGAAAAACGTAACAGATTCATTCTCACCTAATCCCGCTTTCACCACAGATATTAATAATATTCTGACACAAAAGTAAAACTGCTCAAACAAATTACTTACACTTTTTCCTTGTAGGTACGGATTTGTCTGGAAGCAGTGTGTCTTCACATTTAACGATTAAGGAAGAAGTAGTAACATGTATTACGTACGTACCTATACACCAATACTTATATTTATATGTGCCTACGTATCGCACTTGTGTTATCTTTATTTAGCTATTCGTTTCGGGAATACGCTCATAAAAACACAAAGGACATTTCCCAAGCAAGATTTAAAGACCATAGCGAACTTGATGCCGTTTCCTGATCGGATGTTTATTTGTTTTTCGCTTAGAATTTGCTTAGGAAAGTTTCGTCAACTGTCATGGTGATCAAATTTAATTTGCTTCCTTTGAGCGTAGGATAACTTTGAAAGACATTTATTTTTGTTTTGAAAAACAAGCTATAATATTAGTATGATATTATTTTGATAAATTTAGATTTATTTCTTAAAAAAAAAGTAAAAATACGTATCAAAACTAATCAAAACTTATTTTCAGCTAAAATTGTATCGCAGTATTAAGATTGCAAATTGTCATTACCTATATCTTTTAGCATCACAAATTATTTACATAATATCCAGCTGAATACTTATCTTTATTTTCCCCTAATGGAAGTAGTTATCTTTTTCTCATAGCAATGAATAAAAACTACGCTATTACTTAAAGTGGGTACAATAAACGTATATAATGTACCTCTCGGGACCCACCTGCTTGTGATAAAAGAATAAGTTATTTTGTATAGATACAAAGCTTCTTAAAGAGAATAAATATTTCAACAATGTAAGGGTAGCGAAGTATCACACTCATATTTTAGAGATTGAATGGGTGATAGCAGTGGCATCTATTATTTGTAAATAAAATAGGACGCAAAACCTCATAAGTAAGTCTCCCTTTCAATACGACACAATCATTTCGGTTTTCCCATAACATTTTCTTAGAATAAAAACCTATTCTGAACAACTGATCGTAAAAATGAAAGCTTTGCCCTCACACAAGTGTACTAGACCGTGTCAAATGTTGTTTTCGTCTCGACAACGTGCAATTTGAGGGTGAACCAGCTCTATTACTAATTTGTGTATTCGAAAAATAAGCTGACCAACTAAGTTTGGCTTTTACTTCTAAAGTTCGTCCTTTATTGCCATGTAATGTCGGATAGACCGGACCAAGGAAGAAGTTAGTGCGGTGTAGTGCAGGAAAACTGGCCATTACGATGATTGTTGTGGTCGTTACTTTGCACAATAGTCTGTGATTTTATTGTGTTCTTGGAAAATTTAGTACCTAATGACTAATAACACAGTATAATAATCATACAGTATGGTGACTACGTACAAACGCTCGAAACGGCACACTTATACAAACATGTGTATTATTGCGTAACGACGAGACTCCTAAGCGAACGTCGCGGTACTTGCAGTATCATCGACGCGTCGCGACGCATCGTTGCGCATGTTTGTGTGAGTGTGTTATTTTCGAGCGTTTGCACTTAGTTACCATACTGTATGATTAATTATTATACTGTACTTATTAGAACCAAATATTAAATATAAATGTGCTTTAATAAAGTTCTGATTGATGTTTTACTTTCAACATCAATTATTTATTTAAATTATAAAAATTCGCAATTAGCAGAACTGCAATGGTAGTGAAGCACTACACGGCAAAGATGTCGAACTGATGACGCATCGCTGTTCTGCACATTTCCGGCGTTATAGTGTGGCATTGCAAGTGATGCCATCTTTACATACCTACATTTTCCAATTAATTTACGGTCAAATTTTGCTGACTATTGGTGCGCACGCGTCGCTGCTGTTTATCAAAAAGGGTCGCGTTGTGATGTGCCACTCCTTTGCTGCGCAATTCCACCAGATTCGGTCGTACTTTAATTGTGTCTACAAATTAATAGCACCATTTGAGCTGTTAATTAGAAATGTTATACCTAATATTCTTGTATTATATTCAGTATAAATATTAATGGTAATTTTAGTACCTCCTGATAAGTTCCCGGTAACCTTTCCGCTATGCAATATGATAATGACTCTTTAAAATTTTTGAATTTACTTAGTAGTATCAGTTTATTGTGAAACATGGCCTAAGATACTAAAATAATCACAAAACACAAGGCTTACTCGATAATAACTTTCCCAGTTGACTTTAATAAATAGCCGAGTAAAATAAACAACAGAAACAGCCTTCTTTTGTCTTCGGATTTACATAAAACAGCGCTCAATTACTTTCTATCCACAATGACAATTAAGACGATCTGAAATCCTCAACTTTATTCAAATAAAGCAATTTTGGTATTACCCTTTTCATTACGACAAAAGATTTTTAATCAGCAAACGTGGTACAGTTGTTGTAATAATGCCAGTGCCTACATAGAAGGCACAAAGAAACTTGGAGAATAATTTTCGTATATAACATAGAGTTGGTTTCGCCCGCTCAGTCTTGGCCGTACAGCCAAGTTCATGCAGCAGCCAAATGGGACAACATATCCCTGACCCGTTTCGCGAGTTTATTTTTAGAATCACTTATTTTAAATTTGTTGCTGTTATCTTCCGCTAGTGATGTGCCAATGGTTGTTATTTAGTGATGTGGTTGTAATTAAGGGTGGTGTTTGTCAGTTTGTGAATAGTAGTTTATTGGGTGTGCGCTTGCAAGAACTGTTGCCAAGCATAGACTCACATCGTTCCTTATTTGAAAAATCTTTAATAGGTTCAATTTAAGTAAAGGGGTAAATTCTGTAATAGTTACCTTATTTTGCTTTGGCTTGAGACGAAAGGAAAGCAGGACAATTTACCTTGCACCATTCTTTGGTATATTTAAAAAAAATCATCAATATTTTTGTCTTTTAGTCTCAAGGTAAATATTGGAATCAGACGTTACGTTGCAAAAATCCAGTAAGTATGAGGGGCTAACAAGGGTATCGACTATTTTTTTTTATTAATTATCACCTAAATCATAACAATGTTTTTTAACTTGTTGAAGCTTCAGTTAGCCTTGAAGTTTTAAATTATACCCCATTTTTTTAAAGTCATTTAATACATTATAATTATTTCAGTACACCGATGCAAGCATTTAAAACAAAACAAACAAAAAAAGTAGGTACTTAATTCTTGTCAAAACGAAATTCAAGTAATCAAGTAGATTTACTTCGTTATAGATTTAAAATCGAAATAAAATATATTTTATAGTCTTTTATTTTACAATCTGGGAAATTTTGGGATTAGGGGCATATCTGTATCAAATTATGACAAGTACTTAAAATAACTTACATAATTATGTTTTTGTGTAGAAAAAAAAGAAATATATCCATTGTATTCTGTTGTAGAGACGAATAGCATCCTACACTTAATATCCAAAGTTAGCTGAAAAGATGCATTGCATTATTCATTTCATAACTAAAATGGAGTTCATGAACCTCTAAATTTTAGGCACTTACTTAACAAGTAAAATGATGTTGTCATTCAAAGAAGGGACGATAACCGGGCAACATTTTAGCAATTTTCTGCTGTAAACAGAAAACGGACAATGAAGGTTAAAAAACTAGAAAAAGTAACCAGAAAATAAAAATGGCGCCGGATCTATTGCGGATTGCACTTGACTAATTATAATTATAATAAGTAATTAAGTACATCTTCTAAATAAGCAAGGCACAACATCGAAATAGGGCGGAAAATTTAGCTGTCAGATTAAAAATAGGTATCAAATAGGCATGTATTTTTTTTTCATTTTCAAATATTATATAAACATTAAAATTATTAAAATACATCTAATACTAAAACTAAAAACTAACACTAAAACTTAAAATAAAATAAAAAGAGAAAAACTGAATCTAAAAACTGTAACTTATATTATTTTCTATACAAATTAGAACAAATTGCTATAAATGTTTGCTCGCGCATCACTTTTGGAAGACGAAGGTACTGGTAGCCGCAGCCGCTTTGCCTACTAAGTATTGTTTTTTGTAACTTTGTGTTCACGTCGCAATGCTGAATATTTTATATTATTTTTAACCTAATTACGTTTTGGACCGGCCCCGAAAATCAAATTTCAACTTGTAATTTGAACTTGTAACCATTATAGAATAATAACTTTCGTAAGTCATACTACTTAATTATAATTATGAAATATTGATACGGCTTTGTAAGGCGGTGTATACGCGGCCGCCGCGTATACACCCGCTCTTAAAAATGGACTCCGTTTGAGTTCGAAACTAGTCGGGCATTCCCGAAATCAATGCGTGAGTAAAGCCGTATCAATATTTCATATAATTGTAACCATTAAACTGTAATAAACGTAGGACGTGTTATTGACGATGTCCGATTGTTTCTCGTACACACGCAACTGACGCAACTTTCTCTCCACTCTCATAAGTTCGTAGAACGTACCACACAAGCGCTAATTCCTGAAAAAAAAAAAACAAAACATTATTCAGAGATGAACATTTTCCACAACATAACCCACAAAATGCTCGGAATTGGAAAATAAAACCAATTCAATATAGAGAAAAATAAGATAAAAATATGATTATACTGAATAAAGACTGTTACGAAAATTGTTAAATGAATCGTTGTCGTGGCTATAGTAAGTCTCTCTGTGGGTGGGCATGGCCGAAGCCAACTCAGTACGTTTCAGGTACATGCTATAAGTTGTAGCGGTAAAATTGACAAAAAAAAACAGTTTTTTTAAATACATTATACACCTACATAAAGGTTTTGTATTTTTGATTTAAAATTGAACTTTCATTGGTTTCATTCTTTTTTTGAATTGAGCTGTAGAATTGTAGAAATGATCTATGGTTTTGCGGCCTTATTTAAAAAAAAAACTTAATTTCCGCTTTTTCCATGCATGGTAGGCTGTGAGAACCATGCATGGAAAAAGCGGAAATTAAGTCCATAAACAGTCGCGTATAAAATTTCGCGTCTCTATGAATTAAAGTTGAAACCTTGACGGCAATTACAACATTTACCGAATTTACTTAAATCCCACTATTAATTTTGTTGGACGTCATCGTTGAACATTAGAAATATCAACGCTACACACTGCAAAATACGTCTGCAAATAAATCAGCAAAAAAATCTGGCCCTTCATTACCGCTACATCCTCTAGCATGCACCTTAAGGTCTCTTCTATCGGATGGCGTTCAATCGTCTCAAACGAAACCTCATAATTATATCAAGTTATTTTTGGCAACATTTTTATTTCAGATATAATATGTGTTTTTCTTAAAAACATAGTTTATGATGCTATAAAAATGTTTTGCTGGATTCCTAGGTGTTTTTTAATCTGACTGTATAGGTCATCTGTACTGTCAGAATCAAAAATATGATTTTTTAATCTGTTTTAAAGTATTTTAAGGTATGCTTATATTGCCAGTACAGTACACTCCAGTACCTACAGAAAACTATTTGAGAACTCAGAGTATTTGAGTAGTAAGATTTTATAGATAATATAGACTAGAGATATAAGATAATATAGACGAGAAAGTTTGTGAGTATGTATAGATGATTATTGATGTTAGCTGTTAATCTTTCACGCAAAAACTACTAAAGGGATTATGATAAAAGTTTACAGTACTTAATATAGCTTCTACATTAGCATAACACGTATGCTATTTATCAACGTACCACGTGGGTGAAGCCGAGGGCGGAAGCTAGTTAAGTAACGAAGTAAGTTCAAACCCTGAAAAACTTACCTGTTACCTCTAAAGATAAGATAATATGATGAGACAAATAAAACAAACAATTCAATAAGATTTCAAAGGGTAACGGCTGACTGGATTTATTTGAAGACATTTGAGAAGCTATCATCGTGCGAAGTCGAGCAAGCGCGGTGGAGTATAAAAGACGGATTTTACGATTGAGACTGTGCAAATAACGTATTTTAAGGGTATTATTTGGTTTCTCGCCTGCTAGAGATACTGTGGTACTTACCGCAATGGTTGTCGCAATCACTAAGGTCAAGCAGTGCCTAATGCGGTCAGTCTGTTGGTGACTACAAACTACAACTTACTAGTAGTGGTATTTTTTTTAGTTGAGCATCTCCGTGGTTTAGATAGTTTTAATATCTAGTAGGATTCGATAAGGGTAAAGTGTTATCGGGTTTTTCAATTAGGAATTTCTCAGTAGCAGCATAGAGTCTAAGGTGTGCCTTGTTAATGGCAATAAGTTCGCTCTTAACTACATGGGACTTATAACATAGCCGACGAAACGTGGGTGTATTGCATACACCTCTGCCTGCCCCTTCTGGGAAATACAGGCGTGAGTCTATGTTTATATTATTCCAACTATGAGCAGCTATAAATCCAGCTTCACCAACATGCGTGCGCCTTTCAATAAAAATTCAGCTACAATGGTGGAACTCGCTAACATTATTGGCGCATTATTGAGGCAGGGTTTAGATAGGCAGTCGCCCCGTAAAAACAAATATTCAGCTGCATCTAGTTAGATTAGAAGTCGAACCCAACAAAGTTTGGGATAATAAGGCTAGGAGGAAATACGTTTTTAAATTTGGCTATGCTCCAATATATGAAAGATGCGGAAACATAGAGATCAAAAACTATAATAAACGTAAAAGCTTTCTCTTGTTTCTATTAACTCAGATTTGAACAGATTGACGACCACGGACCTTTTAAATATTGAATTGTATGATGTTTTGTACAATGTAGGTACTATCGCGGATACGAACGGTGCACCACTTTACGATCAAAATGCTTTGAACGATGCTACATGCGTAGGGGCGGGACTAGTGCTACGTTCGGACGCCGGCGGCGCCGCCGCTGGGTGCAAGTGATTCTATCCTTAAGAGTGGTGCTCCGGCTTTGTCCACGATAGTACGCAATGGCTTGTTAATTAATTTTGGATAGTTATTAAGACTCTCATTCAATCCATACGAATGTTAGAAATCTGAAAGTGGGTCTGTTTGTTTGTTACGCCTTGATAAACAAGAAAACGATTTCAATAAAATTTTGTACAGTACTTGGAAACTACAAGCTGAGATATAGGACTTTTATCGATTTTATTGTATCTAATATCTTTGTAAGTTATGCGAAGAGTACTATTAAGGTTTCATTTTTTTTTGTAGAAATATAAATAAGATCGCTAACTAGTATCTACTGAAAAATAGTAGTATAGTTTGCATCTTTTGCGTTGTATAAATAGGATTGAAGTTAAGATCGTATTTCAATAGCAAGCCACCAGTTCTGGTTAGCTAGAAGAAAGTATTGGCTGGCTATCGAAGATAGACATTTTCTCGACGGCCAGCTCTTGGTACTACGGCCTTCCATTAAATCACATTACACTCATGATTCACCTCGATCGTTCGTTACTGCAAAAGACCGCAAGTAATATGGCTATTCTGCTATATTGCTTGGCAATATGCCTGTGAAGATAATGACGTCTAAATTTCAGTCTAATGACACCTTATGTGATTTTAGAGGCGTAAAAATGCTTTAAAATGTTAGAAATTAATAATGGTTGCCGCAGGGCCCTGAATATTTTTTTGAACTGCTCGAAGCATTTATGTAGGTTTAATAGATATTATACCTATAATAGTTTAATAAATAAATAATCATTTTGTTTCCTGCCTAGGAAAGCACGTAAAGCCGTTGGTCTTGCCCGTCCCATCGGACTGTGAGAGTGAGGGAATAGGGAGTGCACCTGTGTTGACACACTTGTGCATATAATGTCTCCTGTGTAGTTGGCTAACCTCCGTTTAGGTTGGCCGCTGTGACTGAATTTTTTATGTAATTAAGTAAACAAACTTAGGTAGGTACATTAAACACCTACCTTGTTTGTTGTACCGTTTCTTTATATTTGTGTGTATTTTTATAAATCTCATATAGATACAAACTTCCAATATGGACTTACTAAGCTAATTTACTTATTTACTTACGTTTACTTTACGTACTTAGAAAACATGCATTAGTTTTATTTCTTCCCCTGAATTTTGGGATAAAAGCAAAGCAAAGTTATGTAAAAACAAGTCAATTGTCTAATTTTCGAGTTTTGCGGGCACAAAAATAAGAGAGCTGAATTTTTATTTCAAGATATGTTTTCTACAACCCCAATTTTCTTAATCTAATGCACTTCGAATGTCATGCCAATCAGTTCTTTTAAATATAAATAAATAAATAAGTCAGCCTGTTAGTAGTAATAAATCAGGCCTCTTCTCATTCTCTTTTAAATATGACATTTAATTTTTAAATTTACGCTCGTTTTTTAGTTTTCTTACAGAATCACATTGCTTAATTATACCAAATACCTAGAATACTATCCTTGATTTACGTCAACTTGATTCTATCAGAAATACAAAAGAAGTCACTTTATTTTTTTCTTTTAACCTTACATGAAATACGGGTCCGAGAATATCTTAAGACCGCCCCAGACATTGCACCATACTTCTTGAGGACAATAATCGTTAACAGCAGGTCTCCAGTGGCACTTTGTCATAAAAAATATGGGGGCCAGTTACCTACATTTTTTCACAAAAACCGCACTATCTTTGAGAGTCCTCGGAAATAAAAATGCTTGATGTTTTTAGGGATTACGATAAAACTGAGCTGCGTAAAAAAGTACGTTGAAGAATTAAAAAGTAACTACATAATTATCTATTTTGTGAGCTGTACAAAAGTGCTCTAATTTATTTATTGTTTCATGAAATAATTCTCATGGATATTATTTTAATCTAAGATAATTTTGTCAGCTAAAACCGATACAGTTTTCCGTCATTACGGATGCCTTTTGACGGAGAAGTGGTATCACTTGCGCAAACGCCGCACCTCTACCTCATCTCGGTCCGCCATTCACCTTAAATAGTTACCTGAAATAATATTTCGCCTGCAGTAAACCAAGCTTGCCTTCTAGATAACTATAATGATACGTTTGGTCTGAAAAGTTCAATAGACACTTTAATTAAACAATAGTCCGTTGGTAGTCCATCCGTATAATTTGAGCAATATTTTAGTTAACAAAAATTGCACACAAATATAAAATAATGCGCTCTATATCTTTTTATACCCATAGATTAAAAAGATTTAAGTCTTGGGTCATAAAAACTAAGATTTTATATGTCCCTAGCGGGCACAGGCAATGGCTTTTATTGGATTCAAACGATGCTTACACGTAAAATATGATGACACATTATCGGTAGATACTATAGTACTCGCCCCGGTTCTCTTAGTCTGTGGTTTGTTGTTGTAAATGAAGTTAGTCTGCGGATGACATTTCCGCATAGACTACTTTATCTGATCTTCAATTATAATCTCCACGTTTATTTTGAGTATACCCGAAAACCAAAACACGTGTCAAATATTTACTTCAGTTACTGATTCTGAACATACCTACTGCTTTCAGGTTTTCAGGGTTTCAGCTCATACTAAAAATAAGTATGTATACTTATAAAACAGTACCGTGACTAATTGACAGACAACGCACAGCCTAAACCGTTTGTCCTAGAGACTTGAAAAGTGGATGAAATATTTCTTGCGTACCTTCGGAATTTCCACCCCTAAGCGGATATAATAGAAGATTAAAATTCCACTCGGACCAAGTCGCGGGCAAAGCGCTAGTAGACAATATATTTTAAATGTGACTATTCCAAGAGATAAATCATCCCGTTCCTAACTTCACAGACATGTGAGATCCGTTTATACAGAGCGCGTACTTGTACCACAGACTATATAATTTTAATATTTTTAAGGATCTTATCTAATTTCTTCTTTGATATTTTAATATTTGGCTAAATATGGGTTTGAATAGGTAACATAGTGGGCGGAGATAATTTACGCAATAAGATTTTACTCTGGAGAAATTAATTAATATTTTACGCACGGATATGTCCAGTCTAAGCACTTAGTAGGATATTAAGTTCCCGTTTTATATTTAAGATCCAATTAAGACATTGAAGGATCTTATGAATATTTTGTAAGCTAACACAAATAGACAAACAGAATAAACTTCTAAACATACTTTTGAAAACTCCAATACTACATACAATACAATATATATATACAATATATGTTATCCTAGCAAACTCGATGGCACTGTAATTGAAGCTGCATTTAGTTAGCTTAGAATCTAACCTAAAAAAGTTTAGGAATAATAAGGCTAGAAGGATCATGCGGATAGTGATAGTTTAATGCATGGATTACGAAAGACCTTAATCAAAATACCATCCATTCCATATTCCATACAGTAGTATTGACCATCGACTCAATACTACTACAAAATTATTTAGCTGGTGTTAAAACATCAGCATCCGTACGGCAGCAAACAAATGTTTCGGCTCATACGCTAATAGTACAAAAAAGATAATTGGTTTTTTTTTTCAATCTATTTATAATATATAGTTACAGTAATATCCATAGCCTAGCAGAGCATTAAGAGCTTCTGTACCGCACATTTATAAATGTATAGGTCCATCAAATTTATTACAAACAGATTTATTATTATTATACACCAAAGAAATAGAAATAGAAATTTAAAAAAAAATAAAAAAACGCTGTATTGTACATATATGTAAATGTACCTACTATAGAATTTTTACGAGAAAGTGCATTACCTAACAATCTGTAAAAGTATAAGGTTTAGATAACACGATTTCTCATAAAACGCATGTTATAAGAACGAGACCAGCTTGAGTTAAAAAAAACATCACGCGCTTCTTTATCATTGTTTGCGGCCTTACAAATGCCTTAAAAAGATACTGAGGAACTAATAAAAAAGTACATTTTTTATGCGAGCGGCGTTCCCAATAAAAATATGAAAACCAAAACAGAGGTCACCACTCACCACGCAGGCCAGACACGTTGTCGCCAAATGTGGCATTAAGTTTGGCCGAACTGAGGACATTATCCCAAGAATATAATGGAACTTGTAATATAATTTTGTAGCGGCATTTATTGAGAATTTATTGGTTAGATTTAAATTGTATTTTCGAAAAAATAGTCTGTTTTCCGACTAGAATTGAAAGCTTTATAATTTAATAATCATAAAAATAATATATATGGTTGTGAAAATTTCAATCTGGCTTCAAAACTTTAAACAGCCGAAAAAATGATCAATGAAAAATAATTATATAATTCATAACTCAACTGACTTGCGCTGCTGCCAAATGCCATTCCAGTTATTTTACTTGATTAAATAATCAATTTTGCTTAAATCATATTTCATAATGTTTTCAGTGTAACGAATCAAATTATAGCCATTCAGAAAAATAAAACTATTCAAACTTAGTAAACCAAACCATGAACTAAATTCCTTTTACTTGTACAATTACTTCAAATATTTAATTAATCCCCAAGTAATTATTATACAAGGTCCCAATTACCAATAATTAAAATCAACACTTCAAGGCATTCAGTTACCTCATTTGAGTATTACCCTAAGGGGTAAGCTGCACAATAAATGATCTGCGAATATTTATTGCATAACGTGATATTTACTGAGCATGTGTGAGGTCATAGCCAGCACAAGTAGAGAAGATTGGCATAGATAGTAGCATAATCTTCTATTTAACATTTTTTTATAAGGTCTAATTTCTACGAAAAAAAAAGTAAAAATTCTTTGTTGTATAAAAGTCGCGTATTCATCAATAACTTATTACTTACGCTTCTCATTATGAAAAGTACTAAGATAAGCACACAAACAGCAATTCAATACTACTATATTAATAGCGGCACTATAAAAAGGATGCCAATATTACTGGCGTAATAAATATTGAACCATGATCAAGATACCTAAAGATCAATATTAACTGTCAATATTTATTGAGTGTCTAGACTTCCCCTAACAAGAATCGTGAAGCTTTCACAAATAGTTGAGTATCATTCTGTCTGCTTACAAACCGAATTTTCTTTTGGTTTCGATTTGATCAAAGAATTATTTCAACGAACTAGTAGATTGTGACGTTCATTACTATTTCCTTTGTTGCATTGACAATAATTTTAAAATTGTACACCTTAGTATTCGCATTAAAT
The DNA here is from genome assembly GCA_936450705.2 of Protodeltote pygarga. Classification (NCBI taxonomy): domain Eukaryota; kingdom Metazoa; phylum Arthropoda; class Insecta; order Lepidoptera; family Noctuidae; genus Protodeltote; species Protodeltote pygarga. The sequence goes on along the minus strand of OW388257.2, from coordinate 6,228,852 downwards.
GCAAAAATACTTTATAAAAATATTTATGTATATTTTATGTTTAAAAAAATTTTCGTCCCCGAATGTAGAAACAGTTTTATTAATATTTTTCTGTAGCAAAATAATATTAATATATACACACATATATATAATAGGTACACATAATTGTATAATAATATAATATGTAGATAATTATAAACACCAAATTTTTGTTTTAAATAAACGAATCTAGTTAAAATTAAATACTTTTGAGAACGGCTAAAAATATTAATTTTGTAATGTCCAAACAAGGTTTTTAGGCAAATACATTTTTTTTTAGTTGTTTTACAGAAAAAAATAAACCATAAGTTAGCCGAGCATAATAGCTGGTTATAAAATACAAAGTTGCATAATGTGCTACGCCTACAGCAAACAAATAACCTTACATTTCTGTAATAAGTAAAAATAACTAAACACTCTAATATTGGCACGAGAAAAACCGTCTATACCTTTTTATTATTAAAACATTGCAGACCCAGTGACCTTCTCTGTTCCAGTAATAAAGGAATTTTATGTTGTTTTCCTTTGGCACTAGAAGTCGAGGTCCTTGTATTTACAGTTGGAGCTCCGAGTGAGTGTAATAAAGTTCTCGAGCCAAGATTTCAAGTTGAGCTCATAAGTGTTAGATGTTTACAGATCTGAAAAATACACATAGAGTTTAGTTACTGATTGTACGCCTTGTAAACTACTAGCTGTGTGTATGCCTGGCACACAAATGACCAAATTGTATCTTAATCCGATGAATGGGAATGGTATAAGAACACATAGCGAACGAATGAATCAATCAACGAAAAACTGTTGAAGTGAAGTTCAAATTACAGAAAAAGTAGTTACTACTTTATAGGCACGTTCCACGGCTCTGTCTGATGGATCAATCTACTTAGCATTAACTTCCTAATATCTCTCTCTTGAACAAAACAAATTTATGGCTGCCAGTAAAATTTCACTTCTGGATCCCTTTTCCTTATTGGTATTAAGGCGTCTGCAACTTTGTACAGCGAGTGTACAAAGTATAAGGTCTTACTTTCCAATATTACCTAAGCTTACCTTGGGAATGTGACAAATATTTTTGTTTAGCGCAAATTCTAGACATCTAAGGCTTTACGGGCAATTTAGATAGTCTTACAAAGTTTTCCAATACCGAAAGTTTTGTTTTACCGGAATGTAGTTCTACAATTCTACTGCTAAATAATTAAAGTGTAAAATATTTTAGACGCTGGATCTATATTATGTATAATGTAATATATGATACTAAGATGCTTTGTAACAAAAAAAACATTTATGATTTTTCGAACTTTCCTAAAATAATTCAAATAAGTAATCATTATTTTTAATACTTTTATTCCGATATGATTTATAGGTAATAGAAAGTCACGAAATCATAACCACGTGATCTGGCGTCTGAAATTATGATTTTATGTTAAAGAAAATGATAATTATAGAACGTGTCTTCGATTATAGAACGTGTAACATAAATAGTGTTTCCCCTTTTAGGAGCTCAATCTACCCATGAAATTAAATTACTTGTAGGACATTAGTTTGCTTAAGACTCCCTTACAAACTTGTCGATTACCTGATGCACTTAGTATGAGGATCCAAATTTTTATTTTGCGTATTTCGCAAACTAGCGTTCTATAAGTTGTCCAGATTTATGGGTAGATAGAGCTTCCAAAGGGTCCTACAGTATTTATGTTACACATTGTATAATTTAATATTTATTTTCGTTATAAAATATCTTGTTCTCCAAAAATAGTTTGCATTAATACAGTAAGACCTTATTATATAGATGATGTATTAAAAAGCACTTTACCCGTTGAAACGAGACTCTATTTCCTTTAGGAAATTGACAGATCACTGGCCACCAATCTGTGAAAGTTCCAATCGGGAAAAATATATCTGGAGGAAAAGATTCCAAAGACGTGTCTTGTCACGCACGCTCCATGAGATCCTTTATTTTTTCTTTTAAAGATGCGATAGAGAATTCTCGTTATTTTAAAATGTTTTAAAGTTACATCGTGTGATAGTCGTGACTTATTCAGACAAATTATTATTTTTAACACAGTATTCGACTTTAATTATGTCCTCATTAAGAAAATGTTATTTCCGCGTTTATTAGTTTTTAAAACGGTTTTATTTAGCTTGACCTGTTTATTATTTGGTTCAAATTTATTAATCGATATTATATCCTCTTCCTGTTGACAGACTGATCTGATATTTGATACAAAGCTTTAGTTTTGATGACAAAACCGTTTACGTAAAAAAAAATGTTTAGTTATATTATTTCTGTTTAATATAATTATTAAACATTCTTATAAAAAACATTTGCGTTTATCTCCAAAGTTAAATAATTACTTAATGTCAGTCTTCTTGACGAATAAAGTTAAATATTAAACAAAAAATTAGCATATTCCTTTTCCTTAGTTTCTAGGAAAACTGATACATTTTAATCGTGATTTTTTTTTGTTACAGATATAAAACATGAAGTCAAATTTTAAACAAGAAGGAAAAGAATGGAAAAGTAATATTCATGATGGAAATGTGCCTCGAGACTTCTGTGCTAATATAAATAAAACGTAAAAAGTATCTCGTATTATGTTTAATAAGGAAAATAATCAAGAAAGTCTAAAGACAGTGTACAGCATATGATCTAAATGCCTTATTTAAGAGAAGAGTGCGCTGCCTTCAGGCGCCGACTATGTTTGACTCGACCAAAGGCGCACTACTCGTAGCGCCATTATTATCCAACAGCTCGTGTTGGCTAAACGGCAAAGGCTGGCCATCAACATTCCCTGCACCAGCCGATATATTGAAAGCATTTTTCATATTTGCACTTTCTATGTCAATTGTATTTGGGAACTTGGTCCTAATCTGCGTTCTGAATAATCGGAGATATATCAAATATATTGACAATCAGGTAAAATTGAACCCTAAATGCTTTTAGTAGGCAATCTGCTCCAAATTATACATTACAATATTGAATTATCAAAATATATCTGCCAAAATGAACGGTTAACTCAGTTAATTTACTCACTTAATCGCCAATTACTATTTGAGTAATTATAAAATTTTCAGTAATAATCATTCCTTTTTTTATTTTAAATAGCCAATTTTATTATACACGATTGGCGGTAAAATAAATTGCGTCTGAATATAATAATGTTAGACTTTTGAGTAATAGTGCTATATTAGTAGGTTCTACCTAATTTATTTGGCACCAGACATCTTTCTTGCTCATTAATTCTCTATGATAGTTCTCTGCTAAAATAATTTATGTGCTATCATATTTTACAGCCAAGATACTTACTTACCTCACTTGCTCTGAACGATTTATTCACGGGAATCTTGATAGCTCCAGTAGCTCTTCTGCCGGCTTTGTACAAGTGTTGGCCCTACGGCGAGATTTTCTGTCAAATACAGGTACGTCCGTCATATTTTTTTAATTTGAATATTTGCGTCAAGAAAGGATGTCTTCAAAAAATTGTGTTTGATAAAATTATTATACAAGGTAAAGCACAGCCTTTGAAACATAAATACAATGAACATAGTAAAAGTAGTAAAATTAGTTTGCCATCAAAATTTCACGAGACTTAATCCAGTTAGAGCTAGGCGACGCTATGAGGTCCTTGCGAAACTTTGTTTAAACAAGAGATGAAGAGAAAATGAGTAAAGTTGCTTCTAAAGAAAAAACTTTTTAATTCGCAAAGCAAAGTTAAATGTAAATACTTCGTACAAAATTGTTGATGTTCGGTTTAGAAAATTTGGATAGGCGTTTATTCAGAAATTAGGATGTCAAACGACTGTAAAGATTGTTATATCAAAACGTTACGATAACGCAAACTAAAGAAATTAGACCCAATAAAGAAAGAAGAACAACTTTGAAAAGGGTTAATTCTTGACGTTCCATAGAAACGGTAATCCGCGAACAATAAAATTGCTAAAACTTTTATGGAAGCACATAATGCGCTATCGGCTAATGGTTTATAGTGACCAAGCACAAAGTGTGGATTGCTGAAGTTTAAGCTTTGTAACTTACGCCAGACGCCTGCTGACTTGTTATTCCTTTTAGAAAGCGGACCTTTTGTTTCTTAGATCAAGGCCGTTTAAATGCCCAGCAATGTTTCCTCATCTTTAACGTGACTTGGTTTTAAATTTATTAGCATTAATCGGTTTATTTCAGGCTCTTCTACGTGGAGCTGTTAGTCAACAAAGTGCGGTTATATTAGTCTGTATGGCTATCGACAGATATTTGTATTTGCTGCACCCAGATACTTATCATAAGCATTCGAGTAAAAAGGTAAGTAGGAAAGTAGTTTTAAATAAATAAATCAGATCATACTTTTTTTTTGTTATGAAATAAGAATCTACACATCCACCTAAGCGATGTTATGGTTTACGATGGATCACACCAAAGACAAGCAAAAGGAAAGAAATTAGATGGTATCTTTTAGAACCGGCCCCCGAATAGGTTGCACAAAATACTTAATATTTGTTACTTTTGTATTGGGTGATATAGTCGCTAAGCAACAAAGCCTTTTTCGGTGAATAAAAAAAAAACATCGTCCCGTAACACGAGCAAGACGTTTTGCGACAATGCTTTGTCCGTTGGTTGTTGGTAAACAGCCGCGGCTGAAGACTCTTACAGCAGAGTCTACAAGCAGCTTGGGTGTTGATTGTTACTAGTTTGGTATCTTTATCATACCATTACTCGACTTCACGGCACGCAGTGAAAGCGGCATTGGTGCTATATTCTTGCCCGATACTACATATGTCAAAAATATACTGCCTCATTGAAATATACCTCACCAAATCGCCAATGACCCAGTGCGAGTTGGTTAAAATATTCATCAACTCGAAAGCGTTAGAGACAATGATAATTTGATAGACGTAAAGTACTACTCGAACGGCATGCGCCGCGCGTTGTCTATAAAGTGAAGTTACTATTTGTTCGAGGTCTTCTATTAATCGAGTTTTGAGGAATCTACTATTTTTTTAAACTAGAAAAAAAAAACGATTGCATTACCACGACTAATTTATTTTACTGTGGAAAATCAACCACTAATTTTTTTGCTTGTGTACACATCTTTTAAATGTACGGATTCCTAAAACATTGCTATAAAATATTAGTTATTCACTTCGCAACAAGTTACTTGTTTGAATATTTGATAAATTTTACCAACTCTCGATTTATAAAAGCTTAGAAGTCTAGAGATCAAACTTACTTAAGTGTAAAAGGTAGTTCAGGAGCGTAGTTTGAAATTAACCTTTTAGCCCTTAAAATAATGTGTTTTGTATAATTTATTATGTTAGGTTAGCGTAGACACTGTTTTTTAATTATAATAATCACCTAGAGTCAATTAAGTTTCAAAGAGAATGTTTTAAGAATACGTCGAAATTTTGCCTTATGATATAGTAATTATATTTTCCGAAGAAAATGTTTTTTTTTTTATTTAGGAATGAAGGTTGTTTGTTGTATTGTTTTTTTTTTCTAGGGTTGCGTGCTAGTCATAAGTGTAACTTGGATATTATCAGTTTCACTATTTGCCATCATGGTGCTACCAAGGTCTGGATACTATTTTAATTCAACGGGACTGATGGCCTGTGATGTTTTCCATAGCAGAGTGGCTTTTAGGTAAGTTTTATTTTTTGCTAGAATAAAGTAAACTTAGTACTTACTTAGACGGTTGTGTTAATAACACAGATACATTTTCTGTGCCTAATTATGCACATTAAAGTAAAAAAAATATATTGTAATATTGTTTTATTACTAGGTACTTTAATTTGTATGACGGGCTGCAGCGATCAATTGCAAATTTCGGCAAAAATTACTTGGTCGATTATATTCGAAATTTTTAATTGTGAACATTCATATTATACCTACAACCTACAACGTTTTAACAAGACCTGATCAGTAAAAAAATATTGAATATACATACTTTGCAACTTTAATATCTTCTTTTTTTATTAGGATTTTATCATGCTGTGCCTACTATTTTCCCACGACTATGGCGCTGATGTATTGCTACGGATCTGGTTTCCACGTCAGCAAAACGAGAAGTAAATATGACCCAGAACCGATGAGACCTAACGGAGTGCCTATACCATGTGCTAAAACCTCTCACGGCGAACATGATGTAGTGGTAAGGAACTTTGCTCAATTGAATCGAACCCAATAATTTTAAGACTGCTATAATACTTAAGAAGTACGACTATAGTTATTTACAGCTTATTTGTCATATAGAAGTAGCATTAAGTGTATATTTAACAATGCTGGAAAACAATAATACAAGTTTAAAATATAGATTCTACAGATTAATAAATAATATATAACTATTTATTCAAATACAATACTATACAATTACTTATATGTATTACTTATTTTAAGACTGTATATTATTTTAATTTTTAAATATAATATAAGTATATTAAAACTATTCTTTGACACTATAAAGAGTCTCAAGAGTATAAATAGTTAAAAGAAATAACGATAACAAAGGATAATAATATAAAGAGTTTGACACAATTTCTATGATAGAAATTGGTATAATCAGAAACCATTATGACCAATATTCTAAATGATAACAAACCTTCATTCGTTCAGCAAAATGTATCTTCATTGGGACTAAATAAACATTTATTACGGAGACACAGATACTTTTATAAATAAGAATGATGAATTTAATTTCGCTGACGAAGTAATTGAATCTATAAACAGAATAAAATGTTCTCCCATGCCTCATCCTCTCATATCTTTTTTCCAAAACTTCGTTACCTACATTCTCCAGTTATGATATATTGTCTTTTCTTTTATGTACCTTCGGCTGACGTTATCCCAGCTTCATTGATTTAAGTGCTGAGATTCCTCTCAGGTCGTTTTTAAGATCGAGTGAAACATTAGTCCACGAATTATGTTACATAAATTATGATTGTTGTAAAGATTGGACTAGTTATCTTCTAATTTAGTCGTAAAACTTTGGTATCTCCCTACCTCGGAATAGAAGATTAAGGTTTTCGGGAGATACTATAAATGTGGGCTCATCACAATAGATCTTATTAGGTCGACGTGGCTGTAAATTCGCAAGGCTCTCTCTTTAAGTAATACTTAATATTATTATTTTTTGATCTAAATTAATATTCTTGTTAAAAAAGGGAGTCGTAATCTTAGATTAAGATCTATAGAGCGTACCTTGACTTTGCTTAGACTTTGCTAATGTAAATAAAAAAACATTTTTTAGGTAAGTTTTTTTGATACCTACCTAAGTCGTTGAATTTGTTAATTTAGACTTGGCTTAGCACGCAGTCAAACCTATGCAAAGATCATTTTGTATATCAAGATCTTGCAAGTCAAGTCTAAGCAAAATATAGTTCTCTCAATAGCTCTCAGCCTTATTGTTTTTTAAAGTAAGTAAGTAAGTTATAATATTTTTTTTTTTCTTACGCAGATCCAAGCTCCAGTAAGACCACACAGTGTGAGTACATCACGGACTATGGCGGCGATGTCATTAGGATTCATCGTTATGGTCACTCCAGCTACTATTCAGGAAGTGGTGGCGGCTTGTACTGGGTGCAAGGTATTATTTCTAGGAATGCATCCGATATCGATAAGTTTACCGATATACCGGTAAATCTCAAATATCGATATATCAGCGATATTTGAGATTTACCGTTATCGGTATTGATGTAACTTTTTCGATACGTCGATTATTCGATTTGTTTTTTTAAGCAGTTTTCATACGAGTTCACTCGCATCTGTGAGATTATTTTCAACGGCAAGACTTATCAGACAGATTTGCGAATTGGCATTTCCCTAAGGATTTATATTTATAAATCTCAAATAAACCGTGATAAATCTTTATAGTCGAGTAAATATAAGAAAACGCTACAATAGGTGTTACTGGTCACCCTTATTTAACATTATTACTACTTGATACCCTATGAAATTCCCTAACTATATCTGTATCGATAAAAGCGATTGTATGAATCGGTATTGGTGTCGTATCAGTAAAAGCGCGTATCGATGCAACCTTAACTATTTCCTGATTAGAAAATTGTTTGGTTACAAACAATTTTGTTCATTGTGACGCTAATAAATTCATAAGTATTCATGTATATAATATAAATACTTAAAACACAAATAATAAAGATTTCTGCCAACTCCCCAATTTCATTCTTAGAATGGTAACAAGACATAATCCGATTAATATGCTGTCGCTGTTTTGAATTATTTATATGGCTGTATTGCTTTTCTAAGATTTGAAGAATAAATCATATTATTTTGTTTATTTAATTAGGTGAGTTCCAATCAAGATTTTGTTAAGCTTTGGAATATTTATTGCTTCTTTTTTCAAAGTCAGTGTCAAGATAGTCTTTAAAATTTAAGAGATTTATATGAGCTACGTTTTGTGCTAGCTCTTATTAGCTGATAAGTATGAAGTTCCGAGTTCGATTCCAGGGTCAAGCAAAATGTTTTTACATTTCAAAATCCTCAGTATTATTGGAGTCTGGTAATTGTACCCGATATTTGGCAATAGGTCTACCCCCGAATTTTTTGAAACACAGCTCTGTAGGGGTTTTAGATTTTCTTGATATAATTTTTCAATTCACAAACACTTAGACGGGAAACAAATTTAATATCTGTTGACTACTGCTACTAATTGGCCAAAAAAAACTTGTCTTCTAAATTGGCAAAGTTTGGGCGTAAAACACCTCGGTCTTACCTTTCGGAGAATTCCAGCGTGATGTTATGTTGCTCATGGCTCATTTATTTCCACTAAACATTTATTATTCTAATTTAAATTTATTTCTGGCACAGGTTCCACCTTCACTGGATTTTATAGTCACCTGGCTGGCTTTGAGCAATAGCTTTTGGAACCCATTTCTTTATTGGCTATTAAATAGCCATTTTAGAAGAATTAGTAACGAATTACTTCAGTACTACGTAAGTATTTATTCTATTAATAAGAAATTATCTTATGCTCTGTTTTGTTGAAACTTTAAATTATAATTTTTTTAAATCAATGTTTGCGTTTCAAGACTTTTTTTTTCTCTACAGTATTGTCAGCTATGATGTCAAAAAATGGCGATCTGAGATTCACATTCTTATTTAAATCACATATTAAAAGTGTTTATTTTATTGTTCATAGGTCTGCTGTCGGAGAACAAAGTCGTTTGCGAGTTACGAAAAGCCAACAACAGGATGTTGTGGCTCTCCTGTCACATCGGATGGTCTACACTCAAAAGGAGAATTTGAGGGTATTGGAGAAAAATATTGGGGTGAGATATTAGAACGTACCGTATCATCCTCGTCTCTTCATGCTATCCAGAAGGCGTGTCATCGAGATCCATTACGATGTTCTGGCTCTTTTAAAGGGTGCTCCAGTAGTGCTTGCAAACAAGATCCTAGATACTTTGATGGCTATGGCCCAACAGATTACAGGCATCTCGACAGATCAGCCTTTCAAATTGAGTCTTGTTCTCGTCAGTGTAGATTGAAGAACTCAGATATATGTCTGTTCAGACCAAGTCCTGGCTTAGAGTGTGGCCGCTCTCGTTCTAATTTGAGCTTAGATGAGAGTAACTTCAACAAGACGTGCAACGGCAGGCACCCGGAATTGTGAGAATTCCGAAACTGTCCGGTTTTCGGGCATAGAAGTAATAGCATAAGTATGTATCCCGGAGTGGAACATTTTAATTCAAATATTAAGTGGAAGTTTGATGACTCGCCTGGTGTTGATGATGATATGCAGAATTTAGAACATAATCTTGATAGAATACGCAGTTTAAGTCACGAGAGGAGTTTTAATGCGTATGGACTAAAAGAAAACGATAATTTATTGGAAGTTGAAGTGAATGATGTTGTGGATGACGATTCTGATGATAACAAAGATTATAATAATGGTTGTGGTCATGAGATCCATGAAGATAAAAGTGAATACAGTGCTCATAAATTTTCTCGTACCTCATCTCTATCTAACAGGGAACTTGATGTAATCAAAGAGAGCTCTAGGAGCTCGAGTGACACAGAAGTGACATTAACGCGATGACTTCCGAGGGTTACCTTTGATAAAGCGGTAAATGTTGTTCATTTGGATTTATCCCCGGAACATAGACATCATTGTAAGCAAAAGTGTGTTTTGCCAATGAAAAGACTTTTTTAGTAATTCGATGATTAGAAATGACATTACTAGAATTAAGTACATGTGGACCAGTAGCTTCGGGTCTGATTTCTGTAAATTATTCAATAGTGTGTGATTGTGATTTAAAAACGTTGAAAAATCAATTGTGCCAAGATTATAGTCGTAGAATTTTGTGATCTCCATCTACCTCTTCGGGGGATACAAATAAGTTTGTGTAAATAATTTTCCCATATGAATAGTAAATGTATAACGTACATAATATTTATACTACCTTTGACTAGGAAACGAGTGTTGATGAGATGTTTTAGTATCAAATCAGGTAAAGGAAGTTTTGTATTTTTTGTAATAGTCGAATCGATGAATTGTGAAATACTATACAACACATAAACTATAAATATAATGTTAACTTAAATGAAAATGTTTTGTGTATTTCTAATTTTACGTCTTATAAAATTAGTTGGACTACTATATTTCTTACATCTTCATGTATTAACCTTTCTTGATACTCATTAATTTTTCAGTATGTACATAATAATAAGACTGTTTGAATGGAAATTCTTAAAGTTATTCAGATCGCACAATACTTTTCTTCTTTACATAATGAAGTAATGATTAAAAACATTGTTGATGTCTACTTAAATGTTAAATCAGCAAATGGGGAGAGATTAAATTGTTTGTATAACTTTTTGTGTTTTATTTCTAGACTTTTTCTCGCTTGACTGACTTTGTAATATAGTAAGTTCGGGACCTCTTAGGGTTCGGAGGCACTACTATCTTTATTATAAAAAATAAAACACTTATACTGAGAGCTGATTGAAGACTGACTGTTTTTTATATTACAAAATTTCACTTCAGAATAAAGACACCACTTTTAAAAAAGGTGACGCACGTCATAAAATGAAAAAGAAAAGACGAAGCTACTCATTGCACTATGTAAGTAGGTTCGGGTTATGCCCATGCGCCCCGAGATTTTATTCCAACGAGCCCCAAGGCCAAAATTAAATTTTATTAGAATTAATAAAATCTGTCCCACGAGCCCCAAGGATTTTCTAAGGAAGTACAGTCGTCACAAAAGTGTTTAGGCTTTCAATATAAGGTATTTTAACTTTGGTTGGAAACTTTAATAGGCAGACAGCATAGTAGTATTTAATAAATGCTAGAATAGGTAATAACATTTGTCTAATATTATTGATATTGAACGAATAAATAATATTATAGAACACAATATGTTATAACTTAAAATAGATAAAGATTTTTTTTGTATTCCTTTTTCTCAGGTATTTTTAGTGTTTTCTCAACTTTATAGGTATAATAAATAAAATAATAACTTAATATTAATAATAATAACTTTTTGTAAGTGAATAAAATAAATTGCTAAGATTGCTACTGTATAGATTTTTCCAAACCAAATTGAAACATAAATTTATTCTTTAACTGTAAATTTGCACACATAATTACAACGTATTGTTTACCTGGTTCATCGGGTTTTTTTGCGGGATCATGCTTCCCTTTCGCACGTCATCGCGTTTGCACTCAAATTTGTTTTGGCAATTAGTTGACCTTGCACCCTTGCAATAGATGCACACGATATGTGAGTGATTAAAATGAATAGTGAACAGGATGCCGCTGTTGCTGGACCTTGCACTCCTACGGAATTTACATTCCTTGTTGGTGATGGTAAGTACTGTTATATAGTAAGTTAGAAAGTTTGTGATAGGTATAGTTACTGTTAGCAAGTAAGTTTCATCATGACCTACTTCTATAAAGTAGCAGAGTTTTTATCTAAATATAATTAGCTTCAGAAATTTTCAGTAACTAACTGATAACTGAATATTATAATTTACTAGAATTGTATCACTATGAACCCCCCTCTTCCTTTGTACTCGTCAGCCATTGACTGCATGTATAAACAAAGCAATATTACTTGTTACGACATTTCTGCTATTATCCTACGAGGAGTTCCGTTCCATATCTCGTAAGTCTATGATCAGATCACGATAATATTTTATGGGACCACCTCGGGAGTATACCCTTTCGATTACAAGAAGAATTTTGAAAATTGGCTCACAATTGAAGGAGTAATCGCGTAACAAACATACAAAAAAAAATCGAATTGAGAACCTCCTCCTTTTTTGAAATCGGTTAATAACTATTAATGTTCTTTTAACCGATTATCGGTCACAGCGGCCAATCTCAATGAAGATTAGCCAACTCGACTAACTTTATATTAATAGCATAAGGTCGATTGGTCATGATAAAAATTGCGTTTTTAATATTTTTTGTTTAAATGTTTTAAAGTCCTTGAGGTCAAATTGTTATGATGGCAACTGTGATAATATGTCTACAGAATATTATTCTAATGTGTCCGGAAATATTCAAGGATATCTCTGACCATGATGTTGAACAATAGGATCTTTTACTTTTTTCAAAGTTGAAAATTTACCTTACAAAAAAGGTGAATATTCAATTTGAATATTAAGATTGAAATAAGTAAAATGTATTGTTCAGAATCATGGTCAAAGTAAAGATTCAAAATTTTCTTATCTTTAAAAAAAATATCCTGTACCTATATTAAAAAAAAATATATAACTATTAATATTTTATATGGTCGAATGACTATCTGTTATTTTAAATTATATTTTACTCTTATTACGTTCATGTGTACCTATTCTATGTTTGTTACAGACGTTACTAAGTAATTTAATCGAAAACAAATTAATAATGTAAAATGTCCAACAAAATAAATCAATATAAATGTTAGCAACTGTTTTATTTATTGACTGTACTCAAATAGCGCTTGGGGCTCGTGGGAAGGAAATATTTAATTTAATATTTTAACGTATAAATCCTCGGGGCTCGTAGGAACAAATGTATGGATAAAAAATTTTAAGAGAACAATAGATTTGGGGCGCATGGGCATGACCCGTAGGTTCGTAGCTGATAAAAGAAGCTGCATGGTAGCACCGCAGTACCTACTCCGTTTTTATTTAATAATAAAAACAAGTAGGTACGAAATACTTACGAGTATGTACTTGTATCACTTATCTGAGATCTAATATAATTTCTTGATGAATATTAATAAGATTTTTGTAGCTTATTTATAATATTTTTAATATTAAATGATAATATACATAGTTACCTAATAAGCCAAAAATATTCATAATAAACCTCGTGCTTAATAAGAATATTTATTTCTCTTATTAGTAATCATGATGGATATTAGATTTTCACAGTTTTCTTGCGCCAACCAAATTAACAATTCATTCTTAAAGCAACCTAGAGTATGCTGACAAAAATTTAAAAAATCCTAAAAAATCCTTATACGTGTTGGATAAAGATAACAGTAATAGTCACAAAATTAACGATACATATTATTTAATTGCTCTAAGTAGAAATGACGAAGTTTTTACAAGATTTTATCTAAATTTTCCGAGCAACAATAATAATAACAGTACTAATTATCCAAAGTGTTTTTGGGATAGGAGTTTCGTTTTATCATAGCTACAACTCTAAAATTGGTTGCCGGCAGATTATGAAAACTAAAATGACGCTGTAAAATAGATAAATAGCTATAGATATAAATAAACAACTCCTCAAATACACTCCTTTTTATGGTATGGTTGAAGAACCTAGTAGTGTAGTAGTAGGACCTAAAGCAGATAAAGCCTAGTGGTATGACCGTTTAAAATGATCAAAGCCAGTCTAGTATCAACATTGCAGTGAATCTAGTCCGTCTATGACATTTGGTTTACGGCTATTTTTATGACAGTGGGTTTACAGCTTAAAGCGGGCACCTAAGCGATAGTAAACGTGTTGATATTGGATCCTTTACACCGAGCTTATTTTCTGTGTGCTCATCAATATCTTTAACGTGCTTGGTAAGCAAAGTTTTGGAAGCATAAGAAAAATAATCAACATCAGACTTGGTTTTGAAAGAAGAATTTAAGAAAAAGAGAAACCTTTTTTGTAATAACATGCACACACCAAAAATTTAAATTTACGGCATAGAAAGGGATGTACACAAATTAAAAGTTAAACAATGGTAGGTAAGAAAATACATACGTGCGACATAGCTGACGCAAAAAAAGATTCTGTTAAGAATCTTTCTATTTTTCAAGGACTGTCAAATATAAAATCGACAACTCTTGTAAACATCACCACAGTCAATTTGCAGTCGTAATAAAAAATAAAAAATAATAGTAAATAATAAATAAAAATACACTGCCTCGGTAGTATAGTAATCACAAGCGTGACTGCTGTGTTCGAAGGCCTGGGTTCGATCCCCTGGTCAGGCAAATTGTTATTCGGTATAATATATATATCATCATCTGCCTAGCCTTTTCCCAACTATGTTGGGGTCGGCTTCCAGTCTTACCGGATGCAGCTGAATACCAGTGTTTTACATGGAGCGACTGCCATCAGACCTCCACAACCCAGATATTGGGTTACACGGTACCCCTTGGTAAGACTGGTTGTCAGACTTTCGGGCTTCTGACTACCCGTAACGACTGTCAAAGATCTACAATTGACAGCCGGGGCCAACAGTTTAACGTGCTATCCGAGGCACGGAGAGTGATAATTAATTTATAAAACGCACATAACTTACGAAAAGTCAGAGGTGCGCGCCTTGGGTTCGAACCCGAGACCACTGACTTGCCAGTCAACGGTCACCACCACTAGGCTATCACGACTCTTCGGTATAATATATATATATTATAATTATATATATATATTAGAAAAATCTGAGTAGCAGCATGGATCTATTTCATTTATTCAATTAAGATTTTTATATATCTGTCAGGTAATATCATGGTTATTAATGCTCGGTTCTTCTCCGTAAGAGGAGAAGTCAGTGAGATAATTATAGCCTGTAATTGTCCACCTGGCCTCTTCTCATATGGAGAAGGATTAAGCATTAATCACCACGCAAGTTCACAACTTGCCATTTCAGATATTTAAGTTCAAGTTTCCTCATGATGTTTTCCTTCACCGTTAGTTACTGGTGTGTTAGATTTATTAAGAAAGTACATCATTATGACATTGAAAAAGTCATATTGGTAGATGACAGGTTTAGACCCACACTCGCTTACATGCAAAGCGGGTTCGTAACCGATGCAAAAGTGTGTGTGACAACGAGTATAAGTACGACTACAAGTAGTATAATAAAAAAAAACCTCAAATGGAAATACCTAATACCAAAAATTAAACGACAACAACAATTCAGGGTAAGAAACAGACAAGCTTTACAAATAAGGAAGCTAAAAGGTGAGTATTGAATAAAGATTTCAACAACAGTGCCGACTTCCCTATTGAAGATAGAGCAGATTTTTAAGAAAATTTTATTACAATAAAAAAGCAGTTTACATTCAGGCCATGTAACTTGTACGTGATATCAATGTAGTCGGCGGTGAGGCGCCTTTATCCTATGAAAATTATATTGAAAATCTAGTGATAATGATTTCTGTAGAAAAAGAATGGATAATAGACAGATATGAGTTTAAATCTAATGATGATGAAAATGACATTCAGCTGCATCTGGTTAGATTAAGCCGACCCCAACAAAGTTTGGGAATAATAAGGCTAGGAGGAGAAAGATGAAAATATTGTGAGGGATTTGAATAATACAATTTTTCCAATCAATTTTAAAAGGTTTGCGTGGTAATCCATAAATAAATCTCGTTCTTACAAACTATTTCCACAATTTACCACTGCATCGTGTGCAATACTTTGCTTCAATTTGTCTAAAGCTGCTGAGTACTAATCTAGACTATTAGACGAGTCGAGCTCATAGCGAGACAAAAATGGGGTGAATATTAATTCTATACATTGATTGTCTTAAAAAACTGATATTCAGCTGCATCTGGTGGCTTAAAACGAACTCCAACAAAGTTTGGGAATAATAAGGCTAGGAGGGTGATGATATTGATTGTCTTATTACTACGTCAATATACAATATTAATGGCTGTAATTACAGTATTCTTATCATAACTGATATCTATAATACTCATGGCTCATATTTATTTTGAGAACTATTTGATACTTTCACTGCTTAATTAATTATTTTGAGAAGTGAATGCCATTTTCGGAAGCCATCATTAACGGTTCATATTACATAAACCCCACCATCTTTAAAACGTTACTTGATCCTAACAAAGGTGGCTATTACATCCGCATTTTGTGTCTATCATAATAATCTGTCACGATTAAAGAAGATACAAAATAATGTTTTTTTTTTTATACTTTCACCAAGGTTTATTTAGTCAGGAAATTATAACAAATGGTTGTGTCACGTCTACACGGAAAATCTTTAGCGTAAAATATGTCTACCTTGTTTTATTGTCACTGAATTAAGACTAACTGCGTCCCGCGGCGTTGTGTCGAGTCATTCCGAGATTTCGCCGTAAGCGTGACAATTTCATTTGTTTGCCAAGCTTTAATCTTGAAAATTATTTTAATAATGATTACTTTGTTTTGTAGAAAGATCATAATCAAAAACGGTGAACCAAGTTTTTTTTTTTGTAAAATACTAGTTTTTTTAAATTTTGGTTATAGGTTCCTTTTTGGCTTAAATTTGCATGATTGCATTATGGGTTGAACTAAATGGTTGGCATTATTTTTTTAATTAGTAAAGCGTAGTAAAGTTGAATTAAGGAATAATAGCTCAATGCCTATCCCATACCTAATCTTAACAGAAAAAAATTCAGATTGAAACCATTCATCGAATCAGTAATCGTACAAACGAGACCCTCAACACAGAAGATCATTGCGCCAGTCGTAATGTCACTAACTTATGGTTACGCAGTAGAATACTTTAAATATTCCTTCGAGAACAGAAACGTGACAATACCAGTATTCTCTTATATTAACCTTCACATAGCTCTGCTTATTTATTATTGGAGCAGTAATATCACCCACAGATAATTCTTCCAGCTTTATTATAACACGTACGGACAGACGGATCGTTTTACAATACACAGTATAGCGTATTATTATTTTATGTGGGACCCAGACTCGGTCACACTGGATGTTTGAGACGTGACTCGTGTGGCTATAGGGTATAATCTTACCCCATAGCGGTAGTGTTATCCGGGTAAAATGTTTCTCTTGTTAATAGAATTACTGTTCGTGAGAGCTTCATTAAGTTTCAGATTTGCTTGTAGTTGTAAAAAGCATAAGAAATTGTTTCGTTTTTTTTTTGCTACATGATATTGTAATTTAGTTGTTTCCGAAGTTCAGTCACAGTGTCTAATCTCAGCGGAGATTAGCAAACTACGCAGGAAATATTATAGTGCACGAGTGCGTGCACAAACACAGATGCATTTTTTATTCCCCCTCTCAAATCAGGCGTAGGATCAACCGTGCTGAGGTGCGGAGCAGGTGAAAACTAATTTATAATACGCAATGACTGCCGAAAAGTTAGAGGTGCGTGCCTTGGGTCCGAGACTGAGACTTCTGACTTGCTAGTCAACAAAATGATGGTGATAAACTAAAAAAATTCAATAACAAGACCATCTTCCATTTTATCGAATATTCATATCTCAGAACACTTTAATATATTCCAACATTTCCCAACACAAAGGTAGTATGAGCATTTCATGAAATAATTCCGATAGAATTTATTGCTGGCATAGAAGAAAATTAATATCTAATAATTCAAGAATGCCTTTACCTTCTCATAATGGGAAGAACGTTCAGGCATGAAATCTTATAGCGATGAGATTTTATATTACACAGTGCAATGATTCGTAGGAAAATAATAAGTACAATATTGTATGGATGGTTTGACTGATTGAATTTAAGCAAGATGTCTCTGAAATGAAAGTATTATTAAAGTGCGCCTATATTATTTTTATACGAATATAATTTATATATTGCTTGTTGGTTCTTATTGTAATATTTACTTACTTCTTCTATACAATTGGCTATTTTACCTAAAGGGTCAGTAAACGAAGGTTAAGGAAAAAATATTATCATAACTCTACTTGAAGTCTATTCTTTGTACACACGGCTACACATCAAGCTATACATTTCCAGTATAAGCTGACATCTTGTCGTACGAAGAGCCTATAACAATGTGAGGTCAGTTCATACTAGTTTTTAAAGCCATGTTTACTCCAATATGTGTTCTGTAGTATAAAGTAAACCAGTATTTTCCTAAAATGACACGACCCATTTATCTAACTTTTTCCTGAACCTATAAAACAGCAATAAAAAAGACAACCCACGTACCGCAACTGGGACAGTGTTAATGACCCGAAAACATAGCGAAACTTAACCTAGAAACCTTAAAAAACTACTTTTAGTACCAACATAATGAAATAAAAAGTAATTAAGGGTAAAATATTAAAGCTTGTGTATAAAAG
This sequence comes from Protodeltote pygarga, assembly GCA_936450705.2. Taxonomy (NCBI): domain Eukaryota; kingdom Metazoa; phylum Arthropoda; class Insecta; order Lepidoptera; family Noctuidae; genus Protodeltote; species Protodeltote pygarga. Next base: position 6,210,338 of record OW388257.2, on the reverse strand, counting down.
ATACTCGGTCACCTCACTAAAGGCTATAAATAGATAAGTCAGTTTATTTATCCAACAGTAATGGCTCTTAGCTCTCGTTGAGAAAACTTCTAGTCCGGGAAAACCTTTTTATCTACTTTTTCTATCGTTTTTCAACCAAAACGTGGAACGAACAGTGCTGAAAGAAGTGTAATATTTCACTAGACTCCGACAATAAATTACTAATGCCTTTAAAATCAATAAATACTGCATCAGAAAAGCGGTTTTTTTTGGAGTTTTTTTAATGATGAAAAACGTTATTAGGTTCAGACAGTAATAAATTAATTAACCAGCGCGCACAGTGCGCATTCTTAGAAATTAGTATGTACTAATACTTTTTGGAAATTTCACCTTTTAAGTCAAGAAGTAAGGGCAAACTCTACTTTTCGGTCAAGTTGCATTAACCGTGATCACAAGAATGCTTATTTGAATATTTGATAATTGTCTGAATCTTAATGAACAAAAACACAAACATAAAACTATTAAAATACAATTAAAACTAAAACTAATACTAAAACTAACGCTAAAACTAAAAGTAAAATAAAAAGAGAAAAACTTAATCTAAAATAATTTGATAATTATGTTTAGAAGTTCCTTTTTTTTTAAATAAGTAATCAACCCCTAAAGGAACAAAATGAGATTTTGGTACCACAAAATAGGACCAATCCATGAGGATGGAGTCGTGAGCGAATTAACTCATTATTGTATTTCCGGACATAGGATAATTAATGTTCAGTTATGTAAGGGTATTTAACCTACTCATTAGCATTTATAACGGATATCTCCGTTCGGTTACGAATATTTAGATTTTGCAAGTAAATTATTAATGGCTTGGTGCTGGTTCTATTATAAATAATTTACACTTCCCGGAAGAAATTTCGTATCGTAAGTAAAATGCACCTGATCGCTAAGCCAACGGGGTAAGTAAGTAGTAATAATAGACTTAAAACTCGGGGATGTGCTGTAATCTTCTGAGGCGCCCAGAACGCTTACTTTTGAATCACGAATTCAATCCTAACACTGCTTTTTCATGCAATTCTTTGATTTTCCAGGAAACATCACGTTCTGACACGCGCCGCTCGGTTGGCATGCACCGCAGCACGAACTTTGCAATGACAATATTTGGGATCAAATTACATTTGTCTTAATATTTTTGTGAATTTTTTTACATGTTACATGATAGCTTATTAAATATAATTATTTAATAAAAAAAATTGAAAAAACTACTCCCATCCGTATCAGTTGTGTTTTCAAATTTTCTTATTAAATAATTACATTTGTCTTACCTACAAACTCCTTGCAAAGTTCGTGCTATTGCGCGTGTAAATGATATCAGCGCAATAGCTTATGTTAGTTCAAATAAGGCTCGTGATTTAAGAGAAAGTTCCCAGCTTATTTATTACAGTCGAATTTATTATTTTATACGAAACTGTGGCTGTAAGAAGGTACCAGATTGTAGTAAAAATAAATACCTAAATCCAATCTTACCCTTTCCATATTATACTTTTATGCTCAAACTATAAAAATGTAACATGGGCCCGTAAACGGAGCATAGACAACGCCTTAATACAGTGCATAGATGGTTAACGATGGTTTCATACCGGATAGAAACTATAAAACTGTTTATAGTTTCTATCTGGTTTCTAGTAAATAAAGTTTACACGTTATTAGAAGTAGTCTACTAGAATCCAGATGGGAGGTAGTTGTATGTAATTCAAAAGCACTAACATACATGTTTTGGTGGTGAAAATAATTATGTAGAGATTGGAAAAGAAATACGTGCGGTACCGTGACAAGTTTTATGTTTAGAATTTACTTTTATTGTATTACTAGCTGCCCCGCGTGACTTCGTACGCGTGATTATCCTACTTCAAGGCCTATTCTACCCCTACCTTACTCTACCCACTACCCTATTCTACCCCTAACCTACTCTACCCCTACCCTACTCTACCCCTTCCCTACTTTACCCACTACCCTATCCCTAACCTACCCCTACCCTACCCTACACTACCCCTACCCTATTCTACCCCTTTTTCTGACCTTTAAACCTTCCCTGGATCTCCACAAATAATTCAAGACCAAAATCAGCCAAATCGGTCAAGCCGTTTTCATGCTATGTGGTGACAACGGAAAACGGGTTTCATTTTTATATATATAGTAGATTTAATTATTAAATTTGACCCAAATGGGAAATTTTTGGGTAATGGACCTTCCGGAAAATGGACATTATGGGAAGAAGACATTTCGGGAAAGGGACCCGTTGTAACCATGGGACATTTTGGGACAGGGACATTCTGAGCCTGAACGTTACACACTATAATGTTACACACGGTAAATTAATAACACCCTTTTTTTCGACGGGAGTGAAAAAAGTTTTGTTATGTCACGTTAATTTTTTCCCATATTTTTTTCAAATCTTTAAATATAAAGCGTGAGTTTGACCGATTTATGGAACATGTCAATGCGATAACTTAAGATGGCAGAGTTAAGGGTTAAGGCGAGTAATAAATAAAAGCACAAACCTTGTATAATAAATCGCGATAATACACCCTTTCGAGTTCGTGAAATATGAGGTGAAGTAGAAGGGATAATGAGGAACGAGTAACTTTGGGAAGCCAGGTAGGTAACTGAAGTAATGCGAATATGTCAGAAGTAGGAACAGTGCCACAAACATATCTGTTCAGCTGAGGGCGTCGCTAGCGGTAAGAAAAGTTTATCATTATAAGAAATTTACTGTGGAAATTGGTTAGTTCTAATTTTGCCCGACTGAACATACAAGTTGGTACTAGATATTATATTATTTTGGTCATTTGGGGAACATTAACTCTGTGCTTTGATAAGGATGAAATTTATGTAGCTACAAAATTATGAATTTAAATTGTAATAATGACAATATTCACAATAGTCATCAACAGTATCAGGGAATTAAATTTCAACACAGTTCACGCTCTGTATAGTGATTAATTAATACATAATAATTATTATAATTTTATTTACCTGAATAGAGAGTTATGTGTTTAATTGTTTATGTGAGTAAAATTAACTAATTAATGTTTTCGACTGGTTAAAACATACATTTACATTATTATGTATTTATTAAAAGGTACATGGTAAGTTTTATAACGTATTACAATGTCCAAAAAAACTACTTACACGTAGTTTGTCTGTTGGATCACAGATACTTTTCTTAATATATAGCTTACTAGCGACCCGCCCGGCTTCACACGGTTACGCTAATATGCATGTATTATACATATAAACCTTCCTCTTGAATCACTCTATCTATAAAAAAAAAACCACATCAAAATCCGTTGCGTAGGTTTAAAGATCTAAGCATACATAGGGACAGACAGACGCGGGAAGCGACTTTGTTTTATACTATGTAGTGATGATTTAAGACTTATAAACAATATTTTATTAATAATATATGGTATTAATACTATACATAGTAATTAATATTGTTTGTAGTTTACTTATAGTAAAAGATAATATATTATTTATGTAGACTTACATTTTGTGACCTATATTTATTAATTATATAATATGTAATACATATAATGTAGGTGGTTACTTATATCTTACGTATATTTATTTTTCTTTAATTGTTACCTTTATCATTAAGTAGGTATCTGTTTCAAGGATCGTTAGAAGAGATTCTTTATCCACAAAGATTAAGAATAATTATAAACTCGCAATTTTCAGACACCGTGACCGCGAATCAATTAATTTCGAAGCAATCTCGCTTCTGGTAGCTGGCTATTGATATTAATTTTCCTAGGACAATTAGCAAGCAGTATTATATAGCGAGATTATTTATTATCTATCGTATAAAAGCAATAAATTGTTCTTGTCTTACAATTATATTAATTTGACGGAACGATTTGACTTGAGTGATGTAAATTAATGTAGGTATTCGGGAGAGGCTATTGCTCATTGTTGTAAGGCTTTTTATGTGAATGAATTATTAATTGTAATTATACCAGGGCAGGCGAAATAATAAGAAGAAGAATTATAAATAGGTAATTTATTTTTATTTTATTAATTAAAAAAAAAAATGTCGTGGTGGCGCATTGGTTACGGACCCGCTTTGCAAACGCGTGGGAGTGGGTTCGAACCTGGCATGTACCAATGTGACTTTTTCTATGTCATATGTACTTTCTTAGTTAATCTAAGACACCACTGACTAACGGTGAAGGAAAACATCGTAAGGAAACCTGGACTTTAATAGTCTGAAATTGCCAACCCGCAGTGAGCTAGCGTGGTGATTAATGCTCAATGCTTCTCTGTATGAGAAGAGGCCTTTGCCCTATATTGGGACAGTTACAGGCTGATTTATTTATTTATTTATTAATTTATGAGACTGCTGCGTTGGTCCAGTGCAGCAGTGGTAGCAAGCGCGACTGCTGAACATGAGGTCCTGGGTTCGGTCTCCGGGTCGGGCAAAGTGTTATTGGGTTAGAAATTAAGAAATTCTTAGTAGCAGGACGGAGTCTGGAATCATACCCGGTTTATGGTAATAGATGAGACTGACAACATAGCCGGCGAAACATGGGTGTATTGCATACACCTTTGCTTACCCCCTCTGGGAAATACAGGCGTGAGTCTATGTTATGTTACATACATTTTAAATATACTTATACCTTATAAATTAAACAAACAAACTTAGTTGTATGAACATTCGTATCGTATTCCTTGAGTACAATAAAATATAGGTACAGATATAACAATAAAAAAACATCGCAACTTATAAAAATATCTTGCGATATCGTAACAAATAATCGTTCTCATCCCCTACCAAACGGAATACAAAGAAATCAATATGCAAATATGCGTCATAATTTAATATCATGTATGAATATTATGCACTGAAATGGGACACAATTTCCAAGGAACTACAGCATCCCTTATGCGGATATTGGCAAGGAAACAGCCTTCCAACATTACAGAAAGTAGGCTCAGAGTTCCGCATAGCGGTGATTCGCCGCTCAGATATGTGTTTCAACTCTTATGTCGACAATATTGTGTTATAGGTTGAATAAGAAAATTGTTTTCTGATTTTTTGGAAGCAAGTATTTGGATGTAAAAATAATCCCACCATAAACATTATACTCGTACTTTTTATTGTGTTAAAAATCTTTGTTAATACTAAGTTGTCTACAAACCATCAAGACCAAAAAGTAAGAGACTATAATGTTTTAACTGCCAATGTCATTTATAGGTGTTTTTTAAATATAGATTCAGATTGTGCATAGAATTATAAATTTGGTGTCTTTTTATTCTTAATACTTTTTTTTGTAAATTTTTAACATGTTATAGCACATGTTAGCTTATTAAATATAAATCTTTTTATTTTTTCAAATTTCTTATTAAAGATTTATAATAATTTTTATTCTTGTTTAGTTAAGGACCCACGAGCTTACTCTAATTACTCGTATAATATTGAAAACGGCTTGTTGTCATTTTTATGATATGAAGTGCCCAACAATTACCTCTTTTTAAACCTTCGACAAAAGAGGATTGTTATAAGTATAACGTGTATATTTGTGTATCTGTGGCATCGTAGCACAACGTATGAACTTTTAATTTAGATTATTTCATTAAAAATGTGACTGGATCGAAAGTGTTATAAATAAAAAATAGAGGTGTTTTTCTATCGAGCTTTTCAAATGTTTAAATTTACATCAAGAACAGTGTTATTTCTTATCATAATTAATCTTAAAGTGAAGTAGGTATAGTATAAAACCTGATAAATATGACTGGTAAATATAGTACGTTTAAATTATAATAATATGAGAATAATATACCACGAGTTCCATGTATCCCATTTCCATTAGTCATTTCAACAGATAAAGTTCTCAACGCGCTCGTGTTGAGTAAAGTGAATTAAATTTTAACATGTGAAAACTATAGTGACATTATGTATGGATTTAAAATAAAATTTATACATTTCTTCTACTAGCATAACAATATTTTAAATATAATTAAGAAAACTTTAATATAGAAATGATTCGGATGGGATTCGAACTCACGATCTTCGTATTGTGGTATTATTATGTATTCCGATAGATTACAAGCGCTCTAGGCGTAGAAAGAGATTTGAAATTTCGGCTGAGGCTGGTAGGATACTGTAGCTTAGCGGTCAGAGCGTCGACACGGTACGTCGAAGATCGTGGATGCGAATCCCATCCATCCATTATTTTTCAAATTTTCTTAATAATAAGCTAACATGTCTATATATTCATTTAAAAAATCACAAAAATAATAACAATCTTTTGTTGAGAGTATCTAGATACGAAGGCTGCTATCGATGTGTGTGTGTGACATGATTGACACAAATTGGCGGGTCTCAAGTCTGTCGTTATTGGATACCAATCACATTTTCCTGTTATATGCAATCAGATCGGGCGTCTATCAATCAGTATTATTTGGACCTTGATTGTTGTGATGTTTACTGTTTACGTTAATTGTTTATTTTACTCAACAATATAAAATGATTGTATTTTTGTGAATTTTTTACATGTTATAGCACATGATAGCTTATTAAATATAATTATTTAATAAGAAAATTTGAAAAAACAATTACATAACTACATAAATTACATAACCGGGCACACACGGGACTTCGTGCTGCTACTGAGAATTTCCTAATGGAAAAATCCAATAACACTTTGCTCGACCCGGCGATTGAACCCAGGATCTCGTGCTCAGCAGTCGTGCTTGCTACCACTAGACCAACGAGGCAGAGGATTTTAAACATTGTTATAAATAAATGAAATAATAATAGGAGGAGGAGGTTCCTCTCTCTTGAGCCGTGACCACCTGAGCTTGGACCCTGTTCCCGATGCTAGTGGGCTACTGTGTATTACGTATTTTTACGTTTTATATAAATTGTAAATGAATAAATGGAAAAATACTCAGTGGTTTAATACTTTCATGATATCTGCAGTGATCGGAATACGAACGTGAAAAAGAGGTATACATCGAATTGATAAACTCCTCTTTTTTGGAACTCAGTTTAAAAAGCGTTAAACTCCAGCTAATAGCTAAAAATAGAACAAAGTTTGAACATAACGAAACGTTTCACTGGAGTTTGTTAGAAATTTGCCTAATTAAAAGTTTGGAACGACTTCATCGTAATAATATACTCGTTTAATTTACACGCCGTGATTCGACAAAATTGATTTGGGATATGTTATAGAACCAGGAAGACGAAGTTTATTTTGTGCGATGTTTAGATTCCAAGATTCCAGAAAATGGTCATGAGCTACCTTGGTGAGTAATTTATAAAATATAATAAAAGTACAAAAAGATAAACAGACAAGAACTTATGAATTGCATAGAAAAAATACGAAGGATTATTTATTATACAGACTGTAAAAAAAACCTTGTTAGAACTGTAGGGTGTAACGACACCTAACGAGGTATTCTGACGTGGTTCTATACATGTAATAATTTTCTCGACATGCCAAAAAAAAAGTGGTTTAAAATGGGAAAACAAACATAGCAATCCATGTCTCGTACGGGCTATTGGGAAGCGGTGTCTAAGATCATAATTTATAACCTTTGCTGACTTCACGCTTAACTTAACAGTTTATCTTCTGATTACGATCTTTCGAATAGAAAAACAACATAACGCTGACGATGTCAGATTTAGAAATTAATAAATTCGCTCAATTTGAAGTAAATCGAGTACAAAAAGCTCGAATTTTAAATAACAATAACATCTTTTAAATTCATAGTAGTAGGTAATAAGCTTTTTATCTTTTTTGACTATGTCAATTTGGTAGCTTATCTCTACATATCGTATATTAGAAAAATATTGACGAGTTACCGTCATACTTTTACTAAAAATTATGAAATTATCTGCCAGGATACCTATTAAATGTCACTCTATTAGTAAAAAGTGAAATGGGCCTTTAACCTGTAGGTTAAAGGTCTTTCGTGTAAATTGTAACAAACAATTTCGTTGGCTGGGAGAGATTTGACATCGAAATCAAAAGGCAAGAGGAAAAATTGCGTTTAATATACGACCAATGTTACTGTTTTGACAACAGAAGGCATCAACTCTCGTAAGAACTCACTTGAGGGTATTTATGTTATTGGAAGTTGACATAAACGACGAATAACAGATTTGTGTTGTCAATAGCAACGACAGTGCGGCTGACAGTCGAAGGCTATTTGTATGTTTTTATAGTGGTCGCATTTGTAGATAGCCATTGATGGTGTTTTTATCGACTATTTTATCGAAATATTGCTAATTTATTGAAGCTAAATGGCATTTATGATCATCGTCAGTCGACAGTTTACATTCTCGTGTATAATAATATTGAGTTTTAAATCTATCGGTTGAATTACATTGAAACGCTTAAAATTTTTGCTCATAAAAATATAAATGAAAATTAGATTTATAGGTAAGTAACATAAACACATTAGAATCACATAAATCTTATCGCGATTACATTACGATTTCGACATGCATCGATCAGTTTAACAACACTAACCTATGCCAAGTGTTGTTATATGAGCCGAAATGTTATTGCCTTGGCTGCCCGCCATATTGGGAACTCCGTGACTTACACTTGGCCAAGTGAACAAGTTGTTTAGAACTGTATCTATTGGTTATGTACTGATGTTTATTTTTTTTAATCAGCTAGACAACTATACCTACTAGAATAGATGCAATGCAAAGCATGTCAATAGACGTAGATTCAATCAAAGGCACCACTGATTTTTTAATTCAAATCGTGTGCGATATAAAAAATAAATTAATTACTTTATCATCGGTAATGATAAAATCATCCTGAGGAACTGAAAGATATTCATAGAGCAGTGTAAAGTCATGGCAGAACTCTGACAGTAAGAATTTATCGACAATTTATCGATAAAGAATTGAGTAGAAAACGATAAAGTGATCAGATCAAGGGCCCTCGCAAACTCGAAGTCAGACCAACCTTGCAACACGTTCAGTCGCCTTTGAGGCCATTCGACCGCAAGGCAGTCGTCGCAACATGCAGTATATTTTGTTTGATTTTTTTTCTATTTCTTTTTAATCCCATGTGCATCTTTTGTTTTATGAAATGTTCTGTCCAGTGAGAAGATGCACTTTGTGCAATATTCATCGAGTCACCAACCGCAGAATGCAGTAAGTTATTTCAAAACTGTCCCTGAAATTGTAAAAAATATATTCTTGTTAAAACTGACTTGTTAAGAGGTAAGTCTAGTCAGGATAATTATATCCTGGATATTAACAAGGAATGAAAGGTTACATCCTTCTCCAGGATCACGTGCACTGTTTGCCAACATCTTCGCAAAACATCAGTTAAAAAAGCGGTCTAACGTAAGCCTATTTACAAAATAATCACTATGTAAGTATGTTTAAAATAAGCAATAACTATTAACGCAAATTTTGTTTTTAAATTATTTTTCTTTTAAATTTTAGTTATTTATAATTAATGGCTCTTAGTATTTACAACTACACCTAAACAGATATTATAGCATCATTCTCCCTAACATCTATTTTAATTTTTTCTCCCTAACATTATTATCTATTTTAAGGAACCTTCTTATTATTCAATTCATTCAATTCAATTCATTTATTTATTTGCGAATATAGGCACAAAAATATGAAGATGTTACAATAAACAGATATGATCTCTACATTCCACCAGAAGGCATGCAAATTTACACTTAATACATAGTAATAATTACAAGAAGTATGTCGACCTAATAATAAACAATAACGACTACCAACATAAGCAAAAATAGTAGGATAATACTAGGCAATTATTTTTCATCTCAATCATAATATTACAATCATAAAAAAAATTATCTATCAACTTCTATTTTTCTGTTTATTGACTGTCGCCGTCGTCGCCGCGTCCATGTTCACCGGCTGCCGTCTGATGCAATAGTTTCGTTTTTTTCCTTTTCCATTTTATCCAAGTGACGTCATACTCTTGTCCACTCCTTTATCTGTTTTCTCTATTTGAACATTTTAACTTTTAAGCAGTAAGTATTCTCAAAGACGGATTTAGAAGTTGTAACAGCTTGAACTTTTACATCGATTTTAAATCTAATTTAAAATTGTACGTCTAAGAAGACTGTAAGGAATTTCAGTCGAAATTTATAATATATACCCAAAACCAACTCAAAGATCAACATTTACTTTAAGAATCCATACATTGCATCTTAGTAAAAACTTGATTAAAAAGTAGCTTTTTTTTTACTTCGCACAAATACTACACCAAGTTTCATCTAAATCTGTTTAGATGTTTAATAGTGATTGAAAGGCAAACAGCCAACTCACAAACTACAAAACAAAATTAATAATATTAGTTGTTTTTTTTTTTACTACTACTAATAAGATTTCTACAAATCAATCGATTGATTATCAATTGATACGCTCGATTGATTAGTAGAAATCAATTCGGTCTCGGTTTGAACCGGCGACCAAAAGCGCCCAAAGAATTAACGTAACTTGCATACTAGGCCATCACTGCTCTACTCTCGTATGTTGTTTACATACAGGTCAGTATGTAGTAGTACTTAAATGCAGTGTAGATCGATGTGAAGCCTTTCGCACCATTAACGCCTAATATAGTTCTGCGACTGATTGCATGCGGGCGGGCTCATGTGATTGGAAACAGTAGCTTCTAGATTTACGATTATATGTGGGATCGTTTGTTGGACATTGTACTCAAACGGTTTAAGCCATTTAATTGATAAATTGTTGTGAAAAGTGCGATTACAACATAATTATATATATTTTTTTAAATTCTTGTATTTGGTAAGGCAGAGAGGGTTAACACCCACATTTTGTGTATTTTATAATTAGTCTAACAAAACAAGAAAAAGAGGGCAAAATCCAATACCATGTTTCTATGAAAAATATCCAGATGCCTAGCCAATAACTAATCAGAGATTTTACCTGAGACGTTATGCTTAGCAGTTTTGTTACTATTGAAAAGCAAGGAAGTTGAGACAGTACACTAATTGCACTAGGTAACTATCCAGCAGTTAAGTGAAAGGGTTTTAAAAGACACTGCTACTAGAGATATTAAACTTTTAATAATACGCGATGTCCAGTGTACAAATGGAGCTAAGATGGTAAAGTTCCTCTGCAATTCCGCTTACATTCCGAAGTTGTTATAAATACTTTAGCTGGTACTTTTAACTGTTTGTGAAACCAGTCAAAAGTATTAATACTAGTTACTAGATAAAGTATTTGTCCTTCAAATGTTAGAACCAGACGATTTGATAAGACTTTCTTTGCGCATTCACATTTTATGTAAGTGAAATGAGTACTAGGAGTTTATCACAGCTTAAGAATGTTAATCTACTTTCAACTGAACAAACAGGTTCATTACAAGAAAGCTTTATAAGTACCTGTAGCTTTACTGAAGAAAACAAAGTTAGAGAAGGATGAAATGAAAACAAACATTTATAGCACTGGAAATATTATCTCGAAGGGAAAACTCGAGTGGCAAACAGCTTCAGTTTGTACACTTAGATTGGAAAAGTAATTACGTATTTGGTTTTTACAAGATTTCCTATTTTTTTAGTAGTAGTATTTGATTATTTAAATAATATAAGTTTTTTTTTTCAGAACTAAAACTGTGTACCAAATATCAGATCAATCTGTCAACAGGAAGTGGGTAAAATATCGATTACTAAATTTAAACCAAATAATAAATAAAGCTAACTAAAACCGTTTAAAAATATACGTATCAAATTAAAAATCTCTTCCTTTTTTTCGCCTAAAACATAGTATTACATTAAAATAATGTTCTGTATTTAGTAGTATAAAAGTTGAACTCATAATTAAACTGAAGAAATGAATTCGGTTCCTTTATCTATTATCTACAATGACGGACTCTTATGCTTTTTAATTTTTATGATCACTAAAGTTAAGCGCTTGATGCGTTGAATCCTTAGATGGGTGGCTATCGGATGCATTTCTTATCGAGCGCCTTCGTGCTTTGGATGGCATAATAAGGTTATTTTGGAAGGCTCCAAATATCCCATTAATTCCTAATCAATCTTAAGTCTGTTTCTGCAGTGGTTTTGATAACATTACATTAATGTATCTCTACTTTTTCGCATCTTACAACCGATTGCATTTACTTTGTGTAAGTAGCTGTTAAGCGGAACGGCCGTTTACACTAGGTCATTTGAAATGGACTTGGAATCGGCCATCCGGAACGTTATTTACACTGGTAGGTACTACTTCCATACTTCCTACTACTTCGTTCGTTTACGAGTAAAAGGCCTAGTGTAAACGTGCCCAAAGCTTTCCAATTTATTTCAATTCTATTAAAAAGCACCCATTTTTCTACTAAAACAGACTAATATCAACTCTACATAAGAGTAAATAAAGTCAATTTAAAGAACTATTATAATATCTTCCGAACGAAGATTAGCCATATACGTGGGAGATTTTGCAGCATTCTCCATTTCACCTCTCATCGATTGTTGGAACGGCTAACCCATACAACCAGAGAGAGATCAAACGTAGATCTGGTGGATTTACGTGCTGTCTAAGACTTACCAATTAATAAACAGATGTATAAATATTTTTTGTGAATTTTTTACATGTTAGCACAATATTGATAGCTTATTAACTAAAATTATTTAATAAGATATTTTGAAAAAAACATCTGATACAGATGGGATTCGATCGATCTACGATCTTTGGCGAACAGTGCCGACCGAAGCTTATTCTTTTTTTTTCAAAATTTCTTAATAAATTATTTTAGATGTATAAATATTTTTATAATATACTACTATGCAAACACTAAACATCTAAATTTGTAGAAGGAAAATATCGATCACATGCAGGATTTGAACCCGCGACCTACTAGGTAAAGCCCTCAGTTGCTCTGCCACTGAGCTATTCGTAATCCTGTCCGTGTTATCGAAGTTCTCTTCCACTCTCAACCATCTCAGATGGTAGTTACATCTACCTCTTGTAGTGTACTAGAGGGCTAGCATGTCTAACTTTGCAATTAGAGAACAATGCTCTATACACGTAACTTATTGGTTATAAATACAAAAACATTTTTTTTTTCATAAAAAATATTAAAGTTGTAGAGGAAAATATAAATTTCTATTGAAATAGTCTTGAGTAGGTATTCTGTGGCAGCAACAACCGCGCGCATACAACCTGTCGCAAACAATTTGCAAGATACACAATGCAGGCTGTTGTTCTAAAATCAAGACGAGCAAGGAAAATTGAATTGTTATTATTTTTAACTAGCTGTTGCCCGTGACTCTGCTTGCATTTAATTTAATGATCGTTTTTTCAACTCAATTCTGATATGACACAGACGACTGATTAGTGAAACTAAACAAGTTTTGTATAATATACTGCCTAGCCTGTCGAAAATGTCTTTGCACGTCCCTCGTGTAGGGTTAATAACTACCGGTATTAGATTTAATAGCCTTAACACCCAAGAAAAAGAAAAATTTCTATTGCTTTTTAAAATAAAATTAATAATAATTATTAAAGATTTCATTTTATTTTAAGGCTATATCGTGGCGTTGTGGCTCATTTAGAATATATTCGATCATCGGAAAGTAATGAGCTCAGCTAGGACGATAGTGTCCCGGTTCGAGCTATTACTGACATGCCCTTTTTTTAATTCCTTTTTTTTAATGAAATATTTATATATGTATACTTAACAATATTTTTGAATAAAATAAGCCTAATAATAGCATATATTCGGTTCAAACGAGCTTTAAATAAATAACTGAATTAATTAATGTATTTCAACTTTTTTGATGATCCCATAAAAAATTAAATGTAAAGGTTGAATTTTTTCCTAGCTTTGATACAATTTCGTATTCAGCCGTCAAAACTAAAGCCGTTATTAAAATCCACTCGACTCTACTGCAAAAAAAAACCAAAAACCGTCAAATGTTTTAATAATTCATCGCTATTCCATCACAAAACGGTCGACTGGCATTCAAAACAATATACTAGAAACATGCAAGTTTGCACCTTTCCACAGCGAAATGCGAACACATTTATTTTCTTTTCCACAGTGGAATTTATTCAGGGTTCACTGGGCTTACTGGAGGGGCCCGTAGCCCCGTATATACTATTGTTTATGCGGTTCTACCCAAACCGCACAGTAATGAGTGTCAAGTGCTTGCGACAGGCGACGCGCTTTAAAATCTAATTTGTACGACAGAAATGCTTTTACACAGTTTTGAACTTCGCACAAAGATTACCTACCTTTGCCCTCGCGGTCTATAATGGATATCATATATTTGAGAGAGCACATTTAGAAGCAGACTACATAGAATTCCCATTTCCTTTTTGATCCCACGGTTGTATAAAATCAATGTTTTATCGCTATTCTTTGGACAGTCTTTTTAAATTGTGAAACAGAGTTCCTAGTTGCAGTATATGTAGGAATTGTAGATAAATAAGGATTTCTTTTAAAACACATTTTTTTTTAAAGGTAAGATTGGTAAAGTTTTATAAAAGTTTAAGACTGATACAAAAAAACTATAATTATATCAGTAAGTACTATAGTTTTTTATTGTAATAAAAAGTGTACTTATATTTATATTTTTTTAAACATGTTGAGGTATTCGTGTATGTTATTTTTAACATTTTAGAGTTTTGAAGTCGATTTTATTTTTATGTTGAAACGTTTTAATTTTCAATTTTGAGTGGCACACTAACGAGGGGAGGGGGACTCCGTGGTTTACTTAGAAATGTATGCAAAGTTAAACTCACGAAGGAATGAGATAAGAAAAGGGTGACAAAGATAAAAATCAGTGTAAGAATTATGCGTAGGTACTTAAAAAGCATCATTTAATTAATTAATTAATAATGAAACCACGAATCTTCCGTCTCCTTATCCTTTAATAAAAACTTATCTTAAATAATAATGTACAATAATACTGCGTAGTAAAAACTGATCGTGTAAAACAATCTACATAATATATTTTTTATAATTTAATATTACGGGTATAGCCGGCAGTACATTTTTTCATTTTTTCATAAGATATTTCCTTCCTTGAAGCCATTTAATATCTTATACACGTCAGTGGTGCGCGTCTTACCCCCTTCCGTCATTCTTTGTCCCCCATACGTCATCACCCAGTGCTATCATTACTATGCTATTAGCAGTTCCATGTAATATAATTGCTCCATTCCCTTTTACGACACGAAGATATCTACGCAGAGAGATTACAGACTTATCAGAGACCTCCTATTACTATAGAATTTTCTTAGTCTTTCTCTAACAAACAATATATTCTTCTAAAACTTCTCGCAATATTATCCTTATCCTTGTTTGTACGAAAAACTTGCCAGTTTTTTCTTTTGAACATACGAACAACGCATAAATTTCTATTCAAAAATTCATTCTTAAAAATAAATTCTCATTCAATGGAAAAAGGATGGAGGTTTTATTTTTCGTGAGTCAAAACAAGTGGGTGTGTGTTTATCTGTGGTGCGCGCGTCACTAATGGTGATGCTGGTGACGGCACTTGACGCTCATTAGGCCTCGGTTACGACATGGATGCGTAAACAATGATGTTTAGGTGTAGCTACATGATTGTTTTATGTTTTGACTTCATTTATTTGAATTTAGAAACGCGTGTGCCTACTCGTTTCTTGGGGATTTTTTGTTTTTGTAATAGAACAGTCGTTAACAAAAAAATTGTTTTTTTTTAATAAAACTAAAAATATATATTAAGTGGACTTTAGTTTATTTTTTAAACAAGCTTAAAATTGAGCTCTTAATCATGGTATATAACATAGGTTGATTATTAAAAAATGACATTAAGTCCGCTTCTGTACACGTTTAAGGGCTTAGTAACCGCAAGGATGCTGGCGACACATTTCATTTCTCAAGTTTTAAAGAATAAAATTAATAATGTTCCTTTAAAGAAATCTCAAAAATTGATACGGATGGTATTTGGGTATGGAACCCCAAATAGAGGAATATCCACTACTAAAATACTATTACTCCATTAAATTCTACTGCAAAACATTAGTTCCAGAAGCCAACCCAATTACTAGAGCAATGTAAAACATCTTACTCCGGAGAGGGTAACTTAAGTAGCGACTCATTTGTGACTGCAGCTGATATTGAGATGAATACTTTTTGTTGGTTTTATTTTTTTAATTTTCAAGGCTCATCAACTTTTCCAACTTACTTATGTCAGATCTCATTAAGACAAATTAAATAAAGGTTGGGGCGGTTAGGTATAAAGTAGGTCGCAGGTGCGAATCTCGCTTAAAAATATTTTTTGCTTTACTAAAAATATTTAACTTCACTTACTATACTATACTTTCATGTGTTTGCCTATATTTATAAATATTTAGAATGGTGCATGGTTTTGCACATTTTGCAATGTGTGGTTGCACCGTACAAGATGGATTTCCATATTACTATTCCATAGATTTCATTACATCATTACATATTAATGATTAAACGAAAAACCTAAATGACTTAGAAATAAAATAACGACTAATCTATAAATAAAAAACTGAACAGGTTGCTGCCCGGGGAAATCGTGCCGAGGATAGATAGATCGTTCCATAGATTCTATATTAACCTGAATTTATTACAGAATATTAATTATATTTCCATTTGGCATAACATAATTTTATTTTCCTCCCAAAGGATCATTAGTGTAATATAACTCCTGACGTAGGTATTTAATTGAGTTTGTACCAAGAGCCTACTATATTAGAGCTAGTCTAATTCAGTTTCAAGTAAATTCTAACATGTATTCAGAGTAAACTTGAAATTAGATCTATTCCTGCCTTGCTGCGGTAAACTTACGAACAAGTTGGAACCTTGATGGAAAGATTTGAGACTTAATTGAAATGATATTAACGTTTTTATTTAAATGCTTGATATTTGAGTGTGAATTTGAAGTTATTTGTCAGAAATGTTCAGCACTGATAAATATACTCTTTACGGAATGTCTTTAAAAGTATTTGGACAAATTTCGTAAGCAGTAAAATTTTTTTTGTGACTTTTTTACATGTTTATAGCACAAGTTAGCTTATTAAATAGAATTATTTAATAAGAAATTTGAAAAAGCTGGGTACAGTATTTGCGAATTAAGTGGTATAATTGTTAGACTACAAAGTCAGGTGGCGTGACTGTGTCAGTTTGACTGCAGACATTTCGTTATCATGTACGTAGAAATTAATATTGTGAGAAAACAAATTTATAAAAATCTAATACATAAAAACATGATGATATCTACGACGATGTCTACGACAATGTCTACGAAAATGTCTACGACGGTGTCTACGACCACGTCTACGACAGTGCCTACGACGATGTCTACGAGGATGTCTACAACGAATTTTACGACCATGTCTACTACGATCTCTACAGCAACGATGCTGTCTTCGACGATATTATTATATATCTACGCCACGGCGCTGATGTCTGCCACGATGTCTTCTTTAGGGTATAGATTAAACCATGTGTCGGTTTCGATAACTACGCACCCAAAGCCACGATGACAAAACAATATAGTTTCTAGTTGTCCTAGGCAAATATCAAAATCGACGTATGTGGTACGACCCGACATAACAGGGTGTAATGTAACACAATCTGAAGTGGCATAATCATAGAGCAGAGTCTTATCTTGTCACGTGTATCATTAGGTCCTACGTGCTATGTGTGCGATAAATGCTACACGAGACGCCAAGCGATGCCTCTGCAAAATGATATAATATGTTATCTACAAGATACAGTTTATATAATTTAAAGTATGATCTAGTCCAAATTTTATATAGGTCTATTTCCCTTCCCAATTAATATTAGTTGATCAGTAGTATTAAAAAAAATGTTTAGTTTAACAAACTGCATGTTTTTGCCAATTTCCCAATCCTTTTTATTTCGAAACTAGCTGTTGCCCGCGACTTCGTCCGCGTGAACCACTCTTATCACCTAGGGGTATAAAATTTAAATTAAATAGAATGCAAGCCTAAACTCATAAAAAACCAACAGGACACCTTCGTGCAATGTACTAATCACATTGAATTTATTGTACTAATCACCGATGCAAAGTTTCCCGATGACAACGCCTCCCGTCCCGTTCGTGCTGCCCGCACTCGCCTAGGAACCGATTGACTTTGATCGAGATGGCACCAAATTTAAATTTAAAAACCTATTGGGATGACGCGGATCTCATTCCGTACCTCAAAAAGAAAATATGGAACTCTTAGAGGATCTTATAAAACGTACCTTCGTTTTTAAGCTAGAAGGTTTCATTGCGATTCTTAGGTACCTACCCAAAAAGTATTTATCGTCTATGTCGAAGCCGTCCTGCCGCTCTTCGAAACCTGGCTGAACAGAAAGGAGCGCAGGTACAGGCTGACTCAGGTGCTCACCGGGTACGGTTGCTTCGGTAAGTTCCTGAACTGGATTGGTCGAGAAGCTACGGCAAGTTGCCGTGTGTGGATGCAGTGATGATTCTGCACAACACACGCTCGAGGAGTGCCCTGCGTGGGTCTCCGAGCGACGAGTACTGACGGACCGGATCGGCAGAGATTTGTCTCTGCCCGTAGTATTGAGGGCTATGTTGGCAGAGACAGATAACTGGAGAGAAGTAGCCTCCTTCTGTGAGACCGTAATGACTCAGAAGGAAGCCGCTGAGCGGGAGCGAGAGAAAGCCAATCCCGCTCGGAGGAGAAGGAGGCGTCGACGACGCAACCGCCTTGGCGTCTAATACGCAGAAACAGCAGCAGCAGCAGGCGGGGCCTTTGGGGTCGCGGGAGCTCAGATTGGGGAGTTTGTGCACCCACTGAGCGACCCCAGAGAAGACGGTGGCAAAGTGGTCACATGCTACCGTGCACAGCGAAGCTCAGGAGAGACCCCTTTACAGTCTCTCCAGGGATGTGCCTAACAGGCGTTGCGCAGAGGAGGTTCCGGAGCAGCTGGTCTCTTAAGAGGACCCGGGATCTCCCCTCATATGCTGATGGTGATCACCGGGGTGGTTTTAGTGAGGTAAGAATTCCATACTCTCCGGTCTCTTCCCCTGGAGGCCGGGTGCCTTTTGAAAGTTTCCCCCCGTAAACAAAAAAAAAAAGAAAAAAAAGGTACAATAACAACTTCATTTGAAACTACGAATCTCTTTTTTAACGGCTTAATCGCTTGTGATGACATCTACCGGAGTACTGCTGCACTGCTAGTCCCATGACCTGAACATGACATGGCATGAAACGGGCAGGACTCGGTAGCTTAGTTGGTAAAGCGATGGCACGCCGGGGATTGCGGGTTCAAGTCCCGACCGAGTCAGTTGTTTTTGCGAGTTTCTTATTAAAATAATATAATTTAATAAGCAAAACATGTGTCTAAACATTAAAAAATATACATAAAATATAATATTTAAGAAAAAACACATAACACAGAGTAGGTACAGCTTGAAAAAGAATGAGGCGGTGACAGCTAGAACTAAAAGCAATTTTTCTTAAATACTAAGTTTGTGAGTATTAGAATAACTTAAAAGTAATCCAATTGATTATATTTGATGACAAAAAATTCATCATAAAAATATGTAAGAACCAAAATATGACTTGTTATTTTGAATTGTAATATGCGAAGTGCGCTAGTGGCGCCCCCAATTTTGCAGACTTTTTTATTTCCGATAAAAAAGTTTCCATAACACCTTTGCGAAACGACTGAAAAGTATGACTGTATATATTTTTTTGATACGCTCAATGTTTATGGCAAGACGTTTCGTTTTACTTTGTTTTTAAAATGAATGGCGCGACGTGTTGTGGTGAGGCGTTTGTGCGCTAGTATTTATTTATTTATTTATTTACGGATGGAATACCAACAGCTATTCATATGTATAATTACAGTGGAATAGGATACATGGAGCCAATTACAAACGGAACGTTTATTAACTACTCAAGATGTCATCCGGTGTCAGTGCCGTTTCGCTAGAGTGGCCAATATGGCAACTACGATTTGTCTGTCAGCATCATTAAAATTTAACAAAATACTCGACAATCCTAATTTTGCGGATATATGTTGTCGACTCGAAATCTTTATTTTTTTATATTTTATTATTCTGGTGAGGTTTCGATCGAGTCTACCGTACCCCTTGACGAAATTATTAATATAGATTTCTTACACTTTTAAAATAAAACCGTTATTTTACTTTAAATATTAAAGATAGATACATGGTGTCACGGACTTTTTTATAAAACTAATAAAGGCTAATATTTTTGCTAAACATTATAGTCACTTATTTTAAGCCGTTTAGATAGCGCACGTCAATAAAGCAGCCAGAAAGCATTTTTTTTCTGGCTTGGATCACGGATATTGTTATTTCTTGCTGATAACTTATCTTTATCAGAATAAAAGATAGCCCATAGCACTCAAGAAGAATGTAGCTTTCTATTACTGAAATAATATTTTGAATCGGACCAGTAGATCTGGAGATTACCCCCGACATACATACATACATACATACATACATACATACATACAAACATACAAACTTTACCTCTTTATAATATTAGTATAGATATATACTTTTGTGTACTTTAAAAATTATTGTAATTTTGTGTGGTACTATGATGGCCAGTGTATTAAATATGATAGATAGAAATTTTATCTTCTAACGCAACATAGTGTCTTCGACGATAAGACAGTACTCAGAATATCTATTGATGTTTTCGCATCAAGACGCACATGTATCGTACACCTGTAATACCTACTGATATCAATGGATATCGACATCGGAAGTCTCATAACAAAAGACGATAAGTATACAAAGAATTAATCTAAATATATTATAGCATAGCGTGAGGTTTGTCGCTCAACTAAGACTATTTCCTTAGATAACGCGGTCTAAATGGCATAACACCGTTGGATGGTTGTAGTTAGAGCAACTTCAAATTGACTTGTGTGACATCTTGTTGCGAATAGCGTTGTTATTCCTACGTCGAGTAACAGAACCGCGATGTAGAACTAGAGAAATGACAAGGAAAATGTCTGTGGTACAAACCGATATTAAATCGTAGATCATTTTGATGCTGTTCTTGTAATAGGTAATAATAATTATTAGCCCAAGTGCTGGTTAATTGCGAAAAAATTTTAGTCAACTGGACATTATCACTACAGTATAAAACAAAGTCGCTTCCCGCGTCTGTCTGTCCCTATGTATGCTTAGATCTTTAAAACTACGCAACGGATTTTGATGCGGTTTTTTTAATAGATAAAGTGATTCAAGAGAAAGGTTTATTATATGTATAATACATGCATATTAGCGTAACCGTACGAAACCGGGGAGGGTAGCTAGTTAATAATAAAATGTTAATGTTAATTGCATATCTGTAAAGTACAGCATTATTAATTGTAAAGAAAAATTGCGATGATGAGCTTAAAAATGTTTACGAGTATTATATCTTTTATTTATCTCGAAACCATTATTGGGAGTACGGGATTCACTTGCGTATATAACGCGCTCCCACCAGATCGTGACCCGCCAATGGCAGGTCCTGCCTTTGCTAAACCTTCTTGAGAGTCGCACACGATACACGGCGCGCCGCCATTTTAGGCCTGCCTTTTGGTGGTCTACGCCACAAACCGCGGTTGTATGTGACAAGCTTAAGAAAATCATTCGTGATAACCACATCACAAGTTCGGACGGCCTAAATTTCGTAACGACTTGGTATTTGACAACCATAATTCTACTAACAAAAGCCACAGCCTCATTAATAACGTACGCAAATAAACACAGCCTGTGTCAATCAGGAACCCACAAACTGCACTAGGTTTACATGATAAAACACGGTGTAAGTTTCTATGTATATTGGAAATTTTATTCTATAAAACATTTAACTACATTGATTCGGATCAAATCAGTTTACAGAGAAAAGTTTTCTTAACTTGAATCTTACAAACTTCTTCAATTTTAAAATCAGAGTCATCGTAAAAAACCCTCTCATTATCCCAAAAAAAATCCGAGCGTAAAAGGCTTAATTGTTATATCAATCGTGTCATCGAATATAGGCTATATTCATATACGAGTACCTACATATTATATTAACGGTAAGTATCGTTAGATTACACCCAAACAAAGTCAGGAGACAGCTAATATCGAAATAATCACAACGTAAGCCTGTCAAATATCTATAAAAACATTAAGTGGCCATCTAGTTTGCTAATTGAAATGAACAAAGTTAGTTTGACAGTATTCCTTTTGTTTGTTCACTCCTCAAGAGTTTCCCTGTAGATGCGCCCACAGGCGAATTGACAGCGTATTATTGTCATTGGATAAAGAGCTGAGTTAATATTGTGGGAACTTTGTGATATGTTGACACACACGGACATACATAACAGTGGTTTTCCATTGAATTATAGGAACTACTCAGAAAACATGTTTGAGCCAGTTTAAATACCTGTCGCTGAATTTCGCCATCGCACGACCCGCAACTCGCTGCAATTCCATCCTCATCTTGTTTGTTGTGGTTGGGAATCCTCTACTGAGCGCTTTACACAAACCTTTTTGCAACGAGGGTCAGCCTTATGAAATCATCTTTCGTTGGTGGTATTTACAGACTGATCCGATCTGGGGACCTTCATAAAACTAACCTACTTTTATCTTAAAGACCAGCAACGCATCTGCAATGCTTGTAGTATTGCGGTTGCCAATAATAGGCCGTTGTGAGTACTTACCATCAGGTGACCGGCCTATTCTTTTACCCTGTTTTACCATAAAAAAACTTAATAGTTATTAAATATTAAACCCATAACATTTGGAGATCTCTAGTTAAGAGGGTGATCTAGCATATTATGTATGTGTATGTATGTAATGGACTGTACATTGCCTGAAGCAAGAGAGTTTTATTTATTTAATAAAATATGGATTGGAAGGAACCTAGGTTTGAAGTTATTTAATTGCAGTCTTTAAATAAGACATCTTTAAAGAAATATTATTACGCAAATAATAGCTCTTATTTTTATTCGAAGGCAGAGATGTTTTCAAATTTTTAACTGTCTATCACTAAACTCTCTAATTTATAAATTTTCAAAATGTTTGTAGAAAAAAAACATCGATTACGATCTGGATTCGAATCTGTGATCTAATGGTTAAAGCCATCAGTAGCTTGACCACTAATATGACGTTAATGTTACGTAAATAGTGATTGTATATAATAGATAGTCTTATTTAGTATAATTAACACGTTCGATGCTATACGTATCAGATATGAGCGATCGCGCGACTTCCCCAAATGCTGGAGCGAAAACATCGTTCTATCCCATTTTGCTACGTTAATATTTCATAAACTAATTGAAAGAATGATGAGACAAAAATATAGTTTTATTCGTTTACTCTAATACTATCCTACAGACTAATTAAAAAAGTACGTATCATTTCTGATACTAACGCACTGAATATGAATTTTCATGCTTCTGTGCGGTACGTATCAGTTCTGATCGTACGTATCAATACTGATCGTAATGGAGTGTCACGAATAGTGCTGCCCTATGTCGTGATTAGAAAAGTTGTTTATGCACTTAATTGTATTGTAAGTATAAAGCGGACACGTATAATATTATTAAGAAGTTCTTGAAGAGAATTGTGAAAAAAGCCAAGAAAGAAAAAAGATAAACATTTTCAAAAATTCCAAACAGAAACCCAATATTACTATTTTTGAAGACTTAAATATGAAAATCTGCATCTATGCCATTAAAATCCCTAGAAATTAACCATATTAAAAAAATACAATAATAATAATAAGCCAATGAGCCTATTATAAACTGATTTATCTGATTATTCTAATAAAATCAATGTTTTATGCTATCGATATTCCATAGCCTTTATTTTCACATCACTTGTCAACTGTCGATACAATTTTAAATGGTTGCGGTTCGTATCATTTCTGACTCGTAAACTATGAATAAGTTGACTACGCACCTGCTATACGAATCAGTACTGATACGTAACTTAACCCATCTAATATCCCATATATTAATGTTCCAAACCCCGTGCTATGGAAATAGGAGCTAACTTGGTTCATATAGATGCCATTTTTGCATGAAAATAATTAAAATATCTAATTTTCAAAGCAAAAAGGACTTAATAACAAAGTTCTAGTTACGAGTCAGAAATGATACGTGCCGCTGGAATGACAAGTATAAGACCAATCAGATCTGATACGTACCGCATTTTGGGAAGTATTTATGATACAGACGTAGCACTCAACGTGTTAAGTATTTTTTTTAGTATAAATAGTGATTTTCAAAATATCAATTCCTGAATTTAAAAACAGATAACGACGAAATAAAATGTAGTTTGACAAAACTTATCTTGCAGCGTTCTCGGAAAGTTTTCGAATTACGAGTTCCCAAATCACCGAATATAATTTTATTACAGTTTGCATGAATAGTTTGGTGTTGTAACCGCGAAGCGCTCAATTCTATGGGCTTTTGTTTTGTAACAAAATTGACTACAGAATAGAGTTACAATTTTATTTTGATTTGTCACATATGGTGTAACCTAACTTTTTTTTTGGGAAATAGGTTAGGTTTTCAGGTAGTAAGTCTACTCACTCCAATAATTTCGTTTATCATTAGGTACACAATTTAGTTTAGCATTTGGCGGAATCCAATTAATTTATATATAAACTAGCTGTCCCCCGCAACTTCGTCCGCGTGAAATTAATTTACAAATAAATCAGCCTACACCATAAATTCGCTAAAACTCTTCATAAATAGATGCGTCACTAAAATAGTTATAATTATGAGTACCATAAATTTTACAAGTCGTGAGAGTAAACGAGACAGAATATCATTTTTGCCATTATTATCCCTTATAGATTTATTTGTTGAGACCAAACGCATTGGCTTGCCTTCACTTATTCTTCAACCGTCTCATAATAAACTACGGTTTAACTTACCAAGATACGACGTATTCCCTGACAAGAATAAATAGTACTGGTTTAATTTGTGACCGCCATTTTAAATGCAACTTCTTAAATTGTTCGGGTTTTCAAGCGCTTTTCAGTCGTTCTGATATCAATTCTAGTATAATGTTCTTCCACGGCTTACACTGGCTGTGGAGGCAAGTTTGTGGCCATTTAGAGTTGGAATTTATTAAGCCAATACCCAATAGTCAACAAAGAGTCCAACTCCGTTTATGGACGACCACATGCTACTAAATATGGTAGTCCATACGCGAAGTTGGAGTCTGGACCGGATCTGGACCGGACCGGATTTATAATTATGAAAATGTCAGGCGACTGGATTTTGTTTATGATTAGCTTAAGCGTGAGGTCCGGTTCCTGAGCCAGGTAAGATAAATTAGGAAGTTTTTGCCATCGTAAACTTAATCTTCAGTACATAGGAATTTCACTGTTTAACCGTTTAAAACCAAACTCTGAAACCAAGTTGCTTTATTATGCATGCATGAAAGTACACTTGCAATCAAAAGTTTTTAAACAAACAGTAGGTACCAACGGATAGTGGATACCAACAAAATTAACCCGGTATATAAAGGTACATCCACGTACATCAGTACATTGGAGTACACAAATGATTTTGCAATTCCCTCATTATTTACCGGAGTTGTGTGGCCACAATTAATTTTGTTCTGACTGTTGTCATAGATTGAACAGCTATCTTTCAATGTTATTTGTTTAAGTGCGGTGTGCAGGCAAACCAATATCGGTTCTGTGAAATGAGCATTTTATAATTGACAGGAATTAAAGAAAATGGAAATTATTAAACATTTCATTTATTCGAGTATTGTAATTTTATGGCTGTACGGTTTAGGATTTTCTCGTAAGTCTTAATACAAAGGATAGGTACATGTCCTTGTATGAACGTAGGCTTTTTTTTATGAGAAAAATCTTACCAGGATATCATGATAAATTAAAGTTAAAAGAAAGTATAGGTAGTTATATACGTGGACTTAACGCCAATAATAATACGAATACTTATACGTAAGTGCCTTGAAATATTACAGGATCTAAGTACTCGTAAAATAAATAAGTCTTACATAAAAACATGGCCTTAATAAGTAACCTATCAAGCAGCTGAATTGATTGTCTTATAAAAGTTGCTTTCTTTCTTTCTTTCTGAAAAAGACAAATAAAAATTAATTGTTTTTTGCAACTTAGGGTTTGATCATTTGATAATATAAGTCTGATATTTTTGCATCTTCTTTAACTCTTTTTGTGCAATTTTAACTATTCATATTTGGATAGGTTTGATCGTTTTAGATCGAAAAGTTCAACAATTTTTTTAACCAAATACGCCATAAAAAGTTAACTTGTCAAAATTGACAGTTCAATGAAAATTTAAGTTACCGATGAAGTTGAAAATGCAAATAGTTTCCAAAACCAAATAACTCTAGACAAATCCAATAACACGATAGTTTTGTGATTATTAACTAATATTGAAATTTTATTTCCAGAATAGAGGTGAGCGGCAATTCAATTTGCAGTAGGTGGGTACACCAATTAACTATCGATGATATTTTTTACTTCTATAACTGAATATTTTTTTCGGCTCAAAGAGGTTTAAAAAATTTAAACACAATAACTGCAGTGTTTAGGTTTTTTTTTATTACTCCCGCTCAAATTGACTCCATGCTGCCTGATGGAAAGCAGTCAGTGGAGTCCCATAGTAATGACCATCATCCCAGCAGCCAAAACAGCAATGTGGCATGATGGCCCTCACCTTGACGGCCTTGAGAAAAGCTTTTTCACGTCCCGCTTAAATGACCCAGGATCATAGGTGAAGGGAAACACGTGGGCTGGTAACGAGTTCCACATCTTAATAGAACGGCAGAGATAGGAGGCGCCGAACCGTACCTTAGATTAGCAGAATAACTCTACTACCTCTAATTTGTTGTCAAATACAACTCAAATGACAAATAATTAGGAAAACGATGTTAGTTACATTAATTAACTGACCGCCTGATTACGTTTGATTCTGAGCATTACAAAATAATAATATAATTAGACGACCATCCATTATTAGGCTATTGCTACTGAAGTATTTGCTGATGCGGAAAATTAACATAGTAAGTACATGTCAATACCCAATAGGATCTATATTAGATAATAATGTCGTATAATAATGTTGTACAAGTAATGATATACAACATGTTTAATTATTATGTAAAAATAGCATTGCCCACAAAAAATCAATTAGGTGTTCCAGCTGCCAACAGAGCTATTGGTAATCTTGCTCATGCTACCGACATTCTACTAGGCTCCAGATAAAAATCAGCGTCAAGTACTATCGCGGACACGAACGGTGCACCACTTTGCGACCAAAATGCTTTGAACGATGCTACGTGCGTAGGGGCGGGACTAGCGCTACGTTCGGACGCCGGGTGCAAGCGATTCTAACCTTAAGAGTGGTGCACCGGCTTTGTCCACGATAGTACCTACCAGTACTTGACATAAGCTGATCTAGAGACCTATTTGGTGCAGTATTTTTTTTGTTTCCTTTTTCCCTATTATTGTTTTGTTTGTGTTCTCGTGTGCAAAAATACTACTGAACTGATTTAAATGAAATTTTACAGTATCAGTACATAGCTTACAATGATATATAGATAGTTTATTTCTAGGTGTATATATAGTTAGTTATTATTATTGTGCTCGACCTTTTATAATCTAATTTCTGAGTAAATTACCCAGATTTGGCCTACAATGTATCAACATAGGACGCGGATAAAGCCGGGATCGAAAGCTAATCCTCAATACTTCTAAGTGTCAATCCTTACAAATCCAAATACCCAATAAAAAAGGAGCTATCGACAAATCGTACCAATACCTACTATTCATATATTCCGTAGTTTAAAACGTGCAGCTGCCTCTTTCCCGGGGGATACATCCGCGTTACACTGTTCGACCCGTACTCCCAAAGAGACGGGCGGTAAGACGGTTTTATTCAAGCTGTTGAATGAAAGATTCGAACTTCAATAGAAAATCTTGTTATGAGAAGTGTTATAAAGGATCTCTTTGTTATTAAAATAGGAAGTCTTGTAGTTTTGTTTGTTTGTGGCAGCTACTCACTCGCTCTTTACTATTTTGCTCCATTGAATGTAACTTACAAAATAATGTTTCAAAGAAAGAATGTAGGTATGTATGTAAAGGAATTTCAAATTATTATTTTTTAAAGTACAGAATTAATTTCTAAAAAAATTATACAACCTAGGTATTGGTAAATACCTGAATAACAATTAATATACAGTTGAAATATTTTTACATTTTAAATACGCGTTTTTTAGAATTGGCTTTTTACGATTATACAGATTTCGTTCGTTCTAAGCCTATTATTCAATATTACATACCTATAACGAAAAAAAAACATTGAATTAAATTTTATATCTTGTGTCTCCTGGAATGGTATACCTGTTTTTACAGGGGAAAACCGATAAAGTATCTTGAAAAGGCACCAGGCTTCCGAGGGAAGAGATTGGGGAGTGTGGGATTCTTACCGCACTAAAACCACCCCAGTGATCACCATCAGCACATGGAGGGAGATCCCGGGTCCTCTTAGGAGACCAGCTCCGGAAACTCTCTTATGCAACGCCTGTTAGGTTAGGTTAGGTTAGACTTATCCCCAGAGAGACTGTAAACAGGTGTCCCCTAAGCCTCGCCGTGCACGGTGTCATAGTATACCTAATACCTACTTATAACTACGAGGATTGGTAGTTTGAAAATACGTGTAACTTTAATTGAAATTGATTGTATTAATACCAATTAATAGGTACTACTAAGATCTTCAGTTAATCTTACTTCCTTCAACCTCACACTCCCAGGTCTAAGTAGGTTACCTAATTCAGAAACTAAGAGCTGGCTGAAACTTTAATCGTCCCATCAGCACACATCCTGTTTGAAGTAATTAATAATTAACTCGATGACTCGTCTGGTCCAGATGTTCATTTCCTATAGCTAATTGATCGTGCCGTATTTGAATTAATTAATTTTAGATATATATATAACTATATGATTGACCATTTGATGCGTCAGAATAACGATTTTAAGCCAGTAGTACAAGGAAAACTTGAAAAAAAAGAAGAGAAAGACTGAGAAGGAGTTTTTAAGTTAAACGGAAATTGGAGTAGATCAACAGGTCATAAGACAGCTGAAATAGAACGCATTAAGCGCAGTTGCGATTACTCTATCGACAAGACCGTAGCTGAAAAAAAGAGGGATTAAAGATCATTATTCAGACAAATATATATGGATAGTTATTTATGGTACAATGTAGTGAATTAATGCTGTATAAATCGTCATATAAATGCGGTAGTACCTCATATCAACAAGAAGTAATAACAATTCTTATAAACACACTATTATATTTGAATTATTTATCTGATAACATTAAACCTACCAAAATAATTATTAAAAGCAAATGAGAATAATTTATTGTATAAAATAGTATTTAAAAAATAAAATAACTAGTTGTTTGCCTTTATTATGACTTAATAGAGGCCAAAAAAGGCTGTACTTGTTTCTTACTACGTGGTGACGAGCGGCCGTCCGTACAGCTACTTTGTTTAAATAAGTCGTAAAATATAACGAGAGTTTCACAGTACAAAACAACTTAATAAGCGGTATCATAATAGACAATTAAAAAGATAGACACGAGATTGTTAAACACAAACCTTAATAAGTACATAATTAAGTGCAATATTACAGATAACATCAAATTACCTAATACTGCCTACGATTCTCGTGTGCAACGGCATAAAATAGAACATCTAGCACATTGTTCTACCAGGAAAATCAGGTGGAATATAGCCATTTTATTTTGAACCTTACTATCTCTTTGCGAGGCAATTTTATGTTAAAAGCTCCCATAGTAAAACAGGTCAAGTTATACAAGCCTTTTACAAAGCGCTTACGCAACTTTCACGCTTATTGCAATGGTAAAGAGTAAACAAAATTGAACGTAAACAAAGAAAAGCTGAAAATAAAATGTTAAGCTATTTTGTTTATGGAACCTATTGAGAATTGATTTTATTTATCAAGATTGTTTATCTAGAAGGGAGATTTTATTAATTTCTCTAG
Source organism: Protodeltote pygarga (assembly GCA_936450705.2). NCBI lineage: Eukaryota > Metazoa > Arthropoda > Insecta > Lepidoptera > Noctuidae > Protodeltote > Protodeltote pygarga. The sequence goes on along the minus strand of OW388257.2, from coordinate 6,180,283 downwards.
GAATTTAATAAACAGATTCTTAGCTTTTTTGGGAACTAACATAGATAATGTTTCATAACTATGAATGAATAATATGATTTTTAGTGGCCTGTTTTGTTCATTACACATGATATAATATAGAAATCTCAACATATCTTCTAGGTTTATTAATTTTTCATCAACTTTGACAACAAGATTGCCACAGTAGTTAACAAATGAATCGCTATCGATCCTATCACTGGACAAATATTTATATGTGAGCGAGCAGACTCATTCCACGAGATGTTAGCTACCGCACAAACGTCCGCTTCTGCCTAAACAGAACACACGCCATACCATTAATACTACCTTATTGATGTCATTCACCATCATCAGCGTTTATTTAAGTACACTGCTGATCATAGGCTTCCTCAATTTGGGCCACTATTGTGCGTTCTTTGGAGGTATTTTGCCATAATCGCCACGCTGGGCAAGCGGGTTGGTGAACGCAGTAGCAGATGATTGCTGTTACACAAAAGGATGCTGCTACTCATCCTCCGGATCCGGATTTTAGTCGAAAATTAAGCGTATCATTATATTTATTCTTTCATTCAAAGGTAAGAATAGAATCAATTTTACTGCTTTTATTATTACTTACATAAATTCACACTTCTTTCCCATGGGAGTAGGCAGAAAATACAGAACGTCACCTGCTACGGTTTGTACATACCTACCCCTTTTGCCTCGTCCACATTTATACATCTAATAGTCATTCATTGCACCCTTGTTGTCAAGTCTTGAGGTAGTATTATATAAAAACCTATTAAAAGTCACTTGTATATATTAAATCTTTGGGAGTAAAGTGAGTTATTAAGAAAATGTTAATTTTTTCATGGAATTACCCGACTGCTTGACTGCGAAACCTGCTAAATTGACAGTCATTTATACAAACTTTCTTTTATATAATTACATGGCGAAATAACAGGAAAAATTAGGAAAAAATCTGAAACTGATCAAGTTACCTCTTCATAAATTTTTTTTTTTCCGAACAGACAGAATAATGATAATGTTCTCCTGACCGAATTTTGGTCATAGCCGCAAATGTAACGAAGACATATTTTAGGATTGTCACTAATCAGTAGAAGCTGAGATAAGACTAGTAGAAGCTCTGTTTGAGGAGAGGTGGTTGGGACACATTTTTAACACCTTGAATTTAAACATGAATCTAACAGTTCATATACTTAAAAAATATATCCCACCAAACACATTTTCATGTAAAATGTTGCCAAAAATATAGCTAGTGCCATTCCGCTATATTTGACTTGTCTTGGCTACCGTACACTACCGTACTCCTAGATGTTCGAGCTATAAATCACACCCAAAACCTCGCGGTAATCATACCCTAACACTGTTTAACAATGAAGAGTAATAAATAATTTCACACTCAATTAATAATCCCTGTAAATTGATAGAATAAATTCCCTTCAAACATGGCTCGGTAAGCGTTGCATAAAACAATTCATCACAGTCCTAGGTTTATTCTGGTTCTACGAGACTAACACGATGATTAACCGATAAAATGAAAAAATAGAGAAAATATAGAAATTAAATATTTTACTAAAGAAAAAATCGATTGTGAGTCGAATTCTAACTTACGACCTAGTTAGTAGTTCAACACACCAGCCAGTCTACCATTAAGCTATTCGTAATCTTGCTCTCCTATTAAAATTTGTATAAAGAAATGCAAAATGCTATTTGTGAATAATTATGTGTCATTCTTTAAAAAAAATTTTAGACAATTTTTAAATTGTGAAATAATCGAATTTCGACCACTAGTAAGTACCTAAAAATCCTCGAAACGTTACTCGTTTCATAGTACGAGAATATACCCCTGATCGTTATAGACGACATAGAATTTAGTAGCGAAATATTCTCGGGTGAAAATGTGCGGCTTTGTGATAAGTTACATTTATTATATACACCTATAAAACATACCGTGACTGATTGACAGACTGACACAGACGAAGCACAGCCTAAACTGACTGACTTACAGATTTGAAATTTAGAAGAATATTCCTTGAGCACCCAAAATAGAGGTGCATTAAGGAAAGATTTTTGAAAATTCCAAGCTTACGAAGGAAATTCACATTCAATTCGAATTTCACGCGAAGTATTTAATATTCCAGATATCGAGCAAGTGTCGGTTCTTAAGTATCTCTTGAGTATCCATAAGGAGATTATTTAACACACGATAAAAAAGGGGGTATGCGTATGTTGGACCAGTTCAAAAACTACCCCGGTTCCACCACCACCACCTTACCGCCTACAATCGGAAAGTCAGTCAGGGAAACTGGCGTTTACACGTAAACAGATTAAGCGAATATTATTTAGACGTTTTTGTTAGTAAATATCAATACTGATTCAGGACTTATATTATATAGACAAGACAGTCTAGATTTTTTCTGACTTCTCTTACTGCTTCTACTATTTCGCGCAATATTCTAATCATTATAATCTTAAATATCATATCAATAATATCAGAAACATTGCGTGGGCAATTTAATTAAAGCCTTGCAAACTTCAGAAGCCTCATAATAGTGGGCGGAACGGGATTGTCAATGACAGTGAATGACAGATAGCCTTAGATAGCATGACGCTTGATATAATAAGAGATTGTCGTAACGAAGCGTCCAGGGGCCGTACTATAGATATAACTTGTTAAACCGAATCCAGTAATTAGTAGGCGCATTATTGCTTCTTAAGGTTTATGAGTAAACTCGGGCTCTACTCAGAAATTCGAACGACGAAGCTTCGACTGACCGATCGCTCGATTGTTCGTTCGTTAATTTGTTTTTATGGATTTGAAACGATAAACGACAGACGAAAGAATTTAGTAGAAGTATGTACTACTAGTAGCATGTATGCTACCATACATTTATCCAAAGTTATCCTTCGAGTATTTTTTCAAAATTGCACAAGTACCTACCTAAATAACTTTTTTGCAAGTCTAAACACTTTTTCTTGCTTAAATAGTGTTTTTACATATATTTGTACAGCAAAACAAAACATTAGGTAAAGTTTCTGATAATCCCTCTCTTTATCTTTGTCTAGCAAGATAGCATGAAAAACAAATCACAAACTAAAATGTTTTTGCTCTAGACTCGCTATTTTTAAAGCCATGTTGTCCTCACCGTAAGGGCATGAGGACACTGCGGTCACGTCACTGTCACGCCAGGCGCCCACAGCTCACAAAGCTACATAACAAAGCATAAACGACGTACGTTGTATTGAAATAATAGCATCTGCAATCATGTAAAATCCCTTTACGATGTATTTATTAAATATTATACTTACGGCTTTATTCACGTATTGATTTCGGAAAATGCCCGACTAGTTTCGAACTCAAAAGGAGTCAATTTTCAAGAACCTTCTTTTGAATTTGTAACTAGTCGGGCATTCCCCGAAATTAATACGTGAGTAAAGCCGTATAATATTTAATAATATGAAAGTATGACTCACGAAAGTTATTACATAAATGCTTTACAAAAATGTAACAAAATCTATTTATCTTAATCAATAAATTCCAAATAAGTCCAAAAATAATAAACAATTTAGATACTTACGCCAAATTATTATTTCACCAACCCTGGTTCCAGTTAATCCCTGTTTACTTAAGCTAAGTATAAAAACCAATGGTTAGAAGGTTCCCTCATAATTAATTCATGTTAAAACTATGTAAACTAAAGGGCAGAAAGTAATGTACAGAGGGAAGTAAATCCTGAAAGGGTGATATTTGAATTTGATTCAAACCTGTCGCCTTTGAGAAGTCCCAAGGGCGGTAGGGATCTTAAATATAAATCGGGCAAAGATACGAGTATTTATTCAGAGATCGAAGATAGTAAACATTCAGTCAATGGATTTTCGGGATTCGCATTTTATGGAGTTAAATATTTCAAATGCGGTTGTTGAGTTAATGCCCTTTCTGTTTTAGGATTTTGAATTTGAATAAATTGGTATTGGAAATGAATAATTTTGCCGTACATTTAGTATTCGATGTTCACGATTTTTTTCTATTCTTTTGGAGCCAAAAATGGCTTCAATATTCAGTTCACACATGACATAAAATGTACAAGCAATGTTGCAGACCACGTTGCGTTGTTCACAGTTTACTGTTTTTTTTAATTTATTTTTTTTATACAGATAAAGACAACCAAAAATACTGTAGAGATATAGATACAACAATATTTTCAGTAATACACACAAAGAATACAATTAAAACTAAAAAAATCACACAAAAAACTCACAAAGATTATGGTGTAAGTGTACAGTCTTTGCAGAAATTAGTCCAACAGAGTTTTAAGTATAATTTAAGACTTTTTTAGTTGCTAAAGACATAAAACAAATAGTAAATAGATAAATCCCAACAACGCAGTTAAAGGTTTGCTGCGGGCAAACTTGGCAGAGCATTGGAGGTATCATTGCCTCGTAAATATAAGATACCATGAATCATGCGACACCAAACGATGGTTTGCAACGATAACTTTATCACTTTTACACTTTATTGCACACTAAAATAACTTCGTAGATGAAGTGAGTTGTTGTAGGTACTCTGTTTGGTCCTTTTAATCACTAGAAAGGGACAAAAGTTTTGACGGCTTTACACTGTGAAGAGATTCAAAGGAATTTTATTTACGTTTGCGAAGACTGTTATGTTTTGTAGCTTCAACGATATTGCTTGGATATTCTGTGCATTTTTATAGTATCTATTTGTATTGTGGCTCAGTGAATTAATACATGCTCTGTTTTAAATTTCTTCCAATTTGACTGATGAGATTGATAAGCCTTCTTAGCGCTTGCAATCTTATCTAATCTTACAATAGCGATATTATAACAAAGCTCATCAACGAGAAATCACGGGAAATATCTCGAAAGATCTAAATCAATATATATTATAGTCAGTATTTACGAGACATTTCATCACTTTTAGCTACTAAAAATTCATTAACTCTGTCCAATTTTAATTTAGATGTAAAGAAAACCATTTCAAGTAAATAAAAGATAGGTAAGAATTCACTATTTTTTTTCCACCGACGAACAACAGGTACCCAGACGTCACTGAGAACATTTCCTAAGGAACCCTTAAACTTCGATCATAATTATCAACAAAACTTATTAAGGGGTATCAGAACTTAAGCAATCTTTGTCAGCCAACTAACACCAAATGTCCGGACTCCGATCTGGAATGAAAACCGATTATCCCTTTGACCTTAACAAACTTATCACTTACAAAAGTACCCGACGGATGCTTTTGTACCAGTAAATAGGCTTTAAGGGTATGTTTACACTATCAAAGTGAATAAGAGGCGGGGACGTTGACGGATGGTGTTTGTGGACATACAACGAACCCTAGTGGCTGTGCGCAAACAACAGGTTTATTTATTTGCAAAGTTTTCTGAGTATTATATTGGAGGGTCGTTCTGTTCGGAAAAGTTTTGGAACATAGTTTTTCCGTATCTGTGTTGTTTGATTTATATTTGGGTGTATGGAATTAAAGTTATTCTGGGATAACAATTTGAAGGACACAATTTGAAAAATGTTTTCCAAGCTTGTGCGATGTCTTTTATTATGTGAATGTGCCTGCCTCTTATTAGTTGGACTTGAACTAAGGGTTCCGATTTCGTTGTCTGTTCAACTTCTCTTGCGTTGATATCTTTTAAATTTTAAAAGCGGCCATTTTGAGTACTATAATAATATTTTTTTTAAAAACTTGAACTTGAAAAAGACAAAATGGACATACTGACAGGAGATCAGATAAATTTAGTAAAAGGGTCTAGTTTGACCCTTTGATTACGGAGATAACCTTAAAAATAACTATCGCAACTACCGACCAACATTGACGTCTATTCCAAAGCGATAACGTAAAAGTAAAACTTTGCATTTCCATTTTTCACACGTACACATGAAAGAGAAAAAGAGATAGCACGAGTTTGAAATTAGATTTACCAATGTTTAAAGTTTAATGACTCGACCGTAGGTAATGTCAACACTACGGATTTTTCTAATCTAGTTATGGTTTGAACCAATGCTTATAACACCAAAGCTCAGAGCTCTAGAATCTAGTATAATTGTAAACAAAAGCTTTCTAAGCAATAATGGATTACTTACTCTAATATATTTTTTTATATGATTACTTCTACTTAGTATTTTTACGTGCGACAAAAGCTAAACAATATCACTCAGTAAAAGTAGAAAGTAAATAGATTGTTTTTATATCCATTTTATCACTAGTAATTGTAGCTTTTTACAAAAAAAAATCTAAGGTCTGAAATACAAAATATTCTGTTACATTACAAACTTTTTACGTGCAAGCAATCAATTTTGTGTATTAATACAAGCCTTTGTAATATTTTTTGAGTACATTTCTACATTTATTAATGTTATTTTATACCGTTCATCTATTTCATTTCTGTTGAAATTGAATCGTATCGAATTGAAATAGAATATTTAAGCATCGTTTGAAATAACCAATTCCATTTTCGGTTTTAAATATACTGCATACATTACATAGTGCAATTCATCTCAATTGATTTAGGTTAAATAGCAACTATGTATACGGTAGAGCATTTATGGACAATTTAAGTATGATAATGTTTATTATATGATTTATGAGAGACATGGTAACAATTTAAGTAAACCTATACCTAACCTAGCGACTTTGACAGTAATATCTTACGTTTCGATTTTGTTTTGGTAAATCAAAACTTAAAAAATGATTTAAAGTAAGATGTCAATATATTTCATTTTAAAATTAAAGTACCAAAAGTGTTTGTAACTTAAGCTTAACTAACAATAGGCCATGCGTCGCAAATAATTTAAACTTAACATTTATACAGATTTTACGTGTCAATTATAGGAATAATTAAAATGTTACTAAACAAAACTAAAGTTTTTAGCGCCAATTACGCTGTATAATGTGAATTAAAACTTCTTCAAAAGTTTATCCATTCCGAGTAATTAATTCTAACTACCTAAAACTTGTAGTTTAACTTTACTAAACATCGAAACGATATTAACAAGAAGACGCAAGAATCAAACTTAAATTGATATCTTATCTTCATTAAACCAATCAACATCGAATTATTTCAATCAAGTTTGCTTGACTTGACTTTGAAAATTATTTGTTAAAGAGAAAATAAAATAGTATTCCCGCTTTTAAAAAGAATGTGCTTTTTTTAAGGTTAGCTAAAAAGTTATCTATAAAAAAAGTTTTGATGACTGTGAGTGATGCAAAAGGTTGATTACTGGGCTGCTAAGAAAGGTACCTATTTGATACTTTATAAAACTAAAAAATTGTTAGAATACAACCAGTGTTATGCCCTGTTACGTTAGATGAAAAAATTGTGTGAGTAAAACATTAGTAATTAGCTGCCAAAGTAACAAACAAAATCACAAAAAAAAATTATGGTGAACATTTCGAATAATTGAATACCTAAACGTAAATTTATGTAAAAAAAAAATTCAAATGTTTGCGATAATTTATAAAATGAATACTTTTCCAAACAAATTTTTACGTAAAGATGGTTTACGTTACGAAATGATATTTAAGTAGAGTTGTTTTCGAATGAATTTTTGTGAAAAGATTTTTACGAAATTAAACGCACAAACACACTTTCGCATTTATAAATTAGCTAAGAATAAATCTATTATATTCTATATGTTTTATTTCACCATCACTGGATTAATGTTTGAGTCAATTAAATTAATAAGATGAATCCAACTTTAAACTGCTATAAAGCATATAAGCAGTAAAGCAAGTTAAATCCAAATTCAATTTTAATAATTTGACGATTATGGAAATGTTGTCTACGCTTACCGGGAGAATAAAACGAAAACTTGGCCTGGCTCTGCACGCTTAGATAAGGTTCGATCAAGAACTTTATAGATGAGTTTCAACACGTCAGCAAAAAATCTCTTCTGACTATTACGAAGCTCTAACAAGTTTGGGATTTCTGAATTTACGCTTTTAAATTTTAGTCTGAAACTGAGAAATTAATCTGACTTTGTTAAAAGTTGGTAGGTATATTATTATATTACCACAGCTCATTATCAATGTAGATACTATCATAATATAACATTTATAAACAAATACCTACATAGAAAACGCCTTTTCTCATATATGGGAGAGGTAAGCATATTTCCCAAAGAAATTTATCACAATAATAATTGTTAAATATGTACATGGAAGCCGGAATTTAAATATAAGTAACAAAAATTAGGTAACGATACTTTAGATTTGGTTTATCTTTTTAATTAATTTATTTTTAGGTCTCCCCCGGCCATAAAAAAAAATTAAAAAAACAAAATTTATGAAATTAAATACATTGTATAATAATATTAGGTATACCTGATGAACATTCTAAAACCGTATGTGATGCATGATTTTACGTCCCGTTTAGAAAAAAAAATAGATTTGCTTGTTATTGAAACGTTTAAATACCAAGTAATAGTTATTTAAATCCGCAGAATTCGAAAGTCAATGGAACGTGCCTAAGTTACCAATATTGCGCTTATTACTTGTCTGTGTAACGGTCACACTATATTATTGGTTTATTCAATTGAATGTAAGTATATAGTAATGATGATAATAATATAGGAGGACACTATATTATTGGTTTATTCAATTGAATGTAAGTATATAGTAATGATGATAATAATATCCTCCTCACCGTATCCGTCAACGGCGACTCTTAAGTTTACTTCCTCCCTTCCTTTATCATGTGCACAGATGTGACTGGCGAAGCTAAACATTACCTTATATCACAAAAATGAACAACAATTAATTTCTAAAAATGGATAAGTAATATTCACTATCCCCTTACAATTACTGGTATTAATAAAACATTTCCAAAAAATATAACACTAAATATGCAAGAGTAACACTAAATTAATGAAGGGTCTTGGCTTGAGACCATTAATATCTGGGCTACAACTAAAGCAAAGCAGTGTGGCACTAATGGCACAGCTCTAATGTCCACACCATCTGTCAACGTCATGTCTCCGCCGGCTTTTTGTAGCACTTATGTAGGAACCGAAAGTTCTATTCACTTTATTATAATGTTTTTCGTTTTTATTACCACTTATTAGGGGGTGATTCAGTGATTAGTTGACTGATTTATGTTGTCTGTCAGTGTCAAATGGAAATAGATTTAGATGAAGGGCCGCGGAAATCCAATGCAGCTAGTTTTTAATAATATTTGAGCTTAATTTGACAGAGATGGGTTGTTATATCTAACTAAAGCTGTTAGTATTTGCAAGGTTTGTAAACTTACTAGGGATTCAAATATCCAAACCATTGTGCCAGTGATTTTTGTTCCTTACCCGTCGACGTTTTGAGAGGTACTCAATCCATTATGCAAGCGATTTTTGTAACTAGCCTGTCCACATTTTAACAAAAACATTATATGCATGCCAAATTTGACAAAACTGTACCGTACCTACTATAATTATTAAATATTTGAGGAGATTTTATTCTTATTACTATGGACCGAATAACATTCAAAACACGTGATTTTCTTAATTAATAAGAAAATAAATGAACGGACGAGAAAATTTTACGCATCGTTATTATTAATGGTCATTGTTATGAAGAAAAAAGCTTTAAACTCCATCTACCCTCATTGTGGGTTTAATGTTTATTATAATGTCCTACCAAAATATGTGGGCAATTTTTTTATGTTATCAATATTTTGTATGAAATGGTGTTCATTACGAAATGAGTAAAATTTGTAATGCTATGTTTTAATATTCATAGGTACCTATTTTCAGCTCTGGCTGCCATATTCTGTAATAGTATAAATTTGAAATATAAGTAAGTAGTATAGTTACGTAGGTAGAAAATGAAAGTTTTTAAACAAACAACACAATTTTCTAATAATATGTTGTGTTACACAAATGGAAGGGACATTTGTAGTAACTTGGAATTAGGACCAACATCAGCTTTGAAACCAGGATTATTTTTTAATTTTTGTGTTAGAACAATAATGAAGAGGGAAGGGAAGAATAATGTAGACAAAAATGCGGATTATCAAATGAAAAACGCAAAAATATTTGAAATATTTGAAAAAATGTTAACAATGTTAAAAAAATTGCTTTATCCTCTACTTTATAACATACGGAGAAAAGAGACAGCATGTAAATTAAATGACCACTTTAAAATTGACACCAATTTCTAACCAAACACAAAAAAATATAGACTCACGCCTTAATTCCGTTGTTTGTATGTTATAAGTCCCATGTAATATATGGGATGGGATATATATTATGGGATCTAGCCAATTGCCATTAACCGGACACAATTCCAGATTCCAAGCTGTTACTGAGAATTTTCTAATAGAAAAACCCAATAACACTTTGCCCGACCCGGGGATTGAACCCATTACCTCGTGTTTTGCAGTCGCGCTTACTACGACTAGACCAACGAGGCAGTCTAATCAATACTTTGCTATAACTGATCTGCATTTTAACGATATTGATGAGATGCTTAAAAACTTTAATTTCGTTAGGATACGTTGAAATTTGTTCGGGAAATTTTTAATAGGTAGAGCTTTTTCAATTAAGTGCAGGCGCGTTTTTAAGCCAATTTTAATTACGAACTGACGAGATTTTTTGCCGTTGATTGCTGTAGATTTGTCGACGCGACAGTCCATGTAAAGTGACATCACTCATAGACTTGTCGAGCCTATTAAAAGATAAAAAGATATTATCAAAAGATAATTTTATTAAAGTATTGTCCGTTGTGACAATTTAAAGGTAGTGTTTTGTTTGTCCAATTCATCTACAATCAATATTGTATCATATAGGTACCATGACTGTAGGATTAATAGAGAAAAGGCCTTTTCATTAATCGGGCGGATTCTTCGAGAATTTTAGTTAAGAAACAGAGTTTGCCTTTAGAATCGAATGCCACGCTAATCGGCATAGTATATATACATAGTAAAAATTGAATTATCTTTGAGAATGATTGTATTTTTTTTTTGAGAATGTAAATATCCTTATATCCGTAGGTATACCTTATATCTCACCATAACACGTTTTTATTATTATTACTCGCTCACACTGACCCATTTATAAGTAAAAGCCTCTCTCCATTTTCCTCATTTTTGCATTTTGTGCTATGGAAATCTAATTTTTAGAAAGGAATCAATCTCTTTCCGCCATCTGTTTCATGGTCTGCCGCGACCACGTGTCACTGTCTCAGGGCATCAATTCTGTATGACATAGATATCATCTCTCAAAAATACGATTAGACAGATGCGAACGACGAATTCCATCGCAGAGAAGTTTAAATCACGAAAAAAAAAATGGAGACGTAACTTGGTCGTGGAAGGCCGGAAAAATGGAACTGTGTGATAATTCCCTTTTGCCTGCGAATGCTACGTAACATCCGAAGTGATAGCTATCAATTATTAGGCCACAATCGAAAATTTGTCGTCTACCATAAATATTAATAACTGGTTTTTTCAAACTGAAATTCTCAATCTAGAGTTTTGATAATTATGTGCAGATAAAGGCAATTATTTACACACAATAATTGGTAGGCCTCCCACCAGGTGGACCGACGACATTATTAAGGTCGCGGGTAACCGGTGGATGCAAACGGCAAGTTGTCGCTCATAGTGGCGTTCTATGGGGAGGCCTTTGTTCAACAGTGGACGTCTTCCGGCTGATGATGATGATGATGATGATGATGAAAGGCAATTAAATGCCATCTCATTTAATTAACTGTCGTTATTAAGTATCAGACACCTAACACAACACATTAACACAAAACACAATTAAATATTATACGTTTTATATTATCTTCTATTTATTTACCAGCATTAATTATTACAATGTAATCTCATAATTATTCTTAAACGCTGTTTTCTATTTGTTATAATATTTTTATTAGTTACACGTGTTTCTTTCAAAGTCGTGGGATTAAAACGGGATTCGTTCAAGGCTATCTCTTACTTACATAATAATATCCATTATTTTATTCTCAAAATGTAATAAGGCTGTCTCTTCTGTCCGGAGGATAGTGGACCGGAGACGAGAATGTACCTTTACATAATATTTTACTACGATTATTTTTTTGATACTCGTAGTAATGTGAAATTTTTAACAAACTCTAAAAATTAGTTGCTTACGGCCTCGTTGGTCTAGTGGTAGCAAACGCGGCTGCTGAGCACGAGGTCCTGGGTTCGATCCCCGGGTCGGGCAAAATGTTATTGGGTTCTTCTATTAGGAAATTCTCAGTAGCAGCATAGAGTCAGGAATTATGACCAGTTAATTAACTTAGCCGGCGACACGTGGCTATACTGGTTACACTTCTGGGCTTAGCTCTAATTAAAAAAAAACTCCTGTATTGCCCCCGTTAACCGGCCTTAGCTACACCTCTCATCTCGAAATCTCGCTACGAGATTAGAGTAATCTCCTAATACCTAGGTCCACATGGCTCGTCTTACATTTCATGGTACATTAACATAACACCTGTGGTCTATTACAGGCCTCATTTGATGTGGGTACACACAAACACGCGGTATGACTATTAAGTAGGATGTTATAGCGGCTTATGTTATGTTTTGTATTATGTTAAGGCCTGAATGAAAAAAAATGGCCGACATTATCGCATTTATCATATCTTATTATTAACCTTTTACCCGCTTGTGTCGCATTTTTAGTTTTTATGTCATATTTTTGTCCGTTCGTAGTATACCCGACTATCGTTTAATGAGTTAGTTACAAATAAAACGAGTCGGTAAACAATATTCGGGCACTAAAGGCACGGCAATTAGCCAAGCGGTTAAAGGGTTAACAATTTTTTTTTAAATTGTAGGTGGTTGCATTATATGTATGTTTTAGTCTTTATATTATGTTTAATATGTTTATTACTTAATATTATATCTTTATTATGTTTCACTCGTGTTAGTCTAGTGATATGACCGTTGACTGGCAATCAGAGATTTTAGGTTCAAACCCAAGGCGCGCATCTCTGAGTTTTCGTAAGTTATGTGTATGGTATCAATTATATTTATCACTTATTCCGTGCCTCAGAAAGTCGTTGGCCGTGCGCCTGATCGTGTCGATTGCCATCGGCCATCAATCTCATCGGACTATGAGAGTGAGGGAATACATAGTGCACCTGTGTTTACGCACACATTTGTGAACTATAAAGTCTCCTGCGTAGTTGGCTAATCTCTGTTGAGATTGGCTGCTGTGGCCGAAATTCGGTCAGGAGGAGGACCATTATTTATGTTGATTGCTATTATCATAAATTATGATACCAAATATTATCGAGAATTCTTTATTAAAAAAGAACAACAATACGTATTGTCACCAAGTTTTTATAACGGGTGCGAAAATTAACGATCTGATAGGATCGATGAGAAAAGAGGACATATAAAATTATATTAAACGGTTGTGCGAAAATTGTGTCAGCAAGATTGATTAGCCGTCCAAATTAAAAACGCTCATCCTACCAGTTTGGTTGCAATTTGTTGATAGCGACTATAATTATACGGCTATTAATAATGTTGACAATGTCTTTTTCTGTGCGTGTCTTCTATAAATTTTGTAACTTTAGCTTATCAACAAAAACAAAAATATAATTCTCAACTTTATATTATATCATAAAAAATGCATAATAATTGTACGTGTACATGTAGCTTTCAATGTGGATTAGATTTTTTATTTTAAAAAAATCTAAAACCAAAACAATGGGCTATTATAGTCTATATTTTATCGACACAATTTTATAATATATCCCAAGTTGCATTATTGTATCACGGCTCATAAGCCACGCCCATACCGCAGTAGCCTCATAAAACTGCTAGAGGTGAACGGTAGCATAGGTACCTATATACTCGCGCTAAAACTCTATAGAGTTTAATATAAAAAGACGGATTTTTATTCTTGTAGTCATACGGAGAAACGAGAGTGTTATCATTCTTTCAATTTCACTTAAACATAAGTCTCGTGTTATCATCTTCTTTCGTGTCGATTGACTAAATTTTTCTTATTATATATATTTTGCCCAGAAACTGTTTGTTATAATGTAGGTATACACAAAATTTTCTGACATTTTGGTAGAAATAATTTTGTAATTAAATTTCCTAAAATAAAGTGTGGTTTTACTTGTGTATCATTGTGTTAACCACGGCCGACATTTCATTAATTAAATTGTCTTGTTTTTGTAGCAAAAAAGTTAAAAGCAATATAATTAATTTTGGCCCTTATTTTATTATGTCCGTCCGTTTGCCTTCCTGCCTGTTTGTCCGTCTATGTATTTATTTGAAAAGTTGAATACTGCTGAAAGCAAATTTTTACAATAACGGTATGTTTTTTTAAAATTATATAAACGAAGCCTACCTTCCTTACAAGACCTCAGTTACAGTCAATTGTTACGTAACAGATTAGTAACGTTAATCTACCAAAGACATCACAGTATACCAAATATACCAAAAATAATATCTTCCTTATAAATAGTGTAGGTATAATGCAATAGTAGCACAATAATAAAAAATAATAGAGATATCACGCTTAATATTTCTTAGATATTACACGAAATATCCGTATCAACGTCTAGCTAGGTATTATGTACTTTAGTTTTTAATTTTTATTTGCTCTAATTCTCAAACAATTCACTTATTCAATTCAATTTAATTCGTAGAGTGCTGTTTCAAAGAGCACTCCATATAATACTTATTACCCTTCTGTGAACATCTGGCATAGATAGAAGATCGTTTTCAAGCGAACAGCAATTTGATTGATGTTTAAAAATACATTAGCTGCAATATTGAGAAGTGTTTATACGATCCACTCTATCAAACTATCGTTTAACCCGCAAATTGCGCTCGTCATTTTGACATTAAATTCAAACATCGAACAAATTTTCCGTTAAATAAAATATTTTTCGTACTCTGTCATTCGCCATTCACAAATTACGACAGACGCCTGCACATTGTAATTGTCTTCATTACGCACAAAAGGAATAAAAAAGAGCAATTAAAAATTATGCCCGAAAAACAGAACATGAAAACAATTTTTCACACCTTAAAAATGTCAACGAAATGGCTGATAATAAGCAAGATAGGCACGTTTAAATGCAAAGTTCCTGTCTACCTTTGCCATTGCAAAGACAATTTCGGGGCGAATTAAAAAATTCAGCACGTTAATATGAAGTGTAAAAGTCGAGCTGGGAAGTGGCTTGAAAGTGCACGGAAGCGGAAAATATCCCTGATCAGCATTCGGCGGGTTGATTCTGCTCTTCAATTACCATTCGCAGACTGTTCCGCTATTGTCACCGCGATCATTATTGAATGGAATGAATAGTTTTATTTCTCCATATAATTACGTTTTAAATTCAAAACGGAAAAACGTACATTTCAGCGTTGATATTGCTACGTTTGATAAATGCTTTAGTGATAATTTTTAAAAGAATTAGATACATTACTAATATTTAACATTCAGCAATACGCATCACAATTTATTGAGAACTAGCTTCCACCCGCGGCTTTGCCTGCGTGGTATGTTGATAGAACATTGTAGCCAACACGTGGCGCCTTTTATTATCATAAAAACGTTATTGTTGTTTTCCTCGGAACAGATTTTTTTTTCGGGATGAAAGGTACCTATAGGCGTGAAAAGGTTAAAAACAAACAAACTTTTTTTATATTTGGATTAATTTTATGTAGTGATATTCGTTTAACTGGTTTCATAGTTAATTTATCTTAATTCAAAACACTTCTGATGAGCAAATAACCTTAACCAAACAATATTAACTATTACTACGTACCAAAACACAGTAATTATTTCTGAATAGCACCCAATACAATACTTAGGAAATGAAATTATCTAATGCGATTAAATTTATACACCAGAAGGTCTATTTAAAGTACGTATTTTCCCAGCAAGTACCTTCAAAGAACATTTCAGTATTCCCAACGTCCCTTTCGCTTCAATCTAAAATAATGTTAAAAGGTGCAGGACAAGATAATTCCATTGACAAGAATTGTTAACTAAGAAAACAGAATTGCCTTTCCTTATTGGATTAACATTTAAGTAGACATCACCATTACTTCTCTAGTAACTTAGAGGTACAATAAATTGGTTAGTCGAGTCGCAATCTTCACTTCTCCAAACTAATGTAGCGAGGTAAAGTCTACTTAGTTTTTAGAGCGGTAAGATTGGTTTTGATGTGGCAGAATTTAAGGATTGGAAAGTGTGGGCGCCAACCCAATTAGGTCACTTACTTCCAACACGAAGTACCTACGCTAGTTGAGAAAGGGTTGGAGTAACTTAATCGTATTCGTAAGTAAAAGTTGAAGTTTTAACCTAAACATGCCCGAGTGAGGTGAGTTTGTTCACAAAAACTTGTTTTAATTCAGTTTGCAGTGAAAATAAAATAAGTCTTAGGGCCTTCACAGTCTACGGATAGCCATTAGGTAAATAAAATATAAAAAAAAATATATGAAATAATCTGTAGGTTATTGAACTTATATTTGAACATCACACAAAAAATGTCTATATTTGTGTCAAACAAATACTTACAAACTTTTTTTTATGTGATACGCCACGTGGCGTTGATAGCTTAAAATAGTCTTTAATTTTCTCATCTTCATTATACTATTATACACCCTTACATATAAATTTTACATCCTTTGTAATCACTCAAATCAAATCAAATAAAAAACTTCTATCACTAAGATCAACTTCAAAGTATGAAATCGCTAACGCAGTGATTTAGATTTAGATTGAGGGACAGTTACAGGCTGGCTTTATTTATTAATATAACAATTCTTATGTACGAAAGTAAGGTTTAAAATATATTTCCCAAATTCTAAGCAATTGTTGTCGTGAAGGATCTAGGTAATGGTGTTTAGAGTTCCCAAACTACTTTTAAAGATTTAATAAAAGGCACAGCAATTTAAAAACTTCTAGGTAGTTTGATAACGAAAACTACTTGGAGCCTAACGGTAAGCCAAGTTTAGTTGAGAACGAGTGAAATATTGTTAAAGGGAGGTAATTTATTTATTGAACTAGGTACTTATTTTTGCTAGATTTATATCGGAATAAAGAAACTTGTTTATACCTATACTTTGTCAGGTACATCTATACTTATAAAATGGTAACGTGACTGACTGACAGACAACGCACAGCCTAAACCGGTAGACCTAGGGACTTGAAATTTTGAGACAATATTCTTTAAGTACCGTAGGGGTGCACTAAGGAAGGATTTTCTGAAATTCCCCCCTAAGTAGGTAAAAAAGGGGGAAACAGGTTGTATGTAAATCCGTCATTCTTAACGTTAAATGTACGAAACTTGGTATTCAGCTTTTCGGTTGATAAATCAAAGGACGAGCATTGTTTTTTTTTTAAATCTACCCTTGGGTGGATAAAAAAGGGGGTGAAAGTTTGTATGGAAGATTCGTTATTTTTTAAGTTACAGATGTTAAAATTAGTATTAAGCTTATTCGCTAAAAATAAGAAAGACGTGTATCAAAATATTTGGATGTTTTCCCCCTAAGGAGATATAAAAGGGGGTTAAAGTTTGTAGTTATGAAAATCCGTCATTAAACTTGATAATTAGCTTTTCGGTTAACAAATAAGACGTGTTTCAGCTTTTTGAAAACTCTACCTATTAGGGGGGAGGGGGGGGTGAAAGTTTGTGTAGTAAATTCGGTAGGTATTAGTAAGAGACATCAAAGTGGCATAACTAACGCACGTATATCTCGATATTCAATGACTATGGGGAGAAAATATAGAAGATAAAAGTTTGAATGAAATTCTGCCATTTTTAAAGTTGAAATCATGAAAATGAGTAGGTATACTCGAGAACTGCTGGACCGATTTTCATGGTATTTGATTTGTTGTATTAGTCTCCGCCTATAATATAATAGAAGAATCGAAAAAAAATATTTTGGAATTATACCCCTTGGGTATGGTAGGGTATGGGTATGGGTAGGGTAGGGTAGGGTAGAGGTAGAGTAGGGTAGAGGTAGAGTAAGGTAGGGCAGGAATAGAGCGGTAGGATAGAGGTACATTAGGGTTAGGTAGGGTAGGGTAGATGTGAAGTAGGGTAGAGTAGGAGTAGCGTAAGATAGTGTAGGGTAGGGTAGGGTAGATGTAGAGTAGGACAGGGGTAGAGTATTGGGAATGGTAGGGGTAGGTTAGGGTAGAGTAGCGTAGGGAAGTGTAGGGTAGGGTAGAAAAAGCGTAGAGGTATAATAATCACGCATACAACGTCGCGCGGGACAGCTAGTTAAAATATATATGTTATAAGATAGTTGTAATAAAATTTTTAAATAACGATTTATATTGTATTTAATATAGCATTAGCCGACTCTCAAATGTCTTTGCCCTTGTAGTTCTAATTGCAATTGCAATTGCATTTTCAAACCATCGAGGAACCCATTAATATAAACACACAAAATTTCATTCAAATTAATCCAGCCGTTTGGGCGGCGGGACCGTCGAGGAACACCGTGTTGTTTTTAGTCCGTGCAAATCATACACAACTCCATAACTGGCCTTTGGTGGTGGAGTACCCTTCAGGGATTTTCCACTCTAACAAAAAAAAAAATAACATAACACCTCGTCAGAAACGTCAGATCTTTGTAGATCTCGAAACGTCAGGTGTGTTTTAGAAAAATATATACGCGAGTTGATCCGTTTAAAAAGTTGTTTCATTAAAAAAAAGGTGTTAGGTGACAAACACATGTACGGAAGAATTATATATATTAAGATATCGATACTCCCTTAAAAACCTTTCTCATAAACCCATGGGAAAAATAAAGCCAATTCATTCCATACTGGGAACTCCTGGTGAATACTTAGTTCAACATTAATGATACTCTAATTGTCGGCCCAAATAGAAAAGTCTCCCCTGAGCTTTAACTACGGGAAGCCATTAACGTTTCTTTTCTCTGCTAAAGAGCAAATAAACGTTAGTAAAACTAAAAGAGTCTAATAGTTAAATGAAAACTACGCTATTTCTCCAAAACTTGTCGTCGTCGACGCCAGCAAAAACCACAAACAGACCCGGATGAAACACTTGTATCTAATTAAAACTTTTGTTTTAAGTGCAAATGGCACATCTCTAGTGAGTCAAGTGTTTGCTTGTTATAACTTTAGTAAGTACTAAGTTGCAATTTCTGGTTCGCTTGGATTTTACCTTGGTCCTGTACTTTTTTATTTAATTAGAGCTTTGAAATAACATAATTATTTATTTATTTTATTTATTTATTGTACACTTTATTGTACACCAAATAAAAATATAACATTACTTATTACAATTATTTTATTACTTATACTTATTATAATTATTTTATTTACATAAGTTTATTTAAGTATTACGTTAAAAAAACGAACGCAGGCGCGCACTTCTGACTTTTCGTCAGTTAATAAAATTAAATGTACCTATTATTCAACCTAAAAATATTATGGTCAGTTTCAGTCAACTTGTTCTTTGTAAAATTTTTAACTTCTCACAATCTAAACTAAAATAAATAAAAATGCCTTTTAAACGTGTCTATTTACTCTGATAAAGGTTCAATTTATTCAACTTTCCAAAATTTATGAAGAAATATCAAAACGTTGAACAGTAACACGTGCCGTAACAAAAGTGAACACACAGTATTTTCACTTATTGGTATTCAGGGAACTATAAATAAGAAGAAAGACTTACAAAGGATACGAGCGGGCCATTGCGAGAAAATGCTTGTACAGATCTAAATTATATATCGCTTTATCCATTTCAATGATCCCGAAAAGTTTGGGTATGGGAACCGATTAGACATACGATGGAGGTATTGAAAATTACATTTCATTATCCATTTCAATGATCCCGAAAAGTTTGGGTATGGGAACCGATTAGACATACGATGAAGGTATTGAAAATTACATTTCAATACTCTACATTTGTAATATAAAATATTTAGGTACTGATTCTATTGAATATTAAAGATATTGATTATTTTACACGTTTGTTGATCGTTGGCTAAGCGATTGACCTATTGCGGCAAGAGGCTAGTTTGATTGTTAATACATTGCAAAATTATGTCTATAAATTGTATATCCTAATATTTTTATGCGACAGTCGACATATTGAGTCAATCTCGACCTTAGTCTGCCAAATAGTTCTTTTTTTAATCTGTGTAAAATAATTTTGTATCCCAAGAAAATGGAAGTTTAATTTCCATCCAGAAGAAGAAGGATCCATACGCCACTATCTTCCCAGTTCCTGTGACACAGGGAACAACTTTAAAGCGCGACAAAGATGTTTATTAAAAAGTCTAGTGCTGCAGCTGAATGCGATGGTGATGCGGGTTTCAGCTCAAGGTCTTCTTATCACCAAACACAGGCACGGTGATAGGAAGCATCCATCGACTAGTATGGAGTTAAAACTAAACCAATTTTACTTTTAAAAAAAACCCAAATTCAGTATCTGTGTCGCCAATGTGTAAATTTTTCTGTCTTTTAATCAATAGGAAACAAATTTACAAGAAAGTGAGTCCAAAAAACGTCAGTTTAGTACCACGTCCCACGCAACAGCAAAGGGACAATACCCCATAAAAAATGTTCTGAAATATATTGCAACACTTTTTGCTGACGCGTACGATAGCCGCATCTATAACATCCTCATTTGTCAGTTGTCTATCCGCTCTGGTACGCTGCATTGAAATATTCGATGGATAAAAAAACCACTACCTATACAATGGTTGTCAGCTTAGCTGTCAAAGCCTTTTGTTTTCTAACTGTAAAACCTATTTTTAGCAATAAATTATTCTTCAACTGGTTTGTACATTACTTTCGTAGTTTATTTTATAACTGCGTACAATTTATAAAGGTAATACTTACTTATGAAATTTATTCTTATCAAATCACGTCGAAATCAAAGAAATTTTGTCTACAAATAATGTCTAAGGGTTCAATGTTGTTTCAGAGAGGTCGTTAATATATAACAAAAACAATAGCGGACCCAGGACGCGGCCTTGTGTAACAACAAATTTATTTTACAAAGAGGTAGATCCATACGACCGAAGTACTTTGGTTTCATCTATATTTGTAATTTCAACAGTTTGTTTTTAGTTTACTAAGTAGGTATGTAGCCAGTTCAATGATATATAACAAGTATATATTTTTAATTAGTTCATCATGAGATACATACAATAGAAAGACATGTCAAAATGACTACGGTGACTTTAGCCAGCATTTAGGCTTTCCACTTTATTACTCAAAAGATTGTAGGACGCAGGAAACTGTCTTTTTCTTTATTTACAACATAGTGTAGTAAAAATACTAATACCTACTACTATACTTTAAGTACTAGGTACCTACATAAAGTACCCAAAGGAAATCTGGAACTTTATGAAAAGGGATTGATCTATTATTTTATGGTTCATACAATGAATGAATGATATAATTCATGAAAGGGAAAATTAACCTTTTATTAAAAGGTACCCTTTAGAAAATCGTTACATTCATGCTCTTTGGAGCTTCACTAATTGATGAGGGTTAGACATGAAGACGCTTAATTAACATGTCTTTAATATCATACTTAATTAACATTAGTTGAATAATGGATTTAATAAAATATTTTAGTCTAATGACACATTTAGGGAAGAGTCTATCGTGGGTATACTAGATGTATGTAGAGCTGTTAGCAAAACCAGTAAGCTACCCTCATAAAGGACTATACATGAATAAAGGTAACGATACAAAGTAGACAAAATAATATTATTATCAAAGTGCGGACGTTGAGAGTATAAATAAACATATTATAAGCAATACTCGGTGAATATGAACTTTGCTTAAAATATGAAAAAATTAACTACAAAAGATCAAGTGCATCAAATAATTAATCCTTCAAAATACTATAATACACCTAAAAGCCTGATCATATAAAATTAAATTTAATTTAAAATGCGACACAGAATTTAAAACACATTCAATTTTAAAACAATAACTCTCCATTACTAAGCGACATCTTTGCGTAAATTCAAGCGGAGGACATCTTTAAAGTTATTAGTCGGCAAATGGGGCAGGAGGTCGTTTGTCCTCCAAAATAATGGCTGTGGACTGCACTGTCCACACTGTGTTGCCTGCATTGCAATAGAATATAGATTAATTTTTAATGGTATATTTTTAAATAGCCATTCTACAACGTCTAACTTAAATAGTGTAGGACCCTTTAGGGGCTCAATCCATTCATGAAATTGAACAACTTGTAGAACATCGGTTTGCACAATACACGAAAAAAAACCACGTCCTACAAACTTGCAGATCAGTTGACGCTGTTTGTATGAAGAACCAAAATGTTTTTTTGCGAATTTTTGCAAAGTGATGTTCTACAAGTTGTTCAGATTGACCTCCTAAAGGGTTCAACACTATTTATTTTACACATTGTATTCAGAACTAAAAATTAGAATGACGTGCGTTATTGATAATTTCTTACTGTGTGATGTATTCTTTTCTGATGTAATTTTTACCTTCTGCTTGCCTACAGGTGGTTTTGACTCAGACACCAGATTGGTCATAAACCACGCCATAGAAGAAGAGAGATTTATTTCTCTTGGTGGGATTGGAATAAAACAATTTGTATCTTTAGGAACGAGTTAACTAAGACATCCTCAACGCGAGCATATTCTTGAAAATAGTTTATTTGTAAGTTGGATAGCCCTAAAATGAGTGAGTAAAGCCAGTAACTATCTTGTAATTTTGCACTTTAAATCATTCTGTTATTATTATAACGGAAAAAAACTCTATAAATAAAATTAATTAAAAAGTTCTGCTTCTCCATTTAAACTTTTGTTGATGAAAAAATGTGTTTGCTCTCTAATTTCAACACCGTTATTTTTAGCTGTTACAAAGTTCATTTATTACGCTACGTTTGAAAATAATTCAAATTTTATCCATAAAAGCGAAAATTTTATCAAATCAAAAATAGAAAAGTTTGGAGGCGCAACAAATTCTCTAAATGTTGGTACAACGAAAACAATGTTTTATACCCGTATTCTGAAAGCATAAAAACAGAACGCTTTAATGAATTTAATCAGAGTAAAGTTGTACCTTTAAGCATCGTCCCATCAATACAAATTCTGTTCAAACTGCAGGTGCCTGTTTAGAAAACAAACAACGTAGTTTAAAAGATAGGTCGTCCAAACGTCAAATAAAATCGTGCTTGACATCCAGAATACACTGCCATGTTTTAGAATCTCAATGTAATAGGCAGTGTTACCTACTTTGTTTTTACGAACCTCAATTTCATTTTCGACGTGCTTATTTCACAAAAGATCGGAGAATAAACCAGAAAGTTTAAGATCTGTAAAAAATAACCTATAGCCGTAATATAAAGATATTCAAAGTAAATCTATTATCCTCTTTTATGCAGCGGAAAGTTTTTCTACTCGCTTAAGTCAATATTAAACTTAGTGATAGTTACTATTACCTACGATACAAAAAATATGGAGTATGAAGGGCAAACTGAGTCATTAGTATTTAAACGATTTTATTTTGCTTGCCCTGTTTATTATTTGGTTCAAATTTAGTAATCGATGTTTCACCCCTTCCTGTTAGATTGATCTGATATTTGGTACACACTTTTAGTTCTTATGACAAAACCGTTTTACGTAAAAACAATGTTACTTATATTTTATTTGTATTATTTTGAATAAGTAAAACAGATTTAAGAAAATTTTACAGATAGTTCACGCGTACCTCAATTATTTTTTTCTTATTTTCGTTTCTTATTTTAACAAAGCTTCCGGAATGGCGTGAGCTTTTTTACCCAAAAACAAAATAATACCATTACATATTCCATAAGCATAAAACTAAATCGGAACCGCAAAACTTTTCAAACAAAACAATGATGTGAGGACCATAGACCCAGAAATAACGATAAAAATAATGCAAAAAATATTCATTGAATAGTTCAAAATTATAGTAATGGTGTAAGGCTATACTTACACTAGCGAAAATGGCGATCTTCTTACCACTTGACTTGAATATTGCAAATCCTACCCTAGATTTTATCTTCAGAGCTCCAACCATATTCGCTTGATGCGATCTTGTATAAAACCATTTTGAATTTTCTGCGTTTTTATAAAATTCATAGAGGAAGAAATTTAAGGAAGTAAATAGGGAATATATTTTTTTTCGTATATTTATTATAAATAGCACAGAATAGCCGTGTGTTCAAATGATCTTCAGAGTTTAATAATAACCCATATTTATTGGCCCTTTGAAGTGATAAATAGGACATGTTTATTTATATTGTAATCCTCCTGTAGCTTGTATAAAAAGCCTTGACATTGTTAAAGTTTTAAGAACGTGTTTCATATGTTTGTACCTAATTTGAAATGAGAAATTGCCCATTCCAATACATTTTATTCAATTTAATATCAGAATGCACTAGAAAATACAACCGCGTACCACTAGTAAGTATAAAATTCAATTCTCTGTAAATCCACATTGCTATAGCGGTCTCACGGAAAACACACATTCTGAAACGTCACTAGTTCATCCCCCGACTGACAACACTCTACTTTATCTTATTTCTCAAAAACAGGCTTTATTACTTGAGATTAAGAGTTATTTAAACTGCATTCTGATGTTTGCTAGTTTGTATTCGTCATCCGACCGCGGGTCGAGTCTTTGTTCTTGAAAAGTTGCTTTGTTTGTCTGTTTCCTATAGCTCGACTCAGTTGCGGATGTGTTGATATTTTATAAACAACTTGTTTGTTACACCCAGTCAGAGGAAGTCATGAAGGAAGATATTTTACATTTCTACTACTAAGTATGAACTTTCTTTATTAATTATGCATTGGTAATGAGTGTAGCAAAGAAATAGAACGTTTGTATTAGTACCTAGTAGGTAGTCGTTTTTATTCACTGCAATAAAATAGATGATATAAAATTGACTTATAAAATTTAAATTTTGATACAATCTTCACATTGTGAAATATTCATTTTTATTGCGTTCATTGGTCAAAAACAAATAAAATTTAATTAATTAATAATTGTATTTTAATATATTTATACACATAGGTAGGTAATTTGTTTATTTTGTTTGTTATTCACAGCAAGTGCAAAATAAGATTTGAGATTGTAGAGAACATGTTAGTCCTTTCTTGCTTCCTTTAAATAATTAAGATTTAAAAAAAAATGCTTAATAAATTATTCATGTTATCGTGACAGGTAGATAAAAAAGAAAGAAAATAAAGAAAAAGTGTTTATTAATTTTGGTTATAAACTACGCAAAATCACAGCATAAACAAAAAAAAAGAAGATTAAGCAAAGACCAGTAAAAAATTTTGTCCATAAATATATTTTTATCTTGTTATTTTCCTCCTGAGCACACATTTAGATACAACTGAAAGTCCACACATAGTCGTGTCTAAAATCATGTTGACAAAGGATTTTCTCCAGTTGAAATCTAAATCCCAGTCCGCACACACAATCTCACACCAGACATAGGAACTTGAAGTAATAACATTCCAATGCGAATGTGATACACTCCAAAGTTAATGCTTTGGGTCTTTCTTCCGGTAATAATGGACCAAAGGATGTGGACGAACAGATTTATCACCCTGTTTTATATTTATTACTTCGATCATTGGTACTATCCATTTGATATGGATGTGAGATGTGGTATTCTCATGCCTGGCTGACAAGGCTACGATTTATGTAATACTTGGTTTGGCTTTTCGTGTTCCTGATGAGTTACTGTTAATGATGGTTTTAGTTTAGTGAATCGTGTAATTATTTCTTCAAAGGATATTCCATAGATTCCATTCCATAGATAAATGGCAACTTGGAAAAAAATATCATTCAAATATCATAAAAAAAAAATCAAACATTGTACGCTTTGAGTATCTGAATAAAAATATCTACTATTAGTTGAATTACACTTGTTGTAGTAACAAGTTTTTAAAGAAGGCAAATACTAGCTCTTAGTTACAGAATCGTCCTCTCCAATTGAAATATAAAAATAGAATGGCCATTACTTACGAGCGTCCTAATTGGATACCTTCATAAATCAATATCTACTGACGCACTTACCACCAAAAGTATTTGAAAGTCCGACGGGCTGCAAATCTTTATTGCTGCCGTCCCCACTTGATACTGGCAGTGTTGTAGACAAGACGCAGCTCGTGGGCCATTAACCAAAGAAGAAGAAGAAAAAAGTATAGTTTTGAGTATGCTAAGAGCAGCTAACATGAAAAATTGCTGTAAAAGTAATAGTAGGCGCAAACATCTGTGATGCATGTTAACCACACCGACTTGTAATGTTGGTAGAAATGTTTGCGCTTAGAGTGTGGTAGCATTGCGCTCGTCTGGCCGCAGACACTTCCGCTCATTGATTTTGATTTTGATCAATAGGTCTAAGTAGCTGCGTAGCTGAATGTACAACAGCGTGAGCGTCTAATGAGCAGTAAGTCTAATTAGATCTGTTACATTCAAGAAGCATTTTGACCAAAAAATCCATAATATAATGAGTAATAGAAATTATTTATACCAGTTGTGGGAATGTAACAAAAACGTATCGGCTTACAAAAATATATTTTATTCAAATAACGACCTATTTGAATAAAATACGAGGAAAGCCTTTAAAAGTAAAGACTACATAAAGCTTTTCGCTCATATTTTGATAGAAAATGTTTTGTCATCTATTAAAGGAATATTAATAAGAAAAGAAATTAAGTTCTTTAACAAAAGCTTAGGTAACGTTCATTCTACGTCAGTGCTGATGTTCTTTGTTACGTAATTTTAAAATTCAGAGAACCATTACCGGTTTTTTAATGGGAACTCCGATCGCTGAGGAAGAAAACAGACATACAGATATAAAAAAAAAACATTAAGTGATATACTGACAATGTACTTTTTAGTTTATAGAGTGTGTCAGTGTGAGTTCGTTTTAGTATTTAATAGCCAGCTAGTTGAAGTAAGTAATTAAAAGCTTATTATTATTATTCGAATTATCTCTTTTATAGGTACTGATACTTATTCCCGCGGCGCCCTTCAACTATAGTGATAAAGTGGGAACTCCGGGGATGGCTTAAATGAGTTGGAGTCCAGTATGAAAAAGCGAGTATGCTGAAGAGGGAAAATCATCATGAATGGAAAATCTTCTGAAGTGCCAGGTGGCGGAAATCTATGATAATTTTTCTTCGAAAAAAAGTCTATTCATAATGAATACTATTCTCGAATTTTCGATTTTAGACAGTATAAAGAAATTATTTTCGTCATTTAAAAAGCAGGAGTTTTTTTCACAAAAGTGGAGCAGATGTTCATCGCGTGATAGAATCCGTCGCGGTACCTATAATGACGACAAATTTCAATGACGTGCCCGCATATCGACCAACGAGTACCTCGGCGGATAACTTTTTAAATAAATGTGGTGTTAGAAATAATAAAATAAATATAAAGATGAGCGACTGATGGGACAATATTGATTACAGAAGTAACTTTATTTTAGTTTTTTTCAAATTATTTATGTATATTTTTATAAATCTATAAATCAAAACTACCTCACTGAAATACTCGATAGGTAGAATTTTAAACAAATCAATTTTTCCTTTTATTTTTCCAGATATATGATAGTTCCTTCTTCCTTTCATAGAAAAAAAAATATTTTAAAGAAATAATAATTTATAAATACAAATGTATGAATCTAGTGTATTTTTGAAATCAAATGCCTGGCCTTTTAAAAACTTTGCTATACATACTTACGTACTAATTTCACTTAAAAAAAATATGGCAAAACTGCCATAAAGTTTTGTTTTACAATCAGCGCGTTCATTTTAGAATACAACCGTCAGGAAATAACCTGAACTACACAACAACTAACGTAAAAATCTATTTTAGTTCCAACCTTTTCTATAAATAGTCCCTACAAAAAGCAATAGGCAATAAAGTGGATTATTTCCCTCTAGGACCATTTTCTCCCTAACTTACTACCACGTCTAATTGCAACTTCTTCGGAACAGCTGCTGTCTTTTAATTAATGATCATGTCCCACCTCTTTAGACATTGGCGTATTTTTTAGTCGCCTCCGGTGAGACACTTGTCACTGATCTCGTTACAGTTTTATTGGATATAAGAATAAAATGCGACGACGAAAGATAATACAATCTCGTTTCTGTTAGGATGTTGTGGAAAATGTATAAAATGTACGTTCCTGGATACGATTTGATTATAGCGCTTTCTCGCTGATTTATTTCATTGAGTTCAAAATTTTGTAGAAAGAAAAAATCGTTACAAACGGGATTTAAACCCGTGACTTTCTGGTTAAAACCCTTTGTCACTCTGCCACTAAGCTGTTTGTAACCCCGCCCGTTTTGTCGAGATTCTCTTCTACATCCATCTAAGATGGTAGTTACAACCACCCCTTGAACGGAGTACGAGAGTAAAAAAAATAATTTTCAAGAGAAAAAAAAATAGTTTTCAATACATACCACTAACTAACAATTTATTTTTAAACTTTAATGACTCGATATTAACACTATCTCACGGATAGAGTAGAACACTATAAATCAGCTTTAGAATTATATACACAACATACAACGCAATAAGCATCATTACCCACTGATCATACAATTCTATAAGGTTAAACGCAGGAATTAAGTGGCTCATATTTTACTGCAAGCCTTGATACCCGAGAACCGTTCGGTCTTCATTAGTAAAGACACTCGCACTTAATTGCCAATACGCCAGCTAAGTGCCCCCTATTTAGTCGCGGTACCTTTAGATTAATATCTATAAAGTGTCTTATAAACTTCATAATAACTAGATTGGACAATCAGGTCATACGTAATAGTCCATAAAAGGTTGTTATGTAAAATTTATTTGGTCATTCCATACATTTTACTCGATTTATCGGTGATTCGATACTACAATCGAGTTGGATCCAAGTGTACGTGAAACGTATTTTTGAAATTCAAAAATTTTACAATAATAAATCTTTTAGATTGATTATCCGAAACGATTCATATTGTAGGTACCTACTGCAGAATACTAAAATTTGTGTCTGTATTTAACGAACATAATTCAGCTAGGTCCTCATCATAGTAAGCATAAAGCAAAGTTTCTAAACTCTACAGACACAGAAAAAAATAATATTACACAAAACAATAATTACAAAAGTGATCATAAAAATTATGTACAAAGGTACTGCTTATTCCATGCTTATGCTTATATTATATTATTATGTATGTTGTTAGTTGCAATCTTAAAATAACGATCATTTACAAAGCAGTATCTAAATGTAAGAACAATTAGTACATTATAATTTACAAGTAATAAACCGTCACAATATTCCATCGTTAATAATGCTGACGATGCGACGCCCACAAGACTGAAATTCTCTCCAATCCATTAAATTCCATTAATCGGATTTAAATATTTCAAACTACATTTCAACTGCTATAATATTTTTTGCTCCCTATTTTTCGCGATACCACACTCTGATCCCCGGATTGCAGTCAAAATGCACATGTCGGATTTAAACCCGAGGTCTCGATGGACATTTTATCCCCGACTATATATTGGACAGCTAAACGCAAATAGGGACGGAACCCGCTTACTTCGGTTGAAATCTCCCAGCGGTTTATACATGAACAGATTTTTAATATATCTCTTCTCGTAATAACTACCTATTACTTTTTGCTCTAACTTTTTTTATATATACCGTAAGTATAATAATATATGTTTTTATCGACAGTATATTATAACGTTGGGAACGTGTTTTCTATTTTATTGCTTCGATGTTTTTTCCTGTTTTATTTCCTTTCACAAAAATATGCATGAGAACCTTTTGACTTATTGCTTTGCAGAGTTTCCTAAAAGGTATAATACATATATTATGGAAGGTACCGTTAGCTGCATTTTTATTGTTATGTTTACGCACCAAATTGCTAAAAAGTATAACACAGGTTTCATATTTACCTATTAGTTTAATGACATAATTTTTTGACGCCTTCGCGTGACTTTTGTATAATTCTTAATTGTAAATATAAGTTTTAATATTATTTAGTTTATTGATATTTGTACATATATTATTGTATCTCTTAAAGTAATAATAAATAGTCCCGAATGTATTAAAAATGAAAATAAATTTCCATTTTACCTCATTAAAAGTAGGTGACTAAATTGTCCTTGTTTAATTATTTTTTTAAAAACCTATCCTACGTACTTAACCAACTGACTATAGTTATATACAGTTTTAATCTCATATGCGTCAATTCCGTCGGCCACTTTAGCATTACATACTTTTCTAAAGACAATCAGAATCAGTACAATAGATTGAATGAGCTAGTGCTTTCCCCGTCGCTAGCCTCAGGTACGACTTTGTAATGGAAATAGACTTCTAAAAGTACAAGAGAAGGATCCTTTGCGAAGTCCTACCACCGTTATAAAACTGGTCTTAGAGCGGTAAATTGTTTTTGTGCCTTTAGGCGTTTTGCATCGTCTGGAAGCAAGTGGGGCCGGGAAATACTAAGCGGTAGCTATCTCCTGTAAGTGTTACTTGTTGACATGTAACAAAACGATGCTGAGCCTTAAGTTTTACAGCAGTAAAACGCAGATATTTTACTCCTGTAGAAAATGTAATAAAAATGGCCATTAAGTATCTAGAAAATTCTTAAACTTAAATGTCAGTTGTGCCGACGAAATTATTTCTTTTGGCACCAGCTGCAGACTTTTTTTATCGTAAAAACGGCACAAAAGGGAATTGTAACGTTGTCTAAAATGAAATAAATGGATAAGTTAAGACGGCTGGAACCAGCATTTTTTTAAAGAAACGAAAATACTTAGTAAACTTATACTACTAATAATAATACTACTAATAATAATATATTTCAGAAAGTAAATAGCTACTGGGTTGTTTAATACTACCTATTCTGCAAATGCGATTGAGATAGAGCAATACCATGTGTTAAAAGATTGAATCGTTCCGGATCACTGAATAAATAGAATTGAACATTCTTGAAAGAACCAAAAATATATTTGGCTCTCAGACGACTGAGACCATAATATTTTAGTATAGGACCCTCAATTACAACAGGTGCGCGAAGGGATACAAAAAAGTAATTTAAGAGCAAAATATATTTATTTGTCCCTTTAATACTCAAGAAAGCGGAATGAAGATTGGATTTATTCTTATACAGAGTTACGACAAACTTGAGATTTACACTGCGATGCAAAAATTTGAATGAGAAAGGTTTTTGAAATATTTTTTCTGTGATAACGCCTCGGGGTAAGCCGAGATGTCTGCATTACGGTATCTCAAGTCATTGCATTACTTACGGCTAAAATCTGGTCTTAATGTTGCCTTTTCAGCCTATTGTGTTCGCCGTGAAGGCTCAATTCATACTGGCTTTAACGGCTTTTAACAAACTCAAGAAACTAGAAGCTTTTAACCGGAGAGGAAGTGAATCGGAATTGTTGCATGTTTGGGAGCTTCGTGACGGAGAAACTCTTACAAATAATAATACTATATTACAAGACGTATGATGAGAAGTTTTCAGTTCTTATTTGTGAGCCAGCTTAGCGAAGTACTTTGTAAAAGCCATGTATTGAGTATTGTTTAAAGAAGTAAGCAGGGTAAGTTTGCCACTTTTAACAAGAGTATTAAATTGTATGACAGTAGATGAAATATTAATTAGTTCAAACCTAGCTAGCCAATCTTGATCTTAAAATATAAATAGAGCATATACATGTACACACAAACAGAAAAAGCAATACGATAATAGTAATAGTTCAATGAATAGTCCTTTTATTCAAATACCCTATGATTTGCTAACATACATTGCAGCTTTCATTTCATACCAAAAAAATCATTTATAATGGTTGCCTTATTTGTACCACTGCAACCTTAATTAGACCACTTAGCTGCTTAATATTATGATCTGCAGGTCCATTTAAGGTTCCCCCCGGCCACAAAAAAAAAGGTCCCTAGGTAAGGTGCCTAGAAAATAGGTTCAATTTTTCAAAAGCACATTTAAAAACTTTAAGTCACTTTTTTAGCCATCTAGTATATCTTGTACCTAATAGTTAAGTCTTAAATCTAAACATTAAGTTTTATATTTTTGGCATGTAAAAACCATATACCTAAATAACAATTAAACATAATAAACAATAAACTCAAAATGGAAATGATATAATTATACACGGTATAAATGTATTACGTAAAGTATATTATATGTATATAGGTCATTACCAAAAGACAAAGACAATAGAATACAGTATTCAATGAGCAAATGATTTAACATGAAATTTTTATCCAACCTCGCATGCAAATCTTTCTGTTTCTTCTTCTACAAAAACGTTAAAATCTGCTGTTTTCAAACGTTATACCTTAAGTTTTCTCCGTCGATACAAACTGTATTATGGGGCCCGTTCCTGTAATCTCATCTGCTTCGCCGCTGGTAAGGCGGGCACATTGTTCCACCTCTATCTCAGGTAAATTACATTTGAGCCCAGATATTCGCTGCCTGTCTTTGTTTCGCCCTTCTTAGGCCGGTAATTGCACTTAAGGTTTAAATCTTTATGTAAAAGATAGTCGATAATCGTTTAGGTTTATATTTCGGTGTTTAAATTTTGTGTACTTGTGATTATTTCCTATCTTATTGTTATTTATCATTGATTATTTATTTTAATAATATTATTAGCCATCCTATTGGTGTTCTAGACGCAAAAAAGACTGTTGACTACGAGTTTCAGTTCCGGATTACGTGTTACTTATAAGTTTTGGTATCCGGAGATTTTAAGTAGTGCCATGGAGTTTGGAACAGCACCTGGTATGATAAGGCAAAAACTTGCCTTTTCAAATGAGAAATAGGCATAGCCCGCCTGATGCTAAGCACTTATCGTAATTTATTTTATAGACACTGCAAGTCTGCAACACCATGGGTTCCTTCCTATTGTCGACCCTATTTGGGATTATGGAAAGACGGGGATTATTCAAAAGGATTAATTAAGTATAAGAAGAGGTTTCGGCCTTATATATTAAAAAAGATTTGATTTAAAATAATTATTATTTTTATTTTAATTCACCGAGAGTGAAAATTATATTATTCATTTTCACGTGTATTTAAGGTTTCGAAACCCAATATCTGTAACCTAATATTCTCCTAGCATCCAATATTATTCAAAGATGGTGGCTAGCGGTTTCTGAATGGATGAACTTAAAATTTAATTAAATCACGAGATGCCTTCACGTGCTCGCCCAACAATGATCAAGTTTATGTTCTGCAACTATGGTGCTACCATTTTGTACACAAATTGTGATTATGGTGTCAGAGTTACGAGTATTAAACCAAGAGCTGAGACTTGCATTTTGGTTATAAGGCTAAAATATTTTGTTAAACGAGTACATTTGGAAGTTCCGCTTCTAAAATAATACATACATGAGTAAAGTGTGCTAAAGTTTAAGTCAAAATTCGCGAGATAATATATTGTAGTCATAATGTGGCCTAAACTTAACTAATTAATAACTGGCGAACCTAAAGAATTAAAATCTGGGAAAAAAATATTTATTTACCTTTTAAATAGCATCTACACAATAAACTTTATAAACACATTACCCTAAAATAATATTTAAACAATACTATTAATATAGTTATCAACAATTAAAGCAATGCAGCCAGCGTTTTGGGGACATTGCTCACTGGAAGCGGTCTTTTAGATTAAGTTTTTCTCTTTTTATTTTATTTTTAGTTTTAGCGTTAGTTTTAGTTGTATTATGTTTATAATAAATATTTACAATTAAAGACATACAATTAATATACCTTTTAAATATTATCTAAGTACTCTAAATGTGCAGTAAGGAAGGATTTTTGGAAATTCCACCGACGAAAAAACCGATATCAATGCAGCTAAAGTCGCGGGTGTTACAAACCAATGTTCTTTCTAAAAAAAAAGGCAATAGATAAAACCTAGTGATCAAGCGAGGCTTTGTGACATACAACCAAAAAGTTAATTTAACTCACTTTCAGTATTCTAATCTTCGGCATCAGCTCCTTAAAACATTTAGTGTTTGAAATATTTTTTTTTGTTTTACAGTTTGTCCTTACAGGTAGGTACCTACTATTACGTTATTGCATTAATAATAATTGCATTGAAAGAGTTTTTATTAGACTGTCGTTCTTTAATGTAGCAAATTATTTGCACATAGTAAATAGACCGTGTAGAGTGAGATAGGCTAGACTTTATCCCGAAAAAGTACACGTCATAAAAACAAACAACAACAATATTAGATGAATCCGTCATCAACAAAACCTTCGTTAAACATAAGGGTTATCTAATAAACCTAAAATTAGAAACTTAAAACTCGCAACTATTACTTAAAAGTTCGTATTAACTTTCGAGGGTTAATTCAGAAACTATCAAAATAACAGCTAAACCGTGTTCGCGACCTTTAACAAATGAAACTCGATATTATCAACTCAGCAATTAGTGAATAAACAGAGGTTTGGGGCATTAAATTTCTGCCCCGTAGGGCTTTAATTAAGAGAAAACCGGGCAAGCAATAAATTGTGGAAAGGATTTTTGAGACACTGCCCTTACTCCTTGGTGAGAATTAACGGGATGCAGAGAGAATACTAATTTTTAGGCGTGTGTTTTGTTCAGTAGAGAGGTGTAATCTTTGTTCTGTTTTATGGTTTTTTGTTAATTATCGTTAACTTAGTCTTTGCCCTGGGTAGTATGTAATATTTAGTGCGACTTGATATATTTTTCTTTTAATAAATGTAATAATTCGGGCTAATTTAATCCATGACTGTTATACTATTTACACAATTATTTAATCTTTCTCAAAAATAAGAACTAGGTATATAAAACATAAAATTTATGGGATATCATCAGTAACTTCGATTTTATGATGCTGCGCTGTTACAAGCTCCATTATATATATAATACCTTCAACATTAATATGGAGATTCCAACGAGAAATCATGATAGATTAATTTATTTAGAGTAACTGCAATCTGTCAAAGATAATTGATTAAATGGATTTTAAAGGAGTGTTACAACAAATGCTACGCGGACTCACAGTCCGCGCTGATGTATGGAGTTGGTATGAGTGAGCCGCGAAATGTCCGCCGACTATTTCCCGTACTTTATAGGCTGACTGTGAGCCATATAATATTTGGTAAGAATAAAGGTTATTAAATGATTTGTGTAAGATCCTGGGCCAGTGCGTCTTATTTTAAACTTCCCTGACACACTGCTGTATTTTTATATTTAGATAACAAAAAAAAAAAAGATTTACCTATTTATTACTTCTTCTTCTTCTTCTTATCCTATGGTTGATGAAACAACCTGGTGTCAGAGTTTATGCCACCCGTAGGCCTCTGCCTACGGGCGGCTTAAACTCTGGCATAAAACATTATTGAAAAACCCGGTGTGCTATTTTTTATTGTATATTTTTTTTATTGTTTATTACTTATTTTATATTTTAAATTTACAAAATTTTAGAAATCACTACTGTAAAATTAGCTAATTATTCCGGCAATAGTTCATCGTAAGGTACTTGTTCTAATAAAACGCCTAAATTCTCGACGACAGCGGTGCCTAGAGACTGACAGATGGATGGGCCGACATCAGCAACGATTTCACGCCACAATTCATTTAGAAGCCTGTTGATTTGATCACCTGGAAGTTGAGATGCATTATTGAAACTTTACAATTTAATTTATACCTAGAATAAAATTTATAACGGGTAGCAAACATTTACAAGATTGTTAAAAAAAAATATTCTGAAAGATTATAATGTCCTCCTGACTGAATTTCGGTCACAGCGGCCAATCTCAAGGGAGATTAGCCAACTACGTAGGAGGTATTATAGTGCACACAGCACAAGTGTGTGCGCAAACACAGTTGCACTGTCTATTCCCTCACTCTCATAGTCCAATGGGACGGCAATCCGACAAAATCGGAAAGAGATAAGGCGCAAGGCCAACAGCTTTACGTGCTTACGAGGCACGGAGTACAATACATATAATTTAATATTAACACAGTCAACACATCAAGATATTTTTTTAGTATGAATATATTTATATGTAAGTCCAGCGAGATTAATGATATAAAGAAATGCTGTTTGGATTCTAAAATAACCCTAAATCACATTGTCCAAGACTGGCTGTATTTGTATTACAAACATCGATCAAACAATTCATTATTCATACAGTGATGGACCACCACCTCTAGCCAACAGGCAATATCAACACAAACATGTATTCATATACCATGTTTCTCATCTTTCACTATTGACACAGTATAATTATCATACAGTATGGAAACTACGCACAAACGCTCGAAACGGCACACTCACACAAACACAAAATTGCGTGACGACGAGATTCCTAAGCAAACGTCGCGGTACTCGCAGTATCAACGACGCGTCGTTGCGGATGTTAGTGAGTGTGCCATTTTCGAGCGTAGTTTCCATACTGTATGATTCTTATACTGTGCCATTGATTTGAAGTATTGCCAATCATCTAAATTCACAAACAGCAAACATGCAATTCGTCCATCCATTTGCGGAACTTTTTCATCGTAAATTGTTCTATTTTACTGTTATCGGCTCGGGAAATGCTTTCCACTCGCGATCAATCATGAAATTGTGGCAGTTTTTGTTTAGCTGACACTCAGGTCTTCTATATGGGGCAATTCTTTTTTATATACTGTTATTAGATTTGGAATTGTTGAATGAATGAATTGACAAGTCTATTTAAAAGCTGATGGATTTGATGAAAATGCTTTAATTTGAGTTTTTCTTAAGGATAAAATTGTGAGACAGCAAGTAGGGGAGAGAAACAATAGGTACAATATATAATATGCTTATGCTTATGTGACGTATTCAAAAGAATTAATTTTCTTAATTTACCGTTATAATTTATCATCTTAATAATAATTATTATTTTTATGTTTTATGTATATTAAAAAAATATTTTATATGTATTGTAAATGAATAAAAGAAAATTATAAATATTATTTTTTATCAAGAGTATTATCACCTTAGCCGAAAACCACACTAAAAATGGACATAAGCTTTCCCCAACAACATCAATCAATCATGTTCGGTTTGATGAATAAAAAAAAATAAAAAAACAACAATACAAACCAAGGTTCTTATCAGTCAAAAGGTTCTCCAGTCTGAATGATGCCTTCTCTACTTCATATTTGATATCATTTTTGTATATTTTCCAATATATTTTACCATCGGGTCCTTCTACATGCTCGTACCAGTACCGAATATGGAGGAGAGTATTTTCTGCAAAATAAAAAAGGACGTATCAAAAAAGTATTTCTACAACTTGCTCTCGACGAGGTTTGAGACCGTTCTATTGATTATAACGTATTAACGCGATCATTTGAGATAAAGGTAAGTGTGTTTTACCGTAGCCAACTAAATTGCTAGCAATTGAGCGGGTTCGTGTTGAAATGTATGCCTACTTTATAAAAAATAAACTGCGTTACGAGGGAATTATGGCGATGTACATTACGTATATATTCATCCCTTTTAGCAGTGACTGCTAGCACTATTCTCAAATTGAACATCTCAGAAAAAATGTATATCTTTATATTAAAAATCTTTTAAAACAACAACCAAAACCTAGTAATTTACATTTTGATATAATAATATATGTACAAATATTAATAAACTAAATAATAATATTACTATATTTACAATTTAGAATTATACAAAAGTCACGCGAAGGCGTCAAAGAATTCCTCCCCATCACCGTCCTCTGCAGGCAGCGAGCCCAGAAGGCTGGCAGCATTGCCACGCTGGATGGCAATGCTGATGATTCTTTGAGCAAAGAAATAGCCAGCCCTCTGATCACCTATTAATTATATAAAATAATTATAATTAGCCAGTTTTTCACGTGGTTTTAGGTTCGAATGTTTCCGTCATAAAAAGTATTCTATGTTACTCTGTGGCCTATAAACTCTCTATGCAACAAAAAACGTCCATCCTTTGCTCCATTGCTGTGTAAAAAAAAAAGAAAAATGAATTATACTTACTTAAGTGTATAGAAGAATCTCCATTAGACTTTATGGGTACGATAAGAAGTCTACCACTTAAATCGTATGTGTTCTTTACATCCAAGGTAACCAAAGCGTCAGCTATAATCATTTTGTTTTCTAAATCGAATCTAAAAAAATCAGGATAATCGGTTTAGTGGTTTAGGCGTAAAAAGGTAACAAATAAGTAAACTTAGACAGTACAGTAGAGTATTATTGTACACCATAAGGAAATTACATATGAAAATAAAAGTTTTAAAAGTAAGTACAATAGTGCGGTATCAGTATATAGTATTAAGATGGTATTACCATAAATTCCCTCTGAAGGGCAAAGGCGTCCTACCCATATTCTTACTTTATCTATCTCGCTGCTAAGGACCAATCTTTATCAAAAGAGTCAAGCTCTGCGACCCGCAACATTTGATTCAGTTAAATTTTCTATAATTATTCATGACTTAAATAATTCGAAATCAGGACTTTACGCTTTTTAAATCAAACTTCTTAGCTTTAAACAAGTACAACAAAACTTATAAAACAAAACTTTGAATGAATGAATGAATGAATATACAACAGTCGATTTGCATTCATTTGCCGTTTCAGAGTGGCTTCTCTACACGTGGCGGAAATCAGTGATTACAACCGACCACAATGATCTTTGATTGGATATTACCGCTGAATGGTGAAGAAAGAAAGCAAGAAAGAAAATGTGTTTTATTTGGCACAAACAAAAACACAAGCATAATAAACTGGCCAAGTGCGAGTCGGACTAGCACAAACGGTTTCGAACAAAAATTGAAAAAATGCAGGTTTTTGTATGGAAGACCCACTTATTAATTATATCGATGTTCTGTAAGATATTGACTTGGTATTCGGTAGAGCTACAGATACTAACACCATAGTTAAAAAGTGAAAGAAAACATCATGGCAATACGTTCATGAAACTGCCAACCCACAGGCACTCCAGGTAGAATAATGTGTGAGTGAGATAGCAGATTCGCGCGAAAAGGCGCGTTCAACTACATCTAACTACCATATGAGATGGTTGGATGTAGAAAGGAATTGGAGAGCGCGGGCAGGATTACTGACTGATAGCTTACTTTGTAGAGTTGCTGGTAGTTTTAACCAGTAGGCCGCATCAATTCCGGCCTTAAATCGTTTTTTTCTTGCTACAAAAATTCGCAACTTTAGTCAAACCTTATTATAAGGATAACAGAAAACACGTGCCAGCAAGACATCAAGACACTAAACAGCTGATCGTCATTAAGGAAACTTGCGAATTCCGCACGATCATTCCGCGGTTTTTCACGTCATTACTCCTTTTGTTATCCATGAATCATCGCCTGAACATAATTATTTCGACGGACCCTTTAAGTTAAGGCGCCTTCATAATATTATTCGTAATTAAAAGGCCTGAAGCTAATTGTCCGTGACTCATGACGCCGTCGTTAGTCCGGCACATAGTTCATTATAACTGAGCCTATTATACAGGAAGAATTTATTTGGTGTTAGTAAATTTAATTTTGTAGGATCGAAGTAGTAGTTCGAAGAAGTAGGTTTTAGATTGACTTAAACTATCACTACATAGTATAAAACAAAGTCGCTTCCCGCGTCTGTCTGTCCCTATGTATGCTTAGATCTTTAAAACTACGCAACGGATTTTGATGCGGTTTTTTTAATAGATAGAGTGATTCAAGAGGAAGGTTTATATGTATACTATATATTTATATACATGCATATTAGCGTAACCGTGCGAAGCCGGGGCGGGTCGCTAGTTATATTATATTTAGTATCTTAATAAATAAAATAGATAATTGATTTAATTTTAGTTTTACAGAAAAATAACAAAAAAAAGCTTATTGCTAACTACAAAAAAATCTGCGATATAAAAATAACTAGACTTAATTTAGTCTATGTAGAAGGACGTAATTGTACCTACTTGTAGTAATAAAGTTAATATTATTTAAAACATGTCATTTATAATCAAATAATCTAAGTGTGTTGTGTTGCTTTATACATATAATATTTTATTAAAACATAGGTATTATGCATAGATATTCAACAAAATAGGGTATCATTCTGTTTATTTTTCATTACGTTGTACTAACACATGAAAAAAAAATTACTAAAGTCATAAATTTTGTAAAAAGAAAAATTTGATTATGAAGGGCGTGTCAAATAAAACCGCTACCGCTAACCGAGTATCGAATTTTCCATTATTAGATTATGAAGCGGTGAACTGTGGTAAGTATTTTGTGAATTTTACCTACATCCTATGTAAAATTTTAACAAGTCAAAAGTGAATACAACTGACCGCTTTCTGGCCGCGAACATTTATGATGACGGCCGCAAACAGGCCGCGTCTTAGCTGCGCTCTTGTGACAATTTCCATGGTTATCAAACAAACATAACTGATCGCGGCCCTTCATAAAATATGTTAGCATAGAACAAGATTTTTAACGTTACTTTTCCTTTCAATGCTTATGAAATTAGGTAATATTCAGAAGAATAATAGTGTCAATAAGAAATTTTCTTATGTCAAATAACAATTAGCCACTTTCTGTCCGCGCACACTTACGGTGATGGCCGCAAACAGGCCGCAACATGCCGCTTGGATTGAACCTTCCATGGTTTTCGAGCAAATACAACTACTGATCGTGGCCTTTCCTAAAATGTATTAGCATAGAGCGAGACTCCTATTATGAACGTTAGTTAAGGTAATCATAACCTTTCAATGCTAATGAAACCAGATAGCACCCGTAGTGGTGCTATTACAAACTGTTTCATGTAAACTGTCTTGCTAATGCATGTCGTATAGAGTTATAGTGTTATTAATCTAATGTTACACAACACTTTGGGTTCTAGTCGTTATACAATATGAAACTGTATGAAGCAATGAATATCGTATTGTTCGTAATAGAAACTTAGAAAAAAAAATACTTTTGGTGAGTTAAACCATATTAGATTAAATGCGGTCTGAACAATTACATTATTCATCAACAAACGGTTATTGTAATCTCGTCAAAAAGCAGCAATAACAAAGAAGTCACGCGTGCCCCGATATTCAAAATCATATTATATGGCTTTTTAATACAAATGTTACTTTTGGTATATTCATGGAGTTTTAATACATGTAATGCATTAGAAAAATTCTATTAAAAATCAATGCACATTAAATAAGGATTGGTGATATCTTTTCGGTATCCTTACAGCTGCAATAGTTGTAGCATTGAGTTGACTATTGACTAATTTGTAAAAATTGCCAACACACATCACCAGGACGTCTTCTCAAGACGATGTAAAAAGATAACTTGAAATTTGGTGCGAGCAGCGGTACGAAAGTCAGTTGGTAAGAGCGCTACCACGATACGGCAAGTGTCGCGGATTCAAGTCCCGCTCGTATCCTATCTCTTTTTCAATTTTCACAAATTTTTTTTAACTTACTTAAGACTTTCCATATGCAGCTTCGATAGTCCTGTGAAGTAGTTGTCCTTGAATATAACTTTGATGCCTTCTTTATTTGGTATGTAGACTGTCATCTCTGCCACGTACAATGGATCCAAAGACTTAAGGTTTCTTTCAGGATCTCCTAAAGAAAACTGATGCAATGATTCTCGAGCAGATTTCAAGGCACAGGCGTTTAGGTTCGGATCATTTCTTGAACATGATGCTATGTATGAGGCTGAAAATTGTTAACGACTGCCATTAATTAATAGGGTTACCAACTGTTAAAAACTACACATAGATAATTGATATCACCATAAATAAGGTTTAAAAGTGACACGATAAGTAAAAAACAAAATACAATCAGCCGCTAGTTGTAAGGTTTCTAAAATTCTGGCGGGGGTTTTCCTTTCCGCAAAATAGGATTTGTATGGAATGACCGTTCTTTGACATCGACATTAGAACACATGACGTTATCTATTCGAAGTGCCACCGAATCTGTCAAATAAAAAATATTCAAAATCTTTATAACTTTTTTTTGGAATATTTAAAATACATTTTTTTTAAGTCTTAGCTAATAATTTAAAAATACAACATCCCTATTGGATAAACAAGTTGTAATTGAGTGGTTGAAGTGGTCGTGCAATACACGCGCTTGTTTAAAAATTATGTGAGTATTTTAAATTTATGATTACTTAAACTCAGATATTATACCATTTAACCATAATATATTTATTATTCTTAGCCTATATAAAAAAAATCAAATAATTTGAAAGATAACACAGACATAATAATATGTAAGTATCACATTAATAATTATTAAAGTCTTATTATCATTTTTTTACTAGTTAATTTGTCATTTAATATTGAATAACTATATCTTACTTCACATAAGTTCGCACTACGTTTATTGACGAAAAATATATGAATAAAAAAAAATTAAGTTTAAATACAATACCTACCTACATCATTATTATTATTTTTTTAATTACAGTAAATCGGTGATGAAAACTACAGTCCTCATTAAAACCTAAAGGAAGGTAAAGGTACTATTCGTGTCTATTAATTAATATTTACAACCTCATTTTACAAAACCTGAACCGTCCGTAAAAGATAATTCAAACAATGGTAAAAAACAAAATGCACTACTTCAACTAATTAAAACTTACGCAGTCCCATAGACATGACGCAGCTAAACCCCCCAACAAACAAAATTAGCTGCAACATTTTAAAACAACACTCAAACGTGGAAACTGTACAACTTACTGTAGGACTCCGAGTTGTTTAAAGGCTTTATAAACAAATGAAAAAATTATACGTTACAGCCACTTCATTATGTAAGGTAAACAGCCAACCCTTAATTTTCTGTCAACACGTGAACGCGTATCTCACGTGCGAAAGTACTGTTGACAACTCTATAGAAGTCTTTGTTCTGTTACAATTTCATTGCTCGTTTAGTTGCTGGTGGAAATAAAAAAGTCGAAATATAACTCGCAATGGATATCAATGGTAAAGTTTATTGTTGGTTCACAGCTTTGTCTGAAAGTATCTTAAGTGGTCTCCAGTGAAAATTGAACCTTAGGTTTAAAGGTAAAGGTTTGGAATTTCTGTATTAATATTAGGCCCTGTAAAATATTTCAGATTATGTTGTATGTATGACGTAAATCCATTTTTTTAGTAAGTTTAGCGTAATGTAAATTACAGTGTATGTACACAATAGGTACCTACGTCAATTCTTAGTTATCGTTGTTAATTTCAATTTTTATGCGA
Source organism: Protodeltote pygarga (assembly GCA_936450705.2). Lineage (NCBI taxonomy): Eukaryota > Metazoa > Arthropoda > Insecta > Lepidoptera > Noctuidae > Protodeltote > Protodeltote pygarga. The sequence continues at coordinate 6,137,047 of OW388257.2, read as the reverse complement.
CTTTATAATAGCGTTTATAATAATAATAGAACAATATTAAACAATTTAATAGTAAAATTAAGTAGAATTCATTGAGTATTCCATACTCAATTAATTTCACGCAGAATGCGTGCGTGCGAATGTTTTATCCCTCTGTAATATCACCGGTAATTTTGATAAACAAAGTCAACCAATCAAAAAAACAAACGTTGGACTGCAATTTCCATCATATCGCATGGTTAACGAATACACAATATGCTTACTCAGATACCTGATTTGGACATATTCTTCGACAGACTACATATCTTCAAAAAGAAAATCGCAGCTTGTGAGCCCGTCTTACCGATATAACCTTATACTAAGTTTAGCTTGTATTCTGAATAAATTATCTTGGTGTATAATTAGTACCATTAGTTTTAAGCGCTATGTACGCCTAAATTGTCATATACATAAGTAAATATTAATTAACCTGTTTTGTTATGTACAATTAATGTATGTGATGTGGCTGTACTTATTAAATAAATAAATAAACCAATCCCATAGTACGTTCTCGTCAAAATTCACCTACATAATACCGATCCAAATAATGACTTTCCTAGTTCATTTTCGTAGTTTGTAAGCTTTTCGAATACGTGAAAAGAAAACGTTATTTGTCAAACATGTTGACATTAAGTAAATACACAAACCAGCAAGGTTCTGTTTGTTGATTTATGATACAAATTTACGGAGGAAGCTTATTTATACCTACGTATCCCAGGTATCAGATACGTATTGACCCAAGATCACTTGGTCCTGAATGACCGTAACATTAAAAAAATCCAGCGAAATCGTGGTCTTTAGGGTCGACACGGATTTTGTTGGATTATAATAAAACTATAAATTATGTGTTTGGGTATTTGTTTATTATTGCCGCTATCATAATCAATAATAAATAAAAAATGTCATACTTTCAGAGGAATGGTGCTAGAAAAGCAGTACTTATGAATCCTCTTGTTACCCTGAGACATTAAACTTTAACAACCATCACAATATTTTTGTGGTTAGGTATTTAATATAAAAAAATCTTTTGCTTTTTATAAAATTATTTCTCTCCTAACTCATATATCATTACGTACGACACTGAACAATACATTCCCAGAAAAAAAAACTCTCACTAAAAGCTAAAGTGTCCACTTGACAAGGACATACATGAAAAGCGTCGCAAATGAAAAATGTACGCTACAATATATCACGAGGGAAATGTAAATAAAATCACTCACATAAACATAACAAGATGCATCTTTGACATAAGAATAATGTTTGTTTAAAATTTAACCTTATTCTCTGTGTCACAGAACTCAATTTGAATAATGAATATATTAGTTTTTCAAAACAAACGAAACTGATCCTTGTATGCTTTAAACTCGGGTTGGAATTCGAATGCTTGTATTAAATTAGTTGTGCTTTTTCTAGATACAAGTTTACTAAATAGTTTAGGTTGGAAGTGACAGGGAGCATGCCACTCAAGCTTGTATGTACATCAGTGCTGGATGACTAGTGTTTATATTAACCTCATAGAATAAGCGTTGGAGTGGTAAACTGTTTAAACCTTCTAAACTGTAACGTTTGGTTACGTAATGTTTCCAATAGATACCCCCATACGACACGCCCTAGGCGTAGAAAGAGGTTTGAAATTTCTACTGATTCTTGTGGGATACCGGGGCTTAGCGGCCCAAGAGTCAGCACGGTACGCCGCAGATCGTGGGCACTTCTTATTCAATAATTTACTCCTCCAAGTTCAGGTAACTAGGTTCAGGTATATGAAAGAGTTTCCTTGATTGTTAGTACATTTCAAAACCTGTTTTTATATACCACGTACTTTTTGACTTATTATTAAAAAAGCCAAAAAAAACCATTATCAAACCACAAAACCGCTGCATAATTAGGTTGCCCTCAAGATCAGACAGATAATTAAAATGTAAAGAAGTAAATTTTACTACATAGCTCAAAAATAATTGTTTTCTTGTTTATTCATTTGCGAATTCATTACTGAAGTCATCAAAAAATATGACGGTAGAGTAAAACAATTACTCACCCAGACTTTGTTTTCAAGATCACTGATTGTATATAATTTTATGTAACAAGCAATTTGCCGAGTTATCCATTCGTAGTTACATTGTGACATTGGCTTCTGTTACTTAACTCGTTATGGTAAGAAATAATTATAGGATTGGTGGCAATTTGTTACATTGTATCACACTTGATTATGGTCTTTATAAGAGGATTTAGTCTAGTGGTACGAGTACGACCGCTGGACTTTTTTTTTTACTTGTGGAAAAGCCTTTATGGGTACCTCGTCACCAAGAGCAGGTGATAGGGTTATGTCCGACTCGCATGGATTAAAAACCACACCGTGTTCCTCGATGGACTTGCCTTGACGAGGGTTCCGCCATTGTTGACGCCTGGCCCCCAATGAATCCTTTTTGAAGGCGCGCGCGGAACACTGCGCCCGCAAACACGGGCTTGTTAACGATCGGATGACGGACAACCCTTAAGTCGCCGCACCCATAGGCCGGCAACGCTGCATCTCCAGGTGACATTCCATGCTGTCCGACAGTTCATCGACTGCTGGGCGCTCTTCTAGTGGTTGCTGCTCTGGCGCACAACCGGTGGTTTCTCCCGGCCTAATCGACACAGGTACTTTTCGAAATAGTCGTTTCCGGTTAGTAGAATGCCATGTTGAAGTCCCAGCCAATCTTCCATAAAAGGCCTTACGGAAGCAGTATTTTACGACTCTGAACTGCTAAAAAGACACGCATCACTGACTTTTCACCTGTGCGTATTAGAAATTAATTGTCACTTACATAAATTACTGTGAAGGAAAACATAGTAAGAAAACAGTATTTTTACCCCCTACGAAAATAGAGGGGTGTTTTAAATTTAACGTGTGTCTCTGTGTGTCTGTGGCATCGTAGCTCCCAAAAGGATAAACCGATTTACCTTAAAGGTCGCAGGTTCAAATCCTGCTCATACTGTAATTCTTCATTTTGCTTTGCATGCTTTAATGCGTAATAAAATATTAATTATCTTTATGTTATGTTAATTTTACTTCTCCATGACAGAGTCAACCACGCACTACCTGTTTGTTTTAACAAATTTGCCTTATTATGCCAACTATCCAAGGTTCGTTTAGCACAAGATGGAATCATGATGCGTGAACGAAGCACAGTATATTAATTACAGGCACTGAGGATTTTGTGGATCGTGGTATTTACAACGTGTTTATCAAATTAATGCAAGTATTTGTAGAGACTAATGATATCGATATCGTAGTACGTAGGCGCTCGAAACTATCACTCAGGAAATCGATTATTTAATTTCACCTATATATATACCCAAAATTTTCACACAAGAATTTAAAAGCGAGCAGTCTTAGTGTATTCCTGTATTTTTTAACCATTCAAAACTATGTTGCAAACTAGGTCAAATAAAAAATAATTTATACATTTCACGCAAAAAGAATGCAACGGAACGTAAAACAAATGAAATAATCTGTGATACGACAATGATTTAATTCGACATTTTAAAGAAATTAGAATTAGAGTAGTGAAGAGGACAACTCATGATACTCGACGTAAGTCATCTATTTTAAAAAACATATTTAACCAAATTCATATCGCTATCATAGGCTTGGCAGTGACTTCAAGACGAATTTGTGTTTCAACATTTTAGTGTATTTTTTGTTAGCAACAATGTCATACCTATAATATGTATATTATATAATTTATACGGCTGCCTGGTACAAACAAACCAGTCTGTGAATAACAAAGGTAAAATAATAAGAAAACAAATTATGTAAATACGATGTACCAAAAATTAATTTATAATTCAAGTAAAAAAGAAACTTAATTCTGACAATGAATTAACATATTTTTGGCTAAAACATTAACTATTATAAACTAAATAAAAACTAGACTTTAAAAAACAATATATCTGACATCATTCATTATCTCTGGCATACGGAGATAAGTCGTCAGATATATAATGTTTGCATGGAACTACGTCAAAGAATCTGCGAAGGTGTACATAGACATACTCCATAGCTTTGTCCATGAAAGGCTTTCCGAATGAAGACACCAGGAACCTCCAGTTATCATTCATCATTCCGGTCACGAGCTTGCCTGCGAAAGTTACAAATTAGGTCAACACAAGGTACTAACCTAACAAGCGGTGAGGCGTGGTGCATTCACTCAATTGGATTAACTAAAAAGTAAAGAGTTTTTTATTGATTCGAAGTTTATGGTTTATTATTATTACAAGCGTAATTTCCCACTACAGGGCAAAGGCTACTCTACTTCCACTTCCCTCTAGAGCTGCTGAGGACCAATCTTTATTGAAGGAGTCAAGATCATCTCGCCATCCATGATGGTAAAGATATTTAGAAAATCTTGTAATGCTAGATGTCCAAGGCCAATCCTCTTAACATCCATAACCCTACCCTCACTTCCATAATCTCATCTCTCATTTCATCTTCATTTCCATTAGTGACACCACAGGTATCTCAAGCGTCTATAAATCACAGATAAGCAGTACGCATGTTAGGTACCTTTTTTTTGTGGCTGGTACCAATCTCAAGACATTTTTTAAATAAAGTGAATAACGGTAGACTTTTTTAAATCACCCAAATTAATTAGGACTAGCGTGAATATTGCATTTATATATTTATTATTTATTTACTTTATACTGAGATACACTTTGTACAGCAATTTAATTAAAATTAATATATTTTAATGGACGGTTTATACGTACTCAAGAGAACGTTTAGGTTAGTTTTGAACCACCCAATTAGTAGTTTACAAAACATTTTGTAGATTCTCTTTCGATTAAATGACCCTAAGATCTCAGATATAAAACCTGTTTATAACTAGGTACATATTACATTTCGGTATAATTAAAGGGCATATACCTTAGATTTTTATTTATTTTTTGCTCTAAGAATAATTGCCACTTATACCTACATAATGTGACATAATTAGGAGGATGACATTCATTTTTTTTAAGTATCTAGGTATAATTTAAACCACGACAAAACATGTTTTCTTTTTATTACAATACATTTAAATAGTGTTAATTATACACAATTATGTATAAGGTGTTATTACGAAAGATCTTTGATCTTAAACTAGAAACTACAGTAGTTTTTTTTATTTTATGGAAAAAGAAAGCAAACCAACAGCGGGTCACATGATTGTAAGCGATCACCGCCTCCCATAAGCCCCCATAATACAAAAAGCATTGCAGATAGGTACGTTACCGGCCTTATAAGGGAGGGGGGGGAGGATTGGAGTTCACTTAATTGCCATACGATACAACAGTATGAATACTATTATTTCACGTCGACCTTTAAATTTATTTTAATTTTCATTAAGATAATTATGACATAAATCCAGCCTTATTAGACTTACAAGCAAAAAAAGTTTTAACTCCTTCAAAGCTGAGATTTAAAAAATATTTTAGACTTTTTTAAGTGTTTTTTTAAAACATTTTATAGTAGTAGACCGATTTTTAACTATACCTTAAATGAGTATAATATCTAAATATTTAGAGCTATCGAATCTAATTTTGGGTCGAAGATAAAAAATTCAATAATTATTCACCAATAAATTTCTAACCATTAGCGAATGGAAGTTACCTAATATGCCAAAACTATGCAATAACTAGCTAAAAATGCTCTATAAAAACTTATTAACTAATAAATAAAATAAATAAAATAATAAAATATTGTTAAATTAAATGTATGTACTATAAAAATATCTAGCTGTTTGGAATCCAATTGACTTTTACAATTAGCAAAGCAGTTTTAGACGGTTATGCTATAAACCATTGAAATTCATTACACCTTTTCCAATCTAATAAAATCAGTACTTACTCGATTCCTTATCTCCAATGTACAATTGGTCAGCATAGAAAGTCATTTTTCCTTTAACATCAAAGGTGTAAATGGTTTTATCAGTTTTACATTTGATATACAATTCACCATCTGCTCGCCGTTCGATGTAGAAATAGAAGTCAAATCTCAGGTACAGTTTTTCTGAAAGAATAATTTGCTGTCGTTACGCATGTATTCCTTAAAATATGAATGTGCTAATGTATGTGTGTATGAATGGTCATCGGTGTGTGCCGTGAGCTTACACCTACGACATTTGAAATGGTAATCACACAAATGGTGATAGCCTGGTGGTGGTGACCGTTGACTGCCAAGTCAGAGGTCTCGGGTTCGAACCCAAGGCGCGCACCTCTGTCTTTTCGTAAGTTATGTGCGTTTTATAAATTAATTATCACTTACTCCGTGCCTCGGAAAGCACGTAAAGCCGTTGGCCCTGCGCCTGATCTCTCTCCGATCGTGTCGGAAGGCCGTCCCATCGGACTATGAGAGTGAGGGAATAGAGAGTGCACCTGTGTTTGCGCACTATAATATCTCCTGCGTAATTGGCTAGTCTCCGTTGAGATTGGCCGCTGTGACCGAAATTCGGTCAGGAGAATATTATTATATCACTTGGCTACCATTGGTTTTTAAAAATAAAGTGTATTATTATTAAAAACGTTACCTATTTTAACTTTTCCATTCCCATTTCCACGTATCACATCCCCTCCAAAAGCACTTTTGATTAAAGGACTTGAAGCAATCAGGTTGTATTTTCCTTTGACCAAGATTTTCTTACATGTTAGTTCTAGATAAGCATGTTCATCTTCAATATCAGTTCTGTAAAAAATTAACATTAAAAACACAAGTTTCTTTGGAGAAATGGGTAGGAACCTAGTGCACTATACGGCTACAATTACGGCCAGTGGCTGCACCGATCATGATAAATTATACACATTCAATTCACATTGTGATAGAGTAGAATGAGAATAAATTGCAAAACTGGTCGCTACGGCCAAATTAGTACCTACGTAGATTTTTATGAAATTCTAACAAGAGCTGTATCCGCCTGGAAGCCGACCCCAACATAGTTGGGATAAGGCTAGGCAGATGACTAACAAGAGATGTATCCAATAGCTTCTTCTCTAGAAGGATGTTTTCTCTGCCTTCATTTTACAAATAGATATCTATGTCCATTATGCATGAGCTCAGCACTACAAATGGCGGAATCCAACTCGACCTCGCGTCGCGTGGTTGGTTGCATCTTGGGTCAAACTTGTGCGAACAAGGTTGCGGTCACGACCTTATTACTATTGAGTCAAGAGGCATGTAAGTCACCACTGATAATGCCGTTGACCGCACCGTATAAAAAAAGGTCAAGGTCAATCGTTCGAAACATACGTGATCATGTACGTCAAACAAATGTTATGGTATCTACACACGAAATCCGGGCACCTACACATCGTTGCAAGTCAGGTATCTATGAGCAGCACATGCGCCGCAAGATCTGCACATGTGAGGTTTACAATTTTAGCCGATGAATCGCCGGGACAACTGAACGTACACGAAAGAACGGTATGTTCTCGAATAGCCTTCTCGGATAAAAACTACCTGGCGTGGTTGTTCTAAAGAAGGTTAGGTGGCCTAACAATCTCGTTTTCACCAGGATCAGATCCTTCAGATTTTTCAACGTGATCGTAAATGAAAGTACCCATTTCAGGTTGAAATTTTTAAAAAAATCTTATAATACCTAATACTTGACTACAATTTTGGTCTGTCAAAGAATTGCCAGTCGTAATTGAAGCTTAAAAATAAAACAAGAAATAAAGAAATATAAATATTTTAAAAGTATTTATGCATGCTATGGAAACACAAAAGTTCAAATTTTTTTAAAAAGATAAATCGATTACCAAATATTGTTGTCATCCAAGTTTATACTCACACAAATTTATCTACGACGCAATCTTTGGCTCCTTTAAGGTATCCTTCAAGCAGGGTAATATTAATAGCGTTCAAAACAGAGACACTTATATCTTCTAAACTTAAAGGTTCTAGACTTGGAAATCCCAATTCTGGAATACCGCCATTTGTGATTTTGTTGAAAACCGAATTGAAAAGATCCCTTTGACAGTTCCCATCATTTATTTTACATTTTCCAAGAGTGTCCACTGAAACAGATTATTTATTCTTATTAATATTATTATCCTAAGAGTCTGGATGTTAGCGAATGAGACTAAACAAACTACACAAGAGAAAATTGTAAAGTCCTGAAAGTGCAGTACCTACATGCTGATTTGTTCAAAAGGTAATATAGGTAGGTACGGCTTATGTAGAGCAAGAAAATAAAAAGTATTACATTTAAATAGATAACAGATTAATAGCTATTATTTCGTTTCCTTAATATTTTAATATGATGATAAATATTATTTTAAGTTTTTTTTTTCTATCATAAAAAATCTTTATTATCCACTGCTTGAAATCCAATAAATCTAGCAGACTTACCAAAAGCAGATTCACAAAACACGAAAACAGTAAACGCGAAATAAACTGATATTTTTAAAAACATGATTCCTTCTCAAAGTATTTGCACAAATAAAGCTTGACGAAGCAAGTCTTAATATATATAACGTCAACAAATTAAACACATACGCATACAATGGGTGCAAAATAAGAAAAAATAAAATACTTCAAGGTCATTTTAGAACTTAATACTAGGCATTATGAAGAATTAAACGTTCGATACAATTAAGACAACTGTCTTAGTTATTATCCTGAGGAAAAAAAATCTAGATCATATATTATACCTAGTAGAAAACGTTTGTTTTACATTTAGAAAAAAAAATACACGAGTCTTATTGCGTACGTGTCCAGTAGTAATAGTTTAAGGCTTTGTTTAACTGTGTACCTACTCATATTTCTACAAAATAAAATATCTTTATCTTTATACGTACTATGAATACTAAACGTCCAGTAAAGTTTATTACATTACGTTCAAAAAACGGGTATTTAAATTGTATTTTTTATTTGTGCCTAGAAAATCATGAAAAATAAATGTGACATAACTTTTTTTTTGTAATCCTCCTAGCTTTATTATTCCAAAACTTTGTTAGGGTCCGTTTAATCTAACCAGATGCAGCTGAATATCAGTCTTGGTTTTGGGTTTTATTATTAAATTTTTTATGGTACTAACTGAATTTCAAAGATTCTAACTTGTAATCCGATCAATTTGCTGGGTCCTTGTAAATATACGAGGAAATTATAAAAGATGACAGTGCAACAAAAATATTATTAAAAGTGTGGCATGTAATGACATCAATTTCTACTAAGTATTTTAATTTAGGTACACCTAAAACTACCCACTGTATTTATAGTACCTACATTTCTTTCCATCCAAAGGTTGTCTGGAAGAAATTGCCTTGTGCGATAAGACCGCCCATTGTACTATTTTTTGTTTATCTTTGTATCCCTATATTGTTTTGTTAAATGGTGTACAATAAAGAGTAAATAAATAATAAATAAATAAATAAATAAGTAACTTGACAAAAAGTAAACCATTATTTTTAGAAGAATATAGATGAAACATACCTAGGGAAATTTCCAAATAAACATTAAAAAAAATTTAAAACCTATGAATTTATTACTATGAAATTTTGAGTCCTACGTGAAACGTGAGTGAGTTAGAAGCCATTAGCGGAAATTAATTTTTTTTGCTTGCTGGTGATTCACATTAATTTGTTATATATATATATATATATATGTATCCCTAACGTATACTTAATGTGCTACTTAATGTACTATTTATACTTAATGAACCAAAAACTCTTATTATTTTCTTTATTTCATAATCTTTAGAATTTCGCGTTCCAGACTGTGAGTACTTATTATGTTATACATTCTCACTTATTCAATTAAGTTATCTATAAAGTACATTTTTAAAATATATATATTTAAAAATATGAAATATCATCGATACCCATCGGTACCTAATACATAATTTTTAGTTTTTAGAATTCTTAACTTATTTCAATATTTTCCTTATGATTTTAAGTTCAACCAAGGTTGTAGGTACTCATCATTATTGTTATGTTTATTAAAAAAACAGTTCATCTTATTATGTTTTTTGCTATCCTAAACGATATTTTGAGTAATATCAAGGTTGAAATAATTTTTAATGTTTTGCGGTAGGTAATTTTCACAGAGGTTTAAAATGTGATGAACTACAAAAACATAGAAAAAATAATAAGTATGGCTATTATGTCTGCTGCGTGACACTCTAAGTGTTATCAAGCCCACAATCCTATAATTAAATAAAGAAATTCATATTTTGTGTATTCCTAGAACACTTAGGAAGTGTTTTATAATAATTGTGGAGGTACCTACCTTGTATACCTATATTTAAATAATATTTAGACATATTTAATTTTGATTTACATTATGCTACTAAAGGAATATTACATGTTTAAATTAAAACAACATCACGTTGGTTGTATTTAGTTAGTTATTCTGAAAAAATACTTCTTAGTAATGTAATATTAAGCCTTTAAAACGTTTAGAAAGAGATTCTTAATTTCAACTGAAGCGGGCAGGACTCGATAGCTTAGATGGTATAGCGATGGCACGGCATGCCAGGGATCGCGGGTTCAAGTCAAGTTAAGTTGGTTTTGCGAGTTTCTTATTAAATAATTACAATGTAATATTATTTGAGGCATTCTTAAAATTGTTTATTTTACAAGTTGTGCGAGAACAAAAAAATATAAGTTAAGTTCCCAACTAAACATAGCACCGCACTTACCAAACTATATTTTATAATTCCTATTTTTTATTTTTAGGGTTCCGTACCTCAAAAGGTAAAAACGGAACCTTATAGGATCACTTTGTTGTCCGTCTGTCTGTCTGTCTGTCTGTCTGTCTGTCTGTCAAGACCTTTTTTCTCAGGAACGCGTGGAGGTATCAAGCTGAAATTCATATCAAATACTCAAGTCTATGGTCTCTTGGAGCTGTGAAAAAATCAAACTTCTAAGTCAACGCGATCAAAAGATACTCCCGTTTATGCCGCAAATTTTCGACACTCGCAAGGGAATCAAAACCTACAGGGTACTTCCCGTGAACTCAGAATCTTGAAATTTGGTACGAAGCAACGTCTTATAACACAGATAAAGGAAAAATTGCGAAAAGCATAAATTTTTAGTTACATCATATAATAAAAATATTTTTAATAATTTTAAACTTATTACCCCTTTACTCATGAACGCGTAGTGGTATTATATTGAAATTCTTAACAAATACTCAAGTCTATAATATCTTTAAGCTGTAACAAAATCAAAATTCTACGTCAACGCAATCAAAAGATACAGCAATTAAAGCCGCATATTTTGAAACTCGCAACTACTCGCAAGGGAATCAAAACCTAAAGGATACTTCCAAACGACCTGGAATCTTGAAATTTGGCATGAAGCAACGTTATAAAGTACACATATAGGAAAAATTCCGAAAATCTTAAATTTTTAGTTACATCACATAGTATATTAACTTTTACTTATATACCTACAGGTTTGTACGGAACCCTCGGTGCGCGAGTCTGACTCGCACTTGGCCGGTTTTTTTTGTAAAAAAGGGGCTATCAAACAGGTGCGTCACTTAATGGTAAATGATCACCGCGGCCTATTTTGCGCCCACAACGCCGATGTAGATACCAGAAGTGATAGCCTAGTGGTAAGACCGTTGGACTGCCAAGTCAAAGGTCGTAGGTTCGAACCCAGGCACGCACCTCTGACTTTTAGAATCTATGTGCGTATAAGAAATTAATTATCACTTTCTAAAACAGTGATGGAAAACATCGTGAGGAAACCAGCACACCTTAGAGATTTTTCCTACGGGTCTAGAGGCCTACGGGTGGTTTAAACTTTGACACCAGTTGTTCATCAACTATACGACAACAAAAGAAAGAAGTCGATGTAGACACCCAATAATACTACCTGACCTATGTCCTTGGCACTTTGTATACTGTGATATAGATTGGAATCACAAAATTAAAGTGCATAAAAAATTAATATGAATACCCGATGGTGTTCATATTAACTTTTTGTACACTTAAGTTTTTTCTTAACACAATTAAAACCCTTTTCAAGTTTCTACCATGCTCTTATTTCTTATGACTTAAAATTATGTCAATAAACTCAGAGAACGTAAAGGTTAATAAGCCATGTTTGACTTTCGGCATTAATTACTAACATATCGTAAAAAAACTAATTTATTACTTACAAAAAAAAATAGGGTTTCGTAGCGTAAAACGAAAAAGTGGATCCTTTAAAAGGTCGTTTTTATCTGACTGTGTGCCATGTTTCTTTTTGTTTAAACTGCTTACGGTTTAAACTAATATTGACAATAATATCTTCTGTCATCAAAACTTATATCAACAAACCTATAATAAAAACTTCCGAGTTTTTGTTGCACCAATTTTTACTGTAACTTTTTACATTAATTATATATTTACATGAATAATACAGAGAATAGAGAACAGAGAATAGAATTTTATTAATTTGATTAGCAAAATTTGCTTAAACTGCCTCGTTTAATCGTGGGCTAGTGAAAGTGCGACTGTTGATCACGGGATCCTAAGTTCGATTCCTTAATTGGGCAAAATGATATTGGATTTTTCCATTAGGAAATTCTCAGTAGCAGCACGGAGTCTGAAATTGTGCCCGAATTATAGGCGCGCCTCCTAATACATGGATACATGCCGGCCAAACGTGGGTGTACTGCATACATCTCTGCTCTGGGGAATACAGGCATGAGTATATCGATACCGAAAATATGAAGAAACGTAAGGGACATGTTGTCGAACGTCCCTTACGTTATTTCATATTTCCGGCATCCATATCTTATGTTATGTGAATTTTCTTAAATATATTATGATTCTTAATTAAATTTTGTTCTTGGGGATAAGTTATACCGTACGGAACCTTTGGTGTGAATATCTAACTCGCACTAGACCAGTTTTTTATTTCAAACGTACCTTGTTAAAAATGTAATTTTTGACGCATGCTTTTGACTTTTTTCACCTACAGGGTTATTGAACATTAAGTAAAACTGACTGAAGAACGAATAGTGCGTCTTTGAAACCTAAAACTATTCAGTAGGTATTACATTTCAAAACTGTGTAAATATACTTATTTTTACTAAGAAGAGTACTTAGTAGAGTTACTTATTTTTTCTACCGTTTAAGTTCTTCAGACATTCTCGACTACGAAAATATTTAAATAGTGAGGTAACCTATCTATTAATTGTTATATAAATATTGTATTACCTACTGCATGTGAGACTAGCTTACCTATTACATACACTTCAAAAAGATTGTTTGGTTTTATTTCGCAAAAGTAACCTAGACCTCTCACGCTCAAGACGATATAGATAGTGAACTTAAAATTTGATAGGTGCGGGCAATGATACGATAGCTCAATTGGTAACAGCATTGCTACGGCACAATAATGTCGTACGCTACGCTACGCTCGTAACCTGTCTTTTCCAATTTTTTGTTATTTTTCGTAAGTTATGTGTGTATTATAATTATTAATTAATTATCACCTGCCCCGTGTCTCTAAAACCACGTTAAACTGTCTAAAAGACGGGCTCAAGTGACAGACTGTTTATTCTAAACCCCGCCTGCCAGTACGTGATAGTTTCGGCTTTCATGAAGATGTGTAACGATCGGTATAGGGAGTCCTTATCCACTAAAATATTGACACTGATTTAACTTTAGAACATCATATCCCTATAGGTTGCGGCGTAGTATCTGACATACTCATTCGCTCTGTAAAAAACTGTTATTCAAGTAGGTATATCGATAAGTCGACTCCAACAAAGTTTCGGGTTACAAAGGCTAGGAAATTGATGAACTCGACACATGCTACTAAAACTTATATAACACTTGCGTAAAATAATTTGCAATTATTATTAAATTTTTAAGCAAATCTAATTAACATACAAAGCAAGGTTATGATATTAAAATATTTGTTGAACACATTTTATAGGTATAAACTTAATTTATTACTGGGTTTGTGCCTACTTACCCCAATTATGGACCTTTTAATTGACGTCATAATTATCTTTCCAGCCTACTTTAAAAGCAAAGTAGGTACCGAGTAGGTTGTTTATCGCATGATCTTCCTCGTTAGTTGTAGTTCTCTACATAATATTTACCCAGCTAAAGCACTAACCCCACCAAAAAGTTGCCTGGTTTCTCAAAATAATCAAAATCGATTAATCCGTTTGGGAGCTACAATGCCACAGACACACAGATACGCTTGTTTAAGTAATAATACCTAGCACTCTGTTTCCGAAGGGGATTTAAAAAAAATAATCTTATATTATTAAAACGATTAAAAAAATACCTACATTAGTTGCGTGGCCTATATTAGGGGCTATAGATTTTCATGTTCTGAGCAATTATGAAGTGCTTTCTACCCAACGTGGAAAAAAGATAAGTATTGTAAACTCTCAATATTAAGCTTACTTGTGTAATAACAAAAAAACACAAAAAACTAATTCAAGACTTAAAAGTAACTCGTAGACATCACAATGGTAAATTAAATATAATTAATTCTTAATAATTTTATTATTTTCATTATCATAAATTAATTATCATATTCTTTTTTTAGATAAATGCTTCCCTAAGACAGATTCATAGACTGAAACAAATAAGTTTCTATGGTTCCACAAAGAAATTAAAAAAACCATCGTACCTACTATTTGGCCTTATTATATTGTTTTTTTTACTACGTTTGTATTATTGTTCGCTTGATAGTAAGGTGTTACCGCAATCTAAAGACGCTTGATAAAACTATGGGTCTCACTCGCACATTGCCGATGTTGTACCAGATTATGGAAGGGAAGGGGAGAAGAAGAAGCAGAAGGGTGATTACGGAGAGGAGGGATAAGGCCTCTGGAGCACAGACAGTACAAAACAGTTGTAAGAATACTGTTATTTCACGCAGTTATACCAGCAATAGTACAGACTGCACATCAGTGGCAACAATTTGACATTGACCCACCACCCTTATTGCGAAGTAGTAGAGGTGCTTTTCGTAGTGCAAGTGTTACCACTGTCATGCGGTTGGCTGTACTACCCTCAAATCTTTTAAAAACAATAAAAAAAAACTTATTGAACAATACTGCAAAAGGTGTTATTTTAAATAAGACTGGTATAATATTGAAGTTTAAAGATATAAAAAAATACAGTAGCTGTTACGGAACCATTTGTTGTAATTCATATAACAATTGAAAAATTTTAAGATAATCCGCATTTATGTTTGAGTATAAATACAACTGACTCTACGTCTATTATCTACACTTTGGAAGTATCAAATACAATAAACAGTGAAAAATGTTGAAATTAAACTTAATACTATTCAGTGCCATCTTAGTTTTATGTGAATCTGCTGCTATAAGTAAGTTGTTTTGTGATTCTAGACGTACAAAGTATAATTAAATTGTAAATTACGGGATATATTCAGTTTTGTTTCATGAATTGAGAACCCGATATATCAAGCTGATAAAAGTGATAATGGTTTTCTGTAATTTTATAACATTACCTCAACGAAAAGTTTAAAATATTTATTATAATATATAATATTTAACTATAGTTTTAACGAAGTTAAAAAAAATAGTTAGAAAAAACCAATTATGAGCAGGTTAAAAAACTTCCTTTACAGACAATACACCAGATGCTCTGCCAATTTAACTATTAAAAATCCAACAATCACTACCGAAATCTGTATATTCGACCATCACAGACAATTTTAGTGTTTGGCTCCCAAGCTTGCGAAGTAATTAAGAAAAAAATTAATAAAAAAACTGTATTGATTTCGAAATTCTAAATTTCTTATAAAGAAAAATGCTTACGATAATTTATTATTCTTTTGTTTCAGTTGACAAAATAAACATCAAATGTAAAATAGAGGACCATGAATGTCATAAAAACTTATACAATAGCGTACTTCAGGAAATAGCTGCAAATGGTATCCAAGAATTAGGTATTCCCAAAGTAGACCCATATGAAGTCAAACATATGGAAGTCACCCCTTTGGGAATGATAAAAATTTCAATACATGATGGATACGTAAAAGGTTTTAAATCCTGTGTCAAAACATCATATATGTAAGCCTGATATTGTTTTTTTTTACAGAAGTTTGGAATATTTTCAATTTAAATATCTAATTACTGACCCAACTGACGTCATATTTTTTTAAATTTTTATTGCAATAAGGGACTCGACAATTTTCAAATTGTATTTACCTGCTTATACTGTGTCAGATCGAATACATAATAATTTTTTTTAATCATTTACCTTTGAACTGTTAATAACAGAGTAGTTCTAATGTAATTTTATCTTCGTCTGTAATATCCCGAATATACAGGCCTAAAAGATTTATGATTAATGTTGCTTTTAAATAATATTATACAAGTCTAGACTAAATAAAATTTTCAAGTGTTTTTTAAAATGCACAAAATAAGTAAAATGTCTTCAAATCCCACAAAAACATAAGATATAATGTTTGCCTTTTATTCTAGTAAAAATTTAGAAATACAGCGCTCAGATGTAGTAATTGAATGTGATCAAGTCATAATTGGAGGAAATTTCAAAGTCCAGAGCCTTCCAGCCCTTGCGACTCTTTTGGGTGGCATTGACATTCATGGCGAAGGAACAGGATCCCTCACTATAGGTAACGTTATTTTATCATAATTACTTACTTAAAAACAATGAGTTAACAATTATAAATAAACTCCAAAAAACAGGAAAAGAGAGAAACATGAATATGAAGATATATAAGGTACCACGACAACTGCTAAGGGCAGTGTGCATTCTGAGTAGGACAGTGACGAGTCGTCCGTAAGAAAACGTTTTATTGTTTTACGATTAACCTTACACCCGGTGACACTATCTCTTCAGGCCGTGGCAGGAACAGTATCTTTGTGATTGGAATGTATCTTTCCACAAACTCATAGAAAATGTATAAAAACCACTAGTGTCGCTTGCAGTGGAAACACCAGCTGCAGCTGCAGCCGGTCACTGTCGCCAGTATTGCAATTGTTCTTGTATGAGCTCATTGCTAGTGTGTCGTTTGATAAATTATTTAACTGAACAAAGCAATTATGTAGCGGTAGGCCCAAAAAGAGATGGTGGGACGAGTTGGAGTACTTCCTCAAGGATTGGCCCCAGATTGGTTTGGATGGAAGGAGGCCTTTGCCCTGCCGCGGAACAGTTACAGGCTATTTACTATAAAAGCTGTTGGAATTTGACAACAATTTGGTAATGACAAATAACAAAAAAAAAATGTAACGTTTTTGTACTATAGAAATTTAAATCCTTTTTTCATTTGTACCTACTTTATGTTAATACTATGATCTTATCAACATCCTCTAACCATATCCTCGTTATCATCTGTACCCCATTTTATGGCAAATAAATGATTGATTGATTAAAATTTTTTTACAGACAAAATTCAAATTAATTTGAATTTACCCTTTGAAGTGGTGAAATTAGATGATGGCGAAAACTATTTTAGACTGATATCTGATGAAGCTACGTACACGTTTGATGTTTTAGATAAAGTAACATTTGATGTTAATAATGTCTTTATAGGAAAAACGGACATTAGTAAGTATTATCTTAAATTAATTAATGTAAAATTAAATGATGACAGAGATGTTTTTGAGAGTTCCAACTGTGCAGGTTAACCAGAACCATAAAAATGGGCTTTTGATTATAACACCTACTCCTACCTACCTACTCCTACCTACCTACTCCTACCTACCTACTCCTACCTATATACAAAAGTGCGAGCTAGTAACTCTTAACTTCTCATTCTTCTCATTGCTTTCTACTATTACAATCAAAGTATGAATAGCAAAGCGACTGAAAACTAGCACGATAATAATATATTCAGTATCCTTTTTCTTTGAGATTTCATATTCAACAAAAATACAATTAAAATATAATCTGGTAATTTATTTCTTCCAGGTGCTGTGACTATAAGCATATTCAATGAGTATTGGAAATTCATATCCAAAAGCTTAGGCAGGAACTTTATTGATAAAGCAATGGAATTCGTCTATGAAAACATTAATAAGTTTTTCACTGCCGTTCCAGCTAAGGATTTATTAATTGGTGATGTATCGTCTTATGTCAAGAGTTAAGTCTTTACTTAAAAAAACAATTAAGGTAGGGTAGCATTTTATTAAAAATAATATCAAACATTGTGTATAATTACTCAATTAGACATAGAAGATTATAATTATTCTAACAATGTTAATGATTCTCACTTTTTGCTGATTGTTTATGTAAATACTTTAGTCTTTTCGCGAAGGTCATTTTCGCATCATAAATTTAATAATGTAACCAGAGTTCATAAATATTAATTCGTAGGTTTTATATCTGTTGCTCTTCATAGCTTTATTATTATATGTATTTCTAAAATTATGATCTTTGTTTATACTTTAGAATTACAATATGTTACAGGTAATTTAGTAGTCGTTTAAATATTACGGCTTATGTTATGTTTTTCAAAATTCGTTGTTGTTGATCCAAATTGTGTTATTTGACATACTTATTAAAGGACATAAACGTGTCTATTTTTCTTTTATTTTTAACTAATACTCTCATAAAATACTTGCAATTTTTCTGACATACTTTATAACTTTTCTGTATATTATATCCTTAAAGTTATAATAGTGCTGATGATATTTTGATAATAGTCACTAGTACCTAACAATTCATTTCATACAAAGTAGTTTTTGCGCTTATCGTCAATATTTAACAATAGTCAATATAAACCTCTCAATGATCATTACCTCTGATGGCCCTGCCCCTGCAGCAGGACGCTATTATACAAAAAAAGGTTATATAAATATATAAAAGGGATTTAGAGACCATATTAAAACACTAGTTTTGGCTATGTATAGGTACTAGATTTGGTTATTGATAGATTCGCCTTTAATTCGAATTGAAAGTTGAAAAATATTTTTTTTTGAGTAGTTCAATTGGCCCACATTTTATTTTATGGAAGAATTTAAGAAAATTCAATGTGATTTAAGAAAATAGATGCAAATATATGGAAACACTATTCGAGTTACGTTTAATTCTCTTCCTTTTAAAACAAAATAAAGGTGCTTCAATTTTTGATGTTCACTTATTAATATAATGAGCATAAAATATGTCTGCACCACGAAGCAATTGCTTCGTGGTCTGCACCTACTGAAAAAATCTGCGCAAGTAACCGCCGTGCAATTGAATTATTTGCCTGGGTTACTGGCGCCAAATGTTTATTTAAACTATTGTATATGCGATGCAAGTAACCATATTAAATGCCTCAATTGCACGTGATTACTTGCTCGGGAAATTTTAGGGACATAGATACACTTTTTTTTTACAATATAACATAATATCATAAACGGGAAAAAACGTTTCAGTTGTCCACTGGGAACAATCAGCAAATAAATTCCAGTTATTTCCACTACCTACAGAAAGGAAATAAAGAGAAGTAATAAAAACGTAACGTCACCCATATGTTTATATTTATTTAATTACATACTTAGATGAAAAAATAGCAAAAATAGATTTAAAAAAAGTTAGCTTTTAATAATGAACAAGAAGTATTTATACAAAATGTGGAGGATTTTCACAAGGATCGAGATGCTTTTTATATACAGGCTTATCTGGTAGATCTGTATTAGGGTCTGGCATATGGAGACAAGTCCTCTATGATATAATACTTCGCAGGTACAGAGTCGAAGAAGTATCCAGCGAACGTGAAATAAAACTCCATAGCTTTGTCAATGAAGGGTTGGCCAAACGCCGACATGACAAATCGCCAGTTGTTGTTCAGCATATCTGTGATTGGTTTACCTAGAAAAATATAATTTAATATTATTTTAATTATTGCAATTTATTGTTATCGAATTAACTTGGGTTTGTGGCGGTTGAATGAATCTTGTTCGTTGCTCGATAGATGTCGCTAAAATTTTCGCTTGGCAAAATTTTTGGATTTATTTCCATGTGCATTGGTTAATTCCATATTAACCGATAGAACTTCTGGTTTTAAAATTATTGAAACAGTAAACTGGACATGTCGATTTTTTATTATGTCAAGCGTCTATGAGGTCTTGAGTATTAAACGATTTTATCGACATGGTTTGTTATAATCTATCACTTGCTCCGTGCTTCATTGAGCACGTAAATCTGTCGCTTTGCTCCTAATATCTCGTCTGGTCGTATCGAATTACCGTTCCATTGGACTATAAGAGTGTGGGAATAGAAAGTGCATCTTATTTGTGCATACGCTTGAGCACTATAATTAGCTGCCGATCGAAACCGAATCGAAATCTGATCGTGAACAACTAAAGCAGTATTCTTATGTTTATATTACATACGTAATATATCTTTGTTTATCTCTTAATTACGTTAATTAAAACGTATAACCTTGTAAAACCAGACATATCGTTTTCATAACTCAACAAAATAAATCTTATCTATCAGCCATCTGTAGACTACTTGTAATAACTGATTTAAAATATTTAACTGAAATTACAATAAATTTTAATTGTTACTGTTTGCAACTGAAATATCGTTACAGATTTTCATATTACCGCGTTCAGCATATAGTATAATAGCCAAAATGTCGAAAAAGTAAATGTAATGATTTAAAAATAAAACTTTTACTCGAATAAAATTGACCTCAATATGAGCAGAAGGCTTTAGGTAATAGACTAATTTTATTGTATTTTAATTTTCATTAAATTTTGTAAAAGTAGCTATCGCATCTAGTCAATTTTACTTTTGGCTTAGACGCTCTGCTTAAAAAAATATACTAACGCAATCCATTTTAAAACGAAAAAATATGACGTTTGCATAATTTACGTTTATAGGCCCTAAAATGTTTATGACTTATTTGTACTCACTGATTTCCTGTTCACCCACATGAAGATTATCAGCGAAAAAGCCAACTTTTCCTCTTATTTCATAGTCGTACTTGATGAGATCGTAAATGCATTTTATGTAGATCTCTCCGTCATCCCGTCTTTGTGCGTAAAAGGGGAAATCAAACTTCAAATGCAGCTTCTCTGGAATATAAAAAATATATATTATAATAATTTGCAGCTACTCCAATATCTTATGTTGTCACTTCTCTGCTCAGTTTATAAATTTATTGTCTTTGTTGTTTTAAAATAATGGCTTACGTTTTTAAAATAGTAAACATGTTTAGTTTAATAGCAAATTAAATTAAATTTTGGTTATTAAAAAAAAATAGCAAATTAAAAAAAAGATATAATTTTGTAAAGATTTTGATATATTTAGAAATTTTGATACTTGTTAAATCAATCACGTTTGGGATACAATTTGAATTGATTGAATTTGATTTGATAGGATTAGAACAAGAATAGGTACCGTTTCTACTATTTTTTTTAATAATTAGCAAATCTTATTCAATGAATATTTACGGAAAAAAAGAATTACCAATTTTAACTTTTCCATTCCCTTCACCGTGAATCGAATTGCTTCCAAGAAGCTGCTCGATCAAAGGGCCATTCGATGTAATTTTATAATGGCCCTTAATTGTCACATCACAATTGTTCTCTTGGTGTCCAATTTCTTGAGTGATATTTATGCTGAAATAAAAAAGATAAACATTTTCTGATCATCTGTCTTGACTCTGTCTGTCCGAACCTTGAAGGAATTTTTTTTGCTTTTGTAAAATTCTTCCAAGGTCTGAACTGTTATTCTGCAATGGTGAGATAATAGACAGATGTAATGGTAAAGCAAAAGCGGCATGGAACATTTTTAAACAGGAGATAATATAAATCATTTATTTATTTATATAATAAATAAATCAGCCTGTAACTGTCCCGATGTAGGGCAAAGGCCTCTTCTCATATAGAGAAGGATTGAGCATTAATCACAATTATTTATATAATATATGTATTAATATACCTATATATATTATATAATATAAATAGTATACCTACATGAGGCTGACTAATCTTTAACAAAAAATAAAGAGCGAAGCAATCTGTTAATTGCGTTATTTCTGAATTAATTCATAAAACGTCGAAAAAATGTAACACAATAAAAAAATCATAATAACTTGCTGACGGGCTGCAAAAGATCTTTCATTGGGTTAATTGTGTCCTACTTCAGGACAAAGGCCTCTTTTCCCACTTTCTATTCTTCCCTGTCCACACCAATGCTAATCCGTTAGAAACAAGTCTAACTTGTCTTGCTATCTCTTTCTACGACTAACCGCAACTTTATTAAAAAGTTATTTTAAAACAAACATTTCACGTAGCATACAAAGGCTACTTTTGTGGTTGCGAAACAAAGTCTGCGATCCTGTCGCTGCTTTTGACTCGAAATTCAAGGATCAAACACATTCACATCTGCTATAATGGTCATGGCCATTCTTCAAGTGAGCGATTAAGCACACACCATTTATCTGATTATGACAACGTCTTGTCAGACTACATTTTCATAATAACTATCATGTCAGCGAGCAGAAAAAAATCCGTAATTTTATGCTTCAGAAGAGCTTAATTTGTATGTTTTCCTTATTTCCAGTATCTATCCAATATCCATTTATTTCATGATGGAAGTGTTTTTTAAAAATATCCCATTGTTTAAATATAAGAATAATTTAAAATTAAATTTATTTATTGAGTTGTTTAAATTAAAAAATTTAGTTTAAAAAAGTTAAAAGTTTAAAAAATATAAGAGATTCGTTTACAAATATATATCGGTAGTTTAGTTCCAAAACATGGGTATATACTTCGAAGGCTATCGAAAATTAGTTTAAAAAAAGGCATTTTAGATATTTATTCCATTCACGCAAGTAGTAGTTGGAAGCTTATAAATTTCAGTAACAAACCTGACATATGACAATAGATTGAAAATCATATGATCCCGTTCTCTATCTTTTTTTTAAATACATAATAAATTCATTAGACTTTACCCTTGATACGACAGCATACGCACCTGAATTTTTCAAACATGCAATCCTTTATTCCTTTTGCAACACCTTTGACCATTGTCAAATTGATCATATCCAGCACAGTGACGCTTACATTTACAAGTCGAATAGGGTCCACTGGCGGTATTTTCAGCTCTGGTATGCCAGATTTACCGATATCCCGGATGACGGTTTCATAGAGATTTCGAAGGCATTCGTTATCGTTCAAATGGCATTTTGGGAGATTTTCGACTAGAATAAAAATACAAAAGATATTGTATGGTTAGTATAAACTTAAGGTTACTTGACCAGTATTTATTTCTTGTTTTAAAATTAGAATTGTGTGTTATAAAACAACCTTTTCTCGTGTCAAAAAAAAAAACATATTTTTATATTTATTAGGTTGTGTGTTATAGCCACCATAGTAGTTCTAATTCTGTAATAATAGTGTCTATTTATTACGCTTCAAAAGACCCTCTGTTTAAATAATTTTTATTTTGCCTAAATATTAGAGACAATATCATTCCTTACCACATGGGCGGACTTTTTATATAGTTTTTTACAGGACCCTTCGTGTGAGAATCCGCCTCGCACTTGGCCTGTTTTGATTAAATTTTATTGTTACGTAAGATTCCGTTCTGCTCTTTCATCCTTAAATTTTATTTTGAATTCGTTTAAAAGGCTTATTTAAAATTACGATGGTACTTTAATACCACAAAAATTGATAAAGGAAAATTGAGGGCAATTGACATCTTAAGGGGTTGACGTTCATCGCAAGATACATAAATAAAATAGAGGAAGAAACAATAAAAAATCTATAAAACATTATCGAGGAGTAGATGGTTAGAAATGAGGAAAAGTTTTTACAAAATAATTTTAACTGAGAAATTCATTACTTATTTTTGATTAATATAAAATGTTTTTAAGTCACTAAGCAAGCAAACTTTTATATTATTATTATTAAAATCAATTATTTCGTAAGATTTCGTTTTTTAAGATATATTTTTAATATTTCATTTTTAATTCGTTTATGGTTTGGTTTGAATTACGATGGCACTTCAAAGACTGATAAAAGGAAATAAAGGGCAATATTGACAACTTTAGGGGTTGATGGTCATCGCAAGACATATAAATAAAATGAGGGATGAAATAATAAAAATCTTTTACATTTTCGAGGTCGACAACGTTACAACGATAGTATATTTATAATACCGTCGTCCATGTTTATAATATTGTTACATTAATTTATGATATTTATAATCATATTTTGCATCCCGCCGGCGCATAATAATGCATTTCTATTAGTGTCTTATTTCCCAATCTGTGATAAATTAATTTATATATGATTAGCAAATCCCAGTTTGTACTGTTTGACATTTCAATGATATTAACTGGTCGGACTCGGAAGAGGAGGAGGGGGGGTTTTGTACTTATGACCTGGCTTTAATAAGCCGTATTATTTGTATCTTTACCTTTATTCACTTTATGTAACATTTTGGGAACTTGAACAAAATAAATAAAAAAAATATATTTAATAGTTTAAAATTTTGTACACCTGTGTACCTACAAGCGATTTGAACCCCCTACTCGGTAAATCCCCCAGTTGCTCTGCAGCTTTTCGTAACCCCACTAGTGCTATCGAAATTCACTTCTCCACCTCAGATTATTCGTAACCCCACAGTGCTATTAAAATTCTCTTCTACATTCAATCACCTCAGATGGTACATATACCCCTCGTACGGAGTTCTAGATTAACTTTGCTTATATTTTTAAAAATTTTAAGATAATATTTTGTATTTTTCCGTCGACAAATTATTGTCTAGTTTCACTCAATCTCATTATGTTAGCTTAATAAAAACTCACAATGTATTATATTATTTTTAATTTAAATGGCTGAATTACAACTGACAAAATTTTTGTAATAAGTGACGTAGACTTACCAAATGCAGTGTCACAAAAAACAAAAACAGAAAACATAAACAACACTGCGAAGTTTTTTAAAATCATGACGTCTACTTTAGATTCAGATGTGTGCTAACACTGAGTGTAGATTATAAAATAAGTTCTCAACAGGTACGATACCATTATGAAAGGTGGTTGTACTGGCGAGTACAAATTACCATCCATAATTAAACACAGCAAATATACCAAATTAATTTCATCATTTAATATTTTACGTACAAAATAAATATTTGTGAATGAAATCCTCAAATTTTGTGAGGGTCATAAGTTCAACCAGTTTAATTAAATACTGACATAGGCTAAGTTAATTTTGTTACTAAAACATAAAGTTTGAAAATTAATTAATCAGTAAATATAGACAGGCCAAGCTCTGAATCAGATTTTAATGACAACACTACAAAAAGCAACTAAAACCTTTACAATATTGTCATTTTTCAATGTATAATTATTTACTCCTGCTATGCTATATAAGCCTATACATATTATTATTATTAGCTATAAATATATATATGTATATACCTATACATAGATAATAATATATACAAAGCCAATTCTGATTGGAATTATGATGATGCTACTAAGATTTTAACAGTATTTGTTTAGCTAACCCTGCAGATGTAGGTATTATGGCAACACTATAATTAATATAATATCATAATTTAACCTAAATATCTAGAGGATGGTCAGCATCCTACTGTGTAATAGCAACCATCTGCGATCGCCAACCTGCTTGCCCAGCGTGGCAATTAAGGGCAAACACCTTCTAATGAGTGCACAAAATAAGTGATGCTTATGAAGTGGCCTATATCCAGCAGTGGAATGATACTGGCTGTATTAGTATAAGTAAATATTTAACCAAACTATAGATAGATTTTGATTTAAAAAATTACGTAGATTGTCAAATGACCATAAAAATCTTTCACCTTCTCGTAGGTCCATCCATGGTCCAACCTATTAGTCTTAAAAAGCTTACTGCCGCGCGGGCAAAGCCGCAGTTGTAAGCTATTACTATTACTAAACAACTCTCTGTTAACCTATACCTATTACAATGTTTGTTGAGCCAACACAAAACCTTTTAATCGATTCTGATGTAGATTTCCTTGGTTGAAGGCATTAAACGTACCTATGTTAAATTGTATTTTATTATCTTGTACGGAATTAAAACCGGTTGTCGCATATTTCTTGTCTAATATTTATTTTGACGTAACATAGTATCTCTAGCTGTATTGTATGCTTTTTATAGTCTGGTTAAAATTTGCACTTTATTTAGAATGAACAAGGTATGAATTAGTTCGTCAGGATCTTTTTGTGGATTTATTCATGTAGCTGAACTTTGGACTCATAACCTTCATTAAAAATTCTGTTAATTACTTTTTTTTGCATCCATTTAGCACAACAATGGATTTTCTATTGTGTTTTATTTCTGGACATCCTTCGCGCTGAGTAAATGTTTGACATAAAATCGTTCTTAAAGTCGTTTTATAGTTCGATGTGTAGTTAGTATTAGTTGCTTTATAAAATTACTAGGCGCCTTAAAAGTTCTTTCTATTAAACGTAAAAGACTAATATTTATATATCTTTTAATAATCGGATTTCGAAAACGGTTCTAACAATTTTGATGAAATTTTCAATAACATTAATTACACCCCTGTTGTCAGGTGTTGAGTTAATATAAAACGTTCTGCAAGTAGTTTTGTGTTTTAAATCTCTGGGAGGAAAATGATTCATTAAGAAAATGTTAACGTTTTTCAATGAAAAATTGCCAAAAGGTGCAAAGAGTCTAAGTTGAGGGAAAATCTAATTGATATCTTGCCGAATGTTACAAATTATGATGTTTTATAATAGTGCTACTAAAATGAAATTCCAGTCAAACTCAAACTCAAACTCCGTTTAACCTGTCATCATCATCATCGTATGGTTGATGAACAACCTAGTGTTTAAACCGCCCTTAGGCTTCTGACATAGTTTTGCACACCGTTGAAAAATCACTCAGGTATGCTGGTTTCGTTACGATGTTTTCCTTTGCCGTTTTAGCAAGTGATCATTAATTTTTAATACACACATAAATCTGAATAGTCAGAGGTGCGTACCTGGGTTTGAACCTTTGACTTGGCAGTCCAACGGTCAAACCACTAGGCTATCTCTGCGTATAGTTTAACCTGTGAAACAAATGAAATGATTTTGATATTTTTTCAGATTGTTCATAGATCTAATTGTTATTATTATCCCTAAAATAATCAAAGTCACAAAAAGAGAGGAATCACTGTTTTTATGTGCTACAAAAAGATTTAAATAAGCCTCGAATTTAAGTGGAGCCATTTTGAAGCTTAAATTGGTATTTAGGGTGCTGTTTTATTTTTTTATTGGTTTTTATCTTAATCTTAGATTCAAATCATCAGTTGAAGAGCAAAATGGAACTACCTAATTTACTTTTTACATGTTTTTGGTGAATTTCATCAGCAAATAGTCTTTATAAATTAGACTTTTATATACTGTTAACTGCTGACGTTTCGAGTGCTTTGTAGCTTTTGTGGTCGCAGGCAGATTAAGGTATCAAGCGTCTAAATAGTTATTCAAAATTATTTATGATCTACCGTCAACTTTATTAGCAAAGCACTCGAAACATCAGGACTTGACAAGTAAATAAATGTTTTTAAGCGACGGAAATCCGTTAAATTAGACTTGGTTCAACAATTTTAGGAGTCTATTTGATGTAGTTGATTATTCTGAGGGATTGTTTAGTAACAATTACTTCTTTTTAAATCGAATAGTTGATTAATAACTCAGTGCCTGAGTTGAAATGCGTATCAAGAAGTACTTACGCACTACGCAATCGAATATGCGCTAGAAGTTTGCTCGACTCATAGTTTTGCCACTGGTGAAAATTTGCGTATCGTTTGGTAATCAGTGTGTATAGGCAGCGAAAAGATTTATTTAAACTATTTAGAAAACCATAAACAACATAAAAAAATCATGAAAATTAGAGTCTGTAAGAAAATAGTAGAACCTATAATAATGGAGAAAGAGAGAGAAGAAAACATAAAATATAACAGCACTTTTCCACCACTTCTTCATTCAGTGATTTTTATTACTTTTAAAAGCATTTTAAAAATAAACGTACCAATAAATAATAAAATCCCTGTGTGAAATAATGACTAAGTACCTTACCACTTATAAAACGATAAATTCAATTGGCCTATCATATGCACCTGCACCGGTTGGCCTTTAATAGGTCGTTCACATTAGAGCGGCGGTGATAGCTAGACTTGACTTGTGATTCTATGAGGCTTCACTTTCTGGGAAAATTGCAAGTTGGTCTGTGTGTAATGATTGTTAGATTAGTCCAAGGTTTTATTCTTTTTTTTTTGAGCAATATTTGTACACATACATAAATATTTCTACTATTTTAAATTTTGCCAGTATATTTTTAAATTTATTTTTTATATATATTTTAAAATGTATTTTATATGTTATGTGTTGCATAAATGAATATAACAATAATATTTAAAAAATTAAGCCACGTAAGTAAGGGTAAACATAATAAAATCGCTTAAAGGAGCTGGTTTTATAGCTTACAAAATATGAACTATACCTATTCTTTACAATTAAAAAAAAATGATGAAAATAATTTAAATGTTTCAAAAAAACTACAAAATTATAAGTATTAAGTTGTAAGTTCACAAATTTATTAAATTCATAAAAAAAATTCACATAAAAAATAAATAATTCAAATTAGTTTGGTTTTATTATTTTTTTCACAAGTCATGTTTTTTAAACCTTCTTTCTTATACAGTAACTGTAACTAGTATAAATTATACTGTTACATGACGACGTTTAGTTATTTATAGTTGCTTACGAATTATTATTTTATTTCGGACTATGACACCATAATCATAAAAACGAATTAGATTGAAATGATTGGTCCGCAGATACAGTTGTCGGATCATAAACTTTTATTTTATATACCTTACGTATTTATTTCGTGTAAAATACAACAGGAAAATATATTTTTCCGCAAAAATCGTAAACAGATTTATGATTTTATTTTTATGTCTTTGTTTAGTAGCTAGTGGTAAGACATTATTATTTATGGATTTATTTTTGTGAATTTTTTACATGTTATAGCACATGATAGCTTATTAAATATAATTATTTAATAAGAAAATTTGAAAAAACAACTGATACGGATGGGATTCGAACCCACGATCTTCGACATACCGTGTCGACGCTCAGTATCAGTTGTTTTTTCAAATTTTCTTATTAAATAATTATATTTAATGAGCTATCATGTGCTATAACATGTAAAAAATTCACAAAAATATTAAGAAAATTGGTAATATCGCATCGGTGTCTTCTAAAACTGCAAAGTTTAGAGCACTGAGTCGGGGTACGTAATGTATTCCGATAGATGTCGCCACACGCCCTAGGCGTGTTAAAGAGATTTGAAATTTCGATTGGTGCCGATGGGATACGGTGGCTCAGCGGTTAGAGCGTCGACACGGTATGTCGAAGATCGTGGGTTCGAATCCCATCCGTATCAGTTGTTTTTTCAAATTTTCTTATTAAATAATTATATTTAATAAGCTATCATGTGCTATAACATGTAAAAAATTCACAAAAATATTAAGAAAATTGGTAATATCGCATCGGTGTCTTCTAAAACTGCAAAGTTTAGAGCACTGAGTCGGGGTACGTAATGTATTCCGATAGATGTCGCCACACGCCCTAGGCGTGTTAAAGAGATTTGAAATTTCGATTGGTGCCGATGGGATACGGTGGCTCAGCGGTTAGAGCGTCGACACGGTATGTCGAAGATCGTGGGTTCGAATCCCATCCGTATCAGTTGTTTTTTCAAATTTTCTTATTAAATAATTATATTTAATAAGCTATCATGTGCTATAACATGTAAAAAATTCACAAAAATATTAAGAAAATTGGTAATATCGCATCGGTGTCTTCTAAAACTGCAAAGTTTAGAGCACTGAGTCGGGGTACGTAATGTATTCCGATAGATGTCGCCACACGCCCTAGGCGTGTTAAAGAGATTTGAAATTTCGATTGGTGCCGATGGGATACGGTGGCTCAGCGGTTAGAGCGTCGACACGGTATGTCGAAGATCGTGGGTTCGAATCCCATCCGTATCAGTTGTTTTTTCAAATTTTCTTATTAAATAATTATATATGGATTTATTGTTATGATAACTTTGTCAGATACAACAAATTAAATAAGCGATTAATCCCCTAACGTTATTGATTTATGATATTAGGTACATCGATCAATGAATCAGTCAGTTTCCTTTTAAGGGTTCTGTATGCAGAGAGGGGTGTATGCCCAATGGGGCCCTTTTAGTAAGGCTTCGCTGTCCGTCTGTCCCAGGGCTATATTGTTTGAACCGTAATTAATAAATTACAAGTGTAAGTACTTATACCTACACTTGTAATTTTCACTGAGTGTATATTTCTATGGCTGCTATAAAAAGAGATAAAAGTAAAATAAAGTTCATAATTAAAGGGATTCTCATACAAAAAAAGCGCTTTATTTTCACCCTTCGTTTGCAATTCTGACTCGCACTTGGCCAGTTTTATATACAACTAGCGCTTCCCCCACGTCTTCATTCGCATGGATTTTATTTCATCTCATTTTAAAAATAAAACTAAAAATCCTGAGACACGTCTTCATGATTTTCAACAAAACAAACATCAAACAAAAACAAACTTCTGTCCCTACAAACAACACACCCCTAAAAGGGGTAAAAAATACCCCTTCAAGTATCAATCATTTTAAACTGAAAATCTAAATACCAAGTTGTATTAAATTTAAAAATTCTTCAAAAGTGGGTGGGACTCTTTATTTCTAAATTTCAAGTTCAAGAACGTTTTACGTTCAAAATTTTAAGTATTGTGGTCCACACGCACAAGTAAACTTGGTACGTGGGTTGTTCGTTGAACGTTGGTAAGTAAATCATTCAGTCATTCAGACAGATTGCCTAGATAGATAATGAAATTTTTTTTGTAAAATAAATGAGAGCTTTAGTAAATAAATTAATATTTGTTTTGTAAAATAAATAATAGCTATAGAAAATAGAATTATATAATATTTTTTAAATGTTATTATAAGGATAAAAAGCCCGTATAAGGATAAAAAGCCCTTAGTTGATGGCGTTTAGTGACGTCACCTGTCATTCACTATAAAAAAGGTGGCTGACAGTTGAAATTATTCCTGATCTTGGTCAGCTATCTCTGGACGGTGAGGTTGCCGGCGCTATTTGTAATCGGTATGGTTGTTTACCTACTCTGATTGAGTTCATTTATTATTATTGATGTCTATGACTAATTTGTGCTTTTTAAAATTATCTTACTTCTGATCCTAAAATTATTTATATGTATAAAGTAACAATGTTACAAATAGTTATAAGAGTTATAAATGCATATTGCGGGTCATGTGGATGTTAGCATGATTTTAACTAATAAATAATTTATAACACGTTTATTAGATACGTGCAAAGGAAATGTTTTTTTTTTAATATTC
Source organism: Protodeltote pygarga (assembly GCA_936450705.2). NCBI lineage: Eukaryota > Metazoa > Arthropoda > Insecta > Lepidoptera > Noctuidae > Protodeltote > Protodeltote pygarga. The sequence continues at coordinate 6,105,679 of OW388257.2, read as the reverse complement.
TCATTAATTGCGTAATTTTTGCAATCATTGGCATTCAATTAACTTATAATAATTATGCAAGTGAATATTTTGTGCAAGTACACACGGCAATTTATCAAGCTACTATATTTATATTTCCAGGGTGAATGACCATGCATCGTATAGGTTTTTTGTACAACAAGAGGTCAGCTTATATTGGAAATGTATAGCTTGATATGTTGAGCTACGAAGTAAGTATTTACACCTTTGACTACCGTATGGATGCCAGCGTCGAGAAACAATTATTGATTTACTTTTGTGTCACATTTATCGGTGTTTGAAGGTTTAAGATTGAACTGATTTTGATTTGCCCACAAGCCATTTTAGAAAATTCTTTGTCAATGGCACAAAGATAATAACTAAATAATAACTCCCGACCAAAAAGAGTAACAGCTGCGCTTGCGATCACTTGAAATAAGACATTCATAGTTATAAAATAAATAATAATTATAATAAATCAGCCTGTAATTGTCGCACTGGCAAGGGCCTCTTCTCGTACAAAGAAATGATCGAGCATTAATCACCCTAACTCACTGCATGTTGGCGATTTCAGACTTATGAAGTCCATGTTTCTTTCTCTACTCTCTCTCTGACCCAGTGCGTGTTGGTTGACGCTAAATATAAGGTAAGCCACCGTCGTCGTAGCGCTGATAGTAGTATGACCGTAGACGGATAGGACGGTAATCCGGACGACCGAAGAGAGATTATACAGCGTGTAACAGAAGTCCGAAATAATACATTAAGGGCGTATAAGGTACCCTATAAACAATCCTTGAGCATAGGTTTTGGAACCGAACCCCAAACAATACTCGAGTAAACCACGGTCAAAGTTTTCACCAAAATCTTTCAAATACAGCCCTAGAAATCAGCTGAAAAGTGAATCAACACGAATCCGGTTATTTACCTTCAATAAATTATTTAAGTAAGCACTAGGCACGCGTAGGATAATGAAATCTGTCATTATTGAAGAAAATGAAATTAAAAGAATTATTTTATGTGAAAAAAAAATGCCTCTTTTGCATTCAATATTTTCTCTTCATGATATACATACATGCCCTTAAGTATTATTTCGGACTTCTATTACACTCTGTATATAAAGAGTAAGTGATAATTAATTTATAATACGCACATAACTTTAAAAAAGTCAAAGGTGCGCCTTGGGTTCGAACCTCAGACCTCTGCTTTACCAGTCAACGGTCATACCACTTAGCTATCATTATTTCACTTGGCTTAAATATTATATTTTTATAGACACAAACACTAAAGATAACTATGAATCATAAAAGTTAACGATTTTCGACATCAGCACACACGATAGTAGTCCCAGTGTTACCTTGAAATGATTTAATGCATAAATGCAACCGGCACGCACCTTCTGCTGAAATAGTTGGGTATTACCTATTTACTTGTAGCCCTATTCTGATGAGAAAATTATTTTGTTATAAATTGATTGTTCTTCTTATCGTACGGTTGATGAACAATCTGGTGTTAAAGTTTAAACCGCCTCTGACATGGCTTTACACACCATTGAAAAAAAAATGATTTAGTTTCATGAACAAATACTTTACACTAGCACCCAAGGCTTTGCCCTCATGGTATGTTGGTGAATTGTAGTCTACTTAGGTGTTATTTTGATGTATAAGCTCTATTGTAAAGTTTCATCAAAATCGGTTTAGTAGATTTTGCGTGAAAGAATAACAATCATCACTCATCTATACTGGCTTCATCAATTCAGTTCAACCTAAACGAGGCGTGGCGTTTGGAGTGGGGTCTTTTTGAGGACACAAACACGTATCTCATATCAGACCCCACTAAAAAGTTGCCTGGTTTCGACTCAGACCGAAAATCATGGACCCGACTGAATCGATTCCGTTCCAACCACGAGAAAACTAATCACCACCTCCATAAATGGGGATTCAAGGAGTCACCACAGTGCGATTGTGGAGCACCTCGCCAGACCCTTTCCCATGTGGTAAACGAATGCCCACTTCGCTGTTTTCCCGGTGGAATGTCGGAAGTCCACAAACTTACACCTGCCGCCGTAGGCTGGCTGAAAAACTTGGATATAGAGATCTGTTCCACGCAGGATGAATGCCATACGCAATGATGATCATGACTCATCTATACATCCTCACAAACTTTCACAGGATTCACGTTTCATTAGATAGAATAAATATTCTTTATTGTACACTATTTCAACAAGCTTAAAGAACATAATATTTTAAAAAACATGAAAGTAGTCATTATGTTATTTCAAATATATTTTTAAGTAATAATAAGAGAGTCGTGATAGCCTAGTGGTGGTAACCGTTGACTAGCAAGTCAGAGGTCTCGGGTTCGGGTACCCAAGGCAACCTCTGACTTTTCGAAAGTTATGTGCGTTTAAAACAATAGTTTAAAACAATAATAATGTTAATTTTATTCTAATTAACTTACATATTGCAGTAAAAAAAATACTGCTTATTATTTTTATAACCCATAATATTTAAGTAAAAAGATTCAACCTCGGGTAGCAATCAGCATTTGGGACTCCAACCAAATATTATTGTAGTGAGACGAAACCCATATTAAAAAAACTAAGTAGAAGAAAAGATGGTTGAAAGTATTTTTTTAATGAAATTCAAACGTAAATAATATATTTTTTCGATCAGCGTCCTTATAAGAGTTCAGAGCAATGTTTCTCAACCATTTTCATGTGAGTAAATATATTCATTAACTGTCTATTTAGCTGCTAAACTAATTGTATGGATTCCCATGTCGTATTGTTGGTATACCATCCCAAATAAATTTTTAAGAAAATATGACGGAAAATTATTATCCTCAGTAAGCTTCGAGATATTATCGCAACAACGTTCTGGGTTTAAGGTTGCCATATTGCATAATTGCCAGCTACCGGTAATAGGTCATCGTGTGCGACCACCATAATGAGTTGTTAACCCGTTTCGCTTAGCTGCAGTTGCCTTGCCACTTACGCAACATACGGGTCTCCAATCAACCGTCAACTGATACTATGATATGAAAGGTCTGGCTAAGATCGTGTGAAAATGGTATTGCGGTCTTTTTCAGCATTGAATATTTTTTTTTATTATTATATTTTAATGTTCCTGGCATTAGTTGGCAGCAGTTAGTAGTAGTATAAACATTCTTAGTAGGTCACAGCATTATCCGGTAAAACATCAACACTCCTAACCTCAACTCAAAGGTGCGTGAGAGCTAAGTACAGTACCTACATAAACTTAACATCGCGACCTTCGTACTAAAGGCACCTTTTCAAAAACATCAGGCGGCCAGTCGCGGTGCAATATCCCAGAATACGGTCGCAAGCGCACGCAGGCTAGCGCATTCACGTCGCGAACATTTTGTAGAACGGATTAGTGGGCAGCGTTCCGTGAAAATCAGGCTTCACATTGGCAAAGAGCTGAATTTATGCAATAGAAAAAAGAAGGACCTGTTTAGATTTACATAAGCAAACCGCGAAGGTACGAGGGTCACCGCCAGTGTGCTCCAGGTCCCGTTGTTGTTTATGCACTAGGGTTTGGTGGTTTACGAACATGTGTGAAAGATATGTTTTTGTTTTAACTGTGCTGTCGGCTTTTTTCGGCGACTGTTCGGCGAAATACGCACGTGAGTAATGTTTTGTTCGTGGTTGCGGTGTGTCAGATCTTTTCGGTTTTTCTTTCATTGGTTAGGTATTTAATGATGATCTGTGAATGATCATTCATAGACAAATCATTACCTAATCAATGACAGCTACATACTTAACAAAAAATGACAATCTCTTTACTGGCTTTCTCTGTCATGTTTGTAACTGTTTAATATTCATAGAGACGACTTTTGTTTCAGTTTATATTATTTTAACAGTCTGGCCCTAAAATTATGTAGTTGCAAGGTTTATACATCAAATTTTTGTATAGGTACCTACTACCTAATTTGATCTTTTGACCAATATTATTTCAAGCAACGGCTAACTTAACTCATGATCTATCATATTTATCATATTCTTATGGCGTGTAATCATGCAAACCACTACTACTATTACTCACTATTGACTTTAGTTCACGAAAGGGCGGTTTAACCTGACACCAGGTACATTAGTACCTGGTGTCAGGTTAAACCGCCTGGAGTTTAAAGGCCTCTGACATGGCTTTATACACCGTCCTCGCGATGTTTTCGTTCACTGTTTTAGCAAGTGATAAATTCTAATACGCACCATAAATCCGAAAATCAGTGGTGGTCTGGGTTTCGAACCTACGACCTTTGACTTTGCAGTCTAACGTTCATACCACTAGGCTATCACTGCTAAGAGATCTGTAATCTGTATCTGTAAGTAAATATTGACGATGAATGAAATTCAACTAATTTGAAACAACTGCTGGCTTTCAGCTAAATGAAATAAAAACTCGATGTTTCATACGACCCTGAATGAAAGTGAAACGTTTGTTTTATAATTATTCATAACCAAACAACTTTATCATCGGCTTCTAAGGGCAAACTAGATTTCTCTTTTTAATTATTGTAACACATATTTTATGTATTACTATCAAAATGACTGGCGATATAAGGATACGCTTTGATTTGAAAGCGCGATTAATTCAATTTTTATGCGCTCCAAATTTTTAAATGAGAATTTGTTAAAGAGATTTTACGACTTTATTGCCAGTTCGTGGTGTGAACTTATATCTCTTATGAGGATATCCCTGATATGCTGCAGAAATAAAGTTGTGATGAGAACAGAGTTCCCTCAGGAACTCGATATTTATAACCTGTTGGTCCGATATCCAGTTACAAAGACCAGTGGTTAGACCAAAGATATTATATTTCTATGGGGTAAACGGTAATTTCCACCCTACGGTGGAATTTTTTTAATGAGGCAGAAGGGACTATCAAACATTTTTGAGATGTCGAGAGACAGAGATTAACAGTGGTTTGTAGCTTAAGGCAAAAGAAAAATAACCAGTGAAACTCAAAATAATTTTTGTTATTTTCACTCACAACACAAATAATGCACATACAGAAAGATGACAACCGGAAGCAGTAAAAATAACAATTGCTGTTATCACATAAATAAATCATAATAATATTATTATAAAACGCACAAAACGCAGGGCAGCTTATGGCGGGCTGATTATGATTGGCGACACTGCGTTCCCGAATGCTCCAGAGAGTCGGTCAGGGCCTCGTCTCCAGTTTACCCTTATTGTGTATTGGAGTGGAACCCCAAGAGCGCCCGCAGGACTCTCAACCCTGTCTTGCCATAATTGGTTGAGCAGGGAGAGGTCGCAAGAGATATGCTTGGGGGTGGAAGTGTTATGTAAGTATTGGCGTAATAACGGGCTTCTCTAAACATTCCTAGCCTAATGTTGCCATCCTTGTTACCTGTTATCAAGGCGGCTTTTTAGGAGGCCCATTTAGTGACTTAGCCAGTCACCACCTGCCATAGAAATTCAATCATTTATTCACAACTCAATTGACCAGTTAATTTTCTCATTTTCTTTTACAATAGTTCTGCATTCCCTGGGATCAACCCAGGACAATATAATGCGTGGGGAGTTCCCAGCGAGTGCCTCATCCCATTTTAGGTTAAGGTACAAATGTTTTTGGCAAAAACTACATTACCGGTCACCTTTGAGCTGTAGCAATTATAGTGCTTGTTAATCAGTCGCTCCGTGGCCTTTTCACAACAGGATTGTAATCACTAGGGGACCGTAAACGTCGCTATCAAGTCGGTCGGACAATGACATAGGGATCTCCTTAGCTACGTCACAATATTGACCCGTTAAGTTTTTCGGGATTTGTTGTCTCTGACTGAACATAGTGCACATCCATTAAGTTTGAAAGCCGGAATACATATATTACATTTGCCCTTGCAATATTAATAGATAATTACGATATTATACAATACTTTTCCAAGGCTAGAGAGAGGCAGGGAAGTGGCGTAGTGCTAACTCGATACCTCCGTCTACATTGCCTCCAATCTTATAAAACGTTGCTTAGATATCTTATTTAAACCTTGAATTAACTTTATTAGAAAGCATAACAGGCGTTTAAATATTGAGTAAGAGTGATTTCTATAAATGGTAAACCAATGAATAGGGAGTAGAGTCGTATTCTTTGGATTTCTTTGTATGTGGATGTGATACTACAGACTACTATAGACAATTTCTGCGTAGCATGATCCTTGGCTCATTGGACTGACAAGTCAAATCGTAGGTTCGAAACCCAGGCACGCACCTCTGACTTTTCAGATTTAAAATTTCAGATTTTTTCAGAGCTAAAACGACGAAGGAAAACATCGTGACCAGCACGCCTGAGAAATATTTAATGGTGTATAAAGCCATGTCAGAGGCCAACAGGCGCTTTTTCTGTTCTTTAAATTGATCTAGCTTTATTTTGATCTAGCTTTAGAGTCTATGATTGTTAAATTTTTACTTAATAAATTATTTTAAAGTCAAGACTATGGTGAAATAATAATAATAATAAATATAAAGACAACTATGATTGTTATGACTATGAAGATTCATAGTCATAACAATCTTCATAGTCATAACAATCATAGTTGTATAGAGTTTTGACTTTAAAATAATTTATTAAGTAAAAATTTTACAATAGAGAGTGAAAATAACAAACATTATTTTGAGTTTCACTGGTTATTTTTCTTTTACCTCAAGCTACAAACCACTGTTAAACTCTGTCCCTCGACATCTCAAAAATGTTTGATAGTCCCTTCGGCCTCATTCAAAATTTCCACCGTAGGGTGGAAATTACCGTTTACCCCATAGAAATATAATATCTTTGGTCTAACCACTGGTTTTGTATCTGGAAATCGGACCTACAGGTTATAAATATCGAGGTCCTGAGGGGGCTCTGTTCTCACCACAACTTTATTTCTGCTGCATATCAGTGATATCCTCATAAGAGATTCACATCACGAGCTGGCAATAAAGTCATAAAATCTCATTAACAAATTCTCATTTACATATACAACTTCATATACTCTTCATAGTCATAACAATCATAGTTGTATTGAGTCCTCATTCATCTTCATCCTGCTTGCCTTGCATTCTCAAACTGTGTTCGGGTCAGCTTCTAATCTAACTGGATGCAAATTAATATCAGATTTCTACGGAACGACTGCCTACCTGACCTCTGGAACCTAAAGGGATACGATATTCTAAAGTTAGATTAGTTGTTAGGGATTAACGGGGTTTAACAACTGTCAAAGATCTTAATGACAGCCAGAGCCAACGGCTTAACATGTTTTCCGAGGCATGGAGCAGGTGATAATCAGTTTATAATGCGCACATAACTGATAAAAAGTCAGAGGAGAGAGAGGAGAGTCAAAGTTGGGTTCGAACCTGACACCTCTGACTTGCCAGTCAAAGGTTACACTAGGCAATCACTGCTTATAATTTATGTATATTTTTCATGTTTATGCACATGTTTTTTTTTGTTAAATGAAAATATTTAATAAGAAACTCGCAAAAACAATGGACGGCGAATTCGCGGTCACACTCACGATCTATATGACGTTAGTGTAGTTAGTTGTATCGTTATAATTATTTTTTGATAATTATAAACATTACTTTTGACCCAGAGGAACTAGTAAGGTCAAACAAAGGTATCAAAATATTATTCTGTCAAAAAAACAAGGACGAATTTTGTTCGAGTGCATTTTTTCAAGCATTACTAATTAGCAAAGGTACAAATTAGAAGCATGATTTGCGGTTATCATGCAACATTGATCTTTGTTTTTCTGTAATGATAAACGCAAGATCATAGAGTTAGGTACAAGTTTTTTTTATAAAATAATGGTCTGCTACCTTTAATATACTGCCACAAAAAGTAATAATAATAATTTTTGTGCTTATTAACGCATGGATAAATAACTAAATCACCTCACGTACTACCTCTTCAGAGGCCTCTGCCATGGCTTTAAACACCATTGAAAATATCTTTCTGATGAGCTGGTTTTATACAACCTTTTAAGTAAGTGATAATAGTTATATCATTAATAAAAGTTCGAAATTTGTAGAAAGCAAAAGTTGATAACGAGCGGTGCGATGTTTATGTATCGATACTTGGGCACCTGATCTCTCTCCCGTCGTTTAGGATTTCTGTCCCATTGTCGGTCTGTTAGAATGAGGGAATAGAGAGTGCATCTACGTTAGTGCAAACACTTTTCATCTTATCTCCTGCGACATTGTAATTAGCCGCTGTGATTAAAATTCAATTATTGAATTTATTCATCATCATCATCATCAGCCTGTATTCCACTGCTGAACATAGCCCAATTTTAGTGCGCTTATTGGAGGTATTTACCCATAATCGCCACGCTGGCCAAGTGGGTTGGCGATCGCAGTTGCAGATGATTGCTTTTACACAGAAGGATGCTGCTGCCTATCATCCGGATCTTTCCCTATTTTGCTTCTTGTGACACTCGCGGGACGAGTAGGGAAAAAAAAATATTTTTTACTTTTTGAAAATTATTTCAAAAAGTTAGTAAGGTTATGTTTGAATCAGCAATTTTTACTTGCAAGTGATACATGGTAGTTAATAATCGCAATTGCAATATTTTATAGTACTTTATATACATAAATGTTAATTGATTTTAATTCTTTTTGTGCATGTTGAAGTTATCATTATGCAATATGCTTCTCACACGCATGTTTCGTGCATTAACAAACTAATAACCTAGACTTGGCTCATAAATAAATCATTAAGTTATATTAAATATCCATTAAGGATTATATTATATTATATTATATTTTGTCCTCTTCTTCATCGTATTCACGTGTTTCTAATGTGTAGGTTCCTAAGCGTAAACTGGCATACGGCAATAGTGCTCGGCCCAATTAGGCTGGATTTTATAGTTTTTCGTTTACAATTGTACTAACCTAAATTAAACATGCTACCATCTTACCACAGGGTTAGGAATTGCTTAGCAGCAGAGCAACTGTGGGATTAAGCCAGTAGGTTTTTGATTTAAATCCAGCTTCTTCTTCTTTCCTTTGACTCTTTCTCATCTTGTCTGCTTTCTCCATTTATGTATATTTTGTGCTGTCGCGGTATCTATATCCTTCTCCTTGAGATGTTTTTGGATTGTTGTTAGCCAGGTAGCGGGAGGTAGGTTTAGGGCCACTCGTAAAATGTGGTCGAAACGCCGTCGCTTTTTTACCTTTTCAGCAATGGGAGCGATTTTATAGCTTCCTCTGTTAAAAAATTTTCGTAGTATTGGAATTTAAATTGCATAGTAGGTATGGCTGAATAATTTTTAAAAAAGTGTTTGTCTAGGTATTGTACTTATTAGTTTTAAGTATAATGTTAAAATGGACTCAATATAGGTACAAGGTTTTTTAGGTAGACAGTTTCAATAACTTGATTTTATGCCAATTTTGCATGATGCATGATAGTAACTCTTATGTACTATCACACGTGTTCCAATCTATATGTTGCGCTGTAGTAGAAATGCACCACGTGCCATTCTACCGTAAGAACCAAGGTGCAATACGGAACCAGTTTGATCGTGTTGCAAAACTAGTTAACTCGTTCTTCAGGTTTCTGTAACATTGGCTTTATTGCTTACAAACTGGTCTGCTTGGTACATGGTGGTAGAGTCTGAATTAAATCGTTTGGCCAGCCCCGCATCAAGGGTTGTAAATTTGATTCCCGCACCCGGTGCGGGCGTGCGTGCAAGTTCAAGTCCGTGTAATCGTTTTTTTTTCTTTGTACAAAAATATGTGTCTAACTTCGACTTGGTAACTCTCATTGATATCAAACTGTTTTGACAGGAGTAGCCTGGTAAACGTGGCGATTCATAGAGTCAACAATGACATTCTACTGATGACCTAGTACCTAACAAGTTTATAATACCTGTACCTACCCCAATCTCTCACCGAACTCAACGCTCTGCTACAAATTAGTTAGACGGTAATATTTTTGCAATTAGTATGCAAAATTTTATCTATTTATTTGAAAAACAAGGAAATAAATATTTAAAAACTAAATTTTAAGGGATTTAAATATTAGACTGAAACGGTATTACAATAAAACGTACAATGGACGTCATTGTTTGTTTTTGTAACGGAGAATTCATAGAAAGAGGTAAAAAACATTTTTGGCTTTTATCTCGTCGCGCACCACACAGTGCAAAAGTGCATTATTTTATGACACATTTCATGGAATAAATAAAATTTCAATGATGGAATCTAAGTATGTTTGAAGACCACTACGTAATTTATATAACTAGCACTAAATTATTGTTGAAAGCGTTTACTTAAAAGGTTTAAAATAAGTGGGTTTGAACACGCAAATTTATAAGTACTACTGGTCCAGTGGTAAAAGATTGGCCGTTATTCATTTATATATTATTTTTTTAATTTGCTTTTGACACTCTGTCTCCATAAACTTTAATTAAGCCAAATTCCACAGTCTTCCTTGCCCGCAACATGCTTAATAGGTATACAAAGATTTCTCTTTAAGTTAATATTATAAAAATTAAGATTTTTTTATTTAATACGTAAATTTTAATTTCCTCTAACTTCAAGTTACTCTGATCATCAATACAAAAAAATATATGTATATCTCGTTTGTATTTTAAATATCACTAAATAAATAACTGGCGCTCTATGGAAAGCATCTTAATGAAATGCAAATGCATCACGCATCGTGATGTTGTAAAAGCAATAATACTAAAAACACACGGACAAAAATAAACTCAAGTCATACAAAAATATTTGTATGAACTAGGTCAAGTTCAGCAATTTGTCACCGGTTTCAAGGCATGGTCTTATAGGTAGGTCTTGACTGTTGAAACAAAGATACACAGGAACTACGACTGTGTGCATGTTTCCCTTCATTGCGTATTTGTAATCTATAAGGCATTAGTTATTAAGGGGATGATATATAATTGGAATATTTATCATAAATAGAAAGAAAAGAAATTGATCGAATTTTGAGAAAGAGGTAAACCGGACCACCTATTGTCCGAAATTCAACCTTTTTTTTTTGTTTTATTAATTTTTTTTATTGATAACACTAAAGCTTGTCAATAGCGATAGAAAAAATGGTACTGAACTATTTTGTACTTGCCTATTTATATAGAAGAAGATATAAAGAATATTATTGATTGATTGATTATTTGTATTATTAATATATATAGTATGTGCTGCTTTCAAATATAAGCAATAGTGAAAAAGTATGATACGCAATAATTAACGATTTAAACATACAGTTATTCTTTTTACTCAATTTGTTTTTCTAGAGTTTAAATAATGAAGTCTGTGAGTGATACTTATTTATTAAATATTTATAATTTCGTAATTTCTTTGAGGCCAACTCTGTGCTGACTGAAACCCCAATTATTTATTTCCAACATTAAATTATTAACTAATATACAAACTTAGGTGAATAATGTATTTCGTTTTGCAATACGATTACATGTGGCTAGAATGTCCTACATACATCAATCAGATTCTTCCTAAAAAACATCGAAACAGACAGAAAATACAACCTTGTTATTATATTTTAACAAGACAGACAATTTAAGGTCATGTGACTTTGACAAAGAGACAGATTACCAGAAACTTATTTAAACGTTCGTGTTTTCTTACATTACACGTACCTACTTATATTATTATGACAGTGCCCAAGGCTTATTGTGAAATTCTTTTGTTTGATCTTCAAATGAATATTTTTAACGTTCCGTCTGCCAGGGCTTAAAAGGAAAAAAATTGTGCCTGGAAATTGCGTAGGATGTGACATGTGTATATTTGTGTTACTACAAAAAATACAGCTCAATGTCAATGTGGGTTTTAACTCTAATGAGATATCTTTTTTTGGTTCTAAAATTAATGTTATATTGTTTTTTATTTACTTATACCACGTTTTGATTGAAATATTTATAATATACGCAAACCTTATAACGCATTTTTTATGTTTACGTAATATGGATAATATTTTTTCTATGTGATTGATGTAAAATTCTAGCAGCCCTCGCCGGTGTAAGTCACAATTTCAAACAGATCAAGCATAAGAAATAATAATTTTTCCCAGAAAAATTCTCAGCAGCAATAGTTTGTAAATGTAGACGTCATGTGATGTAAAAGAGTATTGCATCCCCTTAACAAATCGCGTGAGTGAATCGCGAAATGACCGCTGTGAAGTCTTGCTTAATAGTAATGCATCAGTACTTACCTTAGCACATTAGTTGAATCACTATTACATAACATTAAGTATTAAATATAATACTAGAAATAAAATAAAATATAAAATTTCGGTCGTACTTGATTTTTTCTTTCTACAAAAGTTCGCATAGTATGCATAAATACTTTATAAACATATTTATGCATTTAAACACAATAATATTATACGAGCCGATCCTTTCATTCGATATTACTTGAATTTTATAAAATAATAACAATCTGTAGTTATTTTTTTTAAATATATTTCCCCTAGTATCGTTCATGTATTTGCAACTTCAAAATTATTTATATTTTACGTCTAAGATTACATTGGGGCTTCTAAATAGATAATAATTAAGTCCTTTGCGTCCTAGGTATAAAAAAAAATTGTGACAATTTTTATGATTAAAATAATAAACAGTTAAAACACACTAATCTCGTACACACGGCTACGTATCATATACTTCCAGTATAAGCTGATATCTTGTTGTACAAAGAGCCTGTACAATGCGAGATCAGTTCATACTGGTTTTGTATAAAGTATGTATGTATAAAGGTGTGTACTTGGAGCGCTAGTTTCTATTTTAATTACTGACTCGCTTTCAATTTCATCCACAGCTGACTTCATCCATCCCTGCAACAACACAGAGCCGGCCTGTCTAATAAAAGCTACTCAAGATGCCATACCAGAATTCTCCAAGGGTCTACCACATCTTGGAGTACCTCCTCTAGACCCGTTCGTCATAGACGAGCTGCCTATACAGCTGCCGGGGATAAAAGTTACATTTTACGGCGGGAAAGCGACGGGACTCCGGAAATGTCAAGTTTTGAATGTCGAGTAAGTTTTTTATCAGTTTTTTCAACTTAAAATACTAAAAAACTTACAATTGTATTAACATGAAAAAAAATATCACATTACAAGGTAAAAATTCTGATGATTTCCCCCAGAATTTTATATAATTTGTTACATTGGGAATAAATAAAAAAAATATCGACATTTCTTTTTTATAATTTGTAAAAAAAATGTATAATGTATGTATGAAATTTGAATTATGGTGTAAATATTAGGTATACCAAAAATAAAGAATTAAAAAATATTCAAGCTAACAAAAAAATGGTTGCCTGTAAAGTCGGTTTTACGGGCGAAGATTTTACGTGACAACGTCATAGTTGAGTGGGAGAGAGACGCAAGGCATTCGGCGGGCCTCTCTCTCGTTCGGTGACTCATCGTAACGTTACCGAGCGTTACACTTTTTCATAAGTGACTCCCAGCCGCAACCTAATTTAAGACGTTGTCACGTCAATAATAATTAATTAATTTTAAACTAATAATTTACTTAACACTATCAACATTTATCAATAGTATGACATAACCTATAAACTCAGTTTCTCAACTTTTGTGTCAATCTAACAATTAATCAATCAATCATAGTTTACGATAATGAAATATCAGTGTACAATTATTTACCTTTATTGTTGTAGTTGTTGTAAATGACGAATCTAAGCACTCCACATTTTCACTACAGACACAGCTGACGATACTTTAACCACACGTGTGAACTTGTATTATGACGCTTTCTTGTTTTTCCAACGCCAAGAACGTTCGAGAAAGACAAAGACAGAGACACAAGCATGCGCCGATTCAATGCGCCTAATTCTCTAGTGCTGCGCGCGCGGCAGACCGATCATAGTTGAGTGGGAGAGAGACGCAAGGCATTCGGCGGGCCTCTCTCTCGTTCGGTGACTCATCGTAACGTTACCGAGCGTTACACTTTTTCATAAGTGACTCCCAGCCGCAACCTAATTTAAGACGTTGTCACGTCAATTGAGTGGGAGAGAGACGCAAGGCATTCGGCGGGCCTCTCTCTCGTTCGGTGACTCATCGTAACGTTACCGAGCGTTACACTTTTTTGACTCATCGTAACGTTACCGAGCGTTACACTTTTTCATAAGTGACTCCCAGCCGCAACCTAATTTAAGACGTTGTCACGTCAAAATTGAAGCTAAAAATAAGATTAAAAGTAGGACTGGAATAACTAAGTACTAACAACTATTAAAAACATACACTAGAACTAGGTACAAATTAAAACTAGAAAATTGTAAAAAACTCAAACAAAACAATAAAGAAAATAAAATATTGAAACACCATCTGTGACCTAATTAATAGTTTCAAAATTCTGTGGAAAAAAAACTTTTACGTCTAGTAGGGCGAATTCGGACAAGCGACACACTTTTAATACTTCTGAACAAATACGATTCAATTTTCAAACTAAGTATTTGCAGAATCTTAAATTGTGTGATACGCCTAGAGATTGTACTAAATCCCTGATAACCTCATTTCCCTGCAACATAATTATATTTTTAATTATTAATACACAAAAAAGTTTAACCACAAATCCATCTGATGGTAAGCATATTATCGAGTATAATTGCTTTTAAAGCAGGAGGATGGAGGATCATGCGTCAAAATTAATTAGCGACAAGGCCTTTCCCGTTAGCTGTGTAAAAGTAAAATTTCTAAATCACACAAAATAAAAAATGTCTGGTAATCTCTGTTGAGACCGAAATCTCTAACCGCAGCACAATATTAAAAAAACTTCGCATTCATGCAGGCTATGACAAGTGAAGGAAAAAGGAAAGCCACTGAAATCCCTAGGATAAGGCTTTGAGATCCTTTGACGTAGGTCAAGAGAAAATAAAAAATACAATAAAAGCTGAAACTATCTTACTGTTTTTTTATTTAACCGAATCAAAGAACTGGCTGTGACGACATGATTGGTCTGCCGCGGTAAATGTAGCGAATTTAATCTTGGCACGGACAATATTTTGAATCATCCTCCAAAAGGTTTGGCTACGAAGGCCAATAGGTTTGCAAGCAGCATGGTTCATTGAAATTTGAAACCCGGCTTGGCACCGAATTAACAAACGTTTTATTTCTTATAAATATATCGTCATTTTTTTATGAAACATTTATGCGTGCTATGTGAAATGTATTTCTATTTCTGAATATTTTATTTTATACATATAATTCTACAACATAAATATTATTTTGTATACTGAGGAGTAAGTACTGGAGATTACAAACTGTTACAAATATCGTAGTTTTTTTTGCAAATTAACTTAAAAATTTCACAGCATTTATGACTGTGATTGGATCAATTAATAGAAATTGATTTAAAAGTCTTTAACATTCAAAGGCTTGAATCACATTAGAACAAAGAAACGATTATTTCTGCTTGAAATACTTTCAAAGCTTCTGAGAACATTGAGATTCCAGCGGTTAAGATGGTTTTGTCTGCGTGAAGAGATATTATAATGGCACGGTATGCGACAAAGCATTTAATTGCTATATACTATTTGTAAGGGAAACCTATTTAATCCATTTTTTTTCTACTTTTTGACAAAAAAATTAAAAAAATAAAACCAGAGTTTTTAAAACGTAATTTTTGCGAAATAGAGAAAATATTAAAATAGTTTATTCAGTTCACAATTTCGAGTAAAAGATATACTAAGATTATTTATACTTAAGGTCAATAATAAATTAAAGGTTTAATAGAGTGAATTATTGCATTATCCTGATAGTAATAAATTGTTTACTATAATAATAACCGCTACAAAAATACGCTATTTGTTACAGCTTATTTCAGACATAAAATGAACTTAGAACACTGTCATATTGTTTTACTACAGCACTAATAGCCTAGTGGTATGACCATCGACTGACAAGTCAGAGGTCTCGAGTTCGATTCCAAGGCGCGCACGTCTGACTTTTCGTAAGTTATGTGGTATTATAAATTATTTATCAGTTGCTAAAACGGTGAAGGAAAACATCGTGATGAAACCAGCATACCTGAGAGATTTTTCAATGGTGTGTAAAGCCATGTCAGAGGCCTACGGGCGGCTTAAACTCTGACACCAGGTTGTTCATCAACCACACGATAAGAAGAAAAAAGATATTGTTTTACTAATTGATAGATTACAAACCAACAGGTCATAATAAAACAAGACTATAAGAATATCGAAAGACGTGCTGTAAATCATCCGTCCCATCCCTATAAAATAAACAAATTAATATTCATTTGAAGTTCGTCGCAATCCAAATGCTACTTAATAGTAGCGCTTACCTCACTCAACGCTAAGGAAACCTTGCCTCACCACAGTAATGCGGTTTTATTCTCACGCCAACTGCCAGTTGACGAAAGCCTTTGTACGCATAATTGAAGAAACAAATCCCCGTTCCCTCCACACTCCCCACCTATGAAATTAAGTTACGAATTACCTTGAATTTCTGGAAGCAAGTATGTTTTATGATTGTCTGATGCTTTATTAGAATTTGAATTATTCTTGAAGGCCGTGTTGGTCTAGTGGTCGCAAACATGCCTGCTGAGCATGAGGTCCTGGGTTCGATCCCCGAGTCGGGCAAAGTGTTAAATAGATGTTAGTTTGGATGTCTTTTATTTTGAAATCGTTTTGTAAAAATTTTATGTATTTTAATCACTGAAACTTTAAATCCAAATATATAATATATTTTTTAAATCAATTCATTTAATTGATCATCAATGAAATACAAGTTCGGTTTCATTATGAACATAAATTAATGATTTAAATGTACCTAACTAAACTAAAATCAAAATGCTGGCTATTACCATCCAATATGGCAATGCAGCCAGCGTTTTTGGAAAGTTGCCCACTGTTAGCGGTCTTTTAGATTAAGTTTTAATTTTTAATTTATTTTTATTTTTTAGTTTATATTATCAGTTATATAGAATTTTAAACTTAGTTGTGAATAAATAAAGAGTAACTACTATATAATATTAACTATAATCATTATAAACTAGCTGACCCTTACGCGGCTTTGTTTCGTGGTTCTAATTTCACCCGATTCCAGCGCCATCTACCGGGTCTAATTCTGAATATAAACCGCCCGGGGACTCATATACACAAAAAAAACGATCTTGCCGCTTTGCTATGCGCGTACATACATTTCGGCGATTCATTTTTATATATAGGTATTTTTATATTATAGATTTATGTGACATTATAATTATCTACACACAACAAACACACACAATTCAATTTTTATTTTTATGCAGAACAGATACTAAAGATTCGCGATACACGTAATATACCAAAAGATTTTCTGAGCTCCTTCAAATACCCTGTGTATTTGAAGCTAAGCCCCACACAACTCTGAAATCTTTACAAACAGTAATAAGTTCATACTCCTTAGATTCTAAAGATACTCTCAGTTCCCCAGTTCTATAATAGATGAGGAAACATTTATCCCTGTGTAGGAGTTTCTGGGGCGAAGTATAAGGCTTATTATGTTGTCGTCGGGTAAAAGGGTATGACATATCTAAATTGTTTTTCCTATTGTGATATGCAAGGGTTCCAAGATTTAGGATGAAAGGGTTCATAAAAACATTTTATTTTGGATAAATTCACTAGTTTGACGTTAAAAGTTGGTCAATCACATTTTTATTAATACCGTTTTTGATCTTTTTAATAGGTTTGGTTATATTTAGTTTTTAGTGTTTCATACCCAAAGGATACTCTATTACTAAGGCTCCGATGTCCGTCCGTCCGCCCGTCATCAGGTTGTATCTCATGAACCGTGATAACTAGACAGTTGAAATTTTCACAGATGATGTATTTCTGTTGTGACTATAAAAACAAATCAGTACAGTACAATACAGTCAGACTATCAGTATTAATCATAAGCGCAGACATGTAAACCTAATAATATCTCTTGCGTGTATCATTTAGAAAATTAGGTTTTCACAGAGAGAAGGACCGTCCCTTCTACATATAGACATACATTAGTACTTTATATTATTCAGATAATTATTTATATGGAGTTTCAGAAATGCAAATGTATAGGTACAATTATAGGTACATGTCTGTGCTTGTGATTGAACTTAATGTGTTTTTACGAGACAAATAAGTTCAGGACTTATTTGGTAAACCCAGATATCTTACATGTATACTAAATACGTACTTGTATCGTTTCAGAGCGTACCTGGAGCAGAATGTCTTTATATTGGAGGTGCGATGCAACATCACAATCAGGGGAAAATACACGGCTGTTGGAAGATTACTGCTCTTCCCCATCAACGGTGAAGGAGACTCCAAAATAAAAATTGGTGAGATAATAAAAATTAGAATAATTATACAGAAAAGAAAATTGAAAAAAAAAAATATCTTGTTAAGAAAATACTATTTCCCTGCACTGAGATGGTATTAGGGTAATTTATGTTGGCCTTCAAACTTATATCCTATTAATAATAACAATAAGTCTTAAATTACATAAATATAATTGCAGGGGCGAGCACAGAAATTTTCGAAAGTGTAGACAGTAGGTACATACAAATACTACTTAGTTTCACTAATTCGTCGCCTACGTCGTATCTGTCAGGGTAGGCAGAGCCTTTTTGCCTATATGAACTGCACGCCCCAGATACATAGTAGGTTAGAGGTACACGGTACCTATATGGATTTCTTGAATCACAGACTAAGTAAAACTTGTAATATTTACGTTTACCATTACTATAAAATATATTTTTCGAGACAATGATAATTTTAAACTTCGTTAAATAAATTAAATTTGTATTATTATCGACAGATCCCAATTTGTTTCAGACTGTCTGTACCTATAGTGTGAAATAAAATGTTTGTAATGTTGCACCCACGATGTAGGTGAAATTTTAATCAGTTTTAAAAGAGAACAAAGAACTAGGCATTGAAAAAAACATTTTTCATAGCAAATTTCAAATCCAACAAAGAAAGGTTTTAAAACAGAATTGAGGATTATTCAGATTTTTTTAAAAAACAAATTTAAATCAAATACGAATAAAACAAAATACCAAAAAAATATAGGTAACTGAATTCCTGAAACAAAAAACTGTGAACATTGAAACGTCGTCATGTATTTTATAAACGGATACAATACGAATGCGTGCTAAAATAGAAATCGTGCTATTGTAATAATAATTCGAAAGTTGTTGTATTTTAGTAGAAGCTATTTCTACCTATATTTTTACCTATTACCTATTAAGAATAACTTATTCCAAAAACTCTATTTTTTATTGTTATCCAAACTTTTGATGTAATTCTTCTTCTTATCGTATGGTTGATGAACAACCTGGTGTCAGAGTTTAAACCGCCCGTAAGCCTCTGACATGGCTTTATACACCATTGAAAAATCTCGCAGGTGTGCTGGTTTCATCACGATGTTTTCCCTCACCGTTTTAGAAACTGATAAATAATTTATAATACGCACATAACTTACGAAAAGTCAGAGGTGCACGCCTTGGGATTGAACTCGGGACCACTGATTTGTCAGTCGACGGTCGTACCACTAGGCTATCAGTGCTTATTATTATATTGATGTCATTGATAGCCTAGACTTCGAATCCAAGGCGTGCACCTCTGACTTTTAATAAGTTTGTGTGTACACGTATAGTACGTTTGTTTAAAAAATTATTATCATTTGCTCCGTACCTCGAAGAGCACAATAAGCCTGTCATGAAGATCTTTAGTTCGACATAAGTTCCAGTAAAAATGATCTTACTTTAGAATTTCGTATGACTTTAAGTTAGACAGATAAGCAATTGCACAGAAAACTGATATTCACCAGCAACGGGTTAAATTAGATACCGACCCCAAAAAAGTCTAAGGCATAAGGCTTAAGGGGTTGATTGAACTTTTTACACCAAACTTTTTGTGTCAAGTAAAAAAATAAAACTCCTATTTAATATATCTTAGCAAACAGTCTTTAGTATAACTTGTCTAGATGCGCGTTGACATCTTTTTTACTGAGAAACTAAAATTTTATTGCTAACAATATTTTTTCAGGAGTTCTAAGCGCATACTAAGTAACGATTATATTTTGTCTTGTCCTAGAATTTGATCAAGTAGCTCTTTATGAGGCTTCTTTACAAAATAAATATTAGTACTAATTCTCAATGTAATTTATTTCAGTGAACTCGATCATCAAATTGAATATAAATACAAAGTATTTCAAAGACGACGAAGGCCGCGATCACTTCGGTATCAAAAACTACAAATTCACTTTCGACTATGGAGAAAGGATTGTGTATACTATCAACAACCTCTTTAAAGGCAATCCGGAATTAAGTAAGTAATGCAATAATTAAGTAATTGAATGAATTAAGTATCTCCATCAAATATTTAAATCCTACTAATATTTTCAAGTGAAAGTTTCAATGTTTGTTAATCAATTACACCTTAACGGATCAACAGATTTAGATGAAATTTGGACATAGGTGGACCGTGACCTGGATACTTTACGCGAGTGAAGTCTTGGTCTAAAGCTAGTGTATCATACGTCTAAATGTTTGCGTAACAGTGGCACATGCTATAGCAGAAAAAACCTTATTTTTAAACTAAAGTTTAATTTCAAACCACAACGCACCCTTTGACTTTTCGTTTGCAATTGTGATCACTGAGGTTAAGCAGCAATTGACGCGGTCATTCCACTAATGGGTGACCATTTATGACATTTAATTACAAGCATCTCCGTGCTTTATTCTTAGGATTTGAAATTTGAACCCAATCTAATCCCCACATCAAATCGTATTTCAATATTTTAAATTAATGAAGGTTATCCTACTATGCTTTAAATTGCCATAAAATATGTGGTCCATGCATACTTTTCTCACACTCCTTTTTTGGTTTTTTCGCTTGTTGGCAACAAAAATATCAAATATTTCATTTATCTCATTCGTTTTCCAAACATTTTTGCAGGTAACACCGTACTCCAATTCCTGAACGAAAATTGGCGAATAGTTACTGAAGAATTTGGACAGCCAGTCGTGGACTATGCCCTCAACGTTACTGTTAACACGGCTAAAAAGTTCTTTGACGCAGTTCCTTACGATGAACTACTCAATGTGCCTATACCAAACTATTGATAAGTACTGCTGTAAAAACAAATTAAATCATACTTAAATTTAAATTATAACTACTTATGGTAACACTTTATAAATATTATTGTAAATACGTATATCTCTAATATTATATTATAAGGTCTAACTTTGTTTATGCAAAATATTTTCGTAGATATATCTACATATAGGACTCTAAGATGCCTGTACGATCATACAAGCCGGCTGCGGCTCTAAGAGCATCGGCCGGCGCTATTATGTGCGAGCACAAAAGAGCGTGCAAACGTGATAAAAAATATGCTCTCTTCTCCGAGCTGGTCAGTTTGAACGTACCTTTATAAAACAAAATTAAATATCAAAATATTTTTGATAACTTTCCAAATTCGAATCAATCCTATAAAATTTGTTTGCATAAACCTTAAATTTGGCCGTCAGGTCACTTATTAGGAGTTCATGAATGACCACTTAGTGCCCTTAATTTACCTATATCATAAATATACCAATATTATAATAATTTGGTTATTTTATGGTATTTTTTATTAAACAGTATCATAGAGACTTATAACTAAATCTATCTCTTTAAATATTTCGCATTATTTAAGTTAGACCTTATAGATGAGGGTTATGCGCTAAAATGTACTAAATAGAGTGTGTCGAGATGCATTATAATTTAAATTTTTTCTCTTTAATTAATATTATGTTCTTAAGTACAACCACATTTTGCGTGTCTACGCAGAAAACATAAAACATAAAATTCACAGTAAAATTTTAACTAAAAGAAGTTTGTCATGTGTGCATCTTAAAATTGTTATAACTTTTGCAAATCCATGTCGCTAACGAATAAATTATTCTATTTTATTTTAGTATTACAGCTAAGTATTAAATACAATCAAATTTGCCTTGATCAAGGCTGAAATCTGTAGATAGTACAGTGACAGCAAAGAACTTTGAAAGAAAGCTTGTCAATGCTCTTACAACTACGTACCGGGCTTTAATTCTCATTCATTTTCTTTTCATTCATTCATTTCATTTTCACTTATTCCCTACCGTTATAGCTTCTCAAGGACAAAATATTTCACTATAAAGCTTTTTCTTTAAAGAATAATAAAAACTATACTGTAGCTATTGTTGGCGGTAATAAATCTCAATTTAGGCTGACTCGGCATGTTACCATGAAAAACAGGTGCAAGGAGACGATTAGGAGAGCGCCCTCGATTAAAAAGGGATTTGAAAAGTACAACTTTAAAGGCTTAGGTAGGCAAATGGTCTGACCTCAATGTTTAATGACTTTTCTTGCTCTGTGTGTTGTGTGGTAAAGATATAAGTTTTATAAATAAATATTAAAATGTATTGTAACTCACAGTCATCGAACATTAAACAAACGCATAAGTAGTAATAAATATCGAATGCATAAATTGTTGACAATTTGAATTTGTTGACTATATAGAATATAGTTAAAACAATTAATACAACACACAGCTATTTTACTATATTTGTTTTAATAAATTATTCTATTTGAAATTACTTGAAGAATATTAAACATTCACGACAAATTTGTGACGTGTTTTGAAGCTAATTAAATATAAAATTGCAATTTTATAACTGTAAATGTTAATGAGACAACATATTGTTAATATAAATGGCGGTTACCAGTAAAACACTTATTTTTTATTACACATTGTAATATTGACTGTTGCTTATTTGTATTCCTCATAGAGACTCATCATGGCTACCAGTCATGAAATAAAAATTCAATTAAATTTTTCTTCTAATTATCGTAAAATACTTTGGATTTTTATATTCCTTCCTTAAAATGTTTAGCAAGGTATAATGCATGTATAAAGCTTTAACGATTTCGGAAAATTCCATTTTATTTACGAGTAGGATAATATTTTGAAGTATTATAGTTAGCCTGATTAAAATAATTAAATAATAGGTTTTATTATTAAAGGTTTCAATTTCTTATAAAAAACTTGATACACATAACAAAATGTCCGATTTAAATGTACGCCTATATCACTGATAATTACAACTTTTAATGCAGCATAATAATAATAGAGTGCACGTAACAATTTATGATCTAAATTCTAAAAATTATTAAAATCATTTTATTAAAGTCTTAAAGAATAAACTATAATCAACGAAAACAGCAATATTATTATTGCTTATTATGATGATTTTTTCTTTTATTTAATAATATTATTTGATATAATTATTTAATAAGAAAATTTGAAAAAACAACTGATACGGATAGGATTCGAACCCATGATCTTCGACGTACCGTGTCCACGCTCTAACCGCTGAGCCACCGTATCCCACCAGCACCAGTCGAAATTTCAAATATATTTTACACGCCTAACGCCTAAGATCGTGGGTTCGAATCCCATCCGTATCAGTTGCTTTTTTTTTCAGATTTTCTTATTAAATAATTACCTATATTTAATAAGCTATCATGTGCTATAACATGTAAAAAAAACCACAAAAATATTATTTGAATTAATTTTAAAAATATTGTGGTCAATGCATTGCATGTAAAACAAGAGTTATTTTTTAGATACAAACATTTAAAAAACCAAAATTCCTTTAAATATTTTGCATTAATAAAATTGGACCTTATATTTATATTTGAGAATATTTATAATTTAGAAAATAATGTAAACATGGTACATACCTATAAGTTATTTTGGTCAATAACTTGTTGTCAATAACTAACCTAACCTAACCTTAAATTAAAGGTGATCATTGAATAAACTAATTAATCGCATCAAGCTAAAAACATGCTCAAAAGTGATTTGCACCTATTACCTGTTAGCAAAAACTAATTTATGTAAATTAATTTCGTGCATTCTGGAAAATATTAGGTAACGAATGATTAGAATGTAATAAATATTACCAAATATAAAATAAGCGTAACCCATAACGTCATGATGCTTCTGCTACACCTGCGTCCTAACGCGTTAACACTTTGACTGCCACGCCGCAGACACAGTGCAATTTTTATCCGCAACGGTGACCGACGTGACGTTCTAAATAGGTCTTAAGATATTATATTAATAACTGATCTGCATCACTATGTGATTGACTTGTCTGTTTACCTTAAGTTAACAGTAATCTTGTAATATATAGAAATACGAATATTCTTAATAAAATATATTGATATAAGAGGTCTGTTTGTTATTTTATCAATCCTCCACATTTAAAGAACAGTGGTAGGAGAGTGAAGCAACTCCTTCCACCCTAACTACCTTTTCACTTCAGGGATGATACTTCTTCTTTATCATATGGTTGATGAAATGATGACCAACCTGGTGACAGAGTATACCACCCATAGACGTCTGATATAGCTTTACACACCGTTGAAAAACATCTCAGGTGTGCTGGTTTCCTCACAATGTTTTCCTTCACCGTTTTAGCAAGTGATAATTAATTTACAAAAAACGCACAAGAATCCGAAAAGTCAGAAGTGCGTGCCTGGATTTCGAATATACATCATTGAGTTGATTGATCGATCATTGAGTTGGCAATCCAACGGTCATACTACTAGGCTATAACTGCTTTTGATAAACATAATACATACTAGGCATGAAACTAAAGAAAATTAAATGTTTCAAAAACTAAGCGTTTCAAGCCTTAAGGACTGAAGATGAATGTATCGAGGACTAAATTGAAAGTTATGAAATAAAACTGCGTTCCTAAACGCAAATCGCTGATGAGTCTAACTAGCTGCCCAGATCAAATAAAACAAGTTTGACCAGTTTTACTGCAATCAAACAATCCTGGAAAATTCATTTTCACAAATATAAATATTTAATAAGAAATTTGTAAAATCGGCACGGTACGCCGAAGATCGTGGGTTCGAATCCCATCCGTATCAGTTGTTTTTTCAAATTTCTTATTATAAGCTAACATGTGCTTAAACATGTAAACATTTCACAAAAATACTAGAAACAAAATCCTATACTGTAATTACTATTTTACAAAGTAAGCATTTACGGGGGCGAAAAATCGATCTTGCTAGTAAAAAATAGTTTTCTTCATGTTTTACGTTTTACATCTGTTCTATTAACTATAAGATTTTGATAAAGGTATAAGAAATTCAATAATAAAATACAAGTCACTCAATGATCCGGTATCCTAGCAACAGTTGCTACCTTTAATTATAATCAAAGATCGAAGATTAAACAAGTTTAGCTACTCGTGTCAAAATCCGCAAATTATTTGTGATGGACATAAAATGTCAAGTAAGTTATTTTGGTTCCTATTGAGTTTAAATTATAATTTAATTGGATTGTTTTATTGGCTTGCTTAATTACCCGAATGCTTAACTTTGTTAGTCAGTTTGTAAAATATATTTTTTAAACAAAAAACGAAAAGACAAAATATCCTATCACTATCACTAATCACTACATAGTATAAAACAAAATCGCTTCCCGTCTGTCTGTCCCTATGTATGCTTAGATCTTTAAAACTACGCAACGGATTTTGATGCGGATTTTTAAATAGATAGAGTGATTCAAGAGGAAGGTTTATATGTATAATACATGTGAAAGTTTGTGAGTATAGATAGATGTTTGTTACTCTTTCACGAAAAAACTACTGAACGGATGTTGATGAAACTTTACAATAATATAGCTTATACATCAGAATAACTCATAGGCTACAATGTATCAACATACCTCGCAAGCAACACTGTAGGTATGTTGAAACATTGAAGCAATATATTAAATACATTGAAGTATCATATCTATTTTTAGCACTTTGGGATTATGTTAATTTTATAGTGATTAAATTACATAGTTAAATTACAAAGTACATAGTTAAGTACCATTTTTGCTTCTGTATTTGTGGTTTGTTTTTTTTTTGTCTACAGCTATAATACCTTGTCAATAAATTATTGAAAAGTTCTTTATTAATTAAATAAAAATTAATTACGGTCGAACTCTAAGACTATGATTTTTTGAACTCTAACTCTCTTTCGAACTCTAGGACTATGATTTTTTGTAAATAATGTCACATCTCAACGTACATTTGCTAAGAGGAAATATTTCAGTGCGCAAATATAGGCGCAAACACAATCATGGCAAGCCACATATTTTGACTATGAGTGTAACTTGTGTGACTTATAGAATTAGTGCGTATAGAGTCAGAAGCTTGGCTGTACGTGAGACGTGACAAATTTTTAACAGTGCGAGCCATATGACCTAGTCTTGGCAACATTTTACGAGTACATGAAAATATTTTTGGTGGGATTAAACATGTCCCTAAACCAGTGGTTCTCAAACTAATTTGGCGACGGAACCTTTTTGATAAATCAAATATTTAACGAAGCCCAAAAATAATCAAAAACTAGTTTTATGTTTAATAAGTAGGTAATCATATTACTTCACATTCATACTATGCGTAATAGTTTCAGTTTAATTTTTTAACTTATTTATGTACTTTATGTTGGCAAACTTAGAAAGATTTTATTTTACTCAGTAAGCATTTTTTGTATTCTGTAAGCATTTACTTTTCGGCCTATCCCTTCTGGAATACAGGCGGTCCCGTCTATGTTGTTGAGATTTGCAGCTGTGACGAATATTCAGTCAGGAGAATATTAAACTATAAAATGATTGATTGATACATTTAGTTACATTTCCGAAACCATTACCCTTGAAAGGTTCTTTGCATCCCGGCGCGGCGCCCATAACAATGGATTTCCTATTGTAAAACCTGTGACCTTTGAAAAAAAGTATTCTTAGAATATTGTTTATAATCACGTTCAGGCAAGGAGCAAGTTGACAGAGTGATGCTTACGATGAGTTTTCCTAATTTATCCACGTCGTATTTTTATAAGATTTAACATTTACTATAATTTTACTTTAAAATGAGCGAAAATCTTTAAATTTTCTAAGAGTTAATTTTAATATTTACATGTGACCCACTTGTGTTTAACAAAATAACACATTTTTTGCATGTATAATTTAAACTGTAGCAACACCACAAATTAAATATTTCTAATTATGCATATTTCATTTCCACATTGCCTGGAAATTACCCATTATGGAGAAATGGTGACCTGAATATCGTTCAGGGTCACAAATTCTGGCAAAAACTAATATTGATGGTCCTTTTAGATCGATTTTTGAACGATTTTTTTTTATTTTCACGGGGAAACCTTCAAAAGAAACCTGCCCTGCGCAGGCCTGTTATTTGTATCCAAAGTATTTGTATACACCGCCTAACTGCTCGTTGAGCTATCTAATTCTATTTCTAATGGTTGTCTGTGTGCCGTATGGTTTGCAGCTTAAGAATAATACCACCACTACTCATGCTGTGGGTGTCGTAAAAAACGCATAAGAAGTATTAAAAATAAAAAGCATAAATTGTTGACAATTTGATTTGATTGATTACTATATAAAATATGTTAAAACGAAATATAACACACATCATTTACTATATTTGTTTTAATAAATTATTATATTTGAAATTACTTGAAGAATATTAAACAGTCACGACAAATTTGTGACGTGTTTTGAAGCCAATTAAATATAAAGTTGTAATTGTATAGCTTATGTAAATGTTAATGAGACAAAATATTGTTAATATAAATGGCGGTTACCAGTAAAACACTTATTTTTTATTATACGTTGTAATATTGATTGTTACTTATTTGTATTCCTCATAGAGACTCATCATAGCTACCAGTCATGAAATAAAAATTCTTTTAATTTTTCTTCTAACTATCGAAAAATACTTTGGATTTTTATATTTCTTCCTTAAAATGTTTAGCAAGGAATGACGCATGTATAAAGCTTTAACGATTTCGGAAAACCATTTTATTTACGAGTAAGATAATGATTTTGAAGTATTATAGTTAGCCTGATTAAAATAATTTAATAATAAGTTTTAATGTTAAAGGCTTCAATGTCTTATAAAAAACTTGATACACATATCAAAATATCCGATTTAAATGTACGCCTATATCACTGATAATTACAACTTTTAATGCAGCATAATAATAATAGAGTGCACATAACAATTTATGATCTAAATTCTAAAAATTATTAAAATCAATTTATTAAAGTCTTCATAACATAACTTTTGCTTAAATAGAGGATTAAACTATAAGCAACGAAAACAGCAATATTATTATTGCTTATGATGATTAACTATTTCTTTTTTTTAATAATATTATTTGAATTAATTTTAAAAATATTGTGGTCAATGCATTGCATCTAAAACAAGAGTTATTTTTTAGATACAAACATTTAAAAAACCAAAATTCGTTTAAATATTTTGCATTAATAAAATTGGACCTTATATTTATATTTGAGAATATTTATAATTTAGAAATGTAAACATAGTACATACCTACAAGTTATTTTGGTCAATAACTTGCTTATTTGATCATTGATTAAAGGTGATCATTCATTAAACTAATTAATCGCATCAAGCAAAAACATGCCCAAAAATTGATTTGCACCTATCACCTGTTAGCAAAAACAAATTTATGTAAATTAATTTCGTGCATTCTGGAAAATATTAGGTAACGAATGATTAGAATGTAATAAATATTACCAAATATAAATTAAGCGTAACCCATAACGTCATGATGCTCCTGCTACACCTGCGTCCTAACGCGTTAATTAACGCGCTAATTGTGTTCCTGACTTTATCAACCTAGTAGTGTCCAACAGAGATAGCGTGATAGTGATTGCGTTAAGACGTAGGTATAGAGGTATCTAAGTGATATAATGCGACATAGTAATGAGAATTGTTTAAAAAAATATCTAAATTCGCATTAAATATGTTGCTTTATCGGGGTTATAGTTTACATAGTTTAAGAAGGACTTAAGACATCTTAACAACTGATCTGCATCACTATGTGATTGACTTGTCTGCTTACCTTAAGTTGAGAGTAATCTTGTAATATATAGAAATACGAATATTCTTAATAAAATATACTGATATAAGAGGTCTGTTTGTTATTTTATCGATATTATACCATGTTTAACGAACAGCGGTTTCTACCGCTACTCCTACTACGCTACCGACTACTACTACTGCTTCGCAGTCCTCTGCCAACCACAACCAGTCTTACCAAGGGGTATCGTGTAACCCAGTAGGTATCTGGGTTATAGAGGTCTGATAGGCAGTCGCTCCATGTAAAACACTGGTATTCAGCTGCATCCGGTGAGACTGGAAGCTGACCCCAACATAGTTGGGAAAGGCTAGGCAGATGATGATGGTAGGACTGCGAAGCAATTTCTACCCACCTGACTTTTTTTCCTCTCCATGCATGATTCTGCTTTATCGTATGGTTGATGAACAACCTGGCGTCAGAGTTTAAACCACCCGTAGGCGTCTGACATGATTTTACATATCGTTGAAAAACGTATCAGATGTGCTGGTTTCCTCACGATGTTTTCCTTGACTGTTTTAGCAAGTGATTATTAATTTACAAATACGCACATGAATTCGAAAAGTCAGAGGTGCGTGCCTGGGTTTCGAACATACAATCATTGAGTTGGCAATCAAACGGTCATACCACTAGGCTATAACTGCTTTTGATAACCATAACACTAATACTAATACTACGCATAAAACTAAAGAAAATTAAATGTTTCAAAAACTAAGCGTTAAGGACTGAAGATGAATGTATCGAGGACTAAATTGAAAGTTATGAAATAAAACTGCGTGCCTAAACGCAAATCGCTGATGAGTCTAACTACCTGCCCAGATCAAATAAAACAAGTTTGACCAGTTTTACTGCAATCAAACAATCCTGGAAAATTCATTTTCACAAATATAAATATTTAATAAGAAATTTGTAAAATCGGCACGGTACGCCGAAGATCGTGGGTTCGAATCCCATCCGTATCAGTTGTTTTTTCAAATTTCTTATTATAAGCTAACATGTGCTTAAACATGTAAACATTTCACAAAAATACTAGAAACAAAATCCTATACTGTAATTACTATTTTACAAAGTAAGCATTTACGGGGGCGAAAAATCGATCTTGCTAGTAAAAAATAGTTTTCTTCATGTTTTACGTTTTACATCTGTTCTATTAACTATAAGATTTTGATAAAGGTATAAGAAATTCAATAATAAAATACAAGTCACTCAATGATCCGGTATCCTAGCAACAGTTGCTACCTTTAATTATAATCAAAGATCGAAGATTAAACAAGTTTAGCTACTCGTGTCAAAATCCGCAAATTATTTGTGATGGACATAAAATGTCAAGTAAGTTATTTTGGTTCCTATTGAGTTTAAATTATAATTTAATTGGATTGTTTTATTGGCTTGCTTAATTACCCGAATGCTTAACTTTGTTAGTCAGTTTGTAAAATATATTTTTTAAACAAAAAACGAAAAGACAAAATATCCTATCACTAATCACTACATAGTATAAAACAAAGTCGCTTCCCGCGTCTGTCTGTCCCTATGTATGCTTAGATCTTTAAAACTACGCAACGGATTTTGATGCGGATTTTTAAATAGATAGAGTGATTCAAGAGGAAAGTTTATATGTATAATACATGCATATTAGCTTAACAATAATAAAAACAAAAATATAATAATATTATAAATGTGAAAGTTTGTGAGTATAGATAGATGTTTGTTACTCTTTCACGAAAAAACTACTGAACGGATGTTGATGAAACTTTACAATGATATAGCTTATACATCAGAATAACTCATAGGCTACAATGTATCAACATACCTCGCAAGCGACACCGTAGGTATGTTGAAACATTGAAGCAATATATTAAATACATTGAAGTATATCTATTTTTAGCACTTTGGTATTATGTTAATTTTATAGTGATTAAATTACATAGTTAAATTACAAAGTACATAGTTAAGTACCATTTTTGCTTCTGTATTTGTGGTTTGTTCTTTTTTTGTTTACAGCTATAATACCTTGTCAATAAATTATTGACAAGTTCTTTAGTTCCATCAAAAAAAGAATTCGGAAACACTAAATTTTGTTAATTAAAAAAATTAATTACGTTCGAACTTTTACAAATCGACGACATCTGGTAGGTATAATTATGTTTTTTTTT
Organism: Protodeltote pygarga; assembly: GCA_936450705.2. NCBI lineage: Eukaryota > Metazoa > Arthropoda > Insecta > Lepidoptera > Noctuidae > Protodeltote > Protodeltote pygarga. Next base: position 6,074,520 of record OW388257.2, on the reverse strand, counting down.
TTTTTAATGTCACATCTCAACGTAAAATAGCTAAGAGGAAATATTTCAGTGCACAAATATAGGCACAAACACAATCATGGCAAGCCACATAAATTTTGACTATGAGTGTAACTTGGTGTGCGTTAGGACCACGGGTGTACAATTGTACATCACAGAGTTGAGCTGCTTTCCTACAGGAAGGTGATACCTGCAGTGTACCACCTTCCTGTAGGAAAGCAGCTCAATTCTGTGATGTACACTTTTGTACACCCATGGTCCTAACGCACACTGTAACTTGTGTGACTTGTAGAATTAGTGCGTATAGAGTCAGAAGCTTGGCTGTACATGAGACGTTACAAATTTTTAACAGTGCGAGACCATACTTATGACCTAGTCTTGGCAACATTTTACATAAAAATATTTTTGGTGGGATTAAACATGTCCCTAAACCAGTGGTTCTCAAACTAATTTGGCGACGGAACCCGGAATGGATTTCCTATTGTAAAACCTGTGACCTTTGAAAAAAAGTATTCTTAGAATATTGTTTATAATCACGTTCAGGCAAGGAGCAAGTTGACAGAGTGATGCTTACGATGAGTTTTCCTAATTTATCCACGTCGTATTTTTATAAGATTTAACATTTACTATAATTTTACTTTAAAATGAGCGAAAATCTTTAAATTTTCTAAGAGTTAATTTTAATATTTACATGTGACCCACTTGTGTTTAACAAAATAACACATTTTTTGCATGTATAATTTAAACTGTAGCAATACCACAAATTAAATATTTCTAATTATGCATATCTCATTTCCACATTGCCTGGAAATTACCCATTATGGAGAAATGGTGACCCGAATATCGTTCAGGGTCACAAATTCTGGCAAAAACTAATATTGATGGTCCTTTTAGATCGATTTTTGAACGTTTTTTTTTTATTTTCACGGGGAAACCTTCAAAAGAAACCTGCCCTGCGCAGGCCTGTTATTTGTATCCAAAGTATTTGTATACACCGCCTAACTGCCCGTTGAGCTATCCAATTCTATTTCCAATGGTTGTCTGTGTGCCGTGTGGTTTCTGGCCTAAGAATAAGACCACCCCTACTCATGTCGCGGGCGTCGTAAAAAGCAACAAAGCGAAAAATCTAGAGGATGGGCAGCAGTATCCTACTGTGTAATAGCAACCATCTACTACTGCGATCGCCAACCCGCTTGCCCAGCGTGACGACCAAGGGCAAACACCTTTTAATGATCAGGCCTATGTCTAGCAGTGAAGTGATATAGGCTGTGTGGGTAGATATGTAAGTCTGTAATAAATTGCTTTATATTTTTTTTTTATTTTATCGCAATTAAAGTATCTATTAAATATGTTTTAAATAATTATGTTCAGGACCTGAAATAAATCGTGATAAGATACCCAGGGTGGTTACTCTTAGTTCACGAACCTAACCCCAATTATATTACTTAATAATTAGAGGACATTATTGGACTGATAGCAAACATCCACCTACAATTGCATATCCCGAAACACTTGGTCTATTATTTTTTACAAAGATTCTTTAAACAGGCGTGCATTAATATTATTTAACCAAATCCCATGCGGAACAGCTAGTCAAAAAATATTTATAGTATATGGATACAGACTAGGTATTTAATAACTGGCAAAGTAATAGCTATACGAAATCAAATTCTTAATTTCAAAATTAAATTTATTCCTGTAACCATCTATTTGCCATGAAATACATTCAGGAAACTATGATTGTATAAGCCGACGATTTAAGCATAAATTATGATTGTATTATGTACTGTTTTTTATGACAACGATCACAAAGAGGCTCTACAAAACCATAATGAATATTAATTATGGTCACATCAATTAGAACAAACTTTTTTATAGGCACTACCGGATACCGGTAAAAAATAACAAAACAACATTTCGACTGTTTTGTAGTACCCAAATGTTAGGTAATTTCGATAATCCAATGCTTTGGTTCGTCTCGAGACCGGTCGTCCGCTTACAATGACGGCAGTTGAAGGTCTAATCATAGTCTTTCCGTTTAGTAGATATAAAGCAGTTATACGGCAGCGACGATACAGTTGCCGGCGCACCTCTAATTGTTCAACATATTGTTGACCGAAAATGAATTTGCAAATCTTTATCAGCAGTGTTTTGATAAGTTTTGTTCTGTTTTTCTGCAGCAATGGACACGCGAAAATAGCACGTAAGTTTTTTTTATTTAACTTATTAATTGAGAGTGCAAACACCTTCTAATAAAATATCTAATAAAAATCTTCTAATAAAATAGCTGCATTTGCTGTTTTTCAAATAGTTGGATTCCCTATCCTGGTAATAAAAGTCTAAACAAACATTGAGATTGATATTGAAAATCTATCCCATCAGTCGGTTAAGTACACATTCAAAATAAGGTGTATTATTATACAGCTATTGGAAAGTCATCCCTAATTTTACATTAAGCTTTTACTTAGGTTAAGCTAAATAAACCAACCAAGATGACATTTAATTATTACGTTCATAAGTTACAAGTCTTAATACAAACATAACTATAACTTATAAATTGTACTAAAGTAATAAAAAACCCTAAATCTAAATAAAAAGACAACAAAAAAACTCCCCCGCATTGCTGTCCTCGCGACTGCCTAGAAGACAGTATTATTATTTAATTATGTTGCATTGTCAAAAACCTATGAATAGGATTTTTTTATCTCGCCATTGTCATACATAACATTACAAACCTGCTATTTTGGGTATATAAAAAGAAGTAATCCATTGAATAAATTTTCATTTAACTAAAACGGTTTTGTCATCAGAATTAAAGCTGTGTAACAAATACCAGATCAATCTATCAACAGGAAAAAATTATAATAATATCATATTTATATAGGGCAGATTTATGGTATAATCATTTCTGTAATAGTGCTATGACTAAAAAGATAAGACTCTATCGTAGTTACGTTCTTCTAACCAAATTTCTTAACGGAGATTAGCCATCTACCCAGGAGATATTATATTGCATAAATGTGTGCGCAAACACAGGTGCACTTTTTATTCCTCACTCTTATAGTCCAATGGATAGGCAATCCGACCGTAGAGAGATCAGATACAAAACCAAAGGCTTTACGTGCTTTACGAGGCACCGGGTAAATAATAATTAGTTTATAATACGCACATAATAAACGAAAAGTCAGAGAGTCACCTTAAGTTCGAATTTGAGACCTCTGACTTACCAGTCATCGATCATACCTTCCGGCTTCCACGTCTCAAAAATAGTTGCATGGGAAGTATGATTATCAAATTAAAACAATATAATCTACAAAAAAAATTACCAACGTCGTACCGAAGGACCAAGAAAATGTATCTACGCTAAACGTTTTACAGTGTTAGTAAATAATGTAGAGTGTTACCAAACGTAATATCATTTTAAGCCCTCTTCCTCTCTTCTATTATTGCTGTGCCCGACAGGGTCCATAATGATCTCAATAATTTTAGGTTACCACCTAAGTATTACATTGTGGAATGCAATAAATGTTTGAGTTGAGTTGAGTTAATAATTGAAGGTTCGAACGCCGCCTTAGATTCGAACCTTTGAATTCTGACTTGCAAGTCTACGGTCATACCATTAGGCTATCATGACTCGTAGTTACGACTAAATAAAGTAATAGAAATCGATAGTATTGCATAAAAAAATAGTTATTTGTAAAGTTATGGAAAATAACAGATTGTAAATATAATATTACTGATGAATTTAGAGTAAGGTCGTGTTACATTACAATGTTCAGCTATAGTTACTATCCGGCAGGACAAGGTTAATCTGATATTTTTAAATCACTTGTTTTATAACTATTAGTAAAATTAATGATCTATAAATATCTGACTCGTTTGAGCAAGTGTTTAATGCTATTAATTCTTATTATTCCCATACTTTGTTGGAGTCGGCTTCTAATATAACCACATGAAGCTGAATATCAGTTTTCTACGGAGTTTTTTTTTATAATAAAGCCTTTCAGTAAATCTCTTTAAGGGTTTATAAATAATAGATTTAATTAAGTAAATCTTTCAGTTTGTTTTTTTTTTCAGTTACACTCAAATGAGTGTGGCATCAGTGTGGAAAAGATTTCATATTAAATAATATGGGTCGACTGCTAGCCTTAGATCATCAAGATCATCCTAGTCTCAAAATATTTATTGTAAACATTAATGACCAAACTTTAATTACTTATACACCACCATTCTTACGCTTTATTAGCACTAGAATCTTAATTCGAAAACTATCCAATAGAAATTATATTGTAACGAACAAAAATTCAACCAATCTTTATCATCGACAACTAAAAGATACAACTTTTTAACATATCTTAATAAACAATTTAATATATCTTAATAATTAATTTAGTATATCTTCATTAATAATTAAATATATCTAATACAGGAAAGTATTTTCGATCAAATAGTAGTGCAGTATTAATAATTTGGCATTTAACTGACCTTTCGCTAAATGCAAGTTGTTTACGGTAATGCATTTTAGTTTCGCAAACCGAACAAATGAATATAACATGGGATTCCTAAAATTCTTGTGCAATTAATATAACCAGATTTCAAATAAGCCTATAAGACAAATTTACATATTTGCTTGTACATCTTCCAAATTAAGTACGTAAATTAGTAAGTCCAGCTTGTTAAGCCGATAATATATAAAGGAACGACAGAGTACCTATCATCGAAGAACAAATGAAACAGTGGGTAATAAAATTTGCTAAATATTTAAACTGCAAGTCGAAACTAATGTTACATACATGAAAAAACAGGACGGAGTAGACTAGACAATGAAAAAAGCACAAACACGTAACCACAAACATAACGAAAATATATATTGGGCCTTAGTATTCATATTATATTTAATTTAGTAGAATGGGGGATACTAGAACCAATCCTGACCCAATGCGAATGCGGTGCTCCAGATCAAACTATGTCCCACTTGCCAGAGTGTCCCATGTGTCCAAACAACTGCACTGCCCACGACCTAAGGAACGCCACTGATGCCGCGATCAAAGTGGGATCAAAGTGTGGACAAAAGATACAGGGCGCATATTGTGTAGGTTAGATATTATTATCACGTGAATCGAAGTATCATTGAAACGAAAAGAAGAAGAAGAATATTAGTATAATTTAAATAACAGAGATAAGGAACAATCCAGTCTACATTTATGACCAACATTTCTGTCTATCCAAATCAGACATCAATTAATTGGCGATTTATATAACGCAAGAGTATAAAGTATATATTTTTGCTGGTGAATGAACCTATAGATACATTCAAAGAAAGTCTTTGTTAAACGAAGCATGTATTATTATTTATTATTCAAATCACTCTTAATGTCTAAAAAGCTAAGAAATAGTAAATATCTTGAACTAGAGCCTCAAGCAAAATCAATGCTCTCCTTGAAATGCTTGGTAATAACATGTTATTTACAAACGCAAAAATATTGCAAGCATTTAATTAAATATTGCTGACACTACTTCTTATAGGCCAAACTACATATTCAAATAACATCGACAAAAGTTTGAAATCAAACAATAAATATTTATGAGTAAAATTGTTGCTGGAGACATTGAACTTTGTGTTTCGCAAAACTTGATAACAGATTTAATGAATAAATTATAGAAACTGAATCACATTTTTGTTTGAATAATGATTGGTTATTTATTGTAGAATATAAATGTAGAGAAGTTTTAGAGCATTACCATGATGACCTAATAAGCCGTTAAGCAGGAAGAAACTATTTTACATAAACAGACGTCACATCAAGCTACTACAATCTGTCAAATATATTTAATAGATTTTCAACTTTCTCGCTATAGCATTAGGTTGAAAGTTGATTTGGAAAATTTTACAGTTTCGGGTAGGTCTGTACATAATTATGTAACTGATGATGTATGTAAACAATGTATAATAAGGTGTTATAGATATGCCTAAAGCCTTCAGTAAATGTATGAAATAAACTTTATTTTCATTTGTTTCATAAAAAAAATACACGATATATTTTATCCACAATAGAAGTTTTAATGCAAAAGTGACTGACGATCATTTTTGTTTCACAGCTGACTTCATCACTCCTTGCAATGAAACCTCAAGAGAATGTCTCGTAAAATCAACACAAGATGCTATACCAGACTTCGTTAAAGGCATTCCTGCGCTTGGAGTACCAGTTTTGGATCCTTTTACGATAGATAAACTGTCTATACCCTTGAGTGGATTAACATTCACTTTCTACAAAGGAAAAGTGTCTGGCTTCAAGAAATGTATTGTAGATGATATTGTGTAAGTATATGTATTTAATCAGCATTATTTATTTCACTGACAAAATTCGCTTCATCAATTCATCAGTTCATGGCAGTTCATTGCTAGATATAAGCTTCTTCAGTTGTGATTTGGAAAAGAAATGAATAAAACAAGAAAAGTGTAAGTATCTTGTATCTTAATTGTATGAATGGAATTAGAATATGGATTTTAGATGGCAATCGTTTCGCGTAAAATTCAACCATATCTCATTTAAATTCAATTTCAATAAAGTAGTCAATTATGCTGCTAATAAAACTAGAAATGATAACAATATAAAAAAATCAGGTTTAGAGTTAATTGATCTAAATCACACTGTAATGTCACCCTGATCTCTACTGTAAGATCAAGTTCAGTGTAGGAGGAAAACAGAGAAAAAATCAAATATTACGTAAACCATAAACAAAGTAAGCAAATAAGCGGGTATCAGTACTAGTTGGTCAAATCAAGGTCAAAGTCATTGCCATTAAGTAGTGGGTCAGTACAAGATAGTAATTATATTTATTTAAGTGTAGGAAATTACGTAAAACTAATACTACGCGTTTGTGAATCCAAGGATTGTATGTTTTAAGGGTGTGATCTATGTCATCGTCGTATTTCTATTACCTTATTCCTTTTGGATCGATGATGTAAATTTTCTAATATATTTATTGACTTTTTAGTAGCAATATCATTTTCACATTTGTCCATCTTTGTGTCTTCTTTCCTGCGCTTCGATCCATTATCTGTGGTCGACTTTTCTTGTCCATTTACATATCTTACGCGGTCATGGCATATATTATTTTCTCTTTTAGATCTTTCTGGACTGTACTCAGCTAAGTGTTGTGGCGGGAATTTATCTTTGCTGGATTAAAAAAATCTCTATTTAGAGTTCAATCAATCTCAGTGTTCAAATGCGAATATTCTCTTATGATCTTATCATCAGCTATCCTCATCGCCTTTATTATTAAACTCTTAAGAACAAGAACTTATTTGTGTTTCCTAGTTTGTTAAATAAATTTACAACTTATAATAACTGTCTATATAAATATTTTACAAGAGCATTACACATTAAAACCAAGTTAAATCAGAGTAATAAAGTCATTTGGACAATTTAGATGATTTTATCATAAATCTTGATTTTGTATTAATAAAATTTGATCTTTTTTTTTTGATTGATCTATCACAAACTTAATTTTATTTCAATTGGTTTTTTGTGGTCATTAAGGCAAGTTTAAAATGAAATCCTTTCAGAAGATGATATTTATGATATTTGATTAGCAAAGTAAACTTTATTGTTGTTGATTGTCTTTGATGTTATTTATACTTATGATACGGTTACATCAATCAACCCAGAGAGATATTATCAATCACTATAAAACTGTGAACGATCGTTTGCATCCATAAGGACGCGAGAAAATCTATTGTTATATGCCTGATGGATGGATGGATTTTTCATCGTGTCTTATTTTTCGATCTTTTATAAAGCCTTTCAACTACCACAAGGATGCCGGCGACGCGTAACTAATGATTTCCTTTTGCGTCCCATTTCTTGGTTTTGATGGCTTGTCTTAAAAACTTGCAGGGTTATAAGTACATTTGAATGTAAATTCCGTGGGAATTAATGTAATTATCTATCTTGTAATTATCTTATTATGTATCTATATCACTATTGATTACTCTCTAAATAATTACCATTATTATCTCACTAATTCTGTCAATAGATAATAACATTGACAAGTCAATTATTTTCTCAATGATTGTCAAGTTCAAGGGAAACCTGTTTTCTATGAAAAAGTTACTATACATCCAATTGTTAAAATGCCAATCAGGTGTGACTGTGTTAATGATAAGATCAATCATTCGGCAGTATGGTGGCAATATTCGTTGATAAAAATAATTCTAAAAACATTTTTGATATCTAGGACTAATGAAAACGTCTCTAAAATTAAAAAGTGACAATAATAGAGATTCACTATAGAATTTTGGGTAAGAAAAATAACTAACCTTCTCCTGGGTGTCATAAAAGTCGGCTGATGATATAACAGAGATAAAAAATTAGCAGCGATCAACACCCAAACTGCTTCTGTAGGGAAGCCTTTGCTGGTTAAGTGTTAATAAACAAAGTCTAGTCACCAAGTGAATTAGTCGTATTCTGATAACGGTGAAATCTATCTAGTGACGGGCCTGAACGATACATTTATAAATAAAAGAAGTAAATAAATACAATCCCACTTCCAGCTTACTTCAAAAGCAACGCAACACCGCTTACTATCATATAGGTTCGTGGAAACATAATATATATTATTTTTTCCATAATACATTTTTTTAAGCCAGACTTAAATAAATCAATTGAGTGTAATATGAACACTATTGGTAAAGAATTTTATTGTTTATTGCTTATAATTACCTGTAATAGACGTAATAATCGTTCGAGGTCTTTGATATAATCGTAATTTACTCAAGAGTCAAGTTCAATCGATATTACTTTAATGTCAGGTGTGCATGTGCATAAACAGAACTTAATTTTGATAGACAATATGTCGAATCACTTTGCTACTTAATTGAAGTAAAATATAATCTTTTTTTATATTTATCAAATGCTAATATAGTTTTCATAAAAAATTGATTGCTATATTTTGATTTTTATTAATACTTTTTCCAAATAGCTGAATGTATAATTTATTCGGAAAAAGAACATCAAAATACCACTGAAATACCCTGTATGGTGTCGGGCAAGAACAGCACTAACACTTCTGCATGTCGTAAAAGTCGGGACTGATGGGACTAACGTCACAAGGTAGCAGCGATTAACACCCAAAGCTGCTTCTGCCGTGGCTGGTTAACAAAGTCTTGCCGCCAAGCAACTTTGTGAAACCTCTCGAGGAAATGGTCTGGACTGGAATGGTCCGTTCGATTTCCGTCTTTCCTTCCGTCCTACCATCAAACATGCATTTTGCATGGGTTAAACATGATTTTTTTATTTAAAAAAACCATCATACACATATTTTTTTAGATATCGATATTTTGTTATCATAAATTTTGTCATACAACTTGGATGGACCATAATTATATTTTTTTCTTTTAAATAAAATAAAAATGAAACATAAAAATACATATACCAAAAACATACTTCCACTAATAAAGAAATTTGACAGGCATTAATGCTAAACAAAATTAGCTTCCTAAATATAACTCTTGAGATTTTTCTGGCAATATAAAGCGACTTCATACCGCGCTGCTTGCTACAAAAGTAGACGTAGTTCTAAAATTACGTCGTAATTAGATAAAATTGTATAAGGTAAATGAAAATTTTGACGTGATGTAACCGAAAACCTGTTGGTTGAGAGACGACATAATTAGTTACGTCGGCTCTTGATTAACAAGTTTTTGATGTACTTAGGTAGGTATCAGGTATGACTATTAGTACCTACTATATCAATTAAGGATCATAGATCCTTAGGCTGCAGTAAGCATCAGAAATTAAGACCAAGTTATAACATTTATATAATATTTTCTGAACGCAGCGAGTACGCGGAGTATGCGTATCGCGATCCCGCGTTCCCGTCACTGTGGGGATGAAAAGTGACACGAGGGGTTTAAGTCAGTAAGCCGGCCACCTCTAAACCGGACAGCCCGACATAACCGTCTTACATACCTCGAGTAGGATGGTATGCAAAAGAGACGCATTTCCCTCCTACAACGGAAGAAAAAGTCAAAATACGCAAATTTGAATTGAAAAACACACTTCTGATTTCTAGAGATTAATCAATTAGGTATTTCTTGTATATAACGATAAAAGAAAATATTACAACAATAAAATTCTTCTATGGTGTGTAAACCAAGAAAAATGTATTTAAAATTCAGAATTAACTTGTTTCAATTTGGGATATCAATTTTTATGTGACAAGTTTCATCCAAATCCGTTCAGCCATTTAGTCGTTTTCAGAAACTAACACCGAAACTCTAAAACATTTTATGACCTCTGCCTTAAACTTTGATTTAATTATACCGGTGACCCTTCAAACATGCTGGCCAGTACAAACAGGAATAATTATTTTTGCGTTTTTCTACAAGCCATATTTATGTGTGTTAAGCCGGATGGAATGTTAATAAAATATATTTAATAAATTAAAAACCGGTATGAAAACACACACACAAACACCGGGGCAAACGCGAGTTAGTCAAAGGGATTTAGGTATGGAACTCAAAACATTGTCTCAATTGTTACTGTCCATCTAAAGGGTTGTTTTCTTTCTCTACTCCCTTCGTTTCACATTTGTCATTTATATTTGGGTCATGTTGAGTTACATTGTTGCAACACAAATCAATTTTTATTTGTTTTTCCGAGATTTGTTTGCGAGAACCCTAAAGGGAGTCCGAGTATTTGTAGGGGTTTATATTCAATATTTATAGATGTTTTTCGTAAAGCCGGAAAGTTCATTAATTAGCTATGAATGCACTGTAACACTGTTATGCTTGATGTGGCAGTTTTGCCTGTGTTTAAACTTGTAAGTATTTGTTCGAAATTTGTATTTGACAGATCGATCAATTTGATTTTTTTCGATTTTTTCTTTCTACAAATTTTGAAATTTAGTATTCGCATAGTATGTATAAATACTTTAAGAAAATGTTTGTGTGTTGATAAAATAATAAATAAAAAAAAAAGTTGCAGCCATTTTCATTCTGTAAATAATAAACCAGCCTGTAACTGTCACAGTGCAGGGCAAAGGCCTCTTCTCAAATTAGTTATAGGTACATCGTACAGAACGTCGCACAGACTAAAAACTGATACCTAGGGTGACGTTCGATAAAATATTAGAAATGCCAGTATCACTAATTAGTGATAGTGGAATTTTATTATTTTGAAACTAACTTCACATATGAAGTGTAAAGTTAGTTTTTCATACTAATATTTTAAAAATTGTGAAGTTTGTAGCCATGCCAATTGACAAAATTTCAAATTGATTATTTTAATTCATTTTCTAGAACAAACTAGTAACGAAGGTGATTCACACATATGTATATTATTTATTAATACGAATTAAAAAAAAACTTCATTCAATCATTTTTGAAGGCTAAATTAATAATTTGTTAATTATTATGGTAATAGTGTTACATAAAAACTGTTATAAAATTACGACTAACTTGTTATTTTTCTTTGTTTTAATCCTCTGAAGCATTAAAATCAGCGTAACTAATCAAATAAAAAAGTAATAAAAAATGTGATAACCTTGATGATAAAATATCGTTCTATATGAAGCAGCGGAAATATTTTACCCAAATAATACTAATTAATTATTTTTAATGCTATTGTTTTAAGTGAGCTAATGGAAAAGAACGTTGCGCATAGCTACATACCACATAACTCACCCCACCTAGATTTAATCAAATAATTTTATACTGTTTTTCGAACCCAATTCTTTTTTCTTTTTCCCAATTCGTTTTTTAAAATTTTCTTATAAAATAATTATACTCCATTCTTTATTTAAAAAGTATTCAGTTTTTTTAATACAACTAACGTAGCAAAACAAAAAGGTTTCGTTCATCTTTGGACGAATTTTATAAAATACCGAAATTAGCATTTTCGTCAAATTTTAATTAAATGAGCTATAACTTGTAATACCTGCAACATTATCTTTTGTTTTTAAAAGTATATCTCTTAAAGTCATAATTAAGACGAAAGAATTCAAAGTTGCAAACAAACTTTAATTATTAGACTTGAACTTTGTTTTCATATTTAACGGTGTTCTGACAAGGGAGTAGCTTGTAACATCATCATTATTTTTATATTCAGTACTTAGTTTAAAGGGATGAGTTTAATTATTTAGACTAATGTTATAGTCAAGCTGCCTGTGTTTTGTTTTAAAGCCATTTAGCTTATAACAAAATTCTAAGAGCCGATTTCACCACTGACACTAAACGCGATCAATCGAGTTAAACTCGGTTCAAGTGTTTAACTGAGTTCAAAACTGCAATTTGTGTATGGCTGAACTTAGTTTAATTAAACTCGGTTATGAAAGTGAATGGTGAAATTGGGCCTAAGTGATCAAATCTGCAATGCAAGTGGAGACGCTATATTTTTTACAATTAGTTATTATTTTTTAGGTTTTGTTATCCTCTATAGCTAAACTGTCCTAGTTATATAAACGTTGACTGGCAAGACAAAAGTCTCTGGTTCGAATCAGAATTGTAATTTAGTTATTATCTGCTTTGAGCCTCGTAAAGCATGTTAACACTTTGGCCCCGGCTATCATGAAAAGCTTTGACTGTCGAAATAGGGAGTCTACTTTCTATACAAATGATCTAACTTGAGAATATCGTATGCCGTTGGGTTGCGCTGGTCAGATAGATAGTCACTCCGAAGAAAACTGATATTCAGCTGCATCTGGTTAGATTAGAAGCCGACCTCAAGAAAGTTTGGGAATAATAAGGCTAGAAGGAAGATGTTATTCTTTTTAGTGAAACACTTGTTCATTTTATCGACATTTATTTTAAAAAAATATGTTTTATTAAGCCATTACTTACTTGTGGTTTGATTGTCCTTATACGTTTATAAAACGTTTTAAATCATCAAATTGTAGCTATTCCATTATTTTAACATCGATTTCTTTTGATGGAATTGTCCTAAACAACATTACTTTTTTTTTACTTACCAAATTACTTTTTTTCAGATCCGAGCTAGAAAAGCGCCACTTTGTCCTAGCTTTCCACTGTAACCTCACAATCAAAGGTACTTACGATGCCACCGGACGAATTCTTCTATTCCCTATCGACGGGGCAGGAGAAGCCAAAGTAAAGCTAAGTACGTAAGAAACCGATAAATAATTCAACACTTTGTAATTACGAATTTTCTCCTTTATCTCCGCTTAAGAGTTTGGCATCTTTGCATTTTGAAATTCATTCGCATTTCATTGCAGTTAGCGCGGAGAGATTAAGAAGTAATGTGTTGAAAGAAGTTTGTATAACCATGAAAGTACGTTTAAAATATTCATGTTATGCATTTTTAAGTCAACTGCGTGTTGATTAGCTAAGCAGAAACTTTGTTTCCCCAAGGGTTGTGGAACACGGATGGAATACTCTTCCTAAACAAAATAAAAAACGTGGGCAGCCGGAAGAAAGTTTTTCTTATACAGGCTTATTTGTAAAACACCAGCATCCATGAAAGGGGTCATTAAACTCATCATTATGAACCACTTTTACTATGGGACCAACTCTGAAATAGCCAAAAAAGCAGCTATCCATACATTTTGTTGAGTCATGTGAACATAAATCTATGGAACAGCTGTTTTTTTGCGATTTCTCGGTTGGTTCTATGGTTCTACTTATGTTTCTGCCTTGAGTCGTGAACTCAACATGACCATATCAGCTGTTTTATGATCAGTTGGTTAAAAAATAAAACAATATGTGCATTATTTAACAATCTAAGGCATATTAGCATAGTGAACATTACTCTTCATTCGAGGAACTTAGTATGATATCCCCTTTGGCATTTGGGGCACCTTGTATAGGTAATGCTTGACCAAAAAGAATATGCATCACATTTAAAACCTCATCCTATTTTGAAGTTAGTAAAAATCGTTGTCTTGTAGGTATATTCATTTTATGTCTGCAATCTTTTTAGGGTATTTGTGTATTCTTTAATTTAAAAGTAATTTTAATTAAGAAAATCTTCCGCTATATTTTCTAAATTTTTTTATTTTTCTTGCAGCCAATTTGAGGATGAAGGTCGATATCAACACAAAGTACGTTAAAGACAAAGAAGGCCTCAATCACTTTGGCATCAGAAATTACAAGTATACCTTTGACTACGGAGATCGTGTATCTTTTGAACTCCAAAATCTTTTTAAAGAGAGCAAGCAACTGAGTAAGTAATCGTATGAAAGTATACTAGAATAATTAATTAAAAATACTTATACTTTGTTATCGGGTCAGAAGGAAACAAGGAATTAAGGTACAGACGCCAGCACATCAAGCTACTACAATCTGTCAGATTTCTTAAATAGATTTTCAACTTTATAGCTTCAGCATAATGTTCAAGGTTGATTGGGAAAATTTGACAGTTTCGGGTAGCTTGACCTGCTGGCGTCTGTACAAGACTCATCAAGTTACTATCAGCATGGATATTATTTCTTTAGAACATAGACTCACTGTATTTGTTACGATTTACGAATAGCTTAGTGGCATAGCGACTGGCTTTACCTAGCAAGTCGCGGGTCCTAATTCCGCTCGTAACCGAAATTTTCTTTATATAAACATTTCGAAATTTAGTGTTCGCATCAAATTTTTTTACAAAAAAAATGTTTGTGAATCAATAAACTTCCAATGCTGATTGCTATTAACTATGTTATTATCAGAACTAATTTGTCCTCATTGCTAATGAGCCACAAATCAATTATTTTGAAATAATCCTCACCTCCATCCTCCAAGGAAATCCTGTTCCGATCAAGTGTGTGCACATTAAAAGTGTAACTATGTATTAAAAGACCTATGACCTATTTGTGGTATGCAATATCTTGATTAGATGTTTATCTGCAATTAAAATCTTTATGTCAAGGTTTAGAGGTTTAATTTCCTTTACATTGTTGTAATTGATTTTATCTTCTGCAAGACTGGTTTAGTTAAAATTGTTTGCTTACCATTTTTTAATTATTATTAATTACTTATAACATTAATAATACAAAAATTTTAGGAAGTATCCTATTTGCTTTATGACAGAAAAAATCATTAAATAATCCAATTTTTTATAACTTTTTAAAAGTACCTAATTTTATTGATTAAAAATTAACATTTTTCTACTAATTTGGGTACTGAGCGGTGAAAATCTCTTGAATTTGTGATCTGGCGTCCGAAGTAAAGATTTATGCAATCAAAAACCAAAATTATTTGATTTAATTCTAAATTCAAGCGAGAATAATATTATTAAGCAAATATAGTATTTATTTAAAAACACTGTTCAATTAAAAACTAATCACTAATTTTCAGGTACTGCCGTTCTTCAATTCCTCAATGAAAATTGGCGGACAGTGGCAGAGGAATTCGGGAAACCCATCGTAGACTACGCAGTAGAATTAGCTATAAAAACTATAGAAAAATTCTTTATTGCAGTACCTTACGAAGAACTGATCAATGTTCCCATTCCAGCATTTTAAAATTTACCATTAAGAGTATTATAATTATAAGACAACTAGAATATATTTCTTATAAGGTTCTCCTTTGTTTTATTGATTCATTATCACTTTTTATCACTTAGGCGTTGGCAGAATGTTCTCTCAAACCAGTGTGTATTGTTTTTTGTCTCAAATTTGAGCTTTGACACCTCGTGTTAAGGTTTTAGTCTTAGTACTATTAATTTCAAAGATAATATATATATTAATTTATCTTAGTTAGACGTGAAGGATAGTCACGCCTTTCCCGCGTTTTCATCATCTTCACAAGATCCTCTATCGTATTACTTGTGGCGTTAGTTTTTTTTTCTTTAGATCAGTTAATGGCTTTAGGTTTCAATTGCCTTCTTTTGAGAAGTCGAAAGTAACTTCTTATACAAATTGTACAAAAAATAAATTGTCGGAAATTCCAACGAATTCTTTCTTCAAGTTAGTTTTTCAAATTTCAAGAAGAAATCTGAAACTGAAACTGAACGGTTTTATTCCTAATGGAAAATTATTATTTGGGATGACCCAAATCGTAATGTTGAGATGAACTTATTTAAGAAGAACCTTTTTGGTGAATATGTGTATCTATGAAAGATCTTAAACGTTCTTAAAAAAAAGTTTATTTTAAAATTACAGAGAGAAGTTCCAAATTACAGCCATAATTATTAATTTTATTAATGGGAATTAAATTTTAACCCATGAACTCAGTTATGGGAATGAAACTTCAACCCAAATATAATAATATAAATTGGCACCAATTAACTTAAAGTACTAATAGGTATTGAGAAAGGGCGTTAAATAATTTTCGTGTTTGCAAAATAAAGATTATGTTGAAAAACAGGACCCTTGATTTTGCCCCCTTGAAAGATTTCTAAAACCATTATTATTTATGTGAGTAGATACATAAGTAGGTAACTACCGCACGAACGCCGAAGAATTTATTTTCTTTTGCCTCTCTTTTTTCATTGTAAACTATTGATAAAACCTAAAAAAAAAACACTTAAAAATAACTAAAATAAACCTACGGATAGATTTGACATTCAGTTCGTAGTGTCATACTTTTTGCGGGTTTCAAATGTCAGATACCACAAAAAATACGTAAGTATTAAAATTAATGCAATTATTTCTAGATTGTTCTGACATGATAATATTAATAGATACCTAATTCTTTTAAATACACTTCTGTATTTTTGCACAAAAAACCATAGATAATGAACTTTTTGAGAGATATTTATATTTGCGGACGCCTAGGCGCCTGCGGCATTGGTCACATGGGATATTAATATAAAAAAATCTATGTTTCTGTAATACCTACACCTAAAATAATTAACGTAGGTACAAAGTTTTATCCAATTCACATACTTTGCATTTCAGTAGGATTAAACAAGAAAAATCATAGTATGCGTAAATACTTTATAAAAAAAATCAATTTCATTAAAAAGCTCAACATTAATTTATCACAGAAGGTAAAAACCAAAATCTTTATTTTATACTTCAAACATTTAAAAACCCCTTTGTCTTACAAGATCAAGAGAGCATTCGAGAACAAAAAATAATGCAGATCGGCTTAAGAAAATATTTTTACTCGACTTTAAAACGATGGCCGTTGAACTGTTATAACAAACAAGTTTTCACAAAATATTTTACACAAAGGTGCCAATATGGGAAGTAAACGTAAGTGTTAAAGTAATAAACACTTTTATTATCATAATTCTTATGAGTATAGATGAGAACGTTCGTGTAAAGTGGTCAAATCAATCAAATAAAATCAAAATATTTATATTTACGTAGATCATTTTAGGTACTTATGAATAGTTATAATAGCTGGTTGGTCTAGTTGGTCAGTGACTACTCCTAGTCCTACTTAAGACAAAGATAATGAATCGTGGTCACTGACTGATTTAACTCAAAATCACCATTTCAAACTCGATTCGCATAAGCACATGAGTAGATTTTGTCTACTCATAAGGGATAAGGTTCGATTGGTCAGGAAAATAATAAATTTTAACAGTGCTTGCGAATTGACAGATAAAAAGTGTACACTGATGAAAGACCCTATTATGACAGGGACACTGGCTGCTGCTTTCTCTAATTTATCATCAACAATTTTATATTCCGTATGAAAATGGGATACAACGTGTTAGTGGGTTTTCCATTAGGAAATTTTCAGTAACAGCACGGAGTCTGGAATAGTGCCCAATTTATAGCAATAGGCTCGCCCCCTATTACATGGGACTTATAACATAGCTCGCGAAACGTGGGTGTACCACACACACCTCTGTTTACCCACTCTGGGGAATAAAGGCGTGAGTCTATGATGAAAATGAGATAATAGCTTTCTTTGTTACGTCATTATAACGCGCTTAACAATATTCAAGAAAAACCATAAGCAATGAAAAGAAGCAGCGTAAGAAGATTGATTGTTCAATGATTAGGTATGTTCAATGTTCATATTAGGGTTACATAATGGATAATAATGTTTTTCTACTTATTTCCCACATTGGCTGGAACTGAAAGTAGATATGGTTTGAAACATTAAATCCGTGTATAATGGGTTAAGATTTGCCTAACTCACTATTGATAGTAGTAGATAACACGGGATAGATAGCTCGTGTGGTCGGGATAGGAATAGCTTTGTGGCAGAGCGACTGCGAGATTTACACAGTACCTAAGTCACGCGTTTAAATCCTGATCGTAATCGACTATTTCTTTTTACAAAATTACGGAATTTAGTAGTAGATATTTTTTATTGAATATAAAAGTATATAAGTGAAGGTCGAGACGTATAAGGAGGTCAAGGAATTGGCTCTTGATAGGGAGAGCTGGAAGAAGCTGCATCGACAAGAGCGTAGCTCTTAAATAAACGATGATGATAAAAGTATATGCATTCTTTTTCTTTATGTTAGTAGGTACTAACTTATTACCAACAGACAGTTCACATCATTACTTTATGGATATGGAAAAGTATGTATGATAATAAGGTTGTAAATGATAAAGGATACAGAGAGGCTGTATGAGAAGAGGCCTATGCCCTGCAGTGGGATAGTTATTGGCTGTTTTTTAATTTTTTAATTAATAGTTTTTTCTGTTGATTGTGCATCGTCATTCCTTTTTTAAAATTTAAGTTTTGGTAGCGCTATTTATAATAAATTAACTATAAAAAATTGAATTACATAATTTGATTTTTCAACAGTGAACATATCAGCACCTTTCGGTCTTCCCCTTTTAAAGCCAAAATTTCATCGTAAATAAGTGCTGAAGTTTTAAACGCCCGTAAAAAAATATTTTTATATCACAACTTACTTAATATTCCCGGAGTTATATAACTAATGGAGGGGTATGCGGTTTTTTTATCGTGTTTGAAGTTTATTAACATTGTAAAAAATAGATTTATGGTATGCAAATATTTTTATGTAAGTAACGCAGATTGGATAAAGAAAATCTTAATATAAGCTGTTATTTTTTATTATAAACATAAATATCTAATAAATATATTTTCATAGTTTCGAAAGAAGCAAAATAGCAATCAGCGATCAGACAATAGAAACATATATACGCTAAAATAGACGGATTAAAAAAAATACTTGCCGTTTCACATAAAGCAAAACAGCAATTGCAATTTTGCAAAAAATTTTTCTCATAAAAATGCGCAATTACAATATAGGTACCTACCGTGAGAAGAAGTTCTCTTATTAATCATCATTAGGCTCAATTTTTTTACAATGTTATGTCCATCGTCTCATACATCCGGATGCTTTTTTTCCTACATGGTCTCTCTCAGTTAGCTCTAGGAAGCTCAGACTGATTAACCAAACTAACCAACTAACCAAACTAACGAGATCTACAAAGCCTAAAAAAAGAACGAACCTAATGCAACAGCAGCCTCGACTTAGGGCGTTGCTTGGGTTATGGGTACTAGAGACTAGCTTAATCTGATTTTGATTATTTTGGGACTTCTTTACTGGCTACAAGCTAAGCTCAGGATAGCATAAGCAATAGAGGGCAATTACTTCTTCACTACGAGCCTAGTCGGCATGGACGACACATTGGGCGTAAATCCGGATGTCAGAAAAGTGCGTACTTATACTTAACCATTCTCACACCGGGCACGGAATCAATCAGTGTCAAATTCTATGAGAAGATTATTTTTTTAAAGGAAGTAAGCATAAGATTAAATCAAATTTTGAGATATGTTTCTGAAAAATATCTAAATGAAAAATAACTGCACTTTAATAAAAAATCACTATATTCCATACAAACTGCGTTATTCTTAGTAGTTACCGAATTTTTTTAGAAGCTTTTAACCTAAATATACTCGTAGGTAAAAAAAATCATGTTTATTGTTTAGTCAACGCTCCAAGTTAGCGCACAACTTAAAACTTCTTCCGTATATTGGGAGACACCTCTATAATCAGACTTAGCAACGACAAAAGCAAAATAGGGTTGCACCAAACATGAACAAGAAAAATACGTAATCCTAAGACGCAACTGCAACACAGTCACAAGTCAGAAACTCTTAATTAAATGCCCGACCAACCCAGAAGAGATAACTAAGTGCGGGGAATTCTATTTTCAGTAACAACGCGGACGCGGTACCGAAGCGAACAAGTTGCAACTAGTCCCCAAGTTACAACTTGTTGTGGCAAGTACAAGTGAAGTGGATTGTGTCTGACGACTGGCCGAACATTATTTTATTGCTCTGATAACTTTGCTTTTACTGTACGTGACAATGTGTGACGATGTGGTTTGTTTTGTTGACTTTTATATAAAAACGATTTATTTGTTGATTGACGCAGTGTACGCTTTACGTAGCCGGTAACACTGATAAAACTATTTTGAAGGAACAATTTCTCGGGTGTAAAACTCGTTCGTGTACATGTACTATCGCGGACATGAACGGTGCATCACTTTGCGATCAAAATGCTTTGAACAATGCTACGTGTGGTAGGGGCGGGCCTAGCGCTACGTTTGGATGCCGGATGCAAGCGATTCTAACCTTAAGAGTGGTGCACCGGCTTTGTCCACGATAGTAGTACCTACATATGTATAATCACACACAAAGCTTCAGCAAAAAATTCAGTTTTCATACATAAACATTGCCTTAACCAAAATTTATTTGAAGCTATTTTTTCATGTATGGAAACTTTGTAATGTTATTCTCCTTAACTTGTTTTTTTGCAATTTTTTATAATTAGTATATTCAGTCATTCAAAAAAGCAGTTTACGCGCCTTAAATCTAAATTAACCAGCAATTGGTTTGAATGATTGATTGCTAAATGACATTTCAAAATGAGCGCACTTATTCTAGTACTGTGGCCCAATATTCAAATGAAGTAAATATTTGGTACACTAACGTGCACGTAAATTGGCATTCGCATTCAAATCCAATCAAACACGAACGATAATTGCCGCTGATTTGAATCGAATTTATGACAATTCTAACTATTGGTTAATTGTTATCAAAATTTTCTGACTGCGTCAAATAGTTTTTAGATTCTAAAATACTCTTTTTCTACCTATTTATAAACTAACAATTGAATTCTTACAGCTTTTTACTTTTTAAGATGGTTAACTGCTGTGTTCAATTTTGTAAGAATAAAAAGATACTTACCTACTTTAAAAAAATATATTTTAACATTTCAATAGTGAACACCTGACCTGCCTGACCTGAAACACCAAGATCTGCTCACGCTCCGCACAAAACATTGTTGTTGACGTTATCACTCTATATTTTTTTAAATACTCTAAGGTATGTGTAGGTAGGAATTGTTTCAATCGTCACACTATTGTTGCCACCTGATGTAGGCTTGAATACTGAAACAATTTACATTCAAGGACTATGAAAGTGCTTTTTGCGCGATGAATCGTTCACAGCTATCAATTTTCCCCGTTATGGAATATTCAAGGATGATTGAATCATGACCACATATCTATTTTTGTCTTTTTCTTTCGGGAAAGGCTAGGATGAATAAATATTTGGATAGATCTTTGTAGATAGCAATTATACCTTAGAGTCTTAAACATCCAGTATTAATTACTTTGCCAAAATTGTAGCGCCTTTCTTAACCCTACAGTTGTACAGTCCACATCAAAGTCGCTTAGTATTTGTAATGCCCAAAATAATATTTCTATAACAATGTTATACTACTATTTTGACGTATTAAGTAATACTTAAGTAATTGTTTACGAAGTTTCAGATACTAAGTTACTTTTGATATTGACGAATAATTATGACGTATTATGATTTTTTTTGGACACTTCTGATTCTAAGCTAATTTGATGTCGAGAAATGATGAAATGATGTTTAAGAGAAAAAAAACATGGCCGTTGAAAATATTTATTTATTACTAGTCTACGGCAAAAATATTAATCAGTCGATTTCTGATATCAAGTAAGAAATCTTCAAAAAAAAAATTTATTCGTCTAAAATATTATTTGTCTGTATTTATTTACTAAGTTATTTTCCATTTAGTGCTATAATGTTTGTACAAAGAGTGCTCAACTTGTTTTACTAAAATTGTAAGACAAAACATTTTTAAGTACCAAAGCACTTACACGAAAGGAAACTCGGGAACTTTTCCACTATCTACCTCAAAATCTCGGAGGGTTAGTTAAAAGAAGGACGGTGAACGATAATAATAGAATTGTCGAGTGGACGGTCGAGTTCTGACAATTTTACAATCCTGTATTCCTGTTACAACATAATTTCACACTAGAATTTATTAAAGTAATTTCAATAGTCTGCCTTGTTGTCTATGGTAGCTAGCGCGACTGCTGAGCACGAGAGTTCCTGGGATCCCCAAGGTCGGGCAAACTGTTAATGGGTTTTTCCATTAGGAAATTCTCAGTAACAGCACGGAGTTTGGAATGGTGCCTGGTTAATGGCAATAGGTTCGCCCCTTATTACATGGGACTTATAACATTGCCAGCGAAATGTGGGTGTATTGCATACTGCTCTCCCTGCCTCCTCTGGAAAATACAGGCGTGAGTCTATGTATTTCTTGTTATTTTAAATGTCTTGTAACCTATAAAAAAACAATCTTTCTATTAAAAAAAACTCATAGGAAGTACATTTTCTTAATAACACGACCAATGCTTCCTGTACCAAAAAAATAAGAATATTAATATTGTATTCGGTGTAAAAAGTTGTTTGTGTATTAATATTGACGTCACAGACGTCACATTGCTATATTATTACTGGACATATCTAATTAGAAAATAAATATAAAATGCAATATGACTTATATTTTAAGTCAATGTTCATGAATAAATGCATTATTTTAGCAGTAACAGATAAGTAATAGATAGAATGACCTATATTTCAACATTTTAATTTAAATAAAAAGTAAACGTAATTGAGTAATAAAATCTATTTTAAGAGATCCTTGAAATCAAGTTTGTTTATTTTGCAAATACTTTTTCATACCTCCGTAATTTGTTGCTAACACCAATAATTTATTTATATATCAATATTTTATCATTTTATTAAAGACTCATGTTGTTAAGCTTTAGCTAGGACCTAAATTGTTTTTTCCTGATAAGCTCTCTCACAGCTCACGCTCTCAGCACACGAGCATGAACCTCTGTTCGTTGCTGGAATCCGCAAAGAAATTTATGAGAAAAAAATCTAAAGAGAATTTTAAAAAGCCCCCGATATAGAAAAACCTCAATTTTTTTAACTAATAACACTAAAAATCGGTTCATCGGTTT
Organism: Protodeltote pygarga; assembly: GCA_936450705.2. Taxonomy (NCBI): domain Eukaryota; kingdom Metazoa; phylum Arthropoda; class Insecta; order Lepidoptera; family Noctuidae; genus Protodeltote; species Protodeltote pygarga. The sequence continues at coordinate 6,051,342 of OW388257.2, read as the reverse complement.
AGGAGCTACGATCCCACAGACAGACACACGGATACATCAAACTTATAATAACTCTTTTTTTGTATCGAGGGTCAATAAAGTTTGGACGGTTTGCAAACTCATCAACAAGACACTCAAAAAACCATAGAACCTCGAAAATGAATTTAAAAGATCACAGAAAATTAAAAACGTGACGTGAAAATTAAACTGAAATTTAATTTTTAAGTACTTACATAGAATAAATTAATTAAATTGTTATTAACACACTAGACCCTTTGCTGTCTAAAGAATAAATTAAAAAATAAAAATTCGTAACCAAGGTAAATACAGATCTGCAAAAACCACTTGGACCAACTTGTCTAAGGTAATTTTACCGCGTACCTAAAGTTTGGACGTACAGCACTATTTCCTTCAGGGTTTATTCTTTCGTTCAAGAATTTCACTTGAAATTATTTTTGCCTTGTATAAAGGCGTATTTTTTTTAGTTAGCCAAATGTGATTGTGTGGCTTGGCATGAGATTAGCGCGGGATTGAGGAAAGTGGCAAAAGCAGAAACACAGTAACAGCAGTGGAAAAATGTACTTGAAAGGATATGGGGGAGACTTTTGCTCAGCAGTGGGACACAGTAGGCTAAGAAAAAAAAAGAGCAGTGGGTAGATTTAGGCTGTGGATGATAATGATGATGATAATGAAATGCGACTGTCAAGAACAATTGTCAACTGTCCGAGGAATTCATTTTTGTAACAAATTTTGATAGTCAAGCTAGCGATCAAGCAGTAACAAATACGATTGCTGAGCATGAGATCTTAAGATCAATCGGCCACACCATATTCCCTTTTACACTTTTTCGTTGGATTATTATTAAAACTAGGATGAGGACTAACTTTATTAAAACTTTATTGTTTTGTTTTTTTGACGTTCTCGACGAGCAGGTCACACTGCTTGTGGTCACGGAGGGAAATATATTATATTGATTGAAATATGAGAGAAAAAAAAATCTTTTGAGCGGCAAAATCGATGTAAGTACTCTACATTTAATCAAATTTAATAAATTAACTAATATTGCTAAAAGACTGAGCAAAATCCTTCTACTCATTACATTACACACTCCACAAAACTTGAATAAATGAATGAATACTCCAAACAAATATAAGGTTCTATTCACACAGCTCCTCTGAATACAAGAGAGATCAATCGAAATCTTTGATCAAAATAGTTCACTGATGAATAGCTGTCTTTAGACCTTTGACGTGTAATAGATCTACTAGTTTTCACGGGCTTCGCTCGCGTACTACTTTTTCAACAGTTCTCTTTCTAATAGATCTCTTTCTAATAAATCTCTTGCTACCTTCGCGATAGAGTTTGTTTTCACGATGTCTGCAATTTTCATCGTAACAATTATTTTTTAATTCAAATTTGGAACGAAAAGTCTGCAGCTGGTAGAAAAAAGTTACACTAGTTCCATAAAAAAAAAATGATGCAACTAGTGAGCAATCATAAAATGAGCAATCATTATTATTGTTGAAGATCTGCACAACAATCTTTGTATGCTCGTTTAACCACAAAGAGGCTGGTTTAACTGGGGTAGTGTAAATGCATGCAACCTACCCAGGTTACATGCATTTACCCTACAACCAGCATACCCATGCTGTCTAATAATAAGAAAGATAAGTAGAAATAAGTAGAAATAATTTCTTTAACAGTTGGCAATTATTAAAAAAAAAACAAAATTCTATAATTTTGAAGTTTTAAATTTTGTAATTTGTCTATAATTAATAGGCAATTACCAAAAAGTTTAAGGAGTCCATCCTTACGGATGAACATCATTATTTTATACCGCAGTTTCAACCTTAGATCAAAAGAGAGATCACCTTTGTGGGATATGTTACGCGTGTATATTGTATATATCCGCTACACTTTATGTATCTAAGGGTTGAATTCATCTAATTCAGAGCACTGTTCCCAAGATATGGTGATCTCTAATTAAATTCTGTTCTCTAACACTATTTGACTTCCTAATTAGGCTATGCCAATGCCCCAAGTTAAGTCGACCGTTTTCAAATATTATCATTGGTTGGCTATAGAGAAAATATAATAGGAGAATTGTAGTTGTAACTGTACTAATTAGCCTAGCTTTATACTATTTTTTAATATGCTGCTAAATTCGCTTATGATAATATTACGAAGTCTAAGGTGGGTTCGTATTAATTTTATTATTGCTTTTTACTTACTTTACTCACTTGACTTCAAAGACGCTTTACGCTAGTAAAAATTTAATTTTTAAAACATTTTTTTAATGTTTTAAAAATTAAATTTTTACGGTTTCATTTTTTTAAGGAAGTATTGTGAAAAAAATCTTATAAAGTATTTATGCATGATGTGCGAACACGACTTCTGAGATGGTTGGTAGTAAATGTTAATTTCCATAACACAGACGGAGTTATGAATAGCTTAGTGGCGGAGTGACATGGGTGCTTTTACCCAGTAGGTTTCGGGTTGAAATCCCACTCGTAATCGAGTCTTTCTACATACAAAAATATAATATGTTTTAAAATATAGCGCCTAAAATAATGATTACTTATGTGTTATGTATCACTGCACATTGCTCACAAACTACCAGTTTAAAGGAAATCTTGGGTTTTTCATATCAATAATAGTACCTAGTATAGAAATAAAATCTTTCCAACTTCTCCGTTTTTACTGTTTTTAATTGAGATTTGGGATGCATGACCCAGAATAGGTAGTTAATTATCATTTTCCTGGCAGGCGCCCAGTTCCATTGCAATATTATATTAGTACCCAGTGTTGTAACTGGTTGGAGCGTGCTTCTATAACTGAGCCCAAGCATGACACAAACCTTAGTCCCTGGTCTGTCATTTCTGCGCATCTCCAAGGGCACTGTGTAGTATCTACTAACCAGGACATCCAGTAGTGGGTAATAGAACCTAGTCTCAAAAGCAGTACTAAGTAGTTATCAATAATCACATCTACCTATTCGCCTTTATCAACAAAATCATTACTTCCGCTTCTTCCCTTATCAAATAGTTTATGAACCCTGGTGTCAGAATTTAAACCGTCCGTAGGCCTCTAACATAGCTTTACATACCGTTGAAAAATCTCTCAGGTGTCCTGGTTTCCACACGATGTTTTTCCTTCACCGTTTAAGCAAGTGTTTTTTTTTTAATACGCACATGAATTCAAAAAGTCAGAAGTGCGTGCTTGGAATAGAAATTATGACCTTTAATTTGCCAGTCCAACATTCGTACTAGGCTATCACTATTAAATTCCTGCACAATTCCTCAAAACAGACTTTTCTGATTTATCACCGAAGAGGAAAATGTGTCGCCATTTTTATACTAGTCATTTGACTCAATTCGAATTGATTGATGGAATGAACAGATGTGGATCTTCGAAATTAAAGTCTGTCTCAAATTCAATCGGCTGAAGGATATTATAGGAAATTGGACATAAATTCTCGGTCGTCTTCTAAACTCTATGGGACTAACTACCGGTTTCTAAATCCCATTGAAACTTCGATAAGATGGGATAAGATCAGATAGGGCGTTGCATTTAAACTGAGACTATGGATACTTTGTGGGTTAACAACGATAATTTACATTGCTAAACTGTGACAGTTCTTAACTTGATTTAATTAATTTGGATGTCGTGGTTCTTTAGCTTTTTTGTGTTGTTAGCAGTACATCTGCTAACAGTTTTTATTTTTACATTAAGTGGGTAAGTATGCAGCTTCTATTAAAATATATTAAACAAAAACTGTTATTAGTAAAAATTTACAGTAATGTTAGGTATCGATAATAGATTAATTATTAAAGAGAACAATATATTTATTTTATAAAACAAGAAAAATACAGTACAAGGTATAACCTGCAGTGTAGTTCTTATAAATGATGTATAAGTAGCTACATGTTTTGCTAGATTACATAAACAATAATAAAAAATAATACTTAGCATGCTAGTGAAGTTCCGCTCAATAATTTGATTTTACCCTATACATAAATAATGGAATGATAATGGAATCAAGTTATATACTCAGTCAGTTTTTATAATTGTGTATGAAAGTTAATAATTTTATATTTAAATTCCAAGTAGAACATACTAATTTGCTGTAATACGACTGTAGAGTATTTTGAAGTCTGTATTTTGATAAGAATTCAAGAAATTTATACTTATTTAATCTCAAAATTGCTTCCCCTAAAAGAACACCGATCGAAAAATTTTGTTACCTACTTAAAGATTATAATAATTATAACCCTTCAACATTATTGGTTACTGACACAATACTCTCCGTCCACAATTAGGAAGATTGCGATGTAATGATATCTGATACCGCAGTATACTACAGTCATCAAAAATGTAACAGAAACCCGTTGAAGTGACATAAAGTACCCAGGGGTAAGCGTAGGGCTGTCACAGACCGATGAGTGAGAAAAAAAATCTTGAAAAATAAATTACGTTTTCTGTCTAAAGATATGAAGGCTTGTCACAAACAAATCTATTGTAGTATTATCAAATTGCTCTATAATAATATTATATTAGAGCGAGTTACTACCACACATGGTTCAGTATGCTTATATTAAGTACGTTGTCAAATGACTACGATTTGCTCATCATCATCGTCATCATTTCGGCCATAAGACGTCCACTGCTGAACATAGGCCTCCCCCAATGACTTCCAGATTGGCCGAATTTTGCTCACAAAAAACAAAATTTGTTCGAAGCCAATTTTCACATCGAGCAAATACTAATATCAAAATTATGTTTCATCATCCACCTAAACTATTATTCCCAAACTTTGTTTGGGGACAGTTTCTAATCTAACCAGAAGCAGCTGAATAACAGTTTTCTACGGAGCGAATGTCTATCTGACCTCCCCGCAATCCAAAGGATACGATATTCTGAATCCCTATATTGACTGTCAAAAATCTTCATAACAATTGGGGCCGACATGAAGTTGAGCAAATAGTTTATAATACACACATAGCTTACGGGACCTCATGCTACCACTAGATCAACGAGGCAGTCAACTTAACTTATACTTAACCTCAACAAATACCACTATGGTATCCAAAATGCTGAGATCAAACACTTTTTTTCCCCCTTACAATGTCGGTATTAGGAGATCCCGTTGACCTATTCATTTATCGACCGATTTATCCCAAAAAAGTACTTATTACAACCCTATTACAGGCTCCCTACGTAAAACGCATCACTGGCGACCACTAAAGGTGGGTACTGACCGGCGTTACGGGGCGTAATGTAACGTGTTACACCGCGAGCATTCGTGCAGTTAGTACGTCGTGTTACAAGGAAACCAGCGAGCAACGAGCCACTCGTTGCTCGCTTTGAGTGCTCCACCCGGCTGTCGGTTCTTTGGGGTATCCTTTGAGTGTAACGCGGTTCGGTCAGTACGCTCTTGCAACTTGAGTGAACTAACGGCGAAAGTGGAGCACAGAGTTTTGACGAGCATGTTACGCCGATTTTAAAACACAGCGTAACATGCTCGATGCGTACTCGCTCGATGCGAATGTTACATTACACCTCGTAACGTTGGTCAGTCCCCACCTTAAGGCGATGACTCCAAGGGCACACGATAATTATTATTGCTAAAGTGGCGGAAAAGGGTTTCCTTCCAACTCAAGATCAAAAGGGTATACTCCTAATTAAATACCAGACGATATCCTATTACGATATGACTTGAAGGCAGTTTCAAAGTACTATTACAATCGAATATCTTTCGTGAATGTTGATATTTAATCACTAAAATAGTAGAAGTTATTTAGATTAGACGTAAATCTAGAATCTCAACATTGTTACGTTTTGTTTTTGTTTTTGAAAATGGAAACAAATGCTGTCCCTTAAGTGTTTGGTAGGTATATATTTAGGTAGATACTTTATTTTTAATTGTTAAATTATGAAATTTAAAATTTTGAAAAAAAACTATAAAGTTAACGCTAAGCGCAAGGAACTTACAGAGATAAACATCCCGACTATTTAATATCTATACGTACCTATAAAATATTATGTGTTTTAAATATCTATCTTTAAGTAGACCTCATAAATATTTGTCCAAGCGGGGATGAAACCCGTGACGTAGCAGAAAGCGTTTCACCTAATAAAATTTCTTAGGTTTAATTACAAATAACACTTAGTCCGAAAACAGAAAATCCTCCACATAAAATTACAAATTAAAAAGTTCACTCCGCAGGAAACGAAGCACTTTATTATTTTAGCATCTAAACCTTAATTACTTACCTACATGCAAGGTGAGAAGTGTAAGAAAAACACGCTACAAGATGCCCACGAAGATGGGAGGCGCGCCCCAGTTGACGCGGTAATTAATAGAAATATGATGCACCAGGGACGAATCTTGTAATAAAATTTTATGTAGGCACTTGAAATTTTAAACAACTGTTAATATTATGAACGTTAAGTAGTAACAGCCTAGTGGTACCTATAATCATTGACTAGCAAGTCAGAGGTCTCAGATTCGAACCAGAAAGCACCTCTGGCAAAGTTAAGTTATTAAGTTTTTGTAAAAACAACGTTTTCAGTATTATATTTTAATTCTTAATGATTTAAAATCTTGTTGATACATTTTAAATCCGCTTCCTGAAACTTTATTTTCTTTCTTACTTTGCAAGTCACACTTGATTCTACGGTTAATGATTCACTTGAGACTTAATTAACAAGCTGAAAGTATGAATCATATTTAGATCTATTCATAGATGGTTATTAGTGTTCTCAGACATTTGAAGATCGCATGGTCTCGAGTGGTAATGCTGCAAATAGCGGTTTTTGCGAATATTCTGTTAGTGACTTGATATTACTGCCAATAGTAGAATTATTTGAGATAATTATTACACCATAAGTGCCTTAGTTGTCTTAAACTAACTGATTTCTCAGTATTTATACTGATTTGGGGAATGTACGACAAAACCGTTTTTTTAAAATTAATTGTTCAGAATTTATATAAATAAGTAAGTATGTATATTTTATATTCTATTTGTTTGTCTTTGTTTTGTATGATGAAACTATTCGCTAATGCCGAATACCTGTTCTATAGTAAATGAATAATATGCAGAATGTTGAAAATAAAATATTGCCTGCAAATCGTGGCATTTCGGTTTTACCGCTTCGATCACTTACAGTTTTTATGAGTCTTTGAAGTGATCGTTGCTAGTAAGTACATGTTGTGGTAAATAAGTTATGAATAGCAAATTATAAAAACATTTAAGGACAAAATAAAGCTAAAATAAACTCGTAAAGCATTTGTCTTTTTCTCTACTACTACGTAGTTGACTTTTGTTGGCTCGCAATAATAAATTTTATTCTTTTAATGTTTTAATGCAAGCCAGTTTATTGTTTTAGTAAAAATAAGTGGAGCTCTTTATAATGCCAGTTAGTACAAGTTTTTTTTTGTTGACTTAATGTCAGGGTCAGTTTTTAAAAATACAAAAACAACACAAATACTTTATTTATATTATGTTCTTAACATCTCAGAGAAGTCCTTGTAATCCTACCCTTTAAATCCAACTCATACTTATTTATGGAGGTTTATGCAAAAATATGTCAGGCACTCAAGTTCGACCCTGGTGATACATGAACATGACACGCCACCAAGACCCGCTGACCCGTTTCCCTTCAACCACCTGCGACCAGTCAATTTACCTTTAAAAAAAATCTCGAGCAAACCTCAGCCCGAAAGAAAAGCTGTGTGTTTGCTCAACACACATACCTACATACAGTAACTGCCGCGTGCCCTCATTTCTTCGGCCACGCGAAAAGTCAGTTTACCCTTTTTACACCTTTGCTTTTAAAGCGCATATTGCTGTGAACTTTCAAGTGGTGCTTCTGACGTTTCGATAGGTGATTTTTTGAGGAATGCTTAGGAATGGTTGAGACCTGAAACGCGATGTTTACGGTATTCAAATTGCTGTCACATGCCTTGTGGTTAAGGGTCCGATCGCACTTACGCGTTTTGTTGGAGTGAAACAAAGTATTGTATTGCTTTGTGTAAAGACGCTTTGGGGTCATGTTTATCATGAAGAGAAATGTCTTGAATGCCATTAATTTAGTTAGCAGTTTTGTTGTTTCAATATTTAAATTGAGATAATTGTTAAGAATTCAATAATTCGTAATAGCAGCTAATACAGAATTACAACTACAAAAGATGATTTTTATGATTTTTAGGTATACAAAGTGTGTGTATAGATAGGTAATATGGAAAAAAACATATATAAAACATATAAATCATATTTAAAAATTACAATAATAACAATCAACTTAATATAAATCGAAAAACTAGAATCCATATTGATTTATATCAAAAAATAGTTTTAGTTGGGTATTCATTGACATTTTTGTATAAATTTTGTTACCTGGCACTAAACTATTTACTTACCAACACCTAAAATAAAAAAAAGTCAAATAAGGTTATGGTTAAAACTGTACAAAAAAATGACCCTCTTCGTTTCTGTTACGAAGATCTGCAACGTCACATACATGAACGGACCATTACAGCTACACCTGTTTTGCGAGATTCAATAAAAATATATTTTATTCACAACAGGATAGCGAAGGTCCTTTTGTTAGCATTTCCTGAATGTTATATCAGATAGGCATATGGAGTTATTGAGGTCGTATTTATTTTCTTTGAGTCCTTTATTAGTCATAAGTATTTCATGAGTAGCGTTAGGCTTAGGTCTTCTCTTCCGTACCGAGAGTCGGAGATTCATTTATGTGATTCATAGGTATTCGGGTCTGTATTATTGTTTAAATACTACTACTACTAAATGTTTGTACGGCTACGTTTAAAAAAAAATATTTGTTGATTGAGTTGATTTTATTTTATCGTATGGTTGATAAATAATCTAGTTTAAAGAGTTTTAAACCGTTCTAAAGCCTTTGACACATCAATGAAAACAACTCTGCAAGTTTCCTTATGATGGTTTTTAAGTTCTATCGTATAAGAATGTAATCATTAATTTTGAATTTGCATTTTAAGTATAATTGCATTTATTTTATTTATATTTTTATTTTTTTTATTACACACATAACAAACGCGTGCCTGTGTTTTGAACCTTTGACTGATGACTTAGCAGTCCAACGGTCATACCACTACTTTTCAGAATTTTCTCCTGTTTCGTGGGTACGATTTTCACTATTCATAAACAGCTAACTGCAAGGCAGTAAAATGAAATTGCTCGTTTTTATAAAATACCTTTACTATTTTATTCTGTGATACTTAACTCCAAATCAATGAGTTCAATCCCTTACTAATACTTAAAATCCATAGAGTAAATCTGTTCTAGAATGTGTCAAACACTTGCAAAGTCGTCCATAATGCACGATTGCATTTCAAATACTATCCATAGAGCCCGCGTACAAGTCGAATGAATAATTCAAGTCAGACTCTGTATTCAAATACCGTATGTAGATCGAAAGGAAATCCGATCGGTAACTACTTGGAAATTTGTTTTTACATGACATTTGTGTTTTGATCAACGAAAGAAGGTATAAATAAATAAATCAGCATGTAACTGTCCCAATGTAGGGCAAAGGCCTCTTCTCAGTTCTCATACAGAGAACGATTGACCATTAATCACCACGCTAGCTCACCAGTGGTGGTTCAGTGGTGACTAAGATTAACTAAGAAAGTACATAATTATGACATAAAAAAAATCACATTGGTACATGTCAAGTTCGAACCCACACCCATACTCTTGCAAAGCGGTTCCGTAACCAATGCGCTACCACGACACGAAAGAAGAAAATTTTTGTTAAACCTTTGACTCCCGCAAGGACTCACATACACATATTACATTTGCAATTTTTTCAGCTTAAAAGTATATTTTTATTACAATAAAAAAATGCAGGATTCGCTCAAAATTTTAAAGGTACTTCAATGCTCCCGTCAAATTTCAAATTAACTTAGGTACACTGTAATAAGGCCAAGCTCACTTGACTGTTAATAACGATGTAGGCTAGGTGCCGTTGCATGCATTTTATATGAGTTTTTAAGCAAGAAAGCCTCTGCGACTAGTATGTGGTTCCGAGATTCATTGATGATTTTTTCGCCGGCATAAAGCCCTGTAAACTGTATAAAGTTATGCAAAGGGAACATTAATCGTGGAATAATTTATTATTAAATATTATTACGGCTTTACTCACGGATTAATTTCGGGTATGCAAATCACAAATCACAAATCATTATATTCGCAAACTAAGTGTACAATATGGTCTTAATTATTACTAATGCTTATAACTTAGCGGCCCTTTATGGGCGTAGCAAATTTAAGGCATTAAACAAAACAGAACAAACGTGAATAAGACATCTACAGTTTGATCGCTATATTAAGTATATTATTTATTATTAACAAATGTTTTTTTTTAAGTTTAGGTAATATATGCCCGACTAGTATCGAACTTAAAACCGAATTCATTTTCAAGAGCGAATGTATTAACGCGATGACGTCGCGGACGTGTGTGGTTCGCGTGAAGTGAGTGAGTAAAGTGAGTAAAGCCGTAATTATGTTAATAACAATTAAGCATACCTCACAATACTTAAACAATACTTACAATTAATTACGCTCATTGCGGGCACATTTACAGCAAAAATAGGCTATGCGAGCCTTTGGAGAGCACACTTTTGAGCTGAACCGTCTAGCTCCTCTATTTAAAAAGAGTCATTGAAGTTATCACTGAAGTCGAATACAGCTGTGAGGCTAAGTCTAAGTAAGACAATAAATGCAAGCCAACTCATTAAGAATCTGTCAAAAGCACTCACTCACACTCACACCTGAGTACTTTATCCAAGTATGTAAACTTGTATTCTACCAAATATGTAACATAATTAAAAAGCAAGTTCATAATCTCGGATTATCCATTTTCAATGGTTTTACCTTAATCCAATGTCGTTTTAAGTTTTCTTGGATCAAGCGTAATTTTAAACCGGTATAGGTAGGTACTTAAAAAACCCGTAATCCTATATACCCTGTATGTTGAATAAAATTTAATATATTTTTTTTGATTTACATAATTTATTGAAACTATATTTAACCGGAGATAGATCAGGTGCAAAACCGCTGGCTTTACGTACTCTTTGAATCACAAAGCAGGTGATATTACTGTAACGTTCACTGAACTAGAATAAGACAATAAGGTCATAAAATCTGTTTTTTACCCAAATAACAAAATATTTTTTTCAAATCCCAAATAGATTCAATAGAAGATGTATATGTATTATGTAAACCCCCGAAACAAAAATATTCTTAATGTATTACTTTTTAAGCTAACAGCACTGGATCAAGTCATTTTTCAAATAAAAGAAATTTGTTTGAGAGCCACAAACAGACACACAGATATACCTACTTATTAAACAGTTTGTACTCAATTATTTGTAACAGTTCACTATTTTTGTCAAGGGTTTAAAAAAAAGAGGGCTGTACTTTAAAACTCGTATAATATGTTCAAAGAGCAAAAAATTGTAGTCATAAAAGCTACTAATATTGTGCAATAGTTTAACACAATCGGATTGTCAACTCGGTTTTATTACGTGTTTCTAGTCTTATTCACAGCTCCACGCAAATTCAATAGAGGCCGCAAATAGAGTAGTGAAATGTTTCAGATTTTTTCATTTATTCATGCACTAAGAATATAAAATATACTTTTTTTATGTAAAATGTCAACCCTTTGGAGAGATGCAGGCAAGTGAATGTAACTGTGACCTAAACTTTTGTTAGACTACACTGATAAATCTTACTTTATTATTTATTTTTAAAATTAAATATACGTATTATTACGAATCTAATGTTTTGTAATTTTATCTAATACCCACTCAATAGTGACAAAATAATCAAGACTATTGTTACTAAAATTGTGCATTACTAAAACTGTATTTTTTATAAAAATAGTACCTATACCAGTCATAACAGTTTAAGCTACTCTTCATATAATCCCGTAAAGGTACAGTAGGAGCGTCGTGATACGATTGTGCAACGTCGCTGGGCAGACTACTAAGTGCTACAAATCCCTCGTTCAATGTCCCGCACCCCACGACTCAGTCAACTGTCGATACTAAGAAGACATAGTCGCGGAGAAACATAAAATAGAAATTCAAGTGAAATATGATTTCGCTATGGCGACGAGTTTTTTAATTCTAGTCGTGCTCATAAATCGAGTTAACCCACAAACAAGCTTAACCGCTGGAACTGAAATAAATAGTTTATCAAGAATTCCAGCCATTTTTTCGACGCCTAGCGAACAAATTCAAACGACTTCGGAAACGACGTTTGTGGCCTCCGCCGGAAACAATCTCAATGGCGTTACCGGCACCGCACCGTCCTCTCTGGTTGAACCTGAACAGAATTTTCAATCAATCGCCATAATTTACTCGATAAAAAACCAGAAACTCAATGATGAAGAATTGCCACGCGAAGGAAACGTTGAATTACTTTCAAATGAAAATGGCGGAAAAAATAATAGGAAAGATTTACAGAGCTCCAAAGAGGATATTTTTTTGTTGAAAGCTGAGCCTTTAGTGTGGGATAATTGTTTGGAAACCAATTTTAAAGATAGTCCACAGAACATAGTGAAATCTGAAGATGTTCAAAATGATTATCATGATTTACGATTTCATGGGAACAAAGATATTGATGGCGTATGGAAAAAAAGAGATGCTGGTAATTTAAATTTGAATTCAACCGCTGGGAAGGCTTGGTTGGAAAAATACAATAACTTGTTAAATTCTAAAACAGAAGAAAGACGCCAGCAGAAACCTGAACCACCTGTTATTAGAAAAGGAACGTTAGTGCCTACTACTGTAGAACCAATAACGACTGTTCCAATTATACCAATAACAAGAGAAGTTTTTAAAGAACCAATTTTTTTTAACACTACACAAAGTGTTGTAACAGAACGTGATATTGTAGCCAGTTACACTGAAGACTGGTTTGAAGAAAAAGATAGAAGTAAAATAAGATTCAGTGGTTTGCCTCAAAAAGAAACTTATTTAATACCATCATTGAAACTGGAGGAAGGATTTCACCCTTTTGGGTTTATTTCGGAGTTTTTTTATCTGATCTACCCCTTTGATTTTCCAGTGGGTAAGTAAAGATTTTAAATATTATTAAATAACACCGGTTACAATAAACAACAATAAAACCGGTTGTACGTTCGGTGTATAAAATGCTTAGGCAAATCATGAAATAAATAAATAATTTATACATTTCCTAAACGTTTTAGGCATTCTATTGATAAAGAAATACGAGTATTTATTTTGTAAATCATGAGAAATACAGTACAAGGCATAGCCTGCATGTTAACAATTTTATTAAAATTATAATTAAAATAAAAAAAATATTAAATACAGATTATACAATATACATATTGCCATTAACATAAATAACATTTATAATTTAAAAAAATACTCCATATGCGTTAAAAAGATAAAACTAAGTTACGATAAGACTTCATGTCAGTCCCTACATTACGAAAAGGCTTCATCGGACTCGTCAAATGAGGTCACGCTGATCTCGTTACCTCAACTACTAAGTGCTATTAATATAAACATAAAACCAACATAGCTATTTGCACATAAATCTCCATTGATTTGCATAATTAGCATAATATGAAGTTTACAAATGGAATTTTCGCGTATTGAGAGCGTTGGTATAAAATAAATATATGTGTGACCTTGATATCAATTAATATAGACTTACGTTTGTATTCCCCAGAGGGGGTAGGCAGAGGTATATACAGTACACCCACGTTTTGCCGGCTATGTTATAAGTCCCATGCAATAGGGGGCGAGCCTATTGCCATTAACCGAGCGCAGTTCCAGACTCCGTGCTGCTACTGAGAATCTCCTAATGGAAAAACCCAATAACACTTTGCCCGACCCGGGGATCGAACTCAAGACTTCGTGCTCAGCAATCGCGCTTGCTACCACTAGACCAACGAGGTTATCAATTAATATAAACACACTTTTTACCATTCCTTTGCTTACATTATCTAAGACTAACACATTATATTTTCTAAATATATAAAGTTCTACATTATTTTATTCTGTTTGGAATAATCTCATTTTTTTAAATTAATCGCAACATATTGTGGTCATCATCATTGAAAATTTGATGACTAATTAGAGTGATGCTTTTATAATAAAGTATCCTCATTAATCTATTTAATTTTTCAGGTCTTATCAAGGATATAGTCTGGGGAAAATTTACGTTTCCATATTCCTTTTTACAGGTAAGTTTTTGATTAAAATTGTATCTAAATCACTTGGAATAAAAGTAATTTATTTTAAGTTATAACACTCCTTTATTTCATTAAACTTTATGTACATGTTAATAATAATTATAATTCTACTTATTAATATCACACACCTTCTTCTTGACTACTTGTGGAATACGTTATCACAAACACCTCTAGTTCAAAGAGTCTTTATACCTATCTATCAATAAGTTACTTTACAATATCACTCGATGAACAATTCATCTTTAGGAATAACTTCGAAGAATTTCTTTACAATATTGTAAACTATTTCCACAAGTTTATCAACTAAAGGTTTGCCAAATTCTTCCGCAACTTGCTTCCAATTTTGGTTTAAAAATGCTAAGACTGCTTCACCTGAAACATAAATACTTATGTCAAAAATGTTGACAATTTACTTTTAACTCGACATTCGTCTAGTCCCTTCATTGGTATCAATATCTAAGGAACTGTTTCACCGTCTACGGATAGGCATTAGAAAAGAGTTTAAATATATGTTATCTAATAGGTTACTAAATGTCACAGTAGGTTGTAACTTTACGATTGTAGATAAATTCTATCAATATGAAATTAAATAATTATGTAAAGGTCCTTCTTTAAAATCCCCAAATAAAATAAAACTTTTAACTGTATTTAATCGTCATCGTAATTTATAGCATCAATTTATTAACTGCAATCGCAAAAAAGATAATTTTATATCCACGATTTCGGTCCATTCAATTTGTGTGAGAAGTTCAAGATCATCCACTACAACATTATGGTTTACATATACGATAAATACCAATGAACTTTAATAACAATTTTATTAAGTGTTATTTAATTGTTATTAACAGTTTTACTTCGATGTACTTAAATAATAAACAAAAATGTCAACAATAACTGTACCACAATGGCTCTGAACTCAGGACCGAATGACGTAAAACGAGAGGAGGTGACCTGAAGGGGATAAGAGAATTATAACCCCCATTTTTGGGCTCCCGAATCGCCAGTATTCGGTGAGAACGCGTACCTCCTTGGTCAAACCAGCCCAATTACGAGAGCTACCGTTAGCGTAGTAGCAGCTGGACTCTACTTTTGTAAATATATTTTGTAGATATTAATAAAAATATGATAAAAGAAACTTACTTAATTCAGGGTTGCCTTTGAACAAATTTGTGAGACTAAAAGTGACTTTGTCGCCATAATCTTGGGTGATGTCAAAATCTTTCACCTCATAGTACACCACTCCATCACGAAGCACATCGTGGAATCTTATTTTAGCCACCAAAGCGGCATTCTCTGAAAAGAAAACATCATACTTTATTATAAAACTAATAATATAATTATTAACGTCTACTGTTTCACGGCTAGGGTTGCGAAAAGTAAATTATTATTGCCGGTATCGACTTTGACCTGCAGTTGAATTACCGAAAGTAAATACACCCAAGGGATACGCTTATCTTCTTATGTCATCTTTGTTAAGTAAGTTTAACTTATCTGTGACAATTAGGACAAAATATCATACCTTCCAAATTACGATTATGATAGGAATTAAATAGGTACCAAAATGTTCAACTGCAGTAATAGAGGTGCACACGACTAACTAAAATTAAGCAACTCTAATCAAAACTGACGCTCGCTACATTAAGAACATTGTTCAAATTAGCAGCAATATTCACGGCAACACCAATATGTCGCTACACCGTTGACCGTATTGGGAAATAAAGAGATCGATTGCTCAACTAACTCCATCTACTATCGCCCGCGATATTGCTAAAAAAAATTCTCTTGCGCATAAAATTAATAATAATAGAAAGATGTGGGCTATTTCTTTTACGTAGGTATATTTGTTTCATGTATATTTATTTAAAAACGTGTAGTAATGTATACTATTAAATAATGAAAATAATAATATGAATTAAAAACAATTATGACCTTTGCTGTCATCACATACCTAACCTTCTAGCTAAGGTCAACATCCAGTCTGACTAGACGTATTTGAATATCAATATTGCTAAATATAGGCAAATTAGAGATCTCCGTTATTCAACAGGGCAATTATTAGTATAGTTCATTAATGACTTCAGATTTATATTCGGTAAATGGGTCACCAAGCAGCGGGTCCTGATTGACCGGATCGTGCGTGACCTGTCTGCCCGTTGTAGTGAAGGTTATACTGACAGAGATAGATAATGGAAGGAAGCCAGCTTCTGTGAGATCATGTAATGCCTCAGAAGGAGGCCGCTTAGCAGAAACGAGAGAAGACCGATCCCGCTCGGAGTAGGTCAAGGAGACAACCGCCTCGAAGTCGTAACCCCATCCGCATCATCGCAGGGCTGGTGGGGCTATTAGGTTGCAGGCGCTTAGGTTATATTGGGGAGTCTACAAAGCGATCCCAGAGATGACTGTGGCACAGTGGTCACATGCTGCCGAGCACAGCGGGGTCCAAAGACACCCATTTATACTCTCTCTCTCTCTCTCGTCTCTTAAGAAGATCCGGGAGCTCCCTCTATGATGCGAAATGGTTTTAGTGAGATAAGAATCCGAAGTGAGATAAGGTACCCGGGCTCTTCCGAGTGCCTTTGAAGGTCTACGGCTGTAGAGAAGGCTAGTTCAATACAATACTGTTACAGCCGCAGTCCTAAATAATTGGTGCGTATGATCGGACTATATTAGGTCATCGCTGTCAAAAGAGAGTCGCGATTGCACGCGCTTTGGCAATTGCCGTATTTGTTTTTTGATAAATTTTTGTGTTTTTGTTTTTGACTCAAGTTGTGATCGTTTTTGAAATTAACTTGGCAAATTAACCATAGATAAATTTAAAAAAATGTGAATTATTGTATTTAGAATTTTAAATATGACATAAACTGCCATTATTATAATAAAGGTTGCTTGGAAAAGATTGTCATGCGCAATAAGAACACCCTTTGTACGAATTTGTATTGCAATTAAAACTAAGTGTGTACCAAGCATAATGCCAGTCATATTAGTATGACAACCGAGTTCAGTGGCTTAATGTGTTTAAGGGCAAAGCTTAGTTTTCCACGTGTAAAGAGCGGTCTAACCAAAGGTGGGACCGCGGTAAGCTCCATTTAATCCGGACAATAACCTTTGACTTGCGTAATGTAGAGTATATTATATTTTTATCTGTAAAATTTTTGTTGTATACATGTGATGTTTTGATTTCTGGAAGATATATTATGCCGTTCGCAGTCTATAGACCAGTCTATATTTAATATACTTCGTAAATTTAAGTGTAATTGTTTGCTTTTCAAATACTAATTTTATTGTTCTACTTCACCCAAAAAAGATTTTTTACTTAAGTTTTTCGCGTACTATACAAATTACCTACTCAAAAATAATAAATTATTCTATAAAATTCTGTGGCTGATGCCATTTATAAATTTTTTGCTGTTATAAATATTCTATTTTATCAAAGATGCTGCTAAAATTGAGTGTATTAAACGTATCTCAGACAGATATACAGACAACCAGGTGATTTTTGTTTTTACCATTTTAGTACCTATCAGAATACCTAATAACTTTCGTGAGTCATACAAAATAATATTAATACTCTCATTACTATGCATTACAAAGACCAAGTTTCGGAAAATGCTATAATTATAAAAAGGTAGTTTCATGCGTTAATGTCTTTTTAAAAAGCAAAATTATTTCTGCAGTTCGGAAAATTCCATTTCCATTGAATTCCGTAGGGTACAGTTGACCGAGTACAAATTAATGAGTTTATCACAGAGAACTTTAGTTAAAAAAGCATTTTATAAATAACTTTGTACTCACTTATTTTAATTTTAGCGTCTCCATCGCCGTTGATTGAAACAATCAATATTCTTCCGTACGCCTTGTACTTTCCTTTGATGGTCAGGTCACAGTGCATTTTAAAATCGACTTCATGGTTTTTGTATCTGAAAATCACATTTGAATAAATGTTTTGCAAACCCGTTGGCAGCTCTAAAGCTTTTTTTACAATAAGGTTCTGAATCCTTAAAAATATTATAGCAAAACAATTAATAGCAATATATAAAAAATTAATTAAAACAAAATAAAAGAAAGAATTTGAAGTAAACTATTCACAAAACATGATTATTATAAATTTTATAAAACACTTACGACACAGAATCAATGTTACATTTCCTTAGTCCAGTCATCGTCCCATTACTAAAATCTACCTTAAATCCACCGGGTAGGATCAGTTTCACTTTGTCTTGTCTCAAAGGATCTATCGATCCAACCCCTAATTCTGGTATACCCTTCGCAAATTGTGGTAGAGTTTGTTGCACTACTCTCGTCAAACAATCTGTTTTTAATCCTGGACATGTTTGTATGTAGGAAGCTAGAAATTAAAAAGAAATTAACTTTTATTACTGCCTACTGAAATCACCAAACGATAAAAAAAAGAAAATAAAGGTAATTTTTTAAATAGTTATAAATCATAAGTCGTCGATGTTGTGTTGATAAGATTGGCGTAAATTGTAAGTCTACAATGCCAGTACATAAAACTGCATACTAATCGCGTATATACATTATAATTAAAATTACACGCATCGATTGCGATATCACAGCGAAAGTAATAAATTAAAAGTGCTTTAGGGAAAAATAATATTTTGGAGATAATGAGATCAACCAACAAGGGTACAAAATAGTGTATCATGAGGTATTTATTATATTCTGCATTATTAAGAATTTGTTAAATCATTACCAAGTTTTAATTTTCTTAATTATAATATTAATCATTAATTTAACAGTAACAATGCATATTTAATATCAATATTTGTTTTACTAATTGTATTTTGTAAATATTTTACCCACTAACAGGAATATTAATTACTAATAAAGATTAAGGCAATATTAAGAAATTACACTGTTTATTATATAAATCACCATAATCCAAAAAAAACTGACTAAACACAAGGCACTTTAAATATTAGGGTAAAAAATAATATTATTTTAAAAATCACCAACAAAATACTCACGCGAAACTTTAGCCAAGCTTCCATTGATAACCGTCAATAAAACTAAAGAATTTAAAACGATTAACTTAAACATTTTGTTTTAAAAGTCTACCACAGTTGATGTCCAGATGTGTACTGATCAATATTGGGAAGGACCAACACAATTAAAGCTTATTATTTAATTGTTGTTTATACGCGTATGTATCGCGGAAAGAACTTCTCGCTGAACCGGTCTAGTGGATAGCTGTAAGAACAATTGAACACCTAATTTGTGACTTGTGGAGTTCGAAAATAAAAAGGTAAATCAAGTAGGTAACTACTTGTTTTAATGCCAGGTTCAATGTGTTCGTGACCTCTGGTAGTGTTTTCTTTAAAATAATATTTAAAAGATTCTGTAGAGAAATTATTGACGCGCGCAATATTAACATTTTATTTTCAAAAACTAAGTCGAGGTGGCGCATTGGTTACGGACCCGCTTTGCAAGCGCGTGGTTGTGGGTTCGAACCTGGCATGTACCAATGTGACTTTATAATGTCATATTATGTACTTTCTTAGTTATTCTAAGACACCACTGACTAACGGTGAAGGAAAACATCGTAAAGAAACCTGGACTTTAATAGTCTGAAATCGCCAACCCGCAGTGAGCTAGCGTGGTTATTAATGCTCAATCCTTCTCTATATGAGAAGAGGCCTTTGCCCTATATTGGGACAGTTACAGGCTGATTTATTTATTTATTTCAAAAATAATGAAGTAGGTACCTACCTTATTGATTCTTTTTTCTAGCCTTATTTTGCTCAAACGTATTGTGGTCAGCTTCTTTTTTAACCGTTCGAAGGAGCTACGAATTTAAATGATATCACAATTTTTTGCCTTAACCAAAAAGGTAAGATCAATAATTAATAAGTCAGTAAATAAGTCAGGTATTAATGAATACTGATACCTCCTTGGCTGTCGTCGACTGTCTTATTACTGACGATAAGCCTTCATAACAATTAGGACTGACGGCTTTATTTGCCCTCCGAGGCATAGAGCAAGTAATTATATTAATTTTTTAAATGCTCATAATTTATGAAATTTAGAGATGCGTGCGCAGGTTGGATTTAGATATGAGTATGACTTAGTGGCAATCCGTTTATCGCTAAGTCAGAGGTAGAAATCAGAGGTAACTGCAACGGCCGGCAATACAACGGTGCTGATTCTTTTAAATTGTATAACGCACTAATTAACTTTACCCTGATTATATATATTTTTTAAATTAAATAAAAAAATATAATCACAATTAAAAATGGATCGAAAAATCGTCAAATTAATCTATCTATGACTTAGTTACTGATTTGTAATTTGAAGGGATCTACATAATTATTATCATAGCAATTTAAATTCTCATTAATAAAATGTTTATTATTTTGTCTCGATTTCTATAAAAGAAAAAGTGTATAACGACCTTTTTTCAGAGTTATTGAACTCGAGAATTAGTAAACAGAAATGCATTTAAAAGTCAAAAGACGAGGTTATATTTCACATATTACCTACACTCTACACCACACGTCATTTATGTCCACAGCAAGACATTGACATTTTAAAAGGATCGCTTCCTGATACTCGATACCTTATCGATCGCTCAAGTACGAAGAAAGGCGATAATGTTTCGACGATGCCTTTAATGTGTTATTGTTTATTTTCGATAGTTATTTTTATTGGAAACTAGTATTCATTAGCAAAATTTTCTAAACTATTTAAGTATTAGAAACCAGCATCGGTATTTTATTAGCTTATGAAATAATGAAAATTTTATAATGTAATTGGAATGTAAACGTAATATTAACTGTAGGTATCTATCAAAGATGGAATGTTTTTTGCATTAAATATGAATGCAACATTAAATAGTTTTGTATTGTGCAAGATTTGATTTTAACTCTTGCATTCGAGAATACGTTATACGACCATGGAGTTTCTTCCCAGATTCTTCTCCATGAAGGGTAGGCTGCCCTTGGAACTGGCAACTAGAGTCACTCTTACAACAAACAATATTACAATTATGACTATTCATAAGTGCCTAATGGTCTACATGAATAAAAATATTTTGATTTTTGACATGAAAAAAAAAGTAGAAAACAAAAATACGAGTTTGTAATTGTCTTTCTTGAGCCTCTTATATAGGATTCGGTGTTGCCGCTGACATAATGGCGGCATCCGACCTACAATATTGGCGGGGGAAACCTGGCGGGAGCACGGTAATACGCGCAAGCATGAATACCGTTCTCCTGTCGATGAACACTGGGTGGTTTTTAGTCTGTGCAAGGACGGATATAACCCCACCTTTCACTTCTTTAGGATGCAATATCTCTATTTACAAGCAAGTCTGATGAAAACAACCATTAATCGATGGCAACAAAATTATAAATTCATCTTTTACTTACGCTCATCGCATAATCTTAATTTTAATTAGGTCATGCTCCTTTATATATTTTAATATAATCTTGCTTACACACGATCCTTTGATCCGAGTTAGGTACCTTGCAAAGTTATTCTAACAACAGAAGAGACAATTTAAAAGGTTTCTTTACTGAACAAGCGATAAACCTTATTAATATTTAAGCGTTTTAGCCAAGTTTATTTTCATGCGAAATGGTGATTTCGTCAAATCTTAAGAACAATAAATTGGTAAACAGTAATTTAATTACAATTTTCCAATAGGGAATATGCATGTGTGAAATATATATATTTTTTAAATCTTTAGTGCTATAGATTTACCCCTTATTTTTTTTTAAACCAAACAGATAGGTTTATGAAAAGTTGTCGTTATTGTAGATGCTGATGTCACTGACGAAGCGCGCCAAAATGGCGGCGTTTGAATTGCCAGAAACTGATTGTTTTAATTTTTTTTTCTAATTATATTAATAATATTTTGTGAGTGTTATATTTTTTTACTGTTATGTACTAATGTATACAATCGAATAAAAATATTGAATAAATACATGCATTTACTCCTGCCCTATTGTTTCATTAAGTTGCCATCCGAGGCTTGAATCAAGTTGAATCCACTTACTCCGTGTAGTTGTATTTATAATACTCGCATAAATTTACAGAAAAATATTGAGTTTTGAGTTAGTCTATATAATAAAAACTTTTTACAAGTAAAAACGATTTTCAGAAAATAACATTACATATAGGTATCACTAGCTCTTTTATATTTAAGAGCTAAGTTCTTGTCGGTAGAGCAATCGCCACCTCTCTCTATCCTCCGCTTGTCTTTTGACTACCTACGCTTAAATAAAACAAACTATTTTATCTTGATGCTTTTACACTTTGCTTTTAATTTTTAACTTGATGCTTTTAGTATACAAGCAAGTAAATACGTTAAGATGTTTAAATACAATCATTATTACATATTTTATGAACATTATCATAATCAAACCGTTTGTTTTTCTGCACTCACGCAAGATATTAATGTCAGAACTATTACATTATGACAACAGTCGAGATTTTTCCCTCATTAACGCTATTCGCAGTTTTCTTTTGGACGGGACCCATCAGTTGTTCCTAATTACATAAGTGTTTTATTTTTTATTGAACACATTCAGAGAATAAATACATAAAGGTTTCGTGACGTTGATGATGTGTGAATGAGATAGAGATAAATTATGTTAGTAACACAATACCCGCCATAGCGTAATAAATAGCATAACTAAAATGTACTCTATTGAGCATGAAATAGGGCTTAGTAACTAATCTCATGAGCGGTGTTGTCGGAAAATAATACAGGACTTTACCAGTACTCAGCTTTTAGCTGACGGAGGGGGAGGAGGGAATCAGAAACCTTTGGCCTGAGGAGGGGGGCAAATGAGATGTTTCCCTCGGTATATTATGTAACCAGTTAAATGTTCAAGGACTGTCCCTTTTTCTTCGAAAGAGATCTCTTTCTTCGGAAGCAATCTTCATCCCTCTTCCTCTATACCACCTATCTGTATACACCTATGTTTTTCCTTATGCATATCGTAAAAGTCCACTAATCGATACATACCTATAATAAAATCGTAACCAAGTAAAACTGTACATTGAATATTTTTAGCCAAACAATATGTAGTTTTTAGATACTTTGTCTGTCTGTTTATCTGTCAGAGATTGGCGCAAAAACTACCGGACAGATTCAGTTGAAATTCGGCAAAAATATTTGTTAAAGTCAGGTTTTAGCAGTTATAAGCAGTATCGTATGTAGGGTTACTAAAATCCTCGCAGACTAGTAATGAATAAAAATCATTTCTAATAAAATATGACACATTACATTAATCAAACATTATACTGAAACCGTTTCTAAAGAGAGGCTTTATCTGGCTAGTTACCACTCACTCTCTGGACAAAGCCTTTTCAAATTGCTAGTGACATTTACACTTACGGCTTACTATAAGCTAGCATAATGCATAATCAACTACAAAATTATTATTTTTTAAATTTGTAAAAGGTTCATTTAATTATTTTTTTTTGTTTCAGTCAATAAAAGTGGAATCGACGTTCCTGGCGTTTATCATCGCGTTTGCCTGCATTGCTCTCGTGATTCCTGCCTACCTCCTCATCTTGGGAATACTGTCCCTATTTTCAAGGTCCACACGATACGATGAAATGGAAACTGGAGCCTTATTTCCCGAAGCTGAGAACTCAGATTGCAATGACAGAGCTCTGGTGGTTGTTACCTTGTTTGTCGTACTCGTCTGCTGGTTAGTACGATATTAATCTTGTATTTTCTTAAGGAACTCTCAAAGGCTTTGGTACTTCTTCTTTATGTTTCAAGATACCTGAATTTAATGGAGTAGATTTTTCATCTAATATTTTTTTCTTTGTCTAAATGAGAATATTGTTGGATGAGCCCAATATATAAAATAATGAGACACTTAAAACTGAGAAATAAGAAGATACATAGAGGAGTGAATTATTGACATGATTGTCTATTGGTTGTGATCGTTGAACTGCTAAATCAAAATTGGTACAAAATTATAAACTAATTATAAATTTAAATATTTAATAAGAAATTTGAAAAAACAACTGATACGGATGGGATTCGAACCCACGATCTTAGGCGTTCCGTGCCGACGCTCTAACCGCTGAGCCACCGTATCCCATCAGAATCAGTCGAAATTTCAAATCTCTTTATACGCCTAGAAGATCGTGGGTTCGAATCCCATCCGTATCAGTTGTTTTTTCAAATTTCTTATTAAATATTTATATTTAATAAGCTAACATGTACTAAAACATGTAAAAATTTCACAAAAAATAATTATAAATTATCAGTTGCTAAAACGGCGAGGGAAAACATCGTGATGAAACCAGCATACCTGAGATATTTTTCAATGGTGTGTAAAGCCATGTCAAAACCTACGGGCGGTTTAAACTCTGACACCAGGTTGTTCATCAACCAGATGATAAGAATAAAAAGAAATATAACCACAAGCCCTCTAACGAGCACTATGTTAGCGTGTTAGAGTATGAATATTCTCTTTGACCTGGGAAAAGGCCTACACTATCCTACTGGGCTAAAGCTGAGGCCTAATGGGAAAAAGTAGATATTTTTTACAGTCAATATACAATTTTCTATGTCCTGATCATTGACGTAATGGTGTTCGATAATTTCCTAGTACCTACCTATTCAAATGGCTCATAAAACCGTAAGTGATTACAATGTAAATATATGAACTAGCCACGCTATATTTCAAACAAAAACGCGTGTCAATATTAATAAAATATCAAACAACTAATATAAGCACATTACTACTTATTATCTCTTACATATATTAATAAATTATGGATTCTATTTATACAATCTTCATATTTCATATGACCCGACATCCGTAGGCGTTACTTAATTAAATAATTTACAACATACTTAGATATCGCTCACAGAAAACTTCCTTGCGTACTAGGAAAGTTCCAGAAAGTTAAATTAAATGCCGACGGAGTATCCTGTTTGATATCTGTCATCAAAAGTGAACAGGACGTCACACTTGAATATAATAAATAAATAAATCAGCCTGTAACTGTCCCATGTAGGGCAAAGGCTTCTTCTCATACAGAGAAGGATTGAGCATTAATCACCACGCTAGCTCACTGCGTATTGGCAACTTCAGACTATTAAAGTCCAGGTTTTCTTACGATGCTTTCCTTCACCGTTAGTCAACACTTGAATGTAAAAGTAAAATAATTAGCCTAATCCTGATCCTTTTTAGGGTTTCATAGAAAAAAAAGGAACTCTCATAGTTTCGTCATGACCGTCTGTCTGTCACAGCCTTTTCACTAGTAGACTATTAATGCTAAAACGCCGAAATTCGGCATGAATTTACATAATAATATCGTCGACATAGTTATGAAATAAAATTTAATCAATTTGAGGGAGCCTCAAATATTGATCTTTTTATTAAGTATATAAAAATCGTTTTATACATAGATAAAGGAATAACACAACAATATTAGCCGGGGTTCGGGGTTCGGGTGTAACGTACCTTTCAATGCATGGAAACGCTCGAAAAACGTTTGTTTACAGTCGGAACATAAGCATCGACTAAAAATGAATATTTCTACAATTTTAATTGTACGAAGGTTGTCGGTGTATGTTATTACTTTTTTTGATATTTAATTTGAAAAAATAATCTTGTTATCTAAACTCATTTTGAAAAATACTCTATTTACTAAACTACGTACTTCCGAGTTCTGTCTTCACGAATATCTACTAAAAAAATACTAGGATTTTATCTTAAATTTTGCAGTGTCCTCATATCAGGCATGGCTGTAAGTAACGAACAAGCACGAGGCGCCGCGTCTGATGGGCGCAACGTGGTTAGTTGCGCATGCGCCGACATTGCATCTTGGCTTGCGGCAGCGGCGCGAGAATTGCACCATAGTTTGGTACCACCCGTAGACCTCGTCCTGCATGCTTATAAGCAGGATTTAAAAAGTAAGACTCATTTCAATTTATTGAAGGTAGAGAATGACCATTAGGACATAGAATATAATTTAGCTAAAGGAACTTTAGCTAGTAACTAGCTAGCAAAAGTAACTTTAGCTAGTTATCGATAAAAATAAACATTCTGTCTACGACTGAAAAGCTTAGGAAACATACAAGTGCTGCAACGCTTCAGATAAAGTAATTTGTACTCGTACGATTTTATTGCAGCAAATCTCTATTCGTGCTTATTTAAACATTTTTATCTATCTTAATTAATTTTCAGAAAATGTAGTGTATATTTTTAATGCAAGCTTCGCTTTTCGTTTTATCCAACTACGAGTATGTAGATTACGTAACGCTAACGACCTATTCATTATGAGGGAATACTTTTATTTTTTAATGTATGAGCATAATATTCTTGTCTTTTTTTGTCTAGACGTATTTATTATTCAAGTAGACAGGTATCGAGAATGACTCCTTAGAAAATTTTCGAAAGAATCGCTTTATTTTATGTGCCTACCTCGGCAATTGAATGTTTAATTTTTTTCGCGATTTTAGTACTTATTACAAGAGGTCCCAGTCAGCCAGGTCGAAATTCAAACTTCTTAATTAGAAATAAGAAAACTTTATTTCTTAAATATTCATTCTTGATACAACTAACATTAAAATACAACTAAAACTAACACTAAAATTAAAAGAATAACTTAATCTATAAGACCGTTTCCAATGGGCAATATCCCCAAAAGTATAAAAAAAATAATTAAGAAAATTAATTCAAAATCTTTTTTATTGATTTCACTTTCACCCTTCGACTTTTTTCCCCATTATATAAGTTTTTGATACATGCATTTTAGCTTACTGCACTTTTTCTCCATAATTATAAATTTTATGCCAAATAAGAGTTACAAAGTTTTAGCCAGTTTTAGCTTAGCGTATATTATTATTAGCGTATACCTAGTAATTATTTAAATAGGAATATTCACGATTGTAATTTATAAATAAACACAGTCAAGTGACTGTTTTTATTTAATCTTATTATAAGTACCGGAGTGTAACAAAACACTTAAGAGATTTTATCATTACATTTTTTTTTTCTCGTTAGATTTTCTGTAGGTCATTCCTAATTGGCATCAAGTTTTTACTAATAGAAAGACGAAGGCAGATTATTTTAATAGAGATTTAAGTTCAAAAATAAGTTTAAAAAAAATTGCTAAAAATATTACAAAAACCTTTAGTTTAATAACACAAAACGAACTTTTGGGTTATTTCTAGTTTTTAAGTGTATTGAGGTCGTTTTTATTTTTTTGTTAATTAAATTGCCATAGCCAAGATTGTAGTTCATCATTCAATTATCGATAGGTGATGAAATTAGGTATTATCGATAGGTAAATCGTTCATGGCCGTAAGTACCAATAAAAAATAATGGTTAATATTATTTATTTTCAGATATCGAATCGTTGCTTGGTGAACCCATCCAACAAGCAATATCTTCAGAGAGCGGTATTGATCTAGTTTTTGATTCTTTGGCGGACATTATTTCAGGTTTGGACTAATACTAGATGCTTCCTCTTGAACTACATACCCAATAATTCCAATTTTATAGATACATACACGAACTTATTACAACGTGTACTAAGAAGTCTGATTATGGGATTTGCAACTTTTACTTAGTACTCGTACACATAGGATTCAGATTTGGGATTAAGCTCGTAGTTTAAGAGTAAGCCCCGAAGTGTAACGAAAATATTTTTTAAATATTCTTTCTACTTCATTATGACTTACAAAAAAAACGAGTATACAATTTAAGAGCCCGATATACAAATGAATTCTATTTTTTTTATAAAACTTAGAACACTCTCGAATACGGCACTTTTAAATAAAAATAAATACATATAATCGGTTGATCCGTTTGGAATCTACGATACCAGACACATAGATACACACGTTCAACTTATAACACCCCTCTGTTTTTGTCAGTGGTTAAAAAAATATAATCCAAGTACCTATAGGTACACAATTGGGTAAAGGTATTTTATTATTTATTGAATTGCTGCTTCAAACGATGTCTTGTTCAAGGTCCCGAATTTTATTAAGCATACCAGTTACTTACACTTAATTTATTAAACTGGATTAAAGACGTCATATAATTAATTTATGTCAATATTTATTTTAAGTTAATACCAGTTATTAATTTATTTGAGTAGTAACTGTATGTACCTGTACCTATTTATTATCGCGCCCATTTCCGCCTGATTACATAATTTTTTTTCGCATAAACCCTACGGCGCGGCTCCAAGCCACGTCACATTACATACATTATAAATATGCATTAAAATTACATTAGCTAGTTTAAGAACTTCTGAGTCAAGTTACTATTCTAGACTCAGAAGTACACATTTGACTTGAAAAGAATTTGACTTGTAAATTTTTGAATTAGTAACAAGTTTGTCTAATATAATCGTATTTTACAATTTGATAACACGATTGACGTGGTATTGAATTGATAGTAAGCAAATCACTTGACCAGCGACTCGCCTTAAACGCTAGATGTTGCAAGCTCGATTCCCGCACGGGACATATTACATATGTGTGTGATTCACAGATATTAGTTTCAATCTGTGTGTTTGTTTATTATAAAACTCGGATTTTCCCGCAGCTTTGCCCGCGTAGATGTCGAACCAAGATAAAATTTATATTTTGTGTTAATCCAGGATATTGGTCTTTAAGTGTACCGAGTTTTATCAAAATCAAAAGCAATTAAGTAACAAACATCTTCACAAACTTTTATTAGTGCAAATAAGTAATGATCACGGGTTCAAGTCCCGCCCAAGTCAGTTGTTTTTGCGAGTTTCTTATTAAATATTTTCATTTAATAAGCAAAACATATTGTGCATAAACAAACATAAATTATTATCCAAAATATTTATTATTGAAAAACCTTATAAATTAACATTTATACATTACATTTATTATATTATATTATTAAATTATATTATTTATTATTATACATTACATTAACTCGTTATTTCCTTTAATTACAATTAATCAAATATATTAATTTTCCCTTCATAAAAGTCTATTAAAATACCAACATCAAAATTGCTAAATAAAAATTACAATAAATAATGGTAAATATATCGGAGCTACAAGTTCAAAGGCCACGTTTTATTCTTTGTAACTTAAAGGTTACTTTTTAAGAAAGGTTGATATATTTGATAGCGTTTCATTTTTTGTTTTATCCTCGCTGTTGGTAAGAAAAAGTAAAAATAATAAAAACTCTACAGTGGCAGCTATTCGAAAATAAAGGCTTTCTTTATCACTTATTAAAATTCGCGCACCTTGCAAACGATGACACTTTTCTTTATTGTATTTATCTTGTTTTTACACCGAAAAGACAGAGATGGAGATATTGACTTATAATTGCAATCTCGTTCAAAGGGTACTTTTTATACATTACAAACTTTTTTTTAATCAATAAAATTCGAATATTTTGTAAAAAGAAAAAATCGATCGAAATTGACGAGTGGGGTTTTTTCTTTCAACAATTTCAAACTTTAATGTTCGCATAAAATGCATAAATACTTTTAAAAAATGTCCTAGTAATCCTACTAATGTTTAAAAATGTAAAAGTTTGTGAGGATGTATGGATAGATGGTTGTTTATGTATTTTTCTTTTGGCTTTTAATAATGGAGGACCATCTTGTTTTTTTTATTTAATACTATCTGCTCAGCAAGCGTTGCAATGAGAGAGGTATTTTGTGGTTTTGCCGCTTTACGACACCGGAGACTGCGCGGTATCACTTGCATATTGCCGACCCTGTGTTACGGACTCTGGATTATGGACTGGGGGGGATTATGTAAGGATATAACTGGACCTCCAGTTCTCTTCACTGACCTGACTAATATTCTGTGAGCGAGTGGTATGTCCCAGTATACTCTACCCACTCTACCAGCCAAAGAAAGGCTCACGAAAGTTCTTTATCTTGCCTTTCAACCAATCATGTTAACCATTTCAGAAAGTGAAGATCTATCCCTAAAAATATCGTCACTACGAGATGTGAGTGTCAAAGCAGGATCGCTGGCTTCAGCTGCGTCAGATAGAATCAGGGATTTGGCTCGGCAGTTGGAGAATCTTAAGAAACACTGCACTTTGAAAGATACGCCTCTATGTGATACCATCAACACTCATTCGCTCGAATTAAAAATGAAGTTTGATTTAGTAAGTTTTTTGAATTTCCGTAAAAGAACATTTACAAGGGCGGTAAGTACACATTTATTATAGAAGGGACACTCAAATCCCGAGCCGCAGGAGAGAGAATATAATGGCCCAACGTTAGTAATTGTCGTAACGCTCGAGAGACATACAATACAATAATGTATGAAAATACATACAAGAATAGCGGGTTTGTAACGAGCAAGTTTAATGAAAAAATAATTTTAAAAAAATAAAGGCTTCTTAACTTCTTTTACCTATCAACCTTCTTATACTGCAAAATGTATCTTTCAACTCCAAAATAACATAATGTTTGTTGTACTAGATTAATTTAATTTTAATTAATTTAGATTAATTGATTGTTTTCCCAAATAAATAATAAATAGATGGGAAAGATCAATAATATGTCTTACAAATAAATTTTTAAACATTTTAGATTCTACACGAAAAGCAGTTATTGGAACTCCGTACTCTAGGGGTGGAAAATTTGACGCGTGCGATATCAACGGCCCGCCAAGAGTTTAAAACTTTGCCCTCGGCTATATCGACCCAGACAACACAAGTTAGAGAAGGTTTGTGGAGTTTTCTAATATTTTTTTATTAATGTAATTATTTCTGACAATTAATTAGATTGTAGTTGATTGGAAGCGGAAGTACGTAGGTATTGTAAGTGATTTGATTTTGATTGGTTTGATTTTCAATCTAATTAATCTGTTTAGATTGAAATCAATTGATTAAAAACATAAATAACGTTTATTTCCGTTAATATTGCGTCCACTGACTATTGTCACTACATACACCATTTTTTTTAATTACCCTTATTCTTTCCAATACTTGTAGAATGCTACCACACACACAGTATTAACTTAGCTCTTAGTCAACTCATTCTCACTCACACACATCCACACACACTCAAAGATACAAACGTAAAAATAATAATAACCAAAACGTAAAAAAAATACCTACACGTAGTAACCTACATTAGAAAAAGACTTCGATATTCTTTGAAATACTTCACAGAGAAATTAATAATTCATCTTAGATTGGACTAAATGCTAATCATACAAATGGCTTTAACTAGGTACGTAAAGATCGAGGAGAGGAGGTATATTCCCTTAAAATCATTCTTAAATGGTGCAACAACCATTCTTTTTAACTTCTTTTTTTTTACACAAAACCTGTGTTAATGACAATTTTCCTTTTTTTCAGGCATCCTCCGAGACGTAGAAATTCGGAGGGAAGCCGTGCATATTTCTGCAAAGATCCTCAGCGACATAGTGCGCCATCTAACGTCCGGACTTCACACTATCGCCAGACAACTAGAGTCAAGTCTCGAGAGAATGCAAAGATATGAGTTTGCGCGGTGGACACTCATGCTGGGTAAAGTTTGGCTTACACCTACGTAACTACATGTAATATAAAATGGTTTTGGTTTGTTTATGAATAGAATATCGTACTATATAAATAGGTATTTGTACGCTCTACTGAGTAAAACATAACGCACATACATCATATATATGGTAATTACCTGTGTTTGTGTCAAATAAAGATGATTTTTTGTGATTTTTTAACTTCTTTTTCAAATTTTAAGTATTAAAATTATAAATAAAGAATTTTGAATTTTATTGACTTAATGAAAATGCAGTGATATGCAGTAATACAAGTAAATTCTTTAAATAAGTTATATTAGTAGGAATTACTGAAATATGTTTTTTTTTTACGTCGACCTTTGTGCTGCATTGCAAGTTACTATAAATGTTTGCTTAAATTTATTTGTCTTGAACGATTGAATGAATTTGAAGGTTTCAAGTTTACCACAGCTTATCTCGCAATATGTTAGTAGATACTTTGCAGAATAAGTAAATAATAAAGTTTATTAAATCTGTATCTTATTTATTTTATTTAGGTACCTATTTATAAATTACTAATATTAATATTTCCAGCATGCATCGTAACTTTTGGCTTTGTGATGATGCTTATTGTATTGGGTTTGCTGTGCGGTTGTGGTCATGCAAAGAATCATGGGAAAAGGACTCTGAAAGTGTTAGTACTATTATGTTTAATGAATGAAGGGACTTAATCTTTTTCTTCTTCTACCTGTCTTTTTAACTTAACCTATCTAATAAAACAGACTAACTAGTAGGAAAAACTCTGCATAAACTGGTGGATCTAGATTTGAAATTTGAAGGAAATTTTGGTGTAGCACTAAGGAAGGATTTTTTGGAATTCCATGCTTTCCATGCTCTAAACTAGCTATGATTAGATGAACGGCTTCATTTTGTATTAATATTCATGAGGAAAATTATGTCAAAGGTGATGTCTTTGACATGACCCCATTAATTACAAGACCAGAATTTCCAAAACATAAGAATCCAATAAAATTATTTTTTCAGGTATTTTACTGTGAATTTTAAAAAGTAGCATAATGTCAAAAAACCATGACAATGTGAATATTTTTGTACTTTGTATATGTATTGTTACTGTTTTTATAAAATTTTAAAACATTTAATGAATGAAAGCTCAGTTTTAAATCGTTCATTTGAATTAATGTCTTAAATAAATGAGTAGCAAATAACAATTTCTTGTTTGACTTTTACTAATCATATTTAGGACGTTATTTCAAATTAAGAAAATTTTTTGAAGGACTTAAGTGTACCTATTCTAAATATCTTAGGATCTCGTTTCTTTCTAAAATATAGTTATGTCAAAATCTTCCTTTCAGATCAGCAGTTTGGCTATGTCTCGCGTCTCTCATTCTTTGGAGCATAGTATCCGCAATATTCCTCATAGCCGGCCATGCCGAAGTAAGTGCTAGAAAAACACGGTAAAATTCAAAGTAAATTACACGCACCATAATCAAAGGGGAAAAAATCTGTTTAAATACGTCTTTGTTCTGTGAATTGTAAAATCGCTTTTGTGTGTATTGCTAAGTGTTTCTTTGAAGGCGTGAGGACAGCTTGTGAGTTTGTTTAGAATACATACGTTCATTGATACAAACTTGGAACTCTAGGTCGGTTACTGGGTTAGTTGAAGCGTATAATGCTAAAGCAAATTTCGATATACTTACTTAGTTAATTTGACGACGCGATTGGCTTGGCAGCACGATTGGTGGTTAGACGTTTCGCCATGCGCTTGGTGTTGTAGGTTTCATTCCGCATGGGACGAAAATTCTGTGAAACACAAATATTATTCCGGTCTTGGTTGTGAATTACGAAATTATAATGTTAACTACACTCACGATACAGCGGTACAGGAGAAAATGATAGTACGAGGATAAGAATTTAAAAA
The DNA here is from genome assembly GCA_936450705.2 of Protodeltote pygarga. NCBI lineage: Eukaryota > Metazoa > Arthropoda > Insecta > Lepidoptera > Noctuidae > Protodeltote > Protodeltote pygarga. Next base: position 6,017,683 of record OW388257.2, on the reverse strand, counting down.
AATAAATAATATTAATAATTAAATCTTTATAAATATAAATATTTAATAAGAAATTTGAAAAAATAATTATATATTATATTATATTATATTTAATAAGCTAACATGTGCTACATGTAAAAATTTCACAAAATTATTAAATCTTTATAAGTTCATAATTATTTTTTACGACCCTCAGTTGATTTGTTTCTGAGCATTATCTTTGATCGACTGCTTAATAAGCAACGCAAGAAGCAGTTCGGGTTCGACTCAGAATGCCTACTATATTCCTATTACAGGTCTTAACAATTTAACATAACTAGGTTTTAACGTGACTAACGAATAGTGGGTATAAAAACATCTCTGCTTACCTCTCTAAAATGTTAAATGTTGACTTAATGTTAAGTTATAATGATTATGCTCCTTTAAAAACCTTTGGATAACCCTTCACCACTCCATATAAGAAGATTCTATCTAAAAATGTGTGTATAATAATATCTAATACATCACACAAGGAAAAATAAAGGACCTTACCTTACAAAAATAGTACCTTGTTCCAGATTTATGTTTGCCACGCCTTATGGGACTCTCCGCAATATGAAACGCTGACGGCCTTACTAGATAGACCGTCGCCTCTCTTACCAAATAACGAAGGCATTTTCGACGCTATGTTCCGGGAGCTTGAAAATATTACCATCGATGTTTCCGTGAAAGATGTATTGAGGTAAAAAGACTCTTTTTATTAAGTTGTAAGTAGGTACTACATATTTATACAAATTAATAATTGTAGTACCAACTTGTACGTTTCATTTTATTTGTTTTATTATGATGTCTATTTTAGTAGGTGACAGTAGTATAAGTTTAGACATTACAGACTATGATTATATTATAATCTGTGGCGCGTTATTATTAATCAAGTCGGAATTGTTTTTTTTACATAGTTTCTTTTGTTTTTGTTTGTTATTTAAAATAATTTTGTGTCTATAATAGTAAATGTTTCTTATTTATTTATTTATTTAATACAATTTACAGTAGGTACATATGATAGTCAAATAATGCTTCACAAAACCATTTAAATTTTAAATTTCTTTTTTACTTACTTTCTTTCTGTTATTCCTTCCTTCAACGTTTTAAGCAAGTGTTAATTAATTTCTAATATGCTCATGAACATCATGAGCTTTGGTTAACACAAAGATTGATTCTAGGGTTGCCTTTGAAAATTGACTCCGTTGGAGTATGAAACTAGTCGAACTAACCCGAATTAACCCGTGATTTAAGCCGGAAATAATATGTTGTGGTATAAGGTTTAATTATTCAGTTATACAGCGTGTAACGGAGGCCGAAATAGTATTATTAGTATTAAGAGTGTATGAGATACCCTGTAAACAATCCTTGGGCATAGGTTTTGCAACCGAATCCCTAACAATACTTGAGTAAACCGCAGTCTAAAGTTTTCACCAAAATCTTTCAAATACACTCCTACAAATCAGCTGAAAGGTTAATAAACACGAACCCGGTTATTGGCTTTTAATATTTTTTAAGTAAGCACTAGGCACGTGTAGGTTAATGAATTGTCAATAATGAAGGAAATGAAATCAAAATAATTATTTTTTATGAAAAAAAGTGTTTGTATTCAATATTTTTAAATGTGAATCTCTTCATGATAATTTATACATACATGCTCTTAATTAAGTATTATTTCGGACTTCTGTTACACGCTATAAAGTCCTGTATGTTTGAAGTTTTTGTCTGACTGAAAAGGGTCCTTAAATCTCTCAATCTAAATCGGGTTCCGCAAAAAACGACTGACAGCAGCTGTTTAATTAGATTCGTCCGTGTGTGTCTTCATAGCACCTGTGAAACCTGTACAAAACCTTTTCAGGGATTGTGATAAAGACCGGCCAGCATACATCGTTTTCCAATTGGACAAAATACTGGATGTAAATAAAGAGACTTCGTATTTTGAATGGGAGGAGCTGCAAGCGGACTTTGGAAGACTGGCTTCGGCTATTGATGTTGGACTTCTAAAAACAATATCTGTAAACTTTAGTAAGCTTTTACACGAAATGTTAGTGGTCTCTGATGTGAATATTGCTAAATACAGGTAAGACTATCTAGTACGAGATTGCAAACGACGCGAAAACTGAGTTGGTATTCGCGTTTTAGCAGCAAAAATTCTTAATCATATCATGGTATATTCACTTTACAGAATGGACTATAATGTGCCGGTAGTAAGTAAAGATCTCCCGTCTCTTGTGGACCAACTTGAAAACATAGCGGCCCAAGTTACAGACTTAACTACCGCTGGAAGATTGGAAACTCTAGGTACGAGTATAAGCTTTCACCCTATTAGTAACCGATTTTATTACCTATTTATTTCACAATTACTTTCTTATAAGATAAATAAAAACATAAGCAGTAATAACCCTGTAGTGTATCCCTTGCGACTGACAAGTTAAATGTCTTAGATTTGAAACCCCCACGCATATCTGTCTTTTCGAATTCATCTGAGTATTAGAAATGAAATATCATTGGTAAAACGGTTAGGGAAAACATCGTGAGGAAGCGCATCTGAGAGATTCTTCAATGGTGTGTAAAACCATTTTAGCACACAAATATTCATCAGTCCATCCAAGGAGTGGATCTTCACAAGGTCTTGTTCCTTCGGTCTTTCGTAAAATGATGATTTTGTGAAGGAAATATTTTCTGTTATTCTCGTAAATAAGCATACAATGAATGAAATACAGGCAATTATTGCATTGGCTTAAGCGCCTTATAAAAAGTGTAATTTACACTTAAAATATTATTGCAATTATAATTCCACTAGCGACTTTTGACTTTAAGATAGTGTAGCTTCCTATTAATTAAAGCATTTTTAAACTCTAAGTTTAAACTCTAACATCAGGTTATCCATCAACCATTTGATAAGAAAACAAGAATATTAGGTTTTTTTTAAAACACGACACTTAACACAAACAAAAGAATAGTCAGTTTGTTATTCTAAAAGCGTTAAGGGCAATTATAATTAGACCCTGGATATAATATTATGGATAGGTATCTTTAGTAACACCTCTCTTTACTTTTCTCTCTTCTTTACACTTGATCTTGTTTCAGCCACAAGAACCCAGAGACTTTACCTCACAAACATCAAACCACTGGAACAGCTAAGAGCAGATGTGGTGTTTAAACTGACAGAGCTGGAATTACAATTGTCTCCATTTAGAAGAAAATTGAACATATCTCTGAGCCACATCCATACAGCACAATTTTATATTGACAATCAGGGTGATGTGATTGCTCAAAAGGTAAGCTATGATACTTACACTTGATACGTGATACTCACTATGATACTCGGTCACAGCGCGTGATAGCCTAGTGGTGTTGACCGTTCACTGGCAAGTCAGAGGTCTCGGGTTCAAACCCAAGGCGCACACCTCTGACTTTTCTTAAGTTATGTGTGTTTTATAAATTAATTATCACTTACTCCGTGCCTCGGAAAGCACGTAAAGCTGTTGGTCCTGCGCCTGATCTCTCTCCGATCGTGTCGGAAGGCCGTCCCATCGGACTATGAGAGTGAGGAAATAGAGAGTTCACCTGTGTTTGCGCATACACTTGTGCACTATAATATCTCCTGCGTAATTGGCTAGTCTCCGTTGAGATTGGCCGCTGTGACCGAAATTCGGTCAGGAGAATATTATAAATGTCAATGGAAGCTAACTAACTACGTAAGAGATATTAGAGTGCACAAATGTGTGTGTGAATACAGGTTTACTCTCTTCCTAACTCTAGTCCAAAGGGGTTACAAACGGAGAAAACTTAGGCACAGTACTGACAGACGGCTTTTCCTGATACTTAGCATTAAATTCATAATACGCCAATTACTTACCTTTGAGGTTTGTTTACAGAATCCACAAAAATATTCTATACCATAATATGTCAGCAATACTGCCTAGTGCTATGGACATAGCTCGAAGATAGCTTAAGACATACTTACATCTTATTGCTATATACATTTTTTAAATACTAGTGAAACATACGGTTTTATGGTTTGATCACCGGTTGCGGTTTAGCAATTTATTCAAAATGATGGACTTTAATGAATGCCGGGATTAGTACTTTAATGTTAGAACCCCATTGTTTGTTGTCAACATTCTGTCTTAGTTTACCTGTGGAATAAGGTGTAAGAACGCAATCCATAATTGAAGAAAGCATTCACGCTATACCCTAATATTTTTAATTCTTGTTTACAGAAAGTATCAATGTTCATATCTCGCCTTATTTCCCATGCGGCTGGCTGGCGGACTCACGTGCTCATATCGACTGGGAAGCATGCTGCCCGATGCCGTCCGTTGTACGCAGTTTACGCAGCTGCGAGATCCTTACTCTGCTCTAAATATGTAGCCTCTTTGGTAAGTACTAATCTTCATCGTGTGGTTGATGAAAAAAACGAGTGTCGAGAGTATTAAATATCCCAGAGGCTTCTAACACGGCATAACACACCATGAAAAATCCCTCATGTGTGCTGGTTTCCTTACCATGTTTTCCTTCACCGAACATAAAAGCAAGTGATCATTAATTTTTCATACGCACCTGATTTCAAAAGGTTGTCAGTCAACGGCCATACTACTAAAATATCACTGCTTTGACATAAGATTATTTTGACAGCTGTCAAATCTGACGTACTAAAACTTCGTAATAATGAAATTAAATTTTCAGCACGGTTGGTGGGTTTGCGGTTTTTTTCTGGGAATTTCATGGTGTGCCGCACTAACTCCGCTTTGTGTTAAACTTTGGCGAGCATACGGAAGGAAAATTAGGGCACACGAAGCTATGACACTTGCTAACTTGGGCTCCGGGTTAGTACAAGTTTTGTGCTCCATATTGTAATATTATGTTTATGTTACTAGAGTCGATACAAGTTGACTGTTCCACTGACTCGAAATTTAGATTATAGCGTAAGATCCCAGTTGGACGTAGTCTTTATAATTTATAGTAATAAAATTAAAACTTAAGATTAATACGAAAATCGCGAGAAAAAATCGTGCTCCATACAAAAGAAGTTTGATTTTAATTTGAATATTATCCAATTGAAATCAATGAAATTTTGTAAAAAAAGATTTGGAGATAATTATAGAAATCTGAAAGATCTAATGTGAGGTAGATAGAGTGCGAGAAGGACCATTTGGCACTAAGATGACATTGATATTTTATTTTACATTGATGACATAGTTATTTTAGCAATAGATGGCGCCATGCGTCTTTTGAATCATGATTGAATTTGAAATTCTAAATTAACGAGAGTGAAGCCGCGGGCAAAAGTAATACTATATAAATATATAATTCCTATATAGTATAATATACTATATAATTTGAAAAATATATATTATATAGGTATTATATAGTATATATTTTTTTGATATTGGAATAACTTTTTTGTTCTTACCTGACGGTTTAATGTAAATGACTTACCTAAAGCTTTTATTTTTCAGTCAACAGGAAACTCCTACTACTGCTCTATGTGATGGCAGTAACTGGAACACTCCAGGGTTAGTTTTTTGACGGCTTATAAGTTAATTACATTACTTTAATGTATATATCACTATATAATTAGGTATTTTAAGTAATATACACAATTAAAGTAAGTTTGTATAAGTATAATTAATCAAAATTATTTATTTCATAACTAACTTAAAATACAAATAAACAATACTAAATAAAACTATCTATATATATATATACAAAACTAACTATCTTAAAAATAAATAAAGAAAAATAATTATAATTAATTTTATAAAATAAACTACATTTTACAAAATTAAATTACACTAACCAGTGTAATTTAATTTTGAATTTGATAACTTTGCTAAATTAATTTAACTAAAGAGTATTAGGACCAAAAAATTTGCATATTGTTGTTTGTTTTATACTTTTATGAAAAACAGATTCTGGTGTGAATTTTAATTAGTTCGATGTAAATTGATACTAGATGCCATCTACATACAAATACTCAAATCGGATCTGGTTATAAGCGTTTTTTTTTCGCAGTATCAAAGATTATTTCCAAGAAACTTTCCAAGAACTATTTACTAGAAACTCCTTATTATGTCAGCTTCTGCAAGTGAAAGTCCCATCAAAATTGGTTCGGCGGTTTTAAAGATAACTTGATACAAACAGACAGAGTAGGTAAACCACAGTCACAAAAATTTTAAACTGTTTTTTGGTTACAAATACCATTGACATAACTATACGAATTTTGAAAACAGTTATTTTAAGATTACAAACAGACACTTCAATATTATTTATTTGTACCTATTTAGTGAAATATAGACGCTCATACTTCGCCAGTTAGATAGTCGCTAGGACTAACTCATGATTTTGTCTGCAATATTTTGAGATAACAAGCTATGTTTTAATCCGGGACTATTATCCTAATTGCATGTATGTGAATTTTAAACTATTTTCATTATATTTCTAGGCCACCGGGTCCTCCACCAAGAAATGACAGCTGGTGAGGCTGAAGACATGATATTGAAAGCTTTTAACAGCACAAAATAAACAAACAATTCCTTCATTAGTATGAATGACTTAACGATTACCGGGATTATCGGCAGTACATCATATGTACGTACTAAGCCGTGCGTTTAAAAAAAATTGAGATATACAAGTCGTATAACTCCATCTATCTCGCAAGCAGTGGGGGACTAAGAACCCTAGACAATTTGTAAAAAAAAAATACGCTCGTGGGGGGGGGACTTACAGAGATTTTGGCGGCCCCGTCTGATCCGCTCCCTCCTCCTTAGTACGCTAGAGCTTGCAAGCTTCAAGCTTTTCGTACTGCTCCCGAAAAACTTCCATCTTGCAATGTAGCAGGCCTTGTTCAGTCAATGTAATGTAATATGATTATGTTAAGATGTTACCACACCGAACGATCGATGTCAATCAATTACATAGATGAATGAATTAAATCAACGTAGCCATCGATCAATAGTTCCTATTATAGTTGATTGATCTGATTCTACTATCGATCGACGGTATCGATCGATGTCGACTGTGTTGGTATGATTACACCATTAGTCTTTAAGGTATATAATATTTTGTACCTTGATTTTGTTATCTTAATTATAAAAAGAAAACTTAGGGTGCGTTGGCGCGGCCATTTTGAGCGATCTGTCAAATATGGCGTGATATGAATAACATTTGATTTTTTTTAAAAACGTTAAGTTGAATTTTTTCTTAAGCCTGTGTAAGATAAAAAGTCTAGTCATAATAATTCTTGGTTTATAAAATTAGCTCATTACGTTTGAGTTAATAGTTGTAACATGTATGTATTTTTTAAGCATTTTATGTAGTTAGCTAAGAAATAAAACTGTTAAGAACGTATTATTTTATTTTTAATTTGTACTTCGGACCTATATTATTAAAAATCTTTTTTCGTAATATCTTCTATTTACGAAAACATTTACGATTCAAAATCTTTTTTTTGTTAATATGAATGAATAGTAGATTCATAACAATCACAATATACACATAATAAAATAATTTTGAAAATGGAATTAAATGCTTTCTCAGGTCATCTACATATAACAGCGTTTGCGCACAATTTATCAACAAAAATCCTATTACTCAAATTGACTCGATCGACATAATTACATAGAGCAAAATATCATAGCATTTAATAAGTGAACGTCGAATTTATTGGCATATTCTTAATGACGTGTGACCTAAATGCCTGATTAACATAGATTTAATGGCTCAATTTAAATTGGTTCAGACACTTCAACTTCATTATAAAATACTTGGACTATTAGTGATATTATTCAAATCAGCTGAATCATTTAAAACTCAAGGTTCAATGATTTGATGTAATTTTGAATATCTCTAATGCCAAATGCAATCTGCAAGCTGTCAGCTGTAGAACATAATATAAGTAATTTTTTTTTTACGTAAAACGGGTTTGTCATCAAAATTAAAGCTGTGTACCAAATATCAGATCAATCTGTCAACAGAAAGGGGGTGAAATATCGATTACTAAATTTCAACCAAATAATAAACAGGTTAAGCTAAGTAAAACCGTTTAAAAATGTCTTAATCGACTACAAAAAAATGTGTGTTGTATGTTGGGGTCCAATTTTTTTAAAGCTTTATCTCCTCTTGTCAACAAAATAACCTTTACCTGTTGTTTGAGATATAGAACCACATAATCTTCGCGTGAAGAGAAAACCCTTAGAATTTCTAAATAAAGTCATTTATGTTAACCATCGTGATATAAAAAAGATACTTAGGTATTTTTTTGTGGCCGGGTGGAGTAAAAATGCCTTCCGCAAGCCGCACGTCTGAGGACGTACGGTTATGTGGGGTTTGTACCCACTAAAAATGTCTACCCCCTGCGTGTTCCTCGCATTGTATCGGACGGGGCCGGGTACTGCAACCGCGCTTCGCAGCCCCGTCCAGCGCCAAAGAAAGAATACTTACCGAATAGTGCCTTTTTTCTTCCAAGATGGTGGCAAATAAACTGCCTGCCTGATAGGAAGTTACCGTATCCGATTTTATGAATTAAGTCAATTTTTGAGGTCAACATCTAGAACATCCTAACTACGCAATAATTTATTAAAACTAATTTAGTATTTAAATTAACTACCGAAACAAAAGAGCACATACTTTAAAATAAATAAATTACATTTTAAACAAAACTGGAAGACTACGTTAGCAACAACAAAATTTAACGGAAATAGGAAGGTATAAAACCTTAAGGCAAACTCACGTGTACTTGTTAACCAATTAATTAAGGTACAGCAAAAATATACAACTTTATTTAATGAATGTGTTTAAACAAACCGCAAGGTCGGTATGAACTTCCGAAAATATTATACCAATTACTCAGAATCAACAAGATTCTTTTAAGCCTGTCCAGAATAATTATAGGCTACAAGAGACGAATACAGCTGTAAAATAGGGGGTTAACTTTTTTAGGTTCTGTAGTACCAAAACCTAAAGGGTTCCTTCCTCTTCGACAGTCACAGGTCGCAACCATTTTACTAGCAGACCTTATCACAACTAGAAAGCTGAAATTTAGAATAAATAAGAAAAAATATTCTTTCTGGTCCCCCCTACATGATATGTATATATTTTGCCTGAAATCTGCCAAAAAATCTGAAAAAATGAATGTTTATTTGCATGAAATGATAGTCTCCCAATTGACCTGACAGGCATGCAAAAATTTAAGAGTTCAATACACAATTTATATCTACTTAAAATCCCTAAATAATAATTATTATTAAAACTATAAAGTCAAAATTTTACATATCCTATGTGATAAGCTCAGGCTTGATATACCGTCCATAAAAATTGTGTATTCCAGTTATTCCCACTGGGTAACATATCATAAAAAGAAAAAAAGAAATTATGAGCAAAGAAATTATACCACACAGCGAAAGATACCCGTGCGTAAAGTCAACACAGTTAAGCGGGACTTACATTCATATTTTCCACCAAGCAAGCCACCAAGTGGCTCTTCGTCAATGAAAATAATGTTACATCTTTTGTAATGCAAACTTTTACTGAGTTGGAACTAAACTCTACGGATTGCTCTGTTGGTAGTTAGCTAGCGAGCTACAAGCCGTTTATCAAACTTTATGGTACAATTCCCTCACGCACATTCATAGCCATCAACTTTCTATATTCTTTTTTTATCGTACAGTTGATAAATAAGCTGGTATCAGAGTTTAAAAAATCAAAATCAAAATATTTTTATTCAGGTAGACCATTAGGCACTTATGAATAGTCATAATTCTAATATTGTTAATTATAGGAGTGACTCTAGTTGCCAGTTCCAAGGGCAGCCTACCCTTCATGGAGAAGAATCTGGCAAGAAACTCCATGGTTGCTCTTTTAAATAAATGGCTTACAATATTTTAGGTTACAAAGGGTTAGGTTTAAAGCATCCGTTGGCTCTGAGATGGTTTTACTCGTAATCGAGTTAAGTGACAATTAATTTCTAAAACGCACATGAATCCGAAAAGGAGTTGCGTGCCTAGGTTTCGAATGAACCCTGAAAACCTTTGAGTTGGTAGTCCAACGGACTTACCATTAGGCTATCACTGTAGGTACTATGTTCTGTAATGAGCTTCAAACATAGTATTTCAGGGCTACAAAACAACGAGGCGAACCTATTTACTCATGTACATCAAACTTTTTAACCATACCACCGGTATTCCTTTACGCGCCATATGTATTAGATTGATAACGGGTATAAATTATACCGAACATCAAGGTACATCCGCACCCTAGGACGCTGGTACCGTTGGTTTTATTCGTTAATCATTGGGGCTGAACATTTTTCGCTTTACGCTCAATAGGATTTGCAATCACCTGTAAAATACATAGCTTTGTTTTGTTACCAAAATATATCATAGTATAACGTCATAATAATATGACTTTTCGAATTCATGTACGTATTAGAAATTAATTATCATTTGCTAAGTGAGGGAAAACAACGTGAGAAAACCAGCACACCTGAGAGATTTTACAACGATGTGTAAAGCCGTGTCAGAGACTAAGGGCGGTTTAAACTCTGATACCAGGTTGTTAATCAACCATACAATAAAGAAGAAAATTTAAGGAAAATTCAATAATCCATTTGCCACAATCATAATATAATAATATACATAATTGCATGCATAAATAATTAATGACACCTACAAATAAGACAAAAAGATAAACACAAAATATATTTTAATTAAATTAAACCTCACAAACAAAACTTTTGAGACCCAATGATCATAAATCAGAGGCACAGCACCAACTCATTCTGGGAATTCATAAACCAAATACAATATTGTTGGATAGAATCTGTCTGTTAACTTTGTGTTTGACTCGAACACACTTTCTATAACAGGGATTGTCAACCTTTTAACAACTTACTATTAATTAAGAATTAGCTACGCTTTTGAAGATCGCATATTTCGTTCTTATTTTTATTAAGAACCACCTTATAATTTCTAACCTTAACTTTTCTTCGATCTGTATTTTGTATCGGTTGGTATTTCTTCTCTTTCCCATTATTTCACTCTATGATGTTATTTATGAATGGCTCTTGGCATAAATTGTGGCCTACCGTCTTGCCTCTTCTACCTTTCACACCTACTAGAAATAAGTTAGTCTATTCTCTTTCACATTTTCCACAACCTCTTCGTTCGTCATTCGTTCCATCTAGTTAATTTTTTTTAAATTAGATGTAAATTTACATAAGAAAACTGGCATACTGACTACGGTGAAATGCTTAGGTCGACTACCCCTGTTTGGAACAACCAGGGAATGAACAACATGCAACACAAATAATACGTTTGTTAATTATATGTAGTGTATGTGGGTACGAAAATACTTATACAATATAGAGTAAGTGGATTACTCTACGTAGGTACACAATATGTGCTTTTATATTCATGTTCACTAATAACTACGGAATAATTGCATAACATTGTGTATAAATTATAGACAGGGTTATTTGTAAAACACCAGCATCCTTAAAGGGGGTCATTAAACTCATCATTATGAACAAATTTTATTATGGGACCAACCCTGAAATCGCAAAAAAAAATCAGCTGTTCCATACATTTTGTTGAATCATGTGAACATAAATGTATGGGACAGCTAATTTTTTTTTGCGATTTCAGGGTTAGTCCCATAGTAAACGTTGTTCATAATGATGAGTTTAATGACCCCTTTTAAGGATGCTGGTGTTTTACAAATAACCTTGCATAAGAAGATGAGTTACAAAGTCACTAGTAAACAATCACTAAAAAGTTGCTCTAGTTTAGCATGTTTAAATTAGGTAACTCTTATTTAAATAAGCTTACCTATTTAAATAAGATTCCTTTATGGTCTAAAAACTACGTAAAACTGTTGTCTTTATATGGATATGGACAATGCAATGTGACGAAACGTAAAGGTTAATTAAAAATAATATATGTATTTCATTTCATACATTCATTACATTTATTATTACCTATTACCATACGATAACAAGGCATCCATTTCAGGGAGTGGCGTTTAAATCCTTTTAAACGCTAACCTACCTACCAGCTAACCTACAAAATCCAATAAAAAAATAACAGCAATTACCACCCAACTATTACTAAACACAAATATAAAACCCAATCAACTAGAACCAGAACACTTAAGGATTAAATTCGACATGCAAATATCTACAATTAGGTGCGTTTGCGCAAGTCGTTCGGATGTAATGATCCATCGAGCCACTGTCGACCGCTTAACATTTCGCTTGGCCTTAAGAGTTGCGACATTGGCGCTGATTCTGTTGTACATCGCGTGAAGTAAAGTTCAAGCTCACTCAGTCTTTGAAAAGATAGATGGTTTGAATAGATATATTTCTTTTCAATGACTTCTTCATAGCTCTAGTGATCACAAGATTCACAAGTGTTATTAATGAACCCGAGGGATATGTCGTTTTTCCAATCTGACAAAGCATAATTCGGTTTTAAAATCTCAAAATTCTAAATAACAGCACGGAGTTTTGATCTGTGCCCGATATGAAAATAATATACGAGTAACTAACAAATTTGTCAGTCAAACACCTCCGCGTTTAAGCTTCAAGACAACACAGAAGTGATTTTATGTGGTCTTTTTCCTGTAAGCAACATAGAAAATAGGGAAGATGCACTATTTTTATTTTTGTTTTCATTTTAAAGAATTCCATGTAGAATAGACCACAAATATATTAAAACAATTAAAATATTGTAATTTATCGGAAAAAATGCTGTTTTAAATTGACAGTTTGACAGTTCGCGCGAAAACGGACCTATGGTACTGATGACGTCACTCTTGTCTTTCAACAACTTTCAATTTACATTTACTTTTCATTTTAACTTTTGCTTTTTCGAGATTATTTGTAAAAAATTAAAATGGACTATCCATCGACGTCAGGTGATTGTAACAATACCATTAATATTCAGATAAAAAGCCGTGTTGACTCATGTTTTGTGCCAATGTGTCCATCTACCTCAACAAAGTTTTTGCAAATAAATTATTTTTGAGTGGACCTTCTGACCCAAAGCTGAGAAAAAAGTGGTTTCAAGCTGTGAAGACAAATGGTGCACACCCTTTGCTACACTCCGACCAAGCTTTGCGTTTCATTAATAATGGCTGTAACCCGATAACCTTCTTTACGTTCTTTGTGCTCCGGAGTAACTCTACTTTTTATTGTACATAATTCTCCTCCATCTCTTTTAATTTGGACATGGCCGATTGCGTTATCGCCATAAGATTCTCTTGTCGAGCTGAAATAACTGCTATATGTAGAAGCCGCTGAATAAAATACAAAGTTTAACAACTATGAATGACTATGATGTATACATACCGTAGTAATTTAACCCCTTTCATTTCTACACCTGAAAACTCTGCACTTTCGATAAAAAAGTTACAACCATGTCAACACTAACTTTCGGTAAATTCCTGGAGTCTGCTTTTATAAATCCAACTTCCATTTTTATTTAAAAAACGCAATTAATATTCCCATAAAATAATATTCACCTTTACAACCATAACGTCAAATAAGTTGTCAAAACAAGTGTGACGTCACGAAACGCTAATTCGTGTTTTAAAATACGTATTGTTTCAAGTCATTTTTAAATCGTAATTATTGTAAAAAAACAACAATATGTAAAATAAAAACGTTGCAGTGGCCTTTCTTTTATATTTTTTTAACGTTTTAATCATACAAATTCCATAAATATTACATCTGCATCTTCCCTATTATTAGGGCTGTTAAATTAGTCTGTTCTATTCTGTATTTTTGTATCCACCATTCCACCCTTGTCTTTGACGTGAAAATTGGTGTTATCTATTGGCATAGGCTATCACGTTGCCCAAACAAGTTTACTTATTTAGGCAAAACTAAATAAATCTCCAAACCTTTTCCCATGATCTTTGTTAGAAAGAGATATGATAAGACATTTACTAGCTTGTCTTGTCCTAAAACAAAATGTCAGCAACGTATCGGCGATAGGCCCGGTTTTTCAAATATTTATGGGCAAAGAATGCTTACCATCAGGAAAACAATAAGTTCGTATAAAAAAAAGATTTTGTTTTTTAACAACAGAATTAGCACCTTTGCATATGATAGAGATCACATCTGGACGCATTACTTCGGGAATCAACACAACGATCGTCGGATTATAGATCGGAAGGTCGTAAAGGAAATATTATACATTAGAAAGTATTTTGTTTAAAGTATTGAATGTCAAAGGGATCGGCATTACGTCATCGTCTTTGATGCAATAGAATTTGGTTGAAGCATTTACTTGTAAGATTAAGCTGAACGTGATTCGAAAAAATACTTTTTTTTAATTTTTAACTCCCAGATTTTATTTGATACTTGATTACTCTTGACATTTGCGGAATTATGAAAAAGTCTAAATAAAGAAGTGAAGTGAAACGTCGGGTTTCTGACTTTTGCAATTTGGAACCAACTCCTGTTTGAAACATAAAAATAAAATAATTTTCCTACGGCTTCGTCCGTGTGGATATCGAATTGGGATAAAAAGTGACCTAATTCAGGATATGATCTATCTATGTGTATCTGTATCCAACTTTTAACCAAATCAATTGAATGGTTTACTCAAAATTAGTAACAAACTTTCACATTTATAATAATAAAAGGATTGTTTTGAGCTCAATCTTTTATCCAGGAATAGGTGTCGATTACTTTTAAAAACAAATTAAATACTCTTGTTGATAATGAAGCTTTCTATAGCTGAAAGAGTTAATAAAATCGGTTTAATAATTTTTAAGTTTATCCATTACAAAATACATAGGTACCTCTATAATATATATATTTATATTTGTAAATTCAGTTTAGATACAGAAAAATCCCAGAATAACGATGTCAAAAGACGTTTCACAATTACAAGTTGAATAAACTGTGAAATGACTATATTTCTAGTACAATAATATACTAACGAAACTCTTCAAAGCTTACTTAGTAAAATAATAACCAAGTATTTTTTTGACAGTGACATGACAGAAATCAGAGAGAGGTTTTAGTTTTAGCTTTTGTGCCTATATATTAATGTGGGCACAAAAATATTTAAGTACTAAAACCGCCAATCCGCCTGCCAAACACAGTCCTTTGTTACGTCTTTCAAAACCAAGACGTTTATTCTGATAAAATAATAATGATTTATTTCATGTCAACAGTTATAGGGGCCTGTCTTAATTGTAATAATAATTAACCAGCCGCCGTCGACATATCTCAGGGCCACTTAAATGTATGTAAATAATTATTTATGCTCGTATGTTCATTAATAGTTATAACTAGAATACACGACTTTGTATGCAATATTGTAATTAGTTGAAATTACGATGTGATCGTTTTACTACTATAACTTTCAGTTGTACGCACTTGAGGTGTTGGGCATAGGTAAACCCTTAATAATTGGTCGATATAAAAAGAGGTACTTTTACCTTTAACCCCAAAAAAAGGTAGGTACTGTTTCCGAAACCAACAATAATTCTTACATTAATAGATGGCGTCACGTGTATTTTGTATCATAATTTAATTTTAAATGTAATTAATGATGAAATTTAATATAGATAGTCTGAAGCCTGGGGAAGGATATACTACTACTTTTTTATCAACAAACCATAGCTATACAAAGGCACTAGCTAGTACAAAATATCGTAATAAAACAGATAGAAATTTGTGGTTTGAAATAAGTATAGAAACAAACAGCCCACCTACAATACAATGTAAATACAAACAACTGTTACGAAAGCAATGAATGTTGAATGTTAATGACATTAAGTTCTCTCTGAACCAATTTACATAATACGATTACCTATGTAGGATGTCCAGACAAGTCTTATGAATTCTCTTAACCTATATATTTAGTGTCGCAAATCATTGTCTAGATGTTCTTAGACGATACAATTATTTTTTAGAAGTAGTTGTGCTAGTGATCTATAAAAATTTACTGGCATTTGCTCGCGGCTTTGCACGCGTTAATTTAGCACAGATGGCGCCACCATCTATTATGAGAACGTTATTGTTGATGTAAATTGAAAGTGCAAATCATTGGCAACACTAATCGTATTTTCTTAGATATGATTATAATTAGATGTCGGTTGACAGTGACATGACGTGATTGGTCACCAACATGGCTCCCGACAGTGTAGGCATCAGTAATTTAAGAGAAGGCGACCAATAATGCCAACTTTTTATATTCCATGCAAAAATGTCACTGTCAATCGGACGTGCCGCTTGCTGATAGCAACCCCAAGTGAACGAACGAAACCAATCCTTAACCGCATTGGCCGCTCCGTCCGGCGCGGTGCAGATGCGGTCCCCGCGCACCTCAAAACGCACCTAAACAACATATATTTATATAATATATAAGTATATACTTATATTATATTAAGTTCAACAACTACCAAATTGCCTGCTAACGCCCACTTATAATCACAATCTGATCCTGAGCCATATTTAGAACACAAATAGGACCCGTATTGCCTTAATTGTCAAGTAAAAATCAGATTTTAATACAACGTTCTGACGTCATTGTTGTCTTTTACAAAAAAATATGATTACTGCTCTCTTTTACCTTGATGTCTATGTGCGATGTGTAGGCTCATATAATGGTTGAAGATTATTATCTTAAACGAAAAGTTAACTTCAGACAGATCTTATAGCAAACAAATTTCACGCTTTAAAAAAAACGGTCATAGTAAGTTATGAACAGCATTTTTAATGTGACTGCGCATGTGCACATCTAAAATGTGAATTGTAAATTAAGAACCAAAATTGAAAAAAAAACGTAGGTATATTCAAAACTTCCTGGTCGTGTATACTCGTATATTTGGATGACGTCCGTTTGGATGTATCGTCAGAGAGTAAGTTACTCTACTACCTAATAATGTCCTCTTGTCTGAATTTCGGTCATAGCGGCCAATCTCAACGTAGATTAGCCAAGAGGAGGAGATAGTATAGTGCACAAGTGTTTGCGCAAACACATATGCATTCTCTTTTCCCTCACTCTCATAGTCCGATGGGACGGCAATCCGACACGACCAGATAGGGATCAGGTGCAGGTGCAGTGCTTTCCGAGGCACAGAGTAAATAGATAATCACTACATAGTATAAAACAAAGTCGCTTCCCGCGTCTGTCTGTCCCTATGTATGCTTAGATCTTTAAAACTACGCAATGGATTTTGATGCGGTTTTTTTTAAATAGATAGGTAGAGTGATTCAAGAGGAAGGTTTATATGTACGTGCATATTAGCGTAACCGGGGCGGGTCGCTAGTTAAATTATAAAACGCACATAACTTACGAAAAGTCAGAGGTGTGCGCCTGAAACCGGAGACCTCTGACTTGTCAGTCAACGGGCACCATCACTAGGCAATCATGACTCTAATAACTTACCTACTCTAATAAGCAAGCAGCTATTATACAACAGTCATTATAATCAGATTAACAATTCCGACGCTACCAAAAAAAAGTTCAACCATTTCGCAAGATTCTTACTTCTTACCTTGACACGCAATTCTTACAATAGGTAATAATCACTACCCATAGTCCGAACAAGAACATTGTTAATACAATCATGAACACTTACTTTGTGTTAATAATTTTCTTTATTGGACTCTCTGAGCTAGTAATGTGATGAAATAAATTAATCAGTCTATTTACGTCCCAGTATAAAGTCTGTCTCACAAATCATGTGTAGCACTACAAGTATGGCATTACTAAATTTATTGTAAACCTTTTAGTCAAAGAAATTTAATGTCCTGCTAGATTCTTCAAGAAGAAAGATTGCCTTTTAAACTGGCACTTACCTAGAGACAATTAACTCAAAGTAAACGATTAACATAAATAAATTAAAACTATAAAATTATATATATTTAATAAGAAATTTGAAAAAAAATTGAAAATAAAAATTCAAATTTCTTATTAAATATTCATATTTCACAAAAAAAATATAAAATTAATTAATAAGAAAATTTTACAAAACATGTAAATATGATAAAAAAAAATCACAAAAAATTAAAAAAAAATTGCCGTTTTTAAAATTAAATGGAACCGAATTTGGCTGACATCGACAACTCTTTATTGAATCTAGTGAATTTTAACCGTATAGTGTAACTAACTACAAGCCTTACAACCGAGTTCTATTCAATAAAGATGTTGAAAGTTGTATGAATGGTGTTCCTGCTGTAGATCCGTGTCTAAGATACCAAGACATATTTAGTAACAGCATACTGCATAATGTATGGCTTTACGAGCAGCTCTTGATTGAGGGCTGCGGTTGTCTGCAACCAGTCGTGCGCTGTTGAAGTCAGGTCACTGGTCAACTGTTGCACCAATGCCGTCAGTTTTATGCTACCAGTATGTTTTATGCGTGGTTTAAATTCCTACATAAGATGAGATTAAATAAATCATATTAGATACGTAGATATGTTAAATCGCTATACAAAAATAAAAGATCATTTTTGTTATAAGACCACCCATTGTACAGACGCCAGCTGCGCTCATCAATCTGTCAAATTTCTTTAATAGATTTTTAACTTTCTTGCTAAAGAATTAGATTTAAAAGTTGATTGAAAAAATTTGGCAGTTTCGGGTAGCTTGACCTGCTGGTATCTGTACCAATATTTATTCTCTGTTTTTATATTAATTGGTGTATTTTAATTAATATTTTGATTTATTGTTACACCAATACACAAATGTCCATTTTTCTTCCTGACAATGTTTTTCTTTTTAGTCGCTACAGTCTTGCGCAATATCCACTCTGGACATAGTCGAGCAGACGTCACTTCCGCGTCGTGTGGAATGCTTGACCATGTATCCTCCTGTTAGTAAGTGGTATTGTGTCGACAATGGAGCACATCTGTGTTTAAGATGTCTTTCACTCTCCATTTTAAAATCCATAATTGAAGTATCCTAGAAATACAAAAGCTGAAGCCACTCTTTAGATGTGCGCTTGAAAGAAGTGTGGTGAACTATCCTTCATACTATATACTACAGTACAGTTGTAAGAAGAATATTCATTCATTGCATAGGAATGCAATGGATGAATACATTTCTTAATACTGTCTATTTGTATTTTTAAAACAATCTCTTCTGTTTCAATGAAAAGTAGAGGAAACAATATAATTATATTATAGTAACAAAACAAAAAAAAGTCGAATTGAATACTTCCTCCATTTTTGGTCAGTTAAAAATATCATAGTACGTATATAAGGAAAAACTAAATAAATAAAAACCAAGATCAATGACCGACAGCAAAAAAAACAATACTAAAGATGCTTCAAAGCCTTGAACTAATGCCTTCTTGACGCACTCGAGTGCTCAATATAGTAATGGCCAGACTCGTCTGCCGTATCGCACATAGACTATAATAAACTGTGGTAGATATGACAATATTTATTAAATACATTCCACAATTTATTTATGAATTATAACAAATATGAGTAGCGCACTTTTAAGTTTGTTATTTGTAAAAAGAAAACAAAGTTTGAACCTGCCAGCTTCTGATTAGACACCAGCATCTTTACCAACTGTGCTATTCTTAATCCCAATAAACGTTTCACTACTACTTGTACAAATTTATTGTAAGTATTGGTTGTCAAATATATTGAACATAAAAATATTCTGATGTTATGATTGATAAAATAAATGATGGCTTTGAAAAATGTTGCGTATCTATTTTAAGTAGCTTATTAACAAAAAGTAAAACACTATAGAGCACAATATCGTCACGCCAAGTACTTTGCCATTGAAAATTAATTAAAATTTCAACACCGCGACTAAGATCGCAAATAGTTCTGTTAGCTTAGCGTCTGTAAATCAGAAAACATAGATCGCACACATCTAAACAGAAAATCGTGAAAAAATATTAATTACAGGTATTAATGGTTAACTAGGCTTAACTGAATCCAAGCAAAGCATCATCCTTCATTTTGTCTTATCTGTTTAGATTACAAAAGCAAGACTTGATAAAAGATTTAAATTAGGAACACATAAAAGACATTCGAGAAAACGCCTTTACCGGTTTTTCAATTAATTTGCGATACAAGGATAGTTTATACATAAAAATGCTAATATTTGATTGGTTATTGCATAATGAACGCTATGTGTTATTATGTTTTAAGCCAGCATCGATTTTTATTTATTAAATTTTGGAGACTAATCCAGGTTATGTCTATATTAGGAACATTTTTTTTTTATGTGTTTCTGCTGTGCTATATACATTATTGTTTTATACCAATAATAATTTTCATAACAGAGACGAGTAGGTAATAAACTCGACAACAAGGTCAAGTCTAGCCAACTTAATCTATGTCTATGTGATCAACTCGTGCACATCTCAGTGCATCATTACATCATATGAATCATCGCTGGGTTGATGAACTATGAGTAAAGGTTGTAAAAATAATGAATGGATGAATCAAATGAATGAAGTATACTGTTTGCGAAGAATTTAGTGGTTGGCGTTACAAAGGATAGGCCTATGATGTGCCGTAATATTTGGAATAATAATTAGTTTAGATTTTGTGATTGTTGTTTCTGTATATCATTATTTAATCTACGTGCGACAGAATATCATATATGCATAGCACTTATAAAATACAAGCCCGAGGCTTTGACCGGGTTTACGATACACGGCTTTACTCGTGCATTTCCTCATTTTATTTCACGCAATTGAATTCCTAAGTTACATTTTTTTAAATCTACTGATTAAAACAGGAAACATATTTTCGTTTTTCAGTTGTTTTTGGGAGTTTTTTTTGGTTGCGACATTTGCCGTATCTGCTTCTAACATTACGTAGACACAAGCAAACTGTCAGCCAAAAAGTCGCGGACTTGACCTTGAGGGCGCGGACATCCGACAAGAATGTATCCCCTCGGATGTATGACGTTTTACAGATCATAATGCGACTGGAAATCACGTCCGATAGTATATTTTATCAGTTACCAACCAGTGTGTGTAAAATCTCGCTAAAGATATATTCATAGATATTATATAATAAAATATTCCTACAAGGAAATCAATTTAAATAGTGTATACACGCAAGGAAATAGCCAAGCCCTAACGATCGTATACCCATATTTTCTCTCTCATATTACCCAATACTGCTTGACGGGCTCGCTTGACCTTTCACCACAAACGTCTACCCAGCGATCTAGATTCTCTAGATAAACGTATGCTTACGAAACATAAGTCTGTAGACGCTAGACCATTCTCTAAGCTGTAAAAAGTATCGATATATTGATATAATTAATAGAATAATTTATGATTAAGACATATAAATGCCAATACTGCGTCAAAATGCTCACTTAGGAATGAGTGCAGCTTTACATTTAAGGAAAGTATTTGATTTTATGGCAATTCTTAAAATTGATATGTGTAACGTAAGTTATTAAATAATTGTGGTCTTAAAAAAACACTTAAAGTTTATCTTAATGCAAGGATTGGCCTTTATGCGTGCATATTTTTCCATCAGACCATCACTGCACACTATTTACAATCCAAATTTTGACATTTGTTTGAAAATGCTAAATGCTAATCTAGTTACAAAGATACATCTAGAATCAGATATTTGACTGTGCATACGATAAGCAAATAGAGTTAATAAAGCAAGACTTACAATAATGTAGGACCTACATTTCCTAGTGTTCAGCAAAATACCTTATCTAAAGCTGCCAAAAACCTCAAAGATCTTTCGGTTAGCACTTACCGACTGTTTTGAAAACGCCTTTGTGTTTTAAGGCGAGAAAATTCTGTACCAAATTTTGGGTAACAAGTTTAGTATTTTTAGGGATTTACTTTGCTGTGAAAATGTCTTATCTTGTCGAATTATTTTGCAAATCGAAATATAGACTGGCTTGTATTGTTTGGAAGTTAAAGTGCTAAGCTTGATGGGCATTTAAAAAGAAATTACGTTAATCTAAAATCGTTTTCTATACGTGGTAGTGTTAGACTGCCAAATTAAAGTTCGCGGCAGTTTCATTGACCCCAAGGCGTCTAATCACGTGCCTATTAGAAATGAATCACTTTATTGGGTAAGTCAATTTCGTATGAAAGCCTTCAGAACCATACCTTTGCTTAGTTACTTAAGACCATTGCCAGGTCATGATGTTATATGTATGTATTTGCATAAATATGATCACAATGTATAATCAATCTAATCATGGTAGAATGATTAAGTTATTACCATTCTGAGTTCAAAACATATGTATCACATGTATAATATGTATATATAAGTTTATACACATATTGCACACCTGTCTATTTATATAAACATACTTGAAACATTAAATATCGTAGAGTCATATCTCATGACGCGATTTGGTCCAGATAGATATAATTAATACGCCATTCGAAATCCCTATAAACTGAGTTCTGACACCGAGGACGTTACGAAATGAGTAAGTACATAAGGTACTAACATATGACGTAACCACCAAGTAATAGATTTTATAAAGATAACGTATGTGAAATATTAAACACTGATAAAATAAAGTTCTTGTTGAATTTAATTAATATTATACTAGCTGTCACCCACGATTTCATCCGCGTGAAATTTTATTTTCAATCATGATTCAAAAGAGACTTGGTGCCATTTATTATCATAAGAACATTATTGTTGTTTTTCTCGGGAACAGTACATTTTTCGGGATGAAATATAGGTAGGTACTCTATGTCCGTTTCTGTACACCTGATAACGTATATGCAAAAAGAGTTGTCCTGAACTGGTTTTTTATTCGACCAAAATTCTATATTATAATTTATGTTTTAAATATATTTGGATAGAAGCTCTTAAAAGTAGTATTTTTCAATCTTCTTCAATATGATAATTTTTATTCATATTTCAAAATGGGGACGCTGTTTGATGTATGAATGTCAATCAACCAAGAATGTTCTAGATTTCTTGAATCAACTAACAGTTAAATTATTATTTACAAATAATAACTATTGTTTCTATGGCAACAAGCTAGTTCCAATTTTTATCGCTACACGATAAGTTTGTGGCGCTGCACACATTTATTTCTTTGATTTCTTACTGTCTGGTCTATAAATAAATTCTAATAAGTAACTAATGTCATTACACTGAATATTAAAATTCTTTAAATGGCATACAAACTCTATATTTGGTTAGCAAATTGGAACAAAATTACGAATAAAATGTACATGCAGAAATGAATAGACGTATATTTTATTCAATCCATGTCTTTTGCAATTAATTGCTTTAGAGATAGAAATACCTTAGATTGAAGTATGTGAACTGTGTATTTAGATTACATAGATGTGTATAATAAATAACTGCTTCTTACTAGAAAAACATTCCAAATTATGTTTTCATAAAATAAATAATATAATATAAGGACTGGTTCGAGGTAGCGCAGGAAAAAAGTACTTGGAAGGATATGGGGGAGGCCTTTGCTCAGCAGTGGGACATAGTGGGCTAAGAAAAAAAATTTAATAAATAAACAGTACTTAAGATTAAAGTCGTGGTGGCGCATTGGTTACGAACCCGCTTTGCAAGCACGTGAGTGTGGGTTCAAAGTTCGAACTTTGCAAGGTCCAATGTGACTTTTTCAATGTCTTATATCTTAGTTAATCTAAGACACCACTGACTAACGGTTAAGGAAAACATCGTGAGACAACCTGGATCCTAATAGTCTGTAAACGCCAACCCGCATGAACTATCTTGGTGATTATGCTAGATCCTTCTCTGATATGAGAAGAGAGACTCCAGATTCTTCATCACACGGTACCACGCAGTAAAGAAAAAAAGAAGAAGAAAGAAAAGACTTGTTTTTTAGTAGGTATTATAGGTAGATAGGTATTGTCAAAGACAAGTTTATTTAAATAAACGAACTTATAATTAAAAACATTGTAAAACATGTCTGCCAAACGACATCAAAAGAGCCGTACAAAAAATAAAGAACAATTAACTCATTGTACAAAGTGCATACTAATTACTTTATAGAAATTAATTACCACAGAAATGTATAAAAATACCATAAAAGCACCAAAAGATTAATGTATAATACATGACTTGCTTATCATTATTTGTACCTAATATGGTATGAGACCACTTTTAGAATGACTCAGGCAATTTATGCGCACAATTCGCGCGTAGCCAAAGAGGGCACTACGCAGTGACTTAGACCAAAAAAGGTCCTTGTTTATTATACATTTTGCACGTTTTGAAAGTTTTTCTTTTGTAATATTTCGAGGTTTAGTATGAAGCGTTAGCAAGGCGTAAATTGAATATTGAGTTCAAGAATTTTAATAAGTAATATGTTTACTTCGATTCAAACATTTACAGTGACAGTGTGAAGTCTCTCCTATGCTAAATAGATCTTGAAATGTTTTTATATAAATAATCGCGTTTTTTCAAAGTATTTTTGAAGCTGGCGATTCAATTCCCAACCTAGGTAAGACCAATGCAGGTGGGCGGGAACGCGATAAATACGTATAGGATTCCCATACTTATTCACTCAGGAACACAGTGTAGTTTTTAGTCAGTGCGAGTCGGACATAACCCTACCACACGTCCGACACTCCATAGAAACGATCTCGTATAATCAAAATCGAATACAAATCTACAATACAAGCGCTCCCTGCCTATCTGCACACGTTTTTTAACACACACACCGAGTAATAAGACGGTTTACGAAATAAGGGGTGGAATGGGTTTGAACCTAAGACCGACTTGCCAACGGTCATACCACTTTGGCCATCACTAGCCATAACATTTCACAATGCATAAACACCGTGTATCACAAAAATATTTATTCCTTTCGGGGATCGAACCTTCTTTATATTTGATAAGGTTAGATAATCACTTAGCACCGCATTAGGCCGGGACTCCGCCAAAGCAGAGATGAGATGTATTGTGTTTCCAAACAAATGACGGATCAAGCGGCGCCGCTCGAGTTCATTCGAGTTGCCATTTATATGGAAACTCATCTCCTCTCCGCTCATCTCCGCTTTGGTGGAGTCCCGGCCTTATCGTTGTCATATCGTTCGTCGTATCGTTGTCGTCCCTAAGAGTTGTCAATTATTATTTATAAACAGCTGCCACAAATATAATGTATATGCAAATAAGTACAAGCTTTTTAATTAATTTGACAGCCTGTTTAAAATGCAACAAAACGTACCTTACAAATCATTATTACTAGGCCTTACAAATCACTGTAATTGTTTTTGAGTTGTGATATGACTACTTATAATTATAGAGCAATTACATCAATTATAATTACATAATGAAATCGAAATCCTAACTAATATTATGAGTGCGAAAGTAAGTTTGTTTACCTTTTCACGTCTAAACCACTGAGCCAATCATCCTGAAATTTTTCAGCGGTGTAAAACGGTAAACACTGACATCAAGTTGTTCATCAACCAGACGATTAAGAAGAAAAAGAATAAAAATATCAATGTTAAATTGGTTCTCTAATATAAAAAAAAATAATCTAATATAGTTTCATATTATACACAACTCGTGAACGGACACAAATCAGCTGTTCTCACAGTTGCAAACGTTTCTTTGAAACGTCGACTAACTCACGGAGTTAATTGGCGTAATTTTTCTTGCTAATTGTACGAAGATTTTGTCATAAGAGCCAGCGAAACTAGGTGTTTATGAGTTCAAAGGACGAATGCTTCTATTAAATTTATAACTCTTGAAACTTATGCAATGGTTTTAATTAAGACTGTTGTGAATTATGTTTAAGTCTCATTTAGTTTAGGTACTTAACTACTTATTTATAATGTTCTGCAAAATTAAATCAACCGTTTTTCAACTATAGAGATTAAAATCAACAAAATGCAAATTAGGCGCGATAACTCGTTTGTTTAACGCGTTTCATTTTTCATATTACATAAAAATAGTACTACAAAAATACTATAGCTACAACTGTTTATAATCTAAAATATATTCTTCGAGATAGATTCTAATTACTTATATGTATATAGGCAGCTTAAGAATAACTACAAATCACAGTATAAACGCAAGAGGAAGTACTCAATACACAATCATTTATTGCAATCATATGTACTTACACAAGTAAGTTTTAATACTTACGCGATTTTTTTATTAAAATCTACCCTTAACACGATATTCATAATCCATTTGCCGTTGGTCAACAGAATAATCAATCAAAAAACCAACAAAGGCTCGTAAACAACCATTTAAATATAATATTACTAAATATTAACGGCTTTACTCTCGGATTCATTTCGTGGAATGCCCGACTAGTTTCGAACTCAAACGAATTCCATTACGTTTAGTTATTATTCCAAAAACCGTTTAAATACTTACGATTCAGGGATCTTAGCTGAGTAGAGTTTCTGTATGTGTAAGAATTTCTAGACTCGACTTAGTAGTTCCAGAGATAATCAAGCTGTAGGTGTAAGATATAGCTAACTCTCAATAAAATGTGTACAAGCAGTGATGTACAGTCGGCAAAGTAGTTAGGTTGGCAGGGGCGCTAGTTAAGGTTGTATTTTCATTTTACTTCATTTTACCATATTTTCTAAAAATATATGACTGAAACCTATAGAAAACTAAACAATTTTACCGCCGCCCTGCTAACCAAACTCCTTTGCCGACTGTACTTTAAGAATCAGCGCCCTTGGCCTGTAAGGTTTGTCGCCCCATATAGCCCTGCGTCTTGATTACCATAAATTGACCATTTAATAAAAGATTGTAAGTTTATTTGAGTGAGTTTTGGTTTTTAACCCCAGACAAAAAAAGAGGGTACTTACAAGTTTGACGCGTCTATGTCTCTGTGTCTGTCTGTGGTATCGTAGCTCCTAAACGGATGAATCGATTTTAATTTAGTTTTTTTTATTTGAAAAGTAACCTTGATCTTAGCTTATAATATTGGCTTTTCAGTATCAGGGTTTTTTTTAAATTGATTTGATTTTGATAAGGTACAGTTTTTTTACCGAAAGGCCTGCCGACCCAGGCCATGATCTTTTTGACCCTAGGGTAAATTCGCCTCTGCTTACAAGCCAATGCTTCGTACTAGTTTCTAGTTAAAGATTCTCTTTCAATCGCAGAGTTGAACTGAGTTTGTTTGTACGATCAGTTCGTTTGATGCACCAAAGTATAATCAATAGAACTCTAAATAGATTAGACGACTTCCTCTCTTTATGTGGATGCTGTGTCTTTAATTCTACAATAAAATTAATAAAAAAGTAAAAATGATTACTGTGCATGTAGGGAGACCGATTTCAAAAAGCATTCAATAATATAATATCCTAGGTAACCCTCAAAAGACAAAATGGTACTGAATTATTTGGTGTTTGCCTATTTAATCCTTCATAGTATTGTTATTTAATACAATTTTAGAATTCGAAAATTCACAAAAATGTTGTAAACGTTTTCACTTCCATTGTGTGGTCATAACCGCACACAATTTTTTCATTTGTATGTTTATTATGTTTATGTCTACTGTACAGATGCCAGCACATCAAGCTACTACAATCTGTCAAATTTCATTATTGATTTTCAATTTTCGCGCTAAAGCATTAGGTCTAAAGTTGATGTGGTCTGAACATAAATACAACACATTCAGTAAGCAGATGGTCGTATTCTGATTATAATTTTATCATTTTCTAAAAATAATCAAATTCACAAAAACATTCTGAACTTTGAACTGAATGAAAATATTTACCTAAAATTAGAACTTATTAATTGGAACCACTGAATCTGAACAATTGTCAAAAACTTTCATATAACGTTTAGTCTATTATCAAAGTTTTAACGAAGGGAACTTTATATTGATATTACGATTGCTACAGCATTTTCACTAAACTAAATACCTTCTGGACTATTTCTGTGGATCTAATTAATTGTTTATTAACCTCCTGATCTCTAAGACATTATTTGTATATAAGTTTCTTGCCAGATTCTTTTCCATGAGGGGTAGGCTGCCCTTGGAACTGGCCACTAAAGTCACTCTTAAAATAATATTACAATTATTCATACAATTATTCATACAATTATTCATATATTCATACAATTATTCATAGACTATTCATTTAAAACATAAATATTTTGATTTTGACCAAATGTTGGTCACAACGGTCAATCTCAAGGAAGATAAGCCAACTACCTATGCAAGAGATATTATAGACAGAACTGTTTTCACAGAAGCACTTTCTATTCCGTCACTTTCAATCCGCTAAGGCCGGTAACACATCTGCAATGTTCCTGGTGTTATGGGTACCTAAAGCATTGATCACTTACCATGGCTTGTTTGTTTACCCTCTTCACTACATAGTATAAAACAAAGTCGCTTTCTCTGTCCCTATATCCCTATGTATGCTTAAATCTTTAAAACTACGCAACGGATTTTGATGCGGTTTTTTTAATAGATAGAGTGCTTGAAGAGGAAGGTTTATATGTATATTGCACCCTTGCGAAGCCGGAGCGGGTCGCTAGTTTACCATAAAAAAAAGTTGCAAAATTACCTGGTGCAATTAAGGTTCTAAACACACGTACAAGGTGTGGTAATCATGTCAAGTTATGATATATCTTTATCAAGGTCTAAAATATATATCACATGTAAAACATCAACACGACAAACTTTGGCAACCTACGAAAGATCATTTTTCTTCAATATAGACCAAGGCAAGTCGTCAGTGTATGAAGTTCAACAATATCGTGTGACAACGCTACTTAGTTTTGATAGGACAGGCCTTTTTTTTTAACTGCAATGATGTAACAAAAAAACTACGCTCCTGTACATAGAATTACACTAGAATTCAATTATAATATTACATTAACAATTACATTAGAATGTAAAATCCATTTTTTCTTTCCTATTCATATTTATAGATAGTTTTTGAAAATAAATTTTAACGCAATAGAGATCAAGACTATTGTTTTTAGCCCCCGATTGAAAAAAGTTAAAGTTGAAGCATGTTATATGATGCTTATAATACTCCTCTTTTTTATCGGGGGTTAAAAACAATAGCCTTGATGAGTGATGATGAAAGAATAAATAGGAAACCGGAAAAACTATTAACCGGTTTTTGCTTTCAGTATTTTTTATTTGAAAAATTACGTGCACTTGTTCGTTATTTTTTGACGACTACTATGCTATAGAACTGATTCCCAAAAAAATCTCCAGGTAAGAGATAGGACAGTTTTTATATCAAAATATAGCTGAAAGGTACATAGTAAAAGCTAGTGCTACAAAGATAAGTTCAGACTGAGGTTGACTTCCTCTGAGCCAACTCATGTCTTGATTTGTCACCAAAATCATGGAAAGCCTACGTATGATTACCATGGCCGTGTAATGTTGATGTACAAATGTACAGTTGCGTACAAAGATATTATTTCTATAATATACTACATCGTTTTAAACTAAGAAGAACAACTACTACAAAATATAAATAAATTAAGTAAGAAGTACCTAATTGGCTGTGGATTATAAGCTAGGGTTCTATCACTGGGTTTGATATCTGTACATTTTTAGTAGCTTTGGACTTGGAACTAAAGTTGAGATCTATAGAGCGTACTTAGCCTTTGCTTAGACATTAATTGGAAGATCAGTATTTAAAAAACTATCTTCGGATTTATCTGAGGACGTACTAGGAAAAAATAAGTTTTCGTAAGTTAGATTTAAGCAAAATCAAAGTATGGTAGACTTATCTAATTCTGCGACTTTCGTAATTTGGTAGTATTAACTTTGAGACCTACTATAAATTTCTGTAAGTGGAATTCAGTTAATAAAAAAGTTAATGCTACTAAATTAAGAGTGTCACGGAATTAGATGAGTTTGCTATACGTTTAGTTCTCAGCCTAACCCTGAAACCTAACAGTTTAAAGTCACGTACGGCACAGATGCAATAATATTTTATCTCGCCATACAATCTATTTGTGAAAATAAAATATATATTCTATAATTATTATTATTTTTACCGTGTGCTGGTTCATTTGATTGTATAGTAAGTGGCAAATAATAATTTATTTAAAATATAATGTTAATTATCTTCGCCGTGTGTGGCGGACATGTAATTTTTCTGTTATAATATCTTACGTTACAAATTATTTAATTAATCTTATTACATAAACTTTATATCACAGATTTGTACTGGCAGTACAACTTTACAATGATAATAACACTTATTTCCGCCACCTATTTATATTTTACATGACGTTCCGATTTTGATCAGCGATTTTTAATCTTCTTTATCGTAATAGAACAGTTGATCTTCAACCTAGTGTCAGAGTTAAAATCGTCCGTAGGTCTCTAACATGGCTTTTCACACCGTTAAAAATCTGTTAGCTATACTGGTTTCCTCACGATGTTTTCCCTCACCGTTTTAGTAAGTGATAATTTATTTCAAAAACGCATAGGAATTCGAAATATCAGAGGTGCGCGCCTTGATTTCGAACCTAACTTTTGTCCAATGGGCTATCACTGCTTAACGACTTTTAATCTTGACTGTACTTTCATACTTAAAAGATAACAAATGATGCGCGTACAGTCATAAACACATTTTATAAATTT
The DNA here is from genome assembly GCA_936450705.2 of Protodeltote pygarga. Taxonomy (NCBI): domain Eukaryota; kingdom Metazoa; phylum Arthropoda; class Insecta; order Lepidoptera; family Noctuidae; genus Protodeltote; species Protodeltote pygarga. The sequence continues at coordinate 5,987,153 of OW388257.2, read as the reverse complement.
CGTGGCATCGACTGTCAAACTGACCACGGCACGGCACGCTTAGCTTGATTATGACAAATCACTTGATTGTTTCGCTTTGTACTTGAACTACTAATACATAACTTATAGGTGAGTTATGGCGTCTTATTAATAGTTAAAACTTTCAAGTATATTATGATATCAATCAAAGGCCACCATACATCACATGACATACCGACTAACTATTCTGCAAGATCTTCATTTATTCGTGAGTCTCGTAATAACTTTAAGTATATGCGTTTCCCACTTGTGGGCAAAGGCCTTCTCTTAAAAATAGAGGTCAAAGAAAACTAGCACTCATATTTTTGTTGTTATTTAACCGACTTACTTTTGGCAACAAAGTGGACTAATTCTGCCAGTAATTGTGACGTAATATGACATTTCATGTTACAATACTTTTTTTAAAAACTATATCTAAAAACTAATGTGAAGTCTTCATGATATACCTACGACCTTTTTTCTTACAAGCAGGTCCGCATATCCAGATTCAAAAATGAAGATTTTAATTCAATATTAATTATCAAAATTACCTTATATCCGATACTAATTAAGTGCTAAATTATTTAATTTTTATAACCTCGTTATTATCAATAAAACCGGTCAAGTGCGTTTTATTCGCGAATTCCGACCAAACGCACTCTTACCTTGAAAATTCCGACCTTTATTACATAAATACATCCAGTTGAAAAGGTTCTTGAACGATGAACTGGTTTATAAGAACCGTTTGGTGCACTTGTAATTTTTGGTTTCATTGCGTCACTGTGGAAGATCCCACTGTACATTGCCAATTGGGCATTGGCTGGGCAAACATTTAGGACAAAATTACTGCGTAGAGCAATATCATCATCATCATCAGCCTGTATTAGTTCACTGCTGATCATAGGCATTTCCCAATGCGCGCCACTTCTGTGCGCTTATTCGAAGTATTTGCCCATAATCGCCACGCTGGGAAGCGGGTTGGCGATCGTAATAGCAGATGATTCCTGTTACACGGAAAGATGCTGCAGCCCATCCTCCAGACCTTTCCCGTTCTCGTTTCTTACGACACTCGTGGGACGGGTAGGGATGTTCTATAAACCACATGGCTAAAGATACACAGTATAAAAATACATTTTCTTACATGAGTACAATAAATACATTTTCTTACATGAATGAAAAACATGAACACTTGCCAATACTAAATATAGCTAAATAAAACTATTATTTTTATGATAATAAATTCTCTGTTATTACTTACATTAATTTACCAAAAAAATCACATTACAACAAAAATTCAGTCTCAAAATATAAAAAAAAACTTTAAAATCAAATTAACCCTAAATACTTATCGAGAATTTAAAAGCACAAATTATGGATATTTTAAAAAAGGAATTTGATAAGGCCTTAAACATGGAGCTATGAAGGAAATATGATTAAAATTAATTTAATCAATTTGAGTAGGTAAGTACCTATTTCTTTTTTCTTTTTAACATAAATTATACCTATTAATCATAGTTATTCTAATATATCAAAACAAATCATAATAATATAGGATATTTTTTATTTAATTTGACTAGATTAAATCTTCATTCAACTTTTTTATAATTCAAAGAAGTGAATATCGGCTTAGCAATTGGTCTATCTTCTGAACTATGGAAACCATCCATTTTGCAAATATCGCCATAATGTAATTAGGATTTTGGCCATTAGACAGCTACCTACAATGCCACAGATAACAACTTCAGACTTAAAATATAACACCCTGTCTCTACATCAGGGAGAACCACAATACCACATCCAATCTCCAAATAGTCGCTCGAGTTTAAATAAAAAAAATTAAATTACGCATCGCGTCACATTGACCCACATGTTCGGAGGCCGGACAAATGTCAACAGGACCTTTGCTATGAGAATCGGAGCACTGCTGTGGCAAATGTTATAAAACTCGATTTAACGCAGCACATCGATAGAATTACGAAATTAAATCGATTTGATCGAGTTCTATCGATTCTGATTGGCTTTTGACAATTAGCCGAGTGAAGTGGTTGAACAAAGTTCAGATGAAGTTTAATTTATTGCAATTTAATTTATACTGTTTCAATTCAGATTGGGCCAAATGTTGTTAGATCCATGTGCAGTGTGAGCCTAAGCGTTATTTTTATTAACTCATAATTCAGAGGTCTCAAGTTTGAAACTTGTGCACTCTCTGTTCCCATTACTCTCATAGTCTGGTGGGACGGCAAATCCGAGATCGAGACCAAAATAAATAGGCTTTACATGCTCTCGGAGGCACGAAGTAACTGTATCTTATCTAGGTACTATATGCTCAAAACTTACAAAAGTCAGATATGACCTCTTATTTGTCAGCCAGCGGTCATTATATGTAGATCGTAAAATTATGTATGTGTACTTGGTGTACTTACTTGTCTAATTTTAAAGATAATAATTATGTCTAGAACTATCATTAATACGCTTTAATTAAACCTTCGCGTCCAGTTACCACGCCCAATAAAACTCGCTTCTGATTTCGTTCGAGAGTGACTTGCATATCCTCCGTTTACGCTCCGATATGTTAATAACCAAGCCGAAAAACATTATTAACACAAGCAACACCAATAAATAATCTGATATCACACAACTATCTCGCTCACAATCGTATAAGAGCGTGTTCACACGAGTGTGTCGCCAAGTTTCCCCATCGTTATAACTTATGGGTGACACCGGTCATTACGCCCTCTCCCCTACTTTTGATATAACTTGCTAACTGCGGTATTATATAAGTTTTACTATAGTACTGTTGGGAGAAGTTATGCAGTGAAAATATATTATTACATTGCAATTTATTTTTGTCCCAATGTTATATCAGATAATAAACATATTTTTAAACGGTTTTACTTAGCTTGCCTGTTTATTATTTGTTCAAATTTAGTAATCGATATTTTACCCCCATCCTGTTGACAGGTTGATCTGATATTTGGTACACAGCTTTAGTTTTGATGACAAAACCGTTTTACGTAAAAACAAATTACTTATATTATTATACAGCATTTAGGTATACGAAGAGAACTAAGTTTGAAATTTTTGTAGAGCAGGATAGAAGAATATATAAAGCTGCAAAAAGAAAGTTAGTAGACATAAATAATGTATTAAAAAATACCTATGAATTAACTGAAGAATTCGAGGTTTAAGTTGGTATTTATGTATTGAAAATTAGTTTTAATTAATCTTCGTAAGTTCAAAAGTTGATTCGTAATTACATAAAACTAGTTAGAAGCTCATCCACAAAGTCATCAATCAAGTCTGCCTATACGCAAGAAAATAGATAAACTTTTTGTTTAACTTCGGTGCTAACTAAATTGATTATAAATAGTGATGGCGGTTAACAAACTTGGGTCAGACTCAATCGACTGAATAATTGATCAATTCGAGTACTTTTCTTCTTTAGAAGAAGTAAGTTAAAATTTGATATTAATTTAGCCAATTAGACTTACAAACTTAGAGAAGAAAACGAATTATTGTCTACTATTAATTGAATCTTAAATCTCTAGAATAAAAATTAGTCTATGTCACTCCATGTCCATAGGATACCTTTTTTTAGAAATCGTCGATCCGTTCATGCGTTAAAGAAAGTCCAAGTAACAAACACACTTTTGCGTTATAAATACTATAATTATATGTGTGTTTATGTGTATGCGATATGATGATAATTATTATTATTTGCGCCGTGCCTCGGAGAGCACGTAAAGCCGTCGGTCCTGCGCATTGGCTTGCCGTCCCATCTGTTTTCCACACACATTTGTGCACTATCAGACATTACATGGCGGTTACATGTAATGTATGCTATCTCTGTGGTCGTATCGAGTCCTAATTAGATTTTTCTCGATAACTTCATCAAGAAGTTTCACATCACTAGTAACACAACACTGCTTCAATCTTAACATTTTAACACACTATTAATCCATTGCAAACCTTAATACAGATTAAAATTGTCTTAAAGAATGCAATAGTAACAACCAAAGGCACTTTAATTGTACGGCGCGTGTAAGAATTTCAAAGAATTTATTTTTTATTTATTTTCCTTATTGCAAGTCTCAAGTAATTTCATTTATTATATTTAGTCATGAGACTATAGTAGCTTCAAGTCATTAAGTTTTGTAATACAACTTATAATGGATTGCATTGAACGTATTGTTTTAAGTGATGTAGAAATAATGACGTCACAATGCTGCAGTAAGTAGGATCCAAGCTAAATCAGTCGTAGCTATTTGGCACCTTGGCGTAATATAAACAAGTACAATTTTTCTATAACACTGTGTCGACTCGTTTCCTTTTCCTAGTTCATTGTTAGATATGATTCTCAGATATGATGTTGCTGACTCATTCGGCTTTAAAATGCTATTACAAATACCTTAGACTAACCTAACTGTTCCAGGATAAAGGTGTGATATTCTGCCAACGAAGTGCAGATTCCTCCTATTTCCTTCAGATGCTAAAGGAGCCCATTGACTATGCTTCCGTCTGTCCAAATGACGTGACTGCTTTCCAAAATCTGCCAGTGAGTTGTTAAAATTTATGCATAGCAGTGTATAATCATTCAGATGCATCCATTCGGTTGTATCGTCGTGTGCACCTTGAAACTTTAATGCACAAACACTGTAACTTTAAAACCTTTTTTTTATAAGTAAAGACTGTAACAGTATGTAAATTATTGCACATTTTAAAAGCACATTGATGTACAATTGTATTTCTGAAACATGAAAAATGCTCCTTAATTCAAACATACGTATAAATACACACATCAAAAGTGTCTAGGGATCAACATATATTTTTGCAATAACTTTTCTCCTGATTGATATTAATTAAAATTTTCTTTAAGGATTCATCAAATAAAGTGTTTTCGTTTGTCACAGTAACGATAAACCAAGTCACCTTTGCATTAATAAAGAAATTTGCCATTTTCCTAATAAAGGGATTTTTGACATTTGAACCACTAACATTAAAGTTCAAAAAAAAGACTGAAATAACAGTTTTCTTTAAAATTTTATTGGGTAACTTAAACAATTAATAATCCGTGTTTCTACCGCGAACACTAACAACACAAGAACATCGGTTTGGCATACTCAAAATGAGTTCATCCAAATCACGCTGTGGAATGGCCGCCCATGTTCGTTGCAACAACAAAAAAAGGTCTTCTTGCGACGGGATACCCTCCATATTCGGCAGAGCTCTTCTCTGTAGCATATCCCATGCATGCTCAATCGGGTTCAAGTCTGGCGACTGAGCAGGCCAGGGCAGGACATTGATGTTAGCTGCGGCGAGAGTATGTCTTACAACTCTTGCGGTGTGCGGTCGTGCATTATCATGCATTAACTGAAATAAGGGACCGATTTGCACTTGTAGAGGAACGATGACGTCTGATACAATCGTCTCAGCATAAATTTGAGCGTTGAGGTTGCCTCTGATCCAAATCAACTCAGTTCTTCCGCCGATCCAAATACCCGCCCATACCATGATGGTTCCACCACTATAAGGATGGACTTCCTGGCAGGATTTTAATCGCTGTTGGCGTCCAGGGGTTCTCCAGTGTCGTATACGTCTTGTATCCGGTCTCATACCAAAACGAGACTCATCAGAAAAGCACACGAAACGCCATTGTTCTTCTGCCCAATTTCTGTGTTCAAGAGCCCATTGATATCGAATCCTACGATTGTGCATTGCTATAGGTGGTACCCGTAGCGGTCTTCGGGAATGAAGGTTCACTTCATGCAAGCGGTTTCTGACTGTTTGGTCGCTAATTAAGTTCCCTGAAGAGTGATGAAGCCTCACGGCTAACATCATGGCGGTTATTGTTGGAGCTCTTCGAGTTAAGATTTGAATGTATCGGTCTTGTCTCCGTGTGGTGCAGCGATACCGTCCTCCATGGCGCTCAGCCACGGTACCAGTGCTTCGGTAACGTGTCCAAAGTCGACTGATAACACTCTGACTTGTATTCAGAGCTAAAGCCACAGTACGTTGCCGGGAACCAGCTTCTATCATTCCCACGGCTCTGAGCATTTCTTCCCTGCTTAAATGACGTCGCCGCTCCATAATAACGTTGGTTTTAATCAGTAGTAGGGAAACAGTAGCACTAATAAGGTCTTCAATGCGTTGTATGTTTTTATAGGGAAAATATTGACAGCTGATTTTCATCTTTTACTCGAATTTGATTCACAGTTCCTGATTCAAATTATGAAATGCACCAAAAAGGATCCATATAAATTTATAAAATCATAAATTTATTACAAAGCCACATCTCAATCTCAAGAAATCCGCATAAAAATGCTTGATCCCTAGACACTTTTGATGTGTGTAGTTGAATCTCGGAGCAGTGAGTCCGAATTATTCAAAGGCTGTGCATAGACGATAGAAGGCGTGAATACAGAAGCAGAAAGTATGTAGGATCCTGAATTATGCGTAGCTTTCTCGTCTTAATCATGATTAAATGTAGGGCAGGAAACTTAGAAAAACAAACTTTTGGTTTTAAATAGATTTTGCTAGTGGCTTTTTAATTAAACTTCAATAAAAGATGGAAATCAAACACAATTTTCCGACTATTTATATCTACAATATACAAAGGTTTCATCTTACGCAAATTCTATGTTGATAAATTAACAATTATAGAGATGGGGAAATTCAAAGGTAGGTATTTAAAAGATAATCATTTCATAATCTTAATGATGCAAAATGCATGGTGCTTAATAATGTTTTAAATGTTATTTTTATAGCTGTTGATTTTCCAAATAAATAAATAAATCTTTCTGTCTCCCGTTTGTTTAGGAGGCATGTCAAAATACTACCTCCTTCCTACTCCTTCCTCCTACTCCTTCTTTGGACTTCTCGTGCTGTTTAACTTTCGTCTCCATATAAAATACATGTTCCAACACACGAGAAATGTGTGATAACCCTAACAATCTTCAACTTCTGGAGCATGAATTTTAACTAGTCCTTATTGCCCGTTCTTGAAGAAAACGACGGTCAATTAGAACCACTAGTGTCGTTAACAACCACAAAAATTACCTTTGGCCAGAATCCAGCACCATCTGAGCCTGAGAGGTCAATTACTGTGGTAAATGTCACCTACCCAGCGTTATTGGCAAAGGCAGTACACAGGTTAGGCTGCGAGCCAACCAACCGATTATTAGTCTGTTTAATGGTAATTGCTGATGGCCTGCTTAGATGGACTAGCGAAAGTAACTAGGTGATAATGTTTCAATAGAAATTTATTAGTGATTTCAACGTTCTCTCACTATGGAAACATGTCTATTAGTTACAAGAGTAGTGATAGCCTAGTGGTATGACCGTTGGACTGCCAAGTCAAAGTTCGTAGGTTCAACCGAGGCTGGCAACTCTGAAATTATATAACTTCTTGTTCTATTCAATGTTCATCATCAAATCTTCAAAAGGCCTATCTTTAGATATCAAGTAGTCACACGTTGGATTCCTGATATCCTTATATCTGTCATCAAATCAGTCTAGAATACCCACGAAATCCCTTTCCATAAAGCATTAAGAATATTATTCTACATTATGAGAAAATAGTAATGATATAGCAATAATACATGACGATTTCTCTTTCCAGATAATCGAATCAAACCTAATTGAGTGGAAAAACAAAATGCTAACAAAGAGATTCAGCGAGAAAGTTTTGATGATAATTTCCCAACGAGATTGTCCTTTGAGGACGACAATAGTCTGTTCATTTGCTTTACAATGACTCTTAACGATCTAGGATCTAGATAATTTGGCTTGTGGCTTCGACCGTGATCAAGTGATCCTTTATTTTATCCATCCATCTATTATGGTTCTAAGGTCGAAGGTATACCTAAGCATGCATCTCAGTTTTTTCGAATTCGTGTCCGTATTAGAAATTAATTTTGACTCGGTAAAACAGTGAGGGAAAACATCATGAGGAAATCAGCACACCTGAGAGATTTTCAGCGGTGGGTGTGTAAAAGCCATGTCAGTAACCTACGGGCGGTTTAAACCCTGACACCAGGTTAATAATCAATCATACGATAAAGAAAGAAAAAAAAGATCTATTATGGACCGTACTGGTTTGGATTATTTATTGCAATCACCCACACTAATTATTAACGTGCGCCTGCTTGAGTTTATTAGTTATTTCTTAACACCTTAACTAAACCAATTTTAAAAATGGCGAGCGATTAATTATTACCAAAACTGTGGGTGTTAGTTGTTTCTATAGATTCAAATCTTTCACTTGAATTTCGGCCTATCCCATATTTCTCAGAGATAGTGTAGTTTTCTAGAATCTTTTTTTTAAGTACACCCTATTATACACAATCAAATGTGACCTCTTTATATTATTATTGTAGATTGCAAGATAGGCAGAAGAAACCATGCATTTTCATCAGTCACAGTTCGCTACTGACCCTTCTTAAATACTTGAAAACCCCTAAGAAGTCCACAAACCAGCATTCCAGTCTACGCTAAGTTATATGTATGTTACTTATTCAACATATTATACATGTGAGCAATCCACTGACTCTACTAAAGTTTAATTTGTCTTAAATACTTCTCCCATGCCCTTTAAAATGACATACTAATGTAACCTTGCGTAAATGTTCAGCTGTATAATATTATCTCACTTGAATGTTGATGTATAATTCACATACATAACATTTTATAATGAGAACAATTTTTATGTCATTCATAAACGACATTTTTACGACCTTATGTTCAGAATCTGTGAATTCTTTAGTATCTGTATTACTTAATTTTTGACCGACTTCCATAAAAGAGGAGGTTATGAATGAGTTACCATTTTGAAGGAGTTACTTTTGGGTCCACAATCTATACTTATAAAACAGTACCGTGACTGACTGACTGACAGACAACGCACAGCCTAAACCGGTGGACCTAGAGACTTGAAATTTTGAGACAATATTCTTTAAGTACCCTGGAGGTGCACTAAGGAAGGATTTTTGGAAACTCCACCCCTAAGTAGGTAAAAAGGGGGATAAGAGTTTGTATGAAAGTCCGTCGTTTTTGAAGTTAAATGTACGAAACTTGGTATTCAGCTTTTCGGTTGATGAATGAAAGACGAGCATAGGTTATTTTTTTTTAATCTACCTTTGAGTGGATAAAAAAGAGGGTTAAAATTTGTATAGAAAATTCGTTTTTTTTTAAGTTACGGGTGTAAAAATGAGTATTAAGATTATGCTCTAAAAATAAAAAAGACGTGTATCAAAAAATTTGGATATTTTTCCCTCTAAGGAGATATAAAAGGGGATGAAAGTTTGTAATGAAAATTCATCATTTTTTAAGTTAAATCAATTAAACTTGGTGTTTAGCTTTTCAGTGAATAAATAAGACGTGTTTCAGCTTTTTGAAAAATCTACCCAATTAGGGGGAAAGGAGAGGCGGGGGTGAAAGTTTGTGTAGGAAATTCGATATTAGTAAGAGACATCAATGTAGCATAATCAATGAACGAGGTAGGGTAGGGTAGGGTAGAGTAGAGTAGGGTAGAGTAGGGTAGGGTAGAGTAGGGGTGGAGTAGGGTAGAGTAGGGTAGAGTAGGGGTGGAGTAGGGTAGGGTAGAGTAGGGTAGGGTAGGGGTAGAGTAGGGTAGGGATAGAGTAGGGGTTGGGTAGGGTAGGGGTAGAAAAGGGTAGGGTATGGTAGAGTAGCGTAGGGTAGTGTAAGGTAGGATAGAAAAAGTGTACAAAGTCGCGTGGGGCAGCTAGTACTCTTATATTTATGGCAATTGTCATATACGCTTGTGCCAGTCAAAATTTTATAAAATATTTTTAACACAAGATGTAATTGATCCCAAAGCAATAAAATACTTACAAACATTCGTTTTGGAGTCGGTGCCAAGCCAAACTAATTCTTATTCTACAATAAACCTCCTCCTCCTAAAATCTTAGCACCCCGTCTCCAAATCGAACTTTTGCGTGTTCTTTTTTTTTGTTTTAAAATCGGTTTTAATCTTAGAGTTTTTTTTATAAAAGAAGGATTTAACAATTTACAAAATAGTCATTTCACGATATTCGGTATTCTGTGGTACCTCAGTCAAGCCGTCTCATTCGTACTACAATCGGCATTCGTACTACAAAAAAAAAATGAATTTATTTTAACTTTTGGTTTACCTACTCACATAATAAATATTTTACAAAAGAGCCTCGATTTGAATCGAAATCAAGACATTTTTCCGGAACACATAAATCCTCTTTTTGGGTAAAACAGCTTAACCATTACCAATACCGGTATTCGAAGGAAGCCGATCAAGTTATTTTAAGCCCTGACAACACTTCCGAACAACTATCTTTTACACGGCGTCTTTCCGCAAAAAGGCGAATGTAGGTCGCCATTTCAAGGTTGTAACCTAACATATTAATTTTGCGACCAGTCGAGTTTTAAATTACTTATGAAAATTGCTACCAAACCCACTCGGCTATTACACGGCACACATGATGTAGAGTCGCAGCTGGGAAAACGGAACTTGTGATACAGATAGCAACAAAATTTGACGAATAAAAATGACAGCCATATTAAGTATTAGGCCCTGGCTAAAACATCATTTGTAGTAACTGGGTCAGCTTGGTGGACTATGATCTATTTTTTCTTACTTCAGTTGATGAGAGAAGTCAAAAGGAGAGATGAGAGCGGACAAAAGCCCAGTAGTAAGACAGCATAGGCTGATATTTTTTTAATAAAACTGTTTACGTATGAGCAATTACGTACGTTGCCATTATTACATTTTGGCTTTTGTAAATCGGAAATTAACCTTTAGCTTTTTCTTGATTGGCGTAGAAACTACTCTGTTATTTATTTGTTATAATCAATTTAAAAGTAAGTACATACGAGTATATGTTTCACAAGCTGTTTTTGCCTCTACTAGCCGTTATTGTAATTATTAAAGATTTATGTTACAAGAACCTATTCTTAGTAAGTTCCTATACCTAACGCTAAAACTCTACAAGCCAAATATCAAATTACATACAGATCTCATATAATACCTACCATTCAACGTCATCTAATTGTTACCAACGAAAAAAATGTTGCAACAAAAAATGAATTACGTATAAATCATTTTTTCTGCTGACACTATCTAATTTAATGTCAGACATATGCATGCAAGGCCGATACTCATAATAATTAAGTAGGTATTATAAAGCAAATACCTAGCTTTAACACACTACATAGGTAGCTATTAAAAAACGTAAAATTTGCGCACTAATTTGGTGCATTAGACGTTCTAAAAGGAAAGGATTTTGTTCGCATTTTCAATAACGTTAAATTTATACAGTATCCTACATAATATTATGTATGTACATAAATTACATGACTACATACTAACTTTAAAAAAATCAAGGCAAATTAAATGGTGGGAATATTATTTTTACCCAACTGCACTAATGCAAAAGAAGGGTTAAGTTTAGCTGTCTATTACGTATGCTTGTTTGAACGTGAGCAAAAATCATTTACTGTAGCTCCTGACCTACTCTACCGATTTTGATAAATGGAATATCATTTGATTTGTGGATAACGTGCAAGTGTCATAGGCTATATATTTACAATTATAATAAAGTGCGTTTCACTTTTGCATAGAAACAAAATAAAGTTTATTAGATACTGGAATTCTGAAATGACTTCTGAGATTTAAAATATAATAACATCATTATAATCGGAGCCACCAAATCTACTTTTTTTAAAGGCCTTCGACTATATTATTTTTATTTCAAATCTAAGGAGCTTGTTTTGCGGGTTTTAGTTTTATTTGTTTCTTTTTTGTGACGTTATATTAATTCAAACGTAATATGCTAGTTCCTACAATAACCTTTAGCTCGATACCAATCTTAGATTCTTCATCATCTTAAACCTTCATTGCTCTAGTCATCAACGCATGTGCGCTTTTACAACTATGTCAATTAATTGTATTAAACACACTAACACCGCAATAATAATTAATAATTAATTAATTAATTTTTATAATTATTTTTAATACCAATAAAAAATAAAAGAAAAAATATACCAATAGCCACTTCAACAGTTTTTATCGACATAAATCAAAGTATGGCGCAACAATATCTGTATCACAGCTTAAACCTAATGCATTAATTATATATTTATAGCACTTATCTAGATTTTATCTTTACGACATAGGTTTTATTGTGGATTCATTTCAATGAATCTACAATTATATTATTAGGCAAGACCTTTAACAATCGTAGAGTAATATTATCGATGGTTGTGTAGACATTGTTCAATAGGTCAACCTTGGTTTAGATGACGGATTTAGGCATCGAGTTCTTTATTTGGCTATCTGCTATCGGTATCTTTGTTATTGGAATTAAGGCATAGGTTAATAATTAAGAATAATGTTATATAGAGGATGTAATATTACATTTTAAGGCGTGTACACTATTTGAGAATCAATCAATCAATTTTTAAAACTGAGTGCTTATTTTTATGGGATTTTTAGATGACAACTGAAACTTGGAACTAATTTATTGATATTAGAACAGGATATGCTTATTTTTATAGGATTTTTAGATGACAACTGAAACTTGGAACTAATTTATTGATATTAGAACAGGATAACGCCTGTCAGGTCAGCTAGTACTAAAATAATAATATATAATCTGAAAAGCCAGAGGTGCGTGCCTGAGTTTTGAAACTACTCCTTTTGACTTGGCAGTCCAACGGTAATACCTGGCTATCACTGTTCATCACAGTTTGATTTTACAATTACATCTAATGTGTCTAAAAATGCTATGGTCCCATACTAGGGGCCTATTTTCTAGACTCAGTGACGTTTCTAGGGAGGTGCCAGAGGTGCTCAGGCACAGGACGCAGAACATGGAGAGACGTAGAAATGATCATACCAGGAACATGTTTTGGGTCATACATAAGCGCAGTACAGAAGCTCGCTCGAGGCACAAAATTGAATAGTTACAGTACTGCTTAAAACACATGAAAGATTTGCGTCCAGTGATTATATAACAGAAGGAAAATCTACTACAATTTATTATCATCATTAACTATAACTAAAGCTCTAAATACATAATGGTAAAATTGCGTGTAATCAATCGTAATGCACCCTAATTACTACCTGAACATAGCTTTAAGCCTTTATTACTTGTAAAGCACTGTACCAATATTACCAGATACTATATTAAGTTCATTGGTTCAAACGTTAGCTGGTAACACCAAACAACAACACCCACAAGAGGCCACTGTTGATGATCTCGCGTATCAATAAAGCAATATGCAGATTTTTTTCAAGGTCATTCATCATCTCAATACTCTATATTTAAACACTTAATAATTTAAAATTAAAAATACATTAATATTTTAAATACAAACTTAACTAGCCTTAACTAGAAGCGCACTCGCAAAACTTGCACTCAAAATACAACCTTATTACTTTACGTGAAGTACAATATTCCAACAGCAACGGTTCCGTAGGTAATAACGTGTGTGTAAATAATATTATGGAAATTTCAGATGAAGATCGTAATCATTTTGACACTTGACTATCGCAAATTTAAAACTATGTTGAATTAAACTCAGTTTAGCTGTTAAATGGTGAGATTAAGGCTTAATTAAGCAGTCAAACTAAATGTTTATATCTCCATCTATCATAATTATTTGAAATAAGATAAATATGATATTCGGCTTTGTTCCTTTTAGTTTACATTTCTTAATGTAAGTAAATAAGTTATTATTAACTGAAGAATTTATTTAGCAAAAACCAAAGAATTAAAGTTATAAGAAGAAAATTGTAAGTTTTGAAACGCTTTTACGGCTAAACGTATAAAAGGAAAATATAAGCATGAATTTTTACATTTCAGTGCTAGGCAAGATCTTCACAAATTAATTTGAGATGTGCCATGTCACCATGCGGTGTGTCACGTCACATGTCACTGTATTGTTGGAGGCGTGTTTGTGGTTACCCGCTGTTGAAATTAATCACGCCGCCTATTTCGCTTAACCACCACATTAAGTAGGTAAAGTAACGGAGTCCACATCTTTCAAACGTGCCTTCCAAAGCATGGCCAAAGCCATTATATTTAAAAGAGCAACCATGGAGTTTCTTGCCAGATCCTTCTCCATGAAGGGTAGGCTGCCCTTGGAACTGGCAACTAGAGTCACTCTTACAACAAACAATATTAGAATTATGACTATTCATAAGTGCCTAATGGTCTAAATGAATAAAAATATTTAGATTTTGATGGAAAGTTTAAAATTAATTGTCACAAAAATCTAAAAATTTCCAATATAGTATAATTGCACCGCAAAACTGAAGAACGAAAAAAAACGGAGGGCGTGTCGCCCATACATAGTGGTTTGACAAGGGTTCCCACTTACCATCCTATGTTTTATTGATGCGCCATCCAACGCCATTAAGTTTTCATTGCTTTACCAACACACGCGTTACGTATGAGAATAGTAATTGCTTCATTTTAAGTATTTTTTGTGTAACCAAAAGTAGGTTCCAAGTATCTTATTTTCAGGTACAGAATAAAAAAGCTGCAAATCATAATCATAATATACCTTCAGAAATTTTGATTACTGCATCCAAATATAAGTATAGTGCATTTTAAGAATCAATTTCATCTGATTCATTGGAACTAACCAAAACAAATCAAAGCACACTATCTACATAGAATATCACACAATTGAGGTCACACCTACGCACTAAACTCGATCGTATGTAGGTACAAGTTCTCGCTAAACAGCGCTAATATTTTAAAACAGTTCATTGACAGACGAGAATGCAATTGCAACAAACATACCGAATAAATTCTGAGAAACATTATGCAATCGAGTGTGTAGCTGATATATCGATAATTAGACTCAGTGGCGACAGTAACGAACTGACTAGTGCCGCCCATGGGGATTCAATTATTGATATTCATCGATAACAAGTTAACGAGTATCCATCGATTTGTTTTGCGGTGTACATTATCAATTGTTCACACGCAGGCTCACGAATTATATATTAATTTTGTCGACGAAAACAATCGACAGATACGATAAATTGAATTGAATGAAACGAAAATTAAGAACATAATAAAAATACGAAGACACTTTATCGCAAAATTGATTTCAAGAACTTATGAAATATTGTGTGTTAAGAGGAGGCATAATTTCATCAAACGCAATAACATAAATGGATCTTATTGCTTAGGATTTAATGGAATCAAATCAATAAAAACTAACAATAAGTTTATTAAATAAAACAGAATGTTATTCTGATTCATTTGATCGAGAATTTTATTTATCTTTCAAGTAGTCCCAGAGCTTTCAAGGTAATTAGTAATTTATACAAACTATATATGAGAAATCCATAAGTGTTCATTGATAAACCTTACTTAGACATACCATACCGGAATTTTATCAAATAAGGAACATACACAAATTAAATCTGAACGCAATAGGTAATATTATTAATTCAGCGAGCCATGTTTTACATGTACAATGAAAGTATGGTGCAGTCTCGAATAATCACTCATGCATATGGTTATTAAAGTCAAAGGTGAACCTGGGTTTAAGGTCCCGAACTGGTTTAACAGCTGTTATATTGTGATGCATAACACTCATTAAGTTGTTTAATGAGGGAGAAATTGTTAAAGCGTACGATGTATAAAAGCTGGTCCCTTTTGGCAAATTGTCACTCATTGTTCAAAGTTTGGGGGAAATATACAACATAATGATGCGTAAGGTGAGGTCTTGTAATACAGTTTCTGAATATTTTAAAATGATTAAAGCCTCAGCTATAACAAGTTTTAATTTTCTCGATATGTTGTTTTTGTTATTTAACTATTATTGTATTGCCTTTCAGGTACTATTAATGTTCTGCTCCTGCGCGCTAGTCAACGCTGGAATTATCGGGACTGACTATTCTCCTGCAACTTCAGTTTCGTACTCTTCAATAGGATCACCAATCGTCAAGACCATTTCGACTCCTGCTGTGAAAACCATTCCTTCATCAATAGGATACACCAAGATTATTCAGTCTCCTCCAGTGTACCAATCTGTACTGACAACAAAAGAAAGCAATTTTGAAAGCCCAGATGGCACTCAACACACAACTTATACAAAGTCTTTGAACACAGATTACTCAAGTCTCAACAAGTTTGAATCAAAAGCAACTAAAGATGGTGATGTCAACGCCAACATAATACCTGGAATTTACTCCCATGCTGTACATTCACCAGTTATCTACCATCACCCAGGAGCAGCGTATACTGTATCATCTCCCTTAGTACATACGACACATAATCAATTAACTAAGTCTGGAGTAGTCCCTGTGACTTACACTTCTCATGAAATTCCTATAACAAAAACTATTGTTGCTCCTTCTTTGACATCGTATTCAACTCCAGTAAATGATCATTCAAAGATTCTAACTTCAGGCGTGTCTTCATATTCATCGCAATTACCTGTATTTGAGTCTCATCCAATTAAAACATCCTTATCATACTCTGAGGCTCCAGTAGTTTCTCATATGTCGTTCACAGGCCTAGGAACGAGCTACGCATGGTAAATAATTGAGATTTTTCCCTTAACATGGTATGCGCGACTGACTGCTTGATTAAGTTTAATTTATGTTTTAATGTTACCTATGTTTACGTAAGTTTAAAATATTTCTTATAAAATAAATTATTTCTGCATCCATATAATATGTGTGACAAATTTTTCTAATCCTTTTTTAGTAAAATGACTTAATGCCTTAATTAAAAAACTAAATATTTTTAACCTTATTAGTTTATACTTGTCTCTGTCATTCCAATTAATAGGAATGACAAGAGAATAGCAGTTTTTGTTAAATATTGTTCTAAATTTAAAAGGGTAATGTTTAATCATTAATTTGAGAATTATTTGACTCCTGACTTTTACTACATACTACTATTTGATTTGATACTAGAATTTCAAACTAAACAAAATAGTATTCATTTGGAAAATCACTTAAGTCTAAGAGGAAAGCTAGCTACTTTCACACCTTCCATTTCTTAATTCTAAGTTGATAATAATAATTATCATAGTCTTTAATATTAAGAATTAATTTCATAACTACGATAGGTATTAATAATGAATTTGAGGTTGAATAGTTAACTTTGATTAGATTGTTGTCGTGATTTTAATCAAAGTAAGCTTAAGCTGAGACTACATGAGTGAATGTATGTCAGTGCATAAGCTTACTGTTAGCTATCTATTTAGTTATTTACCCACAACAGTATCCTGTTGCTTACCAAACACGTGCATTACACTACAATCTATGATCTGATTACCACACGCAAGGCGGGTCCAATCGGTAACTGGCCACAATACTGGACTTGATAAAGATGTATTGTGGCTATGTTTACGTTACACACTCGACTTGGCCGCACGATTGACCTGTCTATGTGCGTTGCAAAACATAGAATTAAGCACGGTATACATGGAGGTTAGCTTTATAGTAGTAATCTAGTTTTTAGGCAAAGAGATTTAAATAGGTTTGTAGGGGCATTGTCGAATTTTAAAACACTAACTTAGATCTCATTTGATAGAATTCATCTGATGATTTTTTTAAATGTAATTATAACACTAGACAATCACTAGTTAAGAGACAATAATCACATTGACGTGTGTTATGATTTTGTAGGCTTTGTTCCGTCTTTAAATATTTTAGTTTGATGTCAATGAAGCAGTATTTATTTAGACGATATTTTTGTAGAAATAAAATACAAATTAATTTTAATATAAAAGCTGCCTCTAAAGCTACATAATATAATTATTATTCAGATCAAAGGACCGTTTTCCGTCCAATTTAATACCTTTTAAAGGTATTTAAAACAATAAGATCTTTCGGAAATGAAAAATATAACATAAAAACACAATAACTTAACTGTATAACATTGTATTCTAACTGCAAAGTTAGACATGTTAACCCTCTGGATTTGGATGTAACTACCATGTAACCTGTTATAAGTAGTAGTGTAGTACCTATAGTGTCATAGTTAAAGAAGAGAATTTTGATAGCACGGGCTGAGTTACGAATAGCTTAGTGGCGGAGCGACTGGAGGCTTTACCCAGTAGATCGCTGGTTCAAATTCTGCTCGTAATCGATTTCTTCTCTCTACCAAAAATTTGGAACATAAATATTAAAATGCTTTATAAAATGTTTATAAATGTATCTTCTTCTTAGCGTGTCGATGACAATCTAAATTGTGTCAGCCCAGAACTAGACGTCGAGATTGGCGCCTCCAGTAGCGTCCTTCAGTTCCTGTAAAGAACATACGACAGGGCATGCAGGGCACAATATTAAGTGCCCCATAAATGTATAATATAACAATTTACATTGTACGCTCTAAATTATCAAATGACGTCAACTAGCTCCTTTCAACATCTTATCCAAAATGTTCCAGTACGTTGTGAAACCGAAAACTAGAAGTTAAACGATTTGAGAATTAGTGGGCGAGACTAGTGTCTACGTTTTGTATAGCTGTCATGTTATAAGATGGTACCGTTAAAATCTCGGTCATGAATCTTGACCTTGGAGTTGGACATGAAGAAAATAATTTTGTTGACTTATGAGTAAACATGTTTCTGAACTCACGACTCGCCCTTCGATGTATGACAAAAGATTCACTTGAAAGATTTTACTTTGACTTTTTGCTTTCTTGCATATTTAGACTGTCACGTTGTTGAGTCAGTTATAGTGTAATTGGGTTGTAAGAAAATTCTCTGCAGCACGTAGTCTGGATATTGTGCCCGGTTAATGGCTCATATCAATAGCCATATGAAATTGAATTTATTTCAGAACTGGCGCAATGACGGTGTAGGTAGCTAATGTACACCTCTCTGTCTCTCTGTCTTACTCTATTAGGACAAAGTTGTGATATTATTTAAATATATTTTCTACTTTTAGTTAACCAAGAATACATATCTCAAATGGAACCGTATCCTGATTGTGTTGCAAAAAAAAACATAAAAATGTTTTAGACGTTCGTTTGTATAGCTTCTTATAACAATGAGTTCGACCCGCACTGCATTTAATCACCTTGTAGATTGGATGCTTGATTGCCCAAATAAGGAACAAAGATCACGGGCTTGTCATGAAGATTTTGTTAATGTTTCTCTATCCGATAAAAAAAAATGATCAAGGATCTCTGGTGGATGACCCTAGTGTTAAAAAGTAAGAAATATATCATGTATATTAATCATATACAACCATTTTGGTCGTTGTGTAGAAACTTTAGCTGGTTTAGTAGCAATGTCTACACAGCGACAAAAAAGGTTGATGATCACCTTTTAACCGAATTTCGGTCAAAGAGGCCAATCTCAACGGAGGTAAGCCAATATTGTGTGTGCGCAAACACAGGTGCACTCTTTATTCCCTCACTCTCAAAGTCCGATGGGACGGCAATCCGACACGACCGGAGAGAAATCGGGCGCAGGGCTTTCAATACTTAATAATTTAAGTTATTTAATTGGGTTTTTTAAATTAAGTGTTAGGTACTGTACATAATATATTTAACAATAAAATTACTAAAGTTTTTTCTTATTAACTCACCTGACATGGAACGGGGGTAAAGTACTAAATATTGTAAATAATCGCCCGGATAGGGAATTCTTAAAAAAATATATAGTAAATCACTGTTTTTTTTTTATTAGATAATTGTACCTAATAAAAAAAACCATTTGATTGCAAAGTGTAAGAAATATTAATAACCGCTCTAAAAATATATGGCGTCTATAACTGATTCAAGTGTACCGGAACTAATAAAAGGAATAAATTTAAATTAATTATGTATAATTAAATATCAATGGGTACAAATTGTTTGATTGATTGCGTGAGTAAAGTTTACGGATGTTTGAGCGCACTCAATCGGTTTTAAAGACCATATTAAGAGATTTTTAAAAAGATATGAGGCGTGGTATTTAATAATTTACACGTAATTGGCAATTTGTCTTTTAAACCATTTTTTTAATGACAAATTTCATTGTTTCAGAGGCTGTGCTTGAGTTTCTGAATTCAGTTCTCGAATTGAGAAATGTTATTAAAATTTTCACGTTCGATTTTCACTGAAGGCTGATTAAATTTGATCCATATTTCAATCCTGCGCTAGACTTCCTGACAATGTGCGCCTTGTCCAGAAGTACCGCCTTCTACATCAAGCTTAACCATCTAACGAGAGCGTCTTGAGATCTTAATATTACAAAAAACTCGAAAGAACCCAATCTATTCAATTTAACAAATGCTTGGTTGTCTGCAGATTTAGGCCCAATTTCACCATTTTTATTAAAACTAAGTTCAACCATACTCTGAACTCAGTTAAACGCTTGAACCGAGTTTAACTTGATTGATCGCGTTTAGTGTCAGTGGTGAAATCGGCTCTTACTGGTTAATTTGAGAACCGAAACAACTTTTTACACTTTTTAGATTTACTAGGTAATCTGCACTCTAACTGATTCCCTCACTAATATTTGGTTTATGTCGAAATAAAAAAAAAACAAACAACCTGCTGTCGTCGCACATGCGCACTGGTTATTCCAGATTCATATTATGTGCAGCCTTTTGAAATGCCAGTATATCGCCCTTATACAAAAGCACTCACAAACTTGCTTGCATAACCACAAACTATTATGAACTGCACCACAGTAGTCTATCATATTGTAATCTGTATCACGAATCAACACTTATGCGCTGTTTTGTAGAGAAATAAGGATGTCACGAAATAAAAATTATTTTTGGTAGGATTATATTAACGGGTGGGGCAACAGAGATCATAAAATTACACGCGAACGGAGTCACGGGCTACAGCTAGTATTCCCTTATATTCCATTATTTTGCTAAATACATTTTCCTGTCAACGATTCCCACACTTAGGTATTCAGATGATCTCAAATAATGAATATATTTCAAGACGGCACATAACAATTCATGGTTTCTTAGATGTGTGTTCCTTCAATTAGAAACCAAAGCATGTACTTATAAGTTCGGGAACACACTAAGTTTACAATGTAAACAAAATTGATGACTTTTTCAATAAGACTACAGCATGCACTTATAAGCTAGGTAACACTAAGTTTATAATGTACAGATAATAATTTATGGCTTCTATCCCTTTCCAATTTCTTTAATAATTACTATTTATAAAAATTCGAAAAAGAAAAACATAGCTATTAAATTAAATAAAAGTGGTAACCGGGGTCCACAGCTTAACGTGCCTTCCAAAGCACAGCTTCTCAAACACATATACAGGGTTATTTGTAAAACACCAGCATCCTTGAAAGGGGTCACTAAACTCATCATTATGAACAACTTTTACTACGGGACCAACACGGAATTCGCAAAAAAAATCAGCTGTTCCATACATTTATGGTCACGTGACTCAACAAAATGTATGGAACAGCTGATTTTTTTTGCGAATAATTATGCTCGAAATTAAATGCCACAAATGTTCACCCATCCACTTACTAACCGTGTAAAAAGCCACATCGCTGTAAGCACCTGTAACATGTTTTTTTGCACCCTGTTGAATCAACCCAATTTGTCAATCAGTCATTGAATGAAATATGTCTTTTTTATATATCTACTAATCACAGTTGATCAACTTCTACCACATTCATAAGTTCATAATTAAATATGACAATATTAATTTCACTATCAAAATCGATCATAATACCGATATTGTCAATATTAAGATTAAAACGATAACGTTTAGATTATCAGTTTCTTAATAGAGACTAATTAATTAACCGTGTTACTGCTTCAAGTAAAATGATTGGAACTTGGGTAATTACTACACAAATATTATAGTGCACAAGTGCGTGCGCTAACACATGTGTACTCTCTCCATTCCCTCGTTCTCATAATCCGATAGGACGGCAATCCCGACTGGAGAGAGGTCAGATCAGGCGCAGAACCAACGACTTTACGTGCTTTCCGAGACACGGAGCTAATGATAATTCATTTTTTTTATTTTTCATAATATGGGGACATGACACGACCGGAGAGAGATCAGGCACAGGACCGACATCGACAGCTCAACGGACTTTCCGAGGCATAGTGATAATTCGTTTTAATACGCACATAACTTGCTAAAAATCAAGAGAAAAGAAAAAAACGTGCCTTGGATTTGAACCCGACACCTTTAACTTGCCAGTCGATGGTCACTTAAGAAATTGCTGACAAGTGAAAAGGTATAAAAAATAATGCCCTCCTGACCGAATTTCGGTCACAGCAGCCAATCTCAACGAAGAGATATTATAGTGCATAAGTGTAAGCGCAAACACAGGTGCACTGCCTTATTCCCTTACTCTCATAGTCCGATGGGATGAGTACAAAAAATAGGTCAGATATCAACAGGTTAAAAATAATTAAGCAGTTGAGTAGATAGTACACACTTAACTAGACTTTCAAATAAAACTAGGGTTACCTAGTGGTCAAAATTCGACCGTATTCCAAAAAAAAAATGCTCATCAATAGCTATTAAACAAAAATAAAAAATCCATTCACAAACACAAAAGAAAATGGTACTATTTTGTTTTTGCTTTTGATATATCAAAATAGATTTTGATTTTTGTATTTATTTCCAAAATCCTTCTCAAGGATAGTGATAGTAGATAGGAATTTTTATCTACATCTAGGAGCACTGACAAAAAGTGTTTGAAAAAAGTATTAATAAATATAAAAAAAAATATCATCATCATAAAAGTTATATTCTACTTTGAAAGTTTCATAGTATTATTGAAAACCAAAAAGTTAGAAACGTAAGTTTAGTCAGACATTTAAATATTGATATATTTTTATCCCAAAGTTCGTACAAAGGTTTCCCTTGGGCGACTTTCATATCACCTTGTATATTTTAGAGCCAAAATGCCTATAATATTAAATGATTAATAATCTGTGCTATTAATCAAATATTTACATAACCATAGGTTCTAAAACTCTATGTGTAACATATCATTTAGCGGCATAGGTACGTTTGTTTTTGTGACAGGGTTCTAGGTAGCATTCTGAGTCACATTACCTAGTGTATGTACCTTTGCCTGCGGAACGGGGGTAACAAGCTTACTATAAAAGTGTTCGCGTGCACTCAAACCGTATCACTTGTTGTGGGATTTTATATATCAAAATGGCAGCTAAGGTACTTTGTTTTATAGTGTTCAGTGCAGTTTTTATTACATAAAATGTTGTTTTTATAGGATTTTAAATAGTTTTCTGTAGGGCGTTCCTTTTGTGAAATATTAAATTGCTTTATGGACTATTATTACGTAAAATATTTTGTTTCGTTAAATTGTGTTTGTAAAAAAAATATTTTTTATATTAATTATTACATTTAAAAAACATGATGGAAAATATGTCATTGACCAGGAATAGTACCATAGGTACTCAATAAAGATAGTTAGACACTAAATTTCAACGGACTAGTAGTCAAAATTGCGGTCTTCTTTGTTTATCGTATGGTTGATGAACAATCTAGTGTTAGAGTTAAACCACCCGTAGGCCTCTAACACCGTTGGAGCGTCCTGTGACCTTTGCCCTAGTAGTCCATCGGTCATACCATGAAGCTATCACTGCTGAAAGTGCGGTTATCGAGCAGAAGTTCCTGGGTTATTATGGGATTAAGGTTATTATGGGTTACTTGGGAAAATTATGGAAATCTTAATGTTATTAGAATTGGTGGTTGTAAGTGGTATAGGCTTGCGCGTTAGACGCATATACTATCTTATAAAAAAGTCGTGTTATTAATGCATCATTTCTTTTCAGTTACTAGTCCTTCTGTGCGCCTTGGCGACTGCCCGTGCTGGTGGCCTCTATGCCGCCGGGCCCGTGGCTACATATGCCGCAGCTCCTGTTTACAAGAGCTACGCGGCTCCCGCCGTAGCGTACTCCGCTCCCCTCACATACTCCGCCCCCGTGGTGAAGGCCGTCGCTCCCGCGGTGTCCTCCATCTCATCTTACTCTACACACACCGCGCACGCGGCTCCTGTAGCCACCTACGCACACGCAGCTCCCGTAGCGGCATACGCCGCACCTTCATACGCTCAATACGCGGCCCCAGCATATGCAGCGCACGCAACCTACGCTGCGCCCGCTGCCTACGCCGCACCCGCTGCGTACACCACATACGCGCAGGCTGCACCTATTGCGTACGCTAAGTCTTACGCTCCCGCTGTAACTTACGCTCATTCTGCTCCCATCGCGACTTACGCTCAAGCCGCTCCTGTTGCGACTTATGCCGCTCATGCCGCTCCTTACACTACATACGCCGCTGCCCCAGTTCTGAAGTCCGCCCTGACTTACTCCGCGGCCCCTGCCGTCTCTCACGTGTCATACAACGGCCTTGCTGGCAACTACGGCTGGTGATCGCCTTAACGACTGTACAAACTTAGTTGTTTATGTTTTGTATATATACTTTTATACAATGAGAATAAAATTTATAAAATGAATGAAAGTTCAACATTTATTTGTCGTACTTATACACAAACCTACATATAATACCAATATAGATAAAATTGTTTAAGTATACCTTTGACAGAAGCATTTGTTTCGTAAAAAAATGTTGATTATTCGTATCTTAGTTTCTACTACATAGGAAGGGTAGATTTATTGGCTCCCTTCCTATCTGCCATCTTATGTTTTTTTCTTATTCCTAAAAAAGAAATTTATAGTACACGCACTGATATCAAGATTTTTACTTACTTTCAAAGATACAGCTGGATTTTTTAATAGAAGAAAAAAAACCATAGAAAAGTATTCAAACTCATGAGAGACTTATTACGACCTATTCAATCTCAATCAATTGTATCAATCTTATTCAATTGCAAAAAAATATTGCAGCAAAAAATATAAATTATATTATGTAAAACAATATAATTTAACTTACTGATATAATCAAGACACGGAAATACCAAATTCTCTTACATCCTAAATTCCAAGAAAACTTCCCAACAAACTTTGTACTAATTAGTGCGCAATTAGGTTTCATTCTGCATTTATTCCAACAATTTAAACAAAATGATGTGTTAATATCCTGATAGGTATCATTATATCCATCATCATTGTCTTGAACAAGGCCAAGAAATGATGTCGAAAGTATGGGAACAAACCTTGGCCACGTCATAGAAAATCTATCTGCCGATGACGTCAGAAGTCACGTACCCTAGGACCAAATGGTGTTTTAGAATGTTTCGCAATTTTTTCTCACTTGATACAAATTGGATTTTAATAGTAGACCTTATGAGTAATGCAGTCTAGTGCTTTGACTCAAATTACTTAGTGATTATAATTAATGTTTATATCCCATGTTGGTCAGTAGTAAATTAAAAGTATGACTGGACGAATATATTACATAGATATTGTAAATAGAAGCATTACATTAGTACTTGATGGCATTGGGCTACTTAAATGTGTTATACTTATTTATTTTGCAACACTTTCATAGCTGCTAACTCGTTTTTTGTAGAAAAAAATGTGTCTTATGCATACGAGTATATCGTCCCGCTTGAGTATGCGAGATGGTTATGGTCGGGATATCCGGCCTACTTCTTTCTTTATCGTATGATTAATGAATAACCTGGTGTCTGTCCTGGTGTCGCCAACCTTGGAAGGACATGGCGGAGGCCTTTGCTAAGCAGTGGACACAGTAGGCTAACAAAAAAAAGCCTCTGACATGGCTTAACACACCATTGAAAAATCTTATAGATGTGCTGATTTCCTAACGATGTTTTCTTTCACCGTTTCAGCAAGTGAAAATTAATTTCTAAATCGCACTCGAATCCAAAAAGTAAAAGTGCCTGATCCTACGACATTTGACTTGGTAGTCCAACGATCATATCACTAGGCTCATATCATACCATATCACTCATATCATATCACTGCTTCAAGCAACAAGCTCATCAAATATCTTCTTTGAGGGCAGTCTCTGGCGGTTTGAGTCAGGAATGATTCAGGTCAGCTCATGTGGACTCGGCACGAATTACGGAGACAGGTTCATAGAGACCGGTTTTTTTGAAATAATTAAGTTTTATCTCCAGTTGAGATTGACGACAGATTCTATTAGATTAGATCGTTGTTGTTGATTAAGCCGATACTTATCGTAAACGATGTAAGTATAGTATATTAATTTTGATGTACCATTGTGATCAAAAAGAGGAACCTTTGCATTTTTTGACTTTGTACCTACACGACCACGTATTTTCTTTTTGATCTCTTTTAAGTTTGTTTATAATTTGTACTTGAGTGACTCCAGACTATAGATATAAGTATTTTTGTACACAGAATCAAATTAAAAGAGAAATATTTTTATTACGAGCAGGATTGAAACCTGTGACCTTCTACTTACTTGCGTACAGCAACTGCTTTGTCAATTGCTGAGTTATTCGCAATCTCGTCCGCACTATCGAAATTGTGCTTATATTTAAGCGTCACAAGCGGATATCCTTTTATTTCCGCATAATTTTAAACGATAGTATTTCCTTTCCATGTGTTAGGCTGTATGCAGACTAAACTCACAACAGTCTCAAGACAGTTTTGCGCCGGGCAATTTGGGGGTTAATTTTGATTTTTTTTGACGATAAACTAATGTTTGTTTGTGGTAAGCACAAGCTGGCATCGTTGTCTGTAAGTGTGTATGAAAAAAGAAACAAATTCACCCGAAAATTGGTCAGCAAAAACTGTCTTGAAACTGTTGTGTCTTTAGTCTGCGCTCAGCCTTAATGTGTAAAATATATTTAAAAAAAAACGCAGTACCTAATAATTTGTTGAAATCTTTCATAAATAACTTTCATTGCAAAATTGTTCGCACACTTCCTCAACCGACGCTGACGGGCGTTCATTCAGAAATAACAGTTGACCATAGAGTATTTAAGAAAATATAGAGTGATAACGTCAACCACATTGCCTTGTGCGGAGCGAAAGCAGGTCCCACCATACAAATGTTAAAATGTCATTTTTTCAAATTACGTTTTCTAGACGTTTTTCAAAATTTAACTCAGCAGTTAACCATGGTATAAGCTAAAATGTAACTTTTTCGCTCGTGGAGCCTAGTTGAACCGCAGTCGATCGAGGTATGATCGCAAACGGAGCTCGTGTCGCGGCCGCGTTGTTCATACCCGTGCTCACGGTTCATACTTCTATAGGGTTGCTCTATTTTCTTATATACTCTAAGCAGTTGACATTTTTTAGATTCCGTGTCAGTTTACATTAATTATATGTGTTATGTCATTAATGTTACAGAGAAGATAGGGTATTATGTCAACTTTTATAAAACTGCCTCGTTGGTCTAGTGGTAGCAAGTAAACACGAGGTCAAAATCAAAATCAAAATCAAAATATCAAAATCAAAATATTTTTATTCATGTAGACCAGTTTTAGGCACTTATGAATAGTCATAATTCTAATAGTATTATAGGAGTGACTCTAGTTGCCAGTTCCAAGGGCAGCCTACCCCTCATGGAGAAGAATCTGGCAAGAAACTCCATGGTTGCTCTTTTAAATAATGGCTTACAATATTTTTGGATACATTGTTCTGAGATGTTATGTGAGAACAATGCGAGTCAACTAAACATAGGTACGCGCCTTAGATATACATATATACTTTTGATAAAATCACTATAACAGCTATGGGCTGACCAGTCCCAACAGACGGCACCCGTTCACGGGCATGACGCATGCATCAGCCATCGCTCTACTCAACCATATTGTAGGGAATTGGGCGACCCGACACATAACGCCACCGCTATCAGAACATTTCCGTGAGCATGACATACCCAAGCTGCACAGCAATCATCACGTTGATAGTAACTAAAATAGAGGGACTACATGGTGCTCACATAATTACAACCGTGCACATATTATTATTATACAATATAAATATATATCCAAAGATTCAATAAAGTGTCAGAGCATAATTAAAATTGATTTTGAAAAGTGAAATTCAATCAGCGCTAGTGGGTCGCAGTGTGCAGGAGGAAGCAGTACGCCACACATCTTTGTCTTCAATGTAATCCTTTACTTTATAGTAGGCTTTAGACATAAGAATACCTTTGACAACTGTTTTGAACCTAGTATCAGACAAATCCTTAATAATAGAGGGAATTTTGTTATAGAACCTAATGCAATTACCCATAAATGAATTGCTGGTTTTAGAAAGTCTGTAACCAGGTACTACAAGATTGTCCTTGTAACGAGTGTTAAGGTTATGGATATCACTCTTTTTTTGAAAGCAAGCTATGTTTTTGCGAATGTACAATATATTTTGGAATATGTACAGGGATGGTAATGTAAGTATATTTATTTCCTTGAAGAGTTCACGAAGGGAATCTCGCGGACCTATATTATAAATTGCACGTACCGCTCTTTTTTGTAATAAAAAGATGGTATCAAAATCCGCTGCCGATCCCCATAGTAAGATACCATAGGACATAATACTATGAAAGTATGCAAAATATACTAGCCTAGCCGTTGCCTCGTCTGTCACCTGCCGTATTTTTCGTACAGCAAACGCAGCAGAGCTTAGTTTACCTGCAAGTGCCTCTATATGAGGTCCCCATTGCAGTTTAGAGTCTATGGTGACACCAAGAAATTTAGTAAAGGGTACAAGGCTTAACATGTTTCCATCCAACTGTACATTTGTACCTATTTGACGTACATTAGGTGCCGAGAATCTTATACATTTGGTTTTTCCGGCATTAAGCAAAAGATTATTTGCAGAGAACCAATCTGATAACGCATTGAGAGTATTATTTGGTTCCACAATATCCCTATCTTTCCTATTAATTTTAAATATGAGTGATGTGTCATCAGCAAACAGGACTATATTCGTCATGGTGTCATTAATCATGTGGGGGAGATCATTAATATATACAAGGAATAGAAATGGGCCTAAAATTGATCCTTGAGGCACTCCCATTTGAACAACTGAGCCAGTAGAAGTAACGTTGTCGATCGACACCTTTTGCTCCCGATTCGACAGGTAAGAATTTACGAGATCAATAGACTTACCACGAATACCGTAATATTTTAATTTCAAAATAAGGGTGCGGTGATCCACGCAATCAAAGGCCTTTGAAAGATCACAAAACACTCCTAGAGCATCCTGCGCTTCTTCCCAGGCTTCTAAAACAGTTTTGATAAGGGTTGAACCGGCATCTTCAGTAGATCGACCTCTAGTAAATCCAAACTGTTTAGTGTGTAAGATTCTATTTTTATTAAAATAAGTTAACATTTGGCCTAGTATTAATTTTTCAAAGATTTTGCTTAGGGCAGGTAACACAGATATTGGCCTATAGTTCGAGGCATCATTTTGACACCCTGCTTTAAAAATTGGAACAAGTTTACTATGTTTCATAAGATCGGGAAAGATTCCGTCTATAATACATTTGTTAAAGATCAATGCCAGCATTGGCGCAATATTTTTTATTATAGGTGCAATGGCTTTAGTTGACAATCCCCATAAGTCTTCTGTACTTTTAGCAGCTATAGTTTGAAATGATTTTATGATGTCAGTGTATGTCACGGAAGTAAATTCAAAACTAGATAAGCTATTAAATTCAAAGTTTTTCTTTAAAAGTAATTCAGCTGCTATTGGAGACGATTGAAGACCTTTAGTAGTCTCAATGGGTATATTGGTAAAAAAGTGCTCAAAGTAGGCAGCAACCTCCGCTTTATCGGAAACTAATTTATCGTTAATTTTTAATGCCGCTATACTATTAGTAGCCCTACGATTACCAGTTTCGGTGTTTATTATTTTCCATGTGGTTTTTATCTTATTATCAGATTTTTTTATTTGACGACTTATGTAAATAGCTTTAGCTTGTACGCATACTTTTTTGAAAATTCTAGAATAGTTTCGTACGTAAATATGAAAATCATTGTTAGGTGTATAAGATTTTTTATCGTATAAGTCGTACATAATGTCTCTACTGCGCCTTATACCTGGAGTTGCCCAGGCACTAAAAGCTACCTTATTTCTAATATTAATTTTTTTGACTTTACAAGCTTTCTGGAACTCTATATTTATGGCATCAAATAAAGAACTGTACATCATATTAGGATTGTCATAGTGAGGATCTAATGTATATAGTTGTGACTCTAAATTGGTCTTAAAATTTTCTAAACATTTGGTTGTTAGTGACCTACATTGTATCGACTTGTGCCCATTGACAGCTTTATGATTTAATTTAATAATTAGGCACTTATGATCAGAGCGAATTCCCGATATAAGGTTTTTACCTTTTATTTTAAAGTTGGTTAAAATGTTGTCTATACATGTAGCAGAATCTAATGTCACTCTAGTGGGCTCAAAAAAATTACAATTTAAACTAAAAGATTCAAATAAAGATATAAAGTCTAGTTTATGACTGGTATCTACTAACATGTCAACATTAAAATCACCACATACTATAATATTTTTGTTCATTTTTATCCTTCGGAGGGCATCCTCCATAACGTCAAAAAATTGTAAGATATTAGAGTTAGGAGGCCTGTATACACACAAGATTACGTACTCCTCCGTCTCTGCACACGCGAGCTCGCAAACTCGTTCAACAGAGAGGTCGCGAATATCTCGTCGTTCCTTATGGACATATTGGTTATTTAACAAAATCATAGTGCCTCCACCTTCTGCTGACACTCTCTGGAACGAACTAGCGACATGATAGTCATTAATACTAAACAACATTGTGTCTGGCGTAAGCCATGTTTCGGTAAAACATAAAATGTCAACATTAAATTTCTCAATAAATAATTCTACATCTAAAATTTTGCCAGAGAAGTGATTAATATTTTGGTGTGACAGTAGTAAAAACTTAGCTTTCTTCTCTGTTGTCGAACAAGTCAGTTTAAATTACAATTAACCACATCATTATTAGTATCACT
This sequence comes from Protodeltote pygarga, assembly GCA_936450705.2. Lineage (NCBI taxonomy): Eukaryota > Metazoa > Arthropoda > Insecta > Lepidoptera > Noctuidae > Protodeltote > Protodeltote pygarga. The sequence goes on along the minus strand of OW388257.2, from coordinate 5,956,274 downwards.
ACTAACTACAGTGGAGGAAGAGAACTTCGTCATATTACCTATGACTGTGTAAATATTAAATGCTAGTAATCTAGCTATTTCGCGCTTATATCTAGTTGGCAGGTATTCATTACCTCTTGTCATTTTTAAGGTTCCAACAAAACTGTTGGTGTCAAAATATAAAAATTTATCACTGTGGTGATTTGCTAAAAACTGCATATGATTATTCATCATATGAATATGCTTATTTTGTGTATCAGCTGACTGATGGTCATAATAGGGAAAGGCACACAATATAATTCTATGACATTCCAATCTCAACAATTGAGATACTGTTTTTGTAATGTCATTTTTTTTTACATTCGAGCTATTACCTACAAATACAATCAAATTTGTATTTGAACTAAAGTTTTCTAATAAAATTGATTCAATTATCTGATTATAGGATAACCCTGGCATGCAGTAATTTGTCACAGAATGACCCAGGCCATTATTGAGTAATTCTCCAAAACCTTTTCCTATATTATCTGAGAACATTATGGTTTTTTTAAAACATGTGTTAGTACTAAGATCTGTTCTTGATGGTGTGGGTGTGGTTATATTTGTGTCAATGTCATTACAAGGGATGGAGCTATTTGCACCCCCTGACAAGCCCTGTGAGATCTCTAAGATGGGACCAAGATTGTTATTTTTTGAAATGCAACTACATGGAGCGGTGTTGAGTGTTAATGAATCCACTCTGTCTGCATTATAATTACATAAATCAATCAAACTATTTGCTGCAAGTATATGCTCATCTATTTGTTTTTGAGAAGTCATATATTTTGAGTAAAGTGAGTTTAATGACTCCTCTAATATTTTAATCTCAGCCTGTAAGTGCTGAGTGTCAATTTCATAAATTTTTTTACTGTCTTCAAGTTTGATTTGATAATTATTTAATTTATTCAATAAGTCAATACGTTCTTTCCTAAAATTATTACACTTAACCCATTTTTTTTGTTTATTTTTGAGCATATTACACTTTTTTATTATTTTATTTAATTTCAAGTGCTTTTTTATTTTATTATGACTTACTTTATGAGAATGAGTATGTTTGATAAAGGAGTCTTGTTTTGTAATGTCAATAGATTTTATTGGGGTTCCTAGCTCAAAATCACTGTTACTACACATTAATTCATCAAATAGATGATTGGACTCTACAGCCTGGGTACATTGCCTATCTTTTTGTAACCTAGTTAATTTTAAATTTGCACATAATAATTCTTCCTCTAGATCCCTAACTTTCCGCAGAGTCTGCTCATATACAGAACTACATTGACTGAACGAGTTGATTTCATCTTGTAGTTTGTCCCGTTGACCGATGACCTCTAGGTATTGTTGGTGTAGGTCTACAAGCTGCTTTTTCAGGTTGGTGGTTTGGTCAATAATTTTCTTGACCTCTTCTTCGCTGTCATCACGTTCTTGAATTAATTTTTGACAATAGTCATTGGCAGCTTTGAGTTCGGAGAGGGCCATATTTAGTTTGACCTCCTGTTCCTGGGATGCAGCTTTACGGGTCATGATTGGCATGGTATCAGTCAGATATAGTTAGGTACTGGAAATGGAAAGTAAAGAAGGTGAGTGCGGGTACAGAACAAAGAAAAGAGAGGGTGGAATAGTAATGGATAGTTAGAAGATATTTAAGTAAGTTATTTATACTTTAATGAGAGACTACAATACAGAAAGTACAATGAGATCTCTTTTACAATTGTTTATTTTAGATGTGGGTAGGTACATAGAACTAGATTTAATGTAAAAATATAGTCAATTGTTGAGTATGATCATGGTAAATAAGTTTGTAAGGGGACAACGACTTTTATTTAAGTAATAGGTTTTGCAATTATACCTATAATTCAGAATTATATGCTATTGCTTTTAATTACTTATGTAAACAACTAAACAGTAGTTGGCTCTGGAATGTCATTACAGAGCAAGATATCTATATAGTGGGCAGATATAATGGTTATTGGGTCTAAATAACAGTATAATATCTTATTATCTATCGTGTGTTAATGTTAAATTATGAAAGTAAACAATACTCCCCGTTAAATTGAAGATTTCGAATTTGAACAACTGCCGTTGACAGGTCGAATTTTCTGTAGCACTAAATCTGCAGATATAGTGCAAATATTTTCCTGAAAACTGTAATCCTGGATATTTTCCGTGTGTAGATTTGTTTTATATCACTTTTAGTATATTTACTACACTTAAAATATTAAAATTGAAATTTACAAAATACATGAACTTTTTTGATGTTTACTTGGCAGTGTTGCCAGTCGAAAAAAAAACTCCTGGTCAAAAAAAGGTCCTGGGTTCGATCCGGGGGAAGTGCTATTGGGTCTTTCCATTCGGAAATTCTCAATAGTAGCACGGAGACTGTAATTGTGTCCGGTTAATGGCAATAGACTCGCACCCTATTACATGGGACTTATAACATAGCCGGCGAAACGTTCGTGTACTGCATAAACCTCTGCCTATCCTTCCTGGGGAATACAGGCGTTGACTCGTTATGTTATGTTTTATAAAACCTAAACCAAACTTTAACGTTATAAATTTTTTCAGAAAGAAAAGTTGCACATCGTTCTAACATATTATATGAAACTAGATGCCCCGCGCGACTTTGTACGCGTGATTATTTTACCTCTACGCTTTTTCTACCCTACCCTACACTACCCTACGCTACTCTACCCTACCCTACCATTCTCTACCCCTACCCTACCCCTACTCTACCCCTACCCTACCCTACGCTAGCCCTACCCTACCCTACTCTACTCTTACCCTACCCTACGCTACCCCTACCCTACCCTACCCTACTCTACCTCTACCCTACTCAACTCTACCCCTACCCTACCCCTCTATTCCTACCCTACCCTACTCTACCCCTACCCTACCCCTCTATTCTTACCCTAACTCTACTCTACCTCTACCCTACCATACCCAAGGGGTATAATTCCATTTTTTTTTTCTTCGATTCTTCTATTATAGACGGAGACTAATTCAACGAATCAAATACCATAAAAATCGGTCCAGCATTTCTCGTGAATACCTACAAATTTTCATGGCTTCAACTTTGAAAATGGCAGAATTCCATTCAAACTTTTATCTTCTATATTTATTTTTCTCCCCAAAGTGATTGAATATCGAGATATACGTGCATAATTATGCCACTTTGATGTCTCTTACTAATACCGAATTTCTTACACAAAATATTCACCCCCCCCTTTCCCCCTAATGGGTAGAGTTATCAAAAAGCTAAAATACGTCTTATTCGTTAAACGAAATGCTAATTATCAAGTTTAATGACGGATTTTCATAACTACAAACTTTAGTCCCCTCTTATATCTCCTTAGGGGGAAAAAAAACCAATTTTTTTGATACACGTCTTTCTTATTTTTAGCGCATAAGCTTAATACTCATTTTTACATCTGTAACTTAAAAAATAAAAAATCTTCCATACAAACTTTCACCCCCTTTTTCATCCACTCAAGGGTAGATTTAAAAAAAAAAACAATGCTCGTCCTTTCATTTATCAACCGAAAAGCTGAATACCAAGTTTCGTACATTTAACGTTAAGAATGACGGATTTACATACAACCTGTTTCCCCCTTTTTTACCTACTTAGGGGGGGAATTTCAGAAAATCCTTCCTTAGTGCACCCCTACGGTACTTAAAGAATATTGTCTCAAAATTTCAAGTCCCTAGGTCCACCGGTTTAGGCTGTGCGTTGTCTGTCAGTCAGTCACGTTACCATTTTATAAGTATAGATAATTCCAACAAAACTTTGTATAAATCACGCTATCTCTGTAGGGGCTATCGACCTAGGCGAGCTGCCTAGAAGCTTTTGCCATACATACCCACATAGCTTACAATAAATAATATGTGCTCAGGATTTATTATATCACAACCATTTTGACATTTCCGCAATGAAAAGAGAGTTATTCAATGGCGATACAATTCATCTCGAAAAAACATAGTTGGTACACTGCCAAGACTATGAGTATTTCTCGGTTATTACCCATATGTAAGTAAAAGAGGATTGTATTTATTTATTTTCGTCAGTAAATGGTTGTGTTCACCGAAAATGTTCCAAGATAAAAATGTTATCTATCTTTGTGAATTGTGTATAAATTTCTGTATTGTGGTCGGATAGTGTTCGACGCCATTACCGCTTTAATATGGCTCTTCTTTTAATGGCTTTTTTTAGAGAACTAGAGCCTTTTTTTAAATACTTATAGAAATTATTTTCCAATATATATTTTTTTTTTACTTTCACGAGCAAAACTATATTTGGCAGAACCCAAGTGATTTTCTCTGACGGTTCAGTTTATAGAAAAATATACAACCAATATAATTACTTATATACTTTACTAGCGACCCGCCCCGGCTTCGCACGGTTACGCTAATTTGCATGTATTATACATATAAACCTTCCTCTTTAATCACTCTATCTATTTAAAAAAACCGCATCAAAATCCGTTGCGTAGTTTTAAAGATCTAAGCATACATAGGGACAGAGAGACGCGGGAAGCGACTTTGTTTTGTAACACTATGTAGTGATTAAGTTATATTACAATAAGACTTTGGAGGATAATGATAAAATCCAGGTTTACGAATACGTTGAAAAAATTGTTGTCTTAATACAGGCAATCCATAAAAGATGTTTATGTGTTGGTGTTAGGTCTGCCTCGTTGGTCTAGTGGTAGCAAGAGCGACTGCTGAGCACGAGGTTCTGGGTTCGATCCTCGGGTCGGGCAAAGTGTTATAAGGTTTTATTATTAGAAAATTCTCAGTAGCAGCATGGAGTCTGGAATTGTGCCCAGTTAATGGCAATAGGCTCGCTCTCTATTACATGAGACTTATAAAATAGTTGGCGAAACGTGGGTGTATTGTATACACCTCTGCCTGCCCCCTCAGGGGAATACAGGCGTGAGTCTATAAATAAAAAAATACTAACATATTATTGGCCGTCTCTCACACGAACATAACACGGATATACTCAAACGAACAACAAAAACAAGAACTATTCGCTTACAAAATGTATTAGCTAAGGCACGAGGGTTGAGTAATAATTTAGACAAGGAGTAACGAAATAAAAGTGCCGTACGTAGGCCTATCTCTTTGTGACAACACATGTTGCACGTCAACACACAAACTTGTTATCCTTATTGACTTATAATGAAAGCTGGTCCTTCTGTCCGAACAGCTGTTGCAACTTCTAATGTGGATTGAAGCGTCTTTCTTGCTTACAATTCGTTGTTGATTATTCTTGCTTCAAATACATAGAAATATATAAGGGCAAGATTCATAAAATTCGTTGTTGTTTATTCTTCAAATACATGGAAACATATAAGGGCAAGATTTATAACCGCACTCAGATTTTACTATGACCGAAATTACACTTTCAATAATCTTTCTTTCTTTTTTATCGTTTAGTTGATGAACCTGGTGTCAGAGTTTAAAACGCCCTTAAGTCTCCAGCCATGCCGGTTTTGCACACCATATCTAGTAAAATCTCTCAAGTGTGCTGGTTTCCTCACGATGATTTCCTTCACCGCTTTAGCAAGTGATTATTAATTTCTAAAACGTATATGAATCCGAAAATTTGAGGTGCGTTTGAAATTTGTGAATTTTGTCAAAGCGCTCTATTTTCGATTCAAGTTAATAAGGAATTGGATATTAAAAAATAAAAGTTACGATGAAAATTAGAAAATTACATTATTCCTGAGAAACATAGATTATTTGATACAGAGTTAAAATTTAAAAAAACAGTGACAGCAATGAATCAAAGCTAAATCGATCAACGCAATCAAAACCACAGATAAAATTACCAATCAACAACGAAACAAACGCACTCATGCTTCTATAATAATTTATGGTGCTATAATTATTCATGCTGCTATATGTATATTAATGGTTATTATAAAATAGATATGTCTAATTACCGTTCAAGATAATTAGTTATACTGTTAAAAGTTATTAATTTAGAAAAACGCAATATGTCACTGTGCGGTCATACTCGTGAAAAAAAGTACACCTAAGAGATCATTCAATGTCAGAGGTATACGGGGCGGTTTTAACTCTGACACCAGGTTGTTCATCAACCATATGATAAGAAGAAGATGATGAAAAAAAAACGATTTAATTATGTACTCATCTTTCTCTCTAGCCTAACCGATAGCCTAAATCCAATCCAAAGGGATACAATATTCTAAAGTTTAATATTTTAGGAGGATACAAATCGACCTCTACGACCCTATATCGACTGTCATCCGAAAAGTCAGGCCTTGAATTCGAACATCTGACTTGCCAGTCAACAGTCTTACCACTAGATTATCACTGCTGCTTCTTATTACGTAGTTACTATGACTACAGTATAAAATGAAAACCTATTTGATATCACTTAAAAGGCTTAAAAAATTCGTACAAAATTTGGAAAAACTATTGGAATTGGTGAACATTTCTGTAAAAGGGAATGGCTATCCTCTGCCTGCTTTGATTCGCATGAAGTTCGAGAAGTAAGTTACGTAGTAATGACGTCATTTCTATTAAGTGCTTTCTCTGTCTAGCCAACAATTTGTAACCTTTTATCTTCGTCATTGACCAGTAGACGAGATTAAATGATTTCTTCAGACTTTGTATTGTATTTTAACCTTCTTTAAGGTGATATTTATTTATTAGTTAGTAGTCATCTGCCCTACTTTCTAGTAATTATTTTTATTTTCTATCACTTCATAATGAACTTTATCACCACTGTATATAGCTACAACTCGTTAGTCCCTACATTTATTACAAAATACATGTAGTTGTAGGTACAGCTGACACAGATACTAATTTAGTTTTTGTCGTGACCCGTTATTAAGTCACCAACAAGCTTTCAGGTCAATGAACCTTTTACTACTGTTGACCTTAGAATAAAATGACAGGACATTTTGGATTATCTGTAAATAAGTCGGGCAATTATTTATTTTTTTACCTCAGTATTTTATTTTTAAGCAGTGATAGCCTAGTGGCATGACCGTTGTACTACCAAGTCAAAGGTCGTAGGTTCGTAACCCAGGCACGCACCTCTTACTTTTTGGATTCATGTGCGTATTAGTAATTAATTATTACTTGCTAATACGGTGAAGGAAAACATCGTGAGGAAACCAACACACTTGAGAGATTTTTCTACGGTGTGTTAAGCCATGTCAGAAGCCTACGGGTGGTTTAAACTCTGACACTAGATTGTTCATCAACCAAAAAAGACCCTTAGTATTTTAGTAAATCGGATCTTACGAATGTGTTCCTTCTTTTAAAGAAATACTTTCATCCAAGAATACCATAATAGAATAATATTTTAAGGCGAATGAAGTCACTTTATTGACTCCATCAGTACACATAACAGCTCGTTTTAATGAAAATATTGTAGCTAACTATGTCAAATTATAGATTAAGTTAATCATGCATTTAAATTTTCCTTGAGAAACCATTTTTCAAATTACTAGACTACTTAATATTTATAATGATTGAATGACCTGGCCAACAGAAAACATCATTTAATTATATTAAATTTAAATTTTTGATATCTATATTAAAATTTCTAGCTAAGCCTGACTCAGACATGCGTAGAAAAAGTTCTGTACATTGAATGGGCTAATATATTAATAGGTATATTGACTATCCTCTGCCTGCTTTGATTCGCATGAAGTTCGAGAAGTAAGTTACGTAGTAATGACGTCATTTCTATTAAGTGCTTTCTCTGTCTAGCCAACAATTTGTAACCTTTTATCTTCGTCATTGACCAGTAGACGAGATTAAATGATTTCTTCAGACTTTGTATTGTATTTTAACCTTCTTTAAGGTGATATTTATTTATTAGTTAGTAGTCATCTGCCCTACTTTCTAGTAATTATTTTTATTTTCTATCACTTCATAATGAACTTTATCACCACTGTATATAGCTACAACTCGTTAGTCCCTACATTTATTACAAAATACATGTAGTTGTAGGTACAGCTGACACAGATACTAATTTAGTTTTTGTCGTGACCCGTTATTAAGTCACCAACAAGCTTTCAGGTCAATGAACCTTTTACTACTGTTGACCTTAGAATAAAATGACAGGACATTTTGGATTATCTGTAAATAAGTCGGGCAATTATTTATTTTTTTACCTCAGTATTTTATTTTTAAGCAGTGATAGCCTAGTGGCATGACCGTTGTACTACCAAGTCAAAGGTCGTAGGTTCGTAACCCAGGCACGCACCTCTTACTTTTTGGATTCATGTGCGTATTAGTAATTAATTATTACTTGCTAATACGGTGAAGGAAAACATCGTGAGGAAACCAACACACTTGAGAGATTTTTCTACGGTGTGTTAAGCCATGTCAGAAGCCTACGGGTGGTTTAAACTCTGACACTAGATTGTTCATCAACCAAAAAAGACCCTTAGTATTTTAGTAAATCGGATCTTACGAATGTGTTCCTTCTTTTAAAGAAATACTTTCATCCAAGAATACCATAATAGAATAATATTTTAAGGCGAATGAAGTCACTTTATTGACTCCATCAGTACACATAACAGCTCGTTTTAATGAAAATATTGTAGCTAACTATGTCAAATTATAGATTAAGTTAATCATGCATTTAAATTTTCCTTGAGAAACCATTTTTCAAATTACTAGACTACTTAATATTTATAATGATTGAATGACCTGGCCAACAGAAAACATCATTTAATTATATTAAATTTAAATTTTTGATATCTATATTAAAATTTCTAGCTAAGCCTGACTCAGACATGCGTAGAAAAAGTTCTGTACATTGAATGGGCTAATATATTAATAGGTATATTGACTGTTTTTCTATTGATTATAAAACGTTTTGACACAATTTCTCATTGGGCCTCTTTTAAAGAATGGAGGGTCCGCACACACTTCGAAAAAACAGTCTATAAGTTCTAAAGAAAAGGTATGTAATTGCAATTAATACGGGTATACGACTAGTACAATCGGCCGTTAGCTCACATCGTTTCCAATCCATAAACAACTAATCGACTGAAAAGTAATTTAATGTAAATAATAGGTTTTTGAAACGTTTTATGGAAGGCTAAAACTTCAATCCACCTATGTTTAATTTCGGGATAAGACCACTGTTTCCATACCCTTCAGCGGGGCTATGCGGATCTCTTATTTTATCCGAGCAATCCAAATGCATCTTTTTTCTAAGAAAAGCACATTACATTTGGATAGCATTTGGATTGCTCTGATAAGGTAAGAGCTCCGCATAGCCCCCCAGATATTGATCTCTAAAACTGCGTAGAATCAAAGGCTATTTTTAATCTTATATTTATTAATTTCGCGACTTCACCTGACGCATAATTATCATAAAATAAAAATATAACCCGGAAAAATAGGATTCCTAACATTGACTGACGTTTGTGTGTCAATGAGATTCAACTCGAGAACCTATGATTATGGATGGATGTCAACACGTATCATCGATTCATCGCAGTCTGCCTCGACATGCAAATGAGTGGTATTGAACTTTTAACTTTAGCTGGTACTGCAATCTGCAAAGCACTTCTAATACTAACTACGCGACACACATGCGCTTAGCAAACTACATTTCTGAATGACTATCTATATTTTTATTTATATCGCGTCTTCATTTCATTAACGAAGTTTGGTCAATATTGATATAGTTTTCGCAGTTTGGAAGGTAAAAAGCTCATTCTAAGTCAATCTGAGAAGCAATCTTAAATTGGCCATCCGAGTCACCGCAACTTTTGCACCGTTGAAATTTGATGTAGTGTTTTTTACCCGACTACAAAAAAGGAATGTTATTATAATGTGGGAATCTATTAAAGAGGGATTTTTTGGAAATTTTACCCCTAAGACGGTAAAAATGATGACCAAATTTTTTTTTAGAAACGTTATTTCTAAATTTAAATCTATGTAGTAACGTGTTTCAGCTTTTACCAAAATCAAAAAAAAACCTGTAACAGGTCTTTCTTAATGTTAACTTGAAAATCTTGGAATAATAAATGGGTTGAAATTAATGTGAATGAAGGAAGGAAAGTGAAGTAATGAAGGCATTGTATAGTGATTAGTAAGATTCAATGTGCGCTATCGTGATACATTGTCGAAAATAGACACACACAGCCCTTTATTGCACTATAGGATCGATTGGCTTCTACATCCAGTTTTCACCATAATATGTCTTCTAATGCGATGTATCTTCTCATCTCTGTTATACCATTCGCAAACACACGTTATCATGTACCAAGTACGGAACATAGCCAGAGTTCATTAAGTAAAATACTCTTAAAAATACATGGCAATCAAACAAACATTATTGTAAACAAATAACGAGTAAAGTCTTTTGTGAGAGCCAAAAGGCTGAGTATTAATGTCGCACCTTATAAACACAGTTTGGGCAGAATTCCAAGTGTCTCTATTATTTTGCAAACGCGATGAAATGTTACTAAACAAATGAAAGATACTGTTTCAAATTAGTAAGGACTTGAAGTAATTATAGACGACACTTAGGTACATTCTTATTATGTATATACATAGCGTTTTGCTCACGACTTCGTACACGTGTGTTCGAAATTTTCATGAACAATTTATTAATTAACAGCTTGGCAGAAATCTTCTTTATGCAGTACCTAGTGTACCTACTAATTTATCCGTTTTCTAGCTATTCATTTATTGTCGCTGTTTAGGATATGTTTACAGTTCAGTAAAAATCAGAATATAATTATATTTACCCTAGCTTAAATAGATATGAATTTATTATCTTTCTTCTTTCTCGTGTAGTTGATGAACAACCTAGTATCAAAGTCTAAACCGCCCGTAAACTTCTTTACTTTACACACCGTTGAAAATCTCTTAGATGTGCTGCTTTCCTCACGATGATTTCCCTCACCGTTTTAGTAAGTGATAAAATTAATTCTTAATATTTTTTGTAAAATTTTTACATGTTTTATCACATGTTAGCTTATTAAATATAAATATTTAATAAAAAAAATTAATAAACTACTAATATGGATTGGATTTGAACCCACAATCTTCGGCGTACCGTGCCAACGCTCTAACCGCTTACCCACTGTATCACCGTTTAACCGTAACCGTATCGTTTTTTTTTCAAATTTCTTATTAAATATTTATAATTAATTCTTTATTATTTTACGTCTAAAAAAATTTTTCAACACGTGGCAACAGCGCACAGCCGACAACTACGATTGAATGAAATAAAAAAAATACACTGAAGAGATTGCAACACAAAAAAACGCATCCACTTCCTGTATTATTAAACATTTAAGTATGTAGAAAATTAGTTCACCTTCAGTTCACATTTTATTATTATAATGTTATAAAAAATAATATTAATTTTAAAACAGACCTTATGGCCTACGTTAGCGATACAATTATGCACCATTTTACTAAAATCGCCTAGAAACTTGACAATGGCGAGGCCGCTTTGTTTCCTGAGATTTGGTTAACTATATAAGCTGACATTTTTCGTTTAGTTAACATTCAACACGTCATATTCCTACTAAATACATCAAAATGATTGCTAAGGTAAGAATAGTGAAATTTTTATAGTATTTTCGAGGATAATTTTATATAAAAAAAAATACTTGTAAAAAGTGTAGTGATAATATCTAATCAGTGCCAATTAGTGATGTCAGTGCTATCAGTGACGTCATAGAATATATGAGAACCCACTACCATATAATAATTGGATCAATTCTTGCTTTAATCGGGATCTGAAAAAAAACGACGACCCACGTGATACACGCGTAACATACAGTACGATAGATCAGTACCTAGTTTAACTAACTACCCACCAAAATATCATCAGCCGCATTAAATGGATACTGGTCTTTTTCGAGGTCCTAGACTGGATCAAAAAGCTTTATTCCCACTTGTAAAAAGAAATGCGCCTTGTCGTCGGTTTGCGGCAATATGTCCGCTATTTCGTACGATCAGTCAGCTGTTTGAAGCTTGTTTTGAAAAGCAAGTGTCCTCTGCTTACCCTATCAGAGACTGTTAAAGTCTAACGTCTCTTTTATATTTTTATCACTTGAAAAAAATCTCATAGTGCCCCATCTAAATTATGCGATACTATGGTACGGTATTGTTCAAATATTCTTTCTATGAATAATGTCGGGGAAGCGTAACACCAACGCTTCTCCCTCTGGTATTGTAAAAGTCTAATAATGATGGGGCAAAAGTCACAAACTTTTAGCAATTAATACTCAAGCTTCTTCTGATTCGGCCTCTTTTCGGCGTTTAGCCGAGACTGGTTATGGCCACCAGACAAATCCATGAAATGACTTTGTCGTGTTAAGGCAAGATGTCTGATAAAACGGACAATATCTTTCAACTCCTGGCCTCTCCTAATTCCGACAAAGCTAAAAAAATATATAGTGTTATTAGTTTAGGAATTACTAGTAAGGTAGTTTAGTTGTTTTTAAATTTTTGTTTTTGGAACGGTTGGTGTTCATGAGAGTCACGATGAGGGAGGCAGCATTTAAAACCCTCTATAATAAAAAAATAAATAAAAAAACTCCTCTCCTCCTGTTTAAAAAATAGCTGTGATGTACCATAGATTATAACGCCGCTAACCATCGAGAGGGTTTGTGGTCCAACATTTTTTTTTTAACATTTCACTGCTCAAAAGACCATTACTGAACTAATATGTCATGAAAAAACACTGTCTAGTCTAGCTGCATTGTACTTGACGCTCTTTGTACTGTTTACCCAAAAAGTAAAGTAAAAAATAATTATAAGTAATTTATTATCTTTTTTTTTTCACTTTCGACGTTACTTCTGTTTCTGCAACTGTCCATTTACAGTAAGTAGGTAATATACTTTTTACTTTCAGATAATTAGTGTCTGAATGGTGGTGCCTAATTGCTTATTACGTGAAAATATTACCTTTAAGTCATTTGGGATAAGTCGAAAAACTGTTTGTGAAATAACACTTGAAGTTTCATCAGGCTAGCTTAGCATAGAATGATTTTCGTAAAAATAGCATCGAAATTATGATTTAAATAAAAAAAAATGTCTTAATAAAAAATAAAAAAGTTTTGTTGACAAAAAAAAATGGTATATCAATGCACTGCTGGCACTGCGTAGTATTTAATAAGTGATCAACTATCCAACGCAACTAATTACTTTTTCTAAATTTTGATGATTTAGAAAAACTATTTCGTATGATAGTTTGAACTTTCCGAAACACTATAAGGTCAAGTAATTTTTTTTTATGTATGTAGGTTTTATTTTCCAAAAAAAAAACCAATGAAGTAGCTTATAAAACCACACACCCTAGTTAGTAAGTAAGAATACAATAACAATACACAATAGACCGGTTTAAAATCTCAACTAGTCTTACTATTATAAAGACTAGCTTAAACCAGTCCTCGTTTAGTAACATGGACTTTTGGCAAATCAATCAGTACAGGTTTTAAATCTCTGCCATCGGAGACATGAGCTTTCATAATAATGTCACTTACATGCAATCAAGTAGGCCATTAATCATAATGTCTAGCACGGTTTAATAACTAAGATATTTCCCTTAATACGTTTTTAGACCTGCAATCACTAACGACTTGACCTTTAGAAAGCAGAGATTGTAAAGTCAATTATTTTCATGTAAATGTTAACAGAAATAATGTTGTCACTATATGATCAAACTGTGCTATTGTAGAGTCGTTGCTTTCTGAAAGAAAATAATTAAAATTAATACTTCTAAAATCGACCTTATAAATTAATTATCACTCTCCGTGCCTCGGATAGCACGTTAAGCTGTTGGTCCCGGCTGTCAATTGTAGATCTTTGACAGTCGTTACGGGTAGTCTTCTGAAGCCCGAAAGTCTGACAATCAGTCTTACCAAGGGGTATCGTGTAACCCAGTATCTGGGTTGTGGAGGTCTGATAGGCAGTCGCTCCATGTAAAACACTGGTATTCAGCTGCATCCGGTAAGACTGGAAGCCGACCCCAACATAGTTGGGAAAAGGCTAGGCAGATGACTTCTAAAATCGACCTCTAGTCTAGCTTTAAAATTAAAACCAGAATTATTAAAAAAATAATTACCTATTTAAAATTAGAATCAGTTTTTTTTGTAAGTGTTAGAGACGCTTTACAAAAACTATTAAAGAGCCAAAAGATCAAATTCAGTCCTTATAAAACAAATTAATAATAAATAATAATAATAATAATAAAAACCTTTATTTTCAGGCTGCATAGGCCCATAGATATATACCTTATTCTAGCATACATATTATATAATAAAGTGGGTTAGTAATATAAAACTTAAATCTATGTTAGTAGCACTTCACTACTTGCACCGATTCACTGTGCGTTCTTGTGGAACTTGTCCGCGAAAGCGACGGAACACTACTCCCTTCGGCCAAAAGTCCTCGTCCATGACGTTGGGTATGAGGCATGTAGGGACTCTCACCACAAACGCCTTGAAATTGACGTTGCGTCGAGATTCCAGCAGCTGCACTCTCGTCCTGTACTTAGTCTTCAGGCACACGTACTCCACGATGTCCTCCGCCGTAGTGGTGTAATGTAGGCGAGAGATGTACACCGGAGTGTTAGGCTGTGCGGCACGCACCTTTACTTTAGGCTCCACAGGACCTTTGCCGCAGTAGTTTCTGATGGTTCTTTGTCGGCGCTTCCTCCTACTAACCGTCACGAATCCATCTTCGTCAGCCCGCGTCGGTGCCTTCTCAGGCTCAGGCTTCTTAATAGGAGCAATTGCTTTGCTCGCAGCGACACTAGCGAAATCTTTTCGAATATGTAAAGACTTCGCTGATACTGCAGTAACGGGCAGTGAGTCGGTGTGTCTCGTAGCAGCAGGTGAAGGACCCCGTGAAACAGTAGCCGGGCCGCGGGGCGCGCGAGGTGCGCACTCTGCAGGCTCAGCAATTTGCGACGAAGGCGACGACAAAACTGCTGACGCGAAACTTGCCGCCGATGTATCGAGGCACGCTCCGCGACGCATGTTTACGTTCGATGCACCCGGTGGTGACCCAGTTACCGTTGCCGTTTTACGCAACTCATTGAGTTCATTGCGCAAATCGGCAACGGCACTTTGGGATGCAGCTAACTTCTTTTGAACATCCCCTAGGCTTGCCTTTAGAAGAACGATATCCTTCAACAGGCTAGATACGTCGACGTGATCGAATGTGACGGGCGGGAGCTTGTTTAAGTCCTTCGCCACAAACGTCGGCACGTCGTCTGGATCGGTCTCTTTGAGCAGCGTGATGATGTCTTGTAGACTTGCTCTTGTCCCGTCACGCCGGCGGGACACCATCTTGTCGCTCTTATTGAGCAACCGAAACAACATATGCTTCGACGAAGCGATGTCTTCCTCACTGAAGCTCGATGCGCAGATCTGGATTGCAGACACCTCGTCCATCACATCCAGTTTCTGCTGCAGGAACGCCAGCAGTTCATTCGCCACAAGTTGATCACACAACATGGCGATTAAAATTCCGAGCAAACGGCTTACGCCGCCGCTATGACAATTACGAAAAAACTAGCGTCAGCAACACGTCCGTATCGGAACGCCGCTACTGTGAGACTGTGAATTTGACTGTGATTAATTACTGAAGTTTACTATTTTAATGCATAGTTTAATTGCAACATAATATACCAATTAACTCCTGTCCCTACTAGCTTCTGTTTGTCATCGGCCTTTCTTAAGTTTCTCCAAAACACAAATGTAAGAAAACAGGCCAAGTATTGAGTACATGATCACTGTATGTTTAGTTATCTGAAAAAAATATTGATTTCCATATTTTTTTTGATCAAACTCTAGCTTAAAGAGAAGTCCTTACGCTAGATTTGTAAGATCTATACAATCAGTCAGCAGTGAATCAGTTAGTCTATACCAAAAAAAAATTAATTACGCCCTCATTTTAGACTACATCACTTAGTCATACTATTTAAGAAGAAATTAAGAATACTCCTATTGTTAGTTCTTTAACTATAAAAATAACTAGCTCTGTAACATAACTCTAGCAAGGGAGGTACTCGAAACGGTTTGTGAAAAATTTTCACAAACTACTATTGTAAGGCGACTTTTCTGTGAATACTTGGCTTGGCGCACTCCGTGCTCTTAGGAAAAGGCAGACATTATCGATCGTCAGTTTCCGTGATTACTTTATGGGAAACTGTAAAGATCACACAAGTAAAGTAGTAATTATTTTAATGATAACAATGTTGTTAATGTGCGTAGGTGGAAGAGTAATGTGGATTGTCTTTTGACAGTCGCTTAGTATGTTTCACAATTGTCAAGGTTTGACCTCGAAAGTTCCCTGGCGACTAGTGACGGCAGACGGACCAAGATACGAGACCACTTTTTAATTGAGATAAAAATTGCGTATAATCACGCTTAGTTTAATATGGGGTATAAAAAATACAAGGTCTTGGACGACATATAACAAGTAGTCAAATAAAGTACCTCAGTTGATTGTATTTTGTAATGAGATTTGCTTTCGCAACTTTACTTCATACTTTGATGCAAAGATATTTTTATGTTCTAGCTTACTGTTGAATTTACCAAATATAAAGTCATTGCGAATTTTAAAACAGCTAGATCCTAGATGAAGTCTGTTTCTATGATAATTAAAACGATATCATTGTAAAAAAGTATTATTTAAATAGTATTATTATAATAGTACTAGGCTTCTGCCCGCGCCTTTGCCTTCATAGTTTATCACCAATTTATTGTAGCGCGTGGGTGTGGGTTCGAACCTGGCATGTACCAATGTGACTTTTTCAATGTCACATCACATGTACTTTCTTAGTTAACTAAGAAAGTACAAGTTTTCCTTCACCGTTAGTCAGTGGTGTCTTAGATTAATCTAAGACACCACTGACTAACGGTGAAGGAAAACATCGTAAGGAAACCTGAACTTAACAGTCTGAAATCGCCAACCCGCAGTGAGCTAGCGTGGTGATTATTGCTCAATCCTTCTCTGTATGAGAAGAGGCCTTTGCCCTACATTGGGACAGTTACAGGCTGATTTATTTCTTTATTTATTGTTGCCTATTATATTATTATTCTAGTAGTACTAGTTCCACCCACGGCTTCGCCGTCATGGTTTATCACCAATTGTAGCCTATATGTTATTCTGATGTATAACATCAAAATCTGTTCAGTTGTTTTGCGTGACAGAGTAACCAACGTCCATCCATCCATCCTTACAAACTTTCACATTAATTTACATTTAATTAGTAGGATGTGATTATTTATTTGTTATCTGCAAACTCTTCAAAATTAAAGGCAATATTAAATTAATATTCTTTTTCAGTTCGCCGCTGTCCTCTGCTTCTTGGGCGCCGTCCGCGCTGGCTATATTGGATCCGGCCTGGGCTACACCGCCGGCTATGGTTCCGGCCTCGGCTACGCATCTGGCCTGGGCTACGGTTATACCAGCTACGTCGCTCCTGCATACACCGCCCCCGTCGTCACTAAAGCCGTAGTAGCTGCCCCCATTGTGACTAAAGCTGTTGTGCCCGCTTACTCTTACGCTCCAGCAGTATCGACCGTCTCCCGCTACCAAGTTCACTCTTCACCAATCGTCAAGTCTTATGTAGCTCCCGTTTCTTATGCGTCGTATGCTCCTTACTCTGTCTCCTACGGTCACGGTTACGGTAACCACGGTTACGGTTACGGCGGATATGGATACGGCAGCGATTACGGATACGGTGGCAAATACCTGTGGTAATTATACAAAGATATAAATAGCAAAAAAATCCTCTGTCTGTGATTGTAAATATTCTATTTTTCTCAGTGTATAGTATGGCTGTTTTAATTTATAGCAGAATTTTGTTTGCTTTTCTATGTATTTAATAAAAAGTGTACCTGTCTTATTAATTTAATTGTTTTATTATTTTTATTAATCGGTCTAATTGTTTTATTTTCAACAATAGCAAAGACTATATTAAAATTATTGCCGTGACTAAAATAAAATATATTTACATACAAAGTATTGTTATACTAGTTCTAGTAAATAACAATATGCTAATTTGTTTATTTTACTACGAACTAGTTTTGTTTCTAATGATAAACTAGCTTACTAAATAACTTAATATGTCATAGGTAGATTTAGAGGTAATATTCAGCTCTAGCAAGGACTCATCCTTCAGTTATGAGACCTACTAAACTTTAAAACACTCAATCAAGGTGTAAATATAGATACCTAAGTGTCAAAACAGGATTTTCTAGTTTCGAAATTCAAACATGTTTGTTTTTATTAACATCTCATTAATTTGCAATAGCCAATGGTCACAACATTTGACGTTAACATGTTTTGTATAGGAAGCCTTTACTATCATGCACTGGTTAATCATTATCCTATAAATTTGAGATACCTATAGAACCTAAAGCCCAAAGCCAGAAACATAAGCTCATAGTGTATGACGAAAATAGAACTCCACCAACAGCCAGGACTGGAGCAAAACTGATACGACTCAAAAGACCAAATTTAAATGTCAATTTGTGGGACGTCGTTATACATATTCCTAGGACCAAAAAAAACATGAAGAGTAAAAATGCCTATGGTTAATTCTAGTGACTCATATTTTAAAAAATCAATCTATTCCTCGTCAATAACAAAAAATTTGATTAATTAGAATATTTTGTATTTTACACTAACGCCCACCCTTGTTCAATAATTCTCAAGATAACACCATAAAGTAGATTATCATCTCTTAAATCATTCATTCTATAACCTTCTTTACATAAAGATAATAAGATTCTCATTCGCTTACAAAATTTTGTTAAAACATTAGTTAATACTGCATTTAAACGTAAGCCTAATTAAAATCCGTCACGCTCCGTTTTCTCAAAATCTAATAGGACCTTGAAAAGAGTACTTATTTCCTATGTTTTTAATATAAAAGCGTGGAACAATAGCATTTAAGACATTCAACTCATCACTGTTGAAGAAATACCAGCAACATGTTCACAAAGGTAATTATACAGTGGTTAAATCTTAACTACATTGTTCACTTTAACGCTTTAATAAAAATAAAATCAACGTTTTTCTCATATTTAAACTTCGGTATTTGCTTCACAATACAAACCTCTGAAGCAATACAATGATCTTTTCTGGAAATGCCTTTCTTTGTTGTTGAATTTTAATGCACTTCTTAATATACATTTATAACCACATAGGACATGGGCTTTTTATCAGTGGTTTAACTATTACCTACTTATAATATCTGTGACTAAAATGATTATTCTATTAACAGATCTTCGCCATTGCTCTCTGCCTCTTCGGCTTAGCTCGTGCTGGAGGCCTAGGCGGAGGATACGGCGGCTACGGCGGCCACGCTGGTGGTTATGGAGGCTACGGCGGTGGCTATGGAGGCTACGCTGGTGGCTATGGAGGCTACGCCGGTGGCTATGGAGGCTACGCCGGTGGACTAGGCGGCTACGGAGGTTACAGCCCAGCCACTTCATACACTTCCGTTACCAAAGTCATCCCTAATACTGGAGCTGGTTATTCAGGAGCTCACGGTGGATACTCGGGTGCTCTCGGCGGGTATGGTGGTCTTGGCGGCTATGGCGGTCTAAGCGGCCATGGCGGTCTCGGCTATGGCTCTCATGGCTACAACAATATCGGCTACGGCTCAAATGGCTACAATGGTTTAGGTTATGGCTCCCACGGTCTTGGTAAAGCTGTCTCCTCCGTCTCGGTATACCGTGAGCACTCTCCCAGCTACGCTAAAGGTAGCGGTGCGTATGGCGGTTATGGCGGTTACGGCTATGGTGGTTACGGCAATGGCGGATACGGCTATGGCGGCTACAACAGCGGCTATGGCAACAAACTCGGCTGGTGATTTACTAACTATTGTGTTTTGAATTCGGAATTGTGATAAATAAAATAATGAAAACGTATATTTTGTTTTTATTTTGTGATTGCATTTTTATATTATGAATCCCAATTATAACTAACAGGTAAATATAGGTACCTCATTACGTACCTATGTACCGTAACATAATCAAGTCGACTATAACTGATCCACGTTAAATCAGATAAGAGTTAAGTACCAATATGTTATTCAGTTGGGCTTAAGTACGCCTACCAAATTAGGAAATGGACAGCTTTGGATCGTTTAAAACATAACATTTTCATTTCTGTTCAACATCGAATTGTGTTTTTTCGGTAAAAAAATTATAATAATGTCATAAGTATAAAAATTATTAAGAATACAGTTAAAACACTCATCATACATTAACCATATCTACCAAAATATACCTTATATGAATGTAATCAGTCTCATTGATTTTACCGCTAATTAATAAGTTCAAAAGTTTTAAAATTTTGTACACAACACCAGCTTCCGAAAACAACTTCCTTATTAGTAAATATGGAATACATCTGAAGGCACTCGATAATGCCCGCGGCAGATTACACAACGTTATCTGCTGGGTAGAGACTCACCTTGACATTGAAACCGAAAGTGCCCGCGGCTGATCCGCACAGGATTCAATACCAATACCAGTTTGCAAACGCGATATAAAAGCGAAAGCAAGTGCTCCAAAAATTATTACACACAACAACCTCCTCCAATACAAACATGTACTCCAAGGTACTACAGTGATTTTAATATTGAAAATCTGCTTTTTTTGTTATTGTGGGTTAATGCGTTAAAAAAAAGTGATATCTAATTGCTGATATTATTTGTGTGTGTGTTTGAAAGAGCATCCTTGTCAACATCTTGTAAAAGTTGGAAATTAAAAATATAAAATGTAGTAACCATTGACCTACCAATAATGGACTACGAGTGTAATTAATTCCTCAAAAATAGAGTCCCATAGAGAATATTTCCACCGATATTAAAAACTATAAGAAATGTTTTATTTTCACAAATCTTTAAAAATGAAGACTTCATTAACACACCGTTTATTTCTTTTCTAATCCGGACAATTTTTAGCGCAGACCTGACTTTAATCTGATGATAATAACGGAGTTTTTTTTTGTGTTATTCTAGGTAGTAGTCCTCCTGTGCGCGGCGAGCATCGCCTCCGCCGGCAACCTCTTGGCCTCTGCTCCCGTAGCGTACAGCTCAGCCCCTGCCGTGTCCTCCGTGTCATTCACCTCGCACACCGCTCATGCTCCCGTCGCCACATACGCTGCCGCTCCCGTCGTAGCCAAGACCTACGCTGCTCCCGCCTACACCACCTACAACGCCGCACCTGTCGCGTACGCCAAGACCTACGCCGCTCCCGCATACACCTCATATGCGGCTGCTCCCGTAGTGACCAAGACTATCTCCCCAGCGGTTTCCTACCAGACCATCTCTTCTCACTCTGCCCCTGTCGCGTACGCCAAGACCTACGCCGCCCCTGCCTACCAAACATATGCCGCTGCTCCCGCTCTCCATACCTACGCTGCTGCCCCCGTTGTTACCAAAACCATCTCCACCCCCGCTGTCGCAGCCTACTCCGCTCCCGTATATGCCAAGACTATCTCACCCGCTGTGTCTTACTCCTCAGTCTCCACCCACTCTGCTCCCCTGACTTACTCCGCAGCCGCTCCCGTTGTTACTAAGACTTACGCTGCTCCCGCCATCCAGACCTATGCCGCTCCCCTCGTAACCAAGACCTACGCCGCTCCTGCCTACAGCACCTACGCTGCTGGCCCCGTCGTAGCCAAGACCTACGCCGCTCCCGCCTACAATACCTACGCTGCTCCCGCGGTCGCCACCTACGCCGCTGCCCCTGCTCTAGTCAAGTCTGCTGTGACATACTCTGCCGCACCCGCCGTCTCTCACGTCTCATACTCCAGTCTGGGAGCTAACTACGGGTGGTGAAAACTTATTCGTTAGGTAATATTTATTACTAGGAAATATTCGACTGTATATAATGATTGTAAATTCGATACAAAACACGAAATAAAAACTAAAAAATAGTAAGTGCATTTTATTTTCTGGTGCTAATATACAAAAATTACATATTATGTTTTATCATTATCATTTTAAATAACAAAGATGATAAGAGATAATATTCCTCAGTGTGCCTTTTGCACATTCATTGAATACATTAAAAAACGCAATAAAACTCAGTTGTTAATTGCCTAGCTGGTGTACCAGCCAGAAGGACGTAGGTTCAAATCCTGTAGTTAACGACTTTACGAGTATACTAGCAAATTACACAAATACAAATTGAAAAAAAAAATTAATAGGCTAATACTGATAAAACAGTATTTCAACTCCTACATTAAAAAGTATAGTGTGACCACTAGCGCTATAATATACCGCTCCTTAGATAGCAGCGCGGCTCGCGCTGGGGCGAAGCAACGCTGCGGTAGCTGCACAGCCCTGGCAAAGCTGAGTGGCTAAAGAGAGCAAGCCTTACTAATACTTCTTTCTCTCGTACGTTTTTTACACATCTGAGCAGTACGTACTCTTGGTCAAACTATAATTCATTTTTTTTATCTTTAAATAATGGTAAATTAACACACACTCTAACACTCACACATTTCAAATAAAAAAAGCAGTCAAAAATCTAAATCGGTTCATCTGTTTATAAGGAACGATGACACACAGATATACATACACAGTTAAAAATTAGCCTCACAAAGTATCAGGCAACATGCGAAGCGAAGTCTTCAGGACTTCAATGTAAAAAGAAAAATTAAAATTTTTGAAAAATAGCTTGCCGCATTGGTCAATTTTATCGATCACATTTGCAAGACGGGTGCTGATGTTTTAATCACTACATAGTATAAAGCAAAGTCGCTTTCTCTGTCCCTATATCCCTATGTATGCGTAAATCTTTAAAACTACGCAACGGATTTTGATGCGGTTTTTTAATAGATAGAGTGATTGAAGAGGAAGGTTTATATATATATTGCACCCGTGCAAAGCCGGGGCGGGTCGCTAGTAGCTTATAAACACCAATGGTATTGTGACTGGACTTAGTTATATGAAGTGCTCAAGACAGGTTTTTAGATTAAGTACTAAATAAACGGAAGTTTTGCAATACTTGACTTCTGACATTAGATGTAGAAGCAGTCTCCAATATTAATTAACAGCAATAGACCTTACTGTATTTCCAGGATTACCTTAGTGTATAAATCGAGGTTGCTTCGGTAGGTTGTTCGGGTATTCTCTAAAAACTTTAATTAAAAATTAATCCTCCAGTCAAAGTTACGATTGACATCAATTATTTTTTGTTTATTATTATTATTAAAACATTAATTACACCCGTGTTAATAGGAGTTAAGATATAACAAAAACCTTCTGAAAGTACTTTTATATGTATTTTAAATATCTGGAAAGGAAATTATTTATTGAGAAAATGTTAAATTTTTTAAGATAATGTTTCTCTTTGTATATATAATCCAAATCTAGCTCTTCTGGAGAATCAGGAATCTAGCGAGATAATTTGTAAACACACACACTATTTTGCATGACAGGGCATTATGCTGGACTGTACTCCTTTACAGCACATCGTGAGGCAATTTACATAACATCCCTTGTTCTTTATAATAATAATAATAAACCCGCCTGTCTCACTGTAGGGCAAAGGTCCTTTTTCATTCAAAGAAGGATCGAGCATTAATCACGACGCTAGCTCACTGCGTTTCAGAATATTAAGTCTAGGTTTCCTCAGATGTTTTCCTTCACCGTTAGTCAGTGGTATCTACAATTAACTAAGAAAGTACATAAATATGACATTGAAAAAGTCACATTGGTGCATATGCCAGGTTCGAACCCACACCTATGAGCTTTCTTACGAGTACGATACCTCTCTTTGAGTTAAGTACATAAATGATTTCTTTCGTAAAATATTTTTATACACAATTCATACACATAAAGTTCTTATAGACTGGATTTTTCTGCAACCTTAGCGAGCCCAAACTTGGTAATTTTAAAAGGATAACGCAAATTTTCTTATCAAATAATAATTATATTTAATAAGCTATCAATTGCTATAACATGTAAAAAATTCCACAAAAAAAAAGGATAACGCAAACTTTGAGGAACTTTGACTGTGAAACCGACAATAAGAACTACATATACCTACTACAGTAAGCTATTCTATGAATTTAGCTGAATTCAGTCACAAACGTCACAATTTAGGAACTAAATGGTTGTCATCAGAGGCGGGGTATATGAGAGGGTTGTAACTGAGATCGTGAGGAGAAAAATAAGCATATTGTGCGAACAATCTGAGAGCCTTTATAACTTCAGCCCGGTAAGATTTTATAATAAGTATCAATTTAAGGATAAATAAGGCATTTACAACAAATCTTTAGAGTAAGTAACCTTTGATATTGTCCTTAAAAGGCCAAAAGGCAAGATCACAACAGCTATAAAAGTTTTTAAAAAAATTGGACAAGTGCTAGTGTTATTCTTACACTATCATTTTTCCGTACTATTACTACATAATTCTTAGGTACTGAAGTAAATATACAGCCTCATCATGTGCTACGAACCTACTTGCGCTAATCAAAGTTCACTGAGCGGGTTACGACAAACTTTTTAGGTGAGATGTGTCGCATTTTTATGAAATTATGATTCTGTTCTGATGTGAATTTAGGTCTGATAAAATAAATAGAAGGCCTTGATCCACCTTCAAGGAAACCAGTGGTTTTATTTTTTATAGTATAATAGAAGAGGTGGAACCTCCGGGTCTCTCAGAGCCTGAGTTTCCACAGTACTCAAATAATTACATTAGGTACTGACTCGTAATTCTAGTTATAGTTAAGCTTTATGCTTTTTGTCAGCAATACTATTAAAGATACACGCAGGATAACAAATTCAAAGCAGTTTTTTTTTTCTGAAAATGTGTAAAGACAATTTAAAATGATTTTAATACAGTTTTTTTTTTAATGTGTTTAATTTCTTTGATGAAATTTCAATCAAAAGCTCTCTGAATAACCATTTTAAACATAATTACTATGATGAAACCCACACATTTATTTTTGTTTTTTATTGAAATTAAAAACTATTTATTATTATTATTCCGTGCCTCGGATAGCACGTTAAGCTGTTGGCCCCGGCTGTCAATTGTAGATCTTTGATAGTCGTTACGGGTAGTCAGAAGCCCGAAAGTCTGACAACCAGTCTTACCAAGGGGTATCGTGTAACCCAGTATCTGGGTTGTGGAGGTCTGATAGGCAGTCGCTCCATGTAAAACACTGGTATTCAGCTGCATCCGGTAAAACTGGAAGCCGACCCCAACATAGTTGGGAAAGGGCTAGGCAGATGATTGAAATTAAAAACTAACTCCTTCATTTATTGCATCCGTGTTCAAAAAATTGTTACGGAGAAAAACGTGTATGTCAAACAGACAGACAAACAAGTGAATCTATAAATGCAAAGCCAATTAAAAAACAACAACATATTAGACGACGCGATGCAATATTACACGAAAACATAAATGAAAATATTTTATCAGCATCAAATTACATTATAGTTTCAATCATATTATAATTTCTTTGACCAAGATCCTTAACGCTTTGACTGCCAGACTGCAGACACAATGCAAATTCTATTGTTTGTCGGACACCATGTGTCCCCCATGGCGTTTAATGAAAAAGATTATAAAAAAATAGTACTTATTCACAAAAATATAACTTAACTGCAATTTTCACACAAATGAAATTAAAGAAAATTAGATCTTTATTTTTCAGAATACAAATATATCAATGATACATAATTCAATTGACATTCACAACTGCATTGCATACTAATTGAATTACATTACCCTCAACAAATGAGTCACACTCGTGCTTGACAAGTTTTGTCTTAAAGGAACAAACCCAGCTCTAGGCGATACTTCATGGAGATTCAATGCTAATACCAGTTTACAGACGGCATATAAAAGCGAAAGCAAGTGCTCCAAAAATCATTACACATCAACCTCTTTCAATACAAACATGTACTCCAAGGTATTTCAGTGACTTAAATAATAATATTGTGTTCTTATATCATTAGTGTTTTTGTTTCGTGGAAATTGTGAGTGAGTGATTAATGCATTGATTTTATTACAGGTCGTAGTTTTGTTGTGCGCGGCGAGCATTGCCTCCGCCGGCAACCTCCTGGCTGCTGCTCCCGTAGCATACAGCTCGGCCCCAGCCGTCTCCTCTGTGTCATTCACCTCGCACTCCGCGCAGGCACCTATTGCCACATATGCTGCCGCTCCCGTCGTAGCCAAGACCTACGCTGCTCCCGCCTACACCACCTACGGCGCCGCTCCCATCTCGTACGCCAAGACCTATGCGGCTCCCGCCTACACCACATACTCGGCTCCTGCCATCAGCGCCTACTCTTCCCCAGTGTACGCCAAGTCCATTGCTCCCGCCGTGTCGTACTCTTCAATCTCTACCCACTCTGCTCCCTTGACTTACGCCGCAGCCGCTCCCGTAGTTACTAAGACCTACGCTGCCCCCGCCATCCAGACTTATTCCTCTCCCATCGTAGCCAAGACCTACGCCGCTCCTGCCTACAACACCTACGCCGCCCCTGCCTACAACACCTACTCTGCCCCAGCCTACAGCACCTACGCTGCCGGCCCCGTCGTAGCTAAGACCTACGCTGCTCCCGCATACAGCACCTACGCCGCTGCTCCCGCTCTAGTCAAGTCTGCTGTGACATACTCAGCTGCCCCCGCAGTCTCTCATGTTACATACTCCGGTCTGGGAGCGAATTACGGCTGGTGAAAACTTTGTACCTAATATTTATTTGTAGGAAATATTCGATTGTATAATTATAATGATTGTATATTCAGAAAAAACCCGAAATAAAAACTGAAAAATATTTTATGTATTTTATTTTTTACGACCAACAATTGAATAGTGTTATAAGTAAAAAAAAATATTCTGAAAATCAAAATTACTGTTTCTGTCTTGTAGTCACTTTGTTCGATAGTGATTTTCCAACACATAACACACACACACACAACATAGGTAAAGATATGTCACGAGTATCAAAGAGAAGATAAGAGAATCAGATCAAATTTTGGTAATTAGTACCGTAATAGTTTAAAGCAACACTAGCTATCAACAGTAATATAAGTGACAGAGCGACGGAGGGCTTTAGCCAATAGGTACTTTAGCTAATAGCAGCACTTTAAAATGAAAGAGTTTCTATTGCTAATTAGACATTTTTTTAAACATCTAAAAAAATTAATATAACATAGTTTAAATTTAAAATGACTAAATGTATTTTTGTATAATCTGTTTTAAATCACTTGAAATATCCTCTACATAGCATTAAAATTTAGTTCCAGTTATGTACAGTTTTCTTTCTTCCTGATAAGAAAAAAAGCCGCATTTCTAAATTGTCTAATCCCTTTGGAAATTTTTCAAAACAGCCCACTAATCAAGGAGTAATCGGTGTACAAATATAAAAAATAAGATACGTACCGAATTGAGAACTTTATTTTTTTGGAAGTCGGTTAAAAAGGACCAAAATTGTAATTGGGATTGAGATTAGAATCGTAGTTTAAGTGTATTCTGTTATTTCTATTCTCTTATATGGTGTATTATTTAATCTTTGAATCATCTGACATAATTATTTTAATTACCTATATATGTAGTGCCGTAAGTGTCCGGCCTACAAATAGAACCACCCCTACTCATCCCGCGGTTTTCCTAAGAAGCGACAAAGGGAAAAATCTGGAGGATGGGCACCAGCAACCTTCTGTGTAATAGCAACCATCTGCTACTGCGATCGCCAACCCGCTTGCCCAGCATGCAAACACCTTCTAATGAGCGCACAAAATAAGTGATACGTTTAAAAAGAGGCCTATGTCTAGCAGTGGACTAATACAGGCTATGTATGTATTTATGGACTAATAGTGTATAACTAAAATAATCAAAATTCGCAGACATAAACAATATTGATTCAATTGCAGAAAATACCGTGATTTATAACTGTGTCAATGACGTAAATAGTTGGTTGGGATCATTAAACATTGTAAACAAAACAGTTCTCAGTGTATTGCACGTAAATATTCGATCCATACAAAAACATTTCAGTGAATTATTAGTAGCATTAAGCAATAGTGTAAATCTATTAGATATAATAATTTTAACTGAACCAAATATAAATTATTCATTATTGTCATTTTATAGCATTCCGGGTTATAAAGTAAACGCGTATACGCGGGAGGGTCGAAGCGGTGGAGGCGTCTTGGTGTACACGCGCAACTTGCTGGGTGCGTGTGAGAGTGAGACGACTATACTCGCTTCACGTATGCAATCGGCGGAGTGCGTTTCCATTACAATTAAACATAACAACGAACAAATATACCTTATATCAATTTATAGACCACCAAAAATTAATAAACAAGATAAAATAAAACACTTTCTAATTGAGTTACGTAACCTTTTACAAATTTTGCCGCCTAATTCAAAAGTAGTTTTATGTGGCGACATCAATATAAATCTGTTGAATCATTCAGATCAACATGTTAATTCGTACGAAAATTTATTGTCAGAGTTTGGTTTCACTAAATGTATAAACGATATAACACGACAGGAAATTATATTAGGTAAAATAGTACAATCTTGCATAGATCACATATACATTCGGGCAAGTAATATAATGTGTATTAACTCTGCTGTAATAAAACATAAAATCTCTGATCATTATTTCGTGTCAGCTGTGGTGGAGTGGAAACGCACACCGTCTGAATGCTTGTCGCGTGGTAGTGATAGCGCTCAGCGAGGTGCACGGACACCTGCACCCGGTAAGCGAGTACTTGACAACAATATGGTCAGGGAAAAATTGGTGAGTACTGATTTTCAGAGTTTGTTAACAATTGAATGTCCACGTGAACTGTATAATGCCTTCTGCCAAATATTTACTAACATTTACAATGAATGCTATAAAACGATATATACACGTACTAGCGAAAGAAACAAACCTTGGATTAATAATTATTTAAGATCTATGATAGAGGAAAAAGATAGATTATTTATTGTTTGGAGTAACGATCCAAAGAATATGTTAAAGAGGCTGAACTACACTAGATTTAGAAATAAATGTCAAAAGATAATTAATAGAAGTAAAAATAAATATGATAAAAAGAGTATTTTAGATTGTAACAATAATATCAAGATGTTGTGGGATAGAATTAATAGTTTAATAGGAAATAAAAAACAGTCTATAGATGATTTAATAATTGCAAATATGAATAGATTAGGAAATAATAAAGATATCAGTAATAGTTTCGCAAAAACATTCTCGGAAGAAACTGAAAAAATACAGCATAAGTGTGATCAAGTGTGGCTAGACAGAGGACAGTATATAACGCCAGCTGATATCTGTATGAGATGGCAACCCGTGACTCCTAGTGACATAAAACTTATAATTAAACATATGAGCACTAACAAGTCACCGGGTTCTGATCTCGTACGCATGTCGGACATAAAACTCGTAGTAAATAAAGTGAGTCCTGTGTTGGCCAAACTTGTTAACTTGTCTGTTAGTAAACATGTATTTCCCGATAAATTAAAGGAAGCTATAGTCCGACCCATACATAAAAAAGGTGATCTTAAAGACACAACTAATTACAGACCTATAGCTATACTTTCGAGCTTAGACAAAATTATTGAAAAATGTATCGTCAACCAGTTAAACAAATATTTGCAACAAAACAATATCATAAACAATAGTCAACATGGGTTTTTAAAAGGTAAAAGTACGGGTACATTGTTATCAAAGTTTACTGATGAAATTAATAATTATTTAGAACATAAAAAAATTGTAGTAGTTGTAATGTTTGATTATAAAAAAGCATTTGACACCTTGCAAAAAACTACCCTTCTTAATGCGATGGAGGAGTGTGGCGTGGGGGAACCACTGAACCAATGGTTTGGTGATTACCTCACGGGGCGCTCCTTCCATGTTAAGGTAGGTGACACACTTAGTGATAGGGTACTGGTGCGCTGCGGGGTGCCCCAAGGATCGGGAAGCGGTCCTATTTGCTACCTCATGCACGTAAATAGTTTATGCAGCGTGCTGCGGCACTGCTCGGCATATATGTACGCGGACGACCTTTGCGTGCTGCGCGCTGGCACCGATGTATATGAAACATTCCAATTAATACAACAGGACATAGATGCAGTTGTTAAATGGTCGCATGATAATGGGATTGTTTTAAACTCAGAAAAGACCAAATGTTTAATAATTCGCTCGCCATATACAAAGATTAATATCTGTCTAACTGACCTATTTGCGCATGAATACTCATGTCAACATAACAATTTATGCAATTGTAAGCCTATAGAAATTGTCAAATCTGTTACATATCTAGGTGTAAAAATAGATGAAAGCTTTTCTTGGTCACAACATATTGACTACATTGCTAGTAAGTTAAGAATATTACTAAGTAAGTTCTATCATTTAAGTTACAAAGTTCCTATTAATATATTAAGATGTCTGTATTTTACTTTAGTTGAATCAGTGATGAGTTATGCCCTTGATAGTTATGGTCTAACCTTTAAAACATATATAGATAAATTAGAATCCCTACAAATAAGATTTATTAAATTACTAGTAACAAAGAAAACCCGAGCAAGCTGTAGAGATGACTACCGGAAATTATTTAAAATATGTAACATCTTACCAATTAACATTAAACATAAATATCTTCTGTTATTAAATCAACATGGCAAAAAAGAGTATAACCTATCACTGGCCAATAATAATAATAACACTCGGTCGATGACCGCTGGTAAATTTAGTGTCCCAAGGGTTACAAATTACTTCGGTGATAGAACATTAAATAAACGTGTGCCATATCTTTTGAACAGCTTACCAGCGGACATCAGACATGAAAATGACAAAATAAAATTTAAGAGGAAACTTAAAAAATATTTGTTTAATACATAATTTAGGTTTATATCACAGAAATATTATCCAATATTATCCTATATCTTTGGTTTATATAAATTAATTGCGACTCATCCACAGTCAAACCGCTAAACCGGTTTTGTGGAGCATTATCTTACTATTGTACCTACTGTAAACTGTAATAAATAAATAAAAAAAAAAAAAAAAAAAAAAATGTAAGTACTATATGTACCTTTTAATTACTGGACACTATGTAGTCCTTCCAAAAATTATTATTGACGTGACGGTTACTATGCATGCTTACGGAAATGTTCCGATAGCGCTGGTATTTTATTCCCTAAAATATGGTTGAGTTAAGCGATGGCTAATGCATTCGTCATATCCGTGAAGGGTGCCCTGGGTAGACTGGTCAGCTCATAGCTGTTATGGTAATTTTATTAAAAGTATAAATAATATGTTTAAGTCGTACCTACCTACGTTTAGTCGACTCAGATTGTTCTCCCTATTGTCCTAAGAACAATGTAACGACAAATATTGTAATCCGTCTATTTAAAAAAAAAAATTAATAAAAAATAAAACCGACTTCAAAAGGAACTAAAAAGCTTGAAATAACTTTAAAACGTTTTGGAGTCGGTTCCAAGGCAAGTTCTTAATGAGAAGGTTAAAGAGGCTAGAACTTGACTTGGAACCGACTCCAAAACGTTTTAAAGTTATTTCAAGCTTTTTAGTTCCTTTTGAAGTCGGTTTTATTTTTTATTAAAAATTTTTTTTTCACGATTTTTAGTGGTGCCTAAAATTAATCCCCCTCCCTTTTTTAGACTTTTGTGAGGCTAATATTTGAAATCCTTATGAAAAGCCCATTCAAACGATACCTCACACGATATTTTTTATCTTGGATGATTATAGGAGGGGGGGGGTGACCACGTATCCCCCCACTTCCTCTTTACTCGACAGCCATCGACTGCACGTATAAACAAAGCAATATTACCTGTTACGACAATTCTGCTATAATCCTACGAGGAGTTCCGTTTCATATCTCGTAAGTTCATGATCAGATCACGATAATATTTCTATGGGACTACCTCGGGAGTATATCCTTTTGATTACAAAAAGAATTTTGAAAATCGGCCCACAACTGAAGGAGTAATCGCGTAACAAACAGACAAAAAAATAAAAATAAAAAAAAAACATACATCGCGTAACAAACATACAGTCGAATTGAGAATCTCCTCCTTTTTGGAAGTCGGTTAAAAAAGCAACCACCGAACCCGATGTAAGTTTCTTGCCAGATTCTTCTCTATGTGGTAGGCTGCCTTTGGCATCTAGAGTCGCTCCACACACCGTTGAAAAATCTCTCAGGTGTGCTGGTTTCCTCACAATGTTTCCTTTACCGTTTTAGCAAGTGACCATTAATTTCTAAAACACACATGAATATGAAAAGTCAGAGGTGCGTGCCTGGGTTGCGAACTTACGACTGCAAATTCATACTATCCCACTAATAATGAGACATATTATTGCCTAATTAGATTTTGCAATAAAAAAGAAATCCTAAAAATTATAATAGTTATCCAACATCGATAAACACACTAAAATTGTAGTAAATACCCATATGAAAATAATAGCAAGCACGTGAGTGTGAGTGTCAACCTGGCATATACCAGTGTGAGTTTTTATGCAGTTTCATTATTTATCTATACCATATATAAAAAAATATAGTATAAAAACTAAAACCCGACTACTTAAAATCTAAAAACAAGCTTCTTAGATTTGAAATAAAATTCTGTAGTCGGAGGCCACCAAATTACAAAGTATTTACCCTTGGAAGATTATCTAGTACCTATTTACCTATAATACATTAAGGCCTCCGACTACAGAATTTTATTTCAAATCTAAGAAGCTTGTTTTTAGATTTTAAGTAGTCGGGTTTTAGTTTTTATACTATATTTTTTTTCAATGATTTTTAGTGGTAAAGAAACCAATAAAATTCATTTTAATCACAATTTTTTAGAATGTGGTAGTTCTTAAATAGGTAGATTTCTTTAACTGTAAACTTCGGTTCAAACCTTCAGTCAATGTCATGTATTTTTTAAATTAAATTTATTCCAAAGGTGTCGTCCGCGACTTCGAGCTATTAAAACATGGCCTCATATATTTCTTAGAAGTATACATGAAAAGTAGTAAGAAGTACAGCTTGGCAAAAAAGAGTCTGGAAAAATTGGGGGCGCCGCTGTCGCACTTTTCACACTACAATTCAAAATTATAAGTTACTAAGTGCTTACATATTTCTATGACGAGTTTTTTGTCATTAATTATAATCAAATGAATCATTTTTATGTTATTTTAGTACTCACAAACGTAGTTATTTAAGATTTTTATTTTTAGTTCCAGCTGTCACCGCCCCAGACTCTTTTTTGCCAAGCTGTATAAGTACACATGAAACCTTTTTTGTGGGATCTCATCATATTTAGAGTACATTTACCTAAAGTTCGAGGAAGTAAGTAACATGGAGTTGATAATACCTGCTCTAAAATCCCGAAATCATAAACATTACAATTAATTCCCGGGAAATAAGAAATTAATTTTACGTATAATTATTTAATAAGAAATTTGAAAAAACAACTGATACGGATGGGATTCGAATCCACGATCTCCGGTGTACCGTGCCGACGCTCTAACCGCTAAGCTACCGTATCCCATCAGAATCAGTCGAAATTTCAAATCTCTTTCTACGCCTTAGGCGTGTGGTAATATCGATCGGAATACATTAATTATCCGACTCAGTATTCTAAACTTTGCAGTTTTTAGAAGGCACCGATAGATATTACCACACGCCCTAGGCGTAGAAAGAGATTTGAAATTTCGACTGATTTTGATGGGATACGGTGGCTCAGCGGTTAGAGCGTCGGCACGGTACGTCGGAGATCGTGGGTTCGAATCCCTTCCGTATCAGTTGTTTTTCAAATTTCTTATTAAATAATTTATTATATTTAATAAGCAAACATGTGTTAAAACATGTAATAAATTCTCCAAAATATTAATTTAACGTTTTAAATACATATGAACTAAATTATTATAATAAAAAGTCTTTATTATGTTTTTAGACATCGGTAACAGATATGTAATACTTAAGTAGTTCGGTACTAAAACTGTTAAATTAATAAGTTTTATTTTACATAGGTACAAAATTAATTCTAATAAAAACTATAAGTCAAAATCCAGTCCATATTAATAAAATCCCGGGATTTAATTGTTATGTTTACGATTCCGGGATTTTTGAGGAGGTATTTTTAACTCTATGTTACTTACTTCCACAAAACCGCAAACCAACGCCATCTAGTTACGAAAAAGAAATCTCAATTTAATTAACATTATTTTAAAATATAATCATAATTTAATAGGCAGTGATGTGTAGAAACTTTAATTTAATTAGTAAATATTTATTGTTATCTCGTTTTCACATTGTATGCAGTGTTATAATCACATATATTTATGATAGTCGTAACGGGTAGTTAGAAGCCTGATATTCTAAGAAGTGGTCCAGAATATATAGATAATATATACATATTCCGAATGTGCTTATCAAGACCTTCCATTTGATATCAAACACGAAAAATTTACCTTAACTTTATTTTTTTCGAGCTGACTAATTTATTTTTAAAATCCACCTTATTTAATTTTACGAAATTTCATATATCCTATAACCCGCAGACCATTAAGACGCATCGATAGACACCTTATTTATTGAATTACAACAAATAGTTTAGGAGCTACGAGGGAACAGATGAACAAACTTACATACATACATACATACATACATAGACTGCTAAAATCATAACCCTCCTTTTTTTTGTAGTCGGGTAAAAATATACCTACCTGAATGAATCTGCTTTCAAAATATCTGCAGTAAATTTACATCATGATACTATAATCAATAACGAGTAAATAAATACATAATCTATCAATAATATACCTCTACTGACATTCACAATTATTGTGGTGCATATTAATTAAAACGTTGTACATTACCCGTAACAAATGAGTCACACTCGTGCTTCACTGGTTTTGTTTTGACGGAACAAATTCACCTCTAGGCGATATCTCATGGAGTATCAATGCTAATACCAGTTTACAGACGGCATATAAAAGCGAAAGCAAGTGCTCCAAAAATCATTACACACATCAACCTCTTTCAATACAAACATGTACTCCAAGGTACTTCAGTGAATTTATAAGTCGTGTTAATTAAATTAATATAAGTTATAATATAAGTAAATTAATATAAGTGCCGTGTGGTTTCGGGCTTAAGAATAGAACCACCCATACTCGTCCCGCGGGTGTCGTGAGAAGCGACAAAGGGAAAGATCCGGAAGATGGGCAGCAGCATTATTCTGTGTAACAGTAATAATCTGCTACTGCGATCGCCAACCCGCTTGCCCAGCGTGCAGATTATGGGCAAATAAATACCTCCCATGAACGCACAATAGTGGCGCGCATTGGAAGAGGCCTATTTCATCAGTGGACTAATACAGGCTGAGCTGTAAGTTTCTATGAAGAAAATGTGAGTGCTTAAGAAGTTAATTTAATTGCAGGTCGTAATCTTCCTGTGCGCGGCGAGCATCGCCTCCGCCGGCAACCTCTTGGCCGCTGCTCCCGTAGCGTACAGCTCGGCCCCTGCCGTGTCCTCCGTGTCATTCACCTCGCACACCGCGCATGCTCCCGTTGCCACGTATGCTGCAGCTCCCGTTGTAGCCAAGACCTACGCTGCTCCCGCCTACTCCACCTACAGCGCGGCTCCCGTCGCGTACGCCAAGACTTATGCCGCTCCCGCATATACCTCATACGCTGCACCTGCCGTCGCAGCATACTCTTCCCCAGTGTACGCCAAGTCCATTGCTCCCGCTGTGTCGTACTCTTCAATCTCTACCCACTCTGCTCCCTTGACTTACGCCGCAGCCGCTCCCGTTGTTACTAAGACCTACGCTGCCCCCGCCATCCAGACCTATTCTGCTCCCATCGTAGCCAAGACCTACGCCGCTCCTGCCTACAACACCTACGCCGCCCCTGCCTACAGCACCTACGCTGCCGGCCCCGTCGTAGCCAAGACCTACGCCGCTCCCGCCTACAACACCTACGCTGCTCCCGCGGTCGCCACCTACGCCGCTGCTCCCGCTCTAGTCAAGTCTGCTGTGACATACTCTGCCGCACCCGCCGTCTCTCACGTCACATACTCCGGTCTGGGAGCTAACTACGGCTGGTGAGGACATGTTTGTTGATATTTATTACTACTAGTCATTATTTAAATGTATAAATAATGATCAATTAATTGAAAAAAGCAATATAAAAACTGAAAAAGAATATAAATATGGTAATTATTATTTTTCCCTATTATTTAATGATTACATAGACAATATACTTTCCTTAAAGATTTTATAGAAGATCAAAATACATATAATCAACTGAGCCTATACTCCTGTATGCTGCTGAAAATAAGGCGGTCCCTAATATCACCACAACTGTTTTCTTGGGATGTAAACTACCCCGACATTAAACAAAAAAAAAACTATTATTCATACAATGCGATACGAAGCTACGAGTATATTTCCACTACCATGAATATTTTGATTCGAACAATTAAAAATTCATTCTGAACAAAAGCTCTGAATAAATGTCTGAACATTTCGTTGGCGTTAAGATATACAAAACAACTCTCCAGTTGCCCGGCGTAACGCCTTTTCCACTAAGTAAATGAGCGAGCGAGCAATAGTTTCTGCGACTCAAACCGATCATTACCAAACTACATGTTCGCTCGCTAAAAGTGCATTTACTACGAGAAAGTATTAAAGCTTGTTCAAAACTGTTAGAAATACGGAACTGCAATTTTAGACATTAGGTTTTATGATAAATTCAAAAACATTATCAACAAATAATACACAGAACGATAAAAATGTACTACATACATGCAAATGCCAATTGCGGCACTTATACTACTACTACTATATACTAGATACCTGCACATAAACTTATTTAGTACCTAAATAAAAAAATAAACCTGCCTGTAAGACAGTTGTAACTGTCCTACTACAAAGCAAAGGCTACTAGAAAGAATCAAGCATTAATCACTACGCTAGCATTTCGTGTTGGCGATTTCAGACTATTAAGTCTAGTCAGTGGTGGTTTACATTAACTAAGAAAGTACATATGACATTGAAAAAGTCACATTAGTGCATAGTCCCGTTGACCGGCTGTCTTCTGTGTATTTACAGTGTGCTTTAAACTTTCTTATGATACAACAACTAACAACCACGATACGAATAAACGATCAAGATAAAGCCTTCAATAACTTGCCAAGATATTAAAATTGATGCAAATGTGTCTACATTTTCTGTTCCATATGGATTATAAACAAGTGCATAATTCTCACCCGCACTTGATAGGTAATAACGATTAAAATTGAGTTCTAGGTGAAATCGTATAGAGATTTGATGCTAATATCATTTGAAAACTTTAGTATAAAAGCGAAAACAAGTGCTCCGAAAAATATTACTCAGTACAACCTCGGGAAATACAAACATGTACTCCAAGGTATCAATTTGTTCTAATCTACAATAATTAAAGTTTAAGATTTTGTGCAGTTAAATAATAAGTGATATGACCGTTGACTCGCGAGTCAAAGATCCCATTCAAACCCGAGGCACGAAGGCAGATCTGATTTTTTATAAATTATAGTGCGTTTTATGAATTAAATATTACTAGCTCCATGCCTCGGAGACCACGTAAAATCGTCAGTCCTGGGCCTGATCCCTCTGTGGTCATGTGGAATTACCGTCCTATCCTTTGATAAAGCCCTAAGGTTTCATCAGACGGACAGAAAGTGCAACAATAGTATGTACTTGTGCGTATAATAGCTCTTGTTTAAAAACAGCTCACCTCCGTTTAAATTAGCTGCTACGACTGAAATGCGATTAGGAGGATGAAATAATTATAGCAATATGAATAAATATTACTAAAGTTCCAAATTGTAAAATCGATTATGAGCAGGATTTCAACCTGCGAATCTGCAAACCAAGCTATTCATAACTCTGCCAGTGCTATCGAGTTTTTTTTTAAATCACGAAGGTAATTATATTATTGATGCTTCTTTTACCTGTTTTGAGAACCGCGGTGCTCCGTACCCATAAGATGCAAACGCGACTTCATCACTAAGCTACGTAACTCCCATCTGTCTGTCTGTCCATGTATGTAGCAAAGGAGTGTATCTTTTTACCCTTATTAAATAACCGGTATTTTTTAAAATCTAATAAACTAAATATAGTCTCAAACTTTCGCGAACATTTAACATAATGAAACAACTTTTTAACGGATTTAACTCGCGTTTTTATTTTGATAAAACACTCCTGACGTTTCTAATAAACTAAACTTCGTAAATACACATTAAATACATATTTTATTTATTATTATATTGAATAAGGCATATATTTGACCATGAACCCATCATCTCTTTATATGTAAAGATTATTTATGTATAATTATAAATATATGAATTCATGTTTTATTCTAGGTTTTAGTCTTCTTGTGCGTGACGGGAATCGTCTCTGCCAGCCTCGTACCAGCCACTGAGTCTGTGGCGTATACTGCACCGGCAGCCTACACGGCCACCCCGACCATTACCCGCCTGGCGTACTCCTCAGATGCTGCTTTCGACACATACGCCACACCTGCATTTACTACGTATTCTGCTTCGCCTGCCGTTAGCGCCTACTCTGCTCCGGTATATACCAAGACAGTAGCCCCTGCTGTGTCTTACTCCTCGGTCACTCGATCATCTCCTGTTACATACGCCGCGAGTACTCCTGCCTTCACAGCGTACACTGCTCCCGTAGCAACCAGGACCTTTGCTGCAACAAATCCCGCTATTGCAACCTACTCCGCTCCCGCCGTTGCCAATACATTTGACACGATTGCTCCCGCATACTCGACCTACACCGCCGGCTCACCTGTCGTAGCTAGGACATATGCCGCTGCTGCACCTATTGTAGCTAGGAGCTACTCTGCAGCTACACCTATCGTAGCTAGAACCTATGCTGCAGCTGCACCCATCGTAACCAGGACCTACGCTGCACCTGTCGTAGCAAATACCTACACTGCAGCCGCACCAGTCATAGCCAGGACTTACGCCACTCCCGAAATTGGCACCTATGTTGCTG
The DNA here is from genome assembly GCA_936450705.2 of Protodeltote pygarga. Taxonomy (NCBI): domain Eukaryota; kingdom Metazoa; phylum Arthropoda; class Insecta; order Lepidoptera; family Noctuidae; genus Protodeltote; species Protodeltote pygarga. The sequence continues at coordinate 5,917,220 of OW388257.2, read as the reverse complement.
CTCCTGTAGTCAAGTCCGCAATCACCTACCCCGTCGCACCCACTCTTTCACGTTTCACATACGGTGCTAACTATGGCTGGTGAACATAAATACTAATTGGTTGATATTTACTAACAAAAAATATTCAAAAGTAAAGCTAAACTGTATATTATAAATATAACTGTCTATTTTTTTTTATTTATTCCTTTTTACCGTCCCACGACCGAAAAATCCAATGTGATTAGGAAATAAGGAAAACAACTTTCAAATAGTGGAGTATATCAATCAAGTCGTCGCGCGTCGTGCGACTATCACATGGTTGCCAAGACTGTCTGTCTTGGCAACCATAGAATGAGCTCATTTCGCAAATTATGAAACTACATTCAATATTCAGAAGAAGCCACATATTTCCATTATTTATATTTCATTTATAAACCTACATAATTTTTAATATATCTTTAATAAAGTACATTACAAAAGAGAAAATCAGTTTTTGGGAACACCCATCCTTGAAATTAATATCGGCATCATACCTACATTATAATACGTGTATAAGAAATTTAGAACCGTTTAATATTAAAAAATATATAATATTATTTAATAAGAAACTCGCAAAAACAACTAACTCGGGCGGGACTTGAATCCACGACCCTGGCATGCGTTGCCATATTCATATATGCAAAAAAATATATATTTTACCCAGTATTTATTTGTATAAGAAAAAATTATAATAATTCTGAAGTTAAACTTATTAAGCATATAATCATTGGCAAAATGTATATTTCTAAATAATGTCCTTCCTTCGGGCAAATACAGAAGACTCGGTTTGTTGGTACGTGTCATAAAGGAACAAAAAAACAATTTATATTAATAAAAATAAAATATTTTTATTTACTTTGAGTATTATGTACATATATTACAAACATTTTGTACTGTCGAATAATTACGAGTAATAAATATCAACAACATGTCCTCACCAGCCGTAGTTAGCTCCCAGACCAGAGTATGTGACGTGAGAGACGGCGGGTGCGGCAGAGTATGTCACAGCAGACTTGACTAGAGCAGGAGCAGCGGCGTAGGTGCTGTAAGCGGGAGCAGCGTAGGTGTTGTAGGCGGGAGCGGCGTAGGTCTTGGCTACGACGGGGCCGGCAGCGTAGGTGCTGTAGGCAGGGGCGGCGTAGGTCTTGGCTACGATGGGTGCGGAATAAGTCTGGATGGCGGGAGCAGCGTAGCTCTTAGTAATAACGGGGGCGGCTGCGGCGTAAGTCAGAGGAGAGGAGTGAGTGGAGATTGAAGAGTAAGATACGGCGGGAGCAATGGACTTGGCGTACACTGGGGAAGAGTAGGTAGCGACGGCAGGTGCAGCGTATGAGGTGTACGCAGGAGCGGCGTAGGTCTTGGCGTACGCGACGGGAGCTGCGCCGTAGGTAGTGTAGGCGTTACTGGCGTAGGTCTTGGCGTACGCGACGGGAGCAGCGCCGTAGGTAGTGTAGGAGGGAGCAGCGTAGGTCTTGGCTACGACGGGAGCGGCAGCGTATGTGGCGACGGGAGCATGCGCGGTGTGCGAGGTGAATGACACGGAGGACACAGCAGGGGCCGAGCTGTACGCTACGGGAGCAGCGGCCAAAAGGTTGCCGGCGGAGGCGATGCTCGCCGCGCACAGGAAGACTACGACCTAGAAAGTACAAAATATTTAATTTCACTTTTTTATTATGTACCAACACTTAAAAAACCAATAAACTTTGAAATAAAATCAAGACGTTGCATAAGGGACAGGTCGTTAACCTGTTACCCTTCAACAAAAACAATAATTATTATCACCACAATATTAAAATCACTGTAGTACCTTGGAGTACATGTTGGTGTTGGAGGAGGTTGTTGTGTGTAATTTTTGTAGCACTTGCATGCGCTTTTATATCAATATCTGTAAACAGGTATTAACATTGAATCTCTATCCGGTTCAGCCTGAAGCTATATTTATTCCGGCACTATTGAACCAGTATGATTGTGATTTACTCATTGACACTAGTGCAATTAATTAGCATTTTAAATAGATTAAAACTATAGTATCTGAATTCAATTAATGTAAAATAGTAGCCCAGAGAGTTCCTACTATTCCTCAGAATGTAACAGATTAATCGACAATTTAATTTGACTACACAACAATTAAATTAGATTTAATTAAACAACAACTAAATTATATTTAATTAAACAACAATTAAATTATATTTAATTAAACAACAATTAAATTATATTTAATTAAACAACAATTAAATTAGATTTAATTAAACAACATTTTTTCTAAGTGTTGTTGTATTTCGCACAAAAAAATTGACTATCTACACAAATGACCGCGATCAGCCGATTGTATGAGATTTCCAGTTTTTTTTTCGAGATGTTTTGCATTAAATCTGTTACATAATGTTTATGCGTAGAATATGATTTATGGTTCCAAACCAAGAACCCAAATTGTAGTTTCACCCGTCTCTATGTTAATGCTATTTAACCTGCAGATATCAGTAGATAGGATCTTTAGAATTCCGTGAACGTTTATTATCCTGGTGCATCAAATATCCTACGATAATTTTAAACCACAATTTAAAATTTAATTTTTGTTAAGATTTGTGTTTTTGCTTTAAACATCCAATAATGCAATATTGAGGATGTTTGTTTTTGGTTTTCCTTAAAATCGGAAAATAGGTCCTACTCTAATGTTCAAAACAATACGTATTACATGTATAAAGAGAATAACACATACGCACATACTTGTGCACTATAGTTGTAAAGCTAGACCGCCTGTTTTAGTTTAAAAAAAAATAGAAAGTATGTTAGTCAAACATCGAAAACTGAGACAAAAGTAAATCCATTTGTTACGTGTCTCCCGCGCGCGTGCCGTTGATAGTTGAAAGCTTGACAGTTGATACTATATAAGTACTGACACAAAATAAAAATTTCCAAATAGGTTTTATATGTTTAAAAAAAAATAGAACCACACAAATTAAATAGTTAAATTGTCGGCTTATATTAACTATTTATAGTCCGCCTTTGTACACTACATTGTGCAGAAAGAATAAATATATAAATTTATTTATAACATGACTGTGATCCAGTGCAGTGGTCAATTCGACAATCACTACATAGTATAAAACAAAGTCGCTTCCCGCGTCTGTCTGTCCCTATGTATGCTTAGATCTTTAAAACTACGCAACAGATTTTGATGCGGTTTTTTTAATAGATAGAGTGATTCAAGAGGAAGGTTTATATGTATAATACATGCATATAAGCGTAACCGTGCGAAGCCGGGGCGGGTCGCTAGTAATTCATATAAAAAACTGTGTCAATTTTTTTTGTGAATTTTTTACATTTTATAGCACAATATGTTAGCTTTTTAAATTGTGTCAAAAAAATAACTATACACAAATAAAAGAGAAAATTATACTTAACTATTTTGTCTTTACCTACATCGGTAGTTACTGTCTACATAGGTAGACAATATAAATAGTAATTAATTATCCTCTGCCTGGCCAGTGTTGAATCCTTCAGAAACTCTCTCTCTCGAGCTTGTTACCTACTGATTGAGCGACGGACTCTTGTCCGACACCCACAGGCAGCTCATTCTTCTTCTTCTTGTCGAGTCAAGACCCAATTCAAATTTTATTTGACCAGTATGTGGCAACCTCGATAGCTTTGTCCGTAGCCTCGTTCAGATCCTGCATGGTACACATTACTGTACAGGACGGACAGAAAAGCAGGTGGGGCATATCCTGCACAGACGCTCCACACTCGCACTGCACCCGAGTCCCTTCAATCATACCCCACTTAGCCATGCAGGCAGCTCATGGAGGTTGAAAGTCATTTAGCGCCCTAAGTTAAATTAGGGTGACTGCGTCTTATACAAAAGGGAAACTTTTTCATCATCCTCCTAGCCTTATTATTTTATTTGCCATTAAGTCTAAACCTAATGTAGGTGGTGAACCTGTATCTATCACACAGTTAAAAACTTTGAAGTATCTAAAGCCGGATATGCACGCAGAATTCGAACAACGAACATCGAATAAGATTACAGATATCGTGTTCGATGTCTGTATTACTAACATAACATAGAAAATTCGTCCATAATAAAAAAGTAATTTTCGAGTTCGATGTTCGTGTTCGTTCGTGCGTACTCAGCTTAATTCTTCCAGCCAGCTATTTGTATCGGCCGCGTTAGCGTTAGATCATTGGACTAATTGGTATCAAAAATTTTAATAAACAAGAACTGCTGCAAAACAAAAACAGGTTTACGAAACACGGTAGCGAAAAAAAGAGGGTAATGAATTTTTTTACAACATTAATGAGGATTAAGAAAACAGTTCGATGACATCATCGATTATATAATTATTATACTAAATCAAATTATTAAGTATAACAAATTATAATAATATGTAATCGAATGATACATCATTAAATTTCATAATTTTAAGATAGGTATAAAGTATCTTTCTCGAAAAATGGTCAATAAAATATGTAAATGGGTAAATAAAAACCAAAATAATTACATATATGTATGTTAATCAAATCCCATCAAAAACATAAATGTAAAATGAGAGCCAAGTTCAATATATGCCTTGGTTGATGACTTCAACGACAAAAGGAGTGATATCTAAATGGGTGCCAAGTTCAATGGTCAGTCCTGAAATTTATTTACAACATAAAATATTTTATAACAACTTAAAATAATATTGCTTCGTATAACTTAGGATAATATATAGTAGCCTAAGGTCTGACTTGGCTAGTTTTCATATACGATTATTTCTATATATATTCTACTATATATCTATCTGTATCTAAATATAAAAGGCAATGTTCTGAGTAACTAAAAGTAGACGTAGTTTAAGAAAAGGTTTTGCGAAATTTAACCCCCAAGAGTAGATAGGTTTGATGGTTATTATTAGTTAAGTACCCACTAAAACAGTCATGGAAAAGCCCTATGTTCGATGACTTGTTTTTGCCTACTAGCCAAATGTCCAGGAGAATAATATAAGAAATTACAGCTTTAGAACTTGCGAAAGCTATAATTTATATTAAAACTAGCCAAGTCAGACCTTAGGCTACTATATATTATCCTAAGTTATACGAAGCAATATTATTTTAAGTTGTTATAAAATATTTTATGTTGTAAATAAATTTCAGGACTGACCATTGAACTTGGCACCCATTTAGATATCACTCCTTTTGTCGTTGAAGTCATCAACCAAGGCATATATTGAACTTGGCTCTCATTTTACATTTATGTTTTTGATGGGATATCATAACTTTTTGTAAAGAAAACTACACTTAATTCATCGTTGAGAAAGAAGTATGACGAACGAAGAATAAATACTTAACTGAATCGGTATTCGTAAGCGTTGCCTATATTTATTATGTGTTGCTCGGGAGAGCTTTTATGTAGATTTACTTTGGTTCTGTGTATAATTGTTCTTTTGCGCGTATTACAAGTTTTTTGTATGGGGACACCACTTATTTATTTATTTTTTGTCTTTTTTCTATTTTTCGATTTTTTCCTACGCTTACACACAATTTCTAAGTTGGATTCCAAATTTCATCCTTCTAGGTCATCTGGAAGTAGGTTAGAATTAGGTACTATAAGTCAGTCATTACTAAAATTTACGATTTTTGGACCTTCATATTTTTGTAACCGTTGGAGCTAGCTTCATGAAATTTGGGCTTCTACATGTCCTTATGGATATAATTAAACACACGTAGTTTTATGTGTTTACGTTAAATAAGTTTTGAGTTATAGAAGGGTCAAAAGTGGCACCAAATGGTTCGTGTAATATTACACTCGGCGCTGGCTAGCCAATGCTTGAACTTGGCTTGACACGCTGCCGCGTGTCTAGATTACAAATATAATATACGATTGAATTAATTTAGATTTGCAGAAAAAACAAGGTTATGAAGTATGAATAACTGATATTGCTTAATTTCTGTCATTTCACAAGAATAGTCTGTAAAAGCAAGCCAACTAATTGCAAATAAAACCAATATTTATTAATAGAGATAACAAATTTATTTAACTAATATATTAACAATAAATAAATGAACTAAATTCTATATCACATTTATTACCATTTTAACCATCCGTATTTTCTTATATTTAAGAATGTAATTATTTACCATCCGTCCATTTCACCATCCATAGTTTACTCCTAATCCGGTAAAACTGACACTAGAAACTTCTGAAGCGGGAGAATAAACTACTGCTCTAGTATATCCATGGCCAGGAGGAACTGCAGATGCAGGTCCCACAGGTGCATACACATTCTCAACATGATTCGGAGCATGCACCACAGGAACTGGGATAGTGTTGAAACGCGCACCAAGAACCGGTACAGGGTGTGAAATAGATTTAGCCACAACGACTTGTTGAGCAGAAGGGTGATATGTCTCTACTGCAGGGGCCTGATATAAAACTGGAACTGGTATTGTTTGAACAGGGACTTGTGGTGGATGAGCAGTTACAGAGTTAAATCTCTCTACTGTTACAGTCTTGGCAGGTTTGGGAATAGTAGAAACGGCGACACTCTTTACGGTGGGATAATACTGAGTTTGTGGTTGATTATAAACATGATTTACAGTCTTAACAGCAGGGGAATGGTGAGTTATAATCTCATGCGACTTAACAATATTATTTGCTACAATAGGCACATAATGTGGCTTTACTGCAGCAACACTATTGACGTAAGTTACAGCGGGACTAAGACGATGATTAGCAAATGCAGTGGGATGAACATTCACTGCGCCGTGAGATTCGACTCTTACGGCTCTTGCAGCAGCAGTGGCATATTGTGGTATTCCTAAAGGAACAAAGTTATTGGCATATGTCAAAGCACTGACGTGGTTGGCGTAAGCTTCAGGAAGAATATAGCTAGCTCCATTGGACCCAATTACTACTGTCTTTGCTTCAAGAGGAGTGCCAAAAAAAGGTTTTATATCTCCAGAAACATCATTGGAAAAATGTTTGTTTGCTGGAGATTGAGGATTGTATGATTCCCCAGCAGAGTAAAAGTCAACTTTTTTGGCAGAATTGTTGGAATGACCAGTCTTCGTCACAACAGGCGCTGGGGTGATAGTATCCACGATAGCGTTGTTAACTTCAATTGCCGAAATTTTGGAGGGAAGGTATTTAGGTGGAGGTGATACTACATTGTTTAAAGGCTGGATAACAACTGTATCGTGATCTTCATATACCGTTTTCGATGCCAATGGTGGACCCGGAGATTGCTTGTTTTTAAAAGGAGTTGGTGCCACAGTTACACCACAGGCAATGCCCACGACACATATAAATATGCTCACCTGAAAATAGAACACAATTTAATAAACTTTTACATCGATAGCATAATATTATGAAATTTGATATTTAGAGTAAATTATACATACCTCTCTAAGCATGTTTAATCCGTTAGATCTGATGACAAAATAACATTGACAACATATACATTCACTTTTATACCATCCTCTTAAAACTTGTATAATCCAAAAAGAAGCTAATGCAATTCAAAAGATGGAAGTATTATGAGACATTGAAAAAATGACCTTTTGCACATTGCATTAAGATATTTAGCAATTTGTCATTGAATAGTTTCTTAGTTTTCCCATTCAGGTGGTTCACAAAACCAGGTATCCCTTTAAAATTAAGTAAAGAAGTAGGTATTCCCCAAAGTTTTACAAAGCTGGTGGACTGATGTATGTAAATATAATATATAGATATCGTATACAGCACAGTAAGTAATAGCTAATATTCTTTGGCACAGTTTATTAGGAGAGAGGAGGAAGAGCGCTAAAAGCTTCTACGCGATTCTATAACAATCAGAAAATATATAACAAATAACAATCAATGAGTTATATTATAGTTCGACATTATATAAGTTTTCGAACTAGCTAACAAGCTATAGCCCTATATACGAGAAAGTATTATATTGTTAGAAAAGCGAAAGGTAAACCTAAAATATGACCCTAGAGCACAAGAGATATTCTTTTACGTTTACTTTATCGGTAACACAAATCAAGGTAATAGGTAATACTATTTTCATACACTTTGCAAAGTTCAATGAACTATGTCTCACGCAATCGTAAACTAGAGAGGTACTCGTACTTACATTATATATAGTGTTCATTATATTCTTTAGTATACAATATAAATTATATTTAATAAGCTATTTACAATGAAAGATTAAAGAGCTTTGTCTAATATTTACTTCGCCTTGCCGCTTCGTCAGAATCAAACATTAACATAGACTTAATTAGATACCTACTAAATAATTAAATGTTTTAAAATAGATTTTGTTAAGTTCATTGACGGCAACGACAAGGGTATGATGTAAGTTCAATGAAAACTAGTTTTATGGAGCTTTGTATAAAAGTATTTACTGTAAACTTTAATAAATAAATACACCGTAACATTATGCCTATTTCATATAATATTATTATTATTTAATTCATATACACTACTTCTATAAAGTAAAGTCTAGTAAAGAAAAGTGTTTCACGGGTTGATATACATATAATATATACCTCCTTATACCCTTACATAATAATTATGATATTACCTCATTAGCTGGTCTACCGTTTACGCAACTTTAGCCGTTTAGATATTCAACTGATATAATTATCTTTGATACAATTCCATAAAAGTAATTGCATAAAACTAAACATGCTTGTATTAAAAACAAAAATGATATGAAAATATGAAGGCAATAAATTACATAAAGGCAAAATAATAGATAAATACGTCTGTTGATAATGGTGTATAATTTTGTTTTTTTATATCATCATCTTCCTACCCTTGTCCTAATTTTATTTACGGTCCCGTCGGCACAATGGGTTTTCTTCTTTCATTCATCTCTATTAGCCGTCAAGTCACTGCTTACTGCCTTTCTATCCATGCCGTTTTTGATAGGTACAATCCATCCATCTTTTCTTTGGTCTACCTCTACACTTATAACCATCCACATTCATACTTAAAACCTTTGTCACAACATGTCCATACCACGATAAACGATAACTTCTTACTTTTCAGTCACTGACGCCACTTTCAAACTCTATCTTATAAATTCGTTTCTTATCTTGTCTATTCTTGTTACACCATATATCTATATATGTATATTCAATTGTTACAAATGTCTGTATGCACATCACTTCAAAGCAACTGGACCAATTTTGATGATTTTTTTGTATGGGCTTGAGTGGGTACTTGTATGGATATTATTTGCAATTCGACTCGGTAGGGGGCGCTGCTATCGGTTTTTAGTTAGAACCACGGAGGCAAAGTCACTTGAGGGTAAAAAAACTAAATATAATAGTAGTTTATGAAACTGTCGTATCGCATAATAGGGGTTATTAAAACACGAGTGTGAGTTTAAAAACCGAGCCGCAGACGAGGTTATTAATAGGATACATGAGTGTTTTACTACCTATATATGTAGTTGTGTGCAGAGTTAAATAGTATCTCCATAGTCACTCTGATAGAACATAGAACAGCTCTGTGTAGAATGGAATAATCTTATTGGTGGATTTTTTTCCTTGTCCCTCGCATCCGTATCCTTGATAGAAAAGCAACCTAAGACACTGATATCTGCATAGTAATATTACGCATATGAAAGTTGTAATGCGACATCAAAGGTTAATGGTTCAAGGTTACTCATATTATGACTTTTCTTAAATCATGTGCATTTATTTGTGTAGAATTTTAATAAATTAAATACTATCAACTGATGATAACGGTAGAGTATGTCGTAGGTCATGCAAACCTGTGTATAGTCTTCCTACAAATTTAAGATCATTCAAACATACTTACAAATAAATAAAATTGAAGAGTTTGTTTGTACGAGTATTGTTAAAATAACAACTGGTTTTTAAATTAACATAGAACTAATCTGCAAGCCAAAAAGCATAATTATTTTATAGAAATACTAAAACCTGTTTGTTCCGGGTAATCTTCGAAACAGCTGGACTAATGTCATTTGGACTTTCATTACCAGGTAGCTGACTTAATATTTTATAATGAGTAAAATTAATCAAAGCCTTCAAAATTAGAGACAAAATCCGATTTGAGGTGCACTTTTACTGGCAAGTATTTGATTTGATACTATACTATGTAATATTACGGTTGGACGCGGTGATGCATTGGTTGTGGACCCGCAAGTACGTTGGTGTGAGTTCGAACTTGATATTATACCAATGTCACTTTTTCAATATCGTGAGGAAACCTGGAGTTAATAATCTGAAATTGGCAACAAGAAGTGAGCTAGTGTGGTAAGTGCCGGGTACATTGTATCGGAAAAATGAGAGCAACGATAAAGCAAGATAGATATATAGGTACCTAGTTTAAGGTGAAATGAGATGCAGAAGTTTGTAAGAGAACATCTGAAATTCTACACTCTACTTTTCACAATATTCTTTTACTCACTCAATTATTAAAAATTAATTATGGTCACCAATTGAATTCGTAATTAGAGAAAAAATTCTAAGGATTTCGCACCAAAGTTTTTTTTTCTATTTCTTCTGTAGCCGGCGTAGCCGCAATGCAGTGCACGATCAATGCACGCATAGTTGCGTAGGCGCTTAGTTCCATTTTCAAAAATAATATGCTCTTATTTTTTTATGAAACAGAATGAGTCGAGTCTCTTTTTTCATAGATTATTCTACTTATGAATAAAGGAGTTTCGTTTATGAAGGCTTGTTGGTAATAGACAAAAAATTAAAAATAATAATTATGTTTTCCCCTAAAGGAAAGTATGCTATTTAGGCTTAAGACTTTTTGAACAAGAGGAGTAATAAATTCATTTGTAAAACATATTACGCATGCGAAGCGAACTCTATTCTTAGTTTCAAATTTTTGTAAAGATAAAAATGTATTACAAGGAGAATTACTTACAATTTTCTTTTTACAAAAATTTAAAACTTTGGAGTGAAGTATTACTGCTTGGTGCTAAAAGTATCTGGTTTACCAGATTGCATTGACAGTAGAGGACGTAGGTGAGATAATTTCCACTAACCAATATAAAAATCAGGGGAAAAAAGTAAAAAAATTCAAGTAAATAATCTTCAGTGCAACAAAAGGTTAATTAGATGACTTAGATTTATCCTACGATCGTTATTTTACATCCTGGCGGCATTTAACGGTTGATTTCCTATTGTGACTAATGTCTTGACCTTTAATATTAATTAATTCAACTAGAATTATTATTTAATTATGTTTTTTTTTCTATAATGCGGAGTTTGAAATTCTTTACATTACATTAGGTATTATACTTCCAAATTTCTTGCTGTTTTCAATAAAAAACGGTGCATAAAATCGCATTGTCGTCTTTGCATTGTATAAATTGAATCTAAGCACGCGGACTACAGACCGTCACGCTTGTTAGCCAAATGATTCATTAATGTAATACATTTATATAGAAAAAGGTCAATGGTACTGAACAAAGTATCAAACTTATTTATTTGCCCAAATATAATTCCTAAAAACGGACAAAAGACTACAGGACAAAGAGATTATTTTGATTGTCATTGTTCAAATTGTGTGTACCTATAAGTAATAATTACAAATAATTTTTGTGTTTTTTAAATATAACAACAATTTATTACAGTAGGTAGTGGGACAGTAATAGACTATTACACATGTATACACTCTTTACTAATTTAGGAAAAGAGGTAGGTATATGCTATGAGTAGCTATATTTGTGATGAATAAAATGTAAATAATTCCAAATTGTGATATTAACTATGACGATCATAATTATCATTATCATTTATCGATGCCGCGGTATAGCTCTATAACTCTTTTCATAGAAAATAATTGTAACACAAAGCTTTCATATTTATCAGGGAAGGAAATCAAACGACAAAATAAGTTATGGCGATTCGTTTTATTTTACATTGGTCTATTTACATAAACAATTGATTCAGTTTACCAACCATAGTTAGCACCGTGAGCGCTGTAGGCGACAGCGGGGGCAGCTGAGTACGCCAGGGATTTGTAGATGGGAGCGGCAGCGGCGTAGGTGGCTACGGGAGCGGCGGCGTAGGTCTTAGCGACCAAGGGAGCGGAGTACGCGGCGTAGGCGGGGGCGGAGTACGCGGCGTAGGCAGGGGCGGAGTACGCGGCAACAGCGGGAGCGTACGCGGCACCGTGAGCGGTGTGGGTGGAGTAGGAAGACACGGAGGAGACGGCAGGAGTAATGGTCTTGGTCACCACAGCGGGCGCGGCGTAGGACACGGGAGCGGCATACGCGGCGGGAGCAGCATACGCGGCGGGAGCAGCGTAGGCGGCGGGAGCGGCGTAGACAGACTTAGCCACAACGGGGGCAGCGGCGTAGGTGGCGACGGGAGAGCCGTGAGCGGTGTGGGTAGAGTAGGCGGAGATGGAGCTCACAGCGGGAGCGATGGTCTTGGTCACGACGGCAGGGGCAGCGGCGTAGGTGGCGACGGGAGCAGCGTACGCAGCGACGGCGGGTGCGGCGTAGGCCTTAGCGACGACGGGGGCAGCAGCGTAGGAGATTTCACCACCGTGAGCGGTGTGGGTGGAGTAGGCCGACACAGAGGAGACGGCAGGGGTGATGGTCTTGGTCACCACAGCGGGGGCGCTGTAGGCCAAAGGAGCGGCTCCGTAGAGACCACTGCCATGGGCCACACCCAAGGCGCAGAGAGCGACGATCAACTGAAATATTACAAGTATATTATGTTACAACTGAGTAGTTCTTATACTTCTTAGTCTAACTAAAGATGCAAAAGTCACAAATATCCGTAGTTAGAAGAACTACTAATCACAAGAGCTTTAATCCTTTGAGTTTATTATATCCTGTATTGGTTTGTGAATCACTGGATCTTACTCAAACAGTGTTGAGTGGACTTTATTGCTACTTAATCAAGAATGTAATAAATGTTTCTAGTACCTTGGCGTACATGTTTATTCTGCAAATGTTGGCAACTGAATAATTTTGACAGGAGGTGCTCCGGTTTTTATACGCATAGATCGCGTCCACAATGTCCAACTCACTTTCATTGCCAAGGTAATCTAGAGTACTGAGTAACCTACGCAAGTGACTCAAAGATAGCCTTTCGATTTCATTTGTTCCGTGGTCATAGAAGCACAGGGCGGTACAGCCTTGAGCCGAAGCTACTATTCGTCCTCGTCTTGATATATTATTACTAAAATATCAACTGTAGTACCTTTTAAAATAATGGTGCGTGCAATCGTACAAGTAATTTAATTCGTTGATAGTGTTCAGTCTTGGCAAATTGTTTGCAACAATTATTTTTGTGAATGGTAGTCGTGTATGTTCTTTGTGATCGTAAGATATTTTGAGCTTTGCTTTTTGTTTAAAGGAAAGTTTAATGATGTGAATTTTGTTTAGGTAATTAGGTATTGTAGTAGTAAGCTCGCTTTATTCCTATCGACATTTTGTGCTTAAGGTAAGTGCTCTCTTCAAACTGCTATACAGGATTACGTTGTTTGTCAGTCAGTACGACTACCTATTCTGTCTTCAGTATACAGTTTTTCATATGTGTGATTTTAAATTAAAATTGTCTATCTGAATCGCCAACAATAAACCTATAACCATAGGCGTAGCAGGGGGGCAGTTCTGACCCCAAAATGCTTCGTTTTGTTGTCTATATCATTTGTCTACCGCCGATCGATAGAAATAGTATCTACAGTCCCTCCCTAGAAAAAAACATTGTTACGCTGTTGCCTATAAGCCAAGGCAGCAATTTAGAGAAATAATTCGCTCACCTAGTAATATATTGATGAAGCTCCTGAAAACCTGAAAGGGAAATACTTTAATCTCTAAATGAGTATTAGCTAAAACCATGAAATCTGTAACAAAATATGAAATAAACTCATATTTTTGTTTTAAACTATTGTTGGTTGTTGTTGTTGTTGTGTCGTTGTTTCTTGTTGTAAGATGTGAAAAATGTAGATGTGCCAATATATTGCTAGGTAAAGTAAGTGATATATGGTAGGTCGGTGTTGCTGAATTTCTAAAATTATATCAAAATCAAAATAGTTTTATTCATGTAAACCATTTTAGGCACGTATAGTCAGAATAATCATAATTCTAATTATTATAAGTGTGACTCTAGTTGCCAATTCCAAAGGCAGCCTACCCCTCATGGAGAAGAATCTGACAAGAAACTCCATCCATTATAATCCAGGATTCATACAGGATAGTAAGTTCATGAATAACATTACCAAGATCTTTAATAATTATAGCCGGTTAAGTATAGCGGTCCGAATATATGACCGTTAGGCTACCAAATCAATGGTGTGAATATTCACGCGCATGGGTTCTGTGATTTTTTTTAACCACGTCGCTCACTCTTATCTGTCTATTCAATATTTCATTTGATATTAAACTAACTTCCTAATGAGCTAGAAACTTTAAACTTTAATATAGCTCTGAATAGGATGCAACAATAACTTGCTTTCTTTTTATGTTTGTCTTAAAAGTGGCAATAATACTGGCGGACAGACAATGTGGGCTTTAATAAAAGGGTTAGGTATAACAATCAAACTAAATTTTTGTCCCCTTGCCCTTTGGATCAATTAATTTAACACCATATCTACCTACTCGAAGGGATTAAGGAAAGGAGTCCAACATTCTCTATTCATTAGTTCTGTAATTAGCCTTATATAATTAAACAATGAGCGATTTGGCTCACGCTTGCGTGCGCTTCAATAAGTCAATATATAGTTAGAATTGGGTCTGTATAGTTCAATTTATTAAGTTTCACCTATCCCGTTGTCTGTAATGAAATCCTGCAAGTTAAATTTAACCCACTTCCCGGTTACCGATTGAGCTGAAATTTTGCATGTTGGTTCAGTTCCGATGACCATGCTTTTTATGGTGAGCATGACCTGAATCGACATCTAGGATTAGCTCCGGATAAAGGAACTTTGCAATGGTCAAGAGCACAGACACAAATTTTTGCACATTTATTTATTTATTTTTTTGCACATTTTGATATTCCAATAAAGCTTAGTTAAAAACTTATTTTAAACTGGTCACACATTCCTCGAATCGAACACGACGTTATTATATCTTTGGTACCGGAACCTGTAACAAAAATTCGAGTAAATTGAAATTGGCGAAACAGTCATGTCGAGACATATCAAGGACATTCGGATCTAATTTCCGTAATCTCAATGTGTAATGAAATAAAATATAATCACGTGTCAATATAAAATAATATAACAAGTATTTTTTTTAAAGTATTTATAAATAATAAGGTAGTCGTGGTAGCGCATTTGTTACGGATCCGCTTTGCAAGCACGTGGGTGTGGGTTCGAACCTAGCGAAAATGTGACTTTTTAAATGTCATATGTAAGATTATTATTAAAATTATTTAATAAGCTAACATGTAAAAAAATCACAAAAAAACATATGTATGTACTTCCTGAGTTAATCTAATACACCACTAACGGTGAAGGAATTATGGAAGAAGGTTGTGGATTATGGAAGGGGAACGGGGGTAACGGGGATTTGGGATTCTAGTGCTCTTACTAGCCTTACTAAACACAACAGCGCTAATACTGTTAATTTACGCTGATATTCTGTGAGAGGAGCCTGGGGGCCTACTCCGAAATTTTAACAACGAAGCTTCAATTGTCGGATCGCATGTTTGTTATTACCTTCTAATAGATTGGTTTTTTTATGGATTTGTAACGAAACGGCAGATGAAAGCACTAAGCACAATTAAACAGTGGTCATTTGGTGGTAAAGATTGTGTTTGATGGTCTTCATTATTACGTTCCGATCCGAAATATCGTTGTTCGATTTTCGGAGTAGAGCCCCTGACCCTGGAAAATTCTTTCTGATGCATCCATCATCCCTTAGCTTTATTACTTCCAAACTTGATTGGAGATGGCTTCTAATCTAACCAAATAAAGCTGAATATTTTCGACAAAGTGAATGCTTATCTGACTCCTGCAACTCAAAGAGATACGATACATATTTTGTTTCGCGAAAGAGTTGTTTTTATGTCTTTTACTATTTATCTCCAAAATGGCACAATCAATCGATTATAATGCAGTTTTTACAAATTTCAGGATTTTAGAGCAGGTTCTTGGTGTTTTCGTGGGTTTATAATTATTAACTAATTACATGACTAATTAATATCAAAAGCAAATCTATATATCTGTCAGAATCATTTCGATGGCATGTTTGGTGTGGTCGTTTAGCTTTTGGGTCGCTGTGCTAAGTGTAGGTATAAGGTTCGTTCCCCGCATTGTGAAATTGTTCAGATTATGATTATAGCTTATTGAAAACTATACCCAAGATACAAGAGACAATGTTGTGGTATGGTGGGCAGCGATTTTAACCCCCGATAAAAACAGAGGGGTATTATCAGTTTACCATCTGTGTAGATATTTGTTAAGTGACTTGGGCGAGATTGTCCTTAGCTAAAAAAAAGTTACAGAGGTATATCTGTGTCAGGGTTTTTGTTTTTTTTTTTAATATAAAGTTACTGTTAAACTTCTGTCACTATGCCAACCAACGCAAAGAATTTTAACAGTAGGAACCTTTGCAAATTATTTTATTCAGGGGCAAGATCGTTTATTACGATTTCCATGAAAAAAATTCCGCGCGCAAATAACATTCCGAATCCGAAGACGTCGTTCCGCTCTTTATTTGGCTAAATTCAGTTTTTGTTACCATTGTAGAGTTCATTATCGCCACCGAAAAAATACGATGACAATTGATTCGTTTCGCTGCGAGATATCGATTCTAATTGAAAGGTTCATCGACTAAATGCTTTTTATGACAAATTGTCGAGAATTTATTCTTATAAAATGTTCGCGTGTTATCTAACAAAGCACAGTGACCTCGTTTCTTTGGTATAAATTCGCATTTTCGCTCCATAATCGACTACCTTTTATGATTCGCCCACGTGGTATTCAGCATCGGAGTTAAAACTTCAAATTAGGTACATACCTATGGGCTTTGCTTTTATTTTATAGAGGTCTGTGTTTTTTATCTAAATCAGCATTTTTAATAGCAACTGATAGCTTAGGTAGTAAACAGCAATGATAGACTAGTGGGACAGGTGCGGGGGTTATCTCCGACTCTGACTGACTGAACTGAACCTCCGTGCGAAAGAATTCACTATTACATATATTGCGAATTCACCGCACACCCAGGTTTTGACCTGAATAAGATATAATATTAAAAAAAATGAATTTAAAAAATTAAAAAGAAGCAATGATAGCCTAACCGTTGACTGGTTAGGTTCAAACCCAAAACACACCTCTGACTTTTCGTAAGTTATGTGCGTATTATAAATTAATTATCTGCAGCTGTCATGAAGATACCAGTCGAAGATGACAGTCGATACCTATAGGAAGTCGGCACCCTCACCCTATCGTGTCCCTTCGGGTTGCAGGGCTCAGATTAGCAGGGCTCAGATTAGATTAGCAGCAGATTAGGAGGATGATGAATGCAACGCTAAAAACGTGCAGAAACGAACAAAATGCACCCTATTTTATCAGTTTTTTTTTTCAGAATAAGCGACGCGGACATCAGCTGTTAACTCGGCTTTCAATTGCGTTGTAATTACATACATTTCTCATTGTAGATAATTTTAATTATGAAACGAGCTACCTTTATAAAGGTGCGCAAAACGTCAAGGACATCGTTGTTCGTCACCAGAGCCACAGATTTGACGAAGTTGTTATTTGTCGCAGTGAAAGAAGTCACTAAGCGAGGCGAACCGGATCACTTGAGTTCCTACTGCCGATACCCTTTTGGTGTTATTAAAATTAATCACGAAGGCCGGACAACTGCCGGACATGTGACGTAGGTAGATGTAATAAATGGCGTTGATTTTTACTGTAATGTAAACAACATTACATATCTACATAATTACTTACCTATATGATTAGGTGCTATCGTAGTACCTAGATTGCAGGGATACATTTTTCTGCAGCCTGTCATATAAAAATGTAGTAGTAAAACAATATTACGTAGGCAAAACATTTTTTTACTGCAATGAAACCTTTAAAAAGGTTAAGGCTTACACTGTGGTTAGGTCCTTTAATAGGCTTGCCACTGCTAGATAATGTCTAGTTGTTAGTAGCTGTGTTGTTAGTATCTAAATAACGGGATAGATTTATGTAGTTACCTACTAAGACACGTTATTCTTCAAAAGCATGCCTGCTTCGTATGCATGGCAAGGTATGGTGGACGAAGCGTAGGAGCCGCGTACTAGGTACGCGGCTCCTACGCTTCGTCCACCGCTACGCACAGTGTAACATGCATAAAAGACTACACAATGACCTACTTGTTATTTTGTTAAGCTGGATATCCAGTGCATCCGCTTCGTTCGTGAATCTGAGACGCTCCGCATTCGTCCCTAATAGTTGATTTGTTCTCATTCTACAAAAAAATTATTAAGTATGAGCAATTACGCGAACGTAATGGACGCCCAGGTTTAGATAACTTTCCAACCACGACCTACTAGTTAAATCCAACAATAGCTAAACTATTCGTAATCCTGCTCAGCGCTAATGCTATCGAAATTGTCTTGTAATCAACGGCTCCTAACTGTAGTGATGCCCCTTGAATAGCGTGCAAGAGGTAGCCCTTGGTAGCATGTCTAAAATCTTACAAATACCTATGTAATTTATTGCATACAAAATGTTATTTTTTTTTTAAAGACGCATGCGAAGCGTACTAAAATTAAATTTTAGTTATTGCAGAAAGAATAATTCTTGAAAAACAATTGAGATCAGGATATAAGAGCAGATTCAAGTCATAGAAAGTCTGTTTAAAAAAAACTCTTTAAAGGCATCTATCGATATCGATAGGTGCTTGTTCTTCTTAGCGTGTCGATGACAATCTAAATTGTGTCAGCCCAGAACTGGGCTACGAGATTAGCGCCTTCAGTAGCGTCCATCAGTTCCTGTAATGAACAAACAACAGGGTCATACAGGGCACGATATTAGGTGCCCCATCGTTTGTGGGACAGCACCACATTTGCACTCTAGGGCAGAGTCATCAATAAACCTCAACCTGAGCATGTTTTCTTTGCCTCGATGATGATAGGTGCTAAAAAACCCGGGGTAACAAATACGGGGTAACTACACCTGCTTATCCATACTTAATCAACAACTCTATACCTATACTTAAAGCCACTTGAACTCGTTCTAAATCTGATGAAAGTCATTAATACATCTGTCAATTCTGTCATCAAGTCATGACCCAGGCATGCACTTGTTGATATTTTATACACCGATTGCGACATTCTGAATATGTCGTGACATTATGTACGGCTTGTTTTTTCAACGATTTATGGTCAATGACCTTAGGGGAGTAGATTGGAGGCCATCTAAATGTAGGTACCAGGTTTTTTGGCACAGCCCTGGTGAATGTTGGTAGCATTGGTGAGTAGAATATTTGGTTGATATTGCACGCAGGAGGATTTAATGGCTGCTTCTGATAACGCAGTCAGCGTCGCTACTTTCTGGGCCGCTTCAATATAATAATAATAAAGTTTGCTATCGAAACGATAAGAAGAAGATCGGTGAGTATCTGACTTTATACAAAGTGGATGGTATCTTACAGCACTCACCCAAAAAATTCATAGCCCTGATGTAGTCATGCTCTACATTCTAAGTCTTTAACAAACTGATTAAGCAGTGCACATCTTAGAGTATATAAGAAAATATAGAGTGATAACGTCAACAACATTGCCTTGTGCGGAGTGTAAGCAGGTTTCGCCATTGAAATGTTAAAATATCATTTTTTTAATTATGTTTTCTAGTAATTTTTGCAAAATGTAACACAGCAGTTAACCATGTTATAAGCTGAAATGTAACTTTTTCGCTCGTGGAGCCTAGTTGGATTGCGGACGGAGCTCGTGTCGTGGCCGCGTTGTTCATTCATACCCGTGCTCACGGTTCCTACTATATACCTCTATATTTTCTTATACTTATAGGTACTCTAAGAGTGCACATACTATCACGTCTTACCACACATCCTTGCGTTACTGAAATATCGGATGTTACTATAGCCCCGTATTACTTTAACCCCGACCTCCTCTACCTAATTAGGTACTTTCCTACTTGCTAGAAAAATCTAAGTAATTATTTCATTTAATTACACTTTACATTCTCTTCACATGCTATTACTATTTTGAAAACACGGAATTATACAAAGCCTAAATATCTACTAAGCTATTTTAAATTAACTACAATGTTACTATTTCTAGAGTACCTATCGTGCCACAAAGATAAAAACCCTTTTATCTACAACATCTATGAAAAATGTATTCATCTTATTTCTTGATTTGATTCGAGAAATCAAGATTTTGTACCATTTCAAGCTCTGACTGTTGCTGCTGTTTCGTTGTTGCTGCTGTTTGTTTGTGTTTATTTTAAAGGTACGAAACCCTGCTTACGGACAGGCTTCGCTCTTGACCAGTATTTAAAACTTATTAACATCCAAGGTTCTTAAACTGGATCGTTCGAGTAGACTAGACTCGACCTACTACTAATATATAAAAGTAAAAGTTTGTTAATTTGTGAGTTTGTCTATGTTAATTTATCTTCCAATCATTACTAAACTGCTGAACGGGTTTAGATGAAACTAAGCAATACGGAAGTTGAAGTTATCTAGCTTATGTACCGGATTGAAATATAGGATACCTTTTATCACCTAGGTACCTATAAGTCTTACCCATTGTATCATCCCCTAGCTTCATTATTCCCAAACTTTGTTGGAGACAGCTTCTAATTTAACCTGTTGCATATAGATATTAGTTATCTACGACTCGGACGTACGGAATGGAGGGACGGCCTATCTGACTCCCACAACCCAAAGGGATACGATATTCTAAAGTAAGATCAGTTGTCAGGATTTTATGAGGGTACTGATTCCCTATATATAGCGACTGCCAAAGATCTTCTTGACAGCCGGGGCCAACGGCTTAACATGCTTTCCGAGGCTCGGAGCAGGTGGTAACTAATTTATAATACTTACGCACACACTTGGGTTCGAACCCGATACCTCTGAATAAGGTTTGATAATAAGTACCTACCTATCATACTCTATCACGCTGATATTACCTATAGTCCCATAATAGCGGAGTCAGGTCAATGCGGTTTGTTACCAACTGGTGATATAAAACATTATTTTAATAAGCTACTGTCAATATGAAACATTTATCACGTTATGACGTCACAAAATGGTGATGTGAGTTGCACATTCTTTTTCGAATCGCTTAGTATAAGTAAGGCCTTCATCTCGATTTTAGAAGTAACAGATCCACTGCGTAGGTACCATGCTTTCCAAATCACGAAAACGCTCAAAAAATAATTCACAAACGGTTACCCATCCTTGGACTTATAGCGATAAGCGCTGCTTATCCTAAGTTATCATAACAATCACTACACTGACACGAGTGCCTGGTAGAAAATATACATAGAATATTATAACAATTAAATCGATTCGTAAATTAAAGCAACGCAACGACCTCGAAACTTAATTTAAAAAAACCTATTATTATTTTCGGCCTAATTTGACATGCCATTAGTGTGTTGTAATCTTACGATAAATCTAGACTTGAATAGATGACAAATAGGAACTCGTAATAGGCACAGATTATAAACTGTATCAATCAAATTTAATGTAGCACAGATTATAATAGGTATATCTTTGTATTACGGTTATAGTTGACTTTTAGCCCCACAGAGAGCTTTCAGTGGTTAGATACTTGAACAGTGTATAAATATAAAGATTACTGCAGACAGACATCACCGTATCTACGTAAATTGCCTTCTTTTTGGCAAAAACAAAACCCTTATAATTTCATCATGTTCTTGTCTCTTTCTGTCTTTCACAGATATCAATGCTAGAAAGCAAAAATATGGCATGAATATAGGCTAATCTAATTCTGTGACTTTCGTGATTTGGTAGATAAACTTTGAGACCTACTATAAATTTCTATATGTGGAATTCAGGTAGGTAGTAAGAAAGTTTATGCTACCAAATTAAGAGTGTCACGGAATTAGATGAGTTTGCTATACTTACATAATTATGTAGAACCCTAACAAAGTTATAAAATAAAATTTATATAAAAATATATTTTAGTGGGCCTCCAGGTAACTGATAATAAATGATATTTTTTTAGGTTAGTATTATAAACTATATTTACTATAAATAAACTACATATTGGTTTTTGTTACCTAGTATAAATGGATATCCACAAAGGAAACTGCTTATTGGACACCAGAGTTGAAATCCCAATAAAACGAAATTTTATACACATAATAACAGATTTATTTGTCTTTTAATTGTCAGACGTCTCACATTAAATACACAAAGAGAGTAACTTACAATCTAACACAGACTAAGTATATTTAAAGACATTGTTCATATAAATGGCATCAAAAACTAAAACTTCTAACAAACAAACTTTTCCATAATAAAAAACAAGATGATAAAAAACAATTAAGAATACAGTAATTAAATAAATCATCTTTATAAACTTAATTCTATATAGTGAATCCATGCATTGGTAACGTTTGATACAACCAACCATTCAACCTTCCATTCAAAACCTTCTGAATATCATTCCTACAAACGGGGTCCGTTTGACCCCTAATGTACAGAGTATAAAATTTCCCTGTACTTTTAATAAACTCGTATCAAATATTAGTTATTTATTATTACGTCAATAACGTAATATCTATTACTAACTTTAAATTTTGATAAGCAAGCAAATAAAATGTAGTTTTAGTAGCACCCTAACCTATTTATCCGGGGTTCCGTATCCTAAGGGTGGCACCGTGGCACCCTCCATTAAACTGTCTGTCTGTCTGTATGTGATAAGACTGTATATTTTTTACGGTAATAAAAAGCCAGTAAACATTTTTACAGAATACACTATAGCCTTTTCGATAACTACATAGTGGTATAAAAAAAGATAGTCGAAACCTTAGAGGATACGGAACTCTTTCTGTGCGAGTCCAACTCTCACTTGGCCGGTGCATTATTTAGCAAGTCATATTTTAAAATCTTAACGCTATTTTATCTGTGGCGTTTTGCAAATAATGGCATAAAACACGGATTTTTTTTCCGAGACAGAGTTTATTGCCAACATTATCCATACCTTAGTTGCTTGTTCGTGACAATTTTAATAGAATATTATAAATAGCATGTACAGCCAGCAACGTAATTAAGTTAGTGTGTCAACTTAATTATTTTTATATTTTGAACTTTATCATTTAAAGTATTATCTATTCTATTATAATCTTTTGCAAAATACTGTCGAGTTTTCATTTATAAAACAGTTGAAGATTTGTAGAATCTTAACCTACTTATGTTGCTGACCATACTATTGTAAATTAACAATGAAGTTTGGTATTTTCTGACTTTTGGGAAAACATAGATACAAATAAATTCTTATTAAATAACGGCAACATACTCTGTACATTTTACAATAAAATTCAAGCAAAAAAAATCAGACATTTTGATGAACGCAGCCCATAAAACGTACATTACATTTAAATATTGGCGATACGCAGTGCGCTTGCGCACTCAAAACCTGCTCACACTATATTTCAAAGTATTCGCACACTATATTTCAAAGTATTCGACAGACTATATTTCAAAGTATTCGGCAAACTATATTTCACAGTATTCGGCTTCTGCGATTGTACGTATCTTTATGTGCTGCATTCATACGCACCAAGGAACCCCAACCATTATGTTTAAATCTCACATTATAGCCAACTAGACTTACTCTACGAGTAGTACATTATCACACGATTCCGAAGCACCACCTAACCATTTTAATGTAGTGGCCTAAAAGCCGAATACTAACTATTTTAGGCCGAAAATCCCCATCCTTTTAACCTTCAACGTTTATTTAGAATAAATATTACGTTCTGAACGTACTATCAATTCACGTAACATTAAAACGTCTTTGGCATTATTTATTACAAAAGAATTTCCCGGATTTCCCCCTTTTTTCTTCCCTTCATAATTTGTCGAGACCAGCTGCGAATAAAACATATTAAAATGTCTAAGTATAAAATAATTGTAAATAACTTAATCATCCTAAGTGGCATTATTTCCAATTTCAGAAATAATCTTTAACCCTATAAGAAACAGCCAATAGACTGTCTGCGAACTAGAGGGTTATTATGAATAGTAGGCTTTGGCTCAGGCATTTACTCACGTGTGCGTACGCGCACAGTATTAGATACACTACGAATATTCGGGCTTTAACCTAAGATCATTCACTTTGCTATTTAATCCAAGTCTATTCAGTTTGCTAGAGTAGCATTTTTACTTTAAAAAAAAATGTTTTGTTATGAATTCTGGTTCAGAAAAAAAATAGATTAGGCTTATATGTACACATGCACATAAGTCTTATTTAATTTCGTTTTCATTTTATTTGACAGCTGATGTCTTTCTTTATTTCACTCATTATACTTTATGGTTTTATCCATGCTGGAATCAAATTCCTTGCTAAAATGGCAATTACTTTGTCTAATGTTTCAATTATTAGGGTACAGATTATACTGCGTCCAATCCGATTAAATTACGGTTACAATGTATTTTCGTTGATATCTACATTAAAACGAATAAAAAACTTGCTATTTTCGTGTTTTATTCTTATATTAAAAATAATTATTTAATTAATTCAGTATTAATTTAATCATTTCCATGGCTAAATCGTATTGTTTAAGAGCTTAAGCCATTATCGGCTTGGATCTGAATAGATCGAATGATGATCTAAAATTGTACTTAATAACTTCGACCCGTATTTGTCCGAATAAGATGCACTGCACTTTTATATACCTACAACGAACTGTTTTGAGGATAAAAATGGTGGAAATCTATGAAATACGATTAGGGTGATCATGCACTGGCCAGCCAATCCAATCACACATCACTTACAGCACATAAAACTGATAGTTCTTATTAAACGTCTATCGATTACAATACCGAGACTGCTAAATGCATTTCCTACTTTAATATGGATCTATAAAACTACCACTGTTTATTTCGATAATCCTAACTTATTCGCATCAATCTTCAGACCTTAGCGCCTTAGGCAAACATTTTTGTGCTGTTCCATAAGCTAAGCGGCTGACGCAAATAATTTTTCAGCGCCCTTTGTGCTATTTTCCATGGCCCTTACTTATAAAGACATGTCACTCTTAATCACTGATTGAATTATATCTGTCCTTGTCATTTGCATGCCAATAAATAGAGATGACAATTGACTTGAGTGACGTTTAATTTTTAATTTATCGTTTATAAGTAAGGAGGCATAACTATGCTCAAATTCAAGATGGCTCGAAGCTCAAGCCTTCGCTAACAAACGATTTTTCAGTGCGTTTTGTGCGTTCTAAATTAGACAAGCGACCAACACTAATAAGTTTGAATAATCTCTAATCCTAACACCGAATAAATATTTTTTTAAATTCCTACACTAACACTAGGTCCGTTTCTGGACGACAACAACTACACTTTAAAGGGTCTTGCCCTAAGATATATTAGTATAGAATAGTGATATAAAAGCATAGACATCAATATATGCAAATACGCTTACTTAAATAAATAAATAAATTGTTCATGAAAGAATGGAATTTCCGTCTTACAAGTATTTTCTGCCGGTTTACTTAGACAAGCCAATTTAGTCTATTAATTATAAAGAAAACCGTTCGATAAAAATGTAAAGAGATAGGATAAATTTGGCCAAAAAGCCGATTTTAAATATTCCCCAAAATATATTTGGTCATATTTGAAATATCAGCCTTGTTAATTTCCTTATAAAATTTTCCTAATAAAAAGAAAATTTGAAAGAGGTTCTATTTTTTTCCAAAATGTTACGTTTACTCTTTCTAACGGTCTGAAAATTGGGTGTAGAGGCTGTCAAAAATGAAAACCAAATATAAAAGATGCAATTGTTTAAGTTTGTTTGTTTAGTTAATGCGATTATCGCTCTTGATATAATCTTTTAAGGTTCAACTTGCAAAATCAGAAATATTTGTATTAATATTAGAAGTCCATCAGACGATATTATTCTCCGATAAGGTTTTATGCAAACTGATCTGAATATCGCGATCGTTGGTCTGTACGACAAATCCTTGCAAATTTTCAGAACAGTTGATGAATTTGCGCCTCGTATATCATTACTTGTGTATCCGACATTGAGCTAGAGTTATATTATAACAAATTCTAGGCCGTGGCGTACCTATGAATTTTTACGGAAGCTCGGCTTGCCTAAATAGTACAAATATATTAACACAACAATACTAATTAATACATTTTGTTAACTTTAATGTAAGTAATCTTTAAAAAGGTGGCGCTGCGCTGGCTCTATTGTTAGTTGCTAGATACGCCCCTGATTCTAGGGTATATTATCATGTCATAATCTGAATACTGCCTTATGTGTGGCTATGCCTATGTGGTATAAAAGTATGTCTCTTTTCATACATTACGAAAGTTTGTAGTTTTGTACGTAAAAATTGACAAGAGGTATGAATTATTATTAGGGATTGTATATTGAAAAAAGTGGTCCGCAATATGAAGCAAAATTATGTTTAAAATATCAAAATATATTATGTAAATAATGTTTTGGTTATTTAAATAGATTTTATTTTTACTATATAACTTCTTTTATACTCAATTAAACTTTAAGGATATTAGTTTTAAAAGAGTCCTAGGACGGTTATTCTAGTATTAGTCATACTAAATTAAATCAACCTTCAGAATAAGATCAGAAATATCCATTACATTTTAATTACACCGTGTAATGATCACAGACGATAAACTTATAAAATAACTAATATTATTCAACTAATGATTGCGATGACTTAGAATGATAGTTGTATGTATTGATAATTCAGAGTTGTTGATATAACAAGCTCAATGGATAATTTTAGTGTTGCAATAGGTAACTGATAAGAATTTTCTGTGATTATTTAAACAGCCGTTCTTAAAACACAAAAAAAAACTGTTTGTAAATTTTATGTTTTTTTGATTAAGGCTATCGAGGTTGCCACATATTGGTCGAGTAAAATCTAAATTGGCTCTTAACTCGACAAGATAAGGGCTGTTTATATTTACGATAACGTTTTCTGCGAGAAATGAATAAAATATTTTTCATTTAAGATATTTTCATAACATGACCAGTTGCTTCGAAAATAATGTGTGAAAATTTTGTTTGCGAATTTGTGAATTCAAAATTCTTCTCCTAACTTATGGTAATGCTTATTTTTATGAAAACTTGCACAATGCACACGTCTTCATCAAATACATATTGCAACCATAAATATATTACAGCAATGGCATCTACATTTTGTCCAAAATTAAGTTTTCCGAACACGTAGTATACTCAAAGTTCACGACTCTTACGGAATATTTACAACAAACAATACGCGGGCTCACAGTCAGCCGCTGACGTATGAAATTATCAGTGAGCCTGCCGACTGCTTCCCATAATTAGGTGTGCTGCGAGCAGCGTAACATTTGGCGTAAAGCCTTAAATATGGAGTAAGGGTATTATTATACATTGCCACCAAATTATCGTTGAGTCTATCTAGTGGTGAGTCTATGGCATTTACTGGTGAGTTTATGGCATTTACAAGTACTCCAGTCAGTGGTTGAAATTCAACCGTATTGTTTTTAATAAATTTTAGCTTTCTGCACTTCTTTTCCATATAAACTTTTACTATGCCAAGTTTCACACTCCTGCGTGCGCGCCATATTCTTAAAAAGGGATCCAGTTTTCGCTTCACGTATTAATTTATGTATAGATACTATGGAAATCGGTTAGTTCCAATTTTGTCCCACCGAACAAATAAGTTGGTAGCATTGTACTTTTGACACAAGTTTTGAGAACTGGTTTATGGCAATAAAAGCGTCAGAGATATATGGTCACTGTATGAGTACCTATTAAATGTATGCTTAAGCGATAGAAGGTAACAGGTAAGGTAGAAGGTCACACTGAGACGCGACGCGGCGCATACTTTTTAGGGTGCGATACAATACAGAACTTTATTTACTACACAAAAAGTAATGCTATGTGTAATAATATGCTATGTTTAAAAGTAGAGTAATGTGTTAGGGCAGGCTAGAGGCAAAAGAGTAGTAGCTTAGTAGTAAAGGAGTAGGTCGCAAGATTCAATCCAGCTAGAAAACTTCAGTTTTTGTATTCAATTTTAAATGCTTTATAAAATGTTTAAATATTTTTAGTGAACTTTTTGTGTAATAAATTAAGTTAGTACTATATCTCAACTAAAAAGGTTCGCGCTGCGTCGCATTTCGGTGTGAGCTAACCGTTAAAAAGTTGTCATTCTTAATCACTGATTAAATTATACCTGTCCCTGTCATTTGTATGACATTAAATAGAGATGGCGATAGACTTAAGTGAATTTTATGACAATTAACTTTTGATCATCGTTTATAAGGGGGTAATTGTTCACTATGAAGTGATTTGCCCAAAAGCCGATTACTTTTGCCGCGTCATAATATTAATGTACTTCTTTAAGCTTATCCTAACTGAAAATGTAATTGAACTTTGACAAATCGTAGTAATTAAACTAATTACGTCATGATTGATTTATTCGTAAATTACTGTATTTTGGTGGGGAATAATAAAAAATTATGATTAAAATGTATTTTTGAGCAAATATTTTAACTTATTTTACATTTGTGAGATAGAATCTCAAGTTTTTTAGTATAGATATGTGATTTCAGAGTTATATCAGTTAAAGAACTGCTGCATTTTAGATAATCAAATCCTAAAACACCAATATATTGTCTTACATATGTTAAGATACCGATTGACCACAATACTTGTAGTAAGTCGAAACAATTCCGAATGAATCTCATATTTTAATAATCCTAGCTGATTGACAGCGAAAAAATGCTAGATCGTGACATAACAAAGTTATTGTACTATGAACTTTGGGTAGGTTATATAAGGTTGAAAATACCTATCCGTCATAATATAGCAAATTAGTACTTATATAGTAACAGTACTTGCAGGGTGACACAACATTTTCCCAGCTAGTAACGTCAAAAATAAAAGACGAGATACGTCTTTGAAATACATAATCGTCGTCTTGGTACCTTGAAGTTTAATCCTGTGGGAGCAAGTAAGTAAGCCTGGTATCGAGGTTGATTGTGGCTGAGAGCAGGCCGGGGTTCTTGAACGTGTATCTGGAAATTAAAAGAAATGTGTAAAAGCTAGGTAGTAATATTGGATAGCGTCGCTTATAGGCCTGAATTCCTCTGTCGCTGACGTCGGTCGCGTACATCGGTCCGTCGGTACGTCACTCGGTCGTGGTAACAATACCGCGTAAGTCAAATATGACGTTTAAAAAATGTATGGGGCTTGGAAAGAATTTCGCAGAGACTTGTGAAGAGAAAATAGCAAAGTATTTAAAAGAAACAGCAACTTTAGCTACATATTAATTAATTAGATTACGTATTGGCGAATAAATCAAAGCAACGTGCGTTTTGTTTTTGCTCTGATATTTTTCAGTTTTTTACAAAAGCGGACGACTGAAAAAAATATTTTTCATTACAATCAAGTAGCTTAATAACTAAGCTTTCTAACAAGGTATATCATATTGGGGTTCAAATTTCGTCGGAATAAAGTTCCAATATTATTCTTTCCTTTGATAAGTTGAACACTTAAGAGACATTTAAATTGGAAACATTTAAGTTGGAACAGTACACAGCGGTGCCAGTATTTATCCAATAATGCGCTCTTGATTGATTAATTTAGAAGTTCTAAGTAAAAGCGCGCTGAAAAAATCTATCCAATGAGCTATATAACTTCTTAAGGCCATTTTTCGACTTACGCGGTATTCTTATATAAGCGACGATAGGGATTCTCTAAGGAACGAACCGAACCCTGACGGAAGTATGAGTGGTGTATATGAGTGTATGTGAGTGGCAAAGAGAGAATACCGTGAGGTTTTTTCTACTAAACTCACAATTTAATTTTTGATTATCGTATTTTATTCTTCATCCTTTATTTAGCAACTGACAACACATCCAGTCATCAAATTCGGAATATCTACCCTGTAATAAGTTATATGTGGTCATCCTACTGATATTATAAATGTTTTAAACTTCGTAGTTTGTTAAGATGTTTGTACGTTTGTCACTCAGTCACGCGTAAAGCGTTGAAGGATTTGGATGAAACTTTACACACAAATAGACCATGTCCTAATTTAACACGCGGGAGAAACAAATATTGGTGTCGACTTAAGAACCTCCTCCTTTTATCTTTATAGGTTCTTCTTCTTCTTAACGTATGGTTGATGAACAACCTGGTGTCAGAGTTTAAACCGCCCGTAGGCCTCTGACATGGCTTTACACACCATTGAATCACAAATCTCTCAGGTAAGCTGGTTTCATCACGATGTTTTCTCTCTCCGTTTTAACAACTGATAATTAATTTATAATACGCACATAACTTAAAAAGTCAGAGGTGCGCGCCTTAGGATCGAACTCGAGCCCTCTGACTTGTCAGTCGAGGTCATACCACTAGGCTATCAGTGCTATATTTTTATAGGTTAAAACTTATACAATGTCTCTACTTACACAAGGCCACGTTCTCGAAGTCGATTAATAGTAGCAGGCTTAATCCTGGCGCGACCACGGCTATGTTGACCTCTTCCAGTTATGAAAAATAATGTCAAATTTTGACGGCTGCCAGCGTCTCTCAGCTTAGAGATATGGGTATCAATGAATATGTCTAACGACTCCTTTGCTTCTTTCACTCGTAAAAAGTGGAGATCTATTGTTGTGCAGTCAGGGCTGTTTAGAGCGTGAAACTGAAATTAAAAATAATAAATATAAATGAAAATTTTGGCCGTCAAGTTTTTATTTTTGTCCGTTCCTCGGGAGAGCATTTTAAGCCGTATGTTGTCCACGCGATCTCTCTCAGTTCGTGTCGAATTGCCGTCCCATTAGACTATGTGAGTGAGAGAATTGAGTGCAACTTTATTTGCACACACTTGTGCACTATGATTTCTCCTGCACCGATGGCCATTCTACGTTGAGATCTCGTCAATATTCGGTCAGGAGGACATTATTTTTGGCAGTAAAAAAGTATTATTTTTATAGTGAAACAATGTTACACAGCAAAATATTTTAAGTCAATGCACGTTCGCCCAGTACCAGCCATAGATCAAGATCAGAATGATGGCCACTTCAGAACCACTTTATGCATTGTATTGTACGTTACAGAAGGAAATTGTGACATTTTTTAATGCTAAGCTAAGAAATCGAGGTGTAATAGAGACTTCGCCAATGCGTGGCTTAACTTCATAAAAAAAATATCTATCTATACTTATAATAAATCTGTAGAGGCCAATTCTGTACATGAAATATATTTAAAAAATAACTATCAGGGGGTGATTAGGGATCAATACTGATGCCAAAAATGCAATCAGTAAAATTTTTGTCTGTCTGTCTGTATGTTCGTTATAGAAACAAAAACTACTCGACGGATTTTAACGAAATTTGGCACAATTATTCTTCATACTCCTGGGCAGGTTATAGTATACTTTTCATTACGCTACGATCAATAGGAGCAGAGCAGTGAAGGGAAATATTGGGAAAACGGGAGAAGTTACTCCATTTTTTAAGCTTCCGTCGCGTGTGCAGCCTTAATGGTTAAAGCTTATGATAGCATAGAAATCATGTATGACGGAAATGTTCTCTTTAAAATTATATAAATATATTCTTTACACCATATGTCTATCTTTTATGGTTGACTCACAATAACACGTGAAACTCCTGATAGCTTAGCAATTCGGAGCTTTCTGATTATATTTGTCTATAGGGACAATTCTTGGCTATGCGAAAAATCTATTTTAACGCCTCGCAATGACCAGGCATCTGAGATTAATAACAAAATACTGTCGAATATACAGGGGGAAAGCAAAGTTTATAGATCAATAAATAGAATGGTCGATGAACAAGAAGCCACTAATTACCCGATAGAATTTATAAATTCTTTAAATATGGACTTCCTTCTCATGAAATTTGTTTAAAAATTGGCATTCCGTACCCGGAAGCTTTGCGCTGAAGTATTTTCGTTCTATAGGTACTTAAGCCTCATGTGAACGTGATCTAAACAATATTACCAATACATTAACTTAATAACACACACGGAGTTACACGCTGACGGAGTCGCGGGCACAGCTATCTACTTATACTTTTCTGCTGGAAGTCACTATTCCATGCGGACGAAGTCGCAGGCAAAAGCTAGTTATTAAATAAGAAGATGTAGAAATTACCTGCATTAGTGAAGCCACCGCCATACTATTAGCGTGCTCGTACTTCTGTTTATGAAAAGACGCTATCTCCGAGTAATAGTTAGCAACTTGTGTCATACCACGACGAACACAATCTTGAGCTTTCTGGTAATTCCTGTAATAAAAAACATTTCTTTTTATATTATCACTAACGTAGAAATCACGCCTGCAACAGGCGTTCATTTATGTTACGGTAACCGCTACGCGTCATTTATGTTACGCGGACCGAATGCATTCATTCTCTTGGCGCTTGCTACTTGCTAGAGACACAACCACCGACTCTGTTCAAGTTTAACGTTTGTTAAAAGAAGGGGTCTTGTGTTATCACTTATTTTAGAATAATAACTTTTGTGAGTCAAACTTATATATTTATTAAATATTATTACGACTGGACTCAAGGATTGATCTCGGGCATTCCCGAGATCAATCTTTGAGAATCCTTAGTTTTCAATTAAATCAAACGGAGTCCATTTTCAAGAGCGAGTGTGATTACGCGGCGGCATCGGGGACCTTACTCACACACTTCAGTGAGGTCCGCAACGCCGCCGCGTAACTACTCTCACTCTTGAAAATGTTATTATTTAGATATAAGTAACAAAAAAAAATCCTAACAAGGGCGCCTTTTATTACATTTGTTGTCCACAAATTCATTAAATATGATACAGTAATAACGTACTGGTTCCTCCGAGCAAGATGTTGATCAGCTTCTTTTCGAAAGGCTTCAACTGTTTTCATATCCACATTGTGATCCTTGGAAAGCAGAGGCCATTCCTCTTCACTGAGCTCCTGAAAACATAACGTAATTCGTAATTTGGTAGTATTAACTTTGAGACCTACTAGAAATTTCTTGAAGTGGAATAATTCAGGTAGTAAAAAAGTTAATGCTACCAAATTAAAAGTGTCACGGAATTAGATGAGTTTGATATAATTGAGACGTGATAGCCTAGTGGTATGACCCAATGCGCGCACCAGTGGTGGAGGCTCGATCCAACTCGATTCCTACCGGTTTCCTATTATAAAATAGCACAGTAAGTAATGCTTACTGACTGAGCCATTGTATTTTCTCCGGGTTGGTTATAAAATCAAGATATGACTTTTTTTTATCTTTTCAGTACCTACACATTTTAGCATATTCATCATACCTTTCTTTTTATTTCTAAAATTTCCTCTTTCCGTTGGAGTTCCTTTTCTACGATAAACTTATTGATACCGTTTTCTGTTTCCAATACTTCACCACGACCCGTTGACATCAACAGTACCTGAAATGAAGGTAAGTTTTTATGTATCTTTTAATAGTTTTTTTTTTAGATATGTAGGTAGTTAGTAAAACCTTCTTTAATTAAAAAAATGATACAGTACGTAATATTTTTATTCTTAATCATGTTGCTAGACAACACAGAACAACACAGTACACCCTGTACTGTGTTGTTCAAGTTTATATGGGAAGTTAGTAAGGTTTACACGAAAAATCTGTATAGGGATTTATTATTCCCTGGCTTCATGGCCTTAAAATTGTAATAAATTATGTGACAAGTTAATAACATTCACAAAAAAAAAACCTAGTACCAAAAAAAATATGATTTTTTGAACACAGTTTTTAGATTAGCTGTCATAAAAATGAAAAAGTTATACCTAATTCAATTTTTTTAAGTCAAGTCGTTTTTTAGAAAAGGTCTTATCCAATGCAAAAGTGCAATTTCGTTTCACTTTTGACGTTCGAATTTTTTTTTTAAATTAGGCTTGAACAAACTTGAATTTAATTTGCTATCATCTCTATTAGTCATCAAGTCATTTTTACCTTTTTTAGCCATTTTTCTATATATTTTTTTAATCAAACTACAACTTAGAACACTACTTATAACTAGATAATCGGGTTTTAAAGTTAGAGAAAGGAAAACAAACAACCAAATCTTGCAATTACAAAATATTAACTTACTTAAAAAAAATGATATTATTTTTAAACGAATTAGTACACTCTTAACGAGACACTTTATACTTATGAGCAAAGTAATGTTATTCGTAGGCAATACTATTTATAGTATTGTTATTCAAATACAATTCCTATTTGTAGAAGTGTTATTCATAGCCTATTATAATACTGTAGTCCCACATGGAGGATTCCGTCAAGTTTTAATAGGCTTTTATCAGACTAAAGGAATATAAGAGACTAAAGGAAGAGGGCGGATTCACAAAAGATTTCTTTATCACTTAAGTTTCACATAATTATGTCGGTTTTTTAATTCATACAGACTGACACTTAATAATTATAAAATAACAGCATTCAGTGAGCGGAGAAAAATATTAGACTTTATGTTCTTTTTTAAATGAATATGCGGTTTGATTGACTCACCAGAACTCTTAGAAAAGGTAATGTATTTCGCGTTTTGGTAGTCGGTTATTAGGTGTCAATCTTTCAATCAAAATCAATTTTGATTTAGTAATTTATTAGACGTAAATGTTGAATGTAAGATTGGACGAATTAGAAATAAAAAAAAAATACAACAAAAATAATCTTTAAAGAAAATTACCTCAACAGTAGCCTTAAAATTATTATCATGTGCCATCAGAAGTTCTGTGAGAGTATCTTTATCAACATCAGGAAATAGATTAAATAATTTGTCTCTGGACATCTTGGCTGCCATATCTGTAGGCATATTGTTGCGCCATTCGGCAACATCTTTTTGGTACAAAGCTAAAGCTAAGTCCATATCCATTATCTCTTTAAAATCAGGGACCACGGGCTCCTTTCCTGCTAAGGATAATTCCTGTTCCTTCATTGCTAATTGCCTACAAGAAAATATAAACTTTCGTTAAGTATACAATCAATGCCTGTTTTAGTTACCAGGAAAATGTGTTTATAATGCAGCAATATCTATGAATAATTAATTAGCGTCAACAAACCACAAGCTTGATAAAATATAGAATATAAATATGTCTTAATTTATTTATATTACACTATATTTAGTTGGATCGTAATCTTTTGACAGGGAGCTACGCTTGCTGAACTGTGGTTGTTTAAAGCTAATGATTATTAAATTTCAATTTAATGCCCATCACCACATTATTATAATAACTTTTAAGCTATTGCTCACCTTGCAAACTCTTCATCCTGTTGCATCATAGCCGCAGTTTTCTCTGCATGTTCATCAAGCTGATCCGCTACTGATTCCATCCATAACGCATTGATTTCATTCAACAAAGACAGTGGAATGCTGATTTTAGGTTGAATGTATGCAGGATACTCCATGTCTGTTCTCCTGAATTTCTGATCTAATTCAGCCAGAAAATCTCTTCCTAAATTAACTGAAACCATGACATCCTCGCCATTTAGGCTTACATCATAATCGGAAGCGGAATCGTTATCGTCGTCAACGTCATCGGATTCGGGAGAAGTATTTGATTCATATGCCGAAGCAGCCGAAGTATCAACCGATATACCCATATTGCTAGCACCCTTAATCATTTCATCAATTATTTCCGGCTCTCCCCGCCGCATTTTCCTTATTTTAAGACAATGCTGCGAATAATGATTATCAGCTATAACCACATTTTGTTCTATTTGGCGTTTCATTTGAATATTTTCGTCTGACATTAGTGCATCACGTTTTTTCTTGTGGCTTTGGGCCCCACCACTAGCTATTGGTGATCTTTGTTTTTCATCTTCACTTTCTTTTATCAATGCGATTTG
Source organism: Protodeltote pygarga (assembly GCA_936450705.2). Classification (NCBI taxonomy): domain Eukaryota; kingdom Metazoa; phylum Arthropoda; class Insecta; order Lepidoptera; family Noctuidae; genus Protodeltote; species Protodeltote pygarga. Next base: position 5,881,218 of record OW388257.2, on the reverse strand, counting down.
CGCCGCGCCAGTGGTAGTTGCATCTGGTATAATATTGTAGTTAGCTAAACATTCACACTGAATTTCTGAAGATTCTTCCTCTGGATCAGACAGATCATCCACGTCAACAGTTTTAAACTGATTATTGCTCATTCCATCAAGAACTATTTCTACGGCCCAGTTCACATCGCCCATGCATTTATCAAATACGTCTCGTAAATCAGCCCGGGCGATGTCTTTAAATAGTTTTCTAAAAGCAATGAAATGTTTTTCTTCGTTAGAGCATCGAAAAGCTTCGGTCACATACGTTCCTTCATTAGTCATACTACTTTTATCAAGCATCCGTTGTTCAGGAATTTTTTCTAGTTGAAATGATACATGAAACTCATTTATATTTCGCGACGTGGCAGTTAGAACTTTGTTTTTACCATTAACATTCGTATCCCCTATTTCCATGCATGTGCCACTAGAAATTTTTTCAATCGGAATTTGTTGGTTTACATTAGAATCCGACATTTCAGATGAATCTGCCCAAGGTGGCATGTACATTGATATTCTGCTCCAATCTTGGCAATGACTAACGGACTGCATTAAAGATTCATTATTTGTTGATATTTCAGATTGCGGCTTTCTTTGTGGCTTGCCTTCAAAAACAGACACACTGTTAAGATAATCTGCAGGTGTTTTTGTATCAGAAGGTGTGTTGTTTAAAAGTTTTGCTGAGGCTCCATGAACTTGATTGTCTTCATCCCAATGTTCACCATTTTCCCATTCTCTCTCCACTTTTTCGATTTCCTCCAGCCGCTTTTGAGCTTCTAAAAAAATTTTTAGTTTCTGTTCTTCTTCAAGTGTTAGCTCATCATCTACATCGTTTTGTAAAATCTGTTTTGACTCTGGTGTTTTTTCTTTGATTTCATTTTTTTGCTCAATATTGTTAATTGGAAGCATTTGCTGTGTATGGACATTTAATGTGGCTGGTGGAGCCCGAAATAACAGAGTATTAGAATCATTATGTATGGTAATAGGAGTATTCCTATTGATTGTAGTAGCAGTGTTCGTATTGATGGTGGTAGTATTGGTAGTAATTGTATATTTTGTTTCAACAGGTTTTGATACTGGTGGCTCTGCTTGAGGAATTGGAGGCATGTTTCGTTTCATAGGGGGAACCATATCAGCGGGATAAGATAACCCGTACGCCTGCTTTAACGTTTCACCAGTTATATTTTTACAGTAGTTGTCCAAGTGTCTTTTAATAGTAACTAAAGGTACATTGTGCGTATTTTTCCTTACAAGCTGATTAGCTTTTCTAGCCCATGGCGTAGTTGGCTCTACAATTTGGATTATATAACCGTTTCGAACACCATCTCTTACATAGGGTTCCATTTCCCACATCTCAATATTGGTATTATCCACAATAATAGGGCTTAACCCTTCTCTTAACGCTTCTCTTGCTCTACTTTGATTCCACATATGTGCTTCCGGCAGTTTGAATTTTTCATACTGATATTGGCCTCTAACCATAAAATAGTCATCTGTGCTTAAAATATGAGTTTTGTAATTAGCAAAAGAAGTGCCAATCATCATGTCTATTAACTGCTTTGCTAAATAAGTCTTTCCACTACCAGGTGCCCCTCTCATAAGAATAAGTGTTCTGTTACCTTGATTATGGTCAGTAATTATTTCTCGAATCTGATTAGTCCATATAATGCTTGCTTGTGTGGTTGGTCTTTGGATATGTTTGGGAATTGCACCTGTGTTTTGAATAGACTGAGAAGAAGATTGGGGAGCAGAAGAAAAAGCAGCAGATGCATATGATATTGATGGTTGAGTTGTTTGTGGCGATTCCTCAGATTGATTTGCTGCCTCTGTCTTTTCGATTGTAGCCTCATCTTCTTTTTTTGGAATAATATTTCCATCATCTGTTATATTCATTATTGCGTCCATGGCTACATTTACTGGTTAGGACAAACAAAAAACATATTTAGAAAGGAAAAAAGTAAATTATAATAAAAAAATAGAAATAGGGTGAGCAATGAGATGAAGACTAACAGAGAACTTTCTTCCTTCTTCAATTTAATATGGGTTCCGCAAATCGACGTCTTCAAGGTCTTTTAATAATAGCTAATAGAGATTAAATTATATTTTAAACTGCTTGTCTTGTCAATAATTTGACAGCCTGACTAATAAAGTAAATGGTTGGGAACGCGGCTACTAACCATGAAGTTCCGAGTTTGACACCCAAATTAGGTAGTATTTTGAACAGAACAAAAAGTGTAGAGCTATTATAAATATCCTAAACATTTACATAAAAACTGTGGTTATGTTCTAGTTTCAGAGTTTACGATATATGAACACTAAATGCTAAAATAGCCACATCAATCAGACAATTACAGTGCTAAGCTGACAATTCTGATATCCAAGCTCTAGCCAAGCTGGTAGATATCCGATGTCATTATGAAGTTTAATACTTTTTGTTGTAGATATTAAATAGGAGTTTGATAATGTATTTTACAATTTATAACCAACTAATATCACCTACAATATTATCTAGTGTATTAGTGATTGCATCATCTGATAAGCAATTAAACACATCTAATTTTTTCAGATGTACTTTCAAGCATGTATTCTTTCATTTTTCTGTGGAGAGACAGTCTACTAGCTTATCTGACCGCAGCAACCCAATGGCTTATGATGAGTTTAAAAACTCCTTAATTTTACCTTTGGTGTGATAAAGATGGTTTGTTACATTTTAAATGACCACCGTATAGTATAGTACAGACAAAGACATAATCTAAAAATATTTCTGCCCCTAATTGTTTGTAGATAAGGCAATAGCAATAATAACATAATTACATTTACTTTAACTGTAATTACTCTTTAACAGTTAGGGGATTACCCTGATACAAACATCCTAATGTACATTTCTATTGTACCTATTTTAATTTTTTGTTTAGATAGAAAAACAAACAGGCACATTCGAAAAACATTTAGCTACATTTTTTGTGAGATTTGAGCCCGTATAATATCTACTACAAAACTTGCGCGCTATTTGCAACTTCAAAGTTAAATACAGTTTTAATCAAAATTTATGGAACTCAAATTAAAACAATAAGTACTTCTTAATTTTTGTAAGTAAAAACATCATACCTAATAATATTTGTAAGTATTATATATTTGTTGGGTGTAATTTTGTGCTATTAACTACTCTCGGTTTAATTGTGAGGTGTTAGGTTTAATCATGGCTTAAGTTTCAATGAAAAAGTATGAGAAAGAGCCATTTTTTTCCTAAAGTTTGTTAGATATTTACATAGTTTGCGCACCTGTAACATCTGCAGTATAATCTCTAAGATATGGATATTATACCAGAGGGGAGGAGAAAATTGTACGGTTTCTGCCATAGATAAATTTTAAGGTGAGTACCGAATTCTATATCTATGGTTACTGCAATCGGAAGTTGGTCAACATTAAATCGCACAAATGCTTGAAGTATATAAGTTTATGATTTGGTTTCATCATCATCCTCCTAGCCTATTCACAATCTTGTTCGGGTCAACTTCTAACAGATCCTGTAGAATATAAATTTTTTACTCAGTGACTGCCTATTTGACCCCCACAACTCAAAAGGATATCACACTCAAAGGGATCTTCTTAAATCTATCTCTATCCTCCGCTTGTCTTTTGACTTCCTGATATATCACGACTCCTACTCAAAGGAACATGTTGTCAGAATTTTATAAAGTTACTTCTTCTTCTTGTCGAGTCAAGACCCAATTCAAATTTTATTTGACCAGTATGTGGCAACCTCAATAGCTTTGTCCGTAGCCTCATTCAGATCCTGCATGGTACACATTGCTGTACAGGACGTAAAGTTACTGACTCTGTATATTGACAGACAAACATTTTCAGTAGTGCCAACGTTTTCAAGTATTTGTTGGTTTATTTATTAGCAATTTAACAACTCAAATACAATTCTATTTGTCAATGTGACTTTTTTCCAACGTTAATCTAAGACACTTATTTTTTTATAGGACATAATAATGTGGTTACTAAAAGTTAAGGAAAATATTGTAAGGAAACTCGGACATAATAGTCTGAAATCACCAACCTGAGTGAGCAAGCGTGGTGATTAATGTTCAATCATTCTCTATATTATGAGAAGAGGCCTTTTCCCTCCAGTGAGAAAGATAGAGGCTGATTTTTTATATACCTACATATTTTAAATAATGTATAACAGATTTCTAATTATGAATACTTCATTACAAGAATAAAAAAAACTTTGCATTTTGTTTCATTTCAGCAAGTTGATATCCTTTAATTTTTTATGATAGCAGCCAGTATGACAGTACCAACAACAACAACAAAGAATCAATTAGGTAATTATGTGAAGCGATTCAGTTAGCTTAAACGCAAATTGAATAACTGTAGATATATGTATAATGATCTTTATGCCATTGAAGTAAATAATCCACTATTGAATAAAACAAGGCACCCCTTTGAGATACCTAGTTGTATAAAAGATATTGCACTTGTATACACAGGTATTGATAAAGTCAATCTATAAATAGCAGCTTTATCGAACAGATCCAGGCTGGGGGGAATGGAAACCCCTCTCCTCTTCCCTCAGCCTCCCCATGGGGTGGATTTTCTCATCCCTATCATATGAATATTATTAAGTAGGTAATTATAAAATAAGGTTGAATAGGTACATTATTTAGAATTTACATAAAAAACATTAAGATTTCATTACATTTACACTTACTCAGTTACAATGTGGACTAATCATACCTGAGAGATGTTATTAATGTTATCTGTAGCTGTTTAGTTAGCTATTATCCAACAAAATAAATAACCAGATACACAATAATATAGTTTCACACAATAACAATCAGATTATAATTACTAAGCTTTGAAGATATAATATCAAAGATGAATCGCTCCTAAAATGACACTGAGACTGATTGAATAAGCCCTTCCCACCCTTCTTGATTTATAGATTTTGTGAATAGTGCATACTGCATCCAGGTTTGCTATCCTTGTTCAACATATGTAGGTACTAAACCCACACTGCAATGGTACTTACCTATCCTTGTATCTATATACAGCTATCTATGTACAAGTTATTGACAGGCCAGGTAGCACCAACATTGAGCTATGACTGAGCTAGTGTTATTGAGCGTTATAGACTTATTGCGCCGCGCCTGCCAGTTATAATCACTTATGTATGAATGTGAAATAGATGTACACAACAAGAAAAATTAAACATTACAAATGTATAGTTATACTTACAATCACCATCACAACTTTCAACAACAGCAGAAATCACGTCTTTACTCATTACATTGCCAAACATTAACATAAGATTTTCTATAACTTCAGAATAATTATTTTCTTCGTCGTAGGACTCCATGGATAAAACGATAACAAATAACACGTAACTTAGTAATCTGGCTTCAAATTTTTTGAAGAAATTTAGAAAAATGATATTTTTAGCGTTACAATCCCCTTTATTTTAAATCTGTAGAAATAACGTTAACGTTAGACGTAAACACAAAAAACCCGAGCGCGGAGCGAAAACGACAGCGAGCTGCGAAATCTGATCGATCGGAGATCCGAACAAAGCTTGACTGACGTCTGACGTTTTCGAAACAGTGTTGCATGTTAATAATTAACCCTTCCTTATATACTCTTGTAAGTCTTATTAGCGACTTCATTCATGATTCTCATAATCATGATCGAATCTAATCAATCGAATCGAATTGAATCAATGTCGATTCATTATTATTATTATGATAATCATTTATTATATACGTAGTTACGTACGCCTCAGAGCGATACGAGAATTGAAAAAAATGGATATGAACGGGGTTCTGATCCGCGACACTAGTTGCCGTGCCGTGGATTGCCACCTGAGTCAACTGAGCTCTATTAAGTAACTACATAAGCAAAAAAAATTCTGTCCGACAGAGAGATTAATGGATGCTCAATTCACACAACATCGCAGACCATGTGTTGAAGCACTCGCTAGCCCCATACATTATTGCGCGGATACTCACATATCTGCTATCTCCGCTATCTCGCTCGCATAATGAAGATATAAAGTCAATGAATAGAGTTATGAAAAATCAACAAGTTTTCAATTTGAATTAAAAATAAATGGCATAAAATAAAAACTAATCGAGATAGCAGATTAGCGCGAAGAAAGAAGCGATAAATTAAAATTACAGGTTGTCGAACTCACGATTCGATTTATGAGCAATTTCGTCAAATCATTTGCGATTGTCCATTTATTTTTTAGGGTATCGGATCTGACCGATATCGAAAGAGTCGCATATTGCCTAATGCTACACACGCTGTGCTAACCTAGCCACACCACAGACATATATCTTATATGTCTGTGAGCCACACACGTTGCGCAAGGTCTAGGATTCTCTTTGGTTTCTCGTCAACCATGGTCGGGAATCTACCAAGTAGACTGAATTCAGTCATTCCCGTTCGGTAACACCACCCCCGTCGTCCACACTGTTGACGAGTGGGATTTTTTTTTAAATGGTGACAATCCTTCCCGATCGTTCACACCCCACGTGACATTGTACAAGAGTCAAAACCTAGAAAATTGATTTTAACCCGACTTTTGAATGGAGCGGGTTATTTTTACGTTGCCGCCATGGTTTAAAATCGCTTTTATCGAAGTAATGCGTTACACAGAATCTCATAAAACTTGAAGGAAAAGCCTTTTGGATGATTATATAAGGGGCTGAAAGTAGTTGTAAAATTTTCATGGGTGCAAATTCATCAAGAGGTAAAAACACTTAGAAAATTTTATCAAATATCTTATTAATTTGTGTGTGTGGACTGAGTGAAGAAGGAGTTCGACCTTTGCCTGCACGTAGAATCACCAGGCGTTTGATTAGGCCGGACGAGAGTCCGGCTTGTCGAGAATAAGGAATAAACAAAATAAAAACATATTCACATTTATTAAATCAAACACACAGCTGTAGTTTATAATATTAGATTTAAGTACATTTACTTTATTGCAAGAGAGTTGGTATATAAACTTAAAGTTCCTTGTGTGCTGTCCGCGTATAAATGAGGATAGTAGGCGCTTTTGGGGATGGGTCTTCTTTCAGCAGTGGCAATATGAAGTGGCAGCCTGTATGATAATGAGCGTCCCATTCCTACACAGCTCCACCACCTATATATTTCAAATGTATATCCTACTATCATCTTTAGATATTCTAAATGAAATTTACAGAGAAAAACTTAAATTACGAACAGGATTTGAACCTGCCACCAACTGGTAAAAGCCTCCAGCCGCTTTGCCAACAAACGTAGAACAAACGGTAACAAACCAACAACTTATTCTGTTTGTCTCAAACTGTAGTGACATCTACCAATTGTACGGCATATTAAAGGGCTTTATATTTGTGATGAATATAGAAAATAATTTCTATAGCACGAGCAGGATTACGAACAGCTCAGTTGGCAATGTGGCTTTTACTATAGGTCGCAATTTATGCAAACAGTTCTCGTAATCGATCCATTATTTCTTTCATTTTTTTTAACCAGAATATCACTTTGATTAATATTATCACTCGCACCTGAATACTACACTTTACACTCATTTATTATAGCTTATTTATATATATTTTAGCTGTATTTTTAAAATGAAAGATAAAATAATAAATTAAATTCTCTAATTTCACTTGTCACTCTTTGACATCAATAATTTTGTTTCATCTATAATTTTTTCTTTATTATGGTCCATGAAGGTTTGAACTTTTACTTTTTATCAATTGAACTACTTACTGAGAATACAACCTCCAGCACTTATCTCCTTCATGGATCTGTTCTCCTAGTACCTACCAATAAAGTATACCTTTAGAAATTATAGTTGGAATCTGTCGGATCAAACCTGATGTTTCAAACATATTTTTGGATTCCGTAGGGCCTTGGATTTATTTGTTTTTAGACATGGCGAAAAAGAAAATAAGACTTTTGGTGCATTTTCGGGTTATCAAGTAATTGGAATGCATCGTGTAAAATTTTCTATGCATAAAAGAATAATAACATTTTTGGAGAAAAAGCTTGTAAACTAGCAATAATTCGAGAGCAGTCGACCATGCGCACTAATGTTTACGCGGACTACGCCTGTAAAAAAAAATCTGCACGATAAACCTTTATAATATACATATAGATTACGTGGGCGAAGTCGTGGGCGATAAGCTAGTTCATTGAAATAAAATCTCTGTTTCGGCAAGCCTTCTGCCGTGAACGACACAGTCATTTTGTCTGTGGTAAGGGTCTATGACTTGAAAGAAGTATCAAATACAAAATTTTTCCTCCATGATATATACGAATAAAAAACAGAATTGTGATTGTCATTTTGAGACAAAAAGGGTAGAAGCACCAATTATTAAACCATAACTTTATGGCTTATAAAAAGAGGCGAAAAAAGGAGCATAGTAAAAGACTACCAAAACCGCAAGGGTGCGAAAGAGAGGAGGCAAGATGAAACTAAGGAAAAACTGACTTTAAAACTGAACTTTGGAAAAAATGGGGTGGGGGGGGGGCGAATTTTCAGTCTGCTCGGGAAGCGAAAACCCAAGCTACCCCACTGCTAAAAGGGTGATGAATATACCAAACCTAAGTGTTGATGGATGGAGGAGCAGATGGAAACCAAAGAAAAGATGGATGGAGTTGCTACGGCTGATAGAGGAAGGAATGAAAGAAGAAGATATTTTGCGCCGACCCTAACGGGACTAGGGCGAAATAAGAAAGATTCAAACTGGATGCGTTGTTAGAGTAATTTTCTTAGTAAAGTACGTTTTCACACCTTCCCATTCCATCCGATCCTAATTATCGGATGAAATCGGACAATGTATTACAGATCCTAATTTATTAAAAATCGGATGTCCCGACCATAAAAATCTGTCATTTTTGGCGTGGAGTCCAGGCGGGAGATATCTACCATAGTTATTCAAATCCGGTACACACATTCACATAAAGCAAAACGGTTCTCGTATCGCAGATACAAAGACTTATTGCGAAGTATAAGTACCTATGTCAATCGATTAATGTTTGTTTGAGTAAGGTAATATTACAATTATGTAATTTCGCTTGTACTATTATGGCCCTCATTAATAGAAATTATTTTTAATTTTACGATTTTATGACCGAGTCTTTTGGCGGTTGTTCCTTTTTTGGTGCCACTACCTTACTTTGTGTTTTTAGCTAAGAGTGTCTCTTTACGGAGCGGAAACATCTATAGGCTTATGTTTACCTGGTACGTCATACTTTAAAAAACCATGTTATTATTAAATTGCTTTACTAGAATTTGCTAATTAAAACTAGGACAACAGAATTATGAAGGACGAATTTGTTTCCTCCATGGATGGTACAGTAACAACCATTCTGCACTCTTCTACATTATTCTGTTCTCCTAGTAGTGTTAGGGGCCTATATTTACAAACTATGAGTACAATATTTTAGTGAGAAATAATATTATAATATACAGCTTGGCAAAAAAGAGTCTGAGGCGGTGACAGCTGGAACTAAAAATAAAAATCTTAAAAACTAAGTTTGTGAGTACTAAAATAATATAAAAATGATTCATTTGATTATAATTAATGACAAAAAACTCGTCATAGAAATATGTAAGCACTAAATAACTTGTAATTTTGAATTGTAGTGTGAAAAATGCGCTAGCGGCGCCCCCAATTTTTCCAGACTCTTTTTTGCCAAGCTGTACATGACTCGTTTTTATTCTTCCGGCAGGACAGAGACAATATTACGACTTTCTTACTGAAGCTGTCAGTTATAGAAAAACTATGTTGTCTACTCTATACATATATGGAGCGGGAACACCTTGAGCTTATGTTTACCTGGTACCTACCTACTTCAGCAATCTTACTTGGCAGTTTGCAAAAGTTTTACTTAATTATAATCTTTTAAAACTAAGTTTCCGTTTCGTCTGGAATTAAAAAATAATCCGTCTATCTACTTACTCAAAAATCTGGAAATTAGGTGAAATTTTTCTAAGTTTTTTTACCTCTTGATGAAACTGCACCCATGAAAATTTTACAACTAAATTGGGGTTCCTTCATATCACCGAATGAGGAAGCTGGGCAGGCAGCATTGCCACGCTGGGTGGCAATGCTGTTTCTTTGAGCAAAGAAACAGCATTGCATTCCCTACTCCCAAGGCTTTTCTAGTTTTAAGTGATTTGTTTCAAAGATTTCATTTATTTGATAATTAAACTAGGAGAAAAGGATTATGAAGATGCAAATTCTGCATTCGACTTATTATCTTCATGATTATGTTCTCCTAGTACTTTTAAGAGCGTAATTTTAAAAATCAATCTTGCCAAAGCCTTTTCTTTTTTTTTATCTCAGAACACTTGATCGAGTCACCTCTAAAAAAAACTAAATCAAATAAAACACCCATTTCTTTAAGTCGGGGTCAAAAATTGAAATATTTTTCTACATTTGTGACTCCTTAACTAAGCAAGTGTGAACGAGCGGCAATTTCTGTCCCAGTCGTCAACAGTGTTGACGACTGGGAAAAAAAATTCCCGTTCGTCAACAGTGTGAACGACGGGGGGTGTTACCCAACGGGAATGACCCCACAGCTCCACCACCTATATATTTCAAATGTATATCCTACTATCATCTTTAGATATTCTAAATGAAATTTACAGAGAAAAACTTAAATTACGAACAGGATTTGAACCTGCCACCAACTGGTAAAAGCCTCCAGCCGCTTTGCCAACAAACGTAGAACAAACGGTAACAAACCAACAACTTATTCTGTTTGTCTCAAACTGTAGTGACATCTACCAATTGTACGGCATATTAAAGGGCTTTATATTTGTGATGAATATAGAAAATAATTTCTATAGCACGAGCAGGATTACGAACAGCTCAGTTGGCAATGTGGCTTTTACTATAGGTCGCAATTTATGCAAACAGTTCTCGTAATCGATCCATTATTTCTTTCATTTTTTTTAACCAGAATATCACTTTGATTAATATTATCACTCGCACCTGAATACTACACTTTACACTCATTTATTATAGCTTATTTATATATATTTTAGCTGTATTTTTAAAATGAAAGATAAAATAATAAATTAAATTCTCTAATTTCACTTGTCACTCTTTGACATCAATAATTTTGTTTCATCTATAATTTTTTCTTTATTATGGTCCATGAAGGTTTGAACTTTTACTTTTTATCAATTGAACTACTTACTGAGAATACAACCTCCAGCACTTATCTCCTTCATGGATCTGTTCTCCTAGTACCTACCAATAAAGTATACCTTTAGAAATTATAGTTGGAATCTGTCGGATCAAACCTGATGTTTCAAACATATTTTTGGATTCCGTAGGGCCTTGGATTTATTTGTTTTTAGACATGGCGAAAAAGAAAATAAGACTTTTGGTGCATTTTCGGGTTATCAAGTAATTGGAATGCATCGTGTAAAATTTTCTATGCATAAAAGAATAATAACATTTTTGGAGAAAAAGCTTGTAAACTAGCAATAATTCGAGAGCAGTCGACCATGCGCACTAATGTTTACGCGGACTACGCCTGTAAAAAAAAATCTGCACGATAAACCTTTATAATATACATATAGATTACGTGGGCGAAGTCGTGGGCGATAAGCTAGTTCATTGAAATAAAATCTCTGTTTCGGCAAGCCTTCTGCCGTGAACGACACAGTCATTTTGTCTGTGGTAAGGGTCTATGACTTGAAAGAAGTATCAAATACAAAATTTTTCCTCCATGATATATACGAATAAAAAACAGAATTGTGATTGTCATTTTGAGACAAAAAGGGTAGAAGCACCAATTATTAAACCATAACTTTATGGCTTATAAAAAGAGGCGAAAAAAGGAGCATAGTAAAAGACTACCAAAACCGCAAGGGTGCGAAAGAGAGGAGGCAAGATGAAACTAAGGAAAAACTGACTTTAAAACTGAACTTTGGAAAAAATGGGGTGGGGGGGGGGCGAATTTTCAGTCTGCTCGGGAAGCGAAAACCCAAGCTACCCCACTGCTAAAAGGGTGATGAATATACCAAACCTAAGTGTTGATGGATGGAGGAGCAGATGGAAACCAAAGAAAAGATGGATGGAGTTGCTACGGCTGATAGAGGAAGGAATGAAAGAAGAAGATATTTTGCGCCGACCCTAACGGGACTAGGGCGAAATAAGAAAGATTCAAACTGGATGCGTTGTTAGAGTAATTTTCTTAGTAAAGTACGTTTTCACACCTTCCCATTCCATCCGATCCTAATTATCGGATGAAATCGGACAATGTATTACAGATCCTAATTTATTAAAAATCGGATGTCCCGACCATAAAAATCTGTCATTTTTGGCGTGGAGTCCAGGCGGGAGATATCTACCATAGTTATTCAAATCCGGTACACACATTCACATAAAGCAAAACGGTTCTCGTATCGCAGATACAAAGACTTATTGCGAAGTATAAGTACCTATGTCAATCGATTAATGTTTGTTTGAGTAAGGTAATATTACAATTATGTAATTTCGCTTGTACTATTATGGCCCTCATTAATAGAAATTATTTTTAATTTTACGATTTTATGACCGAGTCTTTTGGCGGTTGTTCCTTTTTTGGTGCCACTACCTTACTTTGTGTTTTTAGCTAAGAGTGTCTCTTTACGGAGCGGAAACATCTATAGGCTTATGTTTACCTGGTACGTCATACTTTAAAAAACCATGTTATTATTAAATTGCTTTACTAGAATTTGCTAATTAAAACTAGGACAACAGAATTATGAAGGACGAATTTGTTTCCTCCATGGATGGTACAGTAACAACCATTCTGCACTCTTCTACATTATTCTGTTCTCCTAGTAGTGTTAGGGGCCTATATTTACAAACTATGAGTACAATATTTTAGTGAGAAATAATATTATAATATACAGCTTGGCAAAAAAGAGTCTGAGGCGGTGACAGCTGGAACTAAAAATAAAAATCTTAAAAACTAAGTTTGTGAGTACTAAAATAATATAAAAATGATTCATTTGATTATAATTAATGACAAAAAACTCGTCATAGAAATATGTAAGCACTAAATAACTTGTAATTTTGAATTGTAGTGTGAAAAATGCGCTAGCGGCGCCCCCAATTTTTCCAGACTCTTTTTTGCCAAGCTGTACATGACTCGTTTTTATTCTTCCGGCAGGACAGAGACAATATTACGACTTTCTTACTGAAGCTGTCAGTTATAGAAAAACTATGTTGTCTACTCTATACATATATGGAGCGGGAACACCTTGAGCTTATGTTTACCTGGTACCTACCTACTTCAGCAATCTTACTTGGCAGTTTGCAAAAGTTTTACTTAATTATAATCTTTTAAAACTAAGTTTCCGTTTCGTCTGGAATTAAAAAATAATCCGTCTATCTACTTACTCAAAAATCTGGAAATTAGGTGAAATTTTTCTAAGTTTTTTTACCTCTTGATGAAACTGCACCCATGAAAATTTTACAACTAAATTGGGGTTCCTTCATATCACCGAATGAGGAAGCTGGGCAGGCAGCATTGCCACGCTGGGTGGCAATGCTGTTTCTTTGAGCAAAGAAACAGCATTGCATTCCCTACTCCCAAGGCTTTTCTAGTTTTAAGTGATTTGTTTCAAAGATTTCATTTATTTGATAATTAAACTAGGAGAAAAGGATTATGAAGATGCAAATTCTGCATTCGACTTATTATCTTCATGATTATGTTCTCCTAGTACTTTTAAGAGCGTAATTTTAAAAATCAATCTTGCCAAAGCCTTTTCTTTTTTTTTATCTCAGAACACTTGATCGAGTCACCTCTAAAAAAAACTAAATCAAATAAAACACCCATTTCTTTAAGTCGGGGTCAAAAATTGAAATATTTTTCTACATTTGTGACTCCTTAACTAAGCAAGTGTGAACGAGCGGCAATTTCTGTCCCAGTCGTCAACAGTGTTGACGACTGGGAAAAAAAATTCCCGTTCGTCAACAGTGTGAACGACGGGGGGTGTTACCCAACGGGAATGACCCACTGAATTACCTATCACATAGAAAATTATTTAATGACTGAATGCTTACATAATGAATGTTATTGAAAATTTTCGAGTCAAAATACGTCTTTGTGATTCAGTAAACCAATATTGACTTTCCCATTTTTTTTAAAACATTTTAATAAAAAATTGTCAAGAAGTTAAATAATGCTCTTCAACTTTTTGTGGAACTCAAAGTGATGACTCAAACCAGATTATCAGCATTTTGTGCTAATAGCAGAATTATATCCCAAATTGATGGCTTAATAAATTGTGTCGTAGCAGTTTTTGGCGGAATCCTATAAAAAATTTAAGAATTTTACCATTTTTACTATACTGGCAACCCTCAAGTACCTACTGTTTAGGGCAGTTCCCTGGAAATGTATTTTTTTTTCTTTCAATTTTTTTTTGTAGAGCAGCCTTTCCCAAAGTGGGCGATAACGCCTTTGTGAATGCTGCAGGTCTAAGGAGGGAGAGGGGGGGGGGGTAAGAGACCCAGAAAACAATCTGTTTTTAGGTAGGTGAAAAAATGGGGTCGCTAAGAAATAATATGCTCAAAATCGGCAGTAGGCAAATCCTACCTTCGTGTTATGCGACCTTGAGTGGTGATATTCAGACCAATTCAGACTGTATTGATTTAATGGTCTAAGGGTTTGATTGATCTTCGTCTATTATTTAGATGAATTTTATTGAAACGGTTTGGATCAAAATTTACAAAGATCCATGAGTGGGCCGAGGCAACTTAGCCCGAAGGATGAGCAGTTATAACGATCCAGTGAACGAGGCAATGCAGGCAGCATTTTGGGAACGTTGCCTTGGTACTGGTAAATGGAAGCGGTGTCCAAAATCACTATTTGGAACGTTTTGATGTATATTAAAAACATTTTTTCTTCTTCATATTATTATTTATTTTTGACAACCCGAAAAACAATGACATTACGACATTACATAAAAAACCAAAAAAGAAGAAATTAAAAACAAACAAGAATAAAAACTATATAAAACCTCCTTGGCGTTGACGCCTTAACATACCCGCCCACTAAGGACAACCGTCCTTAATATATCTAAAACAATTCCAACTTTATATACAATGCAAAATATAAACCGATATAACCCCAAATTAAACCAAAAACAAGATAATTATACCATAAACTAAGTATTTAAAACTAAACATTGAGTGCTAGTAGGTAAAACACAAATTTTTGAAACAGGTCTCATAATTAATGAATTTTTATAACGTAAAGTCACCACTCTAGTTACATTGTCCAGGCCAGGATGTTTTTTAACTATTCTACCCATTAACCATCTGGCAGGCGGTAAATCGGGTTCCCTAACCAAGACAACATCACCGATCACCTGTTCCGGAGTTAAACGATTCCACTTGTACCTGTGCATCAATCCAGAAAGATATTCTTGAGACCAGCGTCTCCAAAAATGTTGCAACATACGTTGACATAGTTGCCATCTCTTTACAGAACTAAGGGTAACTTGTTCATAGTTACGCTCAGGAGGCAAAATCAAGGGTTCACCTACTAAAAAGTGACCTGGTGTTAAGGGTGCTACTACATCTTGGTCTTCAATATACGATATTGGTGAATTAAGGCATGCCTCAATTTGAGCCAATAGCGTTGATATTTCTTCAAATGTCAGTGTGGAATCGCCGATAATTCTTCTCAAGTGGTGCTTGGTAGATTTCACCCCTGCTTCCCATAAAATTAGATCCGTTATCACTATAGATATTGCTACAGTGACCCCGCCTTGCTATAAATCTCTTATATGCTGAAAGAAAATCTTGAGATGTCATGTCACTGACAGCTTCTAAATGTATCGCTTTTTTTTTTTTTTTTTTTTCTCCATTTCTGTACTTCAAATCCTCCTCTACTTAATAAACCATTTAACTGATTATATATCTCCATGGCTTCTTCTTCATTTTCACACCCTGACATGAAATCATCCATGTAAAAATCCCTTTTAACTCTATCCTTTACCATAGGGTAGTTTCTTCCTTCATCTACAGCTACCTGCATTAATGTTTTTACCGCCAAGTACGGCGCAGATGATGTGCCAAATGTTACTCTTCGTATTTTATATTCCATTACATCTTTTTCAGGAGCCTCCCGCCATAAAATACGTTGGTAGTCTGCATCCTCTTCTTGTATTAGCTTTTGACTTAATTGTGGTTCACTTTCCATTTCCCAAAAAGTCTTTAAAAAGTCATCAGCTTGAACATGCATGCTAACCATATTTGCAGAAGGAGACTGTGTTCTGTTTGTTCCAGTTAAAACCCATCCAAAAATTGTTGCTTGTGCTAACAACGATCCGGAAGAACATTTATGAAAACCCTCCCTTAATATGTTACCATAAACATCTGAACCCAATAAAATATCAATGTTATTGGGCAAATGGAAATCCGGATCGGCTAAGTTGATATTCTCCAAAATAGGCCATGGTTCCACCAAAATTTGCCGAGGGGGTAGTAACCCAGTTAATTTATCCAAAACATAGGCAGTTACCTGGATGTTGCAGTCTGAATTGTGCGATGAATGAAGAACAACAACTGTCTTAGATTTAGCAATCACCTTAATTTCACCGCCAATTCCTGAAAAATTACCCTTGACTACCTTACATTTTAAACCAAGCAACTGAACTGCGGCTTGCGTAATGAAAGAAATATGAGACCCTTGATCCATTAAAGCACGCAGTGGTATGATTCCATTCTTTGAATGAACATATACAATCGCTGTAGGCAACAACGAAATATGTTCAACACCCTTTGAAATGTGTAAACTTCCAGTTTCTGGTGCATCTTCCAAAACCCGATTAGATGCTGTAGGCTCCAGTGATAAGTTTGGTTGTACTTGTACACTATTGGAATGTAGTAATGAGTGATGTCGTCTTTTACAAATGTGGCAAGAAATTGGGCTTCGACAATATTTTACTCCGTGGTTGTTTGCTAAGCAATTGAAACATAATTTATTAGTTTGTACGAAGTTACGCTTTGAATCAATATCTAAAGTAATAAAATCTTTACATGAAAATATTTTGTGATCACCGTTACAAAATGAACAAGTTG
This sequence comes from Protodeltote pygarga, assembly GCA_936450705.2. Classification (NCBI taxonomy): domain Eukaryota; kingdom Metazoa; phylum Arthropoda; class Insecta; order Lepidoptera; family Noctuidae; genus Protodeltote; species Protodeltote pygarga. The sequence goes on along the minus strand of OW388257.2, from coordinate 5,864,101 downwards.
GTTGCGAAACAAGAAAACTGTTATTAAAATGAGATCTTGAAATCTGCTTATCTTTATAGCTTGTCTTTGTGTCTAAAAATTCCAATGAGTGAAATCTGTTGGTCAAAAAACTCTGAAATTGTTTAAAATCAGCTAATATGTTACCATCACAAGTTAACTCGCTGACTTTAGCCTCCCACTGTTTTCTTGTTTCCGTATCCAATTTTTGTGACACTACGTAAATTATTATTGTGTCCCAAGACGTAGTGTCAACACCTACATTCTTTAATCCTTGTATCATATCTGTAGTGTTATCTAATAACTGTTTTAGACATGTTGCAGATTCAGTTATAATATTGCGCTGTGAGAAAAATTTATTAAAAATACTGTTGGACAAAAATTGCTTATTATTAAACCTTTTTTCCAATAAATCCCAGCATTGCTTGTAATTATCATTGGTAATAGCAACGTGTCTTAATAACTGCTCCGCTTCTCCGGTCAAATGTCCCTTAAGATAATACAGTTTCTGCACGTTATCAATATCCTCATTGTTGTGAATTAATGACACGAATAGATCTCTAAAGGATATCCAATCTGTATATTTACCAGAGAATATTGGAATTGTTATTTTTGGTAGTCTAACTGAAGGCCTTACTACTTTATTATCTGTGCTTGACTTGTGATCTTTGGTGTTTTGACTAGCCGAACTACACTTCAATTCATTCAAAAGTTCGCCTAATTCTGATTTAAACTCCAAATAAAACTCTTCCACTTGGCTGTGCAGATCCACTATAAAATAATTATAACCTGCGGTCTCCTTTCTTTTTAAAATTTCATAATGATTTGTTGAAAACTCCTTCCACTTATTATCAATCAAGTCAATCCTATTTTCAATATTAGAAATCGATATTCTTTGTTTAGGACTCTTATCATGATTAATTTTTGCCTTTTTTAATTGTGACAAAATGTCTTCTTGAATTTTTGTAAGTTCCATTATGAATAAAGTACGTAATGTACCTACTCTGTTCCGTTTAAAATATTTCAACAAATTATTCTAAGTTCAAATTCACTTTAAATTTATTAAGTCCCTATTCGCTTTAATATTATCAATGTACTCACAGCTTTATATCCATATCACTTAGCACCACACTATTTTACTTGTCGAACTGACCGTCCGTCCAGAGTTGCTGAAGATGTACTGCCCTGCTGATGCCCTTCCGTGTACGTCGTGATTGCCGATATCGATATTACCGATATTGCCTTAAATCCTCAACGACAATCCGCCGCCACTTGATGTCGGATGAGCCGCCTTAAAGCTCTGGTCGGACTAGGTGCAACTTCTAGCCAGATCTATTAAATCCGGCTCATATGGATTTTTTAATTCTCGTTATTTATTTTTTAAGTAGTTAGTTTTGTGTTAACGATAGTTTTATTTTATTATAGATAGTTACCTCTATTGACAATATTGACAAAGACTAATAATTTTGTTTGGAGGAAAAAAATTTCCTATTTTGCCTCCATGACATATTGACAAGTGGCTGTCAGTGTCACTAATTTGTGTGCAATTTTATCCCGATTTCGGTTTCGGTTCGGAGTCTGACTTCGTTTTCAAATAAATAATTAATACTTATTTATTTGAATGTCTTGAGATAATTAAATCATATCAAACTAATTACCAAACAAGAACGTCATTAGTAATACCAGTATAATTATTAAAACGCGGCTTAGAAGAGCAATTTTAAACAACAATGGGTGATAATTTTCAAAACAAAACCATGGCTCCTGTGATGATGGATTATGATTTCAAAGTAAAAACTCAAAATGAACGTTCCAAAGTAGAGGATTTGTTCGATTTCGAGGGTTGTAAGGTTGGTCGTGGTACCTACGGGCATGTCTATAAGGCTAGAAGAAAAGACGGGTCGGATACTAAAGATTACGCTTTGAAGCAAATCGAAGGAACTGGTCTGTCTATGTCTGCTTGTAGAGAAATTGCGGTAAGTTAAGTATTAAACTAATATTGGGGCATGTAATGTCTCATTCAAACAACATTAATATTCAGTCAAATCACTGTTCATCATCAAAATTCTATATTAAGCCTAACTAATTATTTTTCTTGCAGTTGCTCCGGGAATTAAAACATCCAAATGTAATAAACCTCATTCGAGTCTTCCTCTCACACACTGACCGTAAAGTCTGGTTGCTGTTTGACTACGCAGAACATGATCTATGGCACATCATCAAGTTCCATAGAGCTGCTAAAGCTAATAAAAAGTCTGTAATGGTGCCTAAAGGCATGGTGAAGAGTCTTCTTTATCAGATATTGGATGGGATACATTATTTACATTCTAATTGGGTTTTGCATAGAGATTTGGTAAGAATATTTTGATTGTGTATCTTATACTAACAACCACGACTCCTGTGTGTTATGTACCTATTGCCTACCAATACTATTAAAAAATATTACATAAAACATGAGGTTTTTAGCCTTGGAGGTTGACTTTAATAAGCAAAGTATTGTGGTGCTACTTAGATGTCTACAGCTGTACTCCAGATTTAATCTATGGGTTAGTTTAATCCAGAATGCTTAGAGTAAGGTTAAGAAACATCTGAAAACTACAACTTGTTTTTCAACCTTACAACTTGTTTTTCAACCTTACAACTTGTTTTTCAACCTTTTTTTAATGTAGGTATATATTAATTAGTGGTGTGGTACCCACTCTGTAAGTATGTGGGTGTGGGTTCATATCAATGTGACATTTTCATTGTCATTAATTGTTAATTTAAAGACACTACTGACTAATAGTGAAGGAATACATTGTGGTCTGAAATTGCCAACATGCAGTAAGCTAGCATGGTGATTAATACTTAATCCTTCTCGGTATGATAATGAGTCTTTTACCCTTCAGTGGGACAGTTAAAGGCTGGATTATATTATATAATATCAATTAAGACATTTTTATTCAATGCAAATACACCAAATAAAAGTAGAGATCATTAGACTTGTCTCTTTCCAGAAACCGGCAAACATTCTAGTGATGGGTGAAGGTCCAGAGAGAGGCAGGGTGAAGATAGCTGACATGGGTTTTGCAAGACTGTTTAATGCTCCACTAAAACCACTGGCTGACCTGGATCCAGTTGTGGTCACATTCTGGTACAGGGCACCTGAACTTTTGCTTGGAGCTAGGCATTATACTAAAGCTATTGGTAATAATTTTTGACATCATTTCTTCTTAAAGAGCTATGTGCTTGTCAGTGAAGCAATCATCATTTGACATCACTCCTCTGCTAAAATGTTTTTCTATTGACCATCAGTCAGGCTATCACCTCTAAATACGTCATCAATAATATCTTACTCTAAATCAACTGTTCTTCCTGAAGGCTATAACCTGGTAGTCTTCAAGTCTAGTCTGCAAGTGGGCACCGTTGTTGACGAATAATCGTTTTCCTTCCTTCCATCTGCTATCTTAGGTGATTAGGGCATTTGAGGAACATAATATGATTCAGGCACATAACACAGGTTAAAACTTTGTTTGTTTATTCTATAATATAAATTAAATCTTTTATTTTTCAGACATCTGGGCGATAGGATGTATATTCGCTGAACTATTGACATCCGAGCCTATATTCCACTGTCGTCAAGAGGACATTAAGACGAGTAATCCATACCATCATGACCAACTGGACAGGATATTTAATGTCATGGGCTTCCCACAGGAGAAAGATTGGGAAGATATTAGGAAAATGCCTGAACATTCCACTTTAGTTAAAGATTTCAAGAGATCTAAGTAAGTGTCATATAGTGTAGAATAAGCGTTGCCAATGACTACAAAATGAAACTTTGAGTGTTATACCTATCTAGCCTAAGGCCGGGTAGAGACTATCGTATTTTTCGCTATAGGCTAATTAAAACCATTACCTTTCAGCTACCAAAATTGTTGTCTTAGTAAATACATGGACAGGCATAAAATAAAGCCAGACAGTAAAGCCTTTAGTTTACTGCAGCGGCTTCTATTAATGGACCCTAATAGGAGAATCACATCAGAACAGGCTATGCAAGACCCATATTTTGCTGAAGATCCACTTCCTACACAGGTGAGTCCAACACACATTGATCAGTAGTCGAAGCACTGGCACCTAATGTCAAAACACCATCCATCATCACACAACTCATCCAATTATAGTCTGGCGACTGATTGCGGCTTTTATTAAAGTAAATAAATTATTAATTCTTTATTATTATTATTATTAATTAAAGAACTAATAATTTATTTACTGGTATATTGTTGTGTGTTGTGTATATTGCATGTATGTTTTTACTTAAAATAAAAACATACATTCGGATTTGGAGTATTCTGTTTGCACAAAGGATTCTAAACTTTTGTAGAATATAAATTGACCTCAATCAGGATTCATAACTTCGGATTCGATACACTAATTGCCCTGCCAACTAAATTTTTCATTATCGTACGTGAATTTTGGATAATAGCTTATTAACCGAGCACAATTCTAGACTTCATGCTGCTGCTGAGAATTTGAAAACTCAATAACACTACCCGACCTGGAGGTTGAACCCTAGGTCTCGCGCTCAGCAGTCGCGCTTGCAACCATTGGACTAAGAAGCAGTCATAATAATTAGTCGAAAGATATAACATTAATTTTAAATATAATTAACAGGATGTATTTGCTGGATGTCCTATTCCTTATCCGAAGAGAGAATTCTTGACCGATGACGACCAAGATGATAAGAGCGATTCTAAGGCGCGCCAGAATCAGCAACAACAGCAACCTAACGTAAGTAACTGCTCATAAAATAATGCCTAATACAGCGGCATACCTAATAACCTTTTTAAAGGTTACATTGAAGTAAAAAAAATATTCCCTAATTCTTAGCGAGTAATTGTTTTGATGCATTATGGCGCAAGCAGTGGCCGCCCGGGGCAGACTGAAAATTTAGCGCCCCCGTCCCTATTTTAATTATTTGTCAGTTTTTCTAGTGCAGTCAAAGTTTCATAATATCATTTCATGTTAAAGAGTTCATCTCGCTTTCTCTCTTTCCTCTCTTGGCACGTAACATAACCTAAGGGCGCGATTTAGAGTTTCTTTTTAATTTCCAACTAGCTGTTCCCCGCGACTTTGACCGCGTTAAATTAAATTTACCCGTAAACACAAGTTGATAAGCAGCCAGACTGCCTGGTTTTTCTGACTTGAATCACAGATATTGTTATTTTTTACTGAAAACTCAACTTTAAAAAAATAAAAAATAGCACTCAGGAATAAAGTAGCTTCCTATTGGTGACAGAAGTTTTAGGATCGGATCGGTAGTTCCAGAGATTACCCCTGACATACATACAAACATACAAACTTTACCTCTTTATAATATTAGTATAGAAGTATAGATTTAAAAAATTATTTCCAATTTAAAAAATGTGAGTGGCGCTTGCCGACGCACCCTTTAGTATGCCGCCCGGGGCCATGAATGTAATTACTACTGGGCTCTAATAATTTAGGATAGCTAAATGTACCGAAACGAAAAGAAGAAATGCGCTCAAGTTTTTAATAAAAAAAAAAGTAGCTAGCTTTTGATTATTATAAATGTACTTATATTTGCTGTAAGATTATTGTGTATACTCTTTGTAATATGGACAAAAGTTCCGAATTAAAGTTTTTATTATTAACAATTGTACTATTATAAGTTGTCTATACTCTATAATATTTTATTCTGTATGGAACATTTCAGACGCAACAAAACCAAGTACAAGCCAACAACCACGACCATGCAGCAAATAACGCAAAGAGGATGCGAATGTCTGGTATGTATGATGTATTATTCTTTATAATCTATTATTGTAATCTATTATAACGTTCTTATTAAGAAAAGTAGTAATCTGATTGAGTAATATATTATACATATAATCTATGACTGCCTCGTTGTGCTAGTGAAAGCAAGCGCTATTGCTGATCACGAGGTCCTGGGTTCGATCCCCGGGTCAGGCAGTGTTATTGGATTTTTCCATTAGGAAATTCTCCTGCCTGGTTAATGGCAATAGGCTTGCCCCCTATTACATGCGACTTACAACAGCTGGTGAAACGTGGGTGTATTACATACACCTCTGCCTACCCCCTCTGGGGAATACAAGCGTGAGTCTATGTTATGTTATGTAATCTATTATAGTTTTGCTTACCGATCGGACTTTTAGCGAGTTAGCAATTTTTGTTTTGGCTGATGGTAAGTGGTTATTGCAACACCAGGGGTATACAGGGTTAGTTGTAAAACACCAGCATCCTTAAAAGGGGTCATTAAACTCATCATTATGAACAACTTTTACTATGGGACCAACCCTGAAATCGCAAAAAAAAAACTGCTGTTTCATACATTTTGTTGAGTCATGTGATCATAAATGTATGGAATAGCTGTTTTTTTTGGTTCATATATACATAGTTTATATCACATCTCTTGTAAATAAAATCTTTTTTAACCCTCGACGAAAAAGAAGAGTGTTAAATGGTGTTACAACACCCATTTTAACGTGTGTATCTGTATGTCTGTGGCATTGTAGCTCCCAAACGTATGAACCGATTTTGATTTTGGTTTTGTTAAGTGACTTAGTCGAGAGTATTCTCTTAGCAAAAAAAGTATAGTATCGAGAGTTTTTTATTTATACTTGTTGTTATCTAACCTACCGTAGATTAAATCTATTCTATGTTTAATTTCAGGTCCAAATCAAGGCAACAACGCAGGCGGGGGTGGTCAACAGGAATTCCATCAGCAACAACAAATGATGTTTGGCGGACAACAACAGGGCGGCAGCTCACAGCAACAAGGGAACTTTCAACAACGGTTTTAATTCGATGACGTGTTCGGTTAGTTTCACGTGACATAAATATTAGATATTGAAATAAATTTTTTAATCCTTCAAGCAGTTCAGTGAAAAATAAAAGATATGTCAATTTTTTTTGTGAATAAATATTTAATAAGAAATTTGAAAAAAGAACTCCTATCCGGCGTCAGTAGTTTTTTCAAATTTCTTAGTAGATAGATAATTAAAAATGTATTGTACGTGGCCGTGGGCAGTCGTTCGGAGGCTTAACAGTTTGGTTTAATAACTTTTTTATAATTTAATAAAAAATTATAATACAATGTGTAAATGCTATAGAAAACAAAAATCTGTCAAGATTACGTCACTGTCAAAAACTGTTGAATTCAATGTGAAAAAGTCTTCTAATTTGACGAAAACTAATTATTTCTGATGATATTACACTCATAGTTAGTAAGTTTGAAGGTTGGTAAAAGACTGACAATGTTTTAAATTAGAATGCAAATAATTTATAAGCAAAAAACCTATGGGTAAGCATTTGTTATTAGCAGTAGTGTCAACAAACAAAACAAAATACAATATTTTACAGGATGCTGAATTAAATAACCTGAAGATGAATTTGCATAATATGATAATTATACTCAAAAACTTTAAAAAATCCGTTTTTTTTTTCACCAAAATATAAATTTCTTTTTCTAGTGCCATTTCTGTGTAGGTACTTAGTGGCTAATGTATTAGAGGCACGCAGGTATGGGTTTAAACCTGACATGCATTTTAAATGGTTTTCTTGTAATATTTTGCATTTTACGATATGAATTTAAAAAAAAAACCACTTACGCTCTAAACTCTAGAGCGTAATTTTATATTTTTCGCACACTTTTCTAGCATAAAATAGGCCATTTTAAGAGGAAGTACATGCAACAGATACTAAGAGGAGATGGCATAAGCGGCGGCGCACTGAAGCCAACCGGGCGCACAAGCCGCCTCCCGGTAGTAGGCGTGGCTAAACATTCTAACTGCAGCAGTTTCTACGAATACAACTAGTATCACTAAACCAAGTTCTCATAAACCTTTATTGTTTTCTTGAGTTAAAATAAGAAAAACATGAAGTGTGGTGTGTTAGACAAGAATTACACGAATAGACGTCCTGATAGAATGAATGTCATCTCATTTCATAGGTAAGTATTTTTAAACGTAATTTATCGAGAGATTTCTAGAACATTCAACACATTTTTTCCATTCTTTTTCTTTAGATTTTAGTATTTACACCCGACAAAAGATGGCGCTAATGTAATAGACAAACAGACAAATAATAAATTTTCTTAGCAAAGGCAATTTATTAGAAAGATTAAAATAAATAATAAAACAATATTACAAAATTATGTTTGTTTTTATTAGGTATATAGTTTTAAACAAATTGTCCTAATCTTTTGTGCCACTGTTTTGTATCTGGTTTGAATTGCTGTCGCCAACACTTTCTCTGACTTCATTGTACACACACCATTCTGTAGGTTTGCTATTCCAATAAGCTCATTTTGTTGATTATGTATATAACACATATCACTAGCCCCCTGAGTCGATGTACCCAGTCTTCCTTATTAAATTCGGTAAGTATTGAAAAAGGCAGCACTAAATGCGTTTACTTGCTTTTCTTTCTTTTCAGGACACTGGTTCTTAGTGGCCAATTTTCTTGCACTTATAGCATTTTATAACCTTTTTGACATTTGACGTATAATTTGATGTATGTTTCACGCCTTTTGTATTGAAATTTTGATCAACCGTACTTTTTTGCTTAAACCATAATGCAACTTCCGAGTCATGGTCATCGGTCTCAGAACTCGTAACAAGCAGTTTTGTTTTAATGACGTCAAAATTTATGGCAATTCTGGAATGTTCTTGTGCCATAATCATCAGGGAAAACTTTTCTGGCAGCCCCGCCAACAGCAATGATCCGATCCATTCCTCATTTATTTCAAATCCTGTGCCTTTTAGTCTTTGTGTAATTTCTACTATCTGATTCACATAAATTGTCATGGATTCACAATTATCTAGTCGTATGGATATCAGTGTTCGAAGTAGACTGATTTTTCTTGTGTATTCTCTGTCATCAAATAACTTCTGGAGTTTTTGACACAAGTCCTTAAGTTTCATTTTTGATGTGCACATATAACTTGGGATCAATCGGCATAATGAGTTTTGCTTTCGCTTTTTTGTCATCTGCATCACTTAAATCGGCAGGAATGGCGTCGATGTCCATGCCTTCCAAGATGAGAAAATTTCTTACCGCGAACGCCCAATCGTCAGTTCTCGCGTTCCTTTAACTTCGGTACATTTACTAAATAACTGCCTGGCGACATTATAACTTATTTTCTGATACACGATACGAAATTATTGTAAAATTATTTAATTTTTGCACTGGGCCCATAACCCAATAAAACGAACGAGATGCCGGTTGAGAATAGACAATTTATTATTTTCATGTAGCTATGGTAATTCAGGTAGGTACATATTTTAATCACCAGATGGCTGGTATAAACTAGTATTATTCGTCGCCGGAGTCTTTTATAGAGTTATCTATATTAGCTTCAAAAATAACTAAGTAATTTATTTAGATGTTGCCGGTTAGTGGCTTTGTCTTTTTCTATTGTTGCGAAGTGTTTAAATCGTATATCGATATATTTTTCAGCGATAGTTTTAGTTAAAAGTATGATATGATTATAAAACGGAAATTGGTCAAACATGACTATCCGAATCTTTAAAATAGTTGTCCAATCAATGACAAGGGTGCTGGATACAATTTTATGTTTCTTTAAAATAGGGGAATTTAATGATTCAGTCTTAACAGATCGGATGCTGCATTCAGTGCGTAAACATACGTTTATTACATCTTTTGATGGGAAAATAAGACCACTTTTATTTTTAATTTTTATCAAATAATGGTCATCCAGGTCATTAGCACATAGTGCAGAAATACAACTTTCACATTTAATTTTTGAATTAAAAATTTTTACTACAAATCCTGCAATAAATGTGATTATTTGTCGGCGTAAGTTGTCCCTTAACGTTGAATTTAAATGTTCATCAAACACTAGCAAGAAATCTTCAGGCATGGATTCTACTTCCACTAATGATTCCTCGCTTAAATCTGTCTGTAAGATGCGATAACGATCAAATGTTAAATTTATTTTCTTGACAGAAGACGCATTTAAAATAGAAACATTTTCTAAGGGAATGCAATTTCCTCTGATTCCATCTTTCAGCTCAGTACTTACGAGCCCTTTTTTGTAGGCTGATTTGAATTGACGTGCTGTGGCATTATTGTTTGCTTTGCCATGTGCCTTTATCCCTCCAAAAAATAACTCTAAATGATCTTGAGAAAATTTGTGTTATGGAGGAACAGGGTGCAGCGTTCGCTGGTGTGGCTGCGGGTCAGACCAGGCTTGCGCATTCGCTGCAGGCAGGTGGTCAGGATACCCATGGTAACCCAGGTGCTGGCTGGCTCGATTAACTCGCTGAGTTGCTGCTCGATCCGAGTGAAGGAGAGAGACGACGACGATGATCTTCGAAGGCTGCGCTGATGTTCTGCTCGGGATCACCAATATGGGTGATCACGTTGGAGTCACCACTATGGAGGAACAGGGAAGGCGTTTCTCCATTTTAAAAGGAGGATCCTCCGACCAGGCGGGTGTTTTGCCTGGTGGGCACTTGGCCTACGGTTGATGTTGGGTTTCTATTTATGTAGTTCAGTTGTGGGGTAAACTTTGTTTGCTCGATTTAGGTTGTTGTTGTTTATCGTGAAGCGATGAGGCTGGTTGTCTCTTGCGTTTCGTCGTAATGTACAACTCCATGTATAGGTGGCGGTGGTCGCCACAGTCTAATGTAAACTATCTTAATTGATTTTCTTTATTGATCAAGCGGTCATATAGGAAAAGTGTATTGTTTATACACGTTAATAGTCTTACAAAGCTAGTTTTACAATTTATGACAATTATAGGCTCGTCTTCGTCTTGAACTACGAAATAAAATAAAATAATGTTTTGCGAATTCCAAATATTGTTTTGTTTTAAACATATTTTGCTCAAATAAAGGTTTCTTAAACTCATATTGAGCCATATTTCTGGTGTTCAAAAGTCAAAGACATAGTTAATAAGTCGAATGAAAGTAATTGTGCCAGATACATTTGAAAATTGGTTATAACTTTTACATACTTCGAGTGCGTCTGCTACGCTGGTGCTAAAAAGTTGGCTAGACAAATTAACTTTCATTTTTTGTCGTTAAAATGAATATGTCTGTCTTTTAATTTGTTTGCAAGGCGGAGGCCAAAAGACTTTTGTAAATTTGGTAGTACTTAAATAACAAGTTTGTTAAAGTAGAAATAATCAACACGAGCTGAATTATTCAAGAAGCAGTTTTAAATAATATTTTAAAATTAGACAGTTACTATGGATAACACGCTATTTGTCATAGTAACTAAGGGATACTATTCATAACATTCACCCTTTTAGGAACTATTTTAGGCGTTATTAAGCTTTTCCAACCTGGGTCCATATAATGGCTTGGTTTTTATTTTAAATATCCATTTACACGGTAATGCTTTTCTATTCTTTGGTAGAGGGACCAATTCCCATGTATGGTTTTCATATAGTGAATTAATCTCGCTTAACATTGCTTCATTTTTCTGTTTTTATTGCTTTCATTCAGGTTCTTTGTAATCTTTGTACAACATTTCTGCTGTAGACGAATTCTTCAAACCTTTCAGGTTTTTTAAGGTAGCTACGATCTTGAAGTACACGTTGTGTGTAGTTCTTCTTTCGTAACTTTTCAGGAATTTGTGTCTTCAGTAATTTCAATATTGTCGGTATCTTCAATTCACTCGTAATCACTTTTGTCATCCTCTTCAAAGAAAGTTATTTCTGTATGACGTTTATTTTCTTTATTTTTATTCGGAGGCTGTAAAATTTCCAAGCTTGATTCTGGAGTGTCGTTGTAATAAAGTTTATTAGTAAATCTCACGTCTTTGGCAATTATGACTTGGTTTTGTAGGTACCCAAATCCTGTTTCTTAGGATGTATCTGAGTATCCAACGAACCTCCCAGGTATAGCTTTAGATTGAAATTTATTTTGCTTTCTATCCTTCAAAAAATCAAAAGTATGAAAACTTTCGTTCCATATTGACGTAAATGGTGGACACAAGGTTTTCTTTGAACCCATTTTTCATATGGTGTAGATGTAGATGGTGTAGATATTGTTTTATTGACACTTCAATTTGGAAGGTAGCAGTTTGAATCACTTCTCCCCATTGATTTTTAGGTGCTTTAGATTCAATTAGGTATCATGGTTCTAGCTTTTTCTAGCAATGTACCTACGATTTTTGCGTTCAGCAATTCCTTTCTGGTGTGGTGTGTATGGTCAGTCTGCTGTCAAACGCCTCGTAATACCATTTTCTTTGAAAAGCTTTTCACTCTTTATTGCAGTGTTCCAGACCGTTATCAGATTAGAGACTTATAATTGAATTTCCAGCCATTTCAGCCTTTTAATACTTGAATTTTTCTAATAGGTACTAGACTTTTATTTGTCATGCAGTATACACGGCTGTATCTAGTGTAATAGTCAATAAAAGTGACAAAATATTTACTGCCGTAATGTGTTTGTGTCTTCATTGGACCGCAAACACGAGCTGAATTATTCAAAAAGCAGTTTTTAATAATATTTTAACATTAGACAGCTGTTACCTACTATAGATAACAACTTAAGTATTCTGTCATGGTAACTAAGAGATACTATTCCTAACAAGGTTAATTCGTTTTCCTACATGAGACTTATTTATCTGCCAATTATAGGGTTTTTACAAAGATAACGACAAAACTTGTACATAAGCCTATTTTATGTAGATACTTACCTAAATAATATCTGCCTCTAGTGACACTAGTAGCAAATAGCGAAAATATTTTGTAGTTTAGACATGTGTAATACGTAAAAGTTCAGATATCCGCTTGATGCTCGGGGACTTTGTTGGTGGTAATGGGTGGAGTCAGAGGAGTGTGACGTCCCCCTCGCCTCGCAAACTCACGCATTTTATCGTTAGAAAATTCCCTTATGCCATCTCCTCTTAGTATCAGTTCCATGAGCAAGTATGATGAAATATTTGTATAATATCAAAGGGCAGGATCCATTTCAGGTATTGGTACTAATTCTCTTGAAAACGTTCTAAACTAATTTAGATGACAAAAGGATAGAAGTAACTGTCAAATTTGATAGCTCTTATGCTGACAAAAGAGAATTGTTTCGATCATAGAAATACTTTCCAATATCTTTGGTTTCGATAGTAATTAATAGAAAAATTAGTTTAATGCAGTATGTTTATCAGCATGACTGTCAGATTTTTTGACTATAATATAAAATATTCAAATTGTCATTTTTGAGCTGTTTTTATACCACGATTTCTTCCTATTTATAATTTAGTCAATTTTAAGCTGAATGTATTAATGTATAAATGCTTTGTAAATATTAGACCATAAGTTATAATTTGTATATTAGGTATAATTAAAAAAATAAAGTTTAAAAGTACAGCCAACGAATGTATTTTCTTTCAATAAAACTATATTTCTTGAAAAAATATTTAATAAAAACATATTAAATAGGTATAAATATGTACATCTTTGTGGACGGAATAAAATACTTTTTGTTTGTCAATACAAAATCAAATAATAAAAGTACTTATTTGTATCAGTCGATATAGGCGGTAAGAAACAGTCGTCATAACATGTGAAGTAAAAAAATACATAAAACAATATTTCAATGAAAAATCGTAATACCAAAAGTATTGAATTAAAAACCTTATTTCAAATTATCTTATTTATCAACTAATAAGACTTTGGCTAGCTATATTAGTATTTTGTTCAAACTCGAAGTCAAAACATTTATTTCGTACTTAGAGACGTTCAGATGGACAAACTTATCGGTTTCCTTGGTAAAGTGACCTTACTTAAGTGACAAAATTAGATGTTTGATAGAGGTTTGAGGTGGCACTATAGTTTTGTCTCTATTTAAAATCTACACTGATTATAATAATACATCGCCTATCTATTCCGTTTGAGTTATAGTCTTCTTAGTGAGCGAGAAAAAAAGACTCACATATTAGTCGACTCTGTCGATAAAATTCAAAACGAAATCTTTTTTTTACTGTATGTATTTCGAATATAGTCGAATCATTCTAAATGATTTTAAACGGAAGGCACAATTGACTTATAAATAAAATTTTGATCAGTTTCTAAGGTCTCTAGTACCAATTAATTTCATGTAAAAAATATTGTATAAAAAAAAAAAATTTCAATAAAAAATAAAACCGACTTCAAAAGGAACTAAAAAGCTTGAAATAACTTTAAAACGTTTTGGAGTCGGTTCCAAGTCAAGTTCTTAATGAGAAGGTTAAAGAGGCTAGAACTTGACTTGGAACCGACTCCAAAACGTTTTAAAGTTATTTCAAGCTTTTTAGTTCCTTTTGAAGTCGGTTTTATTTTTTATTGAAATTTTTTTTTTTTTTCACGATTTTTAGTGGTGCCTAAAATTAATCCCCCTCCCAGACTTTTGTGAGGCTAATATTTGAAATCCTTATGAAAAGCCCATTCAAACGATACCTCACACGATATTTTTTATCTTGGATGATTATAGGAGGGGGGGGGGGCTGACCACGTATCCCCCCTCTTCCTCTTTACTCGTCAGCTATCGACTGCACGTATAAACAAAGCAATTTTACTTGTTACGACAATTCTGCTGTAATCCTACGAGGAGTTCCGTTCCATATCTCATAAGTCTATGATCAGATCACGATAATATTTCTATGGGACCACCTCGGGAGTATACCCTTTTGATTACAAAAAGAATTTTGAAAATCGGCCCACAACTGAAGGAGTAATCGCGTAACAAACATACAAAAAAAAAAAAAAAAAATAAAAAAAAAAAAAAACATACAGACGAATTGAAAACCTCCTCCTTTTTGGAAGTCGGTTAAAAATGGAGATGTGCTCGTTTCAAACTGAAACGTTTGGAGACATCCATAACAATTGTTAAATAACAGCACGTCATGCCTAGACAAATCCGTAAATAATGTTAATTAAATTCTATATCGTAATTTACGGCACTATTTAAAAAAAAATGTCTCAGTCTTGACCACTGTTTCAACCTTACTTTAGTTCAACAACAAAAGTTGCTAAAATCTCGAGTTTTAATAAACAGGTGGCCGGCCATTTTTAAAAAGAATATATACCAAAATATACCTGAAAACGTTTCTCTTTTAATGTTATCACTATTTTTATTGTGATGATATGGTATCGGTCTAGTCACTATTTTTATAGTTTTAGTGGTCTGACGTTATGGTTATATGGTAATAAAAGTCTGTTACCGGATGTATACTTAGGCCCAATTTTACCATTCACTTTAAAAACCGAGTTTAATTTAATTGATCGCGTTTAGTGTCAGTGGTGAAATCGGCTCTTAATACATAATAAAACCATCCAACTTAAAATATCTACCTACATTATCAATTATAACAATATTATTGTAAAGCTGATACTTCCACTATAGTCTTAGTGCCGCTATTGTCTAAGAAGTATTGTGCCTTGTTCAACTCGTCTCGTTTCAACTTCGTGTTGGAATCAACTGTCCTGATGCGTGTACGCAGCCTCCCACATCGCCCATCCAGTACTTTTTCATATGCTGAAATTGTAAAAAATAAAGGTTTAGCTTTTGTTAGCACCATGGATTTAGAATTTCGTACCTACGTTCCTAAATAGGCAATTGATAAGAGAGAACCTGAGAGAACCTAGTATACCCGGTTGTTAGAGTGAGATAGATAGCCAGGACCACTCCATGTACACGATACAGCCTAATATGAACCTAACGTCATTCATGAACGAAACTATTCAAGCCTAATTTTGTAAAATATCTGGATTTTTACTTTAATTTAATGGCTATTAGACGCGACTAATTATATTTGTGTGCGGTGCCCGGGTGTAGCTTATCTCAGACTGAAAACCCGCAGAATTGAGCAGACATGCATAGACACGCACACGTGTGTAGGTAGGTACCTACTTATATTGTTTTTAGTCTCGCCTAAGTTACTTCAAACCACCATTGATCGGAACAAATGGAGACAAATTGTGCGGTCGAAGAGCTCCAGTGACCACGATCCTCAGTAATGAGGGACCGACTGAAGAAGAAGTTACTTCAAAGCCGTTCTATTTGAGGGGTAAATACCTAAATTCTCTATTATATTATGTTGTCGACATTTCAAATTCTCAAACATCACAAAAAACATGGTAAATATTCCGTTAATTATTGTACAACATTTTTTACTAAATTAGGCATTATTTACTACTACTAGCATAGTTTTACATGTGGAAATGCGATTTGAAAAGTGGATTGAGTACATAGTTTTTATATACCGGTTTATACGCACTGGTTACTTTTAAAGATTGATTATTCATTGATCGACTTAGGAAATCGGTAAATTAGAAGCAAATTGATAACGCCACAATGTAATCCAGTTGGATCAATAAATTTTACAGCTTTTATTGATCAACGTCGTACGCCAATCAAATTGGTAGCTGTCATGTTGACCCTGTCGGATTTAGAACATCCTCGTTTTCAAAGTCGGTTAACGAAAAGATATTGCAACTAAAATGAATAAAATGTTTTGTGATGTTAAGCAATGGACTCCGGCTAACAATTCTTATATTAGTCGTTAAGATTTGGAGGCCTTCTAGGCGAATTTATAAATTCCAGGAGGAGATTTTTTAAATTTGCCTCCACCAAAACGCACTAGGTCAGCGTGGTGGATAAGGTGGTCAAGACAATGGGTTAATGACTATAAAAAATATAAAAATAAAACTTACGATCCTTTCTGTAGGAGTTGTGGCAAGCCATATGACAGACTGATGGGAAGCCCTTCAAAGTGTTCGGATCTAAGAATGTCGACGAAAGCGGTGCAGCGCATATGGGCTCCCTTCTGCCCTTGCAGCCATCTGTGCACGAATCATAATTATTCTTCTTAGGTTTGCTGGTCCTTCTGGTTCTTGGAGTAGTCGGCCGTTTAGTCGTCGTCGGCTTACTAGTGGGATTTATATTGACGTTTGTGATGGACCCACTGGGTGCGACGACACGAATTCTTAAAGGGAACGATCCAGGTCCAAGTGGCGGTCTAGGAGTTGATGGAAAGTTAGTGAAGTTCTGGCAATTGGTACGAGTTGTTCTTACTGTTGGTGTCGTTCTAACTCGAATTGTTGGTGGCAAAGGTGTTGTCGAAGTAGGCGGTGCGGTACGAGTAGAGAGAGGAGACACAGTAGGAGCTGGTTGAATTATTACTGTTGATGGCTCACGTGTAGTAGGATTTTGTAAAGCCTGTACTGTAAATTTCTGTGATTCGCCTGGGAAACCTTGAATAGATTGAGGCGCTTGTTGGTAAATTAAGAAATAGTTAGACAGCGGCCCTACTGTAGATGACTGCGATTGTTGTTGTTGGGTTGTCAGTATTTGATCAGGCACATTTTGAACTGGTATCAGTTGTCCTTGGGGCACAAGCTCAAGTCTTATTTGTTGTGACTGCGTTTGCGCAGACCGAGATGTTGATGATGAACGAGGTGGGGATTGCACCAATGACGTTTGTTGATTGAAAAAGGGCTGCGGCACAGTTAGTGTTGTTCGTGGTATTTCTGGTTGTATTGAGAACACTGGTTGTGATGGCGGTAAAGTTTGTTCAGTAAACTGTGTTATTATTTGAGGTGTTTGCGGTGGTTCTGATGATGAGAAGGTTGCGAACGTCGATGGTGTGGTAGAAAACGTTGATGGTAAGGTAGAAAACGTCGATGGGGTAGAAGAAAACGTTGACTCCGACGGCGATATTGGCGTAAACGTTGATGACGATATTGGAGGCAGTGGAGTTGTAGACGGTAAACCCAGTACAGTAGTCTTCGTGAAATCTCCTGAAGTGGAGCCCGTAGTTGATATCTTCCTCAGTGGTGGAAGTGTTGATAACAATGCTATCTCGTCCGGCACGGAACTTGATTTCGGCAATACAATTATTGGATTTGTTGACGAAAACGGCGACTCAGTTGAAAATATCTCAGATATTGATTTAGGTTGGAAGCCATCATTTATCACGTTTGCCGAATACCATGATTCTGGTAAGGAGTCCGATATTTCAGCTCGGCATAGTTGTAACACTGAAAAGGTAAAATTGTAATGTTTAAATTAAATGGCTAAATAACTACGGAGGAGCATTTTATTATTAGTACCTAAGTACCTAATGAGTTGACAGTCCTAATATTTTAAATATGAAAGTTTATGAACATGTTAGTAACTAAATAATACTCGTAAACCGTTAAATGGATTTGGACATATAAAAATTTGGTCCTGGATAAACACTTAAGCAAATTTTTATTTTTATACTGTTGTATAACTAGCTATTGTCCGCGGCTTTCGGCGCGCACGACGGCACAGGTAATACCTACACATGTCGATGATCTATTCATGTCAGTTTAAAAGGCAACTATAGACATCACTAGCTCTTAACTATGGACTTATAACGGTAAAGAAACGTCAGTCACACCACGAACGAATGATACTGTAGCATTTTAGTCCTTAAAAACAATCGTCAACGGTCAAGTTGATTTACGCATATTTGCAACATCATATCCCGACTTGAAGGAACCTGTTCTCAAGGTCCGCTTTTTGCGACTCCCGTCTCCAGAGAGGTCAAATACCTTATCGAAACCCTTGTGCTGTTTCATTGAGTAAATTGCATGCTCTATATATATTACACAATGACTAGTAGGCGGGCCAGCTTTCACGATGCTCAGTCAACCGTGGGTTTACAAACGCCAAAATATTAATCAATGTATGTTTTATAATGTATTATGTATTAGGAGTTACGATGTTTTAAACGGATGTGTAAGTGGATACCGATGAAACCAGATTGTTAATGTTGATAGTTGAAAAAATCTATTAGCATTGTCTTGAGTTTTTAATGAGTGTCGTCGTTTGAAGTGAACAAATAATTATGTTACTATAACGCGGCTATTATCTATAGTTTAGTAGCTGTGAGCCTCGGGTCCTACATCTCGTCATTCATTGATAAGTAATACTTTATGATAACATATTTCAGGATTGATAGAAGTACCTAATAGACTAGTGGTATGACCGATGGACTGCCAAGTCAAAGGTTGTAGTTTCGAAACCCAGGTACGTACCTCTAACTTTTCGGATTTATGTGCATAATATTAGAAATTAGGAAAACAGCGTGAGAAAACCAGCATTCCAGAGAGATTTTTCGAGATATTATGTTTGTCTCATGTCTCAATTCTAACCTCCTATTCTAAGAATAAGGAAATTATGTAAGAATAGTAAGAAATATAAAAATAGACATGCTTTGCATACATTAATAAGTAGAACGCAAAGGTATTTGCTATGACTCATAGCCTACTAAGTATTCTGATACAATTGATATAGAATCTGTGAACTTATCGCTTTGATATTAAGGTCTATAATAGGAAATACATTCTCATTTAAACAGCTGCAGCTGTGTAGTTGACAACCTCGTTAATCAATTTGCAACTTAATTGCATTATGTTAAGGAGTAAAAGGCGTTGTTTTTAATAAATCATACTTAATAAGTAAAAATTTTAAACTAACTATCTATATTGCTAATGGATTAAAATTGTTTGGGAGTACAAAATAACATAAAAAAGTACCGCAGCCGGTAGGATTCGAACCTACGCTCCCAGAGGGAATCTGATTTCGAGTCAGACGCCTTAACCACTCGGCCACGACTGCTATGGTAAACTATGCAAAAACCTGGTAAATATTGAATGATCAACAAAAAGTTGGTAAAACTAGTAAATTTATTAATTACCTAGTTAGTTTATTTCCATCTCGCATCTACATGCAGACAGAAAAATTAACAAAAGCGCGATTCGTCAGTCAAAGCTTCGACGTTCGAATTTCGACCTTAGACTTGGTAGTTCAACGGTTGTTCAATGGCCATACCAATAGACTAACGGTTGTTCAACAGTCATGTCATACCGATAGACTATCACTGCTTGTCTCTATGTTGGTATTGGTACAACACGCGCCATGGTTTTCTAATTCCGATAAAGTTAGCTGTGGGTGGCATTTGTAGGTAGAATATCTACTAGCGTTAAGTGTTCCTACATGCATATATGTATATTTTAACTAGCGACTTGCTGGCTTCGCACGGGTGCAATATACATATGTATAAACCTTCCTCTTCAATCACTCTATCTATTAAAAAAACCGCATCAAAATCCTTTGCGTAGTTTTAAAGATTTAAGCATACATAGGGATATAGGGACAGAGAAAGCGACTTTGTTTTATACTATGTAGTGAACGCGACTATTCTATTTCTATGAGAATAATCATAGTAACTTATAGACCTAGAAGACGTGGCTTGTAGTGTAGGTACCAACAGTCAGACAAATAGATATCCATCTGACTGATATCCATCAATAATTAAAAGTTAGAAGCAATGATTGGATTTTCAGAATATCTGTACCAATTGATTTTTAACTGAATTCCAAAAAGAAGGTTATCAATTCGATTCGTATTTTTAGTGTTAAGTCCCCTGGTACTATGCGCCTATCTTCTGATACAAAACCTAAATGAATTAACACTGCCTGGACAGGGAATTGGATCAAGGCCCAAGTTTTGTGGTCACATTAATTAGAGAGAGAAGTAAACATTAATATTTACCATGAAATCGAAGATTACCGAGAATATTAAATCAATGATATTAGGTACAAGCATAAAGGGGTTTTACCCACCGCATTAATTCTTATCAAACTCGTTGTAGTATTATTGTTAAATAACTATGTAATTTCAACGGGCGGACTTTGTAAAGAATTTGCTGAAATTTAATTATCACACTAGTACGACTATCAATGCTCTAAATCTGAAAAGTCAGAGATGCGAGCCTGGGTTTCGAACCAACCTTTAACTTGGCCGTCCTATCCAGTAGGTAAATGATTATGATTAATTATCACTCGCCCAATTAACGGTGAAGGTAATCATCGAGAGAAAATCAGCAATCCTGATGCTCTTAATGGTATGTAAACTTATAAAACAAAGCAATACAGGTGTAGCAGCAGCAACTATGTTATTATCAACTAAATCAGTGGTTCCTAACCTTTTTGCAACGAGAGACCACATAGACTTTTTATCCGGTGCAGGCCTGCAGGGTTAGTTAGCCCTAGTTTGAAAGAAAAAGGAAGCGAAGTTCTTCTCTCTTTTCCTCTTCCTGCTCCTGCGTTCTTTATTCGCGTTGTTTCGCGGACCCTCAGTGGTCCACCACCGGTTGAGGACCCCTGAACTAACTCCCCCCCCGGCCACAAAAAAAGGACTCCTGAACTAATTAAAAACCTATTAAAAGAAGATAATTAATGAACTGCAACTTGGTAAGTTGTTTAGGTATAGGGTAAGTAATTAAGTTGCAACTTACGCGTGCTCAATTGCTTTCCAAACTTACGTTATTTGGTAACAAAAATGTTAATAGTTACCTTTTTTATGATCATTTTGAATGCGTGAATGCGTTTAATGCGTTTTTTTGATACTGACCATAATTCGTTACATAATATGGATGTTGGCTAATATAATCGTTTGAATTCGTTAAAAGTAGAAACTACACATGTAAAATTAAAGCAATAAGTTGTCAAACTATTCAAGATTAGGATTATTAAATGAGTTTGTTAAGAACTAATGAACTAGTACATTCTAATACCTTTATTCTAAATAATAATTCAACACAACAGCGCGATATTAGTTTTTAAACAGAGGTTGCCGAAATGCATGATCCGATGACAATATTGAGATTAGGACCATTCCGAAGATATAGGTAAAGAATTTAATCGTGGTAGTTCATTGGTTGATTGAATGACATGGAGGAAATTTTATGCTCCATGGTTAATGACAGCTGCTTTGCATGCACGTGGGGGTTGGTTGAATATGAATGTGAATATCATGAATACTCGCTAATCTGCTATCTCGCTAGCACATTGATGAATCCAAAAAAACAAGTTAATGAGAATAACATTAGTAGTAGTTTCAACAAAAATATAATTTTGTTGGGAACAAATTTTCATACATATAAATTGCCTAAACAGAATAATTTTTAGTAATTTTCTATTTTTATTTCGAAACATGTTTTCAAATATAAAGTGGCATAAAATAAAAAAACATTTAAAGCTTTTTTTATAACTAAAAATAAGTTTCCATTAAGCTGAAATTTTGGCTGAAACTTTTTAATGTTGTTCTCCTTCAATTAGTTTAATTGATTTTTCATAACTTGTTATGTATATTTATTGATTTTGTATCTTCAATATTAACATGTTTAACATGATTGTACGTTATTCCTCTAAGATGACTTCATAAACATTAACTTTTTTCTCATATTTGTGCAGTATGAATTGAAGTACCTATATTATGTTCTCCAACTGCAATGAGAAAAAATAAACCGTTAAAACAATGTATGCTATGTGAATAATGGGAATCAATGGGAATTGCTAGAGACAGCTCGAGGAAATGAAAAGCTGTTATTATTGCTTCGCTACAATACTCGCTCGCTCGCTTATTCTCTTAAATACAAACAATTCCAATATCTTTAATAATATCTTTATTAATTTTTATTTTTTCTATTTATAAATTTTTTCTTTATTATCTTTAATAATTTGAGACTATATTATAATTCAAATATCGCTGTAGTTTAAAAAGGTCGTTCGATTGAAACCCTTTTTTTGTCGTATGGAAAACTCTTTAACTCTATTCACTTTTTCATTTATAGCAGTTCAATACTACTTCACCTTTAAAGTTTGTTTCACACCTACGACCCGGTCCCAATTATCGTAGAAATCGGACAATGTATTGTGCATCAGATCCTAATTTTATTATTATTATTAGGATCTGGAGCGCAATCGTTTGATAATAATTAGGATCGAATCGGAAGGTGTGGAACGTACTTAACTAAATTGGATCGAACGACTTTAAAATATCGGTAAGTTCGATTGACAGATGAGAATCGAAAGGGGTTTCAACGACTACGATATTGTTACGGTTTTGATAACAAGAATCGGCACCCTGTTTCTTACGGAGAATAAGCTTTCTTTACTTCTTCTTCAAACTTTCTAGGTAATGTTGACTATTAAAATGTTATGTTTGAATCTGTACTGTGTGTTGTGTCTCTGTATATCTTCGTAGGTGGCAAGCCTGATGTTATGTAGGTACTTTTACAGTCTAGCTCTGGTTCCTTCACGGTAAAACAATAAAAATACTTCAAACATTCCACACGTATTGTTCACATAATGTAACTGTTGTTTCTACGTGCCTTCTACCATTTCTGGCGTAACTGACAAGACGTAACTTACACGACTCGAATATCTTTGTAAAATATGAAATAAAAATGTTAAATTAATTGGGCGCATTGCTTGCGTGTTTCACTGAAATTTGTGTCCAAGTAATGTTTAAATTGTGTTTTATTATAGGTAACGCAATCTTATCTGATTTCAACTGAAATTTCTTAAAGAGATTTATCAAATAAAATTACTTTCAAAGGTTGTTATACAATTAGCTGACAACAACTTTTTCGTGTTGTAACGATTAATGTAATGAACAATTAATTTGTTGAAAGAAAATCCCAAGAAAATCTATGACGATTCGACAAAAATTTGTTGATGTTAGCGGTAGAAATATGGCATCTTCAACTAAGTATCAAAGTAAAATATGGTCAATTACTTAGATTTCTTAGTTGATATATTATAGTCTCCATTTCTCAATTGTATTAAAAAACAAACTGTCATGAAGAAAATAACGGGATTTTTATGTTTTATGTTATTTGACTAAATAAGTGCGTTGTCCCGTAATTTTACCGAGTCAGGGTGTATGACGTTGTAAAGTTCTTTTTAAAATATTATAAGTACCTATTTTACTTTCTTACTTTTTACATTTTTTAAACATTTTCAAAAGGGTTTATTATCACGTTTGCGGTTTTAAACATGAAACTAAAAAGACAGAATACATATATTTTTAACTTAATTTAAGTCACGATAAAACCAATGCATGCAGGTGAATCCAATGAATTCGAAATTACTTTCAACGACATAATAACAGACCGGTCACACAAGGAAAAATGTAGTAGAATGTAGAGTTGTATAGTTTAAAATATGATTAAAATAAACAAATTTTACACCGAATATACTACATAATCTATTTTTTTACATAATTTAAAACAGATTTACTATAAATAAAACATTATCCACAGATAAATCAACAAACAACACCTATTTCGCATTGTCGTCATCCAAACGATTCCGTCATTTTCCAAAACGACAAGTTTAAATCACAAAAACACCACGGTACGGCACAAAAACAGTAATATGCACATTAGAAAGATTTAAATCAAAAAGTAAACAAAGTATATGGACTTACAAGTTAGAACGAAGAGCGATCTCACGTGCATGTACGCCATTCCGGTCGGACGGTGACGGTATGGAGGGACGGGCGAAGTCCGCTTGCCACTGCCACAGATCGTTGGATACCAGTATTCCAAAGTATGATCAACGGCACATCAGTAACCCATGCACCTTGTTTCGACAGTAATAAGAACGAATTTTCAATAAAACTGCTACCAATATCGGGCTTCTAACTGAACTACTGTTTCGTTGCAAACTTTATTGAACTCGGCAAGTGTTTGTAATGCGCGATTGCACGCGTGATTGATGCAGTGTTGCAGCTTGAACTAGTCTGTTTCAATCAAATTAAAAAAATACATGTTATATCCAGTTACAAACATATCAAATCGAAGGCTAATTAATTGTGTGCATCTGGATTGAGGGCCCATTTTTTAAATCTTTGCCAAACGAAATAAGACTTATAGTGCAAGCACTTAGAAATAAGTAAAACTTAGGGCAAGGGGCCACGAATTTCTAAAACGCGAATTAAAACTATTATGACTAAATAGCTTGGGCCCTCAGTCCAGACGCTTGCATAAAGTGGCATATGTTCAATCTCAGAAAGTACTATCTCTGGGTTCATATTTTTTATTTAAGAATCTACTTAGGAATATGTAACATATTTTCAGAAATTTCTAGATCTGTAGAATATGACATTACAGATTTATGGCGGTTTGCCTTGGGCCCTCAGTTCAAATATGTTTGAACTGAGAAATCTGCAAAACATGAATTTATCTGAAGAAATACATAAATACGACTTTAATATATGTTACTTGGATGCCTCTGTGAATTTGTAATAAAGAAATAATGACACAAAAGTTCATTGTTAAAAAGTAAATACAAGTTGAAAATTCCTAAAACGTCTGAACTGAGGGCCCAAAACTTTTGCCTATATTGACTAAGCTTAACCTCATAGACTAACGCAAATTGGTATAAGTTTTCTTACAAATTACTATCTAAAAGGTTACGTACCGTCCGTGCTTCTAAATGCCATACTTTAAAAGAAAATTTCATTTTTACATTTTCTATATGTAATAATTATGTAGGGTGACCATGATAAAATTATTCATCATTGCAATAAGGCAGTAGGTACTATCGCGGACACGAACGGTGCACCACTTTGCGATCAAAATGCTTAAGAGTGGTGCACCGGCTTTGTCCACGATAGTACATATCTACATAATTATTATATCTATATTATATAAAAATGCTGTTTTTAGTCTCGCTAAAACTCGAGAACGGCTGGACTGATATGGCAAATTTTGATCTTGAATTATTTTAATTATTTTATTTTATTAAGAAATTTTGGCTTTTCCAACCTAGAGGATGCAATTTGTATTTTAAATCAAAATAATACCTGTGTGATTTGTAAATGTGTGTCCCATTCAGATTACGAGCTCTCCAATTTGATCTCATTTGATTTGAACGGGACAGATAAAGTTGCTTTAAAGGAACTACCGGAAACAATATGTTTAAAAGGAAGATGTTTTAAACTTTTAGGTGCCATTGAATATGTCCCGCCACCTTCGTTGAAACCAACTGATCTTGGTCATTACAAGGGGCATGGTTTCGTAAAAGGCCGTTTTATCTGTTACGACGATTTATTTCTTAGATTTTATAATAGTAAAGAAGAACAACCTATTTATTTGCACGTTCTAACGTATGGTTTGCCTGATCCTTATTTTAATGAGTAAAAAATAATATGGGTTAAAGTATGAAATTGTTTATTTTATTTATTTTCTTTTCTTTTACATTTATGTGAAATAAATAAGTTTCTTTTAATTGTACCGATCGTTTTATTTATCGAAATGAATTTGATTAATTTGCGAATTGCGACGACTGGTGCAATAATATCATTGAAGTAACACGGTACAAAATTTCGAATTGATAGTACATAATAATATGGAAGTTAGACAGATCAACTCACAACAACAGTCTCATCAACTAGAAAAGAGCTGATGATCTTCAAACGTCTGAATAGATTTTCATGAAACCTGGCAAAGAACACTCGGGATAAAAATTATCTATGACGCAAAAAACAAACTAAACGAAAATCGGTTCATCCGTTTGGGAGTTACGATACCACAGACAGATACACAGACAGACACGTTAAACTTACAAAACCACTCTCTTTTTGCGCCGAGGGTAAAAAGAAAGGTACTGTTAACACTCTAGGACTATACTGATCCAGAAGTAGTTACACTAAGATTGGCCTAGGTTAAATAAAACTAGTGATTCATCTGCGAGCTGATTGTAGACTGTTCTATATTTATTATTATAAAATTATTATTTAAATTATTTAAATTTAACAAAAGAACACATATTTTTGATTTAAAAAAGATGACGTCCGTCACTTGAATAAAAAAGAAGAAATGGAGCTGCTCATCGCACTATGTCTTAGCGCAAGCAGGTTCGTAGCTCTTCATGAAGGTCGTATAGGCTTCCCACAGTACTTACTTATGACGAAAATTATGGTCACCCTACATAATTATTACATACAGAAAATGTAAAAATGAAAGTTTCTTTTAAAGAATGGCATTTAGAAGAACGGACGGTACGTAACCTTTTAGATAGTAATTTGTAAGAAAACTTATACCAATTTGCGTTAGTCTATGAGGTTAAGCTTAGTCAATATAGGCAAAAGTTTTGGGCCCTCAGTTCAGACGTTTTAGGAATTTTCAACTTGTATTTACTTTTTAACAATGAACTTTTGTGTCATTATTTCTTTATTACAAATTCACAGAGGCATCCAAGTAACATATATTAAAGTCGTATTTATGTATTTCTTCAGATAAATTCATGTTTTGCAGATTTCTCAGTTCAAACATATTTGAACTGAGGGCCCAAGGCAAACCGCCATAAATCTGTAATGTCATATTCTACAGATCTAGAAATTTCTGAAAATATGTTACATATTCCTAAGTAGATTCTTAAATAAAAAATATGAACCCAGAGATAGTACTTTCTGAGATTGAACATATGCCACTTTATGCAAGCGTCTGGACTGAGGGCCCAAGCTATTTAGTCATAATAGTTTTAATTCGCGTTTTAGAAATTCGTGGCCCCTTGCCCTAAGTTTTACTTATTTCTAAGTGCTTGCCCTATAAGTCTTATTTCGTTTGGCAAAGATTTAAAAAATGGGCCCTCAATCCAGATGCACACAATTAATTAACACAAGTTTATTTTAGAATGACTATAATTATTACAAAGGCTGTGTAAGAGTGTTATTCGGGGACCAGAGGATATGAATGCCCATCAGTATATAACACCTTTACCATTAATTGCCAGTGCCTAGATAATGCTGAAAGAGCAAAAGGGGCAATAAGGCAGCAATAAGGGTGCTGGACGTTGATACGCACGTTGCTTATAATTACTTAAATCATCCACTGACGGACGACTTATCCTAAGATTTCTGTGACCTATCCAGACCAGCTACTTAGTGTCTTGGAGACTGTTCACTTGCCCAAAGCTAAGTATGTAATGGCTTGCTGCAGCTCGTGCCAAAAAGAGCCAGCGTAGCTGCATGGAAATTTAGCGAAACATCAGGATTTTGGCGTACCTAGAAACTATGACCTTCTCAGCGATCGCCAGAACAAATTCCGAAAACCGGTCGTACTGCGGATGCCTCTTAAATCTGGAGCGAGGCCATCGAAAAATACGGGGAAGCAATAAATTGCTGTTTCCCTTGGTAAGTATATCAAAAGGCACGATAATAGGGTTTGGGTACATAGACTGATAAGTAAGCTTCCAGTACTTATAGTATAGGTACCTAGTATCAAGATTTCCTGATAGATTCTTATTACTATTATACAATTAGCGTATAACGTAATATATAATTATCGGTACTATAAATATTATATATTAGTGTAGGTATATTATATATTAGCTGAAGAGTTTGTATGTTTGATCAATATCAGTTCAATTTGAAAAAATCTTTTTGGGTTTTATAAATTTCACGCAGAAGATATCGAGGGTAAGTTAATTTTTGAAGTGACCTCCAGCTAATAGCTAAGATGATGATGGGACTCGGGCTTGAGGCCTTGGCTTAGGATTTTTTTTGCATGGGGACAAGTTAGGGAGTAACTGGAACTGAATTTAATTATTTTGGCACATGTTTATGGCTACAGTCTCAACCTGGGCTGGCATACCTAAGCAAAGGTATCGTTAAGCCATCTCATAGGGCCTCCGTTAAGTGGTAAAAGTGGCACACTGTTTCACGTTTCCAAAGTACTAAAGAGTTTCGAATTCAATACCTCAAATGGTCACCTAACCATAGACCAACTACGATTACCTCGATTATGAAATACTGCCATTATTTCATAGGTTTGATCGAGATGTGTTTTAGGAAACCATTTTAGAAGCAATCGGTACGCTGTCACATGGTCAAATTTATTGAGTAGATCTGCATTCAGGTCAAAGTAGCACACATCTGCATAGTCAATTACGGGTATGATTAAGGTCTGCTCATGCATTGTCTTCGTACTAATTTGGAGAAAGTTTTTGTTTTTTGAAAGTTTTTGTTGTTATATTAGGTACTTGTTTATATTATTATTTTCTAGTTCTAATATTATGAATGTGAAAGTGTGTCTGTAAATTTGTAAATTTTTCACGCAAGAACGGAATAATGGATCGATGTAATTTTTGCATGGAGTTAGTTTTTATGCAACCCATTAAAACTGATTAACCAAAGAACCTTACGTAGGATAGGCTATAGTGCTTTATATATATATTTATGTATAGTGCCTTTTTTCCTTTTTTTTATACGCTTTCGAACATTGGACCAATGATACGAAAAACAAATTACTATACCACTAATAGTAAAGTGCGTGTTGGTAATCGGGACCACGTGACCACCCTTCAAAGCACGCGAAAATAACATACCGCAATAATGATTACCATTATGGTGGTAAGTTATTTTTGCAAGTCCATCCACACTTGTGAAGTGCTTGCTTATCCTTGATTGTGAGATATGTACCTTAAATCTATATTAAGATTTATTGTTAAATTGTTGATAAAAAACGTGTTAACCTTAATATACTCGTATATATCAAAGGTTAAAAAATATGGTACCTAGTTTACTGATAAGTAATGTCCTAATAACCGAATTTCGGTCAACGTGGCGAGTCTTAGCCATCACCGCAGTAGATATTATAGAGCACAAGTGAGTGCGCTAACACAGGTGCAATCTCTATGTCCACACTCTTATAATTCGATGGGACGGCAATCCGATATGACCAGAGAGCTCAGGCGCAAGACCAATGGCTTTACGTGCTTTCCGAGGCACGGAGCAAGTGTAAATTAATATAATACGCAATTTACGAATATTCAGGCGTGCCTTAGGTTCGAATTTAAGACCTCTTATTTGGCAGTCAATGGTCATACTAGACTATCAAAGTAGACCTGGGTGTCTGTCAATATCTATCTAGTAAACTACGAGTGAGGCCGATTCTGATATTTTTCAAAATTTTAGGCTCAATTTTAGGTTTCATAGATAATGGGGGAACGGGATGGTCGGGATGGTCGATGTTTTTATATTTTTTAAATATACCTAAAATGGAATCAGGCGTTACTTTGGGGTAATCCATAATATTGAAGAATTAATACTATCTATTTTTCATAACTTACTTTCTCTGCCTTCTATACAACTATACAACCTACTACTTATCTATATTTTTTAAAGGAAATCACGAATCAGATTAGTATATACCTATGACCTTTTGACCTAGATTTTGTTTACCTCTTAATGACTGTATTTTCGTCTGTTTATATACTTAAAATGAAAATGTTATAGTTCAAAAAGCCACAATAATAGAACAGTGCCACCAAATTACCGGTTCAGGTGGACAAAATTGGAACTAACCAATTTCCTTGGTAAATTGCTTACTAAGCGAAGACACTAGCGACGCTACAAAACCGAACAGATAAGATGGTGAAACTGCACGTATTTTTCTTGAAACTTGACTTATACCTGTTTGACGCAGACTTAGTATTCTAATGACACTTTAAAAGGGTCGACTTGTGGTTTTTACTTCCATTTAGTGTATAAACGTTGAAGTATATGTTGACAGTGGAGACCTGGGTTTTCGTAAAGTTAAACAAAAGAAAATTAAAGTTAAAAAAAGTTAAAATTAAGAAAAGTGAGTAGGTTTTTTTATAAATATCTCAATGCCGGTTTTGGCTACTTCGATTTGACTTCTAATTTTTAAAAGCTAGAATGTGTAACCTATTTTTGCCGCTAAGGTAAGGTTAGGTTTTTTCACTGTGATTGGGTATTAGGTCTTGGTTTTCCTTTTTTCAGGAAATCTGTCGGAATCGTACACCCAAGCTATTTCACAAATGAGATATATGAGATAGCTTGGGTAATGTCGGGCTTGCACTTTAAAAATCCACTCCTGCTGGGCCACATGGTCCAGCAGAAGTGGGTTGGTCAGGGAAATTGTTTGGAAAATTATTACTAAAAAATAAAACCAATAATACACTAAAAGCTAGTAATAACATACAAACGATCTTTTTGGAGTTGTGTTGAGTTAATCGAGTTTTTCGTAAAAAAAATGTATGTATGGGTACATTATATTATTATATTTGTTTCGGTTTGGGTGTTTGTGTATTGTTAAATGACATGACAGACATTGTCTGTAACGGCACTCACGACACAGAAGAAAATCCTAGTTCGGAGCAAGCTTTGATAAAATACTGGACGAAATATAATGAATTCGACAAGGATATTATTATATCTTATAAAGTTTTTGTCTGTTTCGTTTTGGTAGCACGTGTGAGGTTGAGATTTTTAATCGTTCCTCAGACAAGGTTGATAAAAAATTTAATTAATAAAATACGAAAACATTAAATTGCGCATTTTTATTATTGTTTGTCCACACTCGTTTGGATCTTGAGTTGCGCAGACGCATTGTTTTTTTAACTAAGTATAATAATCGGCCGTGTACCTAATGTAACCATAGAGAGAATCACGGCGCAATTGGAAAAATTCTGATCAGGATTCAGGAACACCTCGGACTAATTTATTTGAGGTCAGATTTTAATATTAAGTACATAATATTATATTTTAATAACACACACGTTGTATATTGCCCAAATGTTAGGTAGAAGAATTTTATCTTTACAGAATATCAAAACAAACCTACAGCAGGGCTGTACCTTTTTTTCGCTGTAGGGGAAATGCGTCTTATGCATACTGTCCCGTTTGGGGATGCGTGACGGTTATGTCGGGCTCTCCAGCCTAGAGATGGTGGGCGGCCGGCATACCAACTAAGACTCTCTGTGTCACCTCTCATCCGCATAGTGACAGGAACGCGGTATCTGCAGAAACAAAACTTCGTGGAAGCCGCAATTATTCTGTTTCATCGGTGCACACAGCCGTATTACACGTCATAGTATAGCCAAGCATTATTCCAGAATTTTCTGGTACTTCAGTCAGTTCAATAGCTTGACTTGTTGGGTAGCGGTGTCTACTGGAGATCATGACTTATGTCCTCTGCTGGACCCAGGCTTCACTTTTCTGTTTATCCTCTGATTAGGGTCTTACAATAATAACATACTCCTACTGTGTCACTTACGATGGTGTCGTCAAATGTTAAAATTTTGTTCAATTGAAAAAGTAAATAATTAACAATTACATTTTTATTTTCATTAGGTTTTTTTGTAATAATTGTTATCAATAATGCCAATAAGGTTTTTTATTTATTTATTGTGAATACGAATAATAATTAGGTTAAACAGGAAAAATGTAACTTACTTTAATTTGTGCATAACCAAATGAAACGGCTCATGTATATAATTGCTGAGTAAACCGCAAAACTAGAATGATAATTAAATAGACCGACGGTTTAGGTTAGGTTAAATTAACCTACTTTCGATCGTGGGTAAATACTTAATTGACCGATTAATATTGTGATATTTCTAATAAAATACAAATATGTTATTTTTTATTGTAATTGATATTATGTGATTGTAATTTTTAACCCCCTACGAAAAACGAGGGGTGTTATTAATTTTACGTATGTATCTGTGACATCATAGCACCAAAACGGATGAGACAATTTTGATTTAGTTTTTTTTTATTTGAAAGGTGACTTGAGTGTTGTAAGTGTTAAGAGCAAAAAAAAATAGCTTAGCTTAGCTTCTTGTACAGGGTTTTTTTAATGTTTTAATTTATAGGTACTTGTTTTCTATATTTTTTTAAAGTCAACACAGATGTTTTTTCCTATTGTTGAGCACGAGGTCTTCAGTTTGATTTTAAGTGGGATAGTATTATTATGTCGGATTTTATCGAGCTTTCAATCATCGTCACCGGGGCTTTTTTTACTATAACCCTCACTAAAATAAAATAAAAAAATGTGATAAAGCACCTTGGCCGAGGTCTTCGAAGAATAAAAATAAATTCGACCTCAAGATTTGCATCGTTCGCGTAAAATCCGCTCTCTTCGGTATTTCCGTAAAGGTACTGTTGCACGGGCAGTTTTTGGGCAATAAACGTCCGGCAACAGTCACTGGCGGTAGAGCAGCAAATAAAGGAGCGATCTGGATCAATTCCAGTACTAGGTATAAATTTTTACTTGAGTTGTTGCTATATAGAAATATGTGACACGTCATATTCGGCCTGTACTGCATAAAGTTATAAGATTGTCTTTAAAAGCTACACAGCACTAGCTTTTGCCCGCGGCTCCGCCTACGTGGAAGTCGGTTATCGCATAAAAAAAAAACCTATGTCTTTTCTCATATTCTAGGCTATATATATATCCTTGCTAAAATTTCAGTAGATTAGGCGCTATGAAGTAACAAACAGATAAAGACAGACAGAGTTACTTTCACATTTATATTATTAGTTAGGATTAAGATTTATAGTCCGTGGCAGGACTATAGTATAAGTAAGTAGTATTCTAACATTAAATTTCTAAATTGATTGAATATATTATTATAATTATATCAACTGATTCTGGATTTAATCTCTGCGTGCCAACTGAGAAAAAAGAAAATAATCTGCATCGTTTACGAGTACTTGCTTCGGTTTTGATTTAACGCCTACCGTATAACCTTAGCAAATATCTACACTCTCGAAATTTGCATTCTATATTTTATGGCCCGACTTTATATTCATTTTTAATAATATTCAAATGGTTCGATTCTATCGTCCTATTGGTGTAGATATTGGTTTCAAATACTTAACTTAGTATATGCATAAAACATAATAATGGTGAAATGGCATGCATACTTATATGCAACTTGTGCCTATTTTTGCTGTTTTTAGTAGAAAATGAATAATATAATCAAAGGCAAAAAAATAAGTATTGAAAAAAAAAACTAACCCAATACGGGTACCAGAGATTTCTATTCTGGTTTGGATTTGGTTTGGTCTGGTTCTGGTTTCTATTAGGTTTGGATTCTTTTAATGTATAGATCCTTGTCTATATCGGTTTACTCGCGGCTCCGGAAAGAAAAGAGAAATATACTGTTCCACGAAAACTGTTACCGTTTGCGTGGTGCAAACTTGTAGGTGCAATAGTATTGTTGACGATCGTGGCCTAGTTAGCAGTGAGACAGAACATGTAGGTAATAAAAGACGTCACTGATGCACTGTAACGTCCACTTAGACCACCTCTAGCTAGCAAGGAAGATTCAAGGTAGTGCTAGATGTGTGATATCATAGCACCAATTTCTTATTTTAATAAATTAATCAGGTAGGTACAACTTAGTCAGAAAACTTCGAAAAAAATTCATAAAAAATATTTTACCCACTTGGGTACAAAAAATCTTTGTTACCGAAATCAAATTATAGGTAATTTATTTTGAATGCTAATTTTAATAAAAATACTAAAAATGTAAATTAAGGTTGATGGTCCTATCACGATGGGAAATTTATAAAAATAAAGGGGTTTTTTCATTTTGAACCATCCACTATAAACGGAAAATATTGCATTTTTCTTTCATTTGCGCACTTCGTGAAAAAAGTCAAAGTTTGAACTTACAAGTTATTCCGTGGATACAAGGAGTCGAGCCAAAATTACGATAGCTATTGCATTTTTTTTAACTAATAAAC
The DNA here is from genome assembly GCA_936450705.2 of Protodeltote pygarga. Taxonomy (NCBI): domain Eukaryota; kingdom Metazoa; phylum Arthropoda; class Insecta; order Lepidoptera; family Noctuidae; genus Protodeltote; species Protodeltote pygarga. The sequence continues at coordinate 5,829,743 of OW388257.2, read as the reverse complement.
AATTAGGGAAATACCGAACAAAATATTATAAAGTTTCAACTGAAACAAATAAATGTAACCTATTTTTGTGAATTTTTTACATGTTTTAGCACATGTTAGCTTATTATAATTATTTCTTATTAATTAATTCTTATTAAATATTTATATTTAAATGTAACCTTTTGAAACAATATTACTTATAGGATAAATGGCACAATGTCCTTAATTAGAAGGTAATTTTTTTGAATTAACTCAGCAGTCGGTAAATTTTAAAATGTAAACCCTCGCTTGGTGCGTGACTCGGACTCGCACATGGCCGATTTTTTGTGCATAAAAATGTATAATCATTGTCAAACAAAACAAGATGAGCATAATAAGTATTCCCATCATTGTTTTATTATTACCGACATGCACACACAAATTGTATTTTTAAAGTAATTACAGAATGATGCATATTTTAAATGATTTTCAAAAGTCATTGGTGCTAAATTTATATAGCTTTTATTTATTTATTTATTTATTGCTTACATGTGGTATCTTAGGTGGTATTTATCTTATAGTGCCGACCATGCACCCCGTTAGGGTATTGCAATTTATATTTTATATAAACTTACTTACTTAAAACTAATATTCAATAGCTAAGTAGGTATTAAGTATTAAATATCTACATTTTTCATTTAAAAGCACGTGTTTCTTTTAGAAGTTAAAAATGGCTCCTCATGTGGAGACGACAACAGTTTTGAAAGAAGAGGAAGAGATTGCTGAGAAGTTGCCTCCTCCACAGGTCTCCCCTAGAAAATATGACATAGTGTACCAAAACCTTATAACGTTTGGATACTGGCATATAGCAGGTCTTTATGGATTGTATTTGTGTTTCACATCGGCAAAATGGGGAACAATTTTTTTAAGTAAGTAAAGAATATTTAATTGTAATCTACTGGTACAAAAACAATTTTTTTATTTATATGTATAAGTAAAGATGAGTAATTTCCTAAGTAAGCCGTCACATAATTGACACTTTTATTTTAACTTTTCTGAAGTCGGTTATCACCAATAAGTGTAACATTAAGTTAGTACAAGAAGCAATCAGCCAATGAGGAATTCCGTTCTGTTCCTCGGAAGTTTATCATCAGATCACGATGATACATGGGACCAATCAGAGACTATTTTTCATTGCGGTAAAATGCTAATTCCCGCGGCCTTCAACTACGGGTAATAAGATAGGAACGCCAGGGTAATTTTAACTGGTTACAGTCCAGCATAACCTTCGGCAAGCCCCAGGCCAGACGAAGTTAATAATTATTCCTCCCACCTCGTAAAAAAGGGGGTGCTGAACAAGTTTGGTAATGGGTTAAAAAATAAAATATTGTTTTTCAGATTATGTGCTTTTAGTATTGGCAGAAATTGGGATTACGGCTGGTGCACATAGACTCTGGGCTCACAAGACCTACAAGGCTAAAACACCCCTACAAATAATTCTCATGGTGATGAATTCGATAGCTTTTCAAAATACAGCCACTGATTGGGTGAGGGACCACCGTCTTCACCACAAATACTCCGATACCGATGCAGATCCACATAACGCTACACGAGGGTTCTTTTATTCCCATGTCGGATGGCTTCTAGTAAGAAAACACTCTGAAGTCAAGAGGCTAGGAAGAGTTATTGATATGTCTGATATTTACAACAATCCGGTACTGAGGTTTCAGAAAAAGTAAGTATCTTATCAAAGTATTCAAAAGATTAGGTGTATTTTATTAGGAGTATTTTTAAAGTGGTTGCAAGTGATAGAAATGGTGGATGCAAGCGGCAAGTTTGGCGTTCTATGAGGGAGACCTTACAGTGATTCTTCAGCTGATGATGATGATGATGATTTTTAAAGTCCTCCTGTTCCCGTCCTACAATTCACCTAATTAATTAGGAGGAATTATATTGGTCAAGTGTATGCAGTTTCTATTCCGTCACTCTCATAGTCCAATGAGACCGCAATGTGACACGACCGGAAAGAGATCAGTCGCAAAACCGACTCTACATAATTATTAAAATGTTCCCTATTCTTTCAATAAAATTAATTAATTGAAATTAAATTTTGTTTTGTTTTTTTATACGCAAATGTAAATAGTAGTTATATTTAGTTTGTAAATACTTGAAATTAAATTAGAATGTACCTATGATTTTCTTTTTTTTAGGTACGCAATACCCGTCATAGGGGCGTTATGTTTTGGATTACCCACTGTGATACCTGTCTACTGCTGGGGAGAAAGCTGGAGTACTTCCTGGCATATCACCATGCTAAGATACGTGTTGAATCTCAACATTACATTCTTAGTCAACAGCGCCGCACATATCTGGGGAACAAAGCCTTATGACAAGAAAATTTTACCAGCTCAGAATATTACAGTTTCTTTGTTGGCATGTGGGGAAGGTTTTCACAATTATCATCATATTTTCCCATGGGATTATCGTGCAGCTGAGCTTGGGAATAACAGTTTGAATTTGACGACGAAGTTTATAGATTTTTTCGGTTGGCTCGGCTGGGCTTATGACATGAAAACCGTACCCAGTGATATGATAAAACAGCGGGCTAAACGGACAGGCGACGGAACTAACCTTTGGGGCCTTGATGACAAAGATATGCCTGATAAAGAAAGGGATTTATATGCGAAACTTGATTAAATACTTATTAAAATTAACAGTGATGAATATTGTGATATTTTTTAATTTATTAATTGATTGCGTTGAATAAAATTATGAAAACGGTTTTTTAATTTATTTTGCGATGACACGTCTTGCACATGCACCACTGGGTACAATCAGGAAAATATACCCAGTTGTAGTACTTTGTATGATTTGTTATTACTTTTCAAGTAACTTCAATAAAAACTTGTAGATTCTACAATTAAAACCGACTCCCGCAGAGACGTTGGCGTCGAGTAACAATTGATTTCCTTCAGTGTCTCATTTCTTGGTGTTTAAAGGTTTAATTTAGATCAAGTTTTTTTTATTACACCTACTATTTCTTCCATTATTTGTTTCTACTTTCTAGTATGTTCTAAAAATGGTCCCTGAGCCCTGAATTTTTATTGCAAGCTTTTATTTAACAATGTTTGTTCGGGTGGAATCTTGCTACCTGAATTAGAACCACTCCCTCTTATTGGTCGTAGTACGAGTAGAATTTTTGTATGTTAGTTCAGTTACGACGACAATGCATTTTTATGGTAAGCATGACATGAATCGACATCCAGGATTAGCTCCAGATAAAGTCTCTTAGCCGTAGACAATTCTTCAACGGTCAACAGCACAGATATAATTTTTCGCATATTATAAGTTTAGTTTTGATATTCCAAAATAAAAGTTTGGTTAAAAACGTTGTTTTTATAAAAAAACTTATTGTTTATTTCTGTAAATAAATAGGTACTATAAAGCAGCAGAAAAGAAACTCTTAAGGTTCCTTGTATTGCCAGGAAATTTGGAAGCGGGCTGAGGCTTAGACCGTTCTAAATTTGAACATGGTTAATTAACCAATCCAAAGGGATACAATATTCTAAAGTTAGATCAGATAATCAGGATTTTTTGAGAGTACTTAACTCCCTATATCGACTGTCAAAGGTCTTAATAACAGCCCAGGAGCCAACGACTTAGCGTGCTTTCCGAGGCACGTCGCAAGTGATAATTAGTTTACACACATAACTTCTGAAAAGTTACAGGTGTCTTGGGTTCGAACTTCTTCTGACATGACATTTAATGGTCATACCACTAGTCTTTTATCGCTAAAAGTCACGGATATCACTCAAAGACCCGGATGTGTAGTATTTAGGTAAGTACCTAATTAAATAAATATAAAAAAGTTCTGTACATGACGTAAAATGCGAATCGCAAAAAACCTAAAAGTAATCTTAAACACATTTAATTAACGTAGTGTTTGTTAATTCTGGTAACTCAACGTAAAAGAGTTGTCCTGAACTGGTTTTTTATAATATAAAATAAATAAATCAGCCTGTAACTGTCCCAATATAGGACAAAGGCCTCTTCTCATACAGAGAAGAACTGATGAACTGGTTTTTTATTGGACCAAAATTCTAACCAGCATGTGTTAAATATATTTGGATAAAGGCTCTTAAAACTAGTATTTTGACATAATATATTTAATTTTATATCCCTCCAATTTTGAGAAAATAACTTTCTATTAATCCTACATTCCTAAAAAGTCTACGAACAAGCCCTTCTAAATATTAAAGTAAATGGTACCAAATTATTTTTTCAACGGTTCTAGGTTACCTACATGTTTTTGTGGCTTTCGGCATCAGGTAGAACCTATGCCGGTTAGAATTTTCTCAGAATAAAAAACCAACGTTCATACAAAAAGCGGACACGTCCTTTGAAACAAAAAAAAAGACAATTACTTAAGTGAACCTTAATTTTATGACGTGTTGCGATGTAGGTAAATATCTAAATTTAAATTTGTACGAGCCGTCTACAGAATCAGAATCAAGAAGCATTGTAATAGGTACAGTCAGTAACGAAGTTTACACATAGAAACAAAAAATAGCAGAACAGAAAATAGAGTAAAATATAAAAGAAGGTCGTCATTTGAACATTGAAAGTTACAAAACTCGCTTCTTGTCTATTGCATTGTTATATTGCATAAAAAGATATGAGATCCAAGATACGGGTTAAGTCCAACATTAACTTTTCAGATAAGTATACACCCACCAAACTTTTGATTTCTAATTATTTTAATTTACCATTCCATTCTATTAGAGACATCCTAGCACATAGCACATGCCTATATTCTCTTGTAATACAGGGTGTTGCTTTAAAGACCTGCCAAATTTTAGGAGGTAATACAATGAGGTCCATAAAACTAAACAACTTTCTCCATGAAACATAGGTCCAAATCTGAAAATGAAAATTTAACTTCTCATACAAAAGTGAGTCACGTGACCAGTCATTTTGTATGATAAATCAATTTTCGATGGCTATGTTATAAGTCCCATGTAATAGGGGGCAAGCCTATTGCCATTAACCGGGCTTAATTACAGACTCCTTGCTGCTACTGAGAATTTCCTTATGGAAAAATCAAGTAACACTTTGCCCGACCCGGGGATCAAACCCAGGATTTCTTGCTCAGCAGTCGCGCTTGCTACCACTAGACCAACTAGATATAATAGCTTTATATTGCTTTATAAATAAGCAATCATATTATATCATCGTATTGAAGGTCAATGCCATACGTGGACTTTGGTTTTGTCTCAAAACTTAATGATTATTTTATCTGTTTACTTACCCACTAATAACTTAAGCCATTCTTCTTAATTAGTAGCTGACACATATACCTATCCTACTACTATTATAAAGGCGAAAGTTTGTAAGTATGGATGTATGGATGTATGGATGTATGGATGTTTGTTACTCTTTCACGTAAAAACTACTGAATGGATTTGAATGAAACTTCACCACAATATAGCTTATACATCAGAATAACACATAGGCTACAATTTATCAACATATCATGCGGGCGAAGCCGCGGGCGGAAGCTAGTATTACTATAATGCTCAGTGACTTTTGGACCGCTAAGTTAGATTTGGATGCAAAGATACTTTTGAATACTTGAATTCATTTGCGTACTTGAGAATTGTCGTATAGTACTTTATGTAGGTAAAGCCTACTTGGTTGAAAAGTGAGAGGTGTTTTCAATATTATCATCCTCCTAGTCTTATTTTTCCTAAACTTTGGGTTGGCTTCTACCTAATCAGATTATTATTATAATTATCGTGTGTCTCTGACATTGCTTTACACACATTTAAAAATCTCCCAGGTGTGCTGGTAATCACGATGTTTTTACTCACCGTTTTAGCAACTGATAATTAATTTATAGTACGCACATAACTTACGAAAAGTCAGAGGTGCGCTTGAATAGAATAATTTATTTGCATAAAACATGAGTAGGTTTACAATACAAAATAGTTTGCATGAAAGGTGTTATTACAAAGTAAATATGATCTACATGTTTTGCCACGTAATATGGCGTGCAAAGTTAAAAACATTTTGTTGACTAAAATAATTACATAAAATAAGTTTATTGTAATTTCCCAAAAATAGAATCTAAGTTTACATCAAAATTATATCTAACATTGTAATTTTTATGACAAGGGCGCGTAGCATCGTTGACAGACATTAAAGAAAAAAAAAAAAGCGCAAAAAAATAATTATATATTTTTTAAATGTCTCTATTTATTAAGAATACAATGTCAAATATAATAAAAAAATGTCATAATATTAGGAATCATTCAGAAAATCAGCCATATTATAATAGCACTTGTCAATTAAGAACTTTTTAAATTTTTGTTTTTTATGTTTAAGGTTTTTATTTGTTTCGGTATTTTGTTATATATTTTTGGAGCTAAACATAAAACACTTTTGTGCATTAAGGCTGTATTCGGTCTAACCATACAAAGTCTGTCATTATCCCTTCGTGAACGGATAACCACATCTGAAAGACGGTCAAATAGATTAGGGTTTGTTTTTACAAAAATTGCAATCTCATAGATGAATAAAGAGGGAAGAGTCAAGATGCTATATTTAATAAAATATTGTCTGCAGCTGTCGGTGGTTTTGAGACCAAACATTGCTCTAATACTTTGCTTTTGTGATTTAAATAAATCCTCTTTATTTGTGGAATTGCCCCAAAATATGATACCATACCTTAAGAGCGAACCTACAAGACCATGGTATGCCGAAAGAAGGGCTTGAGTGTTTATCACCGATGCGAGTTTGTAAAGTGCAAAGGCAGAAGATCTTATTCTTTTGTTGAGATACTCTGTGTGACTTTTCCAATTAACATTTTTATCTATATTTAAACCTAGAAATTTTGCTGAATCAACGTTGTTTAATGTCTTGCCTTGGTAATTTATATTAATATTCGGAGTTTCTAATCGTTGGCTAAACCACATTATGTTAGTTTTTGTTAGATTTATTTTTAAGTTATTGTTCTTCATCCAGGTTATTAACGATTTGATTGTGTCATTTATGTCTTTCTCGAAAGTACTTTCATTTTTACAGTCAATAACAACAGTAATCATCACTAATACCACTGTGCGCCTTTTACAAAACAAACCCCAAATGTTGGGGTATGAAGCCCAACAGTGATTGATGTTTGTTGAAATGTATGTTGTTAAATGTTAATGTTTAAAATGTTATGTTAAATGAGTAGACAACCGATTCACTAAAGGGTTTTATTGCTACTAAATTCAAATTATAATGTTCGTAGTTGCTAAGCAAACAATATTGCAATCAATGCGCATTTGACTAATTAAGTTATTTATTTCGCCGTGCTAGCTAAGGTCAATGTACAGCGTAGCTCGTACATATTGCCCCCTCAAAAGGTAACATACAACCAAAATTGTTAAAATCAATTATTAAAGAAAATAAATTAAAATGTAAATACAAAGTTAAATGTAAAATGTTAAAGCAATACAATTGAAGCCTTAAATTAAAATTAATGTAGTTCGTAACGCGCAATAGGCGACGTTGCCTTGTTGAGTGTGCGTGCACTTGTTAAGTGCACTCTACCGCTACCATTCGTTGCGTCGAAAGTAGCGGTATCTAAATTGCTTGCCGTGGACCTTCTTCGGGGCGCTGGATCGGGAATAGGTGGCTCTTCAGGCTTCAGACACCTACGATGTTTGCGCAGTCGGCGGTATCCATATATTACACCTACTAGCACTAAAATAGCTGCTAATAGGTATAAAACGACGTACTGGTGTACATCATGGTATGTAACTCGATCCGATACGACGCCTTCTGTGACGGCTGACTTCATCTGTTCTACTTGATTCCCTAGATCTCTTAATAATGTTCGTTGTTCCATCTTCAGACTTTCTTCTTTCTTTTGATCAGGGTCCAAAATCGGCACGGACAAGTTGATGATATTGTTGATAGGTGGAATTTCTACGGCGGCGACGGCATCGACTTGGACGTGAACCTGAACGTCTGTTGTTTGTTGGGTTTGTGGATAAACGGTAAAAGTTTCGCTATTAATAATGCATTCGCCGTCGATGGTCATGACCCCAGCCTTGCTAAGTAACTGCGTTGAAACTTGATGCCCACATATGATACGTATTTTGCATTGTTCGCAACAAAAATACAAGTATTTATTTATGTTGTGTAGTTCCAACCACGTGTCTCGACAAGCTTCATGTTTTGTTTCGCAGTTAGGAGAGTCATTTTTCTTCAAACAGAGGTTTTCATCAGATTTCATGTGATAGATTGGTTTCTGCAGCTGACATAATCTAGTCGCGGTGTCATGTTGGACGCATTGCTGTAGTTCATGTTCATTCATTGGTAGGTACAAATTCTTTTGTATGTTAATTGCTAATAGCTCAGCTATAGGTAGTAGGGTGACCATATCCACTTCGATTTTTTTCGGTACAGGTATTATTTTGTATATCTCATAGTTATCTCTGCTGATTAATGGCATCTTTATCTCTATTATGAGGTATCGCTCTGTCATTTTGACCTTCACTTGGAGAAGGTGATATAATTGAAATAATTCTGTTTGAATGTTGCTAATGGGAAGAATCAATTCTTTTGATAATTGCCCTGAGATCATGTTCAATTCGTCCCGGAGCTGTTCTGGTGAAATGAGGTGTAAGTTCATTTTTCCATTATATATGTTTGTTACAGTGTCCATCATAGTTTCCTGGATGTTTCTTAGATGTTCTAGCATGCTATTAGCGGAAATAGCAGACATTGCAAACTCGATTGATAATTCTTGTGAATTAATTTGCTGTTGAAGGTTGTCTAAGAGCTTTTCGAGGTTCAGAAGATGTTGGTTGAATAGTTTGTACTGTCTTTCAACAGTTTCTTCTGATCTCCTAATGAGATTATATTCCGCTTCTATTATGGAAGTTTGGTTTTTTAGTAAGGAAGCCAGGTGTTTCTCGTTCTGCTTGACTAATTCAATGTCCCGTTGATACTGTTCTGCGAATTGGTCATCTAATACTCCGAACAGGGACCGGGCGATAGAACCGACACCGTTGATAAGCCCACGTTTGTTTCTCATGTTTACTTGGCCTTGCGGACTCAGCAACATGCGGTTATAGTGTTCAAGTTCATTGAACGCGTGTTGTAATTGTAATGCAATTACATTGCATTGTGTTTTAGGTCTTATTTTTTCGCAAATATTTTCTAGATGATCGGAGAATTTACTAAATACTACTATGCCATTCCAGTAGGGCTTGACGTCATAGTAGACTATAATCTTCCATTCACTGCGTATCAATTGCATGTTGGTTATTTTATCGAAATATAGGCCTTGTTGAAGTTCGATATTGTTTGTTGTATTAGCAGCCGCAACAGGATTCAGTAGGTATAGTAGAGTCATAACTAGGCCGATAAAGTTGATTCTGTTTTTTGTCGTAATGGATCGTCGCGGCTGTGTTGGGTTCGAATCAGTATGGCATGATTCATTCTCACGTTTCGTTGAATCGTTTTGTTTTTCACAATCTTCGTCACTGTTTATAGGCAGAACGGATAGTTTTGTTATAGGCCTCTTCATAAATCCATTTTTTGTTTTAAGGGTAACGACCCGAACGTACTTGTCCTCCCCAGGGTGAAGGTCTGTTATTCTACCCATCAACCATTTTCCTGCTGGTAGGTGTTCGTCATGAATAACTACCAAATCGCCCATCATTAGATTTTTCTGTGGCTTTCGCCATTTTGATCTGGCTAAGAGTTGGCATAAATACTCTGCCTTCCATCTCTTCCAAATTTCTATGAAGATCTTCCTTGTTAACTCCCATCTTGTTCTAGCATCTTCTTTAGTTTCTATGACAGTCAGCCCTGCTCTCCCAGATAAAAAGTGTGCTGGCGTCAGACATTCTAGATCTTCCACGTCTTCACTCAGCGGGCAAAGAGGTCTAGAGTTCAAACAGGCTTCTAGTTTTGTTAGAATTGTCGTGAATTCCTCAAATGTTAATTTTTGTTCACCCACTACTCGTCTTAAGTGGTGTTTCAGGCTTCGGACTGCTCGTTCCCATAGACCCCCCGCCGATGGCCAAGCTGGGGCGTTAAAATGCCACTCTATATTCATCTCTGTAATGTTTCTTTGTAATTGTTCATGTTTGTATATGTTTTCAATTTCCTCATATTGTTCCATAAGTAATCTATTTGCTCCGACAAAGTTGGTGCCATTATCACTATATAAATGGCGTGGGGTGCCTCTCCTTGCTGCCATCCTGTTTAGGGCTGCCAAAATGCCGAGCTTGTTAGGTCGGAAACCAATTCAATGTGCACCGCCTTTGTCACCATGCATATGAAGACGGCAACATAACCCTTCGTTGTTTTTGCTCCTCTCCCTTTATTCATCTTGACGTCCACAAATCCTGTATAGTCTACCCCTGTATGGTAAAAAGGCGGGGCTGGGTTTATCCTTGCACTCGGTAATTCACCCATCAGTTGATGTTGTTTCGTTGGATTGTTTTTACGACATGTCACACACTTTCGGACTTGCAACTTTGTAGCTCGGTTACCGCCGACAATCCAATATTTTTGGCGGAGGTGTGACAAAGTAAGTCTTGGGCCGCCGTGAAATGTCCTTTGGTGTGCTTGATCAATGAGTAGATGGGTTAAACGACTGTCGTAAGGAATGATCATCGGATGTTTCGTTTCTTCGTTTAACAAGGCGTTTTTCAATCGCCCTCCCACGCGTAATATATTTTGTTTATCAATAAAGGGACAGAGAGCTATTAATTTGCTGTTCGATGATACTTTGCCGTGTTTACGCAAATTAATAATATCGGTGTCAAATACCTTTTGTTGAGTGTGTGTCACAATCTTTTTTGTCGCATTATTTAATTCTTGCAACGTAAGATACTTCGGTAATTGACGTTGTTTCGGGTTCAATGCTCTAAGTATCCATGCCACAATTCGAGTAATATGATTTATAGAGCTATGTTTTTGTAATAAATTTTCCACAATGTTCGATGTTTCTGTGTTTATTTGAGCTATATTGGCTTGTTTTCGAAATGATGATTTTTGTTCTTGATCTGTGGTATATTTCTGTTTTTCTAATGTAATTGTTTGAAGTGATGATAGCCATGTAGGACCCTGCCACCACAGTTGATTTTCTTTTAATTGTCCCGCATACTGACCCCTACTAGCAGCGTCAGCAGGATTTTCATTTGATTTAACGTAATTCCAGACCGAGCGAGGTATTACGTCAACTATTTTTTGGACTCTGTTTTCTACATATGCTTTCCAGCGTGAAGGGTCGCCTTGCAGCCAACCCAGTACCACCATGGAATCTGTCCAGCCGAAGACTAGAATTTCATGCTGATTTAAGGCTTCTTTTACTTTGCGCATTAATTTACATAGCAGAAGCGCTCCATTCAATTCCAATCTAGGCAAAGTTGTTGCTTTACGGTGTGGTACAATTTTTGACTTTGCAGCGACAAGTGTGATTTCCTTTGAAGAGTGAATCCGAGCATAGATAACACATGCATAGGCATCCAAGGAGGCGTCACTAAACCCATGCAACTCTATTTTCAGTTTTCCGTCACACTTGAGCCATCTAGGTATCTCACAGGAGTTGATCGCCATTATATCCGCTTGTATTTTGCACCATTCTTTGTTTATGTTATCGGACACTTCGTCGTCCCATTGTAGTTTTACTTCCCACAATTTTTGGAATAATAATTTCAGTTTTGTTGATAAGGGAGCCAGCCAGCCTAAGGGATCGAATAGTTTCGAAATTTCGGCTAATAAGCTGCGTTTTGTTTGTTTTTTGTTGACATCTGATATTGAGCACTGGAAGGTGAATGTATCCTTACTAGAGTCCCAGCATAGGCCCAATGTTTTCGATGTATGCTCTGTTTTAAAGTTAAAGACGATTTTTTCGTTGTTGTTATGTTCGGTGACTAGATCCAAAAGAGTTCGGTTGTTTGATGACCATTTTCTAAGATTGAATCCTCCACTTTTAAGTAAATGATTTAGGTCCGAAATTATTTTCTTTCCTTGTTCTACTGTGTGGGACCCGTGGACCAAATCATCCATGTAAAATGACTCTTCTAGCACCTTAGAAGCTTCGGGATAATGTTTACGCTCGTCCGACGCTAATCTCTTTAGCGTCATCATAGCTAGGAACGGCGCTGCTTTAGTGCCGTATGTTACTGTTGATAGTTGATATGTACGTATGGGCTGTTCAGGAGACTCACGCCATACTATTTTTTGGAGATGTTGATCACATGGGGCTGCCAAAATTTGCCGAAACATCTTTTCAATATCTGCAGTGTATGCATATTTGTATTGCCTCCACTTAATTAATAATGTTTGCAGGTCTTGTTGAAGGTTGGGGCCCGTGTACATAAGGTCGTTTAAACTGCATCCTGTAGATGTTTTCGCAGACGCGTTAAACACCACTCTGTACTTAGTTGTTGCTGATTCCGCACGTTGTACACCGTGGTGAGGTAAATAACACTCGGGTGTCGTATTGCTCGCCGATTGCTGCATATGACCTAGGTCAATGTATTCAGCCATAAATTCTTTATACGCGTTAGCTAAATATTTTTGCTTGTAAAACTTTCTTTCCAAATTCTTGAATTGGGCCACAGCCATCGATTTGGACGACCCCAGTCTGGTTTCTAGTTCATCTTTCATCGGTAGTCTGACTTCGTATCTCCCATTCTCTAAGCGTTGAGTTGTGTTTGTGTAATACTCAATGCACTTTTGATCTTCCTCTGATAAACTTGTCTGATCGCTGATATCTTCGGCTTCCCAGAACTGTTTCATATCTTCTATGTTGTTTAATACCACATTGCATTGAAATGTTTTGACGTTGCCACATAATAACCATCCCAGTTGAGTTTGTTGGGCAATAGGCTGAGTGACGTCATCTCCTTTTATCATGCCTCCTAGCATGATTTGAGAGTATATGTCCGCACCAAACAGTATGTCTACTGGACGGCTGTTATAAAATTCTGGATCCGCTAAATTGATGTTTTGTATGTGTGACCAAGATGGTTTTGCAAAAATTTGTTGGGTAGATTCTTGATTAAGTTGTTCATTATGAGGACAGATGTTTCAAACTTGAAATCGTTGTAAGCCGAGCAGCACGATATTGTTATCATTCCTTTGCTGTTATTTTCCTTTTGACCAATCCCAAAAATAATTCCTTTGCATCTTTGACGTTTCACACCGAGCAACTGCGCTGCCTGCTCTGTGATCAAAGATATTTGAGACCCTTGATCGATGAGGGCTCGCATGTAATGTTGGGTTCCATCCGCTGCTTCTATCTTGAGCAACGCGGTGGCTAATAAAATCTCCGAACTATCATCATCTTGAGATACTTGAGAGGAATTTGTTTGCCTTTCAATTTTGTTTTTTGTACATGCGTCGTGTAAAATGGTGTTATGTTGGGCGTTGCACTTTCGACATTTGTAAGTTGACATACATTCATTTCCTTTGTGGCTGAATAAGCAATTAACGCAAAGTTGCAATTTATTCACTGTGTTTAATTTTTTGCTGTCCGACATTTCTAAAAATCTTTCGCAATTGTATATGCCATGTTCCTCTTTGCAAAGTGGGCATCGAAAATGTGTTGATGCATGGAATGATTTTGCGATCTTTTTGTCAGCCGCGTGATGATTGTTGTAGTTATGTTGCTTTTTAGTTGATTCATGATTTTGATTAAGCTGTGAATTTGGTTTTTGGATGTTATCTTGTTTGCGGCGCGACACTTCCATGGAAGTAAATTTCATTTCTAGATAGTCTAAGAGTTCTTTTAATACAGGCAGCTCTCTGGAATTCTTCAACGATTCGATGTAGTCCGAATATGTTTCAGCGTCTAATTTTTGCGATATAATGTGTACTAAGATCGGATCCCAGGTGCTGATATCCACTCCTAAATTCTTGATTGAATGCAAACATTCCGTAGTGATATCGTGGATACGTTTTATTTGGGCCATTACTCTTTGTTGCATGATCGGCAGATTAAAGAGCATGTTGATGTGCGATGTAAATATAAGTTTCTTGTTGTTATACCGGTGGTTTAGGATATCCCAACACACCGTGTAGTTGTCAGAGCTAATCTGTAGATGTTGTATTATTCTTTCCGCTTCTCCTTGTACTTTGCTCTTCAAGAACTGCATCTTCTGAGCTCGAGATAGGGAAGGATTGTTGTGTATGGCTTCCGTGAAGAGATCTTTAAATGGGATCCACTGATTATATTTTCCATTGAAAACTGGTATTTCTAATTTCGGTGTTGTTTTTTCCCGATGAGTTCCAGACCACATTTTGGTATTCAGGGCTTTCTTGAGGTCATTGTATTGGTCTTCAAATCTAGTATAGCGTTCGTCATACACTTCGATCTTGTCACCATTAAGTTCGCACTCTATTTCCCAGTGAAGGATATCGATCGCTGACCAACGCGTCTGCAATACTTGCAAAGCGTCCTGAAATTCCCACTTCTCTGATATAAACTCAACTTGAATGTTAGCCGCAGCTCTCATGAAGGCTTTGAAATTAGCCGCTTGTTTGCGGAGCATATCGTCCAGCTTGCTATTGGATCCTGTTTCCTTCTTCGAGGTTGCCTGTTGATCTTGACGCGGAGGTGATTGATCTCTGTTATTACTACCATGATTTTCACCCCTGTTACTGTTTTCTTGTTCTTCTTCACTTTCCTGTGACTCTTGTTTCTGTTTTGTTATGTTTGAGGAGCCAACTTGCTGTTTGGCATCCCCCGTTGTTGTTGTAGTTTGTCCTCCCGCGTACTGCGCGTGCGCTGAGAGTTGTTGGTGTTGTTGTAGAATGAGCTCCCTTACTTCTTTATAGCACTGCATTGTTTTGTTGCAATATTATACAGGGTTTAGTCTCAAACTTTCACGAACATTTAACATAATGAAACAACTTTTAAACGGATAAACTCGCGTATATTGTATTTTTTAAAAACACCTGACGTTTTGACCTGACGACGTGGTCGCAGGCAGACTCTGCAAAGATCTCGAAACGTCAGGTGTTTTCGAAAAATACAATATACGCGTTTATCCGTTTAAAAGTTGTTTCATTATGTTAAATGTTCGCGAAAGTTTGAGACTATATTAACCCTGTATATGTATAATAGTGATGATCCAAGTGTCAAAGTGATGGAGGAAAAAATTAGCCTTTACCAAATCTATATCCGGTAATGTACCTCTTTGAGTTTTTACATAAAATCTGAGAGCTTTTGTATGTTCTTGACATTTATTATCTTTGATTATTGTGTCAGTTATAATTTATAATAACATGCCTGTCATTGAATTTTTTTTGCCCTAGGGTGATTTGTATCCTTCTATTTTTATTCTGAATATGTTTGATAATTATTATACTTTATTCGGATGATTTTTTAAATAATTCATAATAGTGCATAATATTTATGTTTACTTTTCCTGTGGTCTTTTTTTTTATAACGTTCTTTAAAAATCTACAAAGGTGGTTTTCCGCAAGGCATATTTTGGAATCCTTATAATATTATGTTTCTGCATAGATCTAAGTTTAGAAAACATAACTATCATACAAACTATACAAAGACGCGTAAGTGCATTTCTACTTATTTATTTACAAAGAAATTAATAAAAATAATATAAGTAAAATTTTTTTTTATACATAAAACAGTTTTGTCATCAAAACTAAAGCTGTGTACCAAATATCAGTTCAATCTGTCAACAGGAAGGGGGTGAAATATCGATTACTAAACCAAATAATAAACAGGGCAAGCTAAGTAAAACCGTTTAAAAACACGTGGGATGCTTATTGGGCTCTATTTCATCTTGGTTAATAAACAATAATAATGATAAACAATGTAGTGGTCTAGTGGTAGCAAGCGCGACTGCTGAGCTCGAGTCCTGGGTTCGGTTGGGCAAAGCTTAGTAAAACCGTTTAAAAATAAGTATACAATTACCTACTGAGCAAAGACTAAGCAGTGATAGCCTAGTGGTATGACCATTGATGGGCAAGTCAGAGGTCTCAGATTCGAACTTAATTACAACTAACTTTAAATCATCGTATGATCCGGGTTGCGGGGGTCAGACAGGCGGTCGCTCCGTAGAAAACTAATATTCATCTGCATCTGATTATATGAGAAGCTGACCCCGACACATTTAGGAATTATAAGTCTAGGTAAAATATGAAGAAAAATATATATCTACCTAATAAAATTATCTAGGAGGATAATTTACAAAGAAATTAAACTACAATTTAAATATTATATTACTATAAAAATCTCATAACAAATGATTCACAGGCTGCTTGGATAAAAAATCTGAAATGATTTAAAAGTCTAGTTTTATCTTTAAAACTACAGCGAGAAATTAGAATCAACATATTCTTATCGTATTAGTATTCATTGTAGGATTTGATGAGAGCTATTATTGGGAGCTTTGTTTTTTTTAGGCCTATGTATTGTGTAGCCGTGGTGTGTGATGCGAGTTCGAACCTGGCACGTACCAATGTGACTTTCTCAATATACTTTCGAAGATAACATGGTGTGTAGTTGTGTCTAAGTCACTGACTAATGGTATAGGAAAACATCGTTAGGAAATCTGGATTAATAGTCTGAAATCCAACACGCAGTGAACTAGCCTTGCAGTAGTAATTAATGCTCGATCCTTCTCTAAGAAGAGGCATTTGCACTGCAGTGAGACAGTTACAGGCTAGCTTATTTATGTACCATCAATTACCTCCTCTTAAATAAGGTCTTAGGTTAACTTTAGGTAACAGTCAGTGTGTCTTAATACATTTTGATGACTTTTTTCTTGTAATTTTACAGGCACGCAACGAAAGATTACGTTCTAGTTTCGGGGAAAAAGTTCTTCCCGGAGAATGGCCACATCACGTAAGATTAATTTGATTTATTATTTGGTTCACATAAAAGAATTACCTGCAGCATATTTGTACAACGTGTTACAAAAATAGTGTGGAACCTTTTAAGGGGTCAATCTGTTCATGAATTTGAACAACTTGTAGAACATCAGTTTGCATAAAAACACTCCATAGACAAACTTGTCGCTCAGCTGATGCTCTTTGTATGAAGAACCAAACATATTTTTTTTGCGAATTTCTTTTTTTGCAAACTGATGTTCTACCAGTCAATCGGTTACATGAGTAGATTAACCTCCTAAAGGGTCCAACACTGTATATTTTACACGTTGCATTATTGACCTACATATTATATTACTATAAATATAAAAATATGATATGATAGGCTATGTCTCGTATTATAGAATCTAACTTAGGAATCAAGCATTACTTGTAATTAGATTTTCCCCAACTAAACTAGTTTAAAGTAATTTTGAGTCCTGAGTTAAGTTATGTAATACGACCCTATGACTCCAAAATTATGTGCGCACTTGCGCAGCATGACATGCAACTCTCACACAAGTAATCATAATTAAATGTAAAAAAGGAAAATATTACTCGTAGCCAAGTTTTTGTCATGTCAAAAATTTCAAGATCATCATTGTTAGTGTCAATTATATGACATTTATAATATTATATAATATATTAAATTATATAATTAAAGTAATAATAGTATATAGTTCCCTTTATTCATTTCCAATACATATAAAATACATTTTTAAATAAATATAAAAATATGAAAGTATACATTTAAAAATATAAAATATAGTAGCCCACCGGTATCGGAAACAGGGTCCACGCTCCCGGTGGTCATGGCTACAGAGAAAGGAACCACCAGACTATGCGAGCCGTGTCCAGGAGTACCGCCTTCTGCATCAAGCCCTTGATCCAGCCATCTAATGAGAGCCTCTTAAGGTGTTGATCGAGGCTCTTGGATATTAAACCATGGATTGAAAAGACTATCGGCACAATAACAGCTGAGTCCACATCCCACATGTCAACATTCTCTTTCTCGGCCTTTACGAGGTTCCCGTCATGCGGGATGGTGACATCAACAATTGCGCGGCGCTCTGCTCGATCTATCACCACTATATCAGGCTTATTAGCAATAACAGTCCTGTCACTGATGATAGACCGATCCCAGTACAAAGTAGCATGACCATTTTTGAGAACTGGGTCGGGTGTACCGGTAATATCTCTGAATCCACAAGATGGTTTCTCAAAGCAAGTTGCTGGTGATTTATTCTAGCCACCAGGTTGTCCTTGTGCAAATACTCTCCATTAGCAAGACGAAACCAACCAGAAACTATGTGACAGATGGACTCTCCCGGACAGTGACATGCCCGACATATATTATGTCCACTGTGCCATCCTTCACAACATATTTCCGATATAGTTATTCGTCAAGATAACTTCCTGAACCTGCCCGTTAACATTCATTGCCCCTATTTTTAATTTAGTGTAGTAACTACTAGTTTTTTTTTTGTGGCCGTGGGGAGTCATTAATGCCTACCACATACCGCACGTCCGAGGACGCACGGTTACGTGGGGCTCGCACCCACTAAAAACCAGGTTCCTGGACATTGCCCCAACATGCACCTTGGCCTTCGCCTCTACATCGGGCAAGGCGAGCGGCATACGAGTTCGCATACTGACAGTTAGGTATATTGAGACCTAATATATCCTATTCTTAATATTTTTTTGTGAATTTATAAATTGAATTGAATTTATAAAGTGAATTTATGAATTTAGAAATATAATTGTTTAATACAATTATAATTAATAGAATAATAATTATCGACACGGTACGTCGAAGATCGTGGGTTCAAATCCCATCCGTATCATTTGTTTTTTCAAATTTTCTTATTAAATAATTATATCCTATTCTGTTTCTCCTGACTCCAGAGGTGTAAAATCGTATCGGTAGTTTGCAAAGTCGTTCCAGGTCTTGAAGCTAATTTTTTTTTAAGGTACTAATCTTTAGATTATACGATAAATGGAGGCATCTGTACCGCGCCTTTTGTGCTGGAAGCATCATCGCTGACTCAACTATCCTAACATCTGCTAATTGTTTTCTCACAAACAAAAAAAAGTAAGGAATTTTATATTTTTAGAGTTCCGTAGATCTAAAAAAAACCTAACCTTTATACAATCACTCTAGTAATAGTTATTAACAGCTGTAGTAACAGTATTCTAAAGACCATAGTATACGCGGTACGTCACCATTTTGTTTTTTTTATTTACTTATAATGTACGTTGTTTTGTTGTTTATTACTAACTTCAGACCATTATATCCCTAGCATGCGGCTCGGGCTTCGAATGTATCTTCGATAGTAATTGCATACGTACCGCTCTTGTAACATAATATTCTATTTTGAAACAGTGTTTTAATTTAGACGTTTCCTTTACAAATTCTCACACTTGACCCGGTTTTTTAAAATGCGACAATAAACATCTGACTCTAAACATTTATTCGATTTCAAAAAGGCTGATTGTTTTTTCTTTCTAGATTTAGACACAAATTTGCTAATATAAGGGCAGTAGCTGGAATTTTAAAAACTATTGGAAAAGAACCGACTAGCCGTAGCGACAGCATTGAACAATGGCGATTGATTGAAAAAGTGCTTTCGCAGAGATTTTATAGATACCCCGCTTTTAGTTTAGCTGTAGTGGTGAGATATTTGCTTTATTTCACATTTTAATTTTTATTTATTCTGTTTTATATTATGTTCTGTGTGGTTTCCGGCCTAAGAATAGAATCACCTCTACTCGCCCCGCGGGTGTCGTAACAAGCGACAAAGGGAAAGATCTGGAGAATTGGCTCTTTGTGTGGGACAGTCATCATCTGCTGCTACGATCGCCAACCCGCTTGTCTAGACAAGATTATGGGCAAATACCTCCAATGAGCGCACAATAAGAGAGGCCTTTGTTCAGCAGTGGACTAATACGGGCTGATGATGATGATATTTTAAGATAACATACGCTGTGTAACTAAATACGTATATTATACATGTAGGCAATAGGCATACTTATAAAAATCAATTTATTTAATCATGTATTATTCGGCTATAGTACTGTAGTAATTGACTGCGCCTGCGGCATGTTTGATAACAAGTTAGTTAACTTGTTATTTCATTCTTTACAATTTTTCATTACATTAAAGAGACCAGCCTGTAATTGTATAGGTCTCTTCTCATACAGAAAAGGCTCGAGCATGAATCCATTAGCTCACTACGTGTTGCCAATTTATACTAGGTGTTAAGTCCAGGTTTCCTTACATTCCTTTACCGTTAGTCAGTGGTGTTTTAAATTAATAAAGAAAGAACATATGACATTGAACAAGTCAGGTACATGTCAGGTCCGAATCATGTGCTTGCAAAGGTAGTTAACGCGCCACTACGACATATTAATAATAGCAATCCTAATCATTTTTATTTTCAATTTGCGTAAATGTTGTTTGTTTCACAAAAACTAATTGGCAGTAAGTTCTGTACGATGGTGCTATCACACATTGTGTTTTATTTTGCGTTTATTTCAGAAAGTCAATAAGCCATGGGTGTACAATACTTTTGTAAATAAAATACCTTATTCGTCTAGATATCATGACTTCGATGGGGTCTGTACAGGTACTGCTGTCAAGGCTACCAAGGTAACACTCGTTATAATTATTTTGTCATTTTTTTCCATAAGAGGCATTTCTCAAGTGGAAGTGGAAGGTTCTCGAGTGGCGGCCACGAACCGTTGGTAGGCCTCCCACCAGGTGGACTGACGACATTGTCAAGGTCACGGTTAAGCAGTGGATGCAAACCGCAAGCTGTCGCTCATTGTGGCGTTCTATGGGGAAGGCCTTTGTTTAACTGTGGACGTCTTCCAGCTGATGATGAAGAGGCATTTCAACCCATTTTGCTTTTTATTCTCCTAGAAAAATTCCGGGAAAATCCAATGTGCCAATTTTCCGATGGGACCTATAATTTCTGGCCGGGTCTGTTCCAATAAATCGGAAATTTTCAGGCTCCGCTGATGGACTATAAAAAATAGCTCAATTAGGTATCAGTGAACGGTGGCTTTAATAATTTTTTCCAAAAATTTGTAACTTAAAAATTTAAGCTTTATGATCATTGTGTTTCAGAGCTGGTCAAAAGTTAGATACGTGTACACAGAAGAGGTTCAAATGATTAAACGGGAAGAATGTGAAAGGATATTATGTAGAAACTGTCGACTCTTTATGTGTACTATGTTTGATAACAGAAACAAATATGCTTTTTCCGTAAGTTTGTTCCTTCCTCCATAACAATTCCTCCCCGAAACCATTAATCATCAGGCGAGCCGTATGCTTTTTTGCCACCTTAGTAGTTGAAAATAAATTTCATAAAAACAACTTTTTTAACCAGTTAATTATATTGGAATATCAAAATTGTTGCTGTTGACCGTTGAAGAGTTCCTTTATTTCCAGCTAATCCTGGATATCGATTCAGCTCATGGTTTCCATAAAAATGCGTTTTCATCGAAATTAAATGTGTATGCAAAATTTTGTCTTAATCGGTTCAGGGTTCGGCTTTAAAATTCAGTTGCAAGATTTGACCCAAACATATATTCGTTTATATTCGGTTGACACCCTATGGTCATAGGGCGCGAGTGCACGTCTCCTACACACGGAAATTGCTCGGAGACTAGTCGACAGCACACGTGACCAGAAGGCTGGCTATTTCTTTGCTCAAAGAATCAGCATTGCCATCCAGCGTGGTAATGCTGCCAGCCTCCTGGGCACACTGCCTGCAGACGACGATGGTGATGGGGAGAAATTCTTTGACGTCTTTGCGTGACTTTTGTTTATAACTTAATATTTTTTTTAATTTATTAGGTTTAGTGTGTTTATAATAAGTAGATTTCTAATTATAATAATCGTTCACATTCAGCTTAAATATCTAGAACTTTATTAAATTCGTGATGTTACAATTTTCAGGAAACTGAAGGCGGTGGCTTGATTTGTTATGAAACTGAAGACCCGAGGGAGACGGGTGACATGGGGGTATTAGTTGCTATCACTTCCATCGTCAACATTGGCCTTCCAAATCTCAGTATGCGAGTCGGTTTATTTCACAAATGGGTAACAGATGCCTCTATTAGAGTGTCTGTCAACAAATTCATGATGACCACTTGTTTGACTATTTGTGTAATAAAAACTTTTTTGGTTTAAGTTTACAGTGTTTACTTTTTAAGGTACCGTCCCAAAGGACCCTGCTCTGTACCAGAATAGCAATTTCTAAACATTAAAATTCAATCAAGATTTTTTAATACAAATGTGACAACATGATTTATTGAGGAATACAATAAAAATATTAAGGGTTGTGATTTGGGTTTAGGCTTTCCCTGTTTCCACCCTTACTTACTAAGCAATCCTGGTCTGCTATTGGCTGACACATTTTACGCCGCCCACGCACGCCATCTACATAAAACTTCAGTCAAAAACTCAAACACCGCGAGCGGCGTTACGAGTACGCGCCCCCAGGAAAAAAATAAAAATCCTAGTCTAAACTTATCTACAATCGCCATTTGTGTTGTGATTAACGCGAAAACGGGAATACACAACAAAGGAAGCTATGGAATTCCCCGTGACGTGGTGAAATCAAAGATTCTCAGCCATAAACCACGCTGGACTTACGGTGTGCGAGGCAGTGAAGATTTATCAAGTTGGCCTTTCACCCTCCACAACACCTATTATTAAACTGTCTGTCTGTCCTTAATTTAAACGGCTTTATTTGTGAACCATGCTTCTCATTTATTTAAGCCTTTGACTGCCACCGCGGTCAACGGTGACCGCGAACAATAAGAAGTGCATTGTGTCTGCGGCGTGGCATTCAACGTGTTAATTAAATAAAATAAATACATTTTTAAATAGTATATAAAAAAATAAAAATAAACATTTAAAAATATAATATAGTAGCACACCGATATCGGGATTATGCTTACTATGTATGGGTAAAAAAAAACAAAGACTGAAGAATGAGTTTGACTCAAGAGTCAAATCAAGTTTGGTTGAAAACTAACGCTCTATGAAAATGAAATGATAACACATACAAGTTTATTGTTCTTTTATTATCAACAAACATTCATCTAAATATATTACACCATGTCCAGCTAATATTATATGGCAAACATGTAACATGGGGAAAAACTTACTCTTCGTGAAATGACAAATAATATTACTTTTCCGACGTCAGTCAGTCTTGAAGAGGTACTTAAATTGCACTGTTTTTAGGACTGTGCCAGCAACAGCTTTTCAGATGTGTCCTGTAAGAAACTTTGAAATAAGGTAATTTTTTTTTATTCAATGTATTCAAAAGTTCATTTCATAATGAAACAACTTTTTAACGGATATAATTCGCGTTTTTATTTTGATTTGAGTGCTGCAAAGTACTCGAAACGTCAGGATTGTATTAATCAAAATAAAAACGCGAATTATATCCGTTAAAAAGTTGTTTCATTATGTTGAGTGTTCGCGAAAGTTTGAGACTATATTAAGTTCATTTCACTAAACGTCTTATATGAGATTAGGATATGTGGCGCACTATTGCAATGCTAATCATACCACCATAGATCCACAAAAAATCATACTCACCCGAATGAGAGAACATCTAGATGAAATCATTCCAAAACATCAATTCGGTTTTAGGGAGGGACATGGTACGATCGGACAAGTACATCGCCTGGTTTGCTAAATCTGGCTGCTAAACAGAGCATTAGATAACAAGCAATATTGCTCTGCATTATTCCTGGACATCAGCCAAGCATTTGATAAAGTTTGGCACGAGGGACTACTTTTCAAAATAAAACAAAATCTGCCGCACTGCTTCTTCCTTTTCATCAAGTCCCTAGTTAGTTTAATATAACGCAGAATTAAATATAAATAACTGCAGGAAATCAAATCAGGAGTACCGCAAAGTAGCATCTTGGGACCGATTCTCTACTTAATCTTCACTGCTGATCTACCAACTACAGACACTGCTAGTACTACTGCTAATGCTGATGATACAGCATTAGTTTCTGTCCATGTTGACCCGGTTACTGTATCAGGAAACCTTCAAAGACCTTGTTTGAAGATTGTTTCAACATCAAGGCCAATAAAGATAAGTCTGTGCATGTGACCTACCCTTAGAAGAATAACATATCCACCAGTCTTACTCGAACATCGAACAACTTAAGTCGAACAAGTACCCCCCCAAGCGGAAGACGCAAAATACCTGGGAATACCTTTATTGTTTACGTTTGATGTCTACCGATGGCGTAACACTATTATGAAAAAGTTTCATAATACATAACAAACCTCAAGTCCGAGACCGACTGCAGACTGCGATCGCAGGCAACACTGCGGTTTGCAGCTGCTATTCCAAGCGCGGCGGCAGGTCGCGACTGCACAAAGTATAGAACCATGCCTCAGTCACTCCAGTACTTTCGTATATCGGATAACGCTACCTATTAGTTTACTAATGTCTTTTGTTACAAGAGGACTACTTGTTATTACTACATGCCAAAAAAAAGAAAAGATCAGGTGATCCATATTTAAAAGTCGAACCAAAGAAGGAAATTATTCTATTTTGATCAAGAACCAACCAAGTCAATTAATTTCTCTTCATCATCTTCCGAAAATTCGTCATTTTTCTGCAGTTTGAGACACGACTAGAGCTGCAGTCTACGGCGGCGGCGGCAGCGGCGCAGCGTGCCGCGACCACAGGTTGCGGGCCGCAACCTGTGCCGCAACTGCAGACCGCAGTGTAGTAGCGCTAAGAATCAATTTCAAAGAGGTTCATAGAAACAAGTGGTCTGCGGTCTGCAGTCGGTCTCGGACTTGTACCTTAATACCTACGTAATACTCGATCAAGTGGTTTAAATAAATGAATAAAAAGTGCGTGTGATATGGATGTGGATGTACCTATGTGTGCAATAATGTTCGACAATCTATATGCCAAGCCACTGTAGTAGGTATTCCTGGATAAATGGGTCAGACGCGAAAAATAAAATAATGCAATTCAGACGCCGACGCCGCCATTGTTCTGTACGAAATTATTATTACATAACGAATTGCTGAATGATAAACGAAGCCTGTTTATATACAGTTCTAAGTTTATGAAATATGCAGCAAGAGTGAATGGTTACATATTCTGTCTGGACTTAATATTAGGTACACGATGTGTAACTCCGGAGTGATTCATTATAAAGATAATTATTTATCTTTCAAAAAGAGTGAATCAATCTTTAAATCTTTATTCCTCGAAATAAATCTTTAAATCTTTATGCATCAGATCTGAGTGAGTTGTAAGTGAATGATAGGGATATTAGATCCCAACTCAATCTTATGAATGTACAATAGAATTTGAACCATAGTTGTATTGAAGTAAGGTTCAAATTCTATCATACATCCAAAAGATTTACTTGGAATACGAATCTCCCAATTCAATGTTATGAATGTATAATAGAATTTGAACCATAGCTGTATTGAGGTAAGTTTCAAGTTCTATCATACATCCAAAAGATTTACTTGGGAGTTAAAGATTTAAAAGAGTGATATAATATATCTTTGAAAGCAAAAGATGTATAAATCCTTGATCCCTAAAAATATATAGTCTGCGCATCTCTAGTTACAATTACAGTGAAATAATGTGTCGCATCTTTCTCTATGCAACACAAAATTCGGATTAAATCAAAGAGCAGATTAGATTATTGTTGAAAAAACAGATCGCCAAGAAGCAGGATACAAAAAGAAAAAAAATCATAAACCAGCTAAGATGTTAGGCTTTATAACTATACAAATAAATGAAATGTGAATACCTAATGTTGTTAGATAGCAACTGAGCGAGGGTAAGTGGGACAATGCTGAGGTTGTTATGATGAATACTACTTTCAGTTATTTAAAATTACACCAAGTCTATTTAAAAAAATACAATTATGAGTCTCTAACCCAAGGCGTCACTGTGTCATATTAAATTGGTACTCTAAGATATAGACCTTGAATTAATATATCCTCTTTCAACTTTTTAAGCTTTTGACAAACTTCTTGATCACTCTAACCGGATCTAGTACCTAGATCTAGTTACTAAATAGGCAAGGTCTATATCCACTTAAAGTGACCAAGAAATTTGATGGTCAACTTTACACACAAGTGCACATATGATATTGGGTGAAATTAGACATCAATTTGTCTACGGGAATCGTTCTATCTAAGCTTTTTTTCATTGTATATATTAACACGAATAATGTACTAATGTGTATGTCTGTATTAGAGGTGTGCGCCGATCGGCGTGGCGCACGCCGCCGGTAATATCAGCCACGCCGCCGCCGCCGATTTTTTTGTCGGCGTCATCGGCGTCAACGTAAAAATCTTTACATATCTCTTGCTCTGTAAGTACACCCTTACACCCCTGAATGCCGGGGTGTATGACTATCATTACAGCATAGGTTTTGGAATTTGAAAAAAGAACTGTCATACTCATACTGCACGAAGAATATTTTTAAAAAGTTAATATTTTTTTTCTTGGTATCGATTAATTACTCGAATCGGAATCTAGACAATTTATTTTATAAAGATTTTATTTTAAATATGGAACTATTTGTTTCCACATCGTATGTTTAGATGGAATCGATTTAAAAATTAAACTAGCCAGCAAGATTTGACGCGCTTGCGTGCGTGAAAAAAAAAAGCAGTCTACTAGATTCCTAAAAAGAACGTGACCATATCTCTTACAAATTGTAATAATTTTACTATTAATTTTAATTAAATACACATTTTTTTCTTCTTAATAAATGTTCATTGAAACCTGCTGTCTTGTTGTTTACTTACCTCACAATCGATATGTAAAGCAGAGTATTTATCTCGGGCGTAAGCATCAATTGCATACTCGGGTTAATTAGCGCCTTCGCTTCGCTCAGGCGCCAAAAACCTCGTATGCAATTGATGTCATACAGCCCTTGGTTAATAATCTACTATTATCGTTGTGTCTTTACTAAAGAATTTAGTTGTTTTTTTGATTTGGCTAATAAGTCTAAGTTTTTAGTAAGTTTTTTAAGTTGATCTCGGATGAAGCGTTTGGCGAATAAGTCTATCATCTATACTAATATTATAAAGAGGTTAAGTTTGTGTGTTTGTTAAATTGTAAGGGGTAATCTCAGGATCTACTGAACCGATTTTAAAAATTCTTTCACCAATAGAAAGCCACATTATTGCTGAGTGTCATAGGCTATATATAAAACCGAAAAATAAAAAGGCTTTTACGTGGTAGTCCGTTTCGCAAAGTGAATCGGAGAAAAAACGGTCGAATCAAAGCGTTTCTTACGAACGCTGCCTTAACTATGAAAGATATATTTTTGAGTTCTAGAGAAAAGATGTGGAGCTTGAAAATGCCTACAAAAAAGTCAACGACAGCATATGTCTAACTTTTATATTTACGTTAACATGTCCACTACATCTATATCTATATATATAAAAATGAAACCCGTTTTCCGTTGTCACGACATAGCATGAAAACGGCTCGACCGATTTGGCTGATTTTGGTCTTGAATTATTTGTGGGGATCCAGGGAAAGTTTAAAGGTGAGAAAAAGGGGTAGAGTAGGGTAGGGGTAGAGTAGGGTAGGGTAGCGGTAGAGTAGGGTAGGGGTAGAGTAGGGTAGGGGTAGAGTAGGGTAGGGGTAGAGTAGGGTAGTGTAGGGTAGGGGTAGTGTAGGGTAGGGTAGGGGTAGTTTAGGGTAGGGTAGTGTAGGGTAGGGTAGGGGTAGATTAGGGTAGGTTAGGGATAGGGTAGTGGGTAAAGTAGGGTAAGGGTAGAGTAGATTAGTGGTAGAGTAGGTTAGGGGTAGAGTAGGGTAGGGGTAGAATAGGGTAGTGGGTAGAGTAGGGTAGGGGTAGAATAGGCCTTGAAGTAGGATAGTAATCACAAGAACGAAGTCGCGCTGGGCAGCTAGTAATTATATAAAAATCAATGCAACTTTTCGTTGTTATTTTATAACTCAAAAACGGTTGGACCGATTTGGCTAATTTTGGTCTTGAATTATTTGTGGAGGTCCAGGGAAGCTTCAAAAGGTGAGAAAAAGGGGTAGAGTAGGGTAGGGTAGCGGTATAGTAGGGTAGGGGTAGTGTAGGGTAGGGTAGGGGTAGTGTAGGGTAGGGTAGGGGTAGTGTAGGGTAGGGTAGGGGTAGTGTAGGGTAGGGTAGGGGTAGTGTAGGGTAGGGTAGGGTAGGGGTAGTTTAGGGTAGGGTAGGGGTAGTGTAGGGTAGGGGTAGTGTAGGGTAGGGTAGTGTAGGGTAGGGTAGGGGTAGATTAGGAAAATTTTTAAATTACTGCCCAACGAAGTGGGCACGGGTTAGCTAGTATTTAATATTTAGTAATTTTTTTTAAGTTGATCACGGACGAAGCGTTTGCCGAATAAGTCTATCATATTTAATATTTAGTAAATTTTTTAAGTTGATCTCGGACGAAGCGTTTGGCAAATAAGTCTATCATATTTAATATTTAGTAATTTTTTTAAGTTGATCTCGGACGAAGCGTTTGTCGAATAAGTCTATCATATTTAATATTAAGTATTTTTTTTAAGTTGATCTCGGACGAAGCGTTTGTCGAATAAGTCTATCATATTTAATATTAAGTATTTTTTTTAAGTTGATCTCGGACGAAGCGTTTGGCGAATAAGTCTATCATATTTAATATTTAGTATTTTTTTTTAAGTTGATCTCGGACGAAGCGTTTAGCGAATAAGTCTATCATATTTAATATTTAGTATTTTTTTTAAGTTGATCTCGGACGAAGCGTTTGCCGAATAAGTCTATCATATTTAATATTTATTATTTCTTTTAAGTTGATCTCGGACGAAGTGTTCAGCGAATAATTATCTCATACTTCGTTTTTGTTAAATTTTTAAAATTGATCTCGGACGAAGCGTGCCATATTAAGTTGATTAAAATTTTTTATTTTGTTTAAGTGGTTTTGGTTTGATTTTAATGTTACTTTTATTTTCACCATCCACGCTTTTGATTTTTATCATCCACGCCGATTACGCCGATGACGCCGCCGCCGCCGACAAATTTTATGTCGGACGCCGCCGCCGGTAAAAAAGGCATCGGCGCACACCTCTAGTCTGTATAAGTGTATATACAACTCTGGTACTCATTGATTTGATGCATATTACTCTAAAACATAATAAGAATGATAAGGTACTTCACATAAAAAATTAAGCAAATTAAAATATTAAAAATGTTTTATCAATTAAAATTGGTACAATAGAAACTAATAGTATAACTCCATAACTTGCAATTTTATGTTGAGACACATGAATCGAGATGCTATGTTTTTTTAATATGGACTTATAACTTGATACTCTGGTAAAAAAGGAGGTACTTCTGGGTCTTGAACCTCCACAGGCAACTCCAACTAGTACACCTTTCCCTTTATCATTGGGATCTCCAGTACCTGAGCAGACCAATGGTCCCCCAGAATCACCCTGAAAATGACATAATAAACCTGAAAGACGAGAAGTTTGTAAGCAATTTCAAGGTCTATTAATGACTAACGGTATCGAGAGTATAACCCAGACATGGAAGGCGATTTCGTAGATCTCGTGTAAGTAAAAATTAGAGATTGTTATTGGATTTTTCAATTGGGGAATTCACTGTACCAGCACGGAGTCTGAAACTACTAGTAGTCCAACGAACACGTCTAGACAGAGCAATCGTGCGGGGTGTGTGGGGCGAGGGACGGAGGGGGGGCCGCGGCTGTCAGTACCTTTTTCCATACTCCATTCGGGTACTACACCGTCATTTGTTTTTAGTGGGTGGCACATTTTATTTATTTTAATTTTGAATGTTGATTCAATTTTTCAACGGGTGTGTTGATTATAAATAATTACGAGTATGACATTAATTTTGAGATCCAAGATGGCGGATACAAGTTTTTGAAAAAACTCAATATGGGTATGGTTTTCGAGGTTTTCAGGAGGGATGATTACGAATTTGACATTAATTATTTAGACATCCAAGATGGCGGATACGAGTAAAAAAAAACAATATGGGTATCGTTTTCGAGGTTTTCGGGGGTGGTGATTACGAATATGACATTAATTTTGAGATACAAGATGGCGGACGTGAGTTTTTGGTAAAAATCAATATGGGTATCGTTTTCAAGGTTTTGGGGGGTGGTGATTACGAATTTGACATTAATTTTGAGATCCAAGATGGCGGACGTGAGTTTTTGGTAAAAATCAATATGGGTATCGTTTTATAGGTTTTCGGGGGTGGTGATCACGAATATGACATTTATTTTGAGATCCAAGATGGCGGACGCGAGTTTTTAGTAAAAGTCAATATGGGTATCGTTTTCTAGGTTTTCGGGGGCGGTGATAACGAATATGACATTAATTTTGAAATCCAAGATGGCGGACGCGAGTTTTTAGTAAAAATCAATATGAGTATCGTTTTCTAGGTTTTCGGGGGCGGTGATAACGAATATGACATTTATTTTGAGATTCAAGATGGCGGACGCGAGTTTATAGTAAAAATCAATATGGGTATCGTTTTCTAGGTTTTCGGGGGTGGTGATAACGAATATGACATTAATTTTGAGATCCAAGATGGCGGACGCAAGTTTTTAGTAAAAATCAATATGGGTATCGTTTTCTAGGTTTTCGGGGGCGGTGATAACGAATATGACATTAATTTTGAGATCCAAGATGGCGAACGCTAATTTTGAGTAAAAATCAATATGGGTATCGTTTTCTAGGTTTTCAGGGGTGGCTTTGTACTTGGAGACCATGCGGACTCTCAGATATCGATTTTGAAAGCAATCGGTCCAGTAAATAAAAAGTTCAAAATGGCGGCCACCTTTTTCAATTCTGACAACGGCTTTGTACTTGGAGACCATGCGGACTCTCAGATATCGATTTTGAAAGCAATCGGTCCAGTAAATAAAAATTTCAAAATGGCGGCCACCTTTTTCAATTCTGACAACGGCTTTGTACTTGGAGACCATGCGGACTCTCAGATATCGATTTTGAAAGCAATCGGTCCAGTAAATAAAAATTTCAAAATGGCGGCCACCTTTTCCAATTCTGACAACGGTTATGTACTCGGAGACTATGCGGACTCTCAGATGTCGATTTTGAAAGCAATCGGCCCAGTAAATAAAAATTTCAAAATGGCGGCCACGTTTTCCAATTTTGATAACGTGTTATACATACTTACAAAAAAACACTATAAAAACATATTTTTGTTTTTAGTCCTGTGTCAACCCTAACACTTTTGACGTCGCGACGAATGTCTAGACGTTGTCGGCATTTCCGAAAACATCAAACGCGTCGACTGACTATATGATGTTTAGACTATGCTACTACCAGTTTACCTCTGGCAACCGTTACATCACCCCCTGTTACATGGAATTGTAACAGGTGAAATGTTGCTTACTCTTCGGGGAATGTAATGTTATATCAAACTAGCTGCCCCGCGCGACTTCGTACGCGTGATTACTATTCTACTTCAAGGCCTATTCTACCCCTACCCTACTCTACCCACTACCCTATTCTACCCCTACCCTACTCTACCCCTAACCTACTCTACCCCTACCCTACTTTACCCACTACCCTATCCCTAACCTACCCTACTCTACCCCTACCCTACTCTACCCCTACCCTACTCTACCCCTTTTTCTCACCTTTAAACCTTCCCTGGATCTCCACAAATAATTCAAGACCAAAATCAGCCAAATCGGTCAAGCCGTTTTCATGCTATGTCGTGACAACGGAAAACGGGTTTCATTTTTATATATATAGACTAGCTGCCCCGCGCGACTTCGTACGCGTGATTATCCTACTTCAAGGCCTATTCTACCCCTACCCTACTCTACCCACTACCCTATTCTACCCCTAACCAACCTAACCCCTACCCTACTCTACCCCTAACCTACTCTACCCCTACCCTACTTTACCCACTACCCTATCCCTAACCTACCCTAATCTACCCCTACCCTACCCTACACTACCCCTACCCTACCCTACACTACCCCT
Source organism: Protodeltote pygarga (assembly GCA_936450705.2). Taxonomy (NCBI): domain Eukaryota; kingdom Metazoa; phylum Arthropoda; class Insecta; order Lepidoptera; family Noctuidae; genus Protodeltote; species Protodeltote pygarga. The sequence continues at coordinate 5,797,833 of OW388257.2, read as the reverse complement.
ACCCTACCCTACACTACCCCTACTCTACCCTACCCCCACCCTACCCTACACTACCCCTACCCTACCCTCTACCCCTACCCTACCCTACCCTACCCTACACTACCCCTACCCTACCCTACTATACCGCTACCCTACCCTACTCTACCCCTACCCTACTCTACCCCTACCCTACTCTACCCCTTTTTCTCACCTTTAAACCTTCCCTGGATCTTCACAAATAATTCAAGACCAAAATCAGCCAAATCGGTCAAGCCCTTTTCATGCTATGTCGTGACAACGGAAAACGGGTTTCATTTTTATATATATAGATTATAATACCTTAGCTACATTCGAAATTTTTGCATCAGTACAAATAAGTCGATCCATGTTCTTGCGAAATACTCTTCTGCACTGCCTTTTTGTCAATAGACCTAAATGTGCCAGCAAAAGCTTGTCAGACTGGTCCTGTAAAAAAAATAATTGCTGAAGTACTTTTACTAGAAAGCTACACAGTATGACTGATATGGATCATTCGTTTTGGGTGATTAATCAGCATGAAGATATGTTGTTATGCTCAATTCAGCTAATTCGCCTTTCTTGGATCACAATATGGAAACAGATTACAATTACAAATTGTGTACAAAGAACGGATATTCAAATCTTAAATAAAGTTTTTTTAAAGACAACGTTTTTAACCAAGCTTTTATATAGGAATATCAACAAAACTAAACGTTCATGGAAAAATTGTGTCAGTGCTGTTGACCGTTGAAGAGTTCCTTTATCTGGAGCTAATTCTGGATGTCGATTCAGGTCATGCTTACCATAAAAATGTATTGTCATTGAAACTGAACTAACAAGCATCAAAATCAACTCCGTAGGATAAGAGGAAGTGGTTCTAATTCAGCTTGCAAGATTCCATCCGAACAAACATACATTGCAAGTTAAACAAAAGTTTGTAAAGTTAGAGGTGTATAATTATTCTCATCAAATAGCGCGTAATTGATGAGAATATACCTCTAAAATTTGTAGTTTGATATTTGAAACGCGAATAAGTGTTAAGCAGTCCTTACCTTTGGGCCCCATCCAACTCTTCCGTAGCCTGACGCCAAACATTCTCCAGTGTAGTCTTTATTTTTGGTTGCTACCGGTATGGGGCTAATATTTGAGGTATAAACGAAGGGTTTTTTGAGGAACTACAAAGAAAAAATAATAAATTCTCGAAACAATTTAATTTGAGTTTGTTAGAAGCTTTAGAACTATGTTGTGACATTAATGAATAAAATTCCATCATCTGCCTAGCCTTTTCCCAACTATGTTGGGGTCGGCTTCCAGTCTTACCGGATGCAGCTGAATACCAGTGTTTTACATGGAGCGACTGCCTATCAGACCTCCACAACCCAGTTACTGGGTTACACGATACCCCTTGGCAAGACTGGTTGTCAGACTTTCGGGATTCTGACTACCCGTAACGACTGTCAAAGATCTACAATTGACAGCCGGGGCCAACAGCTTAACGTGCTATTCGAGGCACGGAGAGTGATAATTAATTTATAATTACATTAATGAATAAAATTATTGCGTACTAATAAGGACGTGCGGTAAGCGAAAGGCATTTTTTACTCCCCCCGGCCACAAAAAAAATAATTCAAAAAAGCCAAAATATAGGGCTTCCTGCTGGTATTTTTTCGATTGCAAAAATCCCTCAAAAAATATTTTTTGTGCCAGTCACGTTTTTATGAAACACACTGTAATTTCGTGATTATAAGTACACTTACCACCACGCATATATCATCTTTTGGAAATTTGTATCTTTTAGGATAGTGAGCGCTATGTATTTTTCTCCACTGACCATCTGGACCATCAACGTTATTCACTTTGACCACGTTCTTTAAATTTCCAGCTACAACATATTTATCTTCCAATTCTTTGGGGTCAGCTCTTCTACAAAAATATTTCTTATGGTTACTTTAGTTTAACCCATCAAACATCGAGAATTGATACTATGGAGCAAATACTAAGAGGAGATGGCATAAGGGAATCTTGTAACGATAAAACGCGGAACAGTTTGCGGGACGAGTGGGACGTTACACTCCTACAGGCAGGCACTGGACGGGGCTTCGAGGCGCGGTTGCGGTACCCGGCCCCGTCCGATACAGTGTGAGGTACACGCAGGGGGAGACGTTTTTTGTGGGCGCGAGTCGTGCGGTTATGTGGGTAAAAAAGGTAAAAAAGGGGGATGTTACACTGAGAAGCTCCCTGAGAAACTAGCGGTAAACAGCTGTTTTTTTTATAAATATTATATATTTAATAAATAGTTTAGCAAAACATGTCTAAACTAGAAATTTTTTTTGCTATTTACTACTAGTGTGTCTAGTGTAGGTTACGAATCTCAGGTCCACGGCAAAATTATATTAAAACAGTAATAGGTAGTTAAAAGCAAATTAATATACTATTAATATGCAACATGATAAATAGAGGTCAAATAAATTAAATGACAACAACGTCAACGTAACGAATTCTAACATTAATTATTTTTACACCCATTAGTTTTGATATACAAATTAAAATCCAAACACAATATTTTACGTAACAAAAAAAAGGCTTATATCATTATAAAATCTATTTTAATACGTTAATAGGCAAAGATTTAAATAATGTTTATGTATTTTTCAGCTATTTGTCTATTACATTAGCACCATTTTTTGTCGAGCGAAAAAACCAAAATCTAATGGAAACTATTAGGACAGACGCGAATAGTGTTGCCAGGCGTCCGTATAAAGCCGGACATAGACTTTTTGATTGTTCGGCCAAAATAAACGCTGTCCGATCTGTCCGGCTTATTACATTTCGCAAACGGGCGAGCGCCAAGCGCAGGCATTACGCCGCCCCTAAAACAACATTCGGCCCCATAGGCTTTTTATATTTTATAAAAATTTAACACAATTTATGGTAATAACACAGTCTAGATATTATACAGTCAGCCAACGCGTTTGATGTTTTCGGAAATGCCTACAACGTCTAGACATTCGTCTCGACGTAAAAAGTGTTAGGGTTAACACAAGACTAAAAGCAAAAAAAATATATCATTTATTTTCTTAACACGGAATAAACAATCACCTAATCTATACGAAGTTCAAGCCCTATGACTAGACTATTGCCCGTGACTTCGTCCGCATGTAATTTTTCTTTCCATAGGTGCATGCTGTCTATGTCAAATTTAATTACCTTTGGTTCGGACATTCCCGTGCGGGTTACGGGAATTACGGGATTCACGAGACCGCGGTTTTGACTTTATTTTATAAGAATGAAGGTAATTTTACGGGGTCTAGGAGGAATTTGCTGGAGATCCAAGATGTCGGACGCGAGTTTTTGGTACAAATCAATATGGATATCGTTTTCTAGGTTTTTGGGGGTGGTGATTACGAATATGACATTTATTTTATGATCCATCATTTATGATCACCACATTTTATGATCCGTAATCACCACCCCCGAAATCCATAAAAACGACACCCATATTGATTTGTTTCAAAAACTCGCGTCCGCCATCTTGGATCTCTAACTTAATTAATAATCAAAATAAAAGTTTTCAACACACCAGTTGAAAAATTGAATCAACATTTAAAATTCAAATAAATAAAATGCGATACCCGCTAATTCCTAGGACCCAACACGTCTAACTACGCTACGGTGCGCCCCTCCCTTCCGTCCCCCGCTCCACACATCCCGCACGATTGCTCTATGTAGACGTGTTCGTTGGACTACTGTAGGGAAAGAGAATACCTCTTTAATACTGTGGTAATAATAAGAAAAGCTTGATTTTTACCCGACTACAAAAAAAGAAGGGTTATGATTGTAGCAGTCTATGTCTTATGTATGTATGTATGTAAGTTTGTTCATCTGTTCCCTCGTAGTTCCTAAACTAATGAAATTGTAATTCAAAAAAATAAGGTGTCTATCGATGCGTCTTAATGGTCCGCGGGTATGAAATCTCGTAAAATCAAATATGGCGGATTTTAAAAATTAATTAGTCAGCTATAAAAAAATTAAGTAAAAGTAAATTAATAGCAAAGAAAGTTGGCATTACTTGAGTTCGTGTGTACCATCTTCGACTGCATCGTCACTTTCCATCAGGTGAGATCCAGTCAAATGCGCTAATTTTTTATAAAAATATCGTGTTTGATATCAAACGGAAGGTCTTGATGAGCACATTCAGAATATGCATATATTATATATATTTATATTCTGGACTACTTCTTAGAATATCAGGCATCTAACTAGGTACCCGTTACGACTATAATAAATATAAGTATATTATAAAACTGCATACAATCTGAAAATGTGATAACAATAAATATTTACTAATTAAATCACTGCCTATTAAATTATGTATAAATTTAAAAATAATGTAAATTAAATGAGACTTCTTTTTCGTAACTAGATTGCGAAAAAATACATGACATTGACTAAAAGTTTGAACCGAAGTTTACAGTTAAAGAAATCTACCTATTTAATAACTACCCATTGTAAAAAATTGTGCTTAAAATGAATTATATCGGTTCCTTTACCACTTAAAATCATTGAAATAAAATATAGTTTAAAAACTAAAACCAGACTACTTAAAATCTAAAAACAAGCTTCTTAGATTTAAAACAAAATTCTGTAGTCGGAGACCACCAAAGGTGACGTTTCAAAAATTTATGGGGCTTGGAACTTAAATAAATGAAAATTTGAACAGCAGTCTGACCTATACAGGGTGAAAGAGCATAATTATTATGATTTTTTGACGCATTCAAAAAGATTTTTTAGTCACCTGTTTTTTTTACCCGACTGCCAGGAAGGGTTATTATGAAGCGGTGAAACATAACGAGCTTGCAACCCTAAATCACTCAAAATATTGATATAATATAATGGTTGGCAACCCTGTGAAAAATAACGTGACAGTGAGAGAAATGTCAGTCAGATTGTCAGGTTTTCCGACATCATGCTTTTTACGACACGTTTTGATATTGCATTAACATGAGAATTAATTATTTTTGTCTTAATTGCATGGAGCTGCGGCCAATATTCTATTTAAAAAATCAAAGTATTTAACAGAAACAGCAACTTTGGCTACAAATAAATTAATTAGATTGCATATTGAAGAATACATCAAAGCAACGTGCGTTTTGTTTTTGCTTGATACTTTTCAGTTTTTTACAAAAACAGGCGACTGGAAAAAATATTTTTAATTATAATCAAGTAGTTTAATAACTAAGCTTTCTAACAAGGTATATCACATTGGGGTTCAAATTGCGTCTGAATAAAGTTCCAATATTATTCTTTCCTTTACAAAATATTTACCTATACGGGTTTTAGTTTTTAAACTATATTTTATATTGACAATTTTTTGTCATACCTTAATAGGTATTATATTATGTATATTTTATGTATTAACTATTATGTATGTATTAACTATTATGTTAATATACTAAGACACAAAATCCTCAATAATGTACAGTGTCCGATTTTTTTACCCAAATGTCCGACTAAACTGGCTGGTTAGTTCGGCTTTTAGGTTTGGCACCAGGTCGTCAAACCTAACCTAACCTTAGACGCGAAAAATATTGTAAAAATCTTTTCGATTACGTTTAAAAATACTTGGAAAAATAAAGGTTGTTATGATGTTGTTATGATACTACTTCCAGTTATTTAAAATTACACCAAGACTATTTATAAAAATACAATTATAAGTCTCTAACCAAAGGCGTCACTGTGTCATATTAAATTGGTACCTACTCTAAGATATAGACCTTGAATGAATATATCCTCTTTCAACTTTTTAAGCTTTTGACAAACTTCTTGACCACTCTAACCGGATCTAGTTACTAAATAGGCAAGGTCTATATCCGCTTAGACTGACCAAGAAATTTGATGGTCAACTTCACACACATACAGTGTGTCTCCATCCAGTGCACATATGATATTGGGTGAAATTAGACATCAATTTGTCTACGGGAATCGTTCTATCTAAGCTTTTTTTCATTATTATGTTTTTGGTGGTATATTATATTAACAATGTTACCTCCAGGAATCTTAGTATGTCTGTATAAGTGTATATACAACTCTTGTACTCATTGATTTGATGCATATTACTCCAAAACATAATAAGTATGATAAGGTAAGTATAACTACTTCACATAAAAAATGAGGCAAATTAAAATATAAAAAATGTTTTATCAATTAAAATTGGTACAATAGAAACTAGTAGTATAATTCCATAACTTGCAATTTTATGTTGAGACACATGAATTGAGATGCTATGTTTTTTTAATATGGACTTATAACTTGATACTCTGGTAAAAAAGGAGGTACTTCTGGGTCTTGAACTTCCACAGGCAACTCCAACTAGTACACCTTTCCCTTTATCATTGGGATCTCCAGTACCTGAGCAGACCAATGGTCCCCCAGAATCACCCTGAAAATGACATAATAAACCTGAAAGACGAGAAGTTTGTAAGCAATTTCAAGGTCTATTAATGACTAACGGTATCGAGAGTATAACCCAGACATGGAAGGCGATTTCGTAGATCTCGTGTAAGTAAAAATTAGAGATTGTTATTGGATTTTTCAATTGGGGAATTCACTGTACCAGCACGTCTGACACAGTCTGAAACTACTACCGGCTTACCTCTGGCAACCGTTACATCACCCCCTGTTACATGGAATTGTAACAGGTGAAATGTTGCTTACTCTTCGGGGAATGTAATGTTATATCAAATTATAATACCTTAGCTACATTCGAAATTTTTCCATCAGTACAAATAAGTCGATCCATGTTCTTGCGAAATACTCTTCTGCACTGCCTTTTTGTCAATAGACCTAAATGTGCCAGCAAAAGCTTGTCAGACTGGTCCTGTAAAAAAATATTGCTGAAGTACTTTTACTAGAAAGCCACACAGTATGACTGATATGGATCATTCGTTTTGGGTGATTAATCAGCATGAAGATATGTTGTTATGCTCAATTCAGCTAATTCGCCCTCCTTGGATCACAATATGGAAACAGATTACGATTACAAATTGTGTACAAACAACGGATATTCAAATCTCAAATATTTATATCTAGAAATATTTTAATAAGTTTTTTTAAAGACAACGTTTTTAACCAAGCTTTTATATAGGAATATAAAACAAACTAAACGTTCATAGAAAAATTGTGTCAGTGCTGTTGACTGTTGAAGAGTTCCTTTATCTGGAGCTAATTCTGGATGTCGATTCAGGTTATGCTTACCATAAAAATGTATTGTCATTAAAACTGAACTAACGTGCAAAAAATCAACTCAGTAGGATAAGAGGAAGTGGTTCTAATTCAGCTTGCAAGATTCCATCCGAACAAACATACATTGCAAGTTAAACAAAAGTTTGTAAAGTTAGAGGTGTATAATTATTCTCATCAAATAGCGCGTAATTGATGAGAATAGGTATATAGAGGTATCTAAAATTTGTAGTTTGATATTTGAAACGCGAATAAGTGTTAAGCAATCCTTACCTTTGGGTCCCATCCAACTCTTCCGTAGCCTGACGCCAAACATTCTCCAGTGTAGTCTTTATTTTCGGTTGCTACCGGTATGGGGCTAATATTTGAGGTATAAACGAAGGGTTTTTTGAGGAACTACAAAGAAAAAATAATAAATTCTCGAAACAATTTAATTTGAGTTTGTTAAAAGCTTTAGAACTATGTTGTGATATGAATGAATAAAATTATTGCGTACTAATATTAATAACACATAATACACTATGTAACACAAGAGCGTGACCGGCAAAATTATTAAAAAATCAAATCTATGGCTTGATAAATAATAATATACGTAGTTCATCACGTGCACTTAGATGCTTTATTATTATTAATTTTTCCAGTCTTGCCTGTTATTAATAATGGCTTAGCATCTTCGATGATTAAGGTAATTTCGGGTAATAAGGCCTAGCTAAAGGAGAATTGCAATAAAATGAAAAGTATCCAAGTTATTCAACATTTATTATCATTAATCAGTCATAAGCTTAATAACTTATACAATTTTAACTATAAATTGCAACTTCTGCTCAAAACAAAAGAAATTACGGATTTTTTAAAACACTGCTCATAGGCCTTATTATAATACGGTAAGATAATAAGGGCCACTACTTAAAGTAAGTTAAAAATCAACTTATACGTCATTACTTGGTAATTAAAATCAATATTCTTTAATATTGAGCATTAACACAACAGAAATGTCTCAAAAAATAAGAAATGGACTTATTTAACATCCATCAGGTATCGCAATACAATTCGCGTATTTTTGTGCATTCTACTTTCTTAGTGATGGATTTAGTTTTCTGTGCACTTAGAATCTCTGTAATTGTTTTCTTCTTCCTCTCTTTCTTATTATTTTCTTTATTTTTCTTCCCTGGATTATTTATCTTTCTTTCGCTCGCTTTTCTTTCCTTGGCATTCTTTTTGTTTTGATTATATTTATCAAACAAATCTTTTGCCACAGTACCAGTAATTAATGGCTTTTTATCTAGCAGATTGTGCTTTTACTTCAGCTTTAGCCGGTGTAGGCATAAAATCATGAAACGTAGATTTTTTAATCTGAGCAAGTGGCACATCATCTTCAGAATCTTCTGAACTTGAACTTGTTCCATAAACTTTGCGGTAATAACGCTTAGCTTTTGCTGCCTTAGAGATTGTTCTGTTGTTGGTAAAGGTAAAGTGAAAGGTATGGAGTCATGTAAAATAATCTATAGTTACAATAGTTTAATAAAGCCTATTGTAAAATTTTATAGGCCTTTATACCCGCAGGTCATGTGCGAACAAAAAACAAAATAAATAAAATTTGGAACACGATACATCATTTGACTATCTAGGATATGTCAAGCATGCGTTAAGATACAAACAGACAGTGATTGCAACTAGCTAAGTACATTATTATAACACATACCTAAATTTTTTTGAGGCCAATATTTATTATTACGAGAGCGCGGCCACTCCACGCGATGTTCGGTTCGACACTGGCATGGAGGGGTGAGGTTGCCCGCGTCTAACGGTTCCCGGCATTTTGCGCGGGTGTTATGTATGTGTGGGTGAGACCTAAAGCGCGTATTTCTATTTTAAGTAGGATTTATGTCGTTTAGGCTATATTATCCGCTAAGCCTTATTACCAGCAAGTACCTAATTTTTAAAAAAAAAATTCATCGACGGTGTGGCTTTTTTAAGTAGAAGCTGTTGCTGATGAATAGATTTTGCCCAAAAGCAAACTAAAAGGCGCTGTCCACGGGCATTCCTAACTCCTAGCCCATGTGGCCCAAGAATTCTGGCATTGTCTGTTATTAATCTTGGACCTAGTTTAGAGTTGCAATCTCCGATAACTAAAGTACAAGTTCCTCTTTGTTCGTCACAAGCTTTATTAAGCAAGTCGTAGAAATCTTCACCGCCATCGTCACTATGGGAAGATGTTGGAGCGTAGATCTGAATTACTGTCAATATTTTATTCTCGGCCACTCGGAATTTAAGCAGGGCAATTCTGTTAGAATAGGCAACGCACTCTATAATATTATCTTTCCAAAGTTTTAGCGGTTCTACAGGCAGCCACTGGACTGGGCTGCGATGCGCGTTTGCGGTACCCGGACACGTCCGATACAGTGTGAGGAACACGCAGGAGGGAGACGTTTTTAGTGGGTGCGAGCCCTACATAACCGTACGTCCTAGGACGAGCGGTATGCGAAAGGCAACTTTACTCCCCCCGGGCACAAAAAAATAATTCAAAAAAGCCAAAATATGGTACTATATATGGTACTACCTGCTGGTATTTTTTGGATTGTATAAATCCATCAAAAAATATTTTTTGCGCCAGTCACGTTTTTATGAAACACACTGTAATTTCGTGATTATAAGTATACTTACCACCACGCATATATCATCTTTTGGAAATTTGTATCTTTTAGGATAGTGAGCGCTATGTATTTTTCTCCACTGACCATCTGGACCATCAACGGTATTCACTTTGACCACGTTCTTTAAATTTCCAGCTACAACATATTTTTCTTCCAATTCTTTGGGGTCAGCTCTTCTACAAAAATATCTCTTATGGTTACTTTAGTTTAACCCATCAAACATCGAGAATTGATACTATGGAGCAAATACTAAAAAGAGATAGCATAAGGGAATCTTGTAACGATAAAATGCGGAACAGTTTGCGGGACGAGTGGGACGTTACACTCCTACTGGCAGGCACTGGACGGGGCTGCGAGGCGCGGTTGCGGTACCCGGCCCCGTCCGATACAGTGTGAGGTATCACGCAGGGGGAGACGTTTTTTGTGGGCGCGAGTCGTGCGGTTATGTGGGTAAAAAAGGTAAAAAAGGGGGATGTTACACTGAGAAGCTCCCTGAGAAACTAGCGGTAAATAGCTGTTTTTTTAATAAATATTATATATTTAATAAATAGTTTAGCAAAACATGTCTAAACTAGAAATTTTTTTTGCTATTTACTACTAGTGTTTCTAGTGTAGGTTACGAATCTCAGGTCCATACTGAGAATTGTGCAAGGCTACGGCAAAATTATATTAAAACAGTAATAGTTAAAAGCAAATTAATATACTATTAATATGCAACATGATAAATAGAGGTCAAATAAATTAAATGACAACAACGTCAACGTAACGAATTCTAACAATAATTATTTTTACACCCATTAGTTTTGATATACAAATTAAAATCCAAACACAATATTTTACGTAACAAAAAAAGGCTTATCTCATTATAAAATCTATTTTAATATGTTAATAGGCAAAGATTTAAATAATATTTATGTATTTTTCAGCTATTTGTCTATTACATTAGCACCATGTTTTTGTCAAGCGAAAAAACCAAAATCTAATGGAAACTATTAGGACAGACGCGAATAGTGTTGCCAGGCGTCCGTATAAAGCCGGACATAGACTTTTTGATTGTTCGGCCAAAATAAACGGTGTCCGATCTGTCCGGCTTTTTACATTTCGCAAACGGGCGAGCGCCAAGCGCAGGCATTACGCCGCCCCTAAAACAACATTCGGCCCCATAGGCTTTTTATATTTTATAAGAATTTAACACAATTTATGGTAATAACACAGTCTAGATATTATACAGTCAGCCAACGCGTTTGATGTTTTCGGAAATGCCTACAACGTCTAGACATTCGTCTCGACGTAAAAAGTGTTAGGGTTAACACAAGACTAAAAGCAAAAAAAATATATCATTTATTTTATTAACACGGAATAAACAATCACCTAATCTATACGAAGTTCAAGCCCTATGACTAGACTATTGCCCGTGACTTCGTCCGCATGTAATTTTTCTTTCCATAGGTGCATGCTGTCTATGTCAAATTTAATTACCTTTGGTTCGGACATTCCCGTGCGGGTTACGGGAATTACGGGATTCACGGGAATTTTACAGAATTACGGGATTCTACAGGAATAACGATAACTTTACGTAGGTAATTGTAGGTGATTTTCGTGAAGCTTACGGAATTTTGCGAGACCGCGGTTTTGACTTTATTTTATAAGAATGAAGGTAATTTTACGGGGTCTAGGAGGAATTTGCTGGAGATCCAAGATGGCGGACGCGAGTTTTTGGTACAAATCAATATGGATATCGTTTTCTAGGTTTTTGGGGGTGGTGATTACGAATATGACATTTATTTTATGATCCAAGATAGTTGACGCAATTTTTAAATAATTTTTTGTAATCTTGGATCTCAAAATAAATGTCATGTTCGTAATCACTACCCCCGAAAACCTAGAAAACGATAGGTACCCATATTAATTTGTACCAAAAACTCGCGTCCGCCATCTTGAATCTCAAAATAAATGTCGTATTCGTAATCACCACCCCCGAAAACCATAAAAACGACACCCATATCGATTTGTTTCAAAAACTCGCGTCCGCCATCTTGGATCTCAAAATAAATGTCGTATTCGTAATCAACACTCCCGAAAACCTAGAAAACGATAGGTACCCATATTAATTTGTACCAAAAACTCGCGTCCGCCATCTTGAATCTCAAAATAAATGTCGTATTCGTAATCAACACCCCCGAAAACCTAGAAAACGATAGGTACCCATATTAATTTGTGCCAAAAACTCGCGTCCGCCATCTTGAATCTCAAAATAAATGTCGTATTCGTAATCACCACCCCCGAAATCCATAAAAACGATACCCATATTGATTTGTTTCAAAAACTCGCGTCCGCCATCTTGGATCTCTAACTTAATTAATAATCAAAATAAAAATTTTCAACACACCAGTTGAAAAATTTAATCAACATTTAAAATTCAAATAAATAAAATGCGACTGGAATGGACCCAACATGTCTAACTACGCTACGGTGCGCGCCCCCCCCCCCCCCTCCGTCCCCCGCTCCACACATCCCGCACGATTGCTCTGTCTAGACGTGTTCGTTGGACTACTGTAGGGAAAGAGAAGATTTTTACCCGACTACAAAAAAAGAAGGGTTGTGATTGTAGCAGTCTATGTATTATGTATGTATGTATGTAAGTTTGTTCATCTGTTCCCTCGTAGTTCCTAAACTAATTAAATTGTAATTCAAAAAAATAAGGTGTCTATCGATGCGTCTTAATGGTCAGCGGGTTATAGGATGTATGAAATCTCGTAAAATCAAATATGGCGGGTTTTTAAAAATAAATTAGTCAGCTATAAAAAAATAAAGTAAAGGTAAATTAAAAGAAAAGAAAGTTGGTAAATTGAATAGGCATTACTTGAGTTCGTGTGTACCATCTTCGACTGCATCGTCACTTTCCATCAGGTGAGATCCAGTCAAATGCGCTAAGTTTTTATAAAAATATCGTGTTTGATATCAAACGGAAGGTCTTGATGAGCACATTCAGAATATGTATATATGATATATATTTATATTCTGGACTACTTAGAATATCAGGCATCTAACTAGGTACCCGTTACGACTATAATAAATATAAGTATATTATAAAACTGCATAGAATCTGAAAATGTGATAACAATAAATATTTACTAATTAAATCACTGCCTATTAAATTATGTATAAATTTAAAACTAATGTAAATTAAATGAGACTTCTTTTTTGTAACTAGGTGGCGTTGGTGTGGAAGTAAGTAACATAGAGTTAACACTACCTCCGCAAAAACCCCGAAATCGTAAACATAACAATTAAATCCCGGGATTTTATAAACATGGACTGGACTTTGATCTATAGTTGTTATTAGAATTAATTTTGTATGTAAAATAAAACTCATTAATTTAACAGTTTTAGTACCGAACTACATAAGTATTACATTATCTGTTACCGAACTCTAAAAACATAATCAAGACTCGTCAATATAATAAATTAGTTCAAATGTATTTAAAGCGCAAAATTAATTTCATAATTCCCGGGAATTAATTGTAATGTTTATGATTTCGGGATTTTAGAGCAGGTATTATCAACTCCACGTTACTTACTTCCTCGAACTTTAGGTAAATATACTCTATCTATGATGATATCCCACAAAAAACATTTATGTATATATATACTTCTACGAAATATACTTACGAGGAGATGTTTTACTAGCTCGAAGTTGCGGACGATACCTATGACATAAATTTAATTTAAAAAATACATGACATTGACTAAAAGTTTGAACCGAAGTTTACAGTTAAAGAAATCTACCTATTTAAGAGCTACCCATTTAAAAAAATTGTGCTTAAAATGAATTATATTGGTTCCTTTACCACTTAAATTCATTGAAATAAAATATAGTTTAAAAACGAAAACCAGACTACTTAAAATCTAAAAACAAGCTTCTTAGATTTAAAATAAAATTCTGTAGTCGGAGACCACCAAAGGTGACGTTTCGAACATTTATGGGGCTTGGAACTTAAATAAATGAAAATTTGAACAGCAGTCTGACCTATACAGGGTGAAAGAGCATAATTATTATGATTTTTTGACGCATTCAAAAAGATTTTTTAGTCACCTGTTTTTTTTACCCGACTGCCAGGAAGGGTTATTATGAAGCGGTGAAACATAACGAGCTTGCAACCCTAAATCACTCAAAATATTGATATATAATGGTTGGCAACCCTGTGAAAAATAACGTGACAGTGAGAGAAATGTCAGTCAGATTGTCAGGTTTTCCGACATCATGCTTTTTACGACACGTTTTGATATTGCAATAACATGAGAATTATTTATTTTTGTCTTAATTGCATGGAACTGCGGCCAATATTCTATTAAAAAAACCAAAGTATTTAACAGAAACAGCAACTTTGGCTACAAATAAATTAATTAGATTGCATATTGAAGAATACATCAAAGCAACGTGCGTTTTGATTTTGCTTGATACTTTTCAGTTTTATACAAAAACGGGCGACTGGAAAAAATATTTTTAATTATAATCAAGTAGTTTAATAACTAAGCTTTCTAACAAGGTATATCACATTGGGGTTCAAATTGCGTCTGAATAAAGTTCCAATATTATACTTTCCTTTACAAAATATTTACCTATATACATAGTCGGGTTTTAGTTTTTAAACTATATTTTATATTGACAATTTTTTGTCATACCTTAATAGGTATTATATTATGTATGTATTAACTATTATGTAGGTATGTATTAATATACTAAGACACAAAATCCTCAATAATGTACAGTGTCCGATTTTTTTACCCAAATGTCCGACTAAACTGGCTGGTTAGTTGGGCTTTTAGGTTTGGCACCAGGTCGTCAAACCTAACCTAACCTTAGACGCGAAAAATATTGTAGAAATCTTTTCGATTACGTTTAAAAATACTTGGAAAAATAAAGGTTGTTATGATGTTGTTATGATACTACTCCCAGTTATAAAATTATTCCAAGACTATTTATAAAAATATAATTATAAGTCTCTAACCAAAGGCGTCACTGTGTCATATTAAATTGGTACTCTAAGATATAGACCTTGAATGAATATATTATCCTATTTCAACTTTTTAAGCTTTTGACAAATTTCTTGACCACTCTAACCGGATCTAGTACCTAGATCTAGTTACTAAATAGGCAAGGTCTATATCCGCTTACAGTGACCAAGAAATTTGATGGTCAACTTCACACACATACAGTGTGTCTCCATCCAGTGCACATATGATATTGGGTGAAATTAGACATCAATTTGTCTACGGGAATCGTTCTATCTAAGCTTTTTTTCATTATTATGTTTTTGGTGGTATATTATATTAACAATGTTACCTCCAGGCATCTTAGTATGTCTGTATAATTGTATATACAACTCTTGTACTCATTGATTTGATGCATATTACTCCAAAACATAATAAGTTAAAAGTAAAAAATTAGGCAAATTAAAATATAAAAAATGTTTTATCAATTAAAATTGGTACAATAGAAACTAGTAGTATAACTCCATAACTTGCAATTTTATGTTGAGACACATGAATCGAGATGCTATGTTTTTTTAATATGGACTTATAACTTGATACTCTGGTAAAAAAGGATCCTCTGTTTCTTGCAGTTCCACAGACAACTCCAACTAGTACACCTTTCCCTTTATCATTGGGATCTCCAGTACCTGCGCAGACCAATGGTCCCCCAGAATCACCCTGAAAATGACATAATAAACCTGAAAGACGAGAAGTTTGTAAGCAATTTCAAGGTCTATTAATGACTAACGGTATCGAGAGTATAACCCAGACATGGAAGGCGATTTCGTAGATCTCGTGTAAGTAAAAATTAGAGATTGTTATTGGATTTTTCAATTGGGGAATTCACTGCACCAGCACGTCTGACACAGTCTGAAACTACTACCGGCTTACCTCTGGCAACCGTTACATCACCCCCTGTTACATGGAATTGTAACAGGTGAAATGTTGCTTACTCTTCGGGGAATGTAATGTTATATCAAATAATAAAACCTTAGCTACGTCCGAAATTTTCATATCAGTACAAATAAGTCGATCCATGTTCCTGCGAAATAATTTTCTGCACTGCCTTTTTGTCAATAGACCTAAATGTGCCAGCAAAAGCTTGTCAGACTGGTCCTGTAAAAAAAATAATTGCTGAAATACTTTTACTAGAAAGCCACACAGTATGACTGATATGGATCATTCGTTTTGGGTGATTAATCAGCATGAAGATAATGTTGTTATGCTCAATTCAGCTAATTCGCCCTTCTTGGATCACAATATGGAAACAGATTACGATAACAAATTGTGTACAAACAACGGATATTCAAACCTTAAATATTTATTTCTAGAAACATTTTAATAAGTTTTTTTAAAGACAACATTTTTAACCAAGCTTTTATATAGGAATATCAACAAAACTAAACGTTCATGGAAAAATTGTGTCAGTGCTGTTGACCGTTGAAGAGTTTCTTTATCTGGAGCTAATTCTGGATGTCGATTCAGGTCATGCTTACCATAAAAATGTATTGTCATTGAAACTGAACTAACATGCAAAAAACCAACTCCGTAGGATAAGAGGAAGTGGTTCTAATTCAGTTTGCAAGATTCCACCCGAACAAACATACATTGCAAGTTAAATAAAAGCTTGTAAAGTTAGAGGTATATTTTCATCAAATAGCGCGTAATTGATGAGAACATTTCTTTAAAATTTGTAGTTTGATATTTGAAACGCATAAAAGTGGTGAGGAGTCCTTACCTTTATATCCCATCCAGTTCTTCCGTAGCCTGACACCAAACATTGTCCAGTGTAGTCTTTATTTTTGGTTGCTACCGGTATGGGGCTAATATTTGAGGTATAAACGAAGGCTTTTTTGAGGTACTACAAAGAGGAAATAATAAATTCTACAAACAATTTAATTTGAATTTTTTAGAAGCTTTAGAACAATGTTGTTACATGAAAGAATAAAGTTATTGCGTACTAATGTTAATAACACATAATACATAATTATAAGTATAATTACCACTACGCATATATCATGTTTTGGAAAGTTGTAATTTCTAGGATAGTAAACGCTATGTAGTTTTCTCCACTGACCATCTGGACCATCAACGTTATTCAATTTGCCCACGCTCATTACATTTCCAGCTACAGCATATTTTCTTTTTAAATCTTTGGGGTTACCTCTTCTACAAAAATATATCTTATGGTTACTTTAGTTTAACCCATCAAACATCGAGGTGATGGCATAGGGGAATCTTGTAACGATAAAATGCGGAACAGTTTGCGGGGCGAGTGGGACGTTACACTTCTACAGACAGGCACTGGACGGGCGGCGCTGCGAGGCGCGGTTGCGGTACCCGGCCCCGTCCAGATACAGTGCGAGGAACACGCAGGGGGAGACGTTTTTTGTGGGCGCGAGTCGTGCGGTTATGTGGGTAAAAAAGGTAAACAAGGGGGATGTTACACTTCGCTGTTCCACCCACCAAGTCTTTATAAATACGTATATAAAATAAAATACTAAAAACACAATCAAGACTTTTCATTATAATAATTTAGTTCAAATGTATTCAAAGCGCAAAATTAATTTCTTAATTCCCGGGATTAATTGTAATGTTTATTATATTACATTATTGATTTCGAGATTTTAGAGCAGGTATTATCAACTCCATGTTACTCACTTCCTCGAATTTTAGGTAAATATACTCGATCTATGACGATATCCCACAATAATATTTCATGTATAACTAATATACTTCTACGAAATATACGAGGACATGATTTAATAGCGCGAAGTCGCGGACGACACAAATTTAATTTAAAAAATACATGACATTGACTTAAAGTTTTAACCGATGTTTACAGTTAAAGAAATCTACCTATTTAAGAACTACCACATTCTAAAGAATTGTGTCTGGGGGTCCTAATGTATTATAGGTAAATTTACCTATAATACATTAAGACCTCCGACTACAGAATTTTATTTCAAATTTAAGAAGCTTGTTTTAAGATTTTAAGTAGTCGGGTTTTAGTTTTTAAACTATATTTTATATTTACAATTTTTTGTCATATCTATTAATAGATACTGCGCCGACCCCAAATAAATTGGGAAAAGGGCAGGGAGATGATGATCTATTAATAGATACTAAGACACAAAATCCTCAATAATGTAGGGTGTCCGCCTTTTTTACCCAAATGTCCGGCTAAACTGGCTGGTCAGTTCGGCTATTAGGTTTGGCCACCTGGTTACCTTAGACGCGAAAAATGTTCAAGAATTCTATTACGTTTAAAAATACTTACCTGTGAAATGAGATGACATTAATTTGTAATTCTTGCAGCATACCACACAACACTTTGTTTTTCTTATTTTAACTCAAGAAAAAAAATGTCAAAAAAAAAGAAAAAGCATAAGAATGTAAAAGAAAAAGAATGTCGTGGTGGCGCATTGGTCACGGACCCGCTTTGCCAGCGCGTGGCTGTGGGTTCGAACCTGGCATGTGTGACTTTTTCAATGTCATATGTACTTTCTTAGTTAATCTAAGACACCACTGACTAACGGTGAAGGAAAACATCGTAAGGAAACCTGGACTTTAATAGTTTGAAATCACCAACACGCAGTGAGCTAGCGCGGTGATTAATGCTCAATCCTTCTCTGTATGAGAAGAGGCCTTTGCCCTGTAGTGGGACAGTTACAGGCTGATTTATTTTATATATTTATAACTCAAGAAAACAATAAAAGTTTATGAGATGTTTAACGTCAGAGTAATAGGTACGCGTAGAACGACTGCTGTTCGACTGTTAAGCCAGCCATGCCTACCTCCGGGACGGTATATAAGTAGGCCCTGTTGATTTAGTGCGCCATCTCCTCTATGCCATCTTCTCTTAGTATTTACCACATGAGTAAATAAAAGGTTTTATTTACTCATGTGGTATTTACTCCATGGTCGTGACGTTAATGGTTAAAATAAAAGAATGATTTGGTTTCAGACTCTTTTGTACAAAAACAAACTGGGATGCCCTGGTTTTGTAAATACGACGATCTTAATGATATTTAAGTTTTCTTTTTTTTCATAATATACAAGAAGTATAAGACTGTATAATACCATGCTAAGTGCATAGAGTTCTTGTGTAGTAAAGCGAATGGGTTTATGATTCATCAACAAGCGAATTTCATACCCGGGACGAAACACATTTGCACATCCTTCTTTATAAAAACAGTGCGCAGCTGAAAGCACCTTCGTTGGACCGATGATTGTTCCACCACAAAATGATCTATACAGTTGTTTCCGTTTCGATCTTAAAGCTTTCATCGATACCTGTAACAGGAATTTAAAAAAAGTACTTAATGGTTCTAAAATGTAAAATGCCCATAAGTCTCCTACATGGTGGAATGTACCTTTATCGCAAGTGGATTCAAGTACCTTCCTAAACAGTAACAAAGTCTATGTAAATTATCTTTGTTAATAAGTATTTGTTGTTATAGCGGCAACAGAAATACATCATGAAAATTTCAACTGTCTAGCTATCACGGTTCATGATCCAGGTGACAGATGAACAGACAGCGGAGTCTTAGTAATAGGGTCCCGTTTTACGCTTTGGGTACGGAACGTTTAAAAAAATGTCAGTGAAGAGAACCGGAGGACCAATCCTCCTCAAAGGCGGGCAACGAATAGACTGCAATGCTACTGGCTTTGCTGGCGCTTATGGGCGGCGGTGATCATTTGGCTCAAAACCGCCTGTTCGTTTGCCCCCTTTTTTGTACAAAAAAACAAAATCGGATTGCACGAGAGGTTCAGGAGGACTACTTCGTAAAGTCACCAGAGTCGATCCGGCGTCATCGATCGTAACTGCATCGTTGACGAACTTGGCCGTCTAACAGTCATACAACTTGGCTATCACTGATGATGAGTTCATTATAAATGGGGTGTATAGGTAACAGAACTACGAAATCGCTTCCATAGTCCTTTTACACACGCACGGCACGTAGATATACTTCAACCACCTAGCCTATTGTCGATAGATTAGATTCATGATATTTACATTAGCACATAGGTTTATTTAAAGCTATGGACAGACTAGGTTGAAGACGATGATTATGACTTCAATTATAAATAGAACGATGATTCTCTTAAGTCATTAAGATTCTACCTGGTACGGGACGTCGCCCAAATTTGCAGGTTTGCCGTTTACTATTCGTGGAACCCACCCGTCATCCTCAATTGGAAGTGTTGTATTGGAAAAACATGTTTTTAGAAAAAAAATAGCAACCAAATAAACATTTACAATCATTTAAACTATATTTTAATATATATCATTACAACCAATTTTTATACAAATAATTTTGGATTTACCTTACTTACTGTCAGTCACTGTCAGTCATTCCTACTAATAAGCTTAGAGCACAGACTTACTAGGGATGATGAGAGGAATTTTTTTTCTGTATTCTTCCAAGTTAATAAGTGCACAGACTTAATAGGGATGACTACGCATGTTGAATGAGTATCTACTTCCTTTATGCTAATAAGTCTGTGGTCTGTGCTCACTGTTGACGGATTGTTCCTCGGGATTGTCCACAGCTAAGATTATAGAGGAAAAATTTTGCCTGTCCACAGACTTAATAGGAATTAATCATTCAAGTTTCAATTATTTAATAAGAAAATTTGAAAAAACAATTGATACGGATGGGATTCGAACCCACGATCTTCGACATACATCATGTGCTATAACATGTAAAAAATTCACAAAAAAAAAAAAAAATACATTCAAGTTTCCTTTTTTTTTCATTGTTAACTTGTTCATTGTTTAAACTTCTCCATCACCTCTGACATTGGCAGAATCGTCCGGTTAAAATCACCGAGACTCAGTTGCAGACACGGACCACGGAGCAAATACTAAGTATAATACCTATTATTTGCTTCGTGGGGCCACACTATAATAAACATACATTACGGTAACTCAAAAACGCTCGAAAACTGCACATTCACATAAACGTACTGCGATGATGCTGCGTGCATCGTGACTTTTGCTTCGGATTCTTGTACACACACACGTAGTCGATTCGGCACATTCGTTCAGTATTTTCGAAGAAGTCTCGATGAAATTTCTTCTAAAATACCTATACCCCAGTCATTTGGTACGAAAAAAGGGGTTTACCTGGAAAGTTTTTAGGGAGTTTTGAAAATTGGTATCTTTATAGATTTTGGTGTGTTCTTTCTGAATTTCGACTTTGCCACCTCGTAACTTTTGCGCATACGCCGCCATCTTGGAAAAATGGCGCCAAATTGCAGTTTTTCGACAATATCTAATTTCCTACTCATTTTACGATAAAAATACTTTAGACAACATTAAAGCTGAGAAAATTTCCTACAGTTTATGTCTTAACATTATTTTTCTACAATCAATAGTTTTGGCATACGAGCGCCGCAAAGTGTACTTAACCATGTGTTTAGGCTAAAAAACGTATTTCCATATTTTTTTATTTATAACTGACGGTACACGGCGCGTTTATTTTACGACACTGCTGCTTGGGGCCGTGGACTATTTGCATCTGTCATGGGGGGTGGGGTTCCATAAGTCCCTCCCAACGCTTGGGGCAGGGTCTTGGGGATCGCAGAGTAGTTGTTGCAGTTGTTCCCTTAGTCGCTTTCTATGTCACCCTTGGGATGATATAGGTGGGTGCTATTATACTCTATGGTGGGGTAGGCCTAACCGATAACCGATTAGACCCCTCCACCAGGTAGACCGACGACATCGTTAGAGTCGTAGGTAACCGCTGGATGCAAATTGCAAGCGACAAGTTGAAATTCGTTAGTACATTTTGCGGTGCTCGTACGCCAAAACTATTGATCGTACAAAAATATTGTTAAGACATAAATTGTAGGAAATTTTCTCAGGTTTATTTTTGTCCAAAGTGTTTTTATCGTAAAATGAGTAGGAAATGAGATATTGTCGAAAAACTGCAATTTGGCGCCATTTTTCCAAGATGGCGGCGTATGCGCAAAAGTTACGAGGTGGCAAAGTCGAAATTCGGAAAGAGCACATCAAAATCTATAAAGATATCAATTTTCAAAACTCCCTTAAAACTTTCCAGGTAAAACTACCAAATGACTGGACTACTAATCGAATGTGCCGAATCGACTATGTGTGTAGCTACCCTAACGTAGGTGCCATGTTGACGTGACGCTCTGTTCGCTAAGCCACCGTATCCCACCAGAATCAGTTGAAATTTCAAATCTCTATGCCTAGGGTGTGGTAATATCGTTACACGTTACGTATCCGACTCAGTGCTCCAAACTTGACTTTACACCGATGCGATATTAACAATATTCTTAAATATTGTGATTTTTTTTACATGTTATATTACACTAGCGTCCCGCCCCGGCTTCGCACGGTTACGCTAATATGCATGTATTATACATATAAACATTCCTCTTGAATCGCTTTATCTATTAAAAAAACCGCATCAAAATCCGTTGCGTAGTTTTAAAGATCTAAGCATACATAGGAACAGACAGACGCGAGAAGCGACTTTGTTTTATACTATGTAGTGATTTGTAAGAATGTATGTCAATAGGTATAAACGTGTAAGGTATTCAGAGGCAGAAATAAAAAAATACCAGATTTAAAAATCCTCCTTTTCCAGCATAGATTTTTAGTTTATTGGCAAGAACTTACTTATGTGGTGTTTTTACGTTTATGCCGCTCCCAAATAGAAATACGACAGAGGGATTACAGTCTTCGTTGTGGTGATATAGAAACTCATTAGAGTTTCTATGGTTTTAAAAATAAAACTGAATTTGATAATTTCATTCTGTCAATACGATTGTAATCTTTTTCTTTGTATTTTGCTGATTAAAACCATTTATTCTAGAGGTTTTATCTTATTTATCAATCGTCAAAGTCTGATTGGACTAGAAAAGCTCGTAAAAAATAAAACAAATTATGATAGGAAAAATGCATTGTCTATTAAAATTGGTATAAATGAAATTATTAAAGTGGCTCTATTTCTTACAATTTTTTGTTGGAATGCACGCATCGATGGATCATAATTAACATTCATAAGGGCCTGATAATTTGATACTCTGGTAAAAAAAGATCCTTGTTTCTTTCCATGTCCAGAAACAATTCCCACTAATACACCTTCTCCTTTATCATTGGCATCTCCAGTACCCCAACAAACCAATGGACCACCAGAATCGCCCTGAAAAAGATAATTACATTTTAAGTTATTCCGATCGGATCCCCTACAACTTCCGATCGGATACCCTGGTGGATCAGTTTTGTAGTAGGGTAGGGGTAGAGTAGGGTAGTGTAGGGTAAGGCTAGAGTAAGGTAGGGTAATGTAAGGGTAGGGTAAAATAGGCGTAGATGCAGGATAATTACGCGTACGAAGTTGCGCCGGGCAGCTAGTTAATAATAAATTGATTATTATAATTATACCTTTTTCTTCCCTTTACGAATATAGTGAGTGGGTGAGTGGATAGATTCGTTGTATTTTTTATGATTACAAAAAAGCTTCGTGATCATGATTTAAAGATTTTGAATGCGCTAGTTTTAAATTAATTTTCGGGTCTATTCGCGCACAGATATTTTGACCCGAAATAATATTTAAAACATGGTTCCAATTCGCGAAAGTTTAAGAACTTCTAATGCGCTAGTTTGTTTGTGAAAATATTACTTTATAGTTCTATAAGATTCTTAAATATGTATTTATCTCACTTACGTTACATCCGTTCTGAATAAGTTGTAGACCGATAGCGGAACGTCGTATTTTGACCGTAACTTATAATTTTATTAAAGTCATTTATTTTTGCACAGGAGATTAATTACGTATATTTAGAGCTTCTATTAAAAAGTTAGAAAATTTAGACCGTTGCTTTAAGTACAATTTAAGTTTTTGCAAAACTGCATGACAAACCGTGAATATAAAATTTAAGTCAAAAATTCTAGTCGTGTGAGATTAAGGACAATGTTATCTTATAGTTATTAAGTTATTAGAAAGATTGGATACATGGAACTGATGGAATCGATGTTTTATGTCCAAAAATTGTAAAACTAAATATTACAATTGTGTCCTCAATAAATTATTATAGTGTCTGAAAATAATTTTAATGAATTGGTATTGTATATTTTGACGTACTACAAAAAGTTTAGAAAATTATCTAAAGAACTTTCCGAATTATTTGAGTTTTCAGTTTCATAGTTTTATAGTCTGAGTAAGTGAGTAACATGAAATCTGAGTAAGTGAGTAACAGAAGTTGGTGGTTATTTGACCATACCAATATACTCTATCATCATTCAAATGATTAGAAAGATTGGATACAATGGAACCTATGTTATAAGGCCAAACATTGAAAAACTAAATATTACAATTGTGTCTTCAATAAATTATTCTAGTGTCAGGAAATAATTTTAATGAATTGGTATTGTATATTTTTACGTACTGCAAAAAGTTTAGAAAATTATCTAAAGAACTTTCCGAAATATTTGAGTTTTCAGTTTCATAGTTTTATGGTCTGAGTAAGTGAGTAACATACAATTTGAGTTCAGAAGTTGGTGGTTATTTAACCATAACAATATACTCTATCATCATTCAAAAGATTAGAAAGATTGGATACATGGAACCTATGTTATAAGGCCAAACATTGAAAAACTAAATATTACAATTGTGCCTTCAATAAATTATTCTAGTGTCTGGAAATAATTTTAATGAATTGGTATTGTATATTTTTACCTACTACAAAAAGTTTAGAAAATTATCTAAACAGCTTTCCAAATTATTTGAGTTTTCAGTTTCAAAGTTTTATGGTCTGAGTAAGTGAGTAATATAAAATTTGAGTTCAGAAATTGGTGGCTATTTGACCATAACTATGTGCTCTATCATTATACAAAAGATAAAAAAAATTGGTCCATGGAATTGTCAGAAAACTTAAGATTTGTTAGCACGGCATACGAAAATAATACGAGGGGTTGTGCGGGGCGTAGGGGGTTTTATCGCGCTTACTTCGTAGCCGGCCGCCGTGCTTTCGAATCGCTGACAACAACATTATAAAAAAATGTAGTTTTACAAATTATAATATTAATGAGTTTATGTTCTTAGTCTGTGTAATATAAAAAAATTTGTTCCAGAGTTAGATGCTACTAAAGATAATAATATAATATACAAAATATATCGATATAAAAACCGGTTTTTATTTTGTTCAACCAATACCGGTTTTATCAAAATCTTGTATACATTCAAACCTTTATTGAAATTTGAAACAAATATATAATTTAGGGGTAATATTCTTAGTTAAAAATGAGGTATATTTGAGTATTATTACAGATATTCGAATCCAGAATATTCTTGTGTAAAAAACAAAAGGAAAGAGTAATATAAAGAAAGACAAACAACAACAGATAAAAATCAAAAATATATTTTAAGAAATATTTATTTAGAATTTTTTTTTATTAAGTTGTCTAATTACAATAGGATAAAATCTCCTTTAAGAAGAATTAGCGTAATTAATTAATTATTTAGAATTATTCAAAGAGAAAGAAGTCAAGAAGGAGGTGGTGGTAACAACGTGATTTTTTCTATGTCATATATGTAAATTCTTAGTTTATCTAAGACACCACTGACTAACAGTAAAGGAAAACATCGTGAGGAAACCTGGATTTAATAGTCTAAAATTGCCAACCCGCATTGAGCTAGCGTGGTGATAAATGCATTCAATTAATTCAGTGCATTCTCTGTATGAGAAGAGACATTTGCCCTGAAATGGGACAGTTACAGGCTTATAATAAATTAATTATGTCCGAAATTTTATAAACTTAATCCAAATGTGTCAGGCAGAAGTGCATTATATAACAATATCAAAACATGACAGTGACACTGTCATGTGACAACATTTTCTATAAGATCAGTTAAAGATACATCATCCAGTACGGCCTATAAAATTACTTATAACTTAATGAAAATTAGTTTTTTTTTAATCTGAATAATTTGATTTTGGTTAATTGGTATGGCCAATTAAAATGAATTAATTAACTAAGCTTAATCCTTTTTTTATAAATGACGTGAATTTTAAATTATTTTCGTCTGAGTAATATTATTTGAGTTCAGAAATTAGAGGCTACTTAAAAATTATAAAATGCTATACCGTCATACCTACAGAAGATTTTGTGTGGGTAAAGTTATTATAAAAACATGGTTTCTATAAGAAAAGCCACGCGGAGTTCAAGGATAGGGAATGAAAAACCGGTGCGATATAAAAAACCGGTTTTTATATTCAGTGTACTTTCAATTAAACCTTTAAAATGAAGCTCTGCCCGAATTAGATTTCTTTGTTCTATGGTTGATGAACAACCTGGTACCCAAATAGTAATAAATATTTACTATTAATTTTGAACAACTGGGTTTGGGATGAATTGTACGTTAGTTATATACGAATCACCTTGTTCATCACTTAGACCTTCTGACCAGGAGCAAAAATAAAACTCAAAAAAAATATTTTTGATAAATATAATATACAAACAAAACTTTAAACAAAACCGTAAAACTCTCACAGTATTGTACATAGAGTCTACAGAATTAGGTGATCGTCAATATTCGTCAAGAGGGCTGGTCGGACATTTGGCGTTGAAACATATTCGAAAACTTGTAAAGTCTATTGAATAAAAAAGCAATTGTAAAAATATATATACCTAGGTACAAGTCAAATTGAGAACCTCCTCCTATTTTCCGTCGTTGGTTAATAAAGAGATTTTATAGGTTTTATAATTTTATGTAGTTCACATGGAAATCAAAAACAAAAGAACAATAAAGTATGTAGTTCTAAATTTAAATATTTAAAGAATTGAGTACAAATAAATGTAAAAATTACTAGACATGGAGATAATACATTCGGGTAAATACGGAAACCCGAAGACTACCGATGTGTTCACCGTTTGTAATGGATTTTGCAGAAACCTAAATTATACCTAAAGCATTGGTCTAAATTTTCTAACTTTTTAAACGAAGCTTTAAATACACGTAACTAATCTCCTGTGCAAAAATAAATGACTTTAATGAAATTATAAGATAGAATCCTACTTCTACTGGGCTATTGGTAAACATACAGGGGATCAGCCCGGAATTTTTTTTTTTTTTGCGGTGGAAAATACGAGCAGTTTTTTAAGCGATTTCAAGGCCCTCAATAAACCATTTGTTCTGTTTTGCCAAATTAGCTTTTACTCTCCAGTAAAATGTAAAGAAAAAAGTGAAAAAAAAACGTTTTCTAAAATATTTGACTAGACTCTTTCACTTGATTTTGGAAATGCAAATGGTACCCTCGGTGTTCAAAATGTCTTAGATAGGTGAAGATACCATTTGGTAATTGAGCGAGACATATGAACGCCACTATAGTAGTATAAAGTATTACTAATCCTCCTGGCTGGATTTCGGTCATCGGCTAATCTTAACGAAGCTTAGTCATCTAAGCAGGAGATATTATAATGCACAAGTTTGTGCGCAAACAAAAGTGCACTCGTCCGATGGGACGAAAAACCGAAACGATTGGAGAGAGATCTGGCGCAGGACCGACGGCAAAGGCTTTAAGCGTACTCCGAGGAACGGAACAAGTGATACGCACGTAACTTACGAAAAGTCAGAAGAGGGTTCAAATCTGAGACCTTAGACTTGAACGGTCATACCATTAGCACAAAACACCGAGAGTACAGAAGTAAAGCTACGTACATTGGGCGCGCGAGCAACGCACACATAGACATCGTTCACGGACACGAAATCTCAGACTGATTCGGAGTACTTTTTTTTTTTTTTTTTTTTTTTTTGTGCAAAAATGGAGCACCGAAAAAAAAGTCATTACAATTGTTGTGTATTGAAATGTTTAAATTCGACTTTAAATAGTCAATTTTCGTTTTTTAAACTACCAGTTGTTTTAGAGACGTTAGTAGGTTTGTAATTTTATGATTAGATACGTGAGTAACACAAAACACGGTAGGTACCTAAGTGTTTATGATTTTTATAGGTGGATACCTACCTATTTGCCTATAATCTATTTGCATTGTATTGTATTAGGTATCTACAAAATGAAAAGAAGTGTTTATCATAATAGGTACTGTTATCGAGAAAGAGTCGCACATCTTTTAACGTAACTATTTACCTTTTTTGTGTGGGTCGCTAGGAAATAATGTACCTACTCGTATCTACTATCTACCTAGGTATTTAGTGCAAATTACTCTTACGCTAGTGAACCAATAAACCGTTTGCTCAATATGTATACTCGATGATATCAGTTTAACAATATTATATGTACCTACAATCAATACCTACCTACGCTCGACCCGCTCGCCACGGAAAGATGATGGAGCGGCGAGCGCGGCATCCCTAGCGCGACCGCCGAGAGTAGGCATAAAAAACGCAGTACATACATGAGCTTTACTTCTGTACTCTCGGTGTTTTGTGCCATTAGGCTGCCGATATAGTTGTATAAAAAATAAGAAGTTGTGAGCCACGACTATTGAGGCATGAGGTCGTAAAATGGATTCGTAAGTTGGTATATTCTCCGTCTCGGAATTTTCAATAACAGAAGTATAATATCTTTGCGAAACCGACTTGCCATCTGCAACATGGGAACAAACTTACTCTTCGGGAAATGACAAATAACATTACCTTTCCGACGTCAGCCAGTCTTGCAGCGGTACACACAAATCCATCCATACTCTTACGAAATACTTGACTGCATTTTTTTTTCGGCATTATATATAAATGTGCCATCAACAGCCTTTCAGGTCTATCCTGAAAAAATAAATAAAGATGATTTGTTTTTTAATTTCACAGTATGTGAAAATCAAAATATTTTTATTCATGTAGACCATTTTTTAGGCCCTTATGTCATTATTCTATTATTATTGTAAGAATTACTCTAGTTGCCAGTTTCAAGGGTTGCCTGCCTCATAGAGATCCAACATAGTCTTTGCAGATATAGTACTATTATATTATATAGTAAATCTAAAAAAAAAGTAATATAAGTACCATAATTATAACAACTTTATTATAATTTTATTATTATAAAGAGTTCTATGGGGTTAGGATATACGACATATAATAATAATAATAATGTCCTCCTGACCGAATTTCGGTCACAACGGCCAATCTCAACGGAGATTAGCCATCGATGCGGGAGATATTATAGTGCACAAGTGTGTGCGCAGACACAGGTGCACTCTCTATTCCCTCACTCTCATAGTGGTACTCGGGTATATGACATATACCCGACTATTAAAATGCTATTATCATAGACCTACTTACCTATACATAAATAATGAAAACAAAATAATTCAGTACCATTTTCTCTTCTATTTGTAATTTTTTTGTTTACTGTCTATTGACGAGCATAGTGTTATCAATAAAAAAAAATTGGAATCGTCAGGTTTTTTAGAGAAACCAAATTCCTAAGCCTTCTCAATATTCACGTAGGTACAATGCTGAGACTTGGGACTTGATGGTCCAATGCAATCTTGATAGATGACTGATAGGAAGATTATTGATGCCTTCGAATTGTGGGTTTGGAGACCCATGCTAAGGATTCCGTGGACAGCTTAGAAAGCTGTCCACGGAATCTATCTATCCTAAAAGAGATAGAAGATACGGTTGCCTACTATATGCATGAGAAGGGTGTTTATTATTTCGGTCACGTTTGGATAAATCGAGACAATCTTGAAAAGCTTTCAAGGTTCTGGGTAAATCGAAGGGAATAAAGACCAAGAGACGGAAGTCTTAAACGATGGTTGGACCAAATTCAGAGGAACCCGACCATAAAAATCACTAAGCTTTACATAACGCTGCAGACCAGAATAAATGGCGCTGCAGAACCTAACAAACGTTGCTCAGTCATGAGTCAAGCGTGCGGAGGAGGTCCAGTTCTTACCTTTGGTCCAAACCTCGTTCTTCCGTAGCCAGAAATCAAACATTGTCCCATATAGTCTATATCCTTGGTCGCTATCCGTATGGGGCTTACATATAAGTTATAAAGTATGCGGTTTCTGATGCGCTGAAAAATGAATATGTAATATAAAATTATTGTACAGTAGGTTCACTACGGATGATGGGGGAGCTGCGGGATAATTTTTTTCATAAAATATTCGAATTTAATTTAAGTGTGGTGATTGATGCTCAATCCTTCTCTGTATGAGAAGAGGCCTTTGCGCTATATTGGGACAGTTACAGGCTGATTTATTATAGTTATTATATTATTATTCGAATTTAAATATTTTTTATTTATTTATTTATAGATTATCGCCTGTATTCCCCAGAGGGGTTAGGCAGAGATGTGCAGTACACCCACGTTTCGCCGGCTGTGTTATAAGTCCCATGTAATAGGGGGCGAGCCTATTGCCATTAACCGGGAACAATTCCAGACTCCGTGCTGCTACTGAAAATTTCCTAATGGAAAAACCCAATAACACTTTGCCTGACCCGGGGAACGAACCCAGGATCTCGTGCTCAGCAGTTGCGCTAATTAATAATACGCAAATAACTTACGTAAAGTCAGAGATGCGTAACTTGGGTTCGAACCTGAGACCTCTGACTGGCCTGTCAACGGTCACCACCACTAAAAGCATTTAAATTTTTGTAAAAAGAAAAAAGCCATTATGGGCGGAATTTGATAACACGAGCGGGGTTACAAATAGCTTAAATAGTGGCAGAGCGACTGGGCGAGAGGGCTTTACCCGGTTGTGGATTGAAAATCCGAGGTTGTGGATTGAAATCCCGCTAGTAATCGTTTGTTTTTCTTTCTACAAAAAATTATAACCTGGACACAATATGGACTATGAATGAATATGGAATATGAATAATATGAATATGGATAAATGGACCAAAATGATATTTTTGTCATTTTGGTGAATGATTGGTCACGAACTCACGACTCGACTGTATCATTATGGTGAAATGTTATATCATTTTGGTGAATTATTACATAATCTGAGCTATTACGTAAAATATACTTACCACTACTGCTATATCATGTTCTGGGAATTTGTATTTTTGTGGGGCGTCGACGCTACGTAGTTTTCTCCACTGACTCCCTCGACTGTCAACTGGGTTAAATGCGGCTATGTTTAATAAATTTCCAGCTACAGCATATTTTCCCTTTAGGACTATTCTGCAGGGACCTTTTCTTATTATCTTTTTTCTAAAAAGATTATTAATTTTAATGTATAAAAAGAGACCAACACATGCTGACTCTATTATGAACTGCGCCTGCAGTACATATATACATTTATGTTCGCTATTACGTGAGTATGAGTACGTAAGTATTCTTTGCACATGTTAGCTTATTAAATATAATTATTTAATAATAAATTTGAAATAAAAAAACTGATACGGATGGGATTCGAACCCACGATCTACGGCGTACCGTGCCGACGCTCTAACCGCACTGTTGTTGTTTTTCAAATTTCTTATTAAATAATTATAGCTTTTAACATAACCCATAAGGCTAGGCAGATGATGATGATGAACATAACCCATCAAAAATATACAAATGTGAAAGAGGAGCCAAGTTCCTTATCTTAGTCGATAAACGAGTCGCGATCATAATGAGTGACAACTTTGTCAAGTTATATTTAAAAAAGTCCCTTAGGTCATAGTTGTAAATTGTAATTCCTATCCAAGGATATTATGTCCCTATCCAATTAATTTTAACGCCTAGAGTATCACTTGATACTCTAGGTGTTAGGCTATGATTTGAAAATACTTAAAAATAAAAAAAATAACCAAAGTGAAAAAAAAGACGACTTGTTGAGATTCACCCACTTACGCCTTTAATATACTACAGCGAATGTGCAACTAAACATTGGCGAAACGCTTTTTAGCACGATACAGCATTTCGCTAGTGTTTGTGTTTCGTTCCGCATTAAAAGCAGTGTGCTAAAGGCGTTAGGGTCATGGAAAAAACAAATATTGTTTAATGATATCAATAAGCGCATTTCATACCCGTGGCGAAACAAAGTTGGACATTTATCTTGGTAAAAACAGTGCGCAGCTGAAAGCACCTTCGTTGGAGCAATGATTGCTCCACCACAAAATGTTCTATACGTTTGTGCCGACATTAACGTCTTGAACGCTACCTGTAACAGGAATTTTAAAAAAAACTTACTTCAAGGTTATATGTAGCAGGGGCGTGCACAGACATTTTCAACAGGGTAGGCAGGCATAGGTACATGATACAAAACTTACTTTCATTGGGACAAATACCACTTTTTATGTTATAATACCTACTACCATTACGTCGCGTCGGCGTTGTACCCTTTAAATATAGTTGTGTAAGTACGTGCGCGCATATTTCCAGGCCAAAAACACACACAAACATCAACGCATCATCGACCGGCAAGAAAATAATCATAAGAACAAAAATAGAATATCTATCTTTGTACTGTAAAGTGTATTTCATTAATAAAGACATACCTGAGCAGATGGTTATAGTCTTTATAAAAAAATAAGGATATTGATTGCATAAACATATAACAATGATACAACAAATAGGTACCTACTGCGTGCGGCGCGACTCGCGCGCGGCATTCACCGGCCAAAAAATAATACAACAATAAAACTCCACCACTTATCTTCGTTCTGTAAACTGTATGTTGTTTATAAATACTTTATCTAAGTCAACTATGTTGATCGAATTGACTTACCAATATTAATTTTTCTATAATTTGGATTTTAACGCAATTTAACAAACGACAAACATAGAAACACTGTAGATTTTAACCTCTGCAAACAAACAGCCAGCACTCCTCTCAGTATTTTGATATAATTTAGTATTATCCATATATAAAGGTAAATTAACAGACTAAACAAGTAATTAAAATCAATGAAAATTATACTAAATAAAACTTCAATTGAAAACTTTTGACATTTCGCATTGTAAACAGCTGGTTTCACAGAAGCGATGTGATTGGTTCTCCGCGCACGAACTTGAAAGTAATTCAACCAATCACATGTCAGAGTCAGTCATAGAAAGACCCACGTGACTTACTGCGCGCATGCGCGTTATAGGATTTGGTCTACGAGACGATAGGCAAAAGAAGTTGTGCCGGACTTGCAAGTAGCAACGTTTCTTTGAAGGCGACCAGCGCGGGATTCGGTGTTTACGTGCGTAATGTGCCAACAGATGGCGTTAGGGTTACGAATTGATATTATTGAGTGTTATAATCGTGTAATTCTGTGTAATTATATTGCGATTTTAACAATTAGATACATTAAATAGAATATATCATAATAATATTAATTAGAATTTTATCAGGGTAGGCAGTGCCTTTTTGCCTATATGAAGTGCACGCCCCTGATATGTAGAATTTAAAATGCACTGCACCAGGTCTCCTACAAGGTATAAATATACCTTTATTGCAAGTGGATTTAATTACCTTCCTCCCTACCTACCTAATTCTCGTGCAATCGAAATAATCTCGGATTTGAATAAAACGTCGAATTCGAACTCATCTCGAGTGTAATTCGCATTACATTATGCTATTCTAGTAATGTCGCATACGACATATCTTTACGGCAAGCCGTTCGAATTGCTTCGGCTCTCAATCTCAATTCCGAGATTATGTCGATTGCACGAGAATGCCTATGTGACTTATCTATTTATTTATTTTTATTTATTTATTTATAGACTCACGCCTGTATTCCCCAGAGGGGGTAGGCAGAGGTGTGCAGTACACCCACGTTTCGCCGGCTATGTTATAAGTCCCATGTAATAGGGGGCGAGCCTATTGCCATTAACCGGGCACAATTCCAGACTCCGTGCTGCTACTGAGAATTTCCTAATGGAAAAACCCAATAACACTTTGCCCGACCCGGGGATCGAACCCAGGACCTCGTGCTCAGCAGTCGCGCTTGCTACCACTAGACCAACGAGGCAGTCTTATCTTTGTTAATAAAGGAATATTTTAGTGTGGTAGACTATACTATACTGGTTTCGCCGTACTTTCGTCGAGAAACATTGTGTGGCTTTTAGTCCACACAGTGTGACACGGTCATAACTCCCACACCATCCCTTGGTAATGGGGAATTCCACACGATAAAAAAAATCGTTTGAGCAGAGAACTGGAGGACCAAACCTCCTCAAAGGCCGGCAACGCATCAATGCTTCTGGTCTTGTTGGTGCATATGGGGTGCTTATACATTTAAATCAGAACCACCTGTTCGTTTGCCCCTTTTTTTATAAAAAAAAAAACGGATTCTACGAAGAGGTCCAGGAGTACTTAGTACCTAAAGTTCGAACCTGCGTTATCTATAGTTCCTGCGTTGTCATCGAACTTGGCAGTCTAACAGTCACACAACTTGGCTGTATAAGTAGCAGAATTGCAAAATCACTTCCATAGTACCTACTTCTACATAATTATTATGTACTTACGCATACTTCAAGCACCTAGCCTCTTGTCATTATATTATATTCATGGTATTTACATCACATAGGTTTATTTAAAGCAATGGATAGATTAGGTTGAAGACGGTGATTATGACTTTGATTATGAATAGAATTATTAATCTTTAATTAATATAATTAATATATTTTATTAATTTTTAATGTCGTGGTGGCGCATTGGTTACGGACCCGCTTTGCAAGCGCGTGGTTGTGGGTTCAAAACTGGCATGTACCAATGTGACTTTTTCAATGTCATATGTACTTTCTTAGTTATTCTAAGACACCACTGACTAACGGTGAAGGAAAACATCGTAAGGAAACCTGGACTTTAATAGTCTGAAATCGCCAACCCGCAGTGAGCTAGCGTGGTGATTAATGCTCAATCCTTCTCTGTATGAGAAGAGGCCTTTGCCCTATAGTGGGACAGTTACAGGCTGATTTATTTATTTATTTAAGTCATTAAAATTCTACCTGGTACGGGATATCGCCCATATTTGCAGCTCTGCCTCTTACTAGTCGTGGAACCCACACTTGATGCTTATGTGAAAGTGTTGTACTGGAAAAGCATGTTTTTAGAAAAAAAATGGCAACCAAATAAACATTTGCAATCATTTAAACTATACATAATTTAAACCAATTTACATAATAACAAATAATAATTATTACAAAGAATTTTGAATGTCAGAAAAGAATGATTGGACTATTTTAGAAAAACTAACACGGGCGTTAGTGTTCTTATGTCAATTTCTTATGTCAATTTCTTATGTCAATTTCTTATGTCAATTATCAATAGTCAGGGGCTACCTTTAACAATCGACTGTCCGTAGATTGTATAAATGTAGACGGGTGCGCGTCCCCGGCTCCCCGAGCTGCTATTGCCATTACCCTTGTCATCCAAAGCAATAGTATCCTACTTACCCTACACCCAACCCACTCACTCCTTTAATCCCAATGTCTCAATTCCTCTCCTTTTCCTTTCCTTAAATGCAAAGTAGAGATAGGGAGTATACCCGAAATTAAACCCCAATCTAAGGTGTCAACCGACCCGTGCTGAGAGATGCATGGCCGAGGGTATCCGGTCTCGAACGGAGGGTGTCTGTGTTGGTGGTCACAGGGCACAGAGTAGATCCACCTTACCTCCGTATAGGGCTCTGCGGGGGCTGACCATTTAAATCCCTAATACTTGTGGGAACGCAATGGAGATTTCAAAAATAAATTACAATCATCCACACGGCGGCGACGTGGACCGCCACCCGTCACGTCTCGTTTCTCATGGGGGCGAAAAGTGGCCAGCGGAGAGCCGTTTTGCTACGTTAAATGTAGGAGGAGGACTGGAAAGTAAGTTGAATGAAGTATGCCAGTTAATGAGGGAAAAAAGAATTGATGTGATGTGTGTGAATGAGACAAAGCGGAAGGGGTGCGATACCACAAACCACGGACCCTACACGGCGTATTGGTCTGGAGTACCGGATACTGCTAAAGCTTGTCAGGGAGTAGGTCTCATTCTTTCCGCTCGTATGTCTAAGTGTGTAAATGAGTTCAAGTGTGTAAGTCCAAGATTGATATGGATGCGAATGAAAGTTGGTCTTACCCGAATCCTAGTTGTAGGAGTATATGCTCCGGTAGATATGGGTGCGGGTATTTCAAAGCAAGAACAGGAGGAAAGAAAGGAATTCTGGGAGAACCTGAGAGATGTGCTGCGAATAAGTCAGAATAATGAGAGAATTATAATGCTAGGTGACTTTAATGGCTGGGTTGGAGTAAAACGTTGTGGATTTGAAAGAGTGCTAGGCAGATTTGGTGATGAGAGTGTAAATGAAAACGGAAATAGCCTTCTTCAGATATGTTTGGAATGGGACCTTCGTATTACAAACACTATGTTTGAACATAAAAGAATCCACACATATACTCGAGAGGCAAAGAATGTTAGGAAAAGTATAATAGACTTTGTGATAGTTGATGAAAGATTGAGGAAGAACGTACTAGACACGAGAGTGTACCGTGGGACCGGTGTGCATACAGACCACTTCCTGGTAATTAGCCGAATAAGTGGATTGTTTAAAGGATGGCGTTACCGTGTTCCCGACACCAAAAGTGTACTAGAGAGAATAAAAGTAGAGAAACTGCAAGAAGAAGTAGTGAGAGATGAGTACAAAAGAAAATTGAACGAAAAGTTTGAAGATATCGATGAGACTAGTGTGATAGAAGATCTGTGGAAGTCATTTAAAGAAAAAGTTGTGTGTGTAGCCGGTGAAGTATGTGGTGTTATTAGGAGAAAAAAAGGAAGAAAGGTAAAGAATATTTGGTGGGATAAAGATGTACAAAAAGTAGTATTTGAGAAGAAGAAAGCATGGTTAGACTGGCTAGCAACCAGAGCAAATGAAAGAATGCAAAAGGCGAATAATGAAGATATAGAACAAGCTTGGAAAAAGTACAAGGTAATGAAAGGGATAGTGAAAAATGTTGTCAATGAGAAGAAGAATGAAATTAAGGATGATTTTGATAAAAGGTTGTCTAACGATTTCCGGACTAACATAAAATTTTTCTGGAAATCTGTCCGTACAGTAAGAGGGAGAGCCCAAGGCTCAGAACTGACCTCGATACGCGACCAGAATGGAAGGATAGTGAATGAGGAGGAATGCATTCTAAAGCGGTGGAAAGAGTATTTTGAAAATCTGTTTGAAAAAGATAGGGTAACAGGTTCAATATCAGATAGGAATGACAATGAATGTATAGGTAATATTAGTATGGAAGAGATTGTGAATGCTATAAAAAGTATGAAATTAGGAAAGTCGGCAGGATATGACAGTATAACCGCCGAGATGCTGAGGGCTGGACACGGTATCATAGCGAGTCAGCTGTGTCGCCTTTTTAATCTTTGCTATAATACCGGCCAAGTGCCAAGCGATTGGTGCAAGGCTGTCATCGTTCCACTTTACAAAGGAAAAGGCTCACGGCAAGAATGTAAGAACTACAGAGGTATAAGCCTACTCAGTGTCGTTGGCAAGTTATATGCGAAAGTTTTGATTGAAAGAGTTGTAAAAGAAACTGACGAGAAAATTTGGGATGCACAAGCGGGTTTTCGAAAGGGAATGGGATGTACAGATCAGGTCTTTTCCCTACGAGGAATTGCCGAAAAATTCTTGGCTAAAAATCAAAGGGTTTACTGTGCTTTTGTAGACTTGGAAAAGGCCTATGATAAAGTGATGAGGAATGAACTTTGGTCAGTACTAGCCATGTATGGGTTGGACAGCAGTCTTATTCGGGCTTTGAAATCTCTTTATAGGGACTCCAGAGCTTGCGTAAGGATAAATGGGTCATACACTGAATGGTTTAACATCGAAAAGGGTGTTAGACAGGGATGTGTAGCATCGCCTTGGCTGTTTAACCTATTTATGGACAGTTGTTTGCAAGACTTGAGAGAAAGTGGGTGTGGATTGAAGATGAATGAGTTACTTATTAATTGTCTTCTTTACGCCGATGATCAAGTTATGCTTGCATCGTCGGCAGATGAGCTGCAAAAAATGGTAACTATTATGCATGAAGCTTTTGAAAGGAAAGGGATGAAAGTAAATGTTGGAAAGACGAAAGTAATGGTTTTTGAAAAGGATGAATTTATGACGCCGTGTGATATAGTGATTGGGGGGGAGAAAGTTGAACAGGTGAAAGAATTTGTATACTTGGGAACTATGTTTACAAGGGACGGTAAACATGAACAAGATATTGAAAGGAGAGTAAATGCGGGTAACATGGTGAACGGGGCACTGCATGCTTTTATGAGTAGCAGGCAAGTCTCGCAAGAGGCTCGATTGGCCGTGCACGGTGGTGTGTTAGTGCCGACGTTAATGTATGGAAGTGAAAGCTGGGTGTGGCAAAAGAAGGATGAAAGTAGAATAAACGCAGTTGAGATGAGAGCTTTGAGAAGTATGTGCGGTGTAACCTTAAAAGATAAAGTTAGAAACAGTGTGGTAAGAGAACGGTGTGGTGTGAAAGAGGATGTAGTCAGTAAGATAGAGAAAGGAATGCTGAGGTGGTTTGGACATGTAGAAAGGATGGATGAAAGAAGACTAACGAAACAAGTGTACATGGGAAGGGTGAATGGTACAGTTGGAAGGGGAAGACCTAGACGAACATTCTATGACCAAGTCGGGGATGTCCTTGAGAAAGGTCAGGTCAGGAGTACCCTAAACCGACGAGCATGTATGAAGAACGTGATGAGAGTGAATGAGGCAAAAGAGGTATGCAAGGATCGTAGCAAGTGGAAATCCGTTGTCTCTGCCTACCCCTCTGGGAAACAGGCGTGAGTCTATGTATGTATGTATGTACAAAGAATTTTGAATGTCAGAAAAGAATGATTGGACTATTTTAGAAAAACTAACACGGGCGTTAGTGTTCTTATGTCAATTTAATTCAATTTTTATTTATGGCAACTGAGTCTCGGTGATTTGAACCCGTTGACTGACTATCTATAGACTGACTAGCTGCCCCACCGCGCGACTTCTTACGCGTGATTATCGTACCCCTACGCTTTTTCTACCCTACCCTATGCTACTCTACGCTATTCTACCCTACACTTCCCTACCCTTCAATACCCTACCCCTCTATTCCTACCATACCCTATTCTACTTCTTCCCTACTCTACTTCTACCCTACTCTACTTCTAACCTACCCATACCCCAGGAGAATACATAATTATTGTTTTCTTCTATTCTTCTATTCTAGGCGTATCCGTTCATTAATTATGTAACTTTGATGACTCTTACTAATATCGAATATCCTACACAAATTTTCACCCCTGCCCCCTCTTTCATCCCCCCAATGGGAAGAGTTTTCAAAAAGCTTAAACGTGTCTTATTTGTTAACTGAAAATCTCAACACCAAGTTTGATTGATTTAACTTAAAAAGTGACGCATTTTTATACAAATTTTAATAAAGGGTATTAAAGTTTGTATATCTGTGTGTATATCTTGTTAGGGGGAAAAAATCAATCATCAAATTTGTTGATGCACATCTTTCTTATTTTTAGCGTAAAAGCTTAATATTCATTTTTACATCTGTCGCTTAAAATATAACGAATTTTCCATACAAACTTTCACCCCCTTTTTTATCCACTCAAGGGTAGATTTAAAAAAGAAATTCTCTCTCTTTCAAACGTCTTTCATTCATCAACTGAAAAACTGAATACCATGTTTCGTATATTTAACTTTAAAAACGACGGACTTCCATAAAAACTCTTATCCCCCTTTTTACCTACATAGGGGTGGAATTTCCAAAAATCCTTCCTTAGTGCACCCCCAGGATACTTAAAGAATATTGTCTCAAATTTTAGGTCCACCCGGCAAAATTTTTCCTCTAAGCAGTCAACGCTAATAAGTCTGTGGTATTCACTGTTGACAGATTGTCCACAGATTGAATAAGGAAAAATTTTGCTGATCATTCTTCCAAGATAGCCAAGAGCCAGCGCCACAGACATGGACCACGGAGCAAATACTAAGTATAATACCAATGTATAATACCTATTATTTGCTTTATGGGGGCACAGTATAATAAACATACAGTGAGGAAACTATGGAGAAAAGCTCGAAAACGGCACATTCACACAAACATGTGCATCGACGCGCGACGCGTCGTTGATACTGCGAGCATCGCGACGACGTTCGCTTCGGATTCTCCAACACACACACATAGATGATTCGGCACATTAATTCGGTATTTTCGAAGAAGTCCCGATGAAATTTCTTCTAAAATACTGAATCAAATGTGCCGAATCGACTATGTGTGTAGCTACCCTAACATAGGTGCCATGTTGACGTGACGCTCTGTTAGCAAAGCCACCGTATCCCACCAGAATCAGTTGACATTTCAATTTCTCTATGCTAGGGTGTGGTGATATCTATGGGAACACGTTCCGTTATATTACATGTAAGAATGTATGTCAATAGGTATAAACGTGTAAGGTATTTAGAGGCAGAAATAAAAAAATACTAGATTTGTTCCATAACTTAAAAAAAAAATCCTCCTATTTTTATTATCGAAAAGACTTTTCCAGTACCGATTTTTAGTTTATTGGTAAGAACGTACTTATGTGGTGTTTGTACGTTTCTGCCGCTCCCAAATAGAAATACGACAGAGGGATTACAGTCAAAATCAAATCCAGTGATTGGGCTAGAACAGGTAGGTAGGAAAAAATAAAACAAATTATGATAGGAAAAATGCATTGTCTATTAAAATTGGTATAAAAGAAATTATTAGAGTAGTTCCATATCTTACAATTTTTTGTTGGAATGCATGAATCGAACCTTGACTATTTATAAAGGCCTTGTAACTTGTTACTCTGGTAAAAAAAGATCCTCGATTTTTTCCATGTCCAGAAACAACTCCCACTAATACACCTTTTCCTTTTTTATCATTGACATCTCCAGTACCCGAACAAACCAATGGGCCACCAGAATCGCCCTGAAAAGGATAATTACATTTTGAGTTATTCCGATCGGATCCCCTACAACTTCCGATCGGATACCCTGGTGGATCAGTTTTGTAGTAGGGTACGGTAGGGGTAGAGTAGGGTGGTGTAAGGTAAGGCTAGAGTAAGGTAGGGTAATGTAGGACAGGGCAGAAGGACAATTACGCGTCGAAAGTCACGCTGGGCAGCTAGTTAAATTGACAATCATATACTACTAATATAGTTAGTGGATAGTCGTTGTATTTTTTATGATTACAAAAATGCTTCGTGATCATGATAAAGAGTTTGAAGACGCTAATTTGTTTGTGAAAATATTACTTTATAATTCTATAAGATTCTTAAATATGTATTTATTTCGTTTACGTTACATCCGTTCGGAAAAAATTAGTAAACATACAGGGGATCAGTCCGGAATAGAATAATTTTTTTTTGCGGTGGATCGGTTTTGGGGATCAGATCGGAATACGAGCAGTTGTTTAAGCGATTTCAAGGCCCTCAATAAACCATTTGTTCTGTTTTGCTAAATTGGCTTTTACTCTCCAGCATAGTGTTTGCAATTGCAAGTGCACGTAACTTACAAAAAGTGAAAAGAGGGTTCAAACCTGAGACCTCAGACTTGCCAGTTAACGGTCATACCATTAGGCTGTCAATATAATTGTATTAAAAATAATAAGTTGTGCGCCACGACTATTGAGGCACGAGGTCCCTGGTTGGATTCGTAGGTTGGGCGTAATGTCATTGGGCTTCTCCATCTCGGAATTTTCAATAACAACAGTAAAATATTTTTGCGGAACCGATTTGCCATTTGCAACATGGGGACAAACTTACTCCGCCCCTAAAACAACACTCTGACCGGGGGATGGCAAATAACATTACCTTTCCGACGTCAGTCAGTCTTGAAGAGGTACACACAAATCGATCCATATTCTTACGAAACACTCTACCGCATTGCCTTTTGGACATTAAATCTAAATGTGCCAGCAACAGCCTTTCAGCTATGTCCTGTAAGAAATTTAAAATAAGGTGATTTGTATTTTTACTTCACAATATGTCAAAATCAAAATATTTTTATTCATGTAGACCATTTTAGGCTAGACTTATGTCATTATTAAAAATTACAATAAAGCTATTTAAAAAAATACAATAAAAATTTACGCTAAAATTTAGAGGGACCTGAACATGAAAATCTCTAAAGCTCTACATAACGCTGCAAACAGAATAAATCGCGCTGCAGAATCTAACATACGTTGCTCAGTCATGAGCGTGCGGAGGAGGTCCAGTTTTTACCTTTGATTTATTCCCGATTCTTCCGTAGCCAGAAGTCAAACATTGTCCAACATAGTCTTTATTTCTGGTTGCTAACGGTATGGGGCCCACATATGAGTTATAATTGAAGCGCTTTCTGATGCGCTGAAAAGTGAATATGTAATATAAAATTACAGTAATTAGGATTAGAAGCTTTAAGACTACATCTCTATAAGACTAGATAGCAGGTTTGACTAGTTCGCTTTATGACTAAATCTCGATATGACTACATGGCATTTGGAACAAATCGCGTACGAACTAGATCGCCATAAGTCATCCTCTTAGCCTTATTATTCCTAAACTTTGTTGGTGTCGGCTTCTAATCTAACCAGATGCAGCTGAATATCAGTTTTCTACGGAGCGACTGCCTATCTGACCTTCGCAACCCAATAGGATATGATATTGTAAGGTTAGATAAGTTGTCAGGATTTTACTGACCCTCTATATTGACTGTCAAAGATCTTAATGAGAACCGGGGTCAACGGATCGGATCGCGATAAGTATCTTATTAATATGTTTGTAAAAACAGACTTACCACTACTGCTATATCATGTGCTGGGAATCTGTATTTTTTTGGGGCTTTGACGCTACGTAGTAGTCTCCACTGACCCTCTGGACCATCGACGGGGTTAAATGTGGCTATGTTATACATATTTCCAGCTACAGCATATTTTCCCTTTAGTGCCATTTTGCAGGGACCTTTTTTTTTCTTTCTAAAAAGATTATTTTTAATGTACTAAAAGAGACCAAAACATGTTGACTCTATTATGAACTACATTTAATATGTTGGCTATGAGTACGTGAGTAATTATTATTGCCAAGAGTTTCAAAATATTAATGTGAAAGAGGAGTCAAGTTCCTCATCTTTCCTGTGTCTTAGCCGATAAACAAGTCGCGATCGAAATGAGTAACAACTATAAAAAGTTGTATTTTTAAAAAAGTCTCCAAAGTCATAGTTTTAATTCCTATCCAAGGATATTATGTCCCTATCCAATTAATTTTATCGCCTAAAGTATCACTTGACACTGGTAGCATAGTCGATTAGACGTTTAGTCACGCTCGGCTCGAATGCCACACAAAAAAAAGTCATAGTTAAAGCACACCCCGTTATTTAATGGAAACGAACTCTTATAATTAATTGCTTACTGTACAGCGCACGCGGCCTATCTGCACACTTTTTATAACACACATACACACCGAAAG
This sequence comes from Protodeltote pygarga, assembly GCA_936450705.2. Taxonomy (NCBI): domain Eukaryota; kingdom Metazoa; phylum Arthropoda; class Insecta; order Lepidoptera; family Noctuidae; genus Protodeltote; species Protodeltote pygarga. Next base: position 5,754,537 of record OW388257.2, on the reverse strand, counting down.
ATAAAAGTCGTTACTGCCGCGCCGGACCGCCTCGTACTCTACTCGTACGCTCACTGAACAAACTCGCCAAGACCACCGCGTGTTGTGAGCGGGCCTACAGGCAGGACGGAGCTGCTAAGCGCGGTTGCAGTACCCGGCCCCGTCCGATACAGTGCGAGGAACACGCAGGGTTGAGATGTTTTTTAGTGGGTGCGAGCACCACATAACCGTACGTCCTTAGACGTGCGATATGCGGAAGGCATTGAAAAAAAAAAATAGGTACGTGAACAAGCACTTACGCCTTTAACATACTACTGCGAATGCGCAACAAAACATTGGCGAAACGCTTTCTAGCACGATACAGCGTTTCGCCATTTCGCTAGTGTTTGTGTTTCGTTCCGCATTTAAAGCAGTGTGCTAAAGGCGTTAGGGTCATGGAAACAACTACTGATTAATGATATCAATAAGCGCATTTCGTACCCGGGGCGAAACATACTTGAACATTTATCTTGGTAAAAACAGTGCGCAGCTGAAAGCAACTTCGTTGGAGCAATGATTGTTCCACCACAAAATGTTTTATATAGTTTTCTTTGTGCCGACATTAACGCCTTGAACGCTACCTGTAACAGGAATTTTAAAAAAACTTAGGTACTTCAAGGTTATAGAATTTAAACTGCACTGCATCAAGTCTTCTACAAGGTATAATATACCTTTATTGCAAGTGAATTTAATTACCTTTCTTCCTACCTACCTAATTCTCGTGCATTCGAACTCATCTCGAGTGAAAATCGCATTAAAATGTGCTATTCTAGTAATGTCGCATACGACATATCTTTACGGCAAGCCGTTCGAATTCCTTCGGCTGGTCGGTGGTGACCGTTAGAGATGTATAATTTCGATTACAAACCATACAAACTTACGTCAAACATGAGTGGAACTGGAGGACCCATCCGTCAAAGACCAGCAACGTATCTGCAATGCTTTTTTTTTATAAAAAAAAAATAAAAGCGGATTGCACGAAGAGTCCAGGAGTACTAATAATATCTTCCCAACCGAATTTCGGTCATAGCGGCCAGTCTCAATGGATATTAGCCAACTACGCAGTAGATAACATATTATAGTGCACAAGTGTGTGCGCAAACACAGGTGCACTCTCTATTCCCTCACTCTCGTAGTCCAGTATAAGTAGCAGAATTCAATTCCATAGTACCTACTTCTACATATTATGCACGTACATGATACTCTCTCGTTGTTACCCTCTGTGTGTACCCTCTTGCCGTTATATTATATTCATGGTATTTACATCACATAGGTTTATTTAAAGCAATGGACAGATTAGGTTGAAGACGATGATTATGACTTTGATTATAAATAGAATGATGATTCTCTTAAGTCATTAAGATTCTACCTGGTACGGGATGTCGCCCAAATTTGCAGGTTTGCCGTTTACTACTCGTGGAACCCACAAGTCATCCTCATTTGGAAGTGTTATATTGGAAAAACATGTTTTTAGAAAAAAAATGGCAACCAAATAAACATTTGCATTCATTTAAACTATTTAAAGTTTAAATCAATTTACATAATAACAAAAAAATAATTATTATTACAAAGAATTTTGAATGTCAGAAAAGAATTATTTTGGACTAGAAAAACAACATGTCAAAAAAAATCTGACATAAGCACCCAAAGAGAATTTTTCTAACTTTTTAGTTTAAACTTGTCAGCGGACAGAGTGTGAACGCAGAATCCTAAGGACTGATTTATTACGTGTAAAGAGGGGTTTATGCAAGGCTTTTTATTTTCAGTCAACGGATTTAAGCTTGGAAGCATTTGCAGCATTTGAAGTTACTCCGACGATGATTCAGGCATTTACGGGACACGGTAGTTTTGCGGCATACCTCAATAGGTTCAAACATAAAGATAGCCCAGTATGTCGCTGCGATTCTGGAAAAGAAAAATGTTAAAACATCTGCTTCTCGAGTGTAGCAAATATAACAGGTATGGAATGCGTAACAGATACAAAGTTGACCAAGAAATGTAGGCGACTAACAACCTCCGGCCTCCATGAGTTGCCGGCCTGTGGGCGTCGGACTTAAGGACAGTCTGACAGTCAGCCAGTAACAGGCCCTAGAGGACGACGCGTCGTGTTCCACACGCGCCTCTCAAGAGGATTCGGCGGAGGATTTCAGGGTTGATCCCATAGTAAAGGTTTTTCATAATGATTAGGTTGAGTTCCTTCTCGGGTTGTCAGTGTTTTACAATAATAACCCTGTATACATATACCCCTATAAAATTAAAGCTTTCTAGTACTAACAGGTCTCTTAGCAAAACCTTGGACAGACGGACAGACAGACATGACGAAACTATATGGGTTCTTTGTCAGGACTCCGGAACCCTAAAACGAGTTATATTATTATGTAAAAATGTTCTTGTTACAGTGGATACATAAAAAAAAATTATCTCTTAGGATACCATTTCTAAAGAGGCAAAAAATTCAAATTCACATAAATTGACACATTTAAAAAAATAATAATATGACATTTTGTTTGAATCTCTGTTTTTTATTTTTTAAATCAAAACTAACTTTTTTTTAAACAAAATATTTAAAAAAAAATTGGTCAAGACACGTACAAAAAAAACGCAAATAAATCGAAAAGTATTAGAAATATATATTTCGGTAATAAAATATAATATGTGTTAAAAAAATGACCTATTGAACATTTCACACCGCGGTTATTATTTTGATCAATGAATTTTTTATATCTCGAGATTCTAGTAAATACGGAATGAAAACCTACATATGATCCACTAGCTACACCGACAAGAAGGCCAATATCTTCCTGCTCCTTGGGATCGCCAGTTCGTGCGCAGATCAGCGGTCCACCAGAATCACCCTATAATAAGCACAAAATATTTTGTTCAAGATGAAGAGAAGAATGGTACGGCAAAAGATTACTTCACAAAAAAAATCTCTAAGGTCGTTTTAAGAGGATTAAAATAAAGAGTACTTTGTTATTATTAGAATAAAATATCATTGACTAATAAGTCAATGATATTTTATTCTAATAATAACAAAGTACCTAATATTTTAATCCTCTTAAAACGACCTTAGAGATTTTTTTTTGTGAATTTTTTACAAGTTATAGCACATGATCAATCAGGCCTATTTACATCTATAAAAGATGATTTAAGTGGCATAAGTTTGGGTCAGGTCAAGCATTTCCGTTCATGACTGAACAGACCTATTTGAGAGCGGCAGCTACGGTTGCATTTGCGACATGTGAAAATCTGTACAGGTTCCACAGGGTTAGCGGCACATGATAGCTTATTAAATATAATTATTTAATAGGAAAATTTGAAAAACCAACTGATACGGATGGGATTTTTTTTTTCAAAGATTTTTCAAATTTTCTTATTAAATAATTATATTTAATATTAAGCTATCATGTGCTATACATGTAAAAAATTCACAAAAATATTAAGAAAATTGGTAATATCGCATCGGTGTCTACTAAAACTGCAAAGTTTGGAGCACTGAGTTGGGATACGTAATGTATTCCGATAGATGTCGCCACACGCCCTAGGCGTGTAAAAGAGATTTGAAATTTCGACTGGTGCTGGTGGGATGCGGTGGCTCAGCGGTTAGAGCGTCGACACGGTACGACCTTAAGAGATTTTTCAAGCCCGTTTCCTGTAAATACATACAACTATCGTGTCGTGGGCGTTGATCCACAATGTGGCACTCAAATATATAATCAGTCAAGTAGGTTCATTCACGGTTATGTAATATCGAGGTATTTCACAATCATTAGAATCGTGCAGCGCTACAAAAGTCGCCTCCGCCGACGCTTACACGCTCAAGCTTGGTGGAATATGACTTATTCTCTCTTAACTCTTTTGGTTTGTGGGAAAATATTTTTGACAGTAGGATAATATAGGTAGGCTAAAAAAATTTATAGTCGTCAAAGGCGTTGTTGCTATTTCTCTTGCACACGCTCTAATTCAATTGATTTTAGCGTTACTTTAAGGCGTGGGATAGCGCCAATAACCTTGAGGATTTGGGCGGAGCTAACCTCTCCCCGCGCTACCCTCGTGTGTACGACAAGCGAGCGAAGTGGTGCGGTGGACCCATAGAAATATTAAGTAAGTAATATACTTCTTTCCAATATCTTTGGGTGGACCGCTGCGGCCGACCTGGCCGCCCGTCGCGTCATTGACTCGGCTAGCCTCAAAATAGAGTAGCGAAATACAGAACATTACAGAACAACAACCAAGTTTCTAAAAATTTGTTTTTTTTACATTTCTTTCAGAGGTAAAGATCGCGTTACATTATCTGCTGTGTCTGCGATAGACTCACGCCTATATTCCCCAGAGGGGGTAGGCAGAGGTGTGCAGTACACCCACGTTTCGCCGGCTATTTTATAAGTCCCATGTAATAGGGGGCGAGCCTATTGCCATTAACCGGGCACAATTCCAGACTCCGTGCTGCTACTGAGAATTTCCTAATGGAAAAACCCAATAACACTTTCGCCCGACCCGGGGATCGAACCCAGGACCTCGTGCTCAGCAGTCGCGCTTGCTACCACTAGACCAACGAGGCAGCAACGAGCAACTGCGATACCTTAAGGTAATGTAAAAATGTACTCGTATATGCCCGGATATGTATGTAACAGGTTTTACCTGTCCAATATCAGTTTCATCTATTGAAGTGCATATGGTATATGTCATATCTCTCCTGTGCATTTGAGTGCACCAATTTATCGGGAGCACATGCACATATCCTTTTATTAAGCTGTCCGATACTATCTGTAAATTGATTTATATTTAAAGACTAATTTTTACGTTTTCAACTTTCAGTAAGTAAGGGTTGAAATACAAAACTGCGATGAGACGGTCGCGGGACACCGCATTGCAGTTTTGTGTTTTGGCACTAAAGTATGCACTTTTAAATTATTTAGTACAAGTTTATAGGTACGAGCGATAGATGGGGCAAAGCGAACCAAATAGTGATGTAAAACTTATACCTAAGCTTATTACTAGGATTCAAGGCTTTCAAGTCAGCTGTCGTCAGCCTCCGCAACGCATGTACCCTCGAATTTCACGATAGCAAGCGCAGAAGGCGAATCATATATCATCATCATCATCATCACTCTGTATTAGTCCGCTGCTGACCATAAGCCTCCCCCAATGCGCCACTAGTGTGCGCTCATTAGAGGTATTTGCCACGCTGGGCAAGCGGGTTGGCGATCGCAGTAGCAGCTGATGATTACTGTTATAGAGAAGGATGCTGCTGCCCATCCTCCGGATCTTTCCCTTTGTCGTTTCTTACGACACCCGCGGGACGAGTAGGGAAGATTCTATTCTTAGGCCGGAAACTTCACGGCACAAATCGTTTCATGTTGTCGTCTATTATTTTATTCAGCCACACACTTGCGTACCTTTGACTAGTAACTATTTATTAATCTGTGTTTTGACAACCGTCGAAATTGATGGCGAGTCGTAGTGGCAACGAGGTATTAGTGCCTATCCGGGTAATATAAAAAAGGCCCTCGATATATTGGATTACTTACAGTGTTAGAAATTTTTCCATATCCAGATATTAGGCAACGGCCGCCATATTCTATATTTCTCATAGCATATCCAATAGGCTTCACTAGGTTGTTGAAGTTGAAAGGCTCTTTAACAAACTATCAAAAAGGAAAAACGAATCATCGATAATATGTTCAATAACAATCATCGATGTATAAGTATTATACGCTCGCCACAAAGTATTATACGCTCGCCACAAGAACGCATTCTGGTTATAATTATAATTTTAACTTGCGTTCTTGTGGCGAGCGTATAATACTATTAACAACAGAGGAAAACAGATAGAATTTGATATATTTGAGACTCTCTTGCAATATAATTTTAAGCCCTCTTCCTCTATTTACTTTTGCTGTGCCCGACAGAGACGACATCCATTATGATCTCGAAGTTTTAATTTACCACCTAAGTATCACATTGTGGATTGGAATGAAATAAATATTTGAGTATTGAGTATTGCTTTATCGGCGCACGTCGAATATACTCACACTTTACAGGTAGAAAGTAAAAGAAAAATACTCAGTTAATGATCGAATTAAAATCACAAGTTCGTTGTTTAAATGAAAATATATAGCCGTATGGCCTACCTCTTAATAATTGCAGATAATGGCAAAAAAAAACGCGCTATGGTAGCTAAATAATTAGGTGGTTAACTGTTCGAGGAGTCACCCTAGATAACTACTCTATTTTTGACTTCAAAATTTAGTAGAAACTTGTTATGGAAAAAGCATTCTTTCAAAATATAAATAACTAGCTGTTGCCCGCGACTTCGTCCGACTTTAGTAAGAAATAACAATATCTGTGATCCAAGTCAGAAAAAAAATAGCCTATAGCATTCAGGGATAATGTAGCTTCCTATTAATGAAAAAAAATTAAGGATCAGATTAGTAGTTCCAGAGATTACTCCTCACATACATACATACTTACATACATACAAACTTTACCTCTTTATAATATTAGTATAGAAGTATAGATGGAAGGACGTATACAAATATAAAACAAGAATGAAATGAAAAACGCCCGCAAAAAAAAAAAACAAAATAAAATAATTTTTAACGTAGGCTTCGGCGGATGTGGTTTTGAATACCGTTGAACATCTCTAGTGAGTGCTGGTTTCCTCTCGATGTTTTCCTTTACTATGTTTTGAATGCAAGGGATAATTCTTTACTACTAAACTATAAATGCTTTTAAATGCTTACCACTATAGCTATATCATGGAAAGGAAAGTTGTATCGTGGTGAAATTACGACATTATCCATTTTTCTCCATTGTTCATGCTCTTCTTTGACTCGAGCAATATTCCTTAAAGTAGCTGCAACTACAAACATGTCGTCGAAAGGTGTTATTGCATACGACCTGAGGGCGTAATAGGTAACTAAATTATGGTGAATTGGGGCAACATCGGAAAAGGGGCAAGTTTCACACTCCTCCGTGCGCGCAATATTTTTAAAAAGGGATCTACAGTTTTCTATTCGCTTCACGTATTAATATACATAAAGGAGATAACAATGAAAATCACTTACTGTCTACATTTCAATAATTCTGTTTTTTTGTAAGTAAAACAATGTGCAGCTGACAATATTTTACTATCTCCAACGATAGCGCCGCCACAAAAAGTTTGATAGCTTTTGTCACGAGGACTATGTGCTTTAAATGCCACCTTTAAAAGAAATAAATAGAGAGATAGATTATAGAAATATATAAAGTAATTATAATATATACGCACTGATAGCCTAATGGTATGACCGTCGCCTGACAAGTCTGAAATCTCGAGTTCGATCCCAAGGTGCGCACTTCTGACTTTTCGTAAGTTATGTGCGAATAATAAATTCATTATCAGCTGCTAAAACGGTGAGGGAAAACATCGTGATGAAACCAGCACACCTAAGAGATTTTTCAATGGTTTGTAAAGCCATGTCAGAGGCCTACGGGTGGTTTAAACTCTAACACCAGGTTGTTCAACAACCATACGATAAGAAGAAGATATTGGTGGTCCTATTCTTAGGCCGGAAACCACACCTTATCTCTCTCCGGTCGTGTCGGATTGCCATCCCATCGGACTATGAGAGTGAGGGAATAGAGAGTGCACCTGTGTTTGCGCACACTCTTGTGCACTATAATATCTCCCGCGTCGATGGCTAATCTCTGTTGAGATTAGCCGCTGTGACCAAAATTAGTCAGCAGGAGGTGGAGGAGGAGTAGAATTAATACGCTAATACATAACACACGAAAAGACAAAGATGCGTGGCTTCAGTGGCTTGGGTTCGAAGTTCCGAACATGAGACTCTTAGCCTATACTGGCCTATACAAGGAGCAAATAGCAATGGAAAAAAAGGTTCTAAACCTGACATGGTATTTCACCAAGTCCTGCAGGTACACCCCCGTACACACGATATATCCTATCATTTGATACGTTTGGATCCAAAACATATGATAAATTCATCTCAACACAAACATTGGCGAAAACAAATAATTTAAATATTTTTTCTAGAGCAACAGTCATTTCACATAATGTAGGTTATAATTTTTTGACAGATAAACGAAGTAAAAATCATGGAGGAAAAACTTCTTCCAAGGTAAAAATGCTTCGTTCTAAAACGGAGATATAAGGTGAGTTAAAACTTTTTTTTGAAGAATGATAAAACGATGATTTTTGAATGGAACATTGTTAATCTTCTTAAATAACTTGAAATTGTTTTGATTTAACTTAGTTGATTCTTTATTTAGTATTTATTTATTAACTTAACTAATTTTTTAATTAAATGTTATGTTATGAAGTAAAGTACTGGGCGTGGGCAGTATCTGTATTTCTGTAATCTGTAATCTGTAATATTTCATATTTGTCTCACAAGCATTATGTGGGCCGATCCCGGCGGCACTGCAATGCCGGGCCGACCCGTGACGGGAGTGGAGCGAGCCCCGATCATCCCGTCGATTTACAAAAATCAGTTTAATATACTGGTCCCTCAGTGAGGGAACTTTCAGATATTAAGCTGAAAAGAACAGATACTACACTTTGATCTTAGCCAAAAGGCCGAGAAGCGATACCGTAAGTAAATTTCGTGGAGAGGGTCATTCAGTCGCGGAGAATCTTAACACCGCCATTCAGAAATGGGGGGTTTACGTACAGTGCCATCTGTTATGTTTAAAAGGAAACTAGTTGTAGGTATCATTAATAATACCTACCTCAATTTCATATTTATTTAACTAAATTTAGTATAATTATGCAACATCAATTTTAATTATTATTGAACCCGTACTTTTATAAAATGATTATCACATTTTGGCACATTGCCGTTGGGTAGTGCTACTAGTGCTACCTATCGGTGTTTGCTGGAACTTTACAATCTGGTGCTTGGGTTGATATAAACAAAGGGTAGCGCCATTGCTTTACACTCTACTGTTAAGTACCCATGAATACCTATAGAGAGCGGTATTGAGCTAAATCTACTATTATAATATGGTCTTTACGACAAATTGCAAAAACTACTGATACATAGTAGTATTTTAGAGAAATAAGAAAGATAAGATAACATTTTTAAAATGCTATTACAGGCGACAGCGCTTTAGTGCTATCTAATAATTTGATAGGAAAAACGTAATCACTTAGGTAGGTAGGTACTATGTAGAGTCGCTAGTGATAACTTGGATAGAATTGTCATTTTAAGAAAATTGCTACGGAAATCAGTCAGTTCCAATTTTGACCGTCAAATAAATACATTTACATTCTTTCTTTCTTTCAGACAATTAATTTCCAATACGCACATGTAATCAAAAAGTCAGAAGTGCCTGGATTTTGAACATACGACCTTTGACTTTGCAGTCCAATAGTCATACCACTATCAATGTTATTACCTAGTATGCACAGCAAGATATTCTGAATTTCGCACCATTAAAATCACCAACCTATTGAAGTACCTAAGAATCTTCTTAAACTATAAACAAACTTTAAATTAACGAGTCTCTGAAACTTCCCCTTCATAAAATCTTAGTCATAGTTAAGACGGCTAGTGCATTATACATCAGATGTTTCATTACCTCCAGACTGATGGAAGGTGAAGCCTCCGGAACTCGCTTCATAAATTATAACTTCCGCTAGTTTAGACTTGACGTTGGTCGTTGATACACTAGGTGAATTTTGGTAAACAACATAGTAAATAAATTAAAAAAAACAGCCTGTAACTATCCCAATATGGGGCAAAGGCCTCTTCTCATACAGAGAAGGATTGAGCATTAATCACCACGCTAGCTCACTGCGGGTTGGCGATTTCAGACTGTAAAAGTCCAGGTTTCCTTACGATGTTTTCCTTCACCGTTAGTCAGTGGTGTCTTAGATTAACAAAGAAAGTATATATGACATTGAAAAAGTCACATTGGTACATGCCAGGTTCGAACCTACACCCACGCGCTTTCAAAGCGGGTCCGTAACCAATGCGCCACCACGACAAAAACAACAACATCACGGAGGGAAAATTTAAAGAAAAATAGAATGAGGTGAAATGCAAAGAAAAATTTGAAGAAGGAAGAGGAAAAGATAAAATGAGGTGAAGTGTGGATATTTGAGCTTTGAGTACTTAAAGTAGATCTAATAATAATACGTGAAGCGAAAACTGTGGATCCCTTTTTAAGAATATTGCGCGCAATGAATGTGTAACTTGGCATAGTAAAAGTTTATATGGAGAAGAAGTACAGAAAGCTAAAATTTATTAAAAAAAAAATACTAAATACTGACTGAGTACACAATAATTTTTGTCAGCTTAAAACTACAAACTATACTAAGTAAAAAATTTGGGTAAGTAGTTAGTTTCTGAACTATCCACGTATTCACTCATAACTTACTTAACTTACTTATGCATAGGTACCTAAAATTACCTTTACTTACATTCAGCCTTTTTCACTTTACAAGCAACCTAATTTAAAATAACAGAACGCAATTGCCACAACACGTATCGAGGGACTTATTTTAATTCGCAAATTTCCACCTCGTGTGTTTCACACTCGGAAATCTGTTCCTCGCGAATTGTCTTGAGATTTCCATTTAATTAGTACGGTCGCAAGTCAATGCGTGTAGGTAAAGACCGGATATTAGACCTGCATATTAAATACCGACGCACTCTAAAAGGAGGCAAAACCGACGCAAATTGGACGTGAGAGGTAACTAATTGATAGGAATGTTCTTGGCGATTTGATTAGGAGTATACCTAATCCTATGGATATTTTAATACATGATTTAAACTGACTTAATACTCCTCTTTGAACAGAGTTCGTTAATAAAGATTTTTAAACTTCTCAAAGTCCATACTAAGTCTAAACGCGTGACAACGAGTATTTAAGTAATAGGCCCTATCTAATTTAAGATGAATAGTGTGGTACAAGTGTTAATTGATGAAGAGGAAAAGAGGGAGACCAAAGAAAAGATGAATGAAGTGTGTAAGCATTGATATAGGTGAAAAAGAATGACGAAGGCTCAGATAACGGCTGATAGAGTAGACATTTTAGGTACGTTGAGCTCAAGTAACATTGCACCAGAGCAGGCGAAAGAAGACGATCATATAATTATTACAAAGGGGATAGATTAATTTACCAGATAAATTTGAATTTTCTGGTGTTTAGTAGTAAGTAAGAATACATTTTTGGGTTTAATAGATACCTAAATGGTTATAATGTAACAAAAAAAGCATAACCTCCGAAACCGGTTCTTGAAGAGGAGAAGGAGGAGGACTAGGAGCACCTAGCTCTTGCCTAAAATTGGATTTACAAAAACTATTACGTAAAAAAAGCACCATTCGAATTTTCTGTTGTACCTTGGATTACATACGTGTAACCTGAGACCTCTAAATTTGCAGATATTTAACATACTAATCCGGTTAGGCTTTACAATACAATGGATACAATGCAATGCTGCAATATCAAAAAGCAGTGATAGCCTAGTGGTGTGTCCGTTGGATTCATGTACTTATAAACATTAATTATCACTTGCTAAAACGGCAAGGAAAACTAGCACACCGAAGAGAATTTTCTATGGTGTTTAAAGACATGTCAGAGGCCTATAAGCAGTTTAAACTCTGTCACCAAGATTTTTCATCAACCAAACGATAAAGAGAAAAAAAGAAAGCCTTGTATAAATGTTTTCAAACCACAAACATTGGACACAAACATTGGATACCATAGACTTACCATACCATAGACTTGATAATTAATAGAACTTCCTTACAAACAATCTAAGTTTAGCCAAGACTACATAGCACAATACAAGATTCCGCTAATTAGGTTCACTAAGTTAACAAGTTGAACACCGTCACTACCGAACTACTAATTAAGTGATACGCTATTTCAGGTTAAGCTAAGTTGGTACTAAGTTGTATTGTCTAAGTTAGGTTGCACTTGGCTCTGGTTATCTTGTGTTTGTTTTAATGAGACTGTTTTAATTTGAAATTCTTTTAAAAAATAAATCAGCTTTTAGTTTTTATAAATAACTATTACTACTAGGTGTAATACTTTTATTTAAAACTTATCCCAATCTTTGTCTACCAGACCAACAATTTTTTCTGTGGATCATTTAGGGCCTCGCGACACAAGTGTATCAGGTCAAATATATCAATCACTAGCTGCTCTAGGTACGCGTTGCAATGCCTCCTTTTTTTTGGGCTAGTAATCCTTGCGAGCGTACGCAGAACAATCATTTGACAAACATACTAACATTAATTTTTATTTATATAGATTGATTATGTCAACCATGTCGTCAAAGTTTGAATTAAAACATAACTTAAACTCACGCTTGTATTCTCCAGAGGGGATAGGCAGTGGTATATGTAGTACATCCACGTTTCTATTAACATTGCCATTAACAGGACCCAATTCCAGACTCCGTGCTGTTACTGAGAATTTCCTAATTGAAAAACTCAGTAACACTTTGCTTGATTCGGGGATCGAACCCAGGACCTCTTGCTCAGCTGTCGCTCTTGCTACCACTAGACCAACGAGGCAGTCTAAGTCACAAATTTGAATTAGTCAATTATTATAATTGAGACAATTTACACTGAAACGTTTATAGCAGAATATTGAGAGCAACACAACTTTTCTAATAGATATTAAGTAATAACTATTTATCTTTCTTATCGTGTGGTTGATGAACAACCTGGTGTCCGAGTTTACATCGCCCCCGCAGGCCTCTGACATGGCTTTACACATCATCGAAAAATCTCTCAGGTGTGTTGGTTTCATCATGTTTTCCTTCACCGTTTTAGCAAATGATAATTAATTTGTAATACGCACATACCTTACGAAAAGTCAGAGGTGCGCGCCTTGAGATCGAAATCGAGACCTCTGACTTGTCAGTCAAACGGTCATATCACTAGGCTATCAGAGCTATTTTATATAACAATTTATGAACTACGCACATAATATACCAGGTTCTTATTCAAGCACGCATTACAACTGCCGCGGTATTTCTAGTCAAAGAACATAAAAAACCACTAACAATACGAACAGATGCGTCACAATACTTCGTTATCACAACGCCTCGCGCACTCAATAAAAACATCATAATGAATCATAATGTTGCACATATGCGAGATTTTTAAAGGACAGTCGATCGGTTGGGTTGGTTTCTATTGTAGACAATTATGAGTTTTCATTAGTAATTACGTACACAAGTGCATAGTAAATTGAAATAGTTCGAATTGTTTACAAAAAAAAGTAACTGCAGGATCGGCACTATAACATACTTATCTGAAACCGATTTTTCGTAATTTTCCGTGCTATGCAAAAGGGACCCTATTACGAAGCCCACGCCCGCGCCGTCCAGCCTGCATTTATGTCTGTAACAGAGTTCTGACTGAACTTTGTCAACACCGGCCAGTCTCATTGACAATCCCATTTGAAGATTGGCTATCGACGCAGGAGATATTATAGTGCTCAAGTGTGTGCGCAAACACAGGTGCACTCTCTATTCCCTCACTCTCATAGTCCGATGGGACGGCAATCAGACACGACTGGAGAGAGACCAGGCGCAGGATCAACGACTTTACGTGCTTTCTGAGGCACGAGATAATTAATTTATAATACGCACGTAACTCTCTACTCTAGGTAGAGGCTAGTCTAAGACTTAAGACTTGCCAGTCAACTGTCATTCAACCAGGCTATCACTACTACACCCATACAGTTAACAATAATGAAATACATATAATAAATGTAGATGCAATTCCATTGAAATGAAGAAACTGGACCATGAAACAGGAAACAACTATAAATCAAGTCAAAATATCCCTAATTTCGTCGGCAAACAAACAAAAAATAGTGACCGTACAGAAGGTCACTCAAGTGGCTAATGGCAACAAAAAGCTATTTAATAGTGGGCCCAACCGGGCCATTACAGTTAGAGAGCGGTGCTTATTAAAAATGTGGCCTGAATATCAAATTGCTATCTGTATTGTGTCCCACCCCTTAATCATGGGCACCACTGGCACCAGCTACCCCTTGGTGTTCGCTGCATGTGTAATTTGTAGTTAATAAAACTTTTAGACGCGTCGCATCGCATTTAAAAAAAAAAAATGTAATTTATTTATAAATAAATAAATTTTAAAAAATTAAAGTAAAAAGCAAACTTGATAAAACAGCTGCTTTCTGGCATAAACATCAAGGAGAATGTTGACATATTTTAATTATAAGTTAATAAGTTGAGATGCTACCAATTGTTTTTTGCAGTTAAACTTAAAAAAAAAACAATTAATTGAAATTTATTTAAAAAAAAGGTCGGACGTGCAGTTGTTTTGATATGAGTAGTTGTGAATTAAAATAATGTTAATCTAATAATGGTGAAAAAAAAAATAGTAGCAAAATGAATAAAACTGCGTCTATTACTGAAAAGAAACCCAATAGCGCTCCCTCTAAAAGATTAAAAGGTCTGCTTAAAAAACTTCACGTCCGAGTAGCAGTTATCAGGGGCGCCACTAGTTCCAACGCGTCCTATTGTTTGTTTTTTTTTTCTAAATAAATTCAGTTGTCACATCTCACATGATAAATGGCAACACTGACATGGTGCTCATATGGCGATTTTGGAGCCACTTGGGCCACTTGTTACTTCGTTAGTGCACTTCGTGAGGGCGCGATGTTTTTGAATGTGGAATATCAATTTTAATAAACCATTTTTCTTTTTTTTTTTTGTGAAAAAGTAATTTTGTTTTGTGCCATTTCATTACTTATTTTGATATTCATAGGTATGAGTTTAATAAACATTCTATAAATTACGATGTTTTTTCATGTCATTATCACTATTGTTGTAGGTACAAGATTTATCGCTATAAATAAATATTTGTTTATCCCATCCTTCTTAATAATTGGGAATATTTGTGAAAAAATGGATTTAGATGAAACTTGGCACACAAATAGACCATGTCCTGGATTAACACTTAAATAGAGCCTTTTTATCTTGATCCGATATCTACGAGCAAAATGCGGGAAAAAGCCAGTACCTATGTCATAAATTAACGTAAAAAAAAGGTATCATTTGGAAAATACAAAAGTATACCGGAGATGCTAAAATAAATCCTGACAAAATAATCTAAACAGATTTCGGGGCTAATATTTCGTGACTTTAAATAAATAATCAGCTACTGAATCCATTTGCTTTGGTTCTCGTATTTTTTCGGCTCCATTACAAGAACGGTGTGCAGCCAATTTGAAAATATTGAATAAGTAAAGCTTTCCGAAATATGAATGCAGAGACGAGGTTATGACAGAACCGATGCTTGGTTTGAGTGTTGAAAACTGTGAAGCTTGGTACCTAACCGCAGAAAATAATAAAAAAATATACTTTTCAATATTTCTTGAGCCGTGTGAAATATACAGAAATTAACCAATTTTTACTAATCGGAATTAAATAAATAAAATAGATTAAATATAAAGTTTGACATATTTCAGACTCCCCTACATTATTATCAAATTAGACAACTTAGTTTTAATCGGTGTATTTAAATCAAATTTTATTTGAAAATACTTAATTGAAATATTAATAAAATATTAATAAAAATGTTTCGGCAATTAGCTTTAGCAAAATTGAAAAAAATTGAAATAGATATAGGCTCCTATTATATCCTATAGCATTTGCAATTCCTTCTAATTTTTTAAATTACTTTCAAAATCGCTTTTCCATTTGTTTTCTTTACTGAACTGTTCAGAAAAAGCGTCATTTTCTTTAATATCCCATCTACATCATATTCTTTGGTTTCAGAAGAGGAGCAAACGCTAAACACATTATGACGAGTTACCGTGTTTTATCATGACGCCGCGCCTCAAATATGATAACACGATTCTGTGGGAAAATATACCACGGAAACGCCATGGAAATTACGCGGGCACCATTAAGGCGATGTGAATAGACGGAGTATGCATTTTTTAGGGACGAGATGGAAATTTCGGGTCTTGTTTTCCGCTTTTTTGGGATGAACGCTTTACTGAGTTCGTTTTGGACGTGTGTGTGGAAATTGCTAGAGGTACATTTATGAAGATTTCATTAATTAATTTCTAGAAGACATTGAGGTGCTATTCCGTGGGTGCTGTTGAGTTTATAAAATTGTCGGTTCAAAATAATTAATTTAGTCTAATTAAAAAACGATATTTTAGATTAAAAATTTTATTTGTCATAATTATAAGTAGCCGGTTTTTAATCAATATACTTAATTACTCTATTTTAAGCAATAACGTCATAGAAAATTCGTACAATTTTATGAATTTAATGAATCCTGCTTGATACTTTATTAAAAAATGTAACTCTACATATTGCTTTTTTTGACTTCTTCCTAGACTGACCTTAGATTGGTTTGAGCCACGTTTGGGCAGAGAAAGAAGAGGCTTTTGCCTTACAGTAAGACACAACAGGTTCAGTAATAAAACAAATAGTTTTTCGTAATCTTTAAATATTATGGATTTCAGCAAAATAAGAATATTTAATTCTTAAAGTCGAGTGTTAGAGTTTAAATCGCCTGGTAGTTTCTGACATGGTTTTACACACCATTGAAATATATCAGGTATGCTGGTTTCCCCACGATGTTTTCCAACGGTCATACCACTAGGATATCACTGCAATTTTAATGATGCTGCTATTAAAATAGATTATGACTTTTTTACTAGCGACAGCTGAGCACGAGGTTTTGGGTTTGATCCCCGGGTCGGACAAAGGATTGTTATTAGGTTTTTCAACTAACAAATTCTCAGTAGCAGCACGAAGTCAAGAATTACATGGGACTTATAACATACACCTCTGCCCACCCCCTCTGAGGAATACAGGCGTGAGTCTAAGTATGTATGTATGTACGACTTTTTTACTAAACTACAAACATTAAAATACTATGTTTTTGCTACAGACTGCTTACTTACGGTAACATGCACAAGCGGCACCTAAACGATGTTTATTTTTAAGTCTGCTTTCGTTGGCATTTTCTGACATATTTCATAGTTCATATTAGTGCTTGCTCTGACGGGTGTTCGCGTTTTTTTTTAAACGCTTGTCTGATGAACTGACTAATATCATTTGTTTATTTTCTGGTTAGCTGTAGTGTTAGTTTTAGTTAGTAGTATGTGGTATTTTTTTATAGATTTTGAACGTGCTTAATGGTGCTAGAAATGCAGTTTCAGGATGACCGGTTCTGTGCTTTAGACGTAAAAAAGCAAAGAACATAACAAACAAATAAACTTACGTTCGCATTTATAATATTAGAGGATTAGGATTGCTCATAGCTTGTTATTATTGTGTTACACATACCTACGTAAATAGAAATAAATAAATCAACCAGTACGGTACCGTTACTGGGCAGAAGCTTCTTCTCACATATTTAACCATAGGTCATATTCCACTACCCTAACTATTTTTGTTAGGACAGATTTGTGTATTCTTAGATTGCTTAACAACTCGAAATGGTAATCGGTGTTACGGACCGCATTAAGCGAAACATTACCTTAGTGATCATTTATCACAATTATTGCAGTACCACATCGCCACTAGAGCCCCTAATACACAAAATGATGTGGCAAAAATAAGTGTCAAATCTGTTAAATTCATAAAATCTGTCACGCCTGAAATATAAACAAGAACGACTTTTACAGAAGGAAATCAATCAAAATCAAGGAGATGCTCGAAATAGAATGGCTCAAATAGTTATTCACGGTCACTATCGATCTCGTCAAGCGCTGCTTAACCGAAGTGATCATGACAATTACCGCGGCACCACAGTACTATGACCATGCAAACATTGACCGTCGTCATAAGTGTCAAATCTATAAAAATTAATAGTAGCTGTCACGTTTAAATACAAACAAGAACGACTTTTACAGAAGCAAAGAGTTGCCGTCGGGTTTTCGCAAAATTGACACAGCACGAAATCATATTCAACTAAAGATTTACACGAAAAAAGTCGGCCACTTTTACGTTTCAACAAAACAGTAGTATCGGTGTGACTGACGGCCAACCCTTTGCTGCGGACATAGGGTACATTAATACCCTTTTATGGCTTATTTGTTTTGTCAAAGACGTCACTGAAGACGCATTCAGAGTCGAACATAAGGGTATTGTGTCAAAATGTCTATGGAATTTGTTTTCACAGCGTGTTGCGTTTTTTTTAGTTTTTAAGTTTTTGATGAGGTTGGTTTCGTAGTAATTTGTAAGTTGGTATGAATCAATTATATTTTAATTTGAGAAATTTAGAGTCTTAAGTCAAGTGAGCAGATTTTGGAAATAAATGTATCAAATTTATAATAATCGGTTATTTTTACAGCCTTACTGTATACCAAATTATATTAATAGTGAATTCTTTTTTCGTTATTATCTCATTACTACCACTACTACCAATTTGTCTGCTTACAGATGTGTATGGAACTTGAGATGTGAAAATAAAATTTGCTTAAAAAAATGCTGTCACAACTTCCGCAACGTGTTAAATAGCCACATTTTTTGCCAACAAACCACTTATAAGTGTGAACTCCATAAAAACCTACTTGACTCACCGCAGAACATCAGAAATTCACACTATTTGTAAACTAATCAATTGGTATCAACATCCGCTGTAGGCATCTGTCCGTTTTTGTCGCGGACATTTCCTAGAGACCCTTCATAGAAAAGCAATCGGGTAGTCGTAAACGTTAAGGGTCTGAAAGCACCCCCCGGGGGGCATCTAAAGGCAGGAGGATGTTTCTTGACACTGGCAGAAAAAGTACCCGTTGGTAGCCCCTAATCCGGGACTCGCGTCGGGGGGGTTATAAGGCCGGCAAAAAGTGTAATTTAAAGCTGACTTAAGGTTTCGAATTAAAATGAAGGAGGAAGTCATGTAAGCTTGTTTCTCGAGTTCAAGCTAACTACGGGTTTTATACGTAAATTTATGTGAATTGTATACCTATAGTCCTTATTAGCATAGTTTTTACCATAGAGTATTCAAGAAAATATAGAGTGATAACGTCAACCACATTGCCTTGTGCGGAGCGAAAGCAGGTCTCACCATAAAAATGTTAAAATGTCATTTTTTCAAATTATGTTTTCTGGACGTTTTTCAAAATTTAACTCAGCACTTAACCATGATATAAGCTAAAATGTAACTTTTTCGCTCGTGGAGCCTAGTTGAACCGCAGTCAATCGAGGTATGATCGCAAACGGAGCGGAAACGGAACGTGTCGCGGCCGCGTTGTTCATACCCGTGCTCACAGTTCATACTTCTATAGGGTTACTCTATATTTTCTTATATACTCTAAGGTTTTTACACATTAGGGTTAAATGACAAGCTAGTCATTTATGTAGAATTACGATATTTGCATAGTTTTTGTAGAATTTGACAGGTGTTATTATTTAGGTTGTACGTAACAAAACTAAGATTGTAATTACGTGTGTGATGTTGATTTTTTTAATAAAATAAAGTAAGGTCGACATATTTACGAATATACCTTCATCAGTTCTAATAAATATCTAACTAAATAATTTTTAATTTGTTCGGAAAGACTTTATACTGACGTCACATTCCACGTCACAATTCATTCAACAATATAAATTTAATATTCACAATACCTACGTTGAATGCAAATTCATATTTCCCAATAGATTTTGCTCTAGTTACGGGCACAATAGTAACCTGATTATAATGCCTGGATCTAAATCCTATTGTTCTACAAAAGGATGTTCAGGAAATTGTCTTTGTATGCTAAATGTGATTGTCAGAGACGGGTTAGAAATTGCGTTGTGTGTGGATGAAGCGTGTGCAGAATTTCTCAAATTTGTTACCTACTGTTTTTTTTAAAATATTGCCTTCCATTGGGGGTTACCATGGATACGGTTTTTGGTAGTTTTTACTTTTGTGCATTTTTGTCGAGTCATAATAGCTAGTTATATGACCGTTGACTGGTTGGACCGTTTTCGTAAGTTAAGTGCGTATTCTAAATTAATTTATCACTTGCTCTATGCCTAGGAAAGCACGTAAAGGCGTTGGCCCTGCGCTTTATCTCTCCGGTCGTGTCGGATTGCCGTCCCATCGGACTATGAGAGTGAGGGAATAGAGAGTGCACCTAACCCGCACACACTTGTGCACTATAATATTAAAAGCGTAGATGGCTAATCCCCGTTGAGATTGGCCGCTGTGACCAAAATTCGGCACGAAAGACATTATTTAACCTTTTTTAATCGACTTCAAAAAAGGAGGAGGTTCTCAATTCGATTGAATGTTTTTTTTTAGGGTTCCGTACCTCAAAAGGTAAAAACGGACCCTTATAGGATCACTTTGTTGTCCGTCTGTCTGTCTGTCTGTCTGTCTGTCTGTCTGTCAAGACCTTTTTTCTCAGGAACGCGTGGAGGTATCAAGCTGAAATTCATATCAAATACTCAAGTCTATGGTCTCTTGGAGCTGTGAAAAAATCAAACTTCTAAGTCAACGCGATCAAAAGATACTCCCGTTTATGCCGCAAATTTTCGACACTCGCAAGGGAATCAAAACCTACAGGGTACTTCCCGTGAACTCAGAATCTTGAAATTTGGTACGAAGCAACGTCTTATAACACAGATAAAGGAAAAATTGCGAAAAGCATAAATTTTTAGTTACATCATATAATAAACGGAACCCTCGGTGCGCGAGTCTGACTCGCACTTGGCCGGTTTTTTTTGTACTTGATCTAAGGTGACTCTACATCTTACTTTGTTGCCTTATCTCCGCTTTTTTCCATGTAAAATAAATTTATAAAAATATTACCTCAAGCACTGTAATAGAACAGTAAGTACCTAAGCTAAAGGCAGCTAAAAGCATCATCTAAGTATACTTAAGTGAAATCCATCATACATCTTAAGTTAAAACAAGTACCGATATTTCACGTAACACTCAAGTCTCTAGGCAATAAGGGGCGTGGCTTACGATGGGCGTGGCAAGGAGGGCGGTCCCTCTGAGACCTCCCAAAGCACTCAGGCCCCGGAGACGAGCGCCAACTTGTTTGTGCCTTGTTGGACTTCGATATTAGTCACGATGTAGTACCTAAGCGTAATGTACCTAAGTAGTATTTATACATCATGTTTCTTGGTATATAATTGTAGAACTATTTACTTCTATGTATTTATACCTAGAGTGAATTATTGAACCTTCGTTAGATTACTAGTTAATCGTAAATAGGTACTTTGTAGTGTTGCACAATGTTATATCTAATCTTTTAGATATCTTTTTCTAAATTTAAACCTTACTGGCGCTTCGGTTTCGCCTTTGCGTGGATTTTAGGTTAGTTTAGGGGTAAAATTTTCATCTTTCCTTAGTGCACCTCTAGAGTACTCCAGGGATATAATATCCTTCTAATTTCAAGTCTCCAGGTCTATAGGTTTAGGCTGTGTATTATCTGTCATTCAGTAAGGCCACTGTATAATTATAAGTAGGTATAGAATATGTAAAAGAAAGTGCAATTCCTATCGACATAATTATATCCTAATTTCGTGTAGTTTTCTCAATATACGGTAGTGAGATTGTAGCTAATGATATCAGCTCTTTCCTAACTAAAAGCTGCCTGCCTATGGATAGGCAAGTTTAAAGTCGCAGGTTCGAAGCTAAGGCAAGCAACATTGACTTTTCGAACTCATAAAATAACATGGTGACGAAACTAGCATACTTAAAAGATGTTCTGATAAGTGTGTAAACTTACGAAAAAGAGCGGATGGTTTAAACCCTGACGCTAGGTTGGTGTGTTGTCATTAATACCAGTGCGAAAATTTGCACGTTAAATGTGTTATTGAATCACGTGTTTCCGCCCAGAGGTTCATGGAGGAAAACAGTGTGACATAACCTCCCTACCTGCCTTGGTGGCGTACCCATACGGAGTCAATGTATAAATTAATACGTCAGTAAGAGGCCTCCCCTAACTAAAGTAACTTAAATAACTCAATTTCTACTTTTTGACATAGCAGCCAGTTGAAATCAAAATAACTGAAGTTTTTTAATAATTTTAGAACTTTCTTAAGCTACCGTTGGACACTAGTCATTATGGGATACTAGATATTGTGGAACTGACTGTAGAACACTGGACTTTTGAACGTACTAGTCCACTAGTCATTGTACTAGACATCGATTTGTCAGCCAAAACATTCAAACTTTAGGTACTATGTTATCACATGGTCATCATTAGAGAAATTTTTGATTTTATAAGAAAGAAATTAATAAACTAACATGTAAAAAATTGACAATTGATCTAACTTTAGAAAATCGTATCCTTTTAGGTTACGATAGTCAGATGAGCAGGCGCTCCGTAGAAAACTGATACCTATTTATTTTTAACTGATTAGATTAGAAGCCAATCCATTTGGGAATAATAAGGCTGAGGATAATGATGATAATGGGGCAGAATTGTATTATATTTTACTATCACACCAAAATTTTGCAACTTATAATTTTCACACACAGGGTGCAAACATGCTCTATCTATGACTGCATCAAGCAACACAAAACTTTCACTTTAGAGTAGTGGCCAAGCCAAGTACGTTTCAGATTTTACTGAACCATCTAATCTCAAGTCTTAGCACCGACTTCAAAACGAAAGGTTTTGTGTTATCTCTAGGTTTATAGATTAAAAACCGATATTATTTTTTTGTCACAAGTTTTTATTTTTAAGATTTGAGTGGTACATTACCTTCCATTAATTCATTTCATGGCCTCGCCCATTTCCATCGGAAATCTGTTATACAAAACACACATAAACAAACTAAAATTTGTTGTTATGAGACGTTTGATATCGTCCGATGACAAGTGTTGAGAAGTGTCGTTAAGTATATCTGAAGTTTATGAGACCAATCGGTGAGTATTATGCTCTTGCGGAATAAAAAAGAATTAATCAAATTGGTCCACTAATCACGGAGTAATCGGCAGAATAATTTAAAAAATCATGAATTGAATTAAGAATTTATTTATTTATTTATTAACTCATAAAATCCACAGCTATTACACAGGTATTACAAATTTGCTTACAAATTAGTCTTACAGCCAATTACGGATTTACAATTTTCTTTTTATACATCGAATCTCAAGAATCTCATCTTTTTTGAAAAAATCACGTCATAAGACTATCTATATTTCTACTATTGCGTTAACGTATTACATTCCCTGTAGAGTTGTAATTTATATTTCGGAATTAGTATATTGCTCATTTGAATTTTATGATGGTCGACTGGGGAAACTGCTGACAAGCAGTAGAGAAATAGCCTTAAATCCTGAAATAATATATGTAATATCAAATCTAAAAATAATATTTAATTCTTTTATAGTCGTATATGTCGTGGCGAAGACGCATTGGTTGGTACGGATACGCTGTGGGTTCGAACCAAGCATTTACCAATGTGACTTTCTCATAATTATGTATACTTCTTAGAGCACCGCTGACTAACTGTGAAGGAAAACATTGTAAGGATACCTGGATTTAATAGTCTGAAATCGCCAACACGCAGTGAGCTAGCTTGGTGATTAATGCTCGATCCTTTCATGTATGAAAATAGGTCTTTGTCCTGCAGTAGGACAGCTACAGGCTGGTTTATTTATTTATAATTATCAGAATGCGCAAGTTTAATAATTATTATCATTTGCTCCGTGCCTCGGAGAGCACGTGCCTCGGAGTTAAGCTATCGATCCAAGGTATTATAAAAATCTTTGATAGTCAATATAGATAGAAACTTAGTAGGTACCCTCGTAAAATCCTGACATCTTATCGAATATCGTAGTATCCCTTTGGCTTGCGGGGGTCAGAAAGGCAGTCGCGCCATAGAAAACTGATATTTTGCTGCAAATAATTAGATCCCAACCCAACAAAGGTTGGGAATAATAAAATAAAAATGTGTTTAAGAACTTTGCCATTTGTATTTAAATAAGACTTAAAGGTTTCAAAGACGCGTTGCAGCAGTTTATTGTATAAATGTAGCGAAGCTTCTAGTATAATAACGTAGTTATCTGTATAAAGTAAGCTGTTAAACGTGTTGCCTTATTTGTGCTTAAATATAAATCAACAGCAAGCGTCAACGACCGAAAATGTTATTTTAACGACAGTATTAGCGCGCACCGATTTGTTCTTGTTAGACCATACAGCACACTTTACATATAATTAATGAGGCGACAAAACCTCATCTCGGTCGCAGTTAAAGTCAATTCCCACTGAAATTTCATCATCGTCAATCTAACTTGGGTTTAATAAGTAATACTGGTACCGTGGGCCGTCCCAGAGCGAAGCTCGGCTGGTCCAGAGAGATATTGTGCGTCTCATCCATCCCGCTATCCCTTACTCGCGCGAGCGTACTGCGGTCTCTGAGGGAAACCTCGCACCGTCCCTCCATTACCATAACACTCGTCTATAAATTCACACGTCTACGTTGAAATTTTATTTCCAAAAATCGTACAGGATTTTTTTATTTTATTTAAGGAAATAATGACGAGTATTTTTTTCATGTGTAATGGGGTTGAAGGTGAGAGCAAGTGGCGCCACCTGTGTCGTTGTATCCGTCCCGCTCTTGAGGCGAGGGCGTGTCCCCAGGGCGCCTCCCACAGTCCGCGGGGACGGACGGGGGCGCCGCGAAGCCCGGGCACTCGGCGGCGCGCTCCCGCGACGCTTGTTAGTGTTCCGCAAATTCACAGCGGGATCGCCCGCACAACCGGGACTCGATCCCTGAACGCACATACGATAACACAGAGCCGCCTACCGGATAGTTATACAACAGATAGTTAGCGAACTTGAGATTTTGTCTCTTTTACCAAGTTATCAACGAAATATTTTTGTGCTCTATTTTTTAAGTTTTCCTTGTGGTTTATGAAAAAATATTTTGTGTTCTAACGTTTTTGTATTATGTACTTTCGGGCTTAGGAACTTTATTTAAATTTAACTATACCGAACAATATCAAACGGTCTTTCGTAATCAGAGTTTAAATTAATAAAAACAACAGTGTAAATATAAAAGAATTTGAATTAAGACCGCGAGTTTCGGAAGTCTTCGTGATTTTCCGGGGGTGTTCGTGCGCTCTCGGGCGCGTAATCGGGTGCGTGTCGTGATTCGAGATTCGGTCGGACGAGTTGAACGCTGCGGCGGGCGGGTACACGGGTTCACCGTGGCCGCCGCTGGAACTCGACCCCGTGGGATGGGGACGAAAGCTGTATCCTTCGGGAGCGCCAAGATCTTCAGGTATGTACGAAACTCACAAAAGTTTGTTCAAACAAAATTTTTGAATGTCTCAAGAATTCGTCTTGTTGATCCCTTATTTCTGCATGGACAAAACAATAACTCTGTCACTCAGAAAAAAATATACATACTTACCTATTTGTTTTTATTTTGAATTTAGTTTTCAATAAAAATATAAGGAATAAAAAAAACATTTTGACTGATTTTATTCGACATTTTGACAAGTAGAAAGAAACTATTTCAAAACTTTATGCCCAAATCTTTTATTTAGTGTTTTTAAATTAAATTTCACATTTATTATAATATATTAAAAAATAATGTGTAATACCAGAAATAAAAACTTGTTAATAAACATGAAAAACGTTTTCTACAATTCGATAATGTAAATTCAAAGTGTTGATTTAATCACGTCTACGAAATCGTCTACGGCGTAGCATAACAAATGAACGTAGCTGCCGTAGTAATTAATTCGCCGACTGATTCTGTGGTCTTAGCAAGAGAAGTAATTTCATTATAGTTTAATTTATAGATATGGAGTATTGTTACATTTTTAGAGTACAGTACGTAATGTATTGTAATATAATGTAATGTAATAATGTGTAAATATAATTGTCATGTTACATTTTACATTATTTATATTTATAAATATATTTATGCTTAAATAAACTATGATAATTATATTAATGTATTTAAAATAGGTAATAAAATCAATAAATATATCGGCAATCATTAGTTTATACCTAAATAAATTAAAATAATATAGGCATTTCAGTCGCTATAAAATGAGATTGCTTTTAGTAGATATGAAAGCTTTTTTGTGTTAATCTTAGTTTAAAAATAATAATAAATAGATACCGAGTTTCTTTTAAAAAGCACTATAAGTACAGTATTTTGATACAGAGTAAACTTTAGTATATTTTTATAACTATGAAAAACTTAATAAATATAATAAACTTAATATATAACTAGTGGATATTTATTGATATCGAAAATTACTTTCTTGTTGTTTTAAAAATAATCCTAATATTAAAAAAATATAATTCTAAACCAAATTCTACGGTAGTACGGTACGGTAGTTTTATCCAGTTTAATAACAGCTAAATGATTTCTAGTTATACATTTCGATGAACTATTAATTAGATATTACAATAGCCTTTGTTAAAAGTAAGTATAAAATACTTAGGTACGTAGGTAATTTTGTTCCTACCAGGTAAATAAATATTAATAAATAAATTGATTTTTAAATTAATTAGTTTGCTCTTACTTTTTATGTTATTTTTTTTATGTACTTACACTGTGAGTAAGAATAGATTATGAGTAATAAAATATTAATTATAATATTTATTGACTTACAAATTTGTTTGTTACGTTTATTAAATCTGTAAATGTAATTTGTAATTTTTGCTGTAAAAATGTATTTAAAACCAGTAAAATGTACTTTTACTGTTTTTAAAAACTGAAAGTATATTATTAGACTTAGGTATATCTATCTATCTAAGGTTTTTGAGGCCTTAGTTGTACCTACTTTGAAATCACCACTAAGTACTCAACAATTTGTAGGTACATAATAATAACTAAAAATGTTGTTTTTTTTTATGTAGTAACGTAATTTTAATTAAAATATGCGTTAAAATATTGTTCAGATTTAGAAGAGAGAGATTGAGAGAAAATCATAATTTTGTGATACTTTGTGCCTTTTGTTATGCTTCTTAGGAATTTTAACTTCAACTGAAAATAAATTCATATGAATAAATTTGCATTTAAAGACTTCTATTTCAAGAAATATTTAATTATAACTTCATAATTTTTATTTTTAAAAGTTTCAGAAGGGCTATAAATGGTGAAAATAATTATGTACAATTACAATTAATAATATTATAATTATGTGTATTTAAAATAGAGTATATTTTAAATAATAGCGTTTCGTTAAAAAAAAACCGTGTTAAGTAAAATTTGCAAAACGTTGATCTACTTGCGTTGCTGACTGTAATTTTTTTATTGTGTTAAATTAAGTACATTATTGTACTTTTTTGTATAATTTATAGGTAATAGATATAATTTTTTCTTTCTTAAAATTATCAGAAACCTTGAGAAAACGATAGGATTTATCCTTTTCTAAACATTTCTAATAATTTCGAATCTCTTTTTCTTCAATATCTAATGGCGTTATATTTGCAGGCGGACTAATGTTCGGCCTGCATCACCAAGAGGCTGCGGGGGGCCTGCATGCGCAACCCCGCGGCCCCGTCACATCGCTCAAGGAGGAGCCCCTTACCCGCGCTTGGATGACTCCCACCTCGTTAGTTGATAATACCAAGTAAGTAAAGATTATATATTTTCTAACCATTACTTGTTTGGTCAAATTGATCAGGAAATAATAGGTTTTAAAAGTCTGCAGGTTGACCGTTTAAAGGGTTAATTTGGTATTAGACTTCAAGCTACCCGTAAGCAACTTACCTTTGCAATTTACTTTAAAAAGAATGACACTGTTCAATTGTCTGGCCAAAGACACAAACAGAACCAGATAAAATTGTTTTATTTCTTAACCCATTGCACGCCACATAGTTGATGTGTGTGTTATTATTTGATGTGCTAATAGGTAGCACTCGCAACATTTGATGTTAATTTAGAATTTATCGTTATTTTTTAAATCAACTTAAGAACGCTCTCAAAATTGAAGTGTGTATTATGTGATATTATTCTGTTTTACAATACACCATATTTTTTTAGGATATACAGGATGAAATTAATAATTATTTTGATAGATCATTTTAAAATTTACCTCTCTATATTTTTTATGGAAAAAACAGAAATATCGCCCTAAAAATAACCATGCAAAATGTATAGTATTATATATACTTAATTAGACTCTGAAACGTATGGTTAACCAAAATTATTTTAAAAATAGAGTTGTTCAATCAATTCTGGTTGGACCCAAACAAAGTACCCTCATTTGATACACTGTTAAACCATTTAGTGGCCGAAAAGAGCATCGCACTAAACTTATTATAGCCACCGAAATTGTATTAGCGTTCTCTCTCAAAGCAAAACGAATGAACCCTATTTGACATTAAATAACTGTAAGGGATTAAGTTCGGTTCCTAATGCGGCTTTTTGGGGGTTGCTGTCAGTCAATATGTTTGGTTTGTTATCAAAAAGAACAACTGAACCAGGGAAATGATAAAGCTTATTTATTTACACCAACCGGCAACCGTTGTATTTGTATGACGGTTTTAACCACAATTTTCGTTTATTTTTTTAAAATTTTATGATGCCCAAGATACTTTGGCTATATTGTAAGCTTCATCTAATTTGAGAAACGGTAAATTATAACTAACAATAATGTTAAATAAATGCGTCCTGAATTGTAATTAAAATTTATTATACTCGTCCTTTTATTATACGTACTTTTATTATAAGAACAAAATAAATAAAATTGATTTAATCAAATAAAATCCGACTTAATACTCGTATTTCATAAAAAAATATTTAATAAGTCTAAAATTTAATAAACAAAAATGTCTATAGGTACATGTATTGTATTTTAAATTAATAAATTATAAATAGGCACTGTTTCGTTTATGTAATAGATTGTATGAGTATGTCACGGACAATTTCTTTAAAAGTATCTATTATTACAGTTACATCTAGTAGGTACATTTTTTGTGATGATTTAACATGTTTGCACATGTTTTGTTATTAAATAATTATATACGTCTAGTGCAGTTTATTATACCAAATTAAAATGCCTTAGTATAAGTTGCAAACCTCACTTACACCGCTTTTCCGAAGTACCAATACAATGACTCTATTATCACGCAGTATCCAATCAGGGGCGTGCAAATTTCGCACGGCCATAATGAAGCATGCGGTAACAAGTGTGTATTCATAAAAGCAAAGGGCGCGATAAATCATAGCATGGCGCGATGCGGTGGGGCGCCGGAACAAGCTACAGTTTTGCTTGCGATTGTACTCGTAATTAATAGGCTAGGAAATTTGGGTACAGACGTGCTAATGTGATTTTTGATGTATTATCTATTCTTTTTTTGCAAAAGTAGTAAAAAAATAAATTAGGTACCTTACTTTGTAAGTTCTGCTTAAATAAGTAGATAGTTAACCAGTTCAGTCGCAAAAACGAAAACAATAAAAAATAAAATAAAAGGCTAATAAGATTTTAGACGATGATTTTAATACTTATAACTTGATTTACAAGATAATAAATAAGTCAGTCAAAACGGTCTTACTACTGGGCAAAAGCCTTCTCTTATAAATCGTGGTGAGAGAAAACAGGGGGGGGGGGGGGTTACTCTTGAATGACGATCCCAATCGCAATTTAAATAAGGATTTTATATCACTAGGTTATTCATCGACCACACGATAAGAAGAAAAAAATATTTTCCTTAGAAACAATATTAGAGCTAAGAAGAAAAAGACCAGAGGACTTAGCCAAGTTGACTATCTACAATCGCTAACGCTAAAGAAAACAAAAGAAATATTGTATAGGATGACATTACCTTTATCGCTATGTCACGTGGTCGAAACAAACGAATATAATCTAATCCTATAAGTACATTTCTTTCGTTTTCTATAGCGTTAGCGATTATAGATAGTCAACTTGGCTAAGCCCCCAGAGGTCCGTTGAGGAACACCGTGTGGTTTTTAGTCCGTGCGAGTCGGACATAACTCCATCACTGGCCCTTTGGTGGTGGAGTACCCATAAGGGGTTTTCCACACGAAAAAAAAAAAAAAAAAAAAAAAAAAAGATTTTTGCACATTAAAAATAGTGCTGAAATTGTGTTCGTACTTTAAGATTGTAACCCTAAAGTAACACTGAAATAAAATTCGATTATTTATTCACAATAATTATAATAAAAACTAACAAACCCATACCTTTTATGATAATAATGAACTTGTGCAACAATACGGCATTTGGGCATCATAATGTGACGTATTGATGTTCGGTCAACGACACATCAGAGTAACTATAAAGAACCTTCGATTAATAGAAATAAGAGTGATTTTTAAATAAAACTGCTACGACTCGAATTAGGGAGCATTGTTTGCGCAGAATCATAGAACACCCTACCGACATCTGTCGTGTTTTAGATAAACGAGTTTTGTTCTTAAAATGTTTACTTTATTTGTTTTTTTTATTATTATTTGTATACGTAGTCTGTTTAATTATAAAGCAGTAGTAATCATTACGGCAATTATTGCGTCACATCAATGACGCATTGGATTTTTTTTTCGAAAAGAATAGTTTTTACGACGAATTAGACAGGTTCTCAATTCTATACGTATATTTATACGTTTTTTTATATGTATGATCACGGATCTTTTTAAAGGGCTATCCAATTTTAATAATTCTTTTTTTATTTAATAGAATCTACTTTCAAGGTGGTCTTAATTTAATATTGTCATGATCTGATGATTTCGGAGATATAGAACAGAATTTCTCATTGGATGACAGCATACATCGCGTAACAATTAATTAATTAATTTCATTTTGTTTGTATGTATTGTTGATAACCGACTCCCGAAAAAGTAGGGGGAGGGGGTTGACGTCCTTGGATATTAATGTGCCACTCAAAATTAAAACAAAACAATAAAACCGTCTTCAAACGACTGTTTAGCAGACTTTAGACTTTTAGCTTTTTAGTATCTAAAGTCGTTTTTTTTAAATTATAATACTTATTTATAATTTGATTTTCATAGATAAATTACTTCTATCAAATCTACAAATGACGTAACCAATAAGCCGCTAATTAAACTAATTGCAAGCAATCACCGGGCCCGGGGATGACAAATGTTGACAGATAGCTACCCGTCGGCGATGACAGCACCATTTGTAAGGCCCTCTGTAAATCATTACCGCACCCACGTACAAGCGTTTTTAATAAATTACATTACTAGGTAATGATCCTTCTAAGAGTGGCTGTACACGCGAATTGTAGTCGTTTTGCTAGTTAAAGGAATTATTTAATTAATTCATTTGTGTAATGGTAATGACTACCTTTGATGGTTTTTAAGTAATTCGAAATAAATTGAAATAAAGTCACATACGAATAATGATGGAGGTTGTATTTGAATATTTTGAATGTGTTCGAATTAATCTATGACATCAGTCAATTATTTTGTTTATGTCGTTCCCCATGTTCTGATGTATAATATTAAAGCTAGCTGCGTTTTTAAATATATAACCAGTTAGTCTAAAAGTTATTTCAATAAATAAAGTGAAATTAGTTGATATGAGATGTTTGCTATTACCATCGACAAGTTCCGTTTTGAACATAATTTTCGAAATTTCATCATACGAAATTTATTGAGACTCACAGAGTAAAAAGTGTACAAATCAAAATACTAATCGAATTGAGAACTTCCTCTTTTAAAAAGTCGGTAAAAAATGATGACACTTTTATTAAAAACTAGTTCTTTCCCGCGGCTTCTCTCCCGTTGTTTTACTTGTCCAGGATAAGTATCCTGTTCCTATCCGGTCCATAAACTAATTCTATCAAAAAATTACGTCGATCCTTTGCTACGTCGCTTTTGACACACACTTTTTCATTAATTATTATGTAGGTACCTATGAGATTCGATTAATACGCTAAATATCGCCATGCTATACAATAAAATCCGATACCTTATATATCGCAGCACTCGTTACGCAACAAACAAATCGCCAGATTTCCTAAAAAAAGCACGAAAAAAAATACAGTCTAAAAAAATCGCCAAAGATTGACAAAACGCGCGCGATCTGTAAACGGAAAAAACACTACAACCTAATCGCGAACGCGCCGCCGAAACTGGTAACGATAAATAAAACAATGGAGTGTCGCGTGCGAGAGTATAAAATGGCAATCGCGAAACCAATTTGTTTACGCAAATTCTGCAGCGGGAAGAGATGAATGGGCTACCATAGCGTAATACGGTCCTGGTAGGTAATGTGTTCTAGTGATGCTACTGTGATATCGAGATTTTAGTACCTACCATCTTGTTTAGTACAACAGATCGATGAACGATGTTGAATCTTAGTAGAACTTATTTTTTTATACAGTAATGACACACATGATGATAAATTCTGATAGCACACGTTTTGTTTGACCTATGGAACGTTGTATTACAATGGATTTTGAAGATGGAAATTCTAAGCAAACAGCCAAGTGCGTATTAGATTAGCGCAGTGAGTTTTTTACCACTCTTTCGTTTTGTTTTATAACGCGGACGGTAGTGGTGATTTGATTATAGAATTCCGTTAGAGCCCTTTGGGATATAATATTCTACAACTAGGAATCGGAACATTCGAACAGTGGAAATTAGAACTTAAATATTGAAAAGAAAAAAAAATGGTAACTACATGTATTTTCTATTTATTGCAAAAATACTTTGGTTTTTTTATCCATCGAAAGTTTCATCTTCAAACGCGTATTGAGTGAATTTTTTTTTAAATTTACTTAGTTCATATCAGTTATTATTATTTAATACAACATAAAAAATAAAACATTATAACAGGCGGAGAACTCGGAACAACGTCGGAACATCACTAAATAGCAGCTTTACATTTACGGTGAACAACAATGAGAAATGAGACCGAAGATTTGATGAACTGCACACATTTGAAATGTTGCTCTATCGATGTATTTATTGAGCACATTGACAAACATATCTGTCTATAAACCATACCAATATGAACCTTATTACTTAGATCATAAGAGTGAGAACAAGTGGGCCAGTTTAAAATTGCAATCTGTTTCCAAAATCGAATGCAACGCACATGTCGATATCGATGCGTGTGGGGCTATTCATTAATCGTCACTTCATAAGTAATATCGATGCTCAGATTTGCTTTCGAATGTAATATTATGTGGTAGAATTTCAGTTAATAAATTCACTAAGACACCGTTTAATTTAATTAAAAAGAGCGACAGCTATACTATTATTAATAAATTGTAACTTAGTTAAGTCATCAATAGCACAAAATACAAAAGAAAAAACTATCAATTGTTAAATTAGCATCCTAAAGAAATTCTCTATACTCGGTAACGGTAAAAGCAATAAATCAAATTCGAAAGGGTTATAATCTATTCTTTTGTTTATCTGTATTTTTTTAGTCTGTGGTTAGTAACAAAAGCGCGCCAAATCATTTTGGTGGCTATCTATTGACAAATTGCAGTTCAAAAATAAAGTAACTGTGAAAGAAATAAGATAATTTATGACTTCATAATGTGGGTTCCGGATTTTTTGTTAGCTTTGCGGTATATTAATATTTGTTTTTTGTATGTCGGTGTGGTATAAGACATTCGTTTAGTCTTTTGAAATTGAAAGAGGTTTTACAATAATATTATTTTCTCTCGTTGTTTCTTTTTGACGAATTTATTGATTTCTAATATGCCTCCTTTATAATATAAATTCTGTTAGTTAATTTTGTTAGCCTGAGTTTCGATTTAGAAAAAAATTACGTTCTCATTCGGAATAATAGGCTGCCTATAGTTTTCTTAAATAAATCAACAGTTTGTTAATAAACAGAAAAGGTACGAAATCTTGATAAAGGCAATCAGAGTTGCCCTTGACCGATTTAGGTTTTGTATTAATGTTAAATTAAAACAAGGTTAATTACTTTACTAATTAAGTATTAAAAATCCATTTATGTAGTGAAGATAACCCAATATATTTATTAATTTAAAAAGTTGTATGTAGTACAGAAAAGAAAAAATAATCTGGTGATATCGAATAAAAAAATGTTTGATTCACATAAATATGAATTTCTATTTTAATAGACATTGCTATATCTTTTTTTATTTTTTGTCTTAACAGCAGCGTAGGCGTGGGTCGTGCGCATTTTGAGAAGCAGCCGCCCAGCAACCTGCGCAAAAGCAACTTCTTTCACTTCGTGGTCGCACTTTACGACCGCGCAGGACAACCGGTCGAGATTGAGCGCACCGCCTTCATTGGGTTCATTGAGAAAGATCAGGTAAGACCAAGAACTATTAAATAGCTGCTGATATTTACTGAGTATTTTTTTCTGTTTAATTTATACTTTTTATTTTATTCATTCTTTTTTTTTTCATTTTATTTATTATGTTTTATTTCTTCTTAATTTTTTTTATTTAACGCTTTGACTGCCAGACTGCAGACACAATGCAAATTCTATTGTTTGTCGGACACCATGTGTCCCCCATGGCGTTTAATGAATTAAGTATTATTATTTGTTTTAAATTTATTTATGTAGGTATGTATATAATGAATAATAATAATATGTATATTGAAAAAAAAACAAGTGGTAGAGTCAGTAAAATGGGCAAGATTTAGGAGGTACCTCTCTCTCACAGAATATTGGTGTGAAATAATAATAACATGAGTACAGTTGCAAACACAAATGTTTAACAAACTTATCAAACATATTATTGGGATTTAGTTACTAAGATAATTATCTAACAGAAGGTAGAAAGGTAATTCATTCTTCACCTAAACATACATTTATTAGTTCCGTGAAAACAAATGCTCCTAACTGTGTGGAACCCTAAAATCAACTCTACCCTCAATATAATGAAGTTCAAAATAAAACGCAAAAAAGCTGATCTGATAACGATATCCAAATAACTAGCTTAGTTACCTTTTCAATACGTCATTTATTTATCAAGAAACGTTCGTGGAGATAGGTATCGCGATTCAGACTCCATCAATCAGGATCAAGCGGACATGATTTCTATTGTGTGCACAATACTTGATAAGTAATACTTATTTACATAATACGCAAGCATGGTGGCATGTGGATGTGTTAAAATGTGTATTGTCCTTAAGGTATTTTTTAATACAGTTGCTCAAAAAGTGGCGTATTGCAGGGACGTATAGCGTTCGGGATGTGGGCTATTACACACTCGTGCTTTTTTTTTACCTTTCCCGAACTCGTGCGTTCTCTTTCCCAACTGTCAAAATAATGTCTATTAAAAAGAAAAACCAACCATGAAGTTTTTACTAAAAAAAAATTATAGAAGTTTTTATGATTAATGCAAATACGTATATTTCTAAAAAGAAGCTAATAATTTGTTTCTGTAACCGATTTAATGATTTGATTGATCTTAGGTTTCATTTCATTTCATCTCATTAAATTTCATTTTCATTTCATATCAATAAAAAAAATCTACTGAAGACTTGGCTGTATATAGTTCCCTTTGCCTACCAGAATAGGTGAAGAAAAAAAAACTGTACCAATGTCAATGTATATGTCAATTATAACTTTTATAAGAATTAAATGATTAGTTAGTTGAGTTTATTGCGTTTTTATTATTTTATTAAATTGCTTCATTTTTTCGCAACTGTATTAAAAATAGTCGTTCACTACACGTACGGAACCGTCATTGCAACTTGTTCCGACTGTCAACCCTCGCCTTCGGCTGCGACATTTGTCGGAACTCTTTGCAATGACAGCCGTTCCGAACTTGTAATGAAATATACTTTGATTATATATATGTCTAGATAGAGTGTCACGCTGTAAAAGCATCCAAAAAAATGTGCCAACTTTTTATATTTGTGTGCGTTGACAGCTACGTCTTACACAACACGACTATCATTCTGTTTTCCTAGTGTGCGTGAATAATGATACCAGTTATTGAAATATTCCCATTGAATTAGAGGAAAAATTCCATAGTGAGAATAAATTTTAATCTAAATAAATATTCTCTAAGACGAAAATAATAAAAGAATTAGAATTCAGATAAAATATAAACGTTTGTACGTTACGTTAGTTTATTTCGGAAACTTTTTGCCCAATTTTGATGAAACTTTGAATGTACTTATATTAACCTCAACTATGTTACGATACATAATTTCTTAATGGAAGAACCATTAATACTTTTCCCGACACACGAATTGAACCCAGGACCGTGTGTTCCGTAGTCGCGCTTGCGACCGGTAAACCAACGAGGCAGTTCATTGAAATTTTCAATGGTTGGCGCAATTCGTCTCGCAGCTTGTCATATTCGTCGCAAATATTATTTAAGAAATTTAAATTCCCGTAAATAATACCCATCTAATTTAATTTTTTCAAAAAATTACACTTCCACCATCACTAAGTATGTATTAAACTACTGGACCACATGGGAGTTTGAATTCATAAACTGGCAACACGGACGTCAAAGACAAAATGTCGGAAAAAATATTAATTTATTTTCGAAATATTTCAATGGCTTATTTTGCTGATATGAATACAAAATAATGTTGTTTACCGATGATATGTGACTTTTTTTGTTTTTTTTTATCGATCTTTGTAATTTCTGCATATTTTAATGGCACAAATCGTCCTTGTAAAAAATCATTTTTGCGATACAACTCGAGCATATCTCGTGACAGCGCAACTGACACTAAACGCGGCGAAGATGTTTAGTGGCCAACAGTTGGTTACTAAATTTATCGACGCTTTTACAGCTTTGACTGTCTATCTAGACATATAAATAATCAAAGGAAATATACTATTCTTATTTTGCTTTTACCTTAAATCGTGTTTGCCTCAACTCTAATTTTATTACAGGCTGGGCGGGTTTTTAAATTATTTTGTTTTGTTTTGTACGATACGATATTTAAAATAATATGAAAAAAACCTTAATGTAGGTTTTAGTACAATAGGAAATGTAAAAAAAATATTCTATTCAACTTATGTCGAAGTTATTTTACTTTTAATAAAACAACTAACTTATCTGTACATTAATACGAAAATTATGGATAACTTTTTAAGAATATTGCGCGCGCAGAGGAGTGCGAAACTTGGCATATTAAAAGTTTATATGGAGAAGTGCAGCAAGCTAAAAAATATTTATAAAAAAAACGGTATTCGGATAAATATATGTATGGTCAGCGGACCGCCACTGATGCCGCGATCAAAATGGCCTACTGGGCCCAAACTTTTTAGGTTATATCTATATTAAATATATCTATATTCAAGTCACGAAGTACCATCAGTACGACCGTATATATGGACATTATTTACACGTTTTTGACATCTGTCATAGAGATACATAAAGACTATATAAAGCCCTATTTCTGATTTTATATCTTTCTTATCAATATCCACCAATTAATAAATCAGAAATATAATGATAAAAAATACTTTTTCATGTAGGTGCTGTAGGTCGGTTACAGCAAGTGTCGCCAGAGGGCGTTGGCGCGTTCACACGTCTTGTTTGTTGGTGGAGCTTTAATTATTCACATCGTAAACATACATGCTCGCGTTTTTACTGAACGTGGCTCGCACTTGAAATGTAGTAGTTTTTGATTTTTAATATTTTTTGGGGATATATTGGCGGTTAAAATAAAAATAAATATAATGTTTTTAAAACGCATTTCTGACGGAACCGATAAAAATAAATTCATTTACTTTCTCTTCACTTAATTATTGAATTATAATAATTATGCATCAAGGACAGTAATATTTGTTAGAAACTGGTAGATAGGTCTTCAAAATATTTATCGCAAATAATGAAATTAGTATCTTTTTTCTCATAGGTGCATTATTATAATAATATATTTTTACTGTCGCGTTGGTTTAGTGGTAGCAAGCGTGACTGCTGACCATGAGGTCCTGGGTTCGATCCCTGGGTCGGGCAAAGTGTTATTGGATTTTTCCATTAGGAAATTCTCAGTAGCAGCATGGAGAAGCTATGTATAGAAGCTCGCCCCCTATTACATGGGACAGATAGCCAACGAAATGTGGGTGTACTGCATATATCTCTGCCTATCTCTTCTGGGGAATACAGGCGTGAGTCTATGATCCCGTATCCGTTATTTTTTTAAATGTAGATCCCTCTTAACATAATATTTATTTGTTGCAGGAAGTTGAAGGACAAAAGACAAACAATGGTATCCATTACAGACTTCAATTACTTTATGCAAATGGTAAGTGACTTTCTGCTCGGTTTTGAGGTTACTTTACTTGACCTTAGCTCATTTTATTTTATCTATCTTAATCATAATTAAAGGCTACAATGTATTATATAGTACAAAATACATATATACTTATTCTATTTTATATCATGACGTATTTTTTTTAACAACGATATAAAACGATATACATTAGGATCTCTTGTGTCATGTACAATTAGGTACAATTTATAGGCAGTACATCTAGATCAAAATTTATATTGTACGACATAATACATCACACAAATATTTTCGCTGAGCTAGGATTGAACTTGAGACATTGCAAAAGTTTAGCCAATGGTGCTGATTCTCTTGTACATCCTGCTAAACTAATTTTAGTCTAACTATATCTCTTTCTAATAAACACCATTGAAAAAGGACAGCAAATTTTAGAGCTGTCAAATTAGTCTACGTCCTTGCAATTGACGTGAAATTAGACGAGACCTCTATGACATGCCGACTAAATTCTCGTTGATATCACGCAAATGGACTAGTTTGACAGCTCTAAAAATCTTCTATTCTTTTCTTATGATCTCCTTTAGAAAGAGAGATAGTGAGTCTAAATTAGTTTAGAGCGTGTGCAAGAGAATTAGCACCAATGTGTCAATATTGTCGAAAAATCGTCGTGTTCCACTAATAACATTTTTTAAACTAACTTCCGCCCCCGGTTTTGCCCGTGTGGTATGTTTATTATTTGTAGCCTATGTATTATATTGATATATAAGCTATTTTACTGTAATTTTTTATCAAAATGCACGAAGAAGTGTGAGACTTGATTATCAATTTATCAACATATTACGCGGGCGAAGTTCGGGCGAAAGCTAGTATGTTAATATATAGATATTATTTTAAATTCTTTGCTCATCAGTGTTTGAAGAAGAACATAAAAATGGTGTTCTATCTCTTAGACTATATCTATCAAATCTGTCCCACTGAACAAAGACATTTTAGTAGGAGTTTACAGAGAATAGGTCACACAACGCAAACCCAGAGCCAAAGTTCAAACATTCACCCTGTCTTAGCATAGACAGGGAGATGTCAACATAGTGATGTGCAAAGCGTCGTACATTATCGTCAATTGGTAGGGCGGTAAATAAACATTGCCTGATCGCCTTGCATTGTAGTCTCGTGTATGCTATTGTCGTCAATAGCTATTCAACATTGCTTCTAAGATGGCGCTCGTTTTCCTATAGCTGGTCTAGAACTTGTTTAATAGTTAATCACGCTTAAACTGTTAAACGGATTTGGAAGAAACTTGTCATACATATAGACTAAGACCTGGATTAACACAAAGGATACTTTTTATACTGTTAAACTCTACGCAGGCGAAGATGCGAGCAAAAGCTAGTTTTAAATAGTTTTACTGTGATAGAAGTATTGATTTTATTTAAAAATATATTAATTTTAAAGATTCGACTAAATTGTGAATAATATAAAAATAAATAAAAATTCCTGATCATATTTAACTCAATAAGTTTATACAAAATCTACAATATTTACACAAGCAATTATGTCCTTTATTCCGTAGCAAGAAGGCATAAATCAAATGTAAACCTCAATCTCGTATTCAACAGACGTCGGTGACAACACAGACTATACACACGACGGTAGCATTGTAAATATTTGCCGTCTTGCCGTTAGACCACGGATAATGGAAAATTGGCACAGAATAGCGAGCTCTTGGACTATGAATGACGAGTGCACTGAAGCTCTTAGACTATGTTGTTGGAGAGACTACAGTAGGATAAATGAGATACCTAATGTTGAGCTTAGAGCTAGACAATGAACTTAGAAATGAACTAGGTTGGGATTTTTTGTTGAAAAAATACAATACAATGTAATTATTTAATAAGACGTACGTTTAATTTTATTATTAAATAATTTTATTTAAAAGCCATCAAGTGCATGTAAAAAAATCACAAAAAAAAAGAAACTCGACGTGCGGGTTTTAGATAATGTAGATATATTTGTTTGTATTTGCTACATAAAGATTGAAAACTACCAAAATAAAAACGATAATATTTAATTGATTAGAAAAAATACCTCTTTGTCAATTATGTCTATTACCTAACAACAAATAGACAAGTCAGAAGAAATAAAAGTAAGCTTAATTCAAACAAGTTTTGGCACGGAATTCTAAAAGGAGAAGCAAGCACAGAGGCAATTCTAGGAGGTTAACAAATTGTGCAATGTCTGCCCCTACGTCGAGCTACGCTCGTAGCCCGTAGCTTGCTACGATCTTTATTGCTACGATGTGTAAATGTTACTGTTTTATAGGAGCGAGAATTAGAACGATCTTAATATAAACACAACATGTTAGTACATACTGGTTGAAAGTATGTTAGAAATGTTATACAAAACTTCACC
This sequence comes from Protodeltote pygarga, assembly GCA_936450705.2. NCBI lineage: Eukaryota > Metazoa > Arthropoda > Insecta > Lepidoptera > Noctuidae > Protodeltote > Protodeltote pygarga. Next base: position 5,714,045 of record OW388257.2, on the reverse strand, counting down.
CTTAGTACCTACTGGGGTAGGTAGAGACTACAGAAAAATAAGTAGGTAATAATTTTTTTTTTGTTTTTTTTTGTTGTATGGTTGTCGAACAGGCTGACGTCAGAGATGATACATTCTTAATCCTCTTCCGCCATGATATATAAACTCTTATCATTGATATAAATCGATGACAGGATTAGCGTAGCGGTAAGGCTATTTACCGTCTACACCTCATTCGTCGGGTTCGATTCTCACGCGAGATTTTAATATATGTCTCTTCTTCTTGTCCTAGGATGTTATGTTCTTTTAAAAAATAAATACGTATATTATACACAGAACAGCTAAATTGTTGTTCTTAAATTCTGACTGTCTAGGAGATATTAATGTGCGTCTACCTTTCACAGGTATTCGACAAGAACAAGACATTTTTGTTCGGCTCATCGACTCGGTGACGAAGCAGGTAAGATCTTCACTTGTTTTTCTAATGTTTATCACTTGAATAACGCTAATTTTTTTAGGTTGTTCAAAATTAATACAGCATCTTTAGTAAATAAATATAAAAATACACTTTTTACTTGAAATATTTAATCAAAAAGCTTGTTAAAGCTTCACACATTTACATTAATTTATAAACATTAAATATATCATTTATTAAGTATATTTAATTTAATATACATTAAGTAGGTACTAATATTTATTGAAACGAAAATTGATCTATAAAATATAATATTTGATATTGATCTAAATTGTTTCAACGTTTTTCCTGATTTTGCATAGACATAAGTTTAAAAATTAATAAAAAGTGATTTATTTTCCTAAAAAAAAAAACATCTTACTATCCTGTACTCCTGGTACAAAGCATTCTTGAACACCTATAAAAATGAGGTCTTATACCATTTCTGTAATGACATCCGCGCCCCATTGCCCCACGTGTCATCCTACAGTCACGTGACTGCCACGCGGGTGATTGTCATCACCGCCGGCCGATTAGACCCTAATCCCCACGCCCCTTGGTCAACAAAATTGCATTGCGTTGGAACACAATCATTACTTTTATCTCGTGTTACAATTTTATTTTAGAATTTGATAGTGTCATATTTAGAAATTTTAGATTTTGATCGACGGTAAAGGGTTGAAACAGACAATGGTGCTAAGCCTTTAGTTTATATTTAGTAACAATAATTATGTGAAATTGTTGAAGATTTTATACATTTAACCCTATGTCTAATCTTCAAATTTTAATCTGTTGTTACTCAGTTTATAAGGTAAAATCAATACCCTAATATAGGTTAATTAAAAACTTACAAGAAACAAATAAATATACATACAAGATACGCGCGAAAAACATAACCCTTTCTGGCAATCGGGTAAAAACACCGACAACCTGAAAAGGGGTCATTAGACTCTTCGTTATGAACAACTTTTACTATGGGACAAACCGTGAAATCGCAAAAAAATCCGCTGTTTCATACATTCATGTTCACATAACTTATATGATATGATACTCATATGATTATTTACTGGAAAAGTATTTATAATTAATTTTTGGCGTTTTTTTTTGGATTTTCATGCTAAAACGTCATCCATATACAATCGGTTGCAAATTATAAAACACACAAATAACAATAATAACGAAAGCATGATGAAAATTCACCACCTCACATATATAATTTCAACACGTCCCAAGCTCTTAGCATTATGAAACAAGAGGCCAATTACTGAAGATTTATGCTGTGAACATAATTAACTTAGGCCGAACATTGTTAACTAAGAATTACGGAATCGTATGTGTACACAAGTTGGTGCAGTGTTTTGTTTATTGAGGTTAGCTTTTGGTATATATTTGTACCCAAATACACAGATTTTGACTTGAAAACAAAGTAGCATTTAAGTTATTTTTTGTAAATATAATAATATTTATAAGTTAGGTTTTATTGGTTATACAACCATATATTCTATCATAGTGAACAGTATTCTACTAGTTAAGCCCTTTCATTAGATACCCATATTGAGTGGGTTGTGAAAAAATATGTTATCCGCCATTTTGTAACAGCCATCTTAGATTTATGGTGACACTGAATATACTAAATTGTATCATCATCAGAATTAAAGGTATGTACCAAATGTCAGATCAATCTGCCAACAGAGAGGGATAAAATTTCAATTACTTTTGGACCAAATAAAACACAAACAGGTCAAGTTAAATAAAATCGTTTAATATAAAAAAGGCATGTGTTTGACCACACATCCACTTAATGGTAAACGGTGTAGTTGTAGTTTTATGGTACTTTAACTTTAGTGTTCGCATACTTTATAAAAACAAAAAAATATTGACAATGGTACTTTTTATCCCGGAAAAATTAGACCCAAGTCGCGGAAAAAGACTAGTTTGCAAATAAATAGTAGAAAAGTGGCACTGCAGTATTATTTAATGTATTTACTGTGCTGGCAAGGCTGCCAGGCGTCGTTGCGTTTTGCGTAAATCATAGCTAGTTTCTTTTAGCTTTGTAAGTTTTCAGATACATTTTTTTATTTTTTATTAACATACATAAAGTCAACGTCACGGTTCTTTAAGTCTGTGACGTTAAACGCGGGACAATATTTCTCATGGTTTCAGTTCGCCTTTAAAATATATTATTCATGGACCTTATCTCGATTATTGTTTATCGTTCTTTACCTCGATTTGTAGCAATCATAGCCTAGTAGTATGACAAGCCAAGATGTGTGATGTGGTGTGTGTGAAAGATTGTAGGTTCGAAACTCAGGTGCACCTCTGATCGAATTCATGTGCGTATGACAAATTAATTATTACTTCCTAAAATTGTAAGGGAAAACATCGTGAGAAAACTGGCACACCTGAGAGATTTTTCAACGGTGTGTCAAGCCATGTCAGATGTCTACGAGCGATTCTGATGCCACGTTATTTCATCTACCCTATTAAATGTCTTTATTGTAAAAAAAATGTTGCAATTTGAGGGTTACAGACAACAATACCAAAAAGTTTTATTGACTTCATTTCAAAAACTTTACTGTCATCCCTAACAACTTAACCGTCTACTACTTGCTACTTACATAACAATAAAAATGTGCCCAGCAGTACGACACAATTTCAAAGTCTCAGTGCGTTGTCGCTCATGTAAATCACACGAGAATGTAGCGATGGTACATCTTGAGTCTACTGCAGTACTTTTTATTTGTTGTGCAACCATAAAACAACACTATCGCACTTGGCGGTTGTGATAGAATATAATTTATTTGAAGTTGTGTTATTTTATAACTGTCTTTGTTTTATAACTGTTGTTTGTCGATTAAAAAACATTTACTGCATTCTCGCATGCTCACCTTGGGTTCTTAATATAAACATGTTTTTAAAGCATTTAAAAGCCCCTGGTATATTTTTGCAGAATTTTAATAACTGACTTCAACAATCGATTTATTGCAAGATTCAACAAAAAATAAAATCATTTCTAAAATCCATATTATTCGTATATTCATTTTAAATAAACTATTTTAGGTACTTGAAGAATGAGACCACAAAATAAAATAACAAAATTACTTGCTTATTAAAAACAAGAAAAAATTCGGGGAAATTCTATCCAAGACTTTCTGCAAAAATTATAAACTTAATAGCTTGGATTAAATTTATAATTTTTGTAGAAAGAAAAAATCAATTACGAGCAGAATTATGACACAAATTCATTTGAATTTTACCAATTTTTGTTTTCTGGTCTCAGATTCTTCATAAACCAGCTTCCAAAAGTCATTTACCCAACAAAAGGCTACCAAATTAATATGTTGTTTGAACATAGTTAAATAAACATAATCATCGAGGCACGTGCGATGCGCACGCCTTTCCATTCAAACCATGGTGCATTCTATGGGATTTGGCTGAATCTCATTCGGCGAACTATGAGTCAGTATCTTAAGACTTTACTCAAACAGAGGGTGGCCAGATTGATGTTTTAGATATTGATATGATAGTGATTTAGTATGGGAACACAAATAATCCAGCTGCTTCGACTTTTAGGGTTGCAGTACATAATGGGTATATATAATTTTAGAAACAATGTTTTATCTTCTCCTTCTTCATCGTAAGGTTGATGAACAACCTGGTGTCAGAGTTTAAACCACCCTAAGCCTCTGACATGGCTTTACACACAATTAAAAAATCTCTTAGGAGTGATATTTTCCTTCACTGTTTTAGTAAGATAGTTAATTTCTAATACGCACTTAAGTCCGATAAGTCAGAGGTGCCTGGGTTTTGAACTCACGACCTTTGACTTGGCAGTTCAACGGTCAAACCACTACGCTATCACAGCATAAATTCCCTTTATATTATTCGTAGAATACTTTTCCATTAGCAGTTCATATGAAATGTGAAATTAATTACGCAATTAAGACCACCGACTACCTAGAATTTTGTTCCATATTTCTAATAGCTTGTCCGTTTTCTTTTCGTGGCGATGGTACCTATAGATATATTTGAGCCCAGAAGGTGGCCACCCCTATGACGTAGCTAGTGGCTTGATTAGATCTTTCAAAGCACACTCTATTTTGGACACCGGAGTAAGTGTGGACCGAAGTAGTGGAACCGGAGTAACACATTGACACTGAGTGTTAGATGGGTCTATGAAGTCCCATCTTGCTAGATTTTGCTTTTACGGCCTACTTAGGTTCTAAGTCAGTTTAAAAAGTTTCAAATAGGCCACTGCAGGTTCTTTTTAGGTGACAAATGTTTCCGGGGTCTTTTATAATCCAAAAGAGCTTGTCCATTTGACATAATGTCACACGGAATCTTGCTCAATATTTTCTTACCAAAACAAGAATTGCGTGTCGTGTTCGCATGCACCGTACAACATTAGCTGATTGGCCGTGTGCCCTCAGCCTAACGTTTTAATACAATTAAATCGACCGCAAGTCACTATTATCCGAGCATCTTTTCATCGCCATTTTTGTGAACGACTGTTTTGCGTGTCATGCAATTTGGAGACTTATTAAGATAATGTTACGTGACATTTTGGTAGATTACACCTTTTGTTTCAATCTGTTTTAGTCAATCAAGTTTTTGTTATTAAAGTTGATCATTATTCCATTACTGCGTTTTTACATTTTTGACACAAATATATTTTTTTATAACACGTACGAGTATAATGTATCTACATGCTAAAGAAATGCATTTATGTCTATAATTACTACGATTATCTAGCAAATTAATGGCAATAGTTTAATTAATAGTAACCCACCACCACCGGGTTAGTGCCACCATTTTGTAGAATATTGGCGTAAAATAACAGAATTCGTATAATCATTAATCAGTTTCAGTGAGAGTACCGTAGGCCTCATACCTCCTACCAAAATAAAAAGTCAATTCTAAATAAAGGCACACAAATCTAATACAAAAACATTTTTATAGAGTATTCAAAATTTTGTAGAAAAAAAAAAGCAATTACGAATGGGATTTGTACCCGCGACTATTCGAACACTAAACTATTCGAAACCTTGCCCGTTATAGAAATTCTCTTCTGCATTAAACCATCTCAGATATTATAGTAACATCTACCCCTTCTACAGATTACTTAGAGAGCTAACAGCAATTCTAATTAGTAAAACCATAATCCACAGTAGCAAAACTGGGTGTCCATTTTTTTAAATCCCCACAAATTCCCCAGAGATTGAATCCCATGCGACGGAGCATGCCCAGAGCGGCGACCCCAGACATCCTGGGGGATTGTCTCAATTCAAGGAGTGAACTTGAAAAATGTTAGCTCACTATCATACTGTAGCACTATTTGTTTGCTTTTAAGAATGTTCGTAAATGTAACTTGTGTTTGGAAAAGTTTCGACAAAACCTTGAGATAAAAGATGACCTTTTTTTGTGGTGTACTCTTCTAACGACGGAACACATTAAGATTTAAAAGTTTTTGACTACACGATATAACTCTTTTCTAACTATTATTTAGTCCGTTATCGATATACGAGACAGTTCTGTGTAAGTCGCTGGCGATAGTTACTATAAAACAAAGTATTTTTTTTAGAATAATAAAATCTTAAAAATGGAATTTGTTTGAGTTTGAACTTAGTCGGGAAATGCCGAAATCAACCCTTAAGTAAAGCCGTAATATTTTTTTAAATTAAAGTAATTTTTGATCTGAATTTACAATCCGTGCTTTGAGCCCATCAATGACGGTTTTTGGCCTCACTTTTTAAGTTGCGAATATTATGTAATAGTACATAAGTGTCGTTTTAATATTGTGTCTAAAATATAACATTTACTTGAATAGAAATTTCCTTAAACCAAATTGCTTTCATGCAACATGTCATAGAGTATCCTCATCAGAAACTTGTAGGAAATATATTTGATTTACAATCACACCTGATCCCACCCCCTTACTAAGCTTCAGCAGAAAATGCGACCCCAAAGCTATTTTGGTGTTGCTTAAATACTTTTGTATGACCCTCGAATACCTATTACAATATACAAAGTAAAGTCCTTATAAATCCATGGTACAAAAGACGATAATACCCTGTTTCATATTCAATTAAATATTTTGTCAGGGATGAAAAAATCTATTTCGGATTTAGGGGTTAAGCTTATGTTCGATGTGTAAGTAATAGTTGCACAAATTGATGTATTTTATGTTATGTTATTTGTGTCGTATTTTGTTTTTTGTCTGGTTTTGTTATTTGCGATTAGTTTTTTTTTTATCATTGAATTTATTTAAAAGAGCAACGTGTTTTTTGCTAGATTCTTCTCCATTAATGGTGGGCTGTCCTTGGAACTGGCAACTATAGTCACTCATATCTTATTATCGACTATTTATAAGTGCCTAATGGTCTACATTAATAGAATAATTTGATTTTTATTGAATTAGTTCCTGTGTCATGAGTATAATATAAAAAAATGTTGCAGTCTCTCTATATTTAGATTACCATTGCTCATACCACTGTATGTATTTCCGAAGATATACGAAGATAGCCCGAAGCGAATAAATTTAATCGTAGTACGTTTTATGTATAAACAATTGTTATGTTTTTTTTTATATTACAACAGTGTTTGAATGATAAAAAACTATTCAGCAGTTAATAATAAGTATCATTTTCATTAAAAAAACAATACCCATTACTTTCTGCATAATTAACATTAACAATATTTCCCTCTACCATTTAGGGTTACCAGTAATTAGATATTAATTGAAACACAAGCTGTACACGTGCCACGGTACGTACAAGGTTGCCAGACTAAAATAAATAGAATAAGAGTACAGTGAAGCCATTTAATAAGGTCACATTAATTTGACAGCCGTGAAAATATTCTATCTAATGGAATTTGTAGTTTTCTCGGTTATTTTTTAATGTTTTATACGTTAAAAATATTTATTTATAAGACTTAAAAATTACATAGAGTAAAAAAAAATAAAGGAACTAGGAAATAGAAATTCGATAACGATTAGATCCTAAACTTCAACTTTTGGGTAAATATTTACCCAAAGTTAGTTTTGTATAATTTCGCAAATATTAGGATATAGTTAAGCTGTATTGAATAGTGACATCTACACAGCATTAATTTCTATCTGCAAACTTAAACTAGCGTCGTGGTTTTGTTTTATCTTCAAATATCAAAAGTGTCCTCTTCAAAGTGCTCTAGTACTCACGGCTACACATCAAGCTATAAAAGCCAGTATAAAGTGACCTCGCATTGTATAGCTCTTCGTACAACAAGATGTCAGCTTATACTGGAAAAGTATAGCTTGATGACATGTTTACCCGTGTGTACCTACGTACCTACGTTAAAATGTACTTTAGTTTTCTTTAACAGCTTTCAAATAGGGTTGCATAAGATTTATTCAAATTTATTATTATTTTATTATCTGTGTATTCTTTATCGATTTTTAAAATGTTATCGTCCTTCGTGTAGTCAATACGGGAATTATGCAAATAAGTTTTTGGTTTAGATAATGAAATGCAATAATTATGCATGCGAGGGTGCATAAATTAGCGAAAAAGTAATAACTTGATGAAGATGGTACATTTTATCTTATCTCTTCGCCGATTTTTAATTAAATGTTATAATCTTGTGACCCTAATTTATTATTTGGGTTAATTAAAATATTATGACTCATTTATCTTTTACTATAAAATTGGAATGTAATTATCTATAATGTGTAGAAGGAATAAAAAGAAGTTAATAGTTTTTTTTTTCACGGAAATATCGTAAGTATAGCAAAATTCACACCAAAAAAATATTTTGATTGAACTTCTTTTTCTATTTAATTTAATAAATAAATAAATTAATTTTTATTTACATGTACTTTTACTTATTATTTTTTTATTAGCCTATTTTGTCCCCCTGCAAGGCACAGGTCTCCCTTCCTTCCTATCACCTGTCTCTCTCTAGTACCGTAGCGTAATCCTTCGAATGAGAGTCGTTGTCGAAAGGAAAAATAATACGTACAATTATTAATGTAAATTTTTGTTTCAGCCTATCGTCTATGAAGGTCAAGACAAGAATCCAGAAATGTGCAGGGTTTTGTTAACACATGAAGTCATGTGCAGGTAAATAAATGGTTTTATGTTTGTTTAAATGACATTATTTTAAAGAAATTATTATTTTGAATTAATTATTACTGTGTCTGATCTTACTCCGGTTGTGTCGGATAATTGTATCATCAGCAAATAAAATTAGGAAATAGAGAATCCGTGTATGTGCACTCACTTGTGCACTTTAATATCCCCTGTGATGGCTAACCTCTGATAGGCTTCTTCATTGCTTTGTAACCGACATTCGAACAGAAATAAGATTCCAAGTTAGTTTAGGCAGTTTTTTAAATTTAAATTTAGAATAGAATTTAATAATACCACTGGCCATGCGTTCAATATTCCATTTCCATATTTTTTTCTATAAAAGCAGTCAATTTTGCGTTTCGTAGAAATGTCACTACAGTCATTTGTCATAAATATTGACTCCAAAATATTATTGCTTGGTCATGTTTCTCCAAAATGTCGGACTTTTGTGGGTGTATATTATACGCCTGTGTCAATACAAAGTAGTTATGTCATTGGAATAAGCGACTTTATTTATTTTCACATTTTTAAAATCTTAAGTTCTTATAAATAAATTAATCATTTATTTTTTTATATGTTGGCAATTCTTCGTTCAAAAATCATTCTGCTTTTAAAAATAAACTAGGTTTAGGTCAATTTTAAGACATGCGGGCTTGATCATGAGACACTCGCCGTTCCTAGGCAATCTCTAACCAACTGAGCTATCATGTCGTTGCCCACATGGCTTATTTTTTTACATCGCCGCAATATATATAAAAAAACATTATACAAGTTATAAACACTTTCATTACAAATGTAAACAACACTTACTAACAAACGCATCTTATAACTTCTTAATTACGAACGCGTGAACAAAGAAGACAGCGTTCTTATTAATTTATCCATTTGTTTAGGGTGGTTTTTCCGCTCGCAAAGGAACATGTCTCGCCATTTTATCTATGTATGGGTGCGTGATGATACTACATCGTATCAGTGTGAGCAATTAAAATTTTATTCCACCTTAGTCTGTATTTCTATCTCTGTTTGCTGGATATGTGCGTTTCTTTCGCACGTCTTCAGGGGAGGAGTCTCTTGGGAGTCTGTCCTTTCAATGTCTTTGCCCTTTGCGTCGAGGAGCCCCCGGTAGGGCGCGTGCAACGTATTGTTTGTACAGCGTGGATACGGCGTTTGATAACTTTCTGTTGTTACCCAGATTTACAACTTTTATGTACTCCGTTTTCAAATCTATGTTAATATTAGTTCTTGAAATAGGTTAAGATGGTAGATTTTTAATTAACTTATGTCACAACTAGGTGTTAAATTAAAGTAATCTTAAAATAATTATTGTGTACAAACTTACTTTATATATCTTTCTGCACCTAATTAATATAATAAACTATTTCTTGCAACCTAGATAATATCTTAAAACATAAATAATATGGTTCACATCTCGTATATTTTAAACCATTTGGGTTTTTTTTTTAATTGTCAGCTCTGGATATACACCATTACTTTCGTATCGCTAATGATAAAATTTGTTCGCAGTCGGTGTTGTGACAAAAAGAGCTGTGGTAATAGAAACGAAACTCCTTCTGACCCAGTCATCATCGATCGGTAAGTAAATTATTACAATATAATAATACTATAATATTATCGTGTATCCCAGTATCTGGGTTGTGGAGGTCTATCGTGTATCCCAGTATCTGGGTTGTGGAGGTCTGATAGGCAGTCGCTCCATGTAAAACACTGGTATTCAGCTGCATCCGGTAAGACTGGAAGCCGACCCCAACATAGTTGGGAAAAGGCTAGGCAGATGATAATTATGAATAATACTATAATATATAATACATCATATAATCACTACATAGTATAAAACAAAGTCGCTTCCCGCGTCTGTCTGTCCCTATATATCTTTAAAACTACGCAACGGATTTTGATGCGGTTTTTTTTTAAATAGATAGAGTTATTTAAGAGAAAGGTTTATATGTATAATACATGCATATTAGCGTAACCGTGTGAAGCCGGGGCGGGTCGCTAGTATATTATAAAATGAGCTTTTCTGACATCTTTATTGAAGCAGCTTGTATAATGTTATATTCTTTATGTTCAACCCCAACGTCACAGCTAAGTCAGCATTAAAGCTCCATTCACACCTTACGTGGCAGACACGTAACGTGTCAGACACAAAAATGTTATTAGATACATTACATTCAGACACACTCATATTTAGCGAACGTAAATGCGCTCACAGACCCAAGTCATCAGTGTCGGCAAGCACTGCAAGTTTAATTTTCACCGGAAAGTTGGAAATGGATTGTCATAGTATACATATATACAGTGGTGGTCACATAATTAAAGACACTTAGGGGATAATAACTTGACTAAGGTTTTTGATTATTTATTTTTATTTCAAACAGAATTGAAACTTGCAACAGTATTTAAATCATTCGTTTAGGTATTTTAAGACGTTAAAATTAAACATATTCAATAAACTTGAGACATCCTACATTTTTATTCGGTTTAACCATATTTCAATCTGTCTGAATAGAAAAAAGTATGGCCAACTAATTAAAGACACACTAACTAATTAACTAAGACAAAAAGGAAAATTGTAAATAATAAAACGATGTTTATAATAATAAATTATAGACATATTTTATACATATTAAGTGAAGTAATTAATATTTTGTCGCTTGTACTTTAGCAGCAATAACACCCCGACATCGCTTTGGCATTGAAGAGATCAATTTGTTGCAAGTTAATATTGGAATTTGCTCCCATGTTTCTTTAAAAGCTATATAAAGATGATGAATGTTAGTGGTAGGTTTTGTGGTCACCATTGCTTCACATGGTACCACAGATTTTCAATAGGGTTGATGTCAGGACTATACGGAGGCCAATCTAAAGACGTTACTAATTGGCTCCATAGAAAGTTTTTAACCACTGTTGCTGTGTGTTTTGGATCATTGTCCTGTTGGAAAGTCCAAACCACCGGCAAACTTTCCTCGGTATAGTGTAACATAGTTTCGTCTAAAATATTCTTGTACTGGAATTTATCCATATTGCCTTCAATTTTTCAGACAGGTCCAACACCATGTCCAGAAAAACAGCCCCAAACTTGATATTTTCTCCTCCATGTTTGACAATTTTTTTTCTATACTTTGGATCCATTTCTTTATTCGGAGGACATCTCACATATTGTTTTCCGTCAGAATTAATCATATTACCTTTAATTTCATCCGAAAATAGTACATTTTTCCACTCACGTTTAGTCCAGTGTTCATGCTTTTTTGCAAACTATAAATCTTGCTTTGATATTTTTCTTCTTTAAAAGTACGCACCTTACGAGATATTCTTCCAAATAAGTTTACCTTATATAATTCTTCTGATTGTTCTTGCCGACACACCTCTCGATCCTCTTGCACCAAATACTTCCAAACGAATAAGCTCTGAGTTCTGTTTTAGATAATAATATCACTTTTAAGTCTTCACGTGGGGTTTTTTTTCTAGGTCTCAGTTTCCTAGATACATTTTCTGTTATATGAAATTTCTTGAAATGCTTGATAGCATTAATAAACATATCTTTAGAGCATCGCAAGTGATTTGCAATATTCCTATATGACCAACCATTGTCATAAAAATTCTGAATAATGTTTCTAGTATCGTAATCGCAACTTCTGTTTTTTCCCATAGTAGGTCGATGAAAATGATCAAATTGATATTACTTTTGAAATAAACTTAAGCTAGATATTGTTTAAATGTGTTTTTCTTTTACTACCCGGCAAAATAAAAAAAAATAAGAAGGCTGTTTTTAAAGAAAAAAAAATTGGAGCATTAAACATACACTGTCTTTAATTAGATGACCAGCAGTAAGCTTATTGAAAAAGTTTGTGATAGATTTAAAAAACGAATAAGGTCTCAACTATTGCTAAATACAAGTTTTTATTGTCTTCATTTTAATAATAAGGCGTAAATGTAAGGATTAGGCGTAATTAAAGTAGAATTAATACTTATCTTCACATTGTTAATACTATAAATATAGTTGTATGTAGCTAAATAGAAGGTGTCTTTAATTATGTGACCACCACTATGTGATGTGTTGTATCTGACAAGTGACGTTTGTGACACGTGCGAAATATACTTAGGCAGACTAAGATTTTTAAAATTCTCTATGTATCATCTTTCTTTTTTTTTACCTTTATCATGTTCTTGATGCTCGTTTCTTGAATGTATTTTCATAATGTAAATGTATTTTCAGCTCATACTGACCAACTATAAAACAAAACACCTATATTTTGTGTGTATGAATATTAAATCTAATAAACCACTCCAATAATCAGTTTCTAAAATTCAACACAAGCCCACCAAATATCAACGTTCATTAAACACTAAAATAATCGAGTAGGGATTGTTATTATCAGCTATAAATGGTTTGTTTATTATTATCATAACATTATTTTGTTGAAATTTTTATTAAAATACCTTACTTTACCCTCTATTGTACTTATACTTTATAACCCCAAACAAGGTCATTGCAACCGTTGCTTTTTTAAATATTTCAACTCATAGGTACAATTTCAATTCATAAATAAACCAAAACCCTTATTTTATCTATTTAAATATTGTATCTAATAAAGCACTCCATTAATCAGTTTCTAAACTCGGCACAAACAAATAAATAGCGAAGTTCATTGAACACTAAAACAATAGAGTAGCGTTTGTTAAAATTTCGTATTCCACAATTCGCAGCGATTCATCAGGCTACAATGACGGCAATCTCGAAACTTTGCGAGGCAAATGCATTTTCACGATACAGAAACTTTTGAGGCTCTCTCGGCATTGTATTTTTATTGCGATCGTAGCTGCCAGTATCTATTGCGGAGTTTTGCGTTTTGTCTTTTTATAGAAGACCTTGTTGCTGTATGTGACATTATTTTTATTTTAGGTTTGTTGTTGGCATAAAATGTCACTTAAGTTTCAATTATTAATTGCAAGATAATATATCCGGTATTTATATAAAGTTCAATTTTATTGAAAAAAAAAAATAGAAAATGTCCCTTACGTTATTTCATGAATTTCCCGTTATTTCATCAACTAGATAAGCAATAAGACGAGTCGTATTGGTAGATGACTTGTATACGACATATTAAAAATTAAATTTGAGATAAAATAAACATTCACAGTTACCGAATAATTATGAATGTTTATTTTAGTGACGTAAACTCACTAAAAAATCATTAATTATTTAGCTTCTGAAACTACCCGCAGATTTAACAATCAATACAAAAGAACACGATTTTTAATTAAATTTAAATTTATGGCATTTCGTCAACCCGCACAAGTATCACCCACGATATTTCGGCAGAAATCACAAACAATTCAATAAAACAAAAGCTGCACAAAATTGAGCTCACATCGGTCTCACGCTGAGCCATTCAGCCTTTTCTGATGTAGAACAGTGTCGGGAGGAGCGCTAGCTAATCAGGCTGACAAATATCGAAAATTTCAATAGAGCTGCGACCACTATTGCGACGAGAGGTCGTGGGGCGTACTCTATTTTTTTATTTTTCGGCTTTTTCGGGAATTCAATAGAGATAGGCGTCTCTCATTCGGTACGTCGTTCGATAGCAGAAATTTAGGGTTGGCGATAATGTTTTATGTAATTTTGATGGTTTTTTTATTTTATTTAACTGGTGAATACATGCATCATATTATAGATAGGTACTAGGGAAAATTGTTCGTCTGTATTTCAGATTCTAAAAATCCTGAGACGTATTTATTATTTTTAAGAATAATACAAACTTTATAGCTATGTTATTATTCTTCTCAAAATCAAAATCAAAATCAAAATATTTTTATTCATGTAGACCAGTTTTAGGCACTTATGAATAGTCATAATTCTAATATTATTATAGGAGTGACTCTAGTTGCCAGTTCCAAGGGCAGCCTACCCCTCATGGAGAAGAATCTGGCAAGAAACTCCATGGTTGCTCTTTTAAATAATGGCTTACAACATTTTTGGATACATTGTTCTGAGATGTTATGTGAGAACAATGCGAGTCAACTAAACATAGGTACGCGCCTTAGATATACATATATACTTTTGATAAAATCACTATAACAGCTATGGGCTGACCAGTCCCAACAGACGGCACCCGTTCACGGGCATGACGCATGCATCAGCCATCGCCCTACTCAACCATATTGTAGGGAATTGGGCGACCCGACACATAACGCCACCGCTATCAGAACATTTCCGTGAGCATGACATACCCAAGCTGCACAGCAATCATCACGTTCATAGTAACTAAAATAGAGGGACTACATGGTGCTCACATAATTACAACCGTGCACATATTATTATTATACAATATAAATATATGTCCAAAGATTCAATAAAGTGACAGAGCATAATTAAAATTGATTTTGAAAAGTGAAATTCAATCAGCGCTAGTGGGTCGCAGTGTGCAGGAGGAAGCAGTACGCCACACATCTTTGTCTTCAATGTAATCCTTTACTTTATAGTAGGCTTTAGACATAAGAATACCTTTGACAACTGTTTTGAACCTAGTATCAGACAAATCCTTAATAATAGAGGGAATTTTGTTATAGAACCTAATGCAATTACCCATAAATGAATTGCTGGTTTTAGAAAGTCTGTAACCAGGTACTACAAGATTGTCCTTGTAACGAGTGTTAAGGTTATGGATATCACTCTTTTTTTGAAAGCAAGCTATGTTTTTGCGAATGTACAATATATTTTGGAATATGTACAGGGATGGTAATGTAAGTATATTTATTTCCTTGAAGAGTTCACGAAGGGAATCTCGCGGACCTATATTATAAATTGCACGTACCGCTCTTTTTTGTAATAAAAAGATGGTATCAAAATCCGCTGCCGATCCCCATAGTAGGATACCATAGGACATAATACTATGAAAGTATGCAAAATATACTAGCCTAGCCGTTGCCTCGTCTGTCACCTGCCGTATTTTTCGTACAGCAAACGCAGCAGAGCTTAGTTTACCTGCAAGTGCCTCTATCTGAGGTCCCCATTGCAGTTTAGAGTCTATGGTGACACCAAGAAATTTAGTAAAGGGTACAAGGCTTAACATGTTTCCATCCAACTGTACATTTGTACCTATTTGACGTACATTAGGTGCCGAGAATCTTATACATTTGGTTTTTCCGGCATTAAGCAAAAGATTATTTGCAGAGAACCAATCTGATAACGCATTGAGAGTATTATTTGGTTCCACAATATCCCTATCTTTCCTATTAATTTTAAATATGAGTGATGTGTCATCAGCAAACAGGACTATATTCGTCATGGTGTCATTAATCATGTGGGGGAGATCATTAATATATACAAGGAATAGAAATGGGCCTAAAATTGATCCTTGAGGCACTCCCATTTGAACAACTGAGCCAGTAGAAGTAACGTTGTCGATCGACACCTTTTGCTCCCGATTCGACAGGTAAGAATTTACGAGATCAATAGACTTACCACGAATACCGTAATATTTTAATTTCAAAATAAGGGTGCGGTGATCCACGCAATCAAAGGCCTTTGAAAGATCACAAAACACTCCTAGAGCATCTTGCGCTTCTTCCCAGGCTTCTAAAACAGTTTTGATAAGGGTTGAACCGGCATCTTCAGTAGATCGACCTCTAGTAAATCCAAACTGTTTAGTGTGTAATATTCTATTTTTATTAAAATAAGTTAACATTTGGCCTAGTATTAATTTTTCAAAGATTTTGCTTAGGGCAGGTAACACAGATATTGGCCTATAGTTCGAGGCATCATTTTGACACCCTGCTTTAAAAATTGGAACAAGTTTACTATGTTTCATAAGATCGGGAAAGATTCCGTCTATAATACATTTGTTAAAGATCAATGCCAGCATTGGCGCAATATTTTTTATTATAGGTGCAATGGCTTTAGTTGACAATCCCCATAAGTCTTCTGTACTTTTAGCAGCTATAGTTTGAAATGATTTTATGATGTCAGTGTATGTCACGGAAGTAAATTCAAAACTAGATAAGCTATTAAATTCAAAGTTTTTCTTTAAAAGTAATTCAGCTGCTATTGGAGACGATTGAAGACCTTTAGTAGTCTCAATGGGTATATTGGTAAAAAAGTGCTCAAAGTAGGCAGCAACCTCCGCTTTATCGGAAACTAATTTATCGTTAATTTTTAATGCCGCTATACTATTAGTAGCCCTACGATTACCAGTTTCGGTGTTTATTATTTTCCATGTGGTTTTTATCTTATTATCAGATTTTTTTATTTGACGACTTATGTAAATAGCTTTAGCTTGTACGCATACTTTTTTGAAAATTCTAGAATAGTTTCGTACGTAAATATGAAAATCATTGTTAGGTGTATAAGATTTTTTATCGTATAAGTCGTACATAATGTCTCTACTGCGCCTTATACCTGGAGTTGCCCAGGCACTAAAAGCTACCTTATTTCTAATATTAATTTTTTTTACTTTACAAGCTTTCTGGAACTCTATATTTATGGCATCAAATAAAGAACTGTACATCATATTAGGATTGTCATAGTGAGGATCTAATGTATATAGTTGTGACTCTAAATTGGTCTTAAAATTTTCTAAACATTTGGTTGTTAGTGACCTACATTGTATCGACTTGTGCCCATTGACAGCTTTATGATTTAATTTAATAATTAGGCACTTATGATCAGAGCGAATTCCCGATATAAGGTTTTTACCTTTTATTTTAAAGTTGGTTAAAATGTTGTCTATACATGTAGCAGAATCTAATGTCACTCTAGTGGGCTCAAAAAAATTACAATTTAAACTAAAAGATTCAAATAAAGATATAAAGTCTAGTTTATGACTGGTATCTACTAACATGTCAACATTAAAATCACCACATACTATAATATTTTTGTTCATTTTTATCCTTCGGAGGGCATCCTCCATAACGTCAAAAAATTGTAAGATATTAGAGTTAGGAGGCCTGTATACACATAAGATTACGTACTCCTCCGTCTCTGCACACGCGAGCTCGCAAACTCGTTCAACAGAGAGGTCGCGAATATCTCGTCGTTCCTTATGGACATATTGGTTATTTAACAAAATCATAGTGCCTCCACCTTCTGCTGACACTCTCTGGAACGAACTAGCGACATGATAGTCATTAATACTAAACAACATTGTGTCTGGCGTAAGCCATGTTTCGGTAAAACATAAAATGTCAACATTAAATTTCTCAATAAATAATTCTACATCTAAAATTTTGCCAGAGAAGTGATTAATATTTTGGTGTGACAGTAGTAAAAACTTTGCTTTCTTCTCTGTTGTCGAACAAGTCAGTTTAAATTACAATTAACCACATCATTATTAGTATCACTACTAACTACAGTGGAGGAAGAGAACTTCGTCATATTACCTATGACTGTGTAAATATTAAATGCTAGTAATCTAGCTATTTCGCGCTTATATCTAGTTGGCAGGTATTCATTACCTCTTGTCATTTTTAAGGTTCCAACAAAACTGTTGGTGTCAAAATATAAAAATTTATCACTGTGGTGATTTGCTAAAAACTGCATATGATTATTCATCATATGAATATGCTTATTTTGCATATCAGCTGACTGATGGTCATAATAGGGAAAGGCACACAATATAATTCTATGACATTCCAATCTCAACAATTGAGATACTGTTTTTGTAATGTCATTTTTTTTTACATTCGAGCTATTACCTACAAATACAATCAAATTTGTATTTGAACTAAAGTTTTCTAATAAAATTGATTCAATTATCTGATTATAGGATAACCCTGGCATGCAGTAATTTGTCACAGAATGACCCAGGCCATTATTGAGTAATTCTCCAAAACCTTTTCCTATATTATCTGAGAACATTATGGTTTTTTTAAAACATGTGTTAGTACTAAGATCTGTTCTTGATGGTGTGGGTGTGGTTATATTTGTGTCAATGTCATTACAAGGGATGGAGCTATTTGCACCCCCTGACAAGCCCTGTGAGATCTCTAAGATGGGACCAAGATTGTTATTTTTTGAAATGCAAGTACATGGAGCGGTGTTGAGTGTTAATGAATCCACTCTGTCTGCATTATAATTACATAAATCAATCAAACTATTTGCTGCAAGTATATGCTCATCTATTTGTTTTTGAGAAGTCATATATTTTGAGTAAAGTGAGTTTAATGACTCCTCTAATATTTTAATCTCAGCCTGTAAGTGCTGAGTGTCAATTTCATAAATTTTTTTACTGTCTTCAAGTTTGATTTGATAATTATTTAATTTATTCAATAAGTCAATACGTTCTTTCCTAAAATTATTACACTTAACCCATTTTTTTTGTTTATTTTTGAGCATATTACACTTTTTTATTATTTTATTTAATTTCAAGTGTTTTTTTATTTTATTATGACTTACTTTATGAGAATGAGTAACTTCTAACTTCAAAATTACTGATTTCCCTTGGTTTTTATATCGGTACTTAAAAAAAAAAAACTTTAAAGCTTAGAAAATCAAAAGCCTAATTACTAATAAAAATTGATAAAAAGTTATCTTTTTAAAACAACACACCTACAAACAAAAATTTATTTAATTATAACTTTCTGTGCATATCCTTTAAGATACTAAAATATTAATTCAATCAAATTTCTATCAACATCAAGAATATAGAGGTAACAATTCCTTGCCAGCCCTAGAAACCAAACGTCGCGCGTCGGTTTTGTAATTCGCTCGATACAAATTTTATTTTCTACCTTGGAAACAAAAAAATCAACGGTTGCCTTTGTGCCAACTTTCCTTTGGTTTTTCAGCGCTTGAAGTTGAACGTGAAATTTTCCCTCACCTCCAATAACTTGTGATATTTCAGCTTTTGATGTATCTAAATTAAACTGGGTTGTGTGATGTTCATCGATAAAGGTTTTTTAATGAATATTCAATGACATTAATGATTGGTGGAAAAAATAAATTGTTTTGGAACGTAACGATAGGTACTTTAATATTCATACTGAGTATTTTCAAAACTGGTACAAATATAAGATCTGTATCACAAATGGAGCGATAGTAGCTATGTTCAAAAATTAAAAGTGCATAATTAAGTACTGTCATTGTCACAAGTCACTAGTATACGTGGTAATAATCCATCAGGCAATTCATGTACACGGGCCTCGCCTACGATACACTCGCGAACTAATGCGATAATTGAAATTGTGCAATTGCGTGCGAAACGCCCAACACCGAATTCATTACAGTCGTGTTTTTTGCTATTCGTTTTTTTTTCTGTTTTTTCCACTGTCGCTGCCAGCGAAATGATACGTTCTCTGATGGTTTAATTATTTTATGCATGCGTCATAGTTGTCTTTTTACTTAGTAAATGGACGTATTATCATAAAAGTTATTTTATGAGCAGCATATTTTTTGTAGACTTTCAGCATAATTTTTATTAGTGTAGTTATCAATGATGGATCAGGTTAATAGACTAGTTTAGGATAACGAGTTTCGGAATTGCAATTATCAAAAGTTTTGGAAGCATAAATAATTATATTAATTTTTTTTTATTGGCTAACCTACGAAATTCCTTCGATTTACAAACCAATGAATTTCCAGTCACTTTGTGCACGTTCCGAATTGTATTCCGATTTTAAATTAATATTATCGATACAATTCAATACTTTTCAACAACAATATTGTCGGGGCGTTTTTACGTCACAATCGTCGAATCGGAAACAAAACGAACACCACTCTAAACCGTTCGTGTATCGATAACACGGCGAATAATTGACGTAACGGTAAAAGCAGGCAACAATCCAGAACCCTACGAATCAGCAGCAATTTGTTAAGTGGATTTTTGGCCGAGACACGCTCGCGGCTCGTTGCGCTTCTGTACACAATTTCATTATCTCTGCCCGCCTGCCCACCCGACTCTACTATTAACTTATGCGATACTGTTGTAAGCTATGGACATTTTTTCGATATTTTTAAAAAGTTTTTTAAATGCATTTTTTTGTGTTTGGCATAAGCATCATGAAAAAATATATTATGATAACTGATAAGTTTTGGATTTGATCTCATGAAACCATTAACGAAAAATTTAAACAAAAAATTTTTTTCTGAATTACCTACCTAATCCTTCAAATTATAATATTTTATAGAACATATTTTGATCTGGACTGTACTTTACACTCGTTTTCCTCGCCATACACTTCTTACATACATTTACCTTCTTCTTACGGATTTCAAGAATAGTAAATACGTTACTTAAAAAAAATTACTACTTTAGTAAAAAAAGAGATAATTAACTTCCTAATCAACAATAACGGTCAAATTCAACAAAATTAAAAATTCCAAAATGCAATCAATTCAATTGGAGACTCCCCTCAATATTGTTTCTATAAGTACTACCGTTTACTGGGCAGGTACTTTAGAAGATGGACTTTCTGAATCAATTCGTGCCCACGCAAACGGTCCCCTACGCAATCACTTAAGAATTTTATGAACCGTAATGATTAAGATGTTTTGTCGTACTCGAATTTAAAGCTTATGAGGGGTTTAAATCACTAGATTGTTGTGTTAAACATATTGTGACTGGAATAACTATTAAAGGATTATGTGTTTTAAAAGCCTGGTTTCAATTGGGGGTGTAAATTAATTGAGTAGGAGCGTGAGATACTGTCAATCTGTAGTAACGATGCACGATGAATTTGGCAATAGTTTTAAGTAATGAAAAATATATGAATTATATCTTCGATAAAAATATGTTTATTTATTTAATCGTATGACATTTTAATAGGCTATTTATCATAAACACATGCTTACAAGTTGAAAGATTATAAGAACAAACTTAAGTTATTCAACCAGAGTTAGTCAAAAATCATATTATATTGTTTTGGGAGAACTTTAAGTATCCTTTCCAATTAAATACCGAGATATACCTATAATAAGAACAAGTATAATAAGGTTAAAAAATATATATTTATTATATTATTAGTATTTAAAAGTATTACCTTGAAGAATATTTAAAGAAATAACTACTCTAACATGTTAGATTCAGTCATATAGACTGACTAAATCTAGCATGAACTTGAAATTTCTATTACAAAGTTGAATGTAAATAATTATACTTGCAACTTCATAAGCTTTAATGTAAATAATATTAATGTATACTATTATAACGTTCGAGAAGTAAATGTTGTTCTCATTAAAAAAAAAAACAAAATATTCTTCCGTACCTTTAATTAAGCCTGGTAAAATACTCCCTTGTCAATGCGGAGGCAAATAATATTTAAGCACAAAAAAATACTTGAGATATTTTAATTTTCAAAGGAGTAACTAGTATTTTTCTCATCTAAAATCAATAGTAGCTTTCTACTTTTTAAAATGAGTCTCAGTAAGGGTACAGTCTGGTCTCTTTCGACATATGGCTGACATCTATATTACAATGGGATCTTTACACCCTATTTCGGGTGCGACAAAATCGATTCTCAATTCGATATGACCCTCTTGTGCTGCCGGTTTGATAGAGACATATTTTGAGTATAAATGTGCGCGCACTAAGATAAAAATTGTCGTGAATGTGCAATGTAATGACAAGTAATAAAAACATTTACACTTTTATGAAGTCTCTCATACTAAAGTTAGAAATTATTCTAGAAAAAAATTATGTTGATTACGGGCGGGATTTGAATCAGCGATCTACTGAGTCGAGCCGCCAGGCACTCTGCAACTGATGTATTCATAATTCCGCGCATGTTATTAAAGTTCTCTTCAAAATCAAAATCAAAATCAAAATATTTTTATTCATGTAGACCAGTTTTAGGCACTTATGAATAGTCATAATTCTAATATTATTATAGGAGTGACTCTAGTTGCCAGTTCCAAGGGCAGCCTACCCCTCATGGAGAAGAATCTGGCAAGAAACTCCATGGTTGCTCTTTTAAATAATGGCTTACAATAATTTTGGATACATTACATTCAACATTCAAGATACTTCTACATTCAACCATCTCAGATAATATTAGCGTTAGTTGTACAGAGTAATAATAGAAGGCTTATGAATAAAAAACTTGGTAAAAAAAGTAAAAAGAATGACTTTCTCTTGTTGATGGAAAAATGTAATCAGATAATAATGAAATAAAACTCCCAAAAACCAAGTCAGTCAGACCAAAAATGAAAAGCAAATTGTTCCTAACGCTACACATAAAATAATCTTTCCCATTACGTATTGGACAAACTTTAACGAACATCGAATTTTGAAAGCGAAATCCTAATTTTAAATGAAAATTACATTACCTAAAGGTGGTTTTCTATCGGCTGCAGTTTTCCGGTGATTTTCAGTCTTGTGAACGGCGGTGTGAGAGAATCACGGCTATTATATTATCTCATTAGACACGCCGCGCTGCCGCACTCCCGCCTCTTTTCTTTTCGCCAAATAAATTCCTTTTGCCTCTGATATCTCTATTACCTTTTTTGTTTTGATACTTACCCAGATATCGTGGAAGACTACCTTTATTGAACCCTTCTTTATTTTTATTACAAACCAACTATTTATTACAACTTCTGTTAATAATGGAATGTTTATCGGGTGAAGAAAACCAGTGTTAACAGTAAACTATAAATTTATATTACAAATAGTTTCCAACTACAAGTTTATTGGTGCACGACTTCGGAACGGCTCGGTTTGCAGTAACAATGAGAAAGTTTCCATAACTTCATAAGTCTCTTTATTAATAGCTTTGCACTTTCTTTTGTTTGGCGAGAAAGGATAATTTATTTTACTGTACTTTTTATTAAGTGTGGTTTTACTACCGACATTTCATAGATTATCTTTTTATTCAATATTGTAATCTTTTTTTGCATCAAATGTTTTTTTTTGTTTTGTCTGACCTTGTATCTCACAAGTTAGTAAAAAGCAACGTTGATGCATACGTAACTAACTACACGTTGCTCTTATTTAATTCATGTCAAATTACGCTACTCGTCCCGTTAAAACGATTCTAACACAAGTAAACACAATACAAATCACACAAATCTGTACAAAAAGCCGAGGCGGCAACAAAAGAATTCGGCACACTTACAGTGTAATGTAAACCAAAAAAGAAAACTGGTCCCAAAAGCATACCCTGGGGGATTCTCGCGCGCTTCGCCCGGCCCGATACAGACACGACGACTGGTGATTAGGCTTCTTATCCACGAGATAGCGACAGAAACTGTGCAAGACTTAACAACTAGGACCGTTTTCTTATTCCCTCCGACCAAGCATTTTCTTGCCCGGCGACTTATCTAATGCTACTGTTCAGCTTAAAATTCCTATGTAATATTAGCGGCTAACTTTCGGAGCTTATGAATTTTATCCGACGTATTAAATTTTAAATAATTAAAATGGCAATTTTGTATTCGTTAATGTTTAGGGTATAATGTAAAAGTAATTTTGTATAAGCGTAACATGTTCTAATATCAATAAATCACAATATTTCGGTAATGAGACGTCTCTCTTCTGATTTATATCTGCGTACAGTTTGCCCCCCGATTTTTCTACTCGATAAGTCCGGGTGGTGATCGTAAATTGAAATATGATAAAGTCGCAGTAATAAGCTCCGGTAATCGCATCGACCCTCTGACTCTAGACGCTCGAGTGACGACGGGAAAAGTCATGCGAACCTAATTTAGCAGTGGTTTATATTTCACAAATTACTTCATAATATTATGAACAAACTCAAGTTTTTATTCATATTTTTTATTTTCATTTAAATTGTTCATTAATTATTATCATTCCTATTATCTTTTAACGCGTATCTTTTCCTGGAATCTCCTTTTATTTCACAATGTTCGGGTCTTCTATCTCAATTCCGACCTCATTTCCGATTCCAATACGTGATTCGTCGGTTCGCAAATTATTCGGTGAAAATTCACCATCTCGTTAGAATGTGCGATCCGGTCGGGCGCGGCGAGCCAACCGCTTGATAAATTGTCTGGAATAATAATGATGAATTGCAACTAGCCCGATCCCAATGTACGATCTAATCTATGGAGAAATTTTACCACTATACATTTACCTACGCCATTTTATAAATCCACGTATTTCTGCTTGGCTTCAGGATATAAGAGAATAAGAATATTTATTTTTTCCAAATGTGATTTCTAATTAAATTTCAGTCGTCGGTTAATATAACGTGGAGCTCGGCAAAATTACTTCAAATTAGCGACAAATCTATTAAGAATGGGACGTCTCGGGCCCATTTAATTAGTGACAGGGTTTTATCATCCGCCCTCTTCCTACCACTCGTTGAGAATTTCAACAGTAATACTGTCATATTGGCGAGGCTTAAATAATATTGGGCGTACCTAATAATAGACGTTCTTTTGTAATTTATATTTTCCGAGAAGCTTTTTTGTTGGAGTTTTACGCCAGATATCTGGTTTTATTTCTACACGCTCATTAGAGTTGGTCGTAAAAGTGGTAATGTAAAAGCGTCATTAAATTTAAATACAAATTCACGCGTGACATCTCCTTTGAAGACAAACACACCCAGTACTTGGTAGTAAAACAAACTAAAGTTAATTGTAGCTTTTATGATGACATCGCGTGAGTTGGGGTCAGATAGCAAACAAATTGTTACTTTTATTCCGTTGTTAGAGTAGTAAGTGTCGTGGATGCGGTATGCTCGTATTTTTCCCTTAGTGAAGTTTAATATAGTTTTTACATGGTGATGAGATGACACTGCTAAATTCATAAAGTTCTAAAAGGAGTATTTAAAAATCAAATATAGTACATACATAGACCTACCTAATTTTGATGAGAAACATAATGTGTTAGAGCTTAGAGAAAATTTGGTAGTATCAAATACTTCTTGAAATTATAAGCAAAAAGCATGAATCTTTAAATTGAACTATTATTTATTTTATTCATGCATTGTAATTCTTTGTCCACCATTTAAAATTTAATTTTCTTACAACGAAACCACAAAAAGCAAAGCACCACTTAAATTCTATTAATACGAATGGCTCATTCATTTGTTTATCTAGATTATTTTGTTTGTAATCAAGCCCTTTTACTTGATTGATAGTGTCTTCAATCTTCTTCAATTTTACGTTTAACTAATTGCGGCTTTTGAGTCAACCCTACAGCAAGCACTGTTTTATATCCATTAGCTTGATGATAGTGCGTATCGTCATTAAGGTTACAGATTTTTGGTTATTTAAATTTTTGAACAATTATCTAGATTTCTGGTTGGCCATCAAAATAATTGGAAGCTAAATGAATTTTAATGATGTGTGTATGACAATTTACTTCTATAGCTTTAGTAGGTAGGTTTAAAGATTTTTCAATGATGTGTAAAGCCATGCCAGAGGGTAGGCCTCTGGCATTTAAATTCTGACACCAGGCTATTCATCAACCATACGATAAGAAAGAAGTAGGTAGGTCAAAGTTGATGGAAGTGAAAACCTTTTTTAGAACTTCTATCAACTTTGACATAATATCAAGACAGCTTTGCGGCTTCTCCCATCAACATAAATCTCATTCTGTAACAATTTACAAATTCAAAACATGAGCAAACCCATTTCCACTTACGGATACGAAGCATATGCATAGGAGCAGTTAGTGCCCCCCTCAGGGGCTCCAAGACGTCAGCGCGTTTAAGCGCCAATTAATTATTAAGGAACACTGAGCTTCCTTTGGCTCTTTGACGGCGACTGTACAACAATGTGGCTGACTCTCGTGATTGGCTGCTTTGTAAATTGCATTAGTGTGGTTTGCTTGTTTGTTTGTTCACTTGTATCATAATGTTATGTTAGTGTTTATTCGAGATTTATTGGAATAAATTTATGAAATATCGTCCTTTTAAAACAGTTCTTTTCTCGAATTTTAGTTGAACTCCGTAGAGTGCCTTTGGCTGTGTCAAAAAAATGAACTTTTTAAAAAGCTGAGGTACTTGGAACGTAAAAATCAGAGGGAGAGACCTTCGCCCAGCTGTGGGATGATATGGGCTGACAGTAACAGTTACTTGGAACGGTAACCTCTAAAATGTTAATTTCAATAAAGTCAATAGAACATAATATTAAGCTGGAAATAATAAAATAGGTATGTACAAATATTTCCAGTAAAAGATAGAAATGAGTTAACAACGAGGACGTGGACGAAATAGAATATTATCGTTTTGAAAAATATAAATGAGCTAAAATCCAAAAAATATTAAACAAATTGAATAGAAATCGGGGTAACACTATCGATATATTGCAATAATTCTTTATAAGGATAGAAAGCACTTTTAAAATATATTTCAGTAAACATGTCGCAGGGGTCGCCTTTGATGGAAGCGCCTTCTTCAATTGTCAGTTGTAAATTCAATTTTCACTTTATATTGGTAGTTTCACATGTCGTAGGGTGTGCTGATGATACACATCTTTTGCACACTAGAGGTGCGATACGAGTATCGTATTCGGTATTGGGGTGATCATCCAAATTTCCATTTTTTTTATTAGCCTAGGTAATGTCACACTGCTGGGAAAAGGCCTCCCCCTTCTTCTAATCCTATTTCTATTCTTTCCATGTCTAATTTTAAAAAAATCTTTATAAATGCAAGTTTGTGTGAGCATAAGACGGTTGCTGTAAAGCTCTTGAACTACTCGAGCCACTTTGATAAATCTATAGCGAGTATAAGCTATATTAGAATCATAAGGGTACAACTCAATACGTTACCAGTCGGGTTTTAGTTGAAACTTTTGATAATTATTATTGCAATTAATAATGTCTTAGGCTTTCACGATCTCTGTTAATAATTAAACTACTTTTGGTATAAAAACTTTTATACGAAATACAAGAAAATTAATCCAGTTAGGATTTATGACAGAGACAGGATAACATTACAACATACAATTAGGATAAAAAATTTATACGAAATACACGAAAATTAATCTGGTCAAAAAGAGTTGTTTAATTATTATGGCTACTTTATATACCTATTCATGTATTTAGCTAAAATAATTATGTTATATGTGCCTATATGTAAAGGTGTAGGTACAAAAAAAATCCCAAATAAAATTTGCCCAAATGAGAAATTGAAACCTTCTGGTGGTGCACTCACAAGCACTAGATATTTTTTTTTTAAACTCAGGAGTCATGAAACGTGCACTTATAAGCACTACAGATTTATTCGTTTTAAACAGGAGTCGTAGAATACACCACACTGACAATACAAATTATATGCTAACATCGATATTCCTCTTGTAAAACCCTTAACATTTTTTCTCCGCTAAAATGTGCGTATAAGGCGAAATTCGGTTATACGCGTACTGGGGTAGATTAAATTGCATTGAGCTACCCATTAACGCCTTGTCAGATCGGGTTACGATTTATACATTTGATAAATCGGGTATATTGCAGTCGAGAATGCATGGTGTAAGTGTAAAAATCAAGTAATAGGTTATATGATCTAGTATCTATACTATGTAGATCATATATCGTACCTATGTATAACAGTAGGTACAGTCAGCTCCATTGGAAGATTAACCTTTCGAAATTTCTAAACAAAATTATCACAGGATTCACTCAATGATGTTATTCAAAATATTTTCTACTGAAATCAATTTTTTTTAAACTATCGATTCAAAAATACTTTTGTAACTTTGTAAAACCTTTTAATGTTGCTGACTGTATCTAAATGTGATAAAACAAAAATTGAGAACATGATTATACCTTTAATACATTTTAAAAATTTATCATGTTTCATTTAATTTACTAAGTTGTTGGTCTAATGATTGTTAGTGCTTTTGTTTACAAGGATATGCCAGCCAGGATAGGTTAGAGTTGCGCTTGTGTGCCTAGCATCAAACCTGCGCCCAGAGAGCTACTACTGGACTAACCCTGCTTACTTAAAGTATAAGAGTCGTAATAGCCAAGTGGTGGTGACCGTTGACTGGCAAGTCAGAGGTCTCGGGTTCGAACCCAAGGCGCGCACCTCTGACTTTTCGTAAGTTATGTGCGTTTTATAAATTAATTATCACTTACTCCGTCCTTGGAAAGCACGTAAAGCCGTTGGCCCCGCGCCTGATCTCTCTCCGATCGTGTCGGAAGGCCGTCCCATCGGACTATGAAAGTGAGGGAATAGAGAGTGCACCTGTGTTTGCGCACACATTTGTGCACTATAATATCTCCTGCATAGTTGGCTAGTCTCTGTTGAGATTGGCCGTCGTGACCGAAATTCGGTCAGGAGAATATTACTTAAAGTATTCTAAAACTTAAACTTTCTTTATTCCAACTGACTTTACTTACCCACAATTTACTTATCCGAACATTTGTTTTCGTTTGTACCATTTTTCCCGTTGTCACGGAGAGTTAATGAAAGAATTAGCTTTCATTACAACTGATACGATTCCTTAAAGGGATTTCCGAATGAAGATGAAGTGCCTTCGTAACCTTTCTGATGGCTAAAGATCAATGAAGACGAGGTTCTCTTATCTGTGATTAGTTTTTTTCGGGACATATAAAATGCTGTTAGTGACCCATGGTGGTTTAATCTTCTTCATATATAATTTTACGAATACTATAATAATAATACGATTGCCTCGTGGCAATAGACTAAGTGGTAGCAAGCGCGACTGCTGAGCACGAGGTCCTGGGTTCGATCCCCGGGTCGGGCAAAGTGTTATTGGGTCTTTCCATTAGAAAATTCTCAGTAGCAGCACGGAGTCTGGAATTGTGCCCGGTTAATGGCAGTAGGCTCGCCCCCTATTACATGGAACTTTTAACATCGCCGGCGAAACGTAGTACTGCACATCTTTGCCTACCCCCTCTGGGGAATACAGGCGTTCGTCCATAAAAAAAAATACGAATACCTAACTACACCAGGTTGTTTATCAACCATACGTAAGAAATTGTAACCTAAATAGGCAACCTTATCATTTATCACAAGTTTATAATTCAATCTTATTACGGATATGAAACATCATCTGCCTAGCCTTTTCCCAACTATATTGGGGTCGGCTTCCAGTCTTACCGGATGCAGCTGACTACCAGTGTTTTACATGGAGCGACTGCCATCAGACCTCCACAACCCAGATATTGGGTTACACGGTACCCCTTGGTAAGACTGGTTGTCAGACTGGGGCTTCTGACTACCCGTAACGACTGTCAAAGATCTACAATTGACAGCCGGGGCCAACAGCTTAACGTGCTATCCGAGGCACGGAGAGTGATAATTAATTTATAAAACGCACATAACTTACGAAAAGTCAGAGGTGCGCGCCTTGGGTTCGAACCCGAGACCTCTGACTTGCCAGTCAACGGTCACCACCACTAGGCTATCACGACTCCATTACGGATATGAAACGTTAAACACAAATTAAAACGGACGGTTCGCCAGCATAAATGAAGAGTCGTCGGTACTTTTAACTTTAATGCATTAATTATGCTGGACTGATCCCCAAAAATCGTCTAGAAACTCTCTCTGTTTAAATTAGTGCAGCATTCTTTTTCTTTTTAATTCGTCTTCCAAATTCAAATAAGATTTCTTTTTTTTTATTACGCCGCGCCGCATAAAAGGGTAGACCAGCATTCGTCGCTCCGTCGTTCACTTCCAAACGCTAATTCCTCCTCGTTCCAAGATACTGATTGGACGATATATTTAACAATGCTACCGACACGCTTCTCTGCGAAAAAATACATCTTACGTACTACCTTTTTTTTCTCGCGCTTGGATTCCTTTATTTTCTTATTTTCTATTTGGCATCGCGGCCAAAGGTTGGAAGGGGCGGAGGTTAGTACAAGCGTTAATGATACTAATAGCAATTAGTGGAAGGTTGTGTTTGGCTTGTACGGGTTTGGTGTTTAGTTATTCCGTGTTCTAGCTGTATAAGCATATTACGGGGCACCCAGCCCATGGAGGGTCTTAACGGGAGGTCGTTTGCTGCGCTGCCAGCCTCCTAAGATTAATGACATTACGCCAAGACAGTTTGTAAGAGACAAACGTGACAAAAAACTGAGTTGTAATTAAGTAGATCGAATGAATAGATTTAATGACTGGTAGTAGTTTCTTTTACAATTGTAGTTTGTTTTATTTTTTTCTAAGCCTTTACGAATACGTTTCTAGACGAGATGGGTACGCCAGAGAAATAAGAATCACAAGCTCAGTTGTTTAAAACGACTGATGGTAACCAATCAGAAGGTAGCAAGATAGAAAAGATTTTATCCTGCTAGTAGTTAAAAAAAAAATTGACACCAAAAGTAGGAGAGGGTAGGTCAGTTATTTAAAGCGACTGATGGGAACCAATCAGAAGGTCACAGGATAGAATCCTGCTTGTAGTTTAAAAAAAAAATCTATTAAATAAGACAACACAAGTAGGGGGGGTGAGGCGCCTGAGGATAACCAACCTAAAGGTTACAATCCAAACCAACCTATAGGTTACAATCCAAACCAACCTATAGGTTATAATCCAAACCAACCTATAGGGTAACCAATAACGGTAACCAACCTATAGGGGACAGTCAATACATGTTCAACGAACTTATTCTTGAAATAGGACACTGCAGTTTTTTTCAGCTATTTTGGCAATTATTAGGACAATAACACCTATTATTTGGATGTATAGGAATTTGTGTAAATAATAATGGATACATAATACTTACTTGTAATAACAGATACTCGGAATTCCTCATAGAGTTTTCAGGTTAAACTTGATACATGTTTTCAATAAGATAAGCGCGAGCGGTGTAGTAAAATAGCAGACGTTATCTTTCGCCTACAAGGCTTTTCAAGATCGTGTTCATTTCAAACTCTGAGTCCGCACTGGACATCATAAAATATTTAACACTCATATCTCGCGAGCGGTCCAAATATTATCGACTTGCCTATAAAATGGAAAAGTCCCGCTAAAAAAAGATAGATATACACTTTATACTTATGTAAGAAGGAGATGTGAATACCGGTTATTGTACGATCTTTGGAAATTCATCGGAAACGTTTGGTTTCTTTTCCATCGTTTTTATCGTAGTCGTTATATTTTGATAGAGCAGTTTGGTAGGATCGGCGATATAACGTTTATGTTTTGGTTTTCTGTAGATACCTTTCGCGTTGTTTTGTTACAACATTTTGTGTTTATTGTTTAGATAGTTGGGTATACAGCGTTTGTGAGTAAATTTAAATGTTTCAACATTTCGAGAATCATATTCTTGTTTTCTCTCCTGGCTTTAGTAATATAAGTTAAATTTTAAATACCTTTTTAGAGTCTTCACAACACAATATCGAGAAAGGTATTTTAGGTATCCCATTGGTGGGTCAAGGCCTGGCGGGAGGACAGTGAATACATAACTGAACCCCGTACTCCCGTCTAGAGGTCCGTCGAGGGACATCGTGTGGTTTTTACTCCGTGCCAGTCGGACGTAACCCCATCACTAGCCCTTGGTTTTGATCTGGAGTATCCAAAAGAAGTATTCCACACGATAGAAAAAGGCTTGCCTTTTCCTTAAAAAGAATCAATAATGTTTATTTTATGTTTTACAAATGGATAAAACAAAAAATAATATGTTAATTAAAAAAATACTAGTTAGTACCTAATAATACTTTCATATTATTTTTAAATACTTTCGGTACCTACTTATACATTTTATTGTGTGAGTATTACATTTTATCAGGTAAGTAAATATGCTTACCTTAAAAGTTTCTTGTGATAAATATCCTTTAGGGCTCGTGAATGTAAAACATCTGGTACACTTGTGCACACAACGCATAGAATAATTTTGATGAATCGTTTTATTTTGTAAATTAAAACTTATAGATAATACGTCATAATAACAAGCTTGTCAGTATTATGTATTACATTTACATGTACGGCGTATATCACGGCTTAAATAAAAATATATTATTAATCGATGGCATGAAATTGTACATAAAATATCCTACTATATATTATAAATGTGTAAGTTTGTGAGGATGTGGTGAATCTTTCACGCAAAAATCTTTAGACTAACTTTATAGTCATTTAGCTTAAACATTAGTATATCTATAGAATAGTAAATACATATAATAATTATATTATGTGATATACTATTAGATGATTTTTATTAACTTTCACAATACGATGATCTTTTTCAATACGGTGTCGATTTACTAGCATGACAGAAACATCTGAAAAGGGCTTTGATTGTCAGTATTATTACAAGAACTATTCAAAATCATTAGCAATCTGACGTTCGCACAACATTTGATATGTTTTGTGTATTTTATTAAACCCGGATATAATTTACTAACCTGGGTATAAGTAGCGCTTATGTTCGCGAGTGTACGCGGTCCGGTACAATAACTCACCGGGTCCCTCTTGCGGATATGATACAGTGCTCACTGCAGCTACGTATATTTTTCATTCGACGGTCTAACTGCCAAAAATCTATCTATACTTCAATAATATTATGGAGTTACGACACTTTCGTGATACCGTTGTGTTTAACGAATTTTGTGATCTGTCATAAATACTTAAGGATTTAAAAAAAATGTACTTAAATAAAATCTAAATAATGAATACGAATTAAAAAAAACTTTGTTTATTTGAGTATAACTTTTTTTTATGATATCTTCACACTTGGATTTATATATATATATATATATATATATGCACAATAGTCAGATTGTATCAAAATCCCTGTCTATCCAATATTTGTCCCGTGTGGAAATCAAACCCGTGACACAATGGTGTCATTGGTAGGAATCGTCAATCATGTCACCATACAATTCTTATCAATCAAAATAATTTTTAGCCTTTGTTTCACGATTAGGGCTAGTATACAATTGACGCTTACATAGAAGTCTTTATGTGACAAATAGAATAAATGCTTTTAATAAAGTCACTTAATATTGCGTACTTACCTACAGCATGATCCGCATAGCGTATGAAAATACGCGCCCGCGAATTTCCCAATAATAAATTATACTCCTTGTCCGCTTACCTCGGGTTAACCGGCTTTTATAAACTACCCGGGTAATTTATAACTATTACCCGGCCGAAAACGATCACGTGATATCACTTTATAGCATATTCAGCGGGTAAATATGAGGGAGGCATGTAATAATGTTTCATATATTTACATAAAAATAAGTGATAGAAACTACTCGCTCATAAAAGGTTATAATTTTAGGTGTGAGCGATTTAGGGTTAATTTATCGGGTTAACATAAATATATATTTTTTGGTAGCGATAGATTTAAAAATCAAAATCAAAATATTTTTATTCATGTAGACCGTTTTAGGCACTTATGAATAGACATAATTCTAATATTGTTATACGAGTGACTCTAGTTGCCAGTTCTAAGGGCAGACTACCCCTCATGGAGAAGAATCTGGCAAGAAACTCCATTTCTGGCGAGAATCGATACGAATTAAAATGACTTATTCTGAAAATTAATTTAAAAAGTAAAAAACTTGAAATAACAATAGGCAAATTAGGAAATAATAATCATCATTTTTGTCCTTCCAATCTTCATTATCTATACATACCGCCCCAATTAAGATTGTGAAGTTATTATTACAAGTTTGGCTGAAAAATAAACAGGAAACAAATATGTACTACATTAGAAAAGCGTTGTCTGACTCGCCAGCACACAAAGCACACCATAACTAGAGTACAACGTAGAATATAGCCAATATCTTACAAATAACAATGATATCAAAAAAATATAGTATAAAAACTAAAACCCGACTACTTAAAATCTAAAAACAAGCTTCTTAGATTTTAAATAAAATTCTGTAGTCGGAGGCCACCAAATTACAAAGTATTTACCCTTGGAAGATTATCTACTATTATCTAGTACCTATTTACCTATAATACATTAAGGCCTCCGACTACAGAATTTTATTTAAAATCTAAGAAGCTTGTTTTTAGATTTTAAGTAGTCGGGTTTTAGTTTTTATACTATATTTTTTTTCAATGATTTTTAGTGGTAAAGAAACCAGTAAAATTCATTTTAATCACAATTTTTTAGAATGTGGTAGTTCTTAAATAGGTAGATTTCTTTAACTGTCAACTTCGGTTTTGCTTCGTGGTTCAAACCTTTAGTCAATGTCATGTATTTTTTAAATTAAATTTATTTCAAAGGTGTCGTCCGCGACTTCGAGCTATTAAAACATGGCCTCATATATTTCTTAGAAGTATACATGAAAAGTAGTAAGAAGTACAGCTTGGCAAAAAAGAGTCTGGAAAAATTGGGGGCGCCGCTGTCGCACTTTTCACACTACAATTCAAATTACAAGTTATTAAGTGCTTACATATTTCCATGACGAGTTTTTTGTCATTAATTATAATCAAATGAATCATTTTTATGTTATTTTAGTACTCACAAACGTAGTTATTTAAGATTTTTATTTTTAGTTCCAGCTGTCACCGCCTCAGACTCTTTTTTGCCAAGCTGTATAAGTACACATGAAACCTTTTTTGTGGGATATCATCAAAGATAGAGTACATTTACCTAAAGTTCGAGGAAGTAAGTAACATGGAGTTGATAATACCTGCTCTAAAATCCCGAAATCATAAACATTACAATTAATTCCCGGGAAATAAGAAATTAATTTTACGTATAATTATTTAATAAGAAATTTGAAAAAACAACTGATACGGATGGGATTCGAATCCACGATCTCCGGTGTACCGTGCCGACGCTCTAACCGCTAAGCTACCGTATCCCATCAGAATCAGTCGAAATTTCAAATCTCTTTCTACGCCTTAGGCGTGTGGTAATATCGAACGGAATACATTAATTATCCGACTCAGTGTTCTAAACTTTGCAGTTTTTAGAAGGCACCGATAGATATTACCACACGCCCTAGGCGTAGAAAGAGATTTGAAATTTCGACTGATTTTGATGGGATACGGTGGCTCAGCGGTTAGAGCGTCGGCACGGTACGTCGGAGATCGTGGGTTCGAATCCCTTGCGTATCAGTTGTTTTTCAAATTTCTTATTAAATAATTTATTATATTTAATAAGCGAACATGTGTTAAAACATGTAATAAATTCTCCAAAATATTAATTTAACGTTTTAAATACATATGGACTAAATTATTACAATAAAAAGTCTTTATTATGTTTTTAGACATCGGTAACAGATAATGTAATACTTAAGTAGTTCGGTACTAAAACTGTTAAATTAATGAGTTTTATTTTACATACAAAATTAATTCTAATAAAAACTATAGGTCAAAATCCAGTCCATATTAATAAAATCCCGGGATTTAATTGTTATGTTTACGATTCCGGGATTTTTGAGGAGGTATTTTTAACTCTATGTTACTTACTTCCACAAAACCGCAAACCAACGCCATCTAGTTACGAAAAAGAAATCTCAATTTAATTAACATTATTTTAAAATATAATCATAATTTAATAGGCAGTGATGTGTAGAAACTTTAATTTAATTAGTAAATATTTATTGTTATCACGTTTTCACATTGTATGCAGTGTTATAATCACATATATTTATGATAGTCGTAACGGATAGTTAGAAGCCTGATATTCTAAGAAGTGGTCCAGAATATATAGATAATATATACATATTCTGAATGTGCTCATCAAGACCTTCCATTTGATATCAAACACGATAAATTTACCTTAACTTTATTTTTTTTGAGCTGACTAATTTATTTTTAAAATCCACCTTATTTGATTTTACGAAATTTCATAAATCCTATAACCCGCAGACCATTAAGACGCATCGATAGACACCTTATTTATTGAATTACAACAAATAGTTTAGGAGCTACGAGGGAACAGATGAACAAACTTACATACATACAAACATACATACATACATACATACATAGACTGCTAAACTCATAACCCTCCTTTTTTTTGTAGTCGGGTAAAAAGCAACTCAGTTTACCGGAAAATTTCAACACTTACAACCCTACTACACCGCAATATGTTCAAACTTTTTCATTTTCAACAAACACTAACCGGAAAACATCGTGAAAATAGTCCACAAAACACTATCTTACGTTTCTAACACTACAACTAGGTACTTAATGTAATCGTGCTCAATATCCTTTGTTCACTTTCAGACTCATTAAAAAGGCGATGCAATTTAATGAGTTGATAGTGTGCGTTAACCCTCCGCTACGTTTGCAGATACGACCATTTTCGTACAAACAAATTTAGGCTCTATTCCTGCTTGATAAGTTTTAAATTCTTTCGGTGGTTTCGTGAAGCGTATTGGTATGTAGGGGTCGAAGATTAGTGGCCCACGCCTACCCGGCGGAGCGCTGAGCGGCTGATAGTGCCCAAGAGTGTAGTTACAATTAGACCGGTGCCCACAATGAAGTGATGCCCGCGTAATGTTGCCCCTTGTCTTTGTATGTTGATTGTGCACGAAAGAGCAATGTAAGTAAGTATATGTATCAAGTAAGGTAGGTACAACATGTGCCTTAGTTTTGAACTTATGTATATTAAATGGCCGCCAGTTATAAGACGTAAAAAACATTTTATAAGTGTATTTTTTAATATTTTTTTTTTTTTAGAATTGACTTTTTTTTAAATTAATCAATTATGATATAGGTACACAATACCAGTTCACACTTGTATATAATATGATAATATGATTTATACAAGTGTGGACATACATCGACAGGACAGAAATCGACAAAAACAATATACACTATCAGCTACCTATAGTATGTACCTACTACACTTTAGTGTTAGTAATGAAATTCGTTTTTTTTCTGGTGGCGGACCAAAGACTTAATATTTTAAAATGAGTCGTGATAGCCTAGTGGTGGTGACCGTTGACTGGCAAGTCAGAGGTCTCGAGTTCGAACCCAAGGCGCACACCTCTTACTTTTCGTAAGTTATGTGCGTTCTATAAATTAATTATCACTTACTCCGTGCTTCGGAAAGCACGTAAAGTTTGTTTTTTACTCAATCACGCGTAAACCGTTGGACGGATTTTAATAAAACTTGGCATACAGATAGATCATGATCTGGTATATAGGATACCTGAACTTCCATGTGGGCAAAACCACGGGCAAAAGCTAGTATATAAAAAAATATTTTTGGCAAGGGCTCTTACAACTGGAGGTGAGAGAGAATAGGTTACTTACTACTAAGTACATAAATAAATATTATTATAGTCAACGTTAACAAGATACAGAATATTACAACAAGTACTGAAGCTGAATTCTGGCAGACGCGGGGGGCAAAGGGGCTTACAAGCCGCGGGCGATTGCCCCGTCTACCAGTAGGTACATTGTCAATTGGAAACTACTCCGCTCCGAGAGCAAGCGCTTTTAGATTTGAAAGAGTACCTAGTATAGTATACGTAAAATTTACAGATAAATTTTTGTTCAACAGTTGTGGGTAAATCAATGGTCTGATTGCAAAGCGAATGGCGACGCAGAAACTAAATTCCATCAAAATAGGTGATTGTAGTAATTTTTATCATTCATCTCATTTAAACTTTCAGAAGTTAACTTTTCCTACAAATTTCCTTACAACTGACTCGTTGGTCTAGTGGTAGCAAGCGCGACTGCTGAGCACGAGGTTCCCGGGTTCGATCCCCGGGTCGGGCAAAGTGTTATTGGGTTTTTCCATTAGGAAATTCTCAGTAGCAGCACGGAGTCTGGAATTGTGCCCGGTTAATGGCAATAGGCTCGCCCCCTATTACATGGGACTTATAAAATAGCCGGCGAAACGTGGGTGTACTGCACACCTCTGCCTACCTCCTCTGGGGAATACAGGCGTGAGTCTATAAATAAAAAAAATATATAAAATAAAAATTTCCTTACAAATTTTTTGAACACCACGCTGGCACTCCAATGAAAATATACTGTTCGCGGGTAGTATATGACGCAAGTGCAAAATAATACAGTTTTTTTTAAAATACGTAACTACTTACTTAAAAATGAGATAATAATTAAAATTAATAGATTATTGGAACATGCAGAATGGAGAGCGTTAAGATTATTCTTTTCATAAACGAAAGGAAATAAGTTTTTTTTGCACTTTTTCTTAATTTTGTATTACCTATGTTACAATACAATATAGAGACATAAGTAAATTAAAGTTACAATATAGTAAGTCACCATCCGCGATATGTATTCAACATAAAAGTCGTACAATATCGCATCGCGCGATTTTCTCTAAAACTAACGTTTACTGTTACGGAGGGCTATGAAAAGGCGAGGTTTTATCGCGTTGCCATGACGACGGCGGGATGCTGCGTCGCCCACGATACCCTCCTCACTCGACACATTGGAAAAACTACTACAGTGCTTTATATTTACAGCCCTCCATATATGTATATATGCGGAAGTATTGAAACCAGTGAAAGTTACCGATCCATACATAGGAATCAATGGGTGCAGATGTTGAACTACAATCTTACAGATTGGAAACGTAGGGACAATCAAAATTGGTTCATAAAAGTATTATATTTATTATATGTATATCCTATAAGATATTATGAAAATAGATAAACTATAGGTAGTTTTATTGAAATTTTATTGAGAATATCTACTGTTCTTATAAAGCTTGTTTCAGCAATTATATTATTTATGTTTCATATTCGTGTGATGGCTGTCTATTCAATTAAAAAAAAAGCTTAGTAACTTAGCTACTAGCTTAGCTAAGATAGCCATCACACGAATACGAAAACATAAATGATTGCTAAAACAAGCTTTATAAGAACAGTAGATATTCTCAATAAAAAAGTAAACACACGCTTTAACTTTTTGTTTTACTAAATAAGAACAATGTCATAATAAGTATTTAGTAGGTACAGAAAACAATATTAATTAATAAAATTACACGTGTAACCTAAAATAAATAAATTCCATAGTTACATCTCTATTTATTCACAATAGGAATCGTTCAATTGTTTCAGTCTATTTATCCAGTTAGCGTAGACGTGAACAGTTAACCCTTGAATTTGGTACACATGAAATATTAACGCCTGCTATGGAAGCACGGGGAAAAACAAGTCGAAAACTGGGCCCGTTATGGCCCCGTCGCATGTAACGCAAAGATTAACTCCACGATGTTATTTAGATGTGACCAGATACGACTATCTGTTTAAGTTTCTAGTCTGAGTATTGTGGCAAATATATTTTTTGCGTAGGTTTAAATTCGCACTAGCGTTTGTTCCATTTTTAGTACACGTTTATAGCACTGATAGCCTAGTGGCATGATCGTGGACTGACAAGTCAGAGGTCTCGAGTTCGATCCCAAGGCGCGCGCACCTCTGACTTTTCGTAAGTTATGTGCGTATTATAAATTAATTATCAGTTGCTAAAACGGTGAGGGAAAACATTGTGATGAAACCAGCACACCTGAAAAATTTTCAACGGTGTGTAAAGTCATGTCAGAGGCCTATAGGCGGTTTAAACTCTTACACCAGGTGGTTCATCAACCATACGATATGAAGAAGAAGTATGCACGTAGTATTCTGGATTGTTATATACAATCTATTAGTATTGATAATTTTGATTTTATTTCACAACTGCAATGGACACTAGTCACAAAAAAAAATCAAATAAATTAAACTAAAAAAAATCAATAAAATTATATCGGCAAAATTTTAGGTACGTAATACCTAATTGTTCTTGGCAAAATAAATAAAATATGCTGTAATTTTTTTTAATGAATTCGATAGGTCACTAATTAAAAACAATCATTCAAATCTCAACAAACTATAAATCAAATCAAACTAAAACATAAATTACGTTTTTTTTTGACACATGAATGTCATTTGACACAAAAAACACTGCTTCCACCTGCTTAATCTTTGGCGTCCGCTTGGCGTGTCGGTATTGAGTGGTGGCAGGGGAGGGGCTCAGGGGAGTCGATGCCGGCCCTGGGGACCGCCTCCCGAGGGAGCCGGCGACGGGCCGCGGCCTGCGGGGCCAAGGGGGGGACGAAAGGTTAAAAGGGAAAAGTTATAAGAGACCGCTTGTTGTCGGATCTGCGTAGTTCGATTTTTGTATGCGGTTTAGCGAATTTTTCCTCGTAGTGTTGTAAGTGGTTGGAGGTAATTTTTGTTTGTATAAGTTATCATATTTTATTATTATTTCGTATGTCCTTTTCTGAGTAGAAGAGTTTTGGTAGCAGTGACTAGTCTGTTGACGTAAAGTTCTGTTGCTAAGTGAGAAAATCCTAAAAACAAACAGAAAAAACATTGATCAATATATATTATATTTTTTTTTTGTAAATAACCCAGTCATCACAATGTTTACTGTAATCCCAAATAATATAATTATTAAGAAGATAAAGAAACTAGTAAAAAATAAAATTTGGAAAAAGTTAAAGTAATCGTAATACGTAGACAGAAAATATTAATGGATGTAGGTTTTTTCAAATATTTACCCTAAGAATATTTGATGCAAATAAACATAGTCTATGCTTCGTCGGTGGTATGAGGAGGGGGTATTCAAGTGTTCCGAGTCGACTTGAAAGAGGGCAGCCTACTACCTCGCCTCTTTGCCACGACTTAATGCCGTACTAGATTTTTTTTCCATCGAATAGTGAGAGATGTAAGTAGATACATGTATAGGAAACGTGCCAAAGAAAATAATATTTTATCTATGAAGAAATTAGGTTTAATTTGTATGATATTTATAGATATAATTTAATTTCCTTATTTATTCTTGTAGATTGAAGTCTCTATTGTTAGTTTAGACCCAACAAAAAAGTTTTTTTGCAAATACTATGGTCTAGAAATTTATATTTTAATTAATACGTATTAATGTAACGGTCTTAAAAAAATACTTTTTAGGTTTTTTTTTAGTAAGAATAGCGGTTTTTTTAAAATTTACCATTATTTTTTAAAACGTCTAAAAGAACAATAAAGTTGACACTGTATTGTCATTCGTTTTGAGCTATTTTTAAACTTTCAAGAATCTAGCTCATCGGGTAGTTAGTTTAAAATCGATGGCAACATTTGCACCGAATAGACAAAAAATCATAGTACCTAATATCTATAGGTATACGTCGAAGATAACCATGATTTATTTTTAATAGGTAACTCATTTTACGACCACCTAAAACCTATTATTGATATTGGTCATACATACCCCTATAAAAGTTCTGCAACCCATAATCACTACAGCCCATAGATTCTATTTACTTTGGGGTAATAATTTTTGGGCTTACTGGTGACCACGCAAGAGCGATACCAAAGGATAACGCAACTGTCAGGTGCCCTTACAATGATATTAATGTTCCAAGCTTTGGATGACCAGGGGAGAGAGTTTTACGATACGTCTTATTGAGAACGCGAGGAAAAATATGGTTGCCGAAATTTTGGAGGGTAATTCTTTGAGTTCATTTAAAAAAACTGTTATTTGTAAAATTTTGTGCAAATTGACTTTTGATAATGTGTACAAGAATATAATATAATCACTGGAGCCCTGACCCAGTAGCTTAGACCCTGTTCCCGATACCGATGGGCTACTAGGTATATTTTATATTATAAATATTGTTATTTTATAAGTGTTATATTTGTCTATTAAAACGTCATCATAGTATAGTCTATGTTTGTACGTATGTTTAATTATAATGGATTTTTTCCTAATAATGGAAAGCTAGAGATTTAAAAATAAATAAAACTAAGCCTAAAATGGTTTTTAGTTTTTTTAAGAATTTAGAGGTAGTCATTTTTTATACAGTGAAACATTTTTAAGACTTTGTAAGCAATTATGACATTTTCTTGAAACCAGTGCATTTAATATTAATTATATAGATTAATAAGAGTTTGGACAATACAACAAAAGTTATTTTGTTACCAAAAGTTATTTCGAATCAAAGGAAATATTTTGGGTATTTAAAAAAAACATATTATTTAAACAACATTGCGTGACACCTGGGACATGGGATGAATGGGTAAAACCTAGTCTATGACCGCCCAAATCCCTGGAAAAATTTTGTCGGCCCATGCACCAAATACCCTGCACTGAGCTTG
This sequence comes from Protodeltote pygarga, assembly GCA_936450705.2. Classification (NCBI taxonomy): domain Eukaryota; kingdom Metazoa; phylum Arthropoda; class Insecta; order Lepidoptera; family Noctuidae; genus Protodeltote; species Protodeltote pygarga. Next base: position 5,671,589 of record OW388257.2, on the reverse strand, counting down.
CTTATGTCAGTAAAAGTCATCATAGCATACTTTAGTAAGGTTACATTGAAATGCTCGCTCGACAGCTGCGTTAACTACTTTGTATAATGTGAATTATCTTGATAATATATGAGTTATGACTTACATTAGACAAGCAAGCTTACTTATTGTGCTTCTTAAAATAAAATCCCCATTCACGGCAAGTCGTTTGACAGTGGCGTAAACTCGTAACTCGCAATATTGTGACATAAGGTGTTTAACATAAATAATGCGGGAACAGATGTGTGGTGCCGCGGGCACCACAAATACGTTCGCGCGGTACCAACGCCGCTCATATCTGGATCCGTTTTTACTATTTATATGGAGTGGTTAAAGCGCCCGTTTGCAAAAAAAAAAAGCAAATTAAAAAGTTCCCATTTTCTTATTGTGTATATTTTTTTAATTTTAACTTTAAAAAGTAAATTCTGTGAACATAATCTACTCCATTTTCTTCAGAAAGTAGTGTTTACCGATTTTGAAATTAAATTCATGCATCGTCTCGTAAATTCTATATGAAGTTACTTCAATATAGTCAGTCATAAGTATTCTAGAAATAAGTTAATGTTATTTAATTATAGCTAATATTATTTAATTATAATTCGGCCTTCTTTACGAAATCTCAAATCAAATACAATCCGTACCAACTCAAGGGCTATTGTATAATGTATAGCTTACATTAGGGGTATCTAACAACTCTACTAAATTCACACGTGTTGGCACAGCAATATTCGGCGTGGCGGCATCGCCGGTGCCTCAGGCTATGTAAAATATTTCTGCTAAAGCATTCATCGTGATCGCCCGCCTGATCGTACGCTCAACATTACGCACCGACCAACTTATTCAAACACCTCGCTTGGACTTTACGACGACGACATAAAGACCACACTACATCGACAAAGCACTCAAAATAAAATTGCAAAGTCCGACTATTGTGTGTAATCCGATATGCCGATAGTTGGCCCGATAGACTTTCCGTTGGAAATTGTTTGATTCCGTTTCGAGGTTTCGTTTTGACAGGCAATAAAACGACGTAGGACCTATATTCTTTTATTTTCAAAAATGAAGTCTGATTTTAGTTGCTGTCTGCACTTTATTAATTTCTTTTTACGTCCATTTCATATTCTTTTTTTTTATCGTCACACGAATTTCCGTTTAGGTTGCAAAAAAGTAAAAAGATAAGTTCACACATTGGCTACTGAACAAAAACTGAAATTTGAATGAAAGAGCGGAAGATACAAATTAGTGAACACGAGAAACAAATTAATTTGTAACGTTTAAGTGGTATTTGTAGTGAAGTGGAAACAGCTGACAAACTCGTAGACGAACTTCGGCAGGTAGCGAAAGTTTTAAGAAGTCATCTGGAAGCTAACGATGTTTAACTACGTGTTATGTTAATTAAGATTGCTTACGCTGTCTTTTTAGGGTTCTGTACACAAAATACAAAATAAAAATCTGTTTATTAGTGTGTCTTTTAAAGGCTGTATATTTTTAACCGTAATAGCTTTTATTTTTATTTTTTTGTAATTTATTGTTATAGGTAGAATTTGCAGAATAATAATAATGTATTCAGTACTACGGCTTTAACATGACAAATAATATTAAGTCAAAAACTAAGGTGGATTCTAGAGGAATCATTAGGGTGTAAGTCCAAAAAAAACTTGACTGGTTTTTAATATAACTTTTTTTTTCTTGTTTTATTCCGATATATTCAACACAAACCTTCTCCAGAACAAAGTTTAATACTTCGCCCGACCTTGTACGTTCATGACGGTCGAGTTTATAACAAATAACAATTTTAGAGGCGCTTACATTTTACCACTATCATTTAACGTAATTTTCTCATAAACACGTGTTAAGTTTTCATTATAATTTTATATATTTTGTATTTTATTAAACACATCTCAAATTTTAATAGGAAACACTTCTGTAGTGGCGATAATTCATGTGTTGTCGAGTATGATTTATGCATCCGCGTCATTTGCAGCGGATTATCAGTTCACACGCCCGATATTTTACGAGCCTCCTAGATACTAGTGACAGCTTTTAATATGAAAAAAATACGTGTTAACGATACAGTATTAATAGTAAATATTTTGTTACAGGTTTTTCTTGAAGTTCTTTCTGAAATGCAACCAGAATTGTTTGAAGAATGCCGGCAATCCTCGGGATATGCGAAGGTTTCAGGTAAGTTATTCATCAAAATTATTAATTTTTCAAACATATTTTTCTATTTAGAAGCAAGTGTATGTAGCTATATTTACATTATATTCATCAACACCCAAAAAATTCTGAAAAGTAAAATTCGGTAACGAGCAAGATTTAAACCTGCACCCTTCTGATCAAAGTATAAGGATATTTTTTTGTGAATTTTCTTATTTAATAATTATAGGTACGTATATAAGAAATTCTCTTCCACATTCAACTGCCCCAGACGGTAGTAATATGTACGCTTGTACGGTGAACTAGAAGGCTAGCATATATAACTTTACAGTTAGAATATCACTATCTACGAGTAATGCATCGTAATTGAATTTGTTTTCCTACGAAAACAAAAGCTTTAGGAGTACGCTTCCCATGTGTTTTTTAAATGTTATAAAATTTGTAATTAACGAAAACCACTATAAAACTAATTCAAGCATTAGGACTTGAAACTAGTTGTTATTCAACTAAACTAGTTTCAAATAATACTTGAGTCCTAAGCTCGAGGCACAATTTCACCATTCACTTTAAAAACCGAGTTTAATAAAACTATCTATAACTATAGTTTAACAACCATGTTTAACTTCATTGCGCGTTTAGTGTCAGTGGTGAAATCGGCTCTTAGAAATCATCGTAACCTTGTTAATTTTACTTTATCCAATTTAAAATCAACTTAGAAGCTCCTAGAAGCTCTTAGAGCTTGAGAATTATTTCCAAACATATGTCTTACACATGGGTTATCAAGTCCAATGGTAACTGGTAATTATTTGTTCTGTCGGCAAGTGAGCTTTAGTAGCTTGTTTACCAGACGTGGCGAAAAATTGCCACGATCTTTACACGAATCTGTCTGTAATGCTGACAGCTGTGTGTCCTAAGTCAAAAACTGAAGAGATAGGTGACGAAAGTCATATACTTTTTTGATATGAAAAATTATTATCCTGTAAGTTTAATCAGAAAATGATGAAGGAGGCCTATACCAATATGGCCGATAACGGCTAAAAAGAAGTAAAATAATATATATATAAGAGGTCTATCTAGAGTGATCTACTACAAATTTGTTAAATCTGTAATATCCTGTATAATATGTATATATTATGTGTTTATCCTGTAAACCTATGTGATTATAAATAAATCAAAATATACTGGCCGTCAAAACTTAGTACCAAACTTTTAAAATTGCAATTACATTCAAAGTACACAAGAATTAATGATATAATTAGAAAAATATTTTTTTATTGTATACAAACTTCAAAGAAAGTTGATAAGCTAGAATCGTTTTTTATTTTAAAACTCTAACTTCTATAGTTTAGAAAAAACTTGCATTTTCAAAAGTGAGGTATGTACTAAGTTTTGAAAGCCAGTGTATAAATTCAAAATTTAAAAAAATAATTTTCTATAACATTTCCTCTTTACTTGGACCACACAACTGTCTGTATTGCCATTAACTGAAGGAAGGGTTGCGTTCACGACTCTTGAATATTTGAAGCGCCTCCAATTTAGGGGAGGGATGAAATTAAATTTATTTATACGAGTTTATTTATTTACTTTCAACCGATTTCTGCTAGCCCTTTACTTGTGTTTTTTAATTGGTTATGCTGTTTTATTTTGTTAAGAAATATGCAATTGAAATTAATTAGAATACTTAAGTAGAATATATTGATTTTTTTTTAATTTCCTTATGTTTTATTAAGCTGCTATTACGTCAAGAAAAGAGTTACGTCAAATATAGATATTATTGCCTAAAGCCACAAATTTTATAACATTTTTGTGCTTTAACCAGAAGATTGCAGGTTCTAATCCTGCTTGTAATATAATTTTTCTTTACTCTTCTTCTTAATTTTGAATCCACAAATTTGCGATGCATGTATCACAATTAACACAGCACCCAAATTAAACATATTATTTTAGCATTAGCTAAAATAATATGTTTAATTTGGGTGCTGTGTGTAGTAGTAGTGTAGTACACTACTACTATTCTAACAAACTACAAAGTCGTTATTCACACTTAAAACTTTCCCACAAAATCTCGTATAACTAATTAGAAGCAGCCCTAACATAACTACCCAAAAGGTGCATTCACACAGTCTACTTATGAGTACAAATTTGCTTCTACAGTTGCTCTAAGACATATTTGTCTTACGTGTCCTCTTAGCTACTTTAAACAAATATAGAACTTACTGTGTTACACATATTGTTCATTTCTATATGCATCAGAAATGCTAACAATGTATGTGTGTGCGTAAGTATAGTAATGTCTATATTTGGGCTTTCTGTGTGTCATTGAATAATTCAGTGGTCGTTCCCCAACGTTTCAAGGGTAAGAATATATGGGTATAATATATAACTACGTACATATTTATAGGTGGATGTAGGAATCGAAATAATGCAGTCGCTTTATCGACGTGTATATTGTATTCTGGGTGATTTAGATGACAAAGTTAACTCGGATTGCGAACTAAAGTTACAATTGAACTTTTATCTTCGGATTTAAGATGGTACTTTATTCATTCTTATCCAATTAAATAATTATTTATGAATGATTAGTTTTTATAATCGAAATGAAAGTAGGTACTCATATTTATAACATTATAAAAAATCGGGCAAGTACGAGTTGGACTCGCGTAGGGTTCCGTTATTATATTAGAAATTTTTAGATATACCTAGTCCACAAGTAATAGATAGTCATATAAATATTTAAAAAAAAAATTGTTTACTCTTATAGAGATACCTTGTAAACGATACCCATCATGGTATAAAATATCTGAAAAAAAAATCATCCCAACTTTATGGGAACCCCCCAAATTAATATTTTTACTAAATTTTGTATCATAACTTTGTTGCTGTTATAGTTATGTATATTCATGCCTAATTGCAGCTTTCTATCACTAATAGTCTGCGAGTAAAATTTCTGTGACAGACAGGATAGACGGATATACTATAAAGTAGACGGAGATTCTATATTATAAGGTTTGTTGGTTTTACTACCCTAAAAATGATCTTTCAATAAGACATTGGCCAATAAAAAATGACTTCACAATCATCGCAATCTGGGTGTTTGAAATCTACTTAATTTTTTTATTGCAATCAATCTTAATTATCACTGTACTTATTACGCCATTACAATTTAAATATTTACATACAAACTCACGCAGGTAAACTCTACCTTCACTGTTTACCCAACAGAATTTTTAAGCTACACCCCTGTAAGTACCCTCAGTCACAAAAAAAAGTATCGATTGAATGGTCGTCTATCAATCGACCACCCACACACGTGCATACGTAACCCATACATGCACACAATGCACTTCCTTGCATACCCATTGGAAGAGTTTCGTCCATTTCGTCGGTCCCGAGACATTGGCTCCACCTCCCAAGGGACTCTCCCTTTCGATTCCCGTCGTAGTGTGCGTCGGAATGCGAACGTTTGTTTTGGTGTGAAATGTAGACGGATGTATTTTTAGAGTGTTTCGGTTACTGTAAATCTAGTTTTGCCAAAAATAGATTTTTATTTTGACAATCTTGAAACGCAAATCGTATGTCAGTGTATTTTGGATCGTAGATCATTTATGTTATACTATGCTTGTCTTTTAGGAACAAATACATCAATATGGGCTTGTTTCACGACTTTTTATATAAAGATTTTTTGTATTTTCGATTTGATCAAGTAAGAGGTACAATGTAGAGTTCTCAAATAAGTTCAAAGTTTATTATTACTTTAATAAATTGAATTTAAAAAAAATGTTTACTAGCGTCTTGCCTGGGACTTAGTCCGTGTGAATTTAAAATTTTATTCCACTATTTTACCTACTCTTTAGTAGAAATTTTGAAAAACTATCCTTAGTGAACCTCTAAGGTAGTACTCAAGGAATATTTTCTCTATATTTCAGGTCTCTAGTAATACTAACGGTTTAGGAAGTGTGTTGTCTGTTAGTCAGTCAGTACTGTTTTATAAGTAGGTACCTATAGATAATTTAATTGTAAATTACTAACAGAAAAGGCACCAGCTTCCAGTAATTATGCTCGTCTACATTTTACTGACATTGAGTCCTTATTACAGGTGGTCATATCAACTCAAGTGATGGTCGACGGCCCTTTGCTCGCGATATCAGACAACATGTTCGTCCACAACAACAGCAAGCACGGTCGACGCGCAAAAAGGCTAGACCCTAGCGAAGGTACAGATGCCGCGGCTGACCCTTGTACGTTTTGTTTTTTTCTTTATTTTTTCTTGGGTGATATTGATACATGCCTTTAGGCACAGCCTATTATATATCTCCAATATCCATGAAACATGTTGTTTACAAATTATTTTTTTTAAATAAAATTTTGTATAAATTTTATATAATATTTTATTCAGTTTAATGTGTCCATATCACCTATTTTTTTTATAAATTATATTATCATTAGATGATTAAATATAATAATATTATTTACTATAATTTCCACGAATTAATTTACATAGGTACATTTACTTGTTAAAATTTAATGTTCGAATACAAAATAGGTATACGTGGATGATTTTTTTCCCTAAATAGTTTAACTCTACTTTTTACTAGTGACATATTTTTTTATAAACACTTTTATAACAAAATATTCATAACATAACTTTTTTAATACCAACGTAAATACGTGTGAAATTCAACAGTCAATTGACGATAAATGTGCAAAAGTCATAATACACCGTTTTAAGATGTCGTTTGTATTCAAGGAATCACTGAAGACATTTCGCAAAGAACTTCAGGCGGGTGTTTCGAGGGGAGGGGGCGTTGAAGCAAGCATGAAGCGAGTAGGGATAATTTAGTGAGGAATTATGCTCTGAAAACTTGGATCATGCGTTCAAAATAATATTGTCCTATTTGAATTTCTGTACAATGTGTTCCTTGATAAGGAATTTTGAGTAAGAAATATTTTAGTTCTGATAATTGTCATGTAAGCATCATATTTGTTCTATAAATTGATTGGAATAAAACAAGTTCGATAGTTTAGTATTTATGGTTCGTTGTGATTGTGTTGTGTTTTTAATTCCTAAAATTATATTATGATATCAGTTTATAATAATTTAAGTAATTATTTTTTATGTAAAATGGTTTTGTCATCAAAATTAAAGCTGTGCACCAAATAGCAGATCAATTTACCAACAGGAAGGGGATGAAATATCGATTACTAAATTTGAACCAAATAATAAACAGGTCAAGCTAAATAAAACCGTTTAAAAACAGAAATGTTTACAAATTAAAATTGATAAAAAATAATATCAAATACTTACTTAATTTTATTGTTGTACTCCAACAAGTCATACAAGTACTTAAACATTTCACATTCAGAGCGCGGGAAAGTTTGAAAGAAAGCTAGACGGTAGCGTGGCACCGACTCCACGTTGAAGGGATTACACGGTGCAAATGAAGATATTTGCACAAGGACTTGTTAGTTTTGTGAATTAAGTTCTAACATTCATATTGTTTGTAAGTAAATAGTAAGTCGTGATAGCCTAGTGGTTGTAACCGTTGACTGGTAAGTCAGTGGTCTCGGGTTCGAACCCAAAGCGCGCCTCTGACTTTTCGTAAGTTATGTGCGTTTTATAAATTAATTATCACTTATTCCGTGCCTCGGAAAGCACGTAAAGCCGTTGGCCCTGCGCCTGATCTCTCTCCGATCGTGTCGGAAGGCCGTCCCATCGGACTATGAGAGTGAGGGAATAGAGAGTGCACCTGTGTTTGCGCATACACTTGTGCACTATAATATTATATCCTGCGTATTTGGCTAATCTCCGTTGAGATTGGCTGCTGTGACCGAAATTCGGTCAGGAGGACACTATTATTCTTTAGATAAAATGCGGCACTGATTGATTGGCTTTGTCTGGGCTCGTAAATAATAAATACACGAACCACGACCTTTTCACGGAATATTAAAACATCTTAAATGGGGAGAATATAATATTAGTGAAATTAAAAAAGAACCACCAAAGTAATCGCCTTTCGTCCCCTTAAATTCACTTTCTTCCGTCTTTATTACAACGTTGTTCGCAAGATTTCAGTTTCCCCCTTGTTCAGCGCGTGTCCCCCTAAACCTTGCACTCAGCAGCTGACAACGTCATATCGACCGAACAACTGTATTCCATAACCAACTTTATTACTCACACTTAAAATTCATTTTCAATTATTGTTACCGATATCTTTATAACTTGTATCAGTGACACTTACACGGTGACTTTTACGGTGTACAATTGTCCTTTTTCTAGAACAGTCTAAAGTGTACGTTCAAGAAGGACGGAGCGAGTTTTAGTGGGTTTGCGTTCAACTTTTAAGTTGTTGTACCGTTCAGCCCTTACTTTTGCGGTTTCAAGGAGATGCCATTTACGACCCTGAATGCTATTTATATGAAAGTTGGGGAACTATTTTAAGCTTTGTCTCCGTGGCTTGTGAAGAATTTTAAGGAGGCACTACGCTCGAATTAGGAGGTTGACTTTGTAAATCTAAAAACTCTTTTTATCCGACTGTCAAGGAAGGGTTATGTTTTTACTCATATTCCGTAATCTTCGTAGCAATTCCTACAGCACTAAACTCTACGCCGCTACGTCGTAGCCCGTAGCACTGTTGTAATTTATGCGTATAAACGAAAGCTGTAGTGATTTCTTAAAGTTATGCAATATCATAAATAAAAGTTTCTATGTCCTATACCATACCATACCTATGTCACTTGTAAAAACGACAACTTTTTTAGATGTTTGTTTACATTTTCATAAGTATCCAATATGGATACTTTTAAAAATAATTTTACTAAGTAAACATTTTTATTTGTTTAAATATGTTTCTTTAGTTCATCAAAGCTATTAAGTGGGCGGTAGATAAGGTTGTGATTTTGTCAATATGTTATCAATACAATTTTATTTTAGCATATTTTCTGAAAAGGTAAAAAAAACAAAACAAAACTAAACAATTGAAAAAAAACAAAAACACAAACTTCTACAAAAATCTTTATCCTTATATAGCGGCCCTGCCAACCTAATAGCTTTGCGGTATGTACTAAAAGCTGTGTAAAAATGTTAGCACTTAATTTGGTAGGATCTAATATAGTCTCAAACTTTCGTGAACATTTAACATAATGAAACAACTTTTAAACGGATAAACTCGCGTATATTGTATTTTTCAAAAACACCTGACGTTTCCAGTCTGCCTGCGACCACGAGATCTGCAAAGATCTCGAAACGTCAGGTGTTTTTGAAAAATACAATATACGTGAGTTTATTCGTTTAAAAGTTGTTTCATTGGTAGGACCTTATACCGACAAAATTATCATTTTACTGTATCTTCCTTCTCACTTCAAACTTACTCACTAAGGTTATCTTTCTCATTAGTATGGTGTTCAACAGCAGGTCTATATCCGCCGTTACCAGTCGCTACTCCGTGCATCAAGGCTATATCACCAAGCGAAGGCTGGACGTCAGGGGGGTCGACAGTTATCATAGTAGGGGACAATTTCTTTGATGGGCTACAGGTTGTGTTTGGGACGATGTTAGTTTGGAGTGAGGTGAGTGAGCTTGTGGTTTTATATATTTATATTGTTAAAATTATGAGTAGTACTTATACAGGGTTATTTGTAAAACACCAGCATCCTTAAAAATCAGCTGTTCCATACATTTTGTTGAGTTATTTGAACATAAATGTATGGAACAGCTGATTTTTTTGCGATTTCAGGGTTGGTCCCATAGTAAAAGTTGTTCATAATGATGAGTTTAATGACCCCTTTTAAGGATGCTGGTGTTTTACTAATAACCCTGTATATAGTTTAATAATTGAAAAATATGTACTTGTGCAACAAAATAAGAGGGTTGTAGTATTGCTCCAATGTGCAAGAAGTTTTTATTAAACTTATAATTATAAAATAACTTAAAAAATATATTTTGTATTTGATGAGTTAATGTTCTTATATTACAAAATTAAGCATAATATTCCAGCAATTGTGAGAACCAGCCAAGTCACTTTTTCAGACAATATTATTTTAGACTAAAAAAATTAATAAAACATATTGTTTTTGGGCATTGAATGAATCAACGAATTCAAACATGATCTTTTTTTATCAGTTAATAACTTCGCATGCAATAAGAGTGCAAACTCCACCGCGGCATATACCGGGCGTCGTGGAAGTGACGCTTTCGTATAAGAGCAAGCAGTTTTGTAAAGGCGCGCCAGGGAGATTTGTTTATGTTTGTGAGTATTCGTCAACTTTATTATTTAAATTGAATATTCTTAACTGAACTAAATATTTTTAATATTATTAACTGTAGTGTCCCACTGCAAGGCAACAATATGCTAATTAATACCTACAAATAAAAAATCCAATCCAAAAGAATAAATCAAAATACTTTAAGCAAAACTAGTTTAGTAAATTATAGGATGATAACAAAATGGAAACATTGATAAAAATACTATGAGCTTTCATTATTAGAACCTTGGTAGACACTAGTGTATTTCTAGAATCTCATAAGAAGTTATATAATTATAATCACGATTCTTCTCATTGAAATAATAGTTATAATAAGAAGTTTAAGCCCTCATTAAATGTTCCACACATGTTATAAGGTATTTATAACATGTGTGGTAGTATAGCCAGTATTTATTTCCCAAATTTTCTCTTTCAAAATAATCATTAATTAGGGGACTCGTAAAATCTTATACAATCCATCAATTAGGCTTTCATTTGTTAGTGGGCAAACTAATGATTGATTTTGTTTTTCTCTTGTTCGCATAGCAGCGTTGAACGAACCAACAATAGATTACGGCTTTCAGAGGCTACAGAAACTTATACCACGACATCCCGGAGACCCGGAAAAATTACCTAAGGTATGTTTTTGCTACATGTTGGCGTTATTTTATCTTTTTTGTGTACAGTGAATTTACTGAAAGTAATAAAGGATTTGTGTTGAGTGTGGTACGGGAATTGGACCTGTTTATATCGTTTTGAACTTGAAGAGTTACTATCGATATTATTCAAATGGTATTAAATAATAATTTAGTTATTTTGAAACATTCAAAGAAATTTGAGAATCCCGTATAAAGTATCCCGTTTATTATTGGTACATTGTTCCTACTGATAAAAAAGTTACTATCAGTTATGTGACTTTTGAAAATAATTTATTTAATCAGCAAAAATTTATAATAATAATTTTCTCCTAGGAAATTATTTTAAAAAGGGCAGCGGACTTGGCCGAGGCACTATACTCGATGCCTCGAAACAACCAGCTAGGGTTGGGTGCGCCTCGCTCGCCGCCTGCCAGCATGCCTTTTAACACTTACACAGGACAGTTAGCTGTCAGTGTGCAAGATACTGCTGCCTCGCAGTGGACCGAAGGTGGGTAGTTGACTTACTTTTGTTTAATAATGTGTCAAGAATTTAACTTAGAAGGAATTTAATTAATAATAAAAGTTGTAAAATTTTGTATAGTTGGTGGACTATCTGCTGGTATATTGAATGATAGATATATCAATGAAATGTTATTGCAATTATGTTTTTTACATATGTACCTATATAATAAATACAAAGATGAAAATGTATAGATATTCCCTTTATGTCAATTCTTATCGGTGGATAAAATTGTATTTTATCGGAATGTCAAACTTTTGACATCTCGTACCTACGTTTTGAAATTTAATGTAGAGTATCCCACTTAGGAATTTGATACTTACTTAAACAGTCTGCTTAAAATTAAATGGAGAACTAGATAAATTTCCCATGTGATTCTAGGAGGTCCAAAATTAACGGTAATTATGTGTTGATCCCAGGCTTTTTCTTTTAGAGGAGTACGCGCGCAGTGGCGGATCAGTGTCACCTCGGTACTGCTCTGCCGCGTCAACGCCGCACGCCGCACCCGCCGCCTACCCGCATCCACAACATTATCCTGCACCTCCAACATCGCTATTCAATACTTCATCTCGTAAGTTTTTTTTTATATTAGCTAAACCTCAATTGCATAAATTTTCCCGTCACATGCTTAACTTTTTTTGTAATTGTAAATAATTTTTCATTGGACTTGGCTACAACACTACCGTGCTACTTTTTTTATGATGTTGTTAGTTTAACTTGATTTTAAACTTTTTTTAGTCAAATCTGACCTTCACCCAATATATTACATCAAATAAAATTTGATTGTAAGGTTCGAATCCCGACTTTTGTCCACTATATTTTGCAGCACTAGAAACAACTAAGATAAATAGACTAACACAATAACAAAATAAACTTAAACTACAGAGCTGCATCTCCAAGACACAGTAGATCTCCAGCATAAATATTACATACATGAGCACCAAGCTTATTTAAAATTTCTAACCCTTATCTCGCTAACAATACAAACAAGGTTTTCACATCCACTGCTTTCTTCGCACGCCATCTGTTTGTTTACGTCGCTTTGTGTTAACCCGTGTTCTTTATCCCAGTGTCTTTAGGACCGTACCATCCAGTCAACATGAATGGACACTTATCATCTGACCGTCACTATAACGCGTATAATACGAAAGATAGCGGACATTACAGTGAAAGAAATGGGAATTCTAAAAGCGCCGACTGTCCGGTAAACATTCATACAAAATGCACCGGCAGCGATATGAAAGGGGTTGAGAATAAAGAGAGTAAGCTGAGGAGCGCCTTTGCCGTAGTGAGGCACAGTCCGCCTCGGGTTGCCAATGAGCATCATCAGAATTGGCATCATCTCGCCGTTCAGTGTTAGTAGATTTGTTTTTATTTGTGTTCTGTTTTATTTTGTTGCGCTTCTGCTTGCATGTTTCGCCAACCCTATCCCAAGAGATACACTCGTGAACAAAATTGTTACAATGTAGCTTGTTAATTCAAGTCAAATTATAGACATTGCGTAGACTATTTTCAACAAAAATAGTTTGATGAAATTACATAATTATTGTGTGTAATAATTACACAAAAATACCCTTGATCATGTAAGAAATACTACCCTGTCATTCATTGTACGTGTACCTATTTAGAAAAGTTATGTTTAAAATATTCTGTTGCATTTTTGTCGTATTTGCATGATTGCCAACCTTATTACTATTCTTAAATATACTATATAAAAGTATTGTCAAAAGAAAGTAATTTATAAAAAGCATGAATATTCCCAGTGTGTGAAAACCGTTGTTTATTAATCGGTCCATTAGCAACTACAATTCTACGAGTATGTAATCTTGAGAGTAATCAAAAACGGTTTTCTATTTTTCATAAGATACTAATCAAATTCTTTAAGCACGAGTGTTACATAGTGTGTTCCCAATAGATTTTATTTATAATTTTTATTTCATAACATCCAATTTCCTTGTCCACAGGAATGGGCGGTCTTGTATCGTCCCCGTTCAGTGTAAACCCGTTTTCATTACCAACTTGCAGTGCACAACAGTATGCTCAAACTGCCCCATTGGCTTCAAAGTAGCCATCACCTATAAGTGCTACCGGTCAGTTTATATGAAAGATATAAATTTAATAACATTGTATGGTCATTTCTTTTTATTGTTAAATCAAATGAAAAAGTTTGGGTATTTGGCTATTTTTGAGTTGATTGAGTTGTGTTTTTTTTTAAAACGTGATTCATCAAAAATTGTAAACATTTAACAAATTGTCAAGTATCCTATCATTTCAGATAATGGTAAAGGTCTGAACTGTTATTGTATAAAAATATTATATTGCACCAAAGAAAATACTATCGTTCACCGTTTCTTTTTTGTTTTTGATTGTACGTAGTGTCATCCAAAATAAGGATGTGTATGGGACAAGCGAATATTGTAAATATATTTGTAATTTTCATGTAAATATATACATATATTATAACATTCAATAGTTCGGTTGCTAGATTGGAGGTAGTGTAGATTTTATATACATTTGAAAGCTAACGATAAACTGCTCAGGACGATTTTAAAATATCATGTAAAAATTCTCTTTGTTTTATTCGTAAATGTGTGTCAGTTTCGTTCTTGTAAAATCTGTGATATATTTATTGTAAGTAAGTAACGTTGTAAATTTTAATGTAAAACGTAAAAGTGTAAATTTTTCGATTCTCAAATTCGATTGGAAAAGCGTTCAATTGTTTTTCCCGCTTAGGTTACGTATTCGGACATCGAAATATTTTAACCGAATATCGATCATATCTCGAAACAATACATATCCAGTGAATACGAAAGCTTGGGATATATTATGTACAACGAAAGAAAAATTGATGCCGAAATGAATGTATACGAAAAAAATATAATATCTCTGGTTCACTTTGCTTAGATTCACGCAAAACGAATTGTATTTTGTGAGAAAATCTCCGTGGATATATTACGTAGACGTATTTTATTTTAACGCAAATGTATAAAATAAGACATTGTAAATTGTAATCGTTCATGAAACAAATTATCACGAAATACGAGATTAAATTACATAAATAATTATAATGTATTTTATTTTTATTCTCATATCAGTTGCAAATACCTACTGCATTTAGGAATTTGTTTTGAGCGAGCAAAGTGAAAGAATGAAAAAAGAAAAGGCCTAATTATATACACAAGTACATACATACATCTTTACCAAAGAAACAACGATAGCTTTTATGCTTCATAGTTAGACCTCAGATGATTCAACAGAACACAATCCACACAACACTCTATCAACACTGGCCTACAAACCTTAATAGAGTACTACAAAACTTTTAAAATTGCAATAACTTTTAAAATACACAAGTTAAATTTTGAATCGAAAAGGATTAGAAAAAGATTTCTTATTATATGAAATCTTAAAAGAATGTTGATGAAATTGCCATAAAACGTTTTTATTTCAAAATTAACATAGTTAAGGAGAAATTGCAATTTTAGGAGTATAGTGCTGTATGTCAGCATATAATTTCCAGTATATGCTGACATCCTTTTATACGAAGAGCCTACACAATGCGAGGTCAGTTCATACTGGTTATGAATAGCTTGTTGTGTAGTTTTTTGAAGTTGGTTTTGAAGGTCAGTGTAATATTATAAATGTGAAAATTTGTGAGGATGAAAGATTCTGATAAAACTTAGCACTATTATTTTTTTTACATCAAAATAACACATAGGCTACATTCATCAACATACTAAGTGGGCGAAGTCGCGGGCGGAAGCTAGTAATACAAACAGATAATACCTATTTAAGAACATTACTCAAATTACTTACATTGTGATATGACTGATCACCATATCTATTCCTCATTACTGAACATAACCCATCAATCATTCACATGCGATTCAAACGAAAACATACTTTTAAACCATTGTGATTTCACACATGGTACTTTTTGCACCCCACTTGAAATATTATACTAACAATTTTTGTCCATTGTTGGGCCTGACTAGATAATGCATGGGTTTATCGCTGCCTCCTAATTGTATTAAAGAATGGAGATCGTATTACTTTAGATTAGCATTAAAATAGAGTAGCCCGTTTTAGATGGTGCTATTTTGTACAATTTAAATTAATTATGGTGATCTAGGAAGATTGAAGGGTTAGTTGTATATGTAAATGGGTTCTTAATATGTGTTATAATTTAGAAATATGGTACTAAAAAAACTCTCTACTCAGATCATTTTCAAAGTTAGAACTAAAAGACTACAATTAATTCAAACATTAAAAAAGTATCCAAACATTGTCAATGACCGTAGGTTTATATTGACACAAATATTTGCTATTTTTCAGTAATCTAAAAATATTTTATAGAAAATGCAGGTCTATACTATTTCATTAATTAAGCAGTGAGCACACTATTGTATAAGTAGATTACGCTACAATAATCTCAATGAGCATTTAGTCGACCTCGTTTGTCGTCGTGTGCGGCGCACGTGCTGCTGGCGCACGCGCCTGTCCGGATGTCATTCCATATCGGTGTGAAGATGGACATACCTATTTGGAACAGGCGTGGGGTTTGTGTTATTATTTGCTTTTTGTAAATTTGGCAATACACTAGAAAAACAAAATTAACTATGTTTCAATGTCAATCTTTGTTTAACTACTCCACTTATATACCTAAAGGTTTTTAGCCACTTAGACAATTTTTTTAAAGCCATAAAACAGCATGAGATAAATATTAATTTTAAATTAGTCAAAAATAAAGGTTGTGGCACATTGACTCCTGGCAAAAACTTTACGATCTGTTGGAAAGTACTTAACTACCTATTTTATTTATATATATATTTCTGTTTTGTGTTTTGGATAAATATGAACTAGTGAAAGGCGGTATGTGGTTATGAATAGAAGATAACCGTCACCAAACTTCTAATTTTATTGAGATTGTCTATTGAGTATCAATACGGCGGGACTCCGTAAATTACTTTCCTCCGTTTTCCTCGTCTTGATGGGTTTACAAGTTACAAGATAATAAAAACAAAATATTTATAAATGTTTTACGCTACTAATTACTTACCTACTTTTGGTTAAAGTATGCAGATTACAAATTGTAATTCATTTATTATGAAAATGTGATTGACTATCAAATTACAAAGAGGGCGGGAGTGACATTTTTATTCTTGAACATACATATTTGTCTGTCCCTCACGATAAACAAGTTAAGTGAACAAATCGTCTTGTCGCGTCAATCTGTCGCGTGGCGGTCGCGACACGTGTTGGTCACGTGGCGATGTCGCGCATTACCAAATTAGCGTCCGGTGTGCACCTAGCCTTAAATTACGTTAAGCGCGGGTCGTATTCGTATCACTAATAGATATTTGACATTATTTTCATTTCAATGGATACGTTCCTTAGCTTTTCGTAGAGAAAAAAAAAACTAGTAGGTACCTAGGTATATTTAGATGCTGTTTTTGAAAACTTACAGATAAGAAATATTTACAGACCAAACTGCAGAATATGAAAACAACAAGAATAAAAGCCTAGAACATTCTCAAAAATAAAACGTAAAACGCATAAGAAAGTCGGGGGTGGCACGGGCTGAAAACTGGAGTGAGGAGAGAGGGGGGTGGTCGACAATAGGTGTACAGATAACTTTCCTTCTACAGTAGAGTCAATACCGACCCTAGGGAGTTTTACCCTCGGGGTTCGGTCGCTTGGGAAAACTAGACCCAACAATATAGAAAAGGACGGAGCTATACATCACGTGTTAGGGCGAACGGTGCATCGGATTGTACTTATGTATTAATAATATATAGAGGAAAAATGCCGAGGACGTGCGTGAAGTGATATGTTGCGACTGTTAGCAAGAGAGGGATGGATGACATCAATTTGTCGTGTCGTGATGGGGTTTTATTTTGTTTCTCCTTTTGCAATTTTTTTTTGGGTCCATCTATTTTCGTATTTTATTTAGTTCGGTTTGAATGGAGCTGTTTGTGATTAGAAAATAAAGTTTGTTTTAATTTTTAAGTTCTGCTGATTTATATAAATTCGACGGTTAGGGAAGCTCACACTAATCAGCTAAATTTCGATGTTTTTATTAACGACGTGCATGTTGAACCATGATATAAATATTATGCGATTAAATTATACTTTTCATTCAGGTCATTTTAGGTACAATTAGGTTACATAGTTAGGTACACTCATCATCATCATCATCGTCAGCCTGTATTAGTCCACTGCTGAACATAGGCCTCTCCCAATGCGCGCCACTATTGTGCGCTCATTGGAGGTATTTGCCCATAATCGCCACGCTGGGCAAGCGGGTTGGCGATCGCAGTAGCAGATGATTGCTGTTACATGTTACACAGAAGGATGCTGCTGCCCATCTTCTGGATTGTTCCCTTTGTCGCTTCTTACGATACCCGCGGGACGAGTAGGGGTGGTTCTATTCTTATGCCGGAAACCACACGGCACAGTTAGGTACACTATACCTACTTATTAAAAACTTTACATCAAGAGGTATATGTATTGTGTATTAGAACCATTGAAAAGTTTTTTTTCTCGATCGTTATAATTAAACTAGCCTCAAAAGTAAACTAGCTTCGCTTCTGTGATTTTTTTTTTTCTAGGATATAAAATACCTACCTATGTAAGTAATTATTACTTATAAGTATTTACCTCTGCAGCCCATAAAGTATTTTATCCAAAAAAAAAAAAAAAAATGATCCAACAAACATGCTTTAGCATTTATACTACATGTTAGTAGGTATGTTTAATCAGATCATTACCTAATCTGAGAGTAACGAAAAAATCTGACCCAATATTTTAAATTAATCTGAGAATAACAAACAAATCTGACCCAATAGAAAAACTTTAAAAAAGTTACACTAACGTCCATAATAAATACTCTTCCACACTTGCAAACTTTATTTTTTTTGGCTTAAGACGTGTAACTTTTTATGCGGCTCCATTGGGCATAATTTCAAATCTCGAACTCAAAACTCTATGGTCAAAGTTTGCATAATGCCATAGTAAAACAGTTTATAAAGCGATATAGAAGCGGCATCGAAGCGTGTCAACGAAGGCGTTAAGCGAAATTGAGTGAAAGTCAAGTTAAAGTATTAAAAGTTTTCAGCTAGCGATCTTTGTGAACGCGACGTTGGCCGCCGCACACTTTGAAGTGTTGTAGCTGACGACAAGGTAAGGTATCGATAAAAATGTGGAGGAAAAACGAGAGATTTTGCTTCTGATTGGGTACAACGGATAGAGGTTTAGTGAAATCATTATATTAATTGTGTGTTTCAAAAAATTAACTGTTGCTGAAAACTAAAAAAAACTAAGCGAAAAATATTGCGGTAATTACAAAATCGATTTAAAATCGATTTTGTCCACCAAATAATATTTAAATTATCAAATTTTATCAAGTAGGTATCGATATCTCGATACAGGTGTATCGATACTCGATATATTTATCGAGAATTCCATCCCTACTTCCTTAACACGGTGTAAGTTAATAATGTAATAGAATTACGAGGGAAAAACTGTTGAACTCCGACGACGGAGCGGGTCGCACTTAATTGTGGCACTTTGTTTTGTGACGCCCACTGACGTCATTCTTCTGTTTACGTTTCGATTTTAAGAATGCACGAGTACGTGTGAAAGGGCTTTGAGACTTGGCATTTTTGTACAAAAAAAAATATAAAGACGAAAAAAAAATAAAGATTGGGTACGAATAGGATAATAAATTCAACGCCATTTATCAACAGTATCTCATTAAATGAAATTATTTATTAAAAAACTCGCAAAAACAACTGACTCGGGCGCAACTTGAACTCGCGTTGACGCGTGCCGTACCATCTCTTTATCAACTAAGCTACGGAGTCCTTCCCGCTTTAGTTGAAATTACGAATCTCTTTCTTAACTAATTTCATTTAATTAGCAAAACATGTACCTACCATTTAATTAGCAAAACATGTACCATTTAATTAGCAAAACATGTCCATGTAACATGTAAAAAACATAAATAAAGTATCTCATTAATTTAAAGTTTTAACAGATAATTTTTGTGATTTATATATCAGCCCATTGCTGGGCAAAGTCTTTGTGTCACAAATCGAGTTGAAGGAAAAAAGGTTTACCACGTTGAGCCGAAACGATTTGGGGGAAGCAGGTTGATATTCATCAAGTCGCCTAAAACGGACAAAACCAAAGAACGAAAACTACATTTCCAGACGAAACATTAAATCACATGTCAGACTAATCTAAAATGCCCAAAAACTGACTGCAAAACTATTAGAATATGCAGTAAACAGTAATAAAACTCCATTCAACCGGAATGACGTCTCAACGGTACGCAGTCTGAAGTTAGACTAAAAATCATACGAAATATGGAGGTAGTTAGCGAAAAATTTGCAACTCCGACCGACATGTGTCTAAAATACGGCGAGTCTAAATAAACTCTGCGATAGTTATAAACAGTTCGTTGTAGCTTATCATCGTATGCCATTATTTTGCATTAAGTTGGTAGAGCAGAATAATTATAAAGGGTATGAAAAAATATAATATAGCACCTTAATATTTATGGTTCCTTAAATTGTTTCTATAATAAATCAGACACATTTTGGTCGCTGGGACCACCAAGTAAGTAATAGAATTTGTACATCCTACGTATAGCTTGGCAAAAAAGAGTCTGGAAAAATTGGGGGCGCCGCTGGCGCACTTTTCACACTACAATTCAAAATTACAAGTTATTTAGTGCTTACATATTTCTATGTTATTTAAGTACTCACAAACTTAGTTTTTAAGATTTTTATTTTTAGCTCCAGCTGTCACCGCCTCAGACTCTTTTTTGCCAAGCTGTACTGGAATGCAAAATGTAGTGTAGTCGTAAACAAATATGACCACAGTGGGTCCTTTTAAAGTCCATCATGACACTATCAGAAAAAAAAACAATTGATTACCTAATTCATTTTTGTTATTTTGATTGGTATTCTAAATTAAGAACTTGCTTTTGGAATTTAATATCCTGAGAATAAGATTACGACCTACTTTATAATTTTCGAGACCAAGCCTGTTCCACCAAATAGAAGATTCCTCCCAAACTTTTCACAAAAGAAAAACAGTCTTTAATATAACCGTGCGAAATTGCGTTGTAAGTTACAATATATCGGTAATAGCTAATTAGCCGTAATCCTATAATCGGTCAGGTTAGAAAATTACCCACTCGGGTCCTATTTGCGGTGGCCGCGATTAGCCCCATAAAACTCGGTGCGATCTTGATAAGGGATGCGCGAATCGGCCACGTATACATTGTGTGAAGTGCTGGTGTAATAAACATTCGTTTAAATTTATTGTCTAACTGTTGCAGATTATGTTGGTAGTGTTTTCGTGGTATTTTGGTGGTTGGGAAATGATTTCCAAATTAGCCGCTCATACCGTGCTGCACACTGAGTTGAATGTGGTTATAAATTTATAATAGTTGAGTGTTTTACATCCAAATTTAACGGAACTATAATTGTTATGATGAAAGAAAGCTACTATGAAATACAAGCAGGAAAAACATTTAATAGAAAATTGTTCTAAAATTTAATATTGTCAAAAATATTTTTATTTTGTTCTACGCCAGTGCCAAATAAAATAAAAAATATTTTTATTTTATTAATCATTTTTATTATCTTTTATGTAATCTATTATCGATACCTAGTATGCCTGAAGTTTCGTTAACTAAATTGATTTACTTAATTTTAGGAAAAAGTAAGATAAGATACTATTATAATTGAGTATCAGTACTAAAATACTCCCTCATTAATACCACGATGGCATGATCAAATTATTTTTAGGTACGGATAAGTACTTAGTGCGTGGGACGCTAAGCCTCCCTTATAAAATTGATAAGCTACTTACAAGATATCGATTTCACATTTAATGGCTGCTCCTTTTATTTATGAAGTCCGCATAAATCTTCGAAAACACTTCGGTTCATTATCTATAATTCATTTTTTCTTTTTTGTCCTAAAGTGTAAACAATTTTGGCAATTCTGACACAAAATTGTAAAAAAAATAAATTAACAATTGTTACAAACTCATTTGAACATCACTTTTTTGGATCACCTTTTTGAATTTAGAATACAAAATAGAAATCCAAAAAGGTGATGTTCAAATGAGTTTGTAACAACAATTAAGTATAACAAATTAGAGTTGAAACTTGAAATTACTTATCAGGTCTAAACTAGCTGCTTTTAGCATCGGCAATCTGCGATTTTGTGGCAGCTTCGATACCGCATCGAGTTGTGGCGACTTTTCGAGGCCATTTCGGTATCGAATATAGCGCATTTTAGCGAATGAATACGAATAGGAGCTTTTAGATGCAGCAAGTTCGTTTTCAAAAGCTACTAAATTGCCGATCACCGATTCTAAAAATGGCTAGTCTGCTTTGGTCCTTATGCTTCCTTTGTCTTTATTTTAATACTTTCAAAATGTCCTATTAATCGCATAGCTAGTAATCCTAATCGGGGAATTAAACGTAAAAAATATATGCATTAAATAAAAATTTTAGAAGACGGAAAAAAGTAACGCTTCGAAGTAATCTCCTTGTTATTAGAAGTCGGTCAAAACATAGTCGGTCGGTAAAGAAACTACGAACTGCGTAAAAGACACGCATAGGTATTACTATCGGAACATCGGTCTGTTCATCATCTGCCTAGCCTTTTCCCAACTATGTTGGGGTCGGCTTCCAGTCTTACCGGATGCAGCTGAATACCAGTGTTTTACATGGAGCGACTGCCTATCAGACCTCCACAACCCAGGTACTAGGTTACACGGTACCCCTTGGTAAGACTGGTTGTCAGACTTTCGGGCTTCTGACTACCCGTAACGACTGTCAAAGATCTACAATTGACAGCCGGGGCCAACAGCTTAATGTGCTATCCGAGGCACGGAGAGTGATAATTAATTTATAAAACGCACATAACTTACGAAAAGTCAGAGGTGCGCGC
This sequence comes from Protodeltote pygarga, assembly GCA_936450705.2. NCBI lineage: Eukaryota > Metazoa > Arthropoda > Insecta > Lepidoptera > Noctuidae > Protodeltote > Protodeltote pygarga. The sequence goes on along the minus strand of OW388257.2, from coordinate 5,649,036 downwards.
CTTGGGTTCGAACTCGAGACTACTGACTTACCAGTCAACGGTCACCACCACTAGGCTATCACGACTCTATCATGAACATCGGTCTGTTGATCAAAATAAAAATATAAGCTTACAGTACCTAAAAATAACTTGAAGTTTGATTCGATAAATAAAAAGCCTCTAGAGCGAGTGGCACGTCACTAAGGGATCTACAGAATTTAAGTACCTATGGCATTTTTCCATTGGTTTTTAAATTTTTTAACGGTCACTATTTTTAAATTTCATGAGAGTGTAAATGTCAAAAAAGCTATTACAAATAAGTACATTGCCAATCTTAGAATAAAAGTATCATTAAAATGTTTAGTCCATGTAGACAATATAGTATAACAATGACCCCATAGCATACAAAAAAAACTATCAAAAAACTGTAACTTAAATAGATATTTGAATACGAAAGAAGTAAGTTGAAACATCAAGAATAAGAAAATAAAACAGAGTTGTGATAAAAGCAATTACATTTTATAAGTCCGCAAATAAAATCTTCAACTCTTCAAACAAAGTCAACAACTTTACCGCGTCTCGACAGACTTTCGAAGCGACCACCGGCGCCATCTAGCTAAAACTTCTACTGCGTAGTGCAACCGTAATTCCAAAGATGGCGCTGTTCAATACTCCCGGGACCTAGATACAAACGTAGTTTCAGTGAGCTCCGTCCTGAAACAGAACAATGACTTGAGAAAGGGAGAGCGAAATTCTCAAGGCTCGCCGTTTAGGGACCAGTCCCGTTCAGTTGCGATGTTCCTTTTTGTTACAGCGGTGGGTGTGTTCAGGAGCCGCCAATGGGAACGATTTCTCTTGGTCCGACCACTCCTACCCAGTTTTCGATGCCTACTGGGAGTTGGATGGAAAAATTTTGTTGGAAATAGGTAATTTTGTACGTCGTTCGCCAGTGACGCAATTGTGAATTTATGGTCCGACGAATTACCTTGTTGATATTGCGAGTTGATTGAAATGGAATTTTAAATTATATTCCGTGAGTAAGCTTTGAATGTTTATTGAGTTTCAGCGTTATAACCGTTCTTTAGGCATTTGCGACTACGAATCTACCTTATTCATTGCATGGAAAAACGGATGACTACTGGTAAATGCTATTTTAAACTTTCATGGCTTTGAACTAGGTATATCTAAATTGACATCAATGGGATAGTTTTCCATGATTTCTCATTAAATGTAACCTTTGATATTTCGACGTTGTTGAAAGCGTTAATATGCAGGTTGACTCTACATTCTATGCACACTACAATATTCTACACCAAAAATACTTTCTTAAAAATTTAAAAATAATGATTTAACGGTTTTTTTTAATTCTGGACAGAATATCCGAACATGTAAAATACTTGATACGAGGCTTGATACTAAAGGAAAAGAAATAAATAGGTTAGAAATAAACACAAAACATTTTGCTACAACACTCACTTGCGCACACTAATAATAAAATTAGGAAGGTAGGTAGGTACCTATATATATTTTTTTAAATCTATACTTATAAAACAGTACCGTGACTGACTGACTGACAGACAACGCACAACCTAAACCGGTGGACCTAGAGACTTGAAATTTTGAGACAATATTTTTTAAGTACTCTAGGGGTGCACTAAGGAAGGATTTTTGGAAACTCCACCCCTAAGTAGGTAAAAAGGGGGATAAGAGTTTGTATGAAAGTCCGTCGTTTTTGTAGTTAAATGTACGAAACTTGGTATTCAGCTTTTCGGTTGATGAATGAAAGACGAGCATAGGTTATTTTTTTTAAATCTACCCTTGAGTGGATAAAAAAGAGGGTTAAAGTTTGTATGGAAAATTCGTTATTTTTTAAGTTACAGGTGTAAAAATGAGTATTAAAGTTATGCTCTAAAAATAAAAAAGACGTGTATCAAAAAATTTGGTTTTTTTTCCCCCTAACGAGATATAAAAGGGGATGAAAGTTTGTAAAGAAAATTCATCATTTTTTAAGTTAAATCAATTAAACTTGGTGTTTAGCTTTTCGGTGAATAAACAAGACGTGTTTCAGCTTTTTGAAAAATCTACCCAATAGGGGGGAAAGGGGAGGCGGGGGTGAAAGTTTGTGTAGGAAATTCGATATTAGTAAGAGACATCAAAGTAGCATAATTAATGAACGGGGTAGGGTAGAGTAGGGTAGGGTAGGATAGGGGTAGAGTAGGGTAGGGTCGGGTAGGGGTAGAGTAGTTAGGGTAGGGTAGGGGTGGAGTAGGGGTTGGGTAGGGTAGGAGTAGAAAAGGGTAGGGTATGGTAATGTAGCGTAGGGTAGTAAAAAGTAGGGTAGAAAAAGGGTAGAGGTAGAATAATCACGCGTACAAAGTCGCGCGGGGCAGCTAGTTCTATCATAAAGCTATTTTCACCTCCCAACACATAAAGATAGGAACACACATAAAACTACGAAAGTACGATATGCAAAAGATATATTGATGGATAAGCGGGGCGTCCCTGGGAATTCACCGGTCTCTACACGGCTTAGCACTTCTAGGGGAACCACACCTTTCATAGGAGTTTTAAAGTATACCAAATAGCTTTTTAGTGGCAGTTTTGAATAGTAGCTGTGAAAAGTTTCGATGGTGATGGGGAGGACAGAGATGTGTTAAAAGGTTTTTGAACGGAATGACATTTTTCTTAGTGGTCGACTCTACTAAAATATTTGTTGTAAGTACATAGACATACCTACATAATTATAATTTACTAGCGCTTCACCCGCGATTTTGTCCGCATAAATTTTGAATTAGGCAGAAAATATGATGATTTAAGGAAGCTATCTCCGATTTTAAAGATTTTTTGAGTTGCCCGTTTGCTGACACAATTTTAACTGTCATTGGGCCATATAAATCAAATTCGTCCGTCGTGTCGAGTCAGCCTTGCATTTTTTGATTCATTTTGTCAACTAAATAAATGATTTTCAAAAAATTACAAAAAAACTAACTCATTAGAGACACAGAAATAAAGGCTTCAAAAAGGGCGTAAAAAGATTTTTACACGGTCCCCACGGTTACACCTTGGTGTTGCAAGCGTCAATAGGTTTACCATCAGCAGGCGCTTGCCAGCTAAGCGTATTAAAACGGAAACTGCAGTTCTTGAATATTACCTTGTTTAGAAAACTAATGCTCAACGAAAATGAAAACGAATATTGTGTGTGAATATTTAAAAGTAAAAAAAAATGCATTTATGATAATGAAACAACTTTGAAGCACTCGAAACGTCAAGATTATTTTATCTAAATAAAAACGCGAGTTATATCCGTTAAAAAATTGTTTCATTATGTTAAGTGATCGCGAAAGTTTGAGACTATATTATGCATTTATGATGTTTAAAATATGAATTACATTATATTTATAAAATATCAAATTTAAGTTATCAATATTTGAGTTGATGTATAAATAATTAAATCTAAAATAATAATTTCGCTACAATAAAATAATGTTGCGATAATGTCATTATCGACACATTGCTCTTCTACGAAATTCTCCTTTCAATACCTACTAACGAGCGATCATAATTTTATCACACTTATTATATTTTTGTACCCCTTTCGCCATAACACCATGTGTTCTAACAAATGCTAAGGCCACACCATACAATAGCATACAACAAGTGATATTTGACAAGCAATAAATTTAATTTCAACTTGTTTCATTGTGTTTTCATTTGTGTTCAATGTGCGATGAAATAGAGACATTTAGCGATTGAGGGTGTGCCGAATCTTGTAATATATATAGAGAAGAGAGTACCTATGCTTTTTGTTAGAAAAAAATATTTTTGCGGATGTTGTTCATCGCTTATAACGCGTGAATGTCGGTGATGATGATTTGTTTAGGTTTACTTCTACGACAACAAACCTAAACATAAGAGTGCAGGTGTCCCCGTGAAGCAACAAGCAATTTCATGGTTTTGGTTAATCGATTTGTTTTGTTTCAAGCGTAACTTTAATGGATAAAAGTTTTGTATGGGGAAATTATAAAGACAGGGAAGGAGCGATAGTTTATGTTTTAGAACAATTAATTTTGTTTAGCGGTATAACCTTCCTCTATGAAGTACAGTATATCCTCCTGTATAAAGTATGTATTGCAAAAATGCACATTAAACCTTCAACTACCGCCACGAAGCCGGCGATGCTTAACAATTGATTTCCTTTTGTGGCTCATTTGTCGGTGTTATAAAGATTTTCTCATAATAAGTTAAGCTTATAAGCAAAAATATAGATTAGATAAATAAAACAAGACTTTACACTTCTTTTGCCTTCAAAACCGCCTATTATCTCATTTCTTTTTTGCAATAGGGGAGAGGAAGGGAGTGATTGTACAAACACGTATTCTCGGCAATCATTAATTTCTCGTTGTACTCGTAGGTAATGACATGAGACAGGCGGAGGAACACATCCAAATTGAAATTCTTTCAGATAAACAAACATTTTATCAGATTTATTCTCCCCTAGTACTTTTTTTTTTGGAGTTACGGTATTTCTTTGTCGTGTTAATTTTATTGTCGGGTTGCCGTCCTAGCGATGAGAATGAGGGAATAGAGAGTGCACCTGTGTTTACTACGCACCCACTATGATATCTTCTGCGTAGGTGGCTTATCACCGTTGAGATTAGCCGCTGAGATCAAAATTCGGTCAGAAGGACATTATTATTTTTCTACTAAGTACGTAACACTAAGCTATCACTGTTGTATAACAATTATGATATTTAATTAATTGGAAGAATTAAGAACAGTTCTACAGTAGACAAGTATTATAAATGTGAAAGTTTGTAAAGATGGATAGATTTTTGTTACTCTTTCACACAAAAATTACAAAACGTACTTTGATGAAACTTTACAGTAAAATAATTAATATAGCTTATACATCAGAATAACACATATACTACAATTAATCAACATACCACGCGGGCGAAGCTGCGGGTGGAAGATAGAAGATAGTTAAGTAAATAAGTTTTAAGATAGTTTTTGTAGATAAAATCTACTGGTGGGCCTTACACAAAACCGAGGTGAGAGAAAATCATTCTCAAATGCGAAATGATGGGGACGGGTTTTCACCATGATCCACTACGTAACAATCAAAATGAGATGCTTAAAATTAAATGCCACAAATAGTCCTCATTTACGGGCTGACCATGTTAATATAGTTGTGACATTCACATCGGCATCCTAGCGTCACGAGCAACTCTGTTTTTTTTTATACCTTGTCTTTGTCCTTGTCCTCCGTATAATGACCAAATTTTGGTCACAGCAGCCAATCACAATGTGTGCGCCAATACAGGTGCAACTCTATCTTCCCTCACTCTCATAGCCCGATGGGACGGCAATTCCATGCGATCGGAAAGAGATTAGGCGCTGTCCGACGCGATTCAGGCGCGACTGAGTGTCATAAAGTGATAAATTGAACTAAGTCAGTTTTTTAAACTAAGTTTGCTTGTTTTTTTTTCAGTCTCAATAACGTAATCAACGTTCACCCGATTATGCTAAAACTTGTTTATATAAGAGACGTCTGCTTCATTCCCTCACACACCTTGAATTCAATTTATTACCCTCCACAAATAAGATGAGACAAGTATCTCAATAGCACTGGGAGTATAAAATAAAGTATTTTGCTTGAACATACTTATTTTGAAGCTTATTGAATTTGTTTGTTTACCTAAGATTATTATTTATTGTATGCCTTGTCAAAATTTTACGTGACCACTGGTTGACTGATTCTTTAGTCAAAAGACTGTGCAATTCAGCATGGCAATACTGTCAGTCTTCTAGGCACATAATTACCTATTTTTATAACAATTACTATTTACATGCCTGTACGGCCAAATGTATAATTTTGTAATTATATTATTCTAAATATTATAAACTATACTGGCCTTCAAAACTTAGTACATTTTTGAAATTGCATTTTCTCCTAAACTACAGAAGTTGAAGTTTAAAAATGTTTATAGCAAATTTCATCAACTTTCTTTGAAGTTATTACATAAAAAATAAAATATTTTTCTACTCTAAAAATATGATGCTCTTCGACTCCTTTGTACGACATCCTGCAAAATGTCGAGCCAATTATTTCAAAACTCAAACCATTTATCTCCCAAATCGTGTTTATACAATTTTAAATTACTCAAAATGGACCTCAAAGCTCTATCTAATTCAGTTTCATTCCGGCTCATTTACTTTCAACTTGGCTATAAACATCTTATTGTGCAATTATAAAAGACATTTGTATCGCGTTTGGTTTGCAGTACTATTCATCAATGTGCCACGATTTTGGAGCAGATGTATTGCATTACAACTTCATTTTATACGAATCGTTATCGGCTGGGGTTGGATAACGGGACAAGTGGTGTGGATTAGTGTGGATACGTCACTCCTGTAGCCCGATAATAGGAAAATTCAACACGACTGGAGAGAGATTAGCCGACGCGCGGCAAATTAACGTGCTCTTTCTCCTAAGTCTAGTTAGGTATATAGCTGAAAAATAGCCTTTATAAAAATATCTTATTTATGATTAGTACAGCATTTGTGTAGTCGTGGTAAATATAGGTAAACTATATCTTGTTTTATCAAATAAATTTATTAGTACTTCTACTATGTACCGTCACGAGCTAAAATATGTATATACAAGTAGAAAGCCAATTTAAAAAAAAAACGCATACTTAAAATGCATAAATATTGCATTTATAGTCTCTATAGATATTTATCAATATTTGGGTTGTATATTTTTTTATAAACTAAACCTGTAGGTTATAAGTTAATCATTTGAATTCCGCCAAATGTAAATACAATTTTTTTACTTCAACTTGTGTAGTCCCGAAATGTATAAATATTAAAATGACGAAAGTCATATCCACCCTACTATCACAGGCACCAGCGCGCACGCACCCCGTAACAGAACTGTGTAAAGTACGAAATAATTTCACGCATCACATGACCCCGGTATAATGACCCCCGGAACTCCCGGGCGATGTCCCGACCAAAACAAACAGTCCCTAATAAGAGAATGACTAAGTTCCCTCGAAGAATCCTTTCGGAAAAGAAATTGCTTTGAAGGAAGTTAATGTGTGTGTTCAGGGAATATTTGTTGTGTTCTAATTGTTGCAATTCCGGGTTTTTGGGGCTTGACGAGGTTATTCATATCATAAGTATGGTTTTGCAGGAGTGTTGTTCAAACTATAACCGTGTATAAGTATTATCATACTTTACTCTAATATGCAAAACGTATATCGGTCGGTTGAAAGTGAATACATGTATGCTTAGATACCTACTTTTAAATCAGAAGTAAAATTTACTGAAAAAATATATGAAAGGAAATATCAAGGCTTTTTTTGTTTCACACATTTTCCAATATAAATTTTATTTGAGTTAGAATGTAACTGTTACTATTCTATCAAGATCAAACATTTTTTGGTAAAAATGTAACATACCTAATATAATATGAGGTCTTCAAGGTCTCAAGCTACGAAATGCTAAAGGTTGTTCGTTGCTGACCTTCTTTTTATGCCGGATGCACCATGGAAGCCGCGGAAAATGTTTGTGAAATTAATTGTTTTTAGACTTCTATTTATCTATCCAGCGTATTTTCTTCCGATTTATTGACGTAGAAAGAAGGTGTATGGTTACTTGAAATTAATTATGAAGAAAAACTGACCTTGGAACTGGCCGCTAGAGTCATGATAAAATGCATTTCAATATTAAATACATTTCAATCAAGTATCCAGTGCTGGATACTTTTACTAGATGCAAATGGTTACTACGGTCCAATCCAATCCAGAGCGTCACTGCAATCAAATCAGCCTTTACATTAAAAAAAAAAAAGGTAATTGAGCGATCTTCAAATAAAAATCAATAAAAGGCATCAAAAATTGAAGTTATTGAGCTACCTATTTATTACTAGCGTCAAAAATAAAGGGGTAAACACCAATCTGCGACAGAACCAACAAACTCGGTTCACAATGTAGGACGAGATCAAACAATCGAATCCCACCGCAATCACACTGCGTCGGTTCCATAGATTGTGTTGACAAAACCAATGAACATTCTTAATTATTTGCCCGGTTCGAGTAAACAATGACCTCATAACATAACCAACATAACATGACCCCCAAACCACTATAAGACCCACTGGTATTAAAACATGACGCAAATACCAAAGGGTCTGTTTAAAGTAGACAACAAAACTATTGTTTGACAGCATGTAGGGTCACAACAGTTGTCGCTTGAATTTTTGGATTTTAATTGGCTATTTGGGTAGAGATTTTTAGATAATGGTGTTTGGTGTCACTTTCGGTGGTTTTATGTTCCATATGTCAGTTTCTAGCAGGTTTTTAATTAAGGACACAGCTTGATACCATTCTAGTTTGATTTTACTACTAAAATTTCGCCTGATACCTTAGTTATCCCGCAACCACAGATGCTGCATAGCCTTTTGTAGCATCCGAAACTTCAGGAAACGCTAAAAATTAATAAAACGTGAGTACCTATGTCCCATTAGTATTGTCAGTGTTGACTGTATTTACATTAGGGTACAATAATTTATACAACTATAAACATATACAAACTTATAAACCTAATTATAGTAAAATATTTAATTTGTAACCTAAAGTACAAAAAAAATTGCAATTAAGGCGTCGAAAAACTTCTTCACATAGCTGTCCTCGGGTAGCGTGCCCAAATCCTTTTTCCAAGGAATAAACCAGTCCTCTGATCACGTGAAGTGATATTGTTGTTTTATTATGTGTAGAACTCGCAAAATCTTAAGACATCTACTGAATATACCCGCATTAATGTGTAACAAAAAATTCATCTGACTTCAAAACACCAAACGGTCACGGTAAATACAATTAAAACACTTGATAACTTATATTCAATTTTTTTTAAACAATTCATTTTTCTCTGTACCTTTTAAAAACAAAATAAACCTCCCTTCTATCAAAGCTTGCCCATACACGACTATTCTTTCTGCAGTGGAGTACTCTTCAAACACAGTAAAATAATAAAGGCAGTCGTCGTATTATTTATCAGTAAAGTAGCACTCAATTTGGGTGAAGGGCTCAGTGGCCGTGCGCCACATGCTTTAAAATAGGGATCCGAGATTAGTGACGTGCGTATGACACTATAAAATATCGACTAGCGATAGAAATACAGAAAGGATTGGCGTTATGGTGAAGATGCTTATCAAAAGCAATGAAATGATGCGAGTAGATGATAATAGAGAAATAGAATAAGTCGTATTTTTTTACGTTCAAGATGTTTTGTAGGTTTACGATAAATTACCATTATTTTTAGTAAATTGTTTATTAATAATAACTTACATTATCTTTAAACAAAAAAAGCTATCTTAATTTTGTTTTATTACGAAATCATTAATTAAGGTGTCATTAATGCAACGATAAAAAAACAAGTCTCAGCTATCGCTAGACAAACATGGCTTTGATAGACAAATATCGATACTTTTTCACCCATCACTATGCAAGTCACCCCTAATTTTTTGACCTGACAGGACATCTAAATATTTAAAAAGCTCTTATGCCATAATTACGTTGATTTATTGCCCTACATCCATAAGTTATTGTTTACATTGCTAAAATATTTCAATTATAACCTATACTTACACAAACTTGTAATTTTGGTGCATTCGTTCGAAATTTTCTTTTTAACCGCACGCTTTTGTATAAAACAATTACGTTTACTAATTTTATTACATATCTTCATGCTCTTTACATGACACGGTCCAAGCGGATGCGAACATTTTCTAATTTTTTTCATTGTCTTTTTTTTTGTTAAACTTAAATTTTTCCTTACATTGAAGAATCAAATCAGAATAAAAAAAATTGCCTAAACAGAAATTCGTTTTAGGCATTTTCAAACTTGTTCCAATTCCAACAGTTGTTTTTCTGAAACTTTGTAATGTTATTCTTCGTAACTTTTAATTTTTCATAACTAAATTCAGTGGTCTTATGTGCGAGAGAGACAGGCAATTTAAAAGAATATTAAATTAGCTAAAAAGATTGGGTAGATCTGGAAGAAGTTTAAATGCAATGCTTAAAACCGATTGAAATGGAGAATGACTTAGGACATTCTGCATTATCTAGAATACTTAGCCACTTTACAGTCCGTGGACGACTTTAGGTCCAAAAAAAAAATCAGCGCGAAACACTTATTTTCTCTAAAAATACTTTTAGCGCCATCTATGAACTTAAGTGGACATTAAAATAAATTAAAGCAGCACTACTTTACGTAGTGGTAAGAATCATTAGTCAAATAAGTCAATTATTAAATATCGAATTCGTAACACACTATATCCATTATAAACTAAAATAACAAAACACGACCAGGCGTCTTCAACATTTGGTTTTACATTATCAGTACAGTTGCAGGGCATTTTAGCATTATCTGTGCTCCTATCTCAGGGGTCGCAAATTTGGTCAGCCTAGTCTTGTGGGGCAACCCGGGTGTCAAGATGAAAGCTGTTTTATTATGAGGAGGGTCACTCGCTAATGACTTTAGTGGTTTTTGGATTAAATACGCACAATTTCGGATGTAAAGTTTGTGTATAATGTAGTGGGAAAGTTGTAAATCTGCTTAATTGGGGTTATAATTATAGTAATGATTTACAAAATAGATACCTATACAAAATTATAAGTCCTTGCGAACAGTTACAAATTTAATAATTATCTTAGAAAATGCGACACTCAAAATGTGCCCAAACTTTGATACAAAAACGAATCAAAAATAGCGACAACAAAAATATCCGAATTACATTGTTTCCCGTCGGACGTCAAGTGTGACGCGAATGCATAATCAATCAGTAATTCTGAGCGTCACAGCGCTGTGACGTGACAATCGCATGGGATTTGAATTTCGAACAAAGATTTTCGAATTTCTGTTCTTTATGACTTTATGTTTAGGTTTGAAATAAGGGAAATGTGACAGAGTTGAAAGTTCAAAAGTTCAAAATGTTTAATATACCTACCTATATTTTACATAAAGTCTAAAAATATACTATTTATATTACACTTGATATTATTTTATCAAAAATTGAGAAATGAGACATAATAGGAAAATTTGTGACGCGTTTTACTTTGAAAAGTATCTTTTGAAGTAATATTAATTTGTAAAAAAAATTATTGCTATACCTTTTGATAGTTATTGAAGCCAGACCGTAATTTCATCTTACCATCTTCTTATAAATAAAAAAAATCCTATCAAATGAAAATTTAAATATCTTTAATAAATCTTTTACAAAACATAAAATCTCTTCGACTTTTACAAACAAATAACTCGAAATACCGTCAATCCGTTTCATCTAGTTCATCCCGAATGTCGTCGACAATTCCCGATCATCTGCGGTTATCTTTAAAAGGGGCATGACAAAGAAATGCGCGGAATGAATGGATTTAAATTTTAAAAGCTTCGTTCTGGAATCCTGCTTACCCCTGGGATTGGCGCGTGATTATTGATGTTTTGACAACTCGTATTTACTATTAATTATTATAATGGATTGTGGTTGGTCGTAAAAATGTCTTTTGAAAATTTGCAAGAGGTTTACGCCTCCTTTGTGGATTCCTTCAGGTATTTGGTTTGGTAAAGATGGTTTTTGTGTTTGATGTGTTTTGTAAACTATTTTTTAAAGTCGGTTGTTTCTGGTTTGAGTATTTCTTATTAATTTTATATTTATTTATAGACTCACGCCTGTATTCCCCAGAGGGGGTAGGCAGAGGTGTGCAGTACACCCACGTTTCGCCGGCTATGTTATAAGTCCCATGTAATAGGGGGCGAGCCTACCCAGACTCCGTGCTGCTACTGAAAATTTCTCAATGGAAAAACCCAATAACACTTTGCCCGACCCGGGGATCGAACCCAGGACCTCGGACAGCAGTTGCGCTTGCTACCACTAGACCAACGAGGCAGTATTTCTTTATGCACAATAAATAAATAAAATTCACATGAATATAAAACAACCGCTAATCACCTAATTTGCCAATGGAATTTGTCATTTTCTGTATATTATTTGACGGATAGCTTGATTAACTTACAATGCCTAAAAAACTGACGAAATAAAGATATCAGAACTGGTTTCAACATTCAAAATGAACGTTTAAACAGATGCGTTTATACAAGACATACAAGTACCTCGAAAGCTTAATAACATAAATGTAGCACCTCATTTCATACCAGCAAAGTGAGCGAATTGCGTTCCCAACTTAATAGTCACCTAGTACAAGCTATTTTCAACTTTATTCGGAAACAAGAAGGAAGGTTCCAGGTGTTTAGGTAAGTTTGTAAGTGTAAACGTACGTCATAACCTTTGAGCAAAATCGGGGAAAACGTGTGAGATAAATCACGATTTCCTAAACAGAGATAGATCCTGTACTAAAACGTGTAAGACAGATTTGTATTAATTATATATAATTTAACAGAATTATATACATTGTATTATATAGGTGTTCCTCTCTTTCCGTTACAATGTCCTCCTGATTAAGTTTCGGTTACAGAGACCAATCTCAACTGAGATTAGGCAAGTACGTAGGAGATATTAGGTAATAGGTATAGTGCACGAGTTCACACGTATACATTGGTGCACTCTCTATTCCCTCACTTCGTAATCAGATGGGACTGGAGTGAGATTTAAGCACAGTACCAGTAACAGGCAGGGTTGATAACAAAATGATAAAAAACATAACCCTTCTTTGGTAGTCGGGTAAAAATGATTACAAATATAGGTGGGTTGCTGAAGTCGGCAGGGAAAAAAAATTGAGGTAATGTTTACGGGAAAACTGAAATTAAGTTTCAGATATTTACACTTTTCCTGATAGTAATCTAAAACTGTAAAATTGATATCTTTGCCTTACTCCTTAATAATTCATACAAAATGCTATTAAATGATTAAAATATCATTTATTATTATATCATAATATTATGGAACCCTTCAGGAGCGAGTTTGATTCGCATTTGCCCGGATTTTTTACTCAAAAGTATCATTAATTTACCAAAGTGCCACCCATTTATACCCTACTGACGAATTCAAACAAAGTCTTACAGAAACCTCGCACCATATGAGTGATATAAACCAAACCGCGGTGACGGTGAACCAACCCAACCGGAAGGCGGCTTTCGAATCAACTGATGAATACTAAACTAAGAGTGCATCCATCCAAGCGTGGATCTATTTAGTAATATCCATCAGAGATGATTTTTGAGTACTACTACAGCTAGTTTATTTAAAAGTTAGGTAATAATGGGATGGGAAGGGATAAAACTGTAATAAATAAAAATAAGTATATTTTTAATTTTGTTCAGCACTTGGCATCTGGCGTAAAGCAGAATATTTTTGTTAATTTTTTACATGTTTATAGTATGTACATGTTAGCTTATCGCTACATAGTATAAAACAAAGTCGCTTTCTCTGTCCCTATATCCCTATGTATGCTTAAATCTTTAAAACTACGCAACGGATTTTGATGCGGTTTTTTTTTATTGATAGAGTGATTGAAGAGGAAGGTGTACATTGCACCCGTACGAAGCCGGGGCGGGTCGCTAGTTAAATACCTATATTTTATTTTTGTTTTATTACTGTTTATGTAATCTATTAATGATACAATAATACCTAACATTAATGTGTGAAGTTTCAATTCAATTCAAAATTCAATTTAATCCTACAAAATACTAATACTATTTTTATTTTTTATCATCCTGTTTTATAGATACTTGTACATTTGATTAAAAGAAATGTTGGACTATAAAATTGTTTTTCGGGTTTTTTCTCTAGCTTCTGCTAAAAATGCCCATAATATTTTTCAGCATATTTTCCCCTAATTATACAACAGTACACATATACAACAGTACCTACTTATAACTTATACAAGATGTTTATACATTGGTGGTGGCTTATACCTACATAATATTTTTAACTATGATATTCTTGTATTATTGTGGTTATTCAGCGGTACTATTATTACGGAAGCCGTCCACGACGATGATGGATCGCGACCACCAAATCACATGAGATTTGAACTTACCCTTATTACGCGGTACAAAATTTAGAGGTTCGATATTACTGTAGGTACTTGCATATTAAATTAGAAACCCTTGAATCTATATTTATTTTAGTTTTTAAGATGAGAAATGTAATAGCAACTTTGTTTTTTTTTTTACTGCAAATAAATATTGCAATAGTTATAACGTTAAATATTCTAATGGTACTATAAAAAATTATAAAGATATTTGTCTAATCAAACCAGTTTTATTTTCACCCCAAAAAATTCCATCAGAATCGGTCGCTTTGAACATTTCTGATAAACATTTCTAGCAATTAGTTAAACAGATTTTAAAACATAGTTGGCGTAACAGTTAGGCAATTTGCCCTCTTTACTTCCCTCTCAGTGTCATGGGTCCGATTCCTACACAGGACAAATACACTTAAAGGCACAATTAACCGCCCACCTAAGTTTAGTGTTACCACGTTTGTTTTTGTTAAGTAATGCATGTCAAAATTATTATTTTTTAGTGGCTACCTACTTTATCAATAAATTAAACATTTAACACACCCTCGTTCCTTTTTTAATTTGTGTTTCTGCAGCGTTTTTGTGATTTAGGCAAATATTGACATTCGTAGCAATTTTACTATTGTAACTTTATTTCCCGTTTTCTTCATTTCTGGCCATTTCAAGTTGTTTATTTAGTGTAATCGGCTATATTTTATTAATTATTCACCCAAAAATGCCAATAGACGGTACTGGGGCAGCTAGGGATGTGGCTTTAGCTGATGCTGGGTACAGGCATCGTAGGATCACTCGCACACTAAGTGTGCCTCGAACCACTCTCCAGGATGCCGACAGAAGATTTTGGGAGACTGGATCTTCTAAATGGAGGCCAGGTCAAGGCCAAAACCGTTGTACTTTAGCTCGAGATGACCGGTTTGTTGTCAATCACGTGTTAAAAAATCACTTTTTTACGGTTCTTGAAGTTTGTAGTCGTCTATTCGAGGTGAAAAATGTAAGTTTAAGTAAACGTACGATAAGAAGAAGATTGGCAGAAAAAAACCTTAAAGAATTTCACCCAGCTCGGGCCCCTAAACATCTCCCACAGCACCGTAGAGCTAGACTACATTTTGCTTGAAAATATGCTGACTGGACTACTGAGCAGTGGAAGAATGTACTGTCCTTAGACGAAAGCAGAGTAGCTTTAAGACGTACAGACGGTCGTCAGCGAGTGTGTAGACGACCAAACGAAAGGTTCATTCCATGCGCCATAGTGGAAACGGTGGATTATCAGGGAGGTCAATAATGATATGGAGAGGTATCACTTATGAAGCCTGTACCGATTTTGTTGACTACAATAGAGGCAGTGTGAATGCTCAGAGAGACTTGGAAGAAGTTCTTGAAGATCACGTAATACCGTTCGCGCCATTTATTGGAGATAATTTTATCTTAATACACGATAATGCAAGTTGCCATGTCGCTAGACCCATCACTCAATATCTTGACGAGGTCGCAATTCAAAAATTACCATGGCCGGCACTTAGTCCTTATCTCAAGCTCATAGAGCACATATGGGGCAGTCTTAAATGACGTGTCTGGGCAAGAATACCAGCACCAACATCTATTGGAGAGCTCAAGACAGCTCATTTAGAGGAATGGCACAGTGTTCCTCAAACGGATATTCAAACTTTCATGTGTGGACTTTCAAACAGGCTTCAAAAAGTCATTAGAGTCCGGGGAAGTAACACACATTAATAAAAAAAAAACAACATTATTAAATATCGAGAAAAAAAGAAAATGTTATTTTTTGTCAAGTAAAATAAAAACATTTTTCGGTTGTTAAAATAAATTAATCCAAGTAAAAAGATTTTTTTTTTTAACTTTTGACATTTGTTTTTATTGCTGAAATGTTGCTTAAAATAATCCTTTTATCAAATTTTCCCAATATCCTAAAATATCTCCAAAAATCAAGAAAAACCGGGTGGGCGGTTAATTGTGCCGGTGAGTGTATCAAAGATATTGGAAGAAAGACTAATTATACTTATTTGTGTAATCGACAGATATTTGTTCCAATCTAGATGTCTGTGCATTGCGATCTTATATGCGTGTAATTTCACCCATAATTCAACAGAATATCGTAGCGTAGAAATTCACTCTATACAAAAAGAAATGGTTTACGAACTTGTTATTTTTTTGTCAAAATCCCCAACTCCTGAACCCCATAACACAAGGTCTTCACCATTCGCAACATTCCGTGGGTCCGTATAAATATTTGACAACGACTCTGTCTTATGCTTAATTTATTTTGACAAATCATCTTTAGCGAATAAAGGTGTGTTTGTAAAGGTACCGCGGGCTTATAAAATGGATGCGGGGTTTTTTCTAAGTGGTTGGGGAACTCGGTTTATTTACAAAGGTTTTTTTTTGTTTAACTATACGGTTTTTATTTGTCAAAGTATTTTTGTACTTGTTATTATAATATTGTTTGAGTACTTATAAAATTAACTGAAAAGCTGAAAAAGGGTCATTGTACTCATAATTATGAACAATTTTTACTATGGGTACAATTTCAAAATCAGCTGGTCCATACATTTTGTCGAGTTATGATATCAAAAATATATCGAAAAGCAATTCTTTTGTTTCAATCAAAATCCGTATAGCTTTATTTTCATATACAGCGTGTAACAGAAGTCCGAAGTAATACATAATTATTTGTAAAAATCTTTAATAAAAAAATTTGTTTCACTTCAAAAAAATTAGGTTTTTGTTTTGAGCAGTATAAAAGAATATAAGTAAGTATATATTGTATATCTCCATATATTGTAACGTAAATATTGTTCAAAATTTTTCCAATAAACCAACTTATAAAGCGAACAAATATCAAACATGCAACTTGAACCAAGCTTAACCATACATTATGAATAACTAGTGGAAGAACAAACAACTATATGGGCCACATATGCAAATATTGGGCGAGCAGATAGTTCTAAGTTAAATAAGTCGAGCAAATCCCAGAAGGTCGCGACATCCGACATTCGGCGAGTCTTTATTTTACCTTCTATATAACCAGACGGATACAGCGTGTTCCGTTTTGAAGGAACTTAAGTGTATTTTTGATTTTTTAAACATATTCTAAAAAACCGAACTTGAAATTTTCTAGAAACTGTCATCACAAAAACTTAACCGTTAGGTACGGAAGGAAATTAGGGAGACAGTAACTGCTGATAATCCTACTAATAATTTAAATGTGAAAGTTTGTAGAATGAATGGATGTTTGTTAGTCTTTCACATAAAAATTTTTGAACGGATTTTGATGAAATTTTACAGTAATATAGCTTATACATAGGCTACAATTTATCAACATACCAAGCCGTCAAAGCCGTAGGCAAAGTCTAGTTAAATAATAAAATCTGAAAACAAATCACAATCATAGTACAGACAATAGTACTGACACACAGAAACTTCAAAATAATATCGATAAGTTTCTTATTGCATAACTAGTTTCCTATCTTCCTTCCTTACTAGAAAATATATGACATAGGTAGTTGTTCTTTTTAGGAAGGAGGCAAAAACGTAGGAATAGCTAAAATTTACTAGTTTTGAAATTTTCTGTAAAAGGTTACCTATCGTCTCG
Organism: Protodeltote pygarga; assembly: GCA_936450705.2. Lineage (NCBI taxonomy): Eukaryota > Metazoa > Arthropoda > Insecta > Lepidoptera > Noctuidae > Protodeltote > Protodeltote pygarga. The sequence continues at coordinate 5,631,402 of OW388257.2, read as the reverse complement.
TCCAAATATAATTATTTTATAAGAATTTGAAAAATTTAATTTAATATTAAATTATTAATTAATTATTTAATTTAATTTAATAAGCTATCATGTAAAAAATCACAAAAAAATTCCAAACTTGGGCAATCGATAAAATAGAAACTGAAAATAGCAACCTGTAGATACGCGAGCCGGTACCCGTTTGACATACCTTCATAATATATGAGACGAGTTAACAAGCATGTAGTTACTGGCTACCTTCAGCAGATGGCAGTAGTCTTTGTCCCTTGGGAAAAGACTAGTATGGAAATACTTTGTTTTATAATATTTAATTAAGTTTTACGGTGTGTTGTTTCTACTTGTTTTCTCACTTTTAGGGCGTGTTTCAGAGCTTACAATTCAAAATAGCAATACTTAATCAGGATAATTAATGTCATTTTACCATACCAGCAAGCGCTGAACAGGCTTTAGTCATGTCGCAGATAGGCCTGTTTGATTTTTTTATAGAAGAATGTTATTAAAAAAATATATATATTTAAAAACAATTAACTTAGAATTTATTTATTGTCTTTATTTTTTTTTAAGGAAACTTTATTTAAATTTCCTAAAATGTATTGCAGTGTAAAAAAAAAAATAAAAAAAAAAAATAAAAGAGACCAAAATCAAACAATTTTTATTTACACATAATTATTATAATTAATCGTTTCCGAAAAATATTAAAATGTGTATTTATAATTTCCACTTCGGCCGTCAAGGAAACCGGGGTCTCTCTCTTATCGTATGGTTGATGAACAACCTGGTGTCAGAGTTTAAACCGCCCGTAGGCACCGGGGTTTCGTAACCAGTTTCCATGAAGGTTTTTTTAAATACTTCTACGTAATCCCTAAATTTTTTATCAAAAGCAGCTTTCATTTCACAATTCAAAATAAACGGTCAAAGATCTTTTAAAAAAGGCGTAATACAGAAATGATATTTCAAAAGACATTCCAATCGAAATATCAAATATCGCTGCGTTCTAAAATTCATACGGACATCCAATTTGGTTCCTATCTCCTGTCCTGTCTTAAATGTATAAGCACAACCGTTATCTGTATTGGGATGCAATATAATTATGTAGGGACGAAAATGTTACTTCTTTAATATTTCAGAAGGGTTACTTCGGGGTGAAATGTAAAGGGCTTTTAATATCGGTTGTGATTGGAAATTGTTTTTGTAACCGTTTCGAGGTATCGTTTGAGGATAGCGTTTGAGTTAGGATTGTTTTTTTCTGGTTTTGGGGAACAATTCGAGACACATAAGTATATAAGTAAGTTTTACAGAAGTTGGGATAGATATTTTAGTTTAGGATACCTACGTTTTAACTTTTTTTTAATTTACCCCTACGCAACGAAAAGTCATATCTACTACTTTTACTAGGAGTTACAATTTAATAGATAGAAATAAATCTACTCAAATGAGTTGTTTTTTATATCACATCAATATTTAAAAAAAAATAGCTTAGTAGATGATCTCTAACAAACATAGACTAACATGATTCTAAATAACTTTTAACATAATCCAAACTAATTACAATACTCTTAACATGTTTATCTTCAAAATTGATGGCAATTTACGAAGCGGTCAGGTAGTTGGAGAGACTTCTGACCGAAACTAATCTGTCTCCCTAATTACGTTAGCGACAACTTTGATCCCTCTTCCCCTAGGATATGATCCGACAAGAAATTATATTAGTTATAGTTGGCTTCGCTAATAAAGGGCGAATTTTGTTGGCTATCCTATTGGTATTTAGTTGTAGAGTTGCTTCCGGAGTTTATATATTGATTGAACAAGCAATAGAATGTAAAATTTATTCACAGAGATCACTTTATTTTAAAAAAAAATAAACAATTTGATAGATAATAGTTCGGGCTAAGTGTTTGTGCGAAGAAATAGAGTTTTTGCTAAAGCGTAAATATTAAATGTTGAGAAAAACATGAAAATAGCTTTGAAATTATATTAAACTAGGTGTTTTCAGCACGCGTTGTTAGGCTTCTTTCTTTTTTTTTTAAATAGAAATCTTTGGGGACATAATTGGATCAGTGGTAAAGGACACACATACAAACATTCATTTTTATTTATATAAATTGTATTGATATGAATCGTATAAACATTTTCAAATCTAGCTCGTAATCGAATTTTTCTTTCTACAAAAATTTGGAATGACAATATTTTTTTAAACATAAAATCAAAATCAATATTATAATATAAATTAAACCTCAATTTAAATTAAAAAATTTAAACGTCAATTAACCTATTCTCCGTCCCGTGAATCACATATGATTCATGCCATTGTTCTTTTTATTGTGTCTGTAGTCGAGACAGCTAATTTCTGTATTCAGTCACGGAGCATATATCCTGTAGTGACAATTTAAATTATAATATCACATCATAATTTACCAATACGGTTTTATGTTACTTGTATAATACAGTCCAACAACTTATAACATGTTTAAAATAACAACCCCCGGCCAGTCTTCAAACCAGTCTACTGCACCGCGTCAATTTTAAAAACCGAAAAATTATGCATGAAGCAATGTTATTCAATGAGGTGTACAAATTCCTCCCTACATTTCGTTGAATATTTAAAGGACTCGATGTCTCGGCAGCTGAAAATTCATTACAGCACCACGGAAAAATGTCACCCTCTTTGTTTAAACGCAAAATCACAATAAACTTGCTCATGTAATGGCCTATGCATTTTGAGAAGCCTGTAGACATTGTAAACCGTTTTATTTATTGTTTTAATGTTTACTGTGTGTTTCTTGTTCGTAAAATTATGCACAACGATATCAAGATGGCGTGCTATCTTTTCGGCACACCGTACACTGTATTTATTGAATGGAATTCATTTATTTATTTAATTAATTTCTATGGAAAACTTACATTTTATCAGACAGTGTAATAATTGTAGAAGGTCAGCATTTACAATTATTTAACGAAATTAATGAATGAATGAAAGATGAAATGTTAACAAATATAAAAAAAAAGAATTTATTAATTTAATTAATGGTATTGGGATAAATCTATTTCCAGAGTTTACACAAAATATTGGGTAAGCATTTTTTTAAATAACCACGGTTTTATAACAGACTAAAAAATAAACAGAAAAGAAAAAGAGGTAATATTTTACTGAGGTCCAGTTTTGAGCTATGTTCTAAGTTTCAGGCCGGTTAAATTAATAACAAACAGACAAACTAAGCAAAATGTTGTTAAATTGGTACATTTGTCTCTTGTTAAAAAAAAACAAACAAAAATATTCTTTTTGAAAATTACGAACTACTTGAAATAATACAGTACGATATAATTATAAATATACGAAAATAATGTGATTAATTATTTAACTAATAATATGGGTACCTACTTTATTTAATTTAAAAGCGTTTGAAGCCCAAACAATTTAACCAAGTGCCCACAATATAAAGCAATGCAAAACGTATTAATCTAATCTTCTCGGACTGTCCCTGGGCTAACTTGGCAGACTGTCTGGCCAGTCCCCAAAGACTGAACCGTTCTGATATTAGAATGTCTCCAATCATTACCATTGAGATAGATATATCGAGTTTGTTTAGAGATGTAGTATTGTTTACTCTATAGCTAGGATGAACTTAAGGAGAGGGTTACTATTGACACTGTTATAACTACAGCTTTTATCAATTAGATTATTGATTTAAATTGTTTTGGAAACGTATTTGAGATATTTTAAAGAATTTAAAACTTAACATTCATATTCACTAAAAATTGTTGATGATTTTGAAATGATTACTTTGCCTTAGTTTGACTTTAAAGGATGGATTTAAAATCTATAAAACTCACTTAAACTTGAGTATCTAGGTAAGTTTTATGAAATTGAAAACATAGAGGGAAATTGAAATGGGAGACTCGAAAACTATTACGTAGTATGATGTATGTAATTTTAAAGCGACTTGTCAAATATAAAAAAATGGTATTCAAAACTGTTTATTGTCTTGTATGATGCAAGCTAAGTTATTTTCTTCAGATAGACTGATTTATTTATCTGTGCTTCAATAAAATGTATAAAACATAATGGACGTAATGTCAAATTGTAATTTTTATTATTGAATTTGAATTTCTTTAGCTAAATACTAACCCAAAATTGTTCGATATCCACCTACTGTGTGACATTTAATACAAAGTCACCCTAACTTAATTTTCGACCAACACAATTTCATTGATACTATCGAATCACCTTATTAAGCGACCTTTTTAACGAGCCGTAAACCATTTCAATTTGCCACATGTACCGGCAAATCAAGCGAGACTTGCCAATTTTGTGGCATTATAGTTTATACAAATTTGGGACACAACCTTTATATAGTTACATTGAACCCCATGGGATGATTACCGTCATTGGATGGTAATGATACAAAGCCTTCTGCGTGGCTCATTAAATATTATTGAATAATTTTGAACATAGTTTTAATGGGCCCGGTTATGGTTAATGTGGAAAATGAAACGAAAATCGTGTTAAAGTTTTTAAAATGAACAATGTTTTGTCGTTTTTAAGCAGTATTTCATAATTGGAAACTCATTTAAGCTTGACATTTCTTTATTGGCCGTTAGGAGATTCGTTTTGAATTAGGAATAGTAAGAAAAATAAGTTCTTTTTTTAAACAAAGGTGGCATTGTTTGTATACAGACTTAATGAGCATAGATGAGTTTTTTACAAAGGCCAAAACCTTCGTGGATCGTAACCTTAGAGAAAGTATGATTGAAGTGAAAATTTGTGATTTTAATACCCATTGCTGGCTGTCTAATATTATTATGTCTGATACTACATGAAAAAGAACACATTCAGGTCCAGGTTTAACATTCGAAAGGTAAGCATTTTTATGTTATTTTTACACAATTTTTGGTTCCCCGAGTTCAGCAGAAAAACACACATTAACGCATAAATTAAGTGTAATAAACACATTACGTCGTAAATAGGCAATTTTATTCCGATAATGAGACAATAAATAAGCTCGATAAAGTTCAGTCGGCTCTGTTATTATTTACCGCGCAATTCGCGACAAATGGAACGTGTATTGTAGCGATTGGCGGGAATTTGTCGCCGATATTTATGACTATTATTGTCATAGAGCTGCGAAATTTCGCGGGTAGAATGAAGTTTTTATGATTTTGTTTTTTTCTTTGGATAATTTTGCACATTTATTTAAATGAATTATACTTTTTTTCTTAAGTTTGGTTACATTAGGTTTTAAGAAATAAAAATGTTTACTTTCTTTATATAGGTATTTTTGATCAGTCGTAGAGACAGATCAAAGTTGCGATAGTTGACTGTGGTGAACAAAAGTATGGGAATTTCCTAATGGAAAAACACAATAACACTTTGCTTGACTCGGGGATCGAACCCAGGACCGCGCTTACTATATTTATCATAATTAACTTCAACATAAGTTTTTTTCTTAAATGTACTTCGGTCTTAAAATACCTCATCCAAATCGTATCTGATAATTACGAACGCATCCATACACTCGTAAACACAATATTGCATACAATTTATGCGTGGGTAATTAAACGTATCATGTTAATTGCGACCCTACAGTATTGATGTTTCTGCTACAGGTATCTATACATTTTGACAAGGTAAAATTATGTATTGTACGATATTTTATTTATCTGTGTTTTTCTTAAAATAATAATACCTACAACAAATGTGATGTTAAATTGCTACATTTATTGATTGGTAGTGAATTATTGGATATGGGGTAGTAAGTCAGTCTTTACCTTCTTTCCAATATCTTTGGTTTTTACTGTCCCACAGCTGGGCAAGGCTTTCTCTCTCAATCAAGCTGAGAGATAATATTTATGCCATACTTTTATATTTTATTAATAAGTAAGCTATGTATCCAAAAATATTGTAAGCCATTATTTAAAAGAGCAACCATGGAGTTTCTTGCCAGATTCTTCTCCATGAGGGGTAGGCTGCCCTTGGAACTGGCAACTAGAGTCACTCCTATAATAATATTAGAATTATGACTATTCATAAGTGCCTAAAATGGTCTACATGAATAAAAATATTTTGATTTTGATTTTGCTATTTTAGAAAAAACAATATTATCGTTTATAGCAACTCTACTCAATCCAAATTAAACTTAGATGTTTAACCAACAAAACGCGGCAAGAAGGGGCATTTATCTGAAAAAGTTGAGACAAGGGTTGTAAATCGGTTCAAACGTTTTTCGGTTAAACAAATACGGATATAAATTAACTGTAGACTGACGAGGGTAGGTTTGACACGACATACTTACCTCATAATACTTTATAGGTAAAGGTAGAATTTGTGCGCATACTTACGTACATACCTACTACGTATAAAGCTGGATTTCCTCTCACTCTGACCATCGACGCAGACAACAACATCCAGCTGCTTAGTACTGACCTATCACCTGCGACTTGCTTTAGACTTATGCATTTCATAGCATGCTGGCAATGCTTAACGAAAGAACGACAAGGCCAGGGTTGGATCTGTTTGTTTAACATAAAAATTTAAGCTGACAGGTCAGGACAGCTGACATCTTCCGTAATTTTTTAAATTTTTAACATAAGTATGTTTTAAGTAGACTTAAAAACCTGTAAAAGTGTAAAATAGTCGTTTGTACAGCCTTGTACAAAACCCCATAATAGTTACATAGATACATAGTTTAAATTTTGGAAGGCCAAACGTTTGATTTCCAAAGCTGTGTATAATCTAATTACTGTGAACAAGCCTCCTGACGTATGACATGTCATGACAAGGCATAACATGGAGTTACCCGCGCTTAAAATTATGAATTTATGTGGGTCTGTATTTTTTTTGCATAGCACTTTTATTTTGCATATTTTAAATAGTGTGTGGTTATGTACTATGTACTATCTAGAAAATGTTCTGTTCTTATGCAAAGGCTTGTTAATTGGTTTGTCGCTCTTTCATGAGGCAATGGAGCATCAGATCGACGTCATAATTGGCATGGAGATATATCATCATCAGCCGAAAGACATCCACTGATGAACAAAGGCCTTCCCCATAGAACGCCACAACAAACATTGAGGTTATGGGCCGGGAAAAAATATAGGATAGAACTTATTATTCAGAAAAAAAGCTATAATAATCCTCATACATAGCTGATATACCAAAGATGATCATTAAACCTACACAATGACACCTTTGCGGTCGACGTTGATCAATGCATCGATGCGACATCGATCATGAAGGTCTACAGAAATTCTTTTAAGCAAAAAACATCACTTTAAATAAGTATACTTCTAGTCTCAATACTCTTATAAATAAATAAATTAGCCTGTAACTTTCTCAATGTAGGGCAAAGGCCTCTTCTCATACAGAGAAGGATTGAGCATTAATCACCGCGCTAGCTCACTGCGTGTTGGCAATTTCAGACTATTAAGTCCAGGTTTCCTTACGATGTTTTTCTTCACCGTTAGTCAGTGGTGTCTAACAAAGTACATATGACATTGAAATAGTCACATTGGTACATGCCAGGTTCGAACCCACACCCATGCGCTTGCAAAGCGGGTCCGTAACCAATGCGCCACCACGACATCTTAGTTTATTATCAGTATCCTATACTAAAATAAAATAAACTAAGTACCAAATAGAAATAGATCGGACTTATCCTTTACAGTCAACCGCAGTGTTAATATATAACTAGTGAGTACAATCGGCGACATTGACGTTCTGCCACCGGACAAACGTTGCCCCAAACATTTATTACAGAACTGAAAATGGAATAGAGTCGAATGACAATTTTAAAAATTTAAAAATTATTTCTTGTAATCAAATCTTGCATTGCGAACAAAGCCATATATATAAAATATTGTTAATGTAAGGAGTAATTGGTATTCTAAAAGCAAATTACCCCAATGTATGATGGAATAGTAAACTGGTAGAGCTATTACCTACTCAAGTAAAGGAAAATAATTTAAAGTAATCAGCACATTTAATTTTTACCAGATTTCTGTTCAAGTTAAAATTTCATGACACAGGTTAAATCACACTTAATTTAGGCTTATTGTCTTTGATAACAGCTATTTTATTTTAAAATTAATACCGAATGTCTTATAATAAAACGCATTCACTTTTGTTTTATTAAAAAAACATAAGGATATAAAATAAAAATATATAATTATAAAATGTATTTGACAAAAAGGTTTAATAGTAATTGTGTTTTAAAAAAAGAATTGTTTTAAAATGAATTTTGTTTTGCATTATTCCAGATACAGCTATCAGCTTTTCAAAGTTTCATTTAAATAACGTCTCCATTCCAGGTTCTATTCCAGTGACGTCTGCATACATCACGGCGCACACGCCATTATTCTAATTGGTCACAAATTATGCCTGATCGGGTTAGCTTAGTTTAGCTGGGGACCGCACGTAATTCAGTTTAACTATTGTGCGATTTACGGCTCTTTATTGATTATTGTATTGTTGTTGTGTTAATTTTAATTGTTTTAAGTTGAAAAGAGTTATGTAAGAGTTTAACATTAAGTACTTAAAGTTTTGCTTTTTAAAACTGTGACCATGAAGTACCACCTATTTATCATTTTTTACTATTTTTTGCTTCAATTTGTAAGCCGAGTAAAAATGAGTCTGGTTTAATGAAAATGCATTAGTTTTATTAATAAGTCTAAATAAGGCATTTAAAAAAAATGGAATACTTAACATTCTTTTTGTACAATATTGTAACATTGACAGAATAATCATTATATTCTGTCAATGCGTATTCTTCAAGAATATTCTGACAAATAAATGTTATTTAAAAATAATCTTTCCGTAAATTCAATTGATAAATTCTCTAGAAACCCACTCATCACTTTAAATCTAAATATAATATAAAACATAATTATTTATGCGTCTAACAAAAAGATACAGTCACATTAACATAACACGAAAATCCCATAAACATACGACATTTGTTTTAACACCCTTCTGGGTTACAAGCGACATCAGATTGTCAAAGTTCCCCCTTTCGAGAACGAAATTTACTGTATAATAAGCATTTGTCTAAAATATTCTATGATTTGTGTGTACCATGAGTTTGTTTTTTATTAGGATAGAAAAGACAAGCAATATGATTTAAGTCTACAGAACTGAATTAAAAAAAGCGTGCTATCTTGAGTAATAAAATTGTTTTAAGTAAACTCTAATTATAGGATATTCTAGTTATTTTTTACAAAGACAAAAAATGTTAACAAAGGTACGACGATAACCGAAAAGAAAGTTTTTTAATAACTGTTAAAAAATACATTGAATAAATATTAAATTTTTCAGGAAAAGTTGCTCCATGCTAGAATTTTCTCCTGTACTTACTGTAAACCAAATATCTTTCACATAAATAAATTCCCTGAAGAAAAAGAAACCTATAACGAGGTAACTAATGAAATTTTCAAATAATATTTTATTTTAACCGTGGACGTCGCGGCTGATTATGATAATAATTATATTTTAAACAGACTGTAACGAGTCTTTTTAGCCTGTTACATGGTTTTAAGAAAATCAACTATTTGCGGTAGTGTTACCATTAAAATAATACATTTTTTGGTTAAAATTTTATTTCTTTGGCTGGCAACACTGATTTCAAGTGTCACGTTCAAATTTGACAGATTGGTGTTCGTTACTCTACGACCGAGGGTCCGCCTTATCATGGCGTAATTTTTTTGATAATTTAAATCTTCGTGTATCCTCGTTATTTTTGCATCCAAATGGGATAACTTATAAGGCTATGGCATAGTCCTGCCTAATTTAATTTAAAATCAACATATTTCGATGGATTAAAACACCTTCATATTTTTTAATCCCATCATCTGATGGTGATATTTATATATTTTTAAAGAAAAACGCCCACTGGCGTTTTTTCTGGGATTTATTTTTCTTGGAGTTTTTCTTATGGACTTTTTTTCTTGGAGTTTTTTTTTCCTTGGAATTTTTTTACTTAAGGAGTTTTTCTTGAGGATTTGTTTTTCTATGGATTAATTTTTTTTTCAAATTGTAAAGTTTCCTTTGAACACTTTCATCGGGGTATGTAACTTTACTTTCATTTTTTTTGGGAGCTCCTCCTCTGAGGATTCTTCGTGCCAGCTACGGGCTCAGCGAGCAGCCAGTAGTTATTATTACTTAGTAATATATTTAAATTTAAAGTTTACTTTTAAAAATATGCAATAATGACCAAAATTTTAATTTAGTAATATTATTCTTTTAATTCTAAATTAGAAGTAAGAAACCTTCTTTGTTATTACATAAATTTAAAAACCTACAGGTAGAAATAGACCCATTTTATCCAGGTTGACTTTCATTTAATACCTCCCACCGGCAGATTAAAAGTTTCAAGCCTCCGCAGGTAAGGTTATCCTTGGCAATCTTTGGTGTGCAGCTCCTGGCGCCCGAATCTTAATTTAATTAGTATTTCTTTTCTTTTTTTGGAGCTCACACACATATTTGACACACTTATTACATTTGGTTCTCCGTCTCAAAAAGAACAACACCCCAATTTTATTTTTTATTACAATTTGGCTTCCCGGAACTGGGACATGAAGTAGGTTTGTTGTTATGCTCCTTTGCAGTAACATTTAATTTGGTTCATTATTGCATCATTTACTTTGTATTTTTCTTATAATATTGTTTACAATATTAATTTCTTTGATGTTACTTTGTTACTTTCATAACTTTAAATTGAATTTAGTTTACCATTTTTTGTAAACAATACTTATACATAACTGTGTATTTTGCTTATAACCTATTGTTGTATAACATGTGTTTTTTACTTTAGCAAAACCAACATAACTGTATTGTATAGACCGCGTTTGTTAATCTCTTAGTATAAAACATAAGTGTTAACTTCTTAATTAAGTTTAACTTTTATAAGTGGTAATTTAAACATTAAGTACAATTGTACACTAGTTTATTTAGACTTAAACTTTATTGTGAGTTATTATTGCATCTTTTCATTGCTAATTATAACATACTTAGTATTATTTCATGGAAATAATTTGAACATTGACTTTCAACTTCATTGACTTTGAATTTCATACTTAACCTTAAACTTATAATTTTATTGGAAGATTTTTTTTCAAACTTTCAACTTTTTTTGAAACTTTTTAAATGTTTATTTTTGCTTTTTGATATTCGCCTTGCTGTTCATCATGGATAAGGAAGTTCAGTTTCCACCGATTAAGGATTCGAATGATGTTGGTACTTGTACTGTTGCTGATGCTAATGCTGCTGATAAGGGTCATGAAATGATTAATATCACTGATGTTAACATTCCTTTTGATCAGAGAATTGCACATTCTTCTTCTGCTTTTACAGCACAAGCTTTGCCTTCTTTTAATTCTTTAAATGCGCTTGTTAATGAAAATATTAGAAAAAACTTGCCTTCTTGCACTAAATTGCCTGACTTAAAGAAAAGTAGGATAATTTTTGATGGAAAGTCTTGCGTTCGTGAATTTATTACTCAAGTTGAAGAATACTTTTTATATAAAAATTTCAATGAAACTTTACTTGTTGGATCTTTTTCAGACTTGCTTAATGGTATTGCTCTTAAATGGTTTCGTACTGTACGGATTCGTATCGCTTCTTGGCATAGGCTTAAGCTTGAATTATTGCAACGTTTTGATAAGCCTGATTTTGATTACTTTTTAGAAAATGAGCTTCGCACTAGAAAACAAAAACTTTCTGAATCTCTTCCAGATTTTATCACCGAAATTTCAGACATGGCTAGTCGTCTTTCATCTCCATTGTTTGATTTAACTTTAGTCAGTATTATAAAACATAATATGTTACCTGTTTACACACCTTTTCTGTTTCTTAAAAACATTGATTCTGTTGATCAATTTCTTGAACTTGCAAAAGAACTTGAAGTTGTTGTCAATAGAAAACCAGTTAAAATTGAAAAACCTTCAGTTAAATTTAATGCTATTTCTAATAATTTAACTTGTTTAAAATGTAAAGAATCTGGACATAATTATAAAAATTGCCCATCCATTTCGGGTATTGTTTGTTTTAAATGTGGTAAGGCTGGAGTTACTAGTAAGAATTGTGACGTTTGTAATTCGGCTAATAAAAACTCTCAGGAGTCAAAAAACTGATTAGGTCGCATCGAGCCCCTGTTTTTGATAAAACCTCGCGAGCCTCGATGTGTAAGAAAATTTATAAAACGCACAAACCTGACGACGTATCTCGTAATAAAGATTTTTCTAATTGGTTAGAATATTTAAAAACTTTTTTTAACATTTATCGTTCTGCTCCTATTTTATTAATGAAACATAACGACACTAGACCATTTTTACAATTTTCAATTAAGGATAAATTATTCTCAGGTTTATTAGATAGCGGTTCCAATGGATGTGTTTTAGGTTCAAATATACATGAACATTTTTTACAGTTAGGTTATAAAATTAAACCAATTTATGGTTCTGCTTCTACAGCAGATGGTTCTTCTCGTAGAATTGTTGGCGTAATGGAATTACCAGTAACTTGTGACAATATAACTAAAAATGTAGAATTTTTAATTATTCCCTCATTTGATCCACCAATTATTTTAGGATTTGATTTTTGGATTCAATTTAACTTAGCTAAAGATTTGTGGAAAAATATTACTCTGGTTCCAGACAATAAAATTAAAGTTTGTTCTGTCACTTCAGTTAGTGAACTTTCTCCATCTGAGAAACATAAATTAAATAATATAATTTCTTTATTTGAAGATATTTCTTATGAAAAGAAAGGTTTAGGTCTTACTCATCTTGTTGAACATAAAATTAATGTCACTAGTGAACCTTTTAAACAAAGATATTGGCCTTTGAGTCCCGCTAAACAAAAAGAACTTTTTGATGAAGTCGAAGTTTTACTTAAAGAAGGTATTATTCAACCCTCTAAATCTCCTTGGTGTTCACCTGTTTTGGCTGTAGAAAAGAAAGATGGAGGTACTAGATTGTGTTTAGATTCAAGACGTTTAAATTCTGTTACTATTAAAGATTCTTATCCCCTTCCCTATACTTCTAGAATTTTAGATAACCTTAGAGGTGCTAAATATATTAGTACAATAGATCTTTCTAAAGCTTTCCTTCAGATTGCTCTTGAGAAATCTTCTCGTGAAAAAACTGCTTTTGTAGTTCCTGGTAAAGGACTTTACGAATTTGTTCGCATGCCATTTGGTCTCACCAATGCACCAGCTGAGTTGCAGAGACTAGTAGATAAACTTTTTGGTCCAGAGTTTGATAGTTTTGTATTTTGCTATTTGGATGATCTTATTTGTATAAATTCAGACTTTAATGCCCATATAAAACAGTTAAATAAAATATATAAAATACTGAAAGAGGCAGGATTAACTGTAAATTTAAAAAAGTGTAATTTTTGTAAAGATAGACTTCGCTATCTTGGTTTTATTGTTGATAGTAATGGTTTGCATACTGATCCTTCTAAATTAGAAACTATTGAAAATTTTCCTCTCCCAGAAACAGTAAAACAACTTAGAAGTTTCCTTGGTTTATGTTCTTATTATCGTAGATTCATTTGTAAATTTGCTGATATTGCTTCTCCTTTAACTAAAATGACAGCAGGTAGTAAAAATTCTAAAAAATCACTTACTTGGAATGATGAAGCTGAATATGCTTTTCAAGATTTAAAACAATCTTTAATAACTTCTCCTGTTTTGCAATGTCCTAACTTTGAAAAACCTTTCTTTTTACATTGTGATGCTAGTTCTGTAGGTATAGGTAGTGTTCTTAGTCAGGAGGATGACAATGGAGATCAACATCCCATTGCATTTTATTCTAGATCGCTTAATAAATGTGAGCGTAATTACAGTACCACTGAACGTGAATTATTGGCTATTTTAGATTCCATAGAACATTTTAGACCTTATGTTGAAGGAATGAAGTTTACAGTTATAACCGATCATGCTAGTTTGAAATGGCTTTTAGGTCTCAGTAACCCTAGTGGACGCTTAGCTCGTTGGGCTGCTAGAATTTCTCAATTCACTTTTGATATTATACATAAAAAAGGTTCATTACATTTAGTCCCAGATGCTTTATCTCGTATAGAAATTGCAGCAATAGATGTTTCTCAAAGTAATTTAGTTTTGCCTGATGATGAAATTTCTGACCCGTGGTATAGAAAAATATTTGTTCAATGTCAGAAATCTCCTTGTAAATTTAAAAATTTTAGAATTGAAAATAATACTTTATATAAATTTTGTAAAAATAAATTTAATCCTCATAGTATTTTAGATTGGAAGATCGTTATACCTAAAGAACATATTCTAGATACCATTAGATCAAATCATGATGATGTTAATTCTGGTCACTTAGGAATTCATAAAACTTTAAAGAAATTAAAACAACACTATTTTTGGAAAAGGATGTTTAATGATGTTCAAAAATATATTTTGTCATGTGATACTTGTAAAGCGTACAAACACACTACTTCTCCTCCTTTTGGTGCAATGATTAATCCTAAAAAGGTTGATCGTCCAATGCTTATGCTTTCGGTCGATATTATTGGAATTTTACCTAAAACTTATTCAGGTCATAAATATATACTTTCAGTTGTAGATGTTTTCACAAAATTTTGCTGGTTATTTCCCATGATTAATGCTACTACTAGAGTAATTTGTAAACATTTTGAAAAAGAAATATTTCTTAAATTTGGTTGTCCAAAGATTATAGTTTGTGATAATGGTACACAATTTACTTCAAAACATTTTGTAGATTTTTTGAAAGGTTTTAATATAACTAAAATATTTTATAATACTTTGTATACTCCTCAAAATAATCCTGTTGAGAGATACAATAAAACGGTCGAAACTTGCATATCATGTTTTGTTAAAGATGATCATAGGACTTGGTCAAACTTTTTGCCCAATGTTCAATTAGCTTTAAATAATAGTGTTAATCTTGCTACTGAGTTTACTCCAAACTTTTTGATGTTTGGTAGGGAACTTATTTATGATGCGTCATTACATCACTTTAGTAATTCTATTGATAATTTATCTCAACTTGAAGTTGGTAATAGAAATGCCTTTGCAATTTCTCTTAATTCACTTAGTGATATTTATGCTAAGGTTCAAGCTTATTTGTTGAAGGGTTATAAGCGAAATGCCGCTTATTACAATAAAGGTCGTAGAGTCATTTCTTTTGATGTGGGTGATATAGTGTGGAGAAGAAGTTTTGTTCAATCTCATGCACCTACTTATTTTTCGGCAAAATTTGCACCTAAGTTCATAAAATGTGAAATTATTGAAAAAGTTTCCAATAATGTTTATGTTTTAAAAGATTTAAATAAGGGTTCTTCGGGGCGTTGTCATGTTAAAGATATAATTAAATTTTAGTCTTGGGGTTCATTAGACTTGGTCTTGGTTTTAAATATTTTTGTGTGAAGATCTGCTTTTGTTAGTATGATGTATGAAAGTTTATAGCAGTTTGAAAGTTATTAGTATGTTAGGTAACTTCACAAAAACTTATTAGACTCCAATTCTATTATTACTAAGATATAACTTAGGTATTTTTGGATAATTTAAAAAATAACTTTTCACCACACTTTAGTTTTTATTTTCTACATCAAAGGATCTTATTATTTTTTGTTTTGTTAGGATTGTATAAGATCTTAATATTTATTTTTATATAACTTTACCCTATAGGTAACCTTTTTACCTATATTTTAATTAGGATCTTGTATAACCTTTCACTTAGGGTTTTATCACCTTAATTTTTTGGATTAAAAACTTAAATTTAATTTTAAGTCTTAGTAATCTTCACTTTGTAGGTTAAAAATCTTCCTAATTTCGTTTTACTATGAAATAGTATTAGATTTTTATACCAAATTTTTTTCTGTTGGTTAACAATGTTTTTAAAATTCAAGTTTACTTGATTTTAATTCTTGGATTTTAACTTTTAAAACGCGTTTATTCTCGGATTTTACTTTTAAGTTTTCTCTCAACCTTTGTTGAAGAAACTTTTTTTTGAGTTATTCTTTCAACCTCTGTTGAAGAATACTCTATTATTTTTCGGATCTTGGTGTAACATTTGACCTTGATTTCGGTTTTTTCCATTGTGCTCGGAAGTTAGGTGGAATTGTACCGATCACAATGCGGATTTTTTTGGCCTCTGCCTCTTATTTTCGTTTTTACTGTTGCGCTCGGAAGTTCGGTTGAGTTGTGCCGATCGCAATATGTATTCTTTTTTACCATTGTGTTCGGGAGTTCGGTGGAGTTGTGCCGATCACAATGTGGTTTTCTATTGCGCTCGGGAGTTCGGTTGTGTTGTGCCGATCGCAATATGAATTTTGGCCTTTGCCATTTGTTTCTAGCTATTGTGCTCGGGAGTTCGGTGGTGATAGGCCGATCACAATATGCATTTTTTTCATTCGCCTTCTTTTGTTAAAGTTGGTAACTTTTCGTTGGGAGTTGTAAGTTTCTGTTCTTGTTTTATACAAGGTTGGGAACAAGGCTATGTCGTGAAGTTAGTCAGTGGCGATAGTGCCTAACTGTACTCAAGGCAGTTGAAGGAGTTTAAAGGTAGTCAGCGGCGATGGTGCCTAACTGTACTCAAGATGGATAGTGTGGAGTAGAGGTGAGTAGAGATATGTAGTCAGTGGCGATAGTGCCTAACTGTACTCATAGTTTGCGATGTGGAAGTTAGTCAGTGGCTAGAATGCCTAACTGTACTCAAGGAGATAGGGAGTTTAGGAGCTGTTTAGTCAGTGGCTATGGTGCCTAACTGATCTATTGTAGTTGTTGTTTAGGAGTTCTGTTTTAAATAAGTTTTTATAACTTATTTTTTTTGTTTGAATTTATTCAACATTTTTTTGACTTTGAAGTAGTTGTTTACTTGCAGTCTTTTGTTTTTTCTTTTAGAAACGTTTTCCTTTTAGGAGTTTTTTTCTTGAAGAACTTTTTTCCTTTTGGAAGCCTTTTTTCTTTTAGGACTTTTTCCTTAAAGTACCTTTTTTGTTTGAGACTTTGAAGAGTTTTGAATTCTTGCAGTCTATTTTTATGAGTAGTTTTTGACACTCAGTTGTTTCATTAGTCTTTGAAGTGAATTTTTCTACTTGCATTCTGGTGGCAACTGTGGTGTTGAGATTTTGGTCTATTCTTTTTGTTTTTCTTTTACATAAAAGAAAGTTCCTTTCTTTTATTTTCGGGGAGGGATGTAATGTAACGAGTCTTTTTAGCCTGTTACATGGTTTTAAGAAAATCAACTATTTGCGGTAGTGTTACCATTAAAATAATACATTTTTTGGTTAAAATTTTATTTCTTTGGCTGGCAACACTGATTTCAAGTGTCACGTTCAAATTTGACAGATTGGTGTTCGTTACTCTACGACCGAGGGTCCGCCTTATCATGGCGTAATTTTTTTGATAATTTAAATCTTCGTGTATCCTCGTTATTTTTGCATCCAAATGGGATAACTTATAAGGCTATGGCATAGTCCTGCCTAATTTAATTTAAAATCAACATATTTCGATGGATTAAAACACCTTCATATTTTTTAATCCCATCATCTGATGGTGATATTTATATATTTTTAAAGAAAAACGCCCACTGGCGTTTTTTCTGGGATTTATTTTTCTTGGAGTTTTTCTTATGGACTTTTTTTCTTGGAGTTTTTTTTTCCTTGGAATTTTTTTACTTAAGGAGTTTTTCTTGAGGATTTGTTTTTCTATGGATTAATTTTTTTTTCAAATTGTAAAGTTTCCTTTGAACACTTTCATCGGGGTATGTAACTTTACTTTCATTTTTTTTGGGAGCTCCTCCTCTGAGGATTCTTCGTGCCAGCTACGGGCTCAGCGAGCAGCCAGTAGTTATTATTACTTAGTAATATATTTAAATTTAAAGTTTACTTTTAAAAATATGCAATAATGACCAAAATTTTAATTTAGTAATATTATTCTTTTAATTCTAAATTAGAAGTAAGAAACCTTCTTTGTTATTACATAAATTTAAAAACCTACAGGTAGAAATAGACCCATTTTATCCAGGTTGACTTTCATTTAATACCTCCCACCGGCAGATTAAAAGTTTCAAGCCTCCGCAGGTAAGGTTATCCTTGGCAATCTTTGGTGTGCAGCTCCTGGCGCCCGAATCTTAATTTAATTAGTATTTCTTTTCTTTTTTTGGAGCTCACACACATATTTGACACACTTATTACATTTGGTTCTCCGTCTCAAAAAGAACAACACCCCAATTTTATTTTTTATTACAAGACCTTTAACTAGATCGCTCTTATTTTGGTGTCGTTTAATTTTTTTCAATTATATCATTTAATTAATTTGAATTTATTTCGAAAAAATACTTACTGGTTGTAGGTATCATTTTTTACCACCATTACGCATTAGTAAGTTAAAGTTCGTAAATAAGTTAGTTAATTTAACTATAATATTTCTCATACAGAAATATCAAGTTTTCATTTCATGATGAAAAATGTAACCCATAGTGACTTAATACATTGTTAGTGTGATTAAAAAGCCAGCAAATGAATGAGTGGTGTTAATTATAATTAAGTATAGTACCTACCTATATTGTTGTGGGTGATTACAACAGTGTCAACTTAACCCTTCCTTTGTTAATGTGATGTCAACGTTATTTATTGATGTTTAATTTTAACTTTACGGTTAGCAGAAAAAGGTTTAAATTAAAAATTATTTTAATAAACAAAATTTCATTCTATTGTAACTAATTATTCTCAATAAAAAAAAAACAGCTGAATAAATGAGTGATATTATTTACTATTAATAATAATAAATAATTTTAAAACAGTGTTATGTTTACTATTCCTTAGAGAATGTGATATTAACGTTATAATCAGTTTGATCCGAAGACAACGTAGATACTTATGAAAATCTTAAAAAAAAAGATAATAAATGAATAGAAAACACAAACAGTATGTACCTATATGTTTTATTTTATTAAACAGAACTCTTTTTGATTTCATTAGAAATTAATCTGTAATGTGATTTGACTTAAGATATGAGTGGATGATGTAGCAATCAGTAGAAATAATGTTCTTTGGTTAATAGTCATGCTTTAAAATCAAAGCATCTCGTTGCACTTACTGCCAACTATATGACCAAAACTGAGTTGTTTCTAAATCTTAATCAGTTTAGCGTCATATACCTTCGTCATAATATTTAGAATTGGTTTGCTGCCGCTACATAAGAAACAGCAATTAATATAACCTAGTAAGGGCGTGTGGTCTTCTTATCTCATATGCCATTATCTATATCTATGACTTTTTGTCACGATCCTTTTCTGCTAGTTGGAACCGACTTCCAAAGGAAAGAGGAGGTTCTCAATTCGATGCGTAATTTAAAAAAAAGGTTTAGGTGACACATTTATCGTTCACTAATAGAGGAATAATCGGAAAATTAAATTTATGCATCATTTACTTTTCGTTTAACTTCACAAACATAAATATTTTATACAATACAACTTTTTTAAAACGTAATTTTATTTATTACTAGCTGCCCCGCGCGACTTCGTACGCGTGATTATCCTACTTCAAGGCCTATTCTACCCCTACCCTACTCTACCCACTACGCTATTCTACCCCTAACCTACTCTACCCCTACCATACTCTACCCCTAACCTACTCTACCCCTACCCTACTTTACCCACTACCCTATCCCTAACCTACCCTAATCTACCCCTACCCCACCCTACACTACCCCTACCCTACCCTACCCTACCCCTACCCTACCCTACACTACCCCTACCCTACCCTACCCCTACCCTACCCTACTCTACCCCTACCCTACTATACCGCTACCCTACCCTACTCTACCCATACCCTATTCTACCCCTTTTTCTCACCTTTAAACCTTCCCTGGATCTCCACAAATAATTCAAGACCAAAATCAGCCAAATCGGTCAAGCCGTTTTCATGCTATGTCGTGACAACGGAAAACGGGTTTCATTTTTACCCGACTACAAAAAAAAGGAGGGTTATGATTTTAGCAGTCTATGTATGTATGTATGTATGTATGTATGTATGTATGTTTGTATGTATGTAAGTTTGTTCATCTGTTCCCTCGTAACTCCTAAACTATTTGTTGTAATTCAATAAATAAGGTGTCTATCGATGCGTCTTAATGGTCTGCGGGTTATAGGATTTATGAAATTTCGTAAAATCAAATAAGGTGGATTTTAAAAATAAATTAGTCAGCTCGAAAAAAATAAAGGTAAGGTAAATTTATCGTGTTTTTGATATCAAATGGAAGGTCTTGATGAGCACATTCAGAATATGTATATATTATCTATATATTCTGGACCACTTCTTAGAATATCAGGCTTCTAACTACCCGTTACGACTATCATAAATATATGTGATTATAACACTGCATACAATGTGAAAACGTGATAACAATAAATATTTACTAATTAAATTAAAGTTTCTACACATCACTGCCTATTAAATTATGATTATATTTTAAAATAATGTTAATTAAATTGAGATTTCTTTTTCGTAACTAGATGGCGTTGGTTTGCGGTTTTGTGGAAGTAAGTAACATAGAGTTAAAAATACCTCCTTAAAATTCCCGGAATCGTAAACATAACAATTAAATCCCGGGATTCTATTAATATGGACTGGATTTTGACCTATAGTTTTTATTAGAATTAATTTTGTATGTAAAATAAAACTCATTAATTTAACAGTTTTAGTACCGAACTACTTAAGTATTACATTATCTGTTACCGATGTCTAAAAACATAATAAAGACTTTTTATTGTAATAATTTAGTCCATATGTATTTAAAACGTTAAATTAATATTTTGGAGAATTTATTACATGTTTTAACACATATTTGCTTATTAAATATAATAAATTATTTAATAAGAAATTTGAAAAACAACTGATACGGAAGGGATTCGAACTCACGATCTCCGACGTACCGTGCCGACGCTCTAACGTCGATTCCGTTCGATATTACCACACGCCTAAGGCGTAGAAAGAGATTTGAAATTTCGACTGATTCTGATGGGATACGGTAGCTTAGCGGTTAGAGCGTCGGCACGGTACACCGGAGATCGTGGATTCGAATCCCATCCGTATCAGTTGTTTTTTCAAATTTCTTATTAAATAATTATACGTAAAATTAATTTCTTATTTCCCGGGAATTAATTGTAATGTTTATGATTTCGGGATTTTAGAGCAGGTATTATCAACTCCATGTTACTTACTTCCTCGAACTTTAGGTAAATGTACTCTATCTATGATGATATCCCACAAAAAAGGTTTCATGTGTACTTATACAGCTTGGCAAAAAAGAGTCTGAGGCGGTGACAGCTGGAACTAAAAATAAAAATCTTAAATAACTACGTTTGTGAGTACTAAAATAACATAAAAATGATTCATTTGATTATAATTAATGACAAAAAACTCGTCATAGAAATATGTAAGCACTTAATAACTTGTAATTTTGAATTGTAGTGTGAAAAGTGCGACAGCGGCGCCCCCAATTTTTCCAGACTCTTTTTTGCCAAGCTGTACTTCTTACTACTTTTCATGTATACTTCTAAGAAATATATGAGGCCATGTTTTAATAGCTCGAAGTCGCGGACGACACCTTTGAAATAAATTTAATTTAAAAAATACGTGACATTGACTAAAGGTTTGAACCGAAGTTGACAGTTAAAGAAATCTTCCTATTTAAGAACTACCACATTCTAAAAAAATGTGATTAAAATGAATTTTATTGGTTTCTTTACCACTAAAAATCATTGAAAAAAAATATAGTATAAAAACTAAAACCCGACTACTTAAAATCTAAAAACAAGCTTCTTAGATTTTAAATAAAATTCTGTAGTCGGAGGCCTTAATGTATTATAGGTAAATAGGTACTAGATAATCTTCCAAGGGTAAATACTTTGTAATTTGGTGGCCTCCGACTACAGAATTTTATTTAAAATCTAAGAAGCTTGTTTTTAGATTTTAAGTAGTCGGGTTTTAGTTTTTATACTATATTTTTATATATATAGATTTATTGACAAACAACCAAAGCAGTCAAAACTTTGTATACTTTTAAAAATTTTAATTCTTAAAGTATTCTTAAAAGACCATCTTCAAGGACATTTTTAAGAAATGGTATATATTTGATTGACCTGGTACAATGTTTATTTGAAAGGATCATAAAAAAAACAGAAAGGTTAAAGAAAGAAAACCAAACGATTTGATTAGTTACTATTGTTGGAGTTATTTCATACAAATCTAAGCGATCTCGCGAGAAGAGGAATGCGATTATTCCCTCCAAAAATATCGAAGATTATAACTGCTGGTAATATTTTAGTTTTTTTTTTAAACCTTTTAGAATCGCAAAGTAGTTTGTCGATGCTTCATTTTACCAGAGCTGGCTTATTCTTTGGTCAAAGAAGAAAGAAGAAGCTGCCAGTCTTCTGAGCATTTTGAGTAATGCGGAGGAGTATTTTGACGCGTAATAATTACCCTATTTCTATTTTTTTTGTTCTTTTCAAGTGTATAAAGAAACATTTAATTTATTAAAAAGGTAGGTATATATTATTCTTCTAGATGATATTTTTTTAAATTTTTAACAGAATCAATACACCTCTCCATTTTTTTATTGCATTCTAAAATAGCTCATTCTAGAAACAACAGCTCCAAAACTTCCACCAATTTTCATGTAAACAAAATCCAAAGCGTCCGACAGCGAAAAAACCGCCAAAACCCGCAACAACCCGCGGCCCAGCCATGTTTTATTCAAATTTACTTACATTTATACTAACGGGAGCGACCTTTGGTACGGAATTGTATTCCCTTGCCAGACCATACATCTTCTTCACGCGAGGAAGGTACTTATTTATTTCCGTAACGTACAGCAAGGGATGTTTTTGTTGTTGGCTGAATTGCTGAAGCAAAATATTGAAGTAAAAAGTTGAAATACTTTTGGAACAATGTATAAAGTCACTTAGAGGCAAGTAACATAGAAAAAAAAATATCCTAATTTTTTGTATTGGTACAAGAGTAGTATAACTACATAAGAGAATATACAACCTGTGAGATAGCTTGATATTTAATATTTTAAAGAGTATTTAAAAGTTTTCATATTCATGAACTGTTGACGCTGACAAAATGTAAAAACAAATTCCTATTAAATCCTTTATTAGTTTTTCTTGCTTAAAAAGAACCGTATAATAAGAGCTTAAAACTGTTCAAGCATATTTTTTTTAAAATTGGATCGGAAGTTTGGAAGGCATAGAGTATGTGTAACATAGAGCACAAGCATGTCCTAAAATAACTGTTCTCAATTCTTAAATTTAAAAAAAGGTAAGAATCTTTAAAATAAAATAAATTAAACTAAAATAAATAATAATAATATTATGTTAAGAATCTTACTTTTTACCTAACTCAACTCAATATTGAGAGCATATTATAAGCAAGGTCAGATAAATTGTGATCTACAAAGGTATTTCATCGGTACGCTATTATTGCTAAATTTCTCAAAAGCAAGAACACGACTCACCTTTCTCGTACATCATACACCTCGCTCACCTAATTTTTCCACTCACATCCTAAAATCATCCGGCGTAACACGAACAATAAATAATACTGGTTGTCTTATAAATTATTATCGTGTTAGCTCACTGCTCATTTGCTGACGAAGTTCAAACCCCCAGGGGTTCCAGCCAATCACGGCGCGCGAAAACTTGTTATGGGAAAAGTATGATCCAGAAAGTTCTGTAATGTAATGAAGTGTGGCGTAGATTGTTTTATATCTGGAAGAGAATAGTGCGTTAAATAGAAATTATAATTACAAATAAGTTGTTTCGTTTGTTGTACAAGCTCTATCAGATGTAACGTTATTTCATTTCTATTGTTTAACATGCTTTTCGGTAAAGGAAAACATGTGCTCCTGTATTTCACTAAGAGGAGATGAAGGCTCAGTCTTAAATTTGTGTTTTGTACTTATATTTTTATTAATTTACCTTTAATATTTAGGAAAATTTTAGGACTTAAACAGAGTTAGGATACGAGCGGGGCTTGAACCCACGACACGCTTGCCTTACAATAGCAATGCTCTAGCAACTGATCTAAGTATCGCTACCCGCACTTATAAAATTTTATGTAGAAAGGGATTAGACATAATTTTGAATAGACGCATGATATCTTATCTCTATTTAATTTTCTCAAATTTTTTTAAGGCAGTACAAAGCCTTAACATATTTTAAATTTCTTTCATAGCTCTTCAAAAAAAATTCTAAATCTACAAAAACCTAACTTTGGTCTGACCGTCGTAAAAATTATCAAACTAAAAAAAAAACCGACAACATAAAACACAAACAATCTATTTTCAACAATTCAGCAAAATAATTTTTACAAACAAAAAGGACTCATAAGACAAAAGGAGGCAACAAATGAACCGAGAAACGACGATGCATCATCGAGTTATTACAGACGAGCCTCCATAGCGCTGATGGTGACAATTTTTCAACGTGAAGCGGGAACGGAACAATCCTTGATTAATCCTACGGTGAGATTATTGAAGCTATTGTCTGAGATGAGGCGAGTAAGTCTTGATACTTGCATTTTTTAAACGGAGTTCATTCAATTGTTGTTATTGGATTTTTTTTTGTAAAATAAATACTTGCCTCATTCGTCTATTCTTGATACTTGAAATGTATTTTAATAATAAAATATTATTTTTAATTAAACCACTAAACAATAAAATTCAAAGCAATATAATTCACATAGTTTTGCAGCCGTTACCAATCAGTACTCGTATTACGTAAAGTAACATAATTTTATAAACTGTATAAACACAAATAAAAGATCATTAAGTAACGATTATACAATGTAGATTACCAATAAAAAACACTAATATTATAAAATATAACAATCACCAACAAATTACAGACCTAATTTGGCAATTGTTTAAATAAATTACGATGGTTAAACACTCAAGACTACTTCATCCGAATATAATATCGCGCCGATACTTACCATAGAAGTGGTGCATTAATATTTTGGTTGAGTTTTTCGCCGCCATCAATTCCCGGGCGAACAAAATGGGGGGAAGTTATTACCGGGAGGTATCGCTCCGTCTCAATAAATTATAGGAGATGAGAGGGAACATTAACTAATTACCGACACCGATACCTGAGTTTCTTATGAAGTATAGGTATTTGCTTCGAACAAAGATATTTGTCTCTGAAAATAAAGAAGACTTTTTTTTAGTTCTGTTATAATTATGAGTTCGGATTGGACTTATATTTAATTTTAACAACTTTTAATACCGTGATAATTAAACGATTGTATAGATAGTAAACTGAACTTGTTAAACAATCTCACAAATCTTAATAATAAACTACCAATTTTTTCAGGTGATTGGGTATAAATAAGGTATAATTAGGTAAAAATAAAAAAAATACTGAAAGCATAAAATCAAACATAATATAATTTTTAAATCTATCTATACTATAATAAAATCGTAAAGGTCAAAAAGTCTGTACATTGAATATTTTTTTGCAAAAATCAGCTAGGGAGGCTAAAAATAAGCAACAAAACATAAATCAATCGTTTTTAAAATTCTTGTCTGTCTGTCTGTCTGTCTGTCTGTCTGTCTGTTTGTTACCTCATCACGTGAAAACGGCTGAACGGATTGTAATGACATTTTAGGGATAAGTAGGTATTAGCTAAACTTAAAAACTGGTGTTTGTTTTATCAAAATCGGTCAAGTATATCATGAGATACAGCTTGATCCCTCTATTGTATGCAGTTTCCTAGAACGTAGGGGTCTTGATCCACTGGTAATTGAAATACGCGTCGCCGACCGACTGGAGCCGAGTGAACCCGATTTAGCGATCGACGCGACCCGAGCGTGACAGTTTCATCTGATGAACTGCGCCTAACAGCTTGACCTCTCTTTTATTAAATACATAGTTGCATTATTATGTATATTTATGTATATAATAATAATGTCCTCCTGACCAAATTTCGGTCACAGCGGCCAATCTTAACTGAGATTAGCCATCGACGCGGGAGATATTATAGTGCACATTTAGTGTGTGCGCAAACACAGGTGCACTATCTATTCCCCACTGTCATAGTCCGATGGGACAGCAATTCGACACGACTTGGGAGAGGTCAGGCGCAAGGGCAACGGCTTCACGTGCTTTCCAAGGCTCGGAAGAAGTGATAGTTAATTTATGAAACGCACTTATCTTAGGAAAAGTCAGAGGTGCGCGCGCCTTGGGTTCGCACCTGAAACCTCTGACTTGCCAGTCAACAGTCAACACCACAGTGACGGATTAAGACTACTTGATGCCCATAGCAATCCATGCCTGTGGGCCCCCCTATCCGCAAGTCAACTTGAATCGGTCTTTAAACCTTTACCGCCTTATTTTTTTTGTAAAATATGATGATGAGATGTAACGTACTATATGTAGAAGTGGAGTAGGTGCGACAACAATCAGTCCTAGAATTTTTGGTTTTTCATTTTTTGGTGTGGTTTTGGGTGACGTGAGAGTGAGACGTGATGCCCTAAGGACGGTTTTTTTTGTGCTTCTTCTGGTACCCCCTCAGACGTGATGCCCTAGGCAATTGCTTAATTTGATTAAGGGTTAATCAGTCACTGACACCACTAGGCTATCACAACACAAAATTATGTATATAGGTATACGAGTACATATTTGCATTTGCAGAATCGAATATTGTTTAGTAGTTAGCGGTTTTGTACAAGTTTAATTCGAAACTAGGTGGCAAATGTCGCACGTCGGCGTCGTTCGTTGTCTCTTCATGTTCGACTTCCACGCGAACGAAGTCGCGGGCACAGCTAGTAAAGAAATAAAAGAAAGATAGTATAAAAAAGATAGTTTAAGTGGCCTAGTTCAGCAGATAATTAACAATATTTTTCACTTAATTATTGTGTGTAAACTTTGCATGAATCGTGCATACATATTCATGCGTAGTCCACATTATATAATAGAGAGTAGCTAATACAAACCTAAACATAAAAGTACAAAAATAAAAGTACAAGCAAAGTACCTAAAAGTGGAAACCTCACAATTTTCCCAACACACCTTGTTCCCTCCGTTCCTCAATTACAACGAACAATCACATCCACTGCAACTTAAACACAAAGAACAAACTCGTTCTCATTGTTGCGCCAAATGCAAATCCAGACGTTTCACCCTTTGCCCAGCATATATTTAATTCAACAGCACAGAATGCAGGTAACAATTGCGAAACACCAGTAACTGTTGTAAGTGTAAACGAAGAGGGAAGTACGAAAAATTTCCACGAGAAAAAAAAAACAAAAAAAAAAACAAAGTGAAACTCAGCCTTCCTTATTTCCCCTGGCGATGGCCCGCCGACGTTCCCAGTTTTGCCAGGAAATGGAAAATATTGCGATAAGGCGCATTATAGATTAAACACGTTTCGTGTCTTTAATGTGTTTCACTGTGATCAAGTGTCTCAGATACCGTATGTGCGCCTTTTAAAAAGTTGTAATGACGTTCCGTGTAAGTAATGGGCTAGATAAGCATATTCATATGCAAACTGCTCTTTATTGTGTCTCGGTGTTTAGGAGAACAGAAAGTTGTTTAAAACCAATGGGAATTTCAATAGATGGGAAAATGGGAATTTTGTGTTTACGAGTAGTTGGTTCTGGTATTGCACATCGAGTTGCTGTAGCTTGAATTGCAACATTTTATTGTATAGTTGTTAGCTAATATACGAAAAAATACCAGGAACTGAGTGATAGCAGACATCTAGTTGGAATTTATAATATTCAACAGGTATGGTAGATACTCTGAATAAGAAGGAAAAAAGGTTTTGATTAATATAAAAATTTATTGCACATTTGTTCCAAATACTCGCATTAATTCGCCTCGTGATCAAAAAAGCTACTATCACATGAAATTAATTACAAATCAAACCCCATCCCTACAAAAGCCGTTCCCAATAATGTGAGTCGATTAGCGGTTTCTAATTCAAACGGATGCAGTTGAATATCAGTATCTGTAGAGGTCCTACCAGTCCTACTGAGTATCTAATCTCTACTATAACTTTATAAAATTGTGCCATGCGGGTTGTTACTTTAAACCACCTTCCAAAAAGAAGGACGTCATTAACTTACTGATATGATTTATTTATTTACACGTAAGTTTTACGGACTAATCGTATCAACACCAATGTTTCATTGTAACCTAACCAAATGTTTGTTTGTAGTGGCAGACGAGTTGGGGACGTCGAGCTCTGTATAATGTGGTTTAACAGAAGAACAGAAAGATCATGGAGTTTCTTGACAAAGTCTTCTCCTTGAAGAGTAGGCTGTCCTTAGAACTGACAAATAGAGTCACTTGTAGCTTAATACAAGTATTCAAGTGCCTAATGGTCTACAAGAATAAACATAATATTTCGCGTTTGAGTTTGACAGCGATTTATGACATTTCACCTCTGCCTAAAACTATATAACACATACAAGCGTCATGTTACGTTAAGCCAACTACAAATTAAATAAAAGTAGCTAACCACACAGCTAATCCGTACCAATTTTTCTCATGTAATACCCACAAGAGTGCGTGCCCGTAATCGGTATTAGATCAAAATTTAAAGCCCCGCGCACATGTCTCGGGTTCGGATTACGTAGCACCCTTATGTTGTATGATGTTAGAGAATGAATAGTGAGGAATGAAGCGCGTTTAGATTTTGTTTTAGAATTCAAAGTGACGAATAAAATTTAAGAATAATAACTGTGTACCTAATGAAAAATGTTGCGAAATATTTTTTTAAGAAAACTAGATATTAGAATTTATTAAATAGTATTTTTTTTTTCTAGTAATTATTTTCTATTAATCTCATGAGGTATTTATTTACATTTTGATAAAATAATATGTAGGTACAAATAAGTAAATTGGGGTGTTAATTTTCGTACTAAATTAAAATGTACGTTTTTTATAAGCCAATCTTAGGATTGAAATCGGTGTAGTAATTATTTAAAATGACTAAATTTAACGCATTCATTGACAAAAACAAAGTCAAAGGAGCAGCTTCAAACAATTCTCAACATTCGGCCAACCAAAATAAATACGAGTATGAAAAGACCGGGTTGCATAACACACACCAAATGAACAGTCGCTAGCTAAGTGTAACACAAGTAGGAGCGCATATGGTAACACTAATTCCACACACTGCCCCGAGGGGTTGAAATAAAATAAAAACCAAATTAGGGGAAGATGACGCAAGGGCACACCCCTTCGATTTTTGATAAATTCCATTATACGCTTATATCTGGATGCATTAGCTACTTAGGATGTTGATGTATGGTCCCTCTTTAGTTATTCATGATGGTAGTATGATTATCGAAACGTCTACATCAAAATAATGACAACATAGTATATTATGCCTACTTTCAGATGTACCGCTCACTAGCCAGCTGATTCAACTATCTTAACAATTGTGTTAAGGCGCAGCGCTGTTGGGGGTAATTTTGCCTGTTGTTGTCCGCGGTTACCAGCAGGCACGATGCATACGACCTGCAATCTTGCAGCAATAAGGCCAGCAGCCTGCAATCCTGACCGCCAATGACCACCGAGCAGCAGCGGTAGTTCTTGTACGTTGTTGTATATATGATTCCATAAGCTGTATTATCACAGCAATATTGTCCGGTCCCCGCTGCAGGACAACGACATATGTAATACAGATATTAGTGTACAACCCCTAAATATGCAGAGTATTCAAGGACGAGGATGAAAGGCAACCGATTAGCCTGAGTTAACCCAAATAATCTTCAAGATATTGTTCAATTAGATATAATGAATTATAATTATCTAATTATTAAGCCCAGCTTACCGCTGATTCAAAATAATGTATACAGAGTGAAGATCTGGTGACCTTTTAATTTTAGCATCAGTTTTCCAGATAATATGTAACTCAGGTAAAATAAAATGTGAGTAAAGTAATGTGAGTTGCTTTTGCTGTTGGAGTCTGCAGCACTAATTGCTGTCATTTTGTCGAGACACAACGTTGGAGTGACTAGTTAAATTGCCTTGTCACCTACATTCAAAATATGCGCATGTGCTGTCAAGATGTAAAAATAATGTTTAAATAAAAATGACATGATTTCAAAAACTTAACGTCTTTTGTTTTTCCTTTTTATTTTGGAAATTTTCTCGAAAAAAAAACAGACTTATGATTATTATGGTATCGATTACTCGATCCACATGTTACCCAATTTGCACACTACAAGAATCACCCGCTGCGCTGAATAAATTATATCACGAACGCCCCTACTATCAGAATCATTATCCCTAACAAAAGATACTTGATTATATAAGTTATTATAACTGACTCCAAAGCTATTTTTGTTTATAGTTCTTTGAATTCATAAGCGCATTGTATGACTCTTATAACTGTGAGATAAAGTTGTAATTGCTATGTTTCTCGCACTTTAGTAAAATGTAAGAACTATTATGATTGCAACATTTTGATATTTTACGATAATTGGTCGCACAAGTGTCGCTTTGTGTTCGTTGTAGTAAATCAAGTGAGTTTTATTTGGGTTGTCTGTCTGAAGTGATTCTTTTGATAATGTTGAGAAAGTTTGTAGAGTATTTATCTATTTTAATTCTTAATTTTACACCTATGTATGTAAACAACCACAACATTATTCTAAGCGCTAGCAAAATTTGTTGCTTGATAATTCATCAAAGGTCGAGAAATAAGACACAATAGGAAATCTATTGTTACGTACGATATTTAATCTTTACATTATTCTAATTTCATTCAGTTATTTATTGATATAATTAAAAAAGATTTTCTTTATAATTATGTATATCGATTCTTAGACTGTGCGTATAATTTCTTTGGTTGTTACTTTCAGGTATTCAGGTTGCCAGGTATTACTTTTTTTTAGACAGAAATGGTATGTACTAGGGTAACTCCATACAAATCTTAGCTAGTATTTTCATTTGGCGGGACGAGGAACCATCGCCTATGAAATTTGCCTTCATTGACTGAATATATGACCGTTGGAGGAGCAGTGATAGCCTCAAGCCGTTGGATTAGCAAACCAGCTAAACCCAACCTAATTTTTTCACATAACTCCTCAAAACTGATATTCCATGTATTCATTGCATGTTATGCTTTCATTATCAAGCATTGACGTGGCTTCTCGTTCCGCGTTCCGATTCATCTAAACATACATAGTACGATCAACAGCTTTACAATGGTAACTATAATAAACCTTGTCGCAGCGTAATAAGTGCGTTTATCCTATAACAATTGACATGCTGTACTGTACCACGGGCAATCAGTCGCGGCGTTCCGATATAATGAATCCCGGAGGAATGATCCGTCCGTGCAACAATCGTGACTTAACTCTTGATCAATTCCCTGTACGTCTAACGGACAGTGTGATTTATTGGGTTAGACCTATGTTGGAAGATGAAGGTAGCATACATGGGAAACCTTGTTATTGTTTACCTGTATATGTATATGTGCGAATCCGGCATAATTAACCCAGATTGCAGGTATAAAAAACTGACCAAGTGCGAGTCGGACTCGAAAATAAAGGGATTTATACAGAAACGTCGAAATAAGCACGTTTCTTGTATGAGGATTGAGGTCGCTTTCAATTTTTAACTTTATTTTATTTTTATAATAATTATAGTGCCTTTAGTAGTACACACTGAAAATTTCAAGTGTCTACCTATTAAGGTTCAATAGATACAGTTTTGGACAGATGACAACATCAATGATAACAGACGGATGGACGGACAGCGGAAGCTTAGTTAATAGGGTCCCGTTGCCATCCTTTGGGTAACATTAAAAACTAGGTAGGTAGACTATTCAAAAATAAATTTTGTATCGCACAATTTTTTTTAAGTTACGTACAATATTTTATTAATTTTAGGTCTATTTTTAACTATTTTTTATTTACTTTTTGAACTGCAATTCCGCGTAACTTTTGTTTTGTTTTTGTACCGCAATTCTGCGTATTGTTTTGTTTATTATGCGTATGTAAAATAAATGTATTTCTTTCTTAATTCAATGTAACCTTCCAAAAAGTTGTTGAGCTTGCCCCCGTGAGATGCAAGGCACGATTCTAATTCGTGAAAGATAAACAAAATATATTACCTGCTGTACTCCACGGCGATGAACACCAACTTCATATCAACAAAGCAAAAATAAAAAACAAAAAAAAAACCTGAAAGCTTTTAGCTCGGAATTTCCGTGTAATTAATAAAAAAGTCTGGTCCATTAACGGGGATATCGATCTACATCTTGTTACAAGTTGATCCTAACAACCCTCTTGTGAATAAGCCAATAACAAAAAACAGGGGCCAGTACTAAATGAGCCGTCTCTTGTTTCCTTCTGAATATTTATGAGGGCTATAGTGGAAATATTCTTTGTTATAATCTACATTAAATGTGTTAGTATCGATGAACACTTGAGGTGTTTTAACTGTAGGTTTTTTTTATTTATACCCGAGACCTCCTTCCATGTGTTGATGGTAATCACCGGTGTGGTTAACAATTCATTGTTGCGACAATAAATTGTTAGACTATATTTTAATATAGTCTAACAATGTATATATTTATATTGTTAGACTATATTATATTTATTAAAATATATTTATTGTTAGACTATATTAAAATATTCTTATATAAATTAAATTAAATTAGAAAAAATAAATTAAAATTATATAAATTAAAAAATTCTATATAACTCTAAAGAATACATTTCATTAATAAAGGTGATGAAATACATTGTTATTTTGTTCTTCTTCTTATCGTATGGTTGATTAACAACCTGGTGTCAGAGTTAAAACCAACCGTAGCTTCTGACATGATTTTGCACACCATTAAAAAATCTCTCAGGTGTGCTGGTTTCATCACGATGTCTTCCTTCACCGTTTAAGCAACTGATAATTAATTTATAATACGCAAAAAACTTACCTAAAGTCCGAGGTGCGTGCCTTGGGATCGAACTCAAGACCTCTGACTTGTCAGTCGACGATCATACCACTAAGCTGTCAGTGCTATATGTTATTTTGATAAAAATATTCATCATCCAATGTCCCCCAAAGCCAACTGATATTCGCGTCAAACTGCAGTAAGTGGTGACATGTTAGAAAACCACCAACATGATATACTACGTCATACGCACAAAGTTATAATTAATGCAGCGTTGCAAACTTACGTAGAATTAGCATATGGGCACGGTGTCGAGTTCTCAGTAGCAGTACAATAAAGCAATTATAACTGTCATATTTCACCCGCAGTGTATTTACATTTATATTGGGACGCCGATCTACTGTGCAACGCCGAGTCGGATTGAGTTAGTTATTTTGAATCGGGCCTCGAAAACTTTTACTGGGGATGTAGGTTTTGGTAAAGAGTACTACAGCTATGGTTAGATGATTAAGCTGGAAATTGTACTGAAATAATATAGGGTTAAAAATTTAATTAGGGAGTGAAACTTCACAGACATGCTACGTAGTATATTAAAAAAACTGTTATAAAATAAATTAATAAAATAAAAAAATATTGTTTATTTTAATTCGTAGTTCTGGCGAAAAGCAAAAATATTTTTTTAGTTTATCAGTGGTACCAATAAATAATATAGTGTACATTTATATAAATAGGACAACGTAGGACGTAGGACGTAACGTAGGACTGGTTCGAGGTGGCGCAGGAAAAAAGTACTTGGAAGGATATGGGGGAGGCCTTTGCTCAGCAGTGGGACACAGTAGGCTAAGAAAAAAAAAAAAAAAAAAAAAAACATTTATATAAATACAAATTAATTGTAATTATAAATAGGTAATATAAGTACCTAAAAATTAATTTTTACGTAAAACTGTTTTGTCATTGAAACTAAGGCTGTGTACCAAATATCAGATCAATCTGTCAACAGGAAGGGGGTGAAATATCGATTACTAAATTTGAACCAAATAATAAACAGTACTTAAGTTAGTTTTACTAAGTAAAACCGTTAAAAAAAATATTTTGTGATAATCTTCTCTGCGATTGTAATGAAATAATATTGTAATCAATACGAAAATTAATTGAGAGATTTGAGTAGAAGAACTTCATTCCAAAACAAGAGAATCTTATTCTTCGTAGCAATCGGCGTAGCAGCGTAGCTAAGCTACGAACTAAAACAGTATAGTAAATTAGAAAAATCCAAAAACAAAATTGAATATGTTTGATTTTTTTTACTACGAATAAATAATGATCTTATTACATAACATAATAACATACATTAATTAAGTCACGGTACAAGAACAAATCGTAAACGCAAAATTTTCTTATTGGTTTCATAACCAACATCGAAACTTTCTTGTATCAATACGATCACATATAATATTTATCCCTCAATATCTGCTCGAAAGGATAAAATAAAGTCAACGACATATGCGTATTTGCAATTCGGTCCACGGTTCAGGCTGCACTCTTCTTGATTCCATTTGGGAATTACTCTGTCGCCGCAAACTCACAAATCAGGACTTTCATTATAATGTTACGTAGTACGTGTTGTATAGTTGGCTGTTTGTTTTCAGTGGAAAAGCTGTATAGTTTTTTTTTTACAATTATTTTTAATGATATTCTAAAGAGGTATTACAAGTATTGTAATTGTATTAGTTAGTAGTTATTACAGTTATTACAAGTATGTCTATTGGAGGTATCTTTTACGGGATCGGAAAATACGGGAAAATCTAATGTTACGTAAACAGAGTCAGAACACGACATAATACATGTAATGTGAAAGTTTGTGAGGATGAATGTTTGTTATTATTTCACGCAAAAAGTGCTGAAGGGTTTTGGAGAAACTTTAAAATACTAGAACTAATACAAAGGCTATTTATCAACATACCACGAGGACAAAGCTAGTTTTAACATTTAAAAAACTACGTTTTCTTATTATTGGTATATATTTTTAAAGTTAAATATCTAATTTTTAATCTATATAATGAGTTTGAGGATTGGGAAAGCAACATAAAGACATTACAATAATGTTAGTTTACACTTTTTTTATTCATTAAACTAGTTTATTATTTTATTATTTTTGGCGAAAACAGTGAATTTAAAACTCATTATCAACATTATCAATTCAATTATTTAATAGTGCAGTGTATTCGAAGAATCTCTTCATAAAACAAAACGCGTATGTCTTCAAATCTAACAAGGGCAGGTGCTACAAATTCAACTTCTGCATCGGCCAATAAAACTTGAAATCCCATGATAAAATAAAAATTCACGACATGTTGCGTTCAAATAAATAACATTGGCAGTGTCCAAAATAGCTTTTTCACTGGCCAAAAGTGGGGGCACGTTTTATCCCATTATTGTTTCTGAGAAATTGTTACAGTTTTGACGAGTGACCTCGCCGTTTTTCTTCCGTCGCTAGTCGGCCGGAATGAAAAATTTTCAAGTTGGTCCCCTTGCGTCCCTGGGGTGCCGTAAAACTCTGTCGGACGCAGGATAGTCCGGCTGACCGCCGGCGGACAATTTGTCATATTCATATGTTAACGTGTCCGTCTTTTCTTGCAAAAAGTGGATAACTTAATTCCGAGAGGCGGTGGTACGGTTATTCGATTTGAGGACATTCAAATTTCATGTCTTGTTATGGTAATACAGGTGTTGTTTCGCCTCCGGCGGATTTTTACTTTGTTTGGGAGTGAGTTTATGTGACTGACTCGAATTAGTCTATTGTTTGTTTCGTGTTTATATTTGCACAGCTAAAAGTATATTAAAAATGAAATTGATTTTGTATTAGGTATGCTTTCTTAACAATGTTTATTTGATGTTCCTCAACAAATGCAAAGTTCACATAAATGCTGAGCGTCAGTCATTTTTTCCACAGCTACAACGAATATTTATTTGTAGTATCTTTATGTTTAGTCATGTTATTATTTCTATTAGATTTTAACGCCCGAATATTGTGAAAGAAATGAATTTTATTTTCTATATTTTTTGTGAATTTTTTACATGTAATGTATTTCGATAGATGTCGCCACACGCCTTAGGCGTGTAAAAGAGATTTGAAATTTCGATTGATGCCGATGGGATACGGTGGCTCAGCGGTTAGAGCGTCGACACGGTATGTCGAAGATCGTGGGTTCGAATTCCATCCGTATCAATTGTTTTTTCAAATTTTCTTATTAAATAATTATATTTATTTTCTATGTTCCTTTTAAATATATTTTAACTTTTAATAATAAGAAAAACTTAAAGCAATGCAACCTCTTTATTACTTATTCTTATTTTTTTATTTCACGAATAGAGAAGTATATTTTTTTAAACATAAAAATTAAAAGATATTCTTCCTTATAATTCCACCTCAAAGAGTAGACATCGTAGGATGACCACAACGCACCTTCGCTCACGCCAATATCAATAACGTGATGCAATTGATGACTTGTCCGATTTGTTTCAACCAATCGTTTCTCACCAGGTTTACGACATACGTGTCCGGGTTTGACGTTTTGTGGATATGTTTGGACACCCTAATAATGTTAGTGTGCTTAAGAAAATGTAGGGAATATTATTTATCATAAATTTACAATGCATATAATAATTATCCAGACCGAAATCTATGGATCAAATCTGCAAAAACCCTACTACTTAAACACTGACACCTAAAGATACCTGTGATTAAAAAATCAATTTGGAAATGAAAAAAAAAATACTGTGATTTAAATTGCTTTCTAAAAAAATATTATGAATCATCTAATATTTTAAATAAATATCTCACACGTGAATCAAAACCACTACACAAAAACGCCGCGGGATCCACTCTAAAGGCCATTACACACGAAACACTTAATTAATCTCATTACCATATTTATCATTACCGCTCATTACTTTCCCGCAGCGTCATTTTATAGGCAAAGTAAACAGAATTTTTGTCACCATGTCCAATGAAATTAACAGCGACAGCCTGATAGAGGGCTAGATGACTCCTAACTTATGACAGCCGGTCACGCAACCTTGTCACGGTAATGACAGAATAATAAATTATGTTGTAATAACTTATTATAATGTACTCTAGGCCTTATGATAGCAGGGAGTGGGGTAAGTGGACTTTATTAGCGAATTTAGTAATTAAATGTTCGTGTTATTTGGTAAGTAATGAAGGGTTAACTTTTGATAACGCGTAAGTTATTAAATTAATAACTTGATGTAGTGTTCCTTTAATGTAGTGAAACGGGTTACGTCACGACGCAACATAATTAATTAAATAATATCTTCGGAAGATCTTCACGCAAACTCAGATTTATATGGAGCGGGACTTTTATTATAAAATGTATGTAAAAATCAATTGTGACATTAGATTTATAGAAAATTTTATATTATTTGAATGCATTTTATTAAATTTGAAAAAGAATCTATCATTGATTATAACCATCATATCAAATAATAAACATTAAACAAAATTACAGGATGATAATCTTGTAGGCATGAGCGGTTATTTTCATATAATTTGCTGTTTTTTAAACATTCAAAAACCCACTACCATCTTTGAAGACCTCACCTAAATGTAATTTCATTATGAGCCCAATAAAATGTGGTGTAACAACGGTATAAATTCAAATAGTTTATTATAGTTTAGTAAACAAACGCGTGTCCTATCTGCCTACTTAGTATGCACCCTAAGGGAGGCTCAACTGGTATAAAATAGTTAATTTTTAATTACAATTTTATTACTCACTCGCATCCCATCCAATTACCGAAAGAAATATTGCGCGCCACCCAAAGCAAATTGAAATTTCCTTTTTTTTTTAGTTTAGTTGTTAAACATTGGTCATTTTCTTTAGACAAAAGAGGAATTGTTGAGTTGTTAAGAGACAAAACTAAAATAACTCTTTATATTATCGCATAAATGATGTCGTGCAACCTAGTGTTAGAGTTTAAACCACCCGCAGGCCTCTCAAGAAACTCAGCCAAGAGTTTCTTTACTTTTTTTTTCTTCACAATTTTATGC
The DNA here is from genome assembly GCA_936450705.2 of Protodeltote pygarga. NCBI lineage: Eukaryota > Metazoa > Arthropoda > Insecta > Lepidoptera > Noctuidae > Protodeltote > Protodeltote pygarga. The sequence continues at coordinate 5,593,432 of OW388257.2, read as the reverse complement.
GAGAATAGCAACTATACACATAATTATATAATATTTGAATTTATTAATTGAAAATGTAATTTGGTAATTAAATACTATACATTTTTTATTAAGTTTTAATACAAAGCGAAAACAATCTTCAAATTCTTTGTAATTTTTTTTTTAAAACAAGCAGGATTTGAACGGTATGTAAGTAGGTATTTATAGTTATAAAACCTCATACTGGATACTATAGGTATATGCTAGGCCTGGAGGATGTCAAGTCTCTCCTTGCTAGCCACATGATCCAGTATGTGGAAGATGTTTGCATAAGGGAGATACTATTATAGATACTATAATATATAATGTGAGCTTTTCACAATAGATCTTTAAGGTTGACGTGAGTATTGCTGTAGAGAAGTACAGCTCCATCCTTCAAATAATAATGATAGCTAAAAAACCTCACATTACAATACTACGTACGATCCGCTACGATAATTCGTGAAATAGGTCGTGTCGAAACTAAAAAAAGGAACCCTTTGAAATTCGAGTCGCGAAGTCACCACACGATGGAAATCTGTATTCCCCATGCTTTCACCCGATACGCATACGATATGCGTTATCTAGTGATGTCACTTGGGATCAAGCTGAGTAGTGCTTTGTACTCAAAGGCACCTGTTTTTTGTGAAAACAGAATCTATTTACTTCGGTTTGGTTGATATGTTTTGGCAATGTATCGGTGATGTTGTATTTGATACGATTTTTTTGCCCTTTGATTACATGTACTTACTTGTGAAATGTATTAATATCGTAGGTACTTATAAGGTACCACAATAACACACACAACCTCGGTAACACGTGCGAGGTTGCGAATGGCTTATTGGCTTAGCGACTGGGAGCCTTACTCAGTACCTAGGTCGCGGCTTCAAATCCTGCTTGTAATCGATTTATTCTTTTTACAAAAATATATTAGTCGGTATACTCGATCGTAATTAATTAAATATAAATTGTATAAATATAAAAAAAAATTATACGTACCTACATTCTAACTTTCTACAATTGTTCTCTTTTATAATCTTTAACTCTGGCAAATCTGTCATTCCTCTATCCACCCTAATATGCTTGAAAAGGTGTACGAAATTTTCTCTTCACATATCAATAAATAGATAACTGCTTCGTTGTCACAAATGCGACTGTTGAGTGCGAGTTCTTGCTTTCGATTCGCGGTACAATCAAAATGTAATTGGGTTTGTCTATTAGGATTTTTTTAGTAGCAGCATGAAAACATGCTATACACTTCTGCTATCCCTCTGCGAAGTAAACATACGTGTGTATATGTATTCAATATTATTAAATAGGAAAAAAAAGATTTACTAACCTTTAAAATAATCATTTTTCCGGCCAGTTATAGAGAAAAATCCTTGGCTGTACATAAAAAATATTCATAAAAATACAGAATAACGCGTTGAAACACACAAATGCACTTGAAACAGGGTTACCATTTATCAGTCAATAAATATGATAAAAAGTATTATTGGGGTGTATATGTGTCCGTCGGGATATCCGAGCTGTTATTGTTTTTATTTTGCACACCCTTTATACGAATGTAAGCGCGAATGTATTTTATTGAAATGATGTTTGATATAAAGATTTATTGCAAAGGTTTGTTTGCGCTGGGCTTTTTCCTGGTTTAATGTAATAGAGAATATAGTAGAGTTTTGTAAGGAAAAGCGTTTTAAGTGAATAATAGATTAATTATGTGCAGATAGCGTCAATAAATGGTGACCTTTGCTGAAATTTTTGTGTGGCATAAAAAGTTGTTATAGGTACCTTTACTATCGAAGATCAACAATATCTACAAATAACAATAAAAAAACTAGCTAGATAAATGTTATAGCAATATTTTTAAACGAAATGAATCACAAATTATTGACGCTGTCTGTGCATACCAATATTCACTTAAAAATTTTTTCCTTACGAACTTACTACCTATATATGGGATAGGGGTAGAGTAGGGGTAGGTTAGGATAGAGTAGAATAGACGTAGAGGTAGGATAATCACGCGTACAAAGTTGCGCCAGGCAGCAAAAAAGGCGCAGGCGTCGTGAATACCTATAACAATAAAACCTCCTTCTGTGTTCTATATCCACATTTCTACAAAAAATTCCTGTACAAACCACCCCATAACAATTTTCCAATCATCGACAGATTCACCCTACCAACAACGAATCCACTAATTTTTCCAGCAAACAAAACGGTCCAATATTACCACCAATATTGTCACCAATAGTGACGCAATATTAGGGTAAACGTCCCCGTTGCCGGCACGTCCTTATTTACTTATTGTAAACTCACATGACAGGTGCCTTAATGGGCGAAATAACATGGCGGGTGCGCCGTCGGTAGCAGGACATAGAGTATGAAAATATAAGAGAAATACCTATATTTGATGCACTCTCACAAGACATAGGTTGAATGTTAAATTGATTTTTTTAATGTACTGGGATATGTGGCATCCTATTAAATGGATTGATGTTGCCGAAATGAAAATAATTCTATGATAAAATCATGGCTTTAAAATGGTGTAGAAAGCATCTCATCTTGATTTTATCTTTTGTAATGTAATTATTAGATAAGATAAATATTGAAAGAAGAATTTTTAAATTTTCTTCAATGTCCGTGCAATAGGGTTTTTATTCCGATGATTGAATGAAAGCTTTTTTTGTTGCTCAACAATATTCAATTCATACTGTATGTTTTGTCTTTTATTCTAATTTAAAAAAGCCATTTTAAACTCTACTGATTCCCATTTCCATTGAAACTTTTTAAACATCGTATCTGCGGTCATTTTCTTATTTGATCTTTGCGGCAACGTTGAACGCGGACCTCAAGGGAAATCGGCTGTTGCTCGCTAGTTACGGTAGGTGCTGCGGGCCGGGCGCGCCAACTACCTGTAAACGTAATTAATTAATTATCGATTTTCACTTATCTATAATATATATCTACTATTCATTGCTTATGTGTAAATTGTTAAGGACAATATGAATAGTAGTAAAGACAAATTTCAATTAAAATTTATATTTTTTGCCTTATTCGTCTAAAAAATACATGAAAACTTTATTATCACATAATACATACATCCAAAAGCATACAAAAAGAAACACAAATTATTAACAAATTATGTCTTTATAAATAGTACGTAAATAAAGTACTGAAATTTAAAAAAATAATCGAAAACATTCCTTGTAAAAATGTAGCCAATATTAATATGAGATATAAGTACACAGCCAAGCGCTAAGCTCTACATCATAATCACTTACGGCTCAGTTGTTTTACGGTCGAGAGTGAAAAGTACTACCTAAATATTGTTTAAGTATATCATAATTATTATTTAGATACTTATACAGCGTGTAACAGAAGTCCGAAATAATACTTAAGGGCATGTATGTATATCATGAAGAGAATCACCTGTGAAAATATTGAATGGAAAAGAGGCATTTTTTTTTTCATACAAAATAATTCTTTCGATTTCATTTTCTTCAATAATGACAGATTTTATTATCCTATGCGTGCCTAGTGCTTACTTAAACAATTTATAGACGGTAAATAACCGGATTCGTGTTGATTTACCTTTCAACTGATGCCTAGGGCCGAATTTAAAAGATTTTGGTAAAAACTTTGACCGTGGTTTACTCGAGTATTGTTTGGGGTTCGGTTCCAAAACCCATGCTCAAGGATTGTGTATAGGGTACCTTATACGCCCTTAATGTTTTATTTCGGACTTCTGTTACACGCTGTATATTTAAATAACGCAATTTTTTCACAATACAAAAATATCAATATCATAAAATATTAACGTTTCAATTCAAACAAAATAAGACAATGCTTAATTCAATTCGCACAGCTCTTACGTGGAACCTAAAACCGTCTGTCGTAAGTGCCAACAATGGGGACAGTTACCCTATCTCCTGAACCGATAATGGACCGTGAACTCTCTAGGCGATTTCTCTGTCTGTCTAGAAATGTCTTTCTAGTATGTAACTGTGAATGCTGCAGAGCATATTATCTGATAATGTTGAATGTTTGGCTAAGTTGTGACCCGGGTGACTTGTAAAATTAAAGGTGTGTTTATTCAGTTGTGAAGGTTTTGTTTTGCAAAAATCTATTTTGTCTTCTTTGGTACTTCACCTGGTTTTATAATATCTTAGGAAATTTATAAGATTGTTCTTTACATGATTATTTTTTGAGAATCTGTTAATAGCGTATGTCTTCCATGAGCAGTTATAGTAAAAGAAAAATGTATAAAAGAAAATAAAGGGCAACATTATTTTTTCATTTATTTATTAACATTAATATTTTAATAAAATTTCCGAAACAGTCGTATTTCAGAAAAAAATCTCCAAAATCCTGACTGGAACATCCGAAATCAAATTTAGAATTCATAGAAAAACCCACTACAAAATTCCACATTTGAATATTCCTTACTTGCACGTAACATAAAAATCTGACCGGCCAGTTCAATGGGAATTTGGTACATTAACTGGCCGTAAGGCGTTTGGCTATCCAATAAAAGAAGGTAGGCTGGCAATATAAACATGGGCAACATAACGACGGCTCCAATGTGCCCTGACAGACATAACTGGGGGAGTTGCGGCCAAATTGTAAATAGTGCTGCCTCCCGTTTAGTTTGCAATATTTGTGCGGTTTCGTGTAAATGGAAAAAGGGATGTACAGAGTAGCCTGTGACAAAAGAAAGTCAGGTGCCTTTTGTTAGTAATTGGAAGCATTTTCTAGTTCTATCATGTGGTTAATCAACTCACTAGATTCAGAATTTAAACAGCCCAACCCAAGCCGTACGCCTCTGGACCGACTTCATATCACCCTCAAGAACATCTTACAGGTGTGTTAAAATCGTCACGATGTTTTTTTTTACAGTTTAAATTAGCAATTTTGTTGTCTGTCTCTCTCTTACATTATCTTGTAAGGAAGGTTAGTATTGAAGGTTGCACAATGATTTAACTATACTAAGCCGTTTGATAGTGCAATAACATTTTTGCGCAATTATATTGTAGGTGTGTGGGGCATCTAATATTAACCTAATGATTGATGTAGGTGTAAGAACTACTAGAAACATTTTCGAATAAGTTTTTCGTAAAAAAAAGTTGGTTTTGGTTCAAGCAATAGGGATATTCAACAGCATCTCATAATAGCTTGATTTTTTTTTTCTTGTTCCTTGGCAGAATTCGAGAAGGTGACACTAAATTATTTGTCATCTTCTGTATATGGTGTCTATTGGAAGTATGTTTCTACTGCTGTATTGTTATTAGCAAGAAATAATTAAATAAATAAAAAGATTTTTTTTTGTCCTGGTAGGTATCTGTGCTCAAACTACTCTGTACATAAAGGGGGTACCACACGATATCGGAAACGCTGATGTGTGTAAGTCGACGGGAATTAGACGTTACGACGGCTGGGAATTGACCAGACGCGGCGCGCATTGTCGACCGTGCGATGAGGCGATACGCTGCTATTATGTGTGCTACATTTAATTTTAGAGGAAATTTACATTGCTATAACTAGCAGTTATATTAAGGTATTAGAAGTTTGATAATAAATTGTAATTATGTTACATTTTTATTAAAAAGTACCTGAGGCTTTTATGTCAGTTAGCTATGAGGACATCAAAAAACTTAAACAAATTAGGGTTTTTATTAGGACACCAAATATTTTTTACTAAAAAGAACCTAGCCTTGACATAAGAATTTTCTCCTGTTAGATGTGTACAGGAGAAATAAAAATGTGTACCGTTCGAGACTGAATTTTCCACTAAAACCGCAGAAAGCTAATCGTGCCGTCAAAAGTTTCAAAAAGTCTACCGATAAAGAAGCAAAGAAGACAATTATTATTTCATACATTCATTCGCAAAAGGTTATTGTTATAATTTTAAATTGTATTTAATAACTAATAATACAATTTAAAATTAAACAATAATTTAGGTATTAAGTTACGATTTATATTGCTACTGAAATCAGACCTAACTGTAAACCAAGTCCTTCTACTATTAATTAATGCATGATCGAGTACGAAACATCCAAAATTATTAACAAACTTTCATATTTACAATGTTAGAAGGAAATAGGGATACTAATTTATCCTTTAAAACAATCTAATTACTTAAAAAAAAACATTATTTTAATTAAAATACTAAATAAAACATCTCATTAGTTACCCAATAAACGCACCACAACTCATACAACACAAGGTATAGAGGTGTAAATGTGCGAATTAGCCGTGCGTGATGTCACGGACGCTGTGATTAGTGGCACGTGACAACCCTGCGTAATGGCTACGCGTAGTACGCAGGTACGCGTAGCTGAATACTTTCAATAATGAGTTGTTAACTGAAAAAAAGTAATTTTGATTTTTTGACAGCTGTAAAACCCTACTAATGGTAGAGACATCAACGTGTATGGGCCGGGTAGATTGGGGTAGTACTACCCTCTTACAGAATATCAGCCTGTTGTGTTTTCATGATCAGTTAGAGCTTCCATAATACTGTCAACTCTCATAATCTTGTTTCTAATTTTTCACAGGGTCGGCAACATGCAAGAGATACCTTGTTTGCCACCTTAGCAGTTTAATTATTTTATTTTACAAAAGGAATACCGACTTCAAAGCACTAAAAATTTCTTATTAAATAATTTAAAAAAATTCAGTGGTACATTCATCATTCATTTATCAGCGGACAAACATTTAAAAAAATCTCTTCGAATTAAGAAACCTTTCCGACTCTCCTTTTTAGAACTCGGTTAATCTTATAAGTACTATAAGTTTTTCTGTTTTTAAATGACAGCCCTAAGGATAACAACTCAGTGTGCGTTTGATTGTAACGCGTCCTAACGTCACGCGCCAATGAGACGCGTTTGACGCCATTAATTGGAAATTGTAACACGTAGTTAGCGCTAACTCGATCATTGTTGACGCGTGTTACCTACCGTACCTACATATAGGTATTAAGTAATTTATTGTATTTACTACGTATTAAAAACTTTTCCGTTTCCGGCCTAAGAATAGAACCACCTCTACTCGTCCCGCGGGGGTCTTAAGAAGCGATAAAGGGAAAGATCCGGAAGATGGGAAGCAGCATCCTTCTGTGTAACTGCAATCATCTTCTACTGCGATCGCCAACCCGCTTGCCCAGCGTGGCGATTACGGGCAAATAACTCCAAAGAGCGCACAAAAGTGGTGAGTATTGGGAGAGGCCTATATTCAGCAGTGGACTATTACAGTCTGACGATCTTGATGATGCAAAAGTTTTCAGTATAAAAAAAATAATAGTAAATAGTAAAAAAAACATTGAATTCTTTCGTTGTTTTAAATATGATGTGTTTCAGTAAAGTTTTACAAAAATAATATATTAAACAAATAAATAAATCTGAAATAAGCTCGACGCGAGACATTTCACCCTACAGCAATTATCGAATCATTAAAGTTAGAACACATTCAAAGGATACCGGTACTTTAATAAATAATCTAAATCTAAAACCAAGTCTAGACCCAATTCTCCATAATACATATATGTGGCCGTCAATCTGTCCGTTCGTCTACAAATAATGGGTTCCGTCTGGTCCCTGGTTTACATCGGACTGTCATTAGACACTATTGTTTATTTATTGGACCGAATGAGAATGTTGGTTTTATTATACTTACGTTTCTCATTATTGTTGACTATTGTTATTGGTGATTGATATAATACTTATTAGTGAACATTTTTAAATGGCTGTTTGTTAATAATTAGTTACTACCTGTATTTAAAAATGTAGCTGCTATTTTTCCCTAAAATAAATAAATTAACCAATAGTAATGATGAATGTGATTTTTCCTCGTTTTTATGTAGTCATTTTCTTGAGTATTCGGATTTTTTTTATATATTTATACAATCGACTTTAAACTAATTTTCCGATCAGCGTTTTGATTAAAAAGTCTTACAAATTTCAAAGTCTTTGGCAATGCAGCCAGCTTTTTGGGGACATTGCTCACTGGTAGAGATGATGAGATAAATCTTTAAGATTAAGTTTTTCCTTTTCGTTTTAGTCTTTAGATTATAATATTAGATACATAGAAAGTTGTGAATTAATAAATATCATTTCAGAAACACACAACAGAACAGAAAATTTCATACATATTCTGTTCCATTTTTTTAGTTTACCTAATAGTTAGAGCCTATCCGTAGCCTAAAAAACTGCGTCACAATTTTCTAAAAGTTGTAGCAAATGCTACGAGATTGCTACAAGCTGCTACGAAGATTATTGACAGATTGTTGCTCGCTACATCTAAATGTAGCGACTTCCATCTACTAACTTTTTTTTTTACTGGGGGTATGTGGTACTTCCTTGAGACTACGTTTCGGTGTGACCACTGCCTCATCCGCTATTTTGCTACCAAGCAACACTCATAAATTAATATGAACAGCATTGCTGTATTCGAATTGTAGATAGCCAGGTATATGAGGCTGAAGAAGTAATACATTATTTTAGCGCATTAATTTTGCGGTAGATTATCTACACCACTAGATAGTACATTTTTTGAAGTAGGTTTTCTTCGAGGAATAGCCTAGGTGCTATTAACTTGGGTGCTATTAAACTGGGTGCTTTTTAAGGAATACTCCGTTTTTTTTTGCAATTTTAGTCCGGTGTACTCCACCGTAGTCCATAACATCTCTTAACATCAGAGTTCATAGTCAAACGCAAATCTTTTAGAAGAAACCACAGCTTTTTTTGAACAAGCAACACACGTCTCACCAGCCCCATCAGATTTAAGGGTAGCTACACACATAGTCAATTCGGTATTTTCGAAGAAGTCTCGATGAAATTTCTTCTAAAATATCGAACCGAATGTGTCGAATCGTCTATGTGTGTAGCTACCCTAACTCACCAGGGCGCAGTAACCCACCGTAGTAATTAACACGACGAGAAATATTTCACAACCGGACAAAACGAGAATTTTAATACGCAAATGAAATAATTCCTCAGATTGATGACGCGGATACCTCACCGTTTTTTTTCCGCGCGTTTTTTTTACCGAATTGAATTTTTAATTACGTTTTACGCGCTCGCGAATAGCAATTTGTCGGATTAACTGCTTTTCCTGTTTTTTATCGGTTCCGTGAAGTTTTTTATTGTTTTGCTTTTTAATGGATTGTGTTCTTGTATCATTCTTCTTAGTTTTATTTAAGAAAATTAAATATTTATCGTAAACTAGTCCGTGGTTTGATGCGGTGAAATAAGCAGAAAATTATAATGTTTAAATTAATAATATGACTGTGTAAAAATGTGAATAAATTATCAACAAAAAAAAAGATTGAAATTACAGCAGTCGTAACGTTATCATAACTGTAGACATAATATGTGTAAAAAGAAGATTAATTGTACATACTAACATTATAAATGTGAAAGTTATATTTGTGACTCAATCAAGTTTTATTGACTAAGCGGATTAGGATGAAATTTGGCACACAGATAGACCAAAATCTGAATTAGAATATAAAATATTTTTTATATTCTGATCCAATTTCTATGCTGGCAAAGTCACGGGCAAAACTACCAAAATATATTCAGATATGCTAATGCTACATATTTTTGTGAATTTTTTACATGTTATAGCACATGATAGCTTATTAAATTATAGCATATTAGGTATTCAAATTTTCTACATTATTTGCTATCTATTGCTACATATTTTATTTAAGCACAGTTTATACCAGTACCAACTTTTATTTCACTGCTATCTCCATAACTTTACAACCAGACCGATTTATTTTACTTTAGAGCTGTAAGAACTCTGCTTAGTAACTAATAGTTTGTTTCACCTTAACAGCTCCCTAGACTCATATTTTGTTCTCAAACTCAAAGACAATACTCGACATCAGATGCATAAGGTCGGATGTGCAAAACTCTAACTTTACAAGAAAGCAAAGATTTAGATGATAAATTAGGATGATGCTTATAATTAGAACCGAAAGGTACAATTGTCTACAAAATATTAAACAAAGAACGTATTTAAATAGTTTTGGTTTAATAAAAATATGAAGAAAAAGATTATTAATTTAATTTTTGCTCTCCTGTAAAGTTAGAGTTTTGTACATCCGACCTTATTCATCTGATGTCGAGATTACTGTGAGAAATTCTTCCAAGTACACCGTTTTACATTTAGTATAAAGCAGTTCGTTGACCCCCCTCCCCCCTACTAATGTGTTCACGTCTCTAATTAAGGGAACACACAGGACCAAAGTTGTCCAAAACTCCGGACACATTCGGGCATTATTATAATATCCCTAACTTCGCTTGCCCAAAATGACATTACATGTACCACGGTCCTCGTTCATTGTATACCAACTTTACACTCGCGAGCCGCCACAGTGTAGAATAATGTAAATGAATAAGCAACTCAAAGTCCAGTAAGCAAAAGCGTTACAGCGATAGAGTCTACACTGTGGTAAGGGGTTTGTTTAAGGGTAACATACTAGATGTTGTTTTAAAATGATATGCGTTTCATTTATAAACAGAGAGACGCGCGCGACCCGGCAAACAGTCTCCCTCAGGAGCTAAACTTTCCGTCCACCTAGCGACAATATTTGAAAGTTATTTCAGCATTCACAACCCTCATAGGCGCCGTTAAAATTTTCCCTACCACCTTATTTATAATACACACATCATCTGTCCTTTTCACTCTTTAATTTAATCTAACAAGAAAGAATGGGACAGTATTATTTACAAACTGACATCTCGAAATTAACGGTGGTCGGCTCATGATAATTTACATATTTAGGTGAAATTAACCTCGGTACGTTAAATTATATTATGAATATTAATAGGTATGCGTACGAAGTAATGTGTTATATTAAATGAACAAGTGTAACCCCATCTATACGGCTCAGATTTCAGTAGAAAATTACGGTTTATACGAATAATTCATCACCCAATAACTGCAAAATTTAATATTTAGGTTATGTGGTATGTCTACATACCCATGTATGTCTAGAATAAGGATGTCTCTGTTACAGTTTAACACATAAAAAAGTAGGAAAAAATTAGTAGTTATTGACTTTTTGTTCTTATAAATTGTAATGTTTTCATAAAATTCGTTTTCTACACAAATTTATCACACAACAACAGCCTTTCGAGAAAAAAAATCAAAATTTTCGTCACCATAATGCAAATATTCAAGATATCTTGGGACAAAAATTGCAAACTCCAAACTGGAGGTTTATTTGGTTATCTAATAAAATATTACGAGCTTTGACAAGTGCCTCGGAGCTGCCCCCTTGTGGCCTTTGCTCCTTACCTTTTTCAGTTATGGCTCCGTAAGCAGCGAATACTGTTTTATGTAACAAAACAAGAATGTTAAAAAACTCAAAGAAAGTTGACATAATAAGACGTTTTGTATGGAGGGATACAGTAAATTTTGTTAAGGTGTTTACTCACTGTGAGCATTTGTTAGCGAACATTCGATAACGAGCGGTCACGTGTTTCCAAATTATAATTCCTTTACGATACCTATCGAATTGAAGTTCGAATTTTTTTACGAGCGTTAATTGTTTATTCGTTCTATCACCGAAGTATTTTATTTGTCTTCTTTTTTTTTGCAATTAGAGAATAGATTCGTCACCATATATATTATGATCTTTAAAACGTATGCTATCAAAACAACACTAATAACACGATAATTGATTTTACCTTTAAGAAAAAAATATAAATCACACTCACCAAAAATATTCATGAAATATTAGGATGAATTATAAATATTAAAAAAGGTAGATGTAGGTACCAGTAGATGAGGCCACTTTATCATAATAAAGGTCATGTTGACCCCTACAAAATTAAACAATACGCAGGAAAAGTCCTTACTGCTGGCAATAATTCGGAGGGCGGGAAAAAACGTTAGGGGATTCAAATTTAATTTTCGAAACGTCAATGTTCCCCAGCGGCAGTTCTAAGTTCAAGCTTGGAACAACATCTTGTAAAAGTCACCGTTAAAAAAGAAATAAAAAATTAAGATTGGAACGTTAGAACACCATTTATTCCACTTCTTTCAGTCATTGTTTTTAAAAAGTTGATTCTGTTTAAGAATTTACAGAAGTTATATAATAACAAAATTATTTCCTTTCTTATTAAAAGATTATTTCTTGCATTTTATGAAAATAATGTTACCCTTAACTCATTGTAAAGTGATTATGGAAATATGATTTCATACAAAAAAAAACTATGTAATGTCTACATAATTTACAGTTTTCAATATTTATTTATTTGAAATCACAATACCTAAAATTCGAGTGTCATAGTTACCGCACATAAATCGAAAACCCACCTTCAATTTAAATTATTTCCAGAAAATTAGAAATTCAAAATCGAAACTAAAATACGGAATACATTTTAATAAAGACAAAACATTTAAAGGTATCCCCGGGTACATGAGACTTGTACTTTGTAATTAACAGTCCATCCTTAGGGATGGCCGGGTCCGGACGCAATATATTATATTACAGATGACATCTCCAATGGGGACTTTGAAGGATCGTATCGTATCTGAACTCATAGAATTGGATGTGTTGGTTTTAACTTTCATTGTAAGCGGGACTGTCGGAAAAAAATGACGACACTTTTTAATTTGGAATTTCAGCAGGTTTCTTTACCACAAAGTAAAAATAGAAGTCTTAATTTCATTATTGTGAATTAAATTGGTGAATTTGATAGAGATACATAATAATACAGGTTTTAACTACCTACCATAGGCACCAGCGCTTCTGAACATAAATTATGTAAACATATCGCATTGCACATATCCTAAGAACTTGAAATTGATATGTAGGTACCTATGTATTCGTACAACAGAGCCATAATTTTTCACAGCCATACATTTAAAAATAAAAAAGTACATTTTGTAAAACAAAAGTCGTAGAATCCCAATTTACAAAATTATGCACAATTAAGTCGGAAAATTATTCTTCATTTTAAAAAAGTACTCTTATTAGATCAAAGTCTACTTCGCAAATCAATAATACACAGGTCAATATCAACTTAATATAATTTTCATAGTTTACTGCGGCAGTTTTTACGACGGCCATTATGACTTCGTAGCAACATTACTTCGAAGTGAAATGGTCGTACGATTAATTCGTAAATGTTTCATGAAGTACAAAATGTCTTGTTTGAGTACTATGGGGTTTACGAAGGCTGGAAACCTTTATCGTTTTTGTAAAGGTGTTTTCAGGCTGTAGAAATGTATTGCTGATAATATAATATATCAATATCTGTCAATTCCAAAAAAGTCAGACAAAAATTACACAAATTTGAAGAAATCTGGGTTTTTTTTCAAAATTTGTAGGGCAATTTTTTTAATTTCTTCAAAATAGGGCTGTATTGGAATTGTTCATCCTCCAACATTCCATAATCATCTTTAGTACTTCATATCTGGACATATGGATATTGGAATTTTTTATACTTCTACATTCCATAATCTTATTATCTTTCTGGACTAAAGACGTTATTTAAAAACTGCACTCAGACTTTACTATTGCGATTATTTATTTGAAAAACATTAAGATTTTCTTAATAATTCCATAGCATCGTCACAGAGATATCAGAATTAAAAATAAATTTCAAATAGTATGTCTAATAAATCAGAGTCGTGATAGCCTGGTGGTGGTGACCGTTGACTGGTAAGTCAGAGGTCTCGGGTTCAAACCCAAGGCGCGCACCTCTGACTATTCGTAAGTTATGTGCGTTTTATAAATTAATTATCACTCTCCGTGCCTCGGATAGCACGTTAAGCTGTTGGCCCCGGCTGTCAATTGTAGAACTTTGACAGTCGTTACGGGTAGTCAGAAGCCCGAAAGTCTGACAACCAGTCTTACCAAGGGGTACCGTGTAACCTAGTACCTGGGTTGTGGAGGTCTGATAGGCAGTCGCTCCATGTAAAACACTGGTATTCAGCTGCATCCGGTAAGACTGGAAGCCGACCCCAACATAGTTGGGAAAAGGCTAGGCAGATGATGATGTCTAATAAATCAGCACGTTACAGCATGAGCAGTTTAAGTTTCTATAATAATAATTAGCAGTACAATTGTTAACTTTGAGTGACGGGGAACGTGACATGTAATTTTATGTCATTATTTTAATAGAATGACATTATTTGACGTCGTCATACATCCTCATATTATGGCTTCAAGCCCTGATAAGCCATAATGTATGTAGGCATCAAAACCTGGTCCATAAACAAGTATAACCCTATTAAATATAGGTGTTATTATTTAGATAATAAAAACAAAGTGAATTAGTTTTATACCACGCATCCCAATACGCAGAGGCTACTAAATCTTGTCCTGAGACATTCGGTATAAGAGCTATTTCACCCCTATTGCTTAGTCCGAATTAGGAATTACCGTAGCGTCAGCAACAAAATGGCCCAACATTATAATTATTAGTTATTAGAATCACACCTACTAATATTCTAAATATTGAAGTGTTCTTGTTGATGTCTTTTCAGCCGATCGATGATATTTTTATAAAAGTACGTAAGTATAGTTAAGCGATTTATCGTATTGCCCAGCAAAAAGCTAGTAAGTAGTTCATTTAAATCATTGTTTTATACATATTTTTTGAAGCATTTAGGCATGCAACGGACTAACGTAAATAATTTTTGTTATCAAAATGACAGGACTATGTCTTTAAAAAAAAAAAATTTTATTGTTCGCATAGCAGGCATGAGTGCTTTAAAAAAATGTTTATATTTGTAAACTATGAGTTACAACTTGCATAGTATTAAAATTTAGATATTTTTAAAAGAAAACATCTTGAGGAAACCTTTAAACCTAAAGAGACAATAGCAACGTAGTCGTCACTGTTTAAAACGTTGTCAACGCTCAATGTTCTTATTATGTCCCAATCACAACTTTTTAAAAGTTGTGATTGGGACATAATAAGAAAACACTTAATTCACTAGCAATCACTGTTCTTGATAGTGTATAAATCTAAGAATGAAAGAGCCTACTGCCAACATCAGCTATTCATCTATTCCGACACATATCACGATCGTGTGTTGTGAACATATAAAAATTTTCCAGGATACAATTTTTGCTTATAAACTGACCAATAATTTTATCATATTTGCCGACGCTACTGCCCATTCCTCTCAGCTTCCGTAACTAGTGTTTTTCACACAAGTTTTATGTGCTATTATTTGCAACGGGATATAAAACCCTGACCATGTTTACTGCTTACCCCCGCCTAATCCAAGTAAAGCCACTGCCAACCCCTTTATGTTGTGTTCGACAGTAAAATCTTAACTTATGTATCGTTTATGTACTTGTACACATAAAATGTAGGAGCATGGCGCTTGGAACAATTTGTGTTATGGCCTGAGACTTGTACATGTACGCACAGACATTTAAACACATACTTTTAACAAACGCATGCAAGATATAAGGTGTTCGCTTTTCATCAGATGAAATTAGCTTCGTTTTCATACAAATTTCCTACCTCCACATTCAAAATTCGAACTAAAACCGCAGGATTATTCTAGAAATAGCTCGTAACAATCGGATTAACGGGTCGCAAAGTGATTCTGTGCGCAATCAAACTCGCCGAGTGTGCCGTGATTTTCGTGAAATTTTCATCGCATGGCAAACGTGTGCTCTAAAGTTAACGTTAATCGAACGCGGCGAAATTAGTTGTAAATTCAGAATAGGCGCGTTAAATTTAGTACCGGTGCGGTGAATTGAATTTCGAATGTGAAACTGAATTATCTAGACGAAAATTACGTGTCTAAACTATACAATAGTTACTATAGCTGTTGTAAAGTAAAAAAAACTCTTTCTCAGCTAAGTCACCTAGGATTTAAGTACCAAAGAAAGACCCAACTAATTGTTCCCAGCAACTAAAAGCGATTATTTTCTAGAGGTTTTTCTTCTTTTTCTTTTGGTGGAAAAGTTGAAAGGATCTAAGATTTTAATTTATTGTTAATGAATAGTATGTAGTTACAAAAAAAATTGTAACAAGTGCCAAAATATAACAAGGATTTTGCATGACTGGCCTAGTAGCTGCGTATTGAGCTTATAGTAAAGTACTTATGTACCAATTTACAAATACTCCACCAATAAAAATAATGAATTCTATGGTTTCCTGAGGTTATCGGACAATATTTAAATCAGCTGTTTAAGTACGTACAACCGAACACCATAAAGGTGAACTGTCGCGTACCCCTACCACTTACTCACGGCAATCCAAAAGCCATTTTCTGACATAAATAAAACAGGTCTCAAGCGCCCCATACCTTTCAATTTCTACCTAGTATGTACCAACAATATTCCCGAGTCTCTACTAAACAACTGTCATTTTATTTTATCACCGGGCTTCCGCGTAAACTCTTGCTAGTGATAAATTTTAATGTTGCAAACGAAATATTGTCGCGTAGTAGGGGCTTCAAAGTTCTAAAGAATACGTTTGTTCTACTTTTTTTTTAATACTGTGTAAAAAAATTAATTTTCCTATATTTCAGTTTACAGAAAACGACTAGCGTTTGCAGAAAAATCTTAGCCCACCTTTGAAACTTTTACAGACAGAAAAATCACAAAACTCTTACAACAAATACCTAATACGAACACTTTTATGTTCTAACTCTACAAGGACTCATTAGTCCAGTTCTTTTCTTTTACCAGCAGCCTTTTTTATCATTGTGCCGACAGTCTATTCAAAGTTCTAAGGTAAAGTGGACCGGACATGCTGTATGTCAGATAAAAATAAGGACTCAGGGCCCTTTAAATTACAAAAGACATCACAACAGACCTAGACTGGCATGGCGGGACGAACTGGTCTTTTTCCTTGCATGGCAGTTGATGCAGGCAGTTGATGGCAGTTGCCTAGTAAAGGGACACTTAGGATAATAATAATAATATACTAAAGTAGCACTAAAAGAAAAAATCTATCGGCCTCTAAAAGAATTAAACCACGCACACGTATTTTAAATTATTCAAAAATATTGTCGCCTTAAATCAGGGCACAAACTAACTTAAACATGTATTATCCACCACACGATTAATCTCTGATCTTTCACAAAATAAACAGAGCCGTCGTAAGGGAACCGTAAAATTATTCATTCGCTCGAAAATTTGCGCAACCCATTGTAAAAACGTCGTTTTTTAACGAACTCCAAGAAGTTTCGAAACTCCGTCGCGTTTCAAATCCAACATCGGTCTCATGAGGATCTCCGTAAAAAATTAAGTCACAAAAAAGTCCAAAAAATAAAGTTTAAATGTCCCCCTTCTTTGGCAGAGTAAACATTTTACGTTCGCTTAGGAATTGGTTGGTTGTGAATTAAAAAAGCTCTTTGTACCCGTGACGGTGTTTGTACACATTAAGAGGTTACATAGAATAATTTTATTAGGCTCGATTTTTTAACCCTCGAAGAAAAAAGAGGGGTGTTATAAATTTAACTTAGGTAGGTATGTAATTGTGTGTAATGTGTGTGTCTGTGGCATCGTAGCTTCCAAACGGATGAAGTGATTTTGATTTGTTTTTTTTTTATTATTTGAAAAGTGACATGATCGAGTGTTGCCTTATAAAAAATTGAATTGGCTTTTGTTTTTCAACGACATTGGAAAGTGATTATAGCGAGGTAGTCTAACATTATTCTGTCGAGTAATTTTCTAGCTCTTCACCTGCGACATCGTACCCTGTATATCGCTAATATTACATGCATGTGTTTTACATATACATCATCCGGAAGAAATTCTCTAAATAATAGTGAAAACCTTATCAAAATCCGTTGCGTGGTGTAGAAGAGAGTAAGCGGGAAAACAGACAGACGAAAACGGCAACTTTGATGTAGGTAGGTATACTATTTAGAAAAGCATCTACTGATATCAAGACTTCAGAATTTTATCATCAATTTTATCTTTTACCACTAAAAAATCAACTATTTGCTTTTTTTCTATTGGCTACGTCAACTACGTGCTTTCTTTCAATCATAAGTCACAGCATTTTTTTAAAATCATCCAATAGGAACTGAGACATTGGTGCTCTATGCTTTTCTGATTATCTCTGTTAGAACGACAGAAAGCGAGTCTTAATAAAATTAGATTAGAGGGTGTAAAAGAGAATTAACCCCTCTAACGTTCATCAAACCAATTGCACTAAAATATCGAACAAAAATACCCCGTTAAACATTTTTCTAAGTGTCATAATCCGTACGGCACCAACCCGCGAATGCAGAGACCCGCAGCGCACCACCGGTTAATTCATGTTGAATTCATTAAGTTTGTAAGGCGCCTTAACTAGGTGTCTTGATAATTTAATCCTGCCAGGATTGTCCAATTAAAATGTTGCCAACGACTTTTTAAATATTCAACCAGGAAGGGTTACCAACTCCAAAAACGAGGTAAAATTCACCACTCCAGGGAGGATTTGTGTAAAATAATGACATTTTAGGTGTCGATTAGGGAAAGTTTGGCCGTAAAACTTTTTAAAGAAGGATTTAGGTTGTCATTAGTCAGATGGGGCGTAAATATATTCTGACTACGATTGATGTATCGGAATTTATACTTCGGTTGAAATCTATTTCAAATTTGTAGGTAAGTATAACCTGTTAAAAACAAAAATCTTTTTAATAACGTTCGTTTTGTAATACCAGCCAGGTTCCATTTGCCAAATAACTTATCAATTCTTAAGCCTTGGCTGTGACTCCAAAATAAATTTAATTTTTTGGAATTTATAGATTTTTTTACTTTAAACTCGACTTTTTTATTTAAGTTTTTACCGGTTTTATATTTTTTGTTCCTGAACAGTCCCCCCCGTTCCGAAATCTTCGTTACGTGAGGTTTGCTATCATCCGATGAAGAGTTCACGTTCTGTCTCTAAAATGCATCAACAGATCATGATAAAACCTAAACTAAAAAAAATACTTAGGTAGGTACATAAAATATCTGTTTAACAAATAATAGTATTAATAGTTTAGCACAGTGTTTAAAATCAGCTACATTAGTTAAATTCTTTTATAACTAATTTCTGAAACACTGTAATCGTAGTAAAAATCGATTTAACCCCTAAACTCGTTCCAATCGAGTCCCCAACAACAATAGGAATCGATTTATTAGAAAAACAAAATTTCTAGGTATCTGTATTGCCTATAATAATATACCTATTAAACCGTGTCCAACATTTTTTTAATAAGGCTAATCTATCATCCATCTAATTTTACCTCATATTAGTACCTATTAATTTGAAGAATCTTATATGTATAAGTCATCAGCAACGTATTATCTATATCTAAAGATAGCACCATTAGTGTTGCCAATGTAATAATACTAGCAACTAAGATAACTCGTTTAAAACTATGTTGCAACTGAAAATATCATCGAGACTCGGTTACAGAACAGAGAAAGCTGTTGATCTTCTATTAGTGTAGCTGCGATTATTGGACTGGTAAGTCAAAGATCTGATGAACACCAAGGCATGGGTCACTGACTTATATCAACAGAACTGTTGACGGAGTGACGTCATTAAGAATAAAAATAATTAAAAAAAAGCTAAATAAAGGTTGTGTTAGATTCCGGTATCAATCGGATCTCAGTATATCGGCGATATTTTTATTTATATATTATCGGAATCGCGAATGAAACCTTAAAAACCTAAGAATGAGAGATTATTTTCGACAGCTGATTTTTTCGACTTGCGACATCGTCTTTCCATGTTTAATTAAAGAATAGGTAGGTGTACGTAGTGTTTTGTAAAATAAAATCTATGTAGTAATAAAATATTGTCCAATCAGAAAAATTAAAAAAAATATGTAAAAAGCTAACGTCACGCGGTATTCCCAGGCGGTCACCCATCCAAGTACTAACCGCGCCCAATGTTGCTTAACTTCGGTGATCGGACGAGAACCGGTGCTTTCAACATGGTATGGACGTTGGCAACTGCTAAGTCAAATTTTGTGATCTCTATCAATTATTATAAACATCAAGAATAAAAAAAGTTGGGTTAGATATTTATATTTTTTTTGTAAGTAGGTAAGTATCAATGTTTATGTGCATATCACAAAAGTTGAACCAAAAATTACACAAATAAATTATTTTCAGCTGCAACCTTATTAAAATTTACAATGTTTATTTGTTTGAGTAGAGGATTATTATTACAACATCGACGAAACGACGTACCTATACAATAAATTATAATAAACAAATTATTTAGGACAGCCAATCAATTTACAAAATATTATCCTCGTGTACACAACGTGTAACATAACTTGGTAGTCATATTTTAGGATGTTGATCAGACCAAACTGAACACTCAATGAAACCAATATCAAAATAAAAAAAACAGCTATTTTATATATTTGGGTCCGATAGGATAATAATTAATTTTTATTGCCAGCTTTACAATTTTAGGGATTATATTAAAAATCATCTCAAAAGTCATATCTATTAAAAAATACAAATAGGTAGTCCTTAAAATTGAAAGTGTGAAGACGCTGAGACTCTGATACCCAAGCCAAGAAGGGATTGAAGTTGAAATACTTAGTTGATTTTTTTCGCGCTTTCAATAGGGATGAATGAATGAACCATGAAGAAACTTATTCATTTTGATGGTCTGATCCACATCTTATATGACTATACTGTATTTATGTCACAAGTTATATTGTATGGCAGTCAGGGTAGCCTACACACATAGTCGATTCAGCACATTCGGTTCAGTATTTTGGAAGAAATTTCATCGGGGCTTCTTTTCTGACACGACCCGTGTCGTCAAAATGGATTATTTCCTGCTGTCCTCGCAAAGCTCATTATTCTAAACATCCGCAATGCCATCTCCAGGGTTTTCTGTTCCATATTTGGAAATAGCCAAGGGACGTCCGACGTGAACGGACGACGGACGACGAACAGGCAACTTTTAATATTTTCATTACAATCCTAATCCCACCGGCATCGCAGTCTGATTGTACTGAGATGAAACATTGCTATGGTTGCGAATAGAAATGTTATCGTAATATTTGAGTTATTTTTTTCTTAATATCTGTGACATAGTCAAATAGTCATCATCATCATCATCAACCGGAAGGCGTCCACTGTTGAACTGTCCACTGCCTGTTGGCTCCCCTGAATGCCAAATGTAAATTTATTGTTGTAACTAAGGCTGGTGTTTTATAATGACGTGGCTGTGTAGATTTTTATCCTATCACTTGCGTACATATTGATTAATAAATAATAGGTATTATCCGGAATATCCATAGCCTATCGAATTGCTGTCGCTGTCGAACACTATGGCGTTGACTAAGACATGAACGAACACGTTTATTGCATTAATTTTTAGGATAAGTGGAACAAGAGCACTACCTTAGTATCTGATATAAAACGGTTTTGTCATCAGAACTAAAAGTACCAAATATCAGATCAATCTGTCAACAGGAAGGGGGTGAAATAATAAACAGGTCAAGCAAACCGTTTAAATAGGAAATAAAATTTAAAAAAAAAACGATTTTCGACCAATTGACGACCTCTAAATATAATAATAAACAAATTAGTAAAATTGTTTGGGTAAGAAAAAAACATTATGTATGTATTTATAATAGAACAGCATATAGAACAGCTATTTCGTAATCATTAGCACCGGCCTCGGTAGCGCAGTAGGCAGCGCGTAAGTCTCATAATCTTAAGGTCGTGAGTTCGATCCTCACCCGGGGCAAATCTTTTTGCGTTTCGACCTACTTATTTAATGACTAAACGTGGCGTGGTATCGGAAATTAACAGGTTTTTAAAATTAATGGATTATTTAGTTATATTAGCACATTTTTCATTAAATTGTTTCATTTCATTGTTCATTAAACGCAACTATCCAAATCATAGCAATAATACATCGTTAACTCATTTCTTCAGACGAAAAATACGAGCCAAAGAAACAATTCATTTGTTTTGAGTTTAATAAGTAATACCTACGCGTTATTTAAATTATATATGTTTGTTACAAAATTTATATTTTTTACAAGTTTGTTACAAGTAGCGACATCTGTAGTGGAATATTTACAAACCCGAACTATTAAGTTCTAAGCCTAAGGAAAAGTTTTAAGGCGTTATTACTAGATGTCGCTACTCTGAAGAGCGCCATCTATGTTGTGAAATACAAACTGAAAAGGTGTAAGCGCCTCGATGGCTTTAATCTCGCTTGACCGCTTTTCCCCCACATCCTCAATAACTTAGTTTTAGTGTTGACCACCAGAGGGCGCTAAAAAAAATTAAGTAACACTATCAAAATACCCTTAAGATTAAGTTTTAGTCAAGTTTTAGTAAAAAATAGAAAAATTAAAACATAAGATAATAGTTGCTACTTTTTTTTTAACATAAACAAATGTATCAGATAACGATTAACTTGTAAATCCTGATTTAACAAATATGCAGGACATTTAGGCAAATTAATTATAAACTATGGCGTCACCATCGATTATTTAAACGGCGCTGCGTGACAGACTAGTGAATTATCGGTGCAAAAAACTTACATTTTGTATTTGTCTTAGGTTATCAGACGTCCATAAAAAAGACAATTTATTAACGTTTCTAAATCAATAAAATTATTTACGCAAACCATTAAAAATAAAATGAAAATTGTTTTTTTACAAGGTCATCCACTGGCGCCAATGTTTTAAATTCTTTTTTGATGATGCCGGATTCATGGAAATATAACAAGGGATTTTACCTCTTTTTTAAAGCATTTTTATATTATTATTGCCAATTCTTTATTTCTAACGAATTTTATCTTTATTGTTATGAAGGTTGCAGTCGATAAAACTGTTATGTTTGTAATTTATTTTGACGTTAATAAAGTCAACCTTTTGGCGGCTGATACAGATTTATAAGAAAATGGTATTTATAAAAATTTATCTTATCAGTTAATAAGGCAATTGTTTAAATCGATGGCAGTTGCGATTTTTATTGATGCAATGAAAATAATAATCATCGTACGGAAAAGGGAGTAAAATAAACATAAAAAAAATTAAACTGTTCAATTAAGTAATGTTGCTCACGTTAGAAATGTACCTACCTATATGAAACATAAAATATTCCTTTTCAATTTTCATCAGACTGACAAACGATGTACCTAACGTGATATAGATGTAGATGTAGTGTTATGAAATAATATTTGACTATATAGACATTTTAAATGTCAATACTGTCAAAATTCATGAAATGAGATTATGAGCAAAAACAAAATTAGACTTCCAACAAGGTCCAAAATCAAAACAGCCTATTTCATACAGAATCTAAGTATTTCAATCATAAACAACCAGCTAATGCCTAACACAGAAGCTAAACAATTTACAAAGCGCCAGAGCATGAAATACTCGCATTCTTCTCTCCCTATCGTAAGCAAGTTCCCTAGCAAGTAAACCAGCGAGTAAGGTCGCATTTGACAGTTAAGGTAGTAAAATAAAACAGTCGCGCGGTGGTTTGATGGAGTATTGTTTCGAATTCCGTCACGCGTTCAGTGCAGTGCATGGGTTAAGGCCACTGAATAGTCCACTGATATGGAATATTTCTATGGTATTTCTTGAACTTGGGAAAGAGTTGTGCACTACAAGATACTTTGACAAATGCTATCAAAGAGTTGGTTGTTAAAAAGCCAAATGTTACACAGATAAAGCGAGATGGAGTTGATGAAATTTTAAATACATCATCCATATAGAAAATTTAGATAACAATAATATGGTTTGTCTCGGTTGGAAGAGTGCCTCGTTCAAATTCGATTTCAAATAATCTTCTACTACCATTAGCTTTATTTTAACACATTCATTAAACATGACTTGATGATAAAATATAATATAATTGTAAAACTGCCTCCTGAAAAGAAACTGCCGGAACGCATCGTAATAATCAAGCGATAAAATTAAAAAATATGAAACTTGCTTAATCTATGGAAGATTATGTTTAAACACTTTACCGTGATTAATTTCTTGATTGTCATCAAACGTGATAATATAAAATGTTTGCGTAAAACAACACATGTTACCATAATAAACATTTTTAATGACTCGGGTTTAATTGTTTTAATGTAATTAACAGGAACTTAACGTACAAATACCTACAGTAGTATATCATTGATTGGACATCAACTTTTTAATGTGGAATGTTAACCCGCTAATGTGGATGTATATTTTTAAGTCATTAAGGCAGTCACTTGAAGATTTTCAGAATGTTGTTAACTATCAGTATTTTAAGACCATTGATCAATCCTATTTCAATTTTTGCGTCAGAAGCGAGGATTTTATAAGGGTACTGACTCCCTTTAACGACTATCAAAGATCTTCATGACAGCCAGAGCCAATGATAAGTGCTTTTCGAGGCGAGGAGCAGGTGATAATTGTTTTATAATACGCACCCTGTGACCTCTGACTTGCCGGTGAACGGTCATACCACTAGGCTATCACTGCTTCTGCTATAATTATTGTTTGGTATTAAAATCATGAATTAAATTTATACGTCTCGTCTAAATGTCATTTCGGTCTATTCGACCGATCTAGCCATCGTTAAGTTATCGAGCCTCGCTTCTGTCTATCCACAGTGTCGTTAATCAACTTAATTGTAAGCTGTATACATTGCAAATTGTTTTATAATGAAATCATTGATTATGTTAATCCTTCAAGTTGACAAGCATGGACCTTCATCACGTTTCAACGATTAACTTTGTTCGAAATAATCGCTATGCTTGGTAATTTAACTTCAGTGATTGGTATTCAATGTTTGTGGGTATGTTTGTTTATTTAATTACACAGTGTTGAGATATCAAGGCTTAAAGCCCTAGTTGGACATGAATTAATTTTTTCATTACATTGATTGGGACTGCTCTCAGTAGGTAAAAGTGCCACAACAATTTCCACAACGTGTATGCTATCATTATCTGCTATTATTTAGTAATATTTAGATGCTTATATAATATTAGTTAGCTTAGATCTTAGGTTAGAAGCCGACCCCAACAAAGTTTTGGAATAATAAGGCTAGGAGAATGATAATATTAGTCAGCTTAAGTATTGATCAGCTAGTTTGGGATCTTTGTCTCATCATTAGTCGATTTGATTTTAAACCCCCTAAGCAAAAAGAGTGGTGTTAGAAGTTTGACGTGTCTGTGTATCTGCCTGTGAAATCTTAAGTCCTAAAAGAATGGACCGATTTTGATTATTATATAATTATTTATCTTTAATAATGATTACATTTTCTGGGTAACTGACTGTTCATGGCAAGGGTAACAAAATTTTTTTTTCACTACATCTCAGACACTCATTGCCTTTACCTTATTTGTTTACTACGCATTTTGTGTTTATTACTCATCAAAAAAACATCACAAGAAACATCAAGTTATCCGAACTTAAAAGATCTTTTTAAAGTGTTAGGTAAACAACTGTTTGTATTGTTTGGTTCGTGGTATCACATTTCCGATTAAAAGATTCTTGTTTGAGTCAACAAGGAAAATATTTTTGTTTTTTTTTTTATGGAATTGAATGAAACAATCAAATCATTATAATTAAAATAACAGATTATGTCTTCTACCTTATCCAAAATAGAGTTAGTAGTATCTTTTTCTTCTTTTTTGGTGCCTATTAAATACTAAAGATTCCCTGTCAACTCGGCTCAGCTTGTGCGTAGGTATCTGCAAAATTGTGCCAGTCAAAACAAAATTTGCATTTTATAGGCTAATACTAGAATTTATTAATATATTGTACTGACATTTTTAATTTTATGGTTAAATTTTAAGCGGTTATTTTTGGTAAACGGAGATATTATAGTGCACAAGTATCTGCGCAAATTCAGGTGCACTCTGTAGGTACTACTCGTATATTCATTGATTTTATATCTTCAATCAACTTCAATGTGCGAGCGAGATAGCAATTTATCGGTAAGAGGCGCCTTAATTCTACTTAGTCAAGAAAACCATCTATATTTCAAAAGTGTAAAGTTTTACCTAGTCATCATTTCTGTATTATATTCAAAAACAAAAACATTTTAACCATAAGTTCATCTCCTTCGAAGGACAAAGGGCGGGTAGTTAAATATAAATCACAATATTAATATGATTGTGTTGACCTTACCTTGTGGCACCATGCACTTAAGAATGTTTTAAAGGGAAGCTCTTTCTAATATCGAGTTAATTTGGTTCACACAATACAGATAAGTATCTGGAAGTCATTGGGGGAGGCTTATGTTCAGCAGTGGACGTCTTATGGCTGAAATGATGATGATGGTGATGATGAATAGGTACAGATAAAATTCTTGTCTATAAATAGGGGTTAATTAAATCGGAGTTAATTGTATTAACCGAGTTTCAACCGTGTTTGTGAGTGTGAATTTTTGAGTTTTTGTAAAAACTGAATGATTTAAAAATATAAAAAAAAAAATATGGACCCTGTAGGACATAGCCTGGGAAAATTACATTATTATTCAACATTATTTATTACACGATTACAGCGCAAAATAATGTTTCGATATGCAAAAAACATATATTTAAAACATTTGGAACAATTAAATTGAATCTGTCTATTTTAAAACTCCCTACATTAACTACGTCTCCCCATTGCTTCCTCTTAATCCTAAAATGGTGACGGTGCAACCCTCAAAATCACCCAATTATACCCCTTTTAAGGGGCGCCGCCCAAAGCTATTAACTGTTGAACTACTGATTTATCTACGATCATTAGGTGCATCGTTGATTAGCAACGGCTGCCCGAAAAAAAGAAATTTGATAGTAGCCAGTGATTAATTACTTTGGGGCCTTTTTAACAGTTTTGTGATTTCTCATGTTTTTAGCAATTTTTTTTTAATTACTACAAAAAGATTGCACAATAGCAAGGGTATAAATGTAATCTAAATACTTTTTGTAGCTAAATCTAATTTCTATTTTATTATCTAATTTATGAAATTATCAAATCTTTTTTCAAAATATTTCGTAAAATTTAGTTAATGTGCGTCAACAACACCTACATTATTAGAAAATCTTTCATATAATCTTGATGGCAAAATGGCGATTGCCCGATAAAGGGTATTTTGACGTGAAGCCTTTTCAAGTTATCTCTCTAACGAATCGATCGTGTAGGTAAGGTGTTCGATAATATTAATGTACTAACCATTATTATTCAGCTTGCATCTTTTCACAAACGAAGCCGACAATGATGAACAACTAAAGAACAGCGAATAAATAGAGTCATCTTTAATATTTTTTATTAAACATTGATTATGATATTCATATTTGAAATATTAGATATGTCATTATATTAATAATTTTACATTAATCTTTTAATTTAATAGTGTTGATTTGATAAGTTAAAGTTCAATTCGAAGTAAGTTGTCATAATTATTGATTGCCTATAATAGATTCAGCGAAATATTTTGTAGGTAATGTCATTTAGAAATATTGGACTTACATTAATAAACTATTTTTTATTTATATGCATTTAATCAAACTGGCGTATAAGGATATATTATATAATTATGAGTTATGACTTTTAATCAAGAATAAAATAACGATGCAAAACTAGTCCATCCAAAATTTAAATAACGATTGTGAGTTCTGATTTGTAAAAAAATTACATATTTCGTTTCCAGTCTTTTCTTTGTGCTATTACTTCAACCTAAATTGAGTTATCAACTTTGGTGAAATTCATTGTTTTTAAGTTTTTATACATCTTTTTGTGCCGATACGTGTTTAATAGTCAATTAATTATGCTACCGTCCTGCGGCCCTTCTTATCCCAAATCGATCGGTCAGGTTGACCAGTCACTGCCTTAGGGGATGTGTCCGTGCGGTCGATTGGACCACATTCGAGTGCCCGCAGGGTTAGTGCCTAATGAATTGGGATTGTATTTTTATAGATGATTATTGTCGTTAATTTCTTATATGAATGCTTGTGGGATTTATAACTGTAAATATCAAAAGAGAAACTGTAGGTCTTGGATAAGATGAAAGGTGATAATAAAAGATATATTTAACCGGAATAATCTTCGTTGTTTTTTGCTATAAAAGTTTTTAACCTGACGTGTAGGAAGCTTTGCAGCTTCCGTGGACGCAGGGTACAACTAAGATGTCAAGCGTCACGATAACAGATATCTTCAAATTGATCTGCCACCAACTTTATTTTTTTAATCTAAGCCCATTTTATAAAATTATTTAGTTTAAGTAATTAATTAAACACTGTTATTAAAATCTTGTTACTGATCCTTACTACCGCTTCTAATTGCTATGGCTGAAAAGAGAAAAAATGACGCAACGAATTATCCAGCTACAGTAGGTACCTACATCAAATATCTTTCTGGCATATTTTCAGCCGGGCTTGAAATTCAGCAGAACTTTCAGTCCATCACACAAAGAGATACCATAAAAACATGTTCCTATGTTCATACTATGAGTTGTAGGTACTTTATTTTTTATTCGTGAGGACCTACATTGGCTTTGTGTAACTTATTATTTCCTATTAACTATTTATAAGGTTCCTGTTATAATGCTGTTGGTCTTCCAAAGACAAATAAATAAATAAAAAGGAAATATCAAAACATAATATTACAACCAAATCAATATCTCAACAACACAACAAACAAACAGATTTTTTACTTCCTACCAATCAACCAAAAAACCATGATAATATAATTTTATACGCGCTCCTAATCACAGGGCGGGTACCAGTTACGGGATAATAGGGCGATCAGTATCCTGATCTATACTGGATCGAGATGAAAATCTGTGTTCCATAATAATAGGAGGCCATGGAAATTAGAGAATTCCTCGAGTAAGACCTTTTCGTAAAGGATTTCTGAGTTAAGTTCCTGTTGATGTAGATGCTTTTGACATTCAGCGATTGGGTTTAGTTTAAAAAATAAATCATTGTACTTTGAGACCAATATTTTGATTAAGATTTTGATGAATAAATGTTTTATGACATAGAAATGTTTTTTTATTAACAATATTATTTATAACATATTGTTTTTTTTTACAATATTGTTATATACAATATTGTTTTTTTATTAACTATTTTAAGCACATTTACTGAAGATAACGTTTTGATTACAAAATATTTACTTAATCTCAGTCCTATCATTGTTAATGCACAAAACAATAAGTACCTACTACTACCAGTATACTACCTACTATTGTATTCAGCAACTAAAAACAATTTAATAGACAGTCAATCTAAATATTTTCTTACAAAGTTGGGTAAAAAAATAAAATAATCAATAAACTTAATTTAATTTTGTAAATTATTATTTATCTTATCTCTAGTAAATTAAACATTTTGCGTTAATCTTCTGACATTATTTCATCATTGTATAAAACGGAACGAATACATCAACATTAACATGACTGCATCCAATAAAAGGTAGCAGAACTGGGTGGCGGGTGTTTATGGTCCGACTTGTGTGTTCCCATAGCATTCGTTTGACTTTTATTTCTTACTACCCAACTATTGCCTCACTTCAATGGAGTCCATGGTTTTATTGGCACTTGGTCCCCTACTCCCCAATGGATATTGGTACCTAGTGTTACCATTCATTATATTATAGGATTGAGCGCTGGATTTTCTTTTGCAGGCACCTACTTATTCGTTCTGAAAGATTTTTTTTATTGATACCCTAATCTGTATGTTTATTTATTACGAGAATACTCTATTGCTCTCATAATAAAGACTTCAAAAAAAAAAAAAAAGAAGTAAGTAATAGAAGAAGAGAGTTAGATCGAAAAATGAATGTTACCTACTGTTTTTTTTAATATGCGGGAACTCTTCTGAGTCTGAGTTAACTTCTGAGCGAAAATAACGATATTTAAATTAAAAAATAACGTGACGTCATATTGAAATATCATTGCTAGCTTGGTCTTTAGGAAACAATCAGTAATTTCAACCATGCAGTCATCAGCCGAAATAGCTCAGTTGGGAGAGCGTTAGACTGAAGATCTAAAGGTCCCCGGTTCAATCCCGGGTTTCGGCAATTCTCTTTTTGTTTTTTTAGATTATTTAACACCGTTCGCGTTTCCTTAAAACATACAGACTTATTTAAGAAGTTATCTAATGCAATCAAATAAAATGAGGATGTGGTCATACCGGCATTATGAGTTATAAAAAAATGTAACATAATGTCATGTAAATCGTAAATATCTATTGTTGTGTAACAACATTGTTGTTTATGTAATAAGAGATTGATGGACTGAAAACAATGAGACATTAGAATTTAACAACAGTTTCGGGGAGTTACAGTTGCGGTTATAATAAGTAGGAAATACCTTGGAGAAGACAAGATGATTGTAGGTAAATATTGATGGTGAAATAATGGACTTAAACCGGCAAATTCTATAGCACAGGTTTCAGAATTTGTCGTAAATGTCATAACAACTATGAACCTCTTTTATGGGATTACTTACTCTTTTACCTATCTTTTTTATTATTGTTTTTATAATTATTCGCATATGCGTACGCCACCACGAAGGGCTAGGGATGGGGTTATGTCCGAGTCTCACGGCCTAAGAACACAGTGTTCCTTGACGGACCTCTGGACGACTTACAGTGTTTTTTTTTTAAAAAAAAGTTACCTAGGGTAGCAAGTTTATAGAAATGTACCTACGTTTATCATAACGGAATACTAAGGAAGATTGCGGGGGAGATTTATTAGAATACATTATTAAATTGAATTATTATTATAAAATATTTAAGTACCTACACATATCCATTTATTCATTTTTAAATACAGACAATTATATTTTTAATACACACATATTTTAAAATATAAAAAGTAGGAGCCTACCGGCATTGGGAACAGGGTTCAAGCTACCGGGGGATAGGGACCAGAGACATTAAGTAGGTACACTAGGTACATATTCTTATAGTAGGTACTAGTAGATAGTCTTCAAGCAGCAGTACCTAATATCTTATTGATATTGTATTTGCCAGAAGGAACTATAGGTACCTATCGTATTCTTTTACTTAGCCTCCATGTACAGTAGTTTAATTCTACACTCATTTGTCAAAGATTCGGTATTCAACTGTCAGTTCCTTGACTTTAGTGTCAAGGCCAATGATGCAAAGAAACGATTTGCAAATTATAATAATTATAGGTTAGCATCCACATATCGTATTTCAATGTTGTATTTCTAGACAGTTTTGTAGCGCCATCTATCGGCAAGATTGATAATTAATTCTGATTTCAAATATCAACAGTATGGCATAGTCTATAATAAATTATTATTATACTATATTACCATTTGCGGAAATATTAAATATTTGTTGGGACATAAATTAGCTCTTTAAAAAAATGAGACTGTTTCAAACACTGACCTGCCAAGTACCTACTACCTACCTGTACCTACCTATAATAATTTTATTATGACTTACTGAGCATGGTATTAAACCCTCCTACTGATTCCAATTTAACAATTGACCCTAATAGGTAGGTAATACATTTACATACTTACTTATATTTAATTATTATTTAAATTTATTGTCATTAAATTTAATATCTCTATAAATAAAAATATCTTGCTTCTTTTCAAACAGAGAGCACTCAAAGCATTAGGTATTTACACCTCATTCACACCTAGAGTTTTTCTTAACCGACACTTAAAAGCAGGCAAAGCGATAAATTTACACATTTTACAGCATACCCAACCGCCAGCGTGCAGGTAGGTATGGTACCACAATGAATCAAGCAGCTAATTACGTAGTTATTACGCCATCTGCCGGCCATTCGACGAATATCAATTTGACCGACCGAGAAGTCTGCTATTAAACTTGTAATAATTTGCCATTTATTTCCTTGCTGCATTATAGTATATGGCTTTGCTTGTGTTTGTTTGTGCTTTATGGTTTAAGTTTACTTTTACTATAGGTACTTAATTTGTTTTCCAATTAATTTGTCAAATATAAGTAAGTACTTAGGTGTCTTTAATAAAATTGGGACAGATGTATTTTTTGGGTAACTTTTTAGATTTACTAAGAAACTACACTAGTGGAAGCATGTTGAAGATAAAAAAAATAACCTATGTTTACGTCACGCCGTTGATACCGAACGTAAAATTTGGCACAGCGTATGCCAACGTCCATACCATGTTGAAAGCACCGGTTCTCGTCCGATCACCGAAGTTAAGCAACATTGGGCGCGGTTAGTACTTGGATGGGTGACCGCCTGGGAATACCGCGTGACGTTAGCTTTTTGTAATTTTATTTTTAATAATTATTATTAAAACTTAATTAATTAATTTAATTCGTCAAAAAAGATAGGACGTTATTTTTTTAATAAACAACAAAGTTTACTTTAGTACACACATAAATCGTTGACTCGGTTTATTTCGCGTGGAAAATTGACAACAATATGACAAGAGATTTTAACCTTTCAACAACGAAACAAACAAACACACAAACATTTAATTTTCCTCTTAGTAAAGAACCAAGATGTGTGAAGGTTGAATAAATGGTAAGCAATAATGGCGGTAGGTGGAAAGATTAAGCTTAATAATAGGGAAGCCGGAGTTTCGATCTCACTGCATTTATTGTTGCTAAGTACCCAATTAGATGATGACCTATGATATAATACATCATTTAGTGATAATGTGCGAAAAGGGAAGAACCTTAGGGACCTTAACCTTGAACTGCGAACCTTAAGGGTCAAATCTCACCACTGGCTATAGTGTATAGCTTTTTGTATAGTCATTTGAAGCCAAAGAAGGGGCATAAACTGGCACGAACCTTCTTCTAGCGCCTCGCCGCACTGCCCCTTGCGAATCCGTGATCAGTCACTTAAATTGACCCCTAATCCTATTTAAACTATGGAAATCCCATAGGGCACGTATCTTGCTAAACTGTTATATCACTCGCACAAAGATAAGATTTAAAACATAAAATCACTGAATATTGTTTAAAAAAATCGCAACATACCAACATTAGTTACATTACAAAGTTTCAGCAAAAATATCATTTTGATCGAAACAAGTTTGCCTAAACAGAAATTTATTTTAGGATTTTTTTATGTACGAAAACTTGTTGTGAGGGGGATAGAGGATTAGCGAAAAAGGACGTTAATCAGTGACTGCAGAGAGGACATGGATTTACTTTGGCATCAAAGTTACAAAGATTCCTAATTAAATTAAGATTGGAATTAAATTCGTAAACTAATCTAACTTTAGAATTTCGTATCTCTTTGGGTTGCAGGGGTCAGATAGGTAGTCGCTTCGCAGGAAACTGATATTCAGCTGCATCTGGTTTGATTAGAAGCCAACCCCAACAAAGTTTGGTAATAAGGTTAGGAAGATGGTGATGAATTAGATTCTTAATCTAAGTCTAGAAATCTCTGCTTATAGGTACTTACAGTATTAAAAAAAGGTGAAATATAATATTGTGTTCTTTTTTGTTTGTCGCTTTGTAGCCAGACAATTATTCATTATCTTAGTAATGCATCAGTGCAATGAGGGTGCATATGCGTTAGAATAGTCGACAGTACGTTAATCAGTTGTAACTGCTTATTACAAAATCGTACTTATTACTATCTCGACAAGGTACATGATTATTTGCCGTGAACCGTACAAGAGGATCCAAGTCCGGAAGACACGTGCGTTTGAGTGCACTCGAAGCTTAGTGACGTAGGAAGTACGTTTGAGATAACATCGCAAACAATGTGAGGATATTACGTCGTTATAAACGCGTTGCCACCCCTAAGAAATATGAAATATACGAAAACTTTACCAAACCACGTTAAGTATGGGTATATTTCAAAGAATTGGCTAATCCGTCAGATAAACACCAAATCTATCAGACGTTTTCTATTAGAACCTTTTTTATGTTAGTAACTACATCAGTTTCGCAAATTTAAAAGAAACTGGAGAGAGAACTGTTATTACTTATTAGTGAACTACGTAAAGTTGTGATAAAAATAAAAGAACATCTCGTGGGAAAGCCTGCTTGTCTCGAAGATATTTTTGATGTTACATTCAGTCAAGTCCTAATCCAATGCTTAGATCTTACTCAGACAACAGTAATTATAATAAGGACTCAAGCTTCTAAAATTAAAGTTGCTGAAAACAAAAAAGCTGGTTTGCGAAGATGCAATTGTTCGTGAAAACTGCCTCATTGGTCAAGTGCGACAGCTGAGCACGAGGTCCTGGGTTTGATCCCTGGGTCGGGCAAAGTGTTATTGGGTTTTTTCATTACGAAATTCTCAGTAGCAACACGGAGTCTGGAATAGTGCCCGGTTAATGGCAATAGGCTCGCCCTATATTACATGAGACTTATAGCCGGCGAAACGTGGGTGTACTGCATACACCTCTGCCTACCCCCTCTGGGGAATATAGGCGTGAATCTATTTGTGAAAAACTTAATATATTGCAAGTACCAAGAAGTAGTTTTGTGTTCACAGATCGATGATTCCAAATATGGCTACAACAAGCTTCTAAAAGTATCAAAAACATTAAACAAAAGGGTATGGCCATTTTTTATAAAACGGGTCCGGTATCTCTAAAATAAGCACGTGTATTAAATTGTATAGGTAAACATAATAACCTTCGTCTTCAAGTGTATAATTTACCTATAGGTCGAACACCTCCAACTATAAATTTGGCGTATTCGTGACGTCATGTATAATCTTTTGCGGTTTTTGTAATTTTACTAATACATCCGTTATGTTTTCGATTTTGATTAATAGCTTCTAATATGTTTTGGGATTTTCGAAGAAATCGTACTCAAGTTCGTTGTAATTCTATGTTTTTTAAACCTCTGCCATTGCTTAAGTGAATATTTCAGGAGCAACACTGAATTGCAATGCTAACAGTAAGGTTATCTAAGCTAATTGAATTACTTTACTTTTTTAATTTTTAATAATTAATGAACTATATGCATCGACCTAATTAGATACTCCTTGTCTTACTTTCTTCATGTTACCTGTATCAGACAGATCTATATCTATAAAGTATGTACTTTCTCTCTCCAGGTTAAATTATAAGTTATAACCTTGCATGCTATCTACACCTACCTTCAGAACGCATAATCTTCGAATACGTCATAACTAAGACCGGAAACATATACTTATTATTATCTAAGTATGTGCCGGAAACATGAGATAGACTGAAAGATATTACAATAAATAAAACATATTCTTGAAAACAATTTATTGGTAAGATCACTATCGTATTACTTATTAGTGTAATGTCAATGACACTAATTTTTATAGGGACTTTATTAGTGTGCAGTTCGGGGATGCCCAACTAAACCCAATAAGGTCATAATCTCGATAAAGGCCTCGGAATGCATTGGACAGTAATTAGTCCAATACGGCCATTAAATAAACCTGTAAGTACTCGATTTGCTGTAGTAGTCCTATAAACCATTAGATTATGTAATGTTAACAATCTGAGCCCTAGTTTACTAAGATCTAGTAAGTTCTACGAAACACAATCAAGCAAATAATTTTCAAAAGACATTTACATGAATGGATTTCCTGTCATTTTAATTGGTATAAAACGATTTAAAAATTACAAAGTTCTCAAGAATATTGGTTTGCCTAATTAACCACGTCTAATTAAAAACGATGTCCGGATAACACGAATTAATTCGAAAAATCTATTCTTGAATCCAAAAAAGAACTCTCTCACGTTAAAAATAAACCGATACACATATCCACAAGGTATAAGATCGAAAATAATTACGCGCGATCATCGGCCATTACGCATCGTAAATTACGCGGGTAACGTAATACGCCCATACTAATTATTACGCGCGGTGTGTAATTGAAGCGGCTTAAATATAATAATAAATTTACCTACTTGTTGTACCCAATTA
This sequence comes from Protodeltote pygarga, assembly GCA_936450705.2. Classification (NCBI taxonomy): domain Eukaryota; kingdom Metazoa; phylum Arthropoda; class Insecta; order Lepidoptera; family Noctuidae; genus Protodeltote; species Protodeltote pygarga. The sequence continues at coordinate 5,557,643 of OW388257.2, read as the reverse complement.
CTGTTAAGGAGAATGCGGCACTTTGTAAGAAGACTGGGATTTATTATTTTTATGTACTGAACCTTAATACTTGGCGCACTCTGCGCAGGGATGTGAAGCGGTGAAGACGTTTTGTAAATATAAATTATCAGAAATATAATGCTTGAAATTAAATTTCGAATTCGGAAATTTGGGTGCCAGCCTGCCAGTAAAGACACTAGAGGGACCGCTAGGCGCTAGTCTTTTGTCACAGACACCTTTTGTCGCCAACTAAACACTTCACTTCACTTCTTTTGAATGGCGAGTGAAAGCCTTAGGCCCACAAACCAACTAAACAAATGTCGTGCGGCCACTACATGACACTGGCAGACATTGCTGAAGTCATCAGCAGATTGCCATAAACAAGAAAAAAAAAGTAATGTCTATGGATGAGGATTATCAGTGTATAATCATTACGTCCGTTCATAACCAGTAGGTACTTATGTTCTCTTATCGATCCAAACTACGATATTTAGATCACAATCTAATATCAGGATTGATATTGTGATAATTATTGTAATTGTGTTTGACATAAATCAATGAGGATTGGAGGAAAAATATATTTTCGTTGACCAGAATTCTAATTTGATAAAAAAATACCAATAAAGTGAATCAGATCGCCATGACAGAAGCTGTTTGCATTCTAGGTTGTTTAACAACCACAAGAAAAAAAGGAGAAGAAGATCAATCAACCCCACTGTAAGGCCAAAGAAGATACGTAAAGCGAAAACTTAGGTTCCCTATTAAAAATATTGCGCGAATGGGGAAATGTGAGTTTAATTCAAAACCGTTTGAAGTTTATATAACCAAAACACAAAAAAACAAGAATAAAAACATTCTTCATACTGTACACTTTTGCGGCTCATCGTAAGTACTATCGCGGACAAAGCTGGTGCACCACTCTTAAGGTTAGAATCGTTTGCACCCGGCGCGGCGTCTGACTGAACGTAGCGCTAGCCCCGCCTACGGATGTAGTATCGTTCAAAGCACTTTGATCGCAAAGTGGTGCACCGTTCGTGTCCGCGATAGTACATTTGTCAAGTAAAAATAGAATCCTTTGATCTTATCAAATTTATAGAATTTGGTAAAACGATATTTGATCACAGATTACAATAACGATTACTGATATAGAACATCGATTTGATATTCACTCGTCGCAATTTGTCTATTGATGTATGTACATATTACAGGGCACTACTGATACGAATTACCGAACTATGATAGATTATAATCTGGAAATCCTCAGTGTCACTCAGATGTGCCTGATAAATGAGAATTGGAAGTAGTTCATGTGGTTTTTTTTTAATATGATGGCAAATAGGCATAAAGTTCGCCTGATGGTAAGGGGTAATCGTAACCTATGGATGCTTGCAATACCAAGGGCTTGCACGTTGCCAAATAATTCTGTAGGTGTGTTTGTGACCTAACTCGTCAAAACGAAGGCTGCATCGAATAAACGTGTAAGAGCTCTTACAAAATTTTTTTTTCGTTTTTTCTTTTCCTTAGCCTACCCGTCAATTATTTTTATAAATTTTAGTCCAAAAATACGTCTGCAATCGTACTTGATTTCTTTTATATATTAAGGATTTCTATATAAAGGATTAAACGTTTTTATTTTCTCCTGTAAAGCTGACGTTTTTCACTTGCACGGTTATTCGATGGGGCCATCGACATAAAGTTGGACCGATTTAACGATGTCCGATGAAATTTGAGTTTACATGTGTCTTGTATAGGTGTCAGTTATACCTTTTCAGAAAATGTGGTAAAATTAATTTGTATTGATGACATCTTGAACAAAATCACTATGTTATCTAACGCCCCTGTCAACCTAATAGCTTTGCTGTGTGTACCTACTTGGAGTTTTATTCTTTTTATAATAACAGTCGTTGCATAATCTAGAGTAGGTACATAAATGTTTTTCAAGTTATTGTTTATGCGTGTAGAATTTAAGTATGTCATGATAAAACGAATACCAGCGGAATTTGTTTTGAAGTTGACATAAAAATGATATTGTACTGATTGATGTTGTTTTGTTTGCCGTTTCTTTCTAGCTATTTACGCAAATGTGATAAAGAAATAATTATGTTGTTGTTGATGTTTTTAGACAGGTGAAATAGTAAATACATAAATATTTTTATAAATTATTTATGCATACTATGCGAATTCTAAAGTTTGACATTTTGTGGAAAGAAAAATTCGTTACGAGCGGGATTTGAACCAGCGAACTACTGGGTAAAGCCCTCAGCAAGGACCCCAATCACTCTGCCACTAAGCTATTCGTATAGCAAATAATCTTATTGGCAGAGCGACTGGGGGCTTTACCCAAAATTTCGAAATTTAGGTGAACAAATACAACTACTTATAAAATTAAATAAACTGTTTGCAAATACTAAACAATTTAAAAAATAGAGAACTTACTAATTCCCGACATTACCAATATATTTTCCTAAAGGTTCGTGTCATTAAAAAAAGGTAATTCTTGGATATCTAAGTTACCAAATCAGAGCAATTTGTCAATAGCTAAGTCTTATTTAATCGATCGATCGAAGACAAATATGATCTATTCGGATTATTTTAATCGGATTTAAAACGTTGTATCTGTATCAACGGGATTTACCTTCTCATTTGTAAACTGTCTTAATACCGGCTTATTGTTTGAACTATGTTTATTAAAACGAATCGCGCCTGATCTCTCTCCGGTCGTGTCGGATTGCCGTCCCATCCGACTATGAGAGTGAGGGAATAGAGTGCACCTGCGTTTGCGCACTCACTTGTTTTTGTACACCATAATATCTTCTGCGTTGTACTCTCTTGTGGTTGAGAATGGCCGATGTAACTGAAATCCAGATTTTTCTACTCCAAAAATATGACGTCTGATGAATTAAAATCTATTTTACAATCTTTCTTAAAAATTATTTACCTAAGAATAAAAAAAATAACACATTCACAAGCCTCAGCTTAACCAAATTGCATTCATATCAATTTAATTTCATAATCACTTAAGTATCATTTATTACGAATTTAGAAAAACGGGTATGTGAGTAACATTTTGACCAGAAAAGTTAACCTGCGTAGGAGTAACGGCGCCAAAGCTCCGAACAACTCATATTGTATGCTAATATCACTAGATTTAGAATAATAATTATTAGAAAAATAAAGTGTGTAAAGCTGCTCTTACGCACCGCAACTGGTTCGCTCAATGGTTACTGTCTTAGAAGATATTATTTTTCTTAAGGTACCGGTTCGACAAAATTGTAACTGGGCCCTTGAATATTCAGGAATGTACCGTTATATATACCTACGCAAATGCTTGTTGTTATATGAGGTGCTACTTGTTTTGGTGATTGCAAGGCGTGTTAAGTTCGTGTACATTTGTACAGTAATGGACAAAAGTTGATTTATAATTTTCCCGTTTATTCACAAAATACTCGAGATACTCATACTTCCTTGTCGAGAACGTGGTGAATCCGCAAGCCTGACGTCCGTAGAGGTACACCGTGTGGTTTTAGTTTGTAAATCTTGAGCATAACGGCTGCTGTCCCCTACCCTTGGTGGACGGTGGTGCACCCATGAAGGGTTTTTCACGCGTAAAAAAAGTGGGAGCTACCCTTGAACTAAGAACTTGATTTATTTCTATTATCTAGTTCGTTTAGTTTAAGTTAGTTTTAGATTATTATTAGTATTCTGAAAAGTTGCAAATTCTGTATTGGATCTATGACGCGCTGTCTTAAATTCTTGTTGATATCACCCAAATAGGCTAATGTGACGGCTCTAAAATTCTTAAATCCTTTTTTCCTGTTTGGTTTTAGAAAGAGAGATAGCGAGTTTTTAGTTATTTATTTATAAAGTTTTTACCACCCTCACTATTAACATAATAATTATAACACAATATTACAATACATTTGTACAATACATATTATGTTTAGAACTATACCATAAAACAACTACGTATATATTATATTGATTACTTTAAATACACTTCTGAACTACTTTCATGAACTTTACCAGGGTGCAATGCAATTAAACCACTATCAAACAACTGTTTCAATTAAATTAAAACTGGCAAGTGCCAGTCGGACTCGCACACGAACTGAAAAAACAACTGTTTTATTTTTTTTTGCTATTACGGCCTTACATACATATATAGGTATCTACACACTGTGAAAATTTCAAGTGTCCTACCTATTACGGTTCAAAAGAACAGCCCTGGGACAGACGAACGGATGCGGGACGGTTGGACAACGGAACCTTAGTACCTAATAGTGTCCCGTTGGCACCTTTTGGATATGGAATTATAAACAGTCAGTGGTGCGTAAATTTGGTTTTAACTTAAAAGTTTAACTCTGCAATCAAACTACCATACCATTAAGCTTTACTGCTTTTAGTTTATTTTATTGTTTTAGCATCATATTTCTATTTAACAACATAAAATCATAATCGTCGCCGTCACAATTCACGCCTCGTCATTATTTATTTACTTAAATATATGCTAATTGTTCTTGCACTTACTATGCAGTACAAGAATAGATTTATACAATATTTGAACTTACTACACATGATAAATAACAAAATTGACAGAAAATGTGCATTTAAATTTGCGGTGTTCTTGCTACTTTTCCATTGGAAACACAATCTTGATACTTAGTAAAATTTTCATAATAATACACCAGCCTGTAACCGTCTCACTGCGTATTGTCGATTTCCGACTAGTAAATCCAGGTTTCCTCACGATGTTTTCCTTCTTCACCATTGTCAGTGGTGTCTTAGAATAACTAAGAACTTGGGAGAATGATGACAACGGCAAAAATTTTCCTCAGACTAAGAAAGTACATAATTATGACATTGAAAAAGTCGCTTAGATACAAATGTCAGATTTGAAATGTTCATGTACGTATTACGAAAAGTCCTATGTGTAAAAATGTGAAAATATTTAGATGAATCGTTACTTAATCGCGCGTAAACCGTTAAATGTATTTGGTTGTAACTTGGCATCAAAATATTGTAAGATCATTTTCACACGCACGAGTGAAGCTGCGGGCAAAAGTTGGTATTTTATAAAATTAAGCCTTTTATGGGTACCCCACCCACTAAGCGAAGGTAATGGAGTTATGTTTATTTTGGACTCGCACGAACTTCAAAACACGGTGCTCCTTGACGAATCTCCTGGCTGCAGTACGGGATTCACTTAAGCTTTCACCGCGCTTCCACCAGGGTTGACCCACCAATATGAGATCGTACCTTGAGTATCATAATTTAGGTCCTAGTCAGTTTGGAAGACAAGAGTTTTATTATATCTATCTATCTAATGAATACAATTATTTAAATTTATGAGGTTTTTTACTTTTTTAGTGGTGGAACTCAAAGACACTCTCATAAAATGATAGGTCGGGGAATCCCGGCCATCAACAACTGATAATGATCGTGATAGTATTTTTAACTCTATAAAACTACACGAGTGGCGATTTTTATCAGTAGATATATCTAGATAGTAATTTTCTACGTCAATAGAATAATCGCAAGCGCCACTTCTACACTTGAAATAATTAAGCTTGATTCTGATGGCCAGTACAAATATCGAGTGGTCCAAAGAATTAGATCCAATAATGTTCAATACAGTGAAATTAAATGTTTGTACCTACAACGCAGGAGAAGATTCTTATGTGGGATTACATAACTAAAGACATCTCGACTTATATCTTTTTTTTTATTAGCTAAAACTTTTAATGCTTATTAAGATATAACAAGAAAGATTATTGGGCTAATCATTAGTTAAAAAATTGCATACTTAGACGGAGTCAGATAATTAAGTTTAAAAATAAAAAGATTTGCCTAAAAACCTTTAAACTTTAAAATCGTTATATCAACAATAATTCACACCAGCCACAAAAATTTGGTATACCTTACATGGCTTCAGAACCATACCTTTCTTTGGGTATCCTACCTTTTTTACATACTTTTACGATTACATTAGATATTTACCTTGACTTATATCCGTATTGACGCGATTCGCATGAATGAATCAAGGAAAATGAACTTTGAGAAAATATTCTTCAGTAGGTAATAGCAAGAACTCTGATACTAATGTGTTCTCTGAACACTTCATATGAGCTGACATAAGAATATTAGCCTAATCATACGTTTTTCCTCCTTTCACTCTATACCATTTGTCACGTGAAGTTAGTCGCAATAGTCTAGTCGCATCAGATCTTTGTCGTCATATCTGCTGCGTTCCTATCTCGTCTTTAATCTGTATTTCCCAAAGAAAAAACCCAAAGTGCAGGTCTAGATTTAGCCTAAGTTAAATTTACGTAAAATAATGTATTTCTATACTTTACTTATGGTTACGGTTGGACATCAACCATACGATATAAAGGAATACTCATGGTACGAGTATATGAAAGAAAGAGTGTTTAAATTCTAGATTGTTTTATTGCTATTAGGCCATGAATATAATGGACTGTTCCTATGTATATACTAGGTATAAATATTAATTATCCTATGTACAAGATAAATAATATACCATTTAATACCATGATGATAAGTGTGCTAAGTTTCATAGAAATCCGTTGAATAATTTACGTTTTATTGCGTTATGAACATATTCACAAACTTCTCTTTTATAATACTAGTAAGATAATTCTCTCTTTTCACTGATGATATTGATAAAGGCAATCAATAAATTATGTTATTTTGTCAATTCTACACAATAATCTTCATTGAGTTCTACTTAAGAAAAAAAGCTTTTTTGATCTGTAGGTAGTACTTGAGTTCTGTATTCCTTTATGTTTGTATCTTATTATTTTATTGTATAGAAATCACATTATTTTCTTTAAATATAGGTAGTTATATTAAAACATAATACTAATTCCCACGACACCACAGCGGTACATAAAAACGTTCTTTGAAACACCCAATGAATATTCTCATACTTCTAATACTTGAATTGCTTATTTAACTGTCAGTAAAAAGATTCATAATATCGACCAATATACTTATCACATCATTATAAAAAGAATTTGAGAAATCTATCAAATAAATTCAGATTAGTATCGACTGCTATCGTTAGTGGATAACAATCTTTTTGTATAAATAATTTGTTTTGAATATTTTCGCAATAAAATCAATAGAATTGTAGGTTATCTCACAGATGGCATTCCTTCAACCTTACAATCTTAATCTTAATCAAACTGAATATATTTGACGTTAAACCTTAATGTACTTTAAGTAGGACAATGAGATTGTTTTGGTCTTTATTTCTAGAATAAATGTTTTTTTCTTCTTCAGTAAGTCATGCTTAGCTGTTTTGATCGCTAATAAAAATTTCGATTGTAATAAAAAATACCTACTTTATTATTTTCTCTAAAAGCATTGATATGGATTAAGTTATAATATAAGAAATATAGAGCAAATACGAATTTATATTTTGACGATACGGTGATAATATGGATAAGTATTTGGGTGATAACAATATTGTTGCGTTCTAATCTTTTTTAGTTATAAACCTATAAGTAGGAAATGCAGTGGTTTTGCTTAGAAATTTTATGTCCCAATTTACTCTCTATTGATGTTAAAAACTTAGTATATAGATAAAGGCACCGTAAAGACTACATGGTAAAAATCTTTGCAACTGGCTGGTTGGACGTAGCAGCATCACGATTTGAAAAAGGGAAGTAAATTTGTTGAAAACGATGTGACAAATATTGTAAGCAATAAACAGTTGTTATATTGAATTTATGTCCTTTTAAAAGAACGCGGTTTCTACAGTACTCTAAAATTTTATTTTATTCTTTAAATAAATGGAGCATACACTAGGATTATCTCCTATTTCTTGTGTAGGTACAGTTACATACATTTCAATTCTAGTAAGTGAAGCTTAAAAAAGTATATTTATTCCAAAAACAGATACATTTTTGGTATTAGATATAGCATTATGACATGGTGGAAGATTAATTGTCGCACATACTTATTCAAATCTTTACTTGCAATGCGGAATGTCTCGTAATTGGCAGATAACATATCTCTTGATAGACATACCAAAAGGATAATTAAATAAGACAAAATATGAATGAATAATGATTAATCGATCAGGTGATTTTGTTGCTAACTCGATAATGTAACAGATAATTAATTTGAACTTTGATCAAGACTGTTGTGTCGTAGTAGGTAATATTTTTTTTTATTATTAGGTATAGAAGAGGAAAGACAGATTTCGGTAGCCACTCCTGGCTACCTGGTACCTGGCAGTAGAGTCCCCCGACTCTTGGACAACGAATTTATTTCCAATCCCATCCTACTAAAATTGTAAATGTGAAACTTTGTGAGGGTTATTCTTACTCTTTCACAAGAAAGTACTGAATGGATTTTGATGAAACTTTACAGTAATACAAGTAATACATTCAGCTGCTTCCGATTAGATTAGAAGCCGACCTCAACAAAGTTTACTTAGTTTTAGTTCACAGTATACCTATATGTACTTACAAACTTTAAGTGCTAAGTTTGTATAGGTATACTTACAAAGTTTTCTTGATATCAGAATTATTTAAGTTAAGTACGTACTTACCTGTAGTAAAATTTTCTGGCTTGGCTCTACACAAGCGAACTGCCGCGACATTGAAATAGTTTTTAGAACCTAGAATATAATAGGTTGTATAAACTGTACTAATCAAATAATTTATACATAACTAAATTAAAACCTCGATCAAATTAGCTTTAAAAGATGAATAATTCATATCTATTGTTTTGAGACATTCTAATACAAGGTTAATCTATAGTAATGCTAAACAGGCGTAGGTAATCTGATTTTGATTAAAAACAAAAGCTAAGGTGTTGAGTCTGTAAAGTTCTAACTAAGAGCATTTGTTTTATGATTTGTTCGATCAAGTATGGGCACAAAAGGCCCAATAATCCGAGCGTCCGTCGTCCAGGAGTGTATTTAGGTACCCATTACCTGGTATTGTAGGTGCCTATAACAGTGGTCACATAACATAAAAATAAAAATAAAACTAATTGATGCGGCTGAAAAACTCAACTTCTTCATTTTACAATGATATAGAAATCAATTACATTATCACTTGCTCGAAACGAAGGAAAACAGAAATGGACTCTTGACTAGACCAAGTTCCTACCTACATAGAAATAAAATAATATCCTAAGTAAAAATTTTTTTTAACGTAAAACGGTTTTATCATCAGAATCAGGTATATACCAAATATAAGATCAATCAGTCAACAGGAAAGGGGTCAAATTTCTATAACTAAATTTGAAACAAACAAATAAATAACAAACAGGGCAAGGTAAATAAAACCGTTTAAGTAGGACAAAGAATAACAATAAGAATATAAAAAAATATATATTGAAGGAGACAAAGGCAAAGGTATTATGAAAGAACAACTAATTACTCTTCCACTCAATTTCTGCCTAGCCTTTTTCCAACTAAGTTGGGGTCGGCTTCCAGTCTTACTGGATGCAGCTAAAAAGTGTTTTACATGGAGCGACTGCCTAACAGACCTCCACAACCCAGATACTGGGTAAGACTGGATTTATAATACGCACATAACTTACGAAAAGTCAGAGGTTGTCTTCCACTATTAAATAATATACCAGGTGTAAAATGTGCTGGTTATATCGCCAAGACTTAGTCCACTATTGAACTTGAAACCTGTCTCAGAAGCAAACACGTGTCGGCTTCCTACAGAAGCGGTAATTGATCGATTAAATCTGTTCTTAAAAGACTTTATTGATTTCACTTTGGTAACTTAATAAGGGTAAGGTCGATCTCATGAATATTTGATTGACCTGGCTATTGTAAAACGGATACAATGAAAAAATGTGCTTTTAGATATTAAGGTCGTAGAACATACGCATATTATGATACAGCAAAAGCTTTGTAGAAACTTTACTAACTTTTTCAATAGGTTTTGGAAATAATGATAGGTAATAATGTCTTTCTCACGTCAATTGTTTCAGACTCTGGCGTCACACATTCTTTTTTTGGATTTATTTGTTTATATAAACTTAAGTTTGTGGACAAGGCGTGAGCGCATGATTAGGTACGTCAATTAAAGTGTACATACTATGTGTGTCTTCTCATTAGGATAACAAAGCAAAAAATACGTATGTGATACTCCACATCTTACACACACGCCCTCACACATTGAAAATCTATTTTATAATTAGTTAAATAAGTATTGCTTGGCACCTTAAGCACTTTTTTGGGCAGCGGCTGAAAATCAGCGCTAGTTGAGCGATCGCCAGCTAGCATTATGCTGAGCTGTTGACCCATTTGGCATACTTCAATTATGTTTTTATGACTTCTTGTATGCCTGTTTCTCGCTGTCAAATTATGTAATTTCGTCCGAGGACGTACGGTTATGTGGGGCTCGCACCCACTAAAAACGTCTCCCCCCTGCGTGTTCCTCGCACTGTATCGGTCGGGGCCGGGTACCGTAAATGCGCTTCGCAGCCCCGTCCAGTACCTGGCAAAGTGCGTGACAAAGGCCAAAAATATGACCAAATCCATTTAAAAAAGCATGTTACCTCATTTTAAAGGGAGTAACCACAGAACTAATTCTTGCACACCTAGGTTGAGTGATAGATTGTGGTTACCGATATCCGATCGGTCTGCTACCGGTAGAATATCAATATCTCAAGCAACTTTGTTTATTTATAATCCAAAGAAAGTGAGAGAATAAGTCAAGCTAACTTGCCCTGCATTGATTTAACAAAGATATAAAATCATAATTACATTATTAATAGGCTGATCTTTTTCACCATCTTCCTCATCCAGATCTTTTCTCGCTTTTTTAAGATCATCCTTCCATTATTATTATATTAATTTTATTTTGAAATTTTCTTCCGTAGATTGTTAGTATAACACAGAAATCTTAATAACTATGTTAGTACATGTAATTGACTTAAACAATAAATAATGGGGCAGTCAAATTTGCCCGCAATGACACTCAGGAGACGGTTAGAGCTGCCACCCTCTGCAGCAGCGATGCAGCACGCTTACGCCTGATAGCCGCAAAACCATCAGTACAAGCGTCCGCAAACATCCCTGACGCGCTGCATTAATAAGGCCGGTTAAAAAATAAAATCCGTTTGATGATGATGAAATAAAAGGTGTTGCGGCTTAGGCTGTAACAGCTGCGGCTGCATCTGATAGGCATAAAGCTAACTAAATTCCTAGTATGAGTATAGAAGAACCATAGAATATCTGCTGTGATATCATGTAAATCTTCAAAAATTACAGGACCGAGTAAATCATCCGAATGTCCCTGCAAAAAATTACTCAGTAATAGTATTCGCCTTAATAACAATAAATTATTTTTAAATAATGTCCGTTAAATATGCTCATTACATGACGGAACGCCTACCAAAACTGTCGATGCATATTTTAGTAGCGCGATTTAAGTACAGTTACAACCATAGAATATAAAATAAAACAGATACTCAACGTCCAAGAACTTTAATGCATACAACATTCAAACTTCCTTGAGGAAAATATAAATAAACAAGTTGATTTTGACTGTACACAGACAAACAATAAAAATTAAATATGGACATAAACAATTTTAATAAGATTTTAATGGACTATAATTTAATACAAATTATAATTTGTATTATTGTAGTTTATTACTACAATACATGAATAATAATTTGTCTCGATGATAATTACTGTGTTCATCCTTTATATCCCGTAAAAATGTACTTACATTAAATTAATCGCCTTTGGTCACGTTCGCTTAATGAGTATTAATCAACCTTGATATATCTAATAAACCTTTATATTTCTTTGTGCCTACCCCAACATTATTTATTCTTTTAGCGAATATAAAAATATATAATTTTATAATTGAATTTAATGAAAATTATCCCCGATCATCATCATCTATTAAGTATACCAATTACAAAGTACCTCGTAGGTTACAAATGAGCTTGACGTTTAAAAACTTGTTTGTTATGGGCCGTCTGTTTTTTTTTTCTTTGGACTTTATCTATGCTAATAACGATTGTGCATGTCCATGCAAGAATATTCAGTAAAAAATCGTATCTTACATCCATTAGCGCCTCATATCGTATGCAAATTGCCAACACCACGGGGCCCACAATTACTTCTGATAGACGGCAATTTCTCTTAATTTTTCGTCTCTCATTTCCGTTCATTTTCTTTCTTATCTTCGTAGTTTACGATCACATAATAATGTACATATTGTAAAGGTGATGATTTTGGGTGGTCCTACTTTAAAGTAATGATGTTATTATTTATACGGGGTTATTAATGGTGCGCCTGCGACTCAACTGTCTCATCAAGATAAGTTTGTTTTCAACGCACTCATTACTAGGCTATCGGATGAACGATTGACTTTTAAAACGTTTATCTGTGTTTAGAGATTTTTATTTGATTGTTTTCGAATGTTGCCGTTAAATTCCGTGTTTTGGATTGGTTTTGTTCATTGCACGGTTCGGTTTAAAATTTTCTTTTATTTAGTTTTTCATTGTTATATGAAACACGTTTTCTGTTTAATCTTTATTTCCTGTTTAACAATTTATAGGTTGTGTCTTATGGCTCTTTATTCGAAGTATTCTCGTTATTAAGGGATAGATTTTTGCCCTGTGTGGTGACAGGCAAGAATAACACCAACGTTTCTCAAACGGTTAACGTTTACTTAACGTTGTTTACTTAATGTTACGAAACACGACTAATAACGAGAAAAAAGTAACAACCTAACAGCGATTATCATCCAACCTGCTGCTGATGGGGAGGCTTCGGCCGTGGCTGGTTACCACCCACAGTACGAATCCTTGCCACCCAGCGACTTTGTCGTGTTCCAGCGTGATGTTTGGTAAAACCTATCTGGGGGGCAGGTCTGGACGATACCGTTCAACATCCGTCTTTCTGCTTCAAAAGCATGCATCATAGACAAGCATCGTAGACAAGAATATCGATTACCACAGACAGCTTCGTAATTAAATATAACTTTTAAAAAAATAAAAATAAAAAAGAGAAGAAATAGGTACTTACTATCTATACTAACTATTTTAGAACTTGTATTTTAAGATCCAGATATTTGCAGATTTTGTAGAATACTCGCCTTGATAATGAACCCTTAAGTTAATAATGATCAGATTGAATTTTATCTACTACGATAAAATTCAATATAATAAACTCGATCGCGACGTTATTGATAAAGATCAATAACTTCACGATCGAGTGTATTAATTACTTATAAATTAATTATTCTTGCATAAATGTAAACAACTGTCTAGACAAGTGCTAAGTTTCAAAAGGATGAGATAAAATGTGTGACGTTGATCTAAATAATTATGTGCTATGGACAAATTAGCGTTAAATATGTCCAATTGTCAATAAAAATCGAACAGCAAACACAATCATATCCTGGATGGCAAATAACAGGACTGACTTGATTAAATCAGGTCGCGGCAACTTTATGCAGCCATTTAGTAGCGATTCAGTCGTGATGCTGTCGCTGATCGTACACCTTTACCCACATAACCATGATTCTACATCGCTACTAATACAGCTGCGATACAGCATCGATACAGTCGTGCGCCGTAGTCGCGGGGCGCCCACTTTTCCGTCAATAACGATGCTAAATCAATACAATTGCTCGTTTACATCGATGCTGAATCGATACTTTGCGATTGTATTGCTACTGAATAGCTTTCGCGCGTTGCCAATGCAAAATGCCGGCTTAAAGTAACAATGCACGAAACGCTACTGCTATTGAATCGAAGCAAAACGTTACAGAATCTTCTTTCGCCTGCCCTAGTCCCATGTTACTTGGGGTCGGCGCAAAATGTTTTCTTCTTCCATTCCTCTCTATCAGCCGTCATCTGAGCATTTACTCCTTTTTCATCCATATCAGTGCTTACACACTCCATCCATCTTTTCTTTGGTCTTTCCATCCATGAACACTTATATTCATCAATTCATCACCCTTTTAGACACATGCGTTTTATCCCTATATCGATGCTATATATTATGGAAAACTTTTTCTACAGAGAGACTAAGAATAAAAGACCAACAAAATAATCCCATTCTTCTATTGTTTTTTTTTGTAGTTCTTTATTTAATAATAAGACCATCAATGTCAATCAAAGGCTCACCCTTGAACTCCCGTTATCCTAATTTGAACTATTTCGGCTATCATTTTAACAAGGGCCATAGAAACTGGTTGCGCCAACCGTGAGAACCGGAGTTATTTGCCCGCCACGTTTGTTGGTCTCTCGAAGACGACCAAACACTCAACGCCTTTTGTCCAAAAACGTAATGGGGATAAACAAATAAAAATAGGAGGACACTTCAATGGGCGGCGCTACATTTTTTGGGAATAAGAGAATGCGTTGCGTTTTTTGTATGAGAATTTTGACAGGTTTCGCTGAAGTTTTGTTTGTAATTATTAGAACCAGAATGATCAAAAAAGATTAAAGGTATTTTTTTTTTGGTAAAAAATTATTACGTATTTTAAAAGTAAATTATAATTATGTAGGATGCTATTATAAATGTAGTTAAAATGTTGGAAAAGGCATTTACAAAATTTTCTGTAGAAAGAAGTTGATATATCCTAATCACTCAAAATATAGGTACATTTTCCTATCGTTAAAAAGCTTACATGCAATGGAATTTGTATGACTGTTTATTTAAAAAAAATGCATCACTCAATGTTGCACAAGATTTTCTCCTGAATTGTGAAGACTTATAATTTGACAACCCACACACACACACACCTATAATATGTGAATTTTGCAAATACAAAGTTAGATGCGTTCCGTTCCATGATCTAACACATGCACGCTTGGAGCGGCGAGACAATTGCTCGGCTACTGCGTTAAACATGTCGAACCATCAAAATTAATGGTAAAAAGAAATAAAAGGCATATTCCCAAGGCCTCCTCTCTTCTGCACCTCTGTGATCTCTCAACATATCTGCGAGGAACCTAATGGACTTGTAATACCCGACGACTTCAAACAAACAAGTGGCGTTAAAAGGACAAAGGGCCAACACAATACGTGTGGCGTTTATGGCTCAAACTACAAGATGCAGAGAGCGTATCGTCAATCATCATCTTCCTGCCCATAACCTAATTTTATTTAGGATCTTTGGTCTATCTTTACCCTTATAACCATTTACAGTATCGTCATTTTCACTTAAAATTAAAGTCCCTAGTGCATTATTATTGAAAGACATATAATGGTCATGGTAGCCTAGCGGTACGTCAGCTGACGCGTGCACCTCTCGCGCACGTTTTCAGGAAGTTATCAGCATAGGTATTATTAACTAGCTGCTTACGCGGCCTCACCCTTATGATTCTAATTTAACCTGATCGCAGCGCCACCTACTGGGTCCAATTAAAAATATCAACCATCCTCTAACCCACACAAAAAATGTTGAAACATCCGCATTGAAGACTAGATCAGATGTCGCCGGACCAAACTATTGAGATATCGAGAAAAGGCCTGTGGCCAAGAATCATGTTCAATATTTTATTAAAAGATATTTTTTTCATCTGCAAATTTTACAAAATTTATTCTTAGAGTAGAATTTATAGATCAAAATCGTTTTCGCCTGCACCTTATACCAAGCTACTATACACTGGACGTCTAATATTTACAAAGTGGAGTATTTTTTGTCAAGCCCCAATGGAAGGGTTGAATGGCTGAGGGTATTTGGAGTGATGGCAGCTTTCTTGGTGTTATGGAAAATTGTGATTGGAAATAATAGTGCCTTATTGTGTTTACGTGATGGACTGTTGGCAGTTGACATCCATGTGATGGAGATTTAATACTTATTTAATTTTTTTGAGTTGTAATTAAGTTGAAAGATGGAGAGGCCTTTGCCCAACAGTGGGATAATGTGGGCTGACAGTAACAGTAATTAAGTTTAATCTTTTTTTCATTTCAATTCTTTAGTCACCTCAATGATTTCAACAAATTTTTAGATTGTAATTTAGATTACAGTTCTTAAAGGGTCTCTGTGTGGGACCTGTATCCCCAAGCAAGCCTTCCAAAGGACCAAATTTCTTTCTATTGGAAGAAATAAATACGAAACGAAGAATATTCGACACACAGACTCTAAATAATATCTGTGGATCTCATCAATATTTGCTATGTACGCGAATCGATCCCGCAAATTCGCGACATTTTTAGCACTGATGGGTACATAATGGTTCAATGAAAATATCACGCAAAATCTATCAATTTTTACATATTTTTTTATACAATATTTCCAACTGTCATGAATTCATGAATTTCATAAGAATATAAAATTAATCTATCTAAATCAAGGAAAATTGATAAGAATGAATCACGATATTAAATCATACATTTTGCAATGTTCCTGCCATTTCGAATAAGTGCTTATTGACACATCCCGTTGTTTACCGTACACTTGAATTTGCTTGCAAAGAGAGATTATTAAAAGCTAGAGCAATGAAAGGGTTATTATTTGCCTGGTTTTAACCCTTAAATATTGGCAATATTGGAAATTGTGTATTAATAGCTTAATGGTATTCGCGTTGACTGACTGAATCAGAGGTTTCAGGTTCGAACTCAAGGCTCTGACTTTTCGTAAGTTTTGTACGTATTTTTAATTTAATGATCACCAGCATAGTGCCTCGAAAAGCACGGAAAGCCGTCGGTCCTGCGCCTGATCTCTTTCCGGTTGTATCGGATTGCCATCGCATCAGACTATGAGAGTGAGGGAATAGAGAGTGCACCTGTGTTCGCGTACACACTTGTGCAATATTATCTCCTGCGTAGTTAGTTAATCTCTTCTGTAAGTATACATCTATTAATTTTCTATCATCGTTCTCTAAAAATTGTGTATCTTTCGTAAAATTGCTGATACAAATTGAAACCAGGCCGATCAGACTCTGTATGAGGCAGCCGTTTAATTGGCAGAACATTGTACAAAGACGTACCTATATTTATGAAAAAAAAAGATACAAAAAATATCTAATATTGTTGAAGCCCATAGAATTCCTTGAATAGCTCCCTCATTCATAATTTCTATGAAACGCTCCTTCAAACAGATCACTCAGAAGCGCTCCGTACAAACTGACACACATTTGTAACCAATTGTACCATAACCCTTCGTAGCCACGTGCGTCCTAGGGTCGTCAAACTGGTCCCCCTTTCTAAAGAATCCATTTACGAAAATATTCATTCTCATAATGATAAAAAAAAATGTTTTATTTGTCAGTTCATAATTCTTTTACCGGTAGATTCTGGTTGGTACCGGCTTAAGCCAAATGTTTGGTCAAGATGTTAGCACGGTCCCTTGGCTAGTTCGAGACCTCGATTAAGGTACGATTAGTTTTTGGAATACTTTTTTCTCATTTCATTCATTTTAAGTGAATATCGTAGAACTGTTTCCATGGTTAGAATTTTATATTACTAGCTTTTGCCCGCGATTTCGTTCGCGTGGAATAGTGACTTCGACTCTTGACCAATAGATGGCGTTGTATGTGTGTAAATTTTATTTTTTATTTTATTTTTTGTAATAAAAGCTATCCTATGTCCTTTCTCAAGTTCCAAACTATGTCTGTACCAAATTTCACACAAATCGGTTTAGTAGTTTAGGCGTGAAGCAAAGACAGACAGACAGACAGACAGAGTTACTTTCGCATTTATAATATTAGTTTGGATGATGCTTATTTTGAATAAAGTTTAATTTGAATAAAGCTAGGTAGAGTCATTTTAAGGATTTTTATGTTAGAAGGTACCACGTAATTAAAATCTTCACATATGTTGATAATTTTATATCCGTAATTGAGTACCTATCTTTACGCTTTTTTTTCTATAGTTGTAGGTATTTTAATATACCATAAACTTCCCAAGATATATTTTTAATCAATAGATTAATATTTTGAAAAAAAAAACAATTCCAAAAATGTCTTAAAGCTATCAAACAATATTTAATGATAAAACATATTTAATATGCTTTTAGTGTACATCGGTAGTTATAAAATTAATATTCTGGCCACATATTTGAGAGGCTCTCGTTGTAGGTACACCTGCATAAGCCATGGTATGCACTGGCACGTACTATAGACTAGTTAACACATACATCAGTACATAAGTTAGTATCGACAAACATATTAATCGACTACATATGCGGCGGTGTGCTCTCGCCCAAACTTGCTTGTTACACTGAATGTGTAGAGTAGCCGATGGTACAGAAGCTTCAAGTGGCCGAATTTTAGGGTTAATTTTGTTTTATTAAGTCCAATCGGTTGTTAAAATTGTAATAGGCCAGTAACTACCATCTGAGATGGTTTAATGTGGACGCGATTTTTATAACATGGGCGGGATTATGAATAACTTAGTGACAGAGCGACTGAGGATTTACCCAGTTACTTTCCAAGGCACGGAACAAGTGAATTAATAAATTAATGAATATATACATACAATACAATACAATGCTCTTTATTGCACATCAAAACAAAGTTTTTTACATACTTACATTATATACATATTTAAAAATAGGGAAAAGTAGAATTGGCGGTCTTATGGCAACATGGTGATCTCTTCCAGACAACCATATTATATATAACCATAATACGCACACGATTCCGGAAACACATAGGTGCGATTTGGGTTTCAACTCTGACTTGCTAGTCAACAGTCGTACCACTAGGCTATCACTATTTTTCCAACTCCTATCAACAACAAAACAAATAAAAACTTTTTTCACCAACTTACAGTGATACTTCTTAACCTTTTTTTTTAACGTGAATACGTATTTACGTTACGTTACGCGGATTACGTCTATCATAAAATGCGTAAAGCCAAAGTGTATGATGCAATTTAAACTTAGAATTTAGTGTGCATAAAAACTCTGACGCATATTCTCCGATAGGGAAAGATGTAGAAATAATAATTATTTAACATTTCGCTGACAAAGGCGTGTCAAATCACGAGTAATCACGACTAATGCATTTCATAGTTCGTATTAAGTCATACAATGTTGAACAAAGCGACGTGAAAATTGTTTATTACTTTACTTTACGCCTACGTTTTGAAGGGTTAATCATGATGCTGATATCATCTTTAGACGTCTATTGTTAGCTTATGGTGAAATGATTGTGATGTGATAAAAGTCTTTTCATCATTGAAATAATATAATTAGTTAAACATCGATAAATGAGAGATAAAAGGAAATCCATTTGTGTGTCGTATCTCCGGCGTACCGTTGATAGTTGAAACTACGTACATAGATATTAGATGTCACCGGTGACCTCGTCCACGTGAAATAAATCTCTCGTGAAAAAGTATATGTCCATTTCATAATTATCATTTTCGTAGAGATCTCTCCTTTAAAAAAAATGCAGCCCATGTTTACTCTCTGATAATGTGGTTTTTTACGGGTGAAAGAATTTAAAAAAGATCTACCACCACATATTTTGCAATAATAATGTTAGGCCTTATGTGACAAATTTAAGAACCACCTCTTTTTTTCGGCGGGTAATTCATATTATTACTTGTCTAAGAAGGTACCTACAGGTGTACGAAAACACCGTGACAAAACCAGAACTACTGTTCTGAATGGTGTCTACTATGTCAGTCTTTTGCCGGATGACAGTAGGAGTAGAGTAGGTACCTACTTTACCCTTATTCTTTTAATTTCTTTTTTTACGGTATAGTATAAATTAGTTTCACATTTGCTTGAGATTCACAAACAGTTGTAAGTAATGTGCTTTTTAACATTTGAAGGACACAAGTCTCGTCCTCTCTCGTCTCTATGACATAAGCCCAAAAATGAGATTGGCAAATTAAAAAAGGAGGAAAACAACGCATGGTGCTTGAAAGTGAATCTATTGCCCTGGAGGTCAATGTGCCAATACTATTGTTAAAACAGTAAACACATGAATACAACAATATTATTCTTACCTCAGATTATTTGAAAACCACTTGAAAATGTTGACCAAATAATGTCGTACCAAATTCTGAATGTACCTACCACTTCAGAATGAATTGCTAATGTATACTCGGTTCTAGCACACCTCAATTGGCGCAAGCACTCGTAGTTGTTCCATTATCCACAAATATTATTAATTAAACATACTTCAATTGCATATTTTGTTAAGTTATGTTTAAGTAAAACGTTTTGTAAATATGAGTTCCAAATTTTGAGTCGATTTTTGTGTTTTAAAACCAGTGTAATTTTTATGAATGGTCCGTCTTGACTATTATAAGAAGAAATAGTTTATAAGGAATAAAAATAGGGCTACCTTCATTTTCTTTTGGATTTTGGAGGAAAACCTTCAAAAGGCACTTCAAAGGTACTGGGAATGAGATCGGGAAGTATGGGATTTTTACCTCACTATATCCACACCGGTGATCACCATCAGCAGATGAAAGTAAGCTTTTCAAAGCCTTATTTAATTGAGGCACATAATCAGGGTTTCTAGGTCATAGACCCATGGTCTTACGGATCGACCAGGGCAGTAACACCCTCTCACAGAATATCAGAGTAAAATAATATAACGTGTTTTATACGGTCGGCGAAGAGACCGTGAGGCTCAATTTCCTCCCCTTCCATAATAACCCGTCGCCTTCCGTATCCCTGCACTAGGTCAATGCCCAAATTATACCCCCGGCGTTGCAGGCGTCTATTAGGTTACTACAACCACCTACCATCCGCGCAGGCCGTATGCTTGTTTACTAGTAGTATAAAAAAAGGAATTTGTGCTTACATTTTTAACCCTCTACGCAAAAAGAGGGGTGTTATAAATTCGACGTGTTTGTGTGTCTGTCTGTGGTATCGTAGCTGTCAAACGGGTGAACCGATTTTGATTTATTTTTTCTTTGAAAGGTAACAAGGTTTTCATAGACACGTAGTAGTTGCTATCTCTCTGACTTATCTTACTCTGTGCGTAGACGACGTAGCTAGGTGCTAATCGGTGTGCGCACACGCAGGCCGGCGCGCGGCGACGGCATCACGCCTAGTTAGCCCCACTTTACCCTGTTTGTTCTTAATGTTACATTTTACCCGCAAACACCCTCTTCCGGCAAGATTATTGGAAATATCGCCTTTTTTGTGGCCGCACCCGACTGGCTACTTTTGGGTAAATATACTAAATAGTTTGGACGTTATATCAAATGTTAATATTTAATAAGTACATAATTTATACGAAGAATCTTACTACTAATTATGTATATTTTTTCAGTAGATAATATAGCAAACTCATCTAATTCCGTGGCACTCTTAATTTGGTAGCATTAACTTAAATACTACCAGAATTCCACTTACAATTGAAATTCTTGAAATTTATAGTAGGTCTCAAAGTTAATACTACTAAATTACGAAAGTCACAGAATTAGACGAGCTTACCCTACCTGTCAAGGATTTTTTATGCGACCTAATTCTTAGCACTGTTAATTAACATACATTTTACAATGAAACCTATTGATATCGCAGCCGATCTGCCTTTATGCGAGGCTTTAGAGTCGTATAAAGATCGATCGGTCGCAAAACAAAACACTATTTTTTCTACATTAGATCCATAAGTTGGACCAAAATACTTAATGTATCAGTACGTAAGGTGTCAAGTAGGTACAGTAGGTAGGTAAAAGACATTTTACAAGTATTACTTATGACTTTTATACTTTTGAATTCAGGATTAATGAATACACAAGAAATGCGAGTTAAATATGATTTAATTTCGTAATTTTTCTTAGCAATTATATTTCGTTCTCAGCATTTGAATACTTATACTTAGACACAGTAATACATAAGACAGTGTCGTTACTTTAACAAATTTATTATGTATTTAAGCGCATATTTTGTAACTATTTTATACA
Organism: Protodeltote pygarga; assembly: GCA_936450705.2. Taxonomy (NCBI): domain Eukaryota; kingdom Metazoa; phylum Arthropoda; class Insecta; order Lepidoptera; family Noctuidae; genus Protodeltote; species Protodeltote pygarga. The sequence goes on along the minus strand of OW388257.2, from coordinate 5,535,796 downwards.
TTGTTTGGAATGTTTTTATGTCTTTTACAGTCTCTCTTCTATTCTATGGAATAATAGAGGAATGTATAGCAACAGAATGATGAATTATTATAATAATATATATTTAAAACATTGACTGGATGGTGACAACGATTTCGCCATACATTTATCGAATAACGTCGAACAATAACAGTGAGATACATTTTGTAGGTACTATGTATTTCTTTCAAGGTTTGCAGTATTCAAAGATCCTAGTGCGAGTTTTTCTATCTATTCGATCACGTTGTCGTTAACTACGGTATTTGTATGGAAAGAATGTTGGGAAACATAATTCGATGGTCGCATCGAATAAACGTGCAAGAGCTCTTACACGTATTTTTTTTTCGTTTTTTCTATTCCTTAGCCATACCCCCCAATTTTTTTTTGTATATTTTAGTCCAAAAATACGCCTGCTACGTATATGCATCGTACTTGATTTCTTTTATATATTAAGGATTTCTATATAAAGGATTAAACGTTTTTATTCTCTTCTGTAAAGTTGACGTTTTTCACTTGCACGTTTATTCGATGCGGCCATCGAATTGTGTGCGAATGTGCAATTTTGCGAGTTTTATGTCCTCGTTCTCGATCATCCACTAACACAAATCAACGTTAATGTACGAGATTGGCTGTTTCAAGAAGTTTGCGAGTACAAGTTTAATTTGTTGATAGTTTGAGATGTAAACTAGCTTACGATTCTCGATACGTTCGACTCGATTAATGCGATAGAGAAATCATACGAATTATTTTATGGAACTCGCACTAGGCACTGAATATTTGAAATCGTGTCACGAAGTTAAAGACTCCTGTAAAACTTAAGTGAGAAGTGGAAAAACCTTGATGTTTATTCCGTTATCGCTTGACGTACTCTCTCGGCACTATAATGTTCCACATTAATCGATAACTCTACTAATAATTTGTTTATACACTGGTTACAGGATACAAATATTATTTTTACAAGTTTTTCGAATGAAATCTACAGTCATTTTCAAACAGATGCTGTGCTACGCATTTGTTCTAGGGTGGGTATGTAAAGGTAATTTGGTGTCCACAAACTTCCCGTTTCACTAAAATTATATTTGAATACTGCTTATAAGAAAATTACGTCATAATCCTTAAGTACCATTTCAAAATGACTGCAGAGTTTAAATATTTCTGTAACATTTTCTTAAGTTTAATATTTTTATCTACTCCAAGTTTAAAGACGAAATTAATATACTAGTTATAATGCGAACACATAGTCATACACTGCCACCACACTATGGCACAGATCTTATTAAAATATTAAGATTATAAATGTCCTTTATATGTATTTACGGTGACGAACATGGATAACAGCAGAACATTCGAAACTGACGCCTTCTATGTTTCAGTTCAAATGGATACTAACACTGGCAACTTTATAATTGAAAAATTATTATAAGCATCGCCAGAAATCGAGAAGATTTCGACAAGAGATTCAAATACCTATCACTCATACAAACTCTTAAAATAATATATACAAAGCGCTCGAAATCATACAATCAAATTCACATAGACCGGAAAATATATTCAAATGAACATTAGTAGGGTAAAGTTTCAGTACATGGAGTTAGTAAAGAAAACTAGGTCATAGCGCCTGTGGCTAATCACAAGAGAGCGGTTGGTCGGATAGATTAAATACCCATAATTAAATACAAAACATTTTAATACAATTTTACATCTAACACCTACGTTTACAAATTTCTGATTAACTTTTGTTTGATAAATAAGTAAACACAATTATTTTTATTATATTTACAAGCAGATAACACGATCCGTACTTAATAATAAAGCGTTTTAAATAATAACACACTGAGAATTGACGTAAAGGCGTTTTTGCTACACTTATGGCGAGTCAGCCGGAGCAATCGAGGCTACATTCACTTACGACGCGTTGACCAAGATGTTCCCAGAGGCGAGCGTCCCCACACGCCTCAGTCCAGCGGTGGTCCATCCCAACACTCGTGACTGGCGAGACAATTATTTGCTCTTTCCACAGAAAAACCTTTTTTCCTTTTAGAGCACGAGTCCGACCGCTGGCACAAGAGCAAACGAGCGCCACGATGTTACACGACCTTAAGGAATTTCACAGCTCCGGACGTCGTCCCGGCTCGGCGTTTTTTTCCCCATTCAAATGTTTGCTCTCTCGCTTCAGCTACCATTCATGCGGCGTTTGAAACACCGCGGCCACCGCGGCCGAGCTAACCTAACGCTATCCAGTCCACGTCACTGTAATAATACTGCGATAGTTGACTAATACTCTGTCCACTCACAATGTCCATCGACAGCTGGCAACGGAACGCGCGAAGCGTTGAAGCGTAAATGAGCTGCTAATGTTTGAGGTTGCGTGCCGCCTACGTGCCGTCACAGTTCCTCCGCCTCTGATGCCTGCCGCCGTGGTGGTGGCGCGTGCCATGGCACGGCGGCTTGATGGCGTTCTGCGACGGAGGCCGGAGCCTACGCTGCGGACGCCACTTGGGTAGGTCGCCGGCACGCATTATGTTGTGCCTGTTGATGTCGAAGTCGTGGGCCTCCTTCATGAAGGAGAAACACTTGTGCAATCGCTCCGAGAGGCGACTCTTGCCGCGGCGTAGCTGCAGCCCCCGCCGGTTGAACCCTATGTAGCGGTCTTCTTTCGTCACCAGGTGGTATCTGTTGTAGCCGTCCACAAATTCCTCTTTGAACAGGCAGTTGGGTTGTCTCTCCGCTTGGAATCGCGACTGTTAACAATGAAAAGATTTGATTATGATCTAATTGAAATTATACTAAAAATTATATGATCCTGGTACGATTGAAGTTTAGAATATACGTCCACAACTAAGATACTCACCAGTCGTCTGCCGACTAGCCGGGACCGGTTGAAGCAAAGGTACAAGTCCTGTACGGGAGAATGGATGAGCAAATCTAGGCTGAAGCCGCGCGTACTGATGGTGAGATTCGCTGAAACAATAGAAAACAATACATGTAACACATGATATTACATTACAGTATAAATATCAACAGGAGAAATGTGGTATCGAACAGTTAATTTCTTTATTACGCTCATTTATTAATACAAAAATGTTGTTCACATAAAACAACACTAATATAACTACAACAAACACCAGCTAATGAAACATAAATCAAACTTTCTTCCCGCTACAGAATTAATTAACTCATAAGAGCACAGATTAATAAATAGAAAGTAAATATTCAAGGAATTCCCTATCTTTACTCCTGCTTATAGTCATTACGACACCCCGGGTGCATATTTTCCAATTTCAATCAATGCCGCTGGCATTGGTCACGTAATAAATTCAATTTATATTGTACAAGAGTTAACCGAACAGAGTCAGGTGCAACAAACTAATCGTTAATGATATTTGAACACTAATAAAGTACAAAAATAAAATGTCGATAAATATTAATCTATTGCCGGATATTCTATACATGACGGGCAAAGAAAGGTTTACATGCTTCCTAACTTTAGAGGTGATCATAATATTTTCCACCATTTGAAACAATGTATAATAAAAAAACATTTCTTTATTTTACCATATATTCTAAAAATTTCCAAGTCTTGTGGACATTGTCCGGTAAATATGATCAATTCCGTATTGAAATTAATTCTCATAAAACAACACAGACATGTTGTCTATAGGTACATCAGCTGAATTTTTTATCATCATATTTACGTAATAATCTATCCCACTTGTCCATGACATTGTGAACTTAATGATTACTGTGAAATATTTTATTTTGACCACACATATTGTTTTAAATTGAATTGATAAGGAACCTAATAAACTGAAATTATATGAGACGCTCAGATAACTAAATTAAAACATTAAAATGAAGAATCAAGAGTGGCATTGACTGAGATGTCTTTATCTTCAAAGCAATCACATTAATGTAATTTTTTACCAAATATAAATACAATTCTGAATCATGTCTTAAATCACTTAAAACTAATCTTTTAACTCATCAAGCCAAAAAATCTATGAAGCTATAATATGTTTCACTAATAAATAATACGAATAAAAAATACGAATATAATAATATTGATCATCTCGCCATGTAAACCAACACGACTGTCGATAGATAACATATAAAAGGGAAAAGTTGGAGTATGGAATTCGATGACCAAACTTGCTGGGGCTCAAATAAAAAAATAACTATGTACTCGGGCAGGGCCGCCTGTGACACTGGCCGTGTCATTTCAATTAACATTAAAAGAAATAAAAATGCTTTGACTCGAACAGAACATAAATTCGTTATAATTTTGGTGTGACCATTCGAGTTTGAAAAAAGAAATATTGTATGGCCAGTCCATACATATTGGGTATTGGAAACAAAATGATTTTGACATATTTATTTGGCTATCCATACGATTAATATTCTAAACCTACGTCGGTGAAAAGTAGAATACCATTATTTTTTACGTAATATTGCGCAGAGTGATAGAGAGATACATAAAAATAAAATAAATACGCAACGAAAAAAAAAGAAAATACATTTAAAAAAAGGTAACAAAAAAAATAGAAAAAAAAATAACCAAGAGATGGTACTATATAGAAAATATGTTTCTTCTTCTGAGGAAGAGCCTAGCTTTAGCTTGCTAGTGTAGTTCCGACCACGATCTCAGAAAACACCAACGTGACTTAGCAACATTATGGTGTTGTGTTTCGGCATGATGAGCGAGAGAACCGCAAGCCCAAGGAATTGAAATGGGAAAGAGTGGATAACGTGAACGATACTTCTGGCTTTTCGGTCAGCAATGCGCGAAAATACCTAGGGGTGTAATAGCACTAGTATTCAAAGCAAAATCTATAGATTACGGTAACCGTTTATAATTAAGTGGGTATACTTCCTTGCCACCCTAGTATATAAAAAAAATCATGGTAAAATAAAATACAGAAGAAACTAATCTCGTTCCATCTACGAAAAAGAAGGAAATTTTGCTCTAAGTTTTGATGTAATAAAAAATTTTCTAAGCTTCCACAACCAAAGCCTTATCATACGTAAACAAATTTTAGTAGTTTTATTTTATTAAATCATCCATACAGTCACATATGTCACAAGAAAAATGTCTCTTGTGTAAAGAACATAATTCTTTCCCAAATATTTTCCAACTCTTTTACGACGTCCATAAAACCGGCGAATATAACAAGGAGCTGTGTTTTAATATTCTTACTGTTTAATCCATTTTCGTAGATATAAACAAGCCAAGTGTATACTAACGTCATTATTTTCTTATTTGTTAAAAGTTAATTTATATTTATGTTTGGAATGTGTATATAATGCTAGCTCTTGTAGAAACCTCTAACAGACGAGGCGAGATTCAACTTTATGCGAGGTAAAGTAACACGAGGTGATGGATGGAAGAGTCCGTCTACACTCCTGCCTTTGCTCAAATTTCTTAGCCTTTTTCGTGAGCCAACGAGGCAAGTAGAGGCACGGCGAAGTCAAGCGAGGGCAACCATTCTCATGCGTTTCCAAGCCTGACCTCGACGTGAGTGAATAGCTAGCATTAAAAATTTCGGTGGGCTGTGGCTCACAAGTTTCCCGAAACTATTTCTTTGTGCTCTTAATTTTGTAAAATAAAAAATTGCTACACTGCCATCTTGTTTATTTAAATTTAGATGTAGTCAGACAACAAACTTTCCTTCATCAATGTCCATAGTTATTTTTATTTGCATTTCTTCGCCAAAATCAAGGTTCAGATTTTGAGAGCCAGTCTGTTGATCTACGGGCCCTACGGCCAACTTTGGGACCGGGACTTTCCTTCAGACGTAACGAACCGAGTAAACATTGCCCAACCTCCGTAATAAGCTAATTTTGTAAAGACAACATAATCTTGAGTCGCTAAAGTAAACAACCTTTGATGTGCCGACAGACGCTTGTAAACTTGTAATTTCACTTGGCTTTTACCAACTAGTTTGCTAGTAACTGAATGATTTGACAAACTCCCAAGTGTTTCACTCATAGAAACACAAATAGTTACTCAAGAAAATGGCTACGGTTTTGTTAACGGTCATTTTTAAGGTACCAAACCTAAGCCGTCTGTCTGTCTGTCAGGGGTAAGGGCTGTATTTTCTGACTATATAAGTGTAAGTACCAATTTATTTGTGGTGATTCAAGTCATTGATGGGAGGATTTCATCAATCATCTTCTTAATCTTCTTGTTAAAAACAATCTACTTTTCGAGTTTAAGCTATAATATAGTTTTCACATCACTGAGAACAATTCTTAGGTTTCCATAACAGGTTCCATCACGAATTAATTTTCTCGCAATAGCAAAAAGTTACAGATAATCGTTATAAATACTATGAACTTTCTAGAAAGTAGTATAAATATTTGGAAGTTAGCTAGTACGCTGGGTCAATGACTGCCTATCGCACCGATAAGGATATCGAATGTAATCTTTGTACTTGTTACCTGAATTCTATAACTAGCTACATCTCTTTCATCGGTCGGCTTATACAATGTATTATAAATTTGTTACAATAATTAAATATAAGGCAAAAGTAGCCGAGACAGCCTCGAATGGCCAGTTAGATATCTCAGGTTCTAACTCAAGACACCTCTGACGTGTAAGTTATGTGCGTGTTATAAATTAATTATCATCTGCTCCGTGCCTCGGAAAGCACGTTAAGCCGCTGGCCACAGCTGTCATGAAGATGTTTGACAGTCGATAGGGATCAATACCCTCATAAAATCCTGACAACTGATGTAACTTTAGAATATCGTAACCTTTTGGGTTGCGGATTTTCAGTTGCATCTAGTTAGATTAGAAGCCGATATGTTATAAGGGTGCAGGAAATGCTACAATTATTATCGAGGTACATTCAAATGCCAAGCCGAAGGCGAGAGCTTAATCCGACATTATTAACTGTCGTACCGCTCGTGTGACATACAATGATTTTCATTATAATTCATCATCTGCCTAGCCTTTTCGGGTCGGCTTCCAGTCTTACCGGATGCAGTTGAATACCAGTGTTTTACATGGAGGCCTATCAGACCTCCACAACCCAGATACTGGGTTACACGGTACCCCTTGGTAAGACTGGTTGGTTTTCATTATACTTGTGAATAAATAAACAACAACAAAACGTACAGTCTTTAAGTCTGCGGAGAACATTTAATAAAAAAATTTAGAGTTAATTCAGTGACTCTAAATACTTTGTAGTATCAAAAATCTATGAAATCACGTGGTTTGTAGTCAGTATGTCTCGTGCAACAGTTCGATAGTACGCGACATTGTCGTCAGCCTTGGACATTGTAATCAAGATGTAAATATTACTTTACGTAACCTCTGACGTATGCGTTTTGATATTGATAACTTTAATAGTCCAATAGTCAAACATTCTACGTTTTGTTTCATAAATCTAATTTAATTTATGTTTATTCGTGTTATAAGGAAATAAATGGGGTTTCAAGATTTTTTAAATATTATAATTTATTTAAAAAATATTTTTAGTTTAAGCCATGGTAGGGTCATTTTGTAAGCACGTAAGCCAGCGTGGTGATTAATACTCGAGAAGAGGTCTTTGCCTTGCAGTGGGACTATAACGAGCTAATACAGATATAGTTCAAAAGATATATTTACAAGGGTTTGTTTTTACATAAGAGCCTTTAGGATGACAGATAGCCAGATATAAACTGGCATGTGGATAATAAATAAGAAAAATATTTAAGAATAATGTATTGCTCTTTAAACCAAAACGTTTAATGGTAACAAGCGCCAATACCTGCACAAATATCTACTTATACTATTTGTTAACGAAGACTTTAGCTTACAACAAAAATCAGACATTTAATATTTAAAAAACACATTCACGCCGGCGCCAGCCTCATTCTAATTAACCAACCGGATTCCTACGTACTAATTACTGTTTGTTGATAAAGCAAAATCCCAGTTAACAGCGCCGTTGACAGATAAACGGATGTAAACTGGTATAAGCGCGTACGACGCGTCTTAACCCTGTGGATAATGCGAGTAATCTGACCAAATCTGACAGGATACAGCCGCTGCGGTAGGTAAGTATTTGTCGGGAATCCTGTGTTAAATTCCAGACCGTTTAAGGCGTGTTTTCATTGTCCCTTCCGACATTACAAAAGTTGGTTTCTACGTCTGAAACTCATGAAGATGTTGAGTTGAAGACACAATAGCTCTTAGGGATATAAAAAGTATATATTAGAACAAACAGTAACAAAAAATGCGATTAAAAATTTCGTACGTGAGTGATTATTATTCATTTCTGTATTTAATATATTTTATTTCTGTATTTAGAAATTATATTTAAGAATCCGATATATTATTTGCTCTATAAATAGTCTAATATAACCACCGAGAAAATAAAACACTAACAAATAAATACAGTTAATACTATTCTGTGCCGTTTTGCGTCACCGGTTTTCCAGCTACGAAAATTCATAGTATGGAAACGTGCACCAAGCGCCTTCTTGGCGACAGGATATGTACCCACAGAGGTACTGCAAACACGGATTACCCGCGCTATTGAAATCCTTGTCTGCCTATCTTAATCTTAGACAACTTCATACTTATGAATTATTCGTCGGCTTGTTTTCATTTCAACATCAGGATAATATTGTAAGACCAGCTTTAGTAGTGTTTTCTCTCGTGCCGCTTTTGTGCGGGTTTAAGTGCAACTGTATTCTGAATAGGACTTTAAAAGAAGCTATGAATGTTGTTGGGAGATTTAAGTTATTTTTATGTTTTGTATACGATCGGGTAGTCGTTTTGGCTAAAGTAAGTACTTTTCGAGTCGAAGCTAGCTTCTAGCTCATAAACTTACTATGTCAGGGCCTCGATTTTATTATATTAGTTCTACTTATTTAAGTGCTCCTCCTATTCAACTAATATTCTAATTTTGAATGATAGAAAACTCACACTTTCGTACTACAGATTATTTCATTCGTATTATAAATTCCGTTGCATGTGGAGCTACGTTTTTTTAAGCGGTTGATTTTTCATTGCCTACAAATTGACAACGCTTTTTGCGTGTAATGAATATAATATTTTTTAATTGAAATAGTTTCAAATGGTTTAAAAATTCAAGAAAACGTTTCTCGCTACTAAATTAATGTGGGAAAATGTTATTTGTGCAAATATGAAAAAGTCATCAGACAAATTAACCTCAAGTGTTATACAGAGAATCTCATCTTCTTATACGGAGAAGGGTCGAGCATTAATCAGTTTTGGCGATTTCAGACTATTAAGTCCAGTTTTCCTCACGATTTTTTCCTTCACCGTTAGTCAATGGTGTCCTAAATTGAAAAAGTCACATCGGTACATGCCAGGCTCAAACACGCGCGCTTGCAAAGCGGGTCCGTAATCAATGCGCTAACACGACACAATCCCTGGTCTTATAAAAAAAAGTCGTAGAACAATTTATATTGACAATATTTGTTACATAGGCCTAAAGTCATTTAAGACGATTGACATCTGTTTTGAAAACACATTGCGGAAGTATCAGTCTATTATTTTTAATTAGCTTTTTCATACTATTTGGCTGTAAACATTAGTCATAACAAATCACATAGGCGTAGTATCATCCGATACTACAAATGGTGTGTGAGTAATATAATAAATATGAGACTTCATTGATTGTTCAATTATTACTTACTGACTTAGTAAAAAAATGCTTATTCAAAATAGGAATTTAAAATACGTGCCGAAGTAAAAGTTTTGTTTCGTCTCTATATAATGCGGGTTAAGAAAATTATAAATATTATTACTAACATAAGTATATTTTTTACGATGATTGATGATTGATTTTTATGAGGGACTGGTGGAAAGAAGCGGAAGGATTGGGGGGGGAAAAAGCATAAATATGTTAAATTATACAACGTGTAACATATATAGTGTTGGACCATTTAGGAGGTCAATCCACCCATGAAATTGAACAACGTGTAAAACAGATATAGATATACACATAAGTTTGAATTGCATAATACACAAAAATAAACTTTCCATATGACTTTTTTTGCAAGTTTTGCATACTACAAGTTACATACTACGTTCTAAAAGTTATTTAGTTTCATAGGTAGATTGACCTCTTAAAGGGTCTCATACTATTTATTTTACACATTGTCTATAGGTGATTGTTATTATCCCATAAAATCTATAGAATATTATACATAGTAATGAATAAATCGTTAAACTATTCATTATGTTCTAAGTTAATATTGCGTTATGTTTTATATTATAATAGATCTCAAGTCACAAAGCCTTCACATGTCTTTTCCCGTCAATCTTCCTCGTGTACAGTGACGTCAGTTTACCTACTTCACAAGAATCCTGACATTTTAAGGCAGTTTCACATCGATGGTTTTGTAATAGCGTTTAATAATTCAATGTATAGTGTTTATATTTGAATATTACAAACATCACGTAGACGTCAAATATAAATATGAAAATGTCAGATGCTACTGGTTTTCCGTGAACTTGAAGTTAGAAAAAAATTACAAGATATTAATTTGCTTAATGATGATAAAATTGTCCCTTGTTTCTGGGAATGTAGATAATAATTTCGTGGTAGCAGATCTATTAATTACTTTTTAGACGTAATACGTCAAGTATCAAGTTATAGATATTACTGGAATGTTTTCAAAGGTTTTACTCTTAAAGTCGTGAGCGTAACTTATGAATTTTTAAATATTATAACACATTCATGTTTTGAAATTCGAAATGTAATGATTTTTTTTATTCATTTGTTTAACGTGAAATTTATTGGATCCTTCAAAAAGTCGTTTAGTTTTTCTGTCGTTGAGAAAAAAACGTTAAAATTGTTTTGTTTCTTTATCATCTTTATTCGGTCACAAATATTTTCAACAAACAATTCATAATTTTACATCTCCCATTTCCCCATTCTTTCATAATTTTGTATCGTAAAATAAATTTAACAATATATTATTAATTCTTCAATTATATAATCATATAGTGTGAACTATGGATTCCATCTAATCGCATCCTAATACTGCCAATAGGTACTTTACATTAGCTTAGATACGAATATCAAGTTACCATCTAGTCTGCCTAGACTATAATATGTGACCACAAACACTACGTGGCATTGGCACTAATACTAGATATGCAAAATACCTTTATAATAATGTACTTCTGAAATTGATAAAAATTTTAGAGGGCTACCACGAAATTGTGACTTTCGATTTTTCCTTCGACAATCTTGAAACCGAAATTTTAAGCAATTTTATTTACTAAGATGGCATAGGTATAACCTATATGGAGTTTTACGTATGTGTTCACAGTAAGAATAATTAAGTATCTATCGATATTTAAATAATTTATTAAAATATTATTTATTCTTTATTAAAATTTAATCAGTGACAAAATTAAATTGGCGGAAAGGTACTGATTGGCCATGTCAAAATTTTATTATAAATATTTAATATAATATTTAAATTAATTAAGACACACATCCTTAAGTATATTTAAATTAATTAATACACACATCCCTAAGTTATCATTGTTGACGTAGAATCTGAAATATGACACACTTAACTAGACGCCCCCTAGTCTGATCTCAAATATTCGCAAAATAGATAACAACGTGTGTGTAAACATGTGGATAAGCATTTATAACATCATTTTGCTTTCTTCTAATAAAAGAAAAATGGAAAAAAGAAAAATGCAGTGTTAAAACTTGTATATATGTATAATAAATATAGATCGGATATTCGGGCGGTTATTTACCTGAACTCTTTTTCATTTTTGCTTGTATTGAGTAGAGATAGAGCGAAATTAGCTTCATATTCACAATTTTTTTTCAGTATTCGGTCAAGTTCGTTATTTATTTAAAATTTAAAAATCTGGAAAAAAATACCCGTATCGCAGTAGAGGATTACGCAATAATGTTTTGTTAAAAAAAAGAGCTTTTCACAAAGATGAAATAGCGGAAAAAAGCGCTTCAGTGAAGTGTTGTGGCCTAATTTATGACTGCAGCTAGCTAGCTTTAAGCTTTGACATTTTATCGGATTTAGAGGCTTTGGAAAATACCTTAATTATGTCTTAATATTTAACAATAAACCTAGGAAAGTTTATTTATGACTAATGTCTCAAACGAATCTAGACATAACGGGAGTAGGTATCACGAAAAACTATGTCAATATTGCACTGACAACCTTAGCAATGTATTTCAGACAAGCAAAAATATTTCTTAAAGTTATCTCAATAAGAGCGATTTGGATAGTAATTATGTTATCAAATGATAGTCGGGTACGGATTGTCGCGGCTAATGAAATCAGGTCAAACGCATAATGTAGATAAATGTCGAACATACCCAAAAGTCCGAGATACGATAAGACGCATTACATACTATTATCATTTTTATTTTTTTTGTAAATAAAACGTCACCATCGTGGAAACTTTTTTCACCTGGCCAATCCTATTGTCAATTGGATTGTTGTTGTAGCTTACCTATTTGTTCTACGCATAAGATGGAATTTTTTAAGCAGTCAGGAAACAATGCGCTTTACTTTACAATGAGTTTCGTATTCGTGTTCGGATTGGGTTCGTAATCCAAGAGTAACCCCCTGATAATTATGGCTACATTTCTTTAGACTGTTCATTACGCTACTTTATAAAACCTATAATTGGAAGTGGGCTGTTGAACATTAAATTATTTCCCATACAACGTTATTATTTTCGACATGAAACGTTTCAAGGTTGATCGATAAATTCCTGAATAAAGTGCATTTATTTTAATAGAATTTTTGCATAATAATACGACCACGACTTTCTCGGAAACCATTATAGTTTTTTACTGAAAGAAAACTAGGTTTTGCGGTCAGCGTATTTAATAACAATAAAAACTTTTTGAACACTTGAAAGAAATAAATAGGCCAGTTAATTCGAGCAAAGAAAAAAAAGATGTAATGCCAGAAAAAAAAACATTTTAAATTTCGAATTTGCGATTTCGTCGTGTACCAGTGTGAAATGCACGCCCAAAAAGCGACCACTACGTATTCCCTTTCCAATAACATATTGCTTACAAAGTACGAATGTTTACTAAACAGTTTTTTTTTTCGCGACATCAACACTGGAAATACACGCAAGACCACCCAACGTGTAATTGTTGCGAACACATGTTATAATAACAGCAATAAATGGACAGATAAACTGTATCTGTTATTTTGATAAATTAATGCTTGAAATTCCTATCAACTTTTATTAATTGAAATACGTAATAAAAATATTGATAATTTTTTTGGTAAATAATATTGTCATAGATCATAATTATAATCAATATTAGTATACTTATACATTATTATTTAATAGGTAATTATTGTCGAGTGATGTCCATTTGATTCTGTGTTCGCTATTATTGTTTTTTCTTGAACTTGAACAACTTAAATCTCTCTTATCAAAAATCTTTTTATTAAATTGAATAGATCCCAATTATACTAATTTATTTTAAAATCCCAAAAAAATCCTCTTAATGTAATCTGTTATAAAAAGAAACGTAAAATTGAATTAATAAAAAATATCAACAAAACATTAAAGTGCACTGGAGGCAAATTATTTGTTTAATTAATTTTAAGAAAAAACAAATACAAAGGAAAATGCAAGTCACGGCACTTACCCACTTATTAACAAAAACATCAAACGTTATCACCAAGTTTCTTGTGGCTAACTACCACAAACAAACCGTTTATAATCGTAACAAATTCTTAAAAAAATATAATATTTGTTTCTTAAAAGGCCGAAACGCATTCACAGAATAAAATAAAAAAAAAACATTCAAGAATTCAAAACGTCTATTATGTTTTCAAAGCGCGCGCAAATTAGACTTTTAATTCTCTATTAAATTATACTACATTATTTAAGGGTCGTGCGTGTGGTATATTTTTTGCGAAACAGAGGGCCTTATGGGTCTTTATTATTGTGTTTTAAACGTAACAACTTAATTTAGGTAGGCGCCTGTACCGCCTACGACGATTAATTTCATATAATTTTCGTTCCGCCAAACAATCTTTCGATAAATTGCCGCAAAAAATAAACCACCATGCGAGTTATCAAAGTTTAAGCGATTGCGGTTAAAAATGTTTGACCAAATAAGTGACGGTATCCTAACCCCTAAAGTAAAGGGAGGAAAGGAAACGCACCGCCGGCCGCGGCCGCGCGGCCGTTGCAAATAGTGTAGATATGATAAATACATAATATTTAGGGAAAACCATTCAGAAGATTGTTTTCATTTACATAATGTTATTACTAAATCCATATCCGTACTTAGTTTAAAACTGAAAGTGGGCTACTATTTCACATCTTTACTACTGAAATTAATTTAAAACACAGAAAAATACTATCGCCTTAGAGCCTATGTGGATTCCGAAAAAGGACATGTTACTTTTTTATCTAAAACCTACCGAGCAAAGCCACGTGCGTTAGCTGGTAGTAAATAAATATCTCTATTAGACCATAGTGAAAGTAAATAAAAATCAAATTGACTACAACAATTTTGATTCATGATCTACATTTGAAAAACAAATTTATTTAAAACCAGTTTTTTGGTGACATAAAGCGTCATAAATATTTAACCAAGTTCCATTTTCAAAAATATATTTTTAAGGCCCGCGGCGCGTCCGCACTGTTGCCGTTAGTTTCAACCAGTCACTGTTTCTAGCACGATGGGAATAATTAAATTTTGTTATCAGTGCCTTCGAATCTAATTTTAATTAAAAAGCGTCACATATTTCACGCGGTATTCGGCGGTAGGCGGTGCAATGTGTCTGGAGAGTACTACTAACCAAATTAAATTGAACCACATACTATTAGTATTTCCATATAAACAATAAAGAACTACAGATCACTCTTATCTGGCGATGCAATATTAAATCGTTAAATTTAATATTGGCTGTGTAGTTTCTTTTATTGCTTCACAACTAACACGTATGCTAACACGGGTCAAGTGATTAAATTTTTTACTCTGGCAACAAATAAATGTTTATTCTCACGCGATTATTGTTCATATTAAATTAATGGCTTTCCGCTCTGTATTATTTATTGGTGTAATGTAAAAAATGAACGTAATGTATAGCATTATTGAGCGTCGGCATTTTGGTTAAGCGATAATTTTGATATTAGAATCGACCATCAATTTATTTTGTTATGAACTGCACGTAGGTGACGCAATAATCAAAGCAAACATGTTCATAATTACATTAAGTGTCAAAATGCTGATAGGAAACTGTCGTTGATTTTATTGGGTCACTAGTTGTAAGACTGTCGTACGACCGTATGTAATATGAACTTCACAATAGTAAGATGGTGCATTTTGCATAAACACGACTACTTAAACCAGCCCTAAAAGGCAATTTGATCTTTACTGTACAGTCATAAAGTTTACAGTTTAACACGACGATTTCGGATTTCAATTAAGTAGATAAAAGACGTCTTCATAATATGCCTGCATGAGTAGTAATCATTAAATTCCTTTCTGTGATTTCGGACAAAGATCCTCTTACGTTTACTAATTATTATACGCAAATGATACGGGCAAAACAGAACGGACTAAAAAGTTCTTCAAAATCATTGAAAAACATGCATTAGCTGTAGACAAGGTTTTCTTTTTTTAAATTCTTTATTTATTTGAGGGTATTATGTACGCTTTTGCTATGAAAATACTCATAAACACTTTAGATAATACACATTATGAAAGAGTATAATATTTTTGCCGCCCCACAAGTGGGATTATCTAATATCCCATGGAACACACCTACATCCACTGTACCTAATTTCAAAAAATTAAGAAGCGCACTCCTCTTGACAGTATATTAGACAATTCGGACAGCAGACAGTGTTGAAGCAAAAGGAGAAGGTTTAGTCAGCAAACAGAACTGGGCACTTAGCCAAGATACGGTAGGTAAAAAATATTGAATATTTAAAATGTAATTTACCAATACTACGAGCAAAGAAAATTGTATAATCCATTTCCCCAGAAAATGGAGTTACAATAAAATGTT
Organism: Protodeltote pygarga; assembly: GCA_936450705.2. Classification (NCBI taxonomy): domain Eukaryota; kingdom Metazoa; phylum Arthropoda; class Insecta; order Lepidoptera; family Noctuidae; genus Protodeltote; species Protodeltote pygarga. The sequence continues at coordinate 5,519,770 of OW388257.2, read as the reverse complement.
AAATTCAAAGCCAATTGTTAGCCTAATCGATTCAACTTGCAAAAATTTTTAACAAAGTCCAACCAAGACTAAATAAACAAACGTGTGTAAATCTAAAAATAGATATAACAGTCAAAGTCCAAAATAATGAAAGGTGAAAGCTTTTAAACAAGTGACAACGCGAAACTTACGTCAATTACAATGTAAACATTAAGTAATTCGCAAGTAAGAATAGTATTACATATTCACGAACTCAAACGTATACTTTCGTCAAATAATTGAGAAATGAAAGATCCTTCACTTCGCCGAGCCCAGCTTAAAAGCCAAGTCTTGTAAAAATAGAAAAAGTCGTCGATTTATCGCCGATGTCGTTAGGGGAGTTTTTGCAAATGTTTTTGTTGGAACAGGGAGAAGTAATGATAGAAAATAACTAAAAAGACAAAAGACTTAAATTATCGCGGTTTTGTAAAAAACGACGTGGTTAGGCTGTTTTGTCGCGTATTATTCTACTAATGGTTTAATTATTCCAAAGAATAAGTTAGCTAATAACGAAATTCTAATTTTAAAATTAATTCACATAAATAATCACAAACTTGACTTAATTAAAAAATGAGAGTGTCTAATTAAAAGAACTTTAAATTAAAGTTGTCCTACATAAATACCAAAGAATAGAAATATATACAAATCAAGAATGTATGTACTCCATTCTGACCACTAACAATCCAGGTTATAAAGGTACAAAGCTCCAAGAACAGTCACATTTCACAGTCATAACTTCGTAGCAATGCTGTGCCCGTTACTATATCGCACAGTGGTCTTTACCTGTTGCGGTGACTGGCCGTTGACCCGTCAAGTATTGACATATTCCTATAGTTTCTCACGTCTAGCTCCTACACTGCTTTTACTGTGTTAGCGAATGCAACCTTCATCGATGCATCTGAGAGTTTGTCTCATTGTACAACTTTCTCTGGAAACACGAGTGTTGATGATGTAACATCGTTATTTTATTGAAGATTTAAAAAACTGATTGAATCTTTAGAATTTATTTCAGACATATAACTTATATTAACTTAGTGTCTTTTTATATGCCAAAAGTTAGCAAAAGTTATATCTAAAATTATGATTATTTGGATCTTTAATGAAATATGAAAGGAGATTTGATGGAATTCGATTTAATCAAAAATTTTACTTTTTTTAGCCAGACTAAATAATTAGTCCATATTCCAACTCTCCCATTAGTCACTTGGTTATTCTTGAGAAAACGAACAACTGTGAAAATATTTACAATTTATACTGAAAATTTCATTTGGGTTCCAGACTAAACAAAAATGTAAGTTAAAGGAAGCACCTGGTTAGCAGGGATATCCAACCTACGTAAAAGAAGACTTAGCATAAAGAAACGCGAAACCGATAATACTTCCTTGTTTAAATTACCAAAGACCAAACGACTGATATGGAAAATATTTCGCCTTAAAAACTCCTTGGAAACCTATGATTATTTTATTATGCTGTAATATTGAGTCTTGAAGATTTTTTTTTTCCTACCAAATGAATGTCCTTTCTCCATAAATTGGCCATAAAACCAGCAGGTTTATTATCTCTGGCCAATAACAAGCATTCTGAAACACGAACGCTAAACGCCTGATTGCCGCCAATTATTGTGTTACTTATTCAACAGCTAATGTCTATATTGTCTTCGAGTTCGTAATTCAATTGGAAGCAATTGATAAATTGTAATCGGACATTGTGAATCACTATATCAGTGTTTGCTTTTGAATGTAGGGAACAATATGTTTCTACTATTTGCTTATTAGTACATTTCTCAATTTAAATGTATATGAAAAATAATACAGCTTGCAGCATCAAAAATAGTATTTTTAGAAGTAAGAATTCAATACGTTTAGCAAAGTATGCAATAAAAGATAACATAGAAACCAGGATGTAAATACAGAAGATACTTACGCTGGTCGTTTCCATCGGAGCGAGCCATGACGGTACCGTTTGGAAACACGTTGACGTACATATGGGAGCACTGGCTGTAGAGGCGAACCGACCGGACCATCGATGGCACCGCACCGCAGATCACCACCTGGAACCAAACAAAACCAGCAATGTAATCAAAATTAAATAAACAACGATAATCTGTAACCAACATATTTATTGCACAATTAGAAGAACTAACAGCACAAGATAAGATTTCAATTTGATTGAGTGCAGAAATAAATTCACAAACGATTCGGAATATTCTAATATGTTCAGCTTATCGCAAATCAGGTTTGTAAGGGTGATAATTATGAAAATTACCAAGCACGACAAGATCTCTTAATAAACATTTAGCAAGACTACCTACAGCCACTAAATTCATAAACTTATTGAGCCATTTGATATGTATACTCGTAATGAAACACAGAACTGGATATTTTCGCCACTATCAGCGTTCAAACAGACTGATGGTCATGCTAAATTGACGGCGCGATAACATTCGGCTATAAAACTCTGATTTACGCAAGGATTACTCATGAATAGTCACATAACGGTCAACTTAATACTATATCACAAGTGACGTCACAGAAACGTCCTACTTACGTAGGAAAACTGAATCAGAAATGAAAATTCGATATAAGGAAAGCGGAAGTTAAAAAACGGACCGCAGTTTCATCGGTTTATTTGATTGTTTTGATAACAACTACTTATACGTACGTAATCTACCTACGTCTGCAAAATCATTTAAAAGTTTGTACTGATGGTGTAGAGAAAATGTCTAACACTCTTCTGTTGCGTGTGGTCCATTCTACCTTCTAACAACTTAGTGTCAAGTCGTTTAAATTAGTTTCCTTATTCTGTTGGGTGCTTTCACCGGGATTTTAATGGCGCCAGTGTCGACCGACACCTCATTACGCAGATATTGATCAAACCCTATCTCTTATGACCTTGCGAACTTCACGAGTTGAGATGTTGAATATTTTACTCGTTAGCCCCGAAAGACGTCGAAAGTTCCTTCTAATTTCATTTGCCAGATCTAGATCTTTTTAGAAGTTTCAGAACTCACAGCTGTGAAATTACTGTGTGATGTTTAAGTATTACTGTTCAATTAATAAGACAAAACAAACACGCCTTCCCGAAGATAATCTGGATCCTTGCATTCAAACGGTGCGCCATGCGCTCGAAGAAACTACAACTATTACAGTCATATTGAATTTTGTAATTATTACTAGAGCCTCGCATTGCAGGCACCACAATAAGGAAACAATCGATCGTTTTAATGGGTCAGCCGTGCTCGGCTAATCCGTCAGAGTGAGGGTTTGGATTGTAACGTTTAGTCAATACTAAATCCTATTTAGATGTCTATCAAAGTATATTTTTCACATTTGTTTACAGTGGTTTTAGGACCTTTTATAACTGTATGTGCGGTGTCATATTCAGGTGGGAAAGCATAGGCTACCGCGACGCGGTCACTATTCAGCCATATTGCATTTCACTTGAACTTTTTGTAAACAATACCGGATTTACTTTTTAGTATTGAATGTTTAAAGTTATTCGAATTGTTGTTGTACCCATAGCAATTTAGTTAACCATAATATGTAAATGTTAATGAGACAGATAAGGTTGTTCGTTTTGTAGAAATGTGTATATCTCGAAAGCTTGCATTACGAAACTTTAATTAATGAATACTTTTGGTTTAAAATCTTGACGCATAATCATAACACGTTGAAACGAGTCATACTTAAAAAAAATGATTGCTTTAATCAATCCGATGTGAGATTAGTTACGTTAAAGGAATTTCTAGAGATTTTCATATTCTTTTAAAAGTAAAGAAGATTATCTTCCATTGGTGTTTAATAAAGCTGTAAACTATCATCTTGTGAAACTTGTCAAGCGAACGGCAATAAACCGTAATCATATTTACAGTAAATAAATAATTGTATGTTTATCTCAATTAGTTGTAGCATCATGTTATATTAAACTTTGTACACTTGATTCTATTAAGATAATTAATCGAGATATCATATCTAAATGCTGTAACTATGTAATTTATGCGTTCTATACTATTATGAATATTAAGAGAACCAATCGATGCGACGCCGACGTCGGGTTTAAGATATAATTATTTTCTTTATACTTTTGGTCTTTTAATTAATAACATTTTTCTTTTTGTTATAGGATTTACAAAGAGTTCTCTGTGCAGAATTTGCATAGAGGAGAATGAAACGACAGCTCTTTGCTACTAGTGTCTAGAGGTCGCCATATTTATGGCAAAGTTCTTCGGTACTCAGGTACTCTCCGCTAGATTGCTAACAATATTAAAAAGATGCTAGCATTTCTTAAGGGGCTGGAGTGCTCAAATGGGTTTTGGTTCCATCCTCAAGCAAAATAAACGTTAGGACGGACATTCTTATTAAATAATTATACGGACATTGACCTGCCAAAATCAGCCAGATGTTAGTACCAATACCTAGATATATTTTTATTATTTTTTTGTTAATATTGACCAGATTGACAAAATATTTAATGTTATTTAACTATCTATGTTTTTCGCAAAACTATGAAATTTACTTCGTTTATATACTTCCCAAAATCATGTAGCCAGTACATGTATTGAGATGAGTGGAAGGTCGATACCACATATATATATGCAATTATCAAGTATTTGGAGGTCACTGATCGTTTTGTCATTGGGCTTATCTTAGTCGACCCGAGCAAACGCATTATTGACGCTTGATTACATGTCAACCAACCAAAACTATCCGGTACCAAGTGTATCGGAAATTTTCACGGTACGTGAGCATATATCGGTGCTTAATACCATGTAATCTTCAGTACTTTGAACAATACTTCAATGTTCATCTAGGCTGCAGAAGCTTCGGAGCGTATTTTTCGAGAACCTTCCTTATTGTATGGTTGCAGGTTTTAATAAGGATCTCAAGTGCTTTAAGCTACGGCTGTTTTTGGCGTATTCACACATACAGCGTATTTTCCTTAGACAATTATAATACAAGTAATAAAAAATATTTTAAACATAATTCTTAAAAGAAAAAATATGCATGTAAAAATAAAAATTATGCAATATAAAAGTAAAAGTTTAATAACGAAAAAAGCGAAAATTATCTTTATAACTGTTGAAATTAGAATTTACCAGACAAAAATATTTTAAAAGGCAAATTTTATCGAATATATTAGCACTATCGTTTTATTATGTCTGCATTTAAAATCCGGGCTTATCCAAATTTATTGTAGGATTTACGATTTTTGAACTCTTCTGTGTTATAAGTTATAACAATTTATTTAAAATATGTCCAAAATGTGTTTAAACTTAGATAAATTATAGTTTTTCCATGAATTCTACAATGTCATAATTGTTGATATAAAATAGCCTTACGGATAGTGAAAATGAAAATGTCTCAAATCTATAGGTAGAAAAAAAACTAGCATAAAATCTGATCACTAACCATTTCTGATTATGAAAAATATAGATAGGTATATAAGATGAAGATGATACTAAGCTGAAAGAGAGACCTCACAATGAAGACCAGTTTGATTACTAAATCTTATCAACATTACTGGCCACACACGCGCCAAGATAACATGATAATTGTTTTACTATGATAATATAACGTAAGCTACTCGTAACTGGAGTTACTTCACTTTTTGGTTATGGCCATACAATGGTGGATAACGTAAAACATCTTTCTTATATTATCTTCAAACGTTTGTCGTTAACTGAAACAACCTAAAACAAATACATATATTAAAGGTATTTCAGACGGAAACTTCTACAAAGTTTTAGACAGAATAATTTTGGACAAGAAAACTGGAAAAGTAAAGAAGGAACTAAAAAATAAAAGAGGACACGATTTTACAGGAATTTTGTCGAAATTTCAATTTGAAAAAAACAATTTCCAAGAAAATTTATTCTAAAGAAACTGTTTCCAAGAAAGGATTCATGCAGAAGCGGATCACAAAAGTGCTAAACGACAAATCGTGTAAGTGATTTGCGGAGATCCGTTAGCCATCTTGCATAAACCCGTCTTGTGACATTTTTGGTAAGAATATTATTTTGCCGTATTTGTACGAGAATGCATAATTGTTTTTTTATAATCCTGATTTGTGACAGTATGTATTCATTTTAATCTCGTTTATTTTTCATTTTTGCTTTTAAACCATGTTAATATTATAAGAAATCACATCTTGCATCTCTACTGTTTCTACATTACTTATTATAAATATTATAAAATCATCTCAAAAATTTTGAATCTTAATTTTCGCATTTAAATCACCATTTTTTTTGTTTCAGTTTCCTTATACCGAAAAGATAATTATTTTACTACCTACATTTTAAAATTTTGATGCAAAACAAAATGTTGCCCAATTTATTATATCGAAACGTTTACATATCGTTTACATGGCTATGTCAACCGATACGGGGTTATAGATAAATTTTAGACCGAACAGCCTCATATCAGTTGTAATTCTTGCATAGAGGAATATACTTATGCTGCAATACAATACGTGATTTATTTCAATGTTTATTAATGATTGTTAATAAGCAATAAGAAAAAAATAATGGATCGATGACTGATATTTTATGGGGCTTTCAGATAAACATCATTATGTAACATATTGAAAACAGAAAAACGCAGTTGAATGCGATGGATTGATGAAAGTTGATGAAAAAAGATCATCACACGCGGCTTCATTTTGAAAATCTTTTCGTTTGCGATAACCTAGAATCGGCTATATGTGTCACTGATAATTTATTATGACGAGAGATAGAGCAAAGCCGTTTCTTATGTTGATTTGTATTGAGAAAAACAGTCAATACAACTTCAAATAATTGAAAACTCATCTCAATCATCATGAGCATTTGCCTGTATTAGTCCACTACTGAACATAGGCCTTCCCCAATGCGTGCCACTATTGTGCGGTTATTGGAGGTATTTGCTCAATTCGCTTGGCAAGCTGGTTGGCGATCGCAGTAGCAGATGATTACTGTTACACAGAAGGATTCTCTCTTTGTCGCTTTTTACGACACCCGCGGGACGAGTAGGGGTGGTTCTATTTTTCTTAGGCCGGAAACCACATGGCACTCATCTCAATAATCTTTACGAAATAGAAATGTGTGTGTCAGATTTTCTTGCAACTACGTGTTTTACAACGTTAAATCATTCGTGTTTTTAATCAGCGTCAAGCAAAATCGTGCTTTTAGTATGAATAAGATATCTATCATCAGTAGTATCAATTCAACAGTATTTTTTTCATTTAACTGTTAGATTTTTATTATGTTTATTGCAATCACTTTCGGAATCTATTGACAGCAATAAAATTCGATAAGTAAGTAATTTAAACCTTATTTTTTTTGTAAATTAATATGACCTCACAAGTCTATAAAAATCTGTAACAAGACATTTGCTGTTTTGAAATCAAAACGTTTAAATAACGTGTAACACCTATACCTTTCTTCGAATTTCGAAATTGAGTCCAACTACAAAGTATATTTTTTAAACTATAAACTATTAAAAGATCTAATATTACTTAATGGCATAATCTACGTTTTATAGCAGGCTTCGTAATTGAAAAACTCGTAATAGATGGTATTCAATAAGAGCAAATTTCTTCATCGGCCAGCGTGCAGTGTTTGCGCATGTAATCATGGAAAATGATAGGTGGCCGCTAAACTCTTCTATGATGTCCCGTACTTTAAATATTATACGTTCGCGGAAAAATAGGGCTACCTTTTATATTTTTCATTAACAATTATACCTAATGTATTTTTTCTAATGCTCCGTCGATATGGAACGCACCCATTATATTGAGTAAAGTTCAGTTTTATGTTTTCTATCCGTAAATGTTTTTATTTCATTGTGAGCTCTAAATACTAGTGTAGTGGTAGTTCTAAGTTGTTTTATACATAAAATTTATGATTGCAATTACTTAATCTCCATCATTAGTAATAAACGGTAATTACTGTATATGTATAGTTTAATCAAAAAATATCTGAAATTTTAAGGACCGCGTCTACAATTTTTTTTAAAAGCATGTGAATTGTCAGAATTGAGATTATTTACCTATTTCGATTTTCTAGTAACACTGACGTATCAGTTGGTATGATATATTTTGTATAGCTTCATAATTTCATCATAATAATACGTAGCACTATGTGATAATTATTATGAATGCCGTTCCACGGTCACGTACAAACGTTATACCTACTATATTTATTTGAATTAGGCAGACATATTTTTTTGTAGATACTAAAGTGCTTTTTAATTCTAATAATCGCTATTCTACGAAATAAAAAATACTTATAATTACGAAAAAACATATTGATCGGTAAGTATAGAAATAAAATTTTGAAAACATTTATCCTTAAAATATTTTTTAGCAATTTAAAAAGGTAAGACACATCCCTAATAATCAACATCGCAAATCAATATTACGCTATTAAATAGATAATTAATTGATTTAATTAAACGTGTGAATGATTGATTTATTATCGTCAAACGTCCGATACAAGAGACACGTCACGTCAACGTCTAGACGTTCGTATCGAATTAACGAATGAATGCGGAACCCAGTACAATCATGCACATTTAACATTGACGTATTATTTTCAAACAATTAACCACATCAGGGTGAAATTCGTGAAAATTTACCATAATTACAGGAAGCCTATTAATTTCAGGGTAGACGTGTGAAGTCTTAAATATTAATTATCATGGCAACTTGTTGGTACAAAAAAGTTTTAACCTTACTGGAACATTACAAGTTAAACTTATCAAATTTTAAGATATCGTTAAGTTAACAATTTCGATATTCACCCGTGAATGTTTTTAGGGATATATGTATTAAGCAAAGATGCTATAATGTAGAGAATAATAATGAAGATTCAGAGTCCGGTATTTTAAATAAATAAGAAAATTCTAATCCTAACTAATATTATAAATGCAAAAGTAAGATTGTGTTGTTTGTTACTTTTCACGCCTAAACCACTGAATCGATCATCCTAAATTTTGCATATACATTGTCAGGTGTACAGAAATGGACATAGAGTATCTATTTTCATCTTTAAAAAAATACTGTTCCCAAGAAAAAGAACAATAACGTTCTTATGATAATAGATAACGCCACGTTTCTTTCGAATAATGATTGAATAAAATATACCAACTTTAGATTTAGACACCTAATTGTAACAAATTATTCAAAATATATTATATAAGCTGGTATACAACGTGGTAATAATTGTTTACACAATCAAAAAAACAGTTTAACGAATAATGTTTATATTTTAAAGAAAAATAAATTACATGTTTGTTTGTAAGTAATCGCTAATCAGTCACGGTGTTCCAATATTTTTAAAGTAAACAATACTTTAAATTAATTGCCAGTTGATAAGAAAATATTGTATTTACTTGAAATTGCTAGAAAGATTATAAATAAAGCTGTATATGTATACCTACATTACATATTTGTAATCCAGCATAGCTTACTACAAACCATTTATAATATCGAACCATTTATAATATAATATCGAAGCAATGAATTTCATTAGATTTAAATTTATTGTTTACAATGTAATAGAAAATCACAATGATTAAAAAATAATTTGATATAACGGGCCTAGTATAGCTCCTTGAGGAATTCCATGTAGAGACAAGCATTTAAAAAGTAACCCAAATAATTGGACAGATGCTAATTCCAACTGATTACAAATATCAGAAATATATTCAGTTTGGTTAAGTTTAAGTTACATCTTATCCAATGGAATTCTATTAATCGGAATAAGATTACAAATTGTAAATACCTCAACATTTACACAACCTCGGTGTTCTTAATCTTAATTGTTTTCTTGTAAATATTTACATAATTACGTTTTATGATATCGTTTCGTAGACTAGATGAATATTGAATATTCAATCGAGTAAGTAATTCAAAGTTTCAATAAATAATTGTTTATGTAATGTGTCAGATCAAATAGCCTAGTAATATGACCATTGACCATTGGACTGGCTCTCAAAGGCCTTGGTCAGAATCTTATTTAGTTATCGTTTAATATCACTCTAGAACTATAAATATTATAATCATAGGCTAAAGCGATGGAGGAAAATATAGTAGAAGAATCTGAAAGATGTTTCCACGAGAATGTGTAGCTCAAAAAAACATTTATCAAACAGCTTTTCTCAAAAGATGTAGCTAATTATTGCTTTCACTTTTATAAACATAGTGCAGATAAATAAAAGTTTCTGCACTGTCTAATATTCTCAGTCTACTGTGCAGTTTCAAATATAAACCAGAATATGACACATCTAAAGAGCATCTCACATAATCAGAATTTGCATATTATTCTTATACTTGCACATTCTGCACAAGTAGGTATAGTCAATAATATATATTAAGAGTTTCTTGGAACTTTTATCGCACTCAAACGCGTCGTATAGGCTTCATGGTCAACAGCAGACATTTTCTCATTACACCTAGCTAATGTGAATAAAATGATGGCTGCGATTGAAATTACTAATCCTTTACACCGGATAACTGACCTTTTTACGTAGTATGTAAATTAGTTTTAATTAGGAACTGATGCTGTGAGTATGCCTAACCTAGTTAGAAGCAAATTTGGCTAATCGATACCTCATGCTAATTTAAAATTGGAATCGTTCGGAAATTTTACAAATGCTTAGATGAAACTTTACAATTTTAATTTTCCCATCTATAATTGAGCTGTTAAGTGACTTGACCTTTTTGTGGACCCCTAAAGCTGGCACACGTTAAAGCGGTGTGACGTCACTATGCAAAAATCTGCCTGTAAACACGCGGCACTTGCCTGTATTTCTTCTGCGTCGCGACATCGCATGTGAGTTGGCTTCAAGACAAATTCCTCGTACAGATCTGATAGAGAAACCATCTAAAAGAGATAAGGTACAACCATACTTGTGTGATCATTTAAAAGAAGCGATATTGTTTCTTCTTGCCAATAAAACTATCCGTCGACTATTTATGATCAAATAAGTTATTCTTAATAGCAGTTTAAAATTAATTAATTATAACGCTTATACGGTAGCAAATTGTATTAACCGCCACGCTTCCCCATTATACATTAATGCTCACACACGCTAACCTTAAAACTTAATTTTATTTTTATTTAATTATACCAGAATCTCTAACAACATTAATAAATTTTATGATCACAACTAATTTATTTTATCGCAGATTAATTGGGAATTAATTTTTAAATTTATGATGTATGCTAAATAAGTTACGAATTCTTCATCTTTAAATGCAATACAAATGTTTCTTAAAACCTGTTGAGTACTATAATGCTAGGAGATAAGAGAACAGGTCACGTTTGAAGATCGAGAGTTCTTATGACTTATGTCATAGCTATTTTTTGTTTTAATTATACATTTGCGGTTCTTCTTTGTTGTAAAAAAGGCATGTGTTTGATCACAATCGTATCTGATAACAGATGGTGTTGTGTTCTGCATAGAACACACGGTCTGGTTTGTAAAACAATTTTATAGTGACTTTGTGTTTAGTAGAATAGGTTTTAGCTTTATGTCTATCTTTCCTTAAGTTACTATTTTGTTTTTTGTCCTTTTTGTTAGATTTGTCAGTACTCAGTATTATACTCACCATCAGGAGGCACAATATCTTCGCAGAGACGGCAAGCTGTGGTAACCTGGAACAGATGGAAAAATCACATAAGTCTTTTTTGAATTATTAATCTACGTCTTTTTATTCATATCAAAACCCATAAGTATTAGATTAGTAAATTGGTGAGCAGACCTATGACTAGCAAGTCATAGTTCTCAAGTTGGAACTAAAGGCACGCATTTCTGACTTTTCGGAAGTTATGGCCATATTATAAATTTATTATCACCTGCTCCGTTCCTCGGAAAACACGTTAAGAAGTTGGTATCAGCTGTCATGAAGAAATAGAAAGCCAATACAAGAAGTTAGTACCCTCATAAAGTCCTGACAACACCTCTAACTTAAGAATATCGTTTCCCTTTGGATTGTGGGGATCAGAATAAACGGACGCTCCGTAAAAGACTGATATTCAGCTGCATCTGGTTAGATTAGAAGCCAACCCCAACAAAGTTTAGGAATTATAAGGCTTTTAAGTAATAAATTAATCATTCTGTTCTTTTAGATGTCTTCTGACTAATCGTCGTAGCTCAAATGCATAGTTTTATAGTCATAAATTACACCAGAAAATAATCTTACTCGGCAGGTGGAAAGCGCAAACAATGTCGTATTTGACTTTACGCCTCTGTTTGAGCCAGATAAATGATATACAGTACTGTAATAACACGTCTGTAAGGAATATAATTTCCAACTGCAATACCAACTAGGCTTTTATTTGACACTTGATATACATAAAATGTTTTTAATTACAATTAATGTTCGATGCACTATCAAAATTGTTTTCCGTCTAACACCGCTGAAGTCATAATTTTCCACCATAAAGGTAGATACAAATAAGGTGCGTTGAATTACATTTGTCTCTGGAATCCGGAACTTAGGAAGCTAGTGAAAGCTAGTGTTAACTACAGTCTAGCTAGTACAGGTATTTTTGAGGAATTCAACTCTTTAACATCGTTTTTATACCGTGTGGTTTCCGGCCTAAGAATAGAACCACCCCTACTCGTTCCGCAGGTGCCGTAAGTAACGACAAAGGAAAAGATCTGGAGGATGGGCAGCAGTATTCTTCTGCATAACAGTAATTATCTGCTACTGCGATCGCCGACCCGCTTGCCCAGCGTAGCGATTATGGGCAAATACCTCCAATGAACGCACAATAGAGGCGCACATTTGGAGAGGCTTAAGTTCAGCAGACAAACTAATACATGCAAATGATCATGAACATCGTACATTGAAGCTCTAATGAAAAAAGTGTCGAAGAATTCTACATGATTGGCGTAGTGCTCAAGCAATTTCGATAGCGCATGGGACAAATATCTCTGTAATCGACATATATTTGTTTCGGTCTAGGTCTTTGTGCATTATAAGTATGTCTGCAACTGAACATCTCTTGTAAAAAAAAGTTATAAAAGAAAGTTTCCTAGTGTTGGTGATGGTAACAGGTTTGACAAGTCGCCTTTAAATTATCGTAAACTTCGCGGCACGAGGCAAATGATAATTAATTTTTAATAGAATAATTTATAAAAGAAGATAAAGAAAGAAAATTGAGATTAATCGTAATTTAGAGTAATAAGAAAAAAACATTACCATAGAGTAAAGAAAAATTAACATAATTTTACGAAAGTAAAATACAGAAAAGATTTTGTTGTGCGAGAATAAAAACGGTGCCAAGCATAGCATTAGCTACATAATTTTCAGATAGAACCACATGCAACTTAATTAACCTAAAAAAAAGTCACAGGTGCTTGCCCTAGCTTCAAACCTGCGTTATACCAATAGACTATCACTACTTAATTTAATGCTTATAATAGTCATGGATGCAATGACATTCTAGTGATATGACAGTTGGATTGCCAAGTCAAAGATTCGAAACAAAAGCACGCCCCTCAGACTTTTCGGATATATATGCGCATTATAAATTAATTATCACTTGCTAAAACCGTAAAGGAAAACATCGTGAGGAAACCAGCACATCTGAGAGATTTTTCAACTGTATGTAAAGCCCTGTTTAAACTCTGTTACCAGGTAGTTTATCAACCATACGATAAAGAAAGAAGAGAAATAGGCATGTGATGTAAATCATAAACATAAAAAAACTGTCTAGTCTTTCGACGGTAATCTTACAGCAGACGGCGACTCGCCACTTCGCTGATATTGTTCTGATATAATTTTATATACCTACAAAGATAAATGGGATTAGGTACATACAATGTAAATAGAATTTCAAGAAACAATTGAATAACAATCGGTAGGTCTTACGAGCGTACTGTTATGACGATAAGAAAATTTATATATTTTTTGTCGTATCCTCATTGTCGTATCCTCATTGTCGTATGCTCATTGTCGTATCCTCATGTCATATTTGTGACATAAGTATAATACTATGATTTTTTTAAACCAAAGCTATCTTAATGAGCGAGCTTAATTTTGTACTGTATCGGGACGTTAGAATGTAGAAGAAACTTTTGATAGCAAGAGCAGGATTACCAGATTAGTTGGCAAAGATGCTAACAGCTTAAAATCAGTTAGTAGTCAAATCCAGCTCGTTTTCAAACTAATTTCTCTTTTATAATAAGCTAAATATCTTTTAGTAGGTACAATTAAAAATGCACTAAAAGATATTCTACCTATTTCTATCTTTTTAGATTTTTGTAGAAACCGAAGTTATAACAATTGAGTCGGCTAAAATTGTTTTAGTTACTGAAATGTAGTCTGGTATTTCCTAAGCATAAACTGTAACGTCAAGTCTCTAAGGAAAACAAAGAATTTTCTTATCTTTGTACACTTGTACTAGGTAGGTATTGTAGTATGGTCTAAGAACGATTGAATAGATTACTTCAAGTTTTACATGCTCTTGAATAATACACAACATACAATAGCCTATAAAACTTCATTATTACGTAACATCATGCTGTGTGACAAAAATAGGCAGAAGCAAATTCCATGCGAAAGTCTTAAGTTCTAGAACTATATTTGAACCATAATATACATACATCCACACAGAGTCCCTTTGGATTGCGGGAGTCAGGTATGCAGTCGCTCCGTAGAAATTGATATTCAGCTGTATCTGGTTAGATTAGAAGCCGATCCCAACAAAGTTTGGGAATAATAAGGCTAGGAGGATAACATTTACATAGAGATATTCTCTTAATTAAAAATACAAGAACAGACAATCCACAACACAAACACCCAGACCGGAACTATCTGTCAATCGCACAAAAATTTGTTTCTTGCGGGAATAGTATCTGCGACACTGAGTGTGGAAAGCAAGAAGGTGAGGGAGAGCCTTTATAGGAATTTTACAACAAAAAAGACAATTCCTAATGAGGTCGGCGAGACTAAATAATGTCTTTAGCCGGAATTTCAGTCACATCGTTAGTTAATATCAGCGGAAATAAACCATTAAGCAGCAACTAGTAGATATCACCTATAGTGCACAAGTGTGTTCGCAAGCATCTTTTAAAACCTCTCTCAAAGTCTGACAGCAATCCCGAAGAAGTATTCCAGCTACACGTGCTCTGCTCAGCAGACGATAACTTACGAAAAACCAGAGGTGCATGTCAACACCTCTGACTTGCCAATCAGCTGGTATAAGTAACTGACACTAATACCACAGTATAAAGAGGTCTTCTCTTTTATGATATTTAGACTGTGCTAATACAATCAACAACAATAGGTTTAGCTCCTTACTTAGTCCATCAATCTAGATTCCACAGAAAACTATTAATCATATTAATCATACGGTATTACACTGAGGTAACACGATACAGGTATTACAGAGCACTGTTCTTGAACAAAAACTTGAGTTCATAGGCCAGGTAATCACTGTAAGCCTTAGGTAATCGCCATAATACTAGAGACTTGTAAATTGAATGTTGCCGAGTGCTGACAATCTTTACTGAGAGTAATCGGCGATAAGTATCGTCATTTTGTTTTCTTCACCCATCCACGACTTTTGTTTTACGTTTTTTTTTATTTATTAAATAAAGAAAAATAATTATAAGGAACTTTCTTCAGCCGCATAATATCATTTTTTAATTTATTTTATCATTTGGCTTATTATTTACTAGCCCGCAGGCCGCGTTTCATCCGCATAATTTCGTGACAAAAATTATTGTACTATCTCTGATTAACTCTCTCTACAAACAAACAAATTCTACTTTAAAAATATTAGTGAAGATGTAGATGTAAATAAATATTTATAATAGGCATTCTCTTAACAGAAAAAAATGTTAACACAAATCATATAGGTAGGTACATATAACACTCCAGGAAAAAGCGTACGTAAAAATTCTTCGAATACCAATTAACGGGTACTATTACAACTATTGCCGCGTAATTACCGACTCGTTCAATTTCACCTGCGCTGACATAGGATACGACACGAATTACGTGAATTCTAATTCCCTTGACGCATCGTCGAAGAATTCGATTTTACGCAAGAGATAGGTACAAAGAAACTCTTTTGAAACATTTTTATCTACCTACATCAGTAATAACGTATTGATTATAATATTTTAATTACATATTACAAATTATTATACGAAGATAAATTCTAGCATAGAAATTTTCAATTATATAGGAGATAGAATACCGTGCTATCGGATTTTCTTTCAATATACCGGTATATTGAAAGAAAATTCGAAATTCGATTCTGAAAATTCAGTTGACACTTTGGCAGATCATGAAGGTTGCAAGATCAAATCTTGATCGTTATTAACCCTTTGAACGCCACGCCGGTCATTGGTGACCGGCAAACAATAAAAATTGCATTGTGTCTGCGGCGTGGCAGTCAAAGTATTAAACACTCCTTTCATAGAAAATTGTAACTGACTAATAACTATAGATCGGATAATCAGGAGTTAACTTTAACTTAACATCATACTTTATCACAACTTTTTTGTTTTTTCGGGAATAAAAAAAATTATACTTAGGTATACGCGATATTTTTCATGAAAATTATATAAGATTATTCAAAAAGGTAACACTGCTTTTTTTTCTTGTTAGGTATATAGTTAGTTTTGAAAAAAATGGATTCTAAGGAAACAAGTAGGTAATACAGGTCAATAAACGCACAATTATTCGATCCATAGTAATAACGTACCACGTAACACGTTAAAAAAAATGTAGTAACAAAAAAAAACTGTGTTTAAAAACAAATAAACGCCAGTTAAGTTAATGAGCGTATTGTAATCACGTGTATACACGTTGCCGCGAAAACGTGTAGACAAAAATTCGTAAAATTCGCATACCGTACCTCATTAATTCGTGTATAGCATTTTACTGCTCAAATTTGAATAGATTAAGAACTATATTATACGTATGCGCGTGCGTAAGGAATCTAATCTAAATAACTAATTCTATGTTTTTCTAGTAATGAAAGAATACAAGGTATATCAGCATAAGGAAAACTATTATAATTATTTAATAAGAAATTTAAAAACACAACTGTCACCGGTGGGACACAAAACCACGATCTTCGGCATACTGTGCCGACGCTCTGCCCGCTAAGCCACCGTATCCCACCGTAATCAGTTCAAGTTTGAAACCTCTTTTTACGCCTAGGGCTTGTGGTAATTACGTACAGATTACGAATATATTACGTATCCGATTCAGTGCTCTAAATGTTACAGTTCAGAAGGCACCGATTTTTTTTTGTTTTTTTTTATTCTTTATTAATTATAGAGGGTTTTTTTTAAAAAAAAATGCCACCCTCATCGTGACACTCCCAAATACTCACCCTTACAAAAAAAAAATATAAAAACAACTAAACTACCTTACTACTAATTCCTAAACTAACTATACTATATATTTTTTTTGCATCGTCGGAATCAGGAGAGGCCAGGATATTACCAATTTTTTTCTAAATATTGTGATTTTTTGTAAATGTTTAAGTCATGTTAGCTTATTAAATATTTGAAATCTTATAGATTTTTTTAAATAAAATTATTTAAACAACCCCTAACTGTATTTTCACGACAGAATGGATCTTTTTGAGAGCGGCAACCACGGTTGGTTCTTGCAGTTGCGACAGGGTTACTGGAACGTTTGTGTTGTAGTACGAGCTTGTGCTAAGAAAAATCACAATTCAACGCCCGTCCTAGCCGAGTCGTAATCTTCTGCTTCACTCTTCCAGTCGTTCGTAGCACTGATAGCCTAGTGATATTACCGTCGACTGACAAGTCAGAGGTCTCGAAATGATCCCAAGGCGCGCACCTCTGACTTTTCTTAAGTTATGTGCGTATTATAAATTTATTATCAGTTGCTAAAACGGCAAAGGAAAACATTGTGATGAAACCAGCTCACCTGAGATTTCTCAATGGTGCGTAAAGCCATGTCAGTGGCTTATTTACGGGCGGTTTAAACTCTGACACTAGGTTGTTCATCAACAATACGATAAGAAGAAGACCCTTCCTGTCTTCCTTCAGTATACTGGGGCAGATAGCCTCATAAAAGGCAGTAAATTAGATCAAATAATGACACATCTAAACTCAGTACAAATCAGAAACACATGACAACTACAAAGATAAGTATAGCTAATTATATAACAACAGTTAAAGCCCAGTAACCTACATATATCAATCTATAGACGATAAGGATAAGATATTCATTTTATCAATACATTTTTGTTTAGAATTCACATGGTTGTTCATAACTGAATGTTAGTTCTTAATGGTATTTGAACTGTGGACTGTATACTTTGAAATACTAACTTATATAATTCTGATATGACATTTTACTTCCAACCAAAAAGTATTTTTGGTAAAAGCGGTCAATCTCAACTTATTGTGTCTACAAATTGACAGTTTAAAGATACTTTTGATAGATATGAAAACTCTACAGTGAGCTAAACAGTCTAAGTACAAAATTGGCGAATAAAATTCACAAGACCATACTAATTCAATTAAAATCAAACTCACTCAAAGTAGCTCTACTCATAAATGAAAATGAACGTTTCTGAGCAAATGTACGCAGGGAAACTACCGAGCTATATACTCAAACAGACGGTTGACTCGGCTAGTAATGAATTTTCTCTAACTTTGCTCAGAACGGCCTTGAACTTCGCGTGCCGTGAATATAAAATGAACACAGTTCCTACAAACGACTGTAAATTCTAATGAGTGTCTGGGAGGTCTCTATTAACATAAATGTTACGAAAATGAGCATAAATATTTGTGAATTTTGTAACATCGCGTGAGCTACAGAAAATTTGGGTATAGACTAGATTTATAGGCATGACTTCTCGCTTGGAGGTCGAGGAATGTCGCACGCATTATACTTATGTGACATTTGACAGCAGCGGTCACGATAGTTTCATAAAATCCGAATCAGCTAATAGAAATCAGCTCGCAATATAGTCTGTCAAAGTTATGCTTAAAAATTGTCAATGCAAAGAATGTCTTTAATAATAACAAAAATAACAAAAAATATAAAAAATTGTTACAATATGCCTACATTTGCGTAAAGCGCTTAAATTTATGTACATAAGTCTGGGTCAAAATAATTTTAAATTTAGAAAATGACGGATAGACGTAAAAAAAAAATATTACTACGCCTACACTCGCGTAGACCAAAATACTTAAGTATGTGTCAATTAAAAAAACCGTCATAAGGACATGAAAAACTGATTAAAGACCATCGAACTTTCGATAAGTCACGCTTTAACTATTCGCTACTAGAAGTAGTGACACGTGTAGCAGTAAAGGCGTATTTAGACGGTACAGACAGCTAAATTTTTTTTTTTAAATATCATTCGCGCACAGATATTTCAAAATAGTTATTATTGAACTATTGTGCTCGAATAGACCCGAAATAATATTTAAAACAAGATTCCATTTTGTGAAAGTTTAAAAACTTCTATATCTAAACATTTTCTTTTTCATTTGTCGCCTCGTCACTAAATTTCTGTATCAACTCACACTAAAGATGTCTGGTAGATCGTAGACTTTGATAAGCATGTCCATTGCAATACACAGATAATTGTGTTCCTTGAGCAATGACATTATGTTTTGTATTTTATTATTTCAAAAATGTACATCAAGTTGATTATAAAACAAATTCATTAGTTTCCATAATATAGTCTCAAACCTTCGCGATCACTTAACATAATGAAACAACCTTTTAACGGATATAACTCGCGTTTTTATTTTGATTAAATAATCCTGACGTTTTGAGTGCTTTGCAGCACTCGTGGTCGCAGGCAGAAATCTCATCAAGTCTCTCATCATTAGTTTCCATTTTGTGTCGATGGATCTATATCATACTTATTTCAACCAAACTCAAGCATGGACTCTTGCTGTTCGTCTGAATATACCTTTATAACCAATGTTTTGCCTTACAGTAATGTCTTCATTTATGTAAATTTTGTTTTATTTTTTACGTCATTTTTTTTAAAAATATTTCGTCACTAACTCATCTTTAACAAGCTAATTATAACAGTGTAAGTCATCGCCATATTCGTCTGTTAAATTTTTGTTATATTGTTATTGTGAAATTGTTACTGCTAAAAATTTAAAATATTGAGACATCAATATAATTTATTGCTCTATAATTCAAAATGGAGATAATGGTATTGATATTTTATGGTAATTAGCCATAACTTTATTTGGAAATTGAAAGCAGGTTTTACATTATATTAGGGCAGGAATATACGTACCTATAACTTAGTGTAAAATGCAACAGATAAAGTAATTATTTTATAAGTTTTGAGTTTATTTTAATATTTTAAATATAGGTTATTAACATTTAAACTGTAGCTACAAAGATCTCTTATCCTAATTACACTAAATATATAAAACTTTAGTATTTTGCTAATTACTAAGTAAGTAAATATGAAAGTGGGTATTTTACTAATTTTAAAACAAAATTAAACAGTTCTAAAATATCTTAACACGCGGAACTCGTTTTACAATAAAATCTAGCGAATAGTATTTTAATATCTATGCATTCAAACTGAAATGTGTTAATATTAGTAAGTTGTAAAATAATCAGTGTTCATTGTTTTAATAATAATTTGTCATTCATGACACCTTATTGTTTATGTGCAATAAATCATGTTCAGTAGATACTTATCTAACTAAGTTTTCATGTGCGAGAATTGTATTTATAATTTTAAAATGAAATAACTAAATCATTAAATAAATTGTTAATAGTTACGTTGATCGTATTATTTTCCTGTAAAATTTTAAAACTATTACAACTATTATATTTACTGAATATGCGTTTATTTATATTACATTATATTACTTAGTAAATAAATAAGTTAACATTTTATGACTCTTATTTATTTTCAATCTATTTGATCCCAGCCTTTCAATCCGTAGGCAGCTCCGTACTTATCAGATTTCGAGAAGAGAAATAAACCTCTGATCGATTACGATCTAAAAATATTTTTACAATATTTGCCGTGTCGTCCCGAAACTGCCCCAAAAATGTAGAAATGTTTATAAGCATCTTTGAATTTTCATACCTATTATAAATTTCGAAATACTGTAGAGCCTCAACTCGATAAATATACGCCTTTTGAAAAGACGAAATCTCAAAGAAAAGAAAATCCTCATATTATTATCCTAAATTAACTTTCCCGAAGAAATTCTTGTTGACGGCGTGCACGGCCGTGCAAGGCCGTAGTCCTTGGATATAGGTTAGCAATGTAAACCGAATCAGAATCTAAGATGCAACATTTATCATAAAAATGCGCATACGTTAGTACATTTAGTATAGGGTTTATCGCTTAGATATCTGTATTTTCTTTTCATTGTATTTACTGATAAGACTTGGTTTAATATCATTGCGCACGAGTCAATTGATGTAAACGGGTTACCTCATTGCGAAGATTATAAGTGTTTTGCGCATAAGTATTTTGGAATCATCCGCTGGACAAAGCCCTCTCCCAAATCTTGACGTCACGATTGGTGGTTGTGGTTTGATTTGATTTGATATTTATGTGATCGACGGATATACGGATGGATAGCTTCAATGCACTTTGAAAATTTTAGTCTGTAACTGCATCCATAGTACCTACTGGAAAAAATATTTAACAACCCCTCAGGGGTCCTCAACCTACCCCGGCCGGCTTCTAAAGGTCATCAACTAGAACGCAACCCACGCTACGTAATTTTAAATATAGATCGTATAATATTTTAAAAAGAGAATTTTAATACTGCTGGTATATCATACATAAGTATATGTGTCCTGTCAAACACTGGTAGGTATTTAGAAAATTTATAGATTTGATCAACAGCGTTTTTGTATTAAAGCCATGTTGAGTTTGTAAAGACAGCACTTGTTTAAATAATGTTAATTTACGTTACCATGACTCCACAATTTGGTAACCACTGTCAAAACCAAAAATCTACTTTATTTCAATTGTAAAATTGTTTGAAATTTTGTTTAATGTGTATATGTCGACTTCATTATTGTTGCCTTTTTATGTTATAGTATAGACAAAACTTAAACTGTACTGAAACGAGATGAACATTACTGATGTTCTACTTTCATCACTAAGTCTCATCCTCGACTGTCAGAAGTACGAGGAATTTGCAAGTAAAACCCCTAGGTACTTCCGCCCAGAGTTTCATGTAGGAACACCGTGTGGTTTTTGGTCCGTGCGCGTCGGACATACCCCCTCACCAGCCCTTGGTGATGGGGTTAAACTTGGTGACATCCTGTCTACGCCATGTGTTCGTCCCGTCTACGGCTTGTCTACGCCATGTCTACGTCATGTCTACGTCCCGTCTACGGCTTGTCTACGCCGCGTCTACGTCATGTCTTCATCGTCTCTTGCTCGAGACTTTCTACATCTACGGCCCGTCTACGTCAAGCCTACGTCCTGTCTACGCCATGTCTACGCCGCGTCTACGTCATGTCATCATCGTCTCTAGCTCGAGACTTTCTACATCTACGGCCCGTCTACGTCAAGTCTACGTCCTGTCTACGCCCTGTCTACGCCGCGTCTACGTCATGTCATCATCGTCTCTTGCTCGAGACTTTCTACATCTACGTCCCGTCTACGTCATGTCTACGTCCTGTCTACGCCATGTCTACGCCGCGTCTATTTATGTCTTCATCCTGACTACATCCCATCTACTTTATATCTACTACGCGTCTACGCCAAAGGTGTGATTTGAATAAATACAGAAGCAACTTAGACCCAGAGCAGATGGTTAAACCTTTTAGTAATGAATTTAATGGTCCTTCGTTCGGACATAATATAGCCATTAGACCTTCGAGCGAACTCGTAATCCCACTCTATGCCCGTTGAACATTACAGCTCTGCATGAATTGCGTCTTAAATCGAACGAGCAAACACATGTGACATCTATTTAATTACGATTCCGATAATTAAGATACAACGGTGCAAATAATACTTGATCGAATGTTTTAATTAAACGTTAATAGCATTTGTTGATTAAAGTCAATATAATTATCGTGACAATATTAAGAAATACAATTAATGATATGGCGCGCAATTGAGATAATAAATGTAACGGTTTTTTAAGTGAAAATCAAATTGTGTGTAAAGTAGGTACCTATTGTATTAGTTGTAGTATTGTAAGAAAACTTTGTACCTACACGTTTTTTCAGTTTATGTTTATATGGGAAAGGAGTGCAGGAAACTAAAATTACAAATATTTTTTTGTTTTTTTAATTCTTATTTAAATAATCACAGTCAAGTTTCGTAGGTTTAAATTAGATTGGGGGCCTGGCGCAAAAGACATTGTTGCTGGAATAGTGCACAAACAGCTCGAATAGTGAAGAGGTCTTAGAACTCTATGAACTTTGGCTTAGACCCTATTCCCGATGCCGGTTGGCTCCTACTTTTTATATTTTAAAATATATCTTTTTGTAACTACAAAAATGTAAATACTTTATAAATAAATGCAATAAAAGATAATAGAAATAAATAATGAAATAAACTATTGAAAAAAAATAAACTAATAAACTAAAACTAAAATTAAATAAACTAATAAACTATGAAATAATATTTTTTTCTATACAAGAAAAAAACACTGACATAGGCATAATGAAGATTAATGTTTTAAAAAAAAAAAGAAATTAAAATCTTTACCAGACACTACATTCGATACAATCCTAGGCACGGAGCAATTGATATTTAATTTATAATACCTACGCACATAACTTACGTAAAGTCAGATGTGTGCGCTTGAGTTTGGACATAAGAGTCAACGGTCATAGGTACCACTAGGCTATCTCGATACTATGTTAATAATAATTGCCCACGAGTGAGAGTGAGTCAGTAACAATTACAGTCATGTCATGGTCACATACCGCATTACTTGATTGATTCCTTACTTGATTGATAATTGTCCCCAGTGAACCCAATTAAACATAATATTGTATCATGTAATCACATATATCAATTAATGATTTTGAAACTTACTGATAGCTGTCTGCTAAGATAAGCATACTTGACACTGTTATCATTAGGCGCCATTGTTTTAATAAAATTATTATAAATTATACCGGCAATCTAAATGAGCTAGACGTTTTGCACATTTTACAAAATATCTAGGCATTCTATAAAATGTCTTAAACGTTCAAGTAGGTAAATGATATTTTTTCGTACTTTCTTACTTACTTTTTAAAATTCTTATAGGAGCCCTTGATAAGCTAAAATCTCTTACTATAATCATTATAATTTTAGCCACAAAATACAAAAGGAGCTTCTCTAAACATCTTAACGTTCTTGGCTAAGAGCTCAAACTGGAAACTGGCCCTGTCTTCAAAAGACTACACAGAAAATCACCCCAAGATCTCTTGCAGATTACAATATATGGTTGGAAGTGTCACTGGATGTTTACCACGCAAGACACATTTCACATTCTTAACATTTATCATCATCATCAGCTTGTATTAGCCATAGGCTTCTCCGAATGCGCGAGTCACTTTTGTGCGCTCATTGGAGGCCCATAATCGTCATGCTGGGCAAGCGGGTTGGCGATCGCAGTAGCAGATGATTGCTGCTGCCCATCCTCTGAATCATTTCCTTTATCGCTTCTATTCTTAGACCGGAAACCACACGACACTAACATCCGGCTAAATTTAAAAAATAAAAGTTAAAAAAAACAGCCGGAAGACGACCACTATTAGGCAAAGGCCTTCCCCAATACGATAAGTCGGCGATAAAATACATATTGTGCTAGTTTTCAAACATTTGTAGGTACTCTCTGATTACTTACTACGCAATTAAAGTCTAAGCGACATGATACTTAGGTTACTAAGAACTTTCAGTAGCACTTATGTTTATTTATTATATGATATACGATATTACTTTTCATTGTAACCACACAAGAAGTTAGAGATCATCGTATTTCAATTTACACTTTATATGTTGCTAACGCATAATTATTTTACAAAATGTGCTTATTAGAAATTAATTATTATTTGGTATCAATAACTTAAATATTGCGATGAATGTAAGTCTAGAAGTATTCAACTTTTCACACAGCTGATCCATACTGAGCCAGAATATTACCTAACCTATCCTAACCTAACCCAACCTAACCTTCTAACTAAACAATAATTATTTAAGCTGTCAGATTGCAAAAACAATTACTATTTTTATGGCAGATCGAATTTTAAAGTTCGTCCTAAAGTAAACCACATTATTGCCACAAGTCATATCTAGTCACTAGTTTACATATAAGAAGAATCATTTAATCAATGATTAAATTACCTACCAGTTTTTATACAAAAAGGGATAGAGGCTATAGTTCAATTAAAGAAGAGACGCGTTTCCAGCAACGAAATAGCAATAAGCCGAAGAGATTTTTAGTGTTATAATATAACTCAAAAATATCTATGTTTTTATTTTAAAAAATCAAAACAATAATATCATATATTTTTAAAATGTTATCTGTATGTAATTAAATTAATGAACTATAGTAAAAACAAAGATGTGCGTGCAAATTTGCAGAGGCTGCAAAAGAATAAGCACGCAACTGTACGATATGTTTATACCAAAGCATAAAAATGATGACAACGTGAACAACGTAATTATGTTTAGATATGCTGATACATAAAACGTCGGTACACGATTTTATGAGTAGAATTAACGTCCATGTCACGATTTTATATATTTATATAATAAGATTTACAATACCTATAAAACGCACTGAAATCAATCGTGATAAAAACTGAAAAAATATCCATTCATAACAAAATTTTCATGAACGAATTTACGTCATTTCATACCGCATTCAAATATACTATACAAATTTGCTGTTTATCATTGTATGCTTACAGATTAAATGAATTATGTTATCTGAAGAACACTAAAAACAAACTCTCAGATAAAATACTTGAAAAATTACAGAGCTGTCACATTACTGCTAAGCGCATAGCAACTGGTGTGAAAAAAAAAACTTTTATTTGAATAAATACCAAACTACTCGTACTTACATAGCCGAACTTTGCCGTCATGTTGTGTCCCGTTGTATATTATGTAGAACATACATCTAACTGAATTACTCTGCCGCTTTTCCTTTACTAAAACTGAACAATCCACTTTTATGTAATATTTTTTCAACACACTTCTCATTCAATAGAACAAAACACTGAAATAGTATACTTTTTGTGCTTCGATTCAAGCAAAACGCAAACAATAGCTTTTGTAGTCACTAGAAAAAATACAGAGTAAGCACTGAACGTACTTTGAAGAGAAACACCTACGTTTCACGTCACTTTCATAATTTTCCGAATGAGCCCTACGAGCGCGGTTTAAAAATAAAACACCTTTTTTGTCAAACGCCTTTGCCGCGCTGGCTTCTTTGAATTATCCAGAATTTTTTTTTCCTAATTTTTTCATATACGGGGTGGCTGTATTTCACGCGCGTATTTGTGAGGCTTCAGCGCTAACGGTCGACATGTGCGCTGCGCGGCGGGCGGCCAACGACTACGAGATAAAAACCTCGCTTGATTATAAACTTATAAGCTAAACTTTTTTGTTAGTGTGCGTGCGTTTGTCGCAGTGTGCACGCGAGGCTTTGTTAGTGACCTTACAAAGTTTTCACTTACGTAGTTCTTCTTGTAGAAAAGTCGCTTTTTAAAAATGCTGGAACTATAGAATCACGTCATCGAATCATAATAACTATAGAATTGTATTTAAAAGGATTCTTTGATAGTAGTGGAATGTTAACTTTATTTTTTAAATAAAACGACATTTTAAAGAAGTTCGTCCACTTAGTGGAAATGACGAAATAATAAACGGGATGAAAATGATTTTATTTATCAATTTCACATGAAGTAAAAAACGGTTATTTGAAAGTAAATTGTAATTATAAGACATCAGGAATATAGCCAAAAGAGGTCAAGGAACAGACTAATCAGTAGGGCAGCCGGCTTCAAAAAATCTTTAAATATTATACATTTTAGCATTTAGCCACTAACACTTTAGCACATAAGTACATGCTCTAAAATAATGTAACAAGTATGTACGAAGTCCATCATTCTTAACATAAAAGTAGGTACTAAACATGTGTTTATGTAAATGCTCTTATATAAATTATAGATTTATTATTCATCTATGCACATAAATACATAATTTACTGGAAGACGATTAGTCACAAAATACCGAAAATAAAATCGAATTTATTCACAAATTAAGAGGAAAATTTAATTTAAAATAATATTTGATAACTGGGAATAATAGGAGTGATTAATCCTTTAAACATCACGCTAATCATTTTGAAGGGGCTTACAGAACTCACCGACTGATGGTTCATTATTTAAGCAATAACAAATAGAGCCTATCGCGACATAGAGACTTTAAAAAATATTTTTAAAGTATTTAAACTAAAATGTGTAAATATTACTTAACAAAAAACAAACACGGAAAGCGATGCATGCAGCACCTAAGCATTTAAGTGGACGGACGTAATCTATTCACGACTTTATCAAAATGGGTCAATGCAGCAGTACCTTACTCCTTACTGCGGCAAACTTTACCGCGACCAACACGCTATCACACACATACATTGCTTGTTATAAACAAAAATTTTTTTTATATCACATCTTGGAACAGCAATGGATTAAACATTTCATAAAGCTGAAATTACAACCAAAGACTGCACAAGAAAAATATTTCGGAATTTAATTTATTGACCGTTTGTTGGTAAAATAGACCGTTCAATATCTTGTTCAAATGTGATTGGTTTGCTTGTGCGTGTAAATTCAATAACTGGTAGTACACCAATAGTATTTAACCCCATAATCAACACTAGCAAAAGGGAGTTTTAGATTCAGTAGCAATTTCATGACGGAATATTCGCGGGCTCTACTCCAAAAATCGAACAACAATGTTTCGGATCGGAACATATGAAGACCATCAAACACAATCCTTACCACCAAATTACCACTATTTAATTGTACTTAATGCTTTCATCTGTAGTTTCGTTACAAATCCATAAAAAAAAAACAATCTATTAGAAGGTCATTTAACGAACAAACATGCGATCCGACAATCGAAGCTTCGTTGTTAAAACGGAGTAGGCCCCCTGATTTAGCGCCAACATTGGTTATTCACAGCGGTATTCATCCACCCTAGCTGCCTTCTTATCAGCAATGCATCTGCCAGACGTGTGCGTTGCATGCTACATAAGTTTGAACTTCGACAATAGTTTTGCTCTACTTTATGGAGCATAATCGCTGAAAGCAATATAAAGTCTGTATAATACCTTCAGCAGCGTGGTGGCGTATTGGTTCCGGACCCGCTTTATAAGCACGTGGGTAGGGTTTGACCATCGCGTGTACCATGTGACTTTTTCAATGTCTTATGTACTCGTACTTTCTTAGTTAATTTAAGACACAACTGACTAACGGTGAAGGAAAACATCGTAAGGAAACCTGCACTTAATACGAGTAGTCCGAAATCGTCAATACGCAGTGTGGTGATTAATGCTCGATCCTTCTCTGTATGAGAAGATGCCTTTGCCCTGCAGTATGGCAGTTACAGGCTGAGTTATTATAACATAATTCCTTCAGCGACTTTAATTGCATAAGTCTATGGGCTAGATTCACAGACCGCATTCAGACTTTACTATGAAAGTTAACTTTTAATAAATTGAAAGATTGATTTTTTTTTCAAAGTATCTAAGAACCTTTACCTAGCAATAAAGATACAAAAATGATAATTTTTATTATTACAAATTCACAAAATAACATTAATAATTTAAAAACATTAAAAATTAATTCAATAACAATAACATTAATAATTCACAAAACAACATAGATAATTATTTGCCGACGAACATTTAATAGGCGTGAACAATGTGAAGGCAAAACCTTTACATTAGACTCAAATTATTTAAACAAAATAAGGTTCTGTGTTGACGCAGGTGGGTTGTATAAATTATCACGCTTTTTGTAATGGGAAACACGAATGGCATACGTTATTTTTTAATGATAGGCGAAAAGAGAAAAAATTTCTCACAGTTTGTGAATGAAACTATTTTTTGATTACATATTCTATTAAATTACATATAAAATACATTTTCAAAAATTTTTTTTTATTTATAGACTCACGCCTGTATTCCCCAGAGGGGGTAGGCAGAGGTGTGCAGTACACCCACGTTTCGCCGGCTATTTTATAAGTCCCATGTAATAGGGGGCGAGCCTATTGCCATTAACCGGGCACAATTCCAGACTCCGTGCTGCTACTGAGAATTTCCTAATGGAAAAACCCAATAACACTTTTGCCCGACCCGGGGATCGAACCCAGGACCTCGTGCTCAGCAGTCGCGCTTGCTACCACTAGACCAACGAGGCAGTCAAAAGTGAAAGTTGAAAATATATTTTATATATTTTCAAAAATATATAAAATATAGTAGCCCACCGGTAATGGGAACAGGGTCCTAGCTACTGGTGGTCAGGGCTCTTATTATCTCTGTAATATATTATTATTACATTTCATGTCTGTTATGTGTGTTATGTTATGTATGTTATGTGTGGCAGAGCAAAGGTCTTCCTTTAATCTTTTAATTTTTCCAGGTCAAAAGCGGTTTGAGTTGAGTTGAGTGAGGCTAATCCTTTAGGAAGCTTTGTTTAATAATTTCTAATGTATTTTTTTTCGTTTACATATATATTTTTTTAGATTATTATTACCGATCAACTTTTTTTTATTTATTAAAATTAAATATATATTTGATTGAAATTCTATAAGAGCCTTCCAGACAAGGCCTACAGAATTGTTTTCTTGTTTCAACAGAGTCAAAATTTTCCAATTTATTTTTGTACATATTATTACGTTCTTGAAATTCTAAATTGTTAGTAAAATGATGTGTTAATTTGAGTTGATCACGTGTTTATAAACATTACCTTGTGAATGTTTTTATTTGGTTTACATACGAACGTAGCAAACCACTATTTGTTTGCACCGAGCCGACATTGTCAAGTCTAACTGTTCAATGCTAAGGTCTTTGGCAATAACAACATGGAATTTTAGGGGTTATGTATTATGTGTATTATTAACGGATATTTAATTAACTGGTATGATAACAGAGTTTGGGAAAAATAGCATAATATTTAGTACATAATGGTCAAATAAAATTTGAATTGGGTCTTGACTCGCCAAGAAGAAGAAGAAGTACATAGAAGGCCTAATGAATAGATATTTAAACCTTCAATTACCGAAAAATGAGACACAAAAGTAAATTAATTGTTACTGGACGCCGGCGTCCTTGCGGGAATCAAAGGTTGGTAACATGTTTTTGTTCATGTAAACGAAATCCCACTAAAACATTGTATGTAAAAATATATCCAAGACACAACCTTTTAATTCTTAAAAAGTTATGAGATCTCATACGGAGTCAGACTTTGTAACAGTCTGCATATAGGTATTTCGGTAGTGCGAACTGCCCCGCTTCTCTGGGCTAGTCATAGCGTAGACACTCCTATGTTCCCAAATACTAATTTATCAGAGTTTTCTACACACTTTCTAATATTATTAGGTACTTTAAATCACTTACTGATCCAAGTAAGGCCCTCTTGTATTTAGAATTACGTAATTCCTCTACAAAAAATAGTTTTCGGCTATTGCCACATCGCGTAAGTTTACATATATAGCACAGCAATACCTTAATCTTTTTACAATCCTAAAAGCTTTTATTGATACATAATAAATGTATTAATCGTAAACGAAGTATGATGACCACACGTATATTCCAACAAAATTTCTCGAAATCGCTAGGCAAAACATTTCTTCAAAAAACAATAATCCGCTGCCTTGGGATTTGAGAATAACCAGCTAAGTACAAATCACACTCACAAATGAAGGGTTCCGCATCACTGTCATAAAAGCAGCTATAGTAACTGTCAAAAAAACTATTGGCGACCTATTACATTTACAAAGACACCCTGAAATGTATGTGCGTAGTATTGCAATAAATAAACCAATTGTGACCTAAGAGCTTACCGTGTAAAGGAATGTTAGAGGCCTACGGACAGTTTAAACTCTAATATTGGGGTGATTATCAACTTAATACCATAGAGAAAGAAGAAGTCAGGTTGAGATTTTTGTTCCAAGAGACTAAATTGAAGTTTCAAAAATGTCAAATAGCTAGTACTTACGTAATTTTATTCTTTAAAAGAACAATTTAGTCTACGGAATTAAAAACGAATTATACATAGACACATGGATGATGCAAAATTTGAGTTTGGAATCCTAAAAAAAAGAAATCGATTCTAAATTCGAAATTTTTTTTTTTTTTTCTTTGTTTAGAGTCGAGGATAATGTGTCGTGGAAGGCATGCGAGTAAAGAGAATTGTTTGGACAGAGGCGCCTTGACCTCCCAGTGCATGACCGCTTGATCATTGTCCAATAAATCGTGACCTTTTAAATTTCGTCTCGTTTCCTTTATTTATTCAGTTGACAAGTTTCGACGCTAGAATGAGAGCTCCCAATGAACTGGTCGTTACCAGAAAAATTTAATCATTGACAATTTCGCCATAGCCATTGATTTTTCAAACATTTATAACTTTACTAATTATTCTGACCGTGAGATGGTATAATGTATTGTGTTTCTCAATTTTCTCGATTTACGCAATTAAAAGGGCAATGTGACACCATGACTTATGAGAAATAGACGTTGAAAATGTCAAAAAACGCTTTGCCCTACTAATAAAATAAATGTGGAAGCTTGTATATTTCGATGTTTATATTTTAATCGCGACAAAACTGCTATAAATATTTTGACGAAACTTGGCACATGTGTAGCTTAGCTTATGTCTCGGATTTAAAAAATTGCTACTTTTAGCCTAAAATAAAGCGGACAAACTCGCCGACAGAAGCTAGTATTGAATAATGTCCAATTTAATACACTATTAACGTCGAACTAATAATAAAGAGTTCTTATTGCGAAACAGTTAAATAATACAATAATGGCGCGGCTGCTCGTTGTCGCTTTACGAGTGTTTATTTACTCGGCGCAGTACAATGCGTATGCGCATATCGCACAATAAAGTTACGCTTGAAAAGCTATAATCTGAATGTACTGTGTAAATAAACTTGGTTCGTGAAGACGTGAAGACACTTAACGTACGAGTACTTAACTGGCCTTTACCGACAACATTGTCCTTTTCAGCACAGCCGACATTTTGTAAATTTATGCTTAGAACATAAAAAAGCTGACGAAAACTTAACGTCTTTGATGGTAATTACAATAGGTATAGGAGCTAGAGAATGCTTCGCTGCAAATGTGGCGAAATAAAGGGCATTTTTTGGTTGTAACTTTTTTTTAATCCATCTATTTATCGAGGCCTTTGTCCACAAGGTGATAAGTGTAATAGGTACTATCGCGAACACGAACGGTGCACCACTTTGCGATAAAAATGCTTTGATCAATGCTACGTGCGTAGGGGCGGAGATAGGGCTACGTTCGGGCACCGGGTGCAAGCGATTCTAACCTTAAGAGTGGTGCACCGGCTTTGTCCACGATAGTACACTCACTAAACAATAGCTCACTTAAGTATATCAATTAAAGATTGGAAAAAAACAATTTTACAAATTTATAAATAGCTACTGATTGGATAGGAAACGACTTAAAAAAATAATTTTGCCATATCAATTACGAATTACATTAAATTCCTCTATAAGTTGTTGTGTTGTCTAAGTCATATGTTCCGAAGACTACATTCCAAAAAGTATTTTTAGGAAACACATTGTTCAATGTAGTTTTTTTTCTTTTTTTTTTAATTTGGATGCGTGTGTATGTTAAATTCTAAGCTATTTAAGTGCCAGTATTATATTTTCTAAATTCGAAAAATAATTACTTTTGAATTGTTCTTGTTTTCAAAACTCCTGAGTCAAAAGCGCAATGTGATTATTGGAAAATTTTACTTAACCATTAGAAAATTTTGTCAAAGTATTTTTAACCATATATTTAGGATTACAAGACTTAATTTCTATTACGTAAGTCAGACGACTGTCGACGCTAAGTATGTAGAGTAAATAAATAATAAAAGAAGCGCCGCCTACACGTTTTCGTATTGATATTTTTATAATTTGCTAAACACTAACAATTTTTAAGTAGTGTTATAAATAAAGTTGGCAAATATTTTAGAAAGAAAAATATTTAGTATTTTGATGTCAAATGAAGCAGGCCATAAGTGTACTCGATTTTTAAATAAGTACGGCAGTAATAGTTATTTATGTAATCATAGTTCTCATATGGTTACGGAACTGCACCATAATGGAATGGTTGTCGTTAAAGTGAACTGGAACGGAACTGGCACTACCTACAAAGAAGACGGAAACCATACGGAAACCAAAAAACCTATTTTTTTTTTCTTAAAACATCGATATATAAGGCTTTTGCGTCTATTGCAGACGATTTATGGTGTAATGTCTGCAAGACAACGTTTTTGGTGGATAAACAAACCTATGCACGATGCAAGAGCGACATAACCTTCATTCTAAGCAGTGATAAACTAGTGGTATGACCGTTGGACTGCTAACTTGCCAAGTCAAAAGTCATAAGTTCGAAACCCAGGCACGCACCTCTAACACATTAAAAACTAATGATCACTTGCTCAAACGGTGAAGGAAGACATCGAGAGGAAACTAGCACGAGATTTTTCAACGGTGTGTAAAGCCATGTCAGAGGCTTACTGGAGGTTTAAACTCTGACACCAGGTTGTTTATTAAACAAAAGTTAAACTAATGATTATTTTGAAAACCAATACATACCTTATTATTAGATTTTATGAGCAAATTCTACAGTACCTACATATTACATATATGATATGAAAAAACCATTAAAAACACCGTAAAATGCATAGTTAGCAAGATTTATCTTTACCATTTTAGCGCTAAAACATCTAATGGCGCTATGTGAGAAATTCTAACCCACCTTAACGTGAGAAATATGAAAACTGTAATTAACAGAAACTTTACTAACAAGAAACTTAGTAAAATTATTGGGGTCGTCGTAACACTAAAATAATTTTAGCCTCTCAATAAACCAGCCTGTAACTGTCTTACAGTAGGGCAAAGGCCTCTTCTCATAAAGAGAATGATCGGCATTAATTAGACGGCAGCCTATTAGGTCTAGGTTTCCTCACGATGTTTTCCTTCGCCGTTAGACAGTGGTGTCTTAGATTAACCAAGAAAATATTGGTACTTGCCAGGTTCGAAGCCACTATCAATGCGCCACTAAGACATGTCTCTCAATAGGGTGTATCAAAATTGGTGTAATATTTCTTTAAAAATTTCCGTTAAACCGTAAGTAATATTTCTTTCTTTTAAAATAGAAAAAGGCAATGTTTTTTTTAACAATCTATACGAGTATCATAAAGAGGTCTGCTTTCAATGTTTTTTGTCGTGTATCGATAATATTTTGCAGTTAATTATTAACAAATTGAAATAAGAGTTTGTCTTAGGCTTGTACCTATAGCAAGCGAAATGACTAAAGAAACGCACTGTTTGATTGATTTAATTCATCTTTTTTTCCATTGTAAATTCCTTTTATAGTTCTCACACCTGCATTGAAGCAAAATAGAATGTGCCTTGTTAATCAAATGTTATACTTTCGCTAATAATAAGAATTAAAAATATAGTAAAAACGTAAAAAAGAAATAATTTACAACTTTAATTTCGCCTTTACTTCTTCTTCTTAAATTTAAGAGCTAGGCTCTTGTCAGTGAGGCAATCTCCACCTCTTTCTTCCTCCGCTAGTCTTTTGACTTCTTGATACGTCACGACTCCTACTTTCTCCTTCACTTGATGAAAAAAAGTCCTTAAAGCCGTTTTCAAATGGGTACAAAAATATCTAACGGACGGCGCGGCGCGGCGTAAGCTTAATATTAGGGTCCTATCTGTAGCCGGGTACGGAATCTTGAAAAAATTGTTAAAAATATCTAACCACACCAAAGAAATACCAAATCGATAGCCCAAACAATGTCCCTATTTAGGCCTACTTAGGCATAACTTTATCAGATAACATTCGATGTCAACGTTCCGTTTTGTTTAGATAATGAACTGAATTTAATATAATTGTGATAAATTAGAAATTGATGATGTCAAACATGATGTAAACATTATTCTTCGAATTTCACCAATTAGGCAAGTCTTATCTTAATTTTATGGTAATTCTACCAACAATTCGAATAGCTGGAACCAGTGTGTCATATTATTATTCGAATTTATTATAATTTCTTTGATATATAATTTCTTTGACATATAAATTCTATGACATGAATTGTGACCCCAAAGTTTTGGTTTTGTGGCAAGATTTTGTGGGTTTCATAATGTTCTTGGTGACTTATGGTTTGCCAACGAAAGAGTAACAGGAAAGACCGAAAGCAAATAGTCAACTGATATTGAGAATATGGAAGACAGAACGGGCAATATATTTTACACAGCACGCGACATTCATAAACAATATCGTAGGAGAACAATTAATACAAAGTATAGGAAGAGGTAAAGAAAGAAGAAGTCAGCAGAGGTGACATTCTAAGGCACAGATAAAAAATATTCCCAAGAGTTGATTTAGAAAGACCCCTAATAAGCAAAGCTAGAGGACCGACAAGATGGTAGCTCTTGAATCAATGATGATTTACTATCGTTTCCTTTAGATTTCACAAGCCTTCAAGCTTTAACGGTTAAATCACTAGTCTAGCATTGCTTTTATGGCCACTAACACCATCAAAGACATCTCTCAGGCTAATTTTCATAAGTTTTTTTTTCATACTACTGATGTTGCAGGCAAGCATACGTACAAGCATACATACAAGATTAAGGAAAAGGGGGATTGAGCCTCCGATTCTCTTTATTGTCCGTACAAAACGCAACAAACACTGCTTTGACACGCCGATATTGTGTGAGAGGAACTCTGGTCAAGCATTCATGAATCTACTACCTAAAAAAACATTTGAGTCACCATTGGGAATTTGACGTAAGAGGTATACCGCTAATCAATCAACTAAGGAGGAGTTCCAAAGGAGGTTACCAGGTACTCTTTTAGTACTTTTCCAGTAAGTTGTGACAACGCTAAATACTTTATTGTTACCTTGTACGTGTTCACGCCTTTCTCTTAAGTGATTAGTAAAGGTCTAAAGGGTAAGTACTAGTACCGTTCGGAGGGTTTTGATTATCAACTGCTCGGTTCTTAATAGAAACGCCGTGAATCAACAGTTTGCAGGAACTATAAACATTTTATTCCTGAAATAAAAATCAAAATTGTTTCTTTTTTTGGTAAATGTCATTGTTAAAATGACAGACCGTCAACATTTTGCATAGATAGGAGACAATTTTTTTTTAGTTTTGTCTTCATAGCTCGGTAAATTGTTTTAAAACAATTTTACTACGAACTTCCATGACATGTTCTAATTGATATGATTGTCGCATTCTCTTTAAAAATTTTTTCTAATGTTAGGTACTCTTTTCCAATTACTGTTCACTCTACGCCAGAACACAACCATTTTTGCAAAATATTAATGTTTTCACCCATAATCCTCATACTTATGTAAGTGTTAAAACTAGATACATTAGTAAATCAGGAGTCTCGACGCTATGTATCTATTTGTTCTAACAATTACATGTACCAGGCGCCAGTCGACAAACATAACTACGATAAACTTTGAACGTTTGTATAGAAGAGTTATCGTGAAGATTAGTCCGCATAAAATTTACAATTAGTTTTTCGTGCATGGTTAAAATACATTTGAGACAAATATTCGTGTAATTGACAATTTATTCGGGTTTGTGCGTCTTCACATTTTGAAATTATAAATACATTCACGATTCTAGTGAAATCCTAGCATGCTATGTTTAAAAAAAATACTTTATAGTAAATGCTTTGATAACAGAGTCACAAATAAAAGCAACTAAAAGTACAAATGTTTTCGACCACTGCAATCGTGAAAATAATATAGTATTTTTCTTGTTTGTGAAAAGTTTATTTCGGTGATCGTTACTGAAATAATAATAAAATGTTTTTCACCACTGCACGAGCAGATCAGACATATTTTGAATTTTGATGTTTGTTCACCATTCTTTTAGTTATTCTGTTAGAAATTAAATTCATAATTTAACAAAAAATCTTATTTTGCACTAATAGTAACTAGCAGCAGTGGATTACAAAAATTTCTACCTGCCTTAAATATCACTGACCATTTTTAAGTTTAATTAAATTGTTTTCATAATTCTCTATACGACAGATTTTTAAAAGCTGAAAATTTGTTAACATAACTAATGATTCCTGGTCGATCTCATTTTATGTCTTAATAGTTTGACGACAATTTAGCTACTATTTTCACGACAAAAAATCCTTTTTTTAACAATAACACAAAGAAAATGTTTCATAAAATATTTGGTCTATTCATTTACTCCAAATGGTCAGACAGCAAATATGTAGGTACGACGTACATACGGTTTTATTATTCTAACAAATAACACAGCTCTATCCTTTCATTACATGAACTGACATGTAGCGAAGGAACCTTATAAGAAATCTCGTAAAAGATAATTTAGAACCACTGTACAAAACAAGATATAAGGCATTAGCCTCCAATTTATTTCATCTGATAATTCAAGAAAAGAATACGTTTTTTTTCTTTATTTGCTACCTAACTTTCCTTTTTTTATTCATATTCGTATCGATTTAAGCTTAAAACCGTGTTATTCGTATTAATGTTAGTAATGTTTTTCGTTGCACTCGTGGTTTAATGGAATGGGGAAAATTATGCGAGTGCAGTGTTTTTGGAATTAAACAAACTTTAGCGACGTGCGAGATTGTTCAATGCGAACTCAATCTTATTTGCGAAAAAATAGCTTTTAACTAATAAAATTATTTTTCTTAGTCTTCTTGGTAACTATTGGTTGTTTTAGAAAGGAAAATGCTCGAAACACTTATATAATTTACTGAAAAAATATTTAGCTTAATTTTATTAGGCTTTATCTATGTTTGAAATTGATTTAAACAAATATATTTATTTTTACTCAACATTTTTTTTACGCTACACAAGATTATTTACACTTAAAAACTATTCAAAAAAGGTTGCTATTGCGAGATAATATATTTAAATATTTTCTTTTCCATAAATCTCATGCACCGACACGATAATGCAGTATTTATAGTCTTTCACAGAGTACCTACTCTGAAATGATGTTTAAAGATAATATAATCTTATCATTTATAAGTATCACAATCATCGACACATGCATGGCGCCACTGCATATCGATAGGCTTAAAGATTTAGAATCGTATCGAACCGAATAATTCGAAACCCGATATTCGTCATTTGAATACGGAAAATAGTGATGTAACTTCGTGTGTCATTTGTTTCGATATTACTTAGATTTTTATGAAGGATTATCGGATATTGAGGGTAATTTAAGATGCTATTTTCCTGTACTTTGAAGATTTATTGTCATTAGCCTATCTCAGTTATGTAAATCGATAACACGACGATTTCATTACAGCGACGTAAAGTTGGATGAATCCGAAATCATGAAACTTGTCTCTCCATTTTGATACTACATTGGAATACAGAATACATTTGCTAGTTGATTTAGCTTGGTTTCACTTTTGGTATAATATTAAAAGTAAAAAAAAAACAAAACTGAAAGAGTAAATCTCACTCAAATACTCTAACAAGAAATTTGACATCGACGGAGGATATCCCGTAAATGTATTTTTTTTAAATTGTAAATGAGGTAAACTGCTCTGCTAGAGGCAGAGAAAATCTTGGATACCCAAGTTACCTCAAGGACGAGTTAGCTCGGGAAATCTCAGACTCTTACTGACTAAAAAAATAAATTTTGTATGTGCTATATTGCTTTTATTGTAGGAACCTTTTTGACAATTTTTTTGGTACACTCCAAACTAAACATCTCAACTAGGAATTAAAGAATGACTAGCCTTTTTGTTACTATTTTCTTTACTTTTTATTTTGTCTCTTTATTTTGTTTAGATCTTTTTCGTGGCTGTCATGATCTCTACATTTCTTTTTGTGGCTACGTAAGTGACAATTTAAGTGTACTTGAAAAACGTAACTGTTTAAAACAATAATAATATAAAATTTATTCATAACTTCACATAGGTACTATGGAAAACCCTGAACAGAAAATATAAAATTATCTATTTCACGCCATTTAAAAATATAAGTCATTACTTCTAATTTAGCGTATTACCAATAATCAACGACACCTATTAGTGGAGTTAACTAAAAGAATTTTCAATGACATCTGACTAATCAAAACCACTCAAAGCTTACATTATAAAATCAATTTAATAAGAGATAAGAGTGATTGCATAAACTTTCTTAGAAGAATACTCTCATAGACACAGGGTAGAAATGTTTCGTTGATCAGAGTTGGTATACTGTGACGTAGTAAGCGGTGGTTATTCGTTTGTGTTTAGGCTGTGGCGTCTATGGAACATAGGTGTCGCAATATGTAGAGGAAGCTCAACCGTAATGTAATGACATGTCATGTGGTTACATCAAGTCCCATGTGACATGTCAATGAACTTGTACTGTGTCCTAATTCGATTGCTTTAAAGTACTGAAGATTGACTTTTGATAAATACAAAGAATATTTTATGCTTATTGACTACATTTGCGGCATAAAAATGCTATAAAGCTATGACGGTTGACTGGTAAATCAAAGGTCTTATTTATTTATTTATTTAGGATCTCCAACAAGAGATATACACAAGTCTTTACAAATGATTAAAAGACAAATTAAAAATATCACGTTGGTGTACTCTTTCACTTACAGGAGACCACAGCATGCACAACAACTAAGCTAACAAATTAAATTATAAGAAAATAAGTTTATACATAACAATAGCGGTATTTTATGATCTTAGGTTCGGACCCAAGGCATGTACCATTGACTTTGCGAAAGTTATGTTAAAGATCCGTGACAGCATGACCTGCTTTACGTACTTTCCAAGGCTTTTCTTTCGATGCTATGCTGTTACGAGAACGAGTCTAGAATAAATTGTCCTGTGCAGCATCGAACCCTTGAAACCAAGCGCAAAGACAAGACTCTTAACCGCTACACCATTGGTATCGTCATTGAGTTAAACGGTTCTTTTAAATTCCATTGCTACGTGCTCTGTTGACAAACTCATTTGTATTGTTACTGAAAAAATACTGTTTTGTGTGTAAAAAAAGTGGTCCGATTTTCAGTATTTTTCCTGTTGTTTACAGTTCAAACAATACATTCTTACATGATCATTACGAAACCAACGGTCTAATGGTCATATAACTCACAATAGGTACCGAAAAATAAAATAACTGAAAACTGCGACGAATGCATTACCTAAGCGTTTAGTCATACGCGTTTTTGATAGCCCTGTAAGTGTACAGTCAACAGCAAAAGTAGATGATCAAAATCAGAAATTCAATACTAATGAACGGAGTTCGCGTCAGAACTGTGTGGCGTCGAAGTAATTCAAAAGTATGTGATTGTAAATTTACAAAAATTTATGTTTGGTATAATTATACCAAACATTTACTACTAGTACAGCTGCCATATATTTCGCGAACTCCGTTCGTTAGCATTGAATTTCTGATTTTGATCATCTACTTTTGCTGTTGACTATACCTGAAGTTAGTGATAGCATTGTGAATGAAACCAACCAGAAACTTTTGAATTAAATTTCAATTGTAGAATTTTAAAAGAAAAATCATTTATCTATCTTAATCCTATCCTAACTAATATTATAAATTCGAAAGTAAGTTTTAATCGTAAGTTGTAATCTTTTCACGCCTTTTTTTTAAACCACTGAACCGATTATCTTGAAATTTTGCATATTATATACGTTGTCAGGTGTACAGAAATGGACGTAGGATACCTTTCATCCCGAAAAAAGTACAAATTCCGAGGAAAATATAAATAATAACGTTCTTAATCGATGCCGCCACGTGTTCTAATTCAAGCAAAGGCACGATAGTAATTAATTTATAATACGCACATAACTTACGAAAAGTCAGAGGTGCGCGCCTTGGAATCGAACTCGAGATCTCTGACTTGTCAGTTGACGCTTATACCACTAGGCTATCAGTGATATTCCCTGACAGTAACAGTTACTGTTTGCCATCTTAGTTCCATAAAAAAGACCTACCAAGCACCTTCTATACATTTTATTTACTAAGTTTAAGAATGGTTAAATGTTGAAAGGTTTTATTCCATTCTGAACTACAACAATAAAAACTTTAGCGAAATTCCGCTAGCTCCTAATCTCACATAAATCATAACATTCATAACTGTGAG
The DNA here is from genome assembly GCA_936450705.2 of Protodeltote pygarga. Classification (NCBI taxonomy): domain Eukaryota; kingdom Metazoa; phylum Arthropoda; class Insecta; order Lepidoptera; family Noctuidae; genus Protodeltote; species Protodeltote pygarga. The sequence continues at coordinate 5,478,411 of OW388257.2, read as the reverse complement.
CACTATCGCAAATCACACAAAGAGAAAACTTTAGTCTTCGGAAAATAAAAGAGTTCTTATCAACCGAAGTTCCGAACGAAGTTAGTCATGGCATTGCTCAGCTCTCGAGAAATTGTTAATCGAATTAGCAGGCTGGTTAATGACTGTAGCAGTCAGTGCCTTTTAAGATCAAGGTCGGGGACGGGAAAATTACAGTTTTATTGAAAATTTGTATTTACATATGTTTATGTGAGGGTTGAATTTAATTATAGTAGTACTCGGACCGAAATTTTTGTAGTTTTTGACAGCTGTACTTACACAGTCTTATAAAAATATATGGGGTACCTAGAAACTTGCACTAATAGTGCAATAGAGTCATGCCAACATTCTGCCAAGTCCCATTTATTTGTGTTTTTTATGTTAATATTACCACGGAATATAAAAAGCTTCTTCATAACATTAAAGTTTATCAACTTTCTAGAAATAAATTCATTGATCTAAATAAAAGCTTCTAAACTTTACGAAGAGTCCTGTTTCTTTGTGTATAAACAAATTAATGTTATTATTTCAAACTTCAAAGTGTGAGAAAGGTAAAATAAATAGGTAATATTTTTTGCCGCCAAAAAAAATCAAACCAAACAATACTTATTGACGCAGATCCCAAATCCATCCAAAAACCTCCAAAAATGTTTACAAGTAATTAATTTTATCTCAAAACATTCGCGAATCGTCACATTTAAAATCTTTTTTTTTTTGTCTCACCACATATTCTGCAGACAAAGTGCTAAGTCAAATCCCGTGTATTTTAATGTTCGAGACTGACGTTTATTTGCTAAAGACATGCCTGCGCATTGTTGCAAGACCACTGTGCAAATAGATCCGCCATAAAAGATGCGCCTGACCTTACCCTTACGACAATGTTCGAAACCTTGACTTGAAAAAGGAACCTTATGGATTTTCTTTTGATTTCAAAGTATGAAGTACTGGAATGACGGCTACTGGCCGCGGTTAGCCAGTAAGTCTAAATTTGATTTATTACTAAGCCATATTTTCTATTATTAAATGCGTTTTCTAGTGTTATGTTATGTTTAGATTTTTAAAGGACTTGAAGATAACAATTTTACCCATCTATTTTTTAAGAATAAGTCTAAGGTTTTCTATCTATGGTAGGACTTTTTTTTTCTGTTATATATAGCCACGGCTGCAGTCGTTTCGACCGAGATTCTAACACAGAAACATTTTTTTAATGAATTGACCTTAAACACAGGATATTACAACAGGATGGATCCACTCAGTAAATATTATAAAAATAAACTTAATTAGGTGTAATAATAGCACATTACAATAATTAATCAATACTGTTGTTACCAGTAGTGAAGGGTCAATTTTATGTAAAAAAATAAGTAATTATTATTGCTGGTAACACTAGTTTTCATATTATGAATGTTTAAATTTAATGTCTTATTCTAATATATAATTATATTATATACCTATATATAATTCTAATATATATAAACATAGTTGGGAAAAGGCTAGGCAGATGATTTTTATTTGCACACTCATTATTGATTGTAGTGATTCAAAATTGTTTATGTAAATACCATTGTACTTGTACCAACCTGCTTTCAGCAAATAAATACAGGGTTATTTGTAAAACATCCGCAACCTGAAAAGGGGTCATTAAATTCATCATTATGAACAACTTTTACTATTGGACTATCCCTGAAATCGCAAAAAAAAACAGCTGTTCCATACATTTATGTTCACATAACTCAAGAAAATGTATGGAACAGCAGTTTTTTTAGCGAGTTGCAAGTTACGAGTGTTTTACAAATAACCCTGTATATGATTTGAGTAAATTACCTAATACTCTAAAACTGTACCATTTTTCAATGAGAACCCAGTACGAATCGAGTCGTAAATGTTTTATTTTTTTAAATTTTGAACGTCATAACATCGTCATTACACAGACGAACATAACAAGTTTCCCTAGAAGGAACATTTTGTGTCATACAGCTATACTAAATTACACCTTTTCTGTTTGCTTATAAGATTATTAATTTATTATTAATTCAATAACACACAGTAATATTTGTTATTTATTGTTAATTAATAATTATAAGTAATATTGAATACTAATTTATTAATTGATATAGCTGTGAAACGAGTTATAGACCTTACTTGAACACTCATTATAATAATGGCAAATAATATTGCTTAGTTTTTAGAAGAAATGTTAATTTGATCTAGAGGCGCCAGCGCAGCTAGTGAACGTGTCTTAAATTTGTGCCTCAGGTCGAGCAAAGCGGTAGCTCCATTCTCCCACAAGTCATTACGTCTCGTACGGCTAACTACTGACTTTACCTGGAAAAGAATTCTTTAGTTCGGGTAAAAACCGATTTATAGACGAGTAATTTGATAAGATTTTTTTCTCTTATCATATACACATAACCTATTACACATTCGTCATGTATACAATTCCCTTGCAGATTTCGGCAATGGTGACCTTCTATTTACATTCTATGGTCAGGGTTTCGATCGTGTGCCCTTCATGTGGCTTAATTACCCTATTTTGACACTGAACACTCTTGCATAGCGCGGACATGTTAAGGTACTATAGGTACCATCAACACGAAAAGAAGAAGAAGGTTCTATTTACGAAGTTAGGTATACTGGAGGGAGGAGGTCTAGCTACATTCCATTATATCAAACATTCAGTCAAAGCCACGTTTCTATAACCTGATCGAAAATGGAAATGAATCGAAAATGTTTTAAATGTTTGTCAGTTCTGCTTAGGTTAGGAACGAACGTACGTTGTGAACACTTTGTTGGCGACCAGAGTACGATATGTTAAAATGCTCAACAAAAATTTTCTCGCTGGTAACGCCGCGCCGTTTCCTCGAAATAAATAAGCAATCAAGCATTAGGCGAGTCCAACCGATCATCACCAAAAGTGACGCATTAACTGCGTAAAAGAACATATGTTTATTCCGAACTGTAAGTGGATTCGCAGCTATTCCTAAACAATTGACATTCAAAGTGACGTTTTATAAGGACAAAGGTCAATAGTCGTTTGGGTCGGCCTCAAGCAAGGTAGCTGAGGTTTTGAGGTTAACATAACATAAAGTATCCTTGAAGTATTGTTACATTAGCACTTTTTACTCATATTTATTTGTTCTAACATATAGGTTTAAAGCTAAGTGATTTTTTAAAAGTTAATAACAAAATCTTACGGATTGGTATTACTAAAGCTCTTACTAGGCCCACTGATGGATAGTGTTATGTGAGAAAGTCACATTTTTTTAAAGGTAATAAATAAGGTAGATCACATATCGGTCAGTGATCACCACCACCCATAGGCACTCACAATAACAAAAGCATTACAGATGTGTTAGAAATTTTCTTTAAGTAAAGAATTTTCCAAGAATGTAACCTAACCTAACTTAACGTAACCTAACCTCAAACTGGGCTTGATTTCAAACACAAAACTAATGAAGCAATTCAGTAAAAAACGCAAAGAAATAAATTAACTTTATAGAAACAGGTAGGTTTTACGATTACGTCTCACAGTTCGCTAGATCGTTTGCCCAATGGCATACCGAATAAAGTCGTTGAATTTTCAATTAAACATTGGGGTCGAGTGTTTTTCAATGTATTAACATTTAAATTTCTATGCGATTAAGTTTGCAAGCGGAAAATTCAATTGAAGCTTCTGACTTTGATTACTGTGTAGAATAGGGAAGATGCACTATTTTTATTTTTGTTTTCATTTTAAAGAATTCCATGTAGAATAGACCACAAATATATTAAAACAATTAAAATATTGTAATTTATCGGAAAAAATGCTGTTTTAAATTGACAGTTTGACAGTTCGCGCGAAAACGGACCTATGGTACTGATGACGTCACTCTTGTCTGTCAACAACTTTCAACTTACATTTACTTTTCATTTTAACTTTTGCTTTTTCGAGATTATTTGTAAAAAATTAAAATGGACTATCCATCGACGTCAGGTGATTGTAACAATACCATTAATATTCAGATAAAAAGCCGTGTTGACTCATGTTTTGTGCCAATGTGTCCATCTACCTCAACAAAGTTTGCAAATAAATTATTTTTGAGTGGACCTTCTGACCCAAAGCTGAGAAAAAAGTGGTTTCAAGCTGTGAAGACAAATGGTGCACACCCTTTGCTACACTCCGACCAAGCTTTGCGTTTCATTAATAATGGCTGTAACCCGATAACCTTCTTTACGTACTTTGTGCTCCGGAGTAACTCTACTTTTTATTGTACATAATTCTCCTCCATCTCTTTTAATTTGGACATGGCCGATTGCGTTATCGCCGTAAGATTCTCTTGTCGAGCTGAAATAACTGCTATATGTAGAAGCCGCTGAATAAAATACAAAGTTTAACAACTATGAATGACTATGATGTATACATACCGTAGTAATTTAGCCCCTTTCATTTCTACACCTGAAAACTCTGCACTTTCGATAAAAAAAGTTACAACCATGTCAACACTAACTTTCGGTAAATTCCTGGAGTCTGCTTTTATAAATCCAACTTCCATTTTTATTTAAAAAACGCAATTAATATTCTCCTAAAAAAGTAATCACTTTACAACCATAACCTCAAATAAGTTGTCATAACAAGAGTGACGTCACTAAACGCTGATTGGTGTTTTGAAATTCGTTTTGTTGCAAGTCATTTTTAATTCGTAATTATTGTTTAAAAACAACATTATGTAAAATAAAAACGTTGCAGTAGCATTTCTTTTATATGTTTTTAACATTTTAACCATGAAAATTTCATAAATATTACATTTGCATCTTCCCTATTTTAAATGATGTAACTTTAATTAAAATATAGGTGACATAATAATTTTTAAAAAAATACCTTAATTAGATGTACACAGGACAAATGTTTGTGTGATCGGCAATTTTTGTACCCGTCTAAATGTAGGTATATTTACGCCACAATTACAATTCCAATTTTAATAAAGTGGCTCGATGGCAATTACACGATGATTCTGCCAGTGTCAAGGTTGAAGTAAACACAGAGTAAAGCAAAACAATAAAATCAGATAATACACAATGAAACCAAACATTTTGGCACTTACCTCCACAAATGCTAACACAAAACCACTTAATTCTACCCAAATATAGAAAGAATTCTTACATAAAGTATCGAGGTTAACCCATAGTGTCTTACGTGTTTTGCTGTTTTCTTTTATAGATTTGTGAAAACATTGGTCAATGGGTAATTAATGCACCCTCACGTTTTTCATCTTAACGTAATCGTACGCAGCGTGTCTGATTTTTATTTTTAATTGAAATGCAAACATGGAACGTAAACATTCGTGCGAACATTCCAATAGTTTTAGAATAATGTCATCAACTATTTTATTCATTAACAGGTTCTAATTGAATAATGATTATTTGTTAGTGTAAATTTTAAAATTTACACTAAAAATCTAAAATTTACAATGTTATAATTTGTTTGTGTAAATGTTAAATAATAATTATTTTTAATTTTTTTGTGAAATTTTTACATGTTTTAGCACATGTTAGCTTATTAAATATAAATACCTATTTAATAAGAAATTTGAAAAAACAACTGATACGGATGGGATTCGAACCCACGATCTTCGGCGTTCCGTGCCGACGCTCTAACCGCTGAGCCACCGTATCCCATCAGAATCAGTCGAAATTTCAAATCTCTTTATACGCCTAGGGCGTGTGGTAATATCTATCGGAATACATTACGTATCCGACTCAGTGTTCCAAACTTTGCAGTTTTAGAAGGCACCGATGCAATATTACCAATTGTCTTAATATTTTTGTGAAATTTTTACATGTTTTAGCACATGTTAGCTTATTAAATATTTATATTATTTTTAATTGTTACGAAAAGGCCATTTATTTAACTACGAAACTACTTGATTGTAAGCACCCCGCTTACAATCTACCATCATATCAAGTGGTCTACCATGGCGCAGGCATGTTTTGAAAGTAGGAGGGCATCGTTTCCTGTCAGTGGCGTTGGGCCCGCACCTCCGCCGCATAGGTAAGCATACTCTTGAAAATGGACTCTGTTTGAGTTCGAAACTTTTCGGGCAATCCCAAAATTTAGCTGAATTTATATCACAATTAAGTGCTACTGACCAAAGGTTTTTAATTCCAATACAATTTCCTGACCTACATAATCTTAGCGCAAAATTTGTCAAATGGTTGCATGCATTTTCATAAATAATTGCAATATTAGAAATATAATAAGATATTGAACTCACGTGTTACACATAATAAGCAGGAAAAGTCATATCCTCGACTACGGTCAGCAGCAAATGAAAGGTATTATTTTACACCTTAACCTAAAAGCTATAAGGTTTGATTTTCTAATAAAACTCTTACCACTGACATACTGTCACAAAGCAAATCTCAAAGATTGTAAGACGCAATAAATGTCATCTAACTGGAAACATTTCAAGGTTCGACGTATCAAAGATAGAAAATATGATTATTAGGATGGCACTACCTGACCGCACGCCACCTCGATTACATATAGATCTCTAATGAAAACCGCAACACGTGTTTAAGGCATAGGGCTTATGATGTGTTAATTTATCTTTCGGATAAATAAGTTTTGATAAAAACATCGTTTTTAACCAAGTTTTTATATTGAAATATCAAGACCTACGCAAGAAGTGTGTCTGTGCTATTAACCGTTGAAAAGTTCCTTTATCTTGAGCTAATCCTGGATGTAACCATAAAAATGCATTGTCATCGGTACTGAACCAAATTTATCTAAGATAAGAGGAAGTGGTTTTAATTGAGCTCACAAGATTTGCCAACGCGTGACAAGCACCTTTCTAGAAAACTTTGATTGGAAACCTGCATTTATGCTGTTCTGAGAGCTCTGTCCCCATACTCTAAGATTCATTTAGGGTACTAAAGATTGGTTTAGGAACACAATGTGACTCTTTCTGCTCTAGTTCTGGCTTTTTTATCTACTAACATGTTTATGCTAATACAACTGTATCAACTTAGAAATGTCTAAAATATTTAGTACTTAATTTGCGTTGCGTTGACACCTAGAAGGCGAAAAACCATCTCCAGTCTCCACCTATTCAAGTAGCTGAACAACATTTCAGACTCTTACAACGGCTCAATGCATGTTTTCTAAGGATTACAAACTTATTTGGGAACCCTTGATCCTCCTACGTAGAATCTACTAGTTAGTCCTTGATTTGTTTTGAATCAACTTAGTAGGTAGTATCGTAGTGTACTCACATAAAATTTTTGGTATAATACAAGAATGTCTTTGTCAAATAGTGAACACTTATCTTTACAATGTAAACTAATGTTACAATGTGTTCAATGATGAACTCACAACCTTGGCAAATGGTTATACCTAATCCAAAGATTTTAATACGACAACACATAGTATAATCTCTAAGATTAGTAATCTGTGTATCTTCTTTAAATTATTCAAATTCACAGACCAATAAAAGATTTTCAAAAGACAAATTCCAAATTCAACTAAAAGACCCATGACCCCCAGTAGCTTACAGGTTATCGAAAAGAAAAAACATCAAACCGCAAACTAATCTTTGAGGAACTTAACCTCCTCGGAAGGGCACGGCCCACGCAAAATAAAGACAACGCACACGAACATGTATGGAAAAATACAGATTGACACATTGCCACTTCTTGGATAAAAAGACCACCCGTGTCATACTGTTATGTATTGTACGTGTATGTAAAATTGGCACCTCCACTTAACGGATAGTACAGGTTTAATTCAATACATCTGCTAGACAGTGTATGATGTCAAAAGTATGATAAACTTATCTGTATTTTCATGCTAATACAAAACCATTTGTACAGTTAGCGACAAATCAATGGCAACTACCTTGACGTAGCATCTTAAAATTTACAATAATAATTACGATTTCATTCAAATTAAGTCGGTAAATGTATGTAAGTCGCGCGTTATTGATGCTTTGGGTTTATTGATAAACAAGTCTCAAATATTTCTGAAATTATATAACTAACGAACAGTATACTGACAAATTTTGAGTAAACAACGATTTTGCAAACCTTTTTGGAATAAAATCTGGCTGAATCTGGCTATAGCTTCACCAAATTTTATTGACCCAATATCGCTTGGCAATGCGTGGTAAACCACATAATATATCCGAGCGATATTTCAAGTTCTGCATACAAATTAAGTTGCGTCTCGAGTCTAGACGTAACGGCAAATGCGGACATTAAAGTAATAGATAAATTGGAAAAGAATTTGGAGCTATTGTAGAATGCCAATTCTGTAACATTTCGACTACATGGCGGTACATACACCCAAAGTATAATTATATTGTACTAGCTTCTGCCCGACGCTCGTGGTCATTTTTAATTTCAAGACACGCGGCGTCATCTATTATCATAAAAACATTATTGTTTTTGTGTTTTTTTTACATGTTAGCTTATTAAATATAATTATTTTATAAGAAAATTTTAAAAAATAACAAAATAAAAATCTAGGTACCCTTGCCACTTTAAATACTATCGAAACCATGTTTCAATTGCGCTGGTTTCTTCACAATGTTTTCCTTCACCGTTTGAACAAAAATAAATAAATAATCCGTATGAAAAATTTAGACGTGAGTTCGAATTTGCAACTTTTGACTCTGTAGTCCAATGGTCGTACCACTAGGCTATCTGCTATTGTCAGAGTATATTAGACCAGATAGACCAGGTTGGCATCTTCATTAACAATGGGTGTGATTAAAGATTAAAAAAAAAAATTTTAAGATGGACTACGTAGGTAGTCCACATGACACATTCGTGATACATCATCCCAGACGTTGTTAACGCATGACATAATTCTTTATTGCCCGTGAATTTTGATGAGTGACAAATTGAGATAACATAACAACTGTTTGATAATGTAATTAACACGCAGATTCCAACAATTAGCATTTTTGTTAAAGATAACAATGACTACGTTGAGACAAAATATCTTGATAGTGAGATAAATTTTAGTATAGTAGTTGTAAAATAAATAAGGAGTAAATGCTCAGATGACAGCTGATAGAGAGGAATGGAAGAAGAAGACATTTTGCGCCGAGACCCCACATAACATGGAACCAGGGCAGGCGAAAAAAAATAAGTTGTAGAATATCTTTTCAATAATAAATTAATTATGTTTACTAATGAATTGTTTATCTTATAAAATTAACAACATCACTAGTTTTTACGTACAGTCACGAGCAAAAACATGTAAACATGTAGAGTTAATCAAAAGCCGTTCTAGAAAAACGCGTACCTATTTAAAATGTAAAAATATTGCAGTACGCATCAGTAGATATTTACCAATACTTAGTTTATATATTTTTTAACAAATTAATACTGTACTTTAAAAAATAATCATTTGAATTCCTCTACATGTGTACATAATTTTGCGGTTGACTGTACATAGATAGGTAGGTAGGTACGACTTACAGATTTTTAATTATCAAATTCACAAAACACAAACTCTCAGACAGAAATAAATACCTATTTGTTGTCTGTACCTTTACTTGTCCCTTTCGGGGATCTAACCAGTGTGCAGCTGTACTAAGCGCAGCACTTATATATAAGTACTTGTGTAACTACCTAATATTAAAAAGTTTTCCTCCCCGACCCTTGCTTATGCCAGCCCGGGCTGAGCCTGTAGCCATAAACATGTCCCTAAATAATCAAAATCAGATCCAGCTAGTCCCTAGCATGTCCCCAAGCAACGCCCTAAGCCGAGGCCCGAGTCCCATTAGGGGGCGCCCTTATCTGCAGTTGCTTTAGGTTTAGTTCAATTGCTTTAGCTGGAGGCCTTTAGGTCTCGCTAGAAGTCCAGTTAATCATAGCTGTTATAGTGATTTTATCAAAAGTATATATGTATATCTAAGGCGCGTACCTATGTTTAGTTGACTCGCATTGTTCTCACATAACATCTCAGAACAATGTATCCAAAAAATATTGTAAGCCATTATTTTAAAACAGCAACCATGGAGTTTCTTGCCAGATTCTTCTCCATGAGGGGTAGGCTGCCCTTGGAACTGGCAACTAGAGTCACTCCTATAATAATATTAGAATTATGACTATTCATAAGTGCCTAAAACTGGTCTACATGAATAAAAATATTTTGATTTTGATTTTGATTTTGATCAGTGAGCTCCCTAGAGCTATAACTGAGAGAGACCACGTAGAAAAAAAAAATATTAAAAAAGTTTGAGTTTAATACTTAAGTAGTAAAAAGTCCTAGCGTTCAAATTTAAATTTAATTATAAATAAACCACAATATAACAATCAAATAGTACGCTTCCTAAGATAAAATTCATGGAATCAACTGCTAAATGGAGTTTTTATGTGAACACGACATTGTTGCTTGATGTCGTCTGGCTAATCATTTCGTTGAATTCTATGAGTATTATATAATTTCATTGCTACAAAGTATTTTAGTACCTAGCTACTAAATACGTAGTTCTAAGTACTTTTAGTTCCCGTGTTTAGTACACCATTTAGAGGATTTTAGTAGCTTGTAAAGGGAATATACAGGAAATTGACCTACACAATACGAAGATTCAACTTAAATCGTATTGATAAAGTAAATACAAAATTAAAAAATAAACTATTAAAAAAAAAATATTGATATTGTCACCCTCAGAATGCAAACAAAATTACAGATAGCAACATAGGCAACCGCTCTATGACGCAGGTCATCGTCATAAAGCTTTACTAAAAATCATATAGGTATAATTATCTATATTCTACCATTAAGTATAACGTTTTATTAAGATCTATCTCGGCCGCTGTAATCAATAGCCAGTCACAAATTAGTAAAAAAGAAGACGATAGACCTGTGGCGGAGTGAGATCTTTTCCAAGAGTAACCCAGAGCAAAACTAATGGCACAGTCAGTAGGCATTATTGATTGTGCCATTTTTTAACGAAAAGCATGCAGGAATCAAGTTGTATGGAGCCTCCGCCTCTGATAGACACAGTACAGGAAAAGATATTTAAAGACTTATATAATAAATTATTCGGCACGATGCCGGTGGCTAAAAGAGGGAACCATCAATTAGTGAGAACCGCAATCGTTAGGGTGCATAAAAGGGTAGGTTTAAACCCCTTATAACGGCTGCAGAGTGCAGACATTGAATTTTCACAATTGCTTTCAGACAATTTAGTAGATTTTATTGTGTACTTCTAAACAGATTAATTCAGAGCACTCTGGGAGTTTATCAACCATTTAGATGATAGAATAGAATTTGATTTTTTAACCTATTTTACAAAGTACATCAGAATAAGAACAATAATCACAGACGTATTAGGAAAGCTAATAGCAGTTAAAGGCAGGTCAGAGAACTTCAAACCCAGCTAGTGAATCCCGTACTCACTACCATAGATCATAGATTTTAGTCCGTTCGAGTCGGACTTAACCCCATTCCCGGCTATAGGTGCTAAGGTAACGAACAAAAAATACGACTGAATTTTCTTGACTGACTGAAATCATATGCATATTTAAAAATAATTATCACTTGGTTTACACAGTGAAAGAAAACATCGTAAGAAAATCAGCAAATCTAAGAGATTTTTCAACTTTAAATACATTTACGCAGCCATGTTACAGGCATACGGGACGAGTTTAAATTTTTACACCGGGTAGTTCATCAACCATACAATATAGACAAATAAAATAAGTGGACTCTACTGATACATACTTACATAAATTAGTTTTAGTTATTATTTATTTGTCAAGGAAAATTACCCCGTTTATCTTGTGTTTTCCCTGTTTTACTGTTTTCAAAAGACGTACACGTTAGGTTGCTTCATGTAGCGTAAGTTTGAGGTTCGTTTATTCCAAGAGAGGGGTTAAATGACGTTAATGTTTTTTTAATTGGAATAGGGGTAAGTACCTAAGACTTTATTTAAATTCTGAAATTAAAATCTGAAATGTTTCAAAAGTTAGTATTTTAAGCGTATTTGAATAGTATTCAACATAATCTTTTAAGGCCGAATAAACAACACAGTAGAAGTTGTATTGTTACGAAGCTGAAGAGAAGAAATAGAAGAGAAGAGAGATGATATAAAAACGTAGAAGAAGCTATGAAACTTCGAGCGTATGATTTTTATTATTATAGGATACAAACGAACAGTTTTCTATAACTATAACACAAAAAGAGAACATTCAACTTTATGTGTATAACGAATTAGGCCGATTTCATATTCATAATTCAAATTCTAAAGAGCGAAACATTGTACAAATGGAATACCTACAAAATTACTTCAAATTCTCGAACAAACTGAGACCTAAATTAGCTCAGCACACAGAAGTCTATCGAATTAAAACACAGTGTTGAAAGGGCACGAATTGTGTAGAAATGAAACGTTGCAGAGGCTTCGTGAATTGGATTAATTCAACGACCCCAACCTCGTTCACTCACATTCAAAGTCACGCGAGTTTCGATTTGATTTGCTAAGCCGTGGCCGTAGTCGATATGAACTCTATATAGGACTAATAAAGAGGCTAAATAGGCTTTGTATTCCATTTTCTAATTATAAAACGGAATGAAATGTTTTGGAAATAAAATAATTAATACAATAGGTAGGTATCTCCGAAATTACGACTATAGTAATAGCTTTAGGTATTGAAATTGAACGGTGTACAACAAACGGTTATATAATAAACTAAAAATTAATAATTATCCTGAAAAACTAACCAAGAACTTACGTTTTACTAAAGCTGATAGTAGAATTTTGAAATGTCTACTTGACAGAATTTCTGTCACAGCGGCCAATCTTAACAGAGACGCAGGAAATTATTATAGTGCACAAGTGTGTGCGCTAACACAGGTGCACTCTCTATACTCTCACATTCCATTTATTAATTTTATTACAGCATTTTACTCAAACATCTTAACATTAATAAAATGTATAAAATAATTTTCTATTTTTTAGCAACCAACCAAAAAGATTACTTCATCTTCTCTCATAATTATATATTACATGAATAACAGAATAGCCCATAATACTGTTTTCGCAATTTCTTAACGAGTAGCTGAAATTCAGGATCACATACAAATATGATCATTAACTTTAATAATTGACTGTTATAAGTCATCTATCAGTCTTTATGGTTATTATTCCTAGTTATGATCGATGGTAATCCTGTTTATGGTGCTAGAGTTTTGGCAATTTGTCTAAGTCCAAGGTCATAATATCCTTTCATTCTCATTTACATGCAGACAAACACTCAAATACACACACACACTAACCAATTGTCAGTGACAACACCACGTCTTTTCCATTAGTAAAAACTTTTTATCAAAAGAATAAATTGACTTAAAAAAAACATTAAAAAGCTTAAAATAACACAAACGTTGATACCAATTGGAGCCGTTGCCAAGGCTTAGCATTCTATAGTTTAATGAAAGCTAACCACCAAGTCCACTTAGCTAGGTGTTAAATATTTGAATTAATTTCCCACAGTTCTAAAAAATATTTTGCATTATTAAAGTTACACCGTATAAATTATATTTTGACCTGCTTAGCTAAATTGCTGCGCTAAGTTGCGGGATCCGCTTAGTACAAATATTTGTCTGATCCGATATCTGTGACGGATTCTGTATTTGTGCATTTATTATTATGTCGGTAATTACCACCAGGTACCAGCTACACATGAGATAATTCTTACGTGTTATATTTAGTTTCTACATAAATTCATGTATTTTTCCCATGGGGGTAGGCAGAAACTATAGAGCGCCACCCGCTACGCTTCCTACATACTCCTTTGGCCTCGTCTACATTCATACATCTATGTAGTTATACACACCTTGACCTTTTTGAAGGACATCAGGAAGGACCAATGAGGTCTTACGTGTATTTATTTAAAAGTATGTAAGACAGGTATATGGTAAGAATTAGGTATGTTTTAATTAATATGACTCTCTATTTGATGTAATAACCATAAATAAACTTTTCATAATGAAGGTGTTCGTTTAAATAAATATTATCTATAGCTTGACCTGCTCCATAATTCTTTAAAATACTTCTGTCTCAAATAAAAGTTATTCTTATATAATATACGATATTGTTAAATTGACACTATTATACCGATACCTCGTAAAATCTTAATAAGTACGACACATTTTAAGTTTAACCATTAATTTCTAAGCCGATACCAATAAAATCGAAGACCAACTTTACAACATTTAGCGGTAATAAACCATAGTTTACAGCCAACTTGTTCCCTGTGCAGTATTGTGGAAGCTATTTATTTGAATATTCATTAAGAAATCTTGGCCAATAGATTTGTCCGACGAACGCACGGGCCCCTACACTCAGACATTTCAAAGGCCATGTCTATGTAAATTAAGAATTTCTTCGGAAACTAGACATTTGTTAGGAAATACCGTTGTCGAGAATGTCTGCAACATGCAATTACAACTGTTGGAATAATAGGTTAATTTGTTCCATTAGATTGCTAAGCGCCGTTTAATTACCGGTTAATTGGCAGAACGTGCGGCGATTTAATAGAATTAAAATTTTAGAGTCTTTAAGCGGTACCAAACAAAATTTAAATCCACGATGACGCACGTTCCGTTGAAGTACCGCTGTATAGAGAGCCTTTGTGCACTAGTAGTATGTGATGTTATATAATTTGAGTTTTTAGACAATACATAAAAATGTCGTACCTATGTCTAACTTCTTTGTTAAATATTTTTATTTGAATTAATTTCAGGATGATCGGTTCAGTGGTTTAGGCGTGAAAAGGTAAAAAACCAACAAACTTTGCTTTCGCATTTATAAATATTAATTAGGATTAGGAGAAAGATAGTTAGTTATCACATTGATCTTATTATATTACCTTAGGGAGGCCTTGGCCCTGCAGTGGGACGATACAGTCTAAAGTAATTGTTACTGATCGTAATTAACTAATGAAACATCTTTTACAACAGGTGAAGCCACATGAACTCACTAGTTTTACAACTGTCCGTATTTTTGAATTTTGAATACAAAATAGAAATCCAAAAAGGTGATGTTCAATGAGTTCGTACCTGTAATAATAACTGATCTTGTATCCATTTGGTTTTTCAATAAATGTTAAAGTAAGTACTTCTTTCATATCTACGTATTCATACGTTTTTTTTTCGTTTCCACAAATAAGGAAATTCAAATAAAATACCAACGCGTTGGTATCTGAATATATTTTTTTTGCATCAGCGGGCAATATAACAACGTTAATGGGATAAAATGTAAGATAAAAAAGGAAATAATAATAAAATGCTTTCCTTGTCATATAACTGTAAGTAACAAATCAAGAAAAAAATAAGACGAGCATGATTTTTCGTGTACATTTTTCTGTTAAACTAAGTAATTGTATTTTAGAAAGTACGTAGTCTAGACTAAATGTCTAATAAAATACCTAAGCTAGGGGTTTATCGAAATATTTTTTCCTATTTTGCTAAGCAAATAATAAAAAATATCCAAGGCCAATTTCGTCTCGTGTATACATTTCGTAAAAAAATATTTTTATATTATTCTAGATACTTAATGAAAAATGTTTCAGATTATTCATAAACCACAAGAATTTTAACGTATAGGTATAAATATAATTTTCCATTCGAAAGCGATCAAGGAGCTATAACACATATCATATTGACTCACTTAACGCTATATACATAATGCAATAAATAGTCAAATCAATAAAATTAGTAACAGCGGTAGCCCGGCTTCTTCGGCTTGCGCGACATCATGTTAATCAGCTGATTCAACAAAAATGTGACTCGTGGGAAGCCACACCAATATATTACCAAGTGTTACATTAAAAACAGAAGCATAACATCGCAGGCGTCCCATCGAAATGAATCGATAACGGCCATCGAGTTACTTTTTACGACTATCGGAAACCATACGAAACGGCATCGTAATGTCATGCAAATGTCAATTTAGAAATCAAGAATGCGAGAACAAAGGCAAATAAATAAATTTCCCATTAAAAGATGGTACGACTTTCTTTGGCCTCAACTTAGTATTATTTAAGAATATATTCCGACTTAGTTTCGAAGATAAATATGGCTTGTCAAATTTACGCCTAGCGAAGTTTGACTTAAGGCTTGCTATTAACACAGTTCAGTTTCAAAGTCATTGTGTTTAGTGAAAGTATTATTTAGTAGACGTTACATGTTTTGTTGAGTCCATACGGTTTTCTTGAGGAAAATGTATACATGCTTGTATTAGCATACGCTTTGAAAATGGTACAAACACAGAAAGACAAATCAACAATACTTATATCATTTTTGTTGCATATTTTAGGTTAGGGTTCTTTTTTACTAAATGTTGATGTGATTAACAGTCTTACTTATGGCTTGACAAGAGGAAAATTTATGTTATTTTCAACGCAAAGAAAGAATTTAATTTAAGCCAATGCGCAATCTGAAAATCACGTGCGTAAACATTGTTATCGCACGCCTATTTCGTAGTTAAAATATTATAAATTAATTAATTGTTATGGTTTATGTTTATTTTTCCATTAATTATTATTATAATAATAATAATAATAATAATAACCCCCCCAAAGGGGCTACCTTGACGTGGTGGGGGGGCCTACGGGAAGCAAGGAACTGTTATAAGCCTGAACACCTAGGCACAACACCCCTTTAATGGGAGATACATTTTAAAACATAAAACACCTAAAATAATCACCCTTCCCAAACTAAAGCCCCATTCCCTTTATTTCCTACATTTCCTACATTTTCTACATTTCCTATATTTCCTACATTTCCTATTTCCTACATTTCGTAAATCCCCAAACTTCCTAAATTTCCTTACATTCTTTTTACTTTTCCTTTACTCCTCTACCTTCCATTCCTACTCTTATGCCAATCCAAGGTCTGCCGTGCCGAGGGATGCGTGGTCGGGGGCGTGCTCGGTCGCGAGCGTGCCACGTCTGGAAATAGGGCAAACTCCAGATGCAGCTTACTTTGTAAGCCAGCTCTTGTCTCAGCAAACGGGGCTCTGCTGAGATCGACATCATTATACCCTTGCTACTCGTGGGAACAATTATGAAAAATGAATAACTTCAATTCTAACTATAATTTACGAAGGCGTCTTCCTAAAATTGCGTCCTCAACAATAAACGGAAACCAAACCCAGACCAGGTATCCACCTGAAAATACGGTCTCCGAAACTACCTCACACTCATCATCACCCATAATATCCTCACTTAGCCCATTTCAATCACCTGATTCATCACCACGATCATTATTCGCTAATATACCATCACCTTCATCAACTCATAGCCTTTTCCGCCCGCAAAACTCACCCATTACTTCGTCATCACCTTTATCACAATCTTCTCCTATAACGCCAACTCGTGCTGTGCAGGCGGCAAATGCCAACAATCCTTCACTCACGGTTGATAAAACTCGCGTGCGTAAAAAATGGTCGCAAGACATGAACCGCTTTATTTGGCGCACTTATCTCCTTATAACTAAATGTGAGACAACACTACTGAACAACTACTTAGGTCCCTTACACAGTGAATTTACCCAAAAATTCCCAGAAATGCAAGCAACTCGACAACGTATTGGTGATCAGAGACGACAAATTATAAGAAATAATCTATTAGCAGAAAACATCAGGGAAGAAATAAGGATAGAAGTAGCACACCTAATACAATCTGAAAACATTCAAGTAGAGAATCATACAACTACATACGCTGCCACATTCATAAACACACAAAACAACAGTGGAAACTCTCGAATGAAATGGTCAAATGAAATAAACGAAGACATTATACGCTGTTACTTTGAGGCTACTGATTTAGAAAGAAACCTAACTGCTTACCGAAAAAAACTGTATGAATTGTTCATCAACAAACATCCGTCTCTATCACACCTCACAGAACAAAGGATTGCAGATCAAAGAAGAGCTATATTCAGAGGTAAAATGGTTAGTCACTCGAGGATAGAGGAAATTAAAACCGAAATGACCGATGTCTTACAATACACCCCCCTATTACAAAACACTCATCTACCTGAAAACACACAAATCAACATAGAAAATTCCTCAACATACCAAAATTCACTCACAATAAATACACACGATAGCTCTGAAGACTTACACACACTCACAGACACACAATTCACCCTTGAAAATGTCACTAATCTTACCTTACCATCAGAAAATTTAATCGAACCCAACTATATTGAAATCGAGTTTAATAAGACTTTAGAAAAATTCAATAACACTAATCCTGTAACCAGACCCTACATACCGAAACAAAAAACTTCCAGAAATTTTGCACGAATAGTTCTATATCTTAATAATGATATTCTTCCCAAACATCTAAGCCAAAATATCAGCTTTTTAGAGCTACATACTATAATATATTGTGCCGCATATACGGCAGCTACTTGTAATGGGATTAAACCACTTGATATAAGCCCTAGAACCAAAGACCCAAGTAGGAAACCAGCATGGCAAATGAGATTAGAGAAAAGAATTGAACATTTTAGAAAAGAAATAGGTAGGCTAACTCAATACATTGCAGGGAATAGAAATCGAAGGGTCTGTGCAACCGTAGAATACATTAAGATTAAATATCATAAGCATTCCACACACGAAGACAATAACACAGAATTATCACATTTCTTAGATACACTTAAACAAAAACTAAATGCTGCTGCTACACGACTGAAACGATATCTAACATGTACTGAACGTAAAAAACAAAATACAACCTTTGTTAATAATGAAAAACTATTCTACAGGAACTTAACAATAAAACAGCAACCTCGCACATCACTTACCGAACCCGAAACTACGCTACCGCAAAATCTACAGCAATTCTGGGCTGACATTTGGGAACAACCATTAGAACATAACAAAAATGCTACATGGCTAGATGAAATACAAGACACGACACACATTGGTCAGATGCAGTTTGAAACAATCCCGATAGACACATTTATTGAAGTCATAAAACGATCACATAACTGGAAAGCACCTGGATCAGATAACATCCACAATTACTGGTACAAGAAATTCTCTTGTATCCACCCGTACATCCACACTCACATATGCCAATTCATACAGTCACCACAAACACTGCCTTTATTCATAACACATGGAATCACGTACATGCTGCCTAAAAGTTCCGAAACAACAAACCCTGCAAATTATCGACCTATAACATGCCTCCAAACAATATATAAAATAATAACAGGATGCATCAGTGAGATGATATATAAACATACAGAGCAGTATAACATATTAGCCGAACAACAGAAAGGATGCAGAAAAAATAGCAGGGGTTGTAAAGAGCAATTAATAATAGATAATATAACAATGAAACAAGCACTAACAAGAAATAGGAATATACACACAATGTTTATGGATTACAGAAAAGCGTTCGACTCAGTCCCTCATAGCTGGCTTCTGTTCATACTTAAGTTGTATAAAATTCACCCTTCACTAATTTCATTTCTTCAGGCAGCAATGTTACAATGGCAAACACAGTTAAAACTAAACCACAATAACACTACTATATCCACTGAACCAATAAAAATACAAAGAGGCATCTACCAAGGAGATTCACTTAGCCCCCTATGGTTCTGCTTAGCATTAAATCCTCTGTCACACTTATTAAATGCCAGCAAATTAGGTTTTAGGCTTAAACACAACAATAGCAGCCAGACATTATCTCATCTAATGTATATGGATGATATAAAAATATATGGATCCAATAACACAGAATTATCAAACCTCGCAGATATTACACAAACTTTTTCTCAGGACATCCATATGCAGTTTGGTGTAGATAAATGTAAAATCCACTCAATTCATCGCGGAAAAGTTCAACTCAACACTTACACTCTAAACACTGGTCAAAAAATAGAACCCATGGATGAGCACACTACTTACAAATACCTAGGCTTCCAACAGTCAAGGCAAATTCACCAAAAGGAATCTAAAGTAGAACTAACCAAAAAGTTTAAATATCGACTAAATTTAATCCTCAAAAGCCACCTAAACTCTCGCAACACCATAAAAGCCATAAACACATACGCAATACCCATTCTCACGTACTCTTTTGGCGTCATAACCTGGTCACAAACAGACTTGAAAAAATTCCAATGTATCATCAACACTCACATGACTACACACAGAAAACACCATCCAAAAACATGCACACAACGACTCACACTACCACGCAAAGAAGGAGGAATAGGGCTCATAGACATCCAAAACCTTCACAATAGTCAAATATCATCATTACGCAAGTATATGTTCCACAAATCTGCACACTCCCAACTACATAAATATATTACTGCCATAGATAATAAAGTGACTCCACTTAACTTATCAAATACAAATACACAACATAATGAAACCATTGTAACCCCTCAAAGTAAAATAGATACTTGGGCACAAAAGTCTCTGCACGGGAGACACCGAGCTGATTTATGCCAACCTCATGTCGACAAGGATGCGTCGAACGCATGGCTACAGCGAGGTGAACTCTTCCCAGAAACAGAGGCTTTTATGATCGCCATCCAGGACCAGGTTATGAATACGAGGAATTATCAAAAATTCATTATTCGCGTACCTAACTTACAGACAGATTTATGCAGACGGTGTCACAGCAGCTCAGAAACAATACAGCACATCACCGGTGGCTGTAAAGCTATCGTACAAACGGATTATAAATATAGACACGATCAAGTAGCCTCCATAGTTCACCAAAATTTAGCTTACAGACACAAATTCATAAACGAAAAATTACCTTATTATAAATACCAACCAAGTACAGTTTTAGAAAATAATGACATAAAAATTTACTGGGACAGGACAATCATAACCGACAAAACAATTCACTACAATAGACCGGATATAACAATATTTGACAAATTAAATAAAACCGCATACATTATTGATATAGCAGTTTGTAACACACATAATCTGATCACAACACACACCGAGAAAATGGCAAAATATACCGATTTGTCCATTGAACTCAGAACTCAATGGCGTGTAGATACAGTTAAAATAGTACCACTAATCATCTCAACAACAGGCGTCATCCCAAAAACTCTGCAGCCAAACCTTAACAGCTTAAACATGCCACCATCTACCATCTATCTATTACAAAAAGCCGCCATTCTCAACACCTGTCGAATTACTCGAAAATTTCTAGCCACTTCATCATCATCATCTCTCACATTCACCGGTCTCACACTTTAAACTTGTCGAGCTTGGCTATGGCCCGCACGGCAAGTTTCAACTTACCCTTCCTAGAAGGGAGAAAATTCGTTTTAAAATAAAAATAATAATAATAATAATTAATGGAAAAATAAACATAAACCATAACAATGATAAGATTTTAATACTAACATAAATTATACTTTTTATGCAAATCTTATAGCATGTTGACAACAATATTACAAAACATCTGACCCAGAGGCAAAATCGTATAACCAGGACATTCGTCGTTAACACCTATTCTTACCTTCATTTAAATTGTTAATTATGTGAGAAACAAAGGTGTGGATAATTATTTATATTTTATTTGACATATCGCTGCAAATACCGGAGACGCTACACCTGATACTGGTCATCACCAATAACTATTTGTCGAAACAATAATTTATGATACATTTATGTTAATTTACCAACAAGTAGTAGATACAAAGCTGGTTTTATGGAATTTTCATTATCTTTTTTATTGTTTCATGTCGGAATGCGAAGATTCCTGTTTGTGTCAATAATAATATAATAATTTAATACGGATAAAATTAATTTTAGTTCTTAATAATAAAGACACAATACTTAGGTAGTAAAGGAGTCAAAAGTATAGAACATTTAATAAAAATATTAAAATGCTTTTGCACGATTGTAATTTCTTTTAAAATAGACGTCATGACATGTAAAACTATATTCATAAATTCATTTGTCAATATTTTAATCGTCTGTCCAATCAACGTGTTATTATTATTTGATATCATAAAAAAACTTTTACGACATTCACGATTCGCGCGAATAAATTATCTAGTGTCAAGAAAAGATAGACAATTAAAAGACAATACGAATTGTAAATTAGCAAATTCACAATCGATATTGACATCGTTTCGGTCAATTATAGTAGTTTTATGAGATTCCTTATATAGTGACGTTATTCAGATTCTTTGTGCTACTGTAGGCTTAGCAACAGGCTTTATTATCTGCTTATTGGCAAACGTGGGTTTTATTTATTATATTATTTTATTGCTTGATTTTTACTTCAATTTACCATAAAAAATTGTTGATTCAATAAATTATTTTCTTAAAAGTTTGTTTTTGTGTATCCGATATTTTATATGTAATTTGTTTGGATATTCAGTATTCTCATATTTGAATATAGTTGGTTAATTTTATAAAGACGCATAAATCTTTACAATAAACGTCTGTAACAATCCATCTTCATAACACAATAGAAAAATATGCTAATTATTTTTATAGCTTTGAATAAAAATCGTTATATTTTATGTATATAGAGTCTTCCAGAAAACTACCGCAGGAAAATTTTATGAAAAGCGAATACCTTGAATAAAGAAAACCTTTTTATGACTCAAATCATTGTCAAATCCTTCTAAAACCCATAAAAGATACCGTATATTTATCAAAGGGGAAATATTTGTATGCAGTCAATCAGTATAACAATTTAAACGTAAATCACATATACTGGCCTCAATTATAAATGTATTCATCTTCCAAAATAACGTCTTATTTGTATTCAGTTTGTGTTCACAACTGGTGTGTTCGTCTTAGTATTCCAAAACACTATACATTGTCGATTTAGAACTGATATCAATTTGTAGTTGAGCACGCAAAGGGAATATTAAAAGCAACGTACACGTAATAAATTTGAGTAAAAAACGTTGCATACATAAACACGATAGGTTAACGATAAATGTTTCTCTTTTTTTTATTACGATTATTAATATTTATAGCTCCGTGTAGAGAAGCGGTGACAACAGAACGAATGATACTCTGGTCTACTAGGAAAGAAGCTTGTTATATGTAAAATAAAGTTTGGAGAGTTGGAAAGAAACATGTGTAGCCATTTTCTTTGACAATGTAATTTAACGAAGTTTTGGTTCTCACGCCTTTCCAAAGACCAAAAGAATTATATAATTAGTAATGTTGTAACTTTTTTAATGCATAATGATGTCGTGAGAGAGGAAACTAGTACTGCTATGAAGGGGACGTACCATGAACCCGCATAAAACGCTAATACAGTACACATGTCAAACTCTACCACATAAACTCTCAATAGCATGTAAAAGCCTTGTCAGCGGTTATTCTTTTCAGAGATTTATAGGATAGACTCTGACACCAGAAAATTCACCAATCTATAGGAAGAATTTATCAATAAGTAACTAGGTCTCTGCTGCAACACGTATACTGCTCAACAACGTGAAATAATGCCTTAGCGTCAAATTAATGCCATGGTATTAGCATGACGCCCATTCAAAATATCACTTCACTTCACTTCTTTTGAATGGCGTGTGAAAGCCATATGCCTACAATTACGCCAATGACAGGTGTTATGATCGGAACGAAAAGCTATGTGACAGAAATTCAAGGAGGATAAATAAATACAGATACCAAAAAAAAATAAGCAATCGACTCAAGTTAGTCAAAGAACATAATCTAACTGTCAAAGCTTAGTAATTAGTAGAAAAATGTAACATGTGTAGTACTAAATTAAACCGCACGGGGGCACTGTCGTCTTAGTGATATCAACGGTGTATTGGCGCTTTGAACAACGCCGCGAATTATCGTAGGTTGTAGGCACACAGGGTTTCTGGAAATTAATGGGAATTTCCGTTTACTGAAACTATATAACACCCGTTTTCCCCACATTTTCAAGATTTCCAGTTTTTTTATTTTTTTGGTTTGTTTTATTTTAGGGTTGGAGTTAATCTGCTTTACCTGGTATATTTTGAGGCTGTGTGATACTATTTTGCTTAAACCGGAAACAAATACAGGAAGGAGTTTAATTAAAATAATACCAAACTATAATATAATACGCATAGAAACATACATGACCACGTTAATAGGGGGCAAGTTTGCAGTCCAAATGCAGGCAGCCATAATGAAATGCTGAGCATTAAAAATAATGGGAGCAGTTTTATGTGTTACATTATTATAGATATAGGTAAATTAAATAACAAAAATTTTATTTATGAAAGAAAAATGAAATGCTTACAAAAAAAATCCTATCTATCACGAAATACAAAATTCCAAACGTACGAAAATAAATGTCATCATAAGTATGTAATTAATTACGTGAATCCAAACACACATTGGTGTCACAGACTTTGTTCATAATTAGCATGTTACGGTATGTACACAACGACAAAAACATGCCGGTGTAATCATTAAACAAGCGAAATTTAACATTGGGTCGACATTTCGACAACTATACGCCTATGGTATACAGTATACACGTCGTCGAACTAACGGTCGCTGAATATCCAACTCACAATATCTTTTAGAATTAATTTTCTCTACCACTTGCTAATATTAGGTACCTCAAAATAACTTTAAAGATAATTAAGTAGTGTTTAATATATTTAAAAAATATATGAATATAAAAATATTATCCGGGCTGTCCCCAGTGTGTCACTTGCCGAATGACAAAGATTCTCGAGTCGCTCTCCGCTATATCTCGATTGTTTTGCATATCGCGCAACCACTCCTGCGCAGCTGATGCGAGGCAAATTAATGATCAAATGGAATCCCGCCACTGTCCGCTTTACTGGAACTTCCGACGTACCCCAGACAAATAAGGTATGCGTATAACAACACGCACTTTGAACTTTATGCCGCCGACTCATGAAAAAGTTGACAAAGCCAAAGTACAAAATAAGTTGGTATAATAATTCAATTACACCGTCCGTCCGTCCTTGCCGAGTGTGCAGACGCCATGTCCATCAATCACAATTTCAACTGTATCAAGCTTTTTTGCCGCTTGCGCCATCACCACGTCTTTTTAAGAGACCGCCGAACAGACTGCCATAATTTGTCAAACTTTTTTATTCAATTAATTGATTACCGTGACCAAACCGAGACCAGCGCGTAGCGCACTGAGGAAATATTAACATACTCAATGATTGTGTATCTAAGAATTGAATGTCATTAACCATTTCCTGCACAAGCGTTTCGAGTGTCCATCTTTCAAGTTGGTATTGAATAAATATTGTTCAACAAGTTGCCAAGTGACATTTTGTTGCGCGGGCGCATAGGACGTCTGCCCCCTCCCACGTCATCTCACCATGTCCACTCTTAATGTGAACAATTATTTTCAATGCGTTTTATGCAAAATATGACAATTAAAATTGTTTTATGAATTCATAGTCGGATCAATTAAGATTTCATTTTGATAAGGGCCCTACTTTTGTGAACTATATCATTAGGCTTCATCACGTCCAACTAGCATCTTGACTTATGAGGGGACGTAACAGTATTAATCCATCGTTTGCGATGTAATGATAGTTTTTGATCAATAGAGTTGCTACACAAGAAGCGGTATTATTAAAAATTATGTCAAGAAAAGAATAACGTCAGTAATTTAAAATTTATTACTTGAGATACGCGTATAACAAGTACTGTTCTTAAAAGTAGTTCAAGTCTCAATAAAGTTTCCAAATAACAAAATAAAAACCAAGAAAGATGAAAATTTAATGCTAAGTGGCGCCGTACTACCGTCTCTGGTCTTCGAGAATTTATGAGAATTGAGTTATGACAGTTCTCTGCCACTCCTAAAACATACCGACAAAGCAGTGAAGCAAAAATGCTTGAAAGAAAGACAGACATGAAAATAATACACCTCTCAATCATGAATGTTTCAAAAGATATTCAAAAGCATAACAACCAATTTTCCACTTATGAATATAAATGTACAAAAGTTATACTCAGAACTGGCTCATAAAACTCTTCCAAAAGGCTGTGCGATTTGTAAAAAGGCCGTCAAACCTTTAAGGAGTTAAAATGAAGACATAAAGTATAATAGAGCTGCAAAAGCAGTGTTAATTTCCAACGGACATTAACAGGGCCATCTTAACAGAACATCGGTGCCTCACATACAGACAGACAAACCCCTATTGTGAATGTAGCTATTCGTGTCATGGACATACTTAAGGTGGGCACAGCAAATGCGGCTATTGTCATATACATTGTAAATATGAATGGAAACAGTAAAGACTTCCGATTGCTTAAATAAGATTTTTTGCCACAATGATGCTAAAAACAACGGATGTTTGAAAAAAATACCCAAAGAATGTTTTGTCAGTAAAATTGTTAAAATTTTTAATATAAAATATGTGATTCTTAT
The DNA here is from genome assembly GCA_936450705.2 of Protodeltote pygarga. Taxonomy (NCBI): domain Eukaryota; kingdom Metazoa; phylum Arthropoda; class Insecta; order Lepidoptera; family Noctuidae; genus Protodeltote; species Protodeltote pygarga. The sequence continues at coordinate 5,452,017 of OW388257.2, read as the reverse complement.
AAATAAATCTGATTAAAGTAAAAGAAATAAAGAAAAAAATGTTTATTTAGAAACAGCATTAAGACATACAAACAAATAAAAAACAACTAAAGTAAAATTACAGTAAAAATAGGCAATACAGTTTACTGGCAAGAATGCACGGCAAGTGTCTCAGGGCTCGAACAAATGGGTGTCCAGATTAGCGTCCAGATTAGCTTCATATTAGACACGAAAGTTTGACGCTGGTTATCATCTGGAACCCTTGTTGTCAGTCAATTATACAGTTCCTCCTCATGATTCTGATTTAAGTTATACTGAGAATTAAGAAAATCATTCTACAACTGAACTTCTTTATTAATCAGCCAATTTAAACGATATCACTAATAACTATCGAGATATTTCTATAGCATATTCATACCTTCACCTAACATAATTAATTGTAATAGAAATTAACATAATATACAAGTTTTGTTTTACAACTATAGCATAATTTTATTATTTGCTTTTTGCATCATAAATTTAACTTACACCCATTAATTCAATAAACAGACAGAAATGATTATTGGCTAATGACTGCAAACTGATTTTTTTTTCATTTGTACAAGATTGTGTTGTTAGATAAAGACTTAAGACTTGTCTTGAATTCTAGTCTTGAAGTCGAAAAAAAAACTTAAGAATGAAGACGTCCTCGCGATTTTATGTCGCAATATCCTCTTACAAAAAAATACTTTAAAACACATAATTTTACTGTAAATTCAAACTTATTTAACGTGCCCAACGATATCTTTATAGCTTCGGTAGCCATAAAATGTTTTGAGAAAAATATAAACATGATTTATTGTGAAAGTAATGTTAATAATAACATCTCGACTTACTTTAGAGTTCCTAATAAGGGTTTTAAAAAGGTAGATGAGTTAAACGAGAGCGAGATAGGTATAGACGGATTTTTTAAGCTAGTGATGGCGCTTTCTTTTAAAGATTTGTTTAAAAAGAAAAAAAAAACAATGTTAATGAGTGTTGTCTATCAAAATTTGACGGTTCGGTATCTCTGCTCCGTGTTAGTCAGTGAACTAATTCATTTCATAATCATTTATTTGTAGCATAGTCATTAAGGCGCGGATACTCGCTAATCTGCTATCTCACTCGCACATTGAAAATATAAAACTTATGAATATAGTTAAGAAAAATCGCAAGAAATCATGTTTCGGAGAACAGTATTACAAAATTTCAGCAAACATTTCAGCTTGATCGGAACAAGTTTTTATTTTAAAAAATTGCATAAATAAAAATTCATTTGAAGCTTATTCATTTTTATGTATGAAAACTTATTCCGATCAAACTGATATTTTTGCTGAACCTTCATTATGTAATTCTCTATAACTTGGTTTGTTGCAATTTTTAATAACTATGTTCTTTGATTTTGTCTTCAATGTGCGAGCGAGATAGCAGATTAGCAAGAGTCCGAGCCTTAACGAATCGATTTTGATATTGAATGCTCACTTCCGCATTGTTCGTGTACGTTTGTTCATGTTTTGTTTTCAAACAAATTGTTTGATCTTCATCAATATTAGTTTGGAAATACGATCTATTAGTGATCTTGTCGATTCTCTCGTTTATTGATTTTGTGTGTTTAATAACACGAATGTATGACTGACTTTTTTAAAAATCATTTGACATTCGTCAGGTTAGTCTTTATAGTATATCTTGGGGCTTAGCCAAGTTGACTATCTACAATCGCTAACGCTACAGAAAACGAAACAAATGTATAGGATTAGATTCTATTCGTTTGTTTTGACCACGTGACATAACGATAAAGGTAATGTCATCCTATACATTTCTTTCGTTTTCTATAGCGTGAGCGATTGCAGACAGTCAACTTGGCTAAGCCCCCTTAAGATCATTATCTTTTAACCATGGATGCAAAAAGAGATGTGTTATAAGTTTAATATGTCTATCTGTGGTATCGTAGCTTCCAAAAGGATGAACTGATTTTGTATTAAGTACTTTTTTTTTTGTAATAAGTATTCTTAGCTAAAAAATGTGTCGGGGGTTTGTAATTATTTTCTTATATCTTCCATATCCATATAAAATTAAGCCTATGTTGCAAACTATACAGAAATCAAATAAGTTTCTTATCGGACTATTACAATGTAAGAAGTAGGAACTTGCTGCTGTTACATTAGTTTTGTAGCTGACTAATAGCCTAGACAATCGCAGGCGTATGACCGTTTTGATTAAAATAATATAGTATTTTACATACTGCCGTAATCGTAGCTCATGTTTCTTCATTAAGACCTCCATTTGTCAGGCTTCTAGATGTCGGAAGACGTGTTAATACGATTTTAATGGTTACACAATTTTTATTGGTATGACCTGCCTTTGCGCATGGCAGTGCCAAAGAAACTTAGCGATTAATTAACTTGCAAACTTTCTAACTATAAACTTTACGGTGCCTTATAAATGTTGTAATGTCTATTACTAAATTCATTTTATTTGAATAAATTAAAAAGTAATAGAGACATAGTAATTATGTGCCAGTGACTTAATTAGTTTCTCGTAATAAGAGTAAAGAAGTCCGAGTTTAAATAATACTACTGATAATTGTTTTATTTTTTTATTCTCAGTGGCTGCAACTGTGTTCAAAAAGCTCGAGGGCATTTTGAAAAAAGAATCACTTGCCATAGAACAGAAATACAATTTTGGTTTTTAAATAAATTAGTGATTTATGTATTCGACTCGGAAGTTAATGCAAGACTGCGAAGACAATGGTTGTTCGAACTCCAGGCACGCACCTCTGAGTTTTCGGATTCATGTGCATTTTTAAAACGGTGAAGGAAAACATTGTGAAGAAAGTAGCACACGGTGTGTAAAACCATGTAAATTCTGACACCAGGTTGTTCATCAACCATACCATAAATAAGAAGAAGACGTAAAGCGCAAAGAGGTGCAGGACCGACGGGTATACCTGATCTCTCGACTGAAGCCATCCCATCGCACTAAAGAAATAAGGGAATATAGAGTGCACCTGTGTCTGCGCACACGCTTGTAGCACTAATCTTTTGCGTAATATTCAAGTCTCTGTTGACATTAACCGCTGCAATCGAATTTATAAAAAGGATATAATTATTACAAAAAAACTAAATTAATTTCTGTAAAATAAAGTCACGTGATATTTAAAATTGGAATTTCTACCTCTCGATTTTTTTAAAAATCGAACAGACCCAAGCTTGAGCAACTCAAACGCTTATTAATAGTACTAAATCGGTCCAATAGCTCAAAAAGCTTACACAATAATATCGATGGAACGAATTTGTCTAGCTTTTAATAACTTTCTCTGACTATTACAAAATGTCATTAAATCAGACGCAGGGCGTGTTATCAATTAGCCTACGAGTATTTAGCGTTCATTTGTTTCGCCTTATGTCCATTTTAATTAAACGTTTGCCGTAACTATTAATGTTGGAACTAGTTGAAGCAGTCGATTGAATATTTTTAACCGACATGAAAAAAGGAGGTTACAAAACATTTATTTACATGGATACTTATATTATATGACATTCATTTTATTTTGTATACATTATTTCTTTTATTAAGTATACCTTATATTTATTAATGCCAAAATTGATTTCGATATTCAAAAATATTATCATAGTTTGTAGCTTTTTTTATCTTTCCGGAGAATTTAATCATAGTAGGTATTAAGATTATTTAGATTTTTTTTCCAAAACTAGTATTTAGTAGGCTTTTTAAATCTTTTGTGGTGCAGGCTACTGACATTTTTCTTTATCTCGACGATGATCTAAACGTCATATTTTATTGTAATTTATTACCATTATGTTACCGATATGAAATACAAATATGTAATTAACAATATCGGTTTACGGAAACTTACCTATGAAATGAATACATTGTATAACTCGTAAAAAATAATTATCCAGAAATTGTAGTAAATGTCATAATTTTAGGGTAGTCGCTCACTTTTTTACTATGTTTATGTGTCTGCAAGGAGTACCTACAATGATTTTTTGCAAACCATAAGATATTTTATACTATTATATATTATTTATTAGGAATTATTTCAGATTATTGTCAATCATGATTTTTACGATAAAACAAGTGAACTCTACTAAATAAACTAAATACTAAACGATAAAGAGATAATAGAAAATCCCAAATCGAGACTATACTCAGTAAAAAATATATTACAAACATTTTGAAATAACATTCATATTATACAATTCGAATATCAAAGTTCCAATTTTTATAGAAAGACAAAATCAGGATTCCAATCCTCTTTATAGTTTTTCTTTTCAAAATTGTTCAAACTTATCTGAATAGCAAATTCTGAGAATGCTGTCATTCAAAATTTTAAAAAGGAACATAAAATATATCTACGTAATAATATGATCTGATATCACACGAGTGTTATGCTAATTCTGTCATCCTCGTAGCAAATGTAAGCAGTCGCATTAGTGATTGAATTTCACACAAAATTAAATAAAGCAACAACACTGAACACGATACTCGAAGGATAAAGGCATTAAAAGTGTATCTCAAAGAATCGCTAAACATTATAGCGTGTAAAAAGCTTAAACAGATCAGATACCACGATACAGCTCCGATAAAATCATTTCTGTTTCATAAAAATTGTTCAATATTGTAAACGTAAACATTTTACAAGCTCCCAATTACTTTAATTGTAAACTCTGGGGTATAAAGCAAGTATTTTATTATCATTAAAAGCGACATTTGTTTGCGAATGACATTACAAATTGAGTACCGCTGACTTTTTTGCTGCAATCGTCGTATGTATGTTGTGTTTATTTATTAAGACGTCAAAGTCTAGGCTGTAGAATGTCTAGTGGTTTGTTTATAAAATAGGTGATTCAAGAGGACGAGTAGTTTTAATCAATCAACTCAAATCTGTTGCAGTTCATTGCTGGATATGCCATTTGAAAACGATTCACAGGAGAATACTTTTTTTAAGGTTCTGTACCCAAAGGGTAAAAATGGAATCCTATTAGACTCCACTGTCCGTCTGTCTGTCTGCCACCAGGCTGTATCTCATGAACCATGATAGCTAGATAGTTGATAACCATGATAGATGATAGCTAGATAGCAATTTTATGTACTAAAAACAGACTAAAATATTTTTTAAATGGGGCTCCCATACAACGAACGATGATTTTTTTGCCGTTTTTTGCTCGTTATAAAAAAAAAGGTTATAATATAGTGTCTAAAGTTGTAGGATAGATAATGGTAAGAAACCCTTCGTGCGCGAGTCTGACTCGCACTTGGCCGGTTTTCGTGTTTTCAAATTGACTGAAGCGATCAAGCAAGACAAAAAGCAAACTATTGGTTAATCAGCGATAATTATGTTGATTTAATTTTAATGCCAACAACAGTATTATTTCTTGACAACGCTTATAATAGTTCCCGAATTCAAAATACAAAATTAAAATGCGTTACCTCTTCTAAAACTCCAACATCATTGGCATGTACTAATTGGTACTCACTAGAAGACATTAAATAAGATACAACATTGATTTTTTATTTCCTTCTTTCAACTTTAATGCTTATACTGATAATTATTTAAATATAGTTGGATACCAAGTACAGTCGCACGTCACTGGTAGCGGTTTTTTGGAAATATCAGACTTATTACTATTGTAGCAAGGTACAAATTGCTACTGACTTTCCGTTTACCATATTTGTTTTATACTACGTATAGTGTAATATAAGGTTTCATTTGAAACTTAGATAGTATTGAAATGTAAATGGCGATTTTATAGGAGCTTAGTCACCCTTGGGCAAGTCTTAGATAGGACGTAATCCTAGGTCGTTTAATTCAGTTTGCTCTTATGATATGAATGCCTTTGGCGCTTATATTGGCAATGGTATTTGATTCCAAATTGATCTTCTGCATATTTAGGATTCTTGTAGATATTTTAGTTTAAATATCGGTGTGAATGAAATTAGTGCACAATTTACTTTAATATAGAGGTTTCAAGTGATATCTGTAAATTTATATCAATGATGGTGTTGGTTTTATTAAAATTAGGTGAAAAAAATAAGCTTGCTTAGTGCAGTGTCAAAAAACATGATACCTAACCAATGTTCTGAATGGTAGAGGCCTTTTTTTTCGGGGGGAAACCTTCAAAAGGCCCCCGGGGAAGCCACCGGGTAGTGTGGGATTCTTACCTTACTAAAACCACCCCGGTGATCACCATCAGCGCATAGAAGACTCCCGGGTCCTCTTAAGAGACCAGCTCCGGAACCTCCCGTGCGCTGTCAGGCGCCTAGATATGGTTTAAACTCTAACTGGTATAGGTTGGTTAGCAACGATCGAAAAAAATAGGTACAATAAAACTGTATTTTCTTCCGAGACAAATCTTGTTTTCTTTTCAACAAATAAGAAATAAACTCACAAACATTACTACGAAACTATCCGCAGCAAAGTTCGTAAATCAAAAATTTTAATATTCATACTTGGCATAAAATTATAAAAATGTGGGTAATGAAAATTTCTCACGACCTCAAAGTAGCGACCGGCGATAAGAATCAGCCTGAACTTGAAGTTGTTAAGTAAAGCCTAGATCGCCGAATACGATAAGTCTAGCTTAGATCTTGAATCTAGATATTGTGGAAACTTGAGACATGGAAACGGGTCACGGACTTCACGAAATATATGCGGAAAATTTAAGCGGTTTTGATGCTTGTATGTATTATTATGTTACACTGTAAATTATAGTTGCATACTTATAGAGGACAGGCCGTGAAATATATTCTTATGATTTTTCATTGTTTGTAATAGACTTAGATTTGCACGGTTTTTTTAAAATAATCGATTCTTTAATAAAGCAGTGATATATTTTTTACAGTCGTAGTGGCGCATTTGTTATGGACCCGTTTTGCAAGCGCGTGAGTGAGTTCGAACATGGCATGTACCAATGTGACTTTTTTAATGTCATATGTACTTTCTTAGTTAATCTAAGACACCACTGACTAACGGTGAAGGAAAACACAACATCGTAAGAAAACCTGGACTTTAATAGTCTGAAATTGCCAACCCGCAGTGAGCTAGCGTTGTGATTAATGCTCAATCATTCTCTGTATGAGAAGAGGCCTTTGCCCTACATTGGGACAGTTACAGGCTGATTTATTTATTTATATTTATTATATATTTTATCTATGTTTTTTCATGTTTATGCACATGTTTTTGCTTATCCAATAAAGCAATGATAGGCTAGTGGTATGACCATCGAACTACCAAGTTAAAGATCGTAGGTTCAAAACGCATCTCTAACTTTTTAAATTTATGTGCGTATTAGAATTCACTTAGAATGGTGAGGCAAACATCGTGAGGAAACCAGTACACCTGAAAGATTTTTCAACGGTGTTTTAAAGCCGTGTCAGAGGCCTCTGGGCGATTCAAACTCTGACACTAGGTTGTTCATCAACCACACGATAAAGAAGAAACAGGTAAAATTGTGTTCTTCTGACTAAAAATCGAATTCAGACACTTAGGTCCAATTTCACCATTCACTTTAAAAACCGAGTTTAATAAAACTACGAGTAAGTTCAGCCCTACGAAAATTGCAGTTTTAAACTCAGTTAAACCACGTTAACGCTTGAACCCAGTTTAACTTGATTGATCGCGTTTAGTATCAATGGTGAAATCGGCTCTTACTCTTGAAGTGTTAAACATTGAGTATTTTACTTAAAACTATGTAACAGTAAAAGACCAACGCTATATTCAAACCTTACACCTGTCATCGTTGTTTTACAAAGTATACCTAGTACTAGTATATACTACAGAACAACTTTGTTCAACAAATTAGAAAATTGGTTGCGTTGGAACAGGTGCGAGGGATCCTAAGTCAATATGTAAAGTTCAATGATCAGGAGCGAACGTATTGTTCTTCATAACCAATGTTGGTGCCATGATTTGGTTAATTATTGTTGGTTGGAATGTTTGTAGATGGTACTAAAAGGATCCGATAGGGGTTGGGCTTCTTTGAGCGGTGTTTGGTTCAGAGCATTTTGGGCGGAGAGACAAAAAGCTAATAAAAAAAACATTACAATACTATTTTTGAAAAATGATTAGCAAATATTGTCTTTATTATTTTTTTTATCTTTTTTATTTTCTTTATTACTTAACTAAAACAAGAAGTTGATTACCCCATAATTAGGGTATTCGTCATCTTGTTCACAATTAATCAATAAAATTAAATGAAAAATACATAATGATTTTTATAAAGTATTTATGCATTCTATGCAAACACAGAAAATGTTGTAGACAAAAGTCTATTATGAGCGGGATTTGAACCCGCCATCTGTTGAGTAAAGCCCCCAGTCGTTCTGCCACTAAGTAGAATCCTGTACGTAACGTCTATGTAGGTAATACGTACAAAGGGTAGATGTAACAACCATCTGAGATGGTTGAATGTAGAAGAGGATTTTGATAACAAATAGTTTAGTGGCAGAGCGACTTGATGCTTTACCCATTACGTCGCAGGTTCAAATCCCGCTGGTAATCGATTTTTTGTTTCTACAAAAACTTCGATCTTTAGATATTTTCTATATTTTTAATGTAATTTTCTTTAAATTTTTACCTTTAGCGATGACTTTTAGGTTAGTAAGAAATATTTCTAGTGTTACATGTTGAAAACAACGTTAGGTCATGTAACCTACACTAATTGGTGAAAAGCTAAGAAATAATTAGCGTGTTACTAGCTAACTAGCCCAAGTAAAATGAACTAGACTGAAATAAATCTCGGTAAAATAAAAGCTAGAAAACAATTATTTATATAGTTGTGAAAACCTTCACTTTTATGATGTTATAAAATATTAATGAAAAAGTCACTTAAAAAGCCTTACTTAGCCCAGAATTGGAATACTTTTTCCTCGTGTTATTTTAATCCAGGACATGGTCTATCTATGTGCCAAGTTTTATCTAAATCCGTTCAGTGGTTTACGCGTATTTGAGTGACAATCATCTTCAAAAACTTTAACATTTATAATATAAATATTAATTAGATGAATTGTTCTGTCTCACATAAAGTAGTATTACACATAGTCCATAAAATTCCATACCAACATTTAAATCATACATAGAGCGACAAGAAAATCGAATCGAACCACGAACATTATAATTACGCGGCTTTTAATTTAAATTAACAAACCGTGAGATGATTTTACGCCTATAAATATCGGTAACTATGAACTGTTCTGTTTACGAGACGAAGATATGGTTATGATCGAAATAAGAAACTATGTGTAAGTAACTATGTTGAAACTGCTATAATATAACGTTATTGGTTATGAAAGTGTCAGAATAACGTACCTAATAGAAAATAGTGTGGTTATTAACTTAATTGTGAGTAACTATCTAATTTGTATTAGACCACACGGATTTGTTTATTAATTATGACAAGTTTTACTGGCAGGTTGTAAAGTGAACTGTGTTTTTGAATAGGGTGCCATAAAACGATATTTTTCTTTATTTGAAAAGTATTGCTGACGTAAATTGATAAAAGTTTTTTTATAAAACTAAATTGTTATTTTATTATGGTATTGTAAACGTGGTATAAATATTTCAACCATGATATCTAAGTGTCGTCACTGTGAAAGTTTTCTAAGTAGCATTAAGATCGAATTCTTATACAGTTTTATCGATATCTGATACATTTTTCCTTTAATCGCCACTATCACTACGCTATTACGTCATAATTATCTCAATCAATCAATCAATCATGATAACACTGACACTTCTAGAATTCAACTTTCGAAAAACTAACGCGTTCCAAATTCAAGTTTGAATTTCTTCTAAATATGGCCACCGTGGTTTAATGTCAAATAAATTTTAATTAAATTGAACAGCGTCAAGATGGTCGTTTGCTAGTAGGTAATTGACAAGCTCTTGATGAATCGCTTCAGCCACCTTGTTATGTTAGAACTAGAGCCCATCTGTCTTTCCATGGCAGTTTAGTCGTACATTGGAAAGGTTTAATTTGATGTTAAATCTATGAGTGATATATCGTATAGGTTTTCGCTTTCTTTTTACGAGATTTTTTTAAGGCCAAATATTTTTGTGACACTTTTCACTGAATTATTTATTAAAGTTGTCACCTTTTCGGACTTTTTGGCGGGAATTCGAAAAACATTAGTGCTTTTGATTTTTATTCGCGGAAGTATGTTATTTTGATCTATGACTCTAGTCTGTCGAAAGCAAGTTAGACGCACTGAAGAAAAAATACACCTTTTTCCAGTAGGTAAAAATATTGACAATTAAAACTTTTTTTACATATTTGTTTTAATTGCAACTAAATATAAAAAACTGATCCGTTTTTTTTTCTATCGACATTTCTTGTCACTAATCTGACAAATACATTTAAATAAATCTCTAAAATCTATTCCGTTCGTATTCATCAAACATAAACTCACAATTTTCATTTACGACTCTTTATTAAAAACGTATCAACATTTATTTGTAATAAAAATTTCAATATATTAATATCCTTTCTATCGGGCATAACGGTACAAAATCAAAACTATAAAGAATGCATTCCTTAAGAATAAAAAGAAGAAAAAAACAAACGAATGTTTCTTGAGTTGTATCAGTGAGGCGAGAAGTTGACATTATTTTTCCGTCAGCCTTTCAACGGTTAAAACAAATGTCCTAAACTAAGGATATGGCAATTAATGGACAAAAATGTACCTATATAAATAATTATTTGAGGGTTTTATTAGAAAATTATCTTTTCTTTTTTAGAAATTGAAGTATTGTGTAATATTGTAGATTAAAATTGACTTTTTTGATCTTACTTTCTTTATCGCATGGTTGATGAGGTGTCAGAGTTTAAACTGCTGTCGCTACTGACATGGCTCTACACACCGTTAAAAAAATTTTTAGGAGTGCTGGTTTTCCATCACGATGTTTTCTGTCACCATTTTAGTAAGTGATAATTCAAGTGATTAATTTCTAATACGCACATGAATTAGTTGGGTGGGTGCCTGGTTTTCGAACCTACGGACTTAGGTATGACTTGGCAGACCAACTGTCATACAGGTAGGCTATCAGTGCTTTAAGCAACTCATTAATAAATAATGATGGATGAAGAAATAATTATCAAAATAAAAGCGTGGATTCTGTTAATTAATTAGCAGTCTAAGCACAATTTTGAATATTATATTAATTTCCTAAGTAACGTCGGATTCTATTTTAACTATATCTGCCAGTATTATATTTATTTCTAAATGAATTTTAATTTAAACTAATAAAAGGAGTCTATAAATAAATTTTATAGCTCTATGTAGCTATCAATGAGACGCAGACGATTTGTCGTGAGACATCAAAGTCCTTGCCCACTTTGTAATATTAATCTCACTATCCCACATCAAATCAACTATCATACACCTACACAGATTCCTATCATCTTACATTACTTCAAATCCATTTGAATTAGTCGCTTTCAGATAAGAACAGGAAAGTAATAAATGAAACCTTATAAAAATACCTTCAATCAAGGATTACAATCTTCAAAACGAATATAAAATTAAACAATAAATTCAGTGATTAAGCTACTAAAATAATATTAAATAAAAAATATTTTTATTATTATAATTACATTGAAAATGTAGAAATCGATTCGAACAACAACAGTTATTTATGAAAATTATTAGTTGCTGGCAGGATACAGCTGCGTTGGAAAAAGAATACAAGATTCCATAATTAAATTAGCGTGTTGGAAATTAAAAATGGAAAAGAACACACGGGGAGTCCTACCGGCCGCTGTGGGGCGCCGTCCTCACGACACATACCATAGCGTTTTATACCCATCAAATCGACCGATAATTGAAATGAGTTCCTTGTAAAAAGCAGAAAAACGATTATCCCTATACCTTTTAAGACGTCCGAGATACACAAATGGACTTTGTATTAGAATTTATGTCACTTAAAAGAGATGATATAAAAAAGCGCCGACGGGTTTACACGCAATAAAAATATGGGAACGACGAGAATGCCTTCCCGGTTGTCAATCGAGGGGTTTAATAATCGTAAAATGTTTTTTGATCTACTCAGACGCATGTAGCCGCCACGCTCGTGCTAGACGATGTTTAGTGTAGAACAAAGTTTATCGATCGCGAGATACTTACAATACACAATAGTTTAATCACCAAAATTATTGAACGAGATTTACGAATCATAATTTTTGTTTGACATTAACATACTTTTTTTAACGAGTACTTATTACAATTCGATTTTCAAAGAATCTAACGCCTAAAGCATAACGGACATTTTTTATGTTATCATTTAAAACGAGAATTTGTATTTAAAAAATAGTGTAATAAAATTATTAAATGATGCAGTGACTGTTGTTATAAAGTGTAGGAAAATACCTAAAGGTGTAGCAGGCCTTAATTTATTAAAATAAAATTAATAACACGCTGTGATTCAGATGCGTGTGCGACACATCAATATGCTGATATTGATTTTATGACTTTAAGTGGCAATTACAAGCGTTGTTTATCTAAAAAAATTTGGTGCTCAATGAGTGAGTTTTACGATCAATGGACTAACATCGTATTAGTTAAACTAAGAAGCGATAAAAAAGCGTTTTAACGTTCTTAAAAACCCATAAAGTAATATAATTATTGCATACTAGTTGCCGCTTTCACTGGAATCGATCATTTTACTAAACACCCTAAAAGATTATAATTATCTTTAATTACAGAGACTGTTCCTTGACGGCCATTTTTCTCGTTTCTTAACTATTTTCTGACAAGTAATAACGTGTTGCGTTAATCGGTAGGTAATTTATATGCCGAATTCTTTACGCCCTTAACGATTAATGCTGTTCTTTTTAATATTCATAGTCTAGAGTCGAAAGTATTAAAGTTTGAAAAGAAATGCACACTTGATATTCGAGTATTTATGGGATCATGTGCACTACAGATGCACAATATAATCTAAAAGAAAAAAAGGATTTTTTTTAAATTCCGAACTCTTTAAATATTGATGTTTATTAAAAATGTTTATTCATTATGGTCATTTGATATGTTTTGGGAATAGTCACTGCATATTAATATTTAAAACTAGTAGGTCAATTATTAATCTAGGCACAGGTATTCGTCGCATTATGCCTAGCAAGATAAACGTAATGAGGTATTAACCCAATTCTGTCACTAAGACCTTGAAGATAATGTTGCAAATAGTTTACAGGTGACGTGAGTTAAAATTACTAATTATTTGGTAGCTATAATATAAAAAATCATATCATTATTACTCGTACATATACTAGTATAAAACAAAGTCGCTTCCCGCGTCTCTCTGTCCCTAAGTATGCTTAGATCTTTAAAACTACGCAACGGATTTTGATGCGGTTTTTTTTAATAGATAGAGTGATTCAAGAGGAAGGTTTATATGTATAATACATGCATATTAGCGTATGTATCTATGCTTGGTATGCAAAAACAATAAAAGTTCGAAATTTCAAAAATTCGATTTCGAAAGTTCGAAATCATATCATTCTTTATTTAGATTTAATTAGTTAATTTCAGTAACTTCTTATTTCTATTTAATGCATGTTACGGTCATGTACCTTAGAAAAAATTGAGGAAATTGGAAAAGAGATAGGATACGAGCGGGACTTGAACCGTTACTGTACCTTGGCAACCGCAACGCTATTACCAACTGAGCTATCATATCGCAGCCCGCTATATCATGTAATTTCATTAATTATTTTTTTTAATTTTCTTTGTTCAGTAAAACCTATTTTAAGGATGGGTCTGAATCACACCTTCCAACTTCAGACCTCCAAATGTGTGCTTCATTATAAACCACAACACTTACCATCAGGTAGGTCCGTTGACTAACACATGCCTTGTTCACCATAAAAAAAAGCAGTAAAGCCCATTCCAAGCCTATTTTTGTAACCTACGTTTTACATAGTTGTTCCGATTTTACCCAAAGAGTTTTAAAAAAAGGTTGTAATTAAAACCTTTAACGCTGCATATATTTCACGAATAATCGAGATACGCTGGTCGCCGGTAATAAGACATCAACGGTTTATGATATAAAAATCCTGCTCCTGAGTTAATATAATACCTATTCATTAAAAACACTTGCGCCATGTAAAAAATGCTGCAGTTAAGCTATGGTGTACGGGATAAGCGGACAGCGGAATGTAAAAAAAAAAATAACTTAAAAATTAGAATAAAAAAGTAAAAACATTCGAAATTTTGAAATAGTTTAAGAGTTTGTACTTATATGCGTTTGGCCTAAGATTTTTTTTGCCTGTTACAATATTATCTAGAAAACCGTAAGACATGTCAAAACAGTTTCTTAGATCGTATTTTCGTAGGCTTTTTTAATAAATTTTAATAATTTATTATTTAATTAAATATTGTTTATTATTTCTTTAAATATTTATTTTAAATATTGAAGTTGTGTTGTTAATCATTTAGAAGAAAATTTAACCAACGTGTACAAACGTTGAATAAGCAGTAGACTAGCAACTTCATTACAATTTAAATAAATTAACTTCTAGGCTCAATGCTTTAACTGTACTATGTCTTACAGTAATATTAAACACAAATAATATTCAGCAACATTAAACTAAACACAAAGCTAAGTTTAAGCAAAATTAGTAATTTTCTAATTTTACTTTGTATTGTTTAATAATAGTCAATAAATAATTCAACAAAGCTGCCGGCTAAAGTGAAAAACAATGAACAAAATCTACGACACGGTTCTATTTAATGAAACAATGATATAACTGCGCATTATTGTAGTTTTATGAACATACAATACAGCTGTTTATAGTAGACACATAGACAATATAACTGTAAAACATTAGCGCCATCGCGAAAATTGTAATCTTGACGAAATTTTTATTAAGATGATTTTTTTAAACAGATATCTAGGAAATCTTCTTCTAAATCTTGTGTTCATTGAATAATAATAAAAAAAATCCCAACATTATTCATATGCATCAAAAAATTGCGTAATAGGTTCAAAGTATTGCTACTTACTTCAATTATATGTACAGCGTATTACCTACAATCGCAAGCACAAATACTCATGCCTACGTAAATACAAAGTTTAATAAACTTGCCAAAAATATTAATAAAATATCTTAGTAATTCAAGCATAGCTACTATGATAGTTATGTAAATAATATAAAAATACATAAATTTTCTGTCTCGAAAAGCATGTAGAGTCGTTAGTCCTGCGCCTGCTGATCACCGTCCCATCGGACTATCAGAGTAAGGGAATAGAGAGTGCACCTGTAAATCTTCGTGGATATTGGCCGAAATTCGTTTATTAATTTTCTACTTCTTCAATAATCTAATATATTGGGGATTTAAAAAAAGCAATTGTAGGTACCTATACATATTTGTAGGCACTTTTATGTCGAATAGCAATTTATAGAAGATTTAATACAAGCGACTGTCATCGGTGGAAAGAAACAGCTACTTTCTGATAACAGATACATAATAGCGATTATAAATAATTCATCATTCTAAGAAAATGCTGTAACTCGAGTCTAGTGGAACAATTGTCAAAACACCTAACGACTTAGCCTAAGTACGTATTACTTGTTTGAATTGTGTATATTTTTCTTTCTATTATTCCGCCTACGATCATTCTTGGTAACAGGTGTGATCGTTTAAAACATAGAGTGTATTCTTACAGAAGTTTTAGTTAGATTTTCAATTTACGCGCCCCTAGTTTGAGGTATCAGAAATAAAAACTCATCACTCTAGTAGCGCAGATTGATTAAATTTCAAAATTTAAATTCTTTACTACAAAATGTAAAAAAGGAATCAAAATGGCCAATTCCAATAAATAGAACCACGACATTAATTTCTCCAGCCGTTTTTGAAACGCTGATTCGTAATCTAGGACTAAACTAAAAACTAAAATTTAAATCACTATTCCTTTATACATTTTCAATTCTACAAACACATCAGTTTTTATCACTCGAAAACTCGTAGGTAATATAATTTTGAAAAAACTAACTATATATAAAGCCATTAAGAATTCGTACAAAGAGGTACGTAACCTACGTAAGTCACCTGGACTCATCCAGAGTGAGACTTCTATAAACTTTTTGTCCTTGATTTAAAAGAACTTGCTTTTGTCAAATCTCATTGTCGCTTTCACCGCCCACGCTTCAACTCGTCACTTGAGCCGAGGTGTTAACCACTAAACCCACAATTACGCATATTGCCTGATCACATCAAAAGCCCGGCCGACAAGCTATTATGACGCGCACGACGAATTAAAACGAAAACATTTAATTTTGCTATTAATACGTTTTTCATTACAGAACACCATGTTGGTACTTGTGTATTATAGGGGTTTTGTCGTAAAAATTGCACTTACTGTTTATGAAGAGAAGAACTATAGGATATTGATTTTTAATTATAATGAAAAAGTATGTTTGTCTTTTTTCCAAGTAGCAACGGAGCACACGGAGCAACCGATTGACGTGATTATTCATAGAGGTAGTATATGGGCCAAAGACTTATAAAAAGTAATTATTTTTGTCTCGAAAAAATTTTAACCACAAGAGTGACTCAGGGTTCCGTAAAACCACCACACCGCCCTTAGGTTTTGTCTTTTATATTTGTCATGAAAGCGGTTTGCTGGCTAACAACTTTTGTTCGACTGCCACGTTAAAGGTCGTAGGTTCGAAATCCAGGCACGCACGTCTGACTTTTTAAATTTATTTACGTGAGGGAAAACATTGTAAGGAAACTAGCATAACTGAAAGATTTTTAAACTGTACGTAAAGCCAAGTCAGAGGCCTACAGGTGGTTTGAACTCTGACACCAGGTTGTTCATCAACCACACGATAAAGAAAGACCATCACAAAGATAACTGACCCTGTAACAGACAGACAAACAGACAGACGGTTGTGTGGGCTTATTATCCACTTAGGACCCTTTGCAAAATGGAACGATAAAAAGAAATAGGTAATTATGGCGGCGACGCGCCGACTACAGCAGACCACGACTTTGACAAAGATACCTACAACACTTTTTCCTTAAACAATATTAAACTAACAAAAAAAATAGCAATTACATCCCAAACTTTCGTTTCCTTCAAAAATCAAACAATAACGTTAGTTACTTTACTAACGTTAAAGAAAATTATTCGATCAAGTTTGCGACCGACGCGACGAAGAAAAACTATTTTCGAACCAAATTCTCCATTGCGTAGATTATTAAAGTTTTCGCTTCCATCGCTCCCAAATAGTTGGGTTACTCATCTCTGTAATGTGAATGTTGCAGACGAATTCTTTTAGCTTTGGTTTTTGCTGTGTAGATCGAAAATTTGTACAGAATTTTTAAAGGAAAATGCCGTCCTCTTCCGCACGACCGCATAAATTATCCACGTATTGCCGCGTGCAGATCTATGACACGTTGGAATCGTATGAATTTTATATATTTATGCTTTATATTCACCAAGCAACAATAAGGTAAATTTAGATATTTCATATAAAAAAGATTTTAAAATATCACTATAGCTTTAAAAAAATTGGTGATTAAAGCCAAAGTTTTTGCACAGGATAATCGCTAAACTATTCCCGCGAAATGAAGGTCTCTAAAACTATTACAAAATTATTTGACGTTACTGACTAATGACGTTGTTTCTGTTTTTGCCATCTCTGTCTAGCCAACAATGTTTTAACTCTTATATCTTCGACATTAATTACATATTATACTAGCTGCCCCGCGCGACTTCGTACGCATGATTATTCTACTTCAACGCCTATTCTACCCCTACCCTACTCTACCCCTAACCTACTCTACCCCTAACCTACTCTACCCCTACCCTACCCCTACCCTACCCTAATCTACCCCTACCCTACCCTACACTACCCCTTCCCTACTGTACCGCTAGCCTACCCTACTCTACCCCTACCCTATCCTACTCTACCCCTACCCTACCCTACTCTACCGCTACCCTACTCTACCCCTACCCTACTCTACCCCTACCCTACTCTACCCCTACCCTACTCTACCCCTACCCTACCCTACGCTACCTCTACAAATCAAAAACCATGAAAATTGGTCCAGCCGTTCTTAAAAAAAAAAGTATCCTATGTCCTTCTCCTAGCTCTAAACTACCTCCCTGCCAATTTTCAGCTAAATCGGTTCAGCCGTTCTTGAGTTATAAGTGGTGTAACTAACACGACTTTCTTTTATATATATAGATTAGTTACGAACTTTTAAAACACACTTTACAGTCAGAAGACATCTATTACTTTTATCGTAAAATGATATCGTAGACGATTTTTTTTGACGTTATCTCACAAATTAATGTTGCGCGACATATGATAACGTTGCGCGGTACTAAGCAACATGTTGCGCGCCAACTGTAATCAATACCTAATACAACAAACAAAAGACAAACGCTTCACTCTTGAACGAGTCGACATTCTTGTCTTGTCATCTCAGTCAATCGAGGCTCAACCAAAACGATGACAAGTATTAACACCTCTTTGATTCAGAGAAGCTCACAGTAGTAATTCACAAGTCATGCCACTTAGAACAAATCAATAGACCTTTGATTACATTATTATCTGCACTAATGGAGAAAGCGATAAACTTATAAACAAATATTTATGGCACACACTTTCTGTCAACTTTAGTAAATGCTTCATTAGTTTTAATGTGTTTTTCTTTGCCGTTTCCCATAAAACTGAGACTAAAGAAAAGTCGGTCAAGCCGGAGGTACTGCAAGCTAAATCATTGTGTTAGACAATTAATTGAAATTAACGAGGAGTTCTTCAAAGGCTTTAATGGTCTCCAGGTTGAAGTTTATGAAGGGATTTCGTCAACATCTGCTGTCTATCGGCTTTGATGACATGGTTCAATAGGTTTAGTGCAAAGTTATGTGCGTTACGAATCGAGTGTCAAAGGAATAAGAACAATAGATTATGAAAATGTTTGAGTATGTTTTGTATTATGCTGATGGCGGTATCAACACGAATGGGTCGGCTCGACAGAAATAGTGCTACCTTCTCACAGAATGTCGGCGTGAATTAACAGTAGGATACCAGGAACTGTTGTGTAGTTTCGTACGGTCAGTGAAGTGAACCCGACCCCATTCTCACTTAAAGGCCGGCAACGCATTTGCAATACTTCTGGTGTTGAGGGTGCCTATGGGCGGTGGTGATCACTAACCATTTCCATTTCATTCTCCCATTTGAAAGCAGTGATAGCCTAGTGGTATGGTCGTTGGACTGCCAAGTCAAAAGTCGTAGGTTCGAAACTCAGGCACGCACCTCTGACTTTTTAAATTCATGTGCGTAAGTATTAGAAATTAACTATCACTTGTGAAAACGGTGAAAGAAACATCGTGTCAACGGTATGTAAAGCCATGTTAGAGGCCTACAGGCGGTTCAAACTCTGACACCAAATTGTTCATCAACCATACAACGAAACAATGAAATTTTCCCTCATTTTCCATAACAAAATGAGTATGAATTAGACAAAAAGAAACAACTTAAAAGCAATTTTTATAAAAAATATCGCAGCATTTTGTTCCGAAGAACTTTTTACTCGAAACCACAACCATTTAACAGTCTAAACTTTTCAGATCCGAATCGCCGAGGTAAAATAAGTTGGTCGTAACTAGCAACGTTACGACTCAGATACTATTGTGATCTAACCGCCAAGTTTGTAACAAGCGTCGGCACAAACTTTGTCGTACAGTTTACTGGAGGCAACAACCTCGCGTCACTGCTACCGCTGATAAAGAAGGAAGTGTTTTGACGTAAACAAAATACTTGGAAATCTTGAAAGCAAAACACAAAAACTTAGTGTTGTAAGTATAAATATCAATTGGCAAACTTGATGAGAAAGTTTCCTTACTTAATGTACCCTGTTTTTTTTTCTTGAGTACACAGACGCTATATCTTGTATGCCTATAAGCCTGTCACAAACCGAGGTGATCTACCCGTCGCGGTCGGGAGACCGACGGATTTCAATCTTCCATACAACCACAGCCACCACCGGTCGTCCGCTGAATCGTCAATTCCTAATTTATCAATAATTATATTCATAATAACTTGCACATACCAAGGCTCTAGAGCCTCTAGAGATAGAAGTATTACTAGTACTACTAATAAAAAAGTATTACTAGTAATACTAGTAAAATTACTAGATAGTATTACTAGTAATACTTCTATCTGAGTAAATTATGTCCATTACAAATCTAAATTACATTTCATCTAATTTCTAGGACACAATTGTAGAGACTGCGATATCTTTAAGTCAATATTACCTACAAATAAATCCTTATTACACAACTTATATTCCCATAATAGCCCCAAGCTCTCTCTTATACCATCAAAACGTTCACAACGGGTCCGGATCACAGAGCTATGCTAATCAATTTATTGTCACGTCCATACTTTCTGTACCTTTTGTCCAGCTTGGACGTTAATTATTTATGAGGTATTTACCAATGAAACATTGAAAGGGAATGGGGACAAACCATATGACAGCTGAGGAACATACGTGATTAACAAAACACCTGCATCATCAAAGGTTAAAGGGGTAAATTTGAAGCTTACAGTTCAAATTTAATAAGAACTCTTCATCATCAATTATGATACTAAATTAATATTTTATACCAGGAAAACCTTTGTTCGTTTTAAAATTATCTAATGGGAACGTGACTTACGGAGCGTGGAACTACATGGATCTTGTAGAAAGCTGGTATCACATCTAATTTGAAAAATATTAGTAGATTAAAGTTCTAAATGAAACTCTGAAGCGGGTGGGACTCGGTGGCTTAGTTGATAATGCGATGGCACGGCACGCCAGGGATCGCGGGTCCAAGTCCCGCCTGAGTCAGTTTTATGCCAAAGTTTTTGCGAGCTTTTTATTGAATAATTTGATTTAATAAGCAAAACATGTAATAAACATACATAAAATATAAAGTTCTAAATGTTTGTACAAAGAAAACTACGTAGACAAGATGATAGAGAGTACAGTAAGAGCCAAAAATGGTTAACAAACGAATAACAATATTGGAGTTTACATTGAAATACACATTCATCACCCAAACATTACATTCAGAATACAAAAATACTTTTTTACGACATAAAAGTAAAGAAACACAAAAACATAGATCATAAAAATTACTTCTAAAAGTTTCAAGTTTGACTCCTTCTTGTACTAAATATGTGCACCCACGCATTTTTGGTAAAAGTTGTTTTCCAAGCGCAATTGTATGCCCAGACGAGTTCAAATAATGTGGTTATATTTTCCTGTAGTAGCCTAAATTAATAATTTAAAATAAAGTGTATTACTGCCCTGTGGCTCTAGTTGTCAGAAGAAATTTGTCGTATTCAAATAATGTTATTATTGATGTACCTCACAAAAATAATAATTTGTACAAACAGTAGAAATTAGCTTAATCATTAATTTTGTCATTAAACCAATCATCAACCAATTTTGCCACGAAACGAAGAAAAACAAATTTCTTTAATAGTTTTTATGCAACTATACTAGTGTTTCATTGGTCGAAATTCGATCGTTCATTAAATAAAAATTAAATAAAAAACATATTTTATACAAAACTATGTAAATTCCTACACTTCTCCATTCAAGCAATATGCTTAAAAGGGAGTACCTACAAAATTTTCTCCTCACGTAAAATATATAAATTAATGACGTACCATAAATAAATAATCAAATTAACCGTTAGTATAAATAGCTAACTCTAACTTAGAGATTAATTTTGTCATTAACAGTCCAAATTAAAATAAACAATCGTAAACCAATTCTTTCCACGCAACGACGAAAAATAAATTTCTCTAATAAATTGCAAATTTTATGTGAATAGAATTAATTATGTCCATAGTTGGGTTAATACGGCGTATAATGAACATATTGCCTCGACCGCCTGCGCCTGCGCCTGCCCACTTCGACACCTATTAGTTAAACAAATTGTAATTACATACATCACCACTGTTTAATTAAACTCCCATTATGATTTGACACTAGGGTTATGTAATTAGGCAGTGTCGCGTAGGTGTTTTAGTATAATGACTTGTCTGAACTTTTGGGTTCTTTAAAACTTTTTGAATCTGATAATGAAAAAATTGAATCCATAATAATATTATAGAATTGAATTCAAAATATTTTTAGAAGAAAATTCAAATCATATCGTTTTATTTTCTACAAAAAAAAACTTAATAAACAAAAGACTCACTTGAGAATTTATGCGTTTAAAAAATTATATAAAACCTTATAGGATTGCTTTGTTGTTCGTCTGTCTGTCCGCTGTTTATATACTATAATTATTACATATTTATATACGGCTTTGGTGTGTGACATTCTTAAAAGACTGCCCAACAAGGTATTTTTGTGGACCTTAAATTTTTGTCCTTTTATCCGTGCAGTCACTAAAACTTACCAGTGGGAGTTTCTTAGAAGTACGAATACGCTGCAGACATGTTTATTATACAAAATATCGTGTTTATGTTCGTATTTTGAATAAAGTTACATATTTTTGTAAAATTTTTATAATGCATGCGAAGCGAAGTCTGAAGTTTAAAATTTTTGAAGTATGAAAAAATTTATTCTGCTTATAACAAAATATTCATTCTGCAATTTGTTTTTTATTTTGAACTTTTTAATGAAAATCGTTGAGGATGTTCTCCTCTACCGTAAGTACGATTTACAGATTTATTTACACAGAGCAATAAACACTCAAACCGTAACAAAAATCTACGGATCACACAAAAAATTGTCCCGTCCGATCGAACCCCACGACACCAAGCATTGATTTCAGCTGGCCTTAAATTTCATAATTTTGCACTCAAAAATTAGTAAAGAATACTAAATCCGTCTATTAGTATTAGACGGCCATCTTGCCACTTAACCCACTGAATTCGTGAGTAGCTGTTAAGGCACAGTCACTATCAATGACGTTAATTATATTATTCAGATGTTGATGTGTCAAAACCACTGTGCAATACATTGTCATACGTGACAAAGTATAGCAAAAGTTGAAATCAATAGGACAATATAACGGTTTTTACCTTGTACCTTTTATTTGCATGTTTATAACATTTTTTTTAAATCAACAAACCGTAGTTACTTAAATGCTTTTTAAAGTTTACACCTCGCATTGTATAAGTAAAAAGAGTCTTTACTCTATTGACATAATCGTGGGTTTTTACTGAGAGATCTTAAGCTTGGATCAGTAATATAGTACCTAATTATATTTTTTAAATGATAATCCTGCTGTTCATGTTCTAAAAATACTATAAAATATATTATGACAGTTTTAAAATTAGACATCCTAAAAATAAATCTTGGTCTTATGTTCCTATTACGCTGTTTTTATGGATAAAACATCACGTAGATCAGATTAAACCGTCCCTAAGGTCTATTTTGGGAAACTCTTGGAAAATCACTCTCAATTAGTTTTATTTACGGAAGTTTTGATAAAATATAAAACGTAATCAACCTTTTTTTTATTTATTTAAACTAAAACTGGTGCTATATAGACTTTAAATATAGAAGAAAAATACCCTGAGTCGCACTAAGGAGTAAAATAGGGAAAAAAATATAAACCCACGCAATATAAGCACAGTTTAATAAATAGTTACTACGTAAGTTTAAGTCCAGTACAAACCGCTAGTCTAACGTTTTGTCGATTTCAAATTTCCCACCTACAATGAATAGCGAATAATTTAGTAGTGTACGGTAAAACTATTGTGTTTATGTTACACTATGAAATGTATTATTAATGTATTTTTTATTTGGAATAAATGATTTAAAAAAAAACTTGCCTTGTATATTTCAAACGTCAACATTTTTACATGATTAAATATGATTTGGCTTTACTAACGTATTGATTTCGGGGAATTCCTGACAAGTTTCGAATTCAAAAAGTGAGGACCGCAACGCTGCCGCGTAAACACTGGCTCTTGATTAAGGACTCCGTTTGAGTTCGAAACTAGTCGGACGTTCCCCGAAATAAATACGTGAGTAAAGTCATATAACATTTAAAATAATTTAGACATTGCCCATCGATTTTATTTAAAACTAATATCAGGTAAAACTGTAGGTATCTATTATAACATATTTTTTATCTCTCATTAAAGGCTATAAATAAATTTATTTACACGCCGACCACGCAAACGATGTCCCAAAAAAAGCTGTTATTAAAAAAATCAATAGAGCAATGTCTCCTTAATAAATCGTCAGTCTATATTTGGAAGCTTGTGTTGATATAAGTGACATATGAATTACATTGTGTTTTGTCATGTGGCTTGCCTCTTAAACAAAAATAAATAGACGCCTATCGATATGATTTGACGCTTAGTAATAAGAGTTACAATCGACCAGTAATTAGAAAAAATAATACCTATTTATGTTTTGAAGAAGTTTTGCATAATTTTTCCTACTTATCTTTGCATTAAAAGGCCATCATTAGGAGTTATAACAATGTAAATATTATATTTTTTTTTTACGTAAAACGTAGTGCCTGAGAAAGTGCCTTTTCCGCATAGTCTTTATAAGTCACAAAATAAAATACACTTTACACAGAATTCACTTCATATAGAAATAAATTAAATGTTTTTAAGGAATTAAAACACATGAGATTGAAACTGCTGGAATAGTTGCAACAGAATTTATAAGCAATGCAAACCTAGTGTGAACGATGGACTGCCAAATCAACCATCAACCAAATCGATTGCAGATAAGAATCCACGATAAAAACACTTTTAAAATTATTATAGTGGAAAACATCCAAGAAAACCCACCATCCCTTAAAGACAGACATAGAGTTTACGTTGAAGCATAGATGTACTACAATATTAAGCCTACCATTACGTTACTACCTTTACGTCTTAACCTCATATTAACATATAATGCTATTGCGTCTATTGCAGACGATTCAAGGCGTAATGTCTGCGAAACAGTGTTTTTGGTAGCTAAACAAACCGATGCGAGAGTGACACAGGCTTGACAACAGAAATTGGTCGTTGGTAACGACCCATAATAATATAATATTACTACAATAATAAAGGCGCGTTCACACAATATCAAACTTAACGGAATTCCACCAACACTGACTCGCCATTCATCATCAATATCTTACCTATTGGAAACAAAACGTACCTAATACAAGACAGAATATATCATGATTGATTTGTTTTTAAATTCTCGCCCACAATTACAAGTAGCTGAAATAAAAAATGTCTGCCATACAATACGTCTAGACGGTTCTGTTGTAATAGGTAACGTTATCCGACATTGGTGCCAATGTTTGTGCCAATATAATCATATTTAATTTGTTGGGTCGCATATTGGAATCAACGGGAGCTTATTTTCCGGATTTATTAACAAAAGTTCAAAATCGGATAAGTCACAATAATTTATCCTCCACTACTATTATTTATTTATATTTGACAAATTGTACAAAACGTTGATCAATTGTTACGAACAAAGAATTATTATCCGAAAAAATGTCTTCTATTCATCTGCAAATATTCTTTTCACTACCTACCAAAGTTAAGATTTTAAGAGTTCGCGGCATTAATGGCTTTATTATTATCGGTAAAAACAAGGAATAAATTAAATGTTAATATTATCATAAGTATTATATTCCAAACTGGAAGTCATTTGGGGAGGCCTATGTTCAGCAGTGATCGTCTTATGGCTGAAATGATAATGATAATCCACTTCTTCAGAGCGAAATAAATTTTATTAACAGATGTGGCAAACATATGACATCAAATGTTTGTCCAGCCAATCCAACCAATTGTTGGCTTCGTAGAGCACGCGTGTAACATGAGATGGGCTTAAACAATGTAGTATCTACCCACATAACAGTTATTGTTGCCATCGAACCGGCCGACGACGCGTTAAAAGTGCAAATAAAAAATAGGTTTGGATCATTAAATCTTGTAGCGACATGCATGTGAAGACAGCCGTCGAAATAGTAAGCACTGTGTACATGGAAGTAGCATTATTTAAATGTATGTAAATGTATTACGAAGCCAAAAGATTAATGGATTATTTTAGACGGATCACATTGTGGTAAGTATTACTGTATTAGTGATTCTATTTTAGTCTGAGAAGCATTGAAAAGATCTGTCAATTAGGCAGGCGATAAATTCTTCCTGGTTGAAATTGATGACTCTTTCCATAGTCCACATTCAGTACCATCCTAAAAAACAACTGCAATGTAAGGAAAATCAGCAAAATGCCATTTTGTCTGTAAGATTTATAGAGAGAGAGAGTCAACACATTTTTGGTTGTGATAGTACAAAGTTTTAAAGGTAGGTTCTATTTCGCGACGAATATAATAATGTTAAAGAAGAAAAAGACTACCGGAGCAGTGGAGTGAGAGAGTAAATACATATAATAAATCATTGAAACAAGGCTTAAAGACCATCGGTTAAACGATGCAGAGACAATCCTACTAATAAATAATACATGAACAATAAGACGTCTGCCACTTAAAAGGTCTACTTACAACCTACCATAAAGTTCAAACATACATTTATGAGGCCTTAACATGACATTTGATTTAAAGTCATCGCTTTCACTAGGAGAACACGACAAACATAGCTAGTCAATTACATCCTTAAATGCCTTCCCAAAACAGGCTGTAGGTAAAGTAATAAAGTTCAGTTGCAATAAATTGTTAAGCGCCAGATTATTGTCTGTTTACTACACTGCGCGAGCGGCGTCTTTGGACTTATATTGTATGCAATTTCACCAAGTCTGTGATCTTTGGCGGTTGTTAGATTAGCTGTACTCTCTCTTCCTATTAGTTTATTAAGAGACTTAGGGGTGACATCAGCTAAACCAATTCCGATTGTATACTAAGGCGCGGATACTCGCTAATCTGCTATCTCAAATCAAAATCAACGAATATAGTCATGAAAAATCGCAACAAACGAAGTTTCAGAGCGTCTAACTAAAAGTGGCTTGACACTTGAACCATCAAAAATCTTATTCTGATACGAACTGCGATCTAATTGGAGTTACATATGACTCATAAATCTAGGCAAACGTATTGCAGGTAAATTTTTGCAAAGTTGATAATTTCATTTCGTAAGATATATGTGCGTGTTTAAAATTAATTACGACTCTCCAAGCCTCGAAAAGCACGTAAAGCCGTTATCCTGCGCCTGTTCTCTCTCCAGTCGTGTCGGATTGTCGTCCCATCGGACTATGACAATGAGGGAATAGAGAGTGCACCTGTGTTTGCGCACACACTTGTGAACTATAATATCTCATGTGTAGTTGTGTATCTCCGTCGAGATTGGCTGTTGTGACCGCAATTTGCTCAGGAAGACATTATTATTGTGTCCAATTGTAACGTTTTTGTTTTTCAAAACTTGATAAATTCTGAATTAAGATTCTGCGATGTACAATTGTATAATAATGAACGATAGTACAATTTCTCACAACAATAGCAGACTCAGTTAATACGTTACGTTTAACAAAAAATATTATATAACATAATAAAAAATCTTATAATATTTAGCTTGCAGTTCGCACTCCAATAACACTATTAACAAAAGTAAATGTTTCGTTAGTGTAAATAGAGATGACACACATTTTATTACTCATAAACTCTCATTTAAGCCAATAAGACTTAAAAACTTATAGGATTTACAAATATAAAGATAAACGACATATTAAGTATCTCTAAAATAATATTTACCTATATTCGTCTCGAGACTAAAAAATGTGGAAAATTTCCGTCCATCTCGAGTTACGAAATATTTCTTTTGTGTTTTTCTATTTACTACTACCGCTATCTAACAATACAATATTTTATTTTTCTTAGTACTAACACGAGCAACAGTCAACGGCAGACTACACAGGTCAGTCTGACTGACTATCAACTGACTGTCAACAGTAGACTAGGATTTACTACAGAAATAAATATATTTTTATTCTAGTACTCGTATGATTTCAAAAAAGTCAGTAGAGATTTGGACCGGTCCGATTTGGTAGCCTAACGATAATTATCACTATATGCTATTACACTTTTCTTATTACAAACTCTAAACGTTTTCTTTCATAATCATACCCTTATCTTTCATAATTTTACCCTAAGCAAAACCTTTACGACATTTCACTATACCAATTACTCTTCAGATAATTAAGAGCTGACAAAATAGGGCAATATCTAGCCACAAATATTTTGTAACATTACCAGTTTTAATAGCTTTCGTAAGTAAGCAACAAATGCAAATTACAAATAGTTATTTGTTTACTAAAAAGGTTAAAACAATAGAGTTGTGAAAGTAAGTATACAAAATAGACACAAAATGATTGTTTTTATTAAAAATTCAAAAGATATCTAAGCATCTGCCCAGTTGTGATACCTTATGTTTGCAAAAAACCGCATAAGCCATTTTGGAGATAAATGATGATATACATTCAAACATATCCGTCGCATCAGGCGTAGGTAGCGTTGTTGCATAGCAGGAGAACAGAAGTTAGACGATATCGTTCCCTTAGATACAAACAAACATTATACCAGAACATGACAAAGTTGCTTGGCAGCAAGGCTTTTTCCGGTCCGGTGGAGTTTGGTTGTAGATCGCTGCTACTTCGTGACCTTTGTTTCATAATTATTTTTCATTTATTACATATAGGTACAACGAGTTGCATTGGTAACGATAATAAGCCTATACTGTCCCAATCAAAGACAAGATCTCCCTCCATTTCCTCCTTCATGAACTTATGCTAATTTGGAGTTTTTTTTTATTTGATCTTTATTTAATCTTTAATTATCCATTTTCATCCCGCCACCACCTCTCGCAAGATTATATTTTTTTTTATCGTCATGTCAAACTGTCAAATACAAAACATTACGAGTATCTTGTTTTGAGGAAAATATAAGTAGGTATATTATTTCAAACTATATTTTTTAATATTCACAAATTTTTAAATAAATGTGAAACCTCGTATATTTCGTAGACAAATTAGACATTTCTCTTACGAAACAATCTTATTAACATTGAATCCCCTAAACATATTTGCTACAAGCATTTTATACACTTAGTTGGATTTTTTGAGAGTGAGAGAGGCCTTAGGGTTCATGACCGAACTGTAGTTTAGTCGAGCAAAATAAATTAAGAATACACTAACCCCATGAACAGATGTGTCAAACTTATTGTATCTTGATTCAAATGCCAAATTCTAATTAGACACATCGGCCGACAAAAAACCAATATGTATGCTAATATGAATGCTTAAATACGATATATTTACATGATAAAGTAACCTACTGTGTTACACGATACTACTGACTTTGCTAATGTCTTTCATTAGCTATGCATCGTCCCAGACAACTGTTGTTATTAATTATACTATTGTAGCCCCTTTTGGTATGACTTGAATACATAGAGTGGGTGTAACAGATCGGTCAAGGGTATAATTGGGCTACATGCAGCCAA
Organism: Protodeltote pygarga; assembly: GCA_936450705.2. NCBI lineage: Eukaryota > Metazoa > Arthropoda > Insecta > Lepidoptera > Noctuidae > Protodeltote > Protodeltote pygarga. The sequence continues at coordinate 5,422,564 of OW388257.2, read as the reverse complement.
AATCTCCTCGCGACCTTTAAATTTCGAGACAAGGCACCATAAAAGTCAGTTATTCGTTCTTTATTAGTGATATAAAGGCGATACGATGATAAAAACATGTAGAACTGTTATTTTGAAATCCAAATTTCGAAATTAACAATGTCGTATTGTTCGCTAATACCTTAAAGGAACGCAAAGATGTGCTAAAACACGCCATTTCAATAAACCATTATAATATTTGTAAGGATGTTATATTTAATGCGACATTTTTATTGTTCCTTCTATTGTTATTTAAAACTTCTCTATCCTTTTGAAAGTATCAGAGATGTCTAAAAATTTGGCCAAAATAACAATATTATACCATATTTGCATATTTATAATCATAAACTGAAATTAATACCAGTTGGTTTAAATTTTTCCAAAACTTTTTTGTAAATTAACACTAATATTAGACAAATTATTTTGAAATAAATGGTTAAATTATTACGAAGGACTATTTTATAGATAGAATTCAATAAAACAATAATTTAAACAGAATTATTATTATCTATTCACATCTCCGATCTAAACAGAACATTAAGCACTTTATCAATATTTATTATCAAGTAAAAACTACGAAGCGTACCCAAAGAGTCACTCGAATAAATCGATATCTCTGGTAAACTGATAATCGATATCTTAGCATTACAGATGACTCGTAAAATGTTAATTAATCTTGTAATAACGAATTATCTGTTTAACATCAAACAATGTGACATTCCATTCATCTTGACACGTCTCCGTGACTTTTTCAACAAACTCTGTACGCAAATATTTCATGTTGTTGCCAAATATTTTTGCATCTCTAGCTTATGATATGAACTCTCGTAAGACCTATATTCGGTATTGAATTGTAGGTAATTTATTTACACAATGATTTGAGGATAAAACACACTATAAGTTACGTCTTTTAGTTAAATATTTCCGCAAACTGCGTTGTTGCCATGTGAAGAATAATTATTATTAGTAACAATAACATTCCAGCATCGGTACGGTACGCCAAAGATCGTGGGTTTGAATCTCATCCATATCAGTTGTTTTTTCATATTTCTTATTATATTTAATAACATTCCAGTTTGAGAGAAAGTTTTCATAATGATTTATTACATCACATACGAATTAAATTAACTAAATCCTTTAGTCTCAAACAGTCGGAAGCATTACACTGTAACTTTGCTGTGTGAACGAACTTTATCTGTCTTATCGAAGAGCACTTACCGTAATCTGTCGATGGGAATTTATTTCTACTCTAACAACTGGCAACAGAACATTAATGTTAAAATAATGTGAAATATATTCACTAAACACGAAACAAACTTTCACGAAATCTGGTAGTTAAAATTTGACATTCAACTCAAAGTAAAGCGTTCATTAAATCAAACATTGTATACTTTAGAAAAGCCGGAAAACATACATGAAAATATTAGTGTTTAGGTTTCTATTGTAAACGAAGTTAGTGACCAACATTCAGAAGATAATGACCATAAGAAAGACGCATTCATAGAAGTTCTCTTGATGACAAAGGCAGAAATACATGGAGACGAAACCGCGTCATAAATCGAACAGTAACTAGCCACACCTGTAAGACACGGCGAAGAATTTAACGGAATGTATTGACATGTTTTATGTCCTTTACATTGATGAGCGTGAAGAAGGCTTCAGTAGGACAGTAACGATCGTAAAAATACTCATTAACGTACAAGATTTATTCCATTTGAAAACAATTTGAGGCGACATTTAATTTTAATTCATTGAAACAACCGCCGACATACTTGATTTAGATGTATCTAATTCCTTAGGGTTTGTTAATGACAGATGAGAAAATTAATATAATATAGAATAATAAATTAAACTGTTTTGATAATATTGCATTAATAGCTACTTGATATGATTTGGAACTTACCTTTACATATTCAATTATTCACAGTATAGAAAATACCATATAGTTTACGAAGAAAGACCTTGTTGACATGTAAACAAATTAATAATATTAAAAATATGTAATACTCACGTGTATACAGTTAGTAGCATCCAGCACTGCAGTCGCGCGCTGGGAAGCCACGTGACGTAGCGACCTGACAGCGCACAGTCGATCCAAGATGTAATATAAAGCATACCACCGCAGTGGCCACCCCGAACCGACCGACCTACTTACTGGTAACTCACTATACAACGATTTTGTTACTCTGACTAGTTAAGTTTCAATTTTCAGATTTAAGTCTACTTTAAAATTTAGGTTTTTGGATTTTATGGCCGAATATGGTATAAAGTTTGTCTTATTATCATCTACTTATCTATGCACCGGCTATCGTCAGCCGAGCTGAAGCTGATGTCTGTTGGTGAAGAGGTAAACGACGAGGTAACTCTCCTTGGAGCACACCCCAGCATCTTTGTTTTTAGAACCGTTTTGAAAATTACGTTTTAGTCAAATATAACTATTAAAAGTCTCCAAACAGAGTGCCGTTCCAATACGTCATTTCCATATTGTTCCTGCAACAAAAGAAATGGAGCGTTAAACATTTTATTGACTCTGATCACATATAAACATTCGATTCAATTTGGACTAACATAACAAGTTAGAAACCACCCAAATTCGGTCAAGCATCGCTTTTGAGGGTAAGGTCATAAATAAATCGCACCTTCACACAATCCCCAAGCCCCTTTTGTTTAAATGCTACCAAGCATGCAAAAAACTGTATTTTTCTGGCAAGCTTTACTAAAAAAAACAAAACTGACCAAAAATTGTGCAAGATCACAACAGAAAAATCATTAAACAATGCCTCTGCCAGGAATTGAGGTGTTTATTATGTCGGCCCACGTTCATTCCGAGTCATTCTGCAAAAAAAACAAAAATCCAGGTAAACTGTTAGTGTGTTTTTTGCACCGGGAACTTATTATGCGGGATTTATGTCACTTTTTGTTGCGTCCAAGCTAATTATTGTTATCTGCTTTCTGCTTGACCATAGCATTTTCTATAGAGCAATAATGGGCCACTAATTCTCCTAACACCTTCGGAGTTAAAGCGTCAATCTCTTGGCAGACGGCGCTATTGTGTAAGTGGACAAAGCCACCCGCAATTCCTACCGTACCTTTAACGTTTTTATTATTTGCATTGTAGATGTCTCATTCAGCTTCATCTCGAGATACTTTTATGGCTTTAGCAAAAATTTCTGCACACTAGTCGTATTAGCTTTTTGATGTCGTACGTTAATTACCATATCGCTGACTCATTGGAGCTGCCGCTAATGGGCTAACAAAGGATTGCAAATTAATTTTTTTCAACCGGCGAGAGGCAAAGGGAAAAACGTAACAATAAAATATCGAATTTAGAACAGCAATCCGGGCGCGGGGCTTATTATTTTAGCCAACAAAGTAGAAAACCATTTACAATAAATCATTTTGAATGCTTTCTTGGTTCCCATGCGTCGGCCGGCAACGCAAAGGGTGATTTCTGTCTGAGTGTACATAAATAAAGGTGAAGGTTCCGAGTGCGGATCCCAGGTACTTTTGGTTTGAAGTTGAGTACACAAAGATTGTGTGACTGGAAATGGCATGTAGACCACTGTGCATACAATGTAGTTGTCAGGCTTCTTTACTCTCAACATAATTACGCAATGTATAATCGTGGACAAAGGCAGATTGTGATGAAAGTACAGCACATCTCAATACTAGTTTCATGTTTAACAATTAGGTAATTCGTCAGAACAAAGGCAACGAGAACTAGCGCTATGTATAACTAAATATATTATATATTATTATGTATATTTTATACATCTGACATATCTTTGGCAAGCAATGAAAACATGATTTTATGGCCCAGACCATGCGAAGGAGCTATATAAAATCGAAACCTTCACTTTCAGTTACAATAAAATCTACGTGAATACTACGGTTGTGGTGTGGAGACCGCAGAATAGAATGTTGCGCATACACATGGGACACGGTATTTGTCAAACGATTAGACGCAACGTCCCAGCGCTGCAGCGCTCGTGTTGCACGACACGGCCAGCGCTGCGCACGCGCTATTCTAATGAAATGAGTGGTCCTTGTATACAGTTTACAGCAAGAACATTTGTGTCGAAGTAATTAAATAAGTTGAAGAATTTTACTCGGCGTCGTCGTGGGTCAGCAGCATAAGAATAAATAAAATTGAATAGTAGAATATAGGAATAGGCTTAGAATATTTTCTGCATGCTTTTGACATTCTTTGCTGGTCTTTGTGTTTAATTTACAGTTGGAACTTTTGTGTTAAAGTAATTAGAAAAGCTAAGAGAATTTAATAAGTTGAAGAATTTTACTCGGCGTCTTCCTTCTAAGGATAAATAAAAATGCCATATAAAAAATTGTTTCATATAATAACTTTTATGACAAAAGAACTACAATGACATAATTATATCAAGAGAAAGCATTTTCTAAATCATTTCAAAAATTTTATGTGTAACAGATTAAAAATAATGATATATTTTTTTAATGTTTGATTTAATCGATATCAAAAACAAAATAAAATCCAATGCGATATTGAGCAAGCTAATTATATTAACAAAGCGATAAACGTATTACAGTGGGTGGTCCTTTTAACGTTTCATCGTGTTACAAATAAAAAACATAAAAAGAAACGACACTCAATACTTTGAATTGTTTAAATTTTGAAGGACTACAATACTTTTACTTTTTAGTGTATTGAAGTGGCGCGGAATGAGGGATTTTACCAAACAGAAGGAGTATGACAGTATGACAATGAGTAGGACAATATGGTACACTATTTAAAAGTTTTTTACGGTTTTACGGTCTTTTGTGGTATTATTTATGACATAACAAGACTAACCCAGCAACCTAATTAATTTTAGCGCTCATTAAATCTTAAATGGTGTCAGTTTCACATTTCATCCCGTAAATTGTCTTTATTAAGTTATTGTAGTACCCAACAATTATCCGACATAAAAAATAATTTTTTTTGCTTAATACACTAAGTCACATTTGAAATTTAAAAAAAAGCTATTTAAATCAAAATAACGGCTTTATGTCTGGGATTTACCAGATAAATTTAAAAATGGAACAGAATTTGTATGAAATGAACTGCAAAGAACTGCTTCTTCTTAGTCTACCTTCCTTCTTCCCTGACTCTCTACCTTTTAATTGAATACAATTATAAGGTAATCTTTCTCATTCACAGATATTATTAGGTATATTCAACAATACTCAGCTAAAAGTTTTAATACAGATTGAAAACTGCAATGACATAAAATATAGCCTTCTGTTGGCAATAGCTGTTAGCAGGCAATAAACCAACTGACACGATTAATCACACGCGACGGCTATGAAATTCATTTGGCAACTTCAGAGAGGAAATATTGAAAAGTTCATTGGGAAAACTGATGATGTTTCCAGCCGTTCATGCGAAGCTATATAGGCCTACAGCTGGCGTTATAACAGTAGGTAGAAACTATTTATAAAACTATAAACTATTTTTTAAACTAGTCCTCCTGACCGAATTTCGGTCACAACGGCCAATCTCAACGGAGATGGTTATCGCCGCAGGAGATAATAAATTACCCAAGTGTGTGCGCAGACAGGTGCATTCTCCATTCCCTCACTCTCATAGTCCGATGGGATGGCAATCCGACGCTGGAAAAACCAAGCGCAGGACCGACGCGGACGGCTTTACGTGACCCCCGAGGCACGATGCAATGGATAATTATTTATAATACGCACATAACTTTTGAAAAGTCAGAGGTACGTGTCTTTGAATACTACTATGATGGAAAACAATCATATGGCCCTACTGATGGTAAGCGGTTACCGTAATTTATACGCAAATTGATTTAAAATGCATTTAAATGGCGCAGAAATAAAAGTCTGACTGGCCAGATAAATATCAAATTTCACAGTAAATTTGATGCTACAACTAAATCATGTTATATCATAATCTGACACGGTGTCAGATGTGAAAATCATTTCCATACATTTTATCAAAATTTATATTCTACAGCGAACTGAAATTAGGACAAAATTTCGAAATGACAGTTTATTCGATCGAAGTTGTTTGTAGAGATGCCCATTTTCATCGACAGATTATTATCAGTTTAGAATCAGAACATACTAAATGTCGATGATAAAGTTAAATGCTTCCAATTTTAATTCTTTTGCGTAGGTTGCTATAGCGACATTATAAAATATAGATAATTATGTATTCGTAATTTGATACGTCTAGGTAGACTTTTTTTACACGCTCTTGTAACAATAAATTATAATAGCATTTCAAGACACGTCGATGTTAGTTTAATTTATTTTACGAATGAGTTCGTCTAAGTTTATAGGAAGGTATTCAGGGAATAATTAGTTGAAAATAAAAATAATATGATTGTGGATTTCTACCACACGCCGTAAGTATTTTAGGCATATTAAATTTGGATGAGTTTGATATTGACATGAAAATTAGTTTCGGCTAATCTCTTGTTTAAAATCTTCCGGTATTGTTATTTCTACAACACCACAACAATTTCAATTGAGAGTGAATCTAAGGCATAAAATAAAGAATAAAATCCGGTGTGCTCAACTATAGACCACAATACTATAAGCATCAAATCATGCCTTTTTCTTAAAGGCAGAAGTTTTTAAAAACATACGATCCACCGGCTGAAGTGTGTCCATGTAATACGGGGAAAGTCTTTGTCACTAGGCAAGCACAGTGGCACCATCATACTTTGCCCCGGCGACATTAGGGCCCAGAAACTTGTCTCCAGGCTCACTTTCCATCGCAAGAGCAACAAGGTGTTTCTTTACGAACAAAACCAATTAAATTGTAGAAACACGTTATTTTTACATTTTTAATTTGTTTCAAGACATGGGTACGTATCAACTCTTTAAATTAATGATAATACCGACCTTTAGGTAGATTTCTTTTTCACTAAATGAGCTTAATTTGTAAAATGCTAAGGGAAAAACAAGATATAAACCCATATTTTTAAAACGTGTTTTTCTGAATATCCTATTTCATTTAGTTTATTAAACCAATCTATACTTATAAAATGGTAACGTGACTGACTGACAGACAACGCACAGCCTAAACCGGTGGACCTAGGGACTTGAAATTTTGAGACAATATTCTTTAAGTACCGTAGGGGTGCACTAAGGAAGGATTTTCTGAAATTCCCCCCCTAAGTAGGTAAAAAAGGGGGACACAGGTTGTATGTAAATCCGTCATTCTTAACGTTAAATGTACGAAACTTGGTATTCAGCTTTTCGGTTGATAAATCAAAGGACGAGCATTGTTTTTTTTTTTAAATCTACCCTTGGGTGGATAAAAAAGGGGGTGAAAGTTTGTATGGAAGATTCGTTATTTTTTAAGTTACAGATGTAAAAATTAGTATTAAGCTTATTCGCTAAAAATAAGAAAGACGTGTATCAAAATATTTGGATGTTTTCCCCCTAAGGAGATAAAAAAGGGAGTTAAAGTTTGTAGTTATGAAAATCCGTCATTAAACTTGATAATTAGCTTTTGGTTAACAAATAAGACGTGTTTCAGCTCTTTGAAAACTCTACCTATTAGGGGGGAGGGGGGGGTGAAAGTTTGTGTAGTAAATTCGGTAGGTAATAGTAAGAGACATCAAAGTGGCATAACTAACGCACGTATATCTCGATATTCAATGACTATGGGGAGAAAATATAGAAGATAAAAGTTTGTATGAAATTCTGCTATTTTTAAAGTTGAAATCATGAAAATGAGTAGGTATACTCGAGAACTGCTGGACCGATTTTCATGGTTGTTGATTTGTTGGATTAGTCTCCGCCTATAATATAATAGAAGAATCGAAGAAAAATATAATGGAATTATACCCCTTGGGTATGGTAGGGTATGGGTATGGGTAGGGTAGGGTAGGGTAGAGGTAGAGTAGCCGTAGGGTAGGGTAGAGGTAGAGTAAGGTAGGGCAGGAATAGAGCGGTAGGATAGAGGTACAGTAGGGTTGGGTAGGGTAGGGTAGATGTGAAGTAGGGTAGAGTAGGAGTAGCGTAAGATAGTGTAGGGTAGGGTAGGGTAGATGTAGAGTAGGATAGGGGTAGAGTATTGGGAATGGTAGGGGTAGGGTAGGGTAGGTTAGAGTAGGGGTTGGGTATGGTAGGGGTAGGGTAGGGTAGAGTAGCGTAGGGAAGTGTAGGGTAGGGTAGAAAAAGCGAAGAGGTATAATAATCACGCGTACAACGTCGCGCGGGACAGCTAGTAAATTTATAAGAAGAAAGTGGATCGACATCTAAAAAACAAAAGAACGACACAATACCTAAGAACTAAAATTTATGACGATTGATTATGCGGATATTGTTCGAAATATCCACGTTTTCGTTGACCAAAACGTATTTAATTGTTTTTTGACCAAATTTGGCATAATTTATTTTAATAGCTTGTATCTATCGATAACTAATAATTAAAATGGCCAACCATCCCTAATTTTGTAGGATTTTTTGATTATTTCTAAAGTTTTCGCTAATTAGAGTGAGCGTCGCCTTCCGCATATAATATTTTGACAACACATTGGCGCAGTAGTTAAGCTTGAGTGCTACGTGCGGGTTTGATCCGGAGATGGGTCAAACATTTGTGTCATCGACAGATATTGTTCTGGTCGGGGTGAACGTGAATAATTAAATTAAAAAAAAACATGAACTACACACACGATACAGTAGAACATTCTAGTGTTAGGTAACGTAAACCTAAAAAAACCTTTGAAGATTGGAAATTTATTAAAAGTATAGTTTACTGAGTACAGTCTGTGAATGTCGTCCTAAAATTCATATTTGCGTAACAATAGAAAAGAATAGCAAAAGAATTTAACCCGGGACAGCTATAGCGGTACATAGATACCTTTATATATATTGATGGTGATCACCAGGGTTATTAGTGAGGTTAGAATCTCACATCGGTCTCTTCCGAATAAACAGGGGAGTCCCTGAGAAAAATTAAAAATTTGATCTCTTCCTCTTTAATAAGATTTTGCTGACGTCAGACACATTTTGTCTAGTTAGCAAATACGGATATGATATTATGTCCAAATTTGTGTATACCTAAGCCATCAAATTTTATAATTTATTTGTCTGGTTTGTGTTTTGAATTTCCGTAAGATTTTGGTTTTTTGCATTTATAACTATTTACTAACTACTACCTAAAGATTTTGTTTCATAAATTATTGTCTATCAAAAACGATTCGCCAAAAAAATCTGATGATTAAAAATAAATTTTTAGAAATAATATTTTGTTACCTACCTACTTCCAAATTCAAAATAAACGCTGCAGTTAATCTTGTCAAATCATTTTTTAGTAAGGATTTAACAATCGACAAGGATGAAACAACAATTTAATTAAACTCGTCGAGATCTTTTTTATTTAACAATAATCTGATTGCCAAGTAGAGAATGTAATTCCCTGAAAATGTACTGTTTAAAATGTTGATAAGAGTAACTTGGCGAGTCCCAAGCCTTTTAAAAACAACAGAACTTAGAAACGACACAGAATGCTCGAATCCGACCTGAATTTATATTAATATCTATTACAAATCTGAAAATCCGTTTGTTTGTAATTTGAAACTTCTTAACGCCGGCCGCAACTATCTTATTATAACCGACTTTTTACAAAATTTGGTTCAGAGCTCAACCACGACCAATAAAAAGATATAGATGGACTATAAATAATTAATTAATTCAAGAGATAAATGATTTAAGAGATAAATAATTTTTTTTTTCTATACTGTTTTTTTTTTGAGAAGAAGACACTGCTTCTTTGCCTGACAACCACTTAGAAAAAAAAAGTAAAAGTTACGAAAATCCGGTTTTCAACAAAGACCAACCACATTAAGATTGCTAATAGATACTATTAGTAAATAATAATGTACTCGCATACAATTTACTTTACCAATTCACAAGATGTTATACAATTTATCAAATAGGTATCCTGTTTGCTGATATTATGTATTAAATACTTAACGTACAATTTGTTCGTTTAATTAACACTAATATTAAATATGTGATATTTTGTGACGTATTAGAAAAGGAGCTTTAGACGTGGCGCCTGTTATTTGGTTAGTCTTTTAGTATTAAATATTAGCTTTTCACGTGTCTTAGCCCGCATTCTTTGTGTTAATACAGGACATGGTCTATCTGTGTACCATATTTCATTTAAATCCGTTCAACAGTTACGCGTAATTGAGTTAGAAATATCCGAACATCTTCATAAACTAACATAACATAGACTCACGACTATATTCCCTAGAGGAAACCCTTCGCTATAAGTCCCAAGTAATTGGGGGCGAGCCTATTGCCATTAATCGGGCACAATACCGGACCCCGTGCTGCTACTGAAAATTTTCTAATGGAAAAATTGACACTAACACTGCCCGACCCGGGGATTAAATCCAGGATCTCGTGCTCAGCAGTCGCGGTTGCTACCACTAGACCAACGTAGCAGTCATAAACACATTTATAACATCTATTAGTTGGATAGTCTCATGCAGCAAAATAGCAGTAAATGCATACTTAGTGGTAACCCTTGAAATCAAACTTAATTTTACTAAGTTATTTTGCCGTTACTTAGAACTAAGCAGGTAAATTTAATACAAATATGAAACATAAACTATCTGTAAATGTAAATAGGAAATATAAGTTTAATGTAAATATAATGTATGGTTATGTATACCTACACATGTAAAATTCCTGTATTTATTAAAACACAAAGAAAAGTCCTGACGAAATATCTGTCAATCCTTTTACATGACTCAGAAATGCAAATTTCCTAACTTATTACACATTGTTTCAACAACAATTCATTCAATACTGTTCTTTATTTACACTGTAATACAAGACAAATGGATACCAATGAATACCAATATTTTTCACTAGACAAATTGCACGCAACACATGAGAGGGACACAACATAATCCCATCTAGTTTGTGTACGAAAAACAACCATCCATCTACAGCCACGAAAATATCCGCTCCAATAATAAATCACCAGACATTTCTCAATCGACATTTTATACTAAAACGTACGGAAGTTACCAGTTAGACCGTGTTTGTTTACTAAGGGTTTGTGACAAATATCCGAACGTGAGCTCAGAGTGAGTTCACTCGCAGTATGTGGGATAGAACAGACACATAATTCCGACAGACAAAGTCTCGACGAACGCTAGACCGACAGTTCATGTGTTCGTACTGCAATAAATCGCATGTATCCTATATTACGTTTTTTTGTGTGTTATCAAAGAGAGAGCGAGAAAGCCTTTTTCAAAATACAAATAGATAGTAAATTAAAACTTCAAACAAAAAAAAATATACATCAAGCTTGAAAACATACAACTTAACTTAAGTTAAAAAAAAATACAACTGCGATACTATTACAAAAACATAAAAGATTCCTTTGTTGAACCAAATTAATTTAAGTTGAAATATACTTTAAACAATATTTTTTAATAAAATTACATCAACCATTCAAATCAAACGGTCCCAGCTGTCAAAATTGTTTAAAACTACCCACAAACTGTTAAAAATTTGGTAATACATTTGAATCAACCGCAACAATGTCACTGAAACATAATCGACATGTTATTTCATCATTGCGACTATCATTTGCTTTCTGTTATTGCCCAGCCATATCGTAAATGAAACTTTAATGGGAGGTGAAACAAAATACTGCTAGGCTTATAAACTAATATGGAACTTTAACCACCAAACGACATAAATGTCCCAGTGAGAAGATTAAAAACATCTTGTACGAACAACTTTATATAAGCGTTTAGTAAGAGTACCTACGCTTTTTAATGGGCTGTGGTAATAAGAAGGTACTTATTACAAGATGTATATGTTTAAAATACTCTAACTCCTCGCTGTATTAATTTTTTATCAGACCAGCTAAATTCATAAAATTTTTGGTAAAACACAAGATTCTTAGTTTAACTTTAAAACCAACTTAAGTGCCCAGATTGTTTTTTTTGTACATCAACATTACCCAATTAGCCCATAAGTCCCTTTGAGTGACAAATGACATCGTTGATCACGGGTGATTAAGACGAAGATAGCTGGATAAGTTGGTGTCTCTCAAAACTTTAGGAAGAGTCCAGCTCATTCTATATAAAGAGACTGTGGCCGCATATCACTTTACAAAAAAAAATTAAAAGAGGACACTTGATAACTTGACAGATCATTCGCATATTTAAGAATCGAAACAATAAATTACAAAATCACTCTCCTAAAAAGTTTAATCGAAAACCAATCGAGTTAACACAGTAAGCGCCGCAGTACGAGACTAAAAATACGCACGTACGTTGCAAAGTGAATAACGTATTCGGAAATTGTGAACGTAGTGTCGACAGCGAGTTCAAATGACATCTATAGTGCAACGAACGAGCGCAATGGTGCAAAATTCTGATAGCGCTATTTGTAAATACGAAGCTGGGATTTTGTTTGGATGGCTTACTTTTATTTTCTATTGTCTTATTTTAGTTAATTGGATTGTTACAAAGATATTTTTAGTATATGTTCGCTCTCAGGATTATATCTTTCTTTTATCTTTATATATTATGTCCTTCTCTATTATTCTCTAGTATATCTTTCTTAGGTACCTATATATTTTATGTTATCATACATATATATGTATCATATTCAGATTTAAGGGATTTTTAGGTAGAAGAAATTAGTTGTTACTACTTTCACCCGCATGGTTGCAGCAGGATAGAAAATATTCTGTTTTAACCCAGGACATGGTCTATCTGTGTACCAAGTTTCATCAAAATCCGTTCGATAGTTTTACATTATAATATCATCAGGATTTGTAGGATTGTACTTACATCAAAATTTTGGCCATTTAATTGGAAATTAATATACCTAAGTATAGTTTGAAATATTTACGTGGATATTGACTTCAAACTGTACATTTGTTGTGTAAAGTAAAAAATAAATACACAATATGTAGGTAATGTTGAAATATTTTCCGAATGAAACATGTCCTTTGTACCCGGCCTCGAAAACAACAAAAAAGACAAACCAAACACGCTAATTGAAAATCAAGTTATCACACTAAGTGCAAACACACACAATTCGGAAAGTATGCACGAACAACACAAAATGGACATATTCGGAAATGTGTAAGGCTGGGCGCAGACGATAGACAAAATACAGTCACAAGACAATCTTATTAATAGTCCAGTGCTACGCGCGTTGCATCAAAAGTAAGACCTTCGGGTGATTGTGAACTTTGCCGCTCTCTAGGATTTTTCTCGTATCGTGAGTATAAATTTCACATTCAAACCTAGCATGCCAAGCGCAGAAGGCCTTTGGTTGTGCCCATGTTTATTTTGTTAAAATTGGCCGATATGGTTACCGTGTGTGTACTAGATGTATGAATGTGGACGAGGCAAAAGGAATATGTAGGAACCGTAGCAGGTGGCGTTCTGCATTTTCTGCCGTGGGAAAAAGGGCGTGAATTTATGTATGTAAGGTTAGCGTTCCATTTTCCATATAACGTATTCATGATTCATAATTATTGTTTAAGGCGGCCGATGGCTGACTAATTGTAAACTGTTTGGCGACAAGACTATTACGTCTATTTGTCTACAGTCTGCGCACAGCCTTACTTAACCGAATATTGTCGAATCTTTGCGAAAGTACCGAGTGCAACGAACGGGTTAGGTACAATACGGACGATTTAACACGATAAATTGCATTATGTGAAATACATATTTTCGCTATAGTTCGAGATTAAGAATAAGTATGTAAATTTAATTTTACTTGGAAAACAAAGAGATTCGTTGAGTTCAAAGAAAAGGGTTACAAAGCAAAATGATTTCATTCCTCGAGTTGGAAAATTTGAATCTTTGCATTCACATGATTTTGAATATTATCTTGTCTGCACTATCTTAACTTTCTATGGAATTGGAATAAGGTGCTTTTGATTTTCATTACGATACGCGATAGTTCAAAACATTTAAAGGATTTTGCTGAACTTCCATGTATAATTTGGCCCTAAAAATATCAAGTAAAAAGATTGATTACTGCAGTAAATCGAGGTTTTTATGTTGGAATCATTTAAAAGGGCTCTAAGATATAATCCCAAGTAAAAAGACTGATTACTGTAAATCGAGATTTTTATGTTGGAATAATTTAAAAGATAAGATTTTTTTTAAATATTCTACTGTACCTATCTTATAACTAACTTATCAACTAGGTACTTTGAAATTATTTCTAAAAATGTGCAAAAAAACTTGAAAATTGTAGGCTTCGAAATATTTTAAGTATTTGTGTAGTACAATAAATATTCAATTACAGCTATCATTACATGTATTATATTATGTCAACCGTTTCCGAAATATTCAGGTTTGAAATTAATAACCTAGATTAAGAAACCTAGATTAAGTACCGTGTGAATACAACTCGCACTTGGCCGGTTTGTATTTTTATTGTTGTATTTTTATATTACCACATTCATCTCACAGCAAATGAATTGAAGATCGCAGTGTGTATATTTTGTCCAGGCATGTTTGAGAAATGCGTCCATCGACAATATACTTCAAAGAGTTCTAAACTTCAAGCACTATACATTATTGTAATGTGACAAGGAGACATCCAGACACTATTTATCAAAAGCACTCGAACTCACAACTTATGATGATAAATATTTAAAATAATTTGAAAGGTTTTCGCGGTTATTGACATAAGTACCTCCCTCGATATACTTATGACAACTAGAGATAGGCCAACTATTTACCGATTATTTGGGAATTTCGACTCTTTGGCATATTTTTAGTCTAGTGATTAATCGGCAAAAACGTGAAATTAAAAAATTATTATTTTAATCAAATACCTAATATACAAATAGATATTTCGATAAAGAAATAGATTACACTAAAGAAATTTGAGTTTTAACTCGATTAGAATTAAGAACCAATCGGTATAATTAATTATGATCGGCAGTGCCGATTATATTATTCTGAAAATCGTCGAACTATTAGTCAGCTAGTCGGTTGATAGGCTGGCTTATCTGTTGAGCAATTTAGTGCAAATCACCTTCTGCACTCGCAAATTCATATACTTATGTGATCAACAGATATTTGTTCCGGCCTGGATGTTGCTTCATGGAAAAAATACTAAGTGAGCCTACATTGTTTTTATTTTATTTAAAAAGTATTAAAATTTAAAAAATACCGTCTTTTTCTTGCTAGCGGGAACTACTTTACTTTTTAAGTTTACCGCTTCAGATCAAAACCATTGGCAAGTTGACAAGCAAACTAAGGTTTCAACTTTTTTCGCACCACTCAATCCCATGACTGCGATGGAACAAAATTGTGACAAAACTCTTCGTGGCTTAGCGAGGTTTCTGAACTAGAATCCATCAAAGTTTCTTAATTAGGTAACCAAATAGGCTTAAGTAGGTAATCTCATAAATTATTTTCTTTAAAAAATTTTACGAAGTTATCGTTAATTTTTTTAGAAACACTTGTTATGTTAAAAATTTGAAATCAATTTCGGATTTTCATCCCCATTATACCCGCAGGCGGAAAATTTCAAATAATCCTTCCTTATTATACCTCTCGGGTACCCAGAAATATTTGCGTCACATTCCTAATCTCTAGATTGACCAGTTTTTTTTAAAAATAAAGGTTGACCAATTTAGGGTGTTCGTTGACGACGAACGAAGTGATATGCATCATAGCACCATAAAAGATGTCTGAAGCTTTGGCTTCACTCGACTTGAGATTTGTGAAGATGCAATTTATGCAATTTTTTTTGTATGCAATTTGATTTAGCTATAAACAGTTTCCGATAACAAAGGGCTTCAGAACCGCCATCTTCAAATACCTAAACTAATATTGATATTGATAGAAAGTATGTGTAAGTAAACATATTATTCTCACTTGAGATATTGGTTCCGTACCACAACATGTTTGCTCAAATCCATGAAGTAAATAAGTAGATACCATCTGTCTGATTATGTAATAAATTCCAGTTACATGTCTTCGGATATTGATGAAAAGCTACAATTTTGATATTCAAAGTCTGCTTAGCATTATCAGATAGGTACCCTTAGCAACAACATAAAACACTGACCTTTAAAACTTAGTACCACACTTTTAAAATTGGAGTAGGTACACAAGATATATCTTTGAAGTAAACAGGTTTAGAAAAATATTTTTTTAAATAAAAGAAACGTTTTTTATTCAAAATTATAACTTCTATGATTTAGGATAAATTGCAAAAGGTGCTAAGTTTTAAAGGCCTTTGTACTATGTAACACAATTTGACTTCCGCAGAGGAGCAGAGACTTTTTTACTTAAGGAATATTATGCTCTCTAAATTTCTAATCTTTAGATCAAGCGAATAAGCCAGCGTTGTTCATCAGTCACTCACTGTACCGTAAGTTTTATAATTATTTAAAAAAGACGTCATTATTTTCATTCTTAAAATAAAAATCAGTAAAAAAAATCTTAAAATAAATTAAAATTTTAAAAGATCCCCGAATTGTACTTTTTTATATTTTTTATCTAACACTCAATCAAGACACCTTCCTAATATTTTTTAAATCAAATTCGATTCATCTGTTTGCGAGCTACGTTGCCACAAACACATTAGATTTACACATTAAACTTATCCCCCTCTGTCTTCGTCGGGAGTAAAGAAACTATGTTTGTTAAACTTAGTAAATTCCTCTTTTTCAGATTTTACGTTTGTAATTCATCACGTATTATAGTTATAAAACATATCGTCCATCGTTAAACGACCACATAGTTGCTGTACACAAGTTTTATGCACAGCAGTAACTACTTAATAAACATATTTCACTAGATGTCGCCCGCGACTTCGTCTGCGTCAAATAAAATTTTCCTGTATATACCTTGGGGTAATATTATTGGAATTTTTGAAGGAATTAGAAACATGAGCTGTATTTTGAAGATAAAATACAGACCATGTTACTTGTTGATAATGTAGCTTCTTTAATCTTTTCTTCTTGCTTAAATCGGTTTAGTAGTTTTTGAGTTTATCTGTTACAAACATGGCTACATACAAAAAAAACAATCATTGTTCTTTATAATATTAATTTAAATAAGTTGACGACAGGAAAAGCAGAATATTTAATTAATTATCTATACTAATATTTCAATCCAACACCATGTCTGTTCGTTCCCATGTTAGTTACTACTTGACCCTCGTTTTTACTTTTAGTCACTTATACTAGATATCGCACTAAAAATATTAATGTCATAGGTATAATCGGGACATGACAATATTTTTTTAAAGAAATTGATAAGAGCAGTAAAATAGTAAGACCAAGAAAGAGATAATTAAGTAAGTATCACAAGAGGTCACATTAACCAAATTTAAGCAATCAAATTACTTTTTATGGGACACTCAAATACGCAAAACTACAGACCTAATAAACCGAATAACAAAAACAAAAATAAAACCCGACCAAACAATGAATAACATAAGAAATAACTACCTAAATATAACTTTTATTTCCCGAAAATAACGTCCCAAATATATTTAGTTGTACTCGGTTGTACTTATATAAGAATGTTGATATGCTTTCAAACTTCCAACTCGTAGATGCATTTTCTTAGATACGTTTTCGGAAGTACAGTCGCGTTGCAAACAGTTATCTACGAACTTATTCTTACAAGTCAATAACACCGTTCCGTAAAATATATGGGATTGTGACTTTAATACCCATTCCAAGTTATTCCTGCGTACTCTATGCGATTTTGTTAAACAACATTTTACCTGAGACATATTGTACTGCGTGGCGTATCTTTATTTTTAAACATGGAATAGTGAAACTTTTTTGAAACTAGTCGAATTTGTTGGGCAATACATCTTCTTGACAAGGACGATTGTGAAATTATCTTATTAATCCAAATATCTATATTTTAGACTTAAGCAAAATATTGACATGGAATTAAAATTCATGCGGATGTTAATCCTAATTAGTTTTAATTTTTTATTCAAATTACTCTAACACGTCAACATAACTTATATAAAATAAATTTGGATTTGAATCTCTTAATCCACTAATATTAAGACATATCCAGAGACATCTATGGTTGTATGTGTCAGATTTGTCTCATGAATAAGGAAAAAGCGTTCTAGATATTCAATTCACAAAAATACCACCGGTGACTTTTTTATCAATCCTAATAAAATAAAGTATCGTTACAAGGTATTTCGGACTTATTTGTTTTTTATTGTTCATATTGGTGACATCCCTAAGATATTTGCATGATGTACTCAATGTACCCATGCTTTAGGTCTGACTACTCCAAGACCCGTACCCTTGAAAAGTCATGTTGTGAATTTTTTTTGTACCATGATTGTGCTTATTTTAACAAAAAAGTTTCAGAGAATGCCTATGTAATGTTAATGAACGAAATATGTAGACTAACAGAAAATAGTTTTACAAGAATGCAGAGAAATATGGTTCCGTTAGAACCTTGGGCCCAAGTGCTTAAAGTACCTATGTTATTTAAATATTGCTTGGTTTGTAACAGCGTAAATTCAAAATATTTTTGTACAAATTAAATTACGAAATATTTTTATTTCCTCGGCCATCTTTGATCGAAAACCTTGGACTTTGATATCACTAATAACAACTTATTCAAACAGCCTTAACTCTAAAACTACTCGAATTTCATGACTTTAATGAGTGGTTACCTGCGTAATAAACTAACTTCCGCCCGCGACTTGGTTTCGACATAAAAACCGTGGCCTATGACACTGTCCGGCCCATAAACTATCTCTATACAAAATATTACGTCGATCTATTGAGCAATCCTGCGTCAAAGCAGGACAAACCAACAAACACACTGTCACAATAAAATACAAGGAAGATCTCATCATCATCATCAACCTATAGCAGTCTACTGCTGGACATAGGTTTCTCCTATTGCACGCCATTGAACACGATTTTTGGCTATAATTCTCATCCAGTTCGTGCCAGCCACCTTACGAAGATCGTCACTCTATCTAACCTGAGTCTATTTTATTCGTAATAATTATAAAATAAATATTTTATAATTATTACGAATAAAATATACTAATATGATATTTACTTGTGAATAGATAAGTGTCTACCTATACCATCTCATTTAAGTGAAAGCAAAAAGATGAGCCATGTTAGTTTGAAGTTTCAGTATGAATGGTAGTTTCGAGTCGTGATAGCCTAATGGTTTGACCGTTTTCTGGCATATCAGAGGTCTCAGGTTCGAACCTAAGGTCATAAAACTTAAGGCACCTTTGACTCTCGTAAGTTATGTGCGTAATATAAATTAATTATCACTTACTCCGTGCCTCGGAAAGCACGTAAAGCCGTTGGCACTGTGCCTGATCTATTTCCGGTCATATCGAATTGCCGTCCGGACTATGAGAGCGAGGATAGAGAGTGCACCTGGGTTTGCGCACATATTTGTGCACTATGATAATGTCCTTCTGACCGCTTTCCGGTCACAGCGGCCAATCTTAACGGAGATTAGCCATCAACGCGGGATATATTATAAAGTCAGGCCTCAGATCGAGCATAATTCAATACGCTAGCTCACTGCGATTTCAGACTATTAAGTTCAGGTTTCCTTTTTTTTTTTCTTCACCGTGAGTCAGTGGTGTCTTAGATTATCTAAGCAAGCACCTATGACATTGAACAAGTCACATTGTCACAGGATCGAACCCACACAATGCTTGCAAAGTGGGTCCGAAACGTAAGTAAGTAACGTAACGTAAGTCCGACAATGTAAGTAGCCAGTAAGGGAATTTCCGTTAGTAAAATAAAGTCGGTTCGCACTAGTAGCCTGATGACAGTGTAATTACATGTTCAGTACATTCCAGTTTCAGTTTTATGGGACTCGGATGGCAGAGACATGGTTTAAAATGATTTGTTTTGATAGTGTTTAAGATTATAGCTGTAAGGTTTTAATTGATTCCTAGTTTAAAGATTGTTTATGCGATATTTTTAACTGTTGACGGATTAAATAAAATTGACGTGAATTACGTAAGTAAGTCACGTCAATTTTGTTTTTTTTAATTTTCTTGTAAAAAAAGTCATCTTCTGCCTAGCCTTTTCTCAACTATGTTGGGGTCGGCTTCCAGTCTTACCGGATGCAGATTACCAGTGTTTTACATGGAGCGACTGCCTAGTGCCTATCAGACCTCCACAACTCTGATACTGGGTTACACGATACCCCTTGGTAAGACTGGTTGTCAGACTTTCCGGCTTCTAACTACCCGTAACGATTGTCAAAGATCTACAATTGACAGCCGGGGCTAACAGCTTAACGTGCTATCCGAGGCACGGAGAGTGATAATTAATTTATAAAACGCACATAACTTACGAAAAGTCACAGGTGCCTTGGGTTCGAACCCTCTCGAAGACTGACTTGCCTGTCAGCGGTCACCACCACTAGGCTACCACGACTCTAAAACGACTCTTGTAAAAAAAGTGTTCCTAAAAACTGGTTTTAGTTTAGGTATTGTTTTCTATAGTGCCCTCACTAGGATGGGGCCAGCGTTGCCGATGCGTTACCGATCCGAGAGAAGTAATGATCAGTCAAGGACCTCGTTTTGGTATAATTGTTTAATAAGTAAATTTTAAAAAACAACTGATACAGATGGGATTCGAACCCACGATCTTCGACGTACCGTGTCGACGCTCTAACCGCTGAGCGTTATCATGTGCTATAACATGTAAAAAAATTCACAAAAATACCTCGTTTTGGGTCATGATGAGCACAGTTACAGAAGTACCCAGAAGCTAAATACGGCACTAGTTTTCTAGGTTCGACCATACGTAGTTCATCAGGTTTTTTCTGGAGTGATGCCAATCCTTCGATTAGCTTATAATATATCGATTAGCTCAGATTAGATTAACCGACCGTTTTACGACACCGTTCCTACTATTTTGTATTGGTTTTAAACCAAGCTGGTGCTGGAACCAGCGTAACTGACCTACTTAATACCAAAATCTACGAGTATTAATCATTGTTGTGGGTATTTATTGTGTAACTTGGAAAAGGTATTTGGTCACCAGTGAAAGATAGACAAAGTTGATTGGTTAATTGAAATACGAGTACAACCAAAAACAAAAAAGCGACTGCCTTGTTAGTCTAGTGGTAGCAAGCGCGACTGCTGAGCACGAGGTCCTGGATTCGATCCCTGGGTCGGTCAAAGTTCTATTGGGTATTTCCATTAGCAAATTCTCAGTAGCAGTCTGGAATTGTATTACATAGGACTTATATATAACATAGCGAAACGCGGGTGTACTTCATACACCTCTACCTACCCCCCCCCCTTTTTTTTAGCTGTAAACACTCGATCAAGTCACCTTTCAATTAAGAAAACTAAATCAAAATCGGCGCATCCGTTTCAGAGTTACGATGCCACAAACACAGATACACACGTTAAACTTGTAACACCTCTTTTTTAACACCATTCTTTTTTTGTTGTTGGTTCAAAATACACACATCAAAAGTGTCTAGGGATCAAGCATTTTTATGCGGATTTCTTGAGATTGAGATGTGGCTTTGTAATAAATTTATGATTTTATAAATTTATATGGATCCTTTTTGGTGCATTTCATAATTTGAATCAGGAACTGTGAATCAAATTCGAGTAAAAGATGAAAATCAGCTGTCAATATTTTCCCTATAAAAACATACAACGCATTGAAGACATTATTAGTGCTACTGTTTCCCTACTACTGATTAAAACCAACGTTATTATGGAGCGGCGACGTCATTTAAGAAGGGAAGAAATGCTCAGAGCCGTGGGAATGATAGAAGCTGGTTCCCGGCAACGTACTGTGGCTTTAGCTCTGAATACAAGTCAGAGTGTTATCAGTCGACTTTGGACACGTTACCGAAGCACTGGTACCGTGGCTGAGCGCCATGGAGGACGGTATCGCTGCACCACACGGAGACAAGACCGATACATTCAAATCTTAACTCGAAGAGCTCCAACAATAACCGCCATGATGTTAGCCGTGAGGCTTCATCACTCTTCAGGGAACTTAATTAGCGACCAAACAGTCAGAAACCGCTTGCATGAAGTGAACCTTCATTCCCGAAGACCGCTACGGGTACCACCTATAGCAATGCACAATCGTAGGATTCGATATCAATGGGCTCTTGAACACAGAAATTGGGCAGAAGAACAATGGCGTTTCGTGTGCTTTTCTGATGAGTCTCGTTTTGGTATGAGACCGGATACAAGACGTATACGACACTGGAGAACCCCTGGACGCTAACAGCGATTAAAATCCTGCCAGGAAGTCCATCCTTATAGTGGTGGAACCATCATGGTATGGGCGGGTATTTGGATCGGCGGAAGAACTGAGTTGATTTGGATCAGAGGCAACCTCAACGCTCAAATTTATGCTGAGACGATTGTATCAGACGTCATCGTTCCTCTACAAGTGCAAATCGGTCCCTTATTTCAGTTAATGCATGATAATGCACGACCGCACACCGCAAGAGTTGTAAGACATACTCTCGCCGCAGCTAACATCAATGTCCTGCCCTGGCCTGCTCAGTCGCCAGACTTGAACCCGATTGAGCATGCATGGGATATGCTACAGAGAAGAGCTCTGCCGAATATGGAGGGTATCCCGTCGCAAGAAGACCTTTTTTTGTTGTTGCAACGAACATGGGCGGCCATTCCACAGCGTGATTTGGATGAACTCATTTTGAGTATGCCAAACCGATGTTCTTGTGTTGTTAGTGTTCGCGGTAGAAACACGGATTATTAATTGTTTAAGTTACCCAATAAAATTTTAAAGAAAACTGTTATTTCAGTCTTTTTTTTGAACTTTAATGTTAGTGGTTCAAATGTCAAAAATCCCTTTATTAGGAAAATGGCAAATTTCTTTATTAATGCAAAGGTGACTTGGTTTATCGTTACTGTGACAAACGAAAACACTTTATTTGATGAATCCTTAAAGAAAATTTTAATTAATATCAATCAGGAGAAAAGTTATTGCAAAAATATATGTTGATCCCTAGACACTTTTGATGTGTGTAGATGAAAACTTTTTAAATAAATCGTTTTATCCAATAAAATCAAGAGGATAAGCTAAGTGTCGAATTTTACGAGCACCGTGTTATTTCGTGGGTAGTCAAAACAATAATAAGAGTTTTAACAGCGGGTAGTTTGACAAGACCTGAACTACCAACTTCTAGATTAATATTTAGCTGTCAATAAAATTTTATTTTGTCAATCAAAGTAGGCGATATCGAGTGAGGTAAACAAGAAAATTAATCTAATTCGGTCTAGACAAAATACTAATAATAATATTCTTTTTTAGGTGGTAGTATAAGAGGGAGTCGTGATAGCCTAATGGTATGACCGTTTGACTGACAAGTCAGAGGTCTCGGCGCAACCCAAGGCGCACCTCTGAGTTTTCGTAAGTTAAGTGTGTATTATAAATTAATTATCACTTATTCCGTGCCTCAGAAAGTCCGTAAAGCCTTGCGTTAGCCCTGCACCTGATCTCTCTCTGGTCGTGTCGGATTGCCGTCCAATCGTGAGGGAATAGAGAGTGCACCTATGTTTGCGCACACACTTGTGCACTATAATAGGTATCTCCTGCGTAATTGGCTAATCTCCGTTGAGATTTACCACTGTGACCGAAATGCGGTCAAGAAGACATCATTAATCAATCAATCAAATGAAAATTAAGTCCTATTAAATATTAAAAGTATAACTATTTTTTTTTACTTTTTAAATCTCGACGAAAAAATTTGACACTTATTTTTGTTTTTATTTTCCAAAACGAATAAACTATTTTAATTAAGTTTTTTTATTTAAAAGGTGACATGATCGAAAGTGTTTTTAGCTAAAAAATATACCGGGGTTTTTTTAAAATATTTAATTTATATTTTGTCATCATTTTAAAGGACCTCTACGTGTTGTATATTTAACACACAACATATTATTATGGTATACCACTAGAAAATTTTTAAAATCAGCAAAAATTTAATTTCCGCCAAAATTTCATCATTGCCAAGAGGAAAAAGTTTCAAATTAAGAATCCGCATTCTAATTCATTCATTAATTTAATTAATCATAATTAGAAAAAGCTTTTAAATATTCTCTTCTCATGCAAAACTATAAGAAGAGGTCTTTGCCCTGCAGTTACAGGCTAATTTATTTATTTGTTATTTAAATATTCTTTTTAGGGTCAACATTTGAAAAAAAATTTTAGCGCGCCACTATTCTTAAACACGTCCACATATTTAAAATTAAGAATTTAACCACGGATATAAAAGTTTCCTTGAAAAAGCTTTAGTATCCGAAGTTTAAACCTCTAAACTAAACCTTTATTACCAAAAAACTAAAACCACTAGAACTAAAAAACTAACCACCAATAACTATTGTTTTTTAATCAATTCGAAAGTACGAATGAAAATGTTTAATTAAAAAAATACCTACCTAAGTTACCTTTTGCTTTTCATGAACAAAAAAAAATATATTTGCTATAAAACTATAAAAAAATCTATAAAAAAAATATCCTAGAATTTTTTTAATATATAATATTAATTCTGTTAGCTGTATAGAAATAAATCATTAACGCTTGCGGCCATCGATCGAGTTAAACAATTTTCCAAGCGGCTAGTACTTAACCCGTTAATGCAACGGGGGCTTCGTTGAGACGATAAATTAATATATACTTAATCAATTTTTAAACAAAAAATAATTTAAAAAACTTGATATTTACGAATCAAAATGTGCAATTTATATATTTACATGTTTAACAAATTGTATTAAAAAGTAATTAAAAGTTAAAAACAACAATAAAAATTGAAGATCTATGAAAATGTAGCAAAAAAATATTATTTAAAATTTATTGCGCTACTTTTTTCTCTTCCAATTCCAAAAGAGAAAATCTCATAAATCCAAGCGATAAGTAGTCGTCTTCGTAACTTAAAAAAGTCACGTCAGTCATTTATCTTCTTTAATAATGCGTTAATCATAATCATAAACTAATAATAACGCACATTCCACTTAACGACCCTATAACAACAGGCCTACGCATTTTCCCATAGTTTTCCGCAAACAAACAACTGCCGATAACTACCAGCAATAAAGTTAAGCACTTATTACTAATCAAGTATGCATGAAGTTTAAAAATAAAATGTAAAATAAACAATAACCAACCAAAAACTCCGGAACAAAAAATCCAAATCATACAGTGCACAAATTAAAATCACTTCACATCAATATAATGTTTCGGCACACCGGTACAGCACACATATAAATCGAAAAAAAATCTTAAAAAGCTCTGAAAGTTTTCTAAACACTGTTAAGGACACCAACACAAAACTTTACCGTTTGCCGCCAACTGCTCCAAATTTTTCAAGTACAGAAAAAAAAATTGTTCGAAATTTTCGTTAAATATTTCGCGAATTCGAATTTCAACTTTCGCGTCGCGTCGCTGCGCGTCTCCGGGAATGTGGAATTTTCGGCTATGATGGGGAAGATGCTCGCATAGCTGTGGCTTAGATGAGACTGTGGTGTGGTACCGCGTCGATCCAACTGTGTGGCCGAAGCCGACTTTCGCCCCGACCGGTCGCCCTACAGCTCTGGCGACCGGTGACGCATCCAGGAACTCTGTTAATTCACTATATTTAACACGATGACAATTTTTTTTTTCTTGGGATAATTCTACTTATTAAATCCTTACATATACCCAAATTAAATGCAGATAAATTATAAAAAAATTATTTGACGCAAAGCAATGTTTTTCTACTCATTAGGGGTAGAGAGCAAAACGTCACGAATGAATTTTATCAATACCTATTATAATTTTTGCGATTACGTATGCATTCTATTAATTTTGCTTTGTCGGGCTTTAAATATATTCTTTATTTAAATCGGAAGTGCGTTGTCATTGTAAGAAATTGATGCGTTCAAATATTTACACATTATTATTTTGACGCGTCGTTCAAATTTTGAATCGTAAATGTATTACTCATTGTACTAATGTCTAAGCATAGTTATTTGTGTGTATAAATGAAATAGGTCAGTAATTTTACGACTAAAATAATTCTCTTGAAACAACATCAAATTACCGGGTAGCGAGAAAACAATTAAAAGCTATTTTAATAGTGAATGACGAATAGAAAAACCGCAAAACTGACTCGACTTATATGGTGCGGCAAACTTAAAACTAAAACAGAAGATGAGTATTTTTTTTTTTTTTACTCGTAACCTAATCATTGGTTATTTGCAAACATAATTATTAATACACTTTCCAATCAATCTTAAAAGTAATAAGTGCTGGTCGAAAAGAACGATTTTAAACGAATTAAAAATTAATTAATACATACTGTAAAAAATGCGCGGATGTGTGGATAATATTATTAATTTATTAATAAAAACCGGCTAAATGCGAGTCAAGCTGGCGTACTGAGGGTTACGTACCACCACACAATTGCGCGAGTTCGACTCACACTTGGTGGGTTTTTACTATTAGATTTTTTACTTTAGAATTTACTAAATGACTCAAAGTAAAAACTTGTGAATATTTATCGTTTTCAAGAAAGAAATAAAAAGAAATTGTGTTAGCTCCCTAACGGTTAAAAGATTAACTTTAAAGGTAGGACAGACAAACAGACAGACGGCTTGGGCTTAGTAATAGAGTCTCGTCGGTAGCATTTTGGGTACAAAACCCTAAAAAGTAATCTTATTTCGACTTGCAGCTCCCAAAGCTTTTTCTTCATAAGGTTACTTACGCTCTTCTTACCGATTATCAAATTATTCTGTAAAATGAAATAAAAAGATAATATCCTACTGAAATACCAATACATCTAATACAAACCTAATAGTAATAAAGACCTTATCTTGTATTATGTCACCAGTAACCCAGTTAGACTACAATGCAAAGTTAGTTGTTAGAACAAGGATTGCTGGGACCGCAGGAAGTGGCAGGAGGAGGATATTCCGACTGCGAGTCGAACTGCGGACGGAGCGAAGTTTACAACAGTTGCATAGTTCGCCGCAGTATTTATGATCGCCTGGTACTATGATTTTCTCTATCCAGGTCGTTTATTACCCGACTACAAAAAAAAGGAGGGTTATGATTTTAGCAGTCTATGTATGTATGTAAGTTTGTTCATCTGTTCCCTCGTAGCTCCTAAACTATTTGTTGTAATTCAATAAATTTTAAGTAGTCGGGTTTTAGTTTTTATACTATATTTTTTTTATTACGTAAGCTTAACGTTTTCAATATAATTATTATAATATTTGTTTTCCTTTATAATTATCGTGACTTACTGATGAACTAAATATTGACAGAGTTTGAACCATCCGCCTTGGACATGACTCTAACACTATAAGCATAATTTTTAATACACACAAAAAAGCGAAAAGCCAGAGGATTAGGGTTCGAACCAACATCTTTGACTTGCCAGTTTAATGGTCATACCACTAGGTTATAAGTAGGTATAATTTGATTAGAAGACGATTAAATTAGTTCCAGCGCGCATGGCTCATCAACTCTATGGGTTGGTTAAACAAAAAAGGCCTATCGACGTCCCATCGATACTTTTAATCCTTTATAGATAAAAGATTGAATAAAGATGACAAATATCATCATGTTTACCTAACAAGAACATCATTCAAATGGCTGACGGTTTGCGAGGAAAACAATAGTTTTGTCTGAAACTTTCGCGATTTTGACATAATGAAACAACGTTTTAACGGATTAGTCGCGTAAAACATTTATTTATTTGTCAAAACCTCACAAATTAAATAAAATACTGCCTAAAAATATACACTCCAAAAAAAAAATAGGCATGCGTAGACATTGACAACTCACCGTGGACTGAATGATATCATTTATCAGTTTTGTCACCTAATGAGTCAAACCATCATGATGTACTTGAAGTAGGTACGGTATTAAATAAATTGGATAAGTATATCACGTAACAAATACTAACAAGAGGAAATTAATGACTAATCCTTAATTGGTAATGGTACAAATGTTGCAACATAATAATATGACCAAGAGACTGAATAACATCAGGTCTTGAGGTATGGCTTTTTTCATGCATAATCACTACATATGTAGTACCTATAAAACAAAGTCGCTTCCCGCGTCTTTCTGTCCATATGTATGCTTAGATCTTTAAAATTACGCAATGGATTTTGATGCGGTTTTTTTTAATAGATAGAGTGATTCAAGAGGAAGGTTTATATGTATAATACATGCATATTAGCGTAACCGTGCGAAGCCGGGGCGGGTCGCTAGTATTATATTAAAACTGAAACAATCTACCGTGTTCTAAGACAGTATCGTATAGAGACAGACACCCGTCATGTATTGTGAATTGATAGAAAAATTAGCTCTTGAATTGTCTCTTTTACACAGCAGTACACTTTCTAGTGCTATTGCAAAAATCAGAAAAAAAAACTCCCTAGCTATTCGCTTAAGCTTAACACGCGTCTAAAATTTTTAAATATACATAGCTTTAAATTCTGATCAAATTAAGATCCAGACTTCAAGGAAAAAGAGGTGTAGTTATTAGTGTATATAAACATCCTGTATCAGTCCACTGCTGGACATAGGCCTCTTTTCATACGCATCACTTATTCTGTGCGCTCATTATAAGGTCTTTCGCCACGCTCGCGCTCGCGCTGGGCAAGCGAGTTGACGATCGCAGTAGCAAATGTTGGCTATTACACAGTAGGATGCTGCTGCCCATCCTCCAGATTTTTCTCTTTGTCGCTTGTTACGACGACGGAATGAGTTGGGGTGGTCCTATTCTAACTCTAAGGCCAGAAATCACACGACACATATACACTTATTGTATATATTTAATATTTCAAATTATTTCATTTACAATAGTCTTGTTTTTTTTAAAACAAAACGTTCATAAACTTTCGTCGTATATATCAATCACATCAAATGGTTACAGAATTAAAAGTAAACAGTTTCAAACGTTGATAACAATCTTTAGTTAGTTGGCTACTATAACGTAAAATTTGAAAGTCTAATTTTCTTAAGGAAATTAATTAAGAATTAATTTAACGGTGGTCCATAAACCATGTACATAATTAGGCGCCTTTTTCCCTAAACCCGCTTTTCTGAGGTCGACAGACGTCATGAATTATATAGAAAATATACCACTATTAGTGACCCAGGCACTTTATTTAGAACTAGCTGCCCGGCGCGACTTTTTACGCGTAATTACCCTACCGCTACTTTACCCCTACCCTACCCTACCCCTACCCTACCCTACCCCTACCCTACCGCTACTTTACCCCTACTCTACCCTACCTTACTCTACCCTAGATGTACAATTGTATCTAATATTTATTCTGTTATTCGGGACGGAGACAAATACAACAAATCTAAAACCATAAAAATCAGTCCAGCCGTTCTCAACTTAAGTGTTCGAACAAACTCGACTTGGTTTTATATATAATAGATATTTATAATACACGCTTTAAGTCAAATTTAGAACTGTAAATTCATAGGTTAGCCATAAGGGTAAAATTGGGTACCTTCAAAAATCGAAGCAATCAACAATAATAATAAATTCATTATTACCTCGTTTTGTTATTATTTATTTTCTTAACAATTCCTTTTTTTTACTCAAACAAACATCAACTTCGAATTTTATAACTTATACCAAAAATATATACCTATCAACAATGATATTATCCTGTGGAATAAATAAAAATATTTCTATTTCAAGTGTTTCTTTCATGCACTTAGTTAGATAATAAGTGAGTACGTCGTGTGCGTGTGTGTGTACGTCGTCGTCTGTTTTTGCAAAATAAATGTATTCTTCTTCCTAAGCTTTCAAAGCGTATGCATTGCTTAAGACAGAATGATGGAAGAAAAAAGGTTCAGCTTTATGGTTTTACGACTCAAGAAGGTTTGACTGCACGTCTTAAGGTGGTTATTCAATGACATTTTATCATTTTACGTGTCTTTGTTTCTCTCATAAGTCTTTAGGAAATAAACATTACTAGAATTGTAAGAGGTTATTGTCGACACCACGTAATGTAATAATTACGTATTGTGTTTAATAATTTCTAGAATGTTCATGTAGTGACGTTATGTGCTCTCACAATCGAGTCTTAAACGCATAATTTCAAATTCGTCTTTATTGCAACTTGTTCGAGACAAAGGACCATTGGGAGCATCATATGTTTTCTTATTTCCTACACGATCATCTGCAAATTTATTTACGACATTTGCTTATTCACCTCTTAAATTTTCTGATGCTGACAAACAACTGCTGAAAGCGTGCAAAATTATATTACAATATTAAAAAGTGTCTAAAATTGCATAGTTCAAAAGCGTTAAAATGCAAAAATTATTATAATTTTTATCAATTAATAATAGAGAAAAGAATGAAGGCATTGCTCGACTGACATAAATATTTGAATGCGACGAAAAAGTGTGACTTCGTTGTCATTCATTAAACTTTCTCTTGAGTCTGACGCCCTTTGACTGATATCAATGGGCCTTTAACAAATAGTCTTAAAACACTCGCCTCAATTGATTGTCTACTAAGAAATCATCGCAAGAATTGAGTATGAGTAACTACTTAACGCATGCAAGTAATTTGCTTGTTTAGGCTGCGAACCTTTGCGAGTGTATTTACAATTGAAGAAACATCTTAAATATGTTACTTGGAGTTGTATATTTTATTCTAAACTCTTTACAAAATGGATGAAACTAACGAATAAGGTACTAAACAGTTAAGCAAGTACAAGGATGATAAAGAATCTAAATACGTGAAGCAAAATCTTTGGATCCATTATTAAGAATATTGCGCGCACAATTGGACCAGTTAGATTTGACCAGTTAGAATTTAAAAAAACACATATTATTAATAAAATTTTTACTTTTTGCTTTTCTTCTCCATATAAATTTTAAATAATTAATATGAAGAAGAAAAGCAAAAAGTAAAAATTTTAATAGGTATGTGTTTTTTTTAAATTTAAGTATATTTAATGAAATACGGTTGAGTTTTGATTACTCTGGACCACCAGTTCAAATAAATAGTGTAAAAGTATCCGTATCAAACCTGCATCTGTTATTAAATGCACTTTTAACATAAATTAAAATTATCGAAGTTGCAAGTCAGGTACCTGTTTAATGACAAACTTGATTTGGAAATTATTCGTTATCGTTCATCTATCTTTATATCGCAGACAACTCACTTGTAGAAGCAGCTTCTGCAGAGCTACCGTCTGCAGTAATAAACAGAAATCCGATATTCTTGCCTACGACAACCACTTAAACTACCAGATCACTGATAAGAGGATCGTTCCTTTTATTATTTATAACCTGTAGTCCGTCGTTAATTACGCCAAAATTGACTGAAGCTTTATTTATAGAGCAGAACCATACACTGTAGTTGCCGACAAATATTTTGATATCAAGCTTATCGCATAGCAAATTCAAATTCGTTGATAGAGGAATCGCATTACAAATTCGAACACGGTAACAGCTGCGACCTAAACTATAAATTCTAAGGCCTCATTTTAATTTATTCATTTACCCTTCACGCCCTAAATCCCTCGGTGGTGATGAATAAAAGGGGTCGATGCGCGTCGCCGCGTGCGCCAGCCCATCCATCACGCGCGATGCGAAGCTAATCGATTTCTAAACACGCGTGATTTGTTATTTCATTATCGACAATTTGTTCTATCACGTTAGTAACAGACGCTACTGTTCCTGATTTCCATCTCAGATATTTTCCAAAACCGTCAAAATTAACTACCGCAGTTAAACCAACATCCTTTTTACTGGAATATTTTATTGTAAATAAAAATTGTTGACGTATCATATAAGTTTTATATCGAAAACTAGTTTTATTTTACTTTTTAAACTATAAGTACGTCTAACCACGTTATTATTTCTGCTAGATACTATCAGAGTTTTTAATTAATTGTAGATATCGATCTGTTAAAATTAACAACCTCAACGTTATTAAAGCATCATACAGAAAATTTTAACTTATTACCTGTTTGGAAACGTGGAATGTTAAATATTGCACGACGTCCATAGATCATAATTAAAGAAAGATTATGTTGTTTCATGTGCGGATATCTTTGGAACCGGTACCAGGAGCTTGAAGATTTAACAGCGATTATTATTATCATAATAATAATTTATTCTATATATATTATTATACACATTTATATAAATAATTTTATTTATAGCATTTCTTTTTACAATGTTTGGAATTAATATGTAGCAAGTAATATGAATAACTATTTAAGCTATAAAAGAGATAGAGATTATTATAGACGTGCAAATTAGGGAAAGTACATGAAGAACATATTTATTATTCTGTTTTTACGACTCATGCCTGCATTGTTAATGATAGAAGTTCTGCTCTTACTTCACTATTTTATAAATACGAAACCGACATTGTATTGAACCCTAAGTTTATTACAAAATCTTTATTTATTGTCATAAATAGATCTTACAAAAAGTGGTTGTGGTTCGTTCGGAAGCCGAAGGGTAAAATAGGAAGTGATACCGGTTTTTATTTCCGTCCCCATACGGTATATTGATTCCCCGCTGTCACCGCAACGGGGTGTTACTTTTGAAATCATTTTGATTGATGTACACCCTGTATTGTTGGGTTGCGAATCAAAAGAATATTGATTTGAATCTGACAAACAAATAATTTTTGTTGTTGCTTTTATGATTATTTATATTCTTATACCTTTTTTTAATCTTTTACGGCGTAACAAATTATTTTAATAATTCTTTGCTTTGCATTTTTGTTTGATCTTTGTACTTTATAACACGTTTACGTTTCAATTCATATCCGTATTTCAATGTTATATAATATAGTAGACACATCTGATACTACACCTAATAGATTACTCGGACTAAACTTAAATATAATATCTGAATTTGATATTTACGTATTCTGCTCTAAGATACATTTGTACGTAGTATATATTTCCAAGATATTGCAATATTGTTGTTTTACATGTGAATCGCTTTAATGACGATAAGATTATTCGGTGTCATCTTCTTCATTATCTTAAAGCTAATTATAGTCTGCACATTACACATAACAAGAGAATATTTTAGTAAATTAGAATAACAGAAGAGTAATTAAACTCTATATGTAATTATGTATATTGTATGCAATATATAATTAAAATCTGCATGCATGGGTATATTAATATCGTAACTGCAATTTGCAATACGATAGAATTGCAAAAGTTTATTGTTAAAACTTGAAATTTTAATTAAGTAAACATTATTATGCAAAACTGTATCCCTATCGTAGAATAAAGATGTAAGCTAAGCGGATGGGTGTCGTGTGCCAAACCGGTCTAGTTTCAATAAAGCTGTAGCTTTTACAACCATTCCATTGTTAACATTTTAATTGGCATTAACATCGCTGAATTAACATAAGGGCGAGGGTCATAGCAATTTGAATTCTGCTCCCTGAATTTAGATAACTGATTACCTATCATCGGTTGGTCGTAAATAAAAACAACTTAATAAAGAAAACAGATATAAAATTATGAGATACCGCAAATTATTGGTTAAAGTAAAAACAATTTTTTTTTACATCAATATTGATTTAGACATTTTTTGAAGACACAACTAAGATAGCACACAAGCATACGGCCTGCCAGTATAGTTGTTACCATAACACACAAATAATTTGGTCAATGTGTAGGAACTGTTATCGTGGTAACATTTCCTACATAATAACCAAAATGTGTGTTTGGGAACTTATTATAGACGCATGCAACAGCACCGCACCGCAATGCCGATCCTGTACTAGGACTTATGAAAAGGGAGTGAGGGGAGACTCTGTACAACCCTGATAGAGACTGCCCATTCCTGCTGATGACTCTACCACAACTCTAGTTTTGTGTTAGAAGAGATGTAGGAGCTGAAAATACCGGATCGTTTAATGTTTTCATAAGAAGAGTAGTATCTCTATCTTGATAAGGTTAAGATTTTTTTAAATTTTATGTACTCCTATGTATGTTTGTTATATTATTTTGTTTATGATTGTGACACTTATTAACGTTTCCTTTATGTAAGCATAACAATTTTTTATTAAATATTTTTTATAGGTATTTATTGACTAGTAAAAATACATGTTTTAAATATTATTTCGGGTCTATTCGCGCACAGATAATTCAAAATAGTCATTATTGAACTAACCTCGACGTTTCGGTCAAGTTGCATTGACCGTGGTCACGAGAAGACTGCTGTATGCGGGTGTCATCGTCTTGAGCTGCGGGTGGTTTTCTCAACTACCCGCGTTTGATTTGATACACACAATGCTAACAGTTTCTTTATTCTATTTTGAATTATCTGTGCGCAAATAGACCCGAAATAATATTTAAAACATGATTTCAATTCGCGATAGTTTAAGAACTTCTATAGTAAAAATACAATTTTAAAAATTATAGCCTAAAAAACTAACCTTAGGCAACGCAACCAGCGTTCTAATCCAGTCTAATCAGTATTGCTACGGTGGATTGGAATAAGAAAAAAACTCATCATAAAATAGACTGCAAGTCCATAATATACCTAATTATATTTTATGGCAATGTAATCCGTGAAGTCATGACAACGTAGTATGACGAAGCAATGGATGATTAGGTGCGCAAATGCACTCGTTATGTGTACTTACTTGATTGATATTTTTCCGTTTATTTATGAAAATTTTCTTGGAATTTTCCTGTAGATATAAATATTGCTAAGAAATCTGATTAGTAACCTCTAAGTGACACCATATTTAATCGGATAGGATTAAGAAAATACATGTTTTGATATTTTTAAACATTATCCGCATATATTTGTCCACATCTTGTTTTACTGCATTTTTATGCATATAAGTCAAGAGATTTTTAAAATCATTAAAAAAAATCCCCAATTGCAGTGCTAATGCGATTAAAAGAACAAAAATAACACTGTCATGTATTTTAAAATTTTCACAAATCCTGATTCATTATGCAAAATACAATAAAACGTATCTAATCAGTCTTTAATTTCATATTCAACAAAATCAAATTAGTAAAACGTATCGTGGGATATAAATTTTTAACGCAACGCAATAAAACGAATGATATAGCGTATTAGCAGCATAGCTATAAATAAATATTTATAGCATATTAAACATCAGTAAAATCTCAATAAACTGAGAAGCTGTAACACCAGAGAATGTATTGTGAAACGTCTAATGATTAACAATGGAAACGTACTTACGAAACTATCTGAAACGATTCGACTAAACGATAAATGTTAGCTGATCGTAAACGTAATACTACGGACTACTGTGCTTTTTATAGTCTGTGACTTTAACCTAATGAATGCCGTACAAAGGTTTTCGGTTACTCGATATAACTAATATTTTTATGTTACCAATTACTTATAAATAAACCGGTGTTGTACTTTTAAGTTAGGCTTCAAGTCTATATGTTTCCAATAAGCCGTGAAAATGGATATAAAAAAAGGAAAGAGTACATCTCCTCAAGACGAAAGGGAACTTTAAAGATAGGTGCGAACGGCGATACGATAGCCCTGTTAGTTAAAGCGCTGCCTCGGTATGGTGTCGCAGGTTCAAGTCCCGCTCTTATCCTATCATCTTTTTCAATATTTTTTTTAGAAAAGAGGTAATACTGACCATTATTTCAATTGATCTGCTGGTTTCGTAATAACTATTGAAGCTTTAAAACTGTTCTCACTAATAAAATTGTAAGGTCTGACTTTATTAATGAAATATATTTTTGGAGGTAGACCTAGGCGTGTGGGTTCGAACTTGCCATGTACCAATGTGATTTTTTCAATGTCATATGTACTTTCTTAATAATTATAAGACACAACTGACTAACAGTGAAGGAAAACATCGTAAGAAAACCGGGACTCCCCAACATTTTGGATTCGTAATCAATATGCCACAACGACACTATACGTATTGTCGGTCTTCGAACATATCCGTCTGTAATTATGTAATTATTTCGAACCGTAATTTTTGGAATCAAACCCGCGAACCTATAAGCAACAGACAAATCGCTTAATGACTATATACATCAATCATGTCTCCAAGTTCTAAGATCACTATCGCGGCAAACCCTACTACTTCCCGTAACAAGAAATCGAAAAGTCTTCGAGTTTAAACGCTTAAAAGTCTTAGAACATCGTCTATAAGTTAAACTACTTAACAAGGTACTTGTTACTATCATCATAATATACACTACAATATGTAAGCTTGCGATTTAACTTAGCCTTTATGAGCTTTACTAGCTTGCGAATAGATTAAAAAGTCTTCTTGATAACTTAGCAAGTCAGCAGCTGACAAAGCTACCGTATTTAGCTGTGGTCGTAGTTAGAATAGAGAAAATAGTTTTTTTTTAAATCAACATAGACAACGTTGTAGTTAGCAGAAAGCCTGGTGATAGTTTTTTTTTTCTTTCTCATAATTATGAATAATTGATGAACAACTAGGCCTCTGACATGGCTTTACACACCGTTGAAAAATCTCTCAGGTATACTGGTTCCCCCTCACAAAGTTTTCCTTCACCGTTTTAAAAGTCAGAGGTAAGTACTTGAGACTTCTGACTTGCCATCAACGGTGATACCATTAGGCTATCGCTGCTCTAAAATAATCAAAAATGCTCACAATCAATACAATCACTTTGAAATTATAATAATTGGAACAAACAATAAAGGTCAAATTCACCGGCGCAAACTGAACCCGCATCAAGCAACCGCACAAATCTCTTTCAAGTTGAGTATGAAATAGTAATGTAGCTTTTGGTTTCCCCAACCATAGCACTAAAACCCGAACAAATATTCATTGCGTGAGTTCCCACAAACAACTCATAATAGACCACTTTCCTCTATTAAACTGTTTTACATAAACTCCCAAGAATCCAACAAATAATTATCATATTATCTTTACCATATTTATGATATTATTAGTGATGGCGTGACATGCGCATGGGCCATTATCATTAGATACAACACTTAGTAATACTTCGTAGGCATAAAACAACGTGTTTCGTCATTGACCATAGAGACCATAGAGGTTTATAACGAAAGTCACGAGCTTTCGTACCAATAAAACAATATAAAAAAGTTATTGACAATAATTTATTCGACGGAACATGGAACCTACAGTATGTAGAAACGGTCTTTTATCTAAATTATAAAGAATGGTTGTCTGGTGATAGTCAACATGGTGATATCAAATTGGCGTTTCACAAAATAACTCTAGCTTGGATAGTTGGCTACTTTTAAAGTGATTAGATAGTTTCCATATAGATATTAGATTAGGTTCCATGGAGATATACTTCAACAACTTATGATTCCTAAAAAAAAATGTCAGTTTGTACCTACTTAGTTATAAATAAATAAATATAAATACCTTAGATTGCCCCTTATTAGTTCTTGGCATTCTAATCCATTCACCGATGTCTGAAAGAGATTGCCTTGTTTGTATTAATAGTATACTTCTGTATAATTAACTTTTTAATTTTATTTGTTTGTTTTTATTACTAATATCATTTTAGTTTTTTTTTAAATAAATGTGAAAAAGAACCGCGACTGAAAACATTTCCAAGTTATTGCAACGTACACACCACACAGCTTTTAGCTTTCAGCGTTAGATTGTCAGGGCTGCTAGTTAAGGATTAAGATTTTTATAGAAGTTTGCATGTGATTGTGATTGATTGTGTGCAAATAATTTTGTATAGGTTTCAGTTATATCTTTTCAGAAAATATGGCAACATCAAATTGTATTGATGACATCTTAAAAGTCACAACCTTATCTAGCGCCCCTGCCAACCTAAAAGCTTTGCTGTGTGCACATAAAAAACCAAATTCAAATCAAAGTAATCGATTACAATTTTAACACAGTAAGTTTAAATTCTCTACTATGAAGTGCCGCCTTAATCTTCGTGTTATCCAGTGAGCCTTACCGACCATCACAACGCACCGTTCACACACAAAACTATAAATTCGTACTTTAACATCTTTCCCGTATCTCTCAAACTCAAACTCTATGGGAAGCCAAGTGGGCGGCCCTAATCTACTGATTACAACAGCATTATCATCGCTTCAACCAAAGAAGCGAATACGTTTTCCATAAATACGTAATTTGCTTGAAACATTCTATTCATACATTTTGTTTATTCAATATTTTATCGAGTGTGTATACGACGTATCCCGACACATAATCTCAGCTTATATCTATCCGTTCGAAAGCATATCTATTGAAATTAATTTATTTTCGGCTCGTAAAAATTGTTAAATTCACAAAATGGAATTCTGTAGATAAAATAACATTGACAATATTTAATACTCAGTGAGTAATATTTATTGTTGTGTATCGAAGTGGATAGGTGATGATAAGTATTAGAGGAATCTGATATGACACACACAAACACACATCTACAGATATTTATTGGAGACGTATTTTCACTGATTAGCAAAACAAATTAGGACAAATTAAAATGCTATTTTTTACTATTGGAAGGAAAGAATTTTACGAAAATAACGATAGCGTTTGTAGTGTTAGTTCATAACAATGGCAATGTTATCAAGGGTTACATTGTTTTTCTAATATAAAGAAATATAAAATAAAGAATAAATATTATACACTTTACCTACGTTTAAGTTAGTATCCGTCGTAGTTATAGTTTAAATATAGCAGTTATAGTTGCCTAGCCTGTCGACTCGAAGGCAGCCGCAAACATCGTGCGCTCGCGCCGCGCGAGTCATCGCTCCTTCAAGTGTTGACATTCGATTGTTTATTCGCCTCGTCAAAGTCACATAACAGTTGCACAGACTAATTACATATAAATACGACATTTTTGTTCACTCGACAAAGGCAAGATGTTTTTATGACCATCACCCGTGTGGACTCCAAGGAAATTCCCCGAAGGGAAGGTAAAGGTGTCGTTTAACTAAGTAAAGTTTTCCACGGTCAGTTGGTAGGTATATGAGGTCATAATATTTTAAGGCCTATCCAAATCAAAATTCTATCCTCACCGACTTGACTTCCCTATCTACTATTTACATACTACACGTCACAACTACGTCTACATACTAAGAAATTAACGAACAAAAAAACAAGAATTCGTATTGAAATTTCAAATTCAAATGTAGCTAATTTTTTTCCTTTTGTTCCTGCGTTCTTACAAATTTTTAAACTATGCCACGTTTATGTTGGTTGGGGCATCTTAAACCACTGCACCACGCAGCATTGAAACCTCGAGTAACAGCAATCATCATAATTTAATAATACTATAATAAATAGAGACGCGTGTTCGTGATTTGTCCTTCTTTAACGAAGCAACATAGCAAGGATCAGCATCATTATTTGCATTAAGTAGTTAAGGCCGGGGGACATAGGGGTAAAATATTAGAAAAATAAAATAATGTCCTCCTGACCGAATTTCGGTCACAGCTGCCAATCTCAACGAAGATTGGCCATCGAAGCAGGAGATATTATACACAAGTGTATGCGCAAACACAGGTGCACTCTCTATTCCTCACTCTCATAGTCCGAAGGAACGGCAATCCGACACAACCGGAGAGAGATCAGGCGCAGGACCAACGGCTTTACGTGCTATCCGAGGCACGGAGGAAGTGATAATTAATTTATTATACGCACATAACTTACAAAAAGTCGTCGCGCCTTGGGTACGAACCTGAGATCTCTGATTTGCCAATCAACGGTTATATCACTAGGCCATCACGATAAGAAAAAATAAGTATCACGATAGCAAAGCTACTATTTTATTAAAGCTTTTTGTTTAGATGAACGAATAAAATGAATGAAAGATATTTTTCTAAGTTTTTTGTATGGAGAGGCATCGCCAAGCCTTCACCTTAAGTAAATACCGTCTGACATACCAAGGTCGACAGCCAGACATAATCTTTTGGATTAAAGTAACAGATGGGTCGAAATAATCATAAGTTTATGTTAAGAAAGGAGTGTATTATACGCACCAAAGTTACGAGTATATGCTAACAATGAATTTGTGGGAACTATAGACGGCTCTACGAAAGCGAATTTTCTTTAATTTTCTTCAAAGAAGACGTAGGTTTCTCTCGCAATATAAAATATAATTCCAAGGTTAGGTTAGGTACTAGAAAGTTAGGCATTAGGAATGCTTTAGTACAGAAAATAGACATTATACTATGAATCACGCCATGACAAATTAGAAGCACATTTATAATTTTTGGGACAAAATGTATTCTGTGCCAGTCTCCGGGCCATAAACTCTACCTCTATGCAAAAATGAATGTACCTAAGTATGTATAAAAACACCACAAAATGACACAAAAAAATAAATCGATCAGAAAATGAAATATAGAAAAGAAATAAAAAAAATCCTCATCATGGATATGCGTACCACGGCTGCACTAAATAGATCTCTAGATCAGCTTACATAGCATTGACGTTGAGGTATCTAGATTAGCGTAATGTCAATTAATTGCATACTTGACGTTGATTTTCAAGTCACACTAAAAATGACGTCAATCCATTGCTTTTATGTGGGAAAGACGGTGATCTGGTATAGAGAGCTGGCGCGATCTGATCGCCTCGCTGTGTACCCATCTACCCGTCCTTAAATTTCCGTACAACACAACCGGTCGCTCGCATATCAGATCGCCTCAGTCTGTTACAGTCTTTACCCGAAAAAATGATTTATACTTCGTGCCAAGCAGTCTCCACCTTGACCAACAGGCGGTAGGTATATTTTTCTTTCTACGTAATTTCGAAGTATAGCGATACTTTAATCATTTGTACCAATGACTCCACTACATGTGTCATCGTTTTAATCGAATGCACCTTCAGGAAATGACCTACTTTCATATCATACTTCCCGATTGCAACACGACGTCATCGATGTTTATTTTTTTCCGATAAAATACTTAGATATTAAATAATATAAATTGTTGTAACATACAGTTGATCTATATAGGTGCCTATCAACTAAACTTTAGTGCAATCTTGTATGTTTTGATGTCTTGGGTCCATTATTATAAAGTTACATCAAAATCTGTTCGGTAGATATAAGTAGAATGGAAAAATACATAATAAACCTGAAAATTAACAATAAAAAGCTATTACATATACCTAACAGATGCGTCTACAAACCTTCTACACCCTCAGAGATTAGGTAATCGGTGAATCAATGTCTCGGTATTTTATTGTTATCTAGATAACAATACAGAGACATAATTGATATGTCTGACAATAATAGTCAGAACTTTGGATTAACTATCCAATATTTGTAGCTGCTATGTATTCTCTTTAATGTTTATGTTTTCTTTTGATTTTCCAATATCAATACCCTCCTTCTTTCCCCTACCCCTTCTCTATCCTTTACTCTTTACCTACCCTCCTCAGGTAAATAGCCTGTAGTTTCGCACCTTGTCCGACCGTGAATCCGCGTGGATATCAGATTTTTCATCCCGTATTTTATCCGCTTAGGATTAGAACCCTTCCTTAATGCGCCTCTAAGAAACTTAAGGAATATTTCCTGCAAATTTCAGGTCTCTAGGTCCACTGGTTTAGGCTGTGCGTTTTCTGTCAGTCAGTCACGGTACTGCAGTTTTATAAGTATGGATAATTTAAATAGAACCATAATGCTGTAATCATAGGACATTTTAACATTTTTCATTTAATTTTATCAATGTCATAAAAATACTTAAACAATAGCAATGGTTTACTACAGCTTGACATTAAACCATCATATACGGATATAAAAATATTTTCTCTTTTGCAATCTTCACTTCCACATTTGCGGGTTACGTTGAGACAAACACATTTCCTTACAAATCGTTATCGGAAATGGCGTCTAGTGAAGTTGTCTCGATGGAAAAGTCTTATCATGTAAGGCTGAGTGCAGACTATGAACAGAAGTGTCGTAGAACGGGTGAGCCTATGGAAACAATGAAGATAAACGCATTTGCAACAAATTGTTTATATTCACCACCCATAGTCTGCGGTCAGCCTAACATGTAGGTATGTCAAGTACTTAAATACTCGAATAGGGTTGTCAGAAAATCAGTTTTATATTTTAATGTTACAGGGAATAAACCAGACATATTTAAATATATATCTGTGGGATAAACGCAACACCAAAAGTATTGCAGATGAGTTGCTGGCCTTTAAGGCCTCTGGGCCTTCGGTTCTCTTTTCTGGCCGTAAGAAACAAACGTACGAATACTGTTGCTGACTAAAAAACGAACTTTTTTGTAAGTTTTCTAACGTTATAGTGTTTTGAAGCCAGTTTTTGTATTTTTGTATACTGTACCGTTCTTAGTTGCCGTAAAATTAGGCAAAACGCACACTGTGATCTCTGACATACAAGTCAACGGTCCATACTAGCGGCTGTCACTGCTCACATAACAATTACCACGTAACTGTGATGCCTTCGATCCATAAACCTCAATGACCAATAAAGAGTAGGTAATTTGGGGAAAGTCAGTTCAAATTGTATGTTACAATGTTCCAGCATGCTTAACGCCTCTAATTGGTATCCAGTTACTTAATTAATGAGAAAAAAATCTTTGACACATTTTTGAGATGCTTAATTAGTAGGTGTAGTTGATTAATTGAGTAAGAAATTGGGTGGGAATTTTTATATGTAAATTCTCGCTTATGAAATTTTAGTCTTCTTAGTACAGTTAGCGACAAAAGCTGCTGAACACACGTTTTACGAAATGCTTTTTGTACATAAGATAAGAAACAACCATTGATCAAGAGATGTCAGGTAGAACAACCGCTTAATCTGAAGATACCCTTTTATTCGATGGATGCACTACATTCGTCAAAGAATACTGACTGAAAACCAAAAAACAGACAGAAAGTACCAAATTTATTGTAAAAAAAAAGTATACCTTAACAAGATTTGGACCACTTTCTGGTCTGCTAACGCTAACGTCAGATGTCACCAATAGTGTTTAACAGGAGATCCAAACCTAACGTCAAATACAGTCGAATTAAAACCTTCACCTTCTTAGTCTGTTAAAAATTACAATACATAAACAAACAAGCATAGATTCACACCAGTATTTCCCAGAGGGGATAGGAAGAGGTGTATGCAATACACCCACGTTTCGCCGGCTATGTTATAAGTCCCATGTAATAAGGGGCGAGCTACCATTAACCGGGCACGATTCGAGACTCAGTGCTGCTGTTGAGAATGACATAAAGGAAAAACCCAATAACACTGCCCGACCTGGTATCAAAACTCAGAACCTCA
The DNA here is from genome assembly GCA_936450705.2 of Protodeltote pygarga. NCBI lineage: Eukaryota > Metazoa > Arthropoda > Insecta > Lepidoptera > Noctuidae > Protodeltote > Protodeltote pygarga. The sequence goes on along the minus strand of OW388257.2, from coordinate 5,379,295 downwards.
TGCTCAGCAGTCGCGCTTGCTAGACCAACAAGTCAGTCAAAAATTACAATACATCTTAGCTAAATTGTTGTGTTACTAGTTACTAGGTTCCAGTGCTTCAAGAGCGAGCAAATCTTATTTAGTTTAAAAACAAGTTACGAGAGTACTTGTGATGTGCCAGTCATGCACTTGTCTGTGTTGGTGTTAGTTTATAGATGGAACTAACTGTTAGCGGCTTTTACTTCGGAAATACCTACATCGCAGTTATGTTGTCGAATTAGGAAGTCCAAGCTGTTATTCCAAGTACGGAATTAAGTCATAAAGCGCTTCTTTCCGCTAAACTGCTATCTCGCTCGCACATTGAAGATATAACATCAATCAATATAGCTAAGAAAAATTGTAGTAAACCATTTGAAGGAGAACCGTGTTGCCGCACTAAATAATGTTTTCATTTTTATTTTTCAATTTGTTTTTTTTTTAAATTATTGTTGTTGTTTTTGGTTTTTGTGTTTCTGCCCAAAAAGAAATAAATGGTTTTTCTTACTTCTTCTTTCTTTCTTCTTAAAACACCTAGAAATAAGACAGTTAATAATTATTCCGCATCGCCCACCGGCGTCCTTGCGGTAGTTAAGCCATTAAGACTGTAAGTTTACAGACACATTATTTTCAAATCCGCATAGATGGTAAAGACGTACCATTTTATTTTATTATCTTAGACTCTATCTGTCATTATCGTGGTAAAATAAACTTACTTTAGCCTTATAGAGCTCCATCGCTCTAATACAAAAAAAACTTGATATATTTTGTTTCTTTTCTCAAAGTTTGCAATAACACGACGATTACTACTTCTATGAAGTAAGATTGCTTTGTTTTTTCGGAGACTGTTTCAACTAGGCTCGATTGTTTAAGATCAATGAGTTTTATCGAATCCGTTGGTGGAAAGGAAAAAACATCGTAAGGATATCCGCGCACCTATCAGTCTCTCTGCGTTAAATTAGTTTCGATAGTGATCTTCAAATTCAACATTGTTTTTTTTTTCGAAATTCATTTGTTTTGTTCTCAAAGCCCAGCAAAGAGTTAGTAGTTAAGTAATTTGTCTTCTAACTTTTTTCTGTACCTAAGGCGTCTTTTGAAAATAGAAGCTTTTTTGCAGAAATTTTGTTGTTGTCGCGACAAATTCTTCTGGAAGTCCATTTAATTATCTGTTATTTTTTGACTGAGGAATAAAGTTGACGTATTAATGTAGGTTAAAAACAATTTTTTTTACTAGTAAGTTGGCAAAGAAGGATAGTACGCGGTTGACGTAACCCCGTAACCTTGCGTATTGCCGACCCTGTGTTATTATAAACTATCTTCGTATGGCAGTCTAAGTACCAATGAATAAACATTCATATAACACTATCAATATTAAGAACGATTCATTACGACTGCATCTAGTTCAAGTGAGTTTCGATCGACCTAAATATAAATTAATATTTCAACGGTAATCCCCCTGTAATAATATACATTTGTCTTCAATTTAATGTTATCTATCTAATTGTAGGCAAATCATCTTTTGTTGAGCTATCTAGAAGTGGCGCTTTAAGAAGTGGCGAGTTTTAGTACGCACTACGCGTAAACGCGGGTAAACCCACAATTGTAATTTTCGATGGTGGGGCTTAACAATACTAGAGTGTTAATTTAGTTAATTAGTGACCAGAACTCAAAAAACTTTATCTATGTTATATGTATTATGTTATAAATCTATGTAATTATAAATGGAGGTTGAATTTGATGCTAAGAGACAAGTAGAGCGTTGTAGTTGTAGGCTGTAAGACAAAGACTAGAATTTTTTCATCTAATCGGGTATCTTTCACATTGTGCTATTAATTTTCTTAAGATGCTAACAATGAATTTGTGGGAACTAAAGACGGTTCTACGAAAGCGAATTTTCTTTAATTTTCTTCAAAGAAGACGTAGGTTTCTCTCGCAATATAAAATATAATTCCAAGGTTAGGTTAGGTACTAGAAAGTTAGACATTAGGAATGTTTCTTTAGTACAGAAAATAGACATTATACTATGAATCACGCCATGACAAATTAGAAGCATATTTATAATTTTTGGGACAAAATGTACTCTGTGCCAGTCTCCGGGCCATAAACTCTACCTCTATGCAAAAATGAATGTACCTAAGTATGTATAAAAACACCACAAAATGACACAAAAAAATAAATCGATCAGAAAATGAAATATAGAAAAGAAATAAAAAAAATCCTCATCATGGATATGCGTACCACGGCTGCACTAAATAGATCTCTAGATCAGCTTACATAGCATTGACGTTGAGGTATCTAGATTAGCGTAATGTCAATTAATTGCATACTTGACGTTGATTTTCAAGTCACACTAAAAATGACGTCAATCCATTGCTTTTATGTGGGAAAGACGGTGATCTGGTATAGAGAGCTGGCGCGATCTGATCGCCTCGCTGTGTACCCATCTACCCGTCCTTAAATTTCCGTACAACACAACCGGTCGCTCGCATATCAGATCGCCTCAGTCTGTTACAGTCTTTACCCGAAAAAATGATTTATACTTCGTGCCAAGCAGTCTCCACCTTGACCAACAGGCGGTAGGTATATTTTTCTTTCTACGTAATTTCGAAGTATAGCGATACTTTAATCATTTGTACCAATGACTCCACTACATGTGTCATCGTTTTAATCGAATGCACCTTCAGGAAATGACCTACTTTCATATCATACTTCCCGATTGCAACACGACGTCATCGATGTTTATTTTTTTCCGATAAAATACTTAGATATTAAATAATATAAATTGTTGTAACATACAGTTGATCTATATAGGTGCCTATCAACTAAACTTTAGTGCAATCTTGTATGTTTTGATGTCTTGGGTCCATTATTATAAAGTTACATCAAAATCTGTTCGGTAGATATAAGTAGAATGGAAAAATACATAATAAACCTGAAAATTAACAATAAAAAGCTATTACATATACCTAACAGATGCGTCTACAAACCTTCTACACCCTCAGAGATTAGGTAATCGGTGAATCAATGTCTCGGTATTTTATTGTTATCTAGATAACAATACAGAGACATAATTGATATGTCTGACAATAATAGTCAGAACTTTGGATTAACTATCCAATATTTGTAGCTGCTATGTATTCTCTTTAATGTTTATGTTTTCTTTTGATTTTCCAATATCAATACCCTCCTTCTTTCCCCTACCCCTTCTCTATCCTTTACTCTTTACCTACCCTCCTCAGGTAAATAGCCTGTAGTTTCGCACCTTGTCCGACCGTGAATCCGCGTGGATATCAGATTTTTCATCCCGTATTTTATCCGCTTAGGATTAGAACCCTTCCTTAATGCGCCTCTAAGAAACTTAAGGAATATTTCCTGCAAATTTCAGGTCTCTAGGTCCACTGGTTTAGGCTGTGCGTTTTCTGTCAGTCAGTCACGGTACTGCAGTTTTATAAGTATGGATAATTTAAATAGAACCATAATGCTGTAATCATAGGACATTTTAACATTTTTCATTTAATTTTATCAATGTCATAAAAATACTTAAACAATAGCAATGGTTTACTACAGCTTGACATTAAACCATCATATACGGATATAAAAATATTTTCTCTTTTGCAATCTTCACTTCCACATTTGCGGGTTACGTTGAGACAAACACATTTCCTTACAAATCGTTATCGGAAATGGCGTCTAGTGAAGTTGTCTCGATGGAAAAGTCTTATCATGTAAGGCTGAGTGCAGACTATGAACAGAAGTGTCGTAGAACGGGTGAGCCTATGGAAACAATGAAGATAAACGCATTTGCAACAAATTGTTTATATTCACCACCCATAGTCTGCGGTCAGCCTAACATGTAGGTATGTCAAGTACTTAAATACTCGAATAGGGTTGTCAGAAAATCAGTTTTATATTTTAATGTTACAGGGAATAAACCAGACATATTTAAATATATATCTGTGGGATAAACGCAACACCAAAAGTATTGCAGATGAGTTGCTGGCCTTTAAGGCCTCTGGGCCTTCGGTTCTCTTTTCTGGCCGTAAGAAACAAACGTACGAATACTGTTGCTGACTAAAAAACGAACTTTTTTGTAAGTTTTCTAACGTTATAGTGTTTTGAAGCCAGTTTTTGTATTTTTGTATACTGTACCGTTCTTAGTTGCCGTAAAATTAGGCAAAACGCACACTGTGATCTCTGACATACAAGTCAACGGTCCATACTAGCGGCTGTCACTGCTCACATAACAATTACCACGTAACTGTGATGCCTTCGATCCATAAACCTCAATGACCAATAAAGAGTAGGTAATTTGGGGAAAGTCAGTTCAAATTGTATGTTACAATGTTCCAGCATGCTTAACGCCTCTAATTGGTATCCAGTTACTTAATTAATGAGAAAAAAATCTTTGACACATTTTTGAGATGCTTAATTAGTAGGTGTAGTTGATTAATTGAGTAAGAAATTGGGTGGGAATTTTTATATGTAAATTCTCGCTTATGAAATTTTAGTCTTCTTAGTACAGTTAGCGACAAAAGCTGCTGAACACACGTTTTACGAAATGCTTTTTGTACATAAGATAAGAAACAACCATTGATCAAGAGATGTCAGGTAGAACAACCGCTTAATCTGAAGATACCCTTTTATTCGATGGATGCACTACATTCGTCAAAGAATACTGACTGAAAACCAAAAAACAGACAGAAAGTACCAAATTTATTGTAAAAAAAAAGTATACCTTAACAAGATTTGGACCACTTTCTGGTCTGCTAACGCTAACGTCAGATGTCACCAATAGTGTTTAACAGGAGATCCAAACCTAACGTCAAATACAGTCGAATTAAAACCTTCACCTTCTTAGTCTGTTAAAAATTACAATACATAAACAAACAAGCATAGATTCACACCAGTATTTCCCAGAGGGGATAGGAAGAGGTGTATGCAATACACCCACGTTTCGCCGGCTATGTTATAAGTCCCATGTAATAAGGGGCGAGCTACCATTAACCGGGCACGATTCGAGACTCAGTGCTGCTGTTGAGAATGACATAAAGGAAAAACCCAATAACACTGCCCGACCTGGTATCAAAACTCAGAACCTCATGCTCAGCAGTCGCGCTTGCTAGACCAACAAGTCAGTCAAAAATTACAATACATCTTAGCTAAATTGTTGTGTTACTAGTTACTAGGTTCCAGTGCTTCAAGAGCGAGCAAATCTTATTTAGTTTAAAAACAAGTTACGAGAGTACTTGTGATGTGCCAGTCATGCACTTGTCTGTGTTGGTGTTAGTTTATAGATGGAACTAACTGTTAGCGGCTTTTACTTCGGAAATACCTACATCGCAGTTATGTTGTCGAATTAGGAAGTCCAAGCTGTTATTCCAAGTACGGAATTAAGTCATAAAGCGCTTCTTTCCGCTAAACTGCTATCTCGCTCGCACATTGAAGATATAACATCAATCAATATAGCTAAGAAAAATTGTAGTAAACCATTTGAAGGAGAACCGTGTTGCCGCACTAAATAATGTTTTCATTTTTATTTTTCAATTTGTTTTTTTTTTAAATTATTGTTGTTGTTTTTGGTTTTTGTGTTTCTGCCCAAAAAGAAATAAATGGTTTTTCTTACTTCTTCTTTCTTTCTTCTTAAAACACCTAGAAATAAGACAGTTAATAATTATTCCGCATCGCCCACCGGCGTCCTTGCGGTAGTTAAGCCATTAAGACTGTAAGTTTACAGACACATTATTTTCAAATCCGCATAGATGGTAAAGACGTACCATTTTATTTTATTATCTTAGACTCTATCTGTCATTATCGTGGTAAAATAAACTTACTTTAGCCTTATAGAGCTCCATCGCTCTAATACAAAAAAAACTTGATATATTTTGTTTCTTTTCTCAAAGTTTGCAATAACACGACGATTACTACTTCTATGAAGTAAGATTGCTTTGTTTTTTCGGAGACTGTTTCAACTAGGCTCGATTGTTTAAGATCAATGAGTTTTATCGAATCCGTTGGTGGAAAGGAAAAAACATCGTAAGGATATCCGCGCACCTATCAGTCTCTCTGCGTTAAATTAGTTTCGATAGTGATCTTCAAATTCAACATTGTTTTTTTTTTCGAAATTCATTTGTTTTGTTCTCAAAGCCCAGCAAAGAGTTAGTAGTTAAGTAATTTGTCTTCTAACTTTTTTCTGTACCTAAGGCGTCTTTTGAAAATAGAAGCTTTTTTGCAGAAATTTTGTTGTTGTCGCGACAAATTCTTCTGGAAGTCCATTTAATTATCTGTTATTTTTTGACTGAGGAATAAAGTTGACGTATTAATGTAGGTTAAAAACAATTTTTTTTACTAGTAAGTTGGCAAAGAAGGATAGTACGCGGTTGACGTAACCCCGTAACCTTGCGTATTGCCGACCCTGTGTTATTATAAACTATCTTCGTATGGCAGTCTAAGTACCAATGAATAAACATTCATATAACACTATCAATATTAAGAACGATTCATTACGACTGCATCTAGTTCAAGTGAGTTTCGATCGACCTAAATATAAATTAATATTTCAACGGTAATCCCCCTGTAATAATATACATTTGTCTTCAATTTAATGTTATCTATCTAATTGTAGGCAAATCATCTTTTGTTGAGCTATCTAGAAGTGGCGCTTTAAGAAGTGGCGAGTTTTAGTACGCACTACGCGTAAACGCGGGTAAACCCACAATTGTAATTTTCGATGGTGGGGCTTAACAATACTAGAGTGTTAATTTAGTTAATTAGTGACCAGAACTCAAAAAACTTTATCTATGTTATATGTATTATGTTATAAATCTATGTAATTATAAATGGAGGTTGAATTTGATGCTAAGAGACAAGTAGAGCGTTGTAGTTGTAGGCTGTAAGACAAAGACTAGAATTTTTTCATCTAATCGGGTATCTTTCACATTGTGCTATTAATTTTCTTAAGTTACATATTACTAAAAATCTTTAAAGATTTTTTTGAGATAAATAGCTAATTAAAATATAAGTCTATTAACATACATAGGTATATATTATAAATATTTGTGGGTTAAAAATAAAGTAAACGCACTGATAATTTTTTGCCGCACCTAATAATAATCCGCATAATTATTGTAAAACTACGCAACTATTTGTAGCCTGCAACAGATGACAATAAGAAGCATAGCAGTAGCGATTATTTACAAAAACTGCTCGCGGCAGACAACTGTAGTGTGTTCCTACACTTATCTATGCAATATTATTGTTACGTTTTCTGAGAAAGGAGGTGTGTCGCAATTAGCGACATAATTACATACTATCGTTATACTGCGTTTTAATATTTACCTCTCGAAGTTATCGAGTCGCTGTTGATATTACAGGCTTGTGACGAAAGTGTGAATTGGTCGCAATGCATACTCTTCCGTTGAATCATGAAACGTAACTGAATTTTAGTCATTGAAGAAAAAAAAATATTTTTTAAACCGATTTCCCAATTCTTCAGGTTCTCAATTCGATGCGTTTTATTTTTAATGTTTTCATACCGATTATGTGTTTAGTGAGCCAATTTGAAGAAATATTTTTTTAAAAGAGTACTCTCTCCGATAAAACAATATTGCCATGATCTGATGTTGAACTTCGGAGATACAGAACGGAACTCCTCATCGGTCGATAGCAAACCTCTCGTAATATCTAAATTCATTTTGTTTGTATATAACCGACTTTAGATAAAGGAGGGACTGGGTTTGGACTCCCCTTTAAAGTTAATGTGCCTCTCAAAATTGAAAAATAATCTGTCCGTAAAAACAAATATGTTTTGACCAATAAAAAACAAAAATTGTGTGCAATATTGTGTACATTTTTGCAGATTCAAAAAATACAAAATTTATTTCATTTCATGAATTCAAATTAAGGAGTTTCAATATAGAATCTAATTTGTTTAAAATAATATTAAAAGTCAGCGCGATTGTATGGAAAAATAATCCTGGTTATTTCCACAGAAGCTATCTGTGAAAACAATTATCTTTTGGCCAATAAAAAATTATTATAGTCTACAATATTGTTAATTTTTGCAGATGTTATGTCGCCAAGTCTACTCTTATTTTTAATTAGGTTAATTTATATACTTATAGATATTTTTAGAAGGTCAACTCAAGCTATTCTCATTTTGAATCAAAATTAATTGCTTTAATATATACAACCTGATTTTTTACAGATCAGCCAAATTTCAGGATGTAAGAAGGTCCAAGTAAAAAGACCAATTTTCGTCAAGGAACATAGGTCGACATCAAAAATCAAAATTTTCTTTTACATACAAACATGAGTCACGTGACCAGTAACTTTGTATGAAAAGTTAATTTTCATATTTCAACCTATGCTTGTTGGGGAAAGTTGTTTAGATTCATGGACCTTATTAAATCTGGTTGTGCGTTATTTATAATTTATGTACACATATATTACCTACATTACAGAAATAGGGTGTACCTATATAGAAAAAAAAAATTGCAAATTAAGATGCAGAATATATTTCCGTCTCATAAAAACTATAGTTAAATAAGCAGAATATATTTCCGTGTCATAAAAACTATAGTTAAATTAACCTACCTAACACATGTAATTTTTTTTAAACTCATCAATCCAAAAATAGACCACGTCGAGTAATGCTTTATCTAATATATCAGATAATACCGTATTAAGACCCAATTTCAAAAAAATAACACTAAAATTAATTAAAACGCTAATAGTATTCTAAAAGGTAACTAATCTTTGACCTAGAACCATTAATACAGGATCAAATAACTCGAAGCGATCGGATGTCCGTATTCCAAAACCACCGAGTTCAGTTTCAGTTCAGTTTCAGTTTAAGAGCCGATTTCACCATTGACACTAAACGCGATCAATCGAATTAAACTCGGTTCAAGCGTTTAAGTGAGTTTAGAACTGCAATTTGTGTATGGCTGAACTTAGATTTATTAAACTTGGTTATTAAAGTGAATGGTGAAATTGGGCCCAAGTTAAAAAGTTCAACAATCAAAAAAGTATATATTTGAACATAGAATCGAGATTCGAGCATCTCACATGGATGCTCGAATCTTATCGATCGAATCGATTCAATCCAGAAGTGTACTTAATAGATACAGCTAGGTACATCATTAGTTGAGTATTGCACATTTCATCCAAGCAGATAAACGACAATAAAACTAAATCAGAAATTATAAAAAAAGGATCTAGAATCAAGCTATGCTGACATACAAAATAAAGATCAAAAAAATATCTTAAATTAAATTTTGTTCTACAATAAAAACTTCTAATACTTGTTTTGAGTTTAAAACTATGATCAACGCTAGATCTTCCAGAATACGGATCTAATGTCTATAAACCGTAGGTGTTGACGCAAAAAACCAATTAATATTAATAATTACTTGGGTGAGCCGGCGCACGCGCCGATCGTTAATCGGTTATGATTGAGGTATTTGGAGCGTTCATAAACACGCATTTTAAAATGTACGCTATGTTATTAATTAAGGGTTAAGAAACGGACTTAAGGTCGTGTATGGTATTCCGGGTTAAACTTAGAAATAATTCGATACAATTTTAAATATTAAATGGTAAAAATATAGTTTAAAAACTAAAACCCGACTACTTAAAATCTAAAAACAAGCTTCTTAGATTTGAAATAAAATTCTGTAGTCGGAGGCTTTAATGTATTATAGGTAAATACTTTGTAAATTTGGTGGCCTCCGACTACAGAATTTTATTTCAAATCTAAGAAGCTTGTTTTTAGATTTTAAGTAGTCGGGTTTTAGTTTTTAAACTATATTTTTATTTAACTTATTTTGGAGATATGTGAATTCTAATAATGTTTACATATTTGAAATGTGATAATAAAGCTCTTTCATTTGATACCCCACACGACACTACCAAGATTTTTTTTTTAGTTCTTTCCTTTAAGTCCCCTAGAAGGCGCTGACGTCAGTTTAATGTGACGTCATGTAGCCTATAACCAGCAAACAAACAGGAGGTTTCCAACAACACCTCATTTGTCCAATTATGATAACTAGTTTAGAAGTTATGAGGGAACAGATGAACATCCATACCCACATACATACATACATACAGGTCAAAATCATAACCCTCCTTTTTGCTTCGCCGTAGTCGGGTAAAAATAGCGTAATGTGGTTAAATAGCTATAAATCTCTTTTTGACATTCAATGCAAATTCAAAATCTTAGAAGATAAGAGAATAGCACAAGCTGTTGTTAGAATCTAGGCACGCTACTGCAGCATATTACATGCTGCACCTATGCTTGGCACCTAACAACATAATAGGCCCAGCAACCTTTTTAAAGAAATAAAGAAATCATTTATTCTCACGCAGAAAATCGGGCACTCATAGAAAATTAAACATAAAATAAAAACAAAAACTAAACTACGGCTACAAACACAAGATTCCACATAATACTTATAGAATAAAAAAAATAAAAAAGTTTACAAAAATATATTACATAAATTAATATTTTATAATAGGTAACGTTACTACTAACGTACCTAATACATTAATTTTTTGCACTTGTATTGTTGAATTATTATATTTGTACCATTTAGGCAAGACTGTCTTGTCTAAAAATGTATGGTACATTGGTATGGTGATATCTCCTAATTCCCATAATGTCTTAAAAAATTGCATCAAAACGTACCAAATTCTAATTCAAATTGAATAATTTAAATAACCGACAAAGTCTTTATACACACAAATCGTTAAATCTCACACGCATTTGATCTACATTCGCCACGTAAATATGTAACTCATCATACTATAAAATAATTATGTCTGTATGTGTACACACATTAGTTTATTTCACTCACGTCCTTATTTGCGATCACTGTGGTCCGTTTATTACCGTTTCAACAGATGATCCGACTTAGAATATTAAAGAAAATTAACGTTATCATTTCGGTGGGGTTTGATAGGCAAATATTAACTAGCAGTAGTACACTCTTGCTTTATTATAAATATTACTATTATTTAGATGAATACGAAACGCAAAAATTTCGGATCCCCTTTTAAGAATATTGCGCGTACGGCGAAGTGTAAGATTTAGCATAAAGTTTATATCATCGTTGCAACTTTTAAATTTCCTAATAAAAATGATAAACCAGCCTGTAACTGTCCCACTGCAAAAAGAAAAGGAAAGAAAGAAAAGGATCGAGCATTAATCACCACGCTAGTTCAGCTAGTGTGTCCAGGTTTCCTTCAACGTTTCCAATGTTTTCCTTCACCGTGAGTCAAGATTAACAAAAAGATAATTTAAATATCGAGTTTGTTTGTGATGTCACCTAGATTTTAACTTTGCAACGACGATATGGAAAAGAAATGCAAGAGTTTTTTAAAATTTATATAGCTGTAATAATTTATCTTTAATGAATTATAGTCGAATTTTAGACCGCTCTGGACACTAGTAATAATCATGATACTGAAGTGACAGATCTAGCAGAGCGTGATTGTTGATGGTACTATCTCGCATGGCAGGAACCTCGTAAAGGCCGAGAGAGATAAGCAAATCATATGTCTAAACATGGCCTATGAGATTGGGATGTGGACTTAACTGTCATTGTACCGATAGTCGTTAGTCAACAGGTTAATACCCAAAAGCCTCGATTAACACCTGAATAGGCTAACATACTCCTTGACACGGCGCGCATAGTCAGTATAAATTAGGATATGGTATAAATTATACAACCAAGAGCTCAGAAGAATATTAATTTTGTACTACCTAGAATGAAATCCACGTCGCGGCTAACCACACGATATGGCGGGACGAATTGGACAGAACAAATAGCGACTGGTCCACAGTAAGCTCTGGATCGAAAGTGTAGCAACCAGGGGGAGAGGCTAATATAGGCTGACAGACACAAGTAAATAGAATTTAAAAATAGGATTTTCTACAAATATAACTATTGATAGAAAACAGAATTAAATCGCACTTTAACCACAACAGCTGAAGCCCGATAAATCCAAAATCAAAATTTACTCGGGTAAATTCGGTCATCTGCAACTATTAATATAACAAGAGCGCTTCTATTAGTGAGAATGTATAGCTGAGGGGACCCAAATCGATTACTAATCGATTTACCTACATCATTGATTGCATTCATCACTCCCCTAACGCCGCCATGGAATGACCAACAGTATCACCCTAAAATAACATAAATAGGAAACGTATAATTCACGACTAAATTGCTCTATTTCCGTACAGAATCGACGAGTCAATTTGTCACGGAATGGACAATGGGTCATCCCTATTTCCTTCTGAATTGTAACCCTTATAAATAAAGCAATAAAGTCCAGTATGGATCGGATATTGAGCAATAAAGTTGTGAAAGGATGGCCAAATTAGTCTTGATTTAACACCTTAGATACTTATTATATTGGTGGTATATTCTTAATACGAACTATCAAACACAAAAATAGCTGAAAACAACAAAATTATAATAAATCACGATTATCTTATTTATTGAATGTTTAAAAAAACCCATTATAATATCATATTTTAAAAGGTTAATTACTATATTATTTATGGGTGTCAAGAAAGGGATTCGCTTCACTAATGATCCCACCGTTGCTTAACAAATTGGAGAAATACAATGGGACAATAATTCCAATAAAATGACAGCTTTCACCATCTGCTTCGTGTATTTGTAAAGATATATTTTTGTCACGTGTCCTGTCAAACAAAAGCTTTGAATAAATCTTATTATAATCATCACAATAGGTGTCAAATGGGCTATAATTCTCTCGCATTGTGGTCAATCGGCTGCGAATGCGCCGCTATTCGGGAATAAGGATTTTCCGAATCATTTGATTTTATTTTAGCCTCAATTTAGGGTAGCGACGAGCGCACATTGTCAGGTATTAAAGATATTATTTCCGTCAAAACATTTATTGTAAGTACATTTTATTTCGATAATCCTGACAAACACCTACAGAATTTTTCGGGACATATTCAAGGGCATGACAAAAAGTGCTCCGTAATCCGCAACTCTAGCAAAACACACTAACATTATACAAAAAAAGCTCGCTTGTGTAAATAAAATAATAAAAAACACTATTCGAGTGACAGCATAATATCGTTAAAGTCAAAACACAATACAATCTGAAGCAGCGGCGTCGTAAACACTTGAAAATCTCATATTTTTTGTGTCACTTATCCAAAACACCCACGCAGTTAAATACAGTTATCAACTAATTAACTAAATGGACAGATTTAATCGAATGGTTTTGACATACACTGCCCTATTTGACAGTTCATGACATTGCAAGCAGAGTCGCAGTTTATCTAATGTCGTTTCACGTATATAAATAAAGTATATACTTTCAATCTAGTCTTATCATGTCGTAAAGCTTGCCATTTTCGTAAACAACTAAGCTTTTTTGACCAAACTTATTTTTGTTGCAGTAACTTCATACAGTCTGACCAAACTGGTCTTACAATCTTACAATAATTTCTAAAAACTGCCCCTAAAAACTAAATCTAATTATAAACTTTTAATAACTAATCATATATGTGTATCATTAGTGTACTGTATTTTTACATTTAATTACGGTCTATAAAAATAGTTAGTAATAATACCAACCTTAATAAGTTTAAAAAAATCTTATTGACTGATTCTGATTTTTGAGAATCATCAGGGGTTACTTTTGAACTACGAATCCAATTTGTACAATTAGTGCATTTGAATTTGAATTTAAAAGTGCATTGTTTTCTGGCCGGTTAAGGAATTTCCATCTTTAGCATAATAAAAATTGTAGTATGGACATGTTATGCGGAGGGATACAGGAAATGTTGTGAGAAACATTTTAAATAGGTATGGTGGTAAAGGTAGACCAAAGAAAAAAATGAGGAATTACGAGAAGAACGACATGGCTGGTAAGAATAGAAATGATTGGAAGAAGAAACTTATTTCGCCGACCGTAAATAAATTTAAGATAAGGGTAGGAAGAAAATGATGATGATGCATAGTAAAAATAGAATTGGTTTCGTAGTTCAAGAGTAAGCCCCCAGACAGAAACGTCAGGTAAGGCAAAAACTTTTTGTCCTCAAAATAGCGGTGACTTATTACTATCGATTAGGAAGGACAATCAAAATAAAGGTGAAGTACACCGAAGCAAAAACCGTAGAGTAACGAGTTTGTCTGTCGCTAGCCAATAACCAGGTGCGTCGTGTTTTTGCATAATTTTCTTGCGACAAAAACTTCCGTCTGAAAACAGTCGCGTCAGATTAATTAACAGTTTTATTTGTGGAGCACGTCTTCTTGTGTATTGTCTCATTATGATGTACGGCATGTCTTTGTGTGGCGCAAAAACTGTGGAGTATAATAGTCGTAGTGTAATCAATTCGCCAGACAGCGTGCCGCGTGTGTTGCTAACTATCTAGGTGACATGGAGCTAGGAAAATATGCGCCGACTTTTAAAATATTAGTACATAAATATTTTTATAACGAACCTATTTATGCATACTATAGAAACACTGAAGTTCGAAATTTATGGTAGTGTCAATTCCGCTTACTAATAAAATTTAATGCATAATTTTTTTAAATCTTGACGAGGATAAACGAATAAATATACAATAAGATTATTTTACGATTTCCTAGAAAGTTAAAAAATATGCATTTAAGTTTTTTTTTAATATTTTGCGATACATTTTAAATTATGATCCAATTTTTATTTTACTTACAGATTTTATTTTTTATTCTACTGTTCCTAACACGATTACAAAATGAGGAATTACAATAACTAGTCGAGCTATAGATTTCCTTTAATAATGTATTTGGGATATATTAAAATAGCACTTGTGGATGTAGTAAAAAACATATGCCTAAGCAGGTTGATAATTAATTCTGATAAAAAAAATATATCTGACAAGTTTGATCTAACGGCCTATCATCAATAATACCTGTCACCTTACATCCTATCAACTAGTCAGTCACAGCATACCTAATAGGCATCCAAATCATACTCTAACACTAAATCCTTGAGTCACGATAACCTCCATACATTTCCTCGTCAGCAATTTGAAATTTAAATCCACTCCAAACCAATTACATTGTATTATAACTCCTTGTCGCTGAACATCTGGGCGACTCAAGGTCTGGGAATTGAGGAAACCAAACCGAGACCATTTAAAAAAACTAGTGTACCATTATCGAGTTATATATAATAGTGTATCATTTCGATATGATTAGATCGATCGTTTCAACATGAAAAAAAAATTATATACTATCTGTCGGCAAAAACTTTATAGTTTCGATTCCACGCCATACACAAGCGACATTGTTTAATAATATATTACGTTTATTTTTTTAAGTAAAAACAGTCACATTTTAGGAATACTTTAGTTTCGAAATTGATAATAAATAAATAAAGGGGTGCGCTCAAGGCAACATTGGGAACCACTGTGCTAGACAATATTCAGCAACTAGCACTATACTTGTTAACATGCTATATTAATTTAAATTTAAACGTTGCCATCACAGAATTAAGCATGTATGGCGTAGAAACTATAAGCTTCATTTTAGCGACAAAAAGTAACAAGTGATCAACTAGGCCAACTTCCTTGACAACGTACAGTTAACTGTTATTTATTACTTGTTCACCATAGAGTAAACACGCAAAAAAAAAACAAATTATGATTAGGACGTCCATAATTATCTCATTCGAATTATAAAACTGTTACAATCTGCTGTGCCGTTAAATAACCCGAATAATGTAATCATGATCAGGTAATAAAAACGTTGTGATAAAGTTTTTGTTGGACTATCGGTTTAATGCCTTCACTTTTTTACCCACCTCTAGTCACGACTTGGAAACATCTTTATGTAGGACATATGAAGTTAAAACCGAATTATAAAATAATAATTATGACTTGTTCCTAATTAAAGCCGAAGTTATGATCTGTTCCTATTTAAAGCCGAAGTTACGACTTGTTCCTATTTAAAAGCGAAGTTACGCCCAGTTCCTATTTAAAACCGAAGTCATGAAGTGTTGCTAAGTTTCTATTTCTTTACTTATAGAACTTTCTCGTGCTACATTACTGCTATGGTTTTAATTGTATAAACTGGAAATAAAAAGTGCTCTAAATCACTCTCCGACCTAAAAAGTATCTCCGTTCCGTTGCTGCATAAAAGAACGCCTGGTTCTATTGGTGGAAATAATCATGATTTTTGGAGACCATTCCACAAATTGTACCTATTGAACTGCATAAACAATAAATTAAATATGTAACTTTTAATGTAACGTAAAGCACACTATCTTATCATCTTCATCATATTATATATAGGACCATCACATAAACGTTATGCAAATCTCTTTATAGCACTTTAAAAAATATATTTTATTGAATCCACGAGGAAATCAAGGTACATTTTCTATTCTATCTTTCATATTCAACACTTCACGCTGTTAATTCCGTACTTAAACAACACTTTTGAGTATTTCTCGTTCACAAACAATATCAACTGAGTTCTCTGTTAAACATGATGCTTTAAATTCAATAAACAAAGTCAATTTAATATTTCTTTAAACAGTTGTATTAAGGTTAATGTGGAGACTCACAATACACAAAGAAAACATGAGTAAAAGCTTGTAAAATTCAAAGTAATTGAAATAATATTCATATAAATCTTTCAATTTTACATGTGTAACCCACCTACGAAACTCAATATTGAAGTGAAACTTAAATATAAATTTTCTCGCACGTCAAAAAACTTAGATCAATATCTGATATGAGAATCAATAAATATATAATGACGATATTATTATACGTTATAAACTAACATTTGCACATGAATTGTATCTTTCTCACATAAATCAATACACAGCTTTCTTTATCTGTCTCTAAAATTGACAACTTACTTTATGAAGTTCGAAGTTTATATTTTCATTGGTCTATCCGTCTATTCATAGTTATCTTTATAGTTTCACAGAAATATAGTGATTCATCAAGAGCGCTGAACTTTACGGTGACAAAATAAATATTTAACTGTTTGACCAAGAA
This sequence comes from Protodeltote pygarga, assembly GCA_936450705.2. Lineage (NCBI taxonomy): Eukaryota > Metazoa > Arthropoda > Insecta > Lepidoptera > Noctuidae > Protodeltote > Protodeltote pygarga. Next base: position 5,362,239 of record OW388257.2, on the reverse strand, counting down.
TATTCATTAAATATATATTCAAGTTTCATAATTCAAAGTTAAACTAAAATTGATGTAGCTTTTCAAAGATTCCAGAATTAAAACCGAATTAAAATTACATATTATACGTTGGTTCTAGAAATTATATTAGTAATTAAACAGTAGTAGGGATGTTGAGTGTTGACTAACTTTAAAAAAAGAAAAGAAAGAAAAAAAATCAGTGAAAAAGTATTTTTAAATATTCCAAGTTCGAAATTTTAAACCAACTCGAAAAAAAAACAGAACTCAATAATATATCAATGCTTTCTTAACAATCAAAAGACATAATAAAGCAACAAAACACTAACCAAGCCGTCTCAAGTAAAAGCGACATAAACAAGTATCATCGGGTCTGTCTATAATACTTATACAATTCATTAGCTCCCCCAAGAGGAGAATTAAAATTGATTGATTGGTGACATAAAAATTTAACGTTCACTGCTTAACTGTGTATCAATCAGGCGTTTCGTCGGCTGTCTCATCTAGTAGATATGACTTATACCTCGGGGCCTTTTATGTTGTAAACACCTTTACTTACTTGAGTTTATGACGACAGATATATTTAAGAGCTTATCTGTCGGGTGGCGTAGTCTAGAGATGTTAGTGGATAGTCTTAGTTTAGAATAATTAGGGGAAATAACTTGGTGTTTGCTTATGTTTGGACCAGGACGTTTTGGTTCGAAACTTGTTTTAATGAGACGAATCTAACGATACCTTAATTAAAGAAATCCATCGAGTGGTTTGAAAGATATGAGGGAATAAAGAATATAACAAACAAAATTAAGCGTGAAAAACATAACCCTTTCCTTGCAGTCGGATAAAAATGCATTGCCATAGGAACTAAACCAACATGTAAAAATTTAACTCCGTAAAATTAGAGGAAGTGGTTCTAATTAAGCTTGCAAGTTTTGACCCGAACATGCATACATTGCAAGTTAAATAAAAGCTTGTAAAAAACAAAAACACTAAAATTAGTTTAAAAAAAATAGTTTTTATTCTGCAAGGAGTGTTCATGCAACTGAAACTTATTACGTAGTATTACGTAGTGATGGGTAAATCCAAAAAACATGTCGATAATAATTCAGATAGAAATATTCGCTCTTATGTCAGCACAAAAATACATTCAGCGCCAGCGGTTCTTGGTTTGGTGGTTCTAAAAACGATCTTTTATTGCATTGCGAGGGTAGTTGGAAGTTTTGTCAGGTGCCGATAAATAAGAAGTTTACTTACTTACATTGTAAGCTTCTGTAAATAGTAGCGTTGTTTTCCAAAGAGTAAATCACGTTCTGTTCCGAATTCTAGAAGTTTCGCTTTAGTGATTGGTAGATATCTATCTGATCTCAGTGCTTCTGGGACGAGTTTTTAATGACATTTGTGACGTTTACCTGTTTCCTTTTTACTCCCCAGAAAAGACAGAGACGAGTGTATCACGTGATCAGGTCTTACTAAATCTATCAAACTCTTGGGGATACAATAAAGCATTAAAATCGTTAGTTTTTACTCTTCGGGGAGGACAAAGATAGATATTTTACGTCTCACTAAAACTCATAGGTTTGCAAACTCGTACTAAGGGATACTGAACTCTAGATATATCCAAGGTATTCAGATATCTCGTTAATCTCATCAAACGTAGTCGTAAAAATACCAGTGACGTCATCATTCCAACTCCACCATTTAGCAGGTGCGCGCTCCCAAACAAATCACGTTATGGCGCGTATGATTCGATTTTCGAAATTTTCACGACTGTCGCATTTTTATTTTTATACGTCGCCAGTGTCAAATTTCCTGTTTTTCCAGACGTCTTCGTATTCTACTATGATATTTGTTAGTTTCAGCATTCGTTTCGAAACTTTGTGTCTGTGAAGTTAGCTGCGGGATGGTTTTTGTGACGGAATAGTCGTGTTTAATAGTAAGCGAGCCTAAGGCGCCTCTTCGTGCTAATCCGCTATCTCGCTCGCACATTGATTGTCGTTGCTTGAGTTATGAAAAATCACATCGCAATCGCAACAAGTTTTCATGCTTAAAGTAAAAATTCATTTTAGTCAATATTATGTATAAAAAATGTACCGATCGATCTGAAATTTATGCTGAAACGTAATGTTTTTCTCCGTAACTTGTTTTTTTGCGATTTTGCATAACTATATTTTTCAGTGATTGTATCTTCAATGTGCGAGCGAGACAGCACTTTAATAGTCGTTTGCAACTTGCGTGGACCTCACACAGGTTGACTGCAACGTACCTAAATGCAATGGGCTACCGTCAACCCTGTAAGAATTATCTTATTGATTTTCACTATGAGTCGTTCTATTAATTCGCAACCTTGATTCTTCTGTTTTCACAATACATAAACATATTCGTTAACCAAGCTATAAATAAAAATATCCATAAAAAATTAGAAGCAAATGAACAAATGGAACTGCTGCGTCAGCATTTTCGTAAATTAATTTGCCTCGAACAAAATATAGTCTATACAATTCCCCGATTCGCGGTCGGCATAAATTGAATTCGAACACGATGAGGCCGCTAACCAGAGAATGGAGGAAATGGAGTGTCAATTTGCGAAGAAATCGCACTACAGCGTAAACTATCCAATCATAATTGTTTTTAAGTTTCTGCGATTAAATAGCAATAGACTGCTTTGACTTCTTCTTTATTAAAAACTCTATGTATCAGCAAATGGACTGGATCGTTGATTAAATTTACAAGTATGGCTGTTTGTATACTTTTTGAACTTCATTTTACAAACGCGCTCTTTAAGATATAGCCATATTGTTTTATATTTTCAGTCTGAAACAGTAATAGCTAAAGATTTAGGATTGTGCTCGATGTATTTTTATGTTAAAGACTCTATCTTACCTATCAGAAATAATGTCACGACACACATCAGTTTCTCTACAGGACAGGCGGTAATGAGTCCATTTATTACCTATTCCATGTTTGAATCAGACGGTTCATTTGTTAACTAGGTCTCTTACAATACGTCTATTTTAATTTTAATATGTATTTCCATTAAATGCATTTTTATCGTATGAAAATTTCAAACGAAATCTTTAATTTAAACCTTAGATAGTTTAAGTATTATTTCGGGTCTACTCGCGTACTCAAATAATAATTCAAAATAGTCAGTATTGAACTAACCTCGACGTGTCGGTCAAGTTGCATTGACCGTGGTCACGAGCAGACTGCCACATAGACCCGAAATAGTATTTAAAACATGATTCCAATTCGCGTAAGTTTAAAAAGTTTGAAACAACTGAATTATGCAGCTCTTTTGACAAGAAAAATGCATTTTTGTACAGCATAATAAAAAAATCCGTTTTCAAAAACAATTGAAGGTTTATTTTCAATGGTTTTCGATAACGGATATTTTTGACGTCAGACATAAAACCCATTAGCAATTACAGCTAACGTAATTCTTCTAGTCATAAAGTTTCTACGCTTAAGAAATTATGAATGAACATGTCCAAGAGATGCCTACGTCAGAATAGTCGGCAAGGTGCCAACACGTCAATATGTGGGTGGATGACAAAAGTCAAGGTAAAGTTATAATGTCCTCCCACGTGCCCTACGAACAGAAGAGAAAATTAAGTATTTCAGGAATTGGAGAATTTGGACATTTTGTAACGAAGAAAGGCTACACATGAAGCTATACATTTCCAGTATAAACTTACATCTTGTTGTAAGAAAAGTCTATACAATGCGAGGTCAATTCATACTGGTCTTCTATAGTTTGATGTGTAGCCGTGTGTACTATCGCGAACACGAACGGTGCACCACTTTGCGATCAAAATGCTTTGAACGATGCTACGTGCGTAGGGTCGGGGCTAGCGCTACGTACGGACGTCAGGTGCAAGCGATTCTAACCTTAAGAGTGGTGCACCGGCTTTGTCCACGTTAGTACATACAAGACAATAGGGTAAAATCAAATTATTGAGCGAAATTTCACAGGTATTCTAGGTATCGATATTAAAATACACAAACCTAAAAACAAACTATGGTACATGACCGTTTTAGCCGTTTTTGAGATCGTGAAACAAATATAGTTATTGTATTAGTAGGTATAGGAGGATAAGCTTCTAACCGCATGCATCATTACTTTTTACCACCAAATCCCTGCATGCCAACCGTAGTTTTTAATGTTTTGGCACTTTAACACTTATCTCAAACAGAAACAAATCGAGTTATGAATCTCAAGCCAAGCCCTTGTAACATAGAAGGAAAGAAAACACATTCCTCGGAAAAAGAAGTGTATTCCAAATTTTTGTAGAAAGAAAAATCTATGACAAGCTGGATTTGAACCCTGCTCCTCACTCACATAGTCTGATGGGACGGCAATCCGACACGACCAAAGCGAGATCAGGCGCGGACCAACAGCTTTACATGCCTTCCGAGGCACGGATCAAATTATTTATGGTCAATGAAGGTATGTTTTTTTTTAGTTTTTTTAGTGACTTTGTTGTCACTGTTATCACTGAGACCGTAATCGGTCTAAATGATCGCCACGTTATAATTATAAAAGTTAACCACTAAAACCTGCAGCTGTGATGAACCGTAAAGAGGTATTTGAAAAAGAAGTATTTGTAAATAATTAATAACAATGAAACCGGTATTACACAAATAACCAGTAATAGACAAGTAAATAAATGTTTTTACGCGACGAAAATCCGTTAAAAAGGTTGTTTTATTAAGTTAAACGTTCGCGAAACTTTGAGACAATATTATTATTAATTATATTGAATTAATAGATCATTGGTAATCTCATCGTGTCGTTTAAGACGCCTACAGTAAGATTAGTAAGCGACATTTACGAAAATTTTATAAATAAATTACTAAAAACAAAATTAAAATGAAGGTTCGATGTGTGTGGCATTTGGCCTCCCGCGCAGACATGATCTTTCGCGGCAAATAATCTTGTCCAAATCACTTAATCGGCTTAAGACCCACCTACCAAATCATCTAAATACCAAAACGGTTGCACGACTATTTTACGCATACTTAAGGTTACATAATTATTACTTAACAAAAAAACACTTTTAAATCTTGCTGGTTACATACCTCTATACACTATACAGTTCTTACAGTCTAATTTATCGAACGCTTTTCATAAGCTTTTTCCTTGAAAAATAATTTAATTTTGTAAAAATATTACTAAATATTATAAATCATTTAATTTTATTCATTTACAATACATATAAAATATATTTTTACATATAAAAAATAAAATTTAAAAATATAAAATATCGCCCACCGGTATCGGGAACAAGGTCCAAGCTACCGGTTATTATTATCAATATTACTTATTTATTTATGCCTAGTTCGACGTCAAACGCTAAAACTACTATGTGCAAATATAACTTAAATCTAATCATTGTTCTGTGACAAATAATGTTCAAAAAATTAAATTAACCTTATATAACATATTAACTAAAAACTAATTTATTTCATTGAGAAATAAAATTATTCCTCATTAAAATAAAATTACTTATAATCTGTGTGAAAGTGGACGAGGCAAAAAGAGTATGTAGGAACCATAGCAGGTGACGTTCTGTAATGTCTGCCTACCCCCATGGGAAAACGGCGTGAATTTATGTATGTACCTACTTATAATCTTTAAATATTTAATAAGAAATTTGAAAAGTACGGATGGGATCGACCGTATCAGTTGTTTTTTCAAATTTCTTATTAAATATTTATATTTAATAAGCTAACATGTGCTAAAACATGTTAAAATTTCACAAAAAGTGATCACATCTTAAATTAAATTTAAGGCAAAAACTACTCTAATATTTTACCAGAATAGTCAATGATGAGATTAAATTCTTTGTTTTTAAATAGAACGCATGCTAGACTACGTAGCGCTTACAAAGTAACATAATGACCGTTACATTCTTTCGTACCATAATCCTATCAATCATCTAGACCATCAAAACTAAAAAGGAGCTCAAGGGACTATGTAAAACATTGTTTCTTAAATTCATAGTAAATGCTGGAAGGCAGCCAAATGTTTGCGGCACCGTGTCTAGCCTCAACAATCTTCCAAAGGTTAAGGGTGACGAAAATAATGTACCGAACTACTTTCAGAACCTCTACAAGTATATTAACAATGGGTCGTATCGTTTTGGGCTATGTGGGCGTTTATGCCCCATGGAGCATTGCGGATATTGGCAGATTTGTCCTATTTAATGTAGTGTTCTTGATTCTTTATGAAGTGTTTTTTTGGGTACTTAATACGCCTCATTGTTATTTCCAGACGAAAGACTTTCTTTTCCTATTGTCCTGATATTTATTGTATTGAGATATTGTTCGTGTGTAGGTAGTTATTCTATATTTCTATCAGAGAATTAGCCATAGGTACTTGTGTATTTAATGGCTGCTACTACTGAAAACATAATTTCGAACATCATTTACACCGAAGGTCCTTTCAATGTTGCTACGTTGCAAGCATCTTTCTTTATGCATATAATTCGCTCTAATTTCTTGATACATTTTAGTGTCTGAGTTTACTTCAATTCTTTGAAATTTAATTTGGGATATGTTTATCGCAGTGGCTAAAGCAGGTCATACACATCACAAGAATCGTGTTACGAACTTTGATTCTATACGATAAGTTTGATCGTATACGCTAAGAATGACAGAATTTGAAATTTATCGATGTAATTTCATAGATATCTTATGGAAATAGAATATATTTACAATGCGCGGAGAACATAAATAAGTAATAAGAGATAAGTATCAGATGAGATTGTTATTAGACGCGAGTCTATTAATTGTTCTCAGAAATTAAATAGGTCCTTTTTCATCTAAAAGCTTACTCTTGAACGAATGTTGCAAATAAATACGTATTTAGATTTAGATCTTAATATTTAAGAAAGTACGTGAGATAATTATGTTGTGACTTTTATTTAAACTAATAATAAACATCCAATCAAACGCAGTGACTAATAAGATTGAATAAGACAAATAAATTAAAACATAAATCTACAACATTGTTTACGATTTACAAGCTCACAAACATACACAAGACTCGCGCGAAAACTGACACTAAAATGTTTATTGTACAATAAAATATCAAGGAGATGATTTCATTAATGTACACAGTTATAGAAACACGTCAGTAAAAAGAGATTTAACGGAAATTAGAACTTATCCCCATTCAGTTAAGCTACATAATACCTAGTAACCATGATGTGCCGTTTACGATGCGGTGATACGTAAAAACGTAATCACAATAAATCACTCAGAAGTACAACATTTGTTGTAAACAATATGTAATCTTCAGCAGAATTAAATTAAGCCAAGCCAAGTAATTAACAAACAATGTCAAATAAGAAAGTATCAAGAATTTCATGGTCGAGTAATCATTCCAAGTCTCTTTTTTTTTTTTTTTTTTTTTTTTTTCGCAGAAGGGGAAATGCGCCTTATGCATACCGTCCCGCTCGGGGATGCGAGACGGTTATGTCGGGCTCTCCGGCCTGGAGATGGTGGGCGGCCGGCATACCGACTAAAACCCCTTCTGTGTCACCTCTTATCCGCATAGTGGCGGGAACGCGGTATCCCAATGTATTACATCCGCGAACCCGCCGCGGACGTCCGTTGCCGGACCCTCCTCGGGGTGGGTGTTAGACACCCACCCACCGTGACCACTTCGAGGACCATGTGCAATGAACGCCAGACGACCCCGAGTCTGACGTCCATGGTCCTCACATCGGCCGCAGAGGATAGGGAGAGCGGCGCATCGTAATACCGACACTCCTCTTCCCCTGCGGCCCCGCCGTGTCCGCAATCTGACGGATGCGGCCCCGCCGAGGCCGCGGAAGGTAGGGAGAGCGGCGCACCGTAATACCGGCACTCCTCTCCCGCCGCGGCCCCGCACTCCTCAGCCGCAATGTTGTTCATACAACACCGCGGCCCGCCTCAGTTGCGGTGCTGCTAGGTGCTCCACCCTGATACAGCACCGCAACCCGCCAGGGCCGCTCCAAAGTGGGCTTCTGGCCAAAGCCCGCCGGAGCGGCGCCTCCTTGGGGTTCCTCTTAGCTTCACCGCGAGCCCCACCGCGGCTACTAAGCCCCCCCGCCACGACAAGGCGAGAACCCACATTCGGGGGGGATTCCAAGTCTCTACTAAAAAAAAAAAAAAAAAAAAAGTCTCTACTAAAAAAAATAGGTAATCATCATAATGATTACCTATTTTTTTATATTTTTACTACTTAGAAAAAAAACCGCTAATGTTTTAAATTTTTGTAGAAAGAATAAATCGATTACAAACAGGATTTGTACCTGCAACCTATAGGTTAAACTGCCACTAAGCTTTTTGTAACACTCCACGTGATATCTAAGTTCTCTTCTACATTCAACTATCTCAGATAGTAGTTACATCCATAAAAAAATTGTTTTAAAAATTCACTTTCTCAAAACCGCTTGAAAAATATATTAAGAATCCCATATCGAGAACTTAATATAAAAAAAAACTTATTACTAAATTGAATTCAGGCTAAAAATATTCTCCTAATTATTACCTAGCAAAGACTACCCAAAATATTCCAGACTACTACCAATGTAAATAACAATTACCACGTAAATAATAAGCAAATTTCGTTATATCATATCGTAACTCAGCTCCGTCTGTCTGCGTGACGTCACAAGGGCGGCCGGCGCCTTCCCGCCCGCACATAGTGACTAAGCTGAAATACACTACCCCGGCTTCGCCTACGCGCTGAAACCGCGTGGGAGTCACGAAAACTTATCTACATGATGTTTTCTTTTGTGGAATTAAGTTTTAAGGAGACTTTATCTTTGTATTTTGTGTTATTTTGTACGATTTGTAAACTGAATGTGACGAATTACCATAGAACAGAAAAAAGTTGAGCTCAGATATGATGAAACTATAAAAAAAGACAATTTAAGTGGACTGATGAAAAATGAAAATTCTATCATTAACAATATACTTAATGTTAATACATAAATAAACATAATGTAACAACCAAAGATATTGGAATTATATTGGAATTATTTAATATTTCTATGGTAACAACATATTATGAAACTTCAGCATGTAATCTTTATTCATTTTAAAATACTTTATTTAATAAATTTATGCAACTACAAATATCTAGACACGCGGCAGCGTGTCAAGCCAAGTTCAAGCATTGGCTAGCCAGCGCCGAGTGTAATATTACACGAACCATTTGGTGCCACTTTTGACCCTTCTATAACTCAATACCTCTTTAACGTAAACACATAAAACTACGTGTGTTTAATTATATCTATAAGGACATGTAGAAGCCCAAATATCATGAAGCTAGCTCCAACGGTTACAAAAATATGAAGGTCCAAAAATCGTAAATTTTAGTAATGACTGACTTATAGTACCTAATTCTAACCTACTTCTAGATGACCTAGAAGGATGAAATTTGGAATCCAACTTAGAAATTGTGTGTAAGCGTAGGAAAAAATCGAAAAATAGAAAAAAGTCAAAAAATAAATAAATGAGTGGTGTCCCCATACAAAAAACTTATAATACGCGCAATACAACAATTATACACAGAACAGAAGTAAATCTACATAAAAGCTCTTCCGAGCAACACATAATAAACATAGGCAACGCTTACGAATACCGATTCAGTTAAGTATTTATTCTTCGTTCGTCATGCTTCTTACTCAACGATGAATTAAGTGTAGTTTTCTTTACAAAAAGTTATGATATCCCATCAAAAACATAAATGTAAAATGAGAGCCAAGTTCAATATATGACTTGGTTGATGACTTCAACGACAAAAGGAGTGATATCTAAATGGGTGCCAAGTTCAATGGTCAGTCCTGAAATTTATTTACAACATAAAATATTTTATAACAACTTAAAATAATATTGCTTCTTATAACTTAGGATAATATATAAGCCTAAGGTCTGACTTGGCTAGTTTTCATATAAATTATAGCTTTCGCAAGTTCTAAAGCTGTAATTTCTTATATTATTCTCCTGGACATTTGGCTAGTAGGCAAAAACAAGTCATCGAACATAGGGCTTTTCCATGACTGTTTTAGTGGGTACTTAACTAGTAATAACCATCAAACCTATCTACTCTTGGGGGTTAAATTTCGCAAAACCTTTTCTTAAACTACGTCTACTTTTAGTTAGTCAGAACATTGCCTTTTATATTTAGATACAGATACATATATAGTAGAATATATATAGAAATAATCGTATATGAAAACTAGCCAAGTCAGACCTTAGGCTTATATATTATCCTAAGTTATAAGAAGCAATATTATTTTAAGTTGTTATAAAATATTTTATGTTGTAAATAAATTTCAGGACTGACCATTGAACTTGGCACCCATTTAGATATCACTCCTTTTGTCGTTGAAGTCATCAACCAAGTCATATATTGAACTTGGCTCTCATTTTACATTTATGTTTTTGATGGGATAATACTTACAGTACTTATGTTGAGCAGGAAAACAATTATATCACAAAATATTATATCAAAAGTATTCGACAGCACAATTTTGTTCATATAATATCACAAATTATTATTATATAAAGATAATAGGTATTATTCACTTATCATGAGTATCAGCATCTTATCTAAGACTAGCGACCCGCCCCGGCTTCGCACGGTTACGATAATATGCATGTATTATACATAATATAAACCTTCCTCTTGAATCACTCTATCTATTAAAAAAACCGCAACAAAATCCGTTGCGTAGTTTTAAAGATATAAGCATATATAGGGACAGACAGACGCGGGAAGCGACTTTGTTTTATACTATGTAGTGATAGTGATAAACAAAAAAATATTTCAAATTCAAAACTTCTTACCTAACAGGTATCTGCTATTTCAAAGCGCGTTCAGCTAAAAACATACTGTGTATAAGAGAACGACGCTTGGCGTCGCCGCGGCTCGAACGCCGACACACTTTCCATTGACGGGGACGAAGCCACCCCATTCCAACAAACCCAGCTATTTTGGTAGAAATTTATACTAATGATACGTGTATTAAGTAACAATGAATGCTTTTACTATTTTCGGCGAATACGGGCATTAGTATTCATTCATTTAAGCGAAGTAGGTTACAGGATTTGAATAGATTGTGTTTCAGTATTTGTGAGTACCTATTTAAGGTATCAAGATGTATATGCACTACCATATATTTCAGAAAAACTGTACCTATGCTAATAAATATCAATTTATTTCGGTTTTACTGATTTCGGGGAGTTATTGGTCAATTCGCACGAAATGCGTTCGCAGGAAAAGTGCGAAATTTCGGGGTGGGCCGATTAATCCATTTTCAAGACCTTACTTACGCGGCGGGGTCGCGAACACTCCAAAATCCACCCAAAACAATAAGTTCTAAAAAAATATTTTAATTCTAATAAATTCTTGAAAGTTATCCTTGGATTATCTTACTCTGAAGACAGTTTTGAACTGTCTTCTGAGTTCCAATAATTCAGTCTGATGTGCTGTCAATTACAGAACCACAGATAACATTCGACCTACTATTTTAATTACGTTCTGATTACATAATATTATCACATTCCTTTTATTCGTAACAAGGATTTTAGTGTAAGATATGCTGATGTAAGCAGAGATAAAATTAATTTCTTGTCGTTAAAGTATAGGACATGACGTCGGGTCTACCGCCTTGTAATAAAAACAACGATACTGTTATAGCCATAATAAACAAAATTCATTTCTTTTTCAGAGTAAGCAGAATGAGGAGCTGGAGTGCTGTACATATTTTAATATGAATTTGTAAATATAAGAACAAAACTGTAAAACTATGAAAACAAGATAAGATTTCAGGTTTTATATCGAAAACAAGTACTATCGCGGACACGAACGGTGCACCACATTGCTATCAAAATGCTTTGAACGATGCTACGTAGGAGCGGCGCTAGCGCTACGTTCGGACGCCAGGTGCAAGCGATTCTAACCTTAAGAGTGGTGCACCGGCTTTGTCCACGATAGTACCTAAGGGTCCTCAATATCAAAACCGTGCTGATAATTCAGTATTTTATTATTCTAAAATAAGTATTTCAGTTTTAAAAGAAAAGCCTGTGATGGTACATATTTTCTTAATGCGATGCTATGCGAGTCAGCCCTTTATAGGGTTGTCTTGCGTATGTACGAGTGGCCGAAAAATATTTTTTTATACTTTCTACTGTCTATAATTATCATTTCTAGACATTCAGTCCATACCAGTCCTTTTACGGTTCTACTATTATTATTTTTAGCATGTATGTGAGTGTGATGTGTAGGTACAGATGTGAGTGACACAATTTAAATTAATTAGGTACCTAATATGCAATTAAATTAAGAATAAAGATATTTTTCATTAGCTTACTAATCACTGTATCTTACACCAAGCCCACTGTCATCTACCGGACATTGTGCTTAATCCGATAGAGATATTTTTAAAACTTAATCTCGTGTGTGAATTCAGTTAAATCCACTTTCATTTTCACACATTAATTGATAATTATTTAACCGAACCTAATTACAGTTTACCGACAAAGACTTAATATAAGATTAGTTAAATTAAATGAATAATATGAATATAACTGTGATGAGGTACACTCCGGTGGTTGTTTAGATCAAAAGGGCCGCGTATTATTTAGTTAATATGAACTAAACGCTAAAACTGATTTGTTAGTCACGGACGGACGCGTCGCAGAGTATGAATAAAATATTGATGAGCCAATAAAATGTTTACGATATAAATTTAAAAATTAAATGTTTGGAACGGGATTAGAACAGTGATAAGCTTTTTATTAAAGTCGATGAATGTACGACGAATATTCCACTTTTACTGAGTGACGACGACATGAAGTCGACCGAGAATGTTATCTTTACCGTTGAAAGCATATTGGATTTCGAAATACATTTTTTTTTTTTTCGATTTATAATTTGATATTCAATACATTTTAATCAGTTACTGAAACTGAAATATTAACCCTTACAATTTGTTCCATCCAAACTAATATAATATATCGCGTAATATAATATAATTCATCGTTATAATATACAACACCAAGAGCAGAAGGCGAATCGCTTCGGCGGGTTTGATTTCCGCACGGGACAAATATTAGTGTGAATTAAAGATATTTGTTTCGATCTGGATGTATGCATTATGAAACTGTATGTACATGTAAATTACGATTCACGATACTGGAGAAAATTGTAGTGCTAGCAACCCTTGAAAAAAATATTATACAGACATACAAAATATTATAAATGTTTTTCTTTCCGGTGATTCCGTAGCTAAGTTCGTAGCGTAAATCGTTATAGTTCACTGCCCACGACCGTAGTACAATTGGCGAAAAAAACCATCACAAACACTGACCGTCACTTTTATCGTACCGTATCTACCGTTAAGCCGTTTTTTCTCACATCACGTACAAATCCCTTGGGACGCTTTGTTAGTTTCAAACGTGTCCACTTGCAGAGGATTAGCGTCAATGACGTCACCACACGTTCGCACGAGGATCCCCATAAAGGCCCATGAATGGGCACCGGATGGGAAAAAATCTCCATTGAGTTTTTGTTTGCGAATTACAATTTAAAGGGTGGTCAATTCACACTGAATAAGTTATAGCACTATTAATAGTGTTGTGTTCATGTGAAAGGATTTAATTTAATTACATCCTTGGACTAATTTCTTATTGCAAATAATGGGGATTTTAATGAGCATTGTATCAATTAAATTGGTACTAAAATTGCGACAGTCTTTTGCTAAGACTCTTTCATTATGAATAAATTAATGACCATAGATGAATAAGTCAAAACAAGGCAAACATTATTACACTATACACTGATAAGTTGCATAATGAAATAGGTCTTGGCTCCGCTTTAAAACATTTTAATTTTAAGTACACGCAAATGTGCCTCAACAATAATTAATATCTAACTATATACTATGGCTGAAATGATGATAATGATGATGATATATTATAATATAGATACACATAGAAATAAATATAAGCAAAAAAGCAAGCTTTAGGCAACGTTCTCAAAATGCTGGTCCCATTGCCTCACTGGATAGCTATAGATACTTAGACCTTTGAGCAAACAAACCTAATGATAAACTTTAATCGGCTCGCGTAGTCAAGAGGTTCCTCTCTCTTGAGCCCTGACCACCGGTAGCTTGGACCCTGTCCCCGATACAGGTGGGCTACTATAAATTTTATATTTTTAAATATACCAATATTTTTTTTTTTATACATATTTAAAAATGTATTTTTTATGTAATTTAATTGAATAAATGAAAACTTTAAATTTTATACAAATTTATTTACACAAAAGTAGAGGCAATTTAAAGTGATAAACGGAAATAATACAAAATTGAGCGTTGGTCGGTTCCGTAGAACAAACTGTTCGTTTGTTTGATTTAACAATTTTATGTTCCTGGAAGGTGTTCTGAGTGCAGGTAGACTTTTTTTTACCGCTGGCTACACCACCTCTTTACATTACTTGGGTTAGCTTTCAATAATTTATTTGTGTTTTACCTTGGGTTTATTCTAAATAGATTTAGAAAATTTCTGGTGCCCGTCCCCTAAAATCGAACTTCAATGTTTCAGATCGAAACGTAACGAAACTGTCAAACGCAAATCTTACCACCAAATTACTACTGTTTAATTTATACTTAGTGTAATATAGTCTCAAACTTTCGCGAACACTCAACATTATGAAACAACTTTTTAACGGATATAATTCGCGTTTTTATTTTTATAATACAATCCTGACGTTTCGAGTACTTTGCAGCACTCGTGGTCGCAGGCAGACTGAGGTTGAACGTCAGGATTGTATTATAAAAATAAAAACGCGAATTATATCCGTTAAAAAGTTGTTTCATTATACTTAGTGCTTTTAGCAGATGAAATTTCACCTTGATCCAAATAAAAAAGTAGCTTTAAATGAATTTTTATTTTATGCCATTTTTATGCATGAAAACATGTTCTAATCAAGCTGAAATTTTTCCTAAAACTTTGTATGTTGTTCTCCTTCAATTGGTTTAGTTTGATTTCTCATAACTATATTAATTGATTTTATATCTTCAATGTGCCAGCGAGATAGCAAATTAGCTGGTATATCCGCTATATTCGTTAAATAAGTTGTAGTAGATTTATTTTTAGTTAAGATTATTCCGACCGATCTTAATATAATTTCTTATATTGCATGATGTATTTACATCAGTATATGATTTTAAGGCGTCCAAAATATTGAATGTAAAATTTTTACATCACTAAAAAATATCTTTGATGAATATTTTTTACATATTTGACATTGAAGTCTGAATGTAACTATGTAAACGGACGACGCCGACGCTTGAAAACTATGAATTCTTCGATCGATCAAGATATCTAGTATAATTAATCAGAATTAACTAAACCACAGAATGGCTTCCGCTATGATTATAATAAATAAAATCATCACCTCTTAAGGCAATAGAGCAGGTGTCATCAAAATGTCACAAGCAAAAAACAAAACACAAAATTAGAATATACTACGCTTGAATGATTTAATGCGACAGTTATTACTGGATTATGAAGTTACGCTTTACATGTCAATTTCATTTCATTTTAGATTTATTACTGACATGTCACGCTGTTGACGTAATCTATTTAGATGATTAAAATTGAACGCAGATTTTGATAAAGTTTTAATTTTGTAATACTTTTATTTGCGTCAGTTCAAAGCGTTTGCTTAAAAGTAACGACAAAAATGCTATGGACGTCTCAACTAAACCCTATTTGTTACAGATTTTTTCATTACATGACATAATCTTTAATATTTATATCACATTACGAGTTAAACACTAATTTATTCAACCGCGTCATTTCTTCAAACCTCCAATACCAACAAGGTTGCGCTCACGCAGTTTTATTGTCGAGAAAATGCTTTTAAATATATAGAAAACAATGTGACCTCACATTCCTGAAGCTGTATGACTTTAGTGAACATGTTGCTAATCGTGTTCTGTATGCACCATCACGGAGTTACAACTCGCAGCCGTAAAACCACGCTTCGAGACGAATGGACGCATAATGACGTTGAAAGAACGCTGGACATCGCGATCGTTAGAAATTGAAAAAAAAGAGTATTAATCTAATACAACATTCGATATAGTGTCAGCAGATTACTAGATTAGTGTGACGGATAATTAAGCATTTTTTTTAACATTCCGTAGATACACAGGGCTTAACTGTAGAAAAGTTTAATCATTTAAACTTATTAGGATAGATTTAGGTATCGGGGCACGGTAACGTCACGCCAAGATCGTCGACTTATTTCATATAATGTAATTTTTATTCCTCAATTATTTTATTAAAATAGTATACTTACTTATAGATACAAAACTGCATGGAAAAAAGAAAAATGTCTTTGGTCTAGTCTCTTGTGTCTTGGTTTAAATACATATAAAATTGTATAAAAACTTAAAAATGATAGGTACTACTCACTATACAATCGGCATATCATTGATTTTATTTATTATGTATTTAAACCAAGAAACAAGACCAATTCATGATTTCCTCTTGTCTATGCACTTTTGCAGCCGACTGTACATATAATAGGAATGACATTTGTTACTTAATGTTATAACAGTATCGATATTCTTATGGGAAAAATGCATAATATTATAATACATCTTAATAATTAACCCCCAATCAACACAAAGCGTCATTTTAGGCATCTACGTTTTGTGGCCATTCCCGGAGAGGGCTATGCGAGATGAATCTGTAGAGAATCACTCCTCGTGTCATTTGCATACGTTGAATTTTATTGCACGGCCGTAAATAATCGTCATAATACCCGTCGTATTGCGAAAACGATGTTTTTCATACACATCGCGTTCGATACGTGCGTAGTGCGTAGTTTAAGAGTGAGAAACGTGATTAACTGTGAGTGAAATCGCTTATATTATCTTCTCATTGACCTATTCGTATTGATATGCTACTGCTTCCGATATCTTTTATAAGGAAATGCGATTGCCGTATTGTTTCATGAGAAAATTTAATGAATAAAGTTTTATAATGTCATAAACTTGGTAAAGCTATGTAAGTATTTTATTATTGAATATTTTATTGTTTTTTTTTTATTAAAATTTAAGAAATATACGGACCTTTCTACATAATTATATTAAATCAAATATGAACTTTAGTAATTTAAGATTTATTATTATTTATCTTATTTAAACACATATAAAATACATTTTTAAATACCTATATATAAAAAAAACAATACTAGCCCACCGGTATCGGACACAGGACCCAAGGTGGTTAGGGTTCCAGAGAGAGGAACCTACTGACTATGCGAGCCGTGTCCGGGAATATCGCCTTCTGTATCAAGCCCTTGATCCAGTCATCTAACGAGAGTCTCTTAAAATGTTGATCGAGGCTTTTGTATATTAATCCATGGACTGAAAGGACTATCGGCATAATGACAGCTGAGTCCACATCCCACATGTCGACAACCTCGCGAGCCAAGTCTAGATATTTAATAAAATTTATAGTTATTATTCTATTTTATACAAATTCATCAAAATGATTACAAATTTTCAAAACCTGAAATTTAATTCCTTATGACTAATATTTAATAATTCAACAGCCGTATATGATCTGACAATAACTGCGTAGTACTTCTGTCAGTGCAAACACAAAGTTGATATGGGCAATAAAATCCGACAATACGGTATACAACGACAATTACATGTGGCATAAACAGGAATGTTGCGGTCACAATGTAAAATCATAATTTATCGTAAAGTTCTAATAACGATCTACAACAAAATACAGAAGTTCATATAGGTACCTTTGCAAGGATTTATCGATTTGCATATTAATAGCTTACTAAAGCCCTGTTTCACCGTCTAGGGATAAGCTCTAATTACTAGGTAAATTAAAAAATGGAACAGAATTTGTATGAAATGATTTGACAGTTATGGTAACAGGAATTTACAAGTAAGCGGTGGAATATGGCCTAAATGGTCCAGGTTACCAACTGTAACTTATACAAGATACATTTTTATATTATATTTATAGGCAACATTAAACAAGATGTATGTATTTATGACAAGATAAGATGCATAAATTGTTGGTCAATCAAATATTGGTGAAATAAAATGTTGTATAATATACTTACGAAATAGCTATATTTCCCTAACGTACAAATTATATAATTATTTGGAAAAATTTGATATTGTGAAAATAATAAATACTTATCAAGTAATGAAATTCTAACTTACTTATAACAGAAATAACAATTTTATTTGTAAACAACAGTGATAATGTGAACTTGAAAACAACACTTAGCAGACTATACAGAATTTTTACCATTTGCGTTATTATAAATATTGACTACGACATATACGAGGTTTCACGAAATGTCGCGAACAGCATATGAGTTACAGCGGGTAGGGTGTCTCAGTGAGCAATTTGGGGTTCTTTCGACCGCCAGTGCATGTGCAATGTGTTTGCAGTTCAAACCCGTGCCAAAATTGCTATCTTTCCGCTAGATAGTCGGGAGCTGACGAAATGAGTTGCCGACACCATATTTGGTTTGCCTCTAATCTTGGATTAACGCGAGGTTAAAATTTAAATGTTAATAAGAAGGGATTTAGTTGTACCTTCTTTAACTATCGATTAGTAATATTGGGTAAATTGGATTGGTTATGAATGTAGACTGGGAAGACGGTGGGTTAAGGAATATAATAATATGTTAATGTAAATCGAGTAACGTTACATTATTAGCTTACTTTCCAAGTATTTCTAAAAACATTTCCCATTATCACTGCCTAATTTTTAGATTAAAATATAGATGAAACTAATAACGCTTCTTGTTTGAAAAATCCATCGTCAGACCGATTTAACGCCTGAGTGTGCTGTGTTCGTAAAATCTAAATCAAAATAAAATAAACACGGTAATTAATTAACGTCTAACTAAACGCTGCATTGTGTCACTGCCCACATTATAAAATAGTCTTCGACAATGTGGCAGACCTCATAGGCTTGATAGAGCTCATTTTAAATAACCAAGTCACATATCACTGCAACATGCCGAAGCATTATGAACTTTATTTTAAAGTGATAGGATTGGATTTTGTTTAGAAAAGAATTTAAGTGCCACATCACAAACTGAGTAACTATGGCTTCCATCCAAATGTGATGCAATAACCTTTGATAGGACCAAATAGTTACATTTTGCCACACTACTGTGCCGGTCAATTTAATGCTAACAGCTTTTTATGAATTGGTAAATGTTCTTCGTGTACAATATTGAAGAAGTTTCCAATATAACAAGTATTGGCAATGACATGGAACGCGGCCAAGAAAGCAATGCAAGTTCAGGCTATTGCACTGTATGAGAAATGTAATATTTCATTAAATATAATTCTGTAGTGTCGTAGTGGGTTTGAACTTAACAAATGCCAATGTGACTTTTTCAATGTCATATGCTTTCTTTCTTACTTAATCTAAGACACCACTGACTAACGGTTAAGGAAATCTATGTGTAGGCAATTAGTTGAATTGATCTATTCAACTACATGCCGTGTAGTTTCCGGCCTAAGAATAGAACCACCACTACTCATCCCGCGGGTGTTGTAAGAAGCGACAAAGGAAAAAACTGGAGGATGGGCAGCAGCATCCTACTGTGTAACAGCAACGGCGATAAAAGCCAAACACCTTCTAATGAGCCCACAAAATAAGTAATGCGTAAGAGAAGAGACTTATGTCCAGCAGTGGACTGATATTATAGATTGTGAAGGTAGATTTCAACTATATAATAATTCAACATGCATGGACAAAGACAACACTATCTTAGTACTCAAGTTTAAACGAGTGGTTTGGGTGTAATTAGAAGGGTTAGTTAGTATTTTCATAACTCCAGACGTTATTTTAATGTAAAAACTTAGAAGCTGTACCCAGACTTTGTACTGACAAAAAGCTAAAACTTGTGGTTGTTAAAAGAACATAAATAAAAAAGATATTATGGGTAATAACTAAAAACATAATTACTTTCACGTATTTGAAAATAACGTGTTTAGAAGAAAACAATTCCGCTTGAAATTATTAAAAAATATTCCGTATACTCGATCCAACTACCATTGTAATTTACTGTGTAAATACACTGAGAAATTTATTTCCACTTAATTACTAGATTCAAAATAAAAAACTAAAAAAGGAGTAAAATAAGAAATCCATGCTGCCGAAATCGCAGGCGTTGCCCTAGCTACTTATTTAAATAAAATATAAGTAATACAAAAAAATAATTTCAGTCATTCGTAGATCAAGATTGTTCAAACACCTATAATCCTTCTAACACTTCAAACTTCAAATATGTATGGCATTTTCCTCAACAGGAACAATTAATGTTAGTAAAGAACCCGTCTTTAACAAGTCAGTGTTGAGTATGTAGGTTCGTAGACCGTAAGTTACGGCGCCATCGCTCCCATCCAGTCCCACGGTGGGTGTTTATGCTGAACGATCTGTTTGTGATGTTCCGCCATCCAATTCGCGCTGCGGATCGTAAAGCTGCGGTCGACTCGGGCGCATAGCACGTGTGTGAGGCCATGAGATGTGAGAGTAATCATAAATTAAATAACACGGTATTTAACTAGTTACGAGTGTACATTAAGTGTTTGAAACTTAGTTTCGTTATGCTTTTCTGCTAAAAGAGTATTCGTTGAGACGGCGTTTATTGGCCCCCAACGTGGGACCTTTAGTAGCAAAAATCTTGGGTGCTTATTTAGGAGTAACCTTTGTGAAATTAGGGATAAATAACTACTTTTTTTTTTCTTACTGTATTCATAATATGAGTAGGTTACTGCATAACCCTACAATGTTGAATTTAACATGATTTTCTGATGATCATAATTGAATGTCCTCAAAATTACAGTAGGTATAGTCGATCATAAAATTGGTTTGCCACTTTTGACAAAAACTTCCATCAAAATAAATTTTCACATGTATCACTTCATCGTAATATCACTAGGCCTTGTAAGCAAAAATAGGCTTTGTTGTTTTGTGATTAGCAAACGACATACACTTTAAGGGTGGTAAAGCAATTTTCTGGTCAACTATACCTACTTTAAGGTCTGAGGAGAAGTTTCCGTTATACGCTGCCTTTGAGACCAACCCCTGAAAGATATACCGCTTTGATTTGAAAACACCGCAAGTTTAATACACCGTAATCCAACACTACGAGTGTTAAAATAGAATTCACGGGAAAATAGAATTTATTGACTCGACAATAAGGATATCAAAATTCCAAGGTGTGAAAATCTTATTTTTAGACGGTGAAAGGTGTCATGACGTGAGTTTCTTCAATAAAACTACACAATATTTTCTCTTTAGCACATAATAAACATAGATTTTGCATACTTTACGTACTAATTTGTAAATGAAAACATTCTTAGTGCCAGTTTCAATACCTGATAAGTATTGAAATTATTCTTCAGGTAGGTAAATAGGATTTACCTATCTAAAGAATAAATTTAAGAAAATGTTATTTTTATTTTTCTGGTAAATTATGATGAATGCAGATGTCTTTCAGGTAATCAATGCAGTTATATCTTAGTTTTTAAGTGGACTTAATCTCTGGCTAGTCCATAGTCCGAGTCTATAATCATTCAAAAATAAGTCCACCAATTAAAAACCGAATTATTTTATTAAAATTCGATTTACAGAAAGAACTTTCTCAAATTAATAAAAAAACACGATAATGCTCACACATAATAGCTTCCATCTTAATTTTTGTTTTGACATAAGCGTTTACATTTTCATAATAGTTATGCAAATGTTAATATGCCAATAAACAAAGCTTTTCGTATCACCATACTGTTTGACACAGTTTTAAATTATACTTAAAACGATCATCAGCATATATTTCACAACTTAGCACCAAAATAAGAAATTAATTATACTCGAATACCGTATTCTATCTCTATAATATAAACCTTTATAATAAATAGTAATATAAATTATATTAAATCCCTAAAGTAAGAGTTATGTTTCTTTGATGAAGGTAGAGACATCGATGCTCAATATATTATTACCTAATTACCTATAGATTATACTTATCTTCTGGGGTACGACAAACGAAAGAAAAATGTTTTATTTGACCTGTTGAAATGTATCCGATATTTACATGTCTATTAATAAGATTAAAGGAGGATTTAGTTCCACTTGTTTGTAAAACTAGTTTTTAAGGTGCGTCAATGTAAAGGATTTTTAGTGTGGAAAATTTGTATTTATGATACTTGAATAGGTTTAAAATCAGTAAGTTTGTTTATTGGTGTCGTGTGGTGTTCCAAAAGAAATATAAGCCTTGTGTTACCTGAAATATGGCTACTAATAATATTAGTACTAATATTACTGTTATGTCGTAAACATAGACAGGAATTCGTAACGCAAACTTAAATCATCCATATTGAGTTGTTCAGTACATAATTCTAGACTTCGTGCGCTAAATTTTTCATCCATATTTTCTCTACGGAAATTTTTCTTACAGAAAGAGAAATAAAGTGTGAGCAGTGGGATGACCCTGCACATATTTCTTTAGCAAAATAGCTGATCAGAAGCACAGTACAATAGAACTTTCAATTAACAAATTAAAATAAAATAAACCTATGAGTTGTCAGGGCCAAAAACATTTAATTTTTTTTCAAACATTCATTTCAGGTACCGACGTTTTTGTACAAAATTTTACTTTAGATTCTTGATAAGCCAGAGGTGTTTAAAGGGTGCTATAATAGCATTATCTTGTTCAAATCGGAACATTGATTAACTAAAACGATCGCCAATTTATGAAAATAGTAACTTCGTGCTTCATGATGCCTAAAAGCTAATTTTGGGTAGAAATTCAGGGGGCTCATTGGTCTAGTACAGTGGTATGATACTTGCTTTTTTGGGACATTCAAGGTTAAAACCTCTGACAAGTCCTTCTTTTATTTTCATTGTATGAATATAATGTAGTAAGTGAGGATTCGGTAAGTAATAGGACATGTTACTTAAAATCATCCTGAGACTGTTTTATTTATTTTTATCGCAGTAGGTTTTTATCGACTTTCTTTACTTCTATTCTCATTTGTTTGAAAAAGGACGTCATAATTTTTTCTAAATATTGATACAACTCAAGCTCAAGCTAACAAAATATCACCTGCTCATACTCTCGATTTTAATAAAAAGAAGTGGAATCATAACAACACTCTCGATTTTAATAAAAGAAAAAGTAAAATCATAACAAGGGGCGTGTTCACAAACTCGTGTTATTTTTTGTTAGTATTACGATCAGATCGAAGTTTAATAAATCGCTTCCGGCTACGTTATCGATATATTTTGGATTTATCTGCTGCTTTAGATAACATTGTATGATGCTGCAAGTGACGTTTTCTATTAAAATTATAAGTTAGTGGGCCCACAACACAACACCGAAGTATTATAGGTACACATAATATTAAAGTCGCTAGCGTAACTACCGAGTAAAATGGAACCTTTAATTTGGTTTCGCGAGATGAAAAATTAAAATAAACAACTGAATATAAGAAGAAGAAAACAAAAGATTACGCAAATTAAAGTAGGTACAAAATTTTTGTAGAAAGAAAAAATCGATTAGGCGTACCTACCTAATCGATTTTTCCTCGAGATTCTTTCTTCAAATTTTTTTAATGATTATGCAATACATCTTAATTAAAATGTTTATTTATTTTGCTAATTGTTGACTTGTTTATATTGTAACCATGGCAACTGTACTGCGTTGTTACTATAAAAGTCATAATTTCATTTCACTTTGAGATCTCAGCTTTATACTGCGTCGCGTAAGTACCTATACCGTTATATATACAAAAATCAGTACACCTACTATACTCCAGTATATAAAAATAGATATACCTACCCAATCCTTCAAATACATGAGTCAAGCATACTAATGATTAGTCACCGGAAATGGACGTCGCTATAGTAAGGATTCTCCTTAAACTGTAAAATGAACCCTTATGACATCACCCCGTTATTTTTGATGCACTTTAATGGATCATTTATGTTTTTTTATACCTACGTATGCGTGACGCGGCAGAGTACGAACTTACTAGTTCGTACTCTGCCGCGGCACGCATGTCATCTTGTATATCATATTATTATATCATATCATACATAGTACCTAACTTAGCCAAGATACTATTTAGTAGCCATCTTTTATGTAACTTTCAAATCCTTCCAAACAACTTCCAAATCAATCAATCAATCAAATGTGTTTCCTCTTTCTCTAGTCTCTCGTGGTGCTAATTTTTCCGGGATAAAAATACCCAATTTTAATTATCCAGCCGTAAAAGTATCTGGACATATCCGTAGTTATATATCGATCCGTTGCTCCGGTACTGCGTGAAAGAAGCGCAAACCCATAAACTTTCGTATTTATAATTTTATTATGTCAACCTTTTATCGTTGGTGAATAAATAAATAAATAACATTCAAGAGAATAGTAGGACAGTATTCAGTTCCGGAAACATAGTTTATGACGTCACCATAAACAAAACATAAACAAACCTTTAACTCTAACAGATTGATTTAAGGAAAATTTCGACATGAACACACAAAACAAATGGCGGCTTCAAGTTTCCACCTTTTATAGTTTCCAAGAATGTGTCCTCAGCCCTTGAATAAGACGAGGTCGTGAACGTGCAATCAATAAACACGATGCTTGAACAAACCATTATTAATTATAATTAGTAGGTGTGTTTATTAACACATACGCGAGATATTCATTTAGCTTCCCTGTCGAGTGTTCTTCTGAGTAATAAGGTAAGGACACATTGCACGAGTATGTCACTTATAGTTGTTTTGTTAACCGATTGCAAGAAGGAGGAGGTTCTCAATTTTAAATACTTTAAATGATTTTTTATTTTATGCCATTTTTATATGTGAAAACATGTTTTGATAAAGCTAAAATTTTTGCTGAAACTTTGTAATGTTGTTCTCCTTATTATACAACTATATATAATATTCATTGATTTTATATCTTCAATGTGGGAGCGAGATAGCAGATTAGTGAGTACAATAACGTTCGGTGCATCTCTGGGATTTTTACTGTCTTGGGAAAATAAAAGAAGTGTAGAAAATCTGGACAGCTAAGAGGGAAATCAGAAGAAATGAATAACTATACAAAATGTTATAATAATAATTTTACTCAGTTAAATAAAGACACATTGGTATAATAAAAGTAATTGTTACATACAATAATAAATAAAATATATAAAACACATATAAACACATATGTCTTCACAATAGTATGATAGATAAATATAATAACAAATTATTGCACTACTTATTTAGCTAACATTGACAACATTTTAAGAGTTTTTTATATGTTTTAAATTATTATAATTCGATGTTCTTGTGATGTGATTGTTCTTGAACAATATTTATCAATATTTAGTCTCCATGTCCTCATGAATGACGCTCCGACAGACAAAAATTAAGACTGTCATCGACCACTCTATATTAAGAATGGAATCAGTTGATACGAGCTTATTAATTGGGGAAAAAATGTGTTAAATACCAAATTATGGGTGTGATTAGGAGGAATGACGTTATTAATAATAATAAGATACAAGCAATATGATATTTATAATATGAGTGTTAATAATATGTAATGTTTAAAACATAAATATAAAGTGTTAAGTATGGTAATTAGGACAGAATAATGCATTTAACTCTGCACACACAAAATTTGTTCACGCAAAAGTATGTTTTAGACCATTGTAAGTAACAAAAACATTAAATTAATGTTATAAAGAAAATCCAAACAACATCCCTGTTGTATTAATGAGGTAGTACAAAAAACACATTAATTCCAAAAACTATGGATGCAATAATTATTAAAATGATTAATTAAGAAAATGTTTAAAGAACTGCCCCGTTGGTCTAATGATAGCTAGTACGACTGGTGAGCACGAGGTCCTGGGTTTGATTCCCGGGTCGGGTAAAGTGTTATTGGGTTTTTCCATTAGGAAATTCCCAGTAGCAGCACGGACTGGAATTGTGCCCAGGTTAATGGCAATAGGCTCGTCCCCTATTACATGGGACTTATAACATAGCCAGCGAAACGTGGGTGTACTGCATACACCTCTGCCTAATCCCTCTGGAGAATATAGGCGTGAGTCTATGTTATGTTTATTTATGAAAAAGACTGACCCAGCAACAAAAGTTGCTATCAAAAATCTTACAAAGGCTTATTATAAACTACACCTAGTCAACAATCACATACTACTCGTATGTACAAGTCAACAAATACATGTTGAAAGGATACTATTTTTATTTTTTTTCGAAAATTTCCTATAAACCTAATGAGCAGCATCCCGGCATCACAGTGGAGTAAAAATGGACTACATATGACTAGTCAACGACAGATTACCTTAAGCCGTAATTAAAAATTATATTCTAGGTACAGACCTGTAAAGAGAAGAAAATAGTCAGATCATAATCATTAGAATTCTAAACCATGCAACTTATGCGAAAGAAGTCTATTTTGTGAGGCATAAACGTTATGAAAAAATACTGCGACTGTCAACAACGAATATTTTGGCGGTTTTGAGTCCATTTAGCCAGCCAGCCTTTACATTACAACCTTCAGACAACTTTTTGTAAGAAAACTTGGTCCAATCAAACTAATATTTTTCCTTTAAACTTTGATTTTTCAAAACTACATAATATATTCAGTGATTTTATATATCTTCAATGTACTAGCGAGATAGCATTTTTGCGAGATAGACGCCTTAAATTTCTCACACAAAAAATGAAAAACTTTGAAAATTTGTGACTCCAAAAATGAATAGGTATATTATTATAATACACAACATTTGTAGTGTAGCCTATAGGTGTATGAGCCTAACGTATCATCGTACATTTGAACATGTAACTTGAATGATAACCATCACCACATTAATCATATGTAACCAAACCAGTAATTTAATAATATATCAATCTTGTTCCTTAAACACGGGGTTGTAATTAAAATATGACCCAGTGTCACAAATACAGTATGAATATCGATATCCACGGCGCGCGTCGGCTGAACCCTTTAATTGTCTTTAAATCGAAACCTACCTAATCTTATTGTGCCTTCGTTCATTTTATCGATCGAGTATATTAATCGCTTTATTTGTCATAGATTAAAAATTTAAAACCCATGAATATTATTTAAATATTTAAGAAACTAGTCTTATATTTTACCTACGCACTAAAATATTTTTAAAGAAAATTATTAGTTTGCAAAACTAGAGGCATCATTTTTTGTTATTGCTGTTATTAATTTGAGTATCGATCGATTCGACGTAAGAAAACTCTACCAACTCTAAGAGATATTATTATGCAAGTATAGGACTTCAGGTTTCCCCGAGTAAGTCATAATCGCAAAAAATGGCGCACTCTCTATATCCTAACCACGTAGGCTGACTTACTTTTGGCTAACAGCTTTTATCATAGGCGGATTTCCTATTTGTTTATTACAGTTAACCCGCTAAATATATGAATATGGTAAGATCGCCAAGCTATACCCAGCTACTGCCGCCTCTCTCCATTACCCTACATAACACACTTATGCTAGAGTGATCTTACCTACCCATATAAAGTCAGTCTTCACTGAGTTAACCAACCCGTATGCACAAACCTCAAAGTTAATACCTGTCTTCTATCAAGGACCACAGAAGCGACGTCGGCATTGCCGGCCCCGAGGCGCGCAGACAATATCGCTCCAGATTGAATTATCGATCCGATAATAGGATCGCGAGAGTAATGCCCCTATATATTGTTCCAGCTACTTTAATTATGGGAGCGATTGAACCAACTTGTTTATTAAACACTTCTCGTAAGTTGAATCTAATGATTGAAGAATGAAAGTTTATTGTGAAGTTGAGTTTATGGTTATTCATTTATCATTTGTAAAGCGTATCTATGGCTCAATTCTAGACCTAGAAAGATAAAGCGCTTATGTCATATTAACTTTCGAAAGAATTTAAGTTCTTTTGGCCATCATGTCTAGAATTTTTACCATGCTAATTAGGGTGTCGCTAATGTTTAAATTTATGAAGCCCAAAAGACCTTAACCTTAACAACAGCAAAAGGTGCCATCTGAATGAACACGCTTGAAAATAATAAACTTAAAATAACATTGCAAACTTCCAACAAACGTCACTAATTTCCAAAATATATTAGGAGCACTTACCAAAGAGATTTAAATTGCTAGTATAATTTGAATGTCTTTGATTCTTACTAAGTTTGGAAGTCAGGCGTCTATTTAGTGTTTAGAGGCCTGCTTTGTGTAAACAATTACAATTAATTACCATGTTTTTTAAAAACTGCTTAGGCTTAGCTGATTAGGCTACATTTCTATTTAAGCCAATTAAACGTTATGATTATAACTAAAAATGTAAGGCTGAGGAACAACCTGGTGTCAGAGTTTAAATAACCCGTAGGCCTCTGACATGGCTTACGTAGGTACCGTAGTAAAATCTCTCAAGTGTGCTGGTGCACGATATTTTAGCAAGTGATAATTAATTTCTAAAACGCACATGAATCTGAAAATTCAGAGGTGCATGCCTGGGTTTCGAACCATCCACATCACATCCCATTACATAATAATGTTGTTTCTAATATGAATGAGCGAGTGAAAAATGTAAGACTAAACGTCTGCTTATAACGAAACCCGTCTTATTCTTTTATCAATATAATCTTTCACAAAATCCACTATTTATCTTTGTGCCAGAGTTAAGTATATTAAGAATTGACACATGGAATGGACACCTCTTAAACAATGAAGAGTAACTATCCAATTATACCTATATTATAAAAAACAATGTATCATTCAATCGAAAGCAATTAAACAAAATTGTGTCAATAATATCTATTAAAAAATCTAAACAATAATAACTGACCTGTAGTCACTGTTTGAAAGCGTTGGTAAGCACAGATAACAATCGATATGGCGCCCGGAGCGTCACCGGCTGTCACCCAAATGAACGAGCACATTAAAATGAAACGCCTCAAGGTAATGGACATAAATTAAATAGTCGTCCACGTCACTCAAGCCGCAGGACCTGAAGAAATACGCCCTGACGGAAGCCAGGTAGTTAAGATTCCAAACAAAAATATAAGATAACAACAGTTAAGATGTTAAATTTTATTAGGAGCCAACAAAGCGACGCTAATTTACGTCCTTTTCGGGTCGTAAGATAAGGATAACTGAATTCTTATTTAACGATTTAGATTGTAAAGTCTCGTGAGAATCATAGTGCACCTATTTAGTGTTAACCACTGACGATTTCTAAGACAGCATTTCTAGACACAAACAGAACATAAAATTTCTTCACAGCAATCGCTCATCTTAAATTATTGCTGTGGGTCATACCACACGCGAATGTATTGCAATTCATTACGACACTAACGTTAGAAACCGATAGTTACAATACACGGTGGTTACAAGTAAATTACTCGAAGTACTCGTAATCTATGCCCAGGAGGCAAACAATAGAGCAATAAAAGCAACTGCACCCGACGACGAGTCGAGAAAGCAACAAATGTATCGACAACATATAAATCAGAGACAACCTCGAGCGTTACTACTTGAAGCAACCCAGAAATATATCAGTGAACGTTACAGACCAAACACTGGCACATAATTCAGTTTTCCGTTACATAAAATACTAGATATGTTTCTTAGAAATGGATCCCTGTCAAGAAGAACTCCGGACTTCATAGTTCTTGTCTCATCTCTCCGTTGATTTATTTTCTGAACTTGACAAAGTATTAGCAACTTAATTTTCTGTTATGGTTGGGTTTTTTTAAAGACACAAATGCCCGAATCGTTTTATATTTTGAATAGCTGTCTGCTGCTGGTTATACAATAATTTTGTTTTACAAAAATGTCTTAATTAATTACTTGAAGTAACTTGCCGCTTCGCAAATGCCATTCTTGAAGATGTGCATAAAATGAGCATAGAATTAAGTATTATAATAACTGCATCAAGTTTATGCTCATATCCGGAATGCTCAATAATTTTTTAGAAAATATTCCGAAATTGAACATCGCAACAATGTTGATTGAACCGTTAGGGGCTTTGACATAAAAATATTAAAATATAAAAAGAATACGTTATATTAAAGTAACAGATTAAACTGCAATTTCGACTGACTTCTCAACAGTTACCGTCGAGAGATGTCATATAAAGAGTAATAAAATTTCGGTACAATTATCCAATTACGTATATAAGTAGCCGGAATTCCTCCACGGTACATTTCGTAAACAAGAGTAATCTTAAGGGCATCGGAGCAAATGAAGGGGAAATCAACTTAGTTGCATTGCTTTACGGCATTTAAAATTACAGTAGTTTTCATAAAAAACTGTTGATAATATCGGCTCACCTTTCCTTTGTTATTTTGGTAAATAGAGGACAAGAGTTGACGAAATCACATCATTATAAATAAAAGTTATTTTTTGTGTTATATTTTATCAAAAACCGATCGTACCTACTAATGCAATTTATACAAATTAAATATCACTAACTATTCCTCTGTTCATATCATCTGCCTAGCCTTATCCCAACTATGTTGGGGTCGGCTTCCAGTCTTACCGGATGCAGCTGAATACCAGTGTTTTACATGGAGCGACTGCCTATCAGACCTCCACAACCCAGATACTGGGTTACACGATACCCGTTGGTAAGACTGGTTGTCAGACTGGGGCTTCTGACTACCCGTAACGACTGTCAAAGATCTACAATTGACAGCCGGGGCCAACAGCTTAACGTGCTATCCGAGGCACGGAGAGTGATAATTAATTTATAAAACACACATAACTTACGAAAAGTCAGAGGTGCGCGCCTTGGGTTCGAACCCGAGACTACTGACTTGCCAGTCAACGGTCACCACCACTAGGCTATCACGACTCTAACTATTCCTCTGTTCATAATTTCCGTTTAATCTTAAATACCTTCGACCACCAAATGCGTTTAACAGATTAATTATTTGAGAAAACTTCTATTATGCCTAAGTCTGATTGGCCAGAACTATTTACAAATTGACTGCTCAGAATAATTGATCTGCGTCAAATTCTCATAATTACCACGCTCGGAGATCGAAATAGCGTCCAAATATTTTTTGGGACAGATCGAATTACATAGCATCGAAATACGAAAAATTTAAATCTCAAATAAGTTCTGATAGTGCCTACACAGTAACAAATAATCTAACGTGTCTCATGTAGTTGTCATAAGCACCCAATCTTCAGTACTTAGATAGGATCAGAGACGCGTTTCATATACGTGATCTCACCAATTTCACCATAACAAGACTTGTTCTCATGAGAATCTTGATATATCTCACTTTAAACTGTAATGATTATGAACAATGCCGATATATAATCGACTTTGAAGTACCCTTTGTTGTTATTTAAATAGGTATTTCAAAAGCGTAAGTAAAGTCTAGTGGCCACGAAATGGCGGACCGCGGTCCGGATTCAGACATCGACTTTTTGTGCGGATCTTGGCAGAAGAATAAATTAATATTTTATTTATGTCAGAAGGTCGAAATCTTCGTGTCTTTTAATTTTTTACTATTAGTATAGCAAGCAGACCCTGACAGTATTTTGTATGTATTATTACGGCTTTACTCATGGATCAATTTTCATAAGTATGACTCACAAAAGTCTTTTACATGATTAAAAAATCCCCAATGAAACTAATCGGTACTCTCTGGTATAAACTTTAAATTCAAATGCATATAATCATTATAAATTATTAGACAATTGACAGCTGTTTAGGGCACGCTCTACCTACCACACATCGCTGATGGCATCGTCGCCCCGTTCTACCCAGTTTAAGGTTAGGAATAAAAAAAAGATAATAAGTACCCAAAAAGTAAAATTGTTTAATCCAAAAGACATTAGGAATAGGTACATAAAATATTAACCTATGAAAGGTTTAGAAACGAAAAATTGTACTAACAGGTCAAAGAAATTCGACAGAAATATCATCTACCATAGATACTAGAATTAAAAATTTAAGCTGGAGTATTCTGAAGTAAATAAAGTAGGTACTAAATATTATTACAATTTTTTTATTTTTTGCCTAAACCGCGTTAGTAATCCATTTTAATAGAGCTATTTAAATAAACGGCTAGCCGTCTAAAGGAATGCCTCATGAAAAAAATGGCAGTGAAATCAGCACGTAACCTGTAAGTGTTGATTCATTTAATAGCAACGATAAATATATACGTTGCTTTACTATTACTAAAATTGGAGAAGTTACGGTACAAGTAAACATATCGACTATAGTTTGATTATGCCTTGTTAGTTCAATAACATGGAACTTGATACAATAAAAAGTTAACACTACTCGAGACCATAAAAATATTCACTAAACATTTAGTAAGTTCATCAATCCAGTTGAAGGACAAGAATTTATTATTATACTTAAGCATACTTCACACGTTTCAAATTTCTGTAAATACTATTCAATAGTCATGTTTAAAATCATAAGCGCTACTACTTCCTGAATCTTTTCTGCTTCTCCAATTAGTTTCACTTTCTTCTCTATTTCTCCAATTTTTGCTACTGTAGTCAATGTTTCTCCTATTACTGAATCTGTCGTTATTTCTCTTGGGTCTGTTATATCTATCTCTTTGCCTACTTTTATCTTCCTCTAGGTCTTCATCTTCAACAAGCGGAGAACGTTTGTATTGTATTTGTTTACTTACTGGTTTGATTTCCGTATCTTTCCCTACATCTGGAGGTGGCGGTGGTTTTCCCATTAAGTCATTTATATAGTTTTCTCGTTCTATCTGATATCCGCGTGCCTTCTCAAATTCTGCAACAATAAAATTTTGTTATACCTAAGTGATTTCGCGTTGAATGTGATTATTACCTAACAGTCATCGCTCTTGAGGAGCGAGGTGATTAGCCAAACGTACTATTCATCTATCAGTCCACCTTCATCCATTCAAAAATATATACATATTATTAGGTTTTAAAGCCTTTTTTATATCATGATGAGGAGTTCTTTAGCAAAATTCCTTACAGATTTCACCTGCCCTTTCATCATAGCACCTGTGTAAGTTACAAGGGACGGCGTGCGAACCAGCCAACACTAGTGAAGTAATAAACTGTTCATAGAGATATTTATAGACAATAACTAACTCTTAATAGCGTCCTTGGCGGGGATCCCGAGGCGGTCGCGCATGTATCGGCACACCATGTAACCGGTGCGGTTCAGCCCATGCGTGCAGTGGACGCCGACCAGGAATTCTGTAACAATGTTCCCTTTTCAGATTTTGAAGGGAAAACTAAAATTTATACCTATTGTTAAAATTTAAAAATTGAAAAAAATATGAATTATTATTTAAGCAAAAGAATTGCTTCGGTGATTTTAATGACTTATGTCTAAAATATTTATAGATCAGTACCCAAACATACGTGACACTATTTTTCTAAAAACAAACCAAGAACAATAATATGAAAAGACAAATAGTAACGCAATCGCGATCGATAACCACTAAAGCGTACCGCGGAAAATAAACGAAAACCTCATGTTTGTGTCTTTAAAATCGCGCGGCAAACATCGGCCAGAGGTCGTTGACTCCCGCCCCCATCGCACCCCATCGCAAAGCGAGGGCGGTGCAACGGGGTGGCGCCGGCGCCGGGGAGAAAGGAAGTCGTGGCCGCGGTTTGACACTTCCTCAGGAAGACCTTTGAAGTAGCAACCAAGATGTACCTACACATCCTATACAATTGCACAAAGCGGCCTTTTAAAATATTATTACCTTTAGAGATTTCTTCAAAATGCTTCAAAAAGCTTTCATAAAATATCTAGTCAACCCGCGATCATGGCGCTTGCAGCAGTGTCAAAATATCGGGAGCTCAACTCTGTATTAAATCACGGAGGATACAAGTGACAATTTAAGTGTAATTAAAACAGTGTTTAAGACATTTCATAACTCAATATTGTTGTCTTATATATTTTTGTTAACAGAGAGTGCGTTCTAAACTTAGGCGGAGAGAATCATAAACTCGCAAAGCCTACGCAAACATAATACAGACGTTACGACTTGACTTTGTCCGCTACATATGCACCTCGTAAGTTCCTTAGCACGAGACAAAAAACGAGCAAAAACGTTATTGTCGATGCAAAATTCCCACGCAGTGCGGCCAAGGGGTAATGCATTTGAGGCATTACACATGCAAATTCATGCCAAGTCGGGACAGACAAAAAAACAATTTCATTTAAAACAATCCATCAAGGCAAGCTTTTGCCAGCAACTTAATTAACGTATGTACATGTTTTCAATTACAGAAACAAACAATACAATGATAATTACGAGAACTCACTCAGAGGTATGTTTATGAGATAATGTTTACGAGTCGACTACACGTCGACGTTTGATTTAAATAAATATGTGAATAGACGAGATTGAAAGCAATAGCTATTGTATTTCTTTTCATCATAAATCGGCTAACTAAGCTACTTACTCTTCAGCTTCTGCTTAAACCATATAACTTGCTACACGTTCTATCACCAGGAGCAGTAAATCTCACAATTCAAATTGTAATTAAGTCGGTACATTTTAGTAAATATTGCATGAACTTCATTATAGCCAATGTTCTTACACTCTTAGTAAACAGAAAGTCTACCATAGAATCATAATTCTGTAGCTTCTATTGAAAAGAGCCGCTTCAAGTTTTCCGAAGTAGCGTTTTGTTACATTTCAAATGTCAACTATTACATTACGTTACATCGATTCACATGCTAATCGCAGCCAATACAATAAGGCAATATTCCAAAATATGTTACCACTTGTAAGTCACTTAGCATAGAAAGCGTGTACTGTATTTGTAATGTAATAAACTTGATAGAAAATAAACAACAGCGGTATTCCGACGTAGAGGCCAAAACAAACAGACAAAAGGTATCAAAAGAGGGCGTTACGTAATATTATAATATAGACGCATTAATGAATACCATTATGTCATAATAGTATGACCTACCGCAGCTTTAATAGTAGATTATTAACCAAGGGCTGTATGACATCAATTGCATACGAGGTTTTTGGCGCCTGAGCGAAGCGAAGGCGCTAATTAACCCGAGTATGCAATTGATGCTTACGCCCGAGATAAATACTCTGCTTTACATATCGATTGTGAGGTAAGTAAACAACAAGACAGCAGGTTTCAATGAACATTTATTAAGAAGAAAAAAATGTGTATTTAATTAAAATTAATAGTAAAATTATTACAATTTGTAAGAGATATGGTCACGTTCTTTTTAGGAATCTAGTAGACTGCCTTTTTTTTTTCACGCACGCAAGCGCGTCAAATCTTGCTGGCCAGTTTGATTTTTAAATCGATTCCATCTAACATACGATGTGGAAACAAATAGTTCCATATTTAAAATAAAATCTTTATAAAATTAATTGTCTAGATTCCGATTCGAGTAATTAATCGATACCAAGAAAAAAAATATTAACTTTTTAAAAATATTCTTCGTGCAGTATGAGTATGACAGTTCTTTTTTCAAATTCCAAAACCTATGCTGTAATGATAGTCATACACCCCGGCATTCAGGGGTGTAAGGGTGTACTTACAGAGCAAGAGATATGTAAAATCTTAAAGATTAGTCAAAAACATCTTTCATAATATGAAAATTCAACAAAATTTACATCTCAGTTGCAGTATGCAAAATTTGTTTGAACTATAACATTTTACTTAGCGTCACATTTTTTTGACGTCAATAACTAAATCTTTATAATTATGTTACCGGTCAATCCTGTTTCAGGATTGGCCTGTAACATGTAACAGATAGCGTAAATTAGAATAGGCTAGAGCAAAGTTGTTCGTTCAAGCAGTTTTGGCTACACCCTATTGTGAAGCATTTTATATTTAGGTAATGTTAAGCCTATTAAAAGCGTGAGCACACTCCAGTATAAACAGCAAATTGAGGCTTCCATCTTATTCATCCTATTTAATATTATTTCTATCAACAATTCAACAATTCGTTCCAAATTATTTTAGAAAACATTCTAAATATCCAGAATGTATCTTTCTATGCAACGTAAATGTTTATATATTTACTTCAACAATTACTTTAAAAATAAAATCATAATCATACACATCTTAACTAATAGAAATAGGCGTGCGCATCAGTCGCATATCGATTGTCGACAATCGATGCATTGTAATCGAAACGAGTCGATATCGATACGCGATAGTTCGCCTACGCGCGACCCCCTTACATCGTAATCGGCTTATTAGGATTTTACCACACGCATCCATGTGACTGCAGTGTGTTAACCATGTTACGATGTCGACCTAGGTAATTCCTCACCGTATTAAATCAACATCTAAATGTACCACACCTGAAACTGCAAAAATTACGGTTTTTTTTTTAAATTTAATTTATGATGGGGCTCTAAATACTAGCTGACATACCAGCGGAAATAAATTAATAATACGAATAAGATTTTAATCAAGGTTGAAATTGTTTTTTTTCACATATTTAATTAACAGGAAAATTTCGTATTTTATCAGTGTTTTAGACAATTATTATTTTCTATTTAAATAAAGCATGGATATATTGTTTAGTTAGTTTTTCTTTAGTCACTTTATCTTTGCTTGATCCAGCGTGTCCAAGATATTAACAAAATTATCCATAACCTTGCTAATAGATACTTGGAAATCATGATAAGCAAATAAACTTAAATTAACTGTACTATTAAAGATTTTAGAGTGGTTAAACAAAATAGAAGCGCCGCTAGATACTATTAAAGGTCTTCGCACACCATATCAACTCAATACCACACCAACACCGTCTTAGCTCAAACTTTTCTTTCAGCGTCAACGAGCTGACAACTCACACAAACACACCTCTTGACTGCTTTTACTAGTCGAACGCACGGCAACGAGTGTACTACGCATCGCCAACTACCCGACCTATCACATGATTGTTACTAGAAGAAATTCTAATCGGAATAAGTAAATAGCTTTAGTGTACAAAATGAATTTAATAAATAATTATTACTTTTTGATTGAATTCTACTTACAAAATAACGGACGAGTTGCTCGCGAGTTGTAAATGTGCAGTCCAGTCAGTCGAGTTGTTGAGTCGTTAAAGTGTGCGACGGTCTTAATGCTGCCTTCATTTGAAACGCCACTTGACACAAACAATATTTTTCGGGCGATAAAGGCCTTATTACGTATTAATACATTGATATTTTTATGATAACAGTTTATGAAGTTTCGAAGGTAAGGCTAGAGTCACAAAACAAGCGGAAAGCGTTCATGATAGAAGTTTCTAAGCAGTTTCTTGGATGATGGTAATTTTTGATTATTTTACTAAAGATCGTAACGTTGAGCTCGTCAACCCGCTTGTATTGAAGCCTCATCCCAATATCTGTAGCCAAGAACTTGTTGCGTGTTGCCACATCGGCCGCGGCGCCACGCGTGGGCAGTGATGTGATGATCAGATGACTGATTAGGTATTTAAGAATATTAATTGTTGCAATGGCTCTACATTCTTTCGCTGGTATTTTTATTTAACATGGACAAAATACCAGAAAATTAACAGATGATCGAGTAGCTGTCGTTCATAAATATTGTAAAACATACTTTTTAAAGTTTCCTGCCATTTCAGCAGTTTGCGCCACGCCTCACCGTGTAGAGGTTAAGCATTTAAAATCAGAAAATTGCTCATAAGTGTCTTTTTAAAATGTACGACTGAATAAGGACCAGCACAAATATGCAGTGCCATACCATTACCATACCATAACCAAATACATATTTCATGCAAAACAAAGAGTAGTAAAACTTAATGAAACTTTATTATTTATAAATGTCATTCCTAAGTGGTCGTATCCTGAAAGCAATCTACAGAAAACACGTGAACAAAACAATAATCAAATCTTCAAGCGACAATTGCTCTTAAAGTAAACACTAATAATTATACTCGTAGAAAGGAGCGGCTCACGACACACAAGATGAACAATAGCCACTAACAAAATATCGAATATTTCTTAGACAATGCAAAGCTATCGAAAATAAATTATTTCTCTTTAAATAAACCGCAAAGAAGACAATACCAAAGAGTTCAACGAAACAATAAATACAGATGAGAATCAGAAAAGAAAAATTTCAAACTAACACAATAATTTATGAAATAACATTCGCAATATATTATTAGGAACTGTTACAGTACGTTATCACTCCACAAATAGACGGACAAACAGATTCCTCAGCAACATTTGTCACTGTTACTGGTTCTATTCCAAAAGTGCAACTTTGTCTACAACTATTTCGCTAGAGTAAGTAAACTGCTTGAAAAGCAGCGATATATCCAGCTCCCATATCAACAAACTTGGAAACTAAGTTTCAGACAAACTCATTTTTACGTGACGCCAACCCAATAATATAAAAAGAAAGATTATTTTATCACTGCCCTTTCTTTACGATGCAAGACATACAAGAAACATGAAATTTTTGATGGAAAAGATTTTACTACATGGATTCTAATTTAATTCTTTACAACTAATTTACAAACGAAAGTAATTCAATGAAGTATACTATTCAAATATTGTGAAATAACAAGTCGTCAATAATCAATAATATTTACAAACAATTATCAAGTAGAAATTTTCCTACATCTAATACAAAAAGTAAGCAAATTCCCATCGTTTATCATTATAACGTCGAAAGTAGCAAGTCATCTAACAGTAAAACAAATCCATCCATCAAGCTATGCGACAGTGGGACATCTGCAAGACACGTCAAATACCTTCATGTAAAACATTTATAACAGCGATAACTATGATAATTGATTTCAGTACTATCCATCTGCTACAGACATCGATAAAAGTAGTCGATGATAAAATTGATATTTACTCTTAAGGTATGTGCGCGTTAATCCCCGTGTTACGTCTAAATAAAATTGATATTTAATTCGAAGCAAGCACGATAAATTATGCATAACGATGTAAATGTGACGTATGAAATGATAATAAAGTTTCTAATGTACTTAGAACAAATATTAGAAACGGGAAATAGAAAATAATTATGTTTGAAGATAAACGAACAAATATTGGGACAACTTCGATGTCAACATGGTTTTTTTTAAACAAAATATTTTGATACTAATTAATTATTATACGAAGGCAAAATTGATATGTCAAATGCGCTCAAACGTTAAGCATGATTACGGCCACCCCAGGGTGCACAAACGGTAGCAAGTGAAAGAACATTCCCCGCGCATGCGACATCATGTAAATCAGGACGCGAGCGCGATCCCGCCACAGATAGCGAGTGAAATACGTATATCGTCGCATTACCACGCGGCGGAACGCTACCAATGCTGCCATTACTTACACATTCTGCACAATCACCTTATTTTAAATACACCAATTGATGGCCACAATAAAACTAAACGTATTTGTTGAAGAAACAGTTAATCGCAATTGAGAAAACAGATCAAACCACACATATCAGCTTACATTCTTCAAGAATCTGGCGCCAGCCTTAGCAAACCAGTATAATATACATCTCACTCAATCTACTTAGCGACACCGATAACCGGCCATTACCAATGAAAACGCCGACAGATAGTCGCATGCTCACAATTAATTGAAACTGCCCACGTAATCTAATAAAAGCTAGTTTTTGTGATCAAGACAAACAAGGGCGCCCATTCGTAATTAGAACTTAATGATCATTCGGAATATTGAGTTCGGCACCGTGAGAAGTTCAACGATAACTACGATTTGTGTCACTATAATTAAAAGCGTAGCTGCCGATAAACTGGACGTGCGGACCAAACCTACTAGTTTCGACTGCTTTGATAAACCAAAGTTAGAGGAGCTCTCCCTATGCCAGTGTCCCGTATAAGACAAGTTGAAACGGAAAAGGAGTAAAAGTTCTTTAAAAAATGAACACGTAACACATTTCTTGTTAAAATCGTAGAGGTCTTTAATTGAAATCGTATGTTGTCGAACGTCACTGATAAAGCGGTACAGGTCGTTGATGCTCCGACGTAACTGACCGGTGCGCAGCAATGATGCAAATTGAGTCGCAATGAAATTTAAATTACGATATTAATTTCAATACACACTTATTAACATTTGTTATGTTATGATGATTCCTCCGCTACGGTAATTTGTATTAATTTAATTCAAAGTGAAAACTGAATTAAGTAATGATATCGCTATAAATTAAATTGTGTTGATAGACGCCGTTGGCTATTTTTGCATTAGAATGTCTTAACTCGTTACCGATAAATTGACATAGTGCTACTTCAGATGCTTAAACATTTTATTGCTGCATTGAAAACAACATTGACAGCCTCGACATAAATGACCACATTTAATCTAAACAACTTACTTCTGTCACTAATAGCAGTGAAATAACATAGAATAAAATCCGACAGTCATAAATACCAAAACAAGTTGCTTTTGTAATAAGATGTGTTAACTAAGATGTCAACCAACAATTGTAGTGAAGATTCTCAAAATAGAATTACGATTAGCGACTATTAAGAGTGGGTACAACGATCTAACCTACATGGGTACCTCGTAAAGCATTACAATTAAGCAATGGGCATACATTAACACCTCAGTACAAAGTTTTCACCCACGCGAAATGAGTGTAGTCATAGCGACATGAGTGTAACCTACATCAACGTTTACAGTACACAAGCTAACAACACACCCAATTGTGAGCGTCTCATGTTTAGATTGAATGTATGAATGCTTTTTACCTGTGGTCGACAAACCGAGACGAGCTCTCTTTACTTGCACGGCCACTAAAGAGAAAACCGCAATAGCAATATAAAGTATACACACACAAGCCGGCATTAACCACAGTACGAAAAAAAATTAAATCTAACATTTAGTTCAAACAAAATTTTGACTCACCGCAATTTTTTCCGAGGAACTCGTCAACGGCGTCCATAAATCTGAAAATAAACAAAGGCAATTTAATTTGATATTTAAAACAAACAGTCAATAAGCAGTGTTTTGGACATGACTCACAAGTAATCCCCGTACACGTTAGAGTCATAACACCACATACGGTTATATACAATAAATCCGCTTAAACACAACACTCATTCAAAACTAGTTTTGATAATAAATATACAAGTTTTAAATGAATTTTTAATAAATTACCAATTAGACTTAATAAATAATTTTCTTTCAGGTATTTGTGTAGTTAGTAATGATATAATGATGCAATTAATATAAAAAGTAATCTACAACGTAAATTCTCTACATTCCTGAAATTGAGTTCCTAACACAATAAACAATCCACCAATAAAAAGTTAAACACGATGTAAACTGATACGTAGCAACAGATATTCCACTATAAAACATTTAATTGAATTTCACAAAAATACAGAATCTACGGCACCCGTCAAAAACAAGATGAAATATTATCATGTATCGATCGCAGCGTGTCGCCATACTTTAATCGATTTTTTTACACCTAAAACCGCAAGATCAGTGGGCGTTCAGAATTACAAGGCGTTTCTGCCGACCAGACTGCCATGCCCATCCGAACTATTTGGTGAAATATGTTTGTTTTCATCATAACAAATGTCCATTAATATTTGGTACGAGGGGACGCCGACAAACCCCAACTTGGCATTATTGGAATGTTTTCTCAAATAACCTGCAAGGGTGGTCCAGTGTTGACATTTCGATTCAGAATTTTCTTTTCGCTGTAAAAGTCGCATAAATCTAAGTTTATTTGGTATATGAAAAAAACTTAACGTAACTGAGGGTCCCAGTGATTAAGTCTTGTCATGCAAAATGGCATAACGTTTTCTAAGCGCCATCATTTTCTAATTATTCTAGAATCTCCCCTCGAGCGACACGGGAGCCGACAGTACAGCGGCGCCGCGACTAGTTGCATTCAAACCAAATTTACAATTCAGTTTATCATCATGGTCGTCAATATTAACATCTAAAACGATGCAAACGAGCACTTCATTTAGCACGTAGATGAGTTATTGGAACGGCAATGAATGGTTGCTTCACAAATATTTATGACGAGAAATAGGGGCTGTAAACGAGCTAAAATATCGATGGCGGCACATAATCGTAAATGTGAGTAGGTACGACAGGAAATAGAAATACCGATTCAAGTCATTGAAATCATAAAGCAGTAAAATAATGGTTCATGAAACTGTTATTAAAACGAGCAATTAAAGTTCAAATAGGACTATGCTAACAAGGTGATTCCGTGGAACTTCATCTGTACTCCAATAACATTTACAGATGAACCAGCCGCGACGAGTGGCGCCAACTGGTAAACAGTTTGTGTACAAAGTCACGATCTAACAAATTTAAGTATATTCCCACCAAGGTCCTTAGCCACATGAATTTTGCGTTCGACGTATTTCGGTATTTCCAGTACCTGGTCAGGTCAACACTTCTTTACTTACGTAATTTTTAACACGAAACAAGATGTATGTGTACAAAAAACAAATGATCAATATGGATATTTTAATTTATTTTTCTTCGGATAACTGAACGGTTGGGATTTACTCTATGAACCCGTGCCTTAACATTTATATAAAAATAATAATCGATTGTGACAGACCAATTAAGAATAAGCCTAGTAATTTTAATCAAGGACAAATATATCGTAGCTTTCTAAAGAAATTAGATTTGAGACTCATTACATGTTGTCACGAAGGGTAAAAATAACAGTTTATAATATTTAAGTACGTGTTTATTACATTTTACTCACACCATCAGTAATATTTTTGGTTGCGTTGATATCTTTACTATTTTAACATGTGTTAAAAGAATAAGATTGGTATGCTGTTTGTCACATAATATATTATTTACAAGTATGGTTGATGTAGATTTCAATATAATTACCACTTTCGCCTAATCCGTATTAATACAATAGCTCCTCATTTTTATTTATGCCTATTTGCCTTTATAATTCAGACCAAACTTATACTAACGACAAAACAAGAAATGTTCTACAAATGGCTACAATTAATCACATACAAGGTCGACATGATCATTGAACGACTTAAAAGCATAACATACACACATTGTAACAGAAACTTTCTAAGCATTTCCTGACCAGCACGGACGTCATTATTTAAAATCTGTCAAAATTGTGTATTTTATTACTCGGGCGGCAGATCGAAGCAACGTGAATTACATGCTTTCTTATTTAATATTAGTAGCGTCTTGCGTTTGTGAGATAATTTATATCTAGCAGTGTTATCTGTACGGTAAGATCGCTCCCGAGTTATAATCCGGGTATTTTTCATGGCACACCGGTTGCGGTGCAACTGTCGTGCCCCTGCCAGGCGGTATTGGAGAATTTATGTAACTACCAGGAGGCATGGCTGCAATTATTATAGCCCCTCCGACACCAGCCGAGAATATTTGTGAAGATGACAAAGCGGAAAACGCGACGCATTGCTTGGACTATGCGATTTCACTGTTTGCCAATCACCGACACATAATCAACTAAAATTAAAATGCATTAAATTTTAATAGATAATTTGACATAAATATGCTAATCCCACGGATTACTTTGATTAATCTTAAGATGATATCTGAATATTCACTGCGAGTATAAATATAAACAC
This sequence comes from Protodeltote pygarga, assembly GCA_936450705.2. Lineage (NCBI taxonomy): Eukaryota > Metazoa > Arthropoda > Insecta > Lepidoptera > Noctuidae > Protodeltote > Protodeltote pygarga. Next base: position 5,318,584 of record OW388257.2, on the reverse strand, counting down.
GGACATAATCAATAAGCCGCGGTTTTAATGAAAAAGATCATATGCTTTAAGATTTGTGTAGGCCATAAAATGTCAAATTTACAAGACCATTACATGAGTTTGACGACATACGACCATAAAATATGCATATAACTGAGTAATAATTTTATTGCGAATTAATAACGACATTTATTACAATTTTAACGTTTCCAAACTTGTTCCTGAATATTGTAGCTGAAATCAAACCTAAAGTCGAATCGAAATAATAGCAGACAAACGTAAGCATATTTATTATTATTTTAAAAAGCTTCAAATATGTAGCAACAAATTAATTTCATCAAGTGATCCAGTTACTGCATAGAGTGAAAATGACAAACATGGTTTCACAAGACACCGGACCTCACATAGGCGACGCAAACGCATCCATCATGGTAGGAGCGTACATGTCGTTATGTGTCGGTACCCAACAAGCGCCGAAAGTGCCCCAAACAGAGATAATAGGCGACATTCTGATACAACGCGAGATAAAGACCAAGGAGGTTCCCATGCGATCCAGGGCGTCCTCACAAGTAACAACGTTGAAAAACAACAGGCCAAAGGTCAGACGTGGATTAAATACAAGCAGAAAATATGCATCCGGTGACAAATAAAGCAAGACCTTCTGAAGTTTAAGTCTGGATCTTGCTATTAATATAGGAGAATAATTGAGAGATTTATAGGTTCATTACGTACAGTGAGGACAGAGAGGTCGAATTGATCATTAATATTACAAAGTTATTAAACGTGTAAAATGAAGACGCGAAGGACTACGAGACTATCAAAACTATTTTAATGATTTAACATAAACTTAATGAAGCTTTAATGTTGTGTGTAGTCGGGATATAATTTATGCTACGCGGAGGTATAGTACGCACGTCATCAAGTTGGTGTTTACAGCGTGCAAACTGCACGACCGTCGGTGGCAGACTGCCGTCGAGAAGTAATTACCTAGTGATACATTGCCTTGATCCGAGATGCGCACGCGATCCTGTTTAGCTAAGGTTCACATTTCCTAACAAATCGACTTTGGAACTTAAGAGACAGGCAACTTGTATCAACATAATTTTAAAGCTCTACCTACTAGATAAATTTAAAAAATGGAACAAAATTTGGATGATTTTGTATTAGGTGAGGTAACAGGAACTTACCAGTAACCTGTGAAACAGACCCTAAGATTAATAACTATGTGAAAGAATATATCGATCAATTTTTCATTTGTGCCACAATTTTAATCGCTTGAAATTTATATTCATAAACGTAAAGAAATTACATTATAAAACTTATATATTTTTGGAAGCTAGTCTCTTTTATGTACCATCGGGACCGTAAATCCAAGAGACAAACCGAACATAAAGCTTAATGGATAAAGTTCAGTATAATTCAAATAGTTCTACTCATTTAAATAGTTTTGCTCACATATTCTCACATTAAAATCGTCGTATGGTATATTAGTAAAAGTTACTATGAAATTATTTAATGGCTATGAATATCAATGTACTTTAAGACTATAAAATTCTGGAAAGTTAAAAGGAAAGTTTATAAAGAGATTGGGTTAATAACTTAAAGTCGGTTTATATCGACAGTTTTATGTGATGCGTCTGATAGTAATAAGTACAAATCAATGTAACTTAGTTTACAAATATTTTCAAGTCTTCTATTAATAGGAAACATAAATCACTTACAGAATGAATGAGTCACATTTAAAATAAGCCAAGATTGCAAACCCCAAGCAGATTATTTTAAATAAATTCATTATATCGCAAAAATATTTGCATTATAACATAAAACTAATACAAATAATGTTAAAAGGTTAGTCATAAAAACGTAAATTGGCTCTAAATGATACTGGGATTTAATTTAATAGTATATTTCGCACCAAAAACCAATTGATTCTTTGATACATATAATATTAATGGAAATTTTATGTGTTTCTCAAAATAACAGCAATAACGACACCATTTAAGTGGTGACAGCACTTTAAAGAAATCATTTTATTAGGAAATCGCAGAAGCTGATGCTGATAAGACGTTTTTTGATTACCAATCGATAGCATCTGTAAATATTGTTTCTTATTAAGGGTGAAATAAGATGATCATCAATGCAAATAATACGCGATTTTTTGATTAAAAAAAATTATTATCGTTGGCTAACAGTTGCGGATGAATGAGTTCTTTATTAAAATTTAGTTGAGCAATTATTATAATATACAAATAAATAAAAAAACCATAAATTGTTTTCAGTTGTAGCAACTTTGAAATATTTTGTTCTTTCTTACCATAGAAAGTATTTTCGCGAAAATGTATTTGCGCACACACACGAAGATGGCTAATCGCCGTTGAGATTGACCGCTGTGACCAAAATTCCGTCAGGAGGACATTATAATTATACTAAGATTCATTTCAAAGAGCCTGTTATAAGGATTATTGATCGGCTTAGTAAGCACTTTTAACTTACATAAGTACCTAAATATATCCGAAAAACGATCCGTCCCTTCTCTGTCCTGTGCCCTTATCTCTAAAGTCTGCACGAACAACAATTTGACTTATTCACTTTTACCAGTATCCGTATTATAAGCTTAGTTTTGTTAGCATTAATAATTGCAGAAGTTATTTTTATATTCAGAACTAAGCGATAATATTTTACTGTTATTACGGCAGTTTCAGTATATATTTATAGCAAAACTGTCTGAAAATTTTATGGTCACAATTGTGGAGATATAACACCACAAACATTAGTCACACTATTGTCCAGATTCGTAGGGATTGGGTAGGACAGGGTTGTCAAAGGCTTTAAATCTGGATACAATCCAAGTTATGTCCAGGACTCTTAGACAGCCGTCATTAAAAAATATTTTTGGGTTATTTCCAAATTTAGACGATTATTAGAATGTTTTCAGGACAAACTTAAATGTGATTGTCAACGATTACCAGCTTCTAAATTCTTCCTTTCTGTTGTTCCTGTCTGTTTTTAACGAAGCTTTTAAATTGGAACATCAAACCTATATGCAAAAATTTGTACCTTTGCTGTTGACCGCTGAAGAGTTCCTTTATCTGGAGCTAATCCTGGATGTCGATTCAGGTCATGGTTACCATAAAAATGCATTGTCATTGGAACTGAACTAACATGCAAAATTCATCTCCATAGGATAAGAGAAAGTGGTCCAGACAAACATAAGTACATTGCAAGTTAAATAAAAGCTTGCAAAAAGAATAAATACAGAGAGCAAGTTTTTGGTGAATGACTGACGTCGATCTAAGGAGAAGGATTAACTCGATGGAGGCAGTTGACAATTTTGTTATAAAATAAACGCACCCACGAAGGTGTCATCCCTAAACACAAACAGTGATCACAAGAGAGTGATCGTCAAAAGTATATATTCAATCAGTACAAAAGCCATGTCATCCCAGTCTGCAATGTTTACGTCGGGAAAGTTTCAGGAGTTCAGGGTAACCTTGGTGCTCTCCCAAGAGTATGCGGATTAGCCGAATAAAGGTAAAGAGCTCTCAGAGCTAACAATATATACGATTTTAGAGTGATTCTCTGAATATTTTTGAAAAAAAAATTAAGACTAGTTATCCTCCTCTCAATGATAAGAATGGAATACTGCTTATTAGTATTATAAAATCATAAACTATACCCCTGTTGTCAGGATTTAAGACAGTACAAAAACCTTTGGAAAGTGCTTTTGTGTTTTAAATTTGTGGGAGGAAAAATACTTATTAAGAAAATGACTACAATTAAAAAAATTGTTCCTTTAGTGAATATTAATTCTTCTCTTAAACTAATTATACTTCACATTCATCTATAAATATAATATGGTAATGAATCATACTACGAGAGTGACACATAAGGATATAATTGTTTTGTAACAGTTCGCTCCAGAACCACGTTGTCAATAATATTAGTAGAGCAACTGTGAAACTGCCGACAAACTATACTGCAGTTTGACCAATGTAATAATAACAACACATGTATTCATTTTTTTTTTGTAAATAAATTAAGAAAAAAAGAAGAAAATGCTACAAGTGCAATTTTTAATGCCCCTCGACTGATGATAACGGATCATGTCGTATCTATGTATGCAATATCGAATAGCTTCGCGTTGTTGTTAAATAACAACGTTCATTTAAAGGCAGGTCATTTCATTAGATTTTTAGCAGAATAAGTCGTTCTAAACGTAATATTCAAATCCTAGCTTACTTTAACTTGAACTTTACATTACCTACGTTGTGATATAATGTTTCAAAAATAACTTCTTCATAAAATAAATAATACATTTAAAACATCACCCATTGTGTATACAATTCTTATGAAAAGAAAAACCACAAGGATTGCACAAAGAAAATCCATCAAAATAACGACTGTATACATAACAATAAAATATTAACATTTCTACTGAAATTTAGAATTAGATACAAGTCCAAGTCTTTTTCTATAAGATTTATTTAGTCTTGTATCAAAAAGAAGTACAATCTTCGTTGAAAAACATTTTTTTTTTGTGAAATACATTCGGTATTGTAGAAATTTTCTATTATCGTCAATGTCATGAATGTGATTACCGAAGCTAGATAAATCTAAAGTTGAAAAAAAAAAAACATTATTCGATATCTTCTTTGTTAAGAACAATCTCGAAGTTTTAGCGTTATGCAAATAACGTGTGTACTCTATACAACAAGCTTACGTAGACAAACATGAAAACTATTTTTAAAATTGTGACGTAATCCACAGTATTTACGCAAGCGAGGATGTCTCCGAAAATACTGTAGACGGTTTCACGTCTCGCGAAACACCCAACGGTCCGGAAACTATCGCAGTTACAAATAAGGGCGGTTATTCCATACAACGCTTGCAGTTACATATAAAAAGGGCGGTTATTCTGTACATTGTACAACTATCGCAGTTACAAATGAAGGGCGGTTATTTTAGTAAACCATCGTACATCGGAGTAGCAAATAAAATGTGGCTATCTTAAACTTTGGTAGAAAAATAAGATTTTATTATCTACAGAATAAAAATTATTTCAAACTAAAGTTTTAATGACATTTTTATATTTGATTTAGATCATTTCATAAGTTTGTTCAAGTTAACGAAATTTTGTTTGAACGAAATCAGTTAAGAAGGTGATTTATTCTCTTAAATACTATCTGTTCTCGAACTATTATTTTTTTGTAAGTTACTTCAGTCATTCAACTTCATATTTTTCAAACCTTTACTCTCTTAATATTTTATGGGGTTGTTGAATTGCTGAAATGAACAGTAAACAATATTTATATGTACACAATTTCATAAAGTATTTGAGGTGGTTGAATGTAGAAGATAATTTCGATAACACGGTCGAGATTACGAATAGCTTAGTAGCAGAGCGACGTAGATTTTACCCCGTTGATTTTGATTTTGATACTAATATTATACACTTGATTTATAATTTGAGTTTTTTTTTCATGTCGCGTAAAAACACCCACTAAAGTTCCCTTTAAATGAAACCACGAATACGAAAGCAGTTCATTAAAATTATTAGCATATAAGCCATCCTGTGCGCTATACGCAAGTCCACAATAACAGCCATAACGACACTGACTCACACATTTTGTATCCCAGAGTAACTCGAGTACTCGTAAAAACTATCCTAATTATGCAGTGAATCAGTTGGTTTAACATTCTAACTCGACAATTGTTGCGATTGTCTACTGATTCTGAGAATACAGCCTCCTTTGTGGTCTAGCCGAAGTGCCGCCGGCACAACAATACGATGATTAAATTCTAACAAACTGGTCATTATTATTTTAATGTCGATGATATTGAGCCGTTTCTGTTCGGAACATCGTTTGAGTTAACCACAGTTATTATTACAGCTTAATCTTTGTAAGAGAATTTCGTTTGACAAACAAGTTTAAATGTGTTTTACTTTCCAATTGTTATCGACTCCTACCGATGTAAATCGAAAACAAAGCTATAAGAATTATTTTAGACATTATTTTATTTTCCGCTATGAATTATTTTATTTATTATTTAATGATTTGATGGACAGACAATCGTGAGGAACTGTTACAATTAATCTACCTTAAAATATAATAATTACTTTTCTATAAGTTCATTATAACTAACTTTATTTATGAAAATTATTTTAGGAAATAGGTTATTGTGATGCTTTAAAAAACATTTTTAAAAAATACAATTCGTAAATAATAGAATATTAGCGATTTGCTTATATTTTCTGAAACATTTTAGATTCAGTAGCGTCGTTTCGTATGTTTATCATCAGATGAACATCGATGCAGTCCCATTAACGCGCAATTTTAATTCAATTTTAATGAAAACCGAGTAGTTTTACTATACTTGCTTTTCGCTTCTACCTGCCTATTTTTTAACCACCAACGAAAACCAAGGGGTGTGTCTATCTGTGGCATCGTAATTCGTAGGTCCTAAACGGATGAACTGATTTTGATTTAGTTATTTTATCTGAATTGTAACGTGATTGTAATTCGCTAAAAAAATAAGAGGATTATTTGTGTCGGGTATTTACTACATATTTTTTTTATTATAGTTGTTTAGGGATAAAAATACCCCCTACACTCCGGCCCATCTATCTCTATCTATGGAATGATGGATATCTATGGAAAAAACTTACGTCTGTTGATCCGTTGCTAAGTAAAAGCAGAACAAAGCAACAAACACACTTTCGCAATTATAAGATTAATATGAATCTTAAATTTTTTATTAATTTTATTGACAAATGTCTTAAACCCAACATTCATTTCAAAACGATTTAATATTTCAAATAAATAGCTGTAAAATACAGACCAACCTTATATGGTAATCAGTAAAATAGTAATAAAACCACAACAATGAGATTCGTCACCAATTAAGATGTGGGATGTGCAAATTAATTAGCGGGATCATTAGAAGCGGCGCCAATGACACATAAATCTACCGTATTATGTTTAATACCGTACTTAGATCATTTTGTGAGTAATGTATTAATTAGTTCTAGTCATATCCTAGTGCGATATTCATTATAATTAATGTAAAGTTTGACTGTTTAATTACTGTTAATACTGTATTAAAGTACAGTCATGCCTTTATTGGGAATTAGCTGACCGACTTTTTCGGTCCAAATTTCTAGTTTATATTAAAATCCATTTTAAAAAACTCGCTTTTGAAAATGGACTCCGTTTGAGTTGGAAACTAGTCGAGCATTTCCGAAATTAACGATTCCCATTTTAACGATTGAGTAAATAAGTAAAGCCATATTAATATTTCATGATAAGTATCTGTATGTCTCACCAAAATTATAATTTAAAAAAAAAACTCTTTTAGTTTTTCCCAAAATTTCCCAATTTCAGGGGGCCATATTTCAATTTTTTCATGCTCATTCCCAAATTTTCAGATTATTATTATATTCATCATCATCATCATTTCAGCCATAGCCATAAGACGTCCAATGCTGAACCTAGGCCTTCACTGACTTCCAGATTGGCCGGTTGACAGCAACTTGCATCCAGCAGCTTCCTGCGACTATTACGAACATTGAAACAATATAAATTAGCCAAATCAGTCCAGCCATTCCCAAGTGATGCTCTTACGTTGTCGTACTTTGCTCGTTTTGTTTGTAATGATTTACTTAAAAACTATTAAACCGAGCAGAATTATGGCTTTATTTTATACTCAAAATTTAAATCAAGATCTCTAATTCAAAATTAGAGATTTCTAAGAAAATTGCAGTAATGTAACACAAGATACTTATCAAAAATGTAAGGAATAGACATCATCTTCTTAAAAATACTTTGTCGCTAGTAGAATATAAGTACTAACATAGTTCGTAAGTTACATTGTTAAACACATCTGGATTTGTGTTGGCCAAAAATAAATGAATAATACTAAGTAATGAGACTTTTTACGAGATATAAGGAAAAATGTAATTTCTCGCGGACAAAGTCGCAAGCACATCTAATAATTTATTTCTTTCTTTCTTATCTATCTATGTATATAGATAAGAAATTTAAGGATATGTTAGTTCTTTTTCGTTATGGATTGGTCGTATTATTATGAACAATCTGGTGTCAGAGTTTTATACCGCCCCAGTAGGCCTCTGTCATGGCTTTACACACCGTCGAAAATCTCTCAGATGTGCACGTTTCCTCACGATGTTTTCCTTCGCCGTTTTAGAAAGTGACTAGTTTTTCCCGCGTGGCTTCGCTCACGTAGACTATAGAATATTTTGAACAGAATTTATTTATTTAAATGGAATTAATATAGTCTAGGTAGTACTGCTCATGAGAACAAATTGTACTGCTTTGAGTCGATGCCACTACTTTTAGTGTCATTGTATAAGCAGACTTAGGTACAATAGGTACAGGGCGAATGACAGTCAAATAATGTCGGTATAGCAATCATAAATATTTGCCTATAATAATAATCTAATAGATTTCCAAGGAATTTTCAAAGGAAAATCAAAGTAGGTACTTATAAGGTTAGTATTTCTTTCAAATATAAAAGAACAAATAAAATTGAAATATTGAATTCTAATCCATTCCCTATTTTACTTTTCCCTTAATTTATTTTTGGTATCTGTATTTATCCTCCTTGAATTTCTGTTACATAGTTTTTCGTTCCGATTATAACACCTGTCATTTACTCCATTTACGCCATTCAAAAGAAGTGAAGTGATTTATATTTGACATTCCAATTTTAAAGGGTAATACATTGCATCAAGCCAGTTTAAATCAAAAGCAGTAAGGAGTATTGATATCAACTTCGAGGCAAATCACCCCCAAAATAACTTTCTACCCCTTTTTAACCCCGTTAGGTGATGAGTTTTAATAAAATACGAAACACGTGTTCCATTAATTCTGTAAAAGAATGTTTATGCAAAATTTGAAGTAGATTGGACCAAGGAATCACGTTGTCCCATACAAACTTTGCCCCCGTTTTTCACCCCCTTAGAGGTAGTATTTCGAAAAATCCTTTCTTATCGGATCTCTACGTCATACAAAAAATACACCCTCCAAGTTTCAGGTCTCAACGTTCAGCGGTTTAGGCTGTGCGTTGATCCGTCAGTCAGTCAATCAGTCAGTCATTCAGGACAAAGCATTTTATATGTATAGAAGATAATTAATTCCTAGTACGCACATAATTCGAAAAGTCAGAGATGCATGCCTGGTTTCGAACCTAAGGCTTTTGACTTGGCAGTACCACTAAGCTATCGTATAATATAAGGATATTTTAGCGGTGACTCATGGGATCATTATTGTTGTCATTTTGATTGCAATCATTTTTGTTATTTGTCTGAACCGAATTAAAAAGATGATTCGACCCGTCACTCGTTGAATGTTGATGAGATGATCTTTGAAGAATTCTCATTCCGTAATCAGACAAAAATATACAAGCATCATCCTACTGTGAATCATCTTGCAGATTTTTTAATGACGATGATAAAAATGTTATAATTATAGAGCGACTAAAATATTGAGCGTGAAAAGGACAAAGCATTTCTCAAACCCGACTTTGACATAACCATGATGAATTTGTCTGTTACGTAAAGTTACATTTTATTATCTAAGTTTCAGACATTTCCTTAAATTTATTACAACAAGAACTTATCACAATTAAATTACATTATATACTTCTCTAAAACACTACATTACAGAGCATTCATTTGTTCAACGTATAATGAACATTTTAATCTACAAAATGTCGCTCAAATACATCAAACTTGTCATCATTACTCGCCGAGACCAGAAAATAATTACTTGTATTAAAACAAGGGCACGTTCTAATCAAATCATGTACGGTGTTTCGTAACCGTTTAATTAACTCCCAGGTACGATGCAACCAAGAACTTTCGTAACCACCCGTACTACTGATAAAACTAAGTCTAATAACAGGACAACTATATAATAATACACACAATGTCTCAATTACACCCAGTCTGTGTGGTCCAAATCATTATACACACACCATAATAAAGAATAGTAAAACATTGTCGATATTTAGATCGGCTATTACGTTCAAGCAACTTGTAATATACAAGTAATTAGCATTATTATGGACATTATAGAAAATCGGCAATTCGTTTCATCATTCTATAGAATTGATGTTATTATAGTTGGGTAAGTTATGAAGTGCCTTATAAATTTGAAAGTTAATATTGATATAAGGAGAAAAATATTTGTTGGTTCAGGCAGGAGTAATTGGCAATACACATCAGCTTTAATAGATCTTAATACATTCATTAGTAAAGTGCGCGCGCATTTACATAATCTACTTAGACTCTTGTCGCTCTTTCTCACTCGCACATTGAAGATATAATATCACTGAATATAATTATGAAAAATCGCGAAAAACCAAGTCACGAAGAATAACATTACTAAATTTCAGCAAAAATCCAGGATAATCATATCAAGTTTTCATACATAAAAACTGCATAAACCAAAATTTTTTTGGAGTCATTTTTATATATAAAAACTTGTTCCGACACATTTTGTTTCGAAGCGTCAGTTTGGCGAGGATGCATGCCTGATATTAATGTTATAAATACACGCTTTATTCGTACTAGACAAGCTCTTTAGTTAACTGAATACTATTTACCAACAGAAACTTCAATTAATCTTTAAAGACGATACAGAAAAATAATCTTTAATTGGATTGGACAGTAATACGACAGCTCAGTTCATTAGAGCACGTCACGGTTCGCAAGTGTCGCAGATTCAAATCCCACTCGTATCTATAACTTTCACAATTTCCTTAAAAAAATAATATGATAACACAGCTAACAGCAACAACAGGATGTTGTATAATTCAATGAATGATAAAAATTAATTTACTACTAAAAGTGGTAATTATATCTGTCGTAGTTGATCAAAACAGCAATAATTCAACGTTCAACACCACATTATCTTTGGACGGTTAGAGAAAAATAACCGTTCACGGTGTTAGTAGAATGGGTTAGTGACAGTAAATTTGGACAATGGCTGGCGGTCTCTATATTTATGTGTTTGTTATCACGCTCGGAAGTCTCCTATCTTACTCTGATTTACACTGGCCTCTTACTAGACAAACAATCAACAACGTGAGAATTTACTTTTTACACCTTTAGTGCGATAAACGAGTTCACAGCTAGTAATGTATGGTAAGGTACGTTATTATATTTAATTAGGAGTCCATCAAAGTAAAAGCCCTTTTAAAATATGATAAATCGACTGCTGGTCTGCAAATCGTATAGTTTAATATACCTGGGTAGGATTTATATTTCGCTCGGTAAGTCGATGAAGAAACTATGCCACGGAACGCGAACGAACGAGCGCTTTTAAGTCATTCACTTTACAACACCTTATTCAATCTGGAGACCACACCTCAGACTCATTAAAAACTATGTAAGAAGAACAATGAAACTGCCAAATTAGAGCTGTCAAAATTATAGTAGTAGTTGACGTGAAATTACACGGGATCTCTACAACATGCTAATATGAACTGCTAATGACGATGATGTCAAACAAACTTTTTGTTCATATTATCGTAAAATGTTTGATTACTGTTTATGTAAATTAATGAAGCCATGGTTGATGTCACGGCACTCCATGCCTACTAGACGCCAGGTCCAAAGTCAAAATAACATTCTATTGGTTTTCCCGACAGTGATTGAACAGACTAAAAATAAAAAAATGACTTAATACTAGATATGTTAAATTGTCTCGTTATAAGTCTCAATCATGCGCTAATATAATCACAAATAAAAAACAAAGGCGAAAAAAGCTTAGAAGCGGATTTAACATGTGAACATGACATAGAATCTGATGTATCAATATTGGACCAAGCGATGACTTTTGCCCGTGGGTTTAGTAAATCTCGAATTTCATCGAGCTTAAATTTGGATCGATAGTAAAATCCTATAAACATCGATTCGATCGATCTATTGTGGACTGAAACATTTATTTTATCGACAACTTCCCGGAAAATGGGCCTATAATGGACGTAGAAGAATCGGTAACAGCGAATAAATCGTGGAAACAATAAAACCTCTTAAAAGCGGAGCAGTAAAAATCTATTAAACGGACAATCGGTACCACCGGCGCTGTTCACAATTTATTGACGGGGTGATATGTACACGAACGGGTTTGTAATGACGACATGATTGTCGACAGTGGACATGGAAAACAAGTAAAAATACAGGCGTGATAAATGAATCGAGAGAGCACGCGAGCATCATTACGGGCCGTCTGGTCATCTTCGTCTAATAGGTCGGATAAATAAAGGTCTTATGACAATATATTTACCCTCACTTATAAGTCATAATAAAGTAATAGCGCGTCACTTTAGCTCGTTCCTTATTACCTGTCTAGACTGAATTGATGCAATTTAGGAGGAAGGAAAACATAATATCCTCTTTTCTCTGCACTAAGAGTACTAGCTTTAATCTACAGCTTTAGAAGACGTTGATATTTATTCTATGGTAACCAAAAAATTTTGATGATTCACCATAATTCCACATAAAACATTCTAAAAAAAATGTTCTATCAGAAATTTTTATATATAATTGACAATCTCGCGTTTTACTACTATGTAATAATGGTAAGCGATGACATTTTAATGAAAATACTTAATAAGAAACGCGCTAAAATCGATGAAATTTATTTTATTTTAGCAAAAACAAATGTTATATAAAATTATTTTTTAGATATAAAATAATTAGGTAAGTAATTAGTATTTTAAATGTATTTCTAAATCTTTATTTATTGCTTGGTATACATTGGTTTCTCAGAGTAACCTATTCTCAAAACATATAGACCTGTCATTAAGTCGACGTGCCTTTTACTTAAGATTCGAAGTAGCTATACGGGTGGCGCATTTGTCTAATGTTAACTGACAAACAGATGCGAGGTCCCGTACCATGATAACAGGGGCGAACTATCTTAGAAATGCCGAAGGTTATTTATGTCGATGACGGCCGACGATGGGGCGCTGCAGCGAACAAAAGACCAGACAAATGATCGAGATAATCTAAGAGTTAAAGCTGAGCAAATCATTTTATGAATTGATGTGTAGTGTGATATACTCGTATATTTCATTCGGAATCCTACTATTTTTTCTTTAGTAAAAGAAAAAAATACTGGCTCCGGCGATGGCAATTAGTTCTTCATGTTTAGGAGTCACCTGATTTTACTCATTTGTGTAGTATCAATATTAAGCTACATTACAGTAATATACTCAGCCACGTAACTGATGTAAGTCTAATCTGTCACAATCATAACAAATAAGCATATCTACCTAATAATTAAGATACTTAGTATTTTAATAAACATATCAATTAACAAAAATTCTGTAATATGATAACTTCGATAGTGTCAAAGTATACGACATAATAAAACGCCGTGTGTTTTAGTTGCATGGGACATCTGCTACACGTGAGGCGGCACGCATCGTTTTAGCGACAAATGCCTTTCAAATTCCGAAAGGCATCGGATCCCGCGTGGGAGGCAGACGCCATCGACACAAGCGCTAGATGTGACCAAGTTCAATTGAATACGAGAATAGGTACCTCTACCGGCACCGGTCGGGTCTTCGGCGGCCCTAAGGCGCGCGCGCCGCACCGCCCACGCCTGCGCGCGTAGATTTATAACATTACCCATATTCGGCCTACGATTGGCGCCAATTCGACGCTTCATATTAAAATCCGCCGCGAATGCAAAACGATAACTCCGCGCTTTGATAGATAGCTTTCGGTCTCTGATTTACGCATCACCGTATAAGGGGTGTAAACTTGTTAACCCGCATCATCCTTAGGCGAAATGTCCACGAATGACGTCCATATCAATCACAAGTGTTTAGTGTTCTTCAGTCGGTTTTTCTTGGATAATGTTTTAGTTTTATTAAATAAAGTTGAACGCTCGCTTTCTCGAGAGCTTTTAAAAAAGATACACATTCAACTATACGTCAGTATGAATTATTGATACGATTTTATACTAACCACGTCCACAACAAATAATATGTGAACTGAGTACTCAATGCGTAAGTTTTAAAGGTTTATGTGATAAAGATTACGTCTGGAACACGTATGTATGTGTGTGAAATACATCTTCAACCTGGGCGAGCTAAAGAGGCTCGGCGTGATGACGTCTTACACGAGAGTGCGATTAATCGCACATAAACGGCCCCGGAGTATAGACTTACTCTATCACTTTGTCCTCAGGAGGTATGACGCGGCCCGGCATAAGAATTTTCCTGTGTAGTATACCCGCCGCTTGTAATTCCTATAACAAAGAAACTAAATTATTTACATAGTTGCATACCACTTTACATGTACGAGTATGTACGTATTTGAAGTATAGACGATAGTGTTTCTGTCATTGTATAGCCGACTTCGACCAAAAGTCAAAACACTGGGCATTTATACAGAAAATAATGTTGTCTTTTATGGGTTCCTAAGGTCTCGAAAAATATTTTCTCTCATAGTTATTCAATTCCAGAGAAAAATCAATTTAAATATTACTCTGCCTCTAAATTTAATTTAAAATTCCCGAAATCAATACCTTAATTTCCTGTGTTAAGTCGCGTTCCGAAACAAACGAACGCGGGTCAAATTTAAGTGTACATGCTTCGTGAGCCGGTTCGGAACGATCGTGTTATTAAAGATACGCGTTTAATAATGAGATTATAGAATGTAAGTAGATCATGAAACTGTTGATAGTAACGAAGCTTATAATTTAAATGGAGTAATAATTACGGACCACAAAAAAAATTGCCGAAATACTAAAGTATACATGGCGTTTATGCCGACTAAAAAGTCTCTAATATTACTTTAATCTAAAAAACTGGCAACTAGGACAAACAACACTAATAAGGCCTTACAAGAATGAAGCCGACTACAACTTTTGAAGTAAGTCCAAATGAAATTTACACATTTCATTCACATATTATTCTGTGCCATAAAAATGAAGTGAGCCACGAGTCACTAGATGTCAGTCGATGACAGTTACTATCAGATTAGAGAGGTGTCGAAATGTAAACCAGTCAACTTTACTGCGGCTTAATTAATAGCGTATTTAACATTACTCTATGAATGTCAAGTATTAGACGGTTGAGTTGGTTTTAAGCAATTATATGAATACGTTCAAAAACATGATATGTAATAAATATAATATAATATTAAATTAAGGAATGTTTTCTTTTTAATTATCCAGAGTGGGCCCTACAACAAAAACCGACGACGCGGTAGGCCTAAAAACTGGCGGGACGATTTAGACATCTACGAACTAGGATTGCCTCAGATCGGTTTTAGACAAGGAAATTTAGGAAGAAGGGAGACTTTTGCCCTGCAGTAGGACACAATATCTGTTGTGCGTACATCAGAGAGTGGACTGGCATTAAGTCCGTTGAAGTGCAAAAATTTTAATAATAACCTCCGACCTTCATTATGGAGAGGCACATCAAGAATCCCTTCCTGATGTGTCTCAGAATAGGCTCATAATAATAATTATAATTTCCATTTATACTCGCTAATTAATTTTGTAACCATGTAAAAGTCATATTCAGGAAAAACAAGTAACTTGGTAGAGATCAAGGTACTAAGACTAATAACTATCATTTTTTCGCGAACGGAAATATAAATAAGATAAAACATTAAAATAAATATCTTATTTCTTAATTATCTTCTAGTGTTAATAAGGCTTTACCTCCCCACCAAGGCGAAGAAAAGCAATGCAAAGGAGTAATACTAATAAAGGAAACCATTAATTCCTTACTCTGTGTCATAACAATGAAGCGAGCGACGAGTCTCTAGTTGTCAGTGCATGACAGTAACAATCAGATTAGAGAGGTGTCGAAATGTAAACCAGTCTTCAATGCAGCTTAGTATAAAATATTAATTAATAAATATTACGTATTTGATAGTTTAAATGAATTAGTCGTAAGTAAATATATTTAAAGTAATAAGCAAATTAAATATATAAAATCACTGAAATTTCCAAAAAAAAAACAAGTTTAGGAAAATAGTACAAAGTTTCAGAAATAACATGAAAATTGCTTAACAAAAATTCATTTATGAAAAATTTTATGTATGAAAACCTGTACCGATAAACTCTTTTTCTGAAACTTTGTATTGTTGTTCTCCATAACTTGTTTTTTTTTTTCGATTTTTTTTTTTCAACTATAAACAGTGATTTTATATGTTCAATGTACGAGCGAGATAGTAATATGAAAAAAAAATTGGGTTTAATAAAAGTCTATTAAATTATGACCAAAAACCTTCTATTGTCTTGCAAGTGATGCGTGCCCGAAGCGACAGCGCACCACTCTCGCTCGACATCAACCTGTCAGTTCTGTCACCACAACCGTCTAGTGTCTAACCATCTGTTTTATGGAGGCTTTGTTTAATGCCAAGTTAAGGCACCTACACCGCCAATCACCAATAGGGATGTTAGTCATACAAAAAAAGGCAGTTATTATTTTCTTTTTTAATCAAGCTCTGATTTAAGCCACTGACTTTAGTTATTTCTTTCACGTGTGATTTTATATACAAACCTTCTTTAAGGTGATATCAAACACCTAAGTGCTAATGGTGCGGTTGTTTTCAGGCTGAAAAATATTTCGTCAAAGGTCGAGAAATAAGACACAGTATACATTTTTAACGTGCCACCGGGATGCAAAAAAGCTTAGGTTAAATAAAATAGATGGTAACATATTTTAAACACCTCCGCTACAAACCTCAGTCACGATCAAGACAATTTTCAATATATTAAAATTTTCATTCGTATGGAAGCTACGATACACAAGTTAAACTAATAACACCCCTCGTTTTTTCATCGAGGTTAAAATGAGAACTACTCACTACTCTAGGGATTTAAATAGGTACTGTAAGATTACAATTTCAATCTACATTAAAGAAATACTTCAAACACAAAGCATTTACTTTTTAATGATTTTATTAATATTATTTCTTGCAAACTAAAATCTGTCACAGAAATCAGTACTTATTAAAAGAATAAAAAGACAACAAATTATTCAAACCATCACAGAATCACTGTGTAACAATAAGCCTGTTGCTGTCCGGCAAATTTTCACGCCTAACAGTTAACTAACGGGGTAAACTCGTCATACATATTAGCTAAGTACCTACTCTGAGACATCACAATGGGTATGTATCAGCTAAGAAGGAACCTAGACTTTATTACGAGTGTGGATAATGGCCCAGACACTATTGTATGTCATAGGTATGCAGCATACAGCTATCTGTTATCACATTGAATTTGCCTATTCCAGTTTCTAATGCAGACAGACTTGTCGTCATAGTCATAAGTAAAATTAATTAAGGAGGTAAGTACCGTTTTGTTTTAAGAATAATATTGTCTTTTACTGTGTTATAAACAAACAAGCGATTAGTAACAGAAAAGATGTGGATGTGAGGGAAAGAAGTTTGTGGCGCAAGCGCAATACAAGTACAATTCTGTATTTCCGCGATAATCACGACTGATGTTTGATTACTGATAAAAAAAATCTTTCCAGTGACTGTAAACATTTAAATCGAAAGTCAACGAATAACTCAACTAAACTTTTGATTTCATAAAATGTATTATTTAAACAATTAACCAGGAAATTAACCAGTGTTGTCAGTGTTGTGTCTTATTGACTCATCAAGAAAATTCAGATTTTTATACATGCTTTAAGGCTTTAGAAGTAGCACATTTTCATGACTTTATTACGGAAGATAGGATTGCTTGAAAATTTTCGCAATTTCCGCAAACGGTGCGGAGAACATTAATAACTTAAGTTTAAGCCACAAATCAACAAAAAAATCAAGATTGTATTTCACATTTACAATCCGTAATATCAATACAAGTAATAACGAAGTATCAAATTAGGCACAACACAATAAATGGCACACAATATTTGCTAACTTGGACCATGGACAAAGAGTCAACTACTCCATGAAAACCGTGTTTTACGATCGGATTATGCTAGAAGATGAATGCAAGGCAATCAGAGGTAAATACGAACAAAGCATGGTACTGGAAAATGTGACTTTCAATCGTAAAACTGAACATAATTTTATAGCTTCCCGGTATTCTAATACATTCCGGGCGGGCCGAGATTCCTACGGGCGCTACGCGAACAAGTAAAAGTCGTAACTAGCCTTACGCGTTGTCTTACATTTGTTAGAGCAGAGTGGTTGTTACCTTTCATTATAAACTACACACCGAGGAATGTTTATGGAACTAAGATGTCCGTTTCGGTATGTGTTCGTGCGAAAGTGTCTGGTTAATGATAGTTTGTGCACCTCTTGCTAACAACAATGTCATTTCTAAGGTATTTAACCTTACAAATATGTACATACCTCAGGCTTATAGTACCGGGTAGTGTTGGTCAAGTCTATAACAGCACCTAATTTTGGAATTTTTCCAAGTAGAGCTGGAATATCCCATCTGTAAAAAAAATGTTTTTATCATACAATGTATAGGTACTGTCGTTCTAATCGGTAGGTAGGTGAAATTATGACAGATTGATACGTAGGAGTAAACCCAAATAGTGTCCAATTACAGAAAACTGTGTACCCGTTGGCGTTAAATAAATAACTTGAAGTAAATCGTTCAACGCAACAGTTTAAATACAAAAATAACTTTCTAAATTAGTTGCGGCGCCAGCCTACCTACTGCATGTCGACAAACATTTGCATAATATGGCGTTTATTTAAACTAACAATAAAAAAAGCAGCTAATCTAGGAATAAACCAATAATTAATCAAACGCTCTCTTAATTTTTATCAAGATTCCGTACCCAAAGAGTGCCAACGGGACCTTATTACAAAGCCTCCGTAGTACGTCCCTCCGTCAGTCTGTCTGTCCCAGGGCTGTAATATCTTTTGAGTCATAATAGGTAGACACTTGACATTTATTACTTCGCACTTGGCCACCTTTTGTGATTTTATACTAACTTTTATACGTATATAAATTCACGGCTTTTTCCAATGGGGGTAGGCAGAACTATTTACGGTTTTTTTATTTTAATTTATAGTTCTTCTATAATATTAATTACATGTAGAGCTTCTGTGTGGTAGAGCCATGCTGGTATTCTATAGTATGAGGATCTTACAGAATATCGTATTGGCACCATAGTATTCGTACTGACGATTTACAATAATATAATTATTTTAATTCATGTATTTTTTTAAATGAAAGTTTAATTCCATCATAATCATAATCGTGAATGTGGTCCATTGAAGCCACTTAAGGACCGGTGTACTGACAGTTTTTCAATTTACAGAATGTCCTCTCGAATTCAGTTGGCGCCACACATATACAGCAATGAGATTATTATTGTAATTTGAATCTTAATTATATGTTTTAAGGTCTGCATTCAAAGTGAATTATGAATGAAAAATAATAAGCATGAAATTGATCCCAAATACTGGTACTGACGCAAATTTCAATATTATTTTATGTACTGTCCACACTTTCGCTCATAAATAAATTATTATTTTCGACACGCAATCTTGTCATCAACATAAGATTTAATTATAATAAGGAGCTAAACTGATCTAATTTATTTACGTAATTAATTACGAACGATAAATAAAGCCGACTGCAAAAGTGAAATAGAAAAATAAAGTACAAAATTTAATTTTGGATAACTGAAAACAATAATTTTTAATATGTTTTGTTGATATCCATTATCAAAAGAGAAAGAGTTCTCTTCCTGCCGTACACCATCTTCTCTTAACTTATGGCTTTGAGACAGAGAGGTCACATTGAGACCTTCATCCATTTTATGGAAATATGCTAAAAACCGCTAAAGGCCAATAGTTTGTCGTTTAAAAATGTGACCAATATTTATACAATTATATTATTTAAACGTAATTGTTATAATTCAAATTCTAGTAGGTACCTAGAACATACGTACACCTACAAACATTATCTGATCTTATTGTCACTTAAAAAAAGCCTTAAAGAAAAAAATATCACTGAAAACGGCTTTAGTAATCGATTCAGGATCACCCAAAAAATTCAAAAGGAAAAAATAAAAAAGGGACTTACATTTCTTTTATTTGCTTGTTCCACGTTTGTACACTCTGAAACAAAGAAAAAAAATCATTGAGTAAATTAGTCTATGGAAAAGCGTTGAAATCTTTTCGATGATTAAGTCCTTTCAACACAACTATAGGTGCCCTATGATGACGTAAAGTAAAAGTTTGTAAGTTATGTTGCTATTAGTGCACGCTTCTCTGGTTGTAGACAATGTGTCTTTGAGTAAGCCGCACGTAGGCGACGGCGTGTGATAAGGGAGCAGATCAATCATCTACTGGCCCTACCTGACCGGTGTCAATGAACTGTGGCCAATGAGACCCACCTGACTCGATCCACTTTGGGACTTTTCGACACACGACACGTCAGGTTCAAATTAAAAATTAGTATGCTAATAATACGAAACGTCGATGTTTAGGTTACACCGTACCATTTAACGAACCATCTTACTATTCCAAGAAATCGATAAGATTTTATATCGACAGTATAAACAAAGAATTAGAATTTTAAATAGTTCTAAAATCGTTGGACATAAATCTCAAAACCCATTCCTGTTGCACCGCAGGCCAAAAATTTGGGTGAAAATTTTCAATTTTGCCCAGAATTACCTTAAATAAAATGTCAGGGTCCATAATAATAGCTTGTTAGAGTGGCAATAATTTATCGACGGTGTTGACACGATGAAAAAAGATTTTATGTAAAAAATATATGTGAGCGCCAGGAGGTGTGTCTAAAGGGGGTTAATTTTCAATTTGGACTCGCCGGTGGCCTTTATAAATTAACTGACGGCAATTTAAATAAATCCACGTAGTTATGATACGGAGAAATATGCATAAATATTGAATATTGTTACTTGATTAATAACATTTTATGTGATCGATTAAAATTAATCGGCAACATGTGAAAGTCGCCGAAATTATTCGCCGACATCTTCTTCAGGGCGAGGTAACGGAGAAGGAATCATACAATTAATTAATTGCTTGACAATCTGACAGTCACATGACTTTAAATATATGCAATAATTTATATGAATACTTTATTTGTTGACTTTAATTAAGTATATTTTATTACTCAAAACATAAATATAAAAAGAAGCCAAGTACTGCGTTTTATTTTGTTTCGTAAATCTTTTTATGTGATTACTATTCTTAGTTTTTAAATCAATCAAATAGTTATAAAGAAATCGGAAGTTGCTGGAAATGGTTCGTGTAACTCGCAACCGATGCATCGCTCAAACTTTACTTGATACACTGCCGTGTGTCCAGACAAAGCTTAATATTTTATTAAAGATCATCACTGTTATTAACATTATTAAATTCATGAAATGATTACGATTACCTCAATGATTAATAAATTATATTTTCAAATAAGCCGACTTTAAATATCTCAAATTATTACTGTTTTTTTAATATTGCCAAAATATATCAAATGCAAAAACTTCCTGCAGAATTTGTCGAATCAACATAAATAAACGTTCGCCAATACTTTAAACAATCGCGACCTCATCGGGTGCACTTACCACGATTTTCAATTAACATTAAAGCACCGGAACAAATAAAACTCAGGCTGGACAAAGGAGTTTATTGAAACCGCGAATATCAATGTAAAAATGCGGTGGCACACAAAATTGAACCTTGACTCAATACAATCGTTCGAAAAATGACGCAATTTTGATTTTACTGCCCTGTGGCAAGCTTTTATAATGAGAGCTTTGAAAAAATGACGCAAAAGAAACATTATTTTCTCACTATCGATTGGACCCACGATGGTCTAGTTATTAAAATCAATATCCCAAGACATTATAAAATACCCACAATCGATATTCTTGTCGATTGCGAGAGAACAAAAATTCATTGCGCATTACAAATATGATTACAAATTAGCGTACTATAATAAGATGGCCTTCGAAACATATTTAGAATTAAATACAGTACAGAGCGTACAGAAAAATCGATGATAATATGGTTCTCGATCATAAATCGATTCCATTACGATATAAATGACAATCGTAACTCTCAATCACAAGTTGGATGTGCACGCACCGATACGCACCTGCATTTTAAGCCTACCTTCGATTAACATCCACTAAATATAATATTATATTTATTTACTTGTCTTAAATTAGAAATTAGTTTATTTCGTTGCTAGTTTTGATGATCCACTTCCTCATTTAATCATAATTGGTTATTTCAAACTTTTTTGTGATAATCTACCCAATTTTTATTGATAATTGAGAAATTAAGAGTTAATAACGTCTTTCTGACCAAATTTCGGTCACAGCGGCCAATCTCAACCTATTCCCTCATTAGGCGCAGGACCAACGACGTTACGCGCTTTTCGATGCACAGTAAATAATTAAGAATTATCATAACACTCCTGCATCTTGGCAAACATTCAGTCTGAACAAACTTTGTTTTTTTTTTTCAAAATTTCTATGGCTTTCAAGAATCGCTTGCTTCTAAGGATAACTCAATTGGCTTCTATGAAACTAAAATACCTTCTATGAAAATACCATTTCAACTGCAGACTGTACTTTATAGATCCCCCATACACCTCAATACACGTTACTAGGTGAAATTGTCAGAGGTTATTATGACATACATTGAACCAAAGTTAATAAATTAACAGGTTTGCGTCGACGATCGTCATTACAAATTTACATAGAAACATATCATACGTTATTTACATCTTGTGATAAACTTTGATTCGTCAAGCCTCTCACCATAACAACATGTGGCGCAGCGATCCGCGTTGTGATTGCAAGTAACATACACGCAATCGAAAGAAGTCGTTAATAAAATAATCAACAATGCGATTTAATAAATCGCCGATTGCCTGCTGACAAAAACCATACGACACGACAAGACATTACTTACATGTGTCCTACAAGGCAATAAATGTAAGTTTGTCATTTTTACGACGTAAAACATGTACGTACATTTGCAAACACGGAGGGGGCGAGGATCACCACCTGCGGGGATGTGACGGTATTGAGATGTATTCATTTGAAGATAAGCAATCTTAAAGAGAAAGATTCAAGATTCTTATCACAGTAAATTATCAAAATGATTTAAAATATTTTCGGCCTCCAAACTGTACACAGCTGGCAGACAGTCCTGATTTATTAATAACCTAAAGCACATTTATAAATAACCATAGTCGCTAGAATACATACTTCAACACCATTTTACTTATTTGAATCAATTCATCATAAAAAACAGACTACTGCTTAAACAGTACCACTGGTAAACAAAAATTAAACGTTAAAGCTCGAGGACCTCCCATCAAATTACAAGTGGCAAGCACTGGACTTATCTCACGATCGCGTGTCGACAAAACGAATAACACCTTCGCATGCTTCGATCATATTTGACAAATGCGAGGATCAAATAATCGCAAATACGTTTCGGTGACCACGCAACAAATATTAAACCTATATTATAAAATAATAAGATTTATAACAGCGTGGCAACAACATTAGCAAATCATGAGATAGTGATCAAAGTATGTAAATAGTAGACAGTAAATTTATCAAGTCAAGGAAGGAAGTTAAGTATTGAGAATTGAATGAAATGAATGATAATACAAATTGAACCATGTCGACACAATACAACAAAGTGCACAAAACGCTGTAGACATTTCGCAAAATTGAAACGTTTTGGGTGAGTCAACGTTAAGTTTGAGTATTAAATTTCAATGAAATGTTCAGGGAACAAATCTAGTCGATACCGAATAGAATTTACGAGGTAACAAGAGTGAGCTTGTAGTTACTTATCACTCTCCAAACACCAAATAACTTTAGTAACTTTCTCTCGACGATCCACGGTAGTAGTACTGTACTGACTACTTGAAATTCACGTGCCACTGGCGCAGCATGCAGATGAAACAACATAATCATAATGAATATCATTCCTGGTTTAATGCAGATGGCATAATGCTAACTGGTAACATAATAAGCCGGTGGGACAGGCTCAACAACATCATCTTTCTAATTTCGTAAACACCTAATTACAATGCACAAAGATACTTAATAACCGGTGTGACATTAATTATTCAGAATCATTGTTACATTGTTAAGTGACAAAATTAAGACGGCGCCGCAGTCTATAAATCATTTATAGGTTAACTTTTTCGACGTTTTAAATATGCAAGATCATTCTTAATTTACAGATGTATTTGGAATTTTATACTTTAGGTATTAAGAATTATTTTTGTCTGTGCACTGACATGTGACCGCGTTGCGTTGTCATCATGTTGTTTTTTTGTCAATCATCTGATCCGTTACGTCGTTTATTCCAATGGTAATGATGGCATAATTGACAGAGGGCAACTATTGTTCCCATTGTGTTCTATTGATATTACAGTTTTGTCGCCTTGTAATGGTTGAGCTTTTTGTATTGTTTTATGGATCGTTTTTGGCTTGTTCTCTTTTGACACCGAGTCGACTGCTGCGGTAGATTTAAAAAAGGTGGAGTTGACACATTCAAATTCTTGAAGAGTGGATCGTACCCAAATTAATTGTATTCTTTTGGTATCGAGACATGTCATATGTTTAAAAAGAAGTGTGTTAACGGTTGTTTAAAATTGTTTTGTACAATATTATGTTAGACATAAAATATCCGCATCAAAAGTAATATACACACTTCGTACATTCCCAACATTACTATTGATATTGGTGTCATATCATGACCCTCGTTATGATTGAACATTGAGAGTAAGACATAAAATTTAACTATGTAATTGAGTAATGATCAAAAAAACATTTGGTGTCATAACAAGTGATATGTGGCTGACTCCTGACATTATGCGGGCTTGTCAATACAGAATAAGCAGCCAAGAGCGAGTCAGGCTCGCGTACTTAAAGTTTTGTATTACCTCCACCACGCCACGCATTTTTTTTTAAATTATTTGTTATGAAAGCGGACATAATGTACACGTATTCTGAGATATATCCAACTGAGGATTAATTCATCAAATTTTAAAAATGAGACACAGTCCTGGGTTAAAAAGATACAGGCCCAGTGGCAAGCAGCCAAACGGAGAACAAACGGACAGTAAGGATAAGTAATAAGATCCCGTTTGGACCTTTTAGTTACGGATCCCTAAAAAACAGGCAGCACAAGCTGTTCAA
Organism: Protodeltote pygarga; assembly: GCA_936450705.2. Classification (NCBI taxonomy): domain Eukaryota; kingdom Metazoa; phylum Arthropoda; class Insecta; order Lepidoptera; family Noctuidae; genus Protodeltote; species Protodeltote pygarga. The sequence continues at coordinate 5,293,426 of OW388257.2, read as the reverse complement.
CTAATTTAAAACCCAAAGTATTAAGAAACATAGGGGTTTCAATAAGAACAATTAGGGTTTTTCATAATAATGAACAAAAGACATGTAAAACTCTAAACTTGGACATACTCAATCTTAATTGTCGTACGTAACTTTAAATAGTAGCGTTTAAACAAAAAATAATGACAACCATAAGTCAAACCTTTAAACAACTAAGATTACAAATTGAAGATGGCCAGAGAACACGCTGAGATAAGTATCGAAATATCGCACGAGGTGCTACATAAAAAAGCAAAAGGTACGACCCGTTAAAATCGGATTCCGTATTCATTTCGACCGATTAATCGAATGAAAAGCTGGTGTATCGTATGTCGGGGGCATTTATCGCGCCTAATTGCGACCACCGCGCCGAAATACGGTTCGAGAGCGTACTGGGTGGTGTGATGGGCACCGATGATACTCCACGTGTAACCCAACGTTCTGTAAATTGTGGGATAATGAAAACAATATTCAAACACCTAAATTGATTATGACAACATGTTAACGCCATAAGACCTTTATCGTATCGTAAGGATAAATACTATATCATCCTTTTAACAGTAAGTATGTAACACCATTCAATTCCAATTGATCGTGACGATTTCAGTCTTTTTTTACTTTTTTTAACCAGCTTACCTTTCACTTATTAACGATTAATAAATTGAAGGGCTCGTATTGATTAATTTTTTTTAAGTGTCATCCTTGTTTGACATTCAAGGGGATTGTATTAAAAGAAAATATGAAAATAACTTTTGGCTCGATATATTTTTTATTTATTATGTAAACGTAAATATTTTAAAAGAAAGTCGCTAACGAAGGCAGCTTTTGCGAAACCCACAATACACAAATTAAGATATTACAATAAATCATACAAAGCCATAAATCACTAAACCGAAAAAGCCTCTGTCGCGAAAAACGTGTATATATTTTTATGAAATAACTTTTAATATATCGAGTTATTATTTTGCGTCAGTACGTACAGTACCTACCAAAAACAGAAACCTACTTATTGAAAATTGCAGTCCATCTCATATTGCCAACATGAAGGTATAAAAAGGGCTAGATCGTGGTCGTAAATAGACCAGCTGCGATAGCAAGCGGTAGTTTCCAAACTCTAAGATAGAATTTAAAAAAAAAATTACTGAAGTTTTAGATATTTGATTTAAAAAATACAAATAGTGTTAAATCCTCACCTTATAAAGCTTGTAAAGACACCCAATAGAAATGGGAATTCTTCTAATGGCAGAATATAAAATGAAAATCGTAATCTGATATCATTCATTCTAAGAGCTCGTCATCTTGCGATTTCATTAGCCACAGCTTTCGTAATTCTGAAAACTTATGATTTTGAGATCTGAGCATCATGAAACGGACCTGTATCAACAAGTAGTTGATAGCATATTTTACGTCGATTTTATTTGAAAGTATTCAATTAAAACCTCGTATCTTGAGAAAAGCAATATACGCTTGACCAAATGACTTGAGTCAGAACCATACCTCAAGATAACTCGATACTTAATGGTCACCCTATAAGACATCGCTTTTCGAGTGTTGCGAAATTAAGAGTTAATTGTTTTCTTTTTGTACGTCTGCGCACGCGCTTATATCTCTGAAGCAAGATAGTATTTTATAACAATTAAAGAGAATGGTCGTCCGGAATCGTACCGGATAACGACCTATTACCAGTAATGGTATTGAACCTTTCAGTTAGACCGGAACAAAATGAAATAAAAAAATATCAGCAACCGGATTGCGAATGGTTTATTTTAAGTACTTCCGAATCAATATCCTATGGAAAGCTACCCAAAAAAGAGATAATATTGTGTTGAATATCTTCCCCAAAAGGTATGTGAGGCTAATAAACGCTTATAAGTTTAATTTCAAAAATCCTTGATATTCTTTTGAATGTTTCACGAATATTTAAAGTACAGAATACACGCCTCGCACGCTCGTTTGAGATGATTTGCTGCATATTCCACACATTTTTATTGGAAGGTGTGTCGGTTTAGTTGAGAAATTACACCCGTTGTGCGGCAATGACGGTGCAATCATAAAAATCCACAGAGCTTCCACAAGACCGGTGTATAACGTTCAATTTCAACTAAATCATTTACTGCATGTTACTGGGGTAATAACAGGTGATGATAACTCGTAAGTTGATTGAAGCGAGACGCTATATTACTACGGCCTTGCTATAGGCAAACAGTTTATTATACACAACAGGCTAAGTGGGAAAGTGTACAAATTCAAAAAGTACAATGTATTAACGTAAGCGTAAAAATCAAATATATAATTAATTATTGTAATTTCTGTACATTTCATTAAAAAAGAGGTTTAAGACAGAGAGGGGCAGTGAACAATATAATATCTCCTAAACCAAATGTATCTATAATTATATCTTCATAATTATAATGTACTGTGGATATACAAAACACTTGGGTACTTATATTCAAAACTTCAGTTAAAAAAAGTATACATTGTATGAGAACAGATAATTGTCAAGCAACATTTAATTTCAAGCGCGTGCTTAATAATATGATATGGTCACTATCAGAGGCAGCGATCACTGTTAATAACCACCAAAATATTATCTGACATGACAACCGGACGACATGTAAACGAAACCATGCAAAAACTCTCCGCCCTTTTCAACGCATACCTTTATTATGTACGGCAAACGTAACTCACAAGGAATTTAGTGATTCTGGATATGCTAATTTGGTAAGTAGACTTCCAAAAAGGAGAATAGTCTTAATTCGATGTGTATTTTTTTTTGTTTCTACACGGATTACTCCGTTATTAGTATGCCGATTTGAGTAATTCTTTTTTTGTTCGAAAGAGTATACTCTCCGATTGGCCCCACTAAATATTATCATGATCTGATGTTGAACCTTGAAGATACAGAACTAAACTCCGAACTAATTTCACTTTGTTTGTGTGATAATCAACTTCCGAAAAAGGGCCTCCCACTTTGAAGTTAATATGCCACAAAATAATCAAAAAAATAAGGACAAAAGTTATACCAATTTCAAACACAAAAAAGCTAGAAATGTATATCACAAAATCGTTCTTTTTGGAGTTTTTATACAGATGAACAATTTAGATTTGTTGTCCAAAATATAACAAAATATTGAAGTAAGATTTTCTTTCAAAATTGAACCAGTGTAGACGAAATAAAGATGATGTCCTAGCAAAAATAACATCAAAACGAAGAGTTAACTGGTGAATAATTAAAATGTGAAGCAATTGGTAAAACGAAATCTATCTTATCTGTTTAATGATATTTCCTTGGTATCAGATCAAAACAAGACAGTCAAGAAAGCTGATTACACGGTGCTCCCACGATCTCATGCCCCGGCTTGTGAAGTACGAAACTTGGCGCGTACGTGTCAAAAGATGTAATTATGAAGAAATCCAATCAGCGGCGGCGCGAACTTGCGCGTACGACGACGTTGATTGAGCGATAAATTTATTGAAGATAAATCACCCGGTCGCGACAAATCGGTAGCAACAACGGACCTTTGTTCATTTTAGGTGATGAATCAATACCTACACCAGCGGTAATTCCACACGTGGGTGCAAAACACCATCAATAAAACGATTTTTAACTAAACAAATAAGTGTACCTACGTTAAACAACAACCGCTTTTTTTAAAGTATGTCATCATTTAGCCTGAGTTAACAGAACTCATTACTTACAATGGCTACGTATTTACAATGCTGCTCTCATTTAATATCAATAAACATTTTTAAATTGGAAGTTGCTGATACACGATTCAGATTAATTTCACCGTTGGCGCCAGCGTGCCGCCGTGTTTCAGCTCATATTTCTGATTCAGGACCTCACGCGAACGAGTCGCGTAATAAGTTCAATGATAACTTTCCACTTACACAGGATTAAAAGAAATATTGCCACATTCGAAATAGGTATACAGAACGTCCAATATCGAGCCAATATCTGGCTGGATTAAGCAGTTCACCTTCTACCCTTGGGATCAAGTTTCAAATAATCGTGCGACCGACTGACAATTGTTCAGGTCTGATCTATTTGTGCATTTTAAAATTAAATAGCAGGTCTAAAATTGCATCTACGATTAAAGAAAATCAAAGTGAAGGGTTACATTTTAAAAAAAATTGAAAACTACACAAAGAGTAGACACAAGTCAAGATCCAATGTACAAGGCGAACAGTTAAAAGACGGTTTGCAGAAAAATATATCACACGATACACGCTATTCAACGCAGACGATACCGCGGGCGAGCGCAATAAATCCAACGAAATATACTCTTTGATATCCGTCGACAAGGAGACTGAACAAAAACATCATACAAGGAGTTTTAATGTCACTTGTGAATATTCTTATGAATAAGCACTGGCAGATGAATCTGTACACGACTGTTGAAATACGACGTCTCCACTGGCTAGACGTTCAATATAAAGCAGATATTATTTTATTGTTGTAGGCGTATTGATAGTGCCATAACGTACTTCTATTAAATCTTATTTTTGGAGAACTTTCAACAATATTGGCTGTCGACCTAAAATATTTCGAATTAATAATTATAATTTATCTTTTATCTATGACGCGCATAACTATAAGATATCAATAAATCATTTAATTTCACAGCGCATATTGCACAGTGAAATGCCTGCGGCGGGTACATCACTAAACAGACTGACTAATTAGACGCACTAGGCAACAAAGGGCCGTCATACGAATTTCACTGTTCGTTGTTAAAGGATTTTATGCCTTATATGTTACGGGTGATGTTACAGGTGTGGTGGCAAGTGTACGTGTGATGGCGGCGTACGATAGGCCGCCCACGCGCAGGCGCCGCGCCGCGAAATTCGTGAGAAGAGCTACGCCCGGCGCCGGCGACTCACAAACATAATGCGACTACGGCGGTGTAGAGGAGGTAAAATATCTTAGCATTTTATAATACGTTCTGACAATAAAACTACTTAAACTATTAGAGTAGGCTTTTGTACCTTAACATTTTCTTAAATTATTATCCTCAGACTGATTTCAAAGCTTGGATCTCTATTTTACTATATTTTATTTATTAATTCCCGCTCAAGGTTATTATCTACGTAGGTAACGTTTTACATTATATCTATTTTAAGTTTTGTGTTCATACTTAAATGGTCATTCATCAAATACGAAATCATCCTCTGTCCAGCTGCACTCTACACTGCTGGAAATCGACCACCCCCACCGGTCTTCATAACGACATATTACAACCTTACTAATTCTATTCCATCTAAGTGACACTTCTATTGGTTAAACAAATCTATGGTGCAGCATCGGACTCCACGATCAAGCAAGCGTTCTTAGAAATGCGGGATTAACAATATCTTATGTTGTCATAGTGCGCCTCTCGTACCTAATTGAATATGTAATAATAACATTTGTAGTCGCACTGCATACAAAAAATGACTAAAGCCACTTAATCGCGCATTACATCACAAAATTACTTGTAAATCGTCAAAAAGCGGGCCATCCTGATTCACGTTTAAGAATGCACATCGGAAATGTAGGTATAATACTCGGAATTTGCAATCGCTGGTTTAAATCACAGTTCATAAAGAGTTGCATTGGCGCTCACTTGTTATATGCATCATACCATATGGAGGCATCGTTACAATAAAATGTGGTAACAGTGGTATTGTTAAAATTGCAAAAATAAAGTACCAACATTAATTTAAATTCAAAGTATAAATATGATAACCGCAATACAAACACTCAAATTTATCGGACTCACACAACTTGGCAAGAATCAATACTAAAATTGAATTGACTAATTACGTCAAGACCACTTGAATGTCAACAACGCGTTATATAATGACGAGCTTGATATATTAGGTTTGGAAATTTAGAAGCTGAATTAGTAGAGAGTAGAACTATTTTATCCTACAAAGACTAAAATATTAAAAGTTAATAACACAAACTATATTTTTTAGCATTTTGCCTTAGTCTTTTGCTACAAAATCGTTCTATAAACTTCAACATTTCCGAATATACAATTATCGCATAAATACATGTTGTTATAGCAATATCAACAACGGTAGAGCTGCGAGCTTGTCGTCGGCACATCACCGACAAGGCGTGGCGACACACCTCTCTATTACTGTACCCCGTCGTTCTGCAGACTGGCTATGTACACTTCATTAAAATTACCTTGTATAAATAGGATTGGTAGCTACATAGTACTATCTACTTAATTTCTTCATGTTTGAATTATTTTTGCATTCGATCGTCTGGAAGCTATCAGATTGTAATTATTAGAATCAACAACGATATTAATAAAGTAGAGCAAGCTACTCATTCTAATTAAGTATCTATATATATAAACTTTTATGAAAGATAATACTAATCTAAATCTAATTCTACATCTAGCCAGCGCTCTACCGGACTATATAATTCTAACTCAATTTGAAAACAAAAAATATCCAGAAACGAAATCATACATTCATTGAGAGGTGAAGACAGATAAGAAAATTGAGATCTACACAAGATAACGACCGAATTACAAAGGATAAATTACTGACCAACAAGGTATGCACGAGTGTAAATTGAATTAAAAGATAAGTGCTACATATAACTTATGAGGTTAAAGCCGATCGCATGTGTTTGGAACACGCTTCGGAATTAAATCAGGAAAATCCAATGTGAAGCGCCTTAAGTTACTAATCCCAGATTTTATTAGTAATATGTGAATGTTGAAACTGATGAATGAAGAGTGAAAATGTTATATTGTTTTAATGTTATGTTGTAATAAGCTCCTTGAAGATTACTTTTTATCAAACCTAGGCAAGAATTACATTACAACCAAACATGGAGAAAAGACGAAATGTAAAACAAACAAGCACATGAAATCATTGCATAGATAACATTTTTTTTAAATGTATACAATATCGTCTTAATGAAAACATTATATATTTTATCATCTAACTACTGCGAGATACCACGCAATGCTTCATTAGCTTAATTTAAATTATTGAGCAATAACAAGTCACTCGCTACATAACTTATTCCAATATTATATGATTTACGTGTCTAACATTATTTCTTAACTGACCGAATATGCATGTTTGAATAAAGTAATAAAATGAGAAAGCATTAAAATATAAATTAATGACGCAATTATGTATACGTTAATTAATTAAGTATGTGACGACGGTGTTCAATCAACACGAAGGTTAAAAATTAGCTGACAAACTTAATAATGAATATGTATTGGAGTTTCTTGAATGAAAATAATAAGCAAGACAATTTTTACGATGTGCCAGCAGTAAAACGCGTATAGTATGATAAATTATGAAGATAATAAAATAGTATGGAGGTATAGAATTTTAGGAAATTTGCAGAACAATATTGAGCCTTGTTTAGATCGTAAACTAAAGTTAATACGTAGGATGATATCCGCATCAAAGTACGTAAACTAACCTTAGATCAACAATAGGTCCATGGATGCCACAGCTATGACATCAGTTATAAAAACACTTTGAACATCAAGGAATGCTGGCACAATTTGTCTGCTACAATTCAAAGAATTGTAAAATACATAGAACCTTATGCTCACAAAGTGATTGCACAGAAAATAATCCACGCAACATCCTTGTAAATTATATAAGAACTCCAAAAACTGACACAAGAAACAATGTCGGAAAAATCATCTAAAAAAGCTCTTTAAATCGTATGATTAATTACCTGTAACTCAGTAAAAACAATGCGCCCTGAATGAATTATTGGAGGAGGAAGTCAGGTACTCGTACCATCGCTTTATAAGGTCATAAATCAAAACCAAATTCCGACCGAACATCTTAATTTGCATCGCTGCGAGCCAACCGGTGACACTAACGATCCACTAACGAAAACAACGGAATGGAACTATCAATTTTTGTGTCCCCAAAAGCTTCATTTAAAACCCAAAAAAACATCACCGAAGACATTTTATACATGCGACTAATCCACCTTCATAAATTTTCAATCATAGAGTCTTTAAAGTTAATTATGATACTCGCGTAGACGACATTGAGTGAATTGAAGTATTTATATGCAGATAAATATGCAACTTTCCCTGAACAATTTATTATTTCGCGATTGTATGCTAATTAAAATATTCACCGTTAAACATTGATGTTGGGCGTAATTAGGAAACAACCGTTGACAATACCGTAATACGGGAAAAACATAAATCGATAGATTGTTTATTAACGTTGGAATGCAATAAAATAATCAGTGGTGCACTGGTACTTAATCACCGGTTGATATCTTATTTAGGAGGGAGTTAATGAGAGGCGTAGATCACTTTTGGGTAATGATGACACGTGTAGATTTATCAAACACTTTCGATCCACAACTTATGCTCGGTGAATAGGGTATTCGTGTTGACATAATGATCGGGCAAACGGAATCCAATGAAACTATTTTTATTAAGCAACTGTTTTAATGTCAAATATTTTAAAGAAGAATATAATTAATTTAATTTATGAGATGAGATGGAAGAGGACACCCTCTTTTATTCATGGTTGCTTATTTCTTTTTTTACGATTATGAAAAAGGCATGAGTTTGAAATGGTTTGACTTAACCACAAACCCTCCTAAATAGTAAGCGGTGTCTTAAGATGGCTCTCTCTCACTCTCGCTTCATTCTCCCCAAGGATCACCAAATTAAAGTGTTTATGAATATAAGATAACGTTATTACCAATCCACCTTTACATTACTATAAATCAGCAATGTCCAATGAACAAAATACTGATTATTAGTAAGATTTAATTTTACTTTTAACACATATGACCATAGCAAATATAGTAACCGCAACATCTTTGAATTTAGGAACTCTAATGATGAAATCATTATACCAATTCCAGCAATATTCTAAAAATACCGACACTCATCATAAATTAGCACTAGACCATCCATATTTGTATGTGTCAACAAGAGAAAAAAACGGAACCAACACGCATGAGAATCAGTGCCAAACTCATGAATAAAGTCAGTCATCAAACAACCACAGCAATAATTAATACAGTGTTATTCATGGCGTGGTAGCGATGACGAAACGCAAAGAAAGCAAGATGCAAACTGTGGTTCACACAGCGACATCAAGATATGGAGATGCCTTGTTTTTTATTCTAATACAACGGTCAAATTATTGTCGTATTGAGAATTTGACCGTATTTGACATACTTACGCCAAATAAATATTTTCAAACTGGACTGAAGCTCGTCACCCAAAATAATTGTAACTAAAAATCTGTCTTGCTATGTTCACCTAGGATTGATAAATTTACTTAAACTCGTTTAAGTTCCACTGTAGATAGATTAGCTTAATAAGCTTAAGCATTTCACTAAAGCGATTTCCAATTCCGTGCAAAGGGATCGTTACCGATATTCAGCCTACAGAGATTCAGTCGCATCCACGAAGAGCTAACACGCAAATCGGACCACTGCACATTGTATGTTAAATGGTGCGCCATTAAAGGGAACGGCGCTTAATAAACACATTACAGTGCAATATTAGGCGCGAGCGCACAGCCGACGTGATTAAGCGTCAAGAACGTGGGAACAGACAGAGAAAGAGAACGATGAAAGGGAATAGTTATTGCGACAAACTAATACTTATGTTCTGCTGTTAACATTTTACAATGCTTGTTAGGAGACCGTTTGTGACATATTTCAGTTGGTCCTGGTAGACCGCCAACGGATTTGCATGAGCATAACCAAGGTTAAGGTTTTTGTCAAAAAAATATTAAATGGTTGGTACTATTTTAACAAGCGTTAACGCATTCGAGAAAACTCAAAGTTAAAAATAAATTGTAGAACCAAAAAAACACCTACGAGTAGAATTTGAACTTGCGACCTACAAACAACTTTGTATTGAACTTTGTTTTAGAATTTGAACATAATAGAAATACTTCAGAAGCCTTGTATTAAATGATTAAATCAAATCGTACAAAAGCAATAAAACTGCAGAACCGACTGGCATAGCGAACAACATCGACATAAAATATCAAAATACCATAACGAAAACGCACTAAAACTAGACGTGTATTGAGCGTCATCATCACACAATAGAAGCGCGCTTTTATGAAAATATCAATAATAGTATTCAACGTAGTTTAGTGCGCTATTAATGCACCCAGCGCTTGCAGACAAATTCAATTGACAGGAGCCTCCGCCGGAGCCCCAGGGTGTCCCTCGTTTACATCTACCCGCCTATCTATTTACGCTGGTATTGGAAATAAAATTGAGCGGCGAGATTGCATAGGAACTCTCAAAGGATGCGATCGAAACTTTATGATCCGATTTTATTGTTGTCATCGACACTGTCGTCTTTATAAACGCCGCAACATTGCGGTAGAATCTTTTAAATGGACCGGAAAATTGAACGCTTAACAGCCTCGACATACGCCGACCTTCCAGTTACATAGCGTCTAAGTAGTAGAAACTCCTTAATTATAACATTATTGTCACGTGTTTACAACGATATTATTTTAATAAGTACGATTTACTGGAACCCGTGTGAAATAGCATTGTACCGTTGCATACGACTATTGTCACATAGCTTAGCTTCAAACCAGATCGACTCAATACGTTTGAGATGCGTCCTAGTGGTGTTATCACAAAATATGATAGATCGTCGGACGTGCGACGACGCTCTCCCACGCGGCACAACCGTGATTAATTATAATTCGAATTTTATTCAAAGTGAACAGCGGACAAACTATGATACCAATCAATAAACGGTTCCATACCGACGACGGTACCGACACGATACAACAATTTACTGTTGCCGATAGGACGTATGAAGACGTCAAAGCCGGAGTGAATAACACTCTTAGATTAAAGTCCAGAACAATGGTAGCTGCATTTTCATTGTGATATGAATCCCTTGTAATAATATAATGTAAAGCAAACGCGAGATGATCTATCACCGAGCTCTATACTTACATTAACGTCAGGATACAAAGGCTTCGACAAATAACCTTTTAAGTGCTTTTACACAGAAAAGTCATATTCTGAAGCAAAAGTATCTAGCTAGAATTTTTATGTATTTTCCGTAAATATCTAGATATTCAGTAACGTACAACGAACAAGTAAATCAATATTTTTACGCGACGGAAATCCATTAAAAAGGTTGTTTCATTATATCTATAAATAGATATTCCTTAAATTTTTGTTAAATTACAATTTTCGTTGGGTATTCATTTTTTTCAAATAAAATACACTGTTTGTTATCCTGATAATGTAGCTTTCTAAGAATTTTTTAAATCAATTAAGTAGTTTTATTTAAAATATTAATTTCGAGATTAAAAGAAATAAAGTTCAACACGCATCAATAAGTAAAGAAATCAAACGATCAGTTTACGAGTGTAAATAAAACATGAAAAGACGACATAGGGAGGCACGGCAAAATCTGACGTTACAAGCGCTGTAAAATATACATGAGAGCGTCGTAATCCTCAAGTAGTAACATTTTAAATTACGCAACAGGCTTATTATTCAATAAACACATTTGTATACACAAATTCCTGTGAACCGTGTGTTTTGATCATTAGCCATAGATATTAGACCCCCGCGAGTAGAGGCTCATACTGCGTGAAAAATAGATGGTCATTTGACAATATCGTCGCTACAAATATATTCCACATTACCGGGCCAATATTCCATCGCATTATATTACCCAGGACTTCATTATCTCATAGCGACGGATCTCACAACAAACTACTTGTGAATGGACAGATCCTGTTTGCTGCTTGTATAGATAGTAAATAAAAACGTCTAGGATTACACGTAAGGTGAATTTCCTTGTGGCACTCTGTACATTTCTCAAGTTACCTAGGTAATCTCGTTGAGGACTTCAATGCCTAAAATGTGTAGGGTAAGGCGCAATACTTTAAATTCCTCATTGCATTTAGCCGTAAAAGATTTGGAATTTAATTCATCTTTACAAAAGTATCGATCTGCTAATACGCTAACCCAAATTTTCTTAGACATTTAAACATCCATATTGTGCACTGCCTTAACTAGTGATACACCTAGTGATAACCAGTGATACACTTCTGATCATAACCCATCAGAAGCCAAATACAATGTTAAGAATGAAATAGACTATTGTAGTAGAAGTATAATTAATATGAGAAATCTCCATTAACCGTATTTTACGTGTTACGCACTACAACTCGTGTGGCCGTAATTACGTCCTTATAAGCTCAATAAATCATAAAGACGAGTTCACAAGCGCCACAAAGATAGAAGCGACACGCATCCTCGTCGCAGGATAATAAATAACATCCAGTTCTCGCTTTCAAAGTGAGACCGGGGAGCAATAAGTCGCGGACGGGTCAGAGGTGAAGTGAATAAAAAACGGCCAACAATTAAATAGCGTTCTTGAAGGTTAATGAGCACAATAAATATGTTGTCGGCACCGCAGCTGCGGACAAACAAATGCATAGTCCCGTCACACGTGAGGAGGGTTCACGTTATAGTAAAGTCGAGCCTCGCGCCTGTGTGAAAAGGCTTCGACCCGGCTAACGAGTGACAGGCAAGTTCATTGTCGAGTCGAGACACTTCCACGATGTATTACGAACGTGACACATTTATTATAGCAAAGAAACGAGGTTAAACAAATATTGGACCCGACATAAAAAAACATCTAAGAAACATAAATGTATGCATTGAATAGTTAGTGTTTATTGAAATATACACTGTCGGTAAAATAATCATAAAGTCCTATTATTCGCTGCGTTAATCCAATAATTTATTAGTTTATGATAAAAACAACCTAATTTTTATTACCTCTAAAGACTCGTTTATGAAAACAAACTTCAGAAATCGGTCATGGCACATTATGTCAAAGAGGATGAAATCTTTATTAGTTAAATCTTTTAATTTATTGGTTAAATAGCATTACAAAGGTCGTTTTTCAAAATTATAGAGGAAGTGAGAATTAAGGTAACACAATAAATAACCCAAATGCAGTAAACACAAAATAATTCTAGATTCGACATTTAAGTACACCGCAGTAAAAATATTTCCAAACCAAGTACTTAATTAAACCATCCCCAAAACATGAGCATAATAGCAGGCATCGTTGCAGAAATCGCCCCCGCAAGGGTTTGCAGCATTCCACACGGCTGCCCCAGACGGAATCATACCTGCGTTTGATTTATAACGAGGAGGGGGACACAGGAACTGCGGGTGTGAATTCAATCGTCGAGCTTCAATGTCCCGGGGCAAACGAGACCAGTTTATAAGATCCCTGACACAATAGCCAATAGTTCCTATTTAGACGTTTTAATAGAGCAGTAGGAGCGGAGGATGGTATCAAGGTAAGCTGGCAGGGGAAAGGTATCGCAGCGGGTAGCATCAACTGCTGGCGCCTCGGACAATACCAAGCACCTTCGTGACCACTGACTATTATGAGTTGCGGCTTTTATAGATTTTTTCCAATATTCTTTATAAGGAACGTGACTGCACTGTTTAACGGACACCGCCGCGCAGACATCTCAATAAGGATTTTCGAATACATATTAATCGACTTATTTAAGTGCATGTACATATTACCTGTAATAAATAATCTATACTTATAAAATGGTAACGTGACTGACTGACAGACAACGCACAGCCTAAACTGGTGGACCTAGGGACTTGAAATTTTGAGACAATATTCTTTAAGCACCGTAGGGGTGCACTAAGGAAGGATTTTCTGAAATTCCCCCCCTAAGTAGGTAAAAAAGGGGGAAACAGGTTGTATGTAAATCCGTCATTCTTAATGTTAAATGTACGAAACTTGATATTCAGCTTTTCGGTTGATAAATCATAGGACGAGCATTGTTTTTTTTTTTAAATCTACCCTTGGGTGGATAAAAAAGGGGGTGAAAGTTTGTATGGAAGATTCGTTATTTTTTAAGTTACAGATGTAAAAATTAGTATTAAGCTTATTCGCTAAAAATAAGAAAGACGTGTATCAAAATATTTGGATATTGTCCCCCTAAGGAGATATAAAAGGGGGTTAAAGTTTGTAGTTATGAAAATCCGTCATTAAACTTGATAATTAGCTTTTCGGTTAACAAATAAGACGTGTTTAAGCTTTTTGAAAACTCTACCTATTAGGGGGGAGGGGGGGTGAAAGTTTGTGTAGTAAATTCGGTAGGTATTAGTAAGAGACATCAAAGTGGCATAACTAACGCACGTATATCTCGATATTCAATGACTATGGGGAGAAAATATAGAAGATAAAAGTTTGAATGAAATTTTGCCATTTTTAAAGTTGAAATCATGAAAATGAGTAGGTATACTCGAGAACTGCTGGACCGATTTTCATGGTTTTTGATTTGTTGGATTAGTCTCCGCCTATAATATAATAGAAGAATCGAAGAAAAATATAATGGAATTATACCCCTTGGGTATGGTAGGGTATGGGTATGGGTAGGGTAGGGTAGAGGTAGAGTAGGGTAGGGTAGGGTAGAGGTAGAGTAAGGTAAGGCAGGAATAGAGCGGTAGGATAGAGGTTCAGTAGGGTTGGGTAGGGTAGGGTAGATGTGAAGTAGGGTAGAGTAGGAGTAGCGTAAGATAGTGTAGGGTAGGGTAGGGTAGATGTAGAGTAGGATAGGGGTAGAGTATTGGGAATGGTAGGGGTAGGCTAGGGTAGGTTAGAGTAGGGGTTGGGTATGGTAGGGGTAGGGTAGGGTACAGTAGCGTAGGGAATTGTAGGGTAGGTTAGAGTAGGGGTTGGGTATGGTAGGGGTAGGGTAGGGTAGAGTTGCGTAGGGAAATGTAGGGTAGGGTAGAAAAAGCATAGAGGTATAATAATCACGCGTACAACGTCGCGCGGGACAGCTAGTTCAATTTATAAAGATGTATACAAAACTATCAGAACGATTTTTTTTTTTCAAATAAACGATGGCTAATGTTTTGGAGACATTTCGTAGCTCATAATGAGAAGATAAACCTGTTTTAAATAATAACACGGAAGTCTGCATTGGTAATTTGATTAACATGTACATTGCGACGGACGTCTTTAAGTACACGAAAAAAATGCATTACCACAGTCATGATTACATCTTCGTTGTGTTTCACAAAGTTCAGCTAAATACATAGTGTAAATTAGGCAAGGCTTGCACCGCACAAAGTTTCTTTGGAGTCAGTGAGACTTTTAGCGTGTTTGATATAGAGAGCAGTATGGCCCTAAGCAACAGTAAGATGAATGTGGTGTAGGCACAAAATCAACAGGGACGAATTAACACCAGGCGGAAGCTGGAAATCCGTGGGTGTTCTTAACCAGTCGTATTTTTGTATACACTAACTACCGCAAGCATATTCGGTAATAGAGGTGAATGAGAAATAAGCACGCGTTAATGTTCCTAACACTGATCAAGCTGTTCAAAAACCATTACAAAGCATGATTGAATTGGAAAATGTTGAACTGGTAATAGAAAGTATGAGTCTAAATAATCATAAGTACATTAATAACTTCTTCCCATATTCAATTAAAAGTGGTTTGGACCTATCGTATCCTGCATGGAAAGATTAAAAATTCCTGTTTTACTAACAGTTTTGGATCTGTTTTTATTTACTTATTATCATTTTTTTATTTTACGAGTATGTTGAAATGGTTTGTAAGATTATGTTGACTCTATTTAGTTCATAATTGTGTATCACTTTGAGATTGGTGGTTTACTACATTGATATCTAAACCACGTGATAGCGGACAAAAGCAAAGAACAAACAGTCATTGCATCAAGGTAATTTGAGGCCACAAAGACAGAAGCGACAACAAAATCTAAACATAACCCGAAACGGCGTTGCACTTAAAAATGCCTTAAACACACCAGTGGCTGGCCGAAACGCCGCCCTCTGTTCTAGAGACGAAGGCAAACAATACAAAGATAGTCGACAAACAAATGTAAATGACTGAAATGTGAACGTCATGTTTGGCATTCCCATAAAGCAACGTTAACACGTCATTAGAAGTAATGATGGCGTGATTACAGAGTGGGAGCGGGGTGAGCGATGTTCAGGTGATTGCCTACTTACTGTGTGGTCTGTGCTTGCGCACCTTTACAAACACGCGGCTGGACAGGTTACCACGTGGCGGACAATTGACTTTAATAGATCGATGCGTTAGTTTCTTTTATTTCGGCTTGCGGTAAAATTTAATTGTTTTTTTTACCATCTGGTGGGGGAAAGCAAACATTGATTATGAAGAAGTCTTAGTCGATTTTATTGAGATTAAATTTGTTTCTTTTAGTATAAGATGTTAATTTTAATCATGCCCAAGGTTACCGCGAGCACTAAGACGCATAATAAAATATTTTTAACGTAACTATCTCTATTATATATCTATATCTAGTCTACCTGTGACTACGAAAAGCTGCAAAATTTGCGCAACGTAAGTGTAAAATATATTTAATAAAAATCGCGACTAGATCCGTTAAAAAGTTGTTTTATTATGGTAATGTTACATTTGTAAAATAAATTTTACTAACTTTACACCACACCATAAAAAAGACATTGTTTTACTAATTCCAAAAAATCTAAATGTCATACTACCCATTTTGATCAATGACAGTAGTCTTCATAACCCCTTCAGTAAATCATTGACGAAGAACAAAAATTTCAAAACGGCTGAACCGAACAGGGGAGATGTTATCGTATGGCCACAGATAATTTATCGCTGGTTTATCATTCGATCTGCGTAATTGATACGGGTACAATGATGGCGCGACTTTGACAGGCCTAAGACCACAGTAATAAATAAATATCTACTTTACTTTGGAGCCTAAATGGGTAATGTAGAATTTTCGTCAATAACACAGAATTTGTAGTTATAAAAAATCGAATCGAAAAATGTAAAAAAATCGATTTTTCTCCTAAACCAACTTTATTCTGTGCTATATTTAAACTAGGCTTCAATTCATTGTTTTAGATAAGTAGTAAACAGACTAATCAGTCCCCCCAACAGCTTAAAACCCATATATATATATTTACAATAATATCCCATCAAATCCGACTATTTTTTTATAGCGCGTTAAGCCCTGGTGGTCCATCCATAACAAATGCTGCAATAGAAATGCCACCGGGACGCGTATTGCGACAAATAGTGCCAATAATAATTCGTGGTATAATTCGTAGCCGGCGCGTGCGCCGAACAACCGTCACTGATTGAGGATCGCATAAACTGCGCCACCCACCGGCTGTCATTTACATTGTACAGTTGTTCATAATAAAAGGAGGATATCTGTTCAGACGGGATCACTCGGTGGTCCTTTTATATTTACACGCACAAAAATAAGGCCATTTTAATCAAAACACACACTTTCTCCGCACCATTGTGGTTGTAGGAAGCACCATAAATTCCAAAGACAGAAATAAATCAATAAACAAAACTATGTCAATTATAATGGGGAACGTACGTAGATCATATGAGTTCAATTCGTAATTCACTTCTTACATACAATAAATTTTAATTAACTCTAATTGGTACATGTCAGAACTTTCAAACAATTAGAATACATTGATTTAATGTGCACGTAGAAACCATTTCGTAGAAATTCAGAAGACTTTTCTTATGGAACAGGAACAAATTGATATCACACGCTATGTTGTTGCCTACACAGAGCACTACCCCTGGTTTATATCCAAGACAATTAAACGCAGCAATCGGCGATATATCACGGCGCAAATTGGCAATCAACGAGCATTGATTAGGAGTCGAGGCGTGCTGGTTGCGCCTTCGGGGTTCCTTCACAACTACCACGCATATATTCCTATACAACTGCAGTGAGGCGCCACATAATGCGCCATTAATTAATTGTCGAGCCTAATAATCATATATCAGTATCCCACAGACCGCTTAACGTCAACCCCTCTTTAACAATGACTAACAATCAATTTAAAAAAAATAAAATGGCTAAATAAATGAGCTCATAACTTAACATGGTAATAGCAGACAGGGCGTTACCATCACGATTATCGTGTCCAGAAACCGTCGGTGACATCACCGTAATGGTTCTATATGAGAAAAAAATACCATAACACAACCAACAAAAATGAAACGATGACAGCACTACACCAACAGTACATTATTTAACGCAATCACATACGGTACAGACTATGTAAGTCTGTATTTGTGTTTAACATTAACACACCAAAAATGCATAGATTAAAAAACAAAGTGTTCCCAAACGGCTATTTTAAGATCAAACAACTCGCTAAATAAGAGGCCATTAACACTGCCCACCGCTATCGGCGACGCAATCAATGCGACGCTAATCGACTCCGCGGCGGACTTGATTTTAGCACATCGATACTAATTACCAATTACCACGCGCCACGATCAAGACATTTGTCTAAATATAAAATAGATATAACCTGACCCTTTTATAGGAAAAAGACATCATCACATAACCTTGGGTAAATAGACTAATGTTCAGCACAATCACTCGTGCAAAACCAAATCATAGCATACTGTAGTAAACAGATGGGTTCCGAACAGCCCCCAAGCCAACCGTTTCGTGCCAGCCGGAAACCAGACGTAGAACAAATTATTACCCTCCCTTTACCCAAATACAAAGAAGTCTCGTTTTTTTTCTGAAGTTCTACGTATAATTGAGGCGTAATTTCGCGGACAATGCCAAACAATTGGGCGATCGAAACGTACCGGTGCAGCACGACGCGGACGTAGGGGACAAAACGAATAAAACTGAATTAGAAAGTTCTTTTGTCGTAAGTGTCTTCTGATGACCGTGATTTACGTCAATCCAGACCGGGGATCTTCTTAAAAATAAATGAAGCCGTTACAAAATCCCTTACTGACTATAAAGTCGGTCTCAACGTTTCTAAATCATTTAACAAAAGCGACGTTTTGGCGGGGAGTGGTGTGGAACGTTTATGTATTTCAAAGGATGCCGTTATGGGACGTCGGTCAAACTGGCGCTGAAGAATGATTGAAGAACACCTTCGTTACTGACGCTCGGTCGGTTTCTTTATTAATTACTGAATCCCTTACACCCTAATGAATATTCAACATAGTGCGAGGACTAATTCAACCCGACCTTAATGTGGCGGAGGTCGGACTAGTTTTTGGTTTGTTTTACGACCGTGTAACGCTATATCATTACATGCCGATAAACGATAAGTGCAACGGATGAGGGCTTACAGTGTTGTCGGCTCAATAAAATAAACGGCCGATATCGACCTACATTACTACCCCGTGTTCCCAAGCCTGTCATCGTTTTATGACTTTTTTATATGGTCTGATAGCCGTAGAAATGCAACACCATTCCCGATTCAGATTTCCATACTGATACTGAAGTGTGGTGTGCTATAAAAATTGTAAATGAATCGTTTTGGACCAATCACAGTGCAATAAAGTCGGTCATGTCGGACATGTCCAAAACTGTGTAAACTATAGACGAGATTAACAAAATATGTCCCAGTGGATAATATTAAAGTCATAAAAATATACCATCCACTTATATCATAAAAGGACGAAAATTGAAATTCGATACCGCATCGGATACTTTGTAATAATCAAGTCTTATTATGGCGTCCTGTCATAATAGTGAAAATGTAAAACAAAACCAGTCGGGTATTTCTTAAGAACAAACCCAGTTCACATAGCTCTTATGGACTTGAATACCCATACAGAGCTCTCTACGCTTTATTATTTTACAAATTCAGAGGACCACACATTACACATTAAACCGGAGACGAATCGATACTAACTCCGATTTAGTTTCTTAGCTATAACAACCGCATAGCAATTACCTATTAAATCGATTAAAGATGTGAGATATCGGTCAACAGCATTAAATCGGATAATGTATTGCCGATTCACACCTTCACAGTAAAATCCAAAATTATCGTCTCTGTATAATATGTCATAGACATTATTTTGGATTTGGGAGGTCTGCCTGGGGTTGGTCGATATATTATGGCCTATCGACAAAGTATTTATGTTCATATATTATTTTAGCCACCATTCCGGAGGCTTGAACTTTAACACCAGTTTGGCCAACATAATATGAAAGACGAAATATATTTATTGACCGCCACTTTTTTATTTACAAATCATAAAATGGCGCTTTGTAAAATATAATAGATAAAGCATGGCAGGTTTATTTTTCACTGGCTCAGGCCTTCGCTCTTGTCGGGTCAAAACAAAATGACTGCGAGTGCAATAAGAAATGGCTGTCACTTTAAAACTTTATATGTTCGTATGTGCATAATGAAAACATAACGTATATCACAGTCACGCCACGAGGCAATTGTGTACGTCTGGCCTAGAGGTGATATCGTAAAAATATATTGCGAAAAGAAATTATGATTATGGTACAGATGTTGAAATATTTGACTGATTAATACAATGTGTTACATCTGGCATCTGTTCAATACATCGCTCTGACTGATGAAAGTCAAAACACGACACAAGATGAAACGACATACTGATCACAAAAATATCAAACTACGTAGATATAACAATCTCTCAATAAAAAATAAACTCTTAGTCAAATTTCTACTCGATCATAGAAATGTAGAGACAAATAATGACAAGCCGAAAAGGTGCCATCTGCCACCTGGATGAATAGCAACGCCCTTGTAGCTATCATCGTCCATCATAATTATAACAAAAGCAAAAAAATGTGACTAAACTGTCCATAAAGGCGGCAAAATGTATCAATACTTATACAAAATCATATAAAAGATTTTGCAAAGGGATTAAATGGCGCAGCGAATAGAATAGCTTGACGTGCAGCAACCGTTTAGTATGACAGTCATACTCATTACGTAGGTAGAACCACTCAAAAACACTTATCGGAAGAGCAACCAGGAATTCAACCTAACGATGAGAAAGCAAAGGTCGATAGTGAATCATAATAAAGTAACAGTTGTGGATCCATGAATGATATCAAATTACACCTACCGATTGCCATTAACTTAATACCCTTTATAACTCAAAGAAAACAAAACTATCTAAATTTATGGCCAGATACCGTTGTATAAAGAAACGGAATCAAAGCGCCACGAAAGGGCCATTTTAATAAAAAAAAACTAAAGATGTATAGATAAAAGAATCAAGTATTCATAGAGCAGCGTGCGAGGCACCCGCTGCTTTATCAAATACGGGATTAGTCCTTTCGATGTCGGGACCCGTTTCTTTTGTAACAAACAAATATTATGACACGGAGGTTCGGCAAATAAAGCCAAAATGGATGTGCGACGCAAATAAGTATATTTTAGTAGGGAAAGTTTAGGTTATTAGGGCGCAATTTAAAAGGCAGCTATGCGATTTTTAATTGTTCTAGAATATAAAATCAAGTCGAAAACATAATATTTCTAACTAAAATGTAAGTATTATCATAACTATAATGATTTCACAGATTTTATCTTACACCTGTTTAAGTGAACAGCAATCTTAAATGTCAAACGCAAGCAAAGCTTCTAATCGTTCCACATTGTCAATATAAAGACCGAGGGTGACATCAAAAGACGAACTGCATGACCGCATGTCTACGAAGTCGCTTAATAGGGGCACGTATCACTGGAACTCTCCGTGAAATCACTCAAGAGGAAACTCCACAACAAATACTATATAGATATTTTCATGTCAATCCAATTTCGCTCTCTGAGCTTGATATCAATGCATGTTGTTGTCAATATCTAACCGTAAGTAATAAGTCTAACTAAAACTAAAACGAACTAAATATGTCCAAGAAAAGCGTCCTTCAATATCAGGATTAAAGCTTAGAAAGTACAACGCCTAAATTGGTAACCATGATAATCTTGTGGAAATCTCGAATTCGAACCGGATTTCTTAGTTCAAACATTTAGTTGGGGACTTGGGGTAAGCGCGTACCTAAAGGCACGTGCGCAATTCTCGCATCTAGCTTTGACCGGCATAGTCGACGAGGCAGGCTCCGCAATCCGATCTAAATTGTGAGGGTTACGAGTATTGTTGAAGCATTGATGCGCGATAATGAACTGTTCTTTTTATGCCGCTTTGTATTATAAAAACTTTTTATAGTAGACTTGTAAAAATTATCTTGACAAGATCATGCGTCTTTTATGAAAAAGATACCAAATCGTGTGAATACGAATACTAAATTCGAAAATTCGAGGGAGATAGAATAAATAGGTCAATCTTCACAATGGTGACTCAGAGCGTGTTGGTGGAGGCGGTTTTGTGAGCATCCGCTGTCAAGACCTAATTTACAAATATCTAAATTTCTGATCACAGGCAAACGTATTAATTTTTTATTATTATTATTATGAAATAAGCAAGAGCAGGAAGCCACATGATGGTAAGCGGTGTTCTGGTCTATGATGAAGCTTACCTGCCTTTAAACCAGGACGGAAATTGGAAGGTTTAATCTAGACCCACCCGGAACACGACCAAGTCGCTTGACGGCAAGGCTTTGTCAGGTGGGTAGTAAATAGCCACGGCAAGAAACAAGCACCACCAGAAACAACGAAGTGTTAATCGCTGCTAGTTTGTAACCTCTGACGCATTATTAGATAATCGACTTTTACAACACGCCGTAGGAGGCGATGGTGCTGTTCTTCTTCCACACCACACAAGGGATATTTACAGTAGGTACTTACTTACCTATAAGTTAGCGGGGATTAAGTTATGGATCTCGGGGATAACACTGTTTGATCGCTCGTAGCATCGTGGATCTCATATATCGCTTTTCATCAGGTGAGATGAGAGTCAAGAGCGGGCCAGTTAAAAAATTAAAAACAATACCGTCAGAGGAACTTTTTGCTGGCTAATATACTTTTGTTTCGGGTAATGAATGCGGTTGTGCTAGTATTTCAGTGCGTTCTCGACGTACGGGTATATCGTTTAGATCGATTATAGCACGAACTCGAGTGCCTAACCAAACACACTCCTGATATCGCCGCGATGCAAGTGCTATGCAGAACAAATTAACACAGATCGTCGAGAGACTGTTTGCCATCTAACTGTGGTACGGTCAAGTGAACGCCCAGGCAGACGGACAGTTATACAAATACGCATTGTGCGTCTCGCTTGTGGACTAATAATGCATTTCATTGTCGGCTTACCTCCGCTAATGCAGGTGCAAATGCTACCATTTTAGAAATTTACTTTTGCGGTTTAGGTTTCAGTTAAATAGAATCATGGTACGTATTGTATTTTATGGACTTCTTGCCATTATGACAGTTTTTTTTATCGTGAAACATAGATGGAAAATAATTATTGTTTTTATTGTCAAATTGGTCAAAATAATTTGACCAATTTGACAATAAAAACAATAATTATTTAGCGGAGCTGTTAAAATTAACACTTTTTTAATAATTTAGAGATAAGTCAAAACAAACAATCAAAACTCGTACCTTATTATAAAATGTACTATTCAGTTATTAATAGTAATACCATTAAAAAAAAAAAATATATATACAAAATCGACGAAGAAATTGATCAGTTTTTTACTTTCTCTTTATTCCATGGTCAGTCATTTTCTATAAAAGAACCATATTAACCGGATTATCCCGTAAAAAGTCACGTAGATACCTAAATTGCGATTTATCCTCGTAACGAGGCCTTTTTCAATGTTGAGATTGAGAATATTCGTAATTTTTTTGATGTTATGTTAAAAGACTGCTTTGAAAGGTCTACTCAACTCAACTAAAACTCAATGACAACTATAAATTAGTTATGATACTTGAAACTTAATACCTATTACCTATTTAGGATAGACGTACCATCGAAACGAAACGAAGAAGAAGAATACCTACAATATTATTATTTATTCATTGTTTTATTTTAATATACACAGATTCCTAATTATATTATGTTTTGTATTATGTAACAGCATGTAGTTTTATTACAAAAATAAACATGAAATCTCTGTTCTGACTTGCATTACAAGTTGATCATTACAAGTGTTTTGTAATGCATTACAAAATTCTTTTGGTAAGGTGGCGCCATCTAATAAAGTTGTCGAAAACTACATGACATGTGCCATAATTTTTTCATAGATGGCGCTGGATAACAAAACATTATTCACATAACTTTTGAGAGTGTATAGACTTCATCCCACAACAGCTAGGGCTCATTCTTTACTATAATTAATAATATAGCATTTCATATTTTGTTTACAAACATGAAAAGAGTACCTACCCATTCTTTGTAGAGAAAGCAAAGAAAATTAAATAAAATCATATAATTTAAGATAATTTTCCAAGATAATGATATATAAGAAATTATCAATTGTGTTACATTATTATTATTTTAGCCTATATTATCATACTGCAGGTCAAAGGCCTCCCTTTCCTCCTTCCACTTGTCTTGGTCTAATACAATCTGTGATAGGTACATTACCGCAGGTAAAAAGTTAAGTTGCCTATCCACCAGATGTGTACCTTAATGACCCATAAACATATGCTAACATGCTTCATTTTCATTTCAAAAGCAATCCTATTGGTGAATTTAGGTACTTACACACATTTACAGTCATATGGTACCTATCATCTTTTTATTCTTATTATTTCATTCAATACTGATTCATGGTTAGTATATTATGATTATCACGGAAAAGTCATACTACCCTAATACATAACATAAGTAAGTACTACAATTTGCACTAAATTGGTAATGTATTCGATGTTTACAATAATAATAAAAATAATGTACATACTCTTTTAAGTGGGACTTTGAAGCAGATCAGTCTTGTCCCCTCGATAACTTTGCCACAGGCTCTGTATGGTATCCATCTGAAATAAATATGAACTTATACGTAGACAAAATTAAACAATCTTCTTGTATAAAATGAAGGAAACCAGAAGTACCTACCTGTCAGGAATACTAGGCATCTTTATTCGTTTTAGTTTATTGAAACATATATAAGATAGATAACGGTAGATAAAGGAAATAGGAATTTCGAGAAATTTATTTTGTCGAGCAAAACATAACCTCTTTCTTCTAATAATTGGTTATGTCAATGTCAAAATCCATTTTAACAGATGTCAATTCACATAATTATTTATGGCATAATATTATCGATCTAAATATTAGGAAATAAATTCAAATCTTTAAAGTTTGTCTAAAAGACCTACGTCTATGTCTCTGTCAATGAAGTAATTTCCATTTCTCTTTATTCTATGAAGAATTTCTAGTCATCATAGTCATCAATTATAATGAAATTAATCACTTTTAAGTTGTTTTAATACTCACAAACATAAATAAATACATACATAAATAAAACGAGAATAAACATTGTAATTAGTTATTTAATCATGGTTTTTTAAGATTTTTATTTTGAGTTACTTACTATAAAAAAAAAGTTGGTCTATGGTAACTTTACGAGTTTCTGAGTTTCAACTTTGTTTGTTTACAATTTTACATAGATATTTATTTTTTTCGTTTGTTTTGGTTTTATTAATTTACTGCTAATCATAATTACGTTTTTAACTCTACTCTACTTAAATATTAATAATAAAAAATTATTTTTCACATAAAAAAAACCTTTTTAAGCATGGGTTAAATTAGGTTATTCTCACTAGGAAGGAGTTTCTAATCAGATAGACGAACTCATTTGGTTTCGTTGCTATAGAAACATTATGAAAAGGAATTGTTTGGTCGAAGTATTTGAAGGCTTTGATAGCATCCAGAAAAGAATTAGAGCTAGTATCAGCGAAGAAAATAATCTTAAAATGTTTCGGAACACGATTTGGTATCGTTCATTGCTCGATGCTGAGAAATCGTGTCTCAAAGAGGATAAATTGAAAAAGATACACTACAAGTTTCAAGATGACAAGGAAATGGTTGAAGAGTATAACGCGGAGACTCAAGTTTTATTGCGCAGAGCTTGGAAAGTGAAAGGAAAACTTGGTGGTGATGGGAAATGGGACGTAGAAATCGGTGACCCGATCCCTGATGCCACTCCTCACATAGATGGGGCTGGTGCTGATATTATGGAGAGTAAAGATCAGGTATATTTCATTACAATACAAATATTCTTTATAATAGCTTCAAAAGAAAGGAAAAGTTGCTTCTAGTTCAAAATAAAATCAATGTAGCATTTCATTGCTCTATGTGAATATAAGAACCCTTTTTATTACAGCCAATATTGACAAGACGCAATACAAGAATAAACTTGGAATGGAGAATCAGAAATCTGCCTTATCCTATTGAAACCTATTCTGTGACTGCAAACAATGATGAAAGATGTATTATAATTCGTACAAAAAATAAGAAGTATTTTAAGAGACTTCAAGTGCCAGAATTGGATAGACTTAATTTACCTTTAGAACAAGGAAATATACAATGTAATCACACATTTAATACTCTTATTGTTACCGTAAGTATATTTTGTAGATATCCACACAACTATAATAATCAATCTGAGCCTATTACCCTCTGGAATGCCGGAATGTATATCTATGCTGCATAACTTTTTACCTGTAATTGCCGGAGCGTAGATCTACAAAATTTCACTTTTTAAAAATTGATTAGAACCATATGTTCTGGCACTCTCAGAGGTTAATACCTACTGTTCAACTGTTAAGCAACCTTCCATATAGTTTCTTCTTTTATTTTACTTCAACTAGCCAGATTATAAAAATAAAATGTATTGATGTCATAGTGGATTCGCAATAACATTACTATGTAAATCATTAGAAAATAATTAAAAAGTTTTTAATCTAATTAGGTACTTAATTGTTTCTGTATTTTTCAGTATAAAAAACCTCAACAGTTGCTTGACATGGATAAGGAGTGGTATCAAGAGTTGAGCAAAGTAAAACCTGTTAAAGATATGCCAAATGATTGTAAACCACAGTAAAATAATATTTAACTCATTTGAAGTTTTCTTTACTGTATTCAATACCTATGATTTTTTTTATATAAACAAGAGGCCTCAAGAGGCATTTACTTAGCAACAATTTAATGCAGAAAACAATTTTGATTCTAGTGAAATACAATATCAAATTGTTGCTTGGTAATTGCCTTCCCACCATCAAAATGTTATATGTTATGTTATCATTACTTGAAATAAAAAAAAAATCCTTAACATTAAGTTTATTTACAGTTCCATCACAAAGTGCATTAAAATTTCCAATTGTCAAGTAAACTTCATTTTACAGTCTAATCATCATCCATTATTAGAGATTTGGCTATTTTTTTCAGTTCCTCATCATCCTCCTCTTTATTTAATAAACCTCTGGCTGCTAAATATTCTCCATACTGTTTAGGTATTCCCATAAAAGTTTTAATTTTAGCCCTCAACTGTTTCCATGTCTCTTGGTAATAATTTTTCTTATCTCTTTCCATAGCTTTGTAATCATGTTGATATTTATCTAGCAAATAGGTTATGAATTCAACCTGTGGTTTTGGTAACCTAGAACATAAAAAAGAACATTTATATTCACAATATCAACTTATTTAATTCAAGTAAACTGGCAAATGCGTATGTACACACCTCTGCAGCTCTGATAACTTTTAATTATGAAAAATAAACAATAACAATATATGTATAGGTTGATGTGAGTATGGCCGTAAAGATGCATAACCAGTTCCCTCGATAATATAAAAAAAAACTTACATAAACTTCCGGGCTCTAGGTGCTTTTGCTTCTTTTTCTAATATCTCAACAACTTCCTTTTTAACTACTGGCTGATCTGACTGTTCTTCACTTTCCTCTTCAGATTCTTCTTGATTTACAATCTTTTTAGCTATTCTTACTTTTTCTTGTTTGAAATTGGGTATTTTTATTACTTTGTTAGGATCACTTGCTAGGCCCATTTCTTTCATATTACGGAGAGAAGACTTCTTGAAATCCCAGGCATCTTTTATTGGTTTGCTGGAAATATAAAATTTTATTTGAAAACAACATATTCGCAATCTTTAATAGGTGTAATCTTTGATGTGTAATCAATCACTCCCGAACAATGATTGAGAGGCTTTAGCAATGATTAAAGAAACCTTCGTAAAATATGAAAACAAAATCTGTCTAACCAAATAACGTCACCGGTGCTCTTTTGCTTAATGTGCATTCTTTTTCGGTTTAACTTATGTAAATACTTCTTTTTACGATGCTGCTTTTTGATCTTCATGTTTATTTAGTAGGAATAAATAACCAATAAACCAACTGAAACGTAAATACAAGCTATACTTCGCAACGCGCACGTGGAAATTGTCTGTCTGTTTGTCTGAAAATGAAATTGCATTTGACACTTGAGTTTGACAGACAACGACATTGACAAATTGTCAATATTATTGTCTATGTCAATTTCCTTTTTTTTTATAAGTAAGAAACCGTTGACTGGATACTTCTTTTATGTAAAAAACATTGGAAGAATTAAAATAATTATCTAGATAGAAGTTAAAACTAAGTTTGAAAGTACTAAAATAGCATAAAAGTGATTCATTAGATGAAAAAGAAATCGTTATATGTAATCACCAAATAACCTGTAATTTTGAATTATAGTATGAAAAGTGCGTCGGTGGCGCTCCCAATTTTTCCAGACTCTGTTTTGCCAAACTGTAATTAATGACTAAACATAATTACTGTTTATGTTCAGCTGTGGACGTCTTATGGCTGAAATGATGATGATGATATGCGGTCATTGCCCACCTCTAGTATGGACTGTCAGTGTCAGATGTATGTCATTAATGTCATATGACGGGCTGACTGACGCTGAGTGAGGTTATGTTTTGATAAATAATTTATTTTGCGATTCTCAATATGCCTAAAACGGGAGCTACGCGTTACCAAAAATTCCTTAAATCTGAAAAATCTAAAACGAAACTTAAGTCAAAATCTAAAGAACTGCCTAAAGGTACTAATGTGACGAAAACTAATTTTAAAGTGAAGAAGATAGTTATCAAGGAACAGCTAAAAACACATGGTGAAACTGAAGCATTATCTGCTAGGAAACTAAATGTGAAGGAATTGTTGTATCGTCTTAATCATTTTAACATTAATTCGAGAACTGATGCACTTCATGGACTTAAGGAACTTATTACCTCTCACCCTGAAGTTTTAAATCAAAATCTCGGAGAACTTGTTTATGGAATAACACCCTTGGTTTTAAACATCGAGAAAATTGTGAGTTTATTTAAAAAATTATTTTATTTTATAATTATTTGAAGGCTTATTATATTATATTATTATTCTCTTTTTTTTACGATGGCCTCACTATAATACATTTTGCACATTTTACCTTACCTTACCTTATAATTGTAACATTTTTCAGGTGCGACATGAATCCCTCAAGGTCCTACATTTGATGCTTTCAAATGCAAATATTGAGAAGATAGGCCCATTCTTTGATATTATGTGCACATATCTAAGAAATGCAATGACCCACATTGATGGCAGAATACAAGAGGACTCTCTTTTGTTTTTGGACACACTAATCTTGTACACACCAAAAAAAGTAGCACAAGATTTCCATAAAATCATCCCTAATTTTCTTGACATGATTTCTAAGTTGAGAGTTGATTCAAAACCTGGGAGAACGCTGACAGTTAACTTAGGAAGTCAAATCACAAGTGTAAAATGGAGAGTCAAGGTGTTACACCGCCTGAAAGACTATCTGAATGAATTTGTAAAATTCAATAATATTCAAGACGGTAAAGAGGAGGATAATGAAACCACTAAAATTTTTGACCCCACAAAAATTAATTACTATCCCTTGGCCAATCCAATTTATGTAGAAACTTGTCATTTATCTTGCTTTTCATCTAAAAACTTGCAAGATACTGCACCTTTAGACGAAGTACAAAAATTCATGGAATATATTGAAAATTTAATGCCTTTACTATTTGAAACTTGGCTTGAGGTATGCCCTAAAGTAAACCCAGATCAAAATATTGAAACTGTGATCAATGATGATGCAGCGTCTTTACTGAAACATACACTTGAAGTCATTTCATTGATATGGTGTCTCATTAAGCATTTCAACAATAAATATCCCAGCTCAAACATACAAAACTTGTTTTCTCAAAAATACAGACAACCTTATTTACAACATTTTGTCAGTTCTTTTCCATATGTAACAAATGTTCGATCAAAACAAAGAAATAATTCCCAGGAAAATATGATCATAGATCCCAAATTGGTGTCTCAAAATTTGGAAATATGTCGGCTATTCATTGTTCTAAATCCTCACATTAATATAAAGACTCAAAACAAAGATGTAATGTCTGTGCTCAATTATATTGAGAAAACTTTTAATCAGAATACTCAAGATAATATAAATGATATGATTGTAAAAATATTACATACAATATTTTCAAATGAAGTTAACAATTGGACAAGAACTATTTCAGTTATGGATGCTTTGTTTAGAAAGATTATTTGGGCATATTTTAATAAAAATATGTCTAGTTCATTTAGACAAAAGATATTCAGTTTATTGTGTAAAATAGCTCTAAATGATAAACTTATTCATTTTCATGAAAGTGATGCATATAACACCTGGCTTCAAAATTTGTCAGAGATTTTATTGGAGGAAGCAGTAACAGTTCAAACCATAGATATAATTCATAAGTTTGCTGTTAGAAACAATAAAACCTTCAATACAGCTGTTCAACCTAAATTGTTAAAAATAATTCAAAATTTACCAAAACTGAAAATATCTGATGTTGATAGTAATGCATGTGCTTATTACAAATTATTTTCCATATTGCACTACATAAAAAATTGGGATGTAGACTCATTAAATGAATTAGAAAATCAGTTAATGAATAATGCATATGAAAGTGATTATGGCAGTTATATATTTGACACATTGAAGTTAAGAACTGGTGGTTAAGATATAAGAAGATTCATGTTATACAATTTATAATTATTAATAAAATAAAATAAATATTCGAATTAAGATAGTCATTTATTTCAATAAACTCAAACACGAAATTATAATGCAAAATTGTGACAGTCGTCTAGTAAAACGAATGTACGTTTTTATGTAACAAGGGTAACAAAATCATAGGGTAACTTCTAATTATTACGAAATGCAGTAACATTCCATTAAAACCATAGAACTAAATTGCTAACTGCATATTCAACTGTTTTAGAACAGCTTCCATTATGTATAATGATTATGACACCTATATTCACAAACATTATTTATGAGGACTCAGTGCTCTAATGCAAAGGACAAGGGCCGACACATATGGCCGCAGGAGATAATTATATATAATATAGTGCGCAAATGCAAATGCATGCTCTATTCCCTTAACTCATGCGCAGGACTTTCTGCTTTCTGAGGCACAAGCGCGGTCGTCGGCCTATTCATAAACAACACTCGATTTAGAAATACTGTCAAAGGTTCTTGTTTTAAGTATATACTTTGAATAGTGCAGATTTAGTAATGTTTGCGAATACGGATGTGAATACTGCAATCAGTTACCTACAATTTACATAATGATAAATTGATTAGACATAATTTATAATATCCATCATCATTATGAAGATTATTTACATTACATAATAATCGTTATATAATTATAATAGTAAAAGGAACTTTCATAAAATCCCAGGGGAAAGAAATTAGTATACATTGTAAAAATTATGCAAACATTTAAATATCCCACATATTTTGCATTTGTGCTGCTCTGTACTTATCTATTTGTCCTGGTGTAATTAGCTAAGTTTGTATTACGAACCAGGGCTTATCACAAAAATACAACCGCATAAAGTAAGCCAGCATGGTAATCGCTTTGTATTTCAAGCTGTGATTTGGTAACTATTAATATAATTATTACATGCCTCCCCATATCAACACAACCTCCCCACAACACATCATTAACAAACATTCAATTCGATATGAAAGCCTCATTGAAGCTATATACTAATCAAATTCATATTTAACGACTAGTTTTATTTCACTATAAACTAATTCTATAATAAATATGACTAATACAAAATAAATTTTTGCTAATTGTTGAGTAGTGTCAATTTGGCAATTTTTGGCTAAAATTATAATTTACCAATCATTCCTCGTATTGCTTTTATTACGTATTTAGGCAATAATGCTTATAAACACGATATTTAGTATGTCCTGGGCAAATAGTAAGCCCTGTAGTCACATTCGGTCTTATGATGGTCAGCATGATTTATAAATAGCTAAGCAAATAATAAAGTAGGTACTGGCATTAGGTATAAGATCATTATTGAGAATTATGTTCTCATAAAGAGTAATTATTCATAAAACAATCACGCATTTTATGCCTAATAAATAAGACGGATAGCGATCGATAATAAATATTCAGCATTATACCTCATAATATAACGTAGGAAAGCAGATAACGCTGAGATCTGTATACAATAAAATGGGCATAGGTAAGTACTAGTGAATTCAAGAATTTTATTTGATACGCTTTCTGTCTTATGAGTCATATAGATAATAATTAGAATTACAGACCTATTAAAAAAAAATGTTGTCGCGTAAGCGCTCTTAAGCATAGAACACCGTAGTATTCGCGACTTTATTCGGCCACATCTATTCATCGTGTCATACTTTCCAGCAGTAACATGTTATCATATAGATAGATAGATATAGATTTGTCACTTACTAGAGCCTGCAAAAATGTACCTATGCTTCCTAGCTGTGATACGTGAAGTATTGTTTTATCGTAAGCCTTTATAATATTTTTAAAAAAGCTTTCAACTTTGTACATTTCATGCATTAAAAAAAAATTACACTGAAGTCCATACGATGTCATGTAACAGCTAACAGCTCAAAAATATGACGCCATTCATATTCATAGAAATATAGTATAGTAAAGTATTACGACGGGCCAAACTGATTTCACAATTTCTTATAATTTGCCCAATCTTTAATTCCGGCTTTCTATAAAATAAATAAACTACTTAGTGAGTCGCTGCATGCATGCCTAGTTTAGCCAATGAGATTATCAAAAAATATAAATATTCTGCGTTGCCGCTTACTTAAAAGCCTGGAAGATAAGACTAATAATTATTATGCTCCCTAATAGCTGCATTGATGAATCTGATTCCGTGGTGACAACGTAAACTTATGAAGTTAAAACTTCATAATTTTTTTACACGAGTGTACCTATTTAGAAGTAAATTGTATTTTCAGAATCGATATTTAAAGCTCAAAAAATGTATAGTATTGAGATTCAAGTCTAAGCTTCAAATATATTTAGAGAGCATAAATCATACTTGCACGAGGGTCTGTCCCTGGAAAGGATTACAAATATACTTATTTGGGTATGATCTACTGTGTTTTCCTTTTATTTGATTTTTTTACGCGAGGAATGGTAGCAGAGGCCGACAGCATTGCCTGAAAATAAAAGGAGTAAATTGAAAACTAACTCAAAAAAGCACAAGCACACTACTAGTATGAAGATTTGTATTATTTTAGTTCAACTGACTTGAAAGGCAAGTGCAATTATAAATATTGTAATAAATTGGGACAGGTTGTCAGTATAAGGCGTTAGAAGAAAAACACTCAAAATAAATACACATATAAAATACGGTACTACACACATAACACATTTTTTTTATTGATTATAATAAAAAGCATAAGAATTGGTAAAAAAATGGTAAACATAAAAGTCTAAAAATTACATTTTAATTTGAGTGAAAATATTATGTTAGTTTTATTTGATCACATAAATATGTCAATCAACTGCATAAATAAACGCATGCACAAAAATAAAGTAACACGCGCAAACATAACTCAAATAAACATACTGTTGTGCCTAACTTCAGCTGCAAGTGAAAGCGGGCTTGGGATATTAGGAAAGCCTTTTTCTACACATCAGTGCTTTTTGATGAAGTCGGAACTTCATCATGTAATGATATGAATTTATATTCTGGGTGACTTTCTATTTTTGCTTCAATAAGTTTCTGCAAAGCATCACTCTTGTCGATTATATCTTGGGATATAACTTCGTTGTCTAAATCAGATGCATCTTTAAAACTAATTTGATCATCTGATTTTTCTACTTGAGATACTTCAATGGCATCACTTAGTATTTTTATATCGTCAGCGGCAATAGTGTTCAGTTCAGTACAACTTTGAAACTCATCAACAATTCTTTCAATAGTAGATGATCTTCTACTGTGATCATCTGAAGAAGTTGATATTGATACATTATCTTTTGGTTTTTCTTCGCTTTTGTGCCAAAATGCTAGCTTGCTAGGCAACTGCAATAGTTTTCCTAATCCTGAACTATTTCCTTTAGCGATTCGCGCTGGTGATTTGGATTTATGACGTCTTTTGTTTTCAGCTATAGGATTGATAACTTGAAGGCTTTTGGATAATCCAGATTCCTTAATTTTAGAATCGGGTAATTTATTTACAATATTAACAAGGCTTTCTTGGGATGTCGTACTTTCCAAAATGTTATCCGCTTTACTACTTTCTTTGTTATCATCTAGTGTTGTATCATCTGTATTAACTTTGGGCGGCGGCGGTGCCTTCCCTTTTCCATATTTGCCTTTCGGAGATTTTCTTTTACTTCTAGGAGAATTATCAGGTGTTCCAAAAGATGCTTCATCGTCACTCTCTACGGACTCGTTATCGTTTAATGAAGTATCGAAACTTGTAGTTTCAGTGTGTTCATCTAGAACGACCATTACTTCTTCTTTTTTGGCAGTATTATCTAGTCCTTTATCTAAATTAGCTGGAGCAGGTTCATTATCTATATTTGCCGAAATAGGTTCTTTATCTACATTTACCGAAGCAGGTTCTTTATCTATATTTACCGGAGCAGTCTGAATAATTTCATTATTATTTGTACTTGTTTGGTCATCATTATTGTCTTTAAGTTGACTTGCAACAGGAATGTCAAACACAATATCGTTTTCTTTATTGATAATTTCATCTTGTTTAGTTATAGGAATATCTGTAGTATTTTCTTTATCTAACGAAGTATTTAATGAAGTTTCTTTAGTGGCGACTTCTTTTTGGTCCCAGTGATCTGTATCGTATTTAGGTTGATTATTAAAACTTTCATTGAAGGGAGAATTACCTAGTACTTGGAGAATTTTTACTTGGTCTCCAACATATTGATATATAAAAGGGGGTTGTGTATGGGATAAGAAGATGGGGGACGGGAGGTTAACAAGAGCGGGCATATTCGTATATTCAAAACTATCGTCGTCCTGTAGCTCCTCGATGATTACTTCACTTTCCTTTAAATAAAAAGTTCTTAAGTCTACATCAAAATAAAGAAAACCCAAACACAAAATAATATAAGCTAATAAATGCAATAAACAGACTTATTGGCATAACTATCGTATTACGGATAAACTGGTCTAGTCGTACTAAAGAGAACTGATTCATGCAATAAAAATTGGTTCATTGATATCTTATGTAAAGTTCACTCATGTAAAACTGAGTAAAAATGTTTGAATTAATAATGAAATTTATAATGAACAAAGGGTTTCGTTATGTAGTAGCCAATAATTTTTACCTAGTACTAGCATGATACTTTTTACTTTTTTATTTATAGTTTTATCTTACACAAACATTATAAATCTTACAATTTGAAGCGAAACAACAATAACTTTAAGGTAGGTATGTCATTTTCTACATTTGAGCCTTCACACATACCTTACTATCAAATAGATATTTTTAAAGATATATATTTTTTCAGTCAAATAGCCTTTAAAACTCCATACATTGCTTGATAATATTTTGGCTACAACCAAAACCCAGCACCATTCGTACCCTGACCTGACACACCAAAACATTTATTTAAGGGGTTTTACAATTCCTAACCTAATGTGACATTTAAAGCTTCACAACTACACAAAAACAACCTTATATTATTTAGTTTATGATAGTGTGAAATCATTCACTGCAAAATCCCTTACATAAATGGGTTCCCAAAACCTCACATAATACAATATTTAATTTAAACATGAACAAAAATGAGTAAATAATAAACGTAATATTTAGTATTTATTGTAGTAATTATTCTACTCAAACTAAACAACAGTATTTTTATGAAAACTATCGTAGAATAATTACACAAATTTAAAATTAAAGAGTACTGGCCAATAGCCTTAGTTCAGAAAGTTTTTAATTGTTTACAAAAATACCCGCAATTTTATAAGGTACATCTGGACACAAATTGTGCGTTTCTTTTAAATATATTTATTATTTATATTGTCGTTTTCACATGGTTTAACAACTTTTAATGAACACAAAGATGTTTCCATTCCAGACAAGCTTTTGTACTTCAAAGTTAAGAAAAATCTATAATTCTCCAAAAAAGAAATACAAATTAATCATTCTTTAATTTAATACATAAATTTAGCTGATAAAAAAAAGAAGAAAAATTAGCTTGCAGTATAGTGTCTTTTATTGCGCAAGCAAAATGGCGCTCTCTGCCAAAGTATTTAAGTACAAGGACTTGGCCGGGATTCCATATATTTCTGAATCGTCTCCTTTGTTTAAGGCTAACCTACATGCCAGTTTCAATGTGTTAGCAGACCAAAAAAAATCTCGCAAGAAAATACATTTTTCCTTCTTTCTCTATGTTCCTTACGACTGTGCTTACGATATAATAAAAACAAAACTTATTTATATCTTTTAGAATATAATCTAGTTCAACATTTATGTAGATTATAATTTATATAAAATATTAACAACCGATTGAAACCGGCACGAGTAAATACTTCACTGAACTAAAACCTTGGCGTTAATACCTATTGTTGTGGACTTGTGCACCATGTAATGTACAATTGGTAAGTTTAAAACATTGATAAACGTGATAAAAATTTATAGAATCGAATCAAGTCTTTTGCAAGTTTTCGTCTAAATACAGTTCTTACTAATTTCTTGCGTAACATTTGTGGTTTCGTTCTTATAGCTCATCAAAATCTCATTAATAATTTAAAAAGCTCTCAATTTATTCGCTTTTCATTATTTCGGAGTTAGCTTAAGAACATCAGGTACATTACATGTTTCACAGTCAATCTCTTGATTCAATAACTGATAATTTTTATGTTTAAATCATTTGCAACTTCAACGTGTTAGTGTTTGTTATAGAATTTTTCCATTTCTTTTTTTTTAATATATTTTGTAGGTCTGAAAATAGGTCGTAGGGTATTTTTTATACCCCTAGGGTAGGGTAGGGGAAGGGTAGAGTAGGTTAGGTTAGGTTAGGAGTATAGTAAAGTAGTTAGTCTGTTACTACGTCTACGTAGAGGTAGGATAACCACGCGTACAAAGTCGCGCCGGGCATTTAAACAATTCTTTGTGAACATAAAATATGTCACTTATTGAATCAAGAAGGCCCGTATTCTAACAAGACACAACATAGAGTACAGTTTCGAACATGTTTAACCTAGAACTGAATATTGAATCTTGTTCTAGAACACGGGTCTTATTCGAATGTTGATCAGTGTTACCAGACCTCGGCAGCTTGTGGTCGTTTGATGGTGGTGACTGTAGTTCGTGATGATCGGCCGCGAGCTCTGGCCGCCGCGCCGAGGGAAGACGTGCGCGTCAGGGAAGCACTGTTGTCCGCGCTCGAGTACCCAGAGCTTATGTCCTCTGATGATTTTATGTGACTGGAATTAAAAAATAAACTGTTAATCTACATACAATAATTTTTTGGATGTGTGTAGCAACTCCTAAACGGCTTGACTGATTTTGATGAAATTTTTGGTGTGTGTGTGTGAGTGAATTTCTGGGTATAGGTTCACAAAACTTCTGGACAACTGAACTGTGTGCCATGTAACAGGACTTTCCAAACAAAGTTTGGTTTTGCTAGTCATCTTCGTTCCCATATCCGGAGCTGACAAGGTTCGCCGTTGACGGAGACGTCAAGGAGGACATCATCATCATCATAGGTTCACAATAGGACCCTGTAGATAACGCTGCTATAGCCAACATTCGGGAACGTCAATGTCTAGCGGGTTCGCCAGTAGTTATCGATTTTTTTTATTGGACCTACAGCCTTTTATATTTATTATAATGCAACTCCAATCCGCCTACAATGCAACTGGTAGCTAAAGGTAATTTTTTTTTGCCAAATGCGCGCCGAATATGACACGACGTGCCCTAGGGAAATGATTTTAAATGTCTTGGATTCCGCAACGAATTAACGAGAATTAGACAAGTCGGAGTCAATTAATTCGTTGACAGTCGGTAGACACTACAAACTTCGCCATTTTTCTATGGATTTTTCCATTTTTCATTTTTCGGAGCCTCTGCCACTGGTAAGTATGAGATCAAGGTTTGACTCTCAATCTCGGCGTAATTTTTTATTTAAAAAAAACAATATCAACCTGAAATCTGGCTCATCACTCCTAGGACGAGGTCTTACATCGACGTCGACTTCTGGGAAGTACATCGGAGAACGGCTATTCGATTCTGAAGCGCTGCGACGAGTGGAGTATCCACCACTGTGAAAAAAAGGGTGGTATTTAGAAACGGAATTTTTATATGCATTAAATTTCAATTTCGAAGTGCTTTAAAAAAGCTAAAAAAGGCAAGCATTTTTTTTTATATCTGTTTTTATTATTTCATAAACAATACAAAAAGGTCAGGTGCGCAGCAACCGGCGCGTTTGAATGACTAAATTTAAGAATGTGGACCAGTCAAAAGTGGTATGTAGAAACCGTAGCAGGTGGCATTCTGTAGTTTCTGCCTACCCCCATGGAAAAAAGGCGTGAATTAATGTATGTATTTTTTAATAAGACGGCTCACCTTTTCCCCCCTCGTCGTATCAGCCGCGGCTCAGTGAGAACATCATCAGCTTCATCGCTGCCCCTCTCTTCACGCGGCTCGCACTCCGTCAGATCTGACAGACTGTAACTCTTGCGGATTTGTTGAACTAGTCCGCCACCACCCTGGAGATTTGTTTTAAACATTAGTTATTAAACGTAAACTATGTAAAAACGTGGAACGTCATTATTGAGATGAGAAAGGCACGTATTTGAGACTAACAGCGAGAACTTATTAATATTTGTCCAGCTGTAAATAGTGCTGGTTCAGTAAGTTTTGGTAGCGCAGTGTGAGTAATGGCTACTGTACTTTCTTAGTTAATCTAAGACACCACTGACTAGCGTCACTAGCGAACACAACTTGAGGAAACCTGGACTCATGGCTGAAATCGCCAACACGCAGCGAGCTAACGGTGATGAATGCTCGATCCTTTGTATAAAAAGAGGCTTTTGCATTGCATTGGGAAGAATTCGATTGCTGTGACCCCTGTTGATACAAAGATGAATCTTAGGCGGGTCTAGCATTATACTTTGGAAGCATAATTTGATTTAGCTTATATGTTGATACCATAGTCATAGGCTTACCCAGGGGGGGAGGAAAGCAAAGCCCCCTTGACCAAAAGTTAGCCCCCTTCAAGCCAAAAACTGGATACGCCCATGACGGTAGTAGATATGCCTTGCAAATAAAATTAGAATAAAACTCACTTACAATCAGACGATAAGGAAAATAAAAAATAATACTTACGTGAATTTCGCAGTATCGCTTCAGTTACACAAGCTTTGTGAGGCAAAGCGCATGCTGTCATTTCTAACAAAGCGATGGTTTGACGCTTTACATAAAATAAACAAATCTCAATGGACACTACATATTTATTTTTATTAAGAAATAATCGAATATAAAACTAAATCAGTCACACAAGTAAATCTAAACATAAACAAAGTTGGTGGTTTCACAACACATGCGTTCTTTACAACTATGTTATATATAAAAATAATATACATAAAGTTTGCAAGTTTCATGCCCCATTCAAATTCATTGACAGCGAATGATTCACAAGATCAAATAATGGTTCGTGGAGGAACACCGTGTGGTTTTTAGTCCATGCGAGTCGGACATAACCCCATCGCCTGCCTTTGGTGATGACTCATAAAGAGTTTTCCACACGACGAAAAAAAAGGTCAAATAATAAATATATTCGCAGAGAACAGACGATATTCAGTAGGTAGGACATTTTTATTTGAAATATTTTTTTTAACTTGCCACCCTCATGTTTATTATTTCTATAATATTATACACTAATTATGTAATTAATACACGTCATGCTATGTAAAATTTCAAAAAAACTCAGTTTATCTACGAGATTGTGCAGGAGTTTAGGAACAGTGAAACATTGAGCTAAAAAAACAATTTCTTGAAATTCCTGGACGGGTTCCCGACTTGCATTGATTTTAAAAATTGTACAATGTAATAAATTTTTTACAATAACCTAAATCAAGTGATATGAAATGTAGGTATACTAAGAATTAGATGTAGGTATAAGGCAAATTTGATAAATATGAAAACACAATTGGTATTAGAATGTACCTAGAATAAACACAAAATTATGATTAGTTGCTTTGGTTTCAGTTTCATTAACTGTGGATTTGTATTATAAAAAGAGATATTAAATAAATAGATGTTTAAGAGCATAGAAAATGAGACAATACAAAATTCTATTCTACGTTCCGCATCTGCCATAATGCAAAATATCTTTCTTGTATTAAAATATTAGGTTTTAAGGGAAGCCTCAAATAAACCTAAATAATACCAGATATCGTAGAAGAGACTTGTCCAGCATAGCCTCACCGTAAATACATAATATAAAGTTTTAATTGTACAACACAAATCTATGTGCAATATTTTATATTTTACAAATTTTAAGACGTCGAAATATTTTGACGAAAAAGTTGTATGAGCTCTATAACAACTTTTATAAAACAGTTAAGTGAGCTAAGATACGATAATTTTGGTATAACTTTGCACAGTTAAATAGTAACAATTTATCATTAGGTGTGTAGGTTTGTAAGTCGGTGACACATACGTTCTAGTTATTAGCAAGAGAACAAACCGCGCGAGTTTTTGTGAAAGGTAATACATTTCTTTCGTTTTCTACGAAGTGTCACAATTTGTGCGATTATTACAATCACGAGCAAAATTATGTTACCTAAATTATGTTACCTTTCAGAATTTTACAAAAGCAAATTGTAGAAAATAGCTTTTAGAAAATAGCTTCATTAAAATGTATAAATATTTAAAATGTTGCATTTGTGATATCAGTAGATATTTGGACCGTATGTTTGGTTTAAAATTATGAAACTCAACCTGTACTTTAGAAGAGAATCACTTGTATTCCCGCTATATGTATGTAGATATAATTATTTTGCTCGTGACTGCACTGCCTACAGATTTTTTTTATCTTAACAACAGAATTTTCTCTTTGAAGTCAAGAAATTACAACTAGCTCTTTAATTCGAAACCAAATCTATAATTAAAATGTTAATATGTGAACACAGAAATCGAGTCCAATACAAGTCGCAATCAATTACTTTTGAACAACAAAAACTACCTTAATGCTAGTATGATACACTTGATACTTTAAAAGACAACGGGCAATCCTAAACGTCGGCGTCGTTCAAAATTATCTAAACATCACAGTTGAGCTTCATTCGTACTCGATATTCAGTCGACCTTAACTTCGTTGTTTTCTTTCTCTAACGCGGCGGCCTGGGATCTGGTGCGACGACCCCTGGACTTACTTCGAGGTCGTTTCTCTTTGACCACCTTACGTTTCCGAACGACATTGCCACGACTTCGTGCTGAAGTATCGTCGGGCTCAAAATCCGTCTGAGGCTCTCCGTCCCCCATAATGAAATCTTGAGGGTCATCACGGTCCAATTCCACAATTTCTACAATGCCAGGAATATCTGAGTGCTGGTACTCTAAATCTTCGTAGGTATCGCTGTAGCCGTCTGTGACGTCACGCCCCCTTATCGCTTGTCTAGCTCGCGCCTCTTTGTCTTGATCAGGGCTCGGCAGATTGAAGTTCTGCGTGAAGCAGCAATGGAAAGGATATTTGGAAAAGACGGGGGTGGAAGGGGAGAAATTAAAAAAGCGTGTTAATAAAATTAAAAAGACGAAATTAAACAAAGCGGCATGTGGTTTACAATCTAATCGATGTGAGAGTTGAGATTATGGTTTTGATGTGGTCATGCCCGATGACTGGTGGCTACTGGATGTCTAGCTTGCTAGTGCACGTAAAGGCATTTAAAAAAACAACTAAACATGTAAAGCTTTGTGCAAATTAGCACTGTGGGTGTAACACATCTAGGTAACTGGTAACTTATTTACATTATACACACTGTAATCAAACATGCCACACTATTGTTTTGGTAAACCTATTTACTTTGTGACAACTTTCAGTGGTATGAAAACAACACACGTTAAACATGTAATTAACACTTTCAAGTGTCTTTTTGTTAAGGGTTAAGAACCACCAACACCCTTAATTCACTCATTTGTAAAAGCTGTTGAAATATTTATAGTATTTCAAAGATCTTTCAATGAGAATGTGGTTATAAAACTTAAGCATGCCAGGAAATTATAGGGTTGATAAAACTTACTTTGATGGCAGTCTGCATGATAACAGTTGTGGCATAGTTTACGCCTTTTGTGCCCAAATTGAGCACGGTGTGGTAACCCTGGTCTTTGGCCTTCGCTATGTACTCATCTATTTCCTGGAAATGGACGTAATTACAGTATAAGTAAAACGGTAACATTCGGTATTTTTTCAAGTGCGCTCAAAATCACGATTTACTAATTATAGTAATGGTTGTAGCATAATATCACAGTATAAAGAGCTCTTTCCCTACAGTAGTCCAACGAACACGTCTAGACAGAGCAATCGTGCGGGGTGTGTGGGGCGAGGGACGGAGGGGGCGCCGCGGCTGTCAGTACCTTTTTCCATACTCCATTCGGGTACTACACCGTCATTTGTTTTTAGTGGGTGGCACATTTTATTTATTTTAATTTTGAATGTTGATTCAATTTTTCAACGGGTGTGTTGATTATAAATAATTATGACATTAATTTTGAGATCCAAGATGGCGGATACAAGTTTTTGAAAAAACTCAATATGGGTATCGTTTTCGAGGTTTTCAGGAGGGGCGATTACGAATTTGACATTAATTATTTAGACATCCAAGATGGCGGATACGAGTAAAAAAAAACAATATGGGTATCGTTTTCGAGGTTTTCGGGGGTGGTGATTACGAATATGACATTTATTTTGAGATCCAAGATTGCGGACGCGAGTTTTTAGTAAAAGTCAATATGGGTATCGTTTTCTAGGTTTTCGGGGGCGGTGATTACGAATATGACATTTATTTTGAGATCCAAGATGGCGGACGCGAGTTTTTAGTAAAAATCAATATGGGTATCGTTTTCTAGGTTTTCGGGGGCGGTGATAACGAATATGACATTTATTTTGAGATTCAAGATGGCGGACGCGAGTTTATAGTAAAAATCAATATGGGTATCGTTTTCTAGGTTTTCGGGGGCGGTGATAACGAATATGACATTTATTTTGAGATTCAAGATGGCGGACGCGAGTTTATAGTAAAAATCAATATGGGTATCGTTTTCTAGGTTTTCAGGGGTGGCTTTGTACTTGGAGACCATGCGGACTCTCAGATATCGATTTTGAAAGCAATCGGTCCAGTAAATAAAAATTTCAAAATGGCGGCCACCTTTTCCAATTCTGACAACGGCTATGTACTCGGAGACCATGCGGACTCTCAGATATCGATTTTGAAAGCAATCGGTCCAGTAAATAAAAAGTTCAAAATGGCGGCCACCTTTTTCAATTCTGACAACGGCTTTGTACTTGGAGACCATGCGGACTCTCAGATATCAATTTTGAAAGCAATCGGTCCAGTAAATAAAAAGTTCAAAATGGCGGCCACCTTTTCCAATTCTGACAACGGTTATGTACTCTGAGACCATGCGGACTCTCAGATATCGATTTTGAAAGCAATTGGCCCAGTAAATAAAAATTTCAAAATGGCGGCCACGTTTTCCAATTTTGATAACGTGTTATACATACTTACAATAAAAAAACACTATAAAAACATATTTTTGTTTTTAGTCCTGTGTCAACCCTAACACTTTTTACGTCGCGACGAATGTCTAGACGTTGTCGGCATTTCGACTGACTATATGATGTTTAGACTATGATAATATACTGTGCATATATTTATATTTTGAAAAAGTTGTTTTCTACATTTGCGCTACCGGCGACAGTACACCAATAATATATCACAAAGTTTAATCAAAACGAATTTCCAAAATGTGTTGCGCACACACTTGTGGAGTATAACATCTCCTGCGTATATGGTATATCTCCGTTGAGATTGGCCGCTGTATCCGAAATTCGATCAGGAGGACATTAATCGTCTGATAGGCGTTGTTATCGTGTTTGAAGATAACTGTACTAACAAGAACACAATAAAATGTAATTGTGTACCAGAACACAGAACCATAACTAGTCCATTGAGTTGTATCGATATCGAAGACAAGATAAGTATCCAAAGACTACATTTATCAACATTCAGATAATTATATCGAGAGGATACTACCACCAACAAACTTTTTAAAAAAACTGGCGATAAAAGAAGTTGACTTAAGTGGAAAGAGCATCAATATCTTCAGTTCAAGGTTATAGCAATATTTTAAAATGCGGGGGGTTCACAAATCAGTGATGCTGAACTTAGGTTGTAAATTGCGCCACAACAAGCAACACCCTTAATAACAATCTGCGATTAGCAATTACCACATCTTTAAAATTTGGAAAGCGCGGTAACAAAATAAATCTTCAGGGCCGTTCTAAATTTTATAAAGATCTGCTTTAGTAATCGGTTTTAGCGTAGTCTGTGACCGAATCAGTTATTGGAGGCCTTATAGTCGGCCCTGATAAGTTCCAACAGCCTGGTCAAAAGAAAACGCAGAATCAGCCTTTTAGAAAATATTTTCTTTTAATAACATGCAGGATGTAAACGAATTCTTTCGCCTCGGGTCGCCGAGCGTCCGCGTCCATTATTTGGGGAGACCCAAAGACAAATTTATACGGA
Source organism: Protodeltote pygarga (assembly GCA_936450705.2). NCBI lineage: Eukaryota > Metazoa > Arthropoda > Insecta > Lepidoptera > Noctuidae > Protodeltote > Protodeltote pygarga. Next base: position 5,248,546 of record OW388257.2, on the reverse strand, counting down.
TCGATTGTCAGATTGAAGCAGTGCAAGTGCCATTTAAAAATAAAAAACAAAAAATTCGGAAGAATGCTTATAACTTTAAACCATTTGCCACAAATGCGTTGGAAATATGACATAGTAAGATTTGAACTTGGTCATAAATGGCTTGTAGTGAAGTGATTGCTTGTGGAAAAGATTTTGCGACGGCGCTTATTAATTAACGTTGCATTATTCAGATAATAGAATAATAATATTAACTCATAGAAACTGCGTGTAGAACAAACACAAGTGCTATTTCGTGTTAACTTCATTTTCTTTGTTTGCGCGAGCTGAGTTTTCTACGCTTTACGCAAATGTCACTGAAAGCCATATTAATTAAGGCTTTTGGCGGGGATCCGAGACTGGGTACTGATTGAGTTTCAGTTGCCTCACTTTTCCTTTTTATAATCGAGTTACATGCATTATTATATTATTCTAAGATTCGGATGTACCTAAATCACCTTAGAATATTGATAAGTTGAATAGTCTTACCTGTTCCCGCCTGCACAGCGCCGGGTGTACGAACTTCCTGTACAGTATGGAGGATCCTTTGGTGGCTGGAGACAGAAGCCACAGCACCAGCACTATCTTCACCTCGTAGTAGAAGGGGAACCATGACAGAAACACGTCCGTAAACGTCTCTGTGCATGTGAATAAAGCGAACACTATCCAGTACATCATCCATTTTACCTGGAAAAATAAAAGATTTGCTGATCAGAAGATAAAAGATATTTCGTGTGTTTATTAAAACTTGGAGTAAAAAATCAATAGATATTATTTAGTTTATATCCAGATTTTAAGTCCTCTAATTGCATTTGCGCGGATGAGCGATGATTTTGGCATACAGTAACCAAGACCTTTAAAAAATTACATTCGGAAGCCAGACCTACGAATGTTACAAACCAACCTCATGTCCTACGGTGATATTCAGCAACGAGACATTTAAATCGCAAATGCGTGGTGTTGTCAATGTTAGGTGACCAGTGGCATGTGACGTGGAATAAGTATAATAGGATCTACTGCGTCAGAATATATCAATATCATAATTATTATCTATCCAACAAAGCGATCAAAGCAGCTGCTTACTTGTTGATCGGTAAATTACAATAATGACAGTTAATATGTACGCACTCCAAATATGTCGACCAAAACGAAATAAGGAAAAACTGAGCGTACATGTAAATATATTTAATACTTACTTATAATATTCGACTTAACTGCATGAATAATGCCTAATTGCTTTTATCACTATCATACTAAGAATTGTATAACGAGCTCCACATCTGTGGCATAGCATTCATTGACACTGTCTAAACAGCATTCTGGGTGTTGTTTACAAAACAATACCGATGGATAAAGTATGTACCTGCTGCCGACGCGATAATAATTAGTCATAGGAAGCCGGGAACAAGGTAAAGGACACACTGGGAACCGAAGCGTTTCAAACAAGAGCGTGCGCCCGTAACAAGGCCATGGTTGTACTTTATGTACCATTTACAGTAAATTACACATTTTTTCAACTCGGCAAATTGACGCTCAACGAATGGAAATTTGTCGTTTGACAATTACTCGCCTATTGTAGCCTATACATAGACAGTAAAATTCTCAATTGCAAAGTGGGACAATGGAGCATTGATAGATAATAAGTAGGTATACAATAAAGTTCACTTACGTATTCCTTCAAGTTCTTCGTCCGGACAGCCTTATATGAAGCATAAGCCGGGTAGAGGGTCCCGAATACCAATCTGCAAAATGGATACACCACCAGATAAGTGATCATCTTCGGTGCGAAGAATCCCGTGGTTAGGGCGAATAAGGCGAAGTTTCCAAACGTGACACTAGGGATGCATCTACTGAGAGCCACTCCTAGATTCGAAGCAAATCGATTCCAGACTCGTCCTCTCGGTTGAACGAGAGGGGAGTCATCGTAATCGTCGTAACCCTCGTCGACGTTCGGATCGTATTTGACGAGTTCTTGGCCGGTTTCAAAAGTATCGGACGCAGTGACACGAGCGTATTCTGCCTCGAGTTTGTTGACAATGAATCGGACGCTGGACAGTCCGAGGCTCAGTGGCGGCAGGCGAGGACTGTCGTCACGGTTACCGGTCGCACGACCCACCGCCATGGATACGGTATCCACGACATTTGTTTTCTAGCAACGCATGTGTTTGTATATTCACTGTTTATTTATCGTCGTATTAGTGTCTGTTCGTGTTCGAGTGCACTGCACATTAATATTTTAGACGCACGCGTTTGATGAATTGTAAAGACTGATTGAATAAAGATCTGTCTCGACGTGATTGGCGAGCTGTTAGCTACCTTGTAAATCAATACCAACTTGCTCAGTGCACACTAAGGCCGCGTAGACCACTGCTTAGTAGTAAAAGTGATAGCCGCTAAAGGTACACAAAAACGACCTTCGCGTTGTAATTAGGTTCCTTACTATTAGCTTGGTCTGTTGTCTCTGGACGCTTAACTAGAAATTAATTGTTTTATTGAGCAACAACTTCGTTAGGGAACGCAATTATCTATATTCTAGTAAATTACTAAGTTCATCGTAATTGGAAGCGCAATAAGCGCGTAGGTGTTTTGCCAATGCTTGGATGTGCTATGGTCAAAATAATAAAAATGTTAAATAAACAAGCAACCAAGTAATAGAAGAATTAGGATCGAAAGTTAATTCCCCTGTCAACAGTTCGAATATTTTTACATCATGCGCTATGACTACATGCTCACAATCCGGTTGAGTGCAAGAGTGCGTGAAATTTTAACGAGTTAGTGCTTACTGCTTACTGAAAGTAGGCACCAATAGTATTAATTTCAATCAATACAAGTGGAACCAGTCTGTAATGATAGTGCGACGTATAATACGTAGACACGATGTAATCTTAGACCTTATATTCCAGGCTATAAAAGATAACACGGCGGAAGCCAGTAATGCTAGAGTGGACAATCCAGATGAATAATAAATGGACGGCGAACAGGCGTTTGCGAGTCCGCCAATTTAATATGAGCCACCCTGATAGACAAAACAGGTTATAAAGATTAGAAGTCAAGACTCTTATTAGACTGGACGACTTTAAAAATAAACACAATTGGATTGCTGTTGCAAGACGTATTATAGTACCTAGTTAGATACCTGTGCATGTGCATATGTCTAAGTTTAGTCTGAAACAACAATCAGTACTTATTGTGTTTTTAAATACTATCGCACATATTATAATATAGTACGACTGTCGTTTATTTATGTATCAATTTTAAATTAAATAAAAATGGCTTATGTAAAAGGTACTGCAATTTATCGTACTTTGCACCTAGAGTTGTTACTTTAGCCATAACTCGGGCAAAACTTATCAAAAGCGAGTTAAGTTTTAAACATATTTTAAGTATCGTATGTACTGTCAAAGCTTAATGTAAGTTTCTCAACTTCAGAACAACAATGAGCATTCATATGAGGCTATAAATGATGTCATACTTCAGAAACTACACCCACCTGGGGGAGACAATAAGCCAAGTTACCAATAACGGATCGAACATAAATCAAAATGTTAGAGTAAACAATTCTTGTAATATATTGTTGTTTCTTAATTTTTATAGAATAGTTGGACAACTTTATAGAAATGCATAATTTACCGACCAGATTTTTATAATAACCAAATTATGACGCCACGCCGCAGATAACATCCTAATAGAGTTAGCTTCCTAATTTACGATCAATAAGAACATTTATTGAGAACGTTTTAATGATTCAAAACCAGAAATGTATGCGGAATGCATCTGTTTCGTATCATGCGAAGTGGAACACTAAATGTGGATAAAACTAGATCATCATGCGTGCGAAACGAACGAGCACGCACATGGTCCGGTTTCACAACTCCCTAATAAAATCCAAAAATAAATAGGCGAGTAACTCGACCCATTTGGTCCAAAACGGTATTCGTTGCCAAAGCATGCGATCGTCTAAACATGCCCTTAATGTATAGGGAACTAACAAAGCAAGTGCCTGGTGCTTATGCGCAGCGTTTATCTAGTCCTGTTACAATGTGGACAAAAAAACCAAATCTCGATATTTTATAGAAGTCATGACCTTATGAAAACACTGCATAAAACCTATGCAGCTGTGGGACTAATAGATATTGGTGAAAAAAAAAGCATTCTTCAGTCTTCTTCATTCTTCAGCAACGAATCAGTGGGTACTGATTCGTTGGTAAAGACTGATGAAGATTACAAACCATTCGAAGGTTCGGAGGTGAAATTGGCTATAGAAGACTTAAATGGACAAAACATCACATAATAAGATGAAATAAGTGTACTGTGTAAGACACCTACAGAAATATTCCCAATTTGGGAGAGAAAGTGCAAAAGCAATCGACAAGTTAATCTAAACCGTGTTCCAAAATCATAAGAAGACATATTCTAGCCAACGAGATAAGCTGATAAGTTACTAAGGACAAAAAATACTAACTATTAATCTGTAGGACCTAAAACTAAAGACATTGATCTAGCTACAAACAGGACATATTGGAGAATAAGGTATTAATGACTATCAATTCGGTTTCTGCACTGACCTGCATCACAAACTTTTATTATTCTATGAGCAAAAGAACAGTAGAAATCATTAGAAGAGGCCTTTTCCTATAGACACCAAAGTTAAATCTTATTTTAAATAAACCCTTTATTATTGTGATCGATTATATTTGCAATCTATATCAAATTAGTCATATTATGGAGGCATAGATATAGATAAGATTACTTTACCTAATCAATTAGTATTGATGAAATTAAACGGAAACTAACTAAATCCTGAGCCCAACAGTAAGTATTACTAGATATGATTACGTAAAATCTCTGAACAAATGATGCGTAAAAATCAATCAACTATGAAAATCGTTTAGTCTATTGATTTCCTGAATGTCGAAACAATCATACTAAGTATTTAATAACTTCAGTGAACCATCAAGCCGATTTTTTATATTTGATATATGCAAGTAACTTATACTCGTATTGTAGTCCAAATTTAGTTTAAAATAAAGATATTTTATTTTGTAAAAACAAACGTACATTATTACAATGTGGTTCAAATTTACAAATTTGTGTTTAGTGTAGTTCTCATAAATCCCTAGCTTATAGGTAAACATCATCGGTTATAAAAATATCTCGCTACGCATATAGGTCAAGAACCTCTACTACAAAATCAGAATTGTGCATCCGAACATCTCACGCGATGTTAGAAACCTTTGTTCTATTGATATGCAGGGTTGTGTGATTTACTTGATAAGCGTAATAATAAGCGTAAAAAAGATTACTGATGACTAGGGCCCGGATTAATATGTAAATACATATTTTTAATTTACGCGATTTTCGGTCTAGAATGTGTTCTCTACACCGATTATCATATTTACAATGTGAAAAACTAATTTTTATTTTCCATATTTTTCCATATTTTAAGGTATTTCAAGGTTAAGTCCATATTTTACAAAAATATATCACAATCCTCCATATTTTCCATTTTTATATCATAGAACAAGAGTTAGTTCACAAAAATTGATATAATTTTACGTGTTTGCATTCTCGCCACCATGACCGGCCGCGCGTATTTCATATCTCTCGCGCTTTATTCGTCGTATTTTGATTTTTGATTCTAAGTTCATTCCACATTATGTATGCTCTCATTACGTCATGTCACGTGGAAAGATTTTTCAGCCAATATAAATTTATACCACATATACCACATGTATGCAATAAATGAATCAATAAATAAATAAATCAATAAATATTTAGATTTCATTTTGATAATTTAAAAAAAACACTTGATGGCCTACTGCAGCCATGTATGTAGTGGCTGATGTAGTGGAAGTGGATAAATGCGAAGTAAATAAATGATTCCTATTCTTGAATAAAACTTTTTTTTTTAATGTATGTGTTAAGTACTTTACTCATTCCAATGTCTTTAATGCAAAAAGGCAATAAAAAAGGTAAAGTACCTCCCTTTAAAGGTACCTACTGTTATTTTTTACTCCATATTTATTCCATATTTTTCATTTTTACTCCATATTTTTCCATATTTTACATTTTTTCGTCCATATTATATGTACATATTTTGAATTTTTTAATACATATTTTTCCGGGCCCTACTGATGACCATATTATAAATAGTACGATGATAAATGGGAAATAGAGGTTCAACAATACAAATTTCTGCGAACTGTGGCTAGCTTTAATACTAACTAAAATGCGGCGTTAAAATTAGCCCAAGTAATTTAAACCAGAATATACCGAAAATGTAAGTCATACATTAGCAAACAATCAAGTAATTGTTCAAGGTAGAATTCTTCGAAAAAAAATACCGAATTTCCGAATAAAATGGGTACTACATTTCCGAAAGAAACGCTAATTTCCTATTTCACATAAATGAAAAAAATTAGAAAGGCAGCTGAATGGTAGGCTAGATTGTTATGTGACCTCGCTGTAACAAATAGGTAATTTACGATAAAAATAGCTAGCTAAAATTTTCGGTATAACGTAATTTAAGTTGGTTAATAGTACACATTGATTTTTCGGAACTCTCAGTATTTCATGCGGTACTCTCTGTAATATTTATTTGCACAAGTTGTAGGTAAACTAGTACTTAAATACGTTGTTTTTCATTTACTTTCCAGAACTTGTATTGGGTGCCATCCTTTATATTTACTTATAGTAATTGAAGAACCTTTGCCCGATTTCGTCCGCATTATTGCCGGATACAAAAGTAGTCCTTCTCTTCTGGATATGGTCCACCTGTGTGCCAAATTCAATGCAACTCCGTTCAACCGTAAAGGCATCATCATCAACCAAACATCCAATACTTTAAGCTCACAAATATCCAAACTTTTACATTTTTAATATTAGTAGGATTTCATATTTCTATGGTAGGCTTCAATAGTACAGTAAATTCAGCACTTAGTAACCCTACATCTAGACTGCAAGGCTAATTCACGATCATACTCGTAATTACATTGCGCATCGCAGAATAAATTATACCCCTTGTGGGTTTTATTCGAAAGGTTATCTATTCTTATGAATCATAAAGTATATTGAACTGCTTTGTTTATTGCATTATTTTTTTTTGTTATACGAGTTTATGTTTGATGGTCACGAGTTGCGTCGTTGCAGTCTTTTGCAAGGAGGAAGCAGATTCTTTCTAAAATATGGGTTTAGCGCTAAGGCCACAGTAAAATATGTTCTTAGGCTGAGATTATTATTAGTCAGCGATGCGAACTGAAACACATAAGCAATTCAATAAAAAAACTTAATATCGACGTATATGGCTTCATTTTAGCTAATTTCAATAGCGATCTTTGATTTGTTTTTGCGATAGGAACTACCTACATAAGTTAAACCACGTCACATAAACCATTTGCGAAATTGAAACTAATTCCGCTGGATTTTTGGGTACAATGTTTAGCTTTTCAAGTCGCATCGCCAATCGGTCGCAAGTCGGTAGCGCTAGGTTCAGCCTTAGATACCGTTTGGTAGTTGGAACATTCAAATCTAAAACGGTATCTCTATTCTTTCAATATTGAGTATTCAGCTGAACTCATAAAGTACCAGACCAAGTCAAGTTACCATAGAAAAGTAAAAATCAATACACAACGGGTTGGTCTAAATCGGCCTATGGCTTACTTATCAAAACCGGTTACTAGTTTCCTATATTCAAATCACGTTTATTGGAATGCATCCTGTTATACCGATAATGAAACGGTCTGATCCTTTCCTTTCTATAACGAGTCCGGCTATTGGTGTTCTAAATAAGGAGTGTGCATCGTATCGTGGCATCGCATCGCTTCGTTCTTCCAGGTCGATGTAAGTCAATTGAGCGTGATCAGCGTGGCTGATATTATTGTATAACGGGTGTTTATTATTTATTTGGATTTTATTATTTTGGAACTGAAAACATTAGTTTTGGAATTAAAATAAGACACTCTATTCCCATATCTGATTAGTACCTGTAGTATAATGCGATTTAAAATTAAACAGTCATATTGTATAATTATTTTTTTTGTCATAGTTATTAAGTTACATTGTAATCATTGACCTAGGGTCGTTTCTATATCCATACCAATGCCTACGGCGACTATTACGATAATATAGAGTATTTATGGTAATGCTAAAACTTTCCCCATTTCAATTATAAACAAATACGCAATAACCCGCATCAACGAACGCATTCATTGTTTAGACTTTAGACAAGCAAAATTTTCTTCATGCGCAATTTACGTTGCTCTACGTCATTGCTGCATCGTTCTCACAATGTAAATATTCTCGTGTCGTATTAAATTAACATCTTATCAATTTATATTAAAACACAAGTTTGCGTAACAGCCGGCCCTAGAATTAATACTTTTCCTGTGTATTGTAAGAATCGATCAAGCGTGCCTTCAGTTACAATTTTAAATTACTTTGGCGTTTGCATTTGGAATGGATTGATTTAAAGACTTTATAAATCTAGCCATTTTATAATTTTACTAACTTAATATGAGATAAAAGTATGATTGAGTACCTCTGCTCCATTTTTTCCTACTTGTCCTAAATTGTAGACAATTTTGGCATATCTTTTAAACTAAAAAATGATACCAAATACCAATAGAGTTTAATTGATTTTATATGTAAGTATAACGTTTTGTAATTTTACAAGACCCTACACTTTTCGTGTAATAAATGTGCCCAGACCTTTTGCAACTTAGGACAAGAAAGAAAAATGTGTTTATGACCAAATGTCATGCATGTCTAAATATGGTAAAACCTTGGCCTTGTCTACTGCAAATGTTGTTGTTATGGACCAACTGGACTAAGTACCATTACCATCACAAACATTATTTAAGTACATATAGTTTGTAATGGTCAAGTGAAATGGTCAATTTGCTTGTTCCTGTATTAATACGATTCTAACGTCTTTTCTTTCTTTCTGATTCTAACTAATTCTAATAAAGTTTTGATTGTTATTCATTTCGTGGAATTAGAATATTAATAAGTTTATTGACACGCTCTGTGCTGCTCCACTGGTAATTATGCCACAGTTATTTCGGTACAGCAACCCAGTTACACACACTATGCTTCATTTATCCCGTAGACATAAGTATTAATTTGCGTAATTAATGGTTCGGTGGGGTGGGGTAGTTACTAGGAAGTAGGTGCAGGTTACTAAATAATATATAGAACATTATCCTGTTGCCAAAGGATTTTGTTCATAAATATTCATAAATAAACAAGCAGGGTATAATAACTCATTGTATATTTATAGGAACTTACATTCAAGTTAATTTAATATATTACATACCGTTACTTAGTTAAATATAAATCACTACTACATGATCTTCGTAATAAATAGTTATTCTTATTTCAAGTTTGGTTCGCGAAGACATTTAAAAATTTATACAAATATATGTCACCGGCAAAACTGGGTAAAGGTACACGTAATTCAGCCGAGGTTGTTCCTAAAAAGGCAAGACAAGTGCTCTTAATAAGCACATAACGTGGCGCAGTCAAGGTATACGACCTCCTGACGGCTCGAACTGTATGAGCGCACTCGGAACAGACACTAATAACTTTTTGCGAAGACCGATTGTCGATAAATGAATCACTCTACGGTTAGGTGTCAACGCACTTCACTTGTTGCATAGAACAGCGACGCGGACGCAAGCCGTGAGCGCCACAGACTAAACCTTCTCTTCGCTGCACCCAGAGGCAAACGCCCGAGCTTTGCCGAAAATAGCACCCGGCAGTGCACTGGGATACTCTAGTGACGAATTCCGCAACGCTTAATTTTTCTTTGTTCAACGAGTTTCGATATATTTAGTTACAATGTAAAATCTTCTAATTTAAAAAATGTGATTGCTTTTTATAACCGTCTCAAACAGAAAGTCAGTGGCTACCAAGTAATGGAGTTCACAAAAAATACAACTATTCTTAAAGAAAGCTAGTTTACGTCTGAAGGTGAAAAGAATGATAAAAGGCATACACAATTCGGCAGAGTTGCCAAATTTTAGGATGGCTTGCCGAACCTAAAGACTTTGGACCAATGCCAGTGTTGGACTATGCTCACGGCTATTAGAACCGAAGAACAATTACAAAGAATGTATTAAATTTGTGACAAAATTAGATCACATTTCATTGATATTGTTAGACTTACTCTAGAATCATTAGTAGGTAATGAGAGTTTTAGAAGTTTTATTATTTAATGTTACTGATGATCTTCTCAGGTTTCAATCAAAACCATACTATCAGAATGTAGGTACATATAATAATGTCCAAGGAATCAATCAAACAAATTTGAAATCCAATTAAAAGAAAAGCAATTTGCTCATCAAAAGATAATCATAATAAATATCTTAGAGGTAGCAATGACTGATTCATTCCTGTGTTCAGCAATGGAAAGAAACCTTTGCCCTGCAGTAGGATCTAATTAGCTAATAACAATAATAATAGATTGACGAGTTATGTGAATTAATATCAATAAAAGCTACAACTGGTTAGGTTAAGTTAGGTCAGCTTCTTTCTTAAGGACTGCGGTTTCAATTTTTATCAAGTTTACCATAATATCTTAGATTTTCAGGAACACTATACATAATATGTTTTGATTTCCTTTCGTGTCTCATTTCTCGGTGTTCAACTGTTTAATGTTACTGATTTGACTATCGCATATAATGACTAGCTTTTGTAGTTGCTCGAAGACTCAAATGTACTGGCTAACTTTAGGATAGAATTTTGATTGTGTCCTCATCTCATATGATACACCACAGTTATATCTGATGAAAACCGAGTGCCAAAATCAATATTTTTAATCCATTATAATTCTATCCCATATATGTACTAATGTACTGTTATAGGCTGCTTTCTAACTGTTTGTATTAGGAGATCTGTACTATTGAACAACATAGATTTAACCTCTGTACACACATAATCACTTCTAAGGCTCAGTGCCCTATGATTTTCGGTCATAACCTTTATAATGAATATGATGAAAGTAAATACCATCTATGGTAAATACACATTACGTTGAAGTAACGAGACATTCCTGCACTTTTTCAATGTAGAGTAATTTAATGTTAATTATGATGGATTTTTATGTTCATACATAAAAACAATATTTAATCTCAGCTTATGAGTCCGTATTAAATAACCAGAACCTTGCCTTGTTGATTAAAAATAACTTTATAAATAGATTTCATCAAATCTAAGGTTAAGTACATATTGTAGAGGATTGTAATAATGTAGGTAGGTATGACATGTAGATGGGAATTCAATGAAGTCAGTGTGAGGCCGTCTGTTACTTCAATTTAAAGTACTCACTGATGTAGATCCTGTCGTTGATAACTCTGACAATTGACCGTTAATTGATAAGACAGCGAATCCAACAAAACGAGGATTTGCAAATTGACATGCCTGCCTTTCAATTTATAATACGAACGCGGTACAATAATATTGTACGTGTTGTAATTGAAAAAACAGAATGTGGTTAAATATGTTGCAATAGCCTTGGATGATTACAATGAATATTAGGTAAGTAGCCAGCAGTTCAGTGCAGCACACACAAACAGGAAATTAAATATTTTTTTCATTTTTCAAACAAAGGAGTAGACAAAAATAAAATGTAATTCAAAAATGCCACAGGTAAAAAGAACACCAAAAATATACGTACATGACCAGTCGAGAAATGATCGACGATATCATAGTAATAATCACATGAAAATTCACTCAAATAATCACAATACAAAACATATCAAAACACAACCGCCCGATGAAAAGTCTAATACGCCATGATGATACGAAATTGACAGTTGTTTTGATCACGTGACCTCACAAATCAATATGGCCTACAAGGTGGTGGTCCAAAACCATAGACTGGTTTCATAAATAAATCATTACGATAGTTTTGAATTTTCTTATTTTTAAATCATTAATCAAACAACAATTTGGTATTATACGATAATATAAATATTTTAAGTTTATATAGCTGGACCATACCTGCATCAAGTTCTTTTAGCGCCATCTCTGAATCGAACAAAAACTTGAATTTGATAAAATGAAATTAAACAATCAAACAACAAATGTTTTTAACGTGGTGTCAAAAACTTTTGGCTGTGTTGAAATAGGCATTGAGCGGTCAATAATGTAAACAGTTATTCACAATTTCAAATAAAATCTCAATTTCGTCATCTATCATATTTTGGTAAAATCACTACTTGAAAATAATGCCCTCTCGTGGTGATCGATTGAACTAAGACGTAAAATCTACGTCCTTGTAAAATGAGACTATAAAGCTAATAAATCTAGGAGCTCACTACAGCTACGTGTAATCAGTGGCCATGTGATCATTTTACTTTGGTCGAGTCATAACAAGTTTCATTATAACGCGACCAGTTATAAAAGTTCTGTACTGCTCAAAACTGCGCATTATATTGTTTGCTTTTAAATTAAGTCATGTAGCTTATACGTTCTGCAGAAACGTTTCTTGTATTTTCCACGTAGTTTCCCTTCGCTCAACGAAGAGTGTGACGTGTAGTGCGTTTTATCGCTCAGTTTCTTGACGTTTGTGTAGTTTTTAATGTGAATAATGTGATTGTGTAGTTCGTTATGGCTTTTAAGTACCGTGAAGATTTAGTTGGCAAACGATTTCTCGCTGTGAGTGGTGTGACAAAAATTAACGTGAATAAAGTTTCCGAATGGGGATGGAAAGCTGGTGTTATCAGAGCAGCATCGCTGAAAGATAACAAGAATAAGGAGCTTCAGGTAAAGCTTAATGTTAAACGGTGTATTTTTGAAAATAACATAGAGTTTCATTCATATTTTTTGAGAATTTTGCTGCTGAAACTAAAAATCAAGTACGTAATTTGCGGTACGCGCGGTTTTTCGCTATATAGGTAGGTACTTATGTACTTCATTGGCTACTTTCCATAATCTCATTGCTTTTCATAGCCAACTTCAGAAGATGTTATCAATGTCGTAAAACGTGAATCAATGCCAAGAAATTTGATTTTACTGTGATTGCTGTTTGTTTCTATAATTTTTTATTTGACCTTCAATACTTACAAGTGCATTGGTGTATAAATTTCAATACCAACTCATAAGTTATATGTGTAGGTAGGTACTCTTTGAAGGTAGGTACCTACCTAGTACCTACTTGCTCAAGCACAAGCGCGAGCACACAATGTGCTACATTTTGTCCTACAAACGAGGAATGGGGAAGGGGGTGGGTTACAAGAAAACGCTCCCGACCTATGGGCAGTCGCTAAGGGCTGGGAGCCAGCCTGGGACTAACAAACTCTGGAAAATAATGGGTGGAATACATTTAAGTATGTAGGTATGGCACAGCAGCATAACGCAACTTCTGTATAATTTTTTTAAGGTAGGTAGGTAGAGTAGGTACCTACCTACTACCTACTAGCCACTAGGAATTAGGAAATGGCTACGATTTGCAGCACTGGTAGGACCGGTACCCTAGTAGGTACTAGATAGGTATATTAAATGTAGATGTTGATTAGGTTGTAGACCAAGTACCTATAGGTATAGGTAACCTTGGAATTTAAGATAATTTCTGTCTTATTCAACAGAAGAGGTTTTGTAAATTCATCATTTACAAAAGTCTTTTATAAAAGTGTACTTAATTTAATAGGTAGGTACCTACCTACCTCCTATATCATTGTGCGCTCCGCAAATCGTACCCGCGGCCCGCCTTTTTGAGCCGCCGCACCTCGCCGCGCTCGCGCCTTCACCGCTGAAAGGGAACCTAACTTCTGGTTCTAGCTTCTACTGTCATCAAGTACTGATTCCTGACTCGATGATAGATTTTTGCATTGCTGCGCCCTTTTAACGGGCTTAGTCGTCATCATCACGATTTATCTATCCCGAGGCGAACAAGATTTCTCGCCACGATATTATAAATATCTCTTAAACCGATAATAGACCTAGTTACCACCATCCATTTGAAACCCGGTGCTCCAATCTGCCTAAATTCACCACCAGGATATACCTACTCTGTTCTAGTAGGCTAAAAAGTATGTTCTATGAGAATTATTATGCACTCGATGAGCTTCTGAACACTATTTGGTTTCAACCAAACCAGGGTACTCTCAAGAAACCTTATTAGGCAGCCACTTGGCCTGGCCAGTTGGATCACGGGTGTGCTACAACTACATAATTATGTTGGTTGTTAGTGAACATGACTGTTAGATCTTCAGGGCACAGCAAATTAACAGAACACCTCCACAGTATGGGTATCAGCTGCATCACGATTTGCAGGTATTGTCTCGATGAGGGAAGACCTACCATCAAAAATATCCTATGTCAGGCAATTAGTCTCCCCAGACGAGATAATCCTGCTCGCCCAAGAAGGTAATCGATTTCTTGGAGGACTTGAAAAGTAGCACTGTTACTCAAGTCATAACATGAGGTCAGTGTTAATCGCTGGGGGCCTGGGGCCCTGCCTTATCTTATAGATACGGGAAAAACTTTTTCAGATCGGCCCACACTTGATAAACACACGCCTAACGCCGCCCGCCGCCACACTGTCTCCAAACCATTAAGAATTTAGGAACAGCTAATAGTAGATACTGCTTATCTACCAATAGATATCTAAAAACTAAAACGCTTGTACAAAAAAATACCCAAAGAAATAACCCTGTTTGTTGTTAATGTCATACAGTTGTACGTATACCCAGTTAATTATTGTTTACTGACCTTTAGCATAAAGCATAGTAAATAGACTGATAGGTAAAGAACATTCGTTAACAAACCACTTAATAATATCGGTTACGATAAGATTCTTACTGTTTGTACTAATATCTGTTCTAGATATTATATATCTTTGACGTAGTGAAAGGTTTTTTGCAACAGAGCAAAGTGGAAGAAAACCAGAAGGAAAAACTGACCATCAGATGGAAATAAAATTCCCAGGTCAGATAGCTAAAGATTTTATGCAGCAGAGATGAGAATGATGAGTCAAATGTGTGGTGTATGTAATGGTGTTGCAAGGATGGGCATAATAAGAAATACATTAGAATCCCCCAATAGTAATATTTTTTTAAATTTTTTTTTATTAGATATTTATTAAGGATTTGTTATTTTATTTTTTAATCGTGTATTTATAAGTGTGGTTTTGTCATTGTCTAATAAATGTTGCTTTCTTTCTTTCTTAATATGAATCCATAGAAGTGCTTCTTTCCAATACCTTTGTATGAATCTGACATCAGTGTGAAAATAGTCGATTATCATGTAAGTCGTCAGATGCTAAGAGAAGAGGAACACGTTGTAAGAAAGACGCTAAATATGATTGTAGAAGTTATCCCTTTAACTCCGTATAGATCGACCCAAGAAAAGATGGATGGAAATTGTTCAAGATGACATGGCTAGACAGCGACAGTGAGCTAGAAGAGAGTAAGGCTAGCTAATAGGGTTGAATAGAAGGAGCCCCGATCCCAAATTAAAAAGGAAGAGGGCAGGAGAAAGAAAGAAATTAATAACATGACACATGTAGGAGAGAGATAGATATAGATGATGATGGTGGTAATTCCTTTACATAAATCGCTATATTATACAATTTTTAGCCTCACCATGGTACGCTAACTCATAACTGCTTACGCCTGGTATGAATCTCCCCACGAAGGATTACGTCACGATTAGTGTTTTATAGATTGACATCTTCAATATAAATAAGGAATTATCACAGCATTTGACGTAGACTTTGTACTATCACGTGACCTGGTTGTGGTTGTCACGGTAAGAGAATACTGGCGTAGTATACCATGAGCCACGCTGTATATGTGATATAATCTCAAAAATAAGACAGAAAATTAAACTGTCAAATGAAATATCTCTGTTAAAGAGAGAGCGAGTCTAAATTAGTTTTAAGCATGGCATTAGGTAATCAGCACCATTAACGTGACTAAACCTCTGGACATGCTGCCTTTTTTTGCAAAAGCAACTAGATATCAATCCAAAAGTACTTTCTTTGGTATCTATAATAATACGTGAAGCGAAAACTGTGGATCCCTTTTAAGAATATTGCGCGCACGGAGGAGTGTGAAACTTAGCATAGGTACCTACCTAGTAAAAGTTTATAATGGAGAAGTGCAGAAAGCTTAAATTAATAAAACAAAATAGTTAGGTCGAATTTCGACCACTGACTGGAGTAGGTACTACGAGTATAGTTATAAATTTATAATAGTAAACTTACTCAAAAACACTTTAGTTCTGACAGAATATAATATTTTTGCCGCCTCACAAGTGGCATTGGCTAACATTTCACGGAACACACCTACATCCATTGCCAATAATTTCAAAGACTATTTAGATATCTATTCAACTAAGTATTTCTATGAAACTAAAATTGTACCTACGAAAGTTTAGCATGCGAATGAGCCCACATAATAAATATTTGAGATCGAATTTTAAGATATTAAATACACATACATATTTAATAATAGTTAGTCTGTCCTATTATACAACAAAAAGTTATTACCTATTTACTTTAAAAAAATAAGGTAGGTAGGTACCTACTCACACTTTCTATAACAGTTAGCGTCAGATTGTAAAGTGTAAAGCGATTGTGTAGTCGTGCGATTTGGCAGCTAAGTTACTAAGAAAATATCTATTGTAAGAACGTGGTAAAAACTACTGGTTGTATGAGCTATATTATTTTTTATCATCAATCATTTTCATATACCTACACAATTTAGTCGTATTACCTTTTTTTTTTTTTTTGTTTACGGGGGGAAACCTTCAAAAGGCACCCGGCCTCTAGGGGAAGAGACCGGGGAGTGTGGGATTCTTACCTCACTAAAACCACCCCGGTGATCACCATCAGCACATGAGGGGAGATCCCGGGTCCTCTTAAGAGACCATACCTAGAATTCAGAATGAATCTGAAAACATTTTAAAACATAATTTAAGAATTAACGTTTGCAACGTGTCATAATCGACAAATGTATCTATTAGAGATGATAATCTACTATTTATCCATCGTAAAAGTCATTAGCAATATAGTGCAATTAGGTACAAAATTGTACAAATCTAAATGCACATGGCGCGAGGTTCATTGACCTCGCTCTCACCGCGTTCGATGCACCGTCCGTACGCACCGCCTGTGTCGACTCGGCCCAATCAGTTTTTGGATGAAGAAAAAAAGTTATTAGGCATGGAAAGGTTTTACGCATCTCGGATTTTACTCGAACGAAAGAATTCCAATTTGGAAATAAATTATTCCAATTGACTTGTCCCAAGTTCTCTTCCAATCCTTATCCCAATCCTTTCTTGGTGAATATTAAATGGGATTGTCATAGTATCTATTGTATTGTTACATATGGAAAAGCTAAAAGAAAAGTAACAACACAAGAATAGAACCAGAATGAGAAAATAAATCAACCATGGCGTGTATTTTGAAACTGATAATCTGATTGGGTTGAGTTGAGACACGGGCTTTTATAAAACTGGATGATGGATAGTTCACCTAATAGGGGCCAATATTTCTACAGTTTTATGCTGTTTATTTTGGGTAAATATTTAAATTTTTGCTTGATTGTAGCCTGAGCACATAATTTTCGTCCTATGCATCTCAAAGCGATTCCTAATCTTAAATGCTAATTTCAAAATAATTCAAAGAGGTTCTAGTTTACATAAAATGAATAAAGACCGTAGAAAAAATTAATTAGCGTATATTATATGTACCTATAATATATAATTTATCAAATAGTCATATTTAGGAACACACTCGTTTCACTACCAACGACAGGTAGATTTTTTCAGATTTTTCGCTAAAATCTAAATAATCTATAGACTTTGCTCGAATATCATCTTCCATTTGCCATACAGTGTATACCATAGAAATATGAAACAAAATCTATGGTCCCTTCCAAAATCTTTGGTTTGGTTTTACTACGTTTGTTGTACCCATCCTCGGTATTGCTGTATCTGCTATTTGATTTTATAAAACTAGTGAGTAATGTGATTATTTTACATATTTTTAATAACCATGTTGGTCCAAAGAGGCAGTGAGCACGCAGCTTCTCTTAAAATAGCACTTCTATAAATACCTCACAAGTTGCGTAATCAGTTATTGAAATTGGCACCATCGCTCACAAAAGGGAGACCACATCATTAACTAAGTACTTGATTTTATTAAAACTTTGCTCTTTTCAGAAGTATGCAATATTCAGCAATTTATCACACCTGTCAAATTAGGCTTATCTATTCGATTGCTACGGGCTTTAATGTTTTTCTTTACTATGATTGGCATGTTTCTGCAACATTCGCGTATTCTGACGCATAAATGGCAGGTATGCAAACCACATTCAAAATCAAGAGACGAGACAACAGCCAAGTTGTTCTGTGATGTGTCCACACGCCTGCATTACTCGTCAGTTATAAATAGAAGATATATCTTTATACCACTGCATCGCTCGCTATTCGCTTGCTCTCCCGCCGAGTGAGAGACGCCAGACCGACTTGAAGCCACATGAAAGATAATTTGTTTAGATTACCTACGCTTTTTGAACACTGGGGCTGCCTCGGCTGTCAGAATCGTCGGATACAGGTGCTTTGACTAACAAAATCAAATATAAAAACAATATACAGGCAAAGAATAATAACTAGGTATTTGGTAAAGGTTCAAAGTGAACCAGCCACCACTAGCACAGCGTAGCTAGCTGTTATTTTAACTGTCTATATGTATAGATTAGGTAGGTAGTTTAAGAGATTTTAGCATTCTTGTGTAGTTTTAAAGAATTTTATCTGATTTCGGACCTGCTGCAGCCGCAAGAAGCATATTTTTTTGATCTAAGTTCATTTTACGAAAGAATATCAGAGTAATATTCGTTTAGACCGAATCCCAAATCCACTTACGTAGGTATTATTATTCGGTTGTAGTGCCTAAAAATATGTTTATGACCCGAAACGGGTTTTACATTTAACTTTTATATCCCCCTCTTAGTATATCTAAAGTGATTTTTACGCTAATCTACAAAAGCCAATATTTTGGCACGCTCGGTGTGAAAACCAGTGTCCTAAATACGCGGGGAGTAAATAACCCTTTGATGTGCGAGATAAAAATAACTTATTTCAGAGACCCTTATTAAAAGGATACAAAACTTTGCACCATTATGGTGTGTATAGCAAATTCATAAATAATGGAAAGGTATTCTTTACAATCTTTACCATAAGCAAGCCTAACTCAAAATAATAGGTAAGCTGCTTTATTGTTGTATCAATTGATCCAGTTTTTGTTTATTTATTAAACTGACAATTCACATTGTTTCACTTCATGGGCAAATAATCCTGTTTAAAAATACGTGTTTAAAAACCGATCAAACGAGTTTTAATACACGATACTTACATTCTTATAGGTCAAAGCAGTTCAGATAAAATTGTATGAACACATTGTACCTGATGTAGTTTTTTTTGTTAATTTAAAATGCGCGTTATCCTTTATTCAGGTCTTTAAGTGAGGCATTTGGTCTTCGAGTAGGTAGTTTGTATAAAAAGTGATAATTATTATTATTTTGTCTACAGTTTTTTTTATTTAGGGCCGAAACAAAATGCGATGTTTAATCGCGAAAATCTGCCTGTAATCACGCGGTACAGTTTGCGTGTATTCTCTTGCGACGCGGCGACGACGACGACGTCGCCGTAGCAATGCAATTTTGTGTTTTGGCCCTTACATCATTTCAATTTATGAGAGAAAGCTTCTAATCAGAAGCGAGACAGTTAACCGACTTTAAAAAAGCTTTACGTAAAATTTGCAAGGTGAATTGTTATTTAGTTCCTCGTCAAAGCGATGTCAAATCAATGAAGCCGAAACAGATGTCAATAATATTAATAGGCCATTAGTGTTTAATTGATCTGTGGCTAGAGAGAGACTGGTATGTTAATCAATTCTATTTTATTCCTAGTTTATGGTCGCGGTTACGTCATAGTTACCTAGGCGACTGTTACTATTGTAGGATGGTTGTATAATACGTGTTGTGTTGGTACGTTCTACTATACGCCAACTATTCATTAGCTCTGTGCTGAATTCATAATAATCTTCTCATTATATTTTTTGTTCTGGACTTTTTATCCGCCTTTTTATGTCTTGGAATGTTAAAAAAATGTTTATCTCAGCTCAAAATAGGTTGAGAGCTCAGTCTGGCTTGACAACAGTGCAGATTTTTTCTCGTCTGAATCTTCGTTGCTTTTTTGTATTGTTTGGAAATCCCTAAGCTTTAAA
This sequence comes from Protodeltote pygarga, assembly GCA_936450705.2. Classification (NCBI taxonomy): domain Eukaryota; kingdom Metazoa; phylum Arthropoda; class Insecta; order Lepidoptera; family Noctuidae; genus Protodeltote; species Protodeltote pygarga. The sequence continues at coordinate 5,228,295 of OW388257.2, read as the reverse complement.
TAGTGTAAACAATAGGAATGATCAGTCTTTGTTCTTTGTGGATACTTTATATTAATTATAGTTTTGATTAATCGTTGGTCACGCTGTTTTATTAGATGAAGTCTTAGCTAGCTAGTATGCTGGGTTAGAACCAGCTTGCTGATTGGCAATGGAGGAATGGAAACTAAAATCTAGAATACTCTTCTTCTTTCCTTCGCCTTGTCCCATTATCTGGGGTCGGCTCTTCTTGTCTGCCCTCTCCATTTATATCGATTTTGTGCTAAAATCTAGAATACGAAGTAATATTTAATATTCTTTGCCGTAGTAAATGTCTGAAAGTTTGCCATTCCCCGTCTGTGTACCGTGTACCGTCATCAGGGAGCCGAATTTAATTTCTGATGATTATACATTATGATAGTATATTATTTGTATGTAGATCAGCGAATATTTATTTTGTCTCTTATTATACATATACCGCATAACCTTGATGTCTCTTGTCCTCTAATATTAAGGCTGAAGGCTCTGATTTCGAAATATTGCTGAGGTACTGACCATTCTTGCGTGTGTTCAGCAACTGACATTGCTAAGTCAGGACAGGATTCAGTCGACCTTGATACATGTCTTCAGTCTTACACAAGTTCATCAGTGTTTGACGCACCAACACCACCTATGTCCAATTTTATATGCAGATGTATGTTTGTTTAAACCAAACTTTTTTTCAATTCTCAAATATTTAAGGTCGCTTAATAGATAGTACATACCTCATCTTCTTTTCCTCCTCATACCTTTTTTTTTTAATAAACGAAGACAATTTCCAAAAGGTCTAAAACTCGCAACACGTTTAATCCATTGCTTTGTAATAAAAACAATCGTGGAAGCGGAAGATGGTAAAAAGTTTTGCTGTAAAATATCCATTAGAGGTTGACCTTAGGCCTTGGGCACACTTGGAACTGGGAAAAAAGCTGACGCTTACGAGTAGAGCTCCAATCTTAATATAGAACTTGCTATCACCCACGAAATTGGCGGTTGCGTACTCTGTTTAATGTTTACTAAACATGACAGGTATGTGTCACACACGAAAACAAAGAAGTAAAACCGAATACACTACTCGACAATCATAAAACAAAAGTTACTCCCGAAGTTATACGAAGTCATAAAACTACTGGTCGTTGACACAAACAAAATTTCTAAAGTGTAATCTATACATATAATAAAATCGTAACGAAGTATGTATGTAATTGATTGGCGCGAAAACTACTGGACAGATTTAGTTGAAATTCGGCAAATATACTTTTTAAATTCTTAGTCAACTTATAGGGTATAAATTATTACGTTTATAATTATGGGGGATGAGCAGTATTGTAGTAAGCAGCGTATTTCTAGAATTTGCTGCAGAATTGTTGTTGTTGTTGGGAAAAATATTATTAAATTTAAATTTACAAAATATTATCACGCTTTATCCACAAGGAGCTAAACATTACATAACATAACATAATAATATCTTTTAGGAACGATTATTTTGTCTACATGTCAACAGACTTCATAGCCTTCCGATCGGGCGTGGCGTTAGGAGTCGATTTAAATCTGAGGAAAAATAATTTTCTAGGATACTCCTGATGGGACAGGAAAAATATTTATAACCACTGGCATCCTTGCAGGGAGGCAGGGCAAAATTACAATTGCAGTAGCGTCTTCGGCGATTACTGCCACGTTGTTTTCTGGTGACAAAACAGCGCACACCATGTTTAGGATTCCCATCAATTTACAGAGCAACGAAACACCTGTTTGTGATGTGTCACGAAATAGTGACAAGGCAGGCATTTGCTTAAGAATTGTTCTTTGATCTATGATGGGATGAATGTATAATGGCAAACAGAAAAGCAGTTGATGCGGTACACAGAACTCTAAAAGACATCCGTAGGAACCAACACATAATGGGTGGTGTCACAGTTATGTTCAGCGGCAATTTCCACTGAACGCTGCCTGTGGTGACGCGAGGAACTGGGGCTGATGAGGTGAATGGTTCTTTGAAACGATTATTTTTATGATCCTGTATTCATAAGTTGAGCTTGACAATAATTATGGGCGGCTGAGTAGGAATCCACATGCTCAAGAATTTTCCAACTCAAAACGCCCAAAAATAATCAAGCTGCAGCAATCAACGAATGCATTCTTTTATAAATGAAAGGGAATGAAGTGTTTTACACATTTATAAACACTGTTGTCAATCAAGATGACGCCACTCATTATTCTGTAAAATTCCTGAATTCCCTCACTGCAAGTGGACTTCCGACGGACGTCATTAAGTTGAAGGTCGGTATCCCGATTATGCTTCTTCGGAACTTAACGCCTTTGAAATTGTGTAAAGGGACCCAGAAAATGATGGCCTGATGGCTTAATGTAAATTATCTGCGAATCATCAAGGCGCAAATTCTAACGGGTTTCGGTATTGGCGAGACAGTGTTTACACCATGTACCCCTAATTCTTCACATTTATCCCTTTCAATTTAAGCGAGTGTAGTTTCCTGTGGGCGTTTGTTTCGCCATGAGAAGTCTGCGAGTGTCGATCTCAGGACCAGCTTCTCCTCACATAGACTGTATGTCGTTTGCTCTCGGGTCACCAGTCCTGACTCTCTGTACATTTTAGCTCCCGAGAGCAAAACTACAAACAAAGTAATCTGTATGTTTTTCTAAATATCCTGGTTCGGATTTGATATTGATACGAAACTTTTGTTCTTTTACATAGGTTTTTCGCTTTATTAGGTCAGAAATTATGCAATAAAATATGCGAAGCGCACTTATAACTTTTTCTTTTGCCCTATACATTAGTAAGACTTAAATATAAAACTAATCTTTGTTGGAATAATTGCTCTCAAATGTGCAAAACATATACAATACAATAGGTATATTTAAAAAAATCTCTCATTCTCTCCTGTGCAATAATTATTCCCACATGATAGTGGGGTCTGCTTTTCGGGTTTTTCGCTTCCCCTTCGCTCTATCCATTGCATCGTCCTGGATAATGTTTAATGGCAATATATAATGTTTTCAATAATAAATATTTTGGATAATTTAAATGTTTATGCACATGTTTTGCTTAATAAGAAACTCGCAAAAACAACTGACTTGGGCGGACTTGAACTGTCATATCATAACATTACTAATCTGCACTAATAAAAGTTTGTGAAGATGTTTGTTACCTAAACACTTTTGATTTGAATAGAACTCGGTAAACATAAAAACCATATTTCCTGGATTAACAAAAAATATAAATTTTATCCTGGTTCAACATCCACGCGGGCGAAGCTGCGGGCAAAAGCTAGTAAGTTATACAAATCTTAATAACATAACCAAAATACCTACGTAAGTAAAAGTTCAACAGACTCTCTGGGAAAGTTTCGCAATTCGATCCAAATTCAGAATAGAGGTGGTATGATCCAATCAACATTATCATCCAGCTGATATCAAACGAGTTGTGCAAGTGGCAGCACAAAGATCGCGAGGGCGAGGGCGGGAAGTAGGTCACAGAAGTGAGGGGGGAGCCCTTAGGCCACTTATCAAGCGAGCGACCGGGGCCGTGGCTAGCGGGGAAAGCGAGTTTGTCTCTTGAAATTTTTGTTGGTAGATATCTGGCACTGTTGTGCTCACTGGCGCGAGTTTAATGCTTCTCTACAGATGAGATACATAATTATAATTTACCTTCCAAATGAGGAAGGCTGTGTTGTGCCCTTCTTTAAGCGTAGTAAATTTTATCAAAGTCACTACCAGTACAAGGTAAACTACATATTTTGGTGTAGTTTATTAATTTGCTGTTTTCCCTCGGTTGTCGGCTTGTTGCAACGAATTCTATCGATAAAATTGAAATCAAACGTTAACTTTCTAAATATTTTGAAACAACTGTCCACTAACTAGACGGAGGTGAAATCAGTGATATTCACGCGTGTGTCGCTTTCCATCTGCCCTGATACCAGTTTGAGTGGGCTTGACAAAGTGGAGGCAGCTGGCAAACTAGTTAGGTATCTACACTACACTTAATGTTTACCCTCTGAAGATAAAGTCCAAGATCGTTGCATGGGAAAAGGAGGTTTATACGTTTTGAGTGCTCATAAATTGTAGAAAGCAGGATCCGACGACCGTAGTGGTAGCGGGCAGGAAGTCATGAACTCCTAATACGGAATTAGCATTCAAAAGGGCTTTACCAAAAACGTATCAAACATATTATTTATTTGTGTTGCGAGCAAAAGCAACCAATGTAAAAATAACAGACTCTATTATATTTCTAAAACTTGTAGTGTTATTAGTTTTTATGCGATGTTTGCCATCCAAATAAGGTTGCTATTGTAACCTCGCAAAGCCCTTCACGTCGACTAACCTATGAGGCCCCTAATTCTCAGTGCCATCGACAAAAATAATACAAATTAAATTAATCAAATATACGATACCTGTAGTGATTAGGTTATGTAATTTTTTAAGTGCTATTAGTAATGTAGTTTTATTATATTGTATATTAAAATTAGCTGTTCTTTTAATTTTAATCTCTAAGAGTCATATTAATCTCAAAAATGGCTGGAATCTTTTAACTATTCAGCACACCTAAATTTTTAAAAGACGTTGGGAATGATGGATGAAAATCTTGTTTCTTACAAGGTCGAACTCACAGATTGTCGACTTGTCTCGTAAAATGTCTTATTTGAGTATTCCATTGTAATTTGTAAATGCCGAGCGCGTTATCACATCGAATATTCTGGAAGTGCCCGACCATTTCATGAAATACTATTTGGCCATATTTCTTGATATTTTATAGACAATAAAGCCATGTCTAAATAGGCCAGGTGACTTCACCCTCTCACAGAATATTTGCGAAAAGTGCTCATTCTGTTGTATTTCGTATGGTAAGAACCGGGGAAGGGGAAAAGAACCGAAGGTCCAATCCTCCCGTTTTCCCCCATAATGCAGAACAGGGTCGAATATCCCTGGGGTAAAAAAAAAGGCCAACTAGCACTATAGCCATATGGTTTAATAAATTTGCCTAATAATAACGTAACATGAGTTACATCAGAGCCCTGCGAATTGAATTGAATTGCGAATTAAGACACTGTGGTCTACCACAACTCTGCCCTCTAATGTTAGGTGCTTCGGATTACGAGACGTCGAGAATGATCCAGCTCCTGCTGGGGCACGGTTATAACCTTCTGGACTTCAGACTACTCTCGACTGGTCACTGAAGGCCATTTTCCTTCCGAAAAAAGTTAACGGCGCAGCTATCCCCAAGCTGTGTCATCTGGATGCGCAGGGTACTTGGTGCAGTGACGAGAACATGACTTTCGTCTCCAGATTCATAGTGGAGATCTAGTTAGTACGCAAGCTACTTCGTAGAAGAAGGTGTGATACCATCTAGTGACTCTGACAGAAGTCGCCCGATTTGGCTTCCGCAGAAGACGCAAGGATTGGTCCTTCAGATCGCAGTAAAAGGGCTATGGACCCCACTATTCTTAAAAACCATCGTCCGCGTCGGTGACCCTGTGTTCTTAACTTCTTATTGCTTCTGTCTATTTTAAGAAAGCCTTGTGTCCGATGAGCGGCTGAGTAATCGCAAAATACATGACATCGATATATGTAATTACATTTTCTATCGAGCAATTACTGTAAAACAAGTGTTTCCTGTTGTTTATGTAAGCAATTGTCGATGCAGTTGCAATGAACAAAGACACATAATAAACACTTCATTCGAGTCAGTTTCTTTGTTGCTGAATAAAATGTTATTGTTCTGCTGCAAGCCGTTGTTTTCTTTAAATACTTAGTACATACATACCTAGTTCAATTATTGTTTTCTTAAACGAAGTAAGTAGTCTGTAATAGTATAGATGAAAATTGGATCTAGAAAGCTTGGTTTTCTACTGTTTTGAAAATATTATTTATGTAACACGACCTTTTGTTCTAAAGTTTGAGATTGATTAAGCTGTGTTTTAATATTCTAAAACGTTTTCAACGTTGGGGATTGTAAGATAGAATATTTAGAAGATCATGCTTAGAATTATAAATAAAGATCAAAGGTGAAAATGAGAAGATATATTTCTCCTCCTATAATATACACTCATCTCATGCGGTTGGAATCCGCTGCACGGAAAGATTGGAAATAGCTTACCGCCCAAATTGCAGGCGACCTAAATTCTCAGGGAATCTTCACTTTTATTTATCAAGTCCAAATTCCGCTTCTCTAAATGAATTTATTCTTGTCAACTACGCAATATTTTTTTAAAAGAATCAATATAAATTAGTTTTTGGCTAATACCTGACTTCATATACTTAACGACATATTCTAAATGAACTAAAGGCTTTTTTAGGTAACTAATGGTCTTTTTGTCGGAACAATTTGACCTTGCCAAGTTTTGCTTGAATGTGCACATAATTTGCGTACATAAAGGCTAAAATACATAATTTATTTTATTTAGGAAAGTTTTAATCATTCTGTTGCCTTTAATTATAGTTTATTATTCAATCATCATTTCATTTTCTAATTATAAATTTCATGGATTTAAAATTCTAACCGTGCTGGAGAAGTTTTACGTAATTTATTTTTTAGCATATCAAGTTTAATTAAAACTAATGCAATTATGAAATCTTATGCTATTTTAGTGAATCTCAATCTTGTAACAGAAGTTGCTTTTGGCAATAGTGGATCAGTTATATTAGGGAAAGATAATATCAGTGATTTAAATTCAGGTGCTTTGCTTCCACATACTTTGCTTCCACATTCAAAACTAAATTTAGTTATGCCAATTCCTTTAATAGTGAAGGAATCTGAGTAGCATCGATCGGTAGGTACTGTTATTTTATATTCAGCAAAACAAAGCCGACGACAGCCGTCGCCGGCGCGGGTCACGCACCACCGTTCTTCCGTCCGTGTTACCTACTTGAAAATATACTTGCTCTGCATTCATAGCAACCGCTTTCTTACATAACATTATGTACCTACTTACTTATCAGAGGTAATTTTCTCGCATAAATTACATTCATTGTGCAAAGTGTAATGATTCTATATTTGTTGATGATGTGATGATGTTGTTCCAATGGAATATGTAATCAGAATCACGTTGCTAATGTGTATTGGGCGATTAATGTTGATGGAACGGTAATGAGATGCTGTTTTCAATAATAACAATATCAACACTGGCTGCTAGCTGCAAAGAAAACTAATTTTAGGTTTCATGTCAAGTAATAAAAGTAATTTTTAAAATATTCTTAGTTACAAATCAGTAGAATGCAGATATTACAAGTATAGTTGAATGCAATGGAATCTGTCGAGGCAAACCAGGAAGCATCGCTGGGCACGCGACGCGAGCTAACGGAGCGTGACACGAGAAATTAACTGTTATTTATACCAACAACGATGGCCCCGTTGAAATAACCTGTTACAACACTGACGAAAGTATTTCGGCATCGATTTCGGATTATAACGACAAGGCTAATGTCCGCATTTTGGTTTAACAGTTTAAAGTTGTTGCGTTTGCGTTAGTGGAACTGTAATGCACCAATCAAATTCTTTTAATGGTTTATTATTATTATTATTAGATTTATTTTAAACATTATATTTCTTGTCAGCGATCGTCATCGTTATCTGTAGTAACAGATATTTTCTGCTTTATCTTTCTTGCTCGATCTAGTATTACTTCGTTATGTAGTACCATGACCAGCCATGACTGTCGGCCTTGGTTTGTGAGCGGTTCAGTCTGAAGGCTCATTTCAAAGGTTTCTGCTGATGATTTTGCAACAACGTCTGCACACTTGTGGTATAAATGTTTTGTTAGATTTTTAGATTGAATCGTTCTGGTTCGTTCACTATTCAATAAATACTGATAAGTTTACGAATATTAATATTCATAAACCTATCAGTATTTATTTGCATTTGCATTAATAAACGTTGTCCAAAATAAGTAATATGAAGACATTAAAATTTCGTCTGTATTCTGTAGTATCGCAAGAAGACGGTTAAATACTAATACTACCTATCCTTCTAATAAAATCATAGTACGGTCACCAAGCCTGCCAAGCGTGATAATTACAGCATTATCATTCCTCCCAGGATCGTTTGTTGTCCGCCTCTAGCATTTTATCCTATAATATGAAGGTTGAGGCATCCTATAAAGGAGCCCGCGTTTACCAGTAAACATTATACAGCTATTCATATATGTATATCTGTATTGTATTTAAAAAAACGCGTAATAGGTACGGAGCCAGTAATGGTGAGAGCGTTATTAGGACCAACGGAGGTCCGGGCACCGCCTGTAGTTGACGACGTAATTACGTAACGGTCGAGTATGAGCACAGTTCCTAATGAATCCCATGCACTAATTAAATTTACTGAATAAGCTACGTAGATATCTCTAAGTATAAGAGTATCTGGAATGCGACGGACTGTTAAACGTATTATGTATATCGATCTCACAAATCGTGTTAGGCAGGCTGATATAATCATTTTGTAATAGCTGTAACTTTATGGAAGAAGGTTGAGTTCCATTGTGATCCACAGTGGCATCATTGAGGCCAAAGTGAACGTAAATAATGAAGAAAAGTGTAGAAGTAAACAAATTGAGAGAAACAATGCCTTATTTAGGTGTTATTTCTTTAAAAATCACAAGATCGTCTCATGCACAGTTTTCCTTCAGTAAACAGTTATTGTTTTTGATTTATCAATGGCTGACATTGAAATCAAACACGATAAATAAACTAATCAAGGCAACTTTACATAATAGACCATACTTTTATAAAAGTAGGTATCAAGAAGTTATTTAATTAATATGTGTACTATTAATGGTATTCTTGCTAATTGTCTTTGTCCTTGTTAATGTCTAGTAATTCTTTTAATGAAAGGCGACCGGACGAAAACTGTTGAAGAGTATTCCATGTGTCATTAAGTAATAAAAAGAACATGTATTTAATAAAATCAGCCTGTTTGGGATATACTGGTTAAGGATTATTCTTGTTTAAGTTCTTTTGTTTGGAGAAATAAAAGTATTCAATTATTCAGTAACCGCGTGGAATTCAGAACTTATCATCATCCGCAATTCAGTCAAAAGAGAGCCCACTGCTGGGCTTACGCCCAAGATTCTTCAACCTTCCACAAGATTTTTTTATCCTTATCGGTCTGTTGCTGTTTGCATTTTGCGGCTTCCCGTGACTCTCTTTATTTGGAACTTATCATATTAATCCTAGCCTTATTATTTCCAAAATTTGTTAGGCTCGGCTTCTAATCTAACTAGATGCAGCTGAATATCACGGAGTTACTGCCTATCTGACTCCCGCAAAGTTATATCATTTTCTAAAGTAAGACCAGTTTTCGGGATTTTATAAGGGTACTGATTCCCTATATCAACTGTCAAAGATCTTCATGACAGCCAGTCCCAACGGCTGAACGTGCTTTCCGAGGCAGGTAACTTCTCTTCTCTTTGGAACTTATAATTACCTAGTATTAATTCTTATCGTATTACATAGTTTAAAATTGTTCGATTTATTATTTTTCTGCCAAAGTATAATAAACACTATTACTACTTACTTCTGCTGAAACAAGGATCATAGAGTTATGTCTTGCTTTTTATCAAAAGTCAGAGTTTAATTAGAATTGTATGCGTTTACAGTTTTCTTTCTATACAAATTATCATATTTGTTACCACAGAGCAATTAAGATAATGTGCGCATAACTGCACTGTGTTTATGTCTTTATTGTTTGTCTGCGATAACTACTAAGGTTTTATCACGACAGCTTCTATAAATAACGTGATTCGTTTTATGTACTTACTAGATATTAATGTCAATTAAATAAACAAACCAATGAGAGCTAATGCATAATGTGTAATATTTAAACTAACGTATATATACTTAAATTGATTTATTTTTTGCTTCGACATTGAAGAGTCTGTATAGCTACCTATATCTCATCAGTATCATCACTGTCCCTCTTTATTCTTTTAAAAACATGTCCTCTAACATGTTAATGCCCTCCGATTTTATACATTTAAGGACTACAGAGTAGTCCATACATAAAATCGGCGTTTAAAATCTACGGATAACCAGATAATCGTTATTTACCTGCAATCTTGATTCGGAGCCGATAAATCTGGCCTGAAGTTGTGCAATACGCCACAATCTTGCTTGACAGCCGGGGTCAGTCCACTAAACCGGTCTAAGCCGTGAGGTACCCCGGCCGGTAAACACTGACCACTTTCACAACACAAATTACTTAAATAAGTGAATCGATTATGTATAGAATTACTGAGAAACAATCGAATTCTTAAAAAAAAGATTAGTAGGTATTATTTTGATCAAAAGACTTTGCTTTAAGTTCTCGTTTTCGGTTCTGTCTTAAAATCAGCAATGTTGCGCATCGCATTGCTATCTTCTTGTCTTTAGTAGGACTGATCAAGAGACAAATCCTGGATTATCAGTAATCACCATAAAAACACTGTAATTATACTGTTTTATAATAAACTGTAAGAAAGCAGCCAGCCCAATCGTCTGAACACCTGCAATTTAAAAAGGTCTAGCTAAATATTTTTTAAACGACTTTTTTTTGTTAACACCAGGAATTTTCGGTAGTTAACTTATATTGCAGGCATTATGTTGTTGTAAACATATAACTTTATTAATGCATAGCTACATAATTAGGTATGGTGGCCATCCTCTTAACATAACAGGCCTAGACTGGTTTTGTATACTAGTCACAAATTAACTAATTTTATTTATTCCGCACGGCCATATTATTTTATTAGCCTCTTACTCTGAGCTTAGCTGTATTGGTTCTGATTTTGACATGAAACTGATACACATCACACAAGTCACACTTCTAATGATTTTATTCTGTGTAATTATTATAATTACTTATAAATCGCGTTTTATCATCACTATTCCAAGTTTTGCTCTCTAAACCCTTTTATCTGTTACGATGGCGTATTTGAGGAAGAAAGTTTACAATTTTATAAGAAATATCAATAATAATTTGTTTATTTTCTTCCAATTCTTACTGAGACGATTGTAGAATAGCGACCATTCAATTCAGTATAAATTAATACATTATATTGTTTATTTGAGGGAACTGTCCAGGCACGATAAAATCATTTAAGTGTGAATAGGCGGAAATTACCGACAAACTTTGTGTGTGAATAATTGTCGTAATAGTGTCTGTCTATATCTACATATAGTGAAAACCAGTGGAACGAAGCTTTGAATCAAAATATTGCGTGTTTAAAACAGAATAGATAATAAGAACGTGTTAGCTTGTAAGATTTCCTAACCGATGAATAAATTATTGAGTTTAATTAATTACTGGACAGCACAAGTGGCGCCAGTATTCTTACTTTAAATAAGACATACCTATTAAAATACCTATTAAAAATAAATGGACGTCTGAATCCTTGAAACAAAAAAATATAATTATTTTTTAACTCGATTAGGGGTATACCCCACATATACCCCTATTATACATATATGTTTATATTAAACAAAAACATATTTAGGTACATATAAATCTTAGTAAATGTTAAATCCATCTCTATTCCAACTCTTGATTGAGTAATTTAACGATGAAAAAGTTGAAATAAATGATCTAGGTACCTAATAATCATTAACCATTCCCAAAATATGAATATTGATAATATTCTCCCGCAGCTGGTTTATTCAAGTAAGAATCACACAAAACTAGGTCAAGGGTTTCACACGTCTCAGATGAGGAAAATCATTAATGGTGATATAGTAGATACACCTACGATATAGATATACGACAAAGGTTAAAATAAAAAAAGATATGATGTTGACAAAGATTTATTTTAATCGTTATTGCTGAAGGTGACTCATTATTTACATATCTTATGGTCGTAGCTATAATAAATTTATTCACATGTTAAATTACACCTCCAGCTCGTAAAATGTAAAACATACAAGTTGAAATTAGGTTTTCAAAAGTTAATTTATAAGTAATCGTTTCAACGTTAATTGATACAACAATCAATTTTACGGAATATCTAACTTAAACTTTAATTTTGCAATTACACCCTTCGAAGTTATTTTAGTTAAATTACAAAATTGTTTTTATTCATATTCACTTTTTAAAAGACGCCGCCGGTCATTTGCACAAAGATTTGAATTAAAAAAACAGTGAAAGTACCACGAAAGTACCTACTACACATAGATTGGTTCTCGTTGCTTGTGAAAGTAGTTAAAAAGAAGATAATATATTAAGTATCATATTGCAGACTGGAATATCATTGATAATATAAATTTCATATGATCATAAAATCAATAATAACGAAACCTGAGATAGGATAACGAATATGGGATTTATTCCCAATTCCTAGGAATATTCATACAACACTTCCACTTATTCCAAAAGAAGATGGAATGACGATTGATTGAATATCTACTATTTTTTCTGGAATTGCACTTGATTATTAGAAATTGATTAGCCAGATATTTTTAACCTACATTGTGCCACGCACTGCTAGTCCCCAAATAAGGGACTCCCCCAAATCCTTCCACTTTTTCTTTCCTTAGCGGTCTCCCACCTGTCGTTCTTGAAAATATCCCCTTGAAAGCCGTACGTCGTCGTTTCCGTCTTAGTCTATTAGTATTAGTCAGTTTAATAATTTTTAATTATATGTTTAGATGTCTTTGCTTCATTTGTAAATAATCTATTTGCTGCATGTTCACAATCATACTTCACAATGTTCACAATTTTATTGTGTACCTCTCCATAGTTTGCGTGAATCTTTCATATTGTATAATCATTTTCTAAGATACAATCAATACTTATTAGTGAAGTAATTATGACATTTCCTTGGCGCTCGTGAGATAAATCTTTGTTTATGCCTACGACGCAATAAGCAACCACGCCATTTCGGTTGACTGCATTCGTTCTGTTACGCAACTAGTGACTTACTATGCTCCAACACTTAACTACTTAACTTCTTGGAAAAATTACTCGTAAACCTTATCATCTGTTATTTCTTGTTTTAATTGATTCTTGATCATTTTTCTATAGAGATTTATATCTTTCATTATACTTTGTTCATCCCTTTTTAATCTCGTCATTGATAGATAACTAGGTATATGTATATTAGAACGACTAAAATTTTGCATGTGCTTTTAACTAGGAATTACTAATTTGATTTCGTTATATTATAGGTACTCCTATTTTGAATAGATATACTTATTTTTTATTTCAAACTTTGTTGACTTAAAGGACAAGAATACTATTCAATATTTTCTTAGGATTCTATTTGACGTATATGTATTTAGGGATTGAGGCTGATGAAGACACAAACGTAAACTTTCTTCGTCGTTGTTTTTACAGTCTCGCTTACTTAAAATTAAAGAAAAACATTCCATCAGGTGTTCTCTTTATTGTGTTCAATAGAAATAACAATTATACTTATTTCTAGGTTAGTTTTTGTTCACACATACATATTCACTCAAAAATATTTACACTTTCGCAATCGATCACGTCATTAAATATATTTTTTACAATTAGCTTTCACATAATAACAAACACTTGCATTATCATTATTTTCATATTGTTATAATGTATCGGGTCCGAAGTAACAACCTTGTGGAACGCTTGCAAAATTCTCAGGTCGGTCGTTCAACCGATGTAAGTGGACCTTGTTTTTAATTTGACACTTTCGTGTGATTTGTTGTTCAACACTAAAGATAGATAAGTGTAAAAGTGACGCAAGAAAATTCCACGCCATTTGCTTGTTGTATCGAGGTGAACAACACCCAGAGTAACAGAATCCCGTTTGATAATAAAAATAAGACAAGATAGCAGAGGTAAGAAACGAATTTGAAATCATAGGTATTTTGCTTTCATTTCGAAAAATATTTAACAAACCAGTTTTGTAAACATTTTGGCACGAACATCAGGTCTGAAGCAATGCGGATGTACTGTCGTATTCTTACTATAATATACTTACAACTAAAAATGCAAATAATATTTGAGAAACCGGTTTTCATTCATTGTTATTAGTCGTCTAGACTTGACTAGTTATACGTAACCCTATTTTCTCAAGAGACAAAATGTTATAACAACTTAAGAATGAATTCAAACTTTGTCTGTAGTTTCTATTTATATTCTTTCTCCCTTACTTATCGTATGATTGTATGTTTAGAACACATAGCAGTATGTTTGAGGCAATCAAGCGAAATGTTTCGTTGTTTGTCTACTACTTTTTACCATCTCATTTAGATAAATTCCTTTTAACTTTTTCTTAAATACAACTGACAAGCAAAATCTTAATAAAACCTTATGATTCTCTAAACAACAGCTAATGCCAGTTTTCGACGTCTATTGAAACATCAGCTTGTGCGAAAGAGAAGGTACATTTCCAGCTGAGCCCTGGAAACCCTCTGAGTATGAGGGCAAAGAACGATTACATACAACCCCATTTAAAACCTACGGTGGCAAATGAGCGGCTTTTAGAACTGGGTCACAACGTGAAGGGACGAAATTGGGACGAACCCTAGGGGAGAGATGAGGGCTGGTTAGTTACTGCTTTCCTACGTCGCTATGTGAAATTGTATTGACTTTAAATTTCATTTTAATGCCTTTAAGCTTTCAGGGGATTTGCCTAATATTGTATTGCGAACGTGCGTATTTTGAGTTCGAAAAATGGGTCATCAAATATTCAATTAGAATGGTGTAATAATATACACATTACCTATGATAAAATATGTTTTTAGTAGAGTAAGCAAACAAAGCGCTGAAATTTAATAGAGATTAGAGATTTTCGGTCTTATCGTCTTTTCATAATGTAGCAGTAATTCATCTTGACTTAGGTTTTGTGGTCCTTGTCTTGTAGTGTGGTTTCGTATGATTTGTTTTGAAGTACTAGACATGGAGGTACCTATGTCACATTTCTAAAAACATGTGTGTGGCATTTATGACTTCAATCTGTTTATCATGCGTACAAACATTGTGGGTTTAATTAATTCGCTACGAACATTATTACTTCAGCCATCTTTTCATGACGATATTTGGCATTGATTTAATACTCATACTGTCTTTGGCATCAATAATGTAACTACTCACTTGTAAATACCATTGTCATGAAATGAAAATAATGAAAATTATTGTTGAATTGGAAAACACTTAACTAATTTGATTGCGTGGTATCTATAAAGTAGTAAAGGCACTGAATACAATTTTATTAATGTGTCTACTGCAATATTTTCAAGTGAGATATTTTATTTGGATTTTCACTTGAAAAATCTTTGAACGATGACAAATAGCATTAATTGCTTTCCTACAATTCTTTAGTCAACTAAAGTGAGAGAGAGAGAGAGTTTTATTGATTTAGAACTTGGCACAATTTAGACAAGAGAAGAAATTCTTTTGCATATTTTATGTTGACACGGATCTTCTCACCTCACCGCACGCCTCTCAAGCACGTCACCGTAGGGCATGTTGAGGACAAGCATGAATGTTACATTCAACTTCCCATGTTTCTCTTTTAATTAGTATGCTAGAGATTGTTAGTATTCTACTAAATTTTATTGTAGAATCACTGTCAGGTGTAAAAAGTCTACTCACGTCTCAAAATTTGAGGCCAGCAACTACAGTGTCGCAACAATGGGATTTCGTAACAACTAATTTTATTTCATCGAATACGTGACATGCATTTGATAGATATTTTATTTATGGTACATTTTATTATTTATTGAAGATAATGCGGTGGACATTGGGCAAGCTTGCAAAATTGAATGAAATATTGCATACTTGCGGTAGTTGGAGTACCTACTTGGCGTCAATTCAAACGATTGAAATGTTCACTAAATTAGATTTCTATTCAAATTGTTGTGTTTGTATTTTTTTAAGTATCTGTTTGTTAGAATCTATCTATTTGTTATTATCTAGGTCTAGATTTATTTTAGGGATATAGAGTTCATGGAAGTTTTATAAAAATTAAACTGTGTAATATCTAAAACACGGAAAATATTCGCGTGGTTTGATTTGAACCAATAGGTAACACGTCGTGATGTCGTTTTGTTAATAATGAGGTGCGTAGCGACTAGTGTATCATTATTCATTGTATAGTAAAATAGCGGAATGCATGTATTCGTGATAGTATTAATTCTGTATAATTTATAAGTTTGTACGTTCAAGGAAACCGTTGGTACAGTTCTTCATGAATTATTTATTGATGTGTTGCTTGACGTAACTTCTGTAAATAATACCCTTATAGATCTTAGGTTGAATTGTTTAATGATAAAAGGAGACATCAGAGGCATGCATTGGAGTTGGAAGTTTGTGTAATTAGTCTTAGTTCATTGTATTCATTTTATGGAGAAACATTGCTTAGAATTGGTTATAATATTAGAATTAGATGTAGCTTCATTACCTGTTTGTTTCAAATAAAATTAATTCACTTGACAGGAGACATGAGAATATGAGATTACCTATATCTAGGAAGATTTAGTCTAGGTGGTGTTTTACGCGAATATCGTTTGAGCCTGAAGCCCAGTCTAAGTTTAGATACTTGCACTACTTATACATTATTCGGTTGGATTATTCGTAATTGTCATTCAATGAGTAAATCATAATACTCGTACATCATTAGAGGAAGATAATTATAAATATTTAATTTAATTGTATTCATAAGGTTGTATGTATTCAGACACTACCAAAGTAGCAATACAAAATTCTAGAATAATGTGTACTTAGAATTTAGAAAATATTTTAGCAAGACCGTACTAAGAGTCCCATAACTCAGTATCGATCGTCGCAGCCGGCGAGACTTCAACCCGTTCCACCTCTAATTCACCACGAATGAAAAATTAACGCCTTTTTCAAAGGAGCTGGACTTTTTGTGACTCAATCTCTCTAATTGCTATGCTGGTCCCATCTCGCCAATCTACGAATGGTTGTTTTTTAATAGTCAGCAGACCAAGTAATTTAGCGCGAAATACGAATACAACTTAAAAGAGTTGTCCGGTTAATCTGTACGCCTGAACTATAGATAATTTAAATGTTTTTAGGACGGTATTTCATGGTCTTGTGATGCTAGAAAGTTTTTATGATTCGATTGGCTTTGAATGTTTATTTGTGATGTGTTGACGTTGTAATGGCTATATTACTAGTGTCTATCGCGTGTTCGCTCTCTAAGTTTAAATTTTTCCGGTAAAAAAAGCAGTTTGTGACACTCTCCGGCTCAAAAATAACTATCTCTATGCAAATCACGTCGATCCGTTACTCCGTTGCTGCGTAAAAGAAGGACATACCAACAAATCGTCGCCGCGCAGTGAAAACCTCGTAAAGCACAAATTTATTGTTTTTTCTTTTATTTATTTGTTTTTTTTTTCACCAGACATATTTTATCTTCTTCAATAAGAGGTTTTAGTTCACCGCGTGGCGACGGAACACTTTCCCATTTATAAATTAGTAAGATTTACCTACTATTCAGTAGTTTCAACTTATGTTGAGAAACATCAAGGCAAGTTCAGATCAGCATTGTAAAATATGTAGATTGTACACATTTCTGGGCAAACTCCTCTAAAATTCCTTTGGAATTTCAAATTCAAGTAGAACTGAATTACTAAGCTGGTGAGTTTATGAAAGTTACATATTTAAGCAAAGATCATTCTGATCCCAGGTGTTTTGCTATCGAAGTAGGTACCTATTTGTTACTATTGTTACTAACTCAGAGACATGACTAGTATTCATGAGTCATCACCTCATACGGTCTGACGTAATCATTAGGACTCAACAAGTTTATAGAGTAACTCAAAGTAGAAGTACAGTATAGTATTTAGTAGTAACTAACATGTTTGAGCCATTAGCTTACTTAGTACCTTATAAATTTTGGAACTTCTTTACTTACCTTTATAAGAGATTGGTGGATCCCTGTAATCCAATGCACATTCCAAAATGGTTCAGCAAATCTAATTTTAAAAATTTAGTTGTCTTGTACAGAACCTGCCGAATAGGATTCTAATTCTAACTCTCGGTGTTTTGTGCTGCGAGTGTTGCGCGTGCGTTGACCGCTAGGAATGCATCGCACGCGCAGGCGCACACTCACAGTCACAGCTCACAGCTGTTCCCTGTTCCGCTGATGCAGTTGGAGAGAATATTAATACAATTTTTATGTATTTGTATTGAATAGAAAACAGTTTACTATTATTTCATTTAAGCATCATAATAAAAGTTTTATATGAAACATTAAAGGCACGCTTTTAAAGAAAAGAGGAGCAAGTAAAAAATATTATTTATATATTTTTTTTTAATTACATTTTATAGCGAGTCTCTTACTTTCCCTAATATAACTTACAAAATGTCAACTCACATAGACAATAATATTGACATACATGTTTTGTTTGGTATCGTCATTATTTTGTTTCATAGTCAATTTTCCCATCCTTTTCCCATTCGCATTATCAGAAGGCACGCGTGTAAGCGTCCTGATAATGTGAACAACTTCGTGTTTTTCGTACCGTTCGGTAAACCGTACTTTTCCCAGAAACATGTATTTTAATGTTCGTGAGAATACAACAGTGTCGCAAATTTCAACACGACATTACGAGTACGCTATAGATTAACATCAGGGGGAATATGGCGGCCCGGCAGTAAGGAAGCTCTTTCGGAAGAGCTTACAGGACGACCTCGGGAACAGGATGCTCGATGGGGAAACGACAGAGCGCAGTAGATATAGGTATATCATGTGATATTATGTAAGAAGAGGATCTGTAAAAAGTAATAGGAAACATTAAAAGCGAATAACTGCTCTATCAAAAGTATTATAGATTCTATACGCGGAGACTTAATTGGTTAACCGTCTACCTTTCTATTTATTCTTCGTCTTCCATAGAAATAAAATGAATTAAAACTGAAAAGTCTGTTAAAATGTCTTGAAAGTTTGAATAGATGAGAACGATGCATATTGTATTCCATCAGCCACAACATTCTAATATTGCAAGTAGTTTGTTTTTCAAAACTTCTTTATAACATAGACAATTTTGAAACTTCATGTTCGTTCCGTACGTGAACGCCTCGCTTCTCCCCGTCTGCCCCCTTATCCCACAGGACCGGAGGCTTTATCAGGACGCTTTATGAGTAACATCAGAAGCTAGCGCACTTATAAATGGAATCTGGCTTTACTGCCGATGCCCCTTCTCCCCCCTAAAGGAAAAATCGTTGGAAAATACTCGTAAATATTTCATGATACTGTTACGGGTTACGGCGTGTGTCTCATCTCGGTTCTGGATGAAATTACCGATAAAAGAGTTCCGACTTGTTGGGAATGTAAAGGAATTTCGAAAAAAAAAAGCTATCGATATATTTATTTAAACTTAAGTTCATGATCATGATTAATTATTTTTGCAGTATTCATACACAGTAGTAGGTATTCCAATAACCTAATATTTTAGCGAGACGTAGGAATATTCACTTAAATATAATATCTAATTATTCTTGTGAGAAAGCTGGGGGTTATCTTCACGTGAAGTTCTTTTAGCGACAGGTCTTGTTTTCATGTTTGGCATCACTACGGACTCGGAGCAACCTAATTACGAGTGCATCCAAAAATGGAACGGTTTATATTTTAAAAACGTATACATATATGTACAAGATGTTTGTTTTATATATACTTTATACGGAAAATTTTACTATGGAGTAGTCTCATTGAATATGGATCACGACGAGGTCGGTCAGTGCCAGCAAGGTCACTACGATACAACGAATCCACGATCGTATTTGTATAAAGCATGTAAGCTAACTTATCGTTTGATTTCTTTGACTGACTTGTTTATTATTAAACACTTTACGATGGACATGCATTGCATTTATCATTCCATGTAGGAAGTAACTTTTTCCAGAGAAAAATACACAATTTCCATACAAGCATGCAATGAAAAAGATTCGAGTTTCTTTATTGAAAGTAAGAAAGCCGAAGAGCTGTTTGCATTTTAGATTAGCGTCTAGTAATGTTGCATAATAAAGCGATAAGAGCGAAAAACTCGCCAAGCAGAAGGTGATACTACTACCGTAAATATTTCGTCCCCCAGATTTTGAAAAAGGGGATCATGGATTTAAATAAATTATTGAACACATTTAAACAGGATTTTTGATGTACTATCCTGTATTGTTACAAGTTCGTTGTATTTTCATTAATTTTCAAAGTTATTACTTACTAGCCTTTTTTGTACGCTTTTTTTCATGTTTTTTAGTTGAATACAAGGAACCTGTCTAACTGGTTAATAAATTAAACCGGTATTACTAAATTACATTACTCAGATTGTTTGTAATTTAGTAAAATGTCGCGTTTGACGTAATTGGTTTGTATTATTACCTACTGTAAGTGTATATTAGTTATAAACCTCCTTGTATAAAAAGTACAATAGAAATCCTCATCAGAACTAAACGTCATTTACAAAGTATCAATCAAACATGCTATTTTAATTTCAATCTTAGAATATTAAGCTTCATTCAAGCATTAGGCATATTCAAAGGCTTAGTAAACCCGTTTGTTAATTTTAATTTTCCTAAGTACCGAGTAATTCTATCGAAGCTAGGTATGAATAATTCGTCTGGAGGGCATTGCGCTTGATTCAGAGATTAATGAAGGTGGGTGAATGATTTGCGCATTGGTCTGGGTTGTCATTGTCATACCGATTTAGATGACAATATTTTCGTTAATAGTCGATAGTGGATGCTTTACAAAGTCTAGAAATGAGAAACAAAAGGAAATTCATTGATACGTGCTGCTGGGAGCATGAGATGTAAAAGATCATTGATGGATGCACTAGTGATAATTTTAATTATTGTTTCTTACGTAAGAAGCAGAATATGAGTACAATATCTTCCTGATAAATGGTAGATGAACACGTCATTTAATTTAAATAATATTCTAAGTACTTATTCATGCTCATAATTATGTTTTCATTACGGCAGTCCGAAGCCGCCAAGCTTGCTCCCAAAAAAATCAAATGATGATCTAAAACGTGTTAAAACGTATAGGTTTTCTTTTAAATGCGTAATAATTAAATAATACTTCACGGTGTGATTTAACTGACCATACAGTTTTCAAGGTCATTGTTATCGTCTGTGATGTAAGTAGAATTCTTTATCTGATGTTCTCACGCTATGTTAGTTTAAAGATTGGATCCGTTTTGCGTGGGCTCATGTAGTATTTTTATTTAAAATATCTTCCTTTTGTTTTGGGCTGTCTCTGCGTGGTACCCGAAAGTACTTTACCTGGTATTTGGGGTGCCTGATCTTTGATTATGTATCTGTATTTATTATTCATCATTAATTTGTCTTTACAGTACTTATATAATTCCTTCAAATGAAATAAAATCAAATAATTTTCGTTTATTAGATGTAGAGAATCGCATTATTTTACCAATAAATAACTAAATTCGAATTTTAGTAACAGGTTCTGATGAAATTCACTCGTGAACCATTTCCTTCTTTAGGATTTAAAATTGATGCAAATCCAGGTCGATTCATCATCATCATCATCATTTCAGCCACAAGACGTCCGCTGCTGAACATAGGCCATCGGCCTCCCAGGTCGATATTAAACCTAACTAATTTTTTTAATAATCGATGTTTCGTTAAAATTTTGGTGATGATGACTGATTACTTAATTATTATTAAGTGCGTGTAGTTCAAATACAATGAAAAATGTTCTGAATAAATGAAATGTATACAAATTCAATTCTAACTATAATATATTACGTATTATTTCGTATCTAATTTATAAAAAAGAATTTTGAAAATCGGCTCACAACTGAAGGAGTAATCGCGTAACAAACATACAAAAAAAAAACATACAGTCGAATTAAGAACCTCCTCCTTTTTGGAAGTCGGTTAAAAATAACTACTCATCTGTAGGTACTTAGACTTATTGTTTCAAACTTCTAAAAGCAATATTATAATATTCTGTCTACTAGTTTCGGTGGTGTCCACTGTCCAATCTAAATACACTTGATCTTCAAAAACATACCATATATCGTCATAATACAGCTTAAAACATAGATAAGCAGTATATAGTAGTAGTTTTTATCGCACATCTTATCAGAATTCCCATAGCGCATATTACTTACTAAAAATAATAAACCTCTTATTTACGAAATAACTTTTAATTATTCTGTACTCTTAATTATTATGCGCTCTTATTTTATTTTATTAGTTGATAAAGCCTATAGTTTGTAATTAAATTAATAATTTCGTTAACTTTCAAAATAAGTTAAAACATCTGTAATTAATTGTTTTTACTGTAATACAATATTGCCGTATTGAAATAAAGGTCGTACATCGCGTTTTTGACCCCCGACGCAAAGAGAGGGTTGATAAAAGATTGACATGTCTGTGTGTCTGTGGCATCGTAGTGCCGGTATGGATTAATCGATTTTGATTTAGGTAGTTTTTTTTGTTTGAAAGGTAATTTAATCGAGTGTTTCACTGTTTAACATTTATTTAATAACATTCTGATATTTGTTACCTATTTACAGGATATTTTTTAAAGGGCATGCGGAAATTTAGAAAGATGAATCTGACCATAGAAATAGGTATGTCCAACATCTATAAATCTGACCATGATCTTGAACAAAATTTATGTAGGTAATCTATTATCCTTATTTGAATACTTCCATATTGAAAATTCACCTTTCCATACAATTTAGCTTATTCCAAACTTATAAATAAAATATAGGTACTTATTAATAAAATATAGTCAGTCATCCTTCAATATTATCGCTTCCCATGAAAATCTCTTGTATTCTTACATAAAATTTAAAAAAGGTTAGCTTTCTCCTATAGATTTTATTTCAATAGATGCCAGACGGTTTTTTACACCTCCTGTAAAAAAATACTGCATAATATTATAATTTATAAGCATGCATGGTTATCTTTTACCTTAATCGACGATAAATTGATATAGGAGTAAAAAAAATATACCTCCTATACCAGAAAGTATATAAGTAGGTATTTTATTAACCACCCTACAGAAATCTCAGAGGCAGTAAATAGTTTTCCATTCCTATTGTTTCAAGAGATTTAGCTTGATGAAGAAATATTAACACCAAAGGATAGGGGACGGCGAGAGGAGATAATTTATTAGTTCGTGAAAGGAACCCGAGGGATACAACGTATAGGTGTCTAGTATATACTAACCCGTATAAGAACTATTAAGAACGGTGTACGCCTCTTGAAGTACCTATACCAAGTGATTTATATCCCACGAAGATAAATAAATACCTACTCCAGCCCACTCGATGGTTAGCAATTTACTGAAAGATTGAGTTTAATCAGTTTTATAGGTCTATCTTTTTGTGTAGGTATGGCCAGTAAGTAGTTACTACATAACGGAATTTCTTGATTGTTTTACCGCAGAATTTAAATAATGATTGATCAGTAAGGTACGCTTTTATTGAAAGGATTTTAAGTCAATTATATAACATATGTGTATATATATGAATATGTTTTAAATTTTATAAAAACAATTCTTGTAGATTTTTATTTTACTTGGCTATGGTTGATAGCTGTTAATCTATATTTGTATATTTTATACATTTATAATTGATCATATTGTATGGATTAATTTAATGTGTTACCTGTTTGAAAATAATTATTATATAATAAATAATTATTAAATATACTACTTAGTGCAAAAAAATATTGAAACTTATAAAGCTAGAAAGTCTACCTCCGGAATGTAAAGAAAAGCTAACTAAAAGATATTTGAAAATTGGTATAAAATTACCGTGTTCGAAATTCAAATCCATTTCAGACTGAGGCTATCAAGAAATTAGGGTCATGCGGTTGGCACGGCCTGATGATAAATGGCACTAAGTTTTCACACGAGCCGAGACGTTTGAGCTATCAACACGGTCTACATGCCTGTTATTAACGACCGGTCTTGGATACGCATTAACATCGGTACTATACACGTATACGCGTAGCATACGATATAATTACAGTGCTGAAGCTTTTCACATCACTAGAATACATGCGCTTTGAATAGATGAGGGAGTATGAATAGAACAAGGTGTTATAGAGCGAAGGTGGTGGACATGGTGGCACGTAATGGAGGCGGCGATAGTGCATGATGGTACTATCGCGATCGTAGGGGTTTTCTGCTTAGTAATTATTAGGTATTTTTAGGCTAGAAATGTCGATATACGAGTAGGTATGAGAAATTGGAAATTGGTCAAAATAAGCTGTATTTTTAAGTTTTCTTAGATAAACAATAGTCATCTTGTAGTGTCATTTGTCGTCATATTCGTTGTTAAATCTATTGCAATGAAATACGAATATCATACCATGACCCAAATCACCATAATTTGGTTCAGTTTAATTTATATAAAAAATATTTTTCTTCTTGATATTATTTTATTTTTCACTTTGACAACCGAAAACGATTTTACTACATATTATTTTTTACATAGCTTGGTAGCTTGTCTTATAAATGCTCTTTTAGCTTGCACGATACAATATTTTTTAAATGTTTTATTTTTATAAACAACTACTCTTGTAAACTTTAATTACAATGGCATACAGAAATAGCGTTCATTATCATGGTCGTCTTATTAACGGGCTAGAATATTCGTCCTACAATAATTAGCTAGAATGTTTGTCCCGATATTAATTGACTAGAATAACATTTAAATTTATAATCGGGAGCACTCCCATAAATTTTGCTATCGATGGTATTACAAACTTGATACTACTAAGCATACAAAAAGCCTACGAAACGTCCGTAGGTATAATTTAAACTAATGTAATGTAAAAAATGTGTTAGAATGATTCTTACTTACACAACAAAATATAGATACATTCCATAAATTCACGCCTTTTTCCCATGGAGGACATACAATCAGATACAGTCGAGATATACTTGTAAATGTGATTTATTATATTGTGATGAAATTATGATAACATTTCTGAATTTAATTTTGTTTAGATAATAATAGCATTAAGAAGGTACTAAAGTATGTTATATTCTGTGGTTGTAATCTATTAGTGTGCTATTTAGTATTAGGTATATTTATTTGATCACGCTATTATTCATACTTTAAGAGTTCTATAGTTTTTGTGTCAAACCGGAATACATTGCTCGTCAGTATTATTATACATATTATTATGTTATGTGTAGCTACATAGACTATGTAGGATGGCTCTAAAACGTGCAAATATTTGCAGATTTCCAAGTTTTCTGTTTTAAATAAAAATAACTAGATGAAAATAGACTAGTATTTTTAAATACCAGGCAGAGCAATGTGTTACCTGCACATCTGCGTTCAATGGAATGTGAGTTCTATATAATTAATTTACAGTTTATTTCAAGATGTAGCACGATTTATTACGTTTATTAAACAGTAGTCTTTAAACTCTTTGTCTACATCAAGAATGTTCAAGACAGTAACAGAAAAAGTAACAAGTATTATAAGTAGGTGTGAAACATCCTCGTTTATTGTTTGTGCCTCTACGAGACACGGAATACGGATGTCTCTTTGTGAAGTTCTTCGTCAAAACATTCCTACCTATCTAAACTTGTATTCAGCTCGACCAATTTATTAATACTGAAGTTCAAACTCTCTCCATTATATATATCTCTCCATTATAATAACTCCATTTAGCCCCGGACAAATGTCCCCCATCCACATTGATATAAAAAAAAGGGTTTTTTGTATATCAATGCCCATCCAGCAATAATTTTACCTTTAACTTCATCATCATTTCAGCCATAAGACGTCCACTGCTGATGAACATAGGCCTCCTGCAAAAACACCACAACGAGCGGTCTAGCGTTGTATAATCAAAACCTTATTTAATATTTCTATGATCAAAACAGTATATTCGTTTGCCAAGCTTGAATTTGCTGCCCTCTGAACGTGCCGCCCGGGGCACGGGCCCCGATTTCGTTCTCAGTATTTAACAGTATTTAATTTATTTTGTCACACATTATTATAATATTGAATCGATTCTCCGAAGCTATCTATCGCATTATCAGGGAGGTACACACATTTGTCCCTCAAGTGTCATTACTTCATTAGGCATGATTCGGAGTCGAAGACCTCACCGATAAACCTACCTACTCGCCTATCGGACAACTATCGATATGGTCATAATTTATTTACGACTTGTGTTATTGCAATATCTATTCATTTAGTACAATAATTATTGCAACCAACAATTGTATGGCACGGATTTTTGAGTTGGTCTGGTTGTTTATGACATGACACCAATTCAGCATTCATTATTTTTAAAGAAATGGAATCAGACGTTACATTACTTTGTGGAAATACATTATCATTTAAAATTAAAAATACAATATAGGTGATTTAATTTAAAAATGTTATTTTAATATTGAAAACGCTACAACCCCTGTTACATTACACGATATTAAAAGGAGCCCTTAGACTGTGGCCCTGTCGTCAAGTCTCGGAAACCCAGACAGGTCGACGACCCGATCGCCCTAAATCGCGCCCTTTTTTAGTTAGTACAAAGAATATTTACTATTACCAGGGGTTTCACTGAAGCTAAAAAATAGGTGACCTCGTTTAATTCTCTAACAAAGAAAAAAGCAAGGAACTGAGACGGATTGTTTCAGAAATTTAAAACTGAGTACAAAGTCTTATTCTGTCTTTTATAACTTCAAACAGGTTACAAGCAACATAAAATGAAAATGTTACCAGCTGCCAGCATCATAGCTGGTTATTTATTAAACAGCATACTCGTGACATTAGTAATCTTTTGTTTAGTTTCTCTGAGAGTCAGCCACGCTCGTGGCGTGGCACAAACCAAGGTCGGGCGGTGACAATGTTTTGCAACGGATCGCGACAGGTCCGCGCGGCTCGCGTCTGCTCAGCGTTCATTGACCCACTGAACCCGGCCTTACAGGGGCTGTGAGCCTCAAGCCGAGTCGCTTCAAAGCCGGCGGCGGCGGCGGGAGCACTAACACCTACCACCCAAGCATGATTGATTATTTTATTTTGGCGGGAAATATTTTTTTTATCCAGGCGAGGCAAAGGAAACATCTGGCGTGTTGAATTAGAAAATAGAATACCTAAGCGGTGGTCTTAGTTGAGTAGCTGATTGAAAACTTCTACATTTATAGCTGATAGATATTTTTAATTTGTATAGACTAAAAAACTGTAGTAAGGAGTCGAGTTATTATCGTAGGTATTACGTGCGTGAGTAAATTACGAGGTATTATAACTACCACGTAATAAATAGTATCTCATGTGAACGCTATTGAAATAAACATTTGCTTCATTACTATGAATTGTATGAATCCATAACATTATTGAATTTATTTTGTTTATAATTCACTTTTTCTTTTGTCTTCTCAAGTAGGTGCTATCAACTGCTATAATGTATAACAGTTTCATATCAGTCATGTGATCACTTGATCGGGTTACGTACGCGTTACGTTCTGTGTTACTGAAAGCGTAAGTGTTGTTTGCTCCAATTACTCGCCCTATATTTGGTTCCCTACGTTTCTCAATACAAAATTCATTTTCAAATGTTGCATTCAACTAGATAGATAGACACAGCAGTAGTATAATCTCGCGTTTGGCCTAGTTTCACAACCTTGACTAGGTACTTGATGTTTCTAATAATAATGACTGCAGACCTGTTTCCAGCGCCTCACCAAGAGATGATTGATGAAATAAATACATTAATTAACAATAACATTGATTCGGGATGGGATATCCATCAACTACAGTACTTACTTACCCCTAGTGTTAGTTACACGTTCCACATAACGATTATTGACAGTGTTAAAAGGGTAGCTTTCTTTGGTTTCGTCTCTCTATAGACTGTGACCAGTCTCGTTTATAATACTCCCGGAAAAGGAGAAGGAACGAGTATTTTACATCACATTATAACTGGTATAGTACGCACAACGATATCTAAGTCTGTGAAGTTAGTTGCGAGAAGATTTTTCTTATGGAATAGTCGCGTAAGTATATAAAAATAAATCAGCCTGTAACTGTCCCGTATATAATAATTGTTCATTATCTAAGGTCAATTATAAAGCACGATAAGCACCCCAAGTGTTTTCATGCATGAAGGGACACTAAGGCCTTGTTTCACAGGCTCCGGATAGGCCCTAATTATGTACTAGGTAAATTAAAAAACGGAATAGAATAGGTAGGTAAGAGTCTGTCAGTTATGGTAACAGAAACTTAGAACTAGAAGTAAATGGTGGAACAGGGCCAATATGAGTCTTCAATTTGCAAATACCGTCTGCAGCCTAACTTCACATAGAGAGTAATATTTGCATAACTCGCATACTCTTATGCTGGGGCCACACCAACGGGAAATACCTTCGATTAACGCGATACCTAACTATCACTCTGTTGGACACTATTGAGTCGATAAAGACAGGAACACAATTATCGCGTTAAGACGGTGTAGCCCAAGCATTAGGAGGTTCTCAGAAAAGCGTGGAATAAAAACGTCTGTCGTGAAATAGTCTATCGTTTCTGAAAATAATCTCGTTTCGTTATTTTTAATAAAGTTATGTTTACAAACTTTACGTCTTTCCTTTGGCCTTGCTTCATTGTTAAGTAGAATCTCAAGGTTTATCTCACGCTTTTACAGAAAAATAACAATATACTCGAATATATAAATTCATTTTATGTTTTATGCTCTGAATATCTTGAATATCGTCGTCGTCGTACAGATAAGGATACATTAGTGAGCAAAAATAAATACTTAAGTATTCCTTTAAAAATCTTATACAATTTGTTATGTGAATGTCTTGAATCTTATCTTTCTTGGCTTTAAAATCAACAGAACAAAAGCCGTCTGTCAAATGTTTCCATTAAAACACGGCCTAGTTCAACTTCAAACAAAAGGCGTTTGAAGTCAGACTCTTCAGTATGAATGTATGTGTTACGAAATGTGCTATAATACCATAATACTGCTTTAAAATTCTTCCATAATTTTGCCTTTTCGTTCCAAATATTTCAGATCAATCAGTTAGATTCCGATTTCCGTTCTGAATTGAGAATTATGGAATGGCAGTGAGTATCATGTATATTTCTGTCCAACTATCGCTAGTAAACCCTATTTTTGGGGTTTTGAACGTTCTGAACTATGGGAATTTTAATAGGCCTAAACGGACCCTATTATAGTTATTACTCTTTGCTATTACTAAGCCCTATTGTTTGTCCTTCTGTCTTTTGCCAGCTAGGAACTGGGAGAAAGCCATTTATTCCTTTTTCCTGAATATGACGTACCTATTGATAGCTCTCCTGACAAATAACAAAAATAATTTTGTATCAGAGACAACAGTTATAGACAGTCGTTTGTTCCAGGAAATAGTTCTATACAATTGGACGGGTGACTGAAATATTTTACCAATTTTCCAAGTCAGTCGCTAGCGGGCAATAAAATTACGGTCAAGAGAACAAAACTGTCATTTAGATCGCTGAATGTTATGGTCTTCGCTTGTTGGCCGATTGTTTTATTCAAACAGCATTTGCTGTAGCTACAGAACAATTCCTTTAAAGAAATGAGGCTATTATTACGTGTTAGATCACTCTTCTTTTTGTTCGATGAATAGGTACAACTGTACAAGACAAGACGGTGAATACAAATTAGAGCGTGGTTTCATTGCATTCAATGCAGTGCAGTGTCTGCAATGTTTGTTTACTCGTTGGCTGACGTGATCGGTATTCGTAAGCACTTGATGCTATTTCGGAACCAAACCGGCTTCGCGCATATTTTATTGGTAACTAAGCTGAATTTGTTTGCATATTTTTGTATAAAGGTGACATTAACTGTTATCAAGTAATGAGACCTCTTTTCGAATGTAGGTAATGTAAGGCCTTTTCGTCTTTTACAATGCAACGATTCTTTAATTAAATGTATGAGTCGAGTAATAGGTATGTGTACGTTTTACTCGACTACTACATTTAAATTTACACACACATAACCCGTATGATTGTTATAGAATGAAGGGCGCAGGGTTTCGCAAATTGTAGGGCGTGTAGAATCAACATTGCCCGGGCAGAAAGAAGCCCTCGATCGACCACTTGTGAGACTACCTAAAACATTAAAACCATGATGTTAATAATGTTGAAAACTTCAGCTTCATCAGAATAGGTTTTAGCGGATTATACTTGCCCTAAATTCAAGGCAATTTCAGGGCCATATTCTAGAAACTTTGTCTACACCTCTCTTTGTGAGTGATTGATAATGCTGTCGAGCCCAGCCATTTCTTATCGTAAGTCTCGTAAAAGATGACTAAGGGGTTTATTTCAATAGCATAGGCGGCAGTCATTCTCCTTGGTGTGCTAATTACAGTTTACTACGGTCATCGATTTGTGGTCCAAAGTGACTACGGAGTGATTATAGCTTTTTAATTTTTCGTACGATTTTTTTACCCTATTCGTTTTTTTTTTGGTGTTTTGATGTGATAGGTGATTTAGTTTATTTAGATTAGTGGTCTTTACTCCAACTGTTGTTGACGACACAAGTTTTGGGGTTAAAAGTGTGTAGGATTTTTTCATTTGTAAAAACTTAGTAGCTCTATGTAAGATTTGACCGGTGATCGTAACTTATCATATCAGTTTGAAAATGAATGCGAAATGTGTTTGGATAATATCTATAGTTCTACTTAAAAAAACCTTGACTTTTGAGTAAATAAACGCGTGTAATTATGTTATGCAAAGGGTACCATTAGAATCTGTCATGATCTGATCAAAGGTCAGAATTACTATTAAATTAGAATCGTTTTTTTAATCTATTCGTTTCCGTGTAGCTTCCTGCTTAGAATACGCATTCATATACAGATGTTAAACAACGGCTACATAATAATATCAACTTCAACTTGCTTACTTCAACTTCAGATTGCCTCACAGCCCTTGCAGGTCTAGTTACTAGAAAAATATTGTAGTAACGATTATTTTGTAATATTTTGTTGTAATGAAATATTATCGTGAATACACACAGTGTAGCTTATAACTAGGTAGAATCTAGGCAGTAGCTTGCATATAAATTGTACTTCCTAACTGACGCACAATTTGTCAGTGACAATTACAGAACAATATACGCCAATACACGTGATTTGTACACAGTCACATGCAGACAACAGATATTCATGAGAATTTAAATTTAAAAATCTCTAATACAAGCTCTTTTCTGTCGAAGGACAGAACAATCTGACGGAATCTTCATAGACATGGTACATGAGATTTGTATCTCACACATGAGCTGGTATCTCATACATGAGGTTGGTTTCTCATACATGAGAAGATGCCAAACACTAAGTACTAAAAGAGTAGTAAGTATGTACTTTCACCACGGTATAATAAAGTATGTTCCTAATTATTGTACTATGCTTAAAGCCCGTCACAGACGTAGCTATAATATATTATATACTAGCTGCCCCGCGCGACTTTGTACGCGTGATCATTTTACCTCTACGCTTTTTCTACCCTACCCTACACTACCCTACGCTACTCTACCCTACCCTACCCTACCATTCTCTACCCCTACCCTACCCCCTACTCTACCCCTACCTTACCCTACGCTACCCCTACCCTACCCTACTCTACCCCTACCCTACCCTACTCTACCCCTACCCTACCCTACCCTACCCTACGCTACCCCTACCCTACCCTACTCTACCCCTACGCTACCCCTACCCTACTCTACCTCTACCTTACTCTACTCTACCCCTACCCTAACCCTCTATTTCTACCCCACCCTACTCTACCTCTACCCTACCCTACCCATACCCTACCATACCCAAGGGGTATAATTTCATTCTTTTTTTTTCTTCGATTCTTCTATTATAGGCGGAGACTAATTCAACAAATCAAATACCATGAAAATCGGTCCAGTAGTTCTCGTGTATGCCTACTAATTTTCATGGCTTTAACTTAAAAAATGGCAGAATTTCATTCAAACTTTTATCTTCTATATTTTCTCCCCAAAGTGATTGAATATCGAGATATACGTGCATAGTTATGCCATTTTGATGTCTTTTATTTATACCGAATTTCTTACACAAAATATTCGCGCCCCTCCCCCCTTTCCCTCTAATGGGTAGAGTTATCAAAAAGCTAAAACACGTCTTATTTGTCAACCAAAAACCTAATTATCAAGTTTAATGATGGATTTTCGTAACTACAAACTTTAGTCCCCTTTTATATCTCCTTAGGGGGGAAAAATCCAAATTTTTTGATACACGTCTTTCTTATTTTTAGCGCATAAGCTTAATACTCATTTTTACATCTGTAACTTAAAAAATAACAAATCTTCCATACAAACTTTCACCCCCTTTTTTATCCACTCAAGGGTAAATTTAAAAAAAAAACAATGCTCGTCCTTTTATTTATCAACCGAAAAGCTGAATACCAAGTTTCGTACATTTAACGTTAAGAATGACGGATTTACATACAAAATGTTTCCCCCTTTTTTACCTACTTAGGGGGGGAATTTCAGAAAATCCTTCCTTAGTGCACCCCTACGGTACTTAAAGAATATTGCCTCAAAATTTCAAGTCCCTAGGTCCACCGGTTTAGGCTGTGCGTTGTCTGTCAGTCAGTCACGTTACCATTTTATAAGTATAGATTATAATAATAAATTACTAGTTATTTTGACAGTTTGTTCGTTACCAAAGATATTCAGTTTAGATGTAAAGCGCGAAAAATGAAATGTAAGATATCGTAACAAATTAATTAGATTATACCAATACACTTACACATAAACGCAAAAAAAAGTCGTAACCAAATTTTACTTAGCTACCTATCTATTTAATTTTCATTCTGCGTATTTACTTTTGAGTCCGTAATCCCGTTCATGGCACTTTCCTTGGTCGCTTGCCAAAAGTAATTACGGTTACACTTTGTGTCCATTATTAATGTTTTTGTGCACAAACATTCCGTAAATATGTGGACATTTGTAAATAAACGTTAGTACGTAAGTTGTGTGGTATATGAGATCAGATATTGTGACAAGGTCGCTCTGACAGTAGGGCTTCGATTCAAACTGGGACAAATTGTAACACGCCATGCCATGCCAGCCGGCCATGTCATTTCGTTTGTTTGTATTGTAATGTTTTTTATGGTAATTAAGGTTGAAATGGGAAAATAAAAATTCATTCTGCATTTATTATTGTAATCAAGGATTTAATGGGCCATCTGGGACTTCGAAGCTTCGATCGAATTGCTGTAAAGTGAACAGCAATCAGTCTCATTCATGTTTTACAAAAGCGCATTATGCATCGTCTCCGTATTGTCTGATGCAACGTAACTCGAATGAAGGATATTATGCTTAACTAGTTCTTAGATGAGGTAACTGTCATTATTTATCCATTACTGACATCTCTAATTACTTATTTAGCTTCAAGTACAACTCTAGTACCTATCAATGAACCTATTTTAAAAGCTAGAAGTGTCGTTTGAGACTAGAGAACAACATTACAATAAAGGTTCTGTTCTGTTTGGTGGTGTATGTAAAGTGACATTGGGAATCGTATATTAGTGTAATTTGCCCGAAACCCCAGGGTCGCACTAGGCGGTTTTGTTACGTAACGTTTCTGATAAATGATCATTATAATAGTTATTAGGTATATTTCTTAGAGTAGGTATATAAGAAAATATAGAGCAACCCTATCGAAGTATGAACCGTGAGCACGGGTATGAACAACGCGGCCGCGACACGAGCTCCGTTTGCGATCATACCTCGATCGACTGCGGTTCAACTAGGCTCCACGAGCGAAAAAGTTACATTTTAGCTTATATCATGGTTAACTGCTGAGTTAAATTTTGAAAAACGTCTAGAAAACATAATTTAAAAAAAATACATTTTAACATTTGTATGGTGAGACCTGCTTTCGCTCCGCACAAGGCAATGTGGTTGACGTTATCACTCTATATTTTCTTGAATACTCTATGGTATATTTAGTAAAACGTTAAACGACATGTA
The DNA here is from genome assembly GCA_936450705.2 of Protodeltote pygarga. Classification (NCBI taxonomy): domain Eukaryota; kingdom Metazoa; phylum Arthropoda; class Insecta; order Lepidoptera; family Noctuidae; genus Protodeltote; species Protodeltote pygarga. Next base: position 5,194,382 of record OW388257.2, on the reverse strand, counting down.
TTATTTTTGTTTTTTTGGTAAAGGGATTGCAGTAACACATTTTTATTCACCAATAATTTAATCTGCTTTTCAATATTGTCAGTTCATTTGAGTTATCCTCTAGGTTGGCCCCTAAAGTAGGTATCTACCTACCCATTAAAATTTATGAATTCTTGGGGACTTTTGGTTCTATTGAAAAAAACAGATGTAAGTGTTCCCTTGCAATAATTACAACCATATAAAAAGTGAGGAGTGCGTGTTTTGGGTTCGCGTGCAGGTCTAACCTGCGACCTTAGAATATCCAGTCCAATAGTCCACTAGGTTATCATTATCAATGCTCTTACAGACAGACAGATACCTACAAAATTATAGTACCTTCAGTATTAGAATAATAATAAAAATTATTGATTGATTTAAAATTTTTTAGTCTTTTAGCAAATATCTTTATTTTCCTCTTTCAATTAATTTAGAACACTATCTTAATGTGTTTTTAAAATGTATCGTATTTAAGTAGTCATAAGGTAGTAATTAAGTGAATTTAAAGTCATTATTTCGATCCTGTTTTATATTTCTAATCTTATAGTTATTTAATACATAAATAGGTATCAGGGACTATAAAGATCTTGCTTATTGCAATATCAGGTGGTGAGATAATAGTTGTTATTAAAGTAAGATAGACTGACACCCACACCGTCTTGATTAACCATCTGAACAAGTGAACACTAATTTACATTTTGCGTAAGAAGGTACCTATCAAAGTACCTTCTACCTAACCCACCTACTCAGGAGCAATATACCTACATTTCAAATCTATCAGCTTCGCTATTTCTTAATTCTTTGTCTTTACTAAGTCGCCTTCCTAACCGGTTGCTCTGTGCGTTTTCGTTACTGTACCGAATCTGTACAGATTCTTTACCGAGTGCATGTAATTAAATGAGAGCTTCCGCGACTGTGCCGTTTTTGGTGCAGATTACCTACCTACAATGCCTAGCGCTTACAACGCGTCTCTGTACCGAAATGATAAAGCATTTAATAAACGCACCGAACCTGTCTAGAAGGCGCCTAAAAGAAGAATTTGTACCATGGAAGTACCTACCTTATAATCTTTTCATTCTTTGCATTGCTGAATCTAGAATCTCGAGATACCTACCTGTCCAATGTCCAACCAACGATATGCACGCATTGCTGCAACTTATTTCAAGCGTGTTTGTTTCCGTTCAACTTTGATAGTAGTATGTACTACGTTCTGAGATAGTTATATTGGATAGAAAGTTGATTTGTTATTATTGTCGTCTCTTTCAAATGAAAGTCTCATTCGCACGTTGGTTTTGGGCGGGGTCGAACTGCAGTGATATCAATCTGAATACGTGTGCTGCCATCTAGCAGCGCAGAGTAATAAACTCTTAGCACCGTAGGAAACATGCTTTACAGAGATCGTTGTAATACCGCTACTCCCTATGAGATGGCGTTACTTGTCTTAAAAGCAAAGAAACCCGTTTATTAATTTTGTGTCTTTTTTATACATATAATAATGTTTTGTTTAATGTTATTTTTAAATTTATTCTATATTTTTTAAACCGAATTATGATTGAGTTTATTACAATGTAATTTTCTTTGTTCCAGGTGCTAGTGGAATATGATGGTGTAGACTGGCAACGTCGCGAGTGGGTGGCAGTTTATTCGCGACGGACGTTTCGTGTTTTTTTAGTGGAAAGAACTCTTGTTTGGGCCCCTAGGAGTTACGAAGGAAAGGACGTCAAATGGCCCGCTTTGGTAAATATTATTTTTAACGTTTCGTTACATTGCCAATAAGAGTCGTGATAGCCTAGTGGTGGTGACCGTTGACTGGCAAGTTAGTGGTCTCGGGTTCGAACCCAAGGCGCGCACCTCTGACTTTTCGTAAGTTATGTGCGTTTTATAAATTAATTATCACTCTCCGTGCCTCGGATAGCACGTTAAGCTGTTGGCCCCGGCTGTCAATTGTAGATCTTTGACAGTCGTTACGGGTAGTCAGAAGCCCCAGTCTGACAACCAGTCTTACCAACGGGTATCGTGTAACCCAGTATCTGGGTTGTGGAGGTCTGATAGGCAGTCGCTCCATGTAAAACACTGGTATTCAGCTGCATCCGGTAAGACTGGAAGCCGACCCCAACATAGTTGGGAAAAGGCTAGGCAGATGATGTTACATTGCCAATAGATGGCGCTACTAGTATGAAAGTGTAACTCAATGGTTGCTACTTTGCTAGCTATTTAACATTGCATTGGTTCAACTGAATTGTGCTCAGGGATTTTCAGGACATAAACCACTGACGTGATTGTTTCACAATTAGTATTTCAGTACATTACTTAGTAGTGTTCCGAATTAATATGAATATTGTGCTTTATATGTATTTATAAAAAAAAATTATAAATAAAGCACAATCATCATCTGCCTGATGATGATTGTGCTTTATATGTATTTACTATGTAATTACGGAAAAATAATAATATTATACTTAGATATAATTTTTTTTCCGTAATTTTAATAAGTGAACCATGTAATTGTAAATAAAGTCTAGTCTAGAGTTTGATTTGATGCCACAATTGGCACAGTGGTTACGCGATTTATGTCACGGGCTCAATCCCCATACGAAGCAAATATTTGTGTGGTGTGAAAACCGTACTAACCATACTGGAGAAATCTATAATACCTATGCTACATAAAATTAATGTGCCCCCTAATTTACATCAAAAAGTCACAAAGTGCAGCTTAATTGATAGACATAGATGTCAGTCATTGTTGATTCAGTGACAATTGAACGAAAAAATCAAATTATCTATGACCCAATTTTAATTATTTAATTTTTTTATAAATACAAAGATGGAACAACTAGTATCTCTATTCAATATTTTGCAGCTGTCTTCTATAAAAGCGACATCTGAATTTCCTAATAAAGGTCTAATGTAGACGAGTATCTATAGGTATATTCTTTTGAAATAGCAAAAATATATTCGATATAGAAGGGGAAGGGAAGGTTACGCCAAATGTTTCTATATGCACGTGTCCCATACGACCTCTATATGTCAGAATCACACGCGCCCCTCTTTACGAATGTCGGTCACGTTTTCTGTATGTTTGAGGTCGCACAGATTTAGAAAACAAAGCCCTTATAGTGCCAAAATGTTTGAAACTAAAATCGAGTACCTATCTGGATTCGAAAATCTTTGCGTCGCAGTTAATCAAGTGTATCAGGTGGGTTCTTGGTAAAGAAAAAAATAATGAAATAGTCATTATTTTTAAAAATGTTGCATCGCAATTACATTAGCGTGCCCTTTGTGTCATCTAAATCCTTACCGGGGCTTTGTTTCTTTTTTCTTTATCGTATGGTTGATGTATAACTTAGTGTCAGAGTTTAAACCACCCTTAGGCCTCTGTCATGTAAAGCCATGAAAAAATCTTTAAAAAATCGATTAGGAGTGCCGGTTTCCTCATGTTGTCCCTCACCGTTTTATAATGACACATGAATACGAAAAGTCAGAGGTATCTCGGTTACGAACCTACGACCTTAGAAATGGCAGTTTAACGGTCATACCAATAGGTTATTACGTTATTATCGGGGCTTACTTGCAAAAGTTTCAAATTCTTAAATCAGCTAAGAAAGAATTGTGCGCATTTTGGCACGCGCTTTTGCATTAATACATTGCAATAAGTTGGATATAAAATTGAGGTTGGGGTTGGCCTTGTAGCAGATGAGAGTCTGATTGACATTGATCCAGTCTTTTAAATTCTGTGTTATAATTCAGCGTTGCAATCCAAGGACGCTGCATCGATTCTGGTCCAATGTATCGTGGATTGAAAATTTAAATGTGTTTTCATTGTTCAAGGAACAATCTAGCACCTCTGGATGCAAATGCAATTCATTGGATTAAAATTTGATATTAACTTATTATTATATAAGAAGAATTAAGAGAATTAATTTATTATTATATAAGAAGAATGCCTAAATTTGCGCTCTAGAAAATTTGCGATTGAATAGTACAACAAGCCTTTATTCTCCTCCTCTACTACCTACAATCAATTGTTTCAATCGGAAAGAGAATTTTAATCCATTTTAGTGCCCGATTTTTAATCTTCGCGGTTTACTTTGCTATCGAAAATTGCACGTTTCATACATAATCTAAGTTCCATCTCTAGCTTCTGAGAATTGGTACATCCAAGCTGATACCGCAATTACATCAATTGAACCTATTTAAACGACTATTAATAGGTAGTGTTTCTGATTCACCGTTACTTACTGTTAGGCGTAAGCATTGTTACAATTATGCTATCGTTATTTCGTATCGTTATTGTATGCTAAATTAGCGTTCATTAGTGTCTATGTAGTTAAGAAACACATAAATCATTTTGTGACCTTATCTGTCAGATTAATACGCATCAGTGGGTGTTTTTATTAGAGCTGGTTATTTATCATCATTGATTCTATGACCTACATTGGACTCTCCTTTTGATGTTATCCAATTCGTATAACATTGAATTTATTAGGTACTAACTTTTGCCCCGTGTGGATGTCGGTTAGCGTGTAAAAAAGTAGCCTATGTCCTTTCTCATATTCCAGGCTATATCCCTGCCAAATTTAGTTCAAATTAGTTTGATGGTTTAGGCGCTATAAAGTAACAAACAGACAGAGTTACTTTCGCATTTATAAATATAATATTAGTATAGAAAAAAGCAACATAGTACACACGGTGTGTCACTACTGCAGCATTTAATAATATATGAATCAAGTCGTTAACCTCAGTCAGACTTTTTAGCTTAGACTTAGCTACTGTATACATAACCCAAAAAGTATTTTTTAGAATAAACGATAACATTACTCACTTTCTATTTAGACAGGCAATTTACATTTCTTAATCGTAAGCACTTATTAATCTCCAAAGCTTTACCGCCGACGGTTTTCTAAATAGAATTTAATTAATTAGCTTATAAAGTTTAAAAGCCTTAAGTACGGTAATTAATTTAAGTGCGTCCTAGTTTAATTTTTTCGCTTGGTAAACAGCGCCATCTAGTAGCTAGTAGAGTAACTATTGAACCAGAGACTTCTAGAGTCGTTATCTGGATAATGTACGAGTATGTCTAGGTAATTAGAGGCCTGCCAAACATGGTAAATGAATTAGGTAAATAGGTTTATTGTTGTAGTAGTGTCTGTTTTAGTTCTCATCGTATAACGTCTTGAGGTTGTTATGGAAACGTTTCAATAATAGGTTATTAGCAAAGTGATGTGAAATTCTTATATCTGTAGGTAGTTTTGATAAAAAAAACAAATAACGAGCACAGTATAATAGTTATTTATTATACTTACTGTGCACAGATATAAAGTACCTATCAAATTAGGAAAAAATCGATTACAAGCAGGATTAAAACCTGCGATCTACTAGTTTGAGCTACTAGCCTCTGCCAACTGATAGCAAGGGTTATGGCGGCTAGTGGTTTAAACCATTAGATAGCAGGTTCAAATCCTGGTAGACATTGAGAACTAGATAGAAATATTAACTGACATAACAGTGATGAGGGAACATACCTTAGAGGAAAAATTTTGCCTGATCATTCTTCCAATGTATGTTACCTTAGGAACATACAGCTATTACTGAAGTACTGAATTTAAATATATTTTTTAATATAAAAGACAATAATAGATCACAAAGCTTGTTTTATGTGAAGAGGTCATTAATGTTTCTTGAACTTTTTCTTGTAGTTTTTTTTCCAGACATTACAAGAATTTCTAACGTTTACAGAAAATTAAAAATAATATTTTATAATTTTTATTCTACTATCAAACAACACTGTGTTAATTAAAAACCTTTCCAAACAAAATATCTAATGATGAAAATTTTCCTAGACATTCATGCCGTTGGCAGCTGACCTCACGCTGCAGGCGGACGCCCAGCCGGTAGAATTCCTCCACGACAAGCACCTGGAATTCTTGGATTATGCCAACTTATCTCCTTATCAGGTAAGACGATGTTATATTAAAGTTGGTAATTTACTGATTTCTTGTAGAAACACAATATACAGCTTGGCAAAAAAACAGTCTAAAGCGGTGACAGCTGGAACTAAAAATAAAAATCTTAAAATTTACTAAAATATTTTAAAAGTTATTCAATTTATTATATTTGATGACAAAAGATTCGTCTTGGACTTAAGTAAGTACTAAATAACGTGCAATTTTGATTTGTAGTATGAGAAGTACGCTAGTGGCGCCCCTAATTTTTCCAGACTCTTTTTTGCCAAACTATATTTGCGCCTAATATTTAGACTGGGGCGGGGTCACCAAATGGCGGACTACTGGGACCTATCGAATTTTTTAAATTTATGACTCAAGAGATCGAATAAGTCTGTCTGTCATTCTAAATAACAAACTTTAAACCGGTTCAGTAGTTTCTCGTATTCAAACTTTATTAAAACCATTGACTTCCTGCGTAAGTTTATATCCTTTGAAATCATTGGTTAAAACTCAACACTATGAAAAATGGTTGCTTTATTAAAAACTAATTTTCACGTAGTCGTAGTAAACTCATAAATGCGCCATAGATGGTTACAAAATACGAACTAGTATATTAAAGCTATAATCAATTCATGAGAAACGTTTTGCACTGTAACCACGTTTTACCGGTAGTTCGAGTCTGACATGACAGGTGGCGCTACGGGTCATTGTTCGAGCGTTACAGGCTTTTAGAATACATTATTGAGCATGCGGGCGGATGGCTGCATTTCCTCACGTACCTTCTATGCCTGGAAATTGGTGCTATAAATATTTATTTCTGGGGGACTAGTAATTGCTATTGTAAAATTACCTACCTACTTTAAAATTGTTTATCATCCTTATTTAAAGACGTAATCCATAGGCTATTATATCTAGCTATAAGTAGCTATAGGCTAATGAATCAATAATTAGGTATAGGTATATTTTTCTATTTTCTCCGTAGCTTTAAATCTCTCTGTATCTGTAGATATCACTACAAAATGTTATTGTTGTTAGAGACCCGTGTAAAAATACGCCTACATTATTTTTGTTACCTATAGGTATCTTTCTCGGTTTAGTTTATGAATTAGTTAGGTACTGTTATAAAATAATGTAAAAAATAGCAACCTAACAGATTAATTTAATGCAAATGTTTTGTGAATTTTAAGCAATATTTGCATTTATTAATTTTAAATATGTCGTTAAAATTCATGTTTTAATTAAAAATACATGTTAAGATTGTTCTCATATGTTATAGCAGAATCTTAAAACAATCATTCTCACCTGTGTAAACAAAAAACATCAATACTTAGAAGAAAAAAAAACTGAATAAGTAAGTACATTACGTACTTACATAGTTATGAAAAGTGTAAAATCGAATCAATTTCTGTACAGGTAACCTTTATATTGACTGAATGACTTGATAATTGACTTTGAATGGACATTGTATACGTTATCTTTTAATTGAATCAAGTGATTGATTTGAAAATATTGAGAGCATGGCTTATTGAGCGAAATAAAAACACTGAGATTACATTAGGGTTACTAGTCTCCATAAAGAACTCAATTATTTTTACACTTTTTATTTTAATTAAAAAAGAAATATATGATCAAAATATTAATAGCATTTTTTTTGGAGCTTTGTCAAATATTGACTATGCCGCTCCGTATAATATCATTTTGATTACCAAAAAAGAAATTTAACAAGGCCTTTCCAGAGTTTAAATCGCTTATTTATACGCCTCCGACATAGCACTACACACCGTTGAAAAATCTCTCAGGTCATAGGTCTGCTAATTTCCTCACGATGTTTTTCCTCACCGTTTTAGCAAGTGAAAAATTCAGAGGTGCGAACCTACTTGGCAATCCAACGGTCGTACTACTAACTAGGCTATCACTACTTCACTGAGGAACAAGAAATTATTTTAAAAGTCGGGAGTTTTGTCAGGAAATTTCATTTTCGAATCTGATAACCCCGCATGTAGAGTTCTATAAATATATATGATAAGTACACAATATTGTTGCTATATAGGTTGTAGGTCAACTAGTAACATAAACATAATATTGCGTGACAATCACCTGCGGGCTGCGAGTTATTAAGTAATTACTTTTATATGGACTATCAGAATGTGAAGGCAACATTAACATTTATGTGTGTTTACATTATTTTATATCTCAGTTAAGGTCAGTTTCAACAAGTTTACTTTGCTAAGAGAACAGTCTCTTTGCCTAGAGTAGTATACATTTTGATTTGTTGTTTTGATGATTTTAAAGACATAATTAATATGATATTACAATATACAAACTTATTAAAGTACTTAATATACCTAATTATAAAGAAATATAACATCGCTGTCCTCGGGTAGCGTGCTCAGAAGACTGGCAGCATTGCCACGTTGGATAATACGAAAAGTAGAAAAGTGATTGTATCACTAATGCAGTTTATTGCTTGACTTAGATTTTTACTATCTGAAACTACTTAACGACACGGCATTTTAGCAAGATATCATGATAGCGATTAAAATCTCACTACGGCCATTTAATTATGATAAGACTATGTGAGTATTGTCGCGTGGATACGGGCACGCCCTTACCATTCTCCTTGTTTCATATTAATCCATTCAGTCGAGCCCGGCGACACCGTTCATACGCATAACTCAACTGCAGCTGCTAGAAAAACAAGTGTCGCTGTCGCTTCAGTCGGCGACTAAATTAATATTACCTAAAGTCGAATTTCCATTTCCATACTATAACATAATTATCTATTAGACAAACCTTGCTATAGAAATAGTCTTTATCCATATTATATCCTGGAATAACACAAGTACGTTTTCTACCCGGAAAACATATCGTTAACGCTGTAAGTAGAATTTACATTGTGAAATTTATACAGAAATAAGTATAGCCATTGTTCTTGATTAACTACATAATCTGGTATGTGTAACAAATATCAGCCGTATTATGAAACCTTGCCGTATCAGTTTATAAACGTCTCTTTGTTTTATTCCTAATTAAAATATTTACTCTACTTTATCTCCAAACATGATACACCGTCCTTGACATTCAGGGATGATTAATTTCCAGAGAAAAAATAAACAATAAAGTCTGCGAGCGTTTCGTAAACAGCGAAGTTTGTTAGAAATTTGATCGTGTTTTTTTTCTACTTTATCGTTGTCCTAATCTTAACCATAAAAAGTAGTCGACAAAATAGGTACCTAGACTAAAACCGCCTTGTGTTATTTACTTAAAATGTTTATATTTAATTAAAAGAAAAATAACACATAAATCTGTTATGTTATCTTTGTGTAAAACCATCCACCAACATCATTTATCAATATGTTTAAAATAGTATGAGAAAGATGTCTTTTATGTGACTTTTCTTCTACCTTTGTTGGATACAAATCCCATTATAAATTGATGTAATATTTATACTGACACGACCAGTTTATTTATCGATCTTGGAAATCTTGTAGTCTCCTTTTGTATTTACGTTGAAAGGAATATATACCTCAAAAGGTCGATCTTATTAGTTTAATAGATGAAAGAGGAAAATGGTAAAAGCAAAACGCATAGCGACCCAATTTCCAGTGAGACGATACGAGTGTTTATACAAACTTGCGCGCTTAGGCGAAGTGGGGAGATCAAGGACGATGTCTGCCAAACATGGGGAGGGTTTCCCCGGGAGACGGGGGCGTGAGAGGAGAATTGGGTGGCGGAGGTGATCTGGCAAGCGGGGAGCGGTATGTTTTGATGCTCGCCGCCCGCTTTATTGATTTTCTGCGCCCGCTACGCCCGCGCCTCCCCTTTATTATATACATATTCTGAGCCAGGTGGTGGATGGTGGTATTGCCGACTGTCGTGCTATTTTCGGTTAGGCCCGGCCGCCTCGCACCCGTGGAAACGTTATGATTGATCGGCTGCTACCCCTAAAAGCCAATCTCTTTTTTGTTTTACAATTTTATCACGTTATAGGTTCATCTCAAATGCGGTAGGTACATCTTTAATTAGATTCCTGTCCTGGATTTGTATTACTTTTCTATCCAATTTGGAACACGATATATACTTAATTAGGTAAACTCCATGTTAAATAAGTATCTACGTGTATAATTTTCCATGATGAACAATATTTGAGTGAAGAGAAAATGTTGGTATGAGGATTTAGGAAAGTAATTTATTTTGTATAGAGAACGACATACTCGCCTCAGCGGACTTAAGTGGAATATTATTACAAAAAGGGATGTTCATTAATGTTAAATTTCCTTTCATCGCCAACGAGGCGTAGTCTCAATTTTAACGTGTTTTTTTCTTTTCTTTGACATTTAACTTAATATCAAATTTAATTTATTTGAGAAAGAGCGTCTGCGTTCGTGTATTTTACTTATTTTTATATTACTTTATACAAGTATTTGGTTTTTGTAATAAGTAATAATAAGTTATTTAATTAATACTTATGTGTGTGAAATTAGCACAGGGTTGAGAAAAGTGGGAAAAGCAAGGAGAGACCTATACTTAGCAGTACCAGATTCAGGCTGCGGATGATAATAAAAAATCCTTTTTTTTTAGTATTATACAAATAACATTTTTGTTTAAAACCAACACAGAAAAGCATTATTTTTTTAGGTAAGAATATTTTCTATCAAGTTACCTTTAAAATAAAATAAAAAAATCAAAATCGGTTCATCCGTTTGGGAGCTACAATGTCACAGGCAGACACACAGACAACTTATAACACCCCTCTTTTTGCGTGGGAGGTAAAAATAAATGCTTGTACCTAGTAAGATAAACGAGAGCAAAGAGGAGGAGAGTACATTATTATAACAGATTGTGTTCACAACCGAAAAGTTTTCTACTTTAGCTTGTCTTTGTTCAAGCAAGATATCTTAAAGGAGTTTTAACTGGACTAGATGTTATCTATGTTATTCGAGATAAAGAAGTTGTTTGCTCTGTTTTATTAGTGAAACAAGTCGAGAACAATGGGTGTTACGCAACTCCTTGCCGGTCGTGGGGTGAGTGTTGGTCAGTTGTGGTCTGGTCTTACATAGTTGCGATACTTGCGATTTATTCTAATCCAGACTGGCTGGATTAAAACGTTAATTACTAGAATAATACACTAAAGGAAAAGGCTCAGACCAGTATTCTAGGAAAATATATTTTATCTCGGTCTTTTATAACTGTTGATTGCCTAAGTAATTACAAATCCAATGAAAAGTGATAGAAAATATTTTTCTTGTAATTAGTTGAACTTAAACCACAGTAAATATAAAATTATTTTTTTTTACAATTATAGGTAATGTTGGGCGTCACTCCGTAAAAACAAATAAATTGTAACAGAAAAATTACAAAAAGTATTTTATAATTAATTAAAAAACTCAATTAAGCAACCGGCAATTGAACTTTATCGCGAGTTTCTTAACTTTGTCGTCGTCAGCATGCACGCAACAACTCACAAACTGTTCCCCGCAAAATTTAAACGAGTAAAGTTTGTTTCAGTTAGTTTACACAACTGTCCGGTTCTCCCCAACCTCCCCTTACCTCCTAAACGGGGTAGGGGAAACATGGCTGATATAAACGTGTGTTAGACACGAGACAATGTTACTAGGATCGTGCTCCTATTTTATAAAGGACATCACTACTCAAGAACCAGAGATTTCTTTGTTAATAATTCTATTGAAAGTAAATCTGATATCGAATTATTAAATGGATTGACTGAGTTCTTTGTTTGACAATGTTGTTACAAGTTTCTTATTCAACCCTTGTAATACATAATCTAATCCACAGATTATAATCATATTTATTTATTATATACTAGGGACCCGCCCCGGCTTCGCACGGTTACGCTAATATGCATGGATTATATATATAAACCTTCCTCTTGAATCACTCTATCTATTACAAAAACCGCATCAAAATCCGTTGCGTAGTTTTAAAGATAAGCATACATAGGGACAGACAACGCGGGAAGCGACTTTGTTTTATACTATGTAGTGATAATGAATATTATAATACATAAAGAAAACAGTTTTTTTTTGTTGATACCTATAGATAAATGTAAAATTTAAAACACATAGGTAGAGAAAAACTTCAAGTTTTTTTAGCTAAGAATTCTGGATCAGGTTACGTTTTAAATAAAAAAAACTAAATCAAAATTGGTTTATCCGTTTGAGAGCCACGATGCCACAGACACGTTAAACTTAATAACACCCCTCTTTTTCCGTAGGGTATTAAAAAAAACTCCTTTATTAGTTTGGATGCCGAAGTAAAGTTAGAAATAAAACTAGGTTTCATTGTACGTTTTATTACAAAAAATTTACTTACCGAATTAATTCTTTCAGTTCCGTGGCGTTTCACTTCGAGACCCAGTAATTAATTTGTCAAGCTTTTAAGGCAGCCTTTGATTATACAACAACTTATTATAATTTAGAACATTCCAAGTTAAATGTTGTAACGGCACAGTGAATACAAAGGAATAATTTATGTTTTCCTGTATACGTGTTTGCATTTTCCTCAGCGTGGAGGGAGCCAGACATTTCATCTCGTCTGATGGATACAGTATGAGCACATTGTCTAGGGAACTAAAACCTTTCGTTTATGACCGCTCCGGGTACTTTTAGAGTTCGCAATAACCCCACTTGTGAAACTCCAGATGAAATTTTTTGTGCCTTTATTTTATGTACTTTTATTGCAAAATTTTTCGATGTTTGAATGTGTTGTTGATTTTGTTCGTAAAACGCGAGCGAATAGTTAATATTTGTTTTATTTCGTGTTGTCTTTGAACAACTGTATTTCATTTCGTTTACGTGAGGTGTATATGGATAGCAAGTATCCAGTTTACGTATTGATTGTAGCGAAGATAATTATTAACTAAATTATCTTGGTAGTTATAGTTCTCCGACGACTGTTATATGATCTTAACGTGTTACCTAGATCTTAGTCGATAACACACAAGCATTAGGAAGGCTACTAGAGGTAATTGTAGGAAGTACCGTTGGAAATCAAGTATCAAAGTACATCATACATTTGCGTTTTCCTATACGTTAGAAACGGAGTATTAAATTCAGTGAGGGGATATGGGGAATAAATTCCATCAGATCTTATAGATAGGTGTTATATCTAAACCTGTTATCAGCAGTAGTATCACGAACGGGGAGCGCGCCGGCGGCGAGTTGGCAGGAAATTAAATGAGAGTCGCGGGAGACGTGAATGTGTGCCAGACGTAATGACTTCCTGGTACCTCGCCACTTGTACATAGTATTGGAGAACTTATATGTGTAAGAAGTTGCAATAGAAAGAAAGAAAACTTGTTTATTAGGGTCTCGCACAGGCAAATACATTACACCATAATACACCATTTTACCTGTACGAGGCCAAAAAGCCATATCAGCATTATGCCGCAGCAAGAATAATAAATGCTGCAGCGCTGGTATTCTAAAAAGTCCTGTAACTAAACCTAAAACTAACTAAACAATACAGTTTAGAATTATATTTTGAAGAACTTTCAGCACTGAAGTGTTCTGGTCGTAAAGGAAATTGAGTACAAATAAAAACTCATGCTTATTATTAACCTATCAAGTTTCTATTATTGTTAACTTTAAAGTAAGTAATAGCTTGTTTAAGACCGTTTAGTAGTTTTAAAAAATTGACTATATTATTCTTATATAGAAAGAAAGAAAGAAAACATTTATTAGACACAAAAAGAAATATATACAAAAGAACTAAAGTTTGAAGGTAAAATATTAATTATAAACATTGTCATTAATAAAGCTTTTAATGAAATACTACAACGCGACGTAGACGCTCGTAGGCGAGACGTAGCAGCATGATTTTCGGGATAAAAAATCACAACTTAATATTTATTTTGAATTGTCATTGGTACTAATCATAGAAATATAAAATAAGATACTCTAAGGTACTGATTCTCTTTTCAAGTACTAGTCTAACTACGTACATCTCTTTCTTATAAACACCATCGAAAGAGGACCGCAAATTGAGCTGTCAAATTAGAGCTGTCATATTAGTATACGTTTGACGTTCTTGCAATTTACGTGAAATAAGACGAGATCTATGTCATGCCAACTAAATCCTAGTGGATTTTACGCAAATGAACTAGTTTGTCAGGTCTAAAAATCTTCTATCCTTTTCTAATTAGCTGTGTTCGAAAGAAAGATTGGGAGCAATTGGGAGTCTTATTAGTTTAAACGTGTGCAAGAGAATTAGCACCATTGTTATTATTGATAACTTCCATTACTTACACCTATTTTTTCTGTGGCTGTTTACAACACCAATCATCTTGGTTATGAATAGGCAGTTTGATTATGTTATTAAACCCTCATCTTTCTTTATATCCAACGTTTGTGGTCAGTCATAAAACCCACTGCTCACTCATTCACTGCGAACTTTCTAAATCCGTTAGAAGACCATCCAACAGACTTAAACTAGGAATATTAATATTCATCACTTTTCCAAACAAAATGAGCATAATCCGTTCCCTGATCCTGGGGCCACGGCCCGGTATTAATCACGACGTAATCTCACCAAATAGAGCGACCCGCGAGCAAAATAAACAGTAATGGCTGTAGGCAACGTTGCGCAACCGAGACTGCTGAGTCACCGCGACCGAGCCACGCTGCCACACTCAGTCGCGATCATCAGTGCGTGACTTAACAAATACTCACCGCTTACCAATGTTACGATCACTACCTACCCAACTCCCAGACTATAATATCGGAAAATGATTTGACCGTGAACAGGGCTTCATTGTATTCCACTGTTTCATCCGTAAAGCGTTCATTCGTTCCACAGCATAAGGTTACCGGCAGGTAAAGTAATACATCTGGTTCTTTGAATTACATTTGCAAACATTTAAAATACTTGATTACGTTACTTTGAATAGTTTGTGATGTAAAGGCACTAACTACTACATGTATAACACAATTGTGTTTTTATTATCTTGGTTGAGTTCTTGTTAAAATTTGTTGTCGCCCCACATAATGCTTTCAAGCAAGCTGTCCTCACAAACGCTGGTGACCCTGAATGGTCCAATAGCGTAAGTTAGCAAACAGGCGGATACAGTAGGTCTACATGTAGATATAACAGACGTTTGTAGGGGGGCGATGGGGAAAGGGGGGGTGGGTTCAACGCACCGGATACGTCTGTCGCCGGGCACTGGCTTGTATGCAATACACTGAAACAGGTGTGCGTTTTGTATCCATGTGTGTGTTGTAACATTGACATAAATACTAATGCAGTCGTATGCACGTTTAGCGCTGCGTTAACATACGGCTATACGCGCGTGTGTGTGTGCGTAAATTATTACTGCACTTATCACGATATACGTAGCCAACTGATGCTGATTTGTGGAGGTGTACTACCATAATGTGGGGCATAATGTTTACATGTGATACGAGGTCGTAAAGGCAACTATCGATGTACTGAATTAATTAATATATTAATAGAGATTTATGTTCTAGTCTGAATTAGGTATTTGTGCTACCAGCATGTATGATGGTAATTAAGCGAGGTGGCACGTAGTCGTACTTAAAACAAGCAATGATGTTGAAACTGTAATAGCTGAACTGGAAATTTAATTGGTATTAATTATCATATCTAGTTTTCTGAATTAGGATCGTAGACGTAAGTTTTTATTTTATTACATCAGCCCCCTAAATTTTTTGAACCAATTACATTCTGAATCCAACTACAGAATTGAGCTACTAAATACAATTAAATTGATATCCATCCATTCGGTCCAGTTTCCTTTAATTGCTTTGAACAGATTCATACATATTGTGTAACGATATAAAAGAACATAAATAATAACAATTGATTCATATTTTAATGTTGAATAAGTTGTTGTGTTAAATAATGTTTGAATTGATTGATGTTTAAATGTTATCCGTGATACACACAGTGATTTAAAATCTTTTGGAATCAATGTTACATTAGGCAAAGACAGTGGTACATTGTATAATGATCTTTATTTCCATTGCGCAATGTACAAAACTAATTTGACAACAAAAAAAGGAGGCGCGCTTTCCCGAGAATTCCCGAGAGTTGTACGTTATAAATGTTATAATATTGCCATACTCACTAATCCCATTTTTCACAGGAATGGGACGCCAGCCTAGCTGGATCAGAAGCAGGCATCGACACAACAGTTCTCACCGCCTTATCTTCGGAAGCCGGGGAGTGGCGGACCATACAAGATGGGCAAAGAATCTTGACCACCACGCCTTCAGTCCTTGGTGGCTGTCGAGCTCAGGTGTACCGGGTCGCTGGAGCCACGCAGTGGTATACAGCTGTAATTGTTGGAGTCAATGAGCATACTGGGGTAAGCAAATTAAAGCTATATAATGTGCTTCTAGAGAGGCCTATGTTCAGCAGTGGACGTCTTATGGCTGAAATGATGATGATGATGAATGTGCTTCTAAATTATCTGCCACGGTTGCAATGGGAGAAAGTATTAGGTATTATAGTATATATGTAGATTACAATAGTGAAGAAATTTCGTACCCCGGAACAGTAAAAAAAAAATTGGAGCATGGAGCAGAATTAGACCTACGCAGTAAAACGTAGGCAAAAGAAAAAAATATATGACGTTAGATGAAAAAATGACTTCATTATTGTAATATAAATAACCAATATTATCTCCCATTGCAGCCGTGGCAGATAATTTAGAAGCACCCTATATTGTTCTTCTTATCGTGTGGTTGATGTATAACATGACCTAGTGTCAGAATTAAAGCGTCCAAAGACTTCTGACTTGACTTTATACACAATCAAAAATATCTCGTATATGCGCTGGTTTCCTCACGATGTTGTCCTTCACAGTTTTAAGCAGGTGACATATTCATTAATTTCTTTATAGGATTCAAAAAGTCTATGGTGCGTGCCTGGGTTCAAACGTGTGACCTTTGACTTGGCAGTCCAAAAGTACTACTACTAGGCTACCGTTGCTGTAATTTGTATCGCGAATTGAATTCTGAATTCATTACAGAAGGTATAGATTTGTGCTGAACACGTTTGTGGGTATAACTTATACAAATTTAGGCCTACAGTATAACTATAGACCTATCTGTTAAAATTAATGAATTGAGAAGTAGGGAGTGCTAATACTCAATTTATGTTGTAGAAAGGATTGATTAGATATGGACTTATCTGATCCTATCAACAAAAACCCATTAATAAACTACAAGTGATCTAATCTAAGTTGGTCTGATATCAAATGTCTAGCTAAACTATCCTCAACAAATCTGTAATATTGTACTACTTATTATACTTACTGGTACCTACTAAGTAAGATTAACCTCGATAAGACACTAAGTAGAAACGTTTTAAGTTCTTAAAAGTTAAACACCGACCTTTAAAAGATGACATTGAAATTGATTAAGCTTATCGCCCACACAACTCTAAAAAGAAAAAAAGACTGTATTATAATTAATGTGATTTGTATAATAAATATAACTTGTAGCAAAAACCGTTGTCTCTGATATTTTTTCGTAGCACGCCTACGAAATAAGACTGAGCGTAGCAAATTAAATACTTGTGTTCAAATAAAATCGTGACATTTCTATTCGTTCCAAATAATAAGAGAAGTCTTCTAACGTTTCTTTATAATCCAATTTATTGAACAAATCAGTTCCCATTCCGCCTTCGTTCGTACGTGATTGACTACCAAAGTACCGACATCTTATCTCAAGAAAAAGATAGAATATACTTTTTTATATCGAAACTTAATTCATTAGAATCTGTCGCAGAAAATAAAGCGTTTTTGTCAATTTCCTTAGTTTATAGAGTCGTTCAAAATTTAACTGGATATAAAACGAAATTTATTTAAGATACAGTTAATTTGTTAAAGAGAACATTCTTATCACGTAACTCGTTGCTGTAGCTACCTCCAAGTAATATCTCAAATAATTTAATGCATGTAAGCATTACATTACAACGCGTACAAGTACCTAACTGTACAAGAAATTCTACGAGATAATTCCGAAGCGGGAAGTTCTGGAGAAAACCAGTTTGGTTTATTGAACGCGATGGCATCCGACAACGTTGTTCAATTTATAAGGGCGCTCATAAGTAACGATACAACTTGAACAGCGTGTTCGTTACTCGAACAACATCAGGGAACCTGTTCTGCAGAACGCTGAGTCGCACCATAAAAGTGTATTTGGAATCCTGAACTTTCCACATGCCTCCAATTATAATGCTGCTTCTGTGTTGGTCCAATGCGGCAGCCGTTGGTAGTTGGAACCTGTTTAGTACATATTGATGGATTACTCTCCCTTAATGGAGTTATTGTACGCTAATGTAGCGAAGTATATCAGACATGTAATATGTATGTATGTTTATGTATTACCAGATTAATAAATGTGACGATATAGGAGAAAATCCTTGGGCTACATTTAAAAAAATATATTTTCTTCATATTATCCATATACTCGGAGAAGTACAAAACATAATTCACTTGTTAAGATTTGTCTTTTATTTTTGTAACCAAATTCCTCTCTTGATTTAAAAAAAACTGACAACTTCCAATTTTCCCTGAAAGGACGCCAAAATTCCTGACATATCAGGAAAGTTCCTGTCGTTTGGTAACCCTACCATGTACCTATATAAAGTTAGTGATACAGCGAGTCAATTTGTGTCGACAGCATCCGTGTGAGGTAACTTTGATGGAGATTTAATTGAATTTGTGATCGATGTGTCATGCGTAGGCACTGATATATATTTAATTATAAAGAAGTATATGTATACCTACAACTTAATGTGCGTAGGACTAAGAAAGTCGTTTAATTAATCGCAGTTCATTAAATTGTATTAAATGCCATAGTTTGATCTCAACAGTGTGGTCTTAGATAGCAATTTAAATGAACATTAACGGCAAAGTTCTTGATAAACATTACGGAGTCTCTTGAGAGTAAATTGCGATGAGACTTTGCAGAGTGGAATGTAACACGTGTTTGAGAGTTTCCAAGGACTTTCCGTCTCATCTAGATTCTATTTGAGTATTCCTCCAGAGGAACGGAATAAGAATGTTTGGGTATGATTCATGTTTAATCTATGCGAGGAAAGCGGAGTTTAATATTACTACTATAATTTGAAATTCCATACCCGTACATTACTTGATACGACCCACCGCAGTCACATTGTTTACGAATCAAGGCCGTCTCACAATATTAACGAGGATGTTACAACAGCTGAACTTGTTATATACCTATAAGTTGCTTGCTTAGTACTTAACAACAGTGTAAGCCAAATAACCTTTTTATTAAAGGATACATTGTAGTAAAAAAATATGTATTACATAATATTACTGTATTTGTATGTCGGGCTTCGGCTGGGTTTCGGAAATATGCAATCTCATCGCGTTCTTTCTACATAAAATAAGTTTGCAACTGCATTCAGAAACTACGAGAATCTTCAAGTGAATCAAGATTTATGTAAATTAAATGAAAATTTATTGTTTTTTTTTATAGCACCAACTAATGGCATATTTTTATGTGTGAAACTGGGAACGTAGACTCTCAAAGAGACATAAAATAAGAAATTTTATACTACATTTTCCTTCGAATGATACTAACATTACTGGAGGAGGAAAACGTATTATTAAATAGTTAATAATTGTTGTTTATGGTTTGATATGCTAGTTTTTTCTTTTCCGCCGTCTACAGCCAATGATGATATTATCTTGTTTACAAGTTCTACCCAACATTTTTTACAAGCATAACTGCGATCCTCATTATCCGATACATAGGTATTTATTACAAGCATTGGTCATAATTATTTATAAGAGGAAGTTGTAACCGTCTGCCTGCGTGTTTTGACTTAATGTTGTTAATTTAGTATTGTACAGTCATTTCCTATCATCACTTCCAAATTGCTTTTGGTTTGATACCTAGTATTATTAAGGTAACATGAATTTGGTTAGCGTGGCTAGATGTTTCTTCTTGATCTCGATAACCTTATATATTCTGAGAGAATTGAAGGCTTATCATCATCATCATTTCAGCCGGAAGACGCCCACTGCTGGGCATAGGCCTCCCCCAAGGATTTCTATTCATGTCGGTCCTGCGCTGTTCTCATCCAGCGACTTCCCGCGATTAATTTAGGGCTTATAAACGCTTTAATCTTGATTAGTCTAAATATAATATACATTTTATTAGGAGTGTGAAACTTAGTAGAGTTAGTAGTAGCGGTAATACTGTGGTGTGTGGGGGTCTGCGGCGCGGGTGGCCTCCCCATTCACCCCTTCGCTAACTTCTCAAAACAAACTTTGTTGTTTTGCGTTATTGAAACACTTTATTGTTTTTCTTTCATCTTCTCTCCTTTGAGGACGGCTATGTCGAAGTTACTTGTATTGTACGTATCCAAACGAAACATTTCTGTTTGGATTACTTGTCAAGTTTCTTGTTAAATGTTGTTGTTGCTTATTCAGTTTATACTATTTAATGTAACTGGAATTGCTTTTAATGTAAACGTTAATGTTTATACCGTTTTGGTTTCGTTTTATCCGTTCCCTATTGTTGTATTTTTTTATCAAACAATTCAATTTAAACGGTGTAGGCACAGCTCGCCCCTTAGATTTTGCCCCTTTTAGAAAAATGTGACATTCGCCCCGTTTTGATGGGTCCGTTCGACCCTTGTGAAGGGGCGAGTAATATTTTATTATTTTTTAATTATTTTGGTGTGTTCAATCGCCTCTTGCCTCATTTCATTTAAAATTTCTTATAAAAAGTACCGTCAGACAGAAAAGTGAAAACACACCGTCCGTCGCAAAAGGCAGCGACGCGAAGGTGTGCTTTACTTTTCTATCTAAGTAATTTAAATAGGTTATCAAATCGTGTATATAAGAATAGATTCGATTTGATAACCTATTTAAATTACTATATTCGTAATCCCATTACAATCATGTATCTGTTTTTACTACCTGGCGCACCCAGTAGAATAGGTTTAATAGACAATAAATAGGCTTCCCAAAAAAGGGTTTGCTATCATAAGCTTTGTATGCCATCTCTTTCTAACTTATTAATGGGGTATTTTGTAATTAGTCAACATTTTATACCAGGAAATGAGAAATCAATTGGAACTTACCTGAATAATGGTAAAAATACAGGTTTTGAAATTAAATGATACCAGGAAACCAGAAATGAATTGGTACCAGCTCAATAATTGTAAAAATACAATACAATTTATTTCTGCTTTCCTGGTATGATTTAATTTCAAAACCTGTATTGTTACCATTATTGAGCTAACTCCAATTCATTTCTGATTTCCTGGTATAATTTTATTTAAAAACCTGTATTTTACCATTATTCAGGTAAATAGTAGGTAAGTTCCAATTCGTATCTGGTTTCCTGGTATGATTTAAATTTAAAACCTGTATTTTTACCGTTATAGAGCTAATTAAATAGAAAGTTCCAATTTATTTCTAATTTCCTGGTATCATTTAATTTCAAAACCTGTATTTTTACCATTATTGAGCTAACTCCAATTCATTTCTGATTTCCTAGTATAATTTTATTTAAAAACCTGTATTTTTACCATTATTCAGGTAAATAGTAGGTAAGTTCCAATTCATATCTGGTTTCCTGGTATGATTTAAATTCAAGACCTGTATTTTTACCGTTATAGAGCTAATAAATAGTAAGTTTCAATACATTTCGGTCTCCTGGTAGTTGTCTATCGATATAGTTTATTACAAAAGCTTGATGTTTCTGACTGTACTTTTAACTTAATAACAAATCGGGGTCGAGCGAGCCTATCTAAACACCAAAGGGGCGAATGAGTACACTAAGCCAAATAGGGGCAAAATCAAAGGGGCGAGCGGTGCCTACACCATTTAAACGTAGGTACCTACGTGTGGTAATTTTCGATTTTAACCGTGAAATGGACTGCGGACGGTTTTCCGTTACCTGCAGTTAATTCTGATAAAAATATTTCTGACCGGATTAAATTACTATTGAAGCTCTCATATTCGTTATTCAGTTTATCTACTTTGCTAGCAATATTACATGTACAGTCATGAACACTATTTGTACACTTGCATTTTGTTAATTGCCAATCATTTGTTTTCTGATTTGTATAGAATATCGTCTATTGTCTATGTGTAAGCTGGATTGTCTTATTATCTCTGTTTAAATATGTATATTTTTGTTTTAGTAACTAAGGCCTAATTAATACTTTCAATAGTTTGTAAGAAGTTTTAGTTTACATGTTTGTGCTTTCGATTATACCTTCCTACTTAATATGGAATTACGAGTACTTCTAAAAATAGCAACGATCCTTGTATTATTCTATCAAGAATCAAAAGATGTAAAAATGGAGAGTGTATTCAAAGTTAAGAAGTTGCATAAACTTGACTAAAGCCGAGCTCGGGTTGGTGATTCCAAACTGGCAACTACAATTATTACAATAACTCATCAAACTCTTCACAGAGTCTGACAGAGTTTCCGAGTACTTCAATCTATCTCGAACTTTGCTAAGTAATTACAGTTAAAAAGTTGAGACGTTAAACAAATTTATACTGCGAATTAGCGAGTGGAAAACTTGGTTCGTGCTTGCCGAGGTTCGTATTACCGGCGTCCGAAACGTCCAAGTTTTGAGTAACCCCCTCATCGCCCCCTTTCCCGGTTACCAAAGTTACTTTCTTAAACTTCTCTCTTTGTATATCGCAAGTTTGTTTTCAACTTCGTCAGTCGGCTGTCGACATATTTACCGACAAGTCTATTTGTTTATTGTATTGATGTGTTTGTCGGTGTTGTCTACATTTTATTTATAACGCGACATCTTTGATGTTTTCAGATTAATGTTATGTACATATTTTATGTACTACTACTACTGTAGTACTTTAGTAATGGATTACTATGAACATTTGAGCGTAAAATTAGACAGGAGTACGATAAAATTAAATATTGTGATTTTTTTATACAAGTTAGCACATGTTAGCTTAACGATAAAATTAGCCTATATTTAGTGGTAAATGAAATACTTAAATTTAATTTTTATGCACGTTTTTATCTAGGTTAACGCATTATATGTATGATAATTTGCAAAGCATGTTGGCCATACATATTATTAGTAATTATAGGCTTACAAACACACGTCTGTCCGTTAAATTGGGTTATTCATGATTCATGTATCATCGTAGCCATTATCGATGGTAGAACATGTCATCCGAATTCTCTTTGTGCCTGTACCACCTATTAATATCCATTAATATATCGTAAAGCTATAAATTTCAGATCATTAATCTTGATTCGTAAAAAATGGTGTCCTTGTATAAAAAGCGGCAAAGTCGCTTTAAATTTTAAGATCAATCGATTGGATTTTGATTGAACATGATGTGGGTAGAGATAATAAGTTCGTTCAAGGCCATATTTGCTAACACCTGTACCAGTCCGACGCGCGACGGGCGACATGAAACAGAGACATATTGTTTACGCTATGTTCAGCCGAACTGCGCTCGCCCGTGAGAAAGTTTAGATGGGAATTTAGGGAATCTTGTTTACTTACGAATATAAAACACCTGCCAAACTTCGTGTTTTACTTTTAAAGCAATTATTTGTTCTTAGACTGCGAGAATTCTTGTTTGTACGATAGAATTTATTAATAGCGTCGATGAAAGAACTTAACAAAATATTTATGAAACAACCTTTTTGGCTTCTTTCATTTTTCATACCCATTTATAATTCTTAATGGATTCGTATAAATAAAGAAGCCGTATTATTAGCGTTGAGTAACCACCTACTTCTGAGAATAACGGTGTTGATCTTTGTAACTAGATGGCGCTAGTTGTTACGAGATCAAATGCCACAATCAAGACAGCCGTGAGCGGTCGGTGAGGTGTTATAACGGTATCAGACCATCTTAGTGAAAGATCGTATTACCTTATCTGGTTTAATAAACGCACCTTCCTAGGATCCGGATGTAAAGCTTTAGAAAACACGAATAATAAAAACTACTTTTCCTTTGTTCTCAGGAGCTGACAGTTACAGACGACACTGTTTTGGAGGAGCACAGTGAAGACCCCTCCCTTGTGCAGATGAGACTCCTCGGCGATGGAGGTACAGAATGCAACGTGTTTATATTTATACATCGCCTCCATTCAATCCAATAGTAATCAACCAACGAAGCTGAAACAATGCGAAACTGTATTCGTTTTGTCGCATTACGCGCCATTATTCTGGTTAACGATTAAAATGATCGTCATGATTGATTACGATAACATTTATGTGGGTACATGGAAACAATGGGGTCTGGTTACATAACCTACACGCTGCAGTGAACAATCTTCAGCCATCTGCTGAACAATAGCCGTGTTTCACCACACCACTGAGTTATGATTTATACCTAATGTATTTTTAAATAGATATCGCTCAACGAGTATGCCATTAATACTTTGTTTATCTAATCAACTAACCTGATTACGAGACAATGTAAACAATGGCTAATGACTCGTGACCTTTTTAACTAAAAAACGGGATATAAATAAAATTGTTTGTGTTCATTTTTATAAATAAAAAGCTGTTAATTTCTTGTCGGAGAAATTATTAATTATTAATAATGTCTTCCTAACCGAATTTCGGTCACAGCGGCGATTAGCCAACTAGGCAGGAGATATTATAGTGCACAAGTGTGTGCGCAAACACAGGAGCACTCTCTATTCTCTCACTCTAATAGTCCGATGGGACGGCAATGCGACAAGACCGGAGAGAGATCCGGCGTAGGGCCAACAGCTTAACGTGTTCCGAGGCACGAAGTAAGTGATAATTAGTTTATAATAAGTACATAACTTACGAAAAGTCAGAGGTGCGCGCCTTGCTAGTCAACGGTCATGCCACTAGGCTATCAAAACTCAGAAAAATAAGCAAGTAAGGAGAAATTATTAAGCAAGTACCAACGTGCATAGTGTAGAAGTTTAATAAAACAATGTAAATCTATATACTCGTAGCTCGAGGCAATGTAGAGTAGAGCTATAAAAGCGAAGATATCTTTTATAAATAGATCTTTGTTTAGATAGCAACTGACAGACTAATAACAATGCATTATTATATTGTGCAACCGTGTGTGCTAACGGTTGTATTGCAATGAGAACATAGATGGGTGTTGTACTTTTATGTGCATAATTGGATTAAAGCCTTAGTAATTGACGTTGCATTATGAAACAGTACTTAGGACTTAGTGTAAGGAACTTAGTAACACGTTGTATAGTTTAAATACTTTGTCAATTGTACCTATTGTTTATTAAAATTAGAAGATTTAAAAAAAACAACAAATAGACGTTGCTTCTCATTATAAAAAAGTTAAGCCTTAAAATGAGCACATGTCAAAAATTTTCACATTGAAAGTTAGTCAAAAACAACAGTTAGATTCGATTTTTTTAAGTTTCCTCAGATTGCAAAATTTAGCACATTTTGGTTAGGTTAGATACGAAGCGACCCTTTTTAACCCCCGACGCAAAAAGAGGGGTGTTATTTTTAACCGTTTAATGAAGCTTTTTCCTTAATGTTAGTTTGCTTCAAAAATAGGAGCCCCGTCAAGTGGCTAAGACTTAAGAATTAAGTAAACGATTTAAAATAAAATAAGGAAAAGAAAAGCTTTTTAACTACCACTTTTGAGAACAACTTATAGGTATTATTATTTGTAAATCCAGTATTCCTGAATTCAGGATGAACGTGTAAACTTAAAAAATATTTTAAAAGCATTCAAGATTTTATCCGAACACTGCACGATACTGAATTTATTAAATTTGAGCTTCCTGAGTATAAGAATTGCATTAAGAGTATTAAGAGATTCGCAATCAGATAAAACAAAAAGTATAAAATACTTATTTCCTTTATTGACTTAATACTTTTTATTTCCAGTAATCGAGTCGATTATGAAGGGTGAAGTGGTGGGCGTAATGCCGAGAAGATCTCGCTCCAATCTTCAAGTAAGTTCTTAGTTAATAATCTGTCTTAAATATTTAATTAAGTAAGAGAACCGAACTCCCCTACTCCCCATAAAGGAAATTACCCCGTTTCAACAAGAAGATGTTTCTCGAAACTAACTGTATTAGGTTGTACATGTACCTTTTAGATTACCCTGCACGGTTTAATTGAGTTTCTCTTTAGATTCCGTAGCGTGCGCGTTTGTGATATAAATTAAATATTTCTAGACTTTAAATCGTGCGTAACATTTTTTTAAAATTGAAAATGAAATTTACAGTCTATTAAGTGTTATGGTACAGTTTGACAGTTAGTATGAGTTTTCAAACCACACGATTACCAAGTTGCCAACAGTCTTAAAAAATTAAAACACACGTAAATTTATTGGCTAAATTCATTAAGTAATTATATTATCAGGTCCGGGATGCGAATTGTATATAATGTCTGGTCAATTTGATAAATTCATCAATTGAACCCAATGTTTAGTGTAATGGTTAGTATGTGTGATGGTGATAAGGTTGCTATTAGGTTAGCAGGAATTGTAAAATAGAAATGCGTGTTTGCTTTACTGAGGTTTTATTGTGACTAATCGTATTAAGTGCATACAAACGTTAATATATTAAAACGAGACAACATTCCGCCCACCAAAAGGACGGAGTTCTTTTTTTTACCTTTTTTTACATAAATAACAATATTTGCAAAAAATCGCTTGACATAACATTACTTAAATGACTGTCCAACAAACACATAATCATGAAGTTCATGCAAATCTAAATGATGCAGATAAATTATAACTGTAATTAGTTTCATACAACAATGATCAATAAATTGATTGGTAGATATCCTAACTTATACTTTACATTTTAATCAGTAACAATGGGTAAAGGACACAACTTTGAAATACATCTCTTCACTACATTATTTCCACTTTTTATGCTGTATACTCTGGTTATGCCATCTTCTCCAGGATGTTTATTTACTACACGACCCAGTGAAAATTTACCAGGCGGTAATCCATCGGTTTTTATCAGAACAATATCGCCAAGTTTGAATTCTTCAGATTTCTTTAACCAAATTGGTCGTTGTTGTAATCGTGTTAAATATTCTTGCTGCCAACGTCGCCAGAAATCGGCCAGCAATTTTTGGGTGTATTGCCACCGGGATAAACAATGAACTTTTGAGCCTATGAAATCTGGTGATGGTACGACAATAGGAGCTTCGCCAATTAAAAAGTGTCCAGGTGTTAGTACTTCAATGCAGTCTGGATCTTTGTCATCAATAGGACACAGTGGCCTAGAATTTAGGCAAGCCTCTATTTGACACAGCACCGTGGCCATTTCCTCGTAGGTAAGATGGGTGGTGAGCACACGTCTCAAGTGGTGCTTGACAGATTTTACACCTGCCTCCCACAAACCTCCAAAGTTTGGTGAGTACGCTGGTATGTAATGCCATTGTGTTCCTTCTAATGCCAATGTGTTCGATATGTCGCCTTTAAATACCAGGTTAGCTTCCTTCCAAGCGGCTATTAGTTCCTTGTTGGCACCAACAAAATTTCGCCCCTGATCACTCCATATATCGCTGCATTTTCCCCTTCTGGAAACAAAGCGCTTGAACGCAGCGATAAAGGCTTCTGAAGATAGATCACTCACTAACTCCAGGTGCATGGCTTTTGTTGACATACATATAAACACACAGATGTATGCCTTTTGTGTTTTGATGCCTCTTCCCTTTGACATGCTTATTTGAAATGGGCCTGCAAAATCAACTCCGGTGTGTAAGAAAGCTCGAGCAGGAGTCACTCTCGCAGTAGGCAAGTCTCCCATGATCTGAGTTCTTGATATCGCTCTAAGTCTGGCACATACCAGACACTTGTGTATGCAGGATTTTATCATTGCCTTGCATCGAATAATCCAATATTTTGAGCTTATGTAGTTTAACATAAGTTGAACACCGCCATGTAATGTATGAGCATGCGCGTCAGCGATTATCAAGGACACCAAATTGTTGTTGTTTCCAAGGATAATAGGATGTTTGATCTGCTCGTCTAAATTCGCGTTACGAAGTCGACCGCCCACCCTGAGGATACCGTCTCTGTCAAGGTAAGGATTCAAGGTTTTGATTTTACTTACTCCTTTTACAGCTTTATTTGTTTTTAATCTATCGATGTCATCTTTAAATTCTTCTTGTTGTACTAATTGTATGCATTTCATTAATGACTGATTTAATTCCTTTGTAGTAAAACATCTTTCTATGTTTTCTGAACTTCTTTTAAATTGTAAAAATCTTCGACAATAAGTTATTACTTTTATTAATTCCTTTAGGCTATTGAATTCCATAAACTGTGACGTTACACTTTCTTCATGTTGTGTTTTTAAATTTGCTTGTATTTTATCCTTCTTCTTTTCTAAATCTGTAGATAAATATTCTTGTACTAATCTTATTTCTGTTTCAGAGAGCCAAGCGGGACCCTTCCACCACAAATCAGCACTTTTCAGCTCAGCGAGTAACATGCCCCGAGACCCAATGTCTGCAGGATTTTCTTCAGATGAGACATGAAACCACCGGTTGTTGTTTACTTTCTCGACAATCTCTACGACCCGGTTTGCTACAAATGTTTTCCATTTGTGGGGGTCGCCAGATATCCACGCAAGGACAATTGAGGAATCTGTCCAGGCGTAGATGTTTGATGTAGATATTCGCATGGCGCGTTCTATTTGTTTAAGCAATCTTGACAGCAACAACGCCCCACACAGCTCCAAGCGTGGTAAGGAAACAGTTCGTAGCGGAGCCACTCTAGTCTTTGCAGCCAGCAGTTTTGTAGATACCGAGCCATCTTGCATTTTTACTCTGATATAAGCTACGGCTGCGTACGCTCGCATGGAGGCATCGCTGAAACCATGGACTTCTACATTTTCTATTTCAGTGCTTAATGTGCCAAGCCAGCGGTCAATGTGTACTTCATTTACTACTTCAAAATCCTTACGAAGAGTCATCCATTCATCCACCAGGGATTGGGATATTTTGTCATCCCAGCCAACTTTCTCTAGCCATAGCTTTTGTATAAGCATTTTAGCCAGGATTAAACTCGGAGCGATCCATCCCAGCGGATCGAACAGTTTCTGAATGTCCGATAAAATTGATCTCTTTGTGACATTGTCCGAAATCAATGGTAAGTTTACTTTATATTGAAATTGGTCGGTTCCTAGATTCCAGATCAATCCTAGGGCTTGCACAGTTCCATCTAATTTAAAATCCAAATGTGCTCGAGTTGTTCTTTTCTTTGGTTCGATAGATTGCATAAACTCAGTAGAGTTGGAACACCATTTTGATAATATGAAGCCACCCTTTTGCAGTATATTAGCCACTTCTTGAGCTGTCTTTATGGCTTTCTCTGCAGTATCTTCGCCTGACATCAAATCGTCCATAAAAAAATCCGTTTTAATGATGTGTGTAGCCTTTGGATAATTTTGGCCTTCATCATCAGCCACTTGATGAAGAGTTCTTACTGCGAGGTGAGGTGCTGACGATGTACCAAATGTGACACGAAGCATACGGTATTCTTTGATCGGATCTGACTCTTCTTCTCTCCATAAAAGACGTTGATAGCTGTCGGCGTCTTCTTTAAAAAGCAAGACTTGCAAGTACATTTTTTGAACGTCACTTGCATAGCAGACGCGATGTAATCTCGCTCTCATAACAATATCTCTGAGATCATCTTGCAGTTGGGGACCTACTAGCAGTTCATCGTTAAGAGACACATGGTTCGAGCCCTTAGCTGAAGCATCAAAGACGACGCGTGTCTTCGAGGATTCTTTATCGGCGCGGACAACGGCGTGGTGAGGTAAGTATACTGCTTTCTTTTTTATTGTTTCGTTTTCAGGTATTTCTTCCATAAAGTTAGATTTTATATATTCTTGCATGGCTTTTTTATAATCTTCTTTTAGTGTAGTTGCTTTTCTAAACTTTCTTTCTAGCTGTAGTAATCTATTCCTTGCTATTTCTTTTGTATTTCCTTCAGGCGAAATAGGATTATTTGTTTTAAATGGTAGTTTTACTATGTATCTTCCTTCTTTTGTTCTTGTATGAGTGTTTTTATATATTGTTTCACATAGCTTTTCTTCACTTGTTAACTTTCTTTTCTTATCAGTATCCATTTCCCACAGGGATTTTAGCATGTTCTCTACGTCGACTTGCTGATGAAGGACCAGGAAAGATTCATCTTGTAAATTAGTGTTGATTTCACCAAACAAGATCCATCCCAGATTGGTTTCTTGGGCACACGGAGAACCGGGAGGACCCTTGATAAGTTGTTGTTGCACTATCTGTGCATACTCTTTGACACCTAGAAGCAAATCGATGGGACCTGGTTTGTGATAGTCCGGATCTGCCAATTTGAGTCCTTCTAGGTGTGGCCAATGTGTGACAGTCACAGCTTTGGAGGGGATTTTCGTGGTCAACTGTTTACTCATAACGTATGCTTGTATGTTGATCTCGAAGCTTGGATTATAGTGAGACCCAATCCTTAGTCTCACCGCATGATCGACGTTGGTTCTTGTAGATCCCACCCCAATGATACTTCCTCTTGCTGTCTGCCTAGTTAGTTTCAGCAGTTGCGATGCTTTCTCAGTGATGAACGAGGCCTGTGAGCCTTGGTCTACTAGCGCTCGTAGAACAACAGCGTGGTTATGCTCATTTCTTGCTAAAACTGTTGCCGTGGCTAGTAGCGCTGTGCTCGTGCTTTGCTTAGCACTGTGATGTGACGCGATGTTAGTATTGACAACTTCTTCTTGCTCTTCTACACTGTGATGAGATGTCTTCGGTTGATTAGAGTCTTCATTTTGACCCGAAGAAGCCTTGGTTCGGTGCAGGAGAGTATGATGGCGTCGACTGCATAAACGACAGGACATTTGTAACTTACATTGGTGTGCAGAATGGCCTGGTGCTAAACAATTGAAGCACAGTTTGTTTATCTTCACATATTCAGCCCTTTCAGTAGTTGGCAATTTAGTGAAATCCTTACAATGGCATAAGGTGTGTTTTTCTTTACATAACACGCAAGTTCTATCCGTTGACGACGACGGTGACGTGGCGGATGCAGCAGTAACAAGGTGTGAACGTTCTTTTACAGGTTTGTCCCGGGTGCCCGATGTTGACATAACAAGTTCTAAGGTACGGTATCTTGATTGCAGGAATTCCTTCAATTCATTCCAGGTAGGTAATTTATCTTCATCTTTTGTGTAAGCAATTTGTTCCCATTCTTTGTGTGACTCAGGGTCCAATTTCTGTATTACAAGAAATATAATGATAGGATCCCATGAGTCGGATAATATATTTAAATTTTCTAAATTGTCCAAACAATCCGTCGTGACGTCTAATAAATTCTTTATTTGATTAGCAGACAAAGAACTTATTTTCCTTTGGTTAAATAACTTCTTTAACACTGAATTAACAATCAATCTTTTATTTCCATACCTTGATTTGAGAATACTCCATGCTTTTTCGTAATTCTTATGTGTTATTTGAATAGGTTTCAATACTGACTCGGCTTCCCCGGTGACACTACTCTTTAAATAATGTAACTTTTGCACGTCACTGAGCGTCGTGTTTTTGTGCACTAACGAAATAAATAGGTCTTGAAACGTAGGCCAATCTTCGTAATTCCCACTAAAATTCGGTAGGTGTATCTTCGGCAGCTTAACGAGATGATCATTGTTCGCCGCATTTGAAAACGAGTTGTTTTGCGATGACGTGGACGTTGATGGCGCGGACGCTGCAGCTACATTTATCGTTAACAAAAGGTCCTTTAAATCGGCTAATATCACGAGATATAAGTCTTCATAAACAAAGAAGTCTTCATTAACAAAGTACTGTAATATTTGTCTTTGTTCCTTAGGTGTTATCTTGACTAATTGTTGATGAGTTTCCTTAAAGGTTATCCAATACTCTTCTATACATCTTATTCGTGCTTCAACGTAACCTTTTGTCAATCTAGACTTAGGACATTTCTTCAAATTGATTTGAGTTTTCTGTAATAATGCAGCTGTGTCTTCTAAAACATTAATTAACTCCGCCGTAGTACTCATCGCACCTTTTATTTTTTGCTAATAATCGCTTATCACCTTTGGAATGCGGTTCCCTATTGTTCTCAGCCGGCCGGTCGCTTCTTCGATAACTTGTTTTTATCTTGCAATTATCCGGCGCGATTATGACCACTATGTGATGGTGATAAGGTTGCTATTAGGTTAGCAGGAATTGTAAAATAGAAATGCGTGTTTGCTTTACTGAGGTTTTATTGTGACTAATCGTATTAAGTGCATACAAACGTTAATATATTAAAACGAGACAACAGTATGAATAATTACTAGAAATGATTAATATTTTTAAGCTGACAGTGTTTACCCGGTTTGCCAACTCTCACTACTCCTACTACATATTACGTAGATACTACTAATTCCTAACCCAACCAAAATGAGAAAACTACAAACGTAGAGCCCGTATTCGTTTATTTCGCTAAGATGTCCGTGGCGGTCAAAGCATTGAAAAGCCTGATTACAATGTCGATAATATGCAAATCTTAAGTTGTGATATTCTAGTAATGTCTGTCTATTCGACGGTTATTTTGGTGTGGATGTCGCGACAAGTCCGCGGCGCCTGGTGACGCATTCGCCGCCATTATACTGAACACCGGTACAGCTAAATATGGCATAAATGACTAACTGGTAGGCGTAACGATCTGCTAGACGCTACCAGTTCGGAATTAATTGTGAAATCACCCTTTGAAGTCGTACTATTTGAAGAACTAAAAGCATAAATAAAGAAAATA
This sequence comes from Protodeltote pygarga, assembly GCA_936450705.2. Classification (NCBI taxonomy): domain Eukaryota; kingdom Metazoa; phylum Arthropoda; class Insecta; order Lepidoptera; family Noctuidae; genus Protodeltote; species Protodeltote pygarga. The sequence continues at coordinate 5,161,656 of OW388257.2, read as the reverse complement.
ATAACCTTCCTATTGCATTCGTTTTTTTGTGAAAGATTTCAGTAATCATAATATTGACACTCTATTTGAGAATTGAATGTTTAATCTCGGAATAAAAAGACAATAACCTGTTAAAAACCAAGCCTATTTTCTTCTTTTATGCCATTGTTCTACTCAAATCTGCTAAACATTTATTAAATAACAAGGCTGTAGTCAGCGAGAATGTTTTCAGAACAATGTTTCGGCTCTACAAGTTCTGTCGCTATCCGAACTCTAACCGGTAGAGTTTCTGCACTACTGAACTCATTTGAATATTGGAATAGAAACACTGGCGTACTACTAAGAAGTTAGTTTAGTTCTGGCATTGATATTATATTATTCTGTGGATGTTTATTTAGTAAACAAGCGGAATTTTCCTTCTGTGTATATAAACTGTGTATATTGAGCTGTCGAAACGACTTCGTTCGCGAGAAATTTAATTTCCCTTATAATATAACATTTTCAAATCGGATTAGTAGTTTCTGAGTCCAAATATAGAAACTCTTACTCTTATATATTTTATAGGAATATGTATTAGTAAATTCGTAATTCGACTCGACTTTAAAAAAATATTTTGTTCGAACGAAAAAATCAATTCCTGAGAGAAAATATGATTATAACGAGAAAAATTTCTTGTTTTTGTAAATGCGTTATAATAGTACAGTAATAATAGCATTACCATTAAATTTTTAGACTAAACTAATCTCGAAAAGTTGCATTGTCCTTTCTCGTGAAATTCTAATTTAGTACCTACAGTCTAACTGCTCTCACAAGCGTAAGATAATTAGCTTCCAGTCTATAAATATATCGCCTGAGTCTGAGTGGATTTATTTACAAACATACTCCAAGACTCCTCTAATGTTGACTTGAATAAATTACCATTACATGGAAGCTCGGAAACATTCAGTGATGATATACTACATATTTCTTATCAGAGGTTCTTCTTGATAATCTATCTATCTAATACTTGAAGTCAAAACTTTCGGATCTCTTTTTAAGAATATTGCGCGCATGAAGGAGTGTGAGATTTGGCATAGTGTGTAATAAATGTAATAATTTGGAGGAGTGCAGAAATTTAATAAATAATATACGTTTTTAAAAAAAATTATATTGAATGAATTACCTACGGTCAACTTTCGACCACTGAACGACTCAACGACTACTATAGGGTCTATGACTATAATAACTCACTGCTGGGCAAAAGCCTTCTCTCAAAAAACTAGACCAGAGATAACGTCTTAAGTTCTAAGAGAACAGAGAAACATAATGCAAATGTACAGTTCCACCTAAATTTATCTAAATTTCTGCAGAATTTTATGTTAAGCATTGCTCAAGGCAAAGGCTACATTCAAGGTCCAAAGTAGGTAGGGGCAAGGTCTCGACATTTGCGAAGGACAAACTTGTACTCAAATAGAATTAGTCTTGAAGTCTTGAACCACTAATTATAAGGTTCACCTTCAAATAATCTTGTCACTTCTCAAAATCTTATCTCAAATAATTTCGTTTGTCCTTAAAGCTAAATTTAAAACGTCTTTAATTACTTTCTGAAACCCTTTTTTTAAAATAAAATTAGAAGTTTTAGGTTAGACGTAAAATTAACTGAGTGAGATATTTTGCGTTAGTTGTTGATTCTAAAATTTTATAAGGTCACGCAAAGACACAATGCAAATTCTATTGTTATCTGTAGGGTCACTGATGACAGGTTTGGTATTAAAATACTGAAATGTATAACTCTATTTATTGTATGTATAATATAAAACAGTTGCTAGGTAGATAAAGCCCTGAAAAATAACAAGATAGTGCCCGTTGTAACGACAAAAGATCCAGATTAACATAAAGCGGAGACAAAGAAACTCGTCAGTTATTGCGCAGTGTCCCATCCAAGCCTCAGGATGCGTAGTTATTATTCACCCAGACCAATCATACTGGAGCTCGGACCTCGAATCCACCTTCCACCTTTACATATGTAGGTCGCAACATCAGACTCGTGGAAAAGGTCTGTTTATATTGGTCGTATTAGAACACCCACGCTCACTTTCATATTCTTTGAACCCATATAGGTATTTGAATAATCTTTCCCCACGAGCATAAACGAGGTCTCGTTATTTTAACGTAAATTAAGTTTAAATTAACGCTATAAATCCCCTTCTGTTAAGGCACATTATTAAGCAGCAATATTTATCTATGTATACTTACCTAATGTATTTTGCAAAAGGAAATGTATGTATTTTACAAAACTCTATAACAGTCGTCCAAATTCGTGTCACCGTCCATAAAACATATTTCTTTTAAAAGCCAGGAGGCAATGAGAAAGATTTAGTGGTGCATTGTTCATGGATGTCACGTACGGTCGTGCAATGCCCGATAGTGCTCATCTCGTATGCCAGAAATACACTCAGCTATAATTCTCATCTGGCCATGTTTGCCGCACCAAACTGACGACACGCACGTCGAGTCGTTCATCAAAATAGTGGACTCACGCTACTGAACTAGTTTACTATCGTAATCAATTGACTACAATATACCATGAATATTCCGCACTGCGCTTGCTAACGCTAACATTGTTCAGTACTACCGTTGCACTACTTTCCAGGTACAAAAATATCAAAAAGACATTTGAAAGCTCTTGTAGTTTGTGACGTGAATTATTCACATCGCATCCACTTCACCCGACAACAAAGCGATCAAAACAATCCCACATTTGCATATCCAACAGAAACCTAGTTTGATATTCATAAAGGCGCAATTTATGCTCAATTAGTGCAAATTCTGTTCATCTTACCTCTAATTTTAATTCAACCGAAAATTCAACTCAACGTAAATCCTGCAAATAATACGATTAAGCTTGAACATTGCGCGCCGATTTGACAAAGGGGAGCGCAGCAATTCTCTTCGTAGCAATTTGTCTGGTTCAGTGACCCTTTTCGGAGACATGAGTATTCCCGGCTCGGAACCCATAAACAATTCATCTTGTGAAATCTACGCATTGCGATAGGACACCAGAACGGGGCATTATGAATGCTCTTGGACTATCGATTCTAAAAGTACATTCAAACAAATCATCTCCACTTTTCCCTCTAGCTGTGCTGTAATAGCACCGTCTCTTTCAGTACGTGAGTGGAATGCTAAACTGTAATCCTAACTCGAGTTGTTTCTGCACGATTCACGGAAACAGTAAAAGGGACTTTGAGAAGTGCTCTTTTAGAGTGTTTTTAGATTGCATACAACTTGATGTGCAGGTGTTCCGTGATCGTGAAACGACTATTACTGAACTTCTTTTTCTATTGACTTTTCGGAATTGAACGGTCAAAACACATCTGGAATGGGTTTTTGTCTAGCGCTAGCTAACTTGTAATGAAGATTTCAATCGAAAGTTGGCGCCGGCTCTGTCGTAAAGGTTATTTACAACTTGTTTCAAACTTAGCTAATAATGACCCCGAGTATTTGGTGTGGGAAATCCGGTTAGTCACAACGTTGGCGTCTTCAGTAATTTAGTAAATTAAAACATTGTTTTGACGTACTAGTGTCTGTGCTAGTGTTGGCAACGTTACCTATTGCTTTGTATCGCTAGAGCGTGCAATAAATCTACCAATATAACTTTTGCAGCTGTTAAATATTGTTAGATAGTGGTTATAAAAATAAGTTATTGCAATATTTTTATTTCCACTCGTTTTTCCTAAAAATACAGACATTCTTTACTGTAACCCATTTTATTACCCTATTTTGTTAATTTTGTTGTTGATAAGTGCGTTTAAATAAAAAATATTGTGTATCTAGCGCGAATAGATTATCCGATGATAAAAGTGTCAGTAAAAGAAAAATGATAAAAGTGAATAATTTAAACGTTTCTTAATAGAAAGTAATAAAATGTCGTAGTAAAGCTTTGTGGGAACCGACTGACTCATTTTACATCACTTAAATTTATATAAATGGGAGCAATTAAAAAGTACTTTATTACTTACATATTATTTTATGGTAGCAGTTAAATAATTAAGTAGCCCCTTATTATAGACTTTATTGAATCCGGGTAATAAGGACGTAAAGACGCGCAATTAGTTGGAAAAAGTAACTATAATTAATACGTATACAATTTTGTAACTATAGACATGAAAAACTATATTTCCATTGGAATAAAATATTAAAGTAACATGAAAATAGACCACCAGCTGAGATTTAAATTATTCAAGGCATGGTATTTTCTGTTATATGCAGAAGCACACTCTTGACACTTCAGATGTAATGGCTCGTTTGCACCTTGTCTTTCATTAACGAAATCGTATGCGACTGTCGTCGGCTTCAAAATACTTGTTATATTTCCGCAGACACCAGAACTTGTATACAATGTTTGTATACGAGTAACGTGTCAGGTAAACGACCAAGTGTAAGTGCGCCATAAGGAAGTTTTGTATTTGCAACTAACATTTCAGAGAAACCATTTCATGTTGGAGAATTGCCAAGAACAACTCTACACCTCTTGGTCAATTCTAATAAATTATCATTTGAGACTGACTGTTGAGAAAATTTAATAATCTTAACCTATTTAACTATACTAGTGGTCCAGTCAGTGATCGAAATTCGACTGTTTTTTTTATAAATTTCAGCTTTCTGCACTTCTTCTCCATATAACTTTTACTACCCCAAATTTCACACTCCAATATTCGCGAATAGTGCGCGTAATATTAAAACGGATCTAAAGTTTTCGCTTCACGTATTAATATTTAGATATACTCGTATGTATGAAAGGAGATGCTGACTGACTATCAGATATATCAACACAAAGCCTTATTCCTTTACCTTTTATGTTACAAGAGGAGAATTTTTATAAATTTCATATAAACTTTAGATAAAATTAGGACGTGAGAGTTGTAATCGTTGTTGTAAATCTCGCACGAAGTTGGAAGAGAAGCGCTCGTTTATTGTATAAAACTGAAATATAAGTGTTTAAATCCCTTTTTATAATTATTAATGTTTAAAAGGAAAATGCCATTTGTTTGACCAGAAATACACCTACAAATTTTTGTACAATTCGATTGATGCAACAAAGCCATTACGGCTACAGCAAATGTTTCATGTCTCACGTGTTTCGGGAAATACAGTCATGGCAAAATGAAAATGTCTTTGTCTTCTAAAACTATTCTCCTATATCATATAAAAAGTTTAAATCGGCAATAAGAATTGCAATATGTGTAGTTATACCTACATTTTCAAAATGGCAGACAAATCGTATTAAGAAAATGTCTACTCTGTTGTTTAGTGTCTATTGGATTTTTAAAACGAAATAGGTTTCGTAAATGGCCAACATATAGAAAATAGAGCATGGCATGCAAATTCAATTGCATGCGGTGCCCGTATCAAGGCATGCAGAGAAAATGTAGGTGCCATCGTGTTTCTCGATGTAAGACTCGCTGCGTGAATCGATTTTAACTTTTCCTATTACCATGGAATTGGCTTCGGTGTCACATTTGTTTTTGTTGATACACATACTTCTAAATTAGAAGTTCTAATACATTATCCCCGGTGTAATTTCTGATAGAAGAACTTTTAGATTATTTTCCAATAACACGTGGAGCAATATTAAACAAATATTCTACTCTACATCAAAACATAAATAGGTAGGAAATCTTCATTATTGTTAGTGGGTCCAATTTGTTGGTCTTCCTTTAGTAAGAATGCCTAACTGCCTCCTGAGTAAAAAAGTAGGCTGAGAAAGATTTTTCTAACACATAGAATAACTAAGTCTCAGGCAAAGTGGCGTCAGTATTCTATAAAATATGTAACATACTAAGATATTGAACAATTTAATCCGAATGCTTTTGAAATGTAATAAGAACTTTCTTTTGTCAGTTGAACCATATATTATTTGTGGGTATCAAATAAAAATATCGAATAAGAAAAAAATATAGCTTAACTTTTACGTCGCTCGAAGTTCTTTCTTCGTGAGATACTAACAGATGTATAACAATAAACATTATACAAACATCTAAAGGAGTACGTCTATCATATTTCCTTTGTCTGTTTCCCATAAAAAGAAGAAAACACTTGAATAGAGTTTTTATATGTAAAAACGAAATGTCGAATAAATAAAAGTTCCCCTCGACGACCGGGTCACTGGTGACATGTTAACAAGGATTAATGGTGCGCATTTGCAATTTATTCCGGTGACGTCATATTTGTTTTGGAGAAATTCGTAAAGCGTGGCCCATTTCGCTTCATTGTGTTAAATTGCTGTTCTAAAACTAGTTTGTACGTGAATCAATTTCCCTGACAGCTCAAGGCCATATTGAACGATTTCGATACACAGGATTGGTCATAGTTTTTGTATTTGGCGTCTTGCCAGAATTAGCGTTTGAAGTAAAAACATTGTTGAACAAACAAATATAATTAACCTGAAAGGCGTAACAGTTACGAAGCATGACTAAGGTATCTACTATTGGCCTTGATAAATTTGCGAAAAATCCTGTCTGAACATAATGTAACTAGAATTAATTCAGATCAAAGAATCAAGGTTGTTTAATGTTATAAACTAATTGGTATTTTAAATCATGACAATAATATTTACATCATAGATACACTGTTTTTACTATTAAATATAATATAGTCAGAATACTCCTCCACCCCTCCCTCGAGTAGCGTGCCCAGTAGACTGGCAGCATTGCCACGTTGACTTTTTCGAACGGAAAAGTTGATTCGATGGTCGATGGTCAGTTGTCTAATAGTAACACGAGGTTACTAATAAACCACATATAACGAGGCTTGTGGACTTTAGCTACCAAAATAACATGCTTTTCCACAGGGTTTTCGGAGATGGGGCAGATTGACTAAGCTGGTCTTGAAATTTGCAACATCTCTACCCTTCTTTTTCTTTCATTTCAACGGTTTTTCACACTACGCCCTTTTAGTATTCGGCTACTCTAACCCTAATAGGCTAATATTATAAATGAATTATAAAATATAGATAATTTAAAATAGAAGTATTCGTGTGCTGATGGCGCTACAAGAACAAGTCGCAGCCAAGGTGTAGTGGATTTTCTTCCTGGAAGCCAGAGCGCCATAGCATGGCAACGGCAAAACTGCCTTGAATAGTATTGTTGTTGTTGTGTTTCATAATAATAAACTTGGAAATCAAAGTCTGATGATAATATTCGATTACTTAGATAAAAACTAGTTTAAGAATACTCACAATAGTTAAGATAAGAAAACGTTAACTTGCCGAGTCTAAATACGATTAATTAAAGACCACGAAACTTGTATTCTTAGATTATTCTGGTTGATTCTCTCAGACGTCAGAACTCTAGCCAATCTGTCTGTCGGTTGTTCAGTAAGCTTTTTCTCTTTATATCTCATCGAAATTCATTTGGTGCTTTGCCAAAACGAAATCTTATCCCGGTAAATCTTTTGATAGGTGGGGTAAATCACTCTGACGATTATGTGGGAAAAACGTTTTGTTGTAAAATTCATTTTGTCTCTATGGAGATTTTTTGAACAATGAATTGGTTACATAACTAATGTATTTAGTAGAAACTAATGCTAAACTGAGTTGAGTGCGAAAGATAACATAGTTTTATCTTAGAACATCAAACTTCTTTCGTTATCAACTGAAGAAAACTTTTACAGTGAAGCAAAAGGCTTCAATATTGTTACTGTATCTAGTAACAAGTTGTTGATTCATTTAGAATAACAAGAGGGAGAGTATCCCGCGAAACTCTAATCGGTAAAGTTTGTAACAACATCGGCCGACTTTCTACCTCCATCGGTGGAGTTAGTTAATGCGAGTTCTCGTGGCGTGCAGCGGATACGGATATCGATCCCGGCAAGTGCGGGACGCCGGGATTCGTCTGGCAGTCCCGGGTAACCGAACACCCTCGCCCCACCCTACTCCGCACCCTTCAAAAGGGTCTGTATTAACGTGCCACTCACTACTTTGTTCTTGTTTTGTTTGAAGGTTAATATTCATTTTGACCTGAATGACGGTTATCCTTGTTTGTAACGGGATTAGAATTTGTAATTAGGATTCTTTTGATGAATTGTAAAGCTTCAAGGATTACTTGGCCATGTCTAACATTTTAAAGTATTTTTTTTATAAAGTGGAATAGAGTTTTACTCAAATTACCTGCTAGCTTTTAGTTGACGATCCTCCCAGTGATACAAATATTTTAGTAAGACAATGGACAATAGCATTCTCTTAAATGCTAGAAATTGACAAACAAGACCATTGTAATGGTCACCAATTACAAACGGAAACTCGAAAACTCCAAAACCAGTTTTTTGATGAATTATGTCACACTTCAATCCCAATCCACCAGCCCGTTAATAACACGAAAACTTTCTACCACTTTTTCCTTCCTACAGGTTAAACATACAATTCATTTGTCTGTACACACATAATTTTGATAGCAACAAGCAACAAAGTATAAAATAAATACATCATACAGTGTCTGTGACTCAACAGATAAATTCTTGTTTATCACCTGCCAATGTTGGACTGTGTCAGTTATTTCACTGCGATAAACATATCGCAAATCTATATCACTTAAAAGATGACCTTGCCTGAGCTGATCGGAAGGCGCAATGTGTGTGAAGTATAATTAATTATGCAAGCCCGTGTCTGTTGGCCGGGCTGGCTCTCCGGGCGGCAGGGGGGACGTGGGGGGAGTGCGGTGTCGCCCCTCCCTCCCGACCAGCCAGTTTGCGCCATTCTCCCGCGACGGCATCACTACGCTCGGTTACTCGTTACTCGGAACGGTTTACTGAACGCATCTTACCTTTCACCGCACTAGCGTCACATGTTTTTCGAATTTCTAATGTGCCGCGTGACGTCGTGAAGTGATTTTGGTGCTTTGTGGCCATTGTGGACCGTGGAACGTCCCCCGTCGAGCCACCGGTACTTGTCATGACTCATTGTTTACTATCGCCTATTAGTATAGCCGGCTTACATGTATGGTTTATTGTACTTATTTATTTATAATAGCAATATCATATACTTTTGTTAGGTCATCCCTATTACATGTTATTATCACTTCACATTCAGTTTATGTAATTTATATCTTTATAAATATAACTTTTACTTTAAAGATTTTTATGACATTTATTTGCATTATGCCTCATCTTCCTTATTTGCCTTATCTTCTGCTTCCTATTTTCAATACATAGTAGTGTCAATTTATTTTTAATATCTCTGGTATAGAGACAAGTTTCTTGGTGTTTTTCTTGCACGGTTTTTAAATGCACTTAAATAACGGGATTACACTTTGGAAACTCATATTAATCGGAAATTACGGAAGATATCCCATAATATGTAACTATATAAATTAAAAAATCATGGTGCTTTTTTGGATAGTGGTTTAACCCTTTAACGCACACCCTAACGTTTTTATTCAATCCTATTATTTTGTGATGCATATATATTCTGTGACGTAAATCTTAATTACATGTCTTAGAAAAAAATCCTAAAAATTATTATTTTTCGAGAAAATCTCAAAAATGATGTGGCCAGTAAACTGGCCAGTGTACGTTCTGCGTCACTAACCATCACGGTAAGATCACTGGCCTGTAAATTGGACACTAACAAAATCGAATGAATGAAGGTAAAGGAATATAAACAAATACTTTAATTATGTATTTTCTAATCAGTCTTTAATTACATAACACATACATAACATAGGACAATCAGTTTTAATTACCAACAGAATGAACAGATGTTTTTTCTAAAACGCATTTTTTTATTTATAATTAGTCGTATCGCAATAAAACTGCAAATTATGATGTTTTACTAGTCAATCCACTTATTTAGGTCTTCATTTACTAAATTCTCGGGGACTAACGACTTTGGGATATGTTATCTCATGATACCAGATCGGGTTGGGTGACCGCGGCGCTGGTGGTGGAGGTGGCAATTGTGAAATAGGTGTGTGATCAGTTATACCCACGAAATCATTCCATTGGTCCTCATCCAGTAACCCTAACTCCCGATACGTGTAATTATGTCTATAACAATAAAAAAGTTACAATGCAAAATTAATAAATTACGATTTTTATAAGTACCTTCACATCTTCATAAAAACGGCAAGAAAAAATACCAAAACATTCGTAACAATAGGTTATAACTACCGAGCAAGACTATTTATGGTAAATATATTATTATATCAGAACAAATACTTATATACCCTTTGTAAAATGATATGGTTCATAGGTATTACTCGGAAATAAAAAGTAATTACAGTACCTCAAAGTTAGGTCGGCAATTTTTAGATTACATTTTTTCGACAACCGGTTTGTATTCAATCGTATAAAGGAAATGTTTTTATTATTATTCTCGATTACATTTGCTCATAAAGTTAAAGAATATACTATAAAATAATAGTTTTACTTACTGTTTCCTGGAAGACATGATTTTTTATTACTGTTACACTTGCAAACACATAACTGATACTCGCAATGACAGCAAAGGAGTGATCGTGGGTGCACGGTGGCCAGTTCACAGGCCGTCTTGAAAAAAGGCGCGAAATTTTTATTGCGCGCGACGAACTTGAACGCTGGCTAGTTGACGGGCCAGTGTGGTTTAACGCGGGTCGTAAACGTTCGTAAGGTTCAACCTTCGAATAAAAATATATGAGATATCGACCTTAAGGTGACTGTCCAGTTTACTGGCCACTTTGTATGAGCCGTCCTATAAAGGGTTAATAGATAGTTTTAAAATGTTTAGCCATCTAGCCACCTGAAAGTTGCAACCTAATTGGATGTATCATCTTTGTTTTTAAAATTTATTACGTACGTACCTACGACGTACGAGTCTAATCTGCAACAGGGAACATGCATCGGAAAGCTAATTAGCATATAATGGCATGAGCACGACCGACCAGTAGGTACTTACATACGTATACCTAATATACAGTCACCTATAATATACTGTATTGCGCTCGCATGTAACTATGTAGGCGCAGTGCATACAAAGTAGAGATAGCCACACCCCGATAAGAGGACTGTCTCTTTTCTACATTTACTGAGAGTAATATACCTACATCTCTTTTCACTATGTACAACTTGACAGACTGTTAATTTCGAAGACATGTTTACGATACTCTCTGAAAACGTTCGCGAGAGAAGTCCCGGAGCCCGGAATTAGATTGCGAGACTGTTGCGCGCATCACTAATCGACGCGGCGACGCACGCACGCACAATGTCCGCCATATTGTTATTGTTATTACATCGCCTTAGAAGGAAACAGCTCGTTTGGCTCAGTCTCGATGTTTGCTTTTGTTCTTTTCTAACTTCTTTGTTGGTCGTTATTGTTCCTTTGTTCGGCATGATAAAGCGACCGCTGCGGAGGAGACTATTTATAAACATTCATTCTTTGATTGGAATAATTTCTATTGCGTTACTCCCACTTCCCACAATTATCAGATAATTCACAAAGGTCACGGGTTGACTTTATTATAATCTATAACGACGATTGAAAGTTACACATACTTATAAAACGTTGCAGGTGCTCATATTAGTAAAGCCTTTGTTATTCTGCTTTTACGAAATAAAATATGACCGTAAACGGCAATAAAGCCCAAATAGGGAGTTGAATAGTTCGCTAGACGCAACGACATAAAGGCGGTACACGCATACCACAGCGGCCCGTCTACAGTCTACATCCCACGTACGCCCACTCCGCATGTTAAAGCACTACGTGAATAAATCTCACCTGACAACGCCGGACCGAACCTTCCATACATAGAGCAAGGTTTATCTTACATTTGCGGATTTAATAGAAAATCACGACTACGAAATTGTCGTGTGATTCGCCAAAGAAATAAAGATATTTCCGCTGAGAAAATATTGTATTTTGATACTTCGTTTTGTCAAGCGTTATGACAATGAAATAATAAATAGTGAGATGCGAAAATTCTCAGCCAATTCAATTGTTCGTCTACAAAAACGTAACAGAATTGTTATTCAGAGTTGACGAACTATGGAGAGCTATCGAGATGGAAGTAACAAAGGCAAGAGTTCCGATTCTATGTCACGACTCACGCTCACAGCGGTATACCATTCTTATTTATGTTCGGCTATCTCTAACCGCATTGGAAACGCGCCATTAAGTATGTAAACCACATTATATTGACGTCATAAAACGATCTCAGATATTAGTAGGTACCTACCCGTTGCATCAATTTATTATCCTCGCCGTAAATGATTTATCGCCATATTACATACTTATTAATTTATTTCAACTTTGGTTTGATTAACATCTACCAAGTTCCTGGTAGTAAAAAACATGTTTCGAGGACAACACTTCAATTAAAATGGAGTTTTAGTTTACGATAAAAAAAAAACCCGGACTGGTACTGAACTGCACTCCTCACTTCGAAATTCCATTTAAGAGCATTAAAATGCGATGTAGCGGGTGTAACTTTCAAAGGTAGTTATAAAATTAATCTCTTCTTTATTGTGTTGACCCAGTTTCAGTTCACGTAAATTAATTACATATTCCCTTTTACTTATTGCTACTGCACAACACATTAATAAAATAGCTTTGGGACGGTTCCAACTTTCTGTTGTGTGGGTAACTTTGGGCGTATGTGTAATCCGTTTATAGCCATCTTAGCTATTTTATTTGTGTAAGCTTTTTACCTTATTTCCGGCATTTATGCCGCAATGCTGGGTCACAATTCCAAACAATATGATTCATAGTTTAGTATTATTATTTATTGTGATAATTTTATTAATAATTTATCCTTATTATGTAGGCTATTATTGTATTATTAGCACTACATAACATAATGATTATTTAACTTATAAATTAAAATAAACTTGTAGAGTTTCCTGTTTAGCGACAATTTTAAGCAAGAGTAAAATAATATACTTATGAAGTCATTTAAATTCCGCTTATCATAGAAATTAATAAATTAAATTATATATTATTCAATAATATTAGTTTAATTAAATTAACCGTTTACTAATTTCCGTTGTAACTATGTCTGGTCACGGGAGCAAAAACGGGAGTAACGACGAGGAAAATAACATTATTTTAATCTGTTAATTTAAGATGGTCAATGTGGTAGTAAAACCATAATAATTATTAGCAGTTAGCAGTCATATCGACGTTATAATCTAGTTAGCGACTCGGGCCCCAAAGGCTTAGGACTGGAATAGGAATACCGGTTTCTAGTACAAACTGGAGGGGAAAGGGGCGTGCTGGTTCGACTAGTTGCACTCCTGCCCCCGGCTCCACCAGATACGGAGATAAACGTACCGGGAACACACTTGTATGAACACACAACTGAGGCACTAATTTTTTCCTCTTCACCGAGCTTGAGAAAGTTCGTGAAATTGTATACCCGTGTATACGGAACGAACCGAGTAATATTACACTTAACAATGATAAACGCTTAATCATCTTGAGTAATCACAACAATCTTACTTCGTATTACATAATGGAAATAATAACACCGGAGAATGATTACAATGCAGTTAACAATACGTACTTATACTAGGTATTTTTACGATAAGGCGCTATTATTTACTGTGAGCCTGGTTTATTTTCTAAATACCTACTTGATACTAGCAATAATACAATGGGAGTGAAATGGTAAAAAAATCCTTTTAGCCTTATTATTTCCTGACTTTGTTGTTGTAGACTTGTAATCTAACCAAATGCAGCTGTATATCAGTTTTCTACGGAGCGACGAGATAGGCTATCTGACCTGCCTTAATAACCCCTTTTGGGTTACGATATTCAAAATTTTGATCAGTTGCCAGGATTTTATGTAGGTATTGGTAATCCCAATATCACAGACCTTTATTGAAAATTATCTGTGCCCAATATCGACTGTCAAAGGTCTTCATAACAGCCGGGACCAACGCCATTACGGCTTAACGTGCTTTATGAGGCGCGGAGCATGTGATAATTAATTTCTAATACGCACATAACTTTCGAACATTCAGAGGTACGCCTTGATTTAGAACCTTGACATCTGATTTGCCATTCAACGGTCAAACCACTGTCTATCTATTACTTCAATCAATAGGAGTAATAGATATGGTTGAAATCAGGAATGTGATTAATATTTGAGAAGGTATTATTCCAATTAAGGTTAAAGCAATATAACATGATGAAACAGAAAACGGACGAAAGATAATACATATTATGTACAGGATTGAATGTACTGATCCGCTTAAACCAATTACTGGAAGTAGAGAATAGTATACAAAGGAGAATAACGGTGTTATATAAATTATGTTACTTGTATTCATCGGTAGACAAAGGTCAGGCGAGTGGGTAGTTGCGTAACATTTGTGAAGTGTTACTCCTCGCAGACGGCGCTCCATGCATCTGCATTATGCAATGTTTCTACTTCGTTACAGACGTCTTTTTAAGAAAGATTTAAACTAATGTCTTCGTTATAAAATAAAAATAACTGCTTTGTCTTCTAAAAGACAAATTGATCCTGTCATCTTAGCAGTTTGTGACAAAAAAGAGCTTCAATGCCATCCTAAAGTATCAACGTGATATTTATAATACTTAGTCAAATCCTTTTTACGGCTTCAACTTCATCTAGAAAGCTTTTTTATACAGAAGCTAACTCTGAGCTCGCATTATTCCAAGATTTAGAATCTTAGGTTTATTTCTTAGTTTAACCGCTTTAAAGGGATTCCTTCAGCTTTAAGTTTAATTAGATTTTCTTTATCACGTAAAATCGTGACTTAAGTATTTAAATAGCAAAGGAAATTAAGTATTCAATTGAGTGTTTACTCCGTAATGTGCTTGAAGGCTTTGAAGTAGAGCCGTGCCGTTAACCTCATGTTCAAATTAACCAATTAATCAATGCTTCGCCTATTGTGTACCCACGTATTTATTATCACGATCTTGTGAAGGCAGAACGGTTCAATTTATCTTAGTTATTTTGTCGATATTACCCTTCGGGGAGTAGCGGGTCTAGAAGGTGAACATAGAAATAAATCACTGTGTTGCCTTCGTACATTAACCTGAACTGCTTCGTAAATATTATATTACACGTGTTATTTACTATCATACTTTCAATTTGATAGAACTTCCTTGCACATTATTTAAATGAATACGTCCTAGTCCGGTGGAAGTGTCGACAAGCCGCTTAGTTTTTTGACCCCTTCACTTCTTAAACTGCGGGTTATGTAATTCCTTTGATCACAAAGCTATTAAATTTTTTATAGCGTCGTTGAATCGAATTTATTCCCTTTGAACCATTGATTATAGCTTTGAACATTTCATCTCAGCTGCCCACATAAACTAAAGTGCGTTTGTTCATCATCTCTATTAACACAATTTCGAAAGTGACCATTCATAAAAACACAAGTACTTCTAGTATTGTTTTACTGCGTTTTACAATAAAGAACAAGTCTTTCAAATTATGCAGAATATTATTTACATTGTCTTAAATACTTCTGTAATGATGAGTACCGATAAAAGATTGTTGCTTCAAAAGCCCTTCAAAAGCTCGAGAGTTTCCCTAGAAATTTCTCCTCCTATGACTTGATTTAGCTCTTTGACTGTGCGATTAAGTAATTGTTACTTATTTCTTTTTATAGCCAACGGGAAATTGATCGCCTTATCAATCTTTTATCTTAACAATTAGGTACATTTACAATGATTTTAATCTTTTTCTCCATTTTGACTTCTGTTCTATTCAGTTTTAATAATAGAGTGGTTTACTAT
The DNA here is from genome assembly GCA_936450705.2 of Protodeltote pygarga. Taxonomy (NCBI): domain Eukaryota; kingdom Metazoa; phylum Arthropoda; class Insecta; order Lepidoptera; family Noctuidae; genus Protodeltote; species Protodeltote pygarga. Next base: position 5,145,959 of record OW388257.2, on the reverse strand, counting down.
TTAAGGTAAAACAAACAATTTAGTTGTTTGATACTCATGGGTCATGAACCATTTCTATTTGAATGATCGTTCCGTGTTTCTTTTTAGCCAACGAAAAATTGGTCGCTATTACAATATCTTCTCTTCACGATTATATTACACTAGCTTTTGCCCGCAGCTTCGCCCGCGTGGATGTTGAACCAGGATAAAATTTATATTTTTTGTTAATCCAGGAAATATGGTTTTTATGTTTACCGAGTTCTATTCAAATCAAAAGTGTTTAGGTAACAAACATCTTCACAAACTTTTATTAGTGCAGATTAGTAATGTTATGATATGACAGTTCAAGTCCGCCCAAGTCAGTTGTTTTTGCGAGTTTCTTATTAAGCAAAACATGTGCATAAACATTTAAATTATCCAAAATATTTATTATTGAAAACATTATATATTGCCATTAAACATTATCCAGGACGATGCAATGGATAGAGCGAAGGGGAAGCGAAAAACCCGAAAAGCAGACCCCACTATCATGTGGGAATAATTATTGCACAGAAGAGAATGAGAGATTTTTTTAAATATACCTATTGTATTGTATATGTTTTGCACATTTGAGAGCAATTATTCCAACAAAGATTAGTTTTATATTTAAGTCTTACTAATGTATAGGGCAAAAGAAAAAGTTATAAGTGCGCTTCGCATATTTTATTGCATAATTTCTGACCTAATAAAGCGAAAAACCTATGTAAAAGAACAAAAGTTTCGTATCAATATCAAATCCGAACCAGGATATTTAGAAAAACATACAGATTACTTTGTTTGTAGTTTTGCTCTCGGGAGCTAAAATGTACAGAGAGTCAGGACTGGTGACCCGAGAGCAAACGACTTACAGTCTATGTGAGGAGAAGCTGGTCCTGAGATCGACACCCGCAGACTTCTCATGGCGAAACAAACGCCCACAGGAAACTACACTCGCTTAAATTGAAAGGGATAAATGTGGAGAATTAGTGGTACATGGTGTAAACACTGTCTCGCCAATACCGAAACCCGTTATAATTTGCGCCTTGATGATTTGCAGATAATTTACATTAAGCCATCAGGCCATCATTTTCTGGGTCCCTTTACACAATTTCAAAGGCGTTAAGTTCCGAAGAAGCATAATCGGGACACCGACCTTCAACTTAATGACGTCCGTCGGAAGTCCACTTGCAGTGAGGGAATTCAGGAATTTTAAAGAATAATGAGTGGCGTCATCTTGATTGACAACAGTGTTTATAAATGTGTAAAATACTTCATTCCCTTTCATTTATAAAAGAATGCATTCGTTGATTGCTGCAGCTTGATTATTTTTGGGCGTTTTGAGTTGGAAAATTCTTGAGCATGTAGATTCCTACTCAGCCGCCCATAATTATTGTCAAGCTCAACTTATGAATACAGGATCATAAAAATAATCGTTTCAACGAACCATTCACCTCATCAGCCCCAGTTCCTCGCGTCACCACAGGCAGCGTTCAGTGGAAATTGCCGCTGAACATAACTGTGACACCACCCATTATGTGTTGGTTCCTACGGATGTCTTTTAGAGTTCTGTGTACCGCATCAACTGCTTTTCTGTTTGCCATTATACATTCATCCCATCATACGATTAAAGAACAATTCTTAAGCAAATGCCTGCCTTGTCACTATTTCGGGACACATCACAAACAGGTGTTTCGTTGCTCTGTAAATTGATGGGAATCCTAAACATGGTGTGCGCTGTTTTGTCACCAGAAAACAACGTGGCAGTAATCACCGAAGACGCTACTGCAATTGTAATTTTGCCCTGCCTCCCTGCAAGGATGCCAGTGGTTATAAATATTTTTCCTGTCCCATCAGGAGTATCCAAGAAAATTATTTTTCTTCAGATTTAAATCGACTCCTAACGCCATCTAGTTAAGAAAAAGGAAACATTATGTTTTAAATAATAATAATTTTAATGCTTCAAATTAAAGCGGATTTTTTTTATAAGCTGAAATTTTTAAAAGTATAATCCCACACGATGCGCGTTGCTTCCTTCGGGTTTCAAATTGAAATATTTAAAAAAGAATTCCGCTGATCTAAATAGACTCTAACGCCATCTAGAACACTATGTTTTAAATAATATAAATTTTATAAATGTTTCAAATTAAAGTGGTGACGTTTTTTACATACATACATAGACTCACGCCTGTTTCCCAGAGGGGTAGGCAGAGACAACGGATTTCCACTTGCTACGATCCTTGCATACCTCGTTGCATATACGTTTTTTATAAGTTGAAAAATTATTAAAAAGCATGTTTCCTTCGGGTTTCAGCCGGTAAGAATGAAATACCACAAAAATACATATTAATTTCAATGACAAAAAAAAATACAAAAGAATCCACAAAATGTTTGCGGAACTGGGGATCGAACCCAAAGCTTTACACTTCCAAGGCATTCGCCCGACCGGAAGGCTATGAAGTCTGTTGACATGTGGACAAAATAATCGTTCCTAAAAGATATTATTATGTTATGTTATGTAATGTTTAGCTCCTTGTGGATATAGCGTAATAATATTTTGTAAATTGAAATTTAATAATATTTTTCCCAACAACAACAACAATTCTGCAGCAAATTCTTGAAATACGCTGCTTACTACAATACTGCTCATCCCCCATAATTATAAACGTAATAATTTATACCCTATAAGTTGACCAAGAATTTAAAAAGTATATTTGCCGAATTTCAACTAAATCTGTCCAGTAGTTTTCGCGCCAATCAATTACATACATACTTCGTTACGATTTTATTATATGTATAAACGTAATAATTTATACCCTATAAGTTGACCAAGAATTTAAAAAGTATATTTGCCGAATTTCAACTAAATCTGTCCAGTAGTTTTCGCGCCAATCAATTACATACATACTTCGTTACGATTTTATTATATGTATAGATGACTTCATAATTTTTCCTAATTTATTTAATTTTTATCATTAGTAATATTTAAGAGTTGTTTGTTATGAAAGGTAAAAACAAACAATTTAGTAAAACTAGTTAGCATCGGGCATGGAGCTATTTCCATTTGAGTGATCGGTCCGGATGTATAGGTAAAAAGCAAGTAGAGTTTAGTAGAAAAGCGAAGCTTGATAGTGCTCGCTATAGAACTCAGTTCAGTACACTCTGTCCACAATGCTCAGTTTGTTTATTGTGTGTTTCAAAGGGAACAGTACACAAAGGCCCGATACAGTGTAACGTGCGGTACAGAGCCGCCACGTAGAATATAAACGATCTGATTGTGCTGCTATTGAATTAACTTACACTATGCTTTCACGATGTGCAAATATTAATCATTTTGTTCTATTAAATATGCCTTTGAAAATGAAGTATTGAGTACATTTGAGACATTAAATAGATATTCCGTTTTTAGCTCATTGCTGTTTGAATTGTATGAGTATACATAATGTTTAATGTTGTGTTTAGAATTAAATACACATTTAAATGAAACTCATCCTATCTAGAGCCATTTATTTCTAGATGTTGAACATCCTGTTCATTATTAAACTAGTCTTTATTATTACGATGGAAGTTTAAACTGGGTTGTATTAAACTAGCCAATCAACGAGGGAAAGGAAATCGGCGAAGTACTTACACCCGATATAACCGGGCTACCGGCCTTTCCTTAAGTCAATTTTATCTCCATAACGGTTCTGAGGATTTGAATGGGGTGAATGTACCGTATTCGGGCGAGGAAGTGATTTCGTAGGGACTGGGTCTTTTAGAAAATTCATTTAATGGCTCAAGTACAGGGAAAATTGAGTAAAATTCGACCTTTTATACATTAAGTTGTATGTAATGTACTCTTTTTTTTTTGTACATTGTTGAAAGATCTAATTTCATACTCTATTTTACCCGCTTAGAGATGGAGTTTTCTCTACTCTACCTAAATGCACCTCTAGTTTCAAGTTTTTAGGTCCACCAGTTTAGGCTGTGCGTTGTCTGTCAGTCACTACTTCACTAGTCAATCAGTCACGACCACTGTTTTATAGGTAAAGATAAGGACTTGGAGTTGTTACCTCATTATCTAGATTCTCTTAGACGGTAATGTAATGTGACCTCTTTAGTAGGTAGAACTGGCGGTATTAGGAACTAGTCCAGCTAGCGATAGAACATGGTGCTAGTTTTTAACATTCATTTTGATCTAGAATATTTCGAAATTTCTTACTTGTTTCCTTATAACTTAATCGTAACAATTTGCAAAGATTATAAAAATTATGTACGGGTGTTTGACTTATGTTTGATTACCTATGAAATGTATGATTTGTAGACTAGCCAGAGAATGTATCGGGTCATTTAAATAACTTATTTTCTTCATACATACGACGTTAAGTGTTTTACTAGAAGTCTAATACATATTGTAGCAAAATAAAAACTGCAACTATTTGTATTGGACGATGCACGATGTCGAATTGATATTCCTTTGAAACTATTATCTATCGGTAACAAATTAGTAGTTTTACTCAGAATCTCAGAATACTTAAGTGATATTTGCATTGTTTTCTTTTAAAAAATAAGCATCAACTAGTCGGAGATGGTAAATTAGTTCAGGTAAAACGAATGCAATGAGTGTAACGAATTTGTTTACGAGTTCTTAAGACATAAAAAATTATGTAACAATAAATTGTAATACCATTAGGTAATATTGAAAAAGTCCAATATTGAGGAAATTAGTTATAATAGTAGTTAATTAATGCTATGTAAGCCAAAAGCATTAGAATCGACTCTAAAAGCCCTCTCATAAGGAAAAATATAATTATAATGAAACAATAGATTAATATACCTATGTATACAAAATTCAAATTTGTTGTTAATAATGTAAAGTATTTATATCATACTCCTTTACAACTATGTAAATGTAGACTTTTCAGCTATACAAATTATAATTGCTTGCGAAAGGGTGGAAATAAAAGGGTTACCGCTTCGTGTGAAATCTCATTAAAGGGAAAGATGGTTTTGATCTGTCACGCACACTGTAGGTACCTACATAAAGGGTAAAAGGGTCTATCACTGACTACCACACCGTCCACACCCCGAGGGGTAAATGAGACAATAAAGATGACATGACATAAAATACGCCGTGAGTTTTCATGAGATGCTGTGCCAAGTAAATTGTGTTTAAAGTATTTGAAATTTTGAAATCCAAGGTCGATAGATCAACGAAATAGCAAAGTGATTAAAAATCGTTCTGTTTTAGAAAACGTCTAGAAAATGTATAACTAGGTAGGTATGTAGGTACTTATATAAGTTTATTTTGTTCTATTGAATTGTATTTGATTATGCCCAATCCTTCTCTGTATAAGAAAAGGCCTTAGCCCTACATTGGGACAGTTACAGGCTGATTTATTTTAATAAAACTGGGTCCCTTGTACCCACCCCTTAGAAACTTAAACGTAATATAGAAATACTGAAATAAGTAAATCGAATTTTCGTTTTTGTATCACAAAAATATTGAATAGTACTTGATTAGTAATATATCAATGTTATCGTTCAATTTCCAAACATGACACGAGGCAAACAATCATACATCGATATGGACCATTGCCAAATATTTGAAGAAATTCTGTGAAAGCGTCTCATTAATTTCTTCATACGCTGAATAAACTGATCTATGAAGTTATAAATAGCACATGCGCGGGTGGACGTTAATAGCGCATAATAGATTACTGCCCAGTCAATAACAGACCACCCACGATGTTGGAAACTCGTACAGCGACCCATTTTTAAATGACTAAGCCAGACAAATGCATTCTTTAAAAACAGTAAATAAACATTGCATGTTTTTCCTACTAACCGGTCGGTATGCGGTCAATAAAGAACTATTTACAGTAAATAAAGGTTTTTCCACACTACGTAGTATGAATTTCACGTGCATAAAATCACGTTTAGTATCCAAGGGAAAAACTATTTTAAATAGCAGTAGGCTTTACGTCATACTTCTTGAAATCACGTTTACCACATATTTGTAGTAGGTTTAATACTAAAATATATTTTGTTGGTAAATTCTGTAGGTGAAGAATTAGCTCATGTATCCGAACATTAATTTGCATCTAACATAACTACGGCGCAGATTCCTTCTACAAAATGGTATGGTTCTGTAGCTGTTCGTGTTGATGTAGATTGCCTAACAATTAGATGCATCTCGCGTCTTTATGTTGAAATAATTGAATTTGTCTTGTACAAATAGCGCCTACGGACGTTGTAACACTAAAGACTATTAGCATAATATAGTGAGAGTCAAGAGTAGAGAAGGAGTAATTAGATTGCGGTCGATCCACTTACATAGAGTTGATATTGTTTGGCTCAAAACACCTCATCCGGATCGCGGCTGTCTCAATAAACGTTGGTTAGATAATTTCCGTTGAATACAAACAACCGTTTGAACTCGACTGCTATGCTTCATAATAGATTGGTACAAGCGGTCGACGCTGAATTACCGCAGTGTAGTAGCACCTTAACAGGCATGCATTTTCTTGGGCAAGCACAGCCGTGGCCCAGTTTGCAAGCGCATTGCGCATTGCGTAGGTCAGTCATGTAGCGTGCGACTACACTTTCTCTTTAATGTACCATTTCACTTTCACTTACCGATCGACATTTTAATGTCATTTTTCAGTACTTTGTATGCATTAAATGTATAAATTCAATTTGTTGAGTGCCACTTTAATTTGCACGGATGAAAGATAAAAAGTTTAATTGTATAAGAAGCAGCGGAAGTGAACCACGTCAAGGAAAAAATGGACTTTGTATTTTTGTGGCCACGTAATTATTTTGAACGGCAAAAAATATTGCGATTTGCGACGTAAGTACCTAGTAGTTACAGTAATCTTGTGGTACTAGCTTGTATAAGAATTAGACGAAGATAATAATCATTTGTATTCATCAGATAAATTACATGAATAAATCAGAGATGATAAGTGTTAGAATTATCCTGATGCCCAATCATCAATTCGATCTACTCAACGTAGGTGTTACAATAGTTTTATTACAATAATGATGTAACACAAAACAGTATTATAGAACAAAAGTCAATACTAAAGTGAACCAAATGACTCATAACTTTCCCCGACTCGCGTTCAGTACGAATGCAAAGTTTTAATTAACGTTTTAAAAACTTTCTATTCATACACAAAAGTTCCAGCGCGTGTTGATTGTTTAAAATTTGTTTCTTAATTGATATAATTCTGAAGTTTGATCACTCGAATTGTTACTTTATTGAAGAAAATTATTGTTCAAATTTTTCTTATGAACTCATCATAGCAGTTTTGTTTTTATTTATTTAATTAGCCTATATCATCCCACGGCAGGGCTAAGACCTCTCTTTCCTCCTTCCACTTGTCTTGGTCTAATAGTATCTGAGACCAGTCCTTTAGATGTGAGTCGAGAACTCGAGTTCTTCTCGCTACCTCTTCCTGGGCCTGCCTGCCTCCTGTGTACTGCGTTTCAATACACAAATCGCTGATGCTACTTTCAGGTGGAACTGGGCTGGTCAGATCACGATCAGATAGGCAAAAACAACCACGCAGTGGGTCCCAAATACCTAGCAGTAAAAGTCTTCGCGGCAGTTTTGTTTTGATAGATTCTATTTCGAACTTGAATCTATGTTTCCAATTCCAATGCGCAATGTCTGATCAATAACGTTCCCTTTTCCAAAAAATATAGGTACGTATAACAACAAGGTTGGTATAGGTAGGTACGTAGAACTGAAACAACAATGTTCCTCGATCCATACAAACAGGTTGTTTGTCAATTTCCCGATGACGCAGCGCGTTGTCAAAGCATAGCTCGCCTTGTGCACATAAACAGTTCAGTCGCGACCGACGACCCCACCCCACTTACCCCCTCAATCGGGGAGAACAACCCACCTCCCCCTGCTGCCCCATTTTTCACGAGTACTTAGTATGTCGTGGTCCACTCCCAGCCCCCGCCTCCCCAAGTTTCGCATGTTTACGCCATAAATTTTTGTTATGACAACACGGTCAGCTGAGCCATACGTGTATTTATGTAGACATATGCATTGTATATTAAACATTGTGTTTATATTGTAACTATAAATATAAGCTAGATAATTAGTTTTATGCTTGGTGCTGTTAATTAGATAAACTGGATTCTTTTAGCAACCGTACTGCTTTTTTTCGATGTTTTATTAAATCTCCTGTTTGACAGCATAATTTATTATAACCTTCCTTTATTATTTATTAGTTCAAAATGTCTAAACAACGAAGTTTCTATTAATTCTCAAACGTTGGAAATATTAATCCGGGGATTAAATAGCTGAATAAACACAGGTGGTGCCTGAGAAAGGCAAACATTGAAAATAAAGCAAGGTAGTATTATCAGAGGTTTAGTTTGCGATTATCAAGTATCAATCAGTATTAGTGCATAACAATGAACGGGCGGCCGCTTATTCCGCTCTGTCAGCGCAATAACCGCTGTCGAGGTGCGCCGCTGAGTCGGCAATACTCTCCGTGGTCTTGCCGACTTGGCCGTGAGTCAGCAAGAGCTGACACAAACGCCATGAGTCATGACTCGATGTAATTCGGACTGGGATCGCCCGCCGTCAGCCGAAATAAGTGGATTGCTGCTTCACGACTGAATGATTTCGTTTTAAAGGGCGCCCTCTGATGTCATTACTATGAACCATGAACGTTTATGTTCCATTAATTTCTTGTTGAAGAGGTTTTCTCAAAACACGGTTCGTTGGATTGTGTGATATCTTTCTTTATGTTACGAGGTTAATGCCTTCTGAATGTTTTCTTACAAAGAGCGAAATTAGATTGTAGCCCAAATTACGTTTTGATGAGACCACCGAAGCTGAAGTGCCGAATGTTGCTCAATTTACGAATATGTGTTAATTATCTAATACAGGTCGAGTTACCAGTCACATAAATGTATTTATAACAGATCATAGTACCTATGTATATTTATATCATTGGTTTGAAAAATTTGTAGAATCTGGGTCGAGTCGGCTTCTTGTATGTTATGTATGAATGTTATGTTGTATACTTTGCATAAGCAGTGACGTGTGAGACAGAAGTTCTTTGTAAATATGCAGTTATGTTAATGTGAAATGAATTAAACTTGCTAATTGATATCGGCTCTACGATCTAATCATTATACTTACCATAAATACTAAAGGAGAGTTGTTTTCTCCGTTTGAATGTCAAGCGAAAACGTTTATAATTACAACCTAAGTTACATTACAAAGCTGTTCTTAATACCTTAAAAGTTCTGAAGTTCATTAAAATATGTATAGAGCGGCCCCCGTTATTCAAACATCAAAGGTCTGAAGGGTTTAGATTAACATTGTGTTTCAAACACAAAGTGCTTTGTTTATTTTGACTCTTAGTTCATTGCCGAAACGTCAAAATGTCTACCTCTCTTATACTTAAAATACTACAGATAAAGAATTAAACTTAATCAATTCTGTAAACCAACAAAACGAATAATAGCTATTAAGTTAATGCTGAACAAGTTACCAGGAAACTGTCTTAATATATTTTAAGAACAAGTTTTTGTGTTCCAAATCACCGATTTTCATTTTTTTTTTACAGAGAGTTGAGCGTGAAACCACAAAAAGTCCAGCGACTACCGGTGGTAGGAAAAAATCGGCAGCCGTGAAGAACAACGGACAAATCGCACCCACAGAGCCACCGCCACAACCTGCAGGTAAACAAAACTTTTTTATTGCACCCACGTTACAAATCTCCTTCGTTCATCACCGTCACATAAACTTACCAACTTTAGAAGAAAACAATAAAAGCCAAAATTTATGGTGCTGTTACAAAGTTATCTATTTAGCTGTGAATATATTATTCTTCAAAAAGCCAAAATTGCTGATTGCCACGTCATAAAAATAACGTTTTTATAGTGAAAGTTGTGTGATTAATCACCTCCGGTAACACTTACGGGTGCTATCTGAAAGTCAATTCTCGAACTGTTAGCCACTGGACTGTTAGGTAATTTAGAAACATAATGAAACTATACAAAAAGTCAATAATGAATAACGATGATTGATGAGAAAAACTATTTGAACCAAATGCTACTGCCTATAATAAAAAAAGAATTAAAAACGAATAACAAAAAACAAACATCGTCTTCATCTTATCTTCCTTATTTATGTATTGATTTTTTTCACCCCGCACGGGTTGGGGGTCGTCACTATGTCGCAATTGACGTGGCATGGCATGCAATATATGAGAGGGGATAGTTACAAACGCTCCCTTGGGGGTATCCGAGCTCCACGCTTAATAGGATAGAATTCAGGGCATTCAGGTGTGCTGACTGGTACACGTGACCGATCCATTCGTAATTCCTATTAGATTGAATGCACTATTCATTAAAGTTTCATTTAAATTGGAAAAGTTTGCAAGCCAAGCGAAATAAACACTTTTTTAGTTGTAACTTTCACAATTTCAGAGTGCTAAAGTCCGTGAGGTAACCATAATATTTTTATCACACTCTCTCATCAAGTTACAGAATCTTAGGCTGATTATGTGATTTTAAGAATAACAGCATTTATAACACGTACATCTAAATACCTCTTTGACTTTGAAATATGAGTTCAGATAAGTTTTTGGGTCAGTATAAATTGTGGATCGTTTGTACGGATACGGACGTCTTTAGGTACATGCTTGTGAATATAATATAGATAAGAGAGTCTCGAATTTTATGGCTTTTACTTCATACGTTGGCGCGATGCCAGGCGACGACTATAAACGGGTTGCTTAAACTGAAATCCTACGATCCCACACAGCTGGGTTTTGTGCAGTTGTAGCTACTTATGAAATGTAAACCGCATAATATGATGATGATCTCGTAAAAGATGGCGTCATGAATTAGATGAGATGAACGATCAATAGTCTACAACAGCCTTAGACAGAAAGGGGAAATCATGAGGCGAAGATATTGCCCAGTAATAGGGTGATTCAGAGTAACAGGACTGTAAAGTAATGAATAGAACAAACAAAGCCGTTTTTGTTTACAATGACTGGTTTTGGGAGCTAGGTTTCCTTTCGTTTATCAATTTAATTTATTTTTCCATGAGAAACACAACTTATTACTGAAACTTCATTATAAAATACTTTATCGTAAATCATGCTTATTTAATATGAAAAGAATACGTTGCCTCCTCGTCTGCAATGAAAAACGCGAGAAAGGTTTGCCTTTTCTTCGAAATATGTTTTAAAATACGAGACAGTTTCTTAATAACAGTGAAAATGTTTTACACGCAAAACTTATCTATTTTCAGCGCAGATGAAAAGTTTGAACGACGTATATTGCAGACGTGTTTGATCTGAAATAACATTTTGTATAAATATTAATCATTTCGATTTATTGTCAGTGGATATGAAGCCGTTTCAGAACGAATAAAAATAGTAGTTGGATAAATAAATTTGTGATGGTAGGGTAATAAATATAATATGTACATTTCCCCATACATCCCCGCTAATGGATGATCCTGTTTCACGTTTGACTGCACCCAAGATGGATGACATACATTTGCAATAGAATGATTTACCTTTCAAACTTGTGACATTACATTATTGAAGATTGAATCTGTTAATCTTTAGTTCGTAGTGTTTGAAAAGAGTTTATTTCAACAAAGGAATCTTTTATAATGCGAATTCTTTAGTGTGTGAATTGTTTGTATTCAATTATCTTTTGTTTTCTACATCGGTGTGAACTGGGCAGCGTTGAATGTTTTGTCTTTATTCATCAAGATTATAAACACAGCAGTGTAAGAATTAGATGGTAGAGTTGAATTATCAAACTTATTAGAGTTTATTGTTCTAACAGTTATCTGAGAAAGTAGAAATACTTATTGTCTATCGTAGATAGAATCATTTAATAAGAAACTTGAAAAATCGACTGATACGAACGTGGGTTCGAATCCCATCCGTAACAGTTGTTTTTTCAAGTTTTTTATTAAATAATTATATTTAATAAGCTAACATGTGCTAAAACGTGTAAAAAATTCACAAAAATAGTAGATATAATCGTCTAACAAAACAAAAATAACCTTGTACGAACTCGTAATGTTTATCAACATCGTTTATTATACGTAAGGTTCAATGTAGTGAATCGTATTCAATTCCAGCTATTCAGACTCCGCTTTGGCGTACCTGAGTAATCCTAGGTAAAGCGGATCGTGCAATAATTGAAAGCATTCAAGACCCACAAGCCGACGGCATTAGCTTAATGAGCTAGACCAATTCAGGGTATAACCCTCCATTTATTTCTACACTTTGCTAAATTCCATGGTAAATAATATTATACTATGCTCGCTTCGAATAGGATTACATTGCTACAGTAGCAATACATCCAGACTTTGTTAAGAAGCGGTTTTTGCTCTAATGATAAAGCACAGATAGATTAGTATTTCCTTTGTGAGTTTAATTACCTACCCACTTAGTCTGAGTCAGTAAAAACCTGACTGGAGCTGAGGAATCTTTTGTTCCTTCAACTTTCTAAAACTTCGTGTTTTAAATCCATTTACGCTTTTGTAGCATCTTGATGGTTTAACTTCAATTTAGTCTGAAACAGAAAGAGTTGAAAATAAAATTAAATAGGAAGCAGGATTCCCTTTTGTCTGTCCGGTAAAATGTTATCCTTTGAGTGAAATAATATGTCCACGATAAAGGGAGATAAAACGTGCTTTCATTTTGTGCGATGGGTGCGAGTGACAGCATGACGTCACAGAATGGTCGCGCCCGCCTACCCGTGGGGCGACCGCGGGGGTTAATGATACATGTGATACCATGTGTTATAATATAAATCAGAAAACTACGTACAGTAATTAGTTTACATGCCACTTTTATACTCTCGCGCTGCCACGTGTCTTTTATTCGTAATCGGCCGTCTTATGCCTGGGTTTGCATTGCAGGGTTGATTAAGTCAAGTTTATTTTATAAATATGCTAACTATGCGCCGAAGTTATACAATTTATATTTTTGATATACTATTTAAATCTGATGTTTTTTCAAATAAATTTGGCACTTGCTGTAAAAATCAAAACAAATTTATTTCACAACACTGCTTCTTTAGAAACCCCGTTAGACTTTAAAAGCCACATACATATTTAGATCTGTTTTGGCAATAAAAAGCTCATGTTGTGATATTCTTTGAATAATTCAAAGTCCACCTATATTAAATTTCATCGCCGCTGTCCTGTCCCAACGAATATTTACATAATAAAGAGTTAACATCTAGCTTCGAAAATGGCCGACATTGCCGGTTTTCATAATTTTCCACCAACTTTATACTTAGCTTTTAGGCGTATAAAACCACCGGAGTTAATATTTTAATAAACATATTAAGCCGTTAAACTTATTTATTGTAATATTATAAATGTTTAAATAATGTCATAATAATTTATAAGTATTACAAAGTAATTTATTAAATAAGATGTAAGGTATTAGAAATAAATTAATATTAACTTATAACTATTCTAAACCTACTTACTATTTACCAGGGGCGTGCACTTCATATAGGCAAAAAGGCACTGCCTACCCTGATAAAATTCTAATTAATATTATTATAATATATTCTATTTAATGTATCTAATTGTTAAAATCGCAATATAATTACACAGAATTACACGATTACAACGCTCAATAATATCAATTCGTAACCCTAACGCCATCTGTTGGCACATTACGCACGTAAACACCGAATCCCGCGCTTGTCGCCTTCAAAGAAACGTTGCTACTTGCAAGTCCGGCACAACTTCTTTTGCCTATCGTCTCGTAGACCAAATCCTATAACGCGCATGCGCGCAGTAGGTCACGTGGATCTTTCTACCAATTCAACCAATCACATGTCATGCTGGATGTATCCACACTGACATGTGATTGGTTGAATTACTTCAAGTTCGTGCGCGGAGAACCAATCACATCGCTTCTGTAATACCAGCTGGGCAGCTGTTTACAATGCGAAATGTCAAAAGTTTTCAATTGAAGTTTTATTTAGTATAATATTTGCATTGATTTTAATTACTTGATTAGTCTGTTAACTTACCTTTATATATGGATAATAATAAATTATATCAAAATACTGAGAGGAGTGCTGGCTGTTTGTTTGCAGAGGTTAAAATCTACAGTGTTTCTGTGTTTTTCGTTTGTTGAATTGCGTTAAAAACCAAATATAGAAAAGTTAATATTGGTAAGTCAATTCGATCAACATAGTTGACTTAGATAAAGGATTTATAAACATCATACAGTTTACAGACCGAAGATCGTTGAGGTGAAGTTTTATTGTTGTATTATTTTTTGCCCGGTCAATGCCGCGCGCGAGTTGCGCCGCATGCAGTAGGTATTTGTTGTATGTTTATGCAATCAATATCCTTATTTTTCTATGAAGACTATAACTATCTGCTCAGGTATGTCTTTATTAATGAAATACACTTTACAGTACAAAGATAGATATTCTATTTTTGTTCTTATGATTATTTTCTTGCCGGTCGATGATGCGCTGATGTTTGTGTGCGTTTTCGGCCTGGAAATATGTGCGCACGTACTTACACAACTATATTTAAAGGGTACAACGCCGACGCGACGTAGTGGTAGTAGATATTATAACATAAAAAGTGGTATTTGTCCCAATGAAAGTTAGTTTTTGTATCATGTACCTATGCCTGCCTACCCTGTTGAAAATGTCTGTGCACGCCCCTGCTATTTACACTGAACCTAATAAATAAACAAACAGTTATATACAAAAGTTACGCTAATGCGTCAAAGAATTCCTCCTCATCACCATCAACATCTAATAATACATATAAAAATAAATTCGAAAACTTGTTCCGTTATCGACTCTACATTTTACTTGAACTTTTCCCTAAGCGAACTATGGATAAGTTATTGTATACTTAGCAGTCTGCAAGTTTTGTTCAGGGGCCAGTTCATTTATATGTATGCTTTCAAACGACATCTAACTTTAAATTGGCTCGAACTCCGAAGTTGTGGACAAGAGTGGACTTAGAACAAATATTGCTAGGATCGTTGGAACTTAGTTCACATTGTTGTTCATCGTTCCAAGTTCGGTCACTTTCCTTCAGTTCACGACCTGCGCCGTCCGCCGTGGAACAACTTTTGAATGTGGAACTAGTTAAGTTTCCAAGGTTCCTAGTAACTTCTGCCGGTGCCATTTGGTAAACAAAACTATTTTACATAATTGACAATGTTTTGACCTGTTTGGCTTATACATACTCGTATATACACTATGTAGAGGAAAGCTACGATTAGTAGTCACGTTTCCTTGCCATGTTTCTATTGTTGTTCCGAATATTAAGATGTTGGTTTTAGAATGAATACTTTTGTGTATAATATAGTAGATATTACATGGTTTATTATATTCTGGAGAACAAAACCAATGTATTCAAATGTTTTAGCGACTAATTTTCTTGTTGCTCTTCATGACATATTTATTTTTAAAGTACTAAGCTTCTGGAATCCTGTCTCCAATTTGTTGTAGATTTAACATAAAACAATCTAAAATTAATATGTGGATTGTGGAACATACACATATAACTGGGTACAGTTACGCCCTTTACGTACAAACATAGAAAGCTTTATGCAAATAAGATTTTGATAGCTCTCGTTTTAATAAAACGATATGAGAACAAAACAAATATTTGTGAATATTACATAACTAAATCGATAAGCCGACTGGCAAAGCTATCAACTGTATACCTATCTCTTCAAATACATATGTATGGCGTTGTGTATTCACAAAGCGACGTGGAAGCGACAGTCCTTTGTGTCATTTAACGGAATTCGGATATTGGGTAAGCTTCCGCAATGCCGCAGGCCTGTTTGTTTACCTAACAATTGGATTTAAATTGGTTTTGCTGTACTAGTGTGCTAGTGGCGGCATCAGCGTGGCGATGATGGCGACCAGCAGCGACAGCTTTACGTTTTTTCTGAGGCACGGAGTAAGTGGTAATTAATTTATAATACGCACATAAGTTATGAAAAGTCAGAGGTGCGCCTTGGGTTCGAACCTGACGCCTCTGACTTGCCAGTCAACAGCCATACCATTAGGCTTGACTAAAATGCTGTTAATTGATGTTTGGATAGCCTTGTTTATTATCCGTTGCAACGGAAATGTCCTTTAAATATTCATACAAAAAGGCAACGGCTGCCCATTCAACTGGTAGTAATTACTTGTAACAAGATTACGATCGAACACGGTGAATAATTCAACGAATAGTAGGTAACTTGCCTCAGATATTTGTCAGCGATTAATAATGTACATTAGTTAACCCTAATGTCAAGTCATGTCTGTGTCGAGTCCTCTAATATTACATAATGTTGTTTGACAAGCGTGGCGCGCGCGTCATTCCAATTTGCACATCTCAAGATTCCAAACTATTAATATTTACATATGCTAAAATACGCAGAAAGCAACAGAGCATTTTTTAGTTTAAATATTGATTTCAACTGATACATTAGGCTAGTTTATATGTAGACTAGCTTCCGCTGGCGTGGTATGTTGATTAATTGTAGCCTTTATGTTATTCTGATTAAGCTATATTACTGTAAAGTTTCATTAAAATTCGTTCTGCAGTTTTTGCGTAAACAAGTTACAAACATCCTCCAAAAACTTCAAATTTATTATATTAAGTAGGATTGTATTAGAGTGAAAGAAAAAGTAGAAGTCGTGACGTATCAGGAAGTCAAATGACAAGCGGAGGATAGTGAGAGGTGGCGAGTGCTCCACCGACAAGAGCATACCTCTTAAATATGAGAAGATGGATTAGAATATACTTATATAGGTACTAGCTTTTGCCCGCGACTTCGTTCGCGTGGACTTCAGGTTCGTCCAAAAATTGTAGCCTATGTGTTATTCTGATGTATAAGCTATATTGTGGTGAAGTTTCATTCAAATCCATTCAGTAGTTTTTACGTGAAAGAGTAACAAACATCCATACATCCATACTTACAAACTTTCGCCTTTATAATAGTAGTAGGATTACTTATGTCAAATCAAATCAAAATTGAAAAGGCATCTCAAAGGCAGGCGTGCTCCATCGTAGACCACAATGCCTTACCATCGGTGGGCTCGTGGTCAAACACACCTTTTCATTATAAAAAAAAAACCTCTAGGTACCAATTTAAAGGCCATAAAATTCTAAATTGCAAATGAAGAAGATAGAAAATTCAAATTTTTATCTCATTGACAGATTTATGTTATCTTGATATTCGGTAACGAAGTAATCTACATTCCGGCGGCGGAGCATCGCAAATTTTGCGTACAAACTCCCTGTCTCGTGTAGTTTGCATAACTTTACAATTTACATACGAGTATTACCTTTAAATGCGCCTGAGATTGCGGCATGTCTAGTGCATTCGTTATAATAAATGTACCTGTAATACAAACATACTAGGATCTATCTACAGAGGAAATGTATTATAGGACCCCTGCCTGCCCTTCTGCTTCTGCCCTTATCATAAGTTACCTATGTGCATTCCAAAGAATATTTCTATGGTGCATACCTATTGTAAATTAGTTTTCACTTGCTCCGTGCCTCGGAAAGCATGTAAAACCGTTGGTCCTACGCCTGATCTCTCTCCGGTCGTGTCGGATTGCCGTCCCATCAGATTATAAGAGTGAGAAAATAGAGTTCACCTGTGTTTACACAAACACTTCTGCACTACCTATAATCTATTGCGTAGACGGCTGCAAAGTGACCAATCTTCAAAGAGTAGTCGCTTTGACCAAAATTCGGTCAGGAGGATATGATTAGAAGAATAATTTATTCAATTAAAATTCTTACAATCTTGAGATATTTTATTTAAAAAGTTAATACTCCATTAGTAAGTAGGTGCCTAACCTAAAAACTTTCAACGGTTAAATGAGTATGCAATTCATACACAGATGTTATCATACTTAAGTGCAAAATGATGTAGTCAATAATAAAACATCCTCAAGGCAACCAACGTACATGTGAATATTATACGAGTTTAGGAAACCGGGCGTACATTAATACACATTATGCCCCTTTATCATACTTTGCTTCCCCCACTGCCCTTGTAAAGTCAGAATAAAAATAACAATATTAAATTTGCATGCCGACGAAACTGGCTCCGGCACGCGACGAACTCTCCCTTAGGGCGAATAGGGGTGGGTGGGGGTGAAATTGGGGTGAATAGGGAAATTGTAACACGTCTAGCGCACGTTTTGTGGGGTGGCGTTTGAAATTCGTGCAGGAATGCAGTGTCACCCTAATCTTTGCGCCATAATAACCATCACCTGACTGTAATGACGTCGTCTTTAAACAATGGGAGATTTATGCAATTTGTTTGCACGGTATGCCATTAATCATTTCTTTTAATATCTTTAAACTACCATTTTTTATATTATCACAATTAATTAAGTTACTTATCAGTTGATCCGTTACAACCGATTAATGAATACTTTAATAAGTGTATTGAAGTGCGCCTAGCAAACACAAACGTGTAGTATTAATTAAAGTTAAATAATGAGTCACAGCGTGTATTCTCCGTGTTTTGTTTTGATATAAAGCAAGCGGGTGATGAAGTACACAAACGCATGACAGCCGTATCCGGCCCACAATTGCGCGAAGGTCAGTGACACGCTACGCCACACGAACGTGTACGTGAATCAACATCTACTTAATTAGAAGAAAAGCATCTCAGACAGAACAGGGCTGACTCTTCTGTTTTTTGTATTTTGTCTCTTTTAAAACCAGTTCTTAATTATTTCATCTAATGTAATCGCCATGACAATTTGTAAATGTTTTTTTACCACTTAATGCCACAATTACAGCATACCACTATTAATCATTACGTTTCTCGACTTGACATCTTGAAATACGATGTAGAAGTTACGTTTAGTACAAAATCGTGATTTGTGTTTATAGTTAGCAAGTTTAGTTCAGTTGTTGAATAATAGATGTCGCTATGTTTCGTGTTTCCTCACTAACTTCAAGGTATTTTTGTTAAGCACTCAGTCTCAGAATAAATTTTAAATACTGTTACGTAAGCGTGTAACTTAAGTGTGTGTGCTCTAATACACTTTTTTCAATACTGAAAGCCGGGTCAGAGGGCTGGAGTACAAAATAATGGTTACTATATTTTCTGATCCCTTAATAGAAGCCGAATGCCCTTTTTATGTTGGGTCGACCGTTATGGAAGATTTATGAGAGCACACTGTAGTCTATTTTCGGAGCTCATTTAATTTTTATTAGGCACTGATTTAAAGAGGCAGTTGTAAATAGCGGTTTTGGTAAGTTAAAAATTATAAATGGCACGTTTAATAACTAGTTCAGCAGTTAAAACTAGGCAGTAAAGTAAACAAAAATGAGTAATAATAAAAAATGAAATAGATCAGTGAATATATAATTGTGTAGGAAAATAATTAAATGGGCGGTAAAAAAATATTGAATGAGCGGTTACGTGTGGGCAGTAATAAATCGGAATTTGTCGGTAAGAAATCTTATTCTAAGCAATTCTATAAACAATGAGGTGGTAAAGTAGTTTTTGAGATAGGCTATCATTTAAACGATCATTTTGGTAAGTTATAAAATTCATTTTATTTGCTAATTAATTTTATTTATATGACCTTATATTTATATCATATAATCTTCATCATATAATCGACGGAGCCCCGCTTCGCGGAGCTCCTACTTCTGGGTGGTTTTTAAAAAAATAATCACGAAGGGGAAGGCGAGGTCTATTCGCTCGCTTCGCTCGCTCACACGACCCCGCCATCCCCTTCTAACCTAACCTATCCGAGTCGGGGTGCCCTAAAGTCCATACACAGAATCGTAATCTGCCTAACTATTTATCGAACTGCTCATTCCATCATTTTTACCGCTCATTCAGTTATTGGACTGCTCAATTATTTTTAGAATTGACATTGTATGATAAAATAACCGACTAATTGATTTTTTATTGCTGTCCATGTTTTACTGTCGCAATAATTAATCAACCGCCATTAAATTAAATAACTGCTCAATATGTTTTTCAACTGATCATAATAACATCTCGAATATTTAAATAACAGCTTAAAAAATTAGTTCCCTTTTTATTATATCGAGGTCGTGTTAAAAACGTGGACCCGATGATATGCGCCAATTGATAAACAATCATACATTAATATTTAATACCGTTTTAATATTACATCACGCGACGATCTTCAATCGCCGCTTAATTAACATGTATTTATGTTGAGCGGGTTAATTATAATTCTTGTATGGCTACATTATTAGAAACAGTCTTATAATATCCGTGTTTATATGCAGATTAGTGCGATTACACGAACAATAGTCGGTGGAAATCGACACGGTGAAGAGCTCGGCACCTGCGTAAGCATAATAAATCGTTGCGGGCGCGTCATGTTGGCATTACGTAAAGAACAATGGCCGACTGGAAACGCGGCCGTGAACGCGACGCGAATCCTCTACACAGAATCTATTCTATATATTTTTTTAGAATGACGTCTCAGCTTTAGCAGTATTGGTGTAGAATCACAAATGGCCGGCAGTACCGTTTCCGTCCTCTGTGCCGTGCCGTGCGCGACAAACAACGATTTGCATATTTTTTGTATGCTCGTGGTCGGAGTGCGAAATGTCCTAATTGTCATCTTTAAATGTAGGTACCTACATGATGTTATGCTTTGGATGTAAAATTTTAATTCTAGTATTTCTTTTCGCTTATTTTATTGAATAGAAATCGTGTTCATAAACGTAGACATACCAACCCGATATTGAGTTGATATTGAATTTGAGTAACCAAGAGAGAATATTTAATAAGAAATTTGAAAAAACAACTGATACGGATGGGATTCGAACACACGATCTTTGGCGTACCGTGCCGATGCTCTAACCGCTGAGCCACCGTATCTCATCAGAATCAGTCAAATTTTTTTCTGTATGCGCCTAGGGCGTGTGGTAATATCTATCAGAATACATAACGTATCCGACTCAGTGCTCCAAACTTTGCAGTTTTAGAAGGCACTGATGCGATATTACTAATTTTTTGTAATATTTTTGTGTACAAAAATAATTATAACCAAGAGTACTTATCATTTTTTTAATTGTGAAAAGTAACAACCCTAAAAATCGTACAAAAGAATATTTTACTTAAACTGGAAGTCAAACACTCCTTTACACACTTGCCTCAGCCATCGTTACGTTACGATATTGTGTACTTTCAACCCGATTCACCGTTACCTGAACTACTGAACATCTGCCATCTCTCTCACACTTAGTGAACACCACATAATCTCGAGCACCTCAGCTGTTTGTTATACCTAAACGGACAAAGATCATGAATTTATAGCTCAACGTATATTTTTAACTTTTTAATAGCGCGGCATTTAGAAACCAAATTCAAACGGAAAATCCCAAATATCTTGTATTCAGAATCCTTTATTTATCTGCCTAATAATATGAAATCCGGTTACGGGTCGTACCCCTGTGTAGGTATTGTGTGCCGTATCTATATGTGCAGGTGTAGAAGACACATTTACTTCGTAGGTATTTTCGTATCTAAATGGCCTCGACTGAGAGAGACCAGACTGGTAATAGCCACTGTAATGTATCTGCCTTTATTTTGTCCTCTTTAGAAATTTATTGAACGGACAGAACAGCGCGATTTATATGTTTATTCAGGCCGGGTATCTGGCCTCGTTTAAACATGCTTTGAATAGAAACAAAGGTCTCTTAAATGTCTATTCATAATATGATAATACCTACCTGTGTATAATTATTGTTATTCATTTCGCAATAGATAGTTAAATAACGAAGTTGGTATAAACAGCATTCAGTTTAATAGCATTGAATGTATAAAAAGGTACAAATGTCAAGTGTCCAGTCGTTGAATCGAATATCAAATAAATTTAGTGAAGTAACTACGTAATTGCCTTAAAAATACGCTTTTCGATTTTTTTTACCTCAATCGGATCATTGTGAAAAAGACCCTATTGAGGTCGTAATCGCAATAAAGATTCAAGGCAATCTGCCTCATTCCGCGCAAGTTTTAAATAGTGAAATTAGAACTCGATTGTATCGAATACCTAAAATGTGTTTGTTTCTACATTATTCAAATCACACGTCAAGACCACTGAGGCACTGAGGTCGGGTATTTTTCACACGTCGACGCGGCGTCACGTCGGCGTCGATGCAAATACATTCCTCATACAATTATCACGGCGGTGGCTACTCTCGCTCCGTTATGACTTTTATTTGCCCTCCGTAGAACGCATGTCCAGTACAAACAGGTTTTGAAACCAGCTCCATAAATACGAGTAGGGCGAGGCATGCAGGCCTTATCTGGATAATCTCTCACATACATTCATCTCCCTCTAATCGCCGTAAACGGGAAGATTCATGGTGCCCTTAAAGGGAATTTTGCTGTCGAATCGTAATCGGTTCCTAGAAGAATTTATCACCAGCCTTTTCGTAGAACCTGTTCCAATGCGGCCGCCTTTACATTAAAGGGTTTTGAGCTTGTATTTTTATTTTAAACGTCTATCGAATCGAATGGACCGTTAATTGGGTTGGAATGTAGTCTCACATAATTAAACCAAAAGAACAACCATCAAAGGGTAGATATTTCCAGCTTACAAATGAACACAAGAACATCACTTTTGAGGAAGGATTTGTAGACATAATATTCACATTTTACATTTATCAGGAAACTTTCCACACTCCGGAACCGTTTTTGTCTGACAAAATAAAGACTATAAGCAACTTAATTAAACAAAAAACTCACACAAACCGTAATAAACTTGAAAGATCATAAACACTTCTCATTGCTCAGAAATTACCTATTTAAACTGTTTATACTTAGAATACCCAGTTCCCAAGATGGCTGTCGGGAATTACGTCAGTTGATGCGCGGGCGCATTAAATTGATCGTTATGTTGATTGACGCTCACGGTCTTTTTTGCAGTAAAATATAAATACAGATCTGTGTCGCAGTCAACTATGTGAAGGACATAAAAAGGAAAAAAAACTAACAGATTGTCTTGTACAATAGACGATAATCGTTATAAATAATAGTGGTAATAGCACGACGAATTGTAATAGCAATAATTAAACGAGATTTGTAATAAGATAATTTGTAATGGAATCTATTGATAGAGCTAATCTTAATGTTATTTTAATTTCACATTTTTCATTTGTTATTGTGTAAGTTTTTCATGATTATATTTATTATATTAAAATCATGGTTTCATAAGTACTATAAATAAAAATATTTTTTTACTTTTAAAAGTCATCCCTACTTTTACATTTACAGTAATAATATCGAAGGCAATAGCTAATATTTTATACTGAACGATAACATAATGTCTCTTCAGATTGTAAATGTATTTACCGTTATGGTGAAAGAGGACAATAGCCTACAGAGAGACTAACTTACATCAAGAACAATTTGTTTTATTCAAAGTCCACGAGTAAAGAGCGATTATATTTATGACCGCTACATAGCACGCAAGCGCAATAAGTTTAGTTGGATTTCAAGTTTCTAACAAAATTCTCCTTTTGTTGAGAGTCCTCTCAATGTGAGAAAAGAATACATTAATTTGTTTGTCATAAGTTTTTTACCTTGAACAACTTAGCTAAATATTGATTCATGAAATTTTGAAAAACGAGACACAATAGGAAATCCATAGTTACATGCCGAACGAGATGCAAAAGATCTTTCAAAGGTAGCATTCAATTAAAATATGTAAAAGTTAAAATGTTTTCATACAAAATTACTATAGGTAGGTATTAAAAATTGAATTGAAAAGAACGTAACACCTGCTAACTCAGTTGAACACATTTATAATAATTATTATATTATCAAATAATCCAATGATTAAAGTATTAATGTTCTGTAAGTTTTACCCATTTGTCCCATAATATTGATAACATCCATCATTGAGGAAATATTTCAATTATTCCAGCAGAAAAAACAATATACAATACACAATATTCTTATTAATCACTTCATTATAAATGAAATAGTTTTATAAGTAATTTTAATGAGCATTGCAGATAATACTATATCTATATATATGTCTATATCAATTTAAAATTACACTTTTATAAAACACCACAACATCGGTTTTGTTTTAATAACAGCAATTATTATACCATCGTTATTACGTATAACAGACTATTTTTTATCGTTATATTGATCTGTAGTATCGAATCGACGTTCTTATGCAATTTATATGATACATATCGACTGGAGGAAACTGGCATCAGTTTATCACCACGCAGCAAAGTAATTATCAGATCAAACTAGTCATGTTTGCATTCATAGTGCCATATATTTATTCATGAATATGTTTGATTACTCAATATACCTCTCATGTTAAGTATTCACTAACATTACATCACCTATATTTTTTAACCACCACCATTTTAGGTAATACAGGTTCCACGTGAACTACATTGGCTATCCATAAATGTACTTAATTGGAAGTCAATTTTTTATTCCAAAACCAACACTAATGTACTAAGTTCCAAGACACAAAATATTTTTTACTCTTATTTATGCATATCATTTTATTAAATAAGAAATTTGAAAAACAACTACCACGGGTGGGACGCCAACCCACGATCTTTGGCGTACCGTGCCGACTGTTATTTATGCAGCAATTGAATATTTTTTATTCGCACAAGAAATGTAGAAATAAGGTCGCTATTTATGCCACTGGGAAGATATTGGGGAGAATTAAATCACATAGAAAAACATTACACGAAAATCTTTGAAGGGTGCACGCTGCGCAAAATGGCCGCCACGACACGCGCAGTAATGGCTGCCGGCCTTGGGTCGTACTCGCAATCAACTTATTATTCAATCTCATGTCGCGAATTGGTCCGAGGCCCGCCGGCCGTTGACCTAGCCGTTCCACTCCAGTCGTTGTTAACGTTGTGCCCGTAGGCTGATAGATTAAATTACATAACGTAGGTATGTCATTAGTTTTTCAAGTGTTGGTATAAACTGGCTTTATAAAAACAATTTAAGGTCATGTTCTTTTATTTATGACAGCAAGTTTTTATTTTAAAATAGCTTATTGGTACAAGTTAATGTCTTGTTTGAGAATCAGTAATGAATGCGTAAATATTTACTTATTCTTTTGGGTACCTATTTACAATCGTGTCTTCAAAATCCTTAATCTTATCGGAAAAGGGACCATTGTATTGCTCGGCATTCCAAAGGTCGTCGGTCGGCGCAGTTGACGTAAATCCGACACGGTCCGTTATGTCCTCTCTGAGAACAATAGATTGTTCGCGCTACTCGCCTAATGAGAAATGTTTGTTTTTCAGCTTCATACAATAGCTACTGCTCGTTGTTGCTTTTATTATTATCTCCTTCAGTATTCCAAGTTAAAAAATGTAATTGTCTACATTTTTTCTTCTTCTATTTTTATTTTTTGTTAGCCTGGCATTATTGCCGTTGCCTTATTCAAACGTTAATCAAAATTTTATATTTTTTATTACCTGGCATAAGAAAAGAAATATTAAAACTTAACTTTACGAACAATAGAACCAGGTAAACAGGTTTATAAATATTTAAAATGTAGGTATGGTTAAGACGACATAATAATATCCTACATACACTTAATAGCTTATAAATTAGTGGCAGGCAGCGGTCGCCATTTTCGAATAGTCGACCTTGATTGAAGGCTCATTAGCCGTGGAGTCGAGACGAGCGAGACTACGCATCAAACCGGTCTCAGTCGTGAGCCCGCATGATTTATGCCTTTGCCTTTACAAAGACCTTTTTTTTTACCAGACCGGTTTGCCCGCCTCTCCCCCGTACAGTTTTTGTTGCGCTACCTGGATTCCATGCCGCCGCGGAAAAAATATAGTGTCAGTTTTTTTTTCATCGTAATAATAATACTAGGCATTCCTTTTGTAGCACATGCGGACGTGGCCAGTGCTAGGAACGTGATGTGATGGCGTTGTGGCTTCATTATATTAATGGACTCGACCGGATGAATACAAAGACGGGGCCTTTAAACTTTATCGCGTGTAGAATACGTGTTCCCCGGTACACGCGGCATGAAATTAAATTTATGATTCATGTGATAGTGATCTTGGAACTACTAATTTTAGTACGAATAAGACACGTATGTATATTATGATTTTAATTATTTTCTTTGACTGGTATTTTTAATTAATCCAATTTCAATTGATTCAAAATTGAATTGGATCAATTCTCATTACAACTAAAGCACGTATTACCGTGACTCAAGTCTGGAACAGTAACTAGAATGACAACTCTCTCACAACTGTCATCACATCCTCTTTCATAGGACTATAACCAGCATAATGTGTGTATATTTTATTAAAACAAATTAAAACTTCCGTCAAGTATATGCATTAATTTACTTATTTATTTTAATCTTAATTAATAATTATTTTCTTGTTTAGCTATTCAGAATTCTTATCTTAAAAACTCGAAACAGTCGCTGATATCAATTCTTACTTAGTAATAGAAAACAAAAAATAATTAATTACAATACAAGCAACTGTGCAAAGACTTAAATAAATGTATTAATATGCTAATAATGTTCTTATATGCATTATGTATTTTAAATACAAGCCTTCAGTACCTACATTTAGGCGGTAATAATAAAGTTAAATAATTATGTCGGTAAATTATGTAGTTGTTAATAATAAATACCAAATGGAATGCCAAGCTATATATTATTGTTTTCCTCTAAAATGGATTCACATAAACATTATATTTAATTGATAAAATAATCGTTATTTATAGACGTTCCGACGACCTTTATTTGACATTGACGGGTTCGCCCGTTCTCGCGTCTAGAGTTTTTCTGCACTTTTTTTTCTTGTTTATCAGCCGCCATTTTATATACCACCTGCCGCGGTCGTTACCCGCACAGAAAAACTCCCCTCCTGCAACAAAAGATATTACCAAAGTTATTCTTACTTATAATTACAGCTCACAAAGCATTTTGGGCAGAAAGCATCGCTTTTTGTTGGCAAACAAAAAAACTCCCTTTAATTCTTCGGAAGAGGCATTCTACTGCTCAAATATGGGTCTTGGGCAAGTTTTTTTTGTACAAAAAAAATGTAAACAATATGTTGGTGCGTTTGGAATCGAGATTTACTGTGAGATCGATGTCGTTTTGCTAAAATGTTCGATAACAATGGATGGGAAATGGTGATTGTATGACAGATTTACAACAGTATTGTGAATGTGAGTGACATAGTTATGGCAGGTCACAATGTCGTGGCCTCGTGGGACGTTAAGTACATAAACGTTCCATTCGCTTTTTATTTTATAAATCAGCTTCAGGAGTCACATTAGTGCTCTCATTGGGCAAAGATCTTATTCACAAGTAAAAGTACGAGAGAACATTATCACTTTAGGCACTTATGAATACTTAGTCATAATTCTAATATTATAGTAAAAATGACTAGTTGCCAGTTCCAAGGGCAGCGTACCCTCCTAGAGAAGAATCTGACATGTTTGGAACATGTCATACATCTAATAAGCTAGCTAATCTAATTCGTGTAATCGGGTTCGGCCAATAAGGCCGTTTACTGAAATACCACATATGGACATCCATCCCTCAGACTAATCGCGTTTAGCCTTAGTAGTCATGACGACCACCGCAGAACCGTAGCGCCAAAAGCGCCTCGCCTTTCACTTTGTTGCTGTCGCTAAATACTAATCTGTTTATTAACATTATCTTGAAACATGTTTCCGTGGTCTTTAATAATTAATACGTCATCTTTACACAGACTGTGTTATTTGTAGATAACACGCTGTAATTAAATAAGTACATAATATTATTATTAAAATATTTTCTAGAACAAAATATTGTTGATATCTTTAGGCGATAAGTATCTCTTAATTAGAATAGTATATCTCTGTGTACACAAACATTAAATATAACATTATTATTAGATTACGACTTATTTACGTAACATTGAAAATTTGATAACAATAAGTGTTTCTAGTCAAACTTTAGAATATTGGTATTCATTTGGGTGTCGGGGGTCAGATAGGTAGTCGCTGCTTAGAAAACTGATATTCAGCTGCATCTGGTTAGATTAGAAGGCGACCCTAACAAAGTTTGGGAATAATAAGACTAGGAGGATGAATAAGTGTTATTATTACTATCGTGTTTTTAAAAGTGATTGTACACTATTTTAGCTTTTAAATAGCAAAAGCCTCGAAAATCATTAAGCAGAATGATTGAAACCAAGTGACCTATATTTTTATCATTGACTCAAATTACTAATCGACCGTTTATTATTTCCATTGTCAACTTACGGAAGGAAAAGGAAATAATATTGATATTTGTATCGAGATAACTATCAATTTTGGTCTCAATAACATTTATAAATCGATTTGTTGAAGGGTAAATGGACAGCAGATTGCTGTCTACTTAAACTTAATTAAAGAACAGCCTGATTATGATGACCTTTTAGATGGAATTAAAAAATAGAACGCTAGATGAAACTAGAAAATAACTAAACACTATGATTCTGAATCTCTATATCTATGACAGTCTCCGATACTTCTGTAATCTTTGATTTCTATAATATACTCAAACAATTCAACGTGAATTGTATGTAAATTGACATCTCGTTATACTTTTAGAATAGTACCAAAAACAAAAATGAAATAGGTATTAAATGAAAATGTTAACAAAATTATGCACTTTTGACATTGTTCCTGACTTAGCCTGGGTCACTTTGACATAACCTTAGCAAGCAACTGAGCTAATAATATTCAATGTAATGTATTTATTTATCGTCAACTGTATTGTTAACTCGGAAATATGTACTGGTTCTTTATTATTTCTTGTAATACATACCTATAAAATATTTTGTCCAATTTACACAGCTGATTAGTAACAGAAAGTGTTACAACAATAACAAATTGTTGAAATATTTCATGACATTTTGACTTTTTTCATTGAAAGTAGGTATAAGTATTTAAAATATTCAGTACCTAGTCTTAGTCAAATACAATTTTCCTTGTTGCAATGTTATTCAAAAGTTCTTGAATAAATTATATCGTTCGTAACGAATTTTAATGTAGTGTTGTGAAATTTCTTGTCATTCCTTTTGAATACATTATGCATATTAAATTTATTCTTAAAACTGACGATGTAATATTTCAATTAAATTGGCACTTGGAAACCAGTTTTAAATATCGCGTGCGCAAGACAGACAGAAGTTGAACGCAAAAGGTTATCAGTGCAAAGCTCGGTAACAAATTAAGAGTTAACAAACTTTCTCAATCAAGTGAAACATTACAGACAGTTGTCAAAGAAGTTGTAAGCGGATATAAATCTCAGTTTAGTTCGATATTACCCGCAATTGCTCCTGCCAAGTTAACAAACTTCTCAAAAGAAATGCCAAACTTTTAATGCTCTTTCCTCGGATTCTAATAATAGGGGAAACTTCGTCTTTTGTGGCTCTTTATTACACTTTACAGAAAATAATTCTATAAATGATTATATAAGAAGTTACATAACATCTGCCTTAGAATAATGAATTAAATTATAATAATCTAAACTCATCAAGATGCTTATGTGCGGGTTTTTGTTTTCATTAACATGTTGGCTTATGTCAGAATATATGAGTTTGTTTATACATTCACGATTCTAATTAATATGGTAAACACTTGTAAAATGATTAAATTATGTAAATATGTTTTAATTTTATAAGGATTTTTAATAGCAAGTAGGTACTTGTGAAGTGACCTCTAAATTGAAACTGAATTGTATTTTTATTGTATAGTCTTTAGCAACACTTACAGAACCAGTACAACGTGTATTTGTTCAACAAATACATTCATGACCTTCTTAATATAAAATGCGTTAACATTCAAAGCTTGTGGATTAAAAATAAATGATTCTGCATCATTCGAAACTCAATGCTGCACAAACTCATTGAGTTAAGGACTTTCTTGGTGCAAGTAGTTAAAGACGTCAATGTTTATTTAGAAACCCGATCTGAAGTGTTTGGTCCCATTACTGCGGCATGCCGGGTCGTGCCCTCACTTGTGTCAGATCAGATGGCCGACTTCTCTTAAACGAGCTCGCTGTAAGATAAGCCTTATTATGTTTTGACTTACCAAGTGACCTTTGCTTTATCACGAATTTTGACATTTGATCCCCGTACAGCTGGACCCCATGCCGTTTGTTTTATTGTAATATCGGTTACTTCGGCTTGTGTATTTTAATATCAGTACATATACTAGTTATAAATTTATATGACTTTTCCTGATATTGTTGTCTGATTCAACATTTTAACTTTACTTAACTTTATTGTCGTCATTACTAAAGGTTTTTAAGATACAAAAGTACTTTATATGATACCATTTCAATCTATACCAATCAATATGTAAGAATGCAAAGTTTAGATTTTTCGTTTTATGGATATTATTTCTAATAAAAGCGTGAAATTTGAGAAACCAATTTTTACAGTTGCAAAGAATTTTCCAAAATGAAACTCACTGATCTCCCGAACAGTTCAAATTAGAAATAAAATAAAGTGATAATAAAATGACTTCAATTGTAATTCCATGTCAAGTTTTCTGTAAAACATTTTTTTTAAACCTAAAGAACCTCATAATGCCCTATTTAATACAGAGACATACTATAAAAATCGATTGAAATATACTTATCTACTTATCCCTTAACTTGACATCGTAACACCGGTAATACATCACAATTAAAAAAATATTGCTGCTCCAAAACACGTTATACTGATTTTTTTATACATGGATCGCAAGCATCGTTTTATTAAGCAACAGATAAAATTGTAAACCACAGTTAGAAACGTTACTTGTGTCACTTGTTACCAAAATGGTATCACGACAACACGTGCAGTTCGAACAACAGAAGAGTTTTTATTTACATTTTAGGGTATTTTTGTATGTTTCTGGCATTATTTGTGTAAATTTACTAAATAATGCATTAATCATTATGTTATCACTCTATTTTGCCATAAAAAGTTTTTTTTTTGTGTTTTATTGACCAGTAATCTACAATGTATCATATGTAATACATTGCCAAGTCATCAACAGTTTGGGACCTAATTGTTATGTAACAAATATGATACATTGCCTACTTTGAATACATGTTTATTCACGTTATAGTGTACTATTTTTTTCTTATATGGTGAAGAATGTTGCTCTTGTATAATAAAATGGGTGTAGTTTAGCTTTTTGCTTATTATATGTTTTGTTTGCTCTTGATAAATAATCACTCTTCATAACAAGATACTTGCACTTATTCCTCCCGCCCATGCATGTTCTGATGAATAATCTGACCAGACAGACGTAGAAAAGCAAGTATTTAACAGTGACGACGAACCAATTAGTTCACCAGCACCCTCCCTGGATCCATCCATAGAAAATTTGCATTTGCTCTTTATATGGTTGCTTTATATAATTTACTTTGTATGGTCGAAAAAAGAAAATTGATTTTACGAGTACCCCCACGAAGTTTAATGTTTTTTTATCGCTTTATATTTCTTAAGCCTTTATTTTCTAATAATTGATATTTTATTCTTAAATACTACTGATTTTGAACGATTTTGTTATATATTCTTATATAAATAATCGGTTTTTTTATTCGTGATAGTTTGGCATTGTCACATACCTGATACAAGTTTATATCACTGGCTGATTGGCAATGTATCCTATATGATACATGCCTTCCCCTTAAAAGTAGGGGGCAAGGATTTTTATTTTTATTTTTCTAGTCTTATTAAACCAATTACAAAGCCAATTATATTAAAATAATAAAAGATATCAATTTTTTTTCCTCTTGCCAAGTTAAGGGTTATCGTGAAAACGACAAATATTTAAAAATGGCTGGAATAAATACAATAGAAGAACTCCGTAATATATTCGTGAACATAATAACAACTATAAACAATTTCGCTAAAGATTATCGAACTAAACTAATTTTCAACTATAATAACAGGTTTGAAAATGCCAGCCATGTTTGTCATCCATATTAAAGCCAACGATAATGTATTCCAAACAAGAATAATGTTATAATTTGCCAAACAGTGTGTCAATGATCTGAATCTCATTTTCAATTGTTGTTTCAAGGCTATAGGATGTATAGTTTCAGTGATTTCGTTATGAGTCAGTCAGTCAGTGAGTGAGTCTATTTCAAATCACTTCAAATCAAATTCCGAGCAAAACAAAGCTATAAAATATTATGGAAATACCAAGTCACCCCGAATCAAGTTGTTATTGAATAGGTTATCAACGGAAACATCAGTACCTTATCTGTTATCTGTTAGAATCGCTCGAACATAAGTAAACATTCATGCGTTTGCAATCTACTAGATTGTAACTGTTATCGCTTCTATAAGTGCATGATATAGCAGGCTTATCAAGTTTATCGTATGTCCGATAAGCATTCCAAGTATCCCTTTGTCGCAACACTATGATAGTGAACAGGATTTTTTTATAGTCACTTCCTCTAAAAGAGCTATAATTTATTTATCATTTTATATCCATCCGTTAGCCCTATTGACACAGCTATCGTATTTGCCAACGTATTACGCAACATTTATTTAAACAGTTTAGGCGCAAATTATGTAATAATGACTAATTCTCAAAATGACACCGAAATTTGTGGCTAAATGACGAAGGATGGCAAATAAACGGCGAATAATTCTCAAAAAGGTAAGATATACAAACGTCTAACTTGATGGAACGTCGTCTATTGTTTGCTATGTATGAAACAAATTCTTTAAATCAAGCAAACCTGTAAAAATGTATGTATAAAGCTTATTTGAAGCCTGTAGTAAAGAGGGAGACTGTAGTTCCAATTTAGGACGACCAAATGGGTCTCGGGTCTTGGCGATAAATAAATCCATCCTCATCAGACGGACACATGACGAGAGTTACATTTAAGTGCCTATACTATAGCAACGGCTGGCAGCGGACGCAATTGAATATGATAGATGGACTACTCTATAAAATAATTCTAACTATTGCTATTACTTACTACGTTTAATACGTACTAAATTACGCGCCACAGTTCACTAAGTCTGTGAAGTTAGCTGCGGGTGGCATTACCACATAGAATATTCGCCTTTTAGTGTTCATACATGCATGAAAACACGTGGAATGCTTATAGGGCTCTATATTTGATCTCTGTTATTCTATTCTATGAGAAAAGTCGTCCCGCAGCGCAGCTAACTTCCCAGAAAAAATCGTGGCGCGTACTGAGTTACTCAGTTACTGACTGTATACGTATCTAGAAGCAAAGCACTTGCCTCCGCCCCGGCCCCCCCAATTTACGTCGCCCGCTCACCGCTGTACGGCTCACGGCTGTAGTGCCAAGCAGTACGGCTAGGACTAGCAGTTGTATTGACGTGCGCGCGTGCGTCACTTGGTTGCTTCCCCTCGCACGCAACGTGCACGTGTTTTAAATCATTTGTGCCATCTTTTTGAGGTTATCGTATATAGGTACCTGAAATAAAATGGTTCGTTATTGCTCGGTGTATGGATGCTTTGTAAATTCTAAAGATAAAATATATATGAATCGGAGATATTTTCGATTTCCTAATGATGAAGCAAGGTAAGACTATTTAATTATTATACTTATTATAAACATTCTGTTTTGTAGTTCTAGTAGTATTAGTAGTAGTAGTTACCTATTAGTTGTTAGCCTTGTAGCCAAGAAACGAAATAACACTAACTGCTCGTGCCCGACGTCGCCCGGGTGTTTTTTTTCTGGAGGTTTAAAAAAATTTAGTTAGGTTAGAACACGTTCTCAAGTAATGATCTCTCTTACATGCGGCAATCGATTTTTATTTATACAATAGTCGCGGGTTCAAATCCTGCTAGTAATCGATTTTTAGGGTTTCGTCAAATCCTTCTGTCTGTTCGTCGGTCACAGCCATTTTAGGTATTCATATTCTTTATTTGCAATTCCACAATGTTAAATGTTAACATAAAAGGAAAGTGGGTATCATTAGGGAGAATAGGCACCCTGTTTGGGCTCAGCAAAGTTAATTTACATAAAATTATAATATACTTATCTCCAAATTATATAAAATTAAGTTATTAGGTACTTAATACAATTATTAACGTAACGTATAGGTTACCTTTACACATACATTTATGGTAGACATGCATTCCAATTTTATATTCTGGTTGACTATTTACACAATTAATGCATATTGTCTATTAGGAGAGGAAGACTAATTCGTGTCATGTATTTTTGAAGCAATTTATATTAGGGTATTAATATTTATTATAATTATTGTATTGTAGTGTAGTTGTAAATAATATTATTAAATTATATTGAAGTAGATAGATTATATTATTAATTTATGACTAAATTTTATATTTTTAATTCTATTTATTTGTCACTTAAATTTATTGTCAAAATGTTTTTAATATTGATTTATATGTCAATACTTAATTATTTATAATCTCAAATAAAATATCAAATCAGGAATTATAATAATATACCCATGATGGATATTTTTATAGGGGTTGCTTTAACGGTTTGACTTGTACCTTCGAATTCAAATCAAATTAATTTTCTCTTACAAAACTTACTTGACCCTTAAGTAATTTAGTATGAGATTATTTACTTAAAACAAATCTTGTCATCTAAACTAAATGAATAAAATATTAAATATTGAAACAAATTGAAATATAAACGAATAATTATATATTAGTTATTTATTACAAAGATTTGTATAAAATTCGAGCTTGCCCTGCTTTTTGTATTGCCTTTATTTGATTGAAATATTTTTTTAGGTGCAGATATTGGTTGAAAGCAGCGGGTCGAATGGACTTGGAGAATAAGAACATAAAAATACTTAATACAAGCTATTTTGTGTGCGACCGTCATTTTGCCAATTCTGATTGCGAAAGAAGATATCTTAAGCCACATGCAGTCCCTACATTGCTACTACCACAGTTGGAAGACCTGACCGGCACATCAAAATATACTCAAACAGATACTGACAAATGTTGTTCATGCAAATCAGAAATGTCACCAGAAATACCAAGTAATTCACCGTCTTCAGATGACAGTTTGGATGCTGATAGTGCGCCTATGTCTGAAGATACAACTCGGAAAAGAAAGTTGCCAGTTGAACTCAATCCAGAAAGCGACAAACGAAGATTACTGGAGACTGTAACAGAAAATCTGAATAGTGCCAAGGAGTCAAATATGCCACCCTCGCTAAAAAAGATTATTGATGCCCACAAAGCATTGAAACGTACCTCTCAAGATAACAAATATGACCAAGCATTCATAACGTCCGCATTGAATACATACATTGCCAACCCAGTTGCTTACAGATTTCTTTCTGAAACACTTTATTTGCCCAGTATAAAAACTTTACATAAACGTATAGTATTCGATATAAGTACAAAATTCGACGAAAATCTAATCAAATGTTTACAGTCTAAGAGTCGCAACTTTTCTGAGGCCGAAAAGTATTGCGTTATATGTGCAAACGAAGCGCCGTTGCAAAAGTATCTACATTACCAAATAAATAAAGATAAAGTGGTAGGATTTCAAGAAATTAACGGAATTCAAAGTAAGGGAATAGCAACCCAAGCGTTTGTGGTGATGGCACGTGGTTTATTCTCAAACTGGAAACAACCATTGGCATATTGTTTTATTTTCACTCAAAATAACTATGCCGAACTGAACACTTGGCTGGATAATATAATAGCTAAGATGATTGAAATTGGATTCAATGTGTGTGCTTTTACATCCGACCAGGGTTCAAGCTTTATAAGTATGGCCACAAGCAAATCTGTTTCTCCAGACAAACCTTTCTTTCTTGTCAACGGCAGAAAGATTTATTATATATTTGATATACCAAACCTTACCAAGTCTCTTAGAAACAATTTTATCAACCACGATTTTGTTTATCACGACAATGATGGATCTAAACAAGTGGCATCTTGGAATGATATTGAAATGATGTACAATATAGAAAAAAGCAAAGATTATCAAATGGCTTCCAAACTGACAGAATCACATATCAGACCAAATCATATAGCAAAGATGCGTGTTAAGTATGCTACACAGGTTTTCAGCCGAACAGTTGCAGTGACCATCTATACTTTAGTCGAATCAGGAAAGCTTAATGAAAAATGCATGGGAACCACAAAATTTATAGAATTGATTAATGATACGTTTGATACTCTAAATTCGTCCATATTAAACCATGACAACAAATATAAAAAAGCTTTTTACCTAGCAGAATATCAAACTGCTATTTTAGAAAAAGCTCAACGTGTCCTATCTGGATTACGAGTAATCGAACGTAAAAAAGGTAAAGATGTCACTAACGCAATGAGTTTTATTAAAGGTTTTTTGACAAGTATTAAAGCAATAACAAGTCTCGCATCTGATTTGAAAAATGCGGGCTACAATCATTTCTTTACACGAAGACTTAACCAAGACCCGCTTGTAAACTTCTTTAGAAAAGTGAGACAAGAAGGTAAGAACAATCGTCATCCGTCAGCCCTTCAATTTCTAACAGTTTTTAAGAAGTATTTCTTGGTGAACCTCATCAGAAACTCTAAACGCGGCCAGTGTACGGAAAACTTAGACCAGTTATTAACTAGTCTAGAAAGTTCATCGAGATGTGAGGAGTCAATAGAAACAGCATTAAAATTGGGAATAAAATACACATTTGAACTTCCCAAAGAACATGTTTTCAAGTACGTTTGTGTATTTTTACTTGATAAGTGTTATGATAGACACAAAGACTGTGATATTATGAGAAACTATATCGAAAAATCTAAACATGTTGATGAAAATTTAATCAATCCTCCAGAAGATTTTAAACAATATATCAAGCAAATAGACAGCATTTGTGTTGATCATTTTATTAATTACGATTTTTATAATGTCGGTACTCAACTCATGGCAAAAATTAGTAGCACTGTCTTTAATTTACCATGTCCGTGTTTTCCTTTGGAGTTTTTGAAAAAATTGTTTGTGAGATTTCGAATCTTCATATTGTTGCAACATAACAATAAAAACTTCAGAGACAAATCTTTGAAAAAAAAATATTTTTGTGTGTATACTTTAGAAAAGCTGTAAAACGAAGTTAGTTTAAGGCTGTATTGGAAATAAAAGGTATCTAAACTTTGTTTGTAATTTATTTTTTCTTCTAAATACATTTCATTTTAAATTATACATATTCGTCCACGTACAATACGATATAATAACTATCATACAGTTGATAATAATATTGAAAAAACCTGGCAACTGCACTCAGTTGCCAGGTTTTTTTGGTATGGTATTTGTATGGTAGGACTATCAATTAATTACCATTATTAATTTATCAATTAATTAGTAATTAATTGATAGTCCTACCATACCATTACCACTGTAATTAATTGATAGTCCTACCATACAAATACCATACCAAAAAAACCTGGCAACTGAGTGCAGTTGCCAGGTTTTTTCAATATTATTATCAACTGTCTATCAATTAATTACCACTGTAATTAATTGATAGTCCTACCATACAAATAGTAGCAACTGTAGCAAGAAATTGGTTCGTTTGTATAATAATACGGTTTGGTTGGAGGTATGTATGTGTGTGTGACTCCACCTTTAGAGATGAAGAAAGCTATTTAAAAAGGATGGATAATTACTTTCAATAACGCAAACGTAAGACACAAAGCTTTACAATAGAAAACTAAACACTTTTGTTATGACAGCTAAAGTAACAATAATGATGTTTACGTTAAATAGCACTGTTACTATGCTATTAGCTAACGGATATCATTGGTTTACAGACCATAAATCCGAGATTATAACCAAATTAAGATACAAAAAATCCTATACATTTTTTTATCTAATCTGATATAAAAGCAGAAACCAATAAAATAATTAAACCGGTGAAACTTCTCGATCCTTAGGTGAACTCTAGTTTTATAACGATATCAGGAATATAAAGTTTAAACTCAATTATAAACTAATCCGGTTTTGTACGCAAGTCAGTTACACCATCAAGAATTAACATACAAGGAACTGCAGTTTAAGAGGCAATTAATTATCGCAATGGACCGTTGGGTGGAGTGACCTGAAGGAGTGGCGATCTCATTAACCGACGAGGCGACGACGCCAGCCCAACGATTTATAGCTCTATTAAAATTCAAATTAGCGAAAGTTAATTCATTGATATATTGTGTCACTGCTCCTAGCCATTATAATACCCAAATATAGATCAAAGCTACATTGGTAGTATATGAATATTTAATTGGATACTAAAATTTAATAATTGAAAACCGGGAACTTGGTTGTATGTTATCAGGCGAGGTTATCGCCGCAGGAATGCTATTCGACTCTATTTATGTTTTGCGTATTAATACTTGCACTTTAAACTACTATAGTAATCCGATAGTAATATATTTTATAAGTACTATCACAGACACGAACGGTGCACCACTTTGCGTTCAAAATGCTTTGAACGGTGCTATGTGCTTAGGGGCGAGGCTGCAAGCGATTCTAACCT
This sequence comes from Protodeltote pygarga, assembly GCA_936450705.2. Taxonomy (NCBI): domain Eukaryota; kingdom Metazoa; phylum Arthropoda; class Insecta; order Lepidoptera; family Noctuidae; genus Protodeltote; species Protodeltote pygarga. The sequence goes on along the minus strand of OW388257.2, from coordinate 5,107,435 downwards.
TAAGAGCGGTGCACCGGCTTTGTCCACGATCGTACTTATTTATTTTACATTTTTCCGAAGCGTGTCATAAGAAAGTAGTATAACGTATATATAGTATGTAATATCAGGTTAGTTATAGTAAAGTACTATAACTAACCTGTAACTATTACAGAAATACAAAGAATACATAGCATACATATAAATTACAAGTTCGTAGGGTATACAGTTTAGAAGTTTCGTGATAAGTCACTCAGTAATATTTAATTCCTAGAGAAAGGTGGAAGGCAGGAGGAGCATGTATTACAAATTTCAAGTCAGTTGGATGTACAGTTTCAGAGGTTTTATGATAGGTGAGTGAGTCAGTGGCATTTTTCTAAATTCAACTTCAAAGCAAATATTTATCGACTATTTCTTTTATCATGTTGAGAACACAAGGCCATGAATTTTCCTCAAAGCCTTGACATTAATAATTTATTGTTTATCTCATTTCAAACGCATTTATAAATTTATTGTGTTTATTGTTTCAGGTATGCTGAGTTTATCTTTAATTAAATACGAAGGTAGAGTAAATTCGCTATTTTTTGATGTTTTTTATGTACCTATACATATCTTTAACTAACATTATAGAAGGAAAAGTCAATGGAAAGAGAGGAAGAGGTAGGCTAAGACAAAGTTATGTAGCGCAGATCAAAGAGAAAGTAATGGCCGAGGCGTATAAGGAGGTCAAGGAATTGGCTCTTGATAGGGAGAGCTGGAAGAAGCTGTATCGACAAGAGCATAGTTCTTAAATAAATGATGATGATTGATGACATATCTTTGGGTAAAGATAAAAGTTGAAGAGCTGTTGTATAGTCATATTTCTTTGCTCTTCATTCTCCTCGATTTTCTAGATATTGTCGTCGACAAAGTTATCAATTTTTGTTTCTTGCTTTTTGTCTTCTTTTTAACTTCCGACGTAAAAAGAGGGGTGTTATAAGTTTTATGTGTCTGTGTGTCTGTCTGTGGCATCGTAGCTCCTTATTCTAGACGAATGCATTGATTTTGATTTAGTTTTTTTTATTTGACAGGTCAATTGATTGAGAATGTCATTAGCTAAAAAAATTAGAGTTTTTTCTGTTTCGGGGGTTTTATAAATTTTATTTTCTCTAGTTTGTATTTGACCATAAGTTTAAAACTTGCCGCAAAGTTACCACACCAAATGTTTCGTCCAACTAATTGAAAGGCTAAAGAAAATAAGAATAACAATACATTATTCTAATTAACAAATTAGTTAACACGTATTTTCTATTAGCATATACGAGCTGATTTATATTCGTAACTAAGTGGTGTTTGTTGAAGCGGGGTCATCACGCCATGGAGGCCGCGAGGAGAATTAATTTCCCATGAGTCTCGTTCATTGTGTACGTAAAGCGATATTTACCGAACTGATTACTGTTTGGTCTGTTATCCATGCTAAACGGTCGTGCCTTTTCAAACTGTTAGTGATAGCATGCTAATTTGTTTCGAATCGATTCAGAGCGCATCGGATTTTTGTAAAGATTTTGAAGACTTTCAAATCCTATTTGACAGTTTTTCTTGGTAATGTGGTGTGTTGTCAATTATTTATTTAAGTACTACTTATTTATATTCTAGTTTTTCTCACAGCTTCTCTGCTGTGATTCCTATTTTTTCAATTTAAAAAGCGGCATCCATTCTCCGGTCCATAAACTACCTCTATGCAAAAAATCACGTTGATCCGTACCATATAGCCACAGTATAATAATACATATTATATTTATACTGTGATGTGATGTAACACACTTTATATTACAGCGTCCACTGCAGGGGAAAGCCCTCCCTTCCCACTTCCCACTTGTATTTATGTGCTTCCAGTGCCATGTGACACCAGGCCGAAATTAAATTAAAGTGTATCGTCAATAGTTCCGTGCTTGTTTGAGTCATAGTCGCATTACTGTAAATTAATTGAATAATTCAATTTATGTAAATATGAAAATACCACTTCGACAGTTCTTTGAAAACTGCTGTATAGTACCGACTTTGTAACAAGGAATGTTTGGATACCATAAAGTAAAATGTGGCCAACAAACTGTCAAACTCTGTACAAAGCAGGATTGGTTGGATTCATGGCTGAGTAATGAGCCAGTAGATCGAAAATAAACATAAGTTTGACGTCAATGACTTAGCCGCATTGCTACCGCGAATAATGAATAGGTATTTGCCCCTCTGATACTTAGAAATGATTGAATGAAGTGGGGCAAAACAATTTTAACATTTCAGCGATTTGTCTTCCTTTAATCCCCTTGGATTTCATTGTGACAGTATTTCTGAGCTGTAGAATCGTTTATTTGAATTTAGTGTAAATAAAATCCAGTTTACATATTTTATTTATAACTTCTTACGTGAAGACAATTTGTTGCAGCTATTTCTCATTTTATTGAGACACGGAAAGACGTTAACATAAAAATATGTAGCTAAAATCATAACAAAATTAATAAAGATCGTTCTAGTCACTTAGTCCTTGAGTGTCCGACATTAATTATTTTAAAATTATTCCACTGCTTTGTTCTTTAATGTCACAACATTTTCTGTGGTATCTACATTATAAATAATGCATGCTGCATAACTATTAACTATTGAATAACACAATTGTGGTTTTCCTAGTCTAATTCTGATAACGAATCAATTTACTACTATGTATTAAAATGTCAGAATTATTATGTAAAATTTACGATAGCAAATATTTTACTATTTTATTAGATGAAGGCATTCATATAATTATGTAAGTATATCAAATTAACAATAGATGAAAGTGTCTACGATATAAGAAACTATGCTAAATTATTACAAGTTATTTACCTAACCTTCCTTTAAGTGCCTATTAAAATATCTTACGAGTTTTATTGGTCAATTTGCGGTTGGACTTACGTAGCGGAAATATTTGAATATTAATTTATATTTCATCATCTTATGAGTCAGAAATAAACAACGTATGATCGAAACAGGTCATAATGCACTCAACTGTCATGAGAACTGAACTTTAAATCAACCAATGCCAGTTTACGTGTAGTATATAACTATAGATCCAGACGTATTCTTTACCATCGTACATTCATACACATGCATGTGATATGCTGTCGGGCTGACTGCCAAAACATTTGCCAGACATATTTGAAATATTTCCATTGTAAAACGCAGTGGAATAAAAAACAGAAAATATCTCATTATATATCATTTCAATGGATCTCGATTCTCGAATGATGTCATTGACACACCTTGCGAACGACTCAAGATAAAATTTATGATAATCGTGATAGCGGTTTTTGACTCGATAAAATTATAAATCTTGTTTTAGAATGGCTACTAATAAGAATTCTAATAATAGGTAGGTATATTATTTAATAAATGAATGTTAAAAAACTAAACGCGTGTAATTTTTAATAGTTTATATTAAGTAGTATATCTTTTCAAAATAACTTTTGATTGATTGCTAAACATGAAATCGTGATGGAGGAAATAACAGGCAATATTCGCATGCACGTATCATTAATCTGCCGATATCACAATCATCTTATACCGTAACAATAGATTAGAAATTTTCACAGTACTTGCTACTTATCGCATGTTTTATTTCTCGTACGAAAAAATAAATCAGCAAACAAAGGAAGGTGTTGTTACTCTTAAAAGCCATGTGTATAGCTAATGCATTTGGAATGAAAACCATAACAATACACAATAGAAGCAGGCGGTCACCTTTCTTCTATAAACACCATAGATTCAATATTTCCCACTTCATTCTTACTGCTACTGTTTACAGAAAAATAAACAAGTGTCGTCTGTTTTGCTATATTCTCTAAACATGAAAATTTATTATCATTGCGCTAATATTATATGCATTACATTTTCCCTATTTATACATATTATTCCAATTACTCATTGTTTTACTCACGTATAAAGTGTAAATATTTATTACCACCACAAAAGGTTGTTACAACAAAAGCGAGTGAAATTATTTGAACAAACAAGTACGTATTTTTATTTTGTTAAATCATGTGACTTGATATTTAATTAATTGAAGATAATTCAGTTGAACTGATAGCATTTACTTACTACGTGTTTTTACATAGTCGCGCTATCTCTAAAGTGTTTATGATAACATAAATCCTCATTATTAAATTTATCATTGGAAACGACGTGTTATCTTTTTAAACAAACTGTCATACGATTGTGAAGTAGGTCACAGCTAACAGTTTATTTTCATTTGGTTTTTATCTCAGCAATTATTTCTGTCTTCCCGTTCTTTACATGTACGACTGTATTATGTAGTCGTAAATAAAATAAATTCAGTTATTATTTATGTTTCTATTTTAAATTCTTCTTCAGTGACAAATCTAAATAGTTTTGTAAGAAAATTGTTACTTCTTATAAAACTTGACACTAATTATTGGTGTGCATCTGGATTGAGGGCCCATTTTTTAAATCTTTCCCAAACGAAATAAGACTTATAGGGCAAGCACTTAGAAATAAGTAAAACTTAGGGCAAGGGGCCACGAATTTCTAAAACGCGAATTAAAACTATTATGACTAAATAGCTTGGGCCCTCAGTCCAGACGCTTGCATAAAGTGGCATATGTTCAATCTCAGAAAGTACTATCTCTGGGTTCATATTTTTTATTTAAGAATCTACTTAGGAATATGTAACATATTTTCAGAAATTTCTAGATCTGTAGAATATGACATTACAGATTTATGGCGGTTTGCCTTGGGCCCTCAGTTCAAATATGTTTGAACTGAGAAATCTGCAAAACATGAATTTATCTGAAGAAATACATAAATACGACTTTAATATATGTTACTTGGATGCCTCTGTGAATTTGTAATAAAGAAATAATGACACAAAAGTTCATTGTTAAAAAGTAAATACAAGTTGAAAATTCCTAAAACGTCTGAACTGAGGGCCCAAAACTTTTGCCTATATTGACTAAGCTTAACCTCATAGACTAACGCAAATTGGTATAAGTTTTCTTACAAATTACTATCTAAAAGGTTACGTACCGTCCGTTCTTCTAAATGCCATACTTTAAAAGAAAATTTCATTTTTACATTTTCTATATGTAATAATTATGTAGGGTGACCATAATTTTCGTCATAAGTAAGTACTGTGGGAAGCCTATACGACCTTCATGAAGAGCTACGAACCTGCTTGCGCTAAGACATAGTGCGATGAGCAGCTCCATTTCTTCTTTTTTATTCAAGTGACGGACGTCATCTTTTTTAAATCAAAAATATGTGTTCTTTTGTTAAATTTAAATAATTTAAAAAATAATTTTATAATAATAAATATTGAACAGTCTACAATCAGCTCGCAGATGAATCACTAGTTTTATTTAACCTAGGCCAATCTTAGTGTAACTACTTCTGGATCAGTATAGTCCTAGAGTGTTAACAGTACCTTTCTTTTTACCCTCGGCGCAAAAAGAGAGTGGTTTTGTAAGTTTAACGTGTCTGTCTGTGTATCTGTCTGTGGTATCGTAACTCCCAAACGGATGAACCGATTTTCGTTTCTTCACTTTCACTTCTTCTTTCACTCAAAACTGTATAGGTTAATGCTTTCGTTTAGTTACAGACATTTTGAGTGTAGCATCTCGTTTCGTGACTCGGCAATTCTGCATTGGTCTTAAAATATTAAATTACAATGTGGCCAAATTTTCCGGGGACGTATAAGCACTCAATCCTTTTAAAAAATATAAATTACTTTCTAACAAAATCTCTTCATTAAAATGAAGTTAATTTTTAAATAGTTTCGCATCAATATGCGTACCACGAATTATGCAAAGCCGTTCTATAATCTGGTAATCAATATGCGCATACAGTGAAACGGACATCTCGGATCACGTCTCGATCTTGGTCAAGGCGAGGCTGATGACCGTGGCGGCATGCCAAACGTGCCCACCGTAATGGATGCCATTTATCATATTTTTTATTGAAAACAATGAACAGAGGACAAAATTTATGACTACCGACGTTCATGTTCTCTCAAGTCTCAAATAATCTTCAATGAGTATAATTTGCCTTTGAATGTTGGGAACATTTCTGTAATTTGTTTGGCATATTAAATGGAGATGAAATACATTCAGACGTTGTAAGAGGTCATGACCCTCGCGAATGAGGAAACATCGTGAGATGGAGACAATTTTATTACATCCACAAATATCAAAACCATGAACAAGGCAATTATTTTGTAGGAATTGGTATTTACTTGTAGATATACCATTAACATTAATATAAGTCTTTACGTAAGTCGTTTTATTGATCTGTCAGTTTACATTGAATCTTCTTACTTAGTCATATAATATACATCTTACGTACCAACTTACTTGTCCATGTTTGTTATTGCAATTATTATCAATTTCTTACAATATGCAATGTCACAATCCGTTGCTCAAATCGATAAAACTGTGTGTTAATTAAGCAAATGAATGCGGTATCGCGAATTGGTTGGCCGCGGTCCAACAAGACAGAATATGGTTGCAATCTCAAGGGCATTCAGACTTAACGAGTTACGTTTGTTTCGCAAATCATTCGGTTTATAAAGATAAATAGTTTGCTGAAAGTTAGTTTGTTTATAGTTTATTATGATAGTTTTATTTTTGCTAATTAACAAGCTTTTATTTAACATGAAATATATGTATAAAACTATGTTTATTTGGGTGGAATCCTCTTGGATATGAGGACCGTTAAGACCGTTGAAGAGTTCCTTTGTCAGGAAAACTGGAGCTAATCCTAGATGTCAAGGCATTGTCATCGAATCTGAACTAACATGCAATAAATTTGCTACTTAATCCATGATTAGCGTCCAGATAAAGGAAATCTTTAACGGTCAACAGCACAGATACAAATATTTGCATATACTTACGTTTAGTTTTCATATTCCAATGTAAAAGCTTGGTTAAAAACGTTGCTTTTATAAAAAACTTATATGTATACAAATTTAGTTGTATGGTTTATTACATAACGCATCATAATGGGTACCGTACTTTGATGCTTGCTCTTATTGTTTACTTTGACGTTAGTATTGGTCTTTAGTAGCAGTATATACGACATAGTTGTTAGCATTAAACACGTGTACGTTACGAGTTTGTTTGTTTGTGAATAAACTTTATACCTACAGAATTTGCCAGTCGTTATCCATAAAACGAGAAACCATAAATTATACTTCCCAATTTCGGAACATCGTAAAAGGAAAGAAAAACAAATCATAAATGCGGTGACTCATACTTTCAAGTGCGCAAATATACTTACTTGCATCTACTTCTTATTCCATTCAATTCTCAATCGCAGTGCGTACATTAATAGTGTATTGTTTACTTGTTTTAAATTACTTTCTCTTCTTATCTTAAATACATACTTCATCATAATTTTATCTCTTTATTACATCTATAGTTCCATCAACATACAACAGAATTAGATTTCATTCCTTATCATCTTGTCATGGCACTTTAAATTTTATTTCAATTAATACATCTTTATTTATAGCCAGTACATGAACTCCAATGGTTGTAAATAGCTATCTGAAGTGGAATTGGAAATGCGCCAACATCGATGTACAAGTAATCGTATTCCAAGTGGTCGTATCAACTAAATGTTGATTGATGATTTCCCTTCTCTGTAAACGACCGGATCGACCTTTGCTGGAGCAGTTAACTTGAATATAAATGTGGAATAATTTTCACGGAATCAAGTGCCTCGAGCCTTTATAGCAGCAGTGATTACTCATATGCTACATACACGATGAAAATAAAAAGATCCGTAAAGGTCGTAACAATATTAAAATAAAGATTTTTTCACGAAAAGGATCGCTGATATAATGGAGTCGTAAAATAACGTTTTGCATAAACACGGCAATACAAATACAAACAGCATTTCGAGACAGAAATAAAACGTTACGTAACGGCATAAAGGTAAACTTTCAAAATAAAGCATTAAGAAAAAGTGGCAAGTATTAAACTGAGAATTGCAACCAATTTGAAAAGTTAACAAATAACAAGTGAGATTTGGTGCGACCAATTAAACTTCGATCGTATAAACATGTTAAAGTATCCATCCTCTCGACTCGGTTTTAATGAGTTTTACAGTTATTGTTTTACCCTAGTGGCCATGGATTCCGGACTTGTTACATCCGCTGAATACCAAATAGGGTTGACTAGAAATTTCAGCGGTCACGTCAATTGAGATGTACGATTAAATTAAAAACTAATTAGTTCCTTCAAGCTCCAACATCTTTTCTGTTTATATTTGATAGTAAATCAATATTGGTTTACTACAAAATGGATTCATATTCATGAAATTAGTCTGCTTAAGAATAAAAAAAATGTAAATTTGTAGATAATAATATTGGAGAGACTAGACAGATTGATTCAAAATAATTTTATGGCAATAACGTTTAAAATACACCTTTCAATGCGAAATGTCTGCAGTTACAGATAATACATTTAATGATAAACTGACTATCAGACCGTACTGAGATGTTAATCCATAAATTGTGGAAAATTGTGAGCGATATTGCGAATAATTGTGATATACTATCATCAATAAAAATAACATGATAAGCAATAATCGATACTAAACTGATACGAATGTTGCTAAGTCCTTAATTATACTTACTTATATAAACAGTATTCTGTTTGGATGGACGTTTCTATTCTCCCCAAATATTTAACTTTCACTAAATTAACTGAAAGCGTAATTAATTAAAAGTAATTAAGTTAAATAATGAAAAGATATGTATTTTGTTTACTCTTGAAGTTAATTATGTCTTCTCTGAAGGTGAATACAGTAATAAAGCAAATAGCAATATTGAAGATGAAAGGTTAATGGAAGTTCATTAGTTAACGTTGGATGCAAATGTAATATTATGATCGTATAATGTAATTTAGTTGCAGAGGCTCAAATCTTCTACGTTCACTAAAGAGAAACTAGAGCCACTAATCTACAAACTAATTTACTATCTACTATCAGGAAAAGCAATCAATTTTATCCATCATTGCATTAGCAACGTATTTTACAAAGTCATAAATATTATTTTCGCTTGGCTAAACTTGGAACAATATCATGTTTTCGCAAAGTTTCTAACAAAGACAAAATTAAACAGGGTTCTCTTTCCTTACCAATTTCTAAGTTAATAATCAATTCTCAAAGTTTGTGAATCCAAACAACTTAATTATACTTGTACAAACTAATGTCAATACGAAGTTCGGTTTCAATAACTTATTCATCAAGTTGTAGCTTCGTAAGTCCATCGTACTTATATTTGTCTTCTACTACTTTATATTTATTTTCTTTGTCAACAATTATATCGCTATTGTTTAGATTATTCTTATTCTTTCCCAATAATACGTCTCTATGCAAGTACTTATCTACTTAAGGATAATAATAGTGCTCAACTTAATGTTACTGTAAATATCCTTCAAAACATCTAAAGATAGAAATATCCACTTTAATATTTAACTGTTAATTTAGCAACACCATTATACAATTTAAGAATTCAACTTGGAGTTGGCGAAGCAAAGAAAGTTAAACATAATACGTTTCTCAAAATGTCGTTCAGTTTTTAAGACTTGCTTGTTATGAAACTTTCTTATTATTCTTGTTTCTATTTTATTAAGCTTCCCCCACAGTTGCGACTTGCGAAGTTGCGACATAAGGGTCGATATTCACGCATTGCGTTCATGCGATATCTATTCTTAGAACGATTTGTATTAGAACGCATGCGATCTTACACTCATCTGTAAGACCTAATGCGTCATGCACGTATGATATTAGGATTATTAGGTATACAACTGAATGGGAGTGTACCAAGCCGAAGGTACATTGGGTCGAGCGACAGTTTGCGGTTGAAGTTGGGAACTGTGCTCGCACGATGGGAGAGCTTCGAGCTCACGAAAAGATTATATGAGTACCACGTACCTGATGACCTCCTGTGGCCTAGGTTTTGAGGGAATTGAGGGGTGGCGACAGCAACTTCGGAACTCACGTGGCTTGCTAGTCCACCGCGACCGGCCGGTCCGCTACGTAGGATGTGATGCACCACTATAGCTGAACTACACTTTTGAAGGTTTACGTATTGATTTTAGTCCAGTTTTAACGCGATATTCCGGCGATTATCCCTCAAACACGAATTTAACAGGGAACGTGCACTCAGAGCGACATTCTCATGCCGCCATCTTTTTCGGATCTCTCTTCTCTTTCGCGCAAGCACAGTGCGCGCGAAATTTGAAACTACGGTTACGGAACATTCCGCCCACCAAAATACATAGTATTTTCACTACGTTGAAAGAGCGGAAAGCCAAGAATAACGGATAATAACGATTAAAAGAAATTAGATTTACTGACATTAACACTAAAAGTTAACACTAAACTAAACTAACTAGAATCTAAATTTGTTGTGGTACGTATGCTAAGTATCTAATCAGTTTGATTTGGCAAAGGACACAACTTTACAAGCGGTCTGGTTAGAAGTGAACCATTTGCCATTCGCACGGTGGCCACACGTACTACGCCGTCAGGACCAGGATGCAAAGCTGTGACTCGAGCAAGAGGCCAATGCAACGGGATAGTGTTTTCGTTTTTGATGACTACGATTGAATCTATTGCTAACGGTTTGCAATGTTTAGTCCACTTTGCTCGCTGAGTTAACGATTGTAAATATTCTACCTTCCAGCGTTTCCAAAATTCTTGCTGAAATCGCTGGATGAGTTGCCATCTTCCTAAACGAGTAAGATTGACGCCCGATAGGTCCTCATCAGGGACTGAAGTGAGTGGCTCTAGAGTTAGGAAATGACCCGGAGTTAATACGTTAAAATCATTAGGATCTGAGCTAAGCGAGTAAAGCGGTCGCGAGTTCAACATAGCTTCTATTTGCACGAATAATGTTGTCATCTCTTCGAAAGTTAATGTCTGATCACCGATAATACGATAAAGATGAGATTTAACTGCCTTTATTTGTATTTCCCATACACCGCCAAAATGACTACTAGCTGGAGCATTGAATTTAAATGTTATATTCGCGTTATCAGATGCATCCTTCATATACTCATTCAGTAGATTACAAGCGCCTACAAAGTTGGTCCCACAATCCGAATGGATAACGCTTACACGACCTCGTCTGCCGACAAACCGGCGAAGCGCTGCTATAAAAGCGTCTGAAGTCAAGTCTGAGACGACTTCCAAATGGACTGCCTTAGTAGTAAAGCAAACGAATAGACAGAGATAGGCTTTACTTATTTTGGCTCCTCTATGTCGTCCTAACTTGATGCGAAAGGGACCGCCATAGTCAACACCGACTATTGAGAAAGGCTTGACTTGGTTGATGCGAGCCGCTGGCAGATCGCTCATGAAGGGCTCAAGCGGTGCAGGGCGCGTACGAAAACACGGTAAGCACTTTGACAAACAATGACGGATTGCACGTTTAGGTGATAGAATCCAAAATTGCTGTGTCAAGAGATACTGCATGGTATTTATACCGGGATGACAGTTTTCACGATGAAGTGCTTCGATGATCATGAACGTTAGTTTGGAATCTTTGGGTAGCAACGCAGGATGCTTATGCTCAAACTCGAGCCCGGAACGAGATAGGCGACCGCCCACCCTAAGAATTCCCGAATTATCCAAAAAAGGGTTAAGTTTTTGCATAGGTTTTGAAAGAGGTTTGGACTCTTTCAAACGAGTTAATTCCTCACTGAAATGTAACGATTGTACTCTACGTACGAAAATCAATAAAGCGTTGTGAAGCTCTGTTCGTTTTAAATGAAGTTCAGAACTACGAGAAGAAATTTTACGAGAGCATTGTACAAAACGAATGCAATACGCGAGTATTCGTTGTGCTTTACGAATCGATGAGAAATTATCGAGTAAAGAATCAATGACGTTGGTGTCGCTATGAATGAACAGGGAAACTGCGCGTTCCTCAGCTGATACATCGGTTTCATTAACATTGACATTATTCTTTGGCCAAGTGTTAGAAGGTTGAGCAAGCCAAGAGGGTCCCGCCCACCATAACAAATTATTAACTAACTCAGCAGGGAAAAGACCTCGAGAGGCAATGTCAGCTGGATTATCAGCACTGGAAACATGGTTCCAGCTAGCTTCTGGAATAGTATCCTGGATATGACTCACCCGGTTGGCGACGAAAGTCTTCCAACGTGACGAGTGAGATCGAATCCACGCCAAGGCTACTGTCGAATCTGACCACGCCCAAGTGTCCGCAATGTTAAACAACGAGGCATAAACGTTTCTGACGAACTTTAGAAGGTCTGCTAGGAGGACTGCCGCGCACAACTCAAGACGAGGTAAGGATATTTTTTTTACAGGTGCTACGCGAGACTTTGAACATAGAAAAAAGATGGATATAGCACCATTGACATGAATGACACGTAAGTACGCTACAGCTCCATATCCAGATTCAGAACTATCAGCAAAGCCATGGATTTCACATGATTTCATCTCTTTTACAGAAATGCATCGAGGGATTTCCAGGGCCCTGATGAGAGGTAACTGTTCAGTGTAACAACGCCATTGTTTTACGATTTCACACGGAGGAGAATCGTCCCAATTAATGCCTAAGATCCACAGCTTTTGAACTAAGCATTTTGCAAGAAATGTTAAAGGAGTAAGGAAACCCAAGGGGTCATAAATACGAGCAAGTTCACTTAGAATCGTGCGCTTTGTACATTGGCGATCGATAGATTTGACCTCAAACAAGAATACGTCTTTTTTTGGACACCATTTTAGGCCCAAAATCTTCAGGGTGCTCGATTTTTCAACGTCCATCGATACAAAGTCTGTTAGACAATGTTCCGGCGGTACATCTGTAAGCACTTCTGGCTTGTTACTAGCCCACTTGCGCAACTCAAACAGACCTCTACTCAGGAGTTCAATAACTTGAGTTTTGATTTGTATAGCAGACTGGATGTCAGAACTGCCACTGACAATATCGTCGACAAAGATATCAGAAATCATCACTTTGCGAGCTAGAGGTAAGTCAGTTTCATCGTCAACAAGTTGTTTGATAGTGCGGCAAGCAAGATAGGGAGCCGAGGATACCCCATAAGTAACAGTATTTAATCGATATTCTTGGATAGGGTCCGTAGGTTTGGAGCGCCAAAATATGCGTTGGTAATCACGATGGTCACGGGACATGGTAATTTGCCTAAACATTTGCCGAATATCGGCGGTAAAGACAACAAAATGCGTTCGAAAGCGAAGTAAGATTTCGGCAATGTTAGTCTGCAGCTTAGGACCTACAAGTAAAGCTTCGTTCAACGACACACCTCGAGTGTCCTTTGCAGAAGCATCGAAGACCACTCTTAATTTTGTCGTTGCGCTGTCAGGTCGTAGAACGCAGTGATGAGGTATGTAATAACAACCCTGGTTGATCTCCTTAGCAGGAACTAGACTCATGTGACCACCTTGCAAGTAATCAGACATGAAGTCGCAGTATTGTTCGCGTAAAGCCTCATTTGCGTTTAATTTGCGTTCTAGCGAGTGAAATCGCCGCAGTGCAGATTCTCGCGATCCAGGAAAGGTGAGATTCTTGTCTTTATCCTTAAAAGGCAAGGTAACGATATACCTCCCTGAAGCATCGCGGGAATGCTCGGTAACGAATATTTGTTCACAGAATTCTTCGTCCGGAGTTAACATTGAAGACTGAGGAATGCTGTCTAATTCCCAGAACTTCTTAACCTGCTCACTGAGAAGATTATCGTTGGTTACGAAGAAGGAGTTTGGTAGTTCGTGATTACCACCGCAACTGACATTTCCTAATAGGACCCAGCCGAACACAGTATTCATTGCAGATGGTTGCTGCAACCCTCCACTAACACTCCCAGGTAATAGGAGTGAAGGGAAGACCTCAGCACCGAGAAGTACATCAATTTGACCAGGTAAGTGACAATCAGGATCCGCTAAGGTAAGATTTCGAATATGATGCCACGCAGATTTGTTTAACTTAACAACTGGCATATTGCCGCAGATCTGAGGCAGCGTGAGCGCTTCGATGTTAAACAAATCGTCGTTATTGACACCAACGCTTAAACGGATTGTACCAGTAGCGGATGTTGACGACTGACCTAAGCCATGAATCCTACGCGTTGACTGTGTTCGTTGGAGACCTAAACGGTCAGCAGCACGATCAGTTATAAAGTGCGCTTGACTTCCCGAATCAATCAGCGCCCGGAAAGTGTGAAAGCGACCCGAAGAATCACGAATTTCGATATTAGCTGTGGACAGCAGGATCATAGAACGATCACCGATGTTGGTAAGTACACTAACCTGCGAGGTAGTGGCCTTTTCGGTAGTATCGGTTTTCGAACTATCTGCATCTTGATGCAGCAGAGTATGATGTCTTTTATGACATATCTGACAAGTAAACATTGATTTACAGTTTTTAATGCCATGCGATGGCTTTAAACAGTTGAAGCACCAATGATTGGTCTTCACATAGTCAAGACGTTCCCGAACGGATTTGTCGGTGAACGATTTACACTGACTAATAGAGTGTTCATCCCCACAGAACGGACACTTGTACTTTCGAGGTTCAGTTGATGGCACAAGAGTAGCTCGTGAAGGACGCGACGATGTTGACGACGATACGGTAGTTGCGTTCGATGTGGATAAATTCGAAGATGAGGGCGCAACAATAGGTTTGTCAACCACGGTATTCGATAAGAAAGTCGAAGTATATTTTTTGCTTACGACGTCGGACTTTGATAAACCACTCGGCTTATGTGGTTTTTCGATGGCACGGTTTTCACGACCACTTGTGGAAAAGTGTGTATCGCGAACCTGAGCCTCGCATCTGGTGTATAAAAATTCCTTTAAATTTTTATACGTAGGAAACTCTTCGGCAATAGTAACCCGTTCAAAAGCGCAACGTAATTTCGAATCCATTTTCGAGAGTAAGAGGTAACAGATTACGAAATCCCACTGATCCGTCGGTAGTCCTTGCCGTTTGAGAATCGAAAGATTTTCGTTGAATGAATCAAGGACTCGTCTTAAATCAAGGGGTGAATTGGCTTTCAGGTTAACGTTCAAGATTTCCTTCCAGCAAGCAAAGGCAAGTCCACGCTTGTCTTGATACCGCGCAACTAATGCAGTATACGCTTCGTGGTAGTATGAGCCCGTCACAGGAAAAGTTCGTATAAGTGCTAACGCATCACCGGTAAGACTTGAAACGAGATAGTGCATGCGCTCCGTATCCGAGAGAGAATCATTCTCATGGATCAACGAGTTAAAGATATCGAAGTATTCGGGCCACAACTTTATGTTACCACTGAAGCTAGGTAAGTTAATTTTAGGTAATTTTACTTTGTTTACATTTGATGATTCACTACGAGACTTATTTGGCGCATCGTTAGATTCGCACGTCTCCGTGACGTTCGTTAATCGTCGGTGAATCGCCAAAATCTCATAATAACAATCGTCAAAGTTCGATCGGATGCTATCTTGTTCCGCTTCTTGTTCATCTGTATGTTCGCATAAACTAAGTAAATCCTCATGGGCTTCTTCAAAATTACTTACTACTTTATTCAAATTTAAGTAATGTGCCATAAATTTACTAATATCACATTGATTATTTTCCGCTAATTGAGCTACTTCGAGCGTTTTAGTTAACCTATTAAACGCCAAAGTACGTCTTCTGCGCAATACCGGCAAGTCGCGTTCAGTATGGTATTCGACTTCAACCGATTTACCTTTACTCAATTTTTGTAATGATTTCTTAGTACAGTAAGGCATCTTGGATAATGATTTACTTTAAGAACGTTTAAACAATTCAAATCAATGCTAATTTTCTATAATAAACTAGTAAGGCACCGTTAAGTTTCAATAATTTGCAAAGAAAAGTTTCTTTATAGATGTAAACAAAGCAATGACGTTTGAACTAAAGACACCCAATCAGATTGCACTTATGAGTGAACGACCGACGTTCATTCATTCAATCACCAACAAAATATTGCCAACGACTAATTGTCTTTGGTCCACAAAAAAAATAACTAAGTTAACAAATAGAAGAAATTGTCTATGTCACAATCGTCGGTTTATGGTTCAATTTTAAATTGTGGAACAAAGAACGAATATGGCGGTGATGAAAAGTACAAATTCAAAATGGAAGGTTGTTCGAAATATGCAAACACAACTTTCAAATGATGAACTACCTAAGTATGAAATAATGAACAGACATTAACGTTTCGATAATAAATTGTTGTTTCGATTTGTATGACGAACTCAATAGAATACAACAACGTAATACGTGTAGCCAAACGATTATACTGATAGGTAGGTAGGAAACAAGAACGCAACGCTAACACAAAGAATAATTTTGCGTTAAAATAGATCGATGTACATTTGAAAATACACTTTTTTGTTTTATGATGATTAATGAAATAAACTATTGGAATGTATTGTGGTAGACCTAAAACCAATATCTATTGCCCAAAAGTGGGAAATAATTGGGAGGTAAACGAGAAAAAAGATTTTTATTCTTTGTGTCGTAGTACAAAATTACGAAAATTACCTAATAAACTTGAACCTACATGGAATATTATTATGATGTAATGGAATATTTCCGTTATTCCCGGGTTTCGGCACCAAAAAATGTACCAAGCCGAAGGTACATTGGGTCGAGCGACAGTTTGCGGTTGAAGTTGGGAACTGTGCTCGCACGATGGGAGAGCTTCGAGCTCACGAAAAGATTATATGAGTACCACGTACCTGATGACCTCCTGTGGCCTAGGTTTTGAGGGAATTGAGGGGTGGCGACAGCAACTTCGGAACTCACGTGGCTTGCTAGTCCACCGCGACCGGCCGGTCCGCTACGTAGGATGTGATGCACCACTATAGCTGAACTACACTTTTGAAGGTTTACGTATTGATTTTAGTCCAGTTTTAACGCGATATTCCGGCGATTATCCCTCAAACACGAATTTAACAGGGAACGTGCACTCAGAGCGACATTCTCATGCCGCCATCTTTTTCGGATCTCTCTTCTCTTTCGCGCAAGCACAGTGCGCGCGAAATTTGAAACTACGGTTACGGAACAGGGAGTATTAAGATTAGTAGGAATAATATCGGCAGATAAAATACAGCTGTGTGTTAGGGACGTAGGTCGCATTATCGCATTACGTTAATATCGACCATTCTATCGCACCTGTGTGGGAAAGACTTTGATATTGTTCTATTTATTACGCAATGTTTCTGGTCCTCATTTTTTGCGATAGATATCATAGATTTTCTTCTCTTCGTCCGCTAATAATTTTATTAGGTAATTTATTTATGCTAGCTATTTTGACTTTATTTTTGTTTCGTAAAATACCTTGTTTAATTATTTTCCTTTGTACGAGTATATTTTAAAGGACCTTGGGTAAAAGTGTCCCCACCCTCCAACAGATTTGAAACATATCTCATTCGAAGCATCATAACATGTTGATATTTTTTTATTATGGCGACAATCTTGAAATGAATGGGGTTCATGAAATAATTGCACTTTAGTGTGCCATTTTTTCAAGCTATTTTTAGCTATTTTATTAGTTCCTCCTAAACGATTTAGCTAGAATTTTTCATACACGTTCAGTTCTGTTAACAATACAATTATATGATTGACATGACCTGATGCTGCACCTAGAATCATCTCCACACATAGGAACTCTTCAACGGTTTATAGCTCGTACACGAAACTTTGCATTGCACCTACGTATTTTTAGATGATTAAACATGATAATCATCATGACCTGATATGCAGCTAGAATCGTCTCCACATGTAAGAACTCTTCGACGGTTAGTAGCTCGTGCACGAAACTTTGCGCCGCATACCTACGTTTATTTAGCTGATTAAACATGACAGTCACTGACCAGATGCTGCAGCTTGAATCGTCTTTACATGTAAGAATTTTCCAATGGTCAATAGATCGTCCAAAAAAACTTTGCATATACATACGTCATGGTGAATCATCTAAATAAACATAGGAATATGCAAGGTTTTGTGTACGAGCTATTGACCGTTGAGGAGTTCTCAGGTGAGAAGACGATCCTGGCGGTATCGTGGGTTTATGATGGATATCATGTTTAATTAGTAAACATATACTGTGTTTATTGTATTTGCCAAAAACCGTTGAAGAGATCCTACGGATGGAGACGATTCTTAGTTCTACATCGGGTCATATGGTGAGTATCACGTTTTATTATCAAAATATGCGTAAGCATAATTATGCAAGGCTTCTGTAAGTCATTGACCATTAAGGAGTTTTCTGTGAGAAGAAGATCCTGGTTGCATCACTAGTTTATGATCAATATTAAAGTATTATAAATAAACCGTTTATTGCCCGTGGTACTATTATAGAACTTTAATTATTTTGATCGTACAAGTATGAAAAAATTAACATCGGCAAAAACAAGTGAATATCGGCAAAAACAAGTGAACGCCGAAAAAACTAGTGAACGCCGAAAAAACAAGTGAACGCCGAAAAAACTAGTGAACGCCGAAAAAACAAGTGAACACCGAAAAAACAAGTGAACGCCGAAAAACCAAGTGAACGCCGAAAAAACCAAGTGAACGCCGAAAAACCAACTGAACGCCGAAAAATAAGTGAACGCCGAGAATATAAGTGAACTAGGGCAAAAACAAGTGAATATCGGCAGAAACAAGTTAACGCCGAAAAAAAAAATGGACGCCGTAAAATCTTGTAATTTTCTTAAATACTCGTAAACCCGTAAAATTGCCCTAATTCACTTGTTTTTTCGGCGATCACTTATTTTTCAAAGTTCACCTGGTTTTTCGGCGTTCACTTGTTTTTGCAGATGTCCACTTATTTTTGCCGATATTTACTTGTTTTTGCCCATTTTCACTTAATTTTTCGGCGTTCATTTGTTTTTTCGACGTTCACTGGTTTTTTCGGCGTTCACTTATTTCTTCGGCATTCCCTTTTTTTTTGGCGTTCACTTGTTTTTTCAGCGTTTACTTGTTTTTTCGGCGTTCACTTGTTTTTTCGGCATTCACTTGGTTTTTCGGCGTTTACTTGCTTTTGCCGATATGCACTTGTTTTTGCCTATGTTCATTTATTTTTTCTGCGTTCACTCCTTTTTCGGCGTTTACTTGGTTTTCGGCGTTCATTTGTGTTTTTCGGCGTTCAATTGTTTTTTCGACATTTACTTGTTATTTTGGCGTTCACTTGTTTTTTCGGCAATCACTTGGTTTTTCGGCGTTTACTTGTTTTTGCCGATATGCACTTGTTTTGGCCTATGTTCATTTATTTTTTCTACGTTCACTCCTTTTTCGGCGTTTACTTGGTTTTCGGCGTTCATTTGCCTTTTTGGGGGTTCAATTGTTTTTACCAATATTCAGTTGTTTTTGCCCATGTTCACTTATTTATTCAGCGTTCACTTGTTTTTTCGGCGTTCACTTGTTTTTTCGGCAATCACTTGGTTTTTCGGCGTTTACTTGTTTTTGCCGATATGCACTTGTTTTGGCCTATGTTCATTTATTTTTTCTACGTTCACTCCTTTTTCGGCGTTTACTTGGTTTTCGGCGTTCATTTGCCTTTTTGGGGGTTCAATTGTTTTTACCAATATTCAGTTGTTTTTGCCCATGTTCACTTATTTATTCAGCGTTCACTTGTTTTTTCGGCGTTCACTTGTTTTTTTGGCGTTCACTTGTTTTTTCGGCAATCACTTGGTTTTCGGCGTTTACTTGTTTTTGCCGATATGCACTTGTTTTTGCCTATGTTCATTTATTTTTTCTACGTTCACTCCTTTTTCGGCGTTTACTTGGTTTTTGGCGTTCATTTGTCTTTTTGGGGGTTCAATTGTTTTTACCAATATTCAGTTGTTTTTGCCCATGTTCACTTATTAATTATTCAGCGTTCACTTGTATTTTCGGCGTTCACTTGTTTTTTCGGCTTTCACTTGTTTTTTCGGCATTCACTTGGGCAGATGTCCACATATTTTTACCGGTAATACACTGTTTTTTACCGATATTCACTTGTTTTTGCCGATGTTCACTTGTTTTTGGCGTTATTCACTTGTTTTTGCCAATGTTCATTTGAAATAATGATTTTAAATGATCAAAATAATTAAAGTTCTGTAGCAGCGCAGGCAATAAACGAAGTAAACTTAAGTATTTGCCTACAGAGTTTCGTAAATGTGCTAATAAGCGTTGAAGAAATCCTGCGTGTGAAGACAATTCTTGGAGCAGCATCAGGTCATATGGTGAATATCATGTTTAAACCTAGGTATACGCAAAGTTTCGTGTACGAGCTACTGACCGTTGAGGAGTTCCCTCGTGAGGAGACACACATTGGTTTTGTAGTTTGAAATAAGCTTTCTTATTTTCTTACATTACTGTTATCCTATTAGTAATATATTTTTGTACAAAAATGTACATAATAAGCGATTTTTTATGAAAAATAATCATAAAAGTACCCAAACGTAAAAGTCCTGTAAAAAAAAATCTCCATTGATTTCGCTCTTAAAACAGGTGGCTTGCCTTTCTATGGCTCCTAACAAACATGTTGACATATAGCTCGTGACTGTTGGGGGGTGGGGACGGGGTCCATACAAAATCCCCCATGGTCCTTTATGTACAAACAGCAAACTTTGAAATTCTTTATCAAAGCACTTTAATAGTTATTATTTATGGTATATCTTAATTCAACAAAAACGCTTTAGTTGTAGTGCTATCATTTTTTAAATCTGAAGCTAAAATTAATTAGACTCAAGCTAAAATGTCATAACCTCTACGCATAAAATTCTTCAGTAAGTATTAAGATCATGTTGGTAAAGTAATTGCGGATCTAATTTGCTTTTAGTGACAAACTTGCAGATAATCTGCTTGGAGCTTTTACAGTTTTGAAGAGCGAAGTTCTTGCCTGAACAAGTTCCAAAGTTTTAACTTTGTGGATCACTCCCAACTCCTGTAGCACTTCCTACTTTGCAATAACGCGTGTGTTTGCATCTCTTTTATTATTATTATATACGAACTATATTACTTTCTGTTTGTTTTTAGACATTTATGTTACATTTAATTGGATTATGTAATTGTGAATGCATTCACTGCCGTTACGAATCATAAACTGATACGTACCACTTAAAAGGTAAAGGGTGTTAATTTAACTGGAAGTAATGTAGTATCCGCTCAACAAGTACCCACAACAGAAGTTTCGCCCCCATTGACAACACAACAATGTGTAATGAAATCGCGGTGAATTCAATTAAACCAGAGAACGATCAACTTTTTCTCTCAGTCCAAAGTGTCAAACAAAGTTAGAGGCCCTAAAAGATTCCAAAATAATCGGATAGAAGCCGAGGGTGGGTGGAACTTTGTCAATTTTACCCCCTGCTACGAGTTTGAACCGTTTCAAAGGGGTGAGAGACGGGAGGTACGCCGGAGAGGGAAGCCTCCCTCCTCTTTGGTGTTCGTGAATACCGCTTAAAGTTCTCGACGTAATTGCTGTCTGGCTGCGAATAAACTTTGTATTACATTACCCGAGTTAATTTATAGTGTCTTCTTATTCATTGCTTAAAGTTCGTTTTGTTTTCCAAACGACCAGAGTTATTCTAACTAACTAGTAAAGTTTTCTTAAAAGTTACGTGTTTACCTATGTGTAGTAGTTATAAATGTCTCAGTTATATCACCAAGATTTACGCAGACAAAGAATTCATTTTGCTTTTCATTCATTCTTATTAGGTCATAAAGTTTGTGCAGCTAACTAAGACGTATTTTATAGCTGTAATGGAATTTTATGTCGCCTACAAGTCATAGTCTGTCTACAGAGCTAGCACTAACTGTATTTTATGGATATTATAAGATTTTACGTTACAATCATGTCTGAACATGATTGTAAATATGATTAATGACTAAATGTTCACATTATGAAGACAGTGAATCATTCCATTCGATATTAAAAAGACGATTCAACAACAAATGATCACTCGTGATCTGAATGGGTTCGTGTTCAATTCGTCCTTGACTTGTCTCGGAAATATCCACCTCATTTTATGAAAAACGGTGCTTTCAAACCTACAACGAATTAATTCAGATAATTTTGAATTAAATACTTTATAACAACTTGTGAATAGTCACGCAACGTCATTTATAAGTACATACTAGATACTCGTACCTACACTTCTTGAACAGAAGTCACGAAATATCGTGATTGTTAGTTTAAAACGTCTATATTAAAACAGGACAGTCTCGAAAGGCGGCCAATTGTATGTCGTTTGCACACAGACGTCGAAAGTTCACATCTGTGTTGCTGTACTAATTGACTATGAACTTTACTATTAAGGGGTTAAGTGGGCCGTAGCCGTAGTTTATCGAAAGGAACAGTAGACACACAGTATAGAACATTTTACAAGTAATCTTAATCTATGCAATAGCCGTTCTACAACGGGAAGTCAGTTAAACGTTTAATGTAAATTGATTTAGTGGATAAGGTAATTTGTATAATTAATCGAGCGGCTGGCTGCATATTGCAGGCCAATAAATTTGATGAGCCTCGGGCGAAGGTTACCTGCGTTATTGCTTTGCTCGGTTGTTGTGTGAGCGCACATTCCATGACGAGCGAAATCCATTTATTATTAGAGACGTATGATAACGAAAACCAACGAGGTCAGACGAGAGCGCGCAAAAAATAGAAACGCTGTTTTACTGCGCGTGACTAAAGTCTCGATGCAGGCAAGATGGCGTGCACATCCGTCTCCTTCTAACGAATAAAATCAGCTATTTCTGTCCCACTCTATCAGATTTGGTTGCCGTTAATTTTTTTGCCAACTAGCTGGTTTTTTATCTACTTTTTTGTCATTGAATTTCACGAATTACGTGATGGTAGCGAGCTGGAGAGCTCGATGTTTGTGCCGGCTTTTGTTGACTTTTTGTTGCTATCTTTTGAGGTTATGTAATGATAACCCCGAAATATGTTTTATTAAATACTGATTGCTATTTTATCAAGTATATTTAGACAGTTGGGAGCTTACACGCATACAAAATAAGATAAGATTTTACATAAATATAGGAATAAATCTTTTGACAAGAATGCAGACAAGGTAGCTTAATTGGGTATATTTTGTACGAAACAAGCGCCTGCGGCAGAACATGGAGTATCTAACCACATTTGCATTCAAGACTAAACAGAAACAGCCACAATGCGTGCCCTTAGAGAGGCGTCGGGGTAAAAACTCTTTGCATAATGTATTCGGTCTGAGCGCTGTTTACGTTGGCACAAAAGCGAGTTAAATAACGGAGCCCACCTTTTTAGGATCGACTTAAGATTGATGCTCTTTGCTCTCCCAGCCTATCAGCTGTCGAGACTCGACGTACATACTAATGCGCATTCTAGCATATCAATGTGAACTCATCGGAAATGTGATTAGTGATTACGCAAGTAACAAGCAAGTGTGAGTAACTTAACGGCCTAATTATTTTAAGCGTGTTAATACTAATTGTAGGAAATATCTATTTAATAAATATGTCATATAGCTAAGTTTATATTCTAACCACTGCTCAGTGTCCACCCGTGTCGTCCGAAGCAGCAAGCAACAAATTTAAAATATTGCAACGATAAATTACGAACGAGACGTACAAAAACTGTCGTAGAACGTTGAGCTGGCAACATCGCATCGCGTAGACGTAATAATAACATAACAAAACAGTATAACAGTGAGTCACGCATGGCGTGATGGGTCGTCGAAGAATCGTTTGTCACGAAAAACATTAAATTACTACATAACATCCTCCCACATAATATGCAACATATACAAACTAGCATTTCTGGGATGACGACACGCTAATGATGTTAGTAATTTTTATAGAATTAGTTGTAAAATAGCCATATGAACCACCAGACATTTGATATTCATGATACACTTGATTTACAAAATGATGATGAAGTAATCGGAGTATCTGATTCTGCTGTAATTTCATTTACATTATAAATACATAACAAAACAATAACTAGATAATGTTCTTATGATCTCATCACTTCGGTTGAGATTTTCCGAACAATTTAACAGCACAGTGATGATGTTATTGAAATGTAACCTTTGTTTATCAATAATACACCTTACCTGGATGTTGGCTCATTGCAAATTAAATCCTGTTCGTTCACCTCCACTCTTTATGACTCGTTAATACTACAATGGCAGTAAAGTAGTCATTCCATAAAAGATGTCTACATTACCAGCACAAGGAATTCAAGAATATGCACGTAGGAGGTCAATCTGCTATAATCTGCCATTTAGCGAATTCCATTGACTTGGCTGTATTGGGATTTTATGACTCAAACAACTTTAAAAAAAATATAGGTATATCTTTCCAAAAAGATTAGAATGCTTGTCATGAAAGGTCATTTGTAGCTTGTGCCGCGAACTTCAACACACTCGGATTTTAATGAGCAGCAGGAAGGCATTTTGTAATTGAATATTATCACTTTAAAGAAGCAAAATCTGCAGCTGCTGAAAGGGTACGCGATCCAATCAATAAATTCAATAGCCAACGGCCATCGGAATGTTGCACAAATAAAAAACCACGTGGTGTACACGAATTGTTCCGCTCCGTTTAGCGCTTGTACGCTGTTGCCAGGCGGACGCATGGACACGTGATGTTTTCCGAACGAGCCCAATGCAAGATGGCCGCCAGCAGCAAAGCCGCCATTCGCTTTCCCACGTCGCGCACCACCACTTCGCACGCTTCATTCTCGTTTCTTTTCTATTGTGCATAGCAATTCGCTATTGCATTTTTGCGCTAACTCCATTTTGATGATTGCATCTTTATTAGCTTTGATACCGTTAATATTTATTCTGAAATAAATTGCTACATCCGTAATTGTTATTTGAAGTATACGAGTATTATACTATTATTTACCGCGAGTATTTTACGAGCATGGGTTTCTTTTATAAGCACGTAGCGAGCGTTAACACACACGTGGCATGTCGGGTTGGAGCCATTAGCTAACATGTGTTAACAACGTAACCGTGAGCATGACAGATGTGGGTAACGAGACTTATGAGACAGAAAATGACTGGATGACATGTGTTTTTTACAAATACTAATGACTAATTAAAATTGCGGAATAAAATTCCTGATGATTGAAAAAATAAGACTAATCTTTTTTCTTATTTCCCACCACTATTGTCAGTAGTCAGGCTTTGGGCATCGCAAAGTATTTCATCCTACATTCGAGGTTACTTGTATGTTCTTATCTAAGCATCGTTTAATTTGCATTTTTTATTATCTATGCATTGTTCTTCGAGTCATTAATACGGGGTTCTTCACATTATTATTGCCTCGCACGGGTGATGTCATGCTTATCTTTCTTGGAATATAGACTTAAACTTTTTTTGCTTGTTGTGTTAACAAATTTAACTTTTTGTGAGCCACGTTTTACGCTTAATTAAATATTGACAAATACGATGCCACGAAATGAGGCCATTGCCTTCAACGCACCGCAATTATCGCTCACAAAAGACACCGGTGAACGGAAATAACTGGAATAGATTAAGATCACTATTTAATAATTTATTTGATCATTTTTGATTATACTTCAAGTACATAAAACCAAATCAAGGGTCACTCGGTTGGGTCAATAAATGATACTACTAGGAAAAGGACTGTCTATTGTGTTCACCGTTGAATAATGAATTGAAGTATCAAACACGATTACAACTACAATAGCACATTCAAGTTTCACTTCCACTACATGGCCAATGAATTAAACATTACTGAACTCATTTATTGCTATAAAGTTGACTAGTTGCTCTATTAAACTTTAAATGTTGTTATATGCTTAACAACGCTTCAATATAAGTATGTAAAGTGAGAAGAATCGGTTAGATATTGGCTAAGGATGTGTGTCACGGCTAAACCAGACCCGTGCGTGTGTAGCGTTTGAGTCGATCTCATACATATTCAAGCGGCGCCGGACTGCGATCATAGTCACTCGCCATTGGCCCGCAAACTTGCTGAATACTAAGCGAACGCCTTTGCAAGATCTGCATTGAAATTATATTCGATTTCGGTTTCCTGTAGCACGATCAGCCATCTAGCAGGAAGCCATCAAATATACTCAATACCCTTTTGAAGTCTAGTTTGTTAGCTGTAGCTATTTTAAAACGTGACATTATTTTATTATATTACATTACAACTAAGACTGCGTTTACACACAAGCTTTCCAATTGTCATCCAATAAAACCAGCCCAGTCTTACAAATATTTATAACGCTGTTATTGCCATTATACGACATAGAATAGGTTTTATTGAGTAGGTATGTATGTATAATCGATGTGGATAAAGTTGACCCACTTGCTTCAGATAAGCCTTATCAATTCGTTATGAGTGTGATGTATTAGTTGTGCAATTTTGTTATCGTATATTTATTGTTCTATTGATAACATTGTTGATTTTTCAAGTTCATCAATATCCTTTGTTCTTATTCAGAACTCTGTAAACATTTGTTACTGTTCCGATATTTGTTTAGTAATCATTGTAATTGTTTGCACAAACAATGACGCACACCCTTTCGTGTGTCTTGTAATCCGAGAACTATTTAAATACTTGTGAATAAACTTGTTTCCTTTTTGACTTCTCTTATTATGTTGGTAAAATATGTACAGCTATTAAGTTCTATAGTGGTTAGTTATATTATAATTATATTATAAACTGGGTATAAAATGCCATGGCATACGACGTGACTATTATCACAATAATTTATAGAACGAGTATGTACCAATATTAAATTAATTACTAACTTGCGTTAGTACGCAAGTTAGTAATTAATTCCCTTTATCAGTAAATAATAAGTATCTGGACACGATATTGTACGTATCATAATTAAACCTTTGGTACTTAATGATTAAATTATAGATTTATAATGCATGAAATCCTAGAGGAGAAAGTATTGCGCCTTAAGTTATGCCAATTAATAGGTTATAATTAGAAGTTTCTTAGTTGCTTCGAACTTATAAATGGTGGCCAAACTGGCCAACATGATAAAATTTAAACTCACAATGAGAAGTTATTGAAAAAGTAAGTTGTATCAAAACGTTGAGAAGAATATCACAAATATTTCCATGTCATTACTTCAGTTATACCTACACATCCGATTGAAGCTGTAATCATCCGACATTAACTTCTTCAATATGGCATTTACTTAGTAACGAAACATTTAAGTGTAATTTAATTCTAAGTTATTCAGTCAGCAAGACAAACTGCCACGCTTGTTCGGTCAAGGTGCCCTTCCTTGCGTCCAGTCACACCACAACTTAACGGCTCCCTATTCAATGTAAATTCCGCGAGACCTTGTTCAAGTCGTAAGCTCTAAATCCATGTGAATTTACAAATAGTAAATTTTGTAATCTGTATCATCGTAGGTATGCATCAAATAAATTTTTAGCTTATTTTGTTTTTAACAAGCATTGGTTTCTTTTATAAAAGAAAGAAGAACACGTGCTGCGCACCGTCCGCCATTTTACAACATAAATAGCAAGATGGCGGCGCGCGGTCCGACGGTTGGCGAAAGTACTTGGTAATTATAAGCGGTGTGGCGCGGCGGGTAGGCGAGCTGAAACGCGAGGATCTATGGCCGGCCGATGCACGCAATGCTTAGCTTGATTTATATCGCTCTCTTGTTTCCATTCGACCGATTGTTCTCGGCTTTATGCGCTCGAGATTCGCGATTCTGGTATTGTTTCCGACGGCCATGGGAACAAAGCTCGTGTAGGTTCACAATGACCTTTAATGCTTATGCGATTCTTTACTAAATTAATTTTTGTTTACAGTTCAAGTTCACGATATTTTCTTTTCAATGCAAATAAGATTGCTTAAAGAAGATGTTTCGTATGACATCGCTGTTTATCTGTATCTTTTAAATATCTTAATCCTCCCAGGTATATACGATAGATTCATGAAATTCTAATGCATCAATGACGCAAATTGATTGAATTATTCAGTCAACAACTGGGAAGATAATATAATACTGAATAAATTCCCTCCACCTTGATCTGTTTCCATTTATAGTCGATGTTTATAACCATAAGTCGTTTATAAAAGCCTTTCAGAATGCCCATAACAATTGTTATAGGTATGTGCGAGCGACAAAGGAAAATAAATATGAAAACAGTCATACATAATACATAGTATGTAAGTATGTTTCTGATTATATTACTCTGGTCAACAATTTCGAAACGTGAGGATGACACGTACATATCACATACATGTTAATTTTTAAATTGTATATGCCCATCTTTGACGCTTATTTGTCCTCCATTACAGGAGTTGAAAAATGAATAAATGATTGTTTTGTTTAGTGCTAAAATGATTCCATTTTCTTTAAACAACAATTTAGAAAACCGTTTGGTTTTACTATTAATTCTTATCTCTGAATAATTATGTCTAATCTGGGAATCATTTCCAGACCATTGAATGGATTCATTGGACTCGTGATATTCATTTCTAAACTCTATGGTTCGAATTTCAATACGTTCCTTAAACAGATTAGTTTATTGATCAATTGGTTGGAACCATTAACGTAACATAATGTTGGCAAACAATGCAATAGAGGTCAGCCACGGGCGGAGGGGTTACAACTCTGGCTACTGACGCGTCTCGCTCTCGCCTCGCAAATACCTCGATGAGTTATTGGTTTCCACAAAACGAAAACATTCTCTCGTTAATCAATATTTAATGCACCATTTCCGTTTAAGACTATTTCGATTTATAAAACTGAGCGAAACCTGAAGTTGAATTTTGATACAAAGGAAAAATGAACGTTGTTAATCAAAGTCTAGGTTTGAAACAAAAAAAATCCAATACATTCAAAAAGAGCGAAAACTTTTAATAGTCAACAAGATGTTATTTAAAATGAGTTTGTAAAGGAAATTATAAGCAATTAATAATATTGATACTACAGTTCTTCTAGAGATCTATAAAATAGTCATGTCTGTTTAATTTGCATACCAAACAATCAACATTTATTGGTATCTAGTACAATGGCTGCATATTTAGTAGATAACAGCAATCAAGTCCACGTAAAATTTACGACATGATTGCGACAGCCATACATGGCATAAATGTTACTGTACAAATTTATTGTAATTCATGGCCAGCTAGTTTATTATCGGCGTACAAATAAGTGCAGATAGTACGGCAGAGTGGGCGGGCGACAATAAATTGATCGTAACTTTTACGACGCGTGCACATCACTAGTTGATGTAAAGTGACCTCGTTTTAACATTTTTTTTATTCATCTTACTACGCAACAGTTGTCATTTAAGTGTTTTTATTCATTCTACTAAGGAAGAATTTCTCGATACGGCCTTTGTACAGTCGATTAGGGTTTTGCTCCATTTTTTTAACTCTAAAAAATCTAGTTTAATTCGGCGCATTTTCAATAGCTTCCTTTTTCAACCGACCGCCCGTGAAGGTTCGAATTTAACCCGGAAAATAAAAACTCTTATTCAACATGAGCCATGATAGCTTTACCAGCTCAATACAAAACAAACAAAAAATATTGAAAAAAGCCAGTTGCTTTTAATAGTTTTTTTAACGTCATGCTACATTCATAAGGAATTATACTTGGTATGATTGTTTTACCATTAAAAACGTTTCCTTTATTTATTGTAGTTGCTACGTAATGGTTATTTCAATCGTCAGATAATATTTCAGAGCTTCCATTATTGGAAAGTAATTTATCGTTTTTCTCCGAAAATATGTTGTGTATAATATCAATATCACGTTGGTATTCGAGTTCCGAAATTGAATGTTACGTGTTCAGAGATAGACCGTATATCGACGTGTCTGCAACGTGACCAGTAAGATTTATAAACAAGTTTCCATTCAAGTTAATTACAAAGACGATAAGGCGGTGTGCATTGGTGGTGCATTGAACGACACGAGTGATAATATAATACTCTTATTCGTAACTCGATTGCATTTCAATTGCTATTGTTATCGTAATGAATGTAGTCACCGCACGTATTTACAATCACTACTACAGATTTGAGCTGTGTATGTTGTTTAACTGGTTTAAATTGGACTGTCAACCGATCATTGTTTATTTATTTTCAATAAGTCAAAGTTTTTTCACAGCATAATAATTGGCTAGTAGCTACTTATTAGTTCTAAGTTTCTTCGAATGGGTGTGAACATTAAGATGCCAAGTGCCAACGTATTGTTTATTACTGCTGGCATATTTCAGCAGACCGACAGAGGATCGCATGCCAACTCGTTTGACCTCATTCCCGAGACTAGTTCTGCGTAAACTCTCATATCGGATTTATGAAAACACACCTATTTTAAGACTATATAAAGCGCCAGACCAGTCCAACTTATTATTTGTTTGTATTACAGCTGGAACATGTGCCAAGTGTATGCGTGTTTTCAATGTTCAACGTTACTCAGTTTGATTTACTATAAACAACTCGAGAGAAAGGCGTCGATGAGAGATAACTCGTTTTTCCGACATAGATTCATTACCCCATTCTCGTAACAAATGTAAAATATTTATACTGCAATACTCATACATTCCAGTTACCGATTCCGATTATGTGTGTGCTCGTAACGTGAGATATTTCAACATGTGAGGCCGATTTCGTGGAGCGAGTACCTTACATGTGTTGTGGACATAGTAGTTGGTTCTTCACATAAAATCAATGAGGTTCGTCCGGTTGGGCGAGCAACTCAAGCGAGCTCTGTTGGTCCGGTGGGTCGGTAGAGCGACATCCGTTAACTACTGGATCCAAAACTAGCTCAAGCATCTTATCTCAATTAGAAAGTTCAACATTATCTGAGAAAAGTGACGTGTTGATCGATGAAGGCAAAACTGTTTTTGCTACAAGAACTAGATCAGACGCTCTTTCTGTTTTCTTTTGGCGATTATTTTCAATTATAGCTTAATTTATAATTATTCAGTTGTGCAAACAGTATCAGATAAATTGAAGGCACTCTTTCGCAATTTTTATTTAACATTTTATCTTTCAAACAATGAATCACGAATATTTGGGAGTCACTGACTTTCTAGAGCTGGAGACTTAGTACCGAATTATAATTATCTCGTCTTTAGCAATGGTGTTAAACGGATGCTGTTTAAATAATTAATTACAATGTTTTAAAACATGCACACGTTATTTGCAAACTTCGAACGAAACGAAATCACCTTATTGGCAATCAATTATGAACAAGGTCTATTGAGCTCTACATTACAAAACAATTCGCCCGTTTCGGTCGATCAAACTGGCCGTAGTATCAAGCTCGAGATATATCGCGCCATGAACAGTATGAACGCAGTCGAGTCCCCATTTCTCACGTTCAGACCAGTTACAGACTTGTCGGTCGACATGCCGATCAAGAAAGGCTATAGTGCGGTGCCTTAAAGGGGAAAACGGCATATTTTTTGCTCTCACGAGTATGCCGGCCGCCATTACCATTAGTCTGTGCGTGCGGCTCAAATAATGATTAGATTTAGCCTCGCAACTTGTTGGGTTAGGCTGATAACGCATTAGCCACAAAAATGTAGAGTCGATCTACTACAGCCCACAATAAATATTGGTATACATTTTTAGAAAATTAGTGAATACCAGGTTTTTGTTCTGCGGTTTACCTTTGGAAATAAGTAGAATTTTTGAAGGCTGTTTGGCCACTTTTTTGACTATGTACCAAGTAGCTTAGCATGTCTTTACCAAGTATTGCAGCAGAAAGTTGTTTTTATCCAGACCCACGGCCATGACTTATTTGATCGTGACTATGTGCTTCTGAAAATCAGTGTAAAATAGGTTGTCCCTTTTTTGTTGAAATGATTAAACTGTACCAAACTTTGTTACCCTTTGTTGTTAACCTTTGTTAGAAGTGCATATCGAAGGGTTCTGTCGAAGTAGTGTTTTTCGAAGGTGTGCGTTGTAGAATATTTTCTGCTAAGCAGAACTATTAGAAATCGGGAAATAATTAACTGTCGAACTTCAGAATGACACTCGTGATAGATAGACAGATTTCTATCTTCTATCTTGTTTTTAACCAAATATTGGAAGTTATAAGCATAAAAAAGCACCTTCTAACACCAAGTCGAGTCGTCAACATAATATACCTAACACGTATGTCATATAGGTACCTTCGGTAACTTAATTCCCTTTCTAAATTTGTCAAACTTTAACCCCGCGCACAAACTATGAAACTAGTTTAATAATATAAAGCAAGTTAACCCTCAAACAGATTACCATTTGACCTGAAACTGGTTTACGTATCTCAGCAGCAATTGGCAAAGTTAATCCGGCCAGATACGTCCCACCGTTCAATTTGTCTCAAACGATAAATACATCGACTCTAGTTATGATTAATTCATTTACATTTGTCAGTTAACAAGCCACCTGTGTGTTAGCCTTGAATAGTTATACTTACTGGTTTTAATATCATTCATTTATATAAAATGTTAAATGAACTAAAATGATACTATCAAAAATATCAAGAATGGTATTAAAAATGAATAACGATAAAATATAGCCAGCTGTGAGCATACAACGATGAAACTACATTAATATCGTCGCAACAGGACAAAAACCTTCTAAATCTATGTTGGTATAGCCACATTCATGTATTTCACTACAATTGACAGGTGATTATGCTAAACAGCCAGCAGCGCGCCGGCATACCATTAACTGGATAATGTTTTCTATTGCATAACTTAAAAACAGGTTTAGATAAAATGTCAGACAAGTCATACAAGCTTTTATACACATACAGCTGTTTCTCATACACCTACGCTTGAAGCCACAATTATGGATAGAGGTTTTTTACTTGATTTGATCACACACTGAATGGTCCACTTTCCTAATTTAGAAATATGTTTACGAAATGTAAAATTATGTAAAATACGCTGTTGATCTTTGTATCTAAATTGCAAATTCTACCACAATGCCACACTAATAATATACCTATACTTACGTGTAATGTTACATAATTTCAATCGTTAAAAATCAAATGGATTATATGAATAATGCATTATCATAAAATCTAATAAAGTATAATCTGAATAACTTAACTATAACTGATGTTGACCACCCAAAATTTCGAAAGTCACTAACCAATAAAGGATGTAAAAATAAACTGTATCACAAATCCATTAGACGTCGGCATGTCGTCGCCGAAGACTCCCTGGGTTACTGAACTGGCAGCTGCAAGTGACGGTCATGCGGGCAAACAGAAACACGAACGACTGCCATTCGGCACCTGCCGTGCAAACCCACCCTTGTCTGATTTCACCAGCCGTTCTCCACATTACTGAGTCACTTATTATCTCTGACACCGCATAATTTGCTACTGCAGACATCACTGACGTGAACCTATCGAAATTTAAATGTATTTAATTCCACGCAAAGTTTCCATTCCCTTACCACTGTTCCACCTTCCAAATTGATCCAAATCGATAACTCATTATGTTGTTTTCGACATCAAGAACTTTGTCTGAATACAGTCATATTTAAATTACCAAATTGGCTATTATAAACTGTATATAAATAAAAGACCAGTCCATTTTTTTATTACAGGTAAGTTACAAAAAAGAAGGTTATATCGCATACCTTTTACTCACCGAAACGGGTTATCTTAACCGGTCCTTGTCTGCTATTTTCTTGACAGCGTTATAAATATTCAGTCGGTAATAATTGACCTTTGAATCGAAAAAGGTTCCGTTTTGGCGGCAAATTAAAGTTTATATCTCTGGAATAATTTTATGTATGTAAGTGTATCTATAATGAATACGAGCTGGTCGTAAAATTGTCGTCAACGGATACGAGTGTCGTAACTTTGTATTTCATTTTAATAATTCCGTGAAGCCATGTAACAGTTTTATTGAGAAATCCACAATTAAAAGACATGACCAGTTTGTATATGGCCCTCATCCTAATTTCTGTACTTGAATGTAAGTAGTTCGCGTTTTTGGACTTTTGTACTGAGCTACATAGTTCAGAATTCTTGGATATATCCATAGAAATATTTCCAATATCTTTGTATATATAACAGTTATACTTTGAATGGGCGTGAGGTCTCAATATTTGGAAATAAACGAGAGATTCTCCTCCGAAGATATACAAAAATAAGAAGTGTGCCATTATTTAATAAATAGGTATTTCTTATTTCTTTATTGTTAGGATTTTGTTAATGTGTTTGTGTTACTACCAAAGAACCAAGCTCAAACTAGCAATATCTTTTGGAATTCTTATAAGTATCGAATTACAAATAATAATATCGTCCGAACAACTCGTTTTGATATTGAGAAACATGTTTTCAACTATTAATAGATTCACAATTTATTTTTTGTTTGATTTCGTTCTGATATTTATTTATTTTTGTTAGGTAACCGAAATTGAATTAACATACTCTCAACTTCTGAAACAGAATAACACAATTCACAAATAAGTTATTTGTAATATATTTTATATTAATAACATGATGAAATCAAGGGTTTTTGTTGTCGTTTTGTTATAAGAGGTTTGATTCCAAAAGAGTCAATCTTCGCGACGAAGAAAATAGTTGTGTTAATTATCGATAGAGCATTATATTCGTCATATTTACTAATTCATGTTTCTTTTGTTATAGGTTCATCACCAGAACGTGAAGCCAGCGAAATTAACAAAAAAGGCAAGTACAAAAACAACGTTTACATATTTCGTTTACCATTCATTTAAACATATATTCAGTGCCCCTTATCGATCACCCTGGTCGACTGATTTTAATCCCAAATAACCATCACTCCGTCTCCATAACGCAACTGTTGTTTTTTAATTTAAAACTGAATATTAGGCTGATGGTATACTGTAACAGAAATAAAGATATCCAAACAAGAATAAACGACATACGACAATAATAATAAAACCGACGTATACATAATCCGATATTCACAGACGATAAAATTGGCAAATAAAATTTATGAACAAAATTAGATTAAATGAGAACTAAAATGGCTAATGTCAAAAGACAGCTGTCAAAATCTAACAGATTGAGCTAAAATAATTACATTTATAATTCAGTCTACAATTCTCCTGCTGTTGGGCAAAGACCTTCTCTCGCTACATTAGCAACTATATTCATAATTTAAAATATCCTTATTAAACTTACTGCTGTCAAAAGGGTTGACAATGACACTAAAACATGATTGCCGTTGTGCACTTAATAATGTTGTTCAAAATTAAACAGAAACTTTATTGACGTAATCCAAATCCTATTTATACAATCTTAAAATAAAACTAGTATAAATTATTCTTATTTCCTATTTAGGAATTTTATTTTTTTATTACCTCTCGGTCTGTCGCCATCTTCACCAGAATCGTAAACGTGTTTACGTTAAAAAAATGAGATCACCATACACATTTCACATTCAAATCTGTAGCTTTGTTTGTCCAGTCCTCATCTGCGTATGTATGGAGGGGTTTTACAAGCCAGAGGTCACTTCGGACGACAGATAAATTTGTTATTATCATTTCACAATCTGAATTTCAATTCAGCATCAGAGTAACGGGGTCACATCGTTTTCGATGGATGTTTCTACATAATTCTTTATTCGTGCGTCCGTTTCATTTATGGTAAATAGGTTTACACTGTATACTATTTTGTGCAACGGTACGTGGCTAATTGTTATTTATGATATTCATATATCATTGAATTCGTGTTCAAATACTCAGTGGTCTCAGGTTGGCTGGTTTGTTTGTAGACTCGGTTCTTGTTTGGAGTAGGTTAAAACAACACGTTCCTTTCTCCCTTCAGCAGTTAAAGGCCGCCTCACACGAGGTGCCACCCTCACTGTTATTACTTTATTTTCTTTTGACCACGTTTGCCGCACCTTTTCCGAGCTGTAACGTAATATAGTAGGTACACATAGGGTCACTCGAAAGCCAGTAGAAACTTTTGTTTGTTATGAGAACCGACCTCAGCTATTGGAGTCTTATTTCTCGCTTATTCGTACCTGGTAACAATAACATCACGTATTTTCATTGAGATTATTATACGCCTACAGGACGTATTTATGGCCCACTGCGCAGTATTAAATTATGAAAATTTTTGTCTTATTTAAATTGTGTTAGTGCTCATAAAATACCTTTTCATTTTGGTGTGTAGACGGCGTCAATCATTTCTCGAAATCGTGATATTTCTTTATCGATCAGTAGGTATTAAAAGATAAATAAATACTTACTAAACCGGTCAGAGCTCAGGTTAAGTAGGTGTGCGTCATCTCGTATACAGATGTATAATTAAATGAATATTCATAGCGTGCTCGAGCCGGATCAATTTGTGGTGGTGCCAAGAGCCGGCCTCTCGGTTTTTTGTCGGCCGTTATTTAACTTGGTACATTCAGATGATTACAAGTTATTATAACCGCTTGTGTATCATAAAATTCATATTTATTATTTATAAACACCTGCTTTATGTGCGTGTGTGTACTTGTGTAGGCGCGTCCGACCGTCCGACGGATACAATTAATCTAGAACTGGTAATTAATTGGTAGGAACGCGTTCATACCGTGTGATAGCTTGATCACTTAATGACGCACAAAACTGTAAAGGCGATTTGTAATTAGTGAATTACATACGACGTTGTGTAGAATGTCACAGCCGTCACTCCATCCGACAACAGTGTAATTGATAATTTGTGCTATTTGGTATGATATTATAGGTATATGATAGATGCTAGATTGATTGCAAATAAAAAGCAAAATCTAACAATTAAAGCTAAAAAACAGAAGTTTTAAAAGCATGGTAATTGTTCCGATCAATCACAAAATACTTCATCCCAAATAGAGATAGAATGTATCAAGGTATCTCTACCATTGACATTGACAGCCGCACAATTGATTGCGCATAGACGACGAACAAAGAGATATTTGGAGAACTGAACAATACCAAACAATGGCTGAGAGGAGGTCAAACGAACAAGTCGAACGAGTATATCGTGTAATATGCACGAGTAAGAAAGTCTCCGGTGAAAGTACGGTGCCGACACTAATTCGCCCGAGTGAATTTATATATGAGTTTCATAACACCGCTCGTAACTAAACCGGTTCTTTTAGTTCAGATTTACAAGGTAATCTTTTATTATTATTGTAATATAATGATGCAGAGAATAATAATAAAGGTAATGTATGTGAGATTTGTAAAGCGGACCTGTCCCTTTTGTTAGAGTCGACCGGGACGAGGGTTTACGTCGGCTATTATGTCGTTGAATAGATTTGGGATCTCCTTTGGAACCGTTACTGTTATTCTTGAGTTACCTGTTTGAATGATGGGGTGCTTTAGGTAGGAATGAAATGTCCTTGACATTTTTTCTTAGATCTCTTTTTATAAGAACAATGCTCTCAATTTTTATTGGTCTCTTAGTTATAAATTAAGTTTATCGCAATTCGAGAACGATAAACTATTAGACGTCCAATGCCAGTAAACCGGAATCTCTTTCAATAAAGTTTTTTCTAAAGCTATCAGTATCTATTAAGTCGAAAGGTTTTTTTTACTGAGAATAATAACTTCTTATTATACCTTAAACTTTAATGTTTCTTAACACAAGGTTAGTATGATTAACCAACATTATTGTCATAGTTTCATATCAGGCAAAAAATCCCCAGTTATTGTTTAAGCTTCAATTTATTTAACAAACTATTTATGATTAGATGGTTTTGTGCCAAGGGTTGCAAATTGGAGTCTATGAAAAGCCCTGTCTGACTATCTGTCACACACAGGGCTGTATCTTTTTGTACCATAATAAGCTAGTTTACAGATACAAAAAAGTTTACGCTTGCTAAAACAAAACGCAAAAGTCGTACGTCGGCGCTCCGGCTCCGTAGTCCATTTAAATGCGCAAGTACGACTCGCGCTTAGCCGACTAGTGACATTAGCATAAAGATGTCGGCCGTTTTTGCTGACAGCCACGGGTGTAATTAACAGACCCGCATTCATACGACTATAAACCGATTATAAGTTTTAAGTCTCTTATAAAGATAAGCTGGCTGTCACTGAAATTAATCGCATTTAAATAAATGCTCTGCTCATATAGATTTCATGACAGTTTTTAACATCAAATGTACGTTTAATTTGCTAATCATTTTAGCATGGTCGCTTTTAATGACTGTATGGAATGTTTAATGACGTCATTGAAATTAATGCGCCCGCATGCAGTGTTTATGGTGTGTCGGATGATGGTCGAGTTTCCAGCACATTGCCCTGCAGACCGGTTACACATAACATGCAATTTTGTACTTTCTATCGCACTGCGGATCACGTCCGATCTGCGCGCATTGACGCTCATTTATACAATTAACTTTACCGTAGTAAGTTGTAATACAACCATGAAAATGTTGGGAACTCAACTGGCAACTGCTTTAAAAAAATGAAACTGTCAAACGTTAGTCGCCGGAAATGACAAGGATTAAAGAAGTTTCTTTATAATAAAGGCGAAATTGCTCTAAATTAATGGAAAGTAGAACCTCCAAAAAATGCCATTGGCGCTTGAAATTATAACGAGCAAAATACATAATATTTACCCGCGATCACTGAACATCCGTTTATCATTTGATCACGGGGAAAATATTGTTCACGGGAACTAACTCGGTGAACAAGTTACACATGAATAGACAATAGAAACAAAAGAACAGGGTATTGGATATCAAGCATGTGAGATGTTACTGCATAATGATTGTATGATAATACCACCTCGTTGTGAGTCAAATTGAATATTAAAGAGTCACAAGGGGAAAACATGAACTCCGTGTATTTAAATGACGTAGGTACTGGTGCATGCGCAGTTTACAAGATAATGACTGTTCATTACTTTCTGGGGAATAAAGTACACTTTTTCCTTTCACTTGTTCAGTTGTAAAGGAACACTTAAACGTCTCGTGATTCGTATGACACCAAGTCAGTAATGACCAAGTTAACTATTGAACAATTTACTTAAAAGTTTTTATTTTCTTATTTGACAAAAACAAAATTTATCCCAAACAATATAAAACAGCGTCAAACGTCACTGCAGTCACTAACAATAAAAATGTATAAAACTTTCATTATACCAGGTAATTGTTGGCAATAATTGATGTGGCCTTTAAATCGCTTGACCAAATTTTCCGCTGGTTCGTAGCGCGGCATACTTGAGATTTCAACTTAATTGCTCCTTCATGCGGTGCAGCAATGAGCAATGCAGTTGTCAGGGTCGCGGGAGGCAAGTTTCAGCTCGACACCCGCGCCACCTGCTCGACAACCGGTGGAACGAGTTCCGATCACCGTCAGCGTCTTGTGCTTTGTAGTTATGAAACATTTATTTATCGACTCCATGATTTTATTTTACCGCTTGCGCAATAATTGAACGAACGACACCTCGTCGCATCGACGCGAGACTCTCCCCTTAATGAGACTTTAAATTTAAGCTTCATCATAAGCGTTTAATTCAGCTTAAATTATATATCATTTTTAACCTAACAGGTCCCATTATCTTGAACAAGCCAGTTAGAAGCAAAAAATGGTTAGAAATTTTAGAGAAATAAATTAGAAAAACACATTGCTGCTGTTTGCAATGATCGTAAAGCTGTTAGAAAATCTTTTTGCATTGTATTTTGATTCAAAATCGACATGAAATTAAAAAGTATTGACTTCAATTCGTGACATTCAACGATCACTTCTGAGGTAAATCCTGCAACAATAGAAGATGATTGACGTGTTTTTTGCCTAGTCACAGTCTAGTGATTTTTCAATTCATTGTTCCCTTGACGACAAAAGAGAAAGTAATTTCCGCCACTATCAACAAATCTGATATTTCGGTCCAATTCCAATTTCTTAGGTTCCAAAAAACCGGAATCAATTAAGCGTATGTTGATAAAGATCAAATGTAATTTCTGTCCCCGAATGTGTACGTCGTCGTGATGTAAAAATGGCCCGTCATCTGTATATTGTAGTAGACATTCAGGCCGTGTTAGGTTGGTCACGATAAAATCAAATTGAATGTATATCATAGTCGGAGGCGGTCGGTCCAGTGCTCGTCACGATTCGTGCGCTGGAGTGTAGGCAGCTACTTTCTCCTAACGGGATTTACCTCGCCCCCCCCCTCCCTCAACCGGCAGCCGGCTGCACAGACGCCGATTACGATTACGACATCCATTTTGAATTTTATTAAATGCGGAATTACAGATGATGATAATGTTACACGTTGTGAAATAATTTGCCCCACAAATATTTGTTGTTAATCTTTTTTTAATTATAACTGTTTCTGGCATTCATTCGCGTTTTCCTTTCTTATTGCATTACAACATGTTGAATATAAGAATTTATAATTTTATATTATTTGTACTTCAGAACTTTCTAATTGGAGCTGAGAACTTTTATTTAGTTAAGTGCTTCCGTTACTTGTATTTAAAGTGTTTTCATAAAATTGGTGATTTATGGTTTTGTTTATCACTTTTTATAATTTTATCTTACATATTTATTTTTATCATGTTGCACCTGGAAAGAGGTTGAACAGGTTTACCAGTCGTGAGCAGACAAGTTCTTCTTGCCCCGAGTGCCCCAGGGTACTCGCAGTCAAAGGCCACGAGCCACGATCTTTGCCCTCTTACTTTAGCAATACCTGCCGGCATTTAAGTCTCATTGTATTCAACTAAACAAACTGACAGTTTAAATCTATGAAGAAATTAGTATACAATTTCTTTTTACTGCCACTTTTATCATTATTGATCACAATCACTAGAAAGCAGTGACAGAGCTACGTCAAAAGAATTAAGGTCATCTTTCTTATACAATTGAGATCGCTATTGTCTTAACAATTCAGTGATCACAAATGATTTATTATCTTCTTGTTCAGTAAGTTTGTCAGTTTCAATTTCTTGTTACAAATTCTATTCTGATAGTTTAGTTTATTTTGTCCTGCCGTAGTCTAGATTGTCTGAGTTAATTTCATAAGTGAATAAATTAATTTTCTAAGTAAATTTACGGTTGATTATTTCTTTAGCTTTACTTAATTGAAATATTTATTAGCAATTTGTGTACACGGCTGTCGAAATGTACCCAAATTACATTATCTATATTCGTCTACGACATGAATGTCGTAACTCAATCTGAATAGAATCAAGTGCCACTTTTACCTCCCCCCTCGCCGCATGTCTGGCGTCGATCCAATACGTGTCGATCTTCCGAGAAATGCATCGATCCACTAGCGAGGTATTCAGCGCCAACTAGCTAATTACACGTACCGACTTCGATGTATTTTAGTTACGTCACCCGGACTAGCGTTGATGAACTACATATACTTAAGTAACTCATTAACACAACATGTGGCTGTAGTGTTAATGTTGTAACGATTCGAAAGCAAAGCAAATGAAAGCAACCATGATAAGTATCGAAGAACGTATGTTACGTTCGAATTCTCTTCACAAACGTCACGAACGTATTGATTTCCTTTCTAATAAAAAAGGCATTGTCCGTTTGAAAGCTCGCGAGCACAAAGCGTGAAGACTACAAAAAGCTACTGCACAAAAAGGCTAGGCCGTATCGGTGCGCGGTGGTTGCGCGCACCACTTGCATTATTCCACTATGAAGCGAAACGCACGTATGTGTGGCAGATGTTTGGGGTTCTTTTTTCAAATGTATTATTACGGGTCCTCCGCCCCCGCCCTTCGTATCCTCACCCCTCTATACCCCGCTGTGCAGTCACTGACCCCTTTTTGTCGTTGCAATTGGTATTTTATCTGTGTTCGACCTGCTCTTAGTTACTTATTTATTTCACTTGTTGCTATATTTCGAAGTTAAAAATAGCTTAACTTTTTAAGGTTGCCGGTTTCTTTACTGTTATGTTAGAAACTTGAGATGTTTCAGCATTCAAACTTGAGCAAGGTGCCTATAACTTTTATGTTTTCTCCAAGTAAAATTTCATTTCTTGCGTAATGAATTCGTTCGTGGTAGAAGTTGTTTTAGTATTACGACTATTATTAATATAATACAGTGACTTGCTATAAATATACTCCCCGTTGATCGAGCACATGTTACGCCCCGTGGTTCTTGAGGAGGGTTGATCACCCGGTACATGTAGACAGGTCCCAAGGTTGTTACTTTATACGAACAGCTGTCTGTGATTATATTAAGTGACATATTCGTTTAAATATATATTTAGTTGACATTATTTGTCTACCAAAGAAAAAATTTGGAACAATGCCGGCGTCATATATTTTTGTTTCCATATAGCATATGGTAATAGTAATAAAACTATTAGATCTCGGGTTTAAGTCTTGTTGTGTCAAATATTTGTTGGCTTTATTTGTTTATAACATCTCGTAAATATGTATCCATATTTTTTTTATTACATGTTATATTTTATTAGTACTAAACTTTAATCATGCTATACATAATTAAATAGAAACATAAAATCTAAACGGGCAAGTTCAATGCTCCAGTAATCGTTTAGCCAAGCAATCAAGAGTCGACTCAATAAATGCAAAATAACCACTCGCTTGAGGCAAAAATGTCGAAATATTTACGAGATTCAAGACTTTTTGTTTCACTTCTATATTTAGATGCATAATGTGCTAAACTCTACCAAAGGAATTCCAACCCTATCGTAGTTATTTACACTACATTTTGAGTTGTTAGCGTGGGCGGTGGTTACTCTCAATTATCGTCAGTGAGTCGCGCGACCAACGGACCAAATCGTGCGTTCCCGTGAAACGTGTTTGCCGAAGCTATAAAGGAACTAGTAAAACTTGTATTGTGGTCCCGGTCTCTTTTTTGCTCTATCGAGCATTCTTTTTTTCTCGGCTATGAATTCGGCAGGTATATGAATAAACATCTGTACTCGGAACCATAAAATCCATAGCTTAAATTTGTTACGATGCTGCGAGCATTTTTAATCAAACGC
Source organism: Protodeltote pygarga (assembly GCA_936450705.2). NCBI lineage: Eukaryota > Metazoa > Arthropoda > Insecta > Lepidoptera > Noctuidae > Protodeltote > Protodeltote pygarga. Next base: position 5,064,555 of record OW388257.2, on the reverse strand, counting down.
AATTAAAATTTAGGAGTAGAATTGAGAATCTAAACAAAAGGATTCCTCTTCCGTTTGACGATTAGTTAGCAACGAACATATTTATCAATCAAGGGTCGTTTACTAATATTCTGAATTGATTCTGGACTTTAATTCCGAGAACCTATTAAAAACTTTTTGCTCAGACTAAAGGGATAAAATTGATCTTGGCGCAGGCGCAGGTAGAAGGGAATCTTCCATGTTTTTGCCCTTTCATTGTCGAATACGATACTGTATAATTTATTTGTTTCTTTTTTCTATATTCATTTATTGGTTTCGTGTCAGAATCTGCCTTCGTTGAATCGTTATGTGGTTTTATTTAGTACTTCTTTCCCAAGAATATAGTGACGTGCTTGTAACCGGTCGGTTTATCGATACCGGGGCAGTCGTTTCGCTCGATTTCTTCTTCCGCGACAGCGAACCGGACGGTCGACTCATTCATCAATTATTTATACTTCGCTTGACTTTCAAAAGGGGTATTTATGTTGACAGCGGACTAGGCTTTACATGTTATCAGTAATGTAAGTTACCCGATTTAAAGCCCGTCTAACCTTCGTCGACAGTGAAACATCAATATACTAAGAGATATCTATAATTAGCAATACAGAATATTTAATATAAAAAGGTATAACATTAATTATAGAGTACCAGTTGCCACAGAAATAGAATTTATGATGAATCTGGAAATTGTTGTTATGTTATGTCAAGGAAGGAAAATTATGTACAGAACATGGTATACATTTTAATGTCTATTATTACAAGTAGGTAGAATAATGTTAATGATATACTACCTACTTGAAATAATTGTTAAACAGTATGCTAAGAATGTTTGCTAAATACAAACGACTCTACAAAACGAGAAAATAGCATGGAAATATTACTGTGGGGTAGGTACAGCAAACAAACGCGCCAGCCAATCTCTTTTGGCACAATGTTTACAAAATCTCGTGGAATTGAATCGAGTCTGCGCTATTATTTGTAAACAGGCCGGCGGCGCACCGTGAACAGCGTGCGTGGCTCCTAAAATACTTCAAACAGGAATTGAACCCACGCCAACTGGTGTGCGTAGACGGCGGCTCGCGCACCCCTCATAAACTTTTCACTGTACGACATCTCATTTTATTCTCGTTTATCTGTCTTTTATGTTGGTATAATTTATATCAGACCGCTGTCGACCATTGCTGGCATGTGGAAGCAAGATTGTATATTGCGAATAATTAATTACCAACTCTACTTATCATATCCATAATCTAAAGTTGACACACATAATATTAATAGCAAATATTTTTCAAATTTTACAACACTAAGTAATATCTTTCAACAAAATGTCAATTAAACCTTTGATATAACCGCCGGCTGTTTATTCTAAAAGAACGTTATCCAGTTAATAATGGTTTCCAGTTTCAATAAATAACATGATACGTCATACATTAAGATATAAACGGCTAAATCCGTTTGCATTGAGAGGTATTTATAGCCACGCGAGGCATGTTGAGTTTACATTGTCTGTAATCTATTGACCTTGCTTGAATACGCTGACGACGACTAGGTATAGATAAAAGCGATGATAGATTGCGCAACACTATTGGCACAATTTTTACGGCATTGATGTTACCAATAGGTTTTAAAAATTCTGACAAATATTTAGACAAGTTTTGCAAATTATAACACATGCTTGATGTTATACTTTGGTTATTATTTTCTATTTGTCACGCTTCTCCCGTCTAGACAGTATTCTACAACAGCAAAGATATTTTCAATTATGTTCGCTTGCTCACCTTCAAATAATCTTCATGTCTTTAGGAGGTCATTCTACCTGTTTTTATTCAGATGCTACGATAAAATTCGAGTTTACATATCTGTTAGGTTATAATTAGGAACGGCCATAAAATATGTAAATGATTTGTATGAATAAACAGCTTGGATGAATATATTTGCGCCCATAAATATTTTACGTGATATTTGCTGTTTGAATTAACAGCCAATGAAATATACGCGGATGTTGAGTGTACGCCACAGCACTTGCTCAATAATTCTCGTTTTATTTGCCTCCCGGGTGACCTATTTTAAACCTACGATTATACGATACGTTGCAACGGATTTAAATGTTAGTTCGAGTGCTGAAAACATTAATATCTGTTCGAGCGGTATTGTTACATTACATACGTACGAGTTCAGTTTCTAGTTCGCGTATGTTTCCGTACTTTTCACAGTTTACGTGTTCATCAAGTTTGATTGCTTTCTCAGCTTCTAAACTGTCGGCAACAGCCCCAGGATGCAACCTAGTAAAGTGTACTTATACGAAGTGTGATGTTATTGCATCACGGTCTGAACTAGTTTCATCGCTATTAATAACAACCCTATTAACGTATGTGTAAACGTTCGTTAATTCATTCCTACATAACGTGCTCGTGCTTACGCGTCCAATATCGCAATTGTCAGTATTCACTGCAGCTTTTTACAAATAAAATGGCGGTCTAAAATTAATGAAAAGCATTGCTAATGCATTGTTTCTGCGCGGTGTCGTGTAACCGGTTCTTGATTCGTCACGCGTGTCGGCTTCGAGGAAACCAACAGTAAAGTTGTTTCCATTGGCATTCTTCGCACGCCCGCTATCGCTGCTACAATGTCAGACTGTATAGAGAGGACCGACGTAACTAACAACGAGAGCCCCATCTTCATTCTCTATTGTTCTTGCTTATAATGCCCTCGTAACGTCTTGTTACCATGCGAGTGAAAACATATTTATACTCTTGGCACCAATGCCGATTAACGTGGCAATCTTAAAACGGTCACTTTCCTTTATTGCTTCATCCGTAAAAACTAGTCTAATATTGATACGGATACGTCAAGGTTTCTAGCAGAGCGCGTCTGTGCCGGATCAATGCGTATAATTTATTTATTTGTACGGCGGATGTGGACTTATTTACGTCTGAGCAACCCGAAAGAAGGTTATTCGCGTTTACACAACCGATGAACGTATACAAAGAAGAGTTAAACGAACGCTGCGGACATTAATCAACGTTGTCGGTAACCGTAACCGTCTCCGGGGGATTAGCCGGCGAGATATTCTATTCTTCGGTCGTTAATTGATAGCTTTTGGCAAGTGAGCGTCGCGTCGGTGGGCAGCGCAAATAGATATTCGTGACAAGACGTTGCACTTGCGTAATTAGATAATTAAAACACGCGATACTTAAACAATGTGGGTTATAGGAAGTGTTCGGGTTAGTTACACGTAACTGTATCCTCTGTAATGTGGCATGCACATAATACGCGACCCACGCGCGTGTAAAGCGGGCCAACAGCCTTTTGACGAGTTAGGTGTCGAGTCTAGGTAGAGATACGCGTTGGCGATGTACACGATGATGAACGAATGATGCCGACCATATCGCCGAGATGTCGACATAACAATATGAATTATGGTAGCGTTTCAACAGGCGTGGGTCGTTCGTCGAAAACCATTTAAGATACGTCAATACTAGTTATTTTGTACACGAAACTCGCCTCAAGTGGCTCTACCGCGTATGGTATTATAGCTATCGAGTCAAGAACCTCGACATTTAATTAGGCATGAGTTATGAACGCCCACGGTTGTTAAGGCATTGACTTCTGGCTTTTTGATTCATTAGCATGCGATTACACATTTTGAAGTTACATATTTTAGTAAATAACTCTTTATTTTGCAATATTACTTATTACTTCCTGTGATAGGTGTATAACGTTTCCCACATTTCCACTATTATGTTTAATAATAAACGGTATCTTAATGTGTTAGGCAGTTAATTTTCGATAACGGTTGACCGGATGTGCGTTAATTGCTGTTAGAGCTATTCAGTGTATTCCCTCTAGGTTTCCAAAACAAAATATATCTTTTAATAACTCTACTAATGCGTGGGTACATTATGATATAGATTAGTGTCGCATAAGTAATACCGATGATTGTTAATGTCTACCCTATTACTTGTTCTATTAAGTAATTATTGACAAATTGCCACGTCAAGGTCAGGTAGTGTTTTTCTATTTTAGACATTTTCGTTCAGCTTTGTTCACTAAAAGCTTTTACTGAAGACAAGGACGTTATAAGACTTCATTCAATGTTATTTAGACAAACATAAAAACGTTGACATTGTACAAAATTCTACCAGGAGAACAGTGATGAAATTTGAACGTGATCGTGATACCAAATCAGGTTTTCCTTTGCGATTGTAATACAAATTATAATATCAATATTAGCGCTGGTTTCTCAAGACACCTTACTTCACCTCGATTTCTTTTCCTGTTATTGATAATGTCCCCTTCATTTACATGTTAAGCGAAAATATCAACAGAACCGGTTTCTTCGAATGTTGATTTTCCAGCCAGTTCGTATTATTTACCGATTCATTAATTTCGACAAACATGTTTATAAATAAAACCGGCTTATGTAACAATTATGAATTAATGTAAGTCGTGTCAAAATACTTAGCTGAGTTGTTTGTCATTTGATTTCCGTTGTCAGCGTTTAATAATGCGCGTTCCTCAAAAATATTATGACATGAAATTATAATTAGAACTTTTGTAATATTTCCACACATTAAGGAAACACGGTTGTCAAGATGGAGGATACATAAAATTAAATCACGGCCACGATCACGACATTTTGAAATAAATTAGAGCAATTTTCCTTAAGAATTTTCTTCACGTCTCTGAGACTCTATAGGGTCTAATTAAATTAAATGTTCATTCGATGAATTTGATTATTAATAATATCAAAGAGATGCTTAAAGTTTTTATAAAAGTATGACAACTAGCGACAGGTATGAGTGCAAATTGCTTTACCGACAACTGACAAGAGCCTAGCTCAAAAGAATCTAGGTACCTATAGGTTACTTGGAATTGGGACACGAAATGAATAAACTAATTTGAAATACATGTTAGGAACGCGTATTTTTTAAAAATAATACATAATAATAAAAGTATAAACTAACTATAACTTATGGTTATGTTATGACATTAGTACGTAAAATTTTAATATCTCGCATAGCCTATGTTCTTCTCCAAGTCCCAGGTCACTACTATCAAATTTCATTACAATCAGTTCAGTGGTTTAATCGTGATACGGTAAGAAACGTACAGATAGAGTTACATTCGCATTTGTACTTTATTATGTTGGGATGAAAAAGTATTTCGATATGTGGTATTAAGATCCAGCGTTTTTATTCTTAGACAACTAGATAGATGAACACAATCTCTCTTGGCGAAGTATCCATCCATTGCTATTAGAGTATATTAACGTACGACAGACACTGAGAGCTGAATAAAAGTGATTGATGGTTTTAGACGACGAGCAACGATACATGCTTCAATATAAGTACCATGTGTTCCATTTGTTGTATCTACTTAGGTATTAGGTATATACTTATCTGTTATTTATAACATACCTACTGTTCTACCTAGAAAATTGGTTAGGATTCAAAGAAATTGATGCTTTATTTGTCACATGACGTTGTCTACGTAGATAAGTGGATATAATATTGCTTGAAATAATTATTTATGTTGTTTACCATAGCATTGTTCTTTGAAAACTACACGGAACATTTATCAAATAATAATACTATTCTGTACAGTTATATAGATTTACTGAAGGAAACAGCGTTTCAGAAAAAATTGAAAAATACTCATAAAGTGAATATTTCACAACAAAAATAATGATTTTCCAAGGTAACATGTATATTTATATTGTACTTAAAATGAACTCATCGGCTCAAACATTGTATGCTTTGTATAATTTAAATAATGTATTGTAATTTATTTACCTACATCGAGTACAAGGAAGGAAACTCGATTAGGTACCTAATAACTTAAGAACCTACCTAGAATTTATACTGTATTTTACCTAACATAATTATGTAGGTACCTATGTATTTACGTACGTATTAATCCTTGTTACTTATGCATTTATATGCTTGTAAGTAAACAATTTAAATACATTACAATACCAGAATGTTATAATTACCCGACTTCATATTTTTTTCCCCAATACACAGAAATATTATGCGTGTTTACACAAATGTTATTATTTCCTTAAAAACATAACTTTTATACATATAATAAGAATGAACTTTTGGCATATTGTAAAAACCAATTAAAACTTCAATAGATTACGATGCCACAGACAAACAGATAAACAGACACTCAGACAGGTCAAACTTTTAACACTCTTCTTTTTATTTTTGGTGTTAAAAAATTCTAGTCCTTGTAAAAAGTTCTTTACAAGTGACAGTTGACAGGTACAGGTCAATGACGTTCCTATTCTTGTTAAAAACCTATAATATACTTTAAATAGTACGTACCTACAAAATACTAATTACTTACCACGTAATTTTCCATAGCAACTTCTACTTATACATATAATAACATTCTAACAAAGCATTCTAATGTCACTTCCTGACCTAAGAATTCAATGTAATAACGAAATAAATAACATTGAAGCTGATTATTTAATTAACAACAACAATACTCGTATTAAACAAACAAGTTAATCACTACTCTATTCGATGACTAGCTCTGTTTGTATATTACTTCACATTCACACACTAAAATAGCTTCTATTGACAAAAACATTTCATCATCGTCGTTCGTAGTATTATCATAATGACAGTAGGTTATTTATTATCTCTTTTTTGCCAGACTACAAGAACAAGTTTCCAGAATAGGTTTTCATGTAATTACGTACACGTAATTATGTTTTAAAATACCTATTCTTGAAACTCCGCTTTTATCAGAGTAAAGGGAAATCGTCAATCAACAATAGCTTACATAACGAAGCCATATGCGGAAAGTGTTACGAATCAATTCATTACATACGTATTTATACTAAAGGTGCGCATTAAGGTATACAATTGTCAATAGAAATCACAAAGGTACGACGCACGTTCATATGCCACGAGGTTATAGCAGGGGAAGAGTGTACTGTATTGAGTGATGGCACTGAATACAGTATAGGTACTCTCAATTTAACTTTGCCTTTTGATAGTTAGTCATTTTACTTAGTTTACGTAAAGCACTAGGCAGAATAAAAACAGAGAGACAACAATGCACTTGTATGCCGTGTGCGATTGTACGGGGCCAAGTTTTAGTGCCCTTACGGGGCAAAGTTGTAGTGACCGTACGGGGCAAAGTTGTAGCGACCGTATGGGGCAAAGTTGTAGCGCCTGTTTTGTGCAATATTATAGCGACGGAATGTTAATTGTTATACACAAGTCACAAACTGTTGGTAAACTTATTGAACTCTAACACCAGTCTATTTGCATCGCCTCAGGGTTGATTACTTAAGAAGCCTTTGTGTCGCTACCTCAGGATATTTTTTCCTTTAGTATGATCGTGTTAAATCTTTTTCACCGTCGCCGTCAATGTTTTATTTAATCTGTGGTTTTTACGCTCGCTGAAATATAAATTGCAATGTGTTTGTTTAATGTCTTACAACAGCTCTATGTTTTGAATTACGTAGATTTAAAGCATACAGCGATAAGATAGCAATGCAAATACTTTACTCAGGGTAATGTTATTATGACTGTAAATAAACCGACTCTATTTAAGCGCTTACGTAACAAAGACTAATAAAGTTTAGTAAGCGACTCAAGTGAATATTATTTATACGTCGCGTCGGACGAGAAAGTAAAGGTCGTCGTCGACTACTGAATAACACTGTTTAAGGCTTGTCGCATCGGTTGCGCAACAAATTGTCTATGGATGATTATGGAGAGCGGTCGTCAACTCGTCACGCGTCGCGATTCCACGTTTAGAAAAACAACGACCAACTTAACAGGGCCTTCTGTGCCCGTCTCCGTACCTCCACGGTTAATTGAAACGAAGCGACCTATTGAACTGCCGTAGGTCTTGATTCGCTAGCTGCCGCAAAGCCATTTGAATAAATTTGACGACTAAAAGCGCAAACAACGAAGTCATCAGAACGTGAAACCGAAACTATCACGCTCGTAATTGGCTACTGTACGGTTAAGGAATGCTATTATGCTACTCAGTTATCGCCGCCGTGTCTGGCCTACATAAAACGTGTCGATTGTCGACCTGATAAAGCTGGCCTTGTCGTTTTAACCGTACTGGCATTTAAATTGCATAAATCGAATTTAAACCGTGCAATTTATTCGATGCAACCGGTTCTCATGTAATTTAATTCTGTTGTCGATTATCGCCATCGTTAGTTGTGGAGAATGAGTCATTGTAAGTCCAACACATGCTCTAGATATTAATTTTCATAAAGCATGTTGTTACAGTATCAAATTATATATTAGTAGGTATCAAATGAGTCCCCGGAATGATGTCAGTCCAACATACCGACATTGGTCCGATTTCATCTTTACTAAGAAACGTAAACAAGATTAAATAACAAAAGGAAACTTAAGGAATAATCCGATGTCGCTTAAGGTCTTCCACGAGCAAAGTTCGTAAAACTGAAGAGTCAAGACTATGACGTGGGTCGAATTGTCGATTCGCAAAATAGAAATCCAATATGGATGTAGGTCGTCGTGACTTGATAATGGAATGTCCAAATGTAATGTTGACACGAAAACGTGAACGCAATTTGGATATTTTTGTGCGAACTTAAGTGTATTGTTTGTTTAGTAACGTACCTCTACTTATACATATAGAATTATTTAGCACTTTCAAAAGCGTAATGTAGAACATTAACATTACAATACGTAGATATAAATAAAACAGTTGTATATGTGAAAAACTGTTACTCATTTACGACTCTACCACACAAAAGACCTCGAGGAATGGGCAAAATGCTCACTTAAAAGAATAATAATTTGAGTTCACCCTCGAAAATGTCTATCTCATATCTTTACATCAATGTTTTCTTTCATAGAAACGCGACGTGAATAACGGGAGGGTGAGGTAGAGGGCCGTTAAGGGCCTTTGTATTCCCTAGAGCGCTGCGCAGAAGGGTTGACGTGGCTTTTCAAAAACATCCTATATATTTAGAACAAATTTGTACCAACTGCGCGTTAATTCCATTTTAATTGAACTTTGATTCATAACAGACGAGCAATTTTATTATGTTTATTTAACTTGGTACGTAAGACGATACGGACAATGTCAGCATATTCTATAGTATGTTTTATGTTTAGTAAATCCGTGGGATTATGTCTGTCTATTGAAGATATTTATAGAATGCTTTTAGAAGCGAGTTGGAGTCATAACAACAAATAGTTCATTGTTTATTTTTTTACGGTTCGTTGAAAACTCATTCAAATTCTAAACAATTTTGCATTGTTTCTTGGTATAACCTACGTAATCATACTGTAAAGAAGGGATAATGGAGAAAACATTTTTAATTCCAAAGATCACATCCGTTAACTCGGACCGAAGTCGTCCGAAGTTATAAAAAACATCGTAAGTTATAAAAAATATAGATAAAAACCTACTTTCGACTTTATAAGTGCCTCAAAAGTTTACAGTAATTAAACTTGAAGCAATTAAGTTTTTTAATGCACACTGAATAACCGACAGTGAATATTCATAAGTATAAAAATATTTTTTAACTGTCTGTGCATTTTTATGTCGCCTCGCCATCGCAATGTGTCACCTCACCACTCATCGCAGAAGTAAAAAAGTAAAAGAAAAAATCTGTATGTATGAATGGAATCAGCTGCTCGAGGGTGCAATGTGAGAACAAATAAAATAAGGGATGTTGTATGAGAGGGCATGGGCATTCGTTGCTAAGCAACCGGGACCGGATGCCCGCCCTTATTAGAGGGGCAGTAAAACTGAACGAATATACAATGCTTTGTTATACGATAAACTGTTCTGGATTGTGGATTTAAGAAAATAACATGACATTATGCAAAATTTACATTTATCTAGTCATAATAAATGCGATGTTTTTTACTCATTAACGAAGTTTGTATAGACCTCAAAACAGAAAAAAGGGCATATACCTTGCCTGATTTTTATTGACATACCATACCACGCAAGCGAACTTCAGCTATCAAAATCAGAACATAATTCTTAGAGAAAAGTTTCTGAAAGGTATTGCCAATAATTATAAAATACTTTTTCATTCTTAAGTTGTTTTTTTTTGTTACAAAGTTTCCGATATTTTTCAAAGATACAAAGATACATTTTTAGTTCCTATCTTATCTGTAAGTACATACCAAAGAATATATCTGATATCGACTAAGGAAAGTTATCAATTAAGGCGTTGATACTTGATAACTGTAGCCTATTTATATCGCTACGATGATTTCATTCTTATCTCTAAGTATCGTATCCATCAGATAAATAGAACAAAATAAGTACCTACTTATGGACAAGTTCCAAAGTACAGATATCATAAATCTATTCTACAGCAATATTTGTTCTACGAATGACCTCTTGTCAATATAAATAAAAGAATAACTAATCAAAGTTTTGCCCCTGGATTTACTTCGATTCATGGGTGACAACGTAAACAAGCTGCGAGCGGTTTATGGGGGGTACCACCCTTGTTCCTCCTTACGTCCCCTTCCGCGCCTCAATTGTGACATTTTCCCCTTGTCACCCTCTTACAGTTCAAAAATCTTTCAATGACACGAAATTCGAAAATTAAACGCCCTCCACTTTTTAAATACTTACCTACTTTACTATTTTTTTTTTAAATGCTTGCGGAGTTTTTTGTGGATGTGTTCATTTCATTGGTATGTTTATAATGACGTTTGACAGGTTCTTTAACGTTTTTGTAAATGGGATGGATGACATAATGATGGTGTTGTTCAACAGGTTTTTGACCGAAATAGCTTTGTTTTGTAACTCATTAATTTATGGTGACGGACTTAGAAATACATTTTGCAAGAGGATAATATTAGATATTTTATTTAATAAATCAGTTTAGTTATTATAAATGTTCGATTTGCCCTTTTCTTATGCAGTAACGGAGCAATGCGTTGACGTCATTTTTTGCATAGAAATAGTTTACTGCCGAGAGAGTGACATAGGGAGGACAAATAGCAACACGGGAGCGCAGTCGCCGAAAATTAGCCGCTAGTTTAATTTGGCAAATGTTACAAACGGGTGTGATAGATTTGAATTTAGAACACAAACATAAAAATAATATAACCTCACGTTGTTTAGTTCCACAGACTTTCTTCGAAACGATTAAACCGTCTGAAAACGTGCCCATTCGCCAGGTAACCGATAACGGTCAATGTAACTCGTTGAAACATTTCTTGGCACTCTGCCAGAACTGAGTGTTCTCCAAGAAAACCCCTGATAACCTGCATGAATTAACCGTTAATGGTAGAGAGGGCTTAATGCGCTGCTTTGAATAAACCACGAGTGCCGCTCAATCGCCCTAGTGTGGGGGATTGGGACGTCCACCAATGCCGACACAGTGGACCAATGTATAGTACTATAGGACCCAACAACACAACCGCCACATATTCTATACTATTACACGTGTTGTGTTCAATATTTATATAAATAAGTGCAATAATTCTCTTCTCACATATTTAACGACCATTTATTGTTATACAACTACAATTACATTACACTAATTGTTGTGTAATGACGTGTCTTCGTTCGTGAATAGACGATTACATAATAAAGATACACATTATTACCTCTTTGTCATAGTAATAGGTTGCTCTATCATTATTGACTTTTCATTCATACGCTAAAGTAAACAAAGCGTCTGCGATTATTTATCAATGGTATTTTCCACAGTCATTATTATAATACCAAACTATATACTAGATGTGTGATGTTTTGATATCTCTTCCATTACCGTATTGAGCTCAAGGAAGCGATTGTTATGTGTAGCGAAAAGTATAAAGCATCTCGGTAACAATGGAGTCATTGTGGGGTTTGATTAGTGAATTGAGGCGCAGGCGCAGGGGCGTCATCGTGGCGGACGGTCACGACTTTCTGATCTCACGCCAGCCAGGTTCCCAGCGCTTCGCTACAAATTGTTTGGACATCTACACTCGTATGCATGTGCAAAAACGAAACAAATGCACCACCCTATTACCGGTTTGCACGATACACACATACCAAGATGAATCAACCCATAATGTTTTTGATTCAAGTACGTGAAAGAAATTGAAATTGTAGGTACATTAAAATTCTCGAGATAATGTGTAATAAATTGGTGTAGTCGGTTCGTTTATTCTTTTAATATGTGTATGAAGATATCAAGATGTTTGAAATGTTATCTGAGGAGATAAAAAGTCGGAGAGATAATATGATAGAGCAAAGAAAGATAGTTGAAAACGTTATTTGTCACGCAGATAAACTACAATGTCATATGATCGTAAGCTCGGAGTGTGAACACTGCTATTCTTAGATAATGCGTCATAAAAAAAGTATGTGATGTGGTGGTAAGTGGTAACAATGGATCGTTGGGTTTACAGGAAGTGCGGCTGTAACCCGCAGCTGTGTGTGCCCCGTACCACTCACCTTCGATACACACCCGACATAGAACGAACATTCAATATGTTTTAGCCGATAATGTTTATCGCGGTTTGCGCACCTTGCTAGTAAGTAGTATTCAACGACAAAATATTCAAGAAGCTCACAGCTTTTTACATAATTTGACACCTCCATCTCATAGCAAATATTTTCACCCAAGTTATGTTCATATGAAGACAAAATTCCTTTACGACTGCATATTCTTTTCTTTCTTAATTTTCCTAATAAAAATGCATAGAGTATTCTGTACCCGCCAAAAAGGAAAATGTGTTCGCATTTTGTATTTGAAGTCGGGCTGTCTTTTCCAGTACAAACGCGGTGTAATAATTCGTAGTTCACGGTTACGCATTCGCAGTGTATGTTTGCCCACACTTGCGGTCGCCGAGCAGACGGACGGCACGGTATTTCATTTCATATTATTACGAGTCGATGCGGCGCCCCCGCCGTGGCCGGCGGTAGACTTTCATCAGTAATGAGTACTCCGCCGAAGGGTATGCTTTGACCGCAAATGTATTCTCATGTATTTTACGTAAATTCAAGAGCCCTGTGAAGCACACCTTCGTAGATAGTGTTTACGAATATAGAACAATTGAATGTTTTTCTTACTGACTTGTAATACCATAATTCATTTCCACGTTCGCACCGTTGCGTAAGTCCCCCTAGTACCTACAAAGGGACGTATTACTATCAGTCATAACTGTCATAAGTCTCAGAGTTTTATTCTCAAGTTCCACTGGTTAAACCGCAAATTGTTGTGAAACGTCTCTATTAATGATAAGTCTTTCGTTCCAAGAGAAAATACTTTTGATTACGATTACACGGTACAATGGTCGTGCGTGAGAGTTAGACGCTTTGTATTGTGCGGTTGTGCCATTAAAATTATGTATTACACCGGCACATGCTCTATTTAGCCAGCCGGTAACAATAGAAACTAATAATGATCATTCTATATAATTAATTGTACGTTGCGTGCCGTGCTAAAGACTGTTTGCAATATTTATCGTGCCATGATCGTTACGTGCGATCGATGGAGCGCAGCGGAAGCGAACGGAAAAAATGAGTTCTTTTTAAATTGGGGATATTATCCGAGCTGTGCGAAGTGTTCATCATAAGGTCGTATTAATATTCACGATGCAGCGCACCCGGGGCAGGCAGGCTTCACAAAATGGCTGCCGGAGGCGCGCAGGCCGACCGAGTCGTGACCGCCAGGAATCCACGCGCTCGTTCCGAACCCTCATCAATTATGCATGAATGCGGCCGAACGCCGATGTTTACTCTCCATGAGACAACAATTTATTGCGTCGTGCGGTTTTTGACATCCGATTGGAGACCGGTCCGGAGATCTCGGCAATGATGACGAAATACTTACGATTTACGTCCACACCACACTGATTTAATACACGAATATATCATTAGTTGCGATAATCATGTCGGCATTAGATGTCATATTATAAATTATAGAAATAGGTGTATTACACATCAGTGACCGATTTCGTATGGCGCGTTTCCAAATGTTTTTGGTAGGTGATCTCCGTTCTATTAACTCAATGGCTTTCCTGACTTGGTGTAGGTAGCTCATTAGAATGAAATCACACACGCGAACAATACAATAATAAAAATACGGGTCTATGAATACCAAGTGCCTGCCTACGCATCGTGTGTCGTTAATAAAATATAGTCGTCGTGACTCGTCGTGAGTCACATTATCATTGCATCAGGCAGCGTCGAATTAATTTAATCGTAATAATCGATTGTCGACTTGTCCGCAGCTGTGCAATCTATCGATAAACTTTGAATAACTCATTGTTATTTCTAAACGCATATGGATATCTAAATATTTATTCACAGTTCCTATTTCCAGCTGGAAAGGTATTTTATAGTTGTATTCTAAAGCCTTTCTCCCGAGCGACCGGAGTTGTGGTATTGCTGAAAGCGATAAAATGCTTTTCACACGTGACTCGTATAAATATATAAAGTTATCTGAAGGTGTAAAGGTGCTTGTATCGTTCGTTACCTCGTCTTTCTAAAACAACCGCGAGTTGGATAACGTTATCTATGAGACTATGACAAACAAAGACGGATTAATACTGTTGTTAACATAAAAAAAAAATATGACTTTTCAAATTCCAAGCATCGATTATCTCTTTTATTCTAACGACTTTGCCCTCGGGAAATTTGATTTTACCTTACCTATAAACGTAAGGTAAAGCAAATACTAATCTGAGGAACTGATAGTTCCTGAGATTAGCGCGTTCAAAGATACAGACTCTTCAGCTTTATAATATTAGTACTAATAGATCTGTACTTTAGTACGTCTACTAATATTATAAGAAATAGTGTATTAGGTAGATGTTACAACGCCTACAATGTTGTCAAATTGAAAATGTATAAAATACGAATACTTGATACAATAGAACAATAAGATACGAAGATAAAGATCATAAAACATAAGGAATAAACCTACGAATGTGGAAGACATCTTTATAACTTGTTTGAGTTTCTCAAGCGTAAATGAAATGAAACGAAGCGTAGACCTATTGAATTCTGAGAAGTTCACTAACGTTCTCACAGTTATTTATACAGGTCTTTGTACAAACAGGCGGTTAGTAACGAGGTAACGGGCCCCTTATCAGCCTGCAACCAGGCTATCGACTGCCGTGTTTGTATTTCCTTATCTACGAATTCCCCCTCTCACTATGTTACTTATCTAAAATATGTACGCAAACTATTGTATGATAAAACACCTATTTTTAAAGATTATCTTGAGTCAAGATGTTGTTTTCTCTAGACATGTTTTGTGCGTGATTGTATGTTGATAGTTTGATGCCTACACAAGTACATACACACAGTTATCTCAATGACATTAGCCACTTATCATTGTTATTTGGAACACACAAGTAGGTGGATACGAGTCACTTAACATGAGCGCGACCCGTTTGAATTATTATTGGCGTTTTTTCATTGCATTGTACGTGCAAATTACAGAACATTATTTATTCACATGTAACCGCTAACTCGATTAGCACAAGGCCAAAACAAGGTATGCGAACTCTTTGCTTGTTTAAAAAAAAACTGCAAACGGGTTTTGCCTGGTAATTTACGAACGTGTCCGCCTGCCTATGCCCGATATGCCCGCATGACGAGACTTCTTGATAAAAACAACAAAATAATAACGCTCGATACAAATTGTTAATGCATGATCTACATTACAAAAAAAGTAATTACTTTTTTTTTACTGTGTTATTTAGCAATCGTTGGATAAACATAAAAAAAGCCTGACTTCTAAGAAGTGCTCTGTCTGGTTGTTTTTTGATATCGTACCTACCTATCTAATTAGTTGAAATTGATAAATAAAATGTCTGGGAATAACAAAAATAACTTGTGATTTCAATTATTATTAATGCAAATTCTTTTGATAATACATTACTTTTATTTATGTGACCTGCGAACTGAACTCTTTGTGTTATTTATAAAAGCAAACGTAAAAAGTATATGTTGTCACGGAATAGTTGGGAGTATGCCAAATCGTTAGCGCGTTGTAAAATGTTTTCGGTATGTTGGTCAACGATCGCTATTTATTTATACATACATTATTATTACATACATACAACAATGCTAGTTCCTATATGTCGCCCGATTAATTCATTATCTTGCTCATAAATGAGAAACTATTTGTATTATACTGATGTTTGTTAGCCAATCTAATTAGCGGTAATTTGGTCAACATATTCTAGCAAATTAAATATTATTCCATTATGATATATTAGACAATAATGGTCCGATAACAAAGCGTAATTTTTGTCCCGGAAATAATTGTTTTTCTAATAATATTAATACCTACCTACCTAATTCTTCGATCTATAATTAGGCGAGTATACAATTCAAATAGGTAGGTACCCTTAGAGTATATCTATACTCTAAGTAGAGGTACCTTATTTAATTACCTAGTTAATTAACATTTTGTATGTTTAATACGTTGTTTTTTTATGTGCCTAATAGTACCTACCTAAGGTAAGTAGCTAACTAGGTATAGGTAAGTACGTACTTGTTTTTTTTTGATGTTGCCTTGTTATTGTCATTCATTTCGATTCAAATTTTCGGAAAAATTTAATTGTAAACTTTAATATGTAGGATATAGGTACCTACGCCTCGTTTATTTGGATTCCTCAGCCAGCTAGTCCGTCTAGCTAGCATAGCAAGCACTAGCTACGCTACTAATCAACTAAAATAAAATACCTACCTAGTCTTTGACGTAAGTGCTCGTACCTGCATACCTACCTACGTTCTAATTTTCCTCCTCTGGCGAGCTAAAGTTTTTTCTAACCACTTATTTACGAATGTTCAGCTGTTTGATTACGTAATCGAATTCCGTGATTGGCGACATCTGTCCTTCCTGTCGTTTATTCATTGTAATGGGTCCCTGCCTGTATCTGTCCTGTCCTGTGTGGATAGTGGATGGAGCATGGAAGACAGGACGGGTGCACATGAGCGTCAGGTGCACGCTTTGTGTGAGAGGGGGGCGCCCCATCTGCTCACCCCGGCTCGTCCTCACCTCACACACCCGCTCCGTTCACTTGTTGCTTCGTTGTACCGCGTACGTCGTCGTCGCTGTCGCGGTCGCCGCTAGCTAGACTGCCGCACACCTCCCCCCCTCCGCCCCCTTTCCTCCGTACAGCACTTCCCTTCCCCGCATTTCAGTTCTTTGTGCGCCACTGAGGCTTTTGCACGTCTGTACTGAGCCACATAACGTTCGCAACGAATCTTTTGTAAATCGTACATAATATTATAATTATATAGATAGCATAGCCAACTGGAATTTGTGAGTGTTGTGTTGGTGATTGCCTGACTAAATTTATTTGACCGCAATCTACACATTTGGAAGGATTTCAAGTTGATTGGAACGACCAGGAGGATTTTTGTGAAAAATCTGTGATAGTGACCGACCAGTACGCCATTTTTGTGATAACGGACACCGAGAAATATTGTGTCTGAAATAGAAAGTGATTAATTATAAATTGACGAAGCTGTTGAAAATTAAAGCTGAAAGAAAATAGTTTGATTTATCCTTTACTCAACTCAGCCGAGTAAGTAACTTCTTATTTTTATATTTTAATTACTTACTTAATTAGGAAGTTTTCAAGCGTGTTATATTTATTATAATTATTATACGTATTAATACGAGTACATAATTGAATGAACTTTAGGTAGGAAGCCACTTCCGTAATAGCTTTTTTTTAAATCGCTAATCGCAACTTATTGGAACTTTTGAATGTGTATTGTATCGAAGTTGTATTTTAGTAAATAGTTGTATTGTATTGAAGTTGTATTTTGTAATTGTAGTGCGTAGGTACATAGGTACAAATGTCGTATTCTATATTCAACTTCGATAAGTAGACATAATAACGGAACAGTAAATTACTTAGATCCTAGTGGTATTTGGTATGTTTCTTAATTAAATTTGAATAGCCTACCTGCCTTCTTAGGCCAATTAGTACGTACCTATATGGTAAAATACCTATGCCTTCTGACTAATTTAATTTATTATTACCCGGTCTTGCAAAATTCCACAAGGCCATAAGACAATAATTTTCAACATAATATACCTATTACAACATCAGTGAATAAGTACCTATATTATTACACTGAAAAATAATAAACAATGTTTTAAAAAAATACCTACCTGTCTATGGAAGGTCAATCAGTCAATGCGAGCTCTTAAAAACTTACTTATATCCAAATTAACTAGCTATTAAAAATCGTTACAAGGCGTTTAAATTTAATCGTTATTATAGTTAAACGCGCATTATGCTGCAACTATCTAGGTCTATAACGTCATTAGATATACTCAACTGATGAGATAATGTTAGGAAACTGTGCTAATTGCCGTATATACAAGAATTACTTGTATAATCAACGATAGCCGCATACCTAGGTAGGAACTTAACGAGCAGGCAATAATCAGATCATCATGTTGAACACGCACGATAAATAACTAGTTATATATTACGTTATAACGTTACAGCCGCCCGTCGTGCACCGAATGACCTTTCATATCGTCTGTTATCGAAAATGCTTTCCGAGTGTGCATTGTTACCGTGTTTTATCGCCCTATTGTTTATTGTCGACTGACCCGTAATGTTTGTTCTAATTCCTTGATAATAGTAATCAGTTATTCTAACCTTTTCCGTATTTCAATGCACGGTGCGTTTTTTATTCAATATGCTTGACCAAATCGAATGATTAACGAAATAACAGCGAAATACCCATGTAGGTACCTACTCTAGATAGTCATTTAATGTTAATAACATATGCCTATTATTAAATACATATGTAAGTTATAATATTATAACGATATAGGTAGGTACCTAATACCTACAGGAAAACTGTAAATAGGTATCATGCCAGCCACGTTATCGGTTAATTTTTATTAACAACACTGGCATTTATTTTTAGTTAATATTTTTTTCGTTATGTTCAGGGTCGACTAGTAGCTAAGCGAGATAAATATAAGTTATCTTGGCCGTAATAAACTTATACCAACACGTTACTGATGGACCTATTGTTTATGCTGGAAATTAAAAATTCCGGTCACGAACAATCGGGATAGGGTCGTGAGATGCGAGTGAGATAGAGCGCGCTCGCCTTCGTGCGCTTTCAATAGCACATTGCGCAATTTACTGCACGAGCCACGCCAGTCGTGATATCTAGCTACACTACATCGTATCTTCAAGGTGGTATTGCATTCTGTAGTCACGATACGTATCTGATGCGCCTCCTCAGCGCTACTTAAACATCACTGTCGTGAATTCCCAAGCCATGGGATAAAATAATATAAATGAAAACCGTCTATTAAAACCGGCACTTAAAACGAGACCAGCTTCGGTAATCAGACAAACGAGTTATGTCTAAAACAAAATTAATTTTATTCTATCGACGTACTTACCTAATTTGCAAACTTCGTTTAGAAAAGTGTTTGATTGGAATGTGGTATGCGGCCTAGAAATTAGAATCTACTCGTTTGTCAAATAAAAAAATATTGTGTGTTATTTTATAGTCTAACAGCTATAATAACGTTATCATACAACACTATCGTTTATGTAACTGCAAAGATAGTTTAATTAATTGCTTTATTACGGAGAAAGCTTTGTCACAACTGAATGTCCTATTAACGGTTATTTTCCGAGTGGAAGTGTTTCATTACACGGTCGGCGAGTCTAAACGCTCCAGTGCTTTTAACGAGATGGCTTTGAGTCGGCAAACGCGCTCGGATAACACGGTAACAGGTTATTTGAGATTATTGACGTAAAACCGCTTTGTCTAACGCACTAGTGTTCGTTTTTTAATTGGGTTTATTATGTTCTGTGTAATTTGCACAAAGCTAGATACCTACCTACCTATTATATTCGCGATTTCGCGTGATGTTACACACGCGTTAACGGAAATTAGAAGTGCTTAAATTAATACTTTGGCCTTAAAAATTAAACGACTATGTAAACCTAGGAGAACAAAAACAGAATTAGCTATGTGATTTCACAGTCACGAAATGTGCATTCAGCGTTGCGTTGAATGTTCCACGCTGAACTACATTTAATAGCCATTTTACGTAACTTCCCGTCGTTAGATGCTCATAACCTGTTTTAACCCTCAATACCGTTTCGTGGACTCCAGTTGGTAATATTAGAAGTTTTGATTGATCGTAGGCAGTCACGCGCTCGACTTCCTTTGAGTAGTGAGTAACTAATATAATTATGCTGCCTACATAATAAAGCGCCTACATTCGCTCGGCTACGAAATGGTCTGATGATTTCGACCTTTTGACCTCATCAAAACTCGTCATAATGTCTGGATGCTATAAGTCATAATATAATGGTAAAACTAAATTGACGCGTTCTTGTTTGAATGGACACTCATTGGGCTTGCGGTTGGACTATTCTAGGAAAACCTGCATGGGTAGTTAGCTAATGGTTGCGTTTAAATTAATAAGTAATTGAAAACCGCGTTAATAATTTATCCTAGTGATTTACACGCGCTTAGTGGGAATCTTTGAAGTGCTTTAAACGAGTTTCGACTACCTATTAAATTTAAAATAATATGAATAACCTACTTTAGTGAGTTTTCATAGCTGCATAAATTGTACAGCTGCAATATTTATGTATAATATGGGTATAGGTTGCAAATTCAAAGTTGCGGCGGTTGCTGCAATAGTCGGTCTGAGTTACTGCTACCGGGCCCGCCCTTCATGAATAATTCAGAGTCGTGGTCAGGATTTACGGCGAAGCGAACTCACGAGTCGTGGTGGACCGGCCGCGCTTCTCGGAGCTCTTGTGTCAACTTTTTGCCCTACCTTTCCATCTAATGACAAGCTCTCTCACCGGTTCCGCCTCAGCGTTTGTCTTGTCAATCAACCGTTGTTCTGCGACGTTGCCGCACTTCCCCATCGAGTTATTTGTTACCCCATTGTCCCCTCCCGCTGATCACTGTCGCATTGTTTCACAACTTTTGTTTACATTCGTTCAATGGTCGTTTGTTTGTAAAGCGGCAGGTTTGTTTTCTCCGCCTCGTGTATTCTTTTAACATTGTAAACAGCTGGGGTTTGTTGAATTTCTTGTTATCGAATATTGTTGACTAAAACAACTATCGTTTCATTTGCAAGCAATATGTAACGCTATCGTAGCCATTGTGATTTTGTAATTCTTTTTATCTACACGCTCTAGGTACTCGAGCGCATTTACTTATCGCCTCATATTACGTCAACGCGTTTGTTCCTCGATTGGATTAGCATTTCGTTGTGTTTGTGATAAAATATTTACACGTCTACTCCATACAGTAGTGCTTTTGCCTTTTAAAGTCGAGAAACGGGATTAAATTACCAAGTGTGTTGGGGAACATTCATGTAGGTAGATGCGTCACCATAACAGGAAAGGAATGTCGCTGGGGGCTGTCAGTAGTATGGTAGTACGTCAACTCCGTCTGGCCGATTTTGTCGCAACCGGTTTTTATTACAACGACGACGGTGAGTAATCTTCGGATGCATTAAAAATGGCGGCCCGAGCGCAACCATATCGCGATACATTATCATATTATCATTAAGCTCCGGCTGAGATGAGATCTCTGAGCTCACGCACTCTGTGAATAATGACCAGCTGTAGGCAGCACACAATCGCCAGTTTCTTCTCTGTTTACGTTTGTTATGAATAATTATTTATGCGATTATGTAAATGAGGATCCTCGTTAACAGCTCCCTCATTAAAATTCCATTGTTCGCTCGACACGCAGGCTCGCTCTTTTGTGTAAGTGTCGTGTCGAATTCTGTGTTTAGTGTGTACATGTGTATGAATACTACCATACAAATTAATTGAATTAAGTACTTGGTTGGTTTGGAATTAAACTAGCCTTCGTAAATGGAAAATGGTTGTGTACTATGAATCACCTTGTTCATTCCAGTAATCGCGTGCCAGCTGTCTTTACTTTTATCGTTCTTTTTTTCTACATGTTTATGGAAATTTAAATGCAGTTGCGTGTTAATAACAAGAAAAAACTTAAGCTATGTGCACTCATAAGATTAGTGCCTGGAAGGAATTTATTTTTTATGTCCTACTCGTACTGTTTAAAGATGTAAATTGCTCTATTGTTATGTGATCAGGGAGATTTTTATTGATTCATTATTTAATAAATTGATTAGACAAAGAGTTCTCAACGGTATATACCGGGTTGTTTATTAACCATACTACCTATAAAGAAAGAACAAATTTGGAATCGTTTCGATAAGCGATGCAGTGACACTGAACAGTTTGTTCAACTCAAGCAAAACTTCCGAGATGTTAGAGTTGTTGTGTATAACCTAAGCCTTTATTGTGAATAAGTAAAACGCGTCACCCGGGATTTTATCACATTGCCCTCGTTCTGGTGAAAAGCCAAATATCCGGGCGGTCGTTGGCGACGGCCGCGGTGCTGCTTGGCGTATCTCCAGACGTCACTCACGTGCGACTCCCTGGCCCCGAATGCCAACATCGCCAAATTCACTATGTTATTTCCTCCCACGCTGCCATATCTCTTCGCTTACCTTCCTGTTCCGGTTACTAATAAACCGCACATTTTAATTATAAAATTTGGCGTTACGGAACGGGTCTTTATACATATATGTAGAAACAACATTGTGTAGCATGCTCGTCGAAGCGTATTATGTCTTGCTGGGTGATCTTCATTTACTTAGTCTTAATTTCTGACGTTAATTATTCATCTGACGTATTGTCCGTTAGTGTTGAACCAAATATTTAATTGAAGCAATTGAGTTCGTACATTGACCAAGTGAGTTTTCAATGCACACTATTGAAAACTCACTTGGTCAATGTACGAACTCAATGTTAACTTCAGGTAATTTTCATTCGGGGAAACGGGGAAACAATAATATTCTATCGTTTCATCTTTCGTCGTAACTTTTACAATTCAATACTTTTACGTAGGTACTTAAGAGCGTGGGTGTAGTGTGAATGGGCTTATTTTGGCGTCGTCCCAAACGTGCTGACATGACCGACAGATTCACGATGACGTCAGCCGTTTGAAAATATGCAGCTGGCAACTCGTTGATAGCACAATAATTAATTCATTTTGACAGGAAGATGTGGCTTTAATTAATAATTAAATTTATTCACCATTCTCGTAATCTTTGCTGTAATTGACGTCCCAAGTATTTACATTTATTGATGATACTTATGTTATACGTTGACTAACATGTTTTCTCAATTGTTGCAGGTGTCGCTGAAAGTGTGAGTGCAAGTGATGTCGTCGAGGTCAGTGAGGAAACCGACAAGTGCGTGAAACAGGAGGAAGTGAAGGCAAGTGACAGTGAAGTGAAGAGTGAAGTGAGTGCGGGCGCGGATGGTGTTGCCAGCGCCGTGGCCTCCGAGGAGGACGACTGTGTGATAGTGTGCGCGCGAGATGCGGACGATAGGTCCGACTCGGGAGTGAGCGGGGTCCGGTCGGGAGGGTCGGCGAGTTCTGTGGAGGAGCGCGAGTGGCGCGGCATGGCGCACGGCTACGGCGGAGGCCCCCCGCCGCCCCTGCTGCACCTGCCTCCCCCGCCGCCACCCACGCTCTACGCCGCCAGCGAGCTGCTGTGGAAGCAGCGGTACCAGCCGCCGATACATGGGCCGCTGCACCATGCCATTGCCGACGACTACCTCGCGGCGGCTACCTATGATAGAGAGAGACATGAAAGACTGCTACGGTGAGTTCTATTCTTTATTTATTCTATTAGAACATAGACAAAACTTCGAAATTAGTTTCTCAACTCGGATTGTGCGTGAATTAGGATAGAAGAATGTTTCCCGAATACCAATTAGACAAGAAAGGCCGAGAGCGCCAGACCCACGGTCACGTTGAAAACGGTTAGACACTGACAGAACACAAGTGTCTAGTCTAATTGTTTCCATAGAGCGATAGTACTATGTCTCATACATAACTAACAGGTATTTATGAGAACTAATTACTATCGCGTGACCAGTTTTTACCGTTGTTACTTCTTGAAACAGGTTTCCGATATTGCTCTAATTTTTAATTGTGCCACATTAGATCCTTGTTTATTCATCAAGATTCTTGATAGATCGATCGATTCTGATTCCGGTAGAATTAAAATTTGGTCAAATTAAAAGAATTTTGGTTTGATAGCTTATAAAATTCTGTAACCCGTTAAGGTGTGTGTGGTTATCAATTGATAGTTCTAATATTGATATCAAACTGTCCAGGATGTAACGGATTGTCGTATGGCCTGCTAGATAAGAAGGTTAACGTACTATTATTAGATACATAAGTACTTTCCCATCTACATAGATAGAGAATGCGTACTGAACTATAATCGTCGGATTACGTCGCTAATACTTCTGATGTTACATAAATTGTTTTTTTTTTAATTCAGCTAGTTGTAGTACCATGTCTAACTAAAACTTCTATTACATTACGCAATATTTAAGGACTTCTCCCTAAATAAAGGATATGCGATAAGAGTTTAGAGCCCTAATTTGGAACTCTTACTCTTATTACATCTCTTAGTTAGTGTACACAAAAAAGGGGTCCCTAAATAAATATATAGTCCATAGAGCAGTGGTTCCGAACCTGGGGGTATTTACACCCGCGGGGGTAAATTAGCTTTTTTGTGGGGGTAACGAGTAACCTAATAATTAAGATCTAATATCTAATTGTATTGATAGCATTTTAAGGTCGGGGTAAAACTGGTTTTCCTAATAGGTCATAGGGGTAACAATATTGAAAAGGTTAGAAACTACCGCCATAGTGATAGAGGCTTAAACATTTACAGTAAGATACCAGCTATTTACGATATCTATCGATAGAAAGATATCGATACAATTCATGAATTTAAAATAAAATGTAAACGTTAAAACTTTTATGAATGGTGCTGTGCTGCATTATCAGTTTAGTCAAGATCATAAAACCGCCAATGTGGTTTGTATAAAGGGGTTAGGACAGGTTTTTATACTCATTAATTAATACTTTAGCAATCAAATTAATTGAAACCACAATAATGACTAACGCGCCACGCGAATACACAACAGAAATTAGGTATATCGTTCGCGGTTCACAAACCGCGAACGTGGTATTCGTATAAAAAGATACCTATCCGAACTGTTGTCCTTGTATCGAACATAAAATAAAGTAGGTACCTACCTTTAGTAAACTCTGTATTTGTTCAAATGTTTACAGGGATCGTGAGTCAGCACTTACTTAGTAGTTATTTATTATTTTGTATCTATTCCATGAGTCATGGTTAGTGTAGTCACCAAGCCAGAAATACCTACTACAAAATTCGACCCACTTATAAAAGATACTTAGCCTAATTTTATCATAATACTTGACATTTTTGTGTTACATTTCTAATCGATTTTTCTTTCTACGAAATTTTTTGACTTCAGTGTTCGCACCTTAGTTCGCATTCCTAAATAGGTTATAAAAATATTTGTACTTATTTGTTGCTATATTTTATGCTTAAACCACAGTTATACATATATTCTCTTTTTTTGGGCAGTTCTTAGAAAAACGTTAACATTTTCATAATGAATCATTTTTCTCCCAGAGTTTTAAAAACAAAAGTACTTTCGGAAGGTTTTTATACTACATATCTCAACACCTAACAACATGTGCGGGGTGTAGTTTATGTTTTAATAATAGTAGTAATCAATAAAATTCATTTCATCCTTCAATCATCCTACTACTGTTTTAACTTTTATTTCATGATTGATTTTTAAGAATCACGTCTCAAGAAGCTTAAGACGATAAGTCTCACATTACGTTTTATTTAAGTACGGTATTTTAGATTTCAGCACAGATACTAGAATATTATCTGTGATTCAAATCTATTCTACCCTAGAATCTAGGGTATGTTAGAGTCGGGGATCTATTATATTCCTTGTTACCTTATTATGTAATTTTAGTAAGAATGCACATTACATATTCACATGTATATGTTTTATGTAATTAGGTTGATTTTGTTGAAATTTACATTATTTACATTTACACAGGTATTAATTAATACGAAAGCTACATATTACGTAAGTAAATAAATTGTCTTAAATACATATTAAGTAAGTTTTTAATAAATAAAATTAATAAGTGCCGATAACTAATTTATTCGCTAACTATTAATATTAGAATGTAGACTTTAATGCTGTTATATATGCTATTTAAATCCGTCTTATTAGAACATCGGTAGTCGGCAGTAGATTAATTAATTTCTAATAACTCTCTTGAGACTCTTGAGTATGTAGGTCGGTATACAACACTTGTTATCGGCATTCCGTAAGTAATTTTTACAAGAAGCCTAATATAATAATACAACAATAATACAATATAACAATAATACAATATAACAATAATACAATATAACAGTAATACCTAATCTAAATAAATAATAAAGAAGCACTACAGGCTACTTTTTTTCGAGGATTTTCTTTGTCAGATTTCACGACGACACAAAAACTACGGGCTCTACGTTGCCAATGACCATTAAAGATAATAGTTACATAAAATGTATCGATAAACGTTACCTAAATGTAACTTATATGTAGGTATATGTCGCATGGAGTAATAGCCTGTTGAGTTGGAGATATACTTATAATCATATCCCTAGTAATATAATCATATTTACTGAAAGATAATTGTATACATAGAGCCATTTAATTACTATCTTCCTAGGGATAACCTAAAGTAATCCAGTGAAATACATTTCAAGTGATTGAGAGATCATGTATAGTGTTTTATTCAAAGCTTGACGGAGCTTTATCGCTGAAGGAATTCATATAACGCTTTTATATCTATTTCGGGCTTCCCGTCTCGGTCAGATTAGGTTCGAATGGAATGATAATTAGCTCCCGTCATTACTTTGTGGTTAGTTTTTTTAGACCATGAATACCTACAAAGTTATTGAGGGCCTAGCTCCGGCTCATTTCATAAGATTAGTTTAGTGTTATTAACATAGAAATCCTTTCCAATATTTTTGGGTGTAAATGTTATAATCATATCCACATCATTTCCCTAGTAAGATAAGAAAGAAATGGTTCCGTATAATTTGCAAATCGTACACTACAAAACAACAATTTATATGTATATTACGGATAATAAAGTGTAAAGAAATTTCTGATATTAAATAAAAAAACATCGAGAAACATACGTCAATTTTTTTTTAATTTGCAAGGACAGTCTAAAAATAATTAAGTATGTTGCTTACAGAAATAACGTTGTCGGCACGCGATAATAACTGTATAGTGATAAACACAAACATAATTGGTGCACTGCCAAATTTCTGTACTGTGTTATTTCCGCACAATGTTTTACTTTCAATCACTGTGGTAGGCGTCCACAAGCCCATATCGAGTCGAATTCCGTAGGACGTGTTCTTATATCCGCAACATTCGAACGTTGCCGACGTGCCATACCTGGTCTATGCAATTATTTTTTTACTTTAGAATTCGGATTTTCGTAGCGAGCTGAAGACTCACGCGCTAAAATGGAAAGTAATGAAGGAAAATTAGTCGTGATGGTCTGTTGGCAAAACAAGTGGAAAAATTCATTATATTATTTATATTTTGTATTTTGTATAGTATTTATTATTTATATTTTGTATTTTGTATAGTATTTATTATTTATATTTTGTTTACTAGCTATTGTAGTGTTAGATATCAATAAAAAAAATACGGTCGAATCTCTACCTCTAGCAATTATAATTTTTCGATAACCTGAGACCTGGTGGGCTATGCGAAGCTCTTTCTGAGCAATCCAAATCCAATCGAAGAAAAGAACATTACGTTCTTTTCTTCGAAAATGCATGTTATTTTCAAAAAAGGAATATTACATTTGCATTGCTCAGCTAAAAAAAGAGCTCCGCCTAGTCCCGCAGCCCACTCATGAAAGCAATTTCAATGAGGCGTAACATACCTATACCTAATAATTATATACAAACAACAAATAGAAGTTACGCATTCCATTGTCAAACATTTTTTTCCTAACATAACAAAGTATTTATAGCCAAGGTCAAATTATGTTAATAGTAGTTTAAAGTGGGAGTATTGAACCTAAAATCGTGATTCAATGACGTAATACTTCAAACATTACCTAAATGCCAGTGTCATTTAATATTTTAATATTATTCAAATAAACATGATAATGAATTCGGTATGTATACATTTTATATCACCGTTTTCAATAAATTTATTATAGTGATAAATCATTGCAAACATTCGAATGCTAATGCGCCCGGACACGGTTCTTGAGTAATCGTGAGAAACTTACGGATATGTTGATGTGGATAATGATTTATTATCTAAACATGTCGTGCATATAAATTAGCTCAATTTATGACGCTGGCCCCGTCATAAATTTATTGGCTACGTGATTAATTCCCAGGTGGCAATGTTTAACTAATTTCTCATTATTAATAAATACTCACGTGACCGGTTTATTAACATACTTAACAATAATTATAAGGAAATATTTATGCTTCTGACGTCGCGGTATTTTCCTGTTTATAATACGTGGTAATAACATATTATTAATAATATTGGAAGTTTATACATTCACTGTTTAGCATAATGTAATTATTATTCTTAAGCATGTATAATTTTTGTGATTCTCAGACCACCTGGCATAGATATTTAGAATAAATAAAAGCCAGCTGTTTATCTATTTCTTTGTAATAACAGCTGTAAAACGGTAAATTGTGATGTGTAAGCTACCTTTTGTGAACAGATTTACCTGCACTTTTAGATTTCGATTTAGGAAGGGACTTACAATTTTTTCAAGAAAAAAGTTTATTCAAATAATAGGGTCTTTAAATAAAAAACATGACCGTTGCAATTACTTAAACTGAGCAAGATTTTGTTTGTTATTCAATGGTTTTACTTAGCTTGACCTGTTTATTATTAGGTTCAAATTTCGTAATTGATATTTCACTCCCTTCCTGTTGACAGATTGATCTGATATTTGGTACACAGCTTTAGTTTTGATGACATCTCGATGCTGTCAGTCTCCATGCTGACTCCAGACCGTTTTCTTTTCTTTCTTTCCTTAACTGCTACGCATGGCCTATGACCTGCACACGTGCCATCTGCGAGAATTGATAACTGTCTGAAGCATCTTATGATAAAATTAGAACTCCTGTCAGGGTTACCGTTATCCGAAGTATGCGAATCCCGCGTTTCCGTCACTATGCGGACGAGAAGCAACACGGGGGTTTTAGTCTGTATGCTGGCCGCCTACTATCAATAGTCCGGGGAGTCCGACATAGCCATCTCGCATACTCTGAGCGGGTGTTACAAAAAAAGGGTTATGGTTACGGGTAGTGTTCCTATTCCATTATTCCTGGATTTTAATTAATTAGTCACGATTCCATCTAAGAGCTCTGGTAGGATTCTAAATACATACCTAAGCGATAAATTAATATCCCCAACTTCAGAGTTGGAAATATCAATTTATCGCTTATGTATTCAGAATCCTATCAGAGATAGAGATAGGTCTGAACCTGTGCTAGGTACTATTGACCTTGACCTAGTAACCAATAAATTTATTCTGTATACAACTGGTCATAGTTCAATTATCAAATAGGAAAACTGTTATTTAAACTAATGAGGACTGTTGGTGGTTTAAAGGACAATTATAAAAATTAAATTTTGTACCCGGGACTGCCACACTTGCAAATCACTTAAGTTTAAAAAAAGTGAAAGTGAAATGCTGTTCGTTGGTAACCCCATCAGCTGAGAACGGCTGGACTGATTTGGATATTTTTAATGTTTACAATACCTAGTCTATAAGGTTTTAGGGAGAGGAAATTTGGAATATAAGCCCGTAAATTTTAAAAGTTCGGGCAAAACTGAACGGTAGCGACGTTTCCGGAAGCGAAGCTAATAAACAAAATAAAAACAATCAACAACAAAAAAAAAACAAAACAAACAACAAAAGAAGCAAATAAAAACAAGTTTACTATAAGCAATTTTTAACGCTAACCAACAACAGAACTCGTCTTATCTTATCGTCTCATTTGTCTATGTATGTTTTTGTTAACGTCGGATTGGGATGAATCTTGTAGAAATGTTGCTCTTCTATTGCAATTTCAATTCTAGTATTTTTAGTGCAAAGTGTGCAAACGTAAACGTGCAGGTTCATACTTTCATAGTGTGCAACGACAAGCCTCATCCTTGTTGGCATCTCTGGGTTATCTTATTAACAATTATCTTACTAAAATCTTGGAACTTATTCCCAGTATTAATCTGCCACTTTTTTATTCAATAACCACATATCCAGCAATCAAGGCTTTCCATGTAAAATGTTTGCAGAGGTTGCTGTTGCTCTGATTTCAATAATAACTTGAACTACTATAGAACTATCATATCTATTGCCTCCAATGCTACAGTGTCTTCTTCTGTCTGTCTTCTTTTCATAGACTTATAGACTAGACCTGCGATACCTACCTGCTGACTAATATCCTAACTTTATATTTTTGTGAATTTTTTTACATGTTATAAGCACATGATATGGTGTATGTTGTACCTAGCGCATGATGGTTTTTTCAAATTTTCTTATTAAATAATTATATCCTAACTTTAGTTAGAAAGGAGCGTGCAAAGACATTTTTGATAGGGTAGGCATACATTCAAATCCTACTACGTTGTCTGCTTAGTATCTATACATATAGTTGTCAGGGTAGGCAGTGCCTGACTGAACTGCACGCCCCTACAAGTGCAAGGTGCACCTATTATGTGGTTATGCGCATTCAATCGTGTGTATTGGCTGATGGCCCTGACTAGGGGCATTATAGAGGTACAGTCATGGCTAACCGCTGTTGGGTTCAGGAATATTAACAACATAATATTACCTATGGTAATGTGTGCGGGATTGAATAACTTAATACGGCTCTTGTCTTTCAACTATAAAATTGAACGGGGCGGGCGTTGACATGTGGTTATCTACTTTCCAACTTACTAAAAAAGTCTCCTAAAATTTCCTTGATTAATAAGCTAGTCGTGTCGAGAGAAGGAGCCCCGGTTTGACCGTCGCGAATCATAAAGACCTAGGAGTAGGTTTCCTTGTTATTTCGTCATTTTACTTCCGTTTTTCTTTACAGTTTTACCCCCAAGCTTATTGCTCTATATTGCCGCTAGATTGGCTAAATTCGACAAGTCAGGATTGTAAGTGCGTTAGAGCTCTCCAACTATCCAATCACGGCAAATTGGAGACGAGGCCTTAATAACCTCACTGGAATATTCGGGATTGCAGTGCTACACACAAATTATCAATTCGGGTTATGATAGGAACCATGATAGGAACGGTGTGTCGGGTCAGGTTAGGAAGAGGGTTACGTTCGGAATAAATATTATGATTTTTTTAGGAACTTAAGTTCCTAACCTTCGAGATTCGGGTCAGGTTCGGAATGATTCCAAATTACATCCCGCCACAAGTTGACCTGCGTTTTGAGCACTTTGCGATACAATCTTATGCCATGTCGGAGATGCTTTCGTCTACCAAACTGTAAGGCAGTCTAATGGCCCGCTCCAGGATTCATAATAATTTAAAAGCTACACAAATATAACCACTTCTGATGTGAGATCGTTCTAATCTGCCAAAGATATTGGAAAGATATTTCTATGTAATCTGCCCTCGTTTTTACGTCAATCTCATGAAGAGATTACGTGTATCGCCTGGGGGTTCTTTATTTTTGTGTTACAAAATTATCCTTGTGTGAAACAACGCAGGTATTGGAGATACAGTGAATATACAAACTATACATAAAAAACAAAACATTTAATTTATGTGGCTTTCTATTATTGGTAAAATAATTTTCAAAATTGGTTCCGTAGATCCAGAGATACAATCCCACAAACAAAATCCCTACAATGTCACAAACTTAACCTATTTATATAATAACTAGCTTTTGCCCGCGACTTCGTTCGCGTGGACTTCAGGTTCGTCCCGTCTAGTCTAGTAATCAAAAATTGTAGCCTATGTGTTATTCTGATGTATAAGCTATATTGTGGTGAAGTTTCATTCAAATCCATTCAGTAGTTTTTACGTGAAAGAGTAACAAACATCCATACATCCATACATCCATACTTACAAACTTTCGCCTTTATAATAGTAGTAGGATTATTTAAGTATAAGTATATGTATAGTATGGCAACATTAACAATTCATGCTCCTGACGTGTGTTTAAGTTTAAATAAAAATAAAATTTATTTAAAGCGTGTTTAAAAAACATTAATTTAATGAATCCCTACATTTTTATCGTAAATAGCAATCCGGTTTTAATACATAATGTAACAAGTAAATCTATTTTCATCCATTATTAATATAACCTTGTGGCTTCTAGCCGGTTCTTATTGTTCATAACGTGATATTAACGAATAATCTTGAATGAATAATGAATTTTAAATGATTAAGATGTTGTTTTTAACCTTGACTTGTCGTGTTGAATATTTAGTGCGTTGGAATGAGGATTGTGTTGTTATTTCAGTGGAAGTGTTTATTGAGGAACTTGATTTAATACAGGTTGTTATTATTCTACTTTAAAAACACGGCAATAGATAATACGAAACCATTTATACTACGTATAGAAGTATTTTCTTAATAACAAAAAAAAAACAATATAGTATGAAGTAAGTAAATAAACTGATGGATCATTAATTTTCCTGACGTATAAAAGTATAATACTTTTAAATTTATTATATGATAAATGATAATATTATTAATTTGTTTATTGATAAGATAAAATATAATATGATAATTTTACTATGTGTTTAGGTAGGAATGTGTTGATAAGAAGATTATAATACTAATATAATAAACACCAGATGGTGATAAAGGTAAATTACTATCTTAAAAATAAAAACTTTCAGAAGTACATCCACCTAAATTACGTACAAAATATTTCAGTGATTCATTTATCACAATAAAAATAAAATAAACTTATCATTTACGATGTGATAAATAGATTAACTAACACTGAAATGAAGACTTTTATTATTCAATTTTTTTTTATATTGTCATACATGTGATGTGATAGTTGATGCGTAAGTACTTTTATTATACATTGACGTAAAATGTTTATAATTTGACGTAAATTTGCTTCATGGCTGTATTCCATTTTTCTATTTATTTGACTTACATTTTTCTCAAAACTCCGCCGGTAGGGATAGAGTTATATGGAGCCTTCGCCACTGCTGTTTTAAATTCTAAATACCTAGTCAGTTCAACTTAGTTCAAAAAACGCCGATAAAAATTGTCCCCAAATTTTTTTTTTTTATGTTATTATTAACATTATTTGTTGTTATAATTATAACGGCCATAGTAATATGCAATCTGTGGAAATTTAATGTGTATACCTACCTATAAAAGTTTAAAAAGATACAGCCCTGGGAGTTGGGACAGACGATCAGACGGACGGACTGCAGACCCTTAGGAATAGGGTCCTGTTGGCACTCTTTGCCTTTTTGGGTACGGGTACGTTTGCACTATTGCTGTAGAACAACCAGTAAAAGTATTAAAAGTACAATAATTTAATAACAAGATAAGTACGAGTATATGTACTTGCCATTATGTTATTTTACATTGGTTATGGGGTCCGATTTGCTAGCGTGTGGGTGTGGGTTCGAGCCTGGCATGTACCAACGTGACATTTTCAATGTCATACGTACTTTCTTAGCTAATCTAAGACACCACTGACTAACGGTCAAAGAAAAAATCGTAAGGAAACCTGGACTTAATAGTTTTAAATCGCCAACACGCAGTGATCTAGCGTGGTGATTAATGCTCAATCCTTCTGTGTATAAGAAGAG
The DNA here is from genome assembly GCA_936450705.2 of Protodeltote pygarga. Taxonomy (NCBI): domain Eukaryota; kingdom Metazoa; phylum Arthropoda; class Insecta; order Lepidoptera; family Noctuidae; genus Protodeltote; species Protodeltote pygarga. The sequence goes on along the minus strand of OW388257.2, from coordinate 5,030,758 downwards.
GCCTTTGCCCTGCAGTGGGACAGTAACAGGCTGATTTATTTATACATAGAGGTTTCGCCCAACGCTTTTTATGATTCATGTATTGCGTTACAATATTCCGGAACCGTTTCCAATCATTTATTGTTCATGTCAAACTTATTGAACAACATATTCTCCGATTTCATAACATCCGTTGCGTTACGAACGAATTATCCACAAGTGTGACGAAAATAATACAAATATACACTTACTACGTCTCGCGTCTGTGAATGTTCCACGCGTAGGTATCTTGATTCTTATTTCTTGGGTACAAGTCCAATAATGGTGCTGATTCTCAACTAATTTTACTCTAACTATATCTCTTTCTAATGAATGCCATAGAAAAAGGACAGCAAATTAAACTATCAAATTAGAGCTGTCAAATTAGTCTACGTCCTTGCAATTGACGAGAAATTCGACGAAACCTCTATGAAATGCCGACTAAATTCTCGTTGATGGACTAATGACGCAAATGGACTAGTTTGACAGCTCGAAAAATCTTTTATCCTTTTCTAATTATCTCCGTTAGAAAGAGATACAGAGAGTCTAAATTAGTTTAGAGCGTGTGCAAGAGAATTAGTACCAATACTCAGTTATTTGAAGCCGCAAAAGCTGTCAACAATGATGTGCTATGGAATATGTTCAAGGTAATTACGTCAGCAGTCGCAACTCCGAAAGTAGCTGTGGGTCAAGGTCAATGAACTGTAATGCCGGACAGCTGTTGGCTGTTGTGTATGCATTATCGATTTGAGTTTGATTTTATTATCAGTTCCGGTTGCTCACGTTTTACGATGTGATTTAGCAATCTATCATGTTTGCTTTTGTTTATTGTTTTTTAGAGTTCCGTAGTAAAAGCAGGAACCCACAGTTTCGTTGGGACCGTCTGTCTGTGACAGTGATTTTACTTGTAGATTATCAATGATAGAAAAATGCACATTGAAATGAATTGAATTGAAATGAAATGAAAAATTGTACATTATTTAAAATTCTATTATAGTATCATACGGAACCCTACGTACGCGAATCTGACTCGCACTTGCCCGATTTTTTAATTATTATTTATTGTTAGGAAAAGAATTACTTACATAGTTACAATTATTATACTATAATAACATAGTAGTAACAAATTAATGGTGCGTTTGTCAACAACAGTCTAATTTAACAAAAGCTATCTTCGTTGATACTGATAATTAATTAAGTATTATACCTATTGTTTGTTATAAATACCTTACCATAATTTTGAATATATCGATAACTTTTCCTACAATAATTGTACTACAATGCAAATTAATAAAATTTTACATCAGTGAATAGATACGGCAAGTCCATAATAATATGATTGTTCTTAAACGCAATGGCACAATTAATGGCCCACTTATTAACTGCAGTGTGTTCCGTCCGAACTCCAAGCCCCGAATAAAGCCGAACAGTTCCGAATGCATTGACGAGCTAATTTACAAAAAAAATATAACCACGTTACGTTACGTTTATTGACTATGTTTCGGAACGCAACGGAGGTTAAGGATGTGCATTTTTCTAAGCATGGAATTAATTTTAATCGATTAAAAAGAAAAAAAAAACGTTGCACAGTTGAACGCACTGTATAATTTATGCAGATTGGATCAAAACAAAAGAGATTCTAATCTTTATTACTGGCTGTTTACCACTGAGCGACGGCCCGTGTGTGCGTGATGTGTAAAAAAAGAAACAGAAATGACAGCTGTCAAACGTATTTTGTGCTTGTGTTTTGGCTTTGTTGGATTTTTCTGAATATAGAAAAAGTTATTTTCTGCGTAAACCTATCGTTATATTAGTTCGCGTGCATTGTGTTATTGTAAGTTATTTATATTATATTAGTTTATTACGAAGACTTATTTCACGCGTTATTGTAGCTATAAACACAAAACCTTTGCTATACATAGACATAATATCTCTGAAACAGGCGCACATACTCTATGCTACGTATATGTAATCTCAGGCCTTATCGGTCAAAATGTTGGATGAACTTGATTTAAGATCGCGGTACGCAATGCGCGTTTGATTACAAGAAGTGTGCCTGTTATAGCGTGTTGTAGGTATTTCACAAGTAAGTATTTGTTTTAGTGAAGGAGCTAATTACATTTTGATAACATTTCGTGAGCTTGCAACGGCTGAACTAGGTATTTCATGAACAAATTGGACTCTCGGGAATCGACGAGAAAACAAAAAGATTTCCTCGTCCGTTGGACTTAATAATGTGTTGAATTTATCTATCAATTTTACTATACGGTAAAAATCAAATACCATATTCAAACCGACTAGCTCTTACAAAAACAATCTTATGATTTTTTTATTACAAGAATGTATCTTGAAGGAGTAGATATTATTACCGTGGCCGTGGTATCGTGCTAAACTTAATTTTGTAATTCTGTTTTATTGGCTAAAAAATATAAAATCTAGTCAAAGCTCGTGCGCCAACTGCCGAAGCCAATGATGAAAATAAATAAATAAAAGTACTTATCATGTAATTCAATTCCTAATTAAATCCACATCTGTGTTTATTTTCTACACATAAGTACCTCCGTTGATACTAATTTCTTCTTCCGTTAATTACTTACTAATAGTACGTGTAGTATAGTAATAGGTGTTTGTTTTTTGTTTTGGCAAAGTACGTTCTTATTAAGCTTTCAATCGATAACCTTTGTACAAAGTCATTCAAAGTCGCGGTGAAAATATCACTGTTTAAAATTTTAATTTCAACTTTGATCTTTTAGCTGATCAATCTGCTCGATAGCAATATCCATTAACATTTAAAAGTGATCAACGAATCTTCTTGAATATAGTAGACCTATGATGCACAAAATAGACAGATAGATTAGCGTTTATATAGGTACCAAAATGTATGTTGCAATACTTACATAATAAATTAACTGACCTCAATCTTTGTCTGTGGAATGCGATAGGATTAGTTTATGTTATTGCTTAATTGAATTTGTACGCCAAATAATGGCAAATCATAGCGAACTAGATTATTATCTATGATATAAACATCTTTCTGTATACCTATGTTTACAAAAATAAATGATTGATTGATTGATGTTTTATGAATAGCACGAGCAACTACAAAAAATCTGATCTGATTTAATCTGATCTTGATAATTCTGCTAAACAGTGCAGCCAACTAAAGAACCAACCTAAGAAATAAACCTCAATATTTTTAATTTCCATTTTCGACCGCGCCCTCGCGTCATAAGTTCATAGCCGCTCTAGATTCAGTTTTCGTGACGTAAATAAAATAGTCTCGTGTTTTCTATTAGGTACATGAAAGCGACCAAGCTATCAGTCTTACTTATAAATTAGATTTGTATTGTATTTTTTTATTATTAATGGCCTTTCCTATACTGGGATCGGTAGATAGTGAAATAATGTACCTATGTGTGACGTATCATGTGTGTGAATTATGATATTAAGTAATTCCTTCGTTTTTTAAAAAGAAACAAAAATAATTTGGAAAATATATGATGGCCTGCCAGCAACACGTTTACGTAAGGAGGTTTATAAGGTTACCTTGAATAATAGCCTTGCCCCTAAAGGTCGAAGCCACAAAAAACCTTTCCGCATACGTAATCGTATTGCTTATCAGATTACAATGAATGTTAGTAAACAAATTTGTTTATTCGTTTTGAAATATACCGAGTAATTAAACTTGTATTAACGCTTACTCACTGGCTATTATTTAAACATGGTGTAGATACAATCTTACTATTTTGTTTAGTTTTATTTTAGCGTAAAGGTTGACCTACATTCTAGTTGTAGTTGAACCTGTATAAATAACTAGAAAGAAAGAGATAGAACAATAATATTCGCCAATTTGTTACTTCATACTTCAAAATAACTACTAGATACACGCCTTACGAATCTAAAATTCGACATATTAAATAAATAGATGAAAAGAAATGTGTGAAAGTTATGTCAATAACATCAAATGACCTTGACCCACTTATATCGCGTACAGATCACTTGGAAAGTTGCGTAGACGCAGCCTCGTTACCTAACTACCGCTAACTTTACGATGGCCTACCTACTTCGTGTACGATGTTACGCAACTTTATGGACGAATGATTATTACGGTCAATAAAAATACAGCGTAATAGTACAATAACGTGTAGTTTTATTTAACAATTTGTTTCATTTATCTGATTTACTTTTGAATTATTACTGATTTTTGCGTTAGAGGTTTTGGTAGATTCTAAACTAAACTTAGTTTCAATGATTTTTTTAGAGATGTTAAGGCCTGGTTTAGAACGATTGGCTGTTTACTTCGTTTTCGATGTCGGTCGAAGCAATTAATATAGAATTATCGATTCGTAGATAAGTATTGAACGCAATCTACATTTGGTCATTACTAAATACCTACAACACACTCTGCTTACCTGAATTTTTATTGAATTTTAAGGAGAAAACCGTCAAGAGCTTTACTAAAAAAAAAAGATGTTTATCATCTTATCAGACCCTAAACGTAATTTTAAACATTTTCATTTTAAACCCTATTGACGTAATGTTAGACAAAAAGTCGATTCTTTACGAGTGAAATTGAGCGCATAGTTGTAAAAACACTATATTTTTATTAATAGTCTTTTTTCTTTGTTTACAGAGATCGAAGGGAACTGGAACAACGAGAAATGCTTGAGAAGCAACAGAAAGAGAGAAAAGAGAGAGAACGGTTAGAACAAGAACGGGACAGGGAGCGGGAGAGGGAAAAGCAACAAGAAAGAGAAGAAAAAGAAAGGAGAGATCAAGAAAATGCTGCCTCGAAACTAGTGTCAAGGCATTTTGAAGAATCTCTTAGGCTGGCTAACCAAAAGGTATTTACTTCAAGTTTATTTTCATGATTTGGGTCAGTTATGTCCTTTTTAGAGTAGGAAAATCAAGGAAGTAGTAGTCTGTAGGTACTCGTAATAGACTTTATTCATGTTTAAACTGTCAATCCAGTGACCTACGCCCGCGCCGCATTGCCGGGCTGCGAACAATTGATTTTAATTGTCTTTTTTTTCCCACTGCTTGAAAGGAAATGAACTTATTAAATATTATTCCACTGTTGATCTAGGGCATTAGATTAGATTTGTTATACTCCATCACGCCGCCGACCCGGAGCGTGTTAATTGGAGGCAGATTTGTAGACGCATTTTAGGTCTGTAACTCAGAACTCTGCTCTTATGAAGTGGTAACTGGGGACGGTGAACCCAGCAGAAGTGTTAGTGGCTTCAGAAGCCACGGTATGCATTCAGAAGCACAGGCGATGCCTAAATTTAAACTCTTTTTATGGTCACCAGCAGCTAGATAATCAATCTATTAGTGTTTTGTTTATCAAACAGTTAACTTAGTTATTGTAAATGATTACTAAAACATTAATTTTGTTATAGCGGGAGCGTGCGAGTATGTCGTTTGCGCTGCTGCATAGCTTGGCGCCAAACCGCGGGGCGGAGCACGAGCGACTGCGCGCCCCGCCACCTGACCGCGCGTACTACTCGCCGCCCGGACACCCTCCCTCGCACCCCGCACACCCCTCCACTAGGCCGCCCGCTACCTCCCCAGCGGACTACCACTCACATGCCCGTATTTCCATGCCTTCGAAACCAGACAAATCTGCACCACACCCTTCTTTACCTAAAGGCGAACCTAATTTCGCCCCCTACAACTATCCCCCATATCGATATGATAAAATAAAGGACCAGCATCTACCGGCTCCGCCACCGCTGGTTCCCGAGAAGAACTCTGTGATAGTCAAGCACGATCCCAAACAGATCCACCTTGAACAGAAACACCCTTACCCGAGTAAGCCGCGAAGCGAGCCGAATCCTCATTACCTACCGTCACGGACATATCGGACGGGTCCTTCTCCTCATGCACCGCCCCATCCGCATCCCACACTGCAGACATCTCCGCACGCAGCACTACCCGCGCAGGATAAGAATGCGCGGCGGATGTACCATCCCCCTCCGCCGCGATCTCCAGCGTACTACCAGACTGCACCTCCACCCGTCAAGCCCAAGGTATCAAGTCCTGCGCCTCCTCATATCTACGGAAAGCCACCGTGCAATTCTCCAGGTCCCGGACCAGGACCAGCGCACTACGCTGTCTCCGTCGAGTCGCCCCCGATGCCACCACATACTAAGGAGCAGCCGCCGCCGGTACCTTACCCGCCGCCATACGCACAGCGGACGCGGCCCCCTCCCCCCGCGCACTCGCGGACACCTGAGCCGCGGACGCCGCAGCGCGCGGTTGTCGACCCCAACTCTACGTCACCGTGTCAGCTGCAGCCGCTAGACCTGGGCGTGACACGCGACGACCCCGACCGCCTCTCGCCCCGGCGACGCGGCGCGTCTGATCCCCCCGAAGCCGACGCCAAGCGGCGAAGATTGGAGGAACCCCAGGCGCCCGAACCCCTAATAGCGGCCGCCGCTGGAACGGGCCGGACGCCCCATGGCTCCGAACCAGCACCGCAGGCTCCAGGACCCCCCTGCGACGTGCGCGTTCCTTCTGCCGATGGTAGCGTAGCTACACCGGAGCGAGCGGCCGGTGCTTCACCTGCACCGCACTTAACGCCCGCTGCGAGTCCGGCACCCTCGACACCTGTACCTCCACTAGCAGCATCACCTCCCGCAGCAGCAGCTCCTCCCCTGGCTCCCACACCACCGGCGCCTCCTGCGACGCCGCCGGTAACGCCGGGAGCTGAAGGCGACACCCCTGCAAAAGCAGCACAATCCCCTCGGGACGCCGGTGGCGCGCCTGTCCGACACCTCGGGAAGAAAGCTTGGCTACAGCGACACGAGACCGCACCCATCGGAGAGGGAGACTGTTCCGGTGGCGGAGGAACCTGTATCACACTTCCAATGACAATAACCCGGGTATCAGAACCGGACGACTCGAGCTCAAACATTGTCGTGCCGGTCGCTGCAAAGTCAATCCAGCGCGGCACGCGAAAGGCTGCGAAACCAAGAAAGCCTAAAGAAGCCAACGGTCGCGTCGATGATGCCGAGGAGGATAGCTCGAGTTCCGATCGCGAATCGGCCGCACCGCCTAAACGGAAACCGCCAAAAGCGAAAAGGAAAAAGGGTACCGTCGCGCGAAAAGCTGGCGACGAACCGAAAAGGAAGAAGGCTTCAGAAAGTGGAAGTGAAAGTGACAAGGAGAGTGACGATAAAGACTCAGATTCCGGCGGCAGCGGCAGCGGCAGTGGCAGCACGTCGAGCCGGCGCGGCGGCGGCGGGCGCGCGCGAGGCCGGCGGGCGCGCGGCGGCGGCCGCGGTGGCCGGCGGCGCGACGAGCCCCCGCGCCGCGTGGCGGCCTCGTCACCAGCCGCGAGGCCGACGCCCGACTCGTTCCTACAGAATGGGCCGTGCTTCGAGGTGGCACCGCGCCTGGCCAAGTGTCGCGAGTGTCGCTGGTCGCCTGCACAACGCGACAAGGATATGCCGAACATCTTCTGCCGATTCTACGCTTTCCGAAGACTGAAATACGCCAAAAACAGGCAGCTGGCTATTGCCGGCTTCTCGGACCCCTATAAAGATGCTGAAGAGGTGCGTAGTACATCTTTTTTAATTATGGTTCCTGTTCTTCTATCGTAATTATTTGAGTTCTAAATTGTAATGTGCTGCATTAATTTGTTTACAGGATGATAAGAAGTTATGGTTGTCATCTTCCGCTGGCGCTGCAGAATTAGATATTGAAATGAGTTGCTTTCTACTGAGGGAAATCGGAGACCAGTTCTGTGAATTATTACAACAGGAAAAGACGGCTGAATCCCATCACTTGAATGATGGTAAATATATTTTACATTGTCGCTTGGAGAGCTGTGATTAGATACCTACCTATTGTTATGCTATTCAATATTGTTTGACGTTATATTATTCCAAATATTTATGTAATGTTCTCATTTTCAGATAAGACAATAGCATGGAAAAGAGTGGTACAGGGCGTGAGAGAAATTTGCGATGTGTGTGAGACCACTTTGTTTAACTTCCATTGGACGTGCGGCAAATGTGGCTTCGTCGTGTGTTTAGACTGTTATAAGGTAAACATTCTGTTTGTTATTTAAATAATACACTTGTGAAGTTTTGAAGTTATCAAAGCATTGAATGAGTAAAAATATTAATAGAAATGTTTTCTGTTGTTTATAGTCGCGGACATCCGGCGCTGAAACGGCCAACGTCTCAACCGAAACGAACAACTCTTCGAATGCTAATAGTAATGCCGAAAGAGATTCCTTTGGGTGAGTAATGATATATTTCATTTTGGTACTTTATTTTGGAACATAATATTAATGTAGAATTGAACTCAATAAATTTATTCCCACGGTTATTGCATATTCTTCACATGCATTTGAAACCCGACTCAGTCCTCTTTAAGACTGATGTAGAAGATAGTAAAGTAATGAACGTTCCGATGAGTAGGTAGTAACGTAGTGTTGTGGTTGCAGTTGGCTGACGTGCACCATGGGCGGCGGGCACCCGGCGCGGCGCCTGCTGCTGACGCAGATCGCGGCGGGCGGCGCGCTGGGCGCGGCACAGGCGCGCGCGCACGCCCTGCGCGCCGCCTTCGCGCTGGGCGCGTGCCAGTGCGGCGCCGCGCCCGCCGCGCCTCCCGCCGCGCGCGCCGCCGCCCGGCGCCTGCTGCACCGCGCGCTCACTAAGGTAGGCAAACACGATCATTTGAAAATTGTGGAGAGTCCTTAAAAAATTGTGGAAGGACATTTTGAAATTGGAACATAGTATTCATAAAGCTCTTTTTTCGCAATACTTTCTAAGTGGCCTAGTATGTTATGGCATATATGCTATAATGCTACTAAGTTGTTATTACTTCCAACTGGTTGATCTTCACTTTGAACTTGGCCACACGTTGAACTTTGAGAATATCAATAAAAGTGCACAAGTGGACGCTGTCCATACCGACTTCAAGACAGCCTTTATAAAATCCAGATTTCTAGATAAAATCTTTTTGTCGTACATGTAGACTTATAAGACAAGTATAATTTACACCTTGGAAGCTATACAAAAATATCTGGAAACTCCACGAATCACGATATTGCTTTATCAATAGTCGTCATGTAAAAGTATCTAATGATCCAACATTACAAAGTACACTAATCAGTTTTTTACAAAAACACAAGTCCATGGAAGATCTAAGGAAACCTGGATTTAATAGTTGAAAACTCGCAGTAAGCTAGCATGGTCATTTAATGCTCGATTCTTGTCTATATAAGAAGAGGTCTTTGCCCTGCAGAGGGACAGTTTATTTAATCAATAAGTACCTTGGACAATTTGTAAAACTTATAGAACTATAATTACAGGCGTACACAAATATTCCATTAAAAAATCTTTGTCTAAATACGATTATAGTATAATATCAACCATTTTACTTTAAATCCAAATTCTAATGACTTATGTTTTTCTTTACAGAATGTTAAGAAAGAGGATGTCAAAGAGGAAGCAGTGGCAGCCAACGGTTCGTCGCCGGTCAAGTCTGAAAACGGCAAGACTGGCAGCTCTGTCGTTAGCTGGCTCTCTGACATACCACTCAAGACTGAGGCTGAAGATGACAAAACTGAATCGAGCTCTTCCGACTCTGAAGAAGGTGGCAATTTCTCCACTCTACGAGAATTGCTCATCAGACCTGCGCCAGAAGGTGGTGATGCGCAACCTAAGAAGAAACAGAAAAAGAGTAAAAGCGACATTCTTGATGACGTCATCTCTAGCGTCGTAGACGAGAAGAAAGACGAAGACGGCGAAGTGAAACCTTTTGCGTTGTCTAACGTTGTAAAGCGATATGACCGAAGTGGCCGCAGCCGCGACGAGCTGCCCATTCGCATCATGACGCTGACGGAATCCAAGCTGCTGTACCCCGACGTGCCGCACGCATGGCTCTGCGACGGCAAGCTGCTGCACCTCACCGACCCCATGCATGTCGGCAATTATAAACCGTTCCAGGTAATTAAACAAAAAAATCTTCTTGGTTTAATACAATCAATTTCGTATTGTACTTTGTGACCAATATTTTAGAGCATGATTTAATGTATTTTATCACTTGTTCCAGGACCAGTGGAAACGCGGTCAACCAGTTCTAGTCTCAGATGTTTCGACAATTCTCGATAAAGACTTATGGAGTCCTGAAAGTTTCTCCCGTGACTTTGGTGACACAAGAGTAGACTTAGTCAATTGTGCGTCCGGTTTAGTAGTGCCGTATCAATTAGGTAGGAAGTTCTGGGACGGTTTCGAATTAGCCGCTAAGAGACTACGTGACGAGCGCGGCGCTCCCATGGTGCTCAAACTAAAAGACTGGCCACCGGGCGAAGACTTCGCGGAGCTCCTCCCCTCGCGCTTCGACGATCTGATGCGTGCGTTACCTCTCAGTGAATACACGTCCCGCACCGGGAAACTGAATCTGGCTGCGCGGCTACCTGAATGCTTCGTCCGCCCCGACCTGGGGCCCAAGATGTACACCGCGTACGGCGGCGCCGGCGGCACCACCAACCTGCACCTGGACGTCAGCGACGCCGTCAACGTCATGGTGCACGCGTCCGCGCCCGCCGACGCCGGCGAGCGCGCGCGGGAGGCGGCGCGCGCGGCCGACGACGCCGGCGTCGACGTGCTGGCGCGGCGCCGCGCGCGCCTCAAGCCGGCCGGCGCGCTGTGGCACATCTACGCCGCCAGGGACGCCGACAAGATCCGCGACTTCCTGGTCCGCGCCGAGCTGGAGCGCGGCGCGAGGCCGCGGCCGCAGCACGATCCCGTGCACGATCAAACTTGGTACCTCGACGCGGCGCTGCGCGAGCGCTTGTACCGGGAGTACGGAGTGGAGGGCTATGCGATCCTGCAGTGCCCCGGAGACGCCGTCTTCATTCCGGCCGGAGCGCCGCATCAAGTGCGTAACCTTCTAGATTGTATCAAGGTGGCCGAGGACTTCGTTTCGCCCGAGAACGTCTCGCGGTGTTTCGAGCTTGCTCAGCAATTTAGACGGTTGTCTCGACAACACTCAAATAAAGAAGATAAGCTACAGATTAAGAATATTGTGTACCATGCGGTTAAAGATTCTCTGTGCTGCCTGGAGGAGGCGCTCGCCGAAGCCAAGTGAAGACGGGAGATGTCCTCCCGCATTTGATCTCAACCTCGAACGTAACATTAATTGCTAAGTTCCGCATTTAAACGTAAGATTGGGAGCGAGTATGATACGCGCTGTGCGCCGTTTCGTTTATAAGATGCCATTGTTAAGCGTCCGAGTCGATTGTGTACCAGTTATGTGTGTAAGTGTACTCGAAATGTGATTTAGTCCGACGCGGACGGTCGCGATCGGAGTATGTGCAATGTAAAGTAGTCTGATTATGGTGATATCGTTGACATGTGGATATGTTTTATGTTCCTTAATTGAAATACAAATAAAACTCTTCAGGTTATTTACGGCTTAATTGTAGCTATAGTGATATGTATGTATTGTGTAAATTTTAATTCGAATTCCATCGAGTACATATTAAGAATTGTATACTTTTAAGTTATTGTATTGAAATAAAACAAACGTATTCGCTCGAAGCATTGTACATTACAACACGGCATGTAGATAAGTTTATCCTATTACTAGATTTCTCAATTTGGTTATGTTACAAAATGATAGTTAAACAAAGTATGTGACAATTTCTTTTTGTCCTTATTGCTGTATTAGGAAGTTTTTTTGTACTGTGTATATTATGTATGGTTATAAGTTGGAATAAAAAAAAGATGTTTATATGAAGATGTTGTTTTAATTTACAAGTTTTAAACATATATTTCAGTGGATCATGATTGGTCAATGACCATGACCATGGTGCTGGAAGATCTGCCATTTTTAATAACATACAATGGGTGGACCACTATAACAAGTTTTAATTGATAGGCTATCAGTTATTCGAAGAGTCCTGAAGTAGTCGCCAGGCAAAATTTGCTCCATCATTCGAGGATCCTCTCAACAGTCTGGCGGGGGCCAAGAGACTTATTTCTGAATTTGTGATCAATAGCAAACTAAACGAATGACTTTATTCTAGATCTTTCATATTAGACATTGCAGTATTCTTATAAGAGATATCTAGTCCAAGATTTTTGATCTGGTAGAGATTGAAACGGCGCAGTTTATCATTTTGATTGACGTTTGTAGGCTTCCGGTCAGCAAGTCCTACTCCACCTATTATTCGACGACTACCTATATTGGACTTTTCGAGTATAGTTCAAACTGTTGTGTACTTCTGCTTAAATCTACAATGCTTAGAAAGTAATAGCTAGTTAATATCCTAAATATCCTTTGTTACGGTATGGTATAGTAGGTAGTATTTATACCTACTATACGTTCGCATGGTTTGCAAGTTCGTGGAATTATTGTAAATTCATTAGGTACATTTAAATGACTGAATCAATAAGAACGGAAATTATCCTATAATAAGTAAGTACCTATTTCTTAAACGACAAATTTATGTTGTGCCAAAATGGTGATGTTGGAGTAGGTAACGTAATTGAAAATCAAACAGAAGTTAGTCAGGTAGACGTTCGTTATATAGAATAGTAACCAATATTTCAGTGTAAAAATAAAATATGTAGTTTCATGGATTATTTGTTTCATAGCGACATCTATCAGGGAGTAGCAGAACTGTTTGAACTATTTCAACTTGTTGAGTGTAAGGCCGACAGATGGCGCCTTGTTAAACTTTCAAATGCTTATTTAGAGCTCAGAAAAGCTACATTTAAATAATTATGATATAATCAGTAATTAAACTTGATAGATTTTATTTTTTACAATGTTATTTTTAATAACTCCATCTGTTGACTCTAGGTCACAACTGGTAATATAAACGGTTTTACTACTTTCTTACAGATGTCACTTACAACAAAAAATCCATTTTACTTTTTATTAAAACAACAAACGAACGACAAGGTTCTTCTTCTTATTTTCTTGTGGCATCAAAGCGGACTTCCTGTTTACTGCTCATCATGATTTAAAAAAATAAAAATTCTGACAAGTTTCGTTGTACTTGTTACCAGGGAAATTAAGTAAGGTTGATAATGATGTAAGCATAATAAAAACTTTTGAGCTTTGTGTTGGCAATTAGAGCATAAACTACTTGATCAGATGATAATAAAAAACTGTCCATCCGTACCTACGTACGCTTACGAGCGAACTAAGGGCACAAAGGGGGCCCCCAAATCTCGATAAGTCCTCCCGCCGTGCGTATTAACTTTTTTTTACAAAATGTAGGTATATACAAAAACTTTAAATTTTGAGGAGATCAGGGGCCCCATTTAGTTTTACCGCCCCGGGCCTCTGACAGGCATAGTTCGCCATTGACACTAAATTAAAATATAAATTAGATAGGTTCAGCTTTAGACTGGTAGACTCACTGCCGGACGGACGGACGGTGTGGTTTGCACCCATTAAGCTGGGTATCCACCAAGTATCCACTATGTTCTCGAACCTCTTGCGCTCCGCGCTTCTGCAACTGCTCCATATAGTGAAACTCCAGGAGCGCTACCGTATCCAATATGTGGAGCAAGAGGTTCGCGAACATAGTAGATTCCCAGTTTTAGGCACGACACTAAACATAAGCATTAAATCATATATACATAGCTACTTATATCGCTATTATATGAGTTTCAATCTGCAATTTATCTGCCTATTTTCCTTATAACAAGTAGTATATAATATGCTTTATTATAATCGAGGCTGTTTTATTACATACAGTCGATTCACATAGACATAAACATAACTGTTGTCTGCTGCCGACCAGTGAATTCTACTTATTTGCTTATAAATCAACACGTTGAGGTACGGATAAAAATGGCGACTCTCAGTTAAGCACTCCATCGCCTTTTTTATCAACATGAAACAAAAAATAATCTACAATACGAGGTAGTGGAAATGTAATTTAAGATTTGCATCAATCATGGCCATTTGTGGAGCTCCCCACTATGTGATATAAAGAGGATTGGCCTGCCTTCTGGTGTCAGTTCACGTTCAGTGATCGAGGTACGCAGATTTGTGACGAAATCGTAATGAAGGCAGCTACTCTATTTGTTTTTGGTAAGTAATTTTTTCTTCTTTCATTGAAAGTGCGTGGCCAGTACTTAGGTCAGATAATTAATTCCGTACATATTGAATTAACAGTGAAGTAAATAAACCAATTCTTTCATAAAAAAATCGTATTCAATCATTATATTTGTGAAGTTTTTTCCTTATTTTGATAGTCCCAACAATTTTATTTTACTTTATGTTTTGGTCGGACCTGCTTGGTTGGTCTGTATAATATAATTTTTATCTAGATGCACTATCCAGGAGTTTGTTTATAAAACTTTATTACTTTTTGTAAAAGGTTATCAAGTAAGTCGATGTTCCTTACCTACAGATATCAAATCAGAAATAAACAAAACTTTCCATAATATCTGCTTGGTGTGTCTTCATCAAGAAAAAAAATAACAGGTGACTGACTGTTTTCTACAAACCTGTAAACAATCAAATAATTTTGCCTAGTAATTTTAGTTTAGCTTTTGTTTGTTTAACTGGATTATAGTTGTAGCGGTCATTTGCTGTACCAGTTTAAAATTTATAATTAAGTAAGTATGGTTTTTAATTTAGCTTTATACTTAAAATAATTGACCTGTCTTTAGAATCAAAGTCATCAAATAATGCCAAAACCCAACACCAAATTCCAATTCTTGGGAAATAAAATTGTATGTTTATCCTTAAAATATGACCATCATTTTATTCTCATAGGGAATTAAAAATTCGCGTGTTATTATTATTTAAATTTCCCCAGTTTTGTTATGTCCCATGAAACAAAGGTAAGTCCGTTCCTAAATTATAGTACAGTCTCAGTATTGAATTGCTGATTACTTTAGATGGAAAAATCAGTAAAAAGGTAGCACTAATCGTATTACAAAAGATATCCCGATTCAAAACTTCAAGGTAAAGCAAAGGATATGTAATTGTACAGATTTTGTGATTAATAAATACTTTATCCTCAAGACCATTAGACACGAAAGTTTACGTCATGATACTGGTGTCCATTGGTCCAAAGTGGTCCCTCTTCCTGTTATTACCTAAATGAGCATATTACGACTTTAGTACTCTTTGTAAGGTCAGAAATTGCGCCTACGTCGATCCTTAGACTTGATTACATGATGAGTGCTAACCACTTCCGTTTTGTTAGGGACCGGAGTTTATGTGATCATAAAATGTAGTAAATAAGAAGTTACTTAAGGGTTCTTCTTCTTCTTATCGTGTGGTTGATGAACAACCTGGTGTCACGAGTTTAAACCGCCCGTAGGCCTCTGACATGGCTTTACACACCATTGAAAAATCTCTCAGGTGTGCTGGTTTCATCACGATGTTTTCCTTCACTGTTTTAGCAACTGATAATTAATTTATAATACGCACATAACTTACGAAAAGTCAGAGGTGCGCGCCTTGGGATCGAACTCGAGACCTCAGACTTGTCAGTCGACGGTCATACCACTAGGCTATCAGTGCTGTCACTACTTAAGTAATGATATATATGTATGATAGGTAAGGGAGATACAATCTAGCTAGATTTTTAAATTATAAGAACCTGGCTTCTCATTAATTTCTGAGGATATCCGTGAGGATTCCATCTCAAACATACAAAAAGATAACAAACGCTTAAAACCTATACAATTGTCTGACATACCTATGATCCGATGAATGATTCTTAATAGGTTTTAAAATGAGATATTTCTGGGGATTTCATAAGAAAACAATGCTTTGATAACCTTGCGGAAAACAGAAAACAAAACGCTAATTAAGACTTCAAGTAGGTATGCTAACTAATATGCGTCTCTTTGCGCTATGAAATTAACATAATAATTTGCATGTTTATGAAATATAGGTATCTAATCTTCTAGCCTAGTCTAGAAATTTCTTGTCTATGGATAGGATAATTAGAAGCTTTTATATCTAAATTTTACCTGGAGGAAAAAAATATTTAAATTAATTTATTCCTTTCGGAATAATTTTATATGTATTTTCATGGAAGAATATATTGGATTCGTTTTAAACAACTACCTATCTTAAATAAGAAAAAATATATGTTTATCAATACCCCATATTAGTTAAAAAAATTTTTTTTTTGTTTCCAAAAAAAATCAACAATAATTTTTTTTTTTATTGCCGAAATGCAGGGCAATGTTAGCCAAACGGAGAGATCCAAGTAAATCAATTTTGTAATCAAGAATTTGTATATTTATTGTTGTTAATATTAAGCAGCACCAGGTATCACTAGTGAACTAGGTACCTCGTACCTAGGAATTTAAAAGTTCCATGATAAATTACATTGGTCGTACTTCCAATCCATCCAACTATTGTGAAGGATCCAATTTATCATTTTTAATGATATTCCATCTTGTATTTCCAGCGTTGGTGATAGTGGCAGTATCATGCCGGCCTGACAGGGATGACTTGAAGCACGCGAAGGCAGAGGCGGCTCGCAAGAAGGCTTGCATGCAAGACTGCTCTTCCGCTAGCCTCGACCCCATATGCGCCGGACAGCAGGGCGAGAAACCTAAATCCTTCGGCAATGTATGCGTCATGAACAACTACAACTGCGAGCACAAAGACAGTAAGTATTGGCTATTGCTGCTTTTTTAACTGGGTAGGTATAACTTTAATTCGTATAATCTCTAGTCAAAGAAATAAGCTGAATATTTGAAAGCTCTTGATCGGTTGGTGATTATTCGATCACCGATCGTGCCTAAGACAAAAAGTTTACAAACCTTGCCACAACTTCAATTTACGTATTGTGGGTGTTCAATTAGCCATACACGAAACTACAGTCGCTGTGAAGAGGCTCATAAAACGCCACCTCGCAGTATTCATCTAAGAAAATAAATAATTTGAAATAGTCGACTCAAATCTAAGCAGATCCTGCAGTTTATAACAGTCGCTGGACTTAGTGGTGAACTTTAAAATCATCAATAGATTGAATACGGTTTCAGATGTCACAGAGGAGCTACATTAAAGAAAAAATAAATAACATTCTCGTAACATCAGATAGGTATAGATCTTGTTTTCGAAATGGGAATAATCCTTATACTCTGCTTTGCTCAATGTAATTTTTTAATCAAATATAAAAATGTATTTTGTTAAGAGAGTGATTCTAAAAGTGAGTTCTAGTAACAGTTTGAAAATAATAATTTTAAGAAACGATTCAAGGTTGAAACTATATTAACTAACTTAAAATACCAAAAGAGTTTTAGAATATTCCCAGCTTTGTTGTTTGTAAAGTTAGAATTAATAAAGAAGCTGTGAGACGAACTTTAATTAAACAATGTCTTGTGAGTCAGAAGAAACCTTTTAGCGTTACTAAAATAAAAGGAACGCCTACACAAATTCTATGATCCTGTGTTTTTTATATCTTTATTGCTTACATTTTGTAGTGCTACTACAATTTAATTTTCAAGTCGATTATTTGCACATGTCCTTATTTAGTGTTATTGCCATTAGAAATATCCTACGTTTTGAAGTTCCTATACGTTTTGAAGTGATCGCAAATTGCGTTTATTGACATTTTTATCGTATTGAAAATACTTTTTAGTGAAATTCGTCGCAGTTATATTAAAAAAGCCTAACGAAATGCCACCATAATTTCATTGTGCAAGAGAGGTGTTATACAATAGCTATGTTTGGGACCAACAGGGTGTGACGCGTCATGTAGCGTGATAAAATGACGGCATTGAGCCTGACCGGATCATGACTCACGCTGGTTTGTTGTGCAGTTTACTACTTGTTGTAGATAGACTACTGACCATAGCAAAGAATATATTATATACTATTTCTACATCCATTAGCATTAGCGCGAGCATGGATCTTTTTATAAAATTCTTATAGAAAAATTATCAACATTAAACTTCAAATATGACACATTTTAATGAAGTTTACGTCAAAAATGACGTTTAATTGTTTTCTTTTGTTCTGTAATTTTTGAATCCTGAATCATGAAATTATTGAATCCAACCAAGACTCGATCACAATTTTTAACCCAGGGGGGTAATTTCGCTATTTTACCAAAAATGTCCATTCTGACACCATGCTATTGCCATTGTGTCACTGGCCTCAAAAAGTACTTGCGGAATACCATAAGACGTAAAATAATGTCATTGTCATTACACTGCCACTCTATTAAGACGTTTTGTCGTTACGTGAATCGGGCCCCAGTTGTGTAGCCAATAGCTATCTACTCAACATCAGGGCAATTTATATGATATTTTTATATTACTGTATTTTGTTTAAAATAACATTCCAACTCGCTAGACTCTACTTAGTTTATAATTCTCTTTAGTGGAACCACAAATCACGATTAGTATAATTCATGCATGTACCAAGGGGTTACACGAGGTAATACTAAAGAGCGTTGACCTTTGCGATCTTTTGTGACAACTATGCTAGGTATCTTTTGACGGTTAAACATTCACGGAGCGAACTCATGGTTGATGCTCGATGTCGATTTATTACCCGACTTCGCGAAACCAATAGAATGGTTTTGAATTTAGCGAAGTATGTTGGTTTGTATATTATATTGAGCAAAAAATAGGTTGTTACATACTAGTTCCTGAACTACTCATGAACTGTTTATTTCATGAGTTTTTCAATAGGTATATACAGAGTATTGCTTTAAAGACCAGCTAAATTTTAGGAGGTAATAAAGTCCATAAAACTGAACAACTTTCCCAAAGGAACATAGGTCGAAATCTGAAAACAAAATTTAACTTCGCATACAAAAGTGAGTTACTACTACTTTCCGACCTTAAGGCTTAATACCTCCTAAAATTTGGTAGGTACTGGGTATATATTTGTTAGGTTCTCAGTTCTCAATTGTCCTGTCCACGCCGTGATAGCCTTAGAGTATTGTGACAGCCTTGAGTAGCCTAATAATGTAATATTTTAACTGTCATCATTATTCGTTTAATAAGGTTGTTATGTTGTTTTTTGAGCCACTTTTGGGTTGACGTGATAGATGACACATGAATGTCATAATCAACCCAATTATAATAATAACACTGTTTTACAAGAGGCGTCCGGGTATAAATATGCCTTCTTCATTTACAAGAGGCCTAGTAACAGTTTTCAAACTATTCAAATACTGACAGTTGTAAGATGTAATTATACTTGTCCCGATTTTACTCCACCGGAAGGATAGAGATAGGTATATGATGACTCACTAAAACTGTCAGTAATCACATGGTTTCAAAAACTTGTGAAGGAAAACATCGCAAGGAAACCTAGACTTAATAGTTTGAAATCGCCAACACGCAGTTAGCTAGCGTAATTAATGCTCGATCCTTCTCTATATGAGAAGAGGCTTTTGCCCTCTAGAGGAACAGTTACAGGCTGGTTTTTTTATTTATTTTTTCTTTTTTCTTTTTTCAGCGTACCAGAAAATAAGCAAAGGCGAGTGCCCTGGCGGTAGCGGCATCCGTCTATCTTAAGTCTTACACTAATTAAGAAGCTCTCTAAACCGTTAAAAGCTTTTGTTTGCATTTTACTAAGAAATAATATCTTTGCTTGTTAATTACCATCAAAGAAACTGTGATTAGTGTTTATTTACTTTAAATTTTGCTTATTTTATGTGTTTTGTGTATTAAACTATGTAAGTTATGTGTTGTTTTAGTTGATTAAATTTAATTGCAGTTTAGAGACACTACTAGTAAAATATAAAATGGAAATAGATTTATATTATATACATACATACGCCCGTATTATCTAGAGCGGATAGGTAGGTAGGTACTATAGGTAGAGGTGTATGCAGTACACCTCACGTATCGCCGGCTATGTTATAAGTCCCACGTAGCGAGTCTATTGCTATTAACGGGGCACAATTCCAGACTCCGTGCTGCTACTAAGAATATCCTAATGGAAAAACCCAATAACACTGCCCGACCTGGGGATCGAACTCAGGATCCTCGTGCTCAGCAGTCGCGCTTGCTATCACTAGACCTATGAGGCAGTCATAAATTTATATAGAAATATAAATATAACGTGTTAATGGATTAATGTCGTTTACTGTCCATAGACCATAGATATAGGCCGCCTGATAGGTTAGCTGTAGAACCGATAATTGTCATTTTGTTTATAAAAATATAGTAGTTTCTCATACTCATACTTATAGAAATATAAAAATACTCTAAGCTCATACTGTATATAGATAAACGTTCAAAGTACTCGAGATTAGTTTTCATCGTTTGAAATGACATATTTTTATGATTAAAATTACTGTAGAAAGTGTATTATAACAATATCTTACTAAATTAAGGAGGACTCTTAGTACTATAATTCTAATACAATATATACATAGGTATTTTATTTTTAACCCTCAACGCAAAAAGAGGGGTGTTATTAATTTGTATTCTGTCTGTCTTCTGCGTGTTTGTCTGTGGCATCGTAGCAAACAGATGAACTGATTTTGATTTTGTTTTTATTTAAAAGGTAATTTGATCAAGAGTGTTCTAAGCAAAATAAAAAAGGTTTTTCTGTGTCGGGGGTTTTTAAATTTATAGTTGTACCTATTTGAATACATAATGAGTACATAATGACTATAAATTTAGTACTGTATGATGGCCTTCCTAATCGTAGCTGTCTTTGCATAAAAGAAAGATTCCCTTTTACTCACTTTCCTAATATCCGAAAATTCTCGCCCGTTTTATTACTCTTTTCTACAGTAATTATATAAAAATACTGCACTTTACACTACGAAAAGTAATCTCGAGCACTTTGAAAGTCTATCTTGAATTATTTTCTTTTGCTAGGAAGTGCCTTTGATATAAAGGAGTGCTGTTCTCAGCTAAACGTTCGCGTTTCTCAAAAGACTTGGAAGCCAACGCACGTTCTAAAGGATTAAACAACAGCTTCTGCATTTATGCATTGCATATCCTGGTTGTATTTTGAAAAGCGTTTTATGTTTTGCGTTAGATGGCGTAACGATCTAAACCCGAGTGTTTTTTACTTGTTTTAAGTTGTAAATAATATTAGCACAACTTTTATTCGAAAAATGGTTGTAAAAAATTAAACAAATATTATTTTTTCCAGCATTGTGACTTTTTCCATGCCGTATGTAGCTACTTTATTAGTTAATCTATGAAATCAGTGACTAAACTTCGTAGGGAACGGGGCCTGAAACGTTCGCCAACACGCCGTGAGCTAGCGTGGTAAATCCTTCTCTGTATGAGAAGAGGCCTTTGCCCTCAGCCCTACATTAGGACAGTTACGGGCTGATATATTTATTTATTTTAAAAAGCATTGGTAACCAAATTAAGTTAAACCTTAAAACTGCTTTTGGTAAAACTCAGTTGTATTTTTTAAATGCATTTTCCGATTAAAAGGTGTGCTAATATTACAACTTAAGATAGGTAACTATAATAAAATCGGATGTATAGGCCTTACTGATGATATGCGGTAATATAATTATGCCCAAGAAATCCTAACTTGTAATATTATAAATGCGAAAGTAAGTTTGTTTGTTACCTTTTCATGACTAAATCACTGGACTGATCAACCTGAAAGTTTGCCATATTACGTTGTCAGGATACCTTAGGATACCTTTAAT
This sequence comes from Protodeltote pygarga, assembly GCA_936450705.2. Taxonomy (NCBI): domain Eukaryota; kingdom Metazoa; phylum Arthropoda; class Insecta; order Lepidoptera; family Noctuidae; genus Protodeltote; species Protodeltote pygarga. Next base: position 5,009,136 of record OW388257.2, on the reverse strand, counting down.
CTCGAAAAAAATCCTTTTTACTTTGAAAATTTATATCTTGTGTAGGTAGTTACTTTAAAAGTTAAGTTTTTAAGGCCAGTGTAGTTTCAGGTCTAAGTTTACTCTTATATGGAGTCGTCTAAAGAGTATACAATAATATGCTTGTAATAGATAAACTGCACTAAACTAATAGAGATCGTTTACAAAATATCAACCTACATCGTATGCGCAATCTAATATAAATCACATGACCAAATAAAACATGCCCATAACATAAACAGATGATGTCACCTAACGTCGCAGATATCGTGTTTATCAACAGGATTATCGTGTATTTACTTCACTTTTGACATAACCTAGATCTAGAGTCAAAGGTCGCGTTGACCTACTTGAGGCATAGACTGCTTGTCGCCTATAGAAACATTTTGTTAGCGAGCCACAGAGTAGGTATATATATTCTATGCAACATAACATGACTATGTTTCTTAGAAGAATCTAAATCTAGGACAATATTACATCCACATTTTGTTAGTTTAAAACCGTGGTTTAAAAGATTATTTAAAGGCCAAAGTTACCAGGTTTTAGAACCCACTTAATGGTAATACGCGTCGAAACTATTTAAGCCAAGAAGCAAGAGAAAGTTTGACTCCTTCTGAGGTGATTGGGCAACAAAAACCATCCGCATGGATTTCAGCCATTATTTGCATGGATTTGAAAAAGAGAGGAAGGCCTGTCCGTGAGACAGGAAATGGCTAATAATATAAATTAGTTAAAATAATATCTTTTAAATGGTTTAATATCCAAGTCTCGAACAACACCTCAAGAGGCTCACGTTTAATTACTGGATCAAAGGGCTTGATTAAGAAGGCGGTAGCTACTCCTAGATATGGCACACATAGTTAGGAGGTACCTCTCTCTGGAAACCTGATCACCGGTAGCTTAGACCATGTTCCCGATAACGGTGGGCTACATTATTTTATATTTTTAAATGTATATTTTAGTCGGTCCTGTTTTTACTATCTCAGGAGTCTCTATCAGGTGCTGAGTACAAAGAAATTGTTTGAGCTCACTTATGTTGAAACACATTCGTTTTGTTCGATTCTGTGCGTTTGTAGAATTCGTTGAATCTAAACACAGAGTCCTTTATTATCTATATTATGTTGATTTTATATTATTGCTACAATAAAAATTTAACATAAGTAAATCAAGGACTGAGTGATAATTAATTAATTAAAAATTATGTTTATTATGTTGTAAAATCTTTATTGAATCTAAATTTCGCCTATTATGATTGATGACAATGTACGACTGAGCATCAACCATTAATTTAATGCCGCTATATTCGTACTTTGTACAATAAATAACAATATTGACTTAAGAATTATCTTAAAATTAACAAAATATTTATTTGAACATGACTTTGGCATTAATTTTACAACTACTTACTTAGGCCCGGCGCCCACTGGCGGCACGGCACGGCAAAGGATTTTAGTAAACGCAAATGATTTCAGATCTTATTGTATTATGATTAGGGTTTACATTTTGGGATGCCACAACGTGCCGAAGATTGCCAAGGCAGGCTGTGACGTATCATTGAAATGTGAATATTAACAGTGTTGAATAAGATTCAAAATCATCTATAATACAAAAATCCCTTGCCGTGCCGTGCCGCCAGTGGGCGCCGGGTCTTACTAATTTTCTTAAAGAAATAAAAGAAATTTAGAATTTTAGGAACTTTTCGACCAAAGTCTTCTAATATTAATAATAAAAAATATGTTTCCAAATATAATTTATAGACTAAAATTTGTAACAAACAATTTTACAGGACAAATTATAATAAAAAAATATAGATTGAAGTTTGTTGTGCAAAAATTTTACTTGAAAAATATATTTCTAGACTACAGCATCCTTTAGCAAAAAGTTTACACGATAAATGTATATAATATATATATAATTTACAGACTGAAGTTCGTTATGAAATAATTTTTACGAGACAAATATATTTTAGATACAATTAAACTAAAGTTCGTATTGTAATTATTATTTATTATGTCATATATTTTAGGACTTCTATTTGTGGAAATCTATCAAAGGACAACATTAAATCTAGTATCAATTTATTTAATTCGTCAATAAAAAAATTACAGTCATAAAACGCCGTAAAATTTGTCATTTTTAAGTTGAATAGGTCAATTCCTATAATATTAACCTACGAATATAAGTTTTACTTAAAATGTTTTATTTCATTCTAAATTTCAAACCTAAGTCCAAGTGTGAAAAATAAAAAAAGGGTTTAAAATTTTGGTTTCCAAAACACTTTGGCGTCCTATAAAATGTATATTAAAATTTAGTTGTAGCTTAATTTTATTGTTAATAAAGAAATGGAACTTAACTTTTTAAGAGCGTAAGCATAATTACCTGAGTTAATTATAAAATAAAATGTTAAAATATCTACAATACAATAAAAACATCATTATGCAATAGATAGATGAAAGGCAGTTTAGGTATAACAAACATGTTAATGAAGAAGCAATATGTAAGTACATACTAGTTTAATTAGTAATTAAATAGTAATTTAATAGCGTTTTAAATTCCAAGATAAATATTACAATTTTAGACCATTAAAGACAGGAACATACTACATTGTTTTGGCCGTATTTATTGCATCACAAGCGTCGTCTAGCGTGCGTTTTAAAAAAAGCAATTCAATTTAAAGCAGAAATGGCGTTTTTAACGTTAGAAATGTAAATATAGTAGCAAAGGAGTATTTAAGATGTATTGATAATTATTTTGCGTATAGTTTTGTCAATAATTATTATTATTAATATGAAATATTGTCAACTTGTTTAAATACAAATGTAAATTATTTGGAAATTAATTTGAAGGAGAATCTTATATTTTTGGTCCGATTTTTACGTTCCAATACTGTTGGTGTTGCTGTAAATAAGGCCTTACTACTCGTATTTATACCTAGATTTTGTTAATTAGTTAATACGTATGGTTGAACTTTAAATGGTCACCGTCCTCAAGCTGTGCGGTATTGCTTACGCTAATTCCAGAACCAATAAATTTAAAATGCTCCACAGCATCAGCATTCTCCGAGACTCGTGATCGCGTAATCTGTAATTACCAAAAATATGGTCAATGTCTATGTAAAAAGCCTCTTTGGTAAGAAATTTTATCTATCATCTCAATAAGGTTTAATTTATTAATGTAAAATTAATAAAAGGTAGATCTATTAAGGTCACTTATAACAAAATATAATTGAATTACTGTCTGAAATAATTCTTAATAATAGCTGGCTTACTAAACTTTCAACAAAAATTAAAAAAAGTTTCAGATGTTGTTTCAGTTTTTGTGAAAAAAATAAAAAACTGTAAAATGTATTTCTCTGCCTTAATACTCAATTATTCATGCAAAATGCTATTAATTGATCATTTGATTTTTAATAAGTGTTACGGCCGTGTACCTAATGCTTTTTAAAAAATTGAGTAAATTAAAAAAGAGATAGAATACGAGCGGTGTTTGAACCCGCAACACTGCTTGCACCAAAGATATTGGGCTTGCACCTATCAACGCAGAGGTGGCGGTTCAAACCACGCTGAGTATCCTATCTCTTTTCAATTTCCTGAATTTTTTTGCTAATAATTGATTAAAATTCTATTATAACATCGTACTGTTATTATTTCATAGAAAAGTACTTACACGTGCTCTCGCGACACGACACATCTTCTAGTTCACAAAGTGTCGCAAACGTCCTGGCAGTGCCTGTAGCATCGAAGGCACAGACCGGTCCGGCTGGGGGGGCCACGCATCTGCCGGCACACAGGGGAGGAGGCACGCCCTCCCTCACTCGCGCCCGTACCAGCTCCGCCGGGACCCTCATGTCCGGCGCCTCCCCGATCTCGTTGGCGTCACCGATGCGGGAAGGCATGAACGGTAAATTTGCCGATTGTACCTCGTTCCATGCTGTAATAGGAAATAGTTCATCAGTTTAGGGCAAAAATTTAATAAAATATATAGAATATACACAATTATATGTATTGATGATGTGATACCAATAAATTAAGAAAGCTCATATCTAGTTGTGTAAAAACTTAAATAATCTTGCATTACTGTGATTATATATAAAATTTGTACAAATATTATTATAAAATCGTATCATTATTATCAATATTTAAGATTCTCTATATGGATGAATGCATATATAGTGAATAAAAATGTAAATAGTGAACTTTAATAGGTACCAGTAGCGGCATAAACAATAATGAAACAATCAGTTGAAATAAAATTTAAAACGAGATATAGTTTGACCTGTAACCGAACGTAAGCGCAAATCTTCATCAAAACAATGCGCCTGCGGCACACCACCTCATTTGCGATAACTGCTTAACTGAAGATAATTAATGGGAACATAAACGTAGCTTAATTGTTTCTTGTTTTATTCCATTATTGTCTCAACGGTTGTTCTTGATTACTGTTTGACATTTTATTTGACCTCTCAATCTAATCAGTGTTATTTATTTTCCTAAACTTTTCCCGTGATCTCATCCATATTGCGCATACGCATTTGTACGCCCTATCGGCTCGGTGCACTATGTAAACAATGAGATGCACACGCCCCTTCTCATTGACTCACTTGTACTGTAAACATGTTCCCATATGTTTATTGGTACATATAACTAGATACAATGTACAAAACTCTTTGTAACGGATCTTCTCTTTATTTGCTTGTCACAGTTTACTCTAATTATGTAATTCAAGGATAATTATTATCTGTAATGACGTGACGTTAACGAGGTTCAAATGTTCAATATCTAGTTATTGTACCTATTGAATCTGTGTACTAAATGAATAGGGATGTGCCTTACAAGAATTGCGTATCGCTCGACTAGAGGACATGAGCCCTCCCTGTGCTGATAAGTACTGATTTCTGGGGTAGTTGAGATAAATATCCCACACTGTCTGGTCTGTTGGCTCTCTATATCCCAGTAATAAATAATAACAGAAAATATTCATCAATTTTCTAAAATACCTACAAGATAATTAATAATTTGAATGAAACAAGACTTTAGTTGGAACTTTTAGACTAAAAAACTAACTAAAACCAATCAAAAAGCTAAAAAAATATGAAATTTATTACGGAAAATCTTCTATTTCCATTTTTAGCAAGTTTCTTAAAATAAGACGAAGGTTACACTGTCATATTGGTGTCGGTACAGTCCATAACCTTAATCACGATGAAAAGGACGCCTGATTGACATTACACGTCGATAGACTCTTTACACGTTAATTCTGGCATTAGTTTTGGTATGGAATAAAATACATTTTAGTAAAATATTTTGCAATCCATCTCTTTCGTCTTTGGTACATATTCTAAGATACTATCGCGGTCACGAACGGTGCACCACTTTGCGATCAAAATGCTTTGAACGTTGCTACGTGCGTAGGGGCGGGGCAAGCGCTACGTTCGGACGCCGGGTGCAAGCAATTCTAACATTAAGACTGGTGCACCAGCTTTGTCCATTATAGTATGTGTAATTTATATGTAAATGTAATAAATACTTTAAAAAAGTCAAGACCGATACAGGTTTCCTATTGGATAGGAGGTCGCTTAGGGCCTAAGCAATCCAGGTCTGTACACTACTTAATGCCTTAAGCCTTAGGGCATCAAGTAGTGTTAATCCTGGCATTGACAAGGAATATTCGAAAGAAGGAGAGGTAGACCAAGACAAGTTAAGTACCGCTGATCAAAGAGAAAGTAAAGGTCGAGATGTATAAAAAGGTCAAGGAATTGGCTCTTGATAGGGAGAGCTGGAGGACCCTGCATCGACAAGAGCGTAGCTGTCAATTTGATGATGATGATGATATCTACTTACCTGTCAGATACGAATGAAACAAACAGGCATTGGAATTGTGTAAAAGCCACAGTTTATTTTAAAAATACTCTTTACAAAAGTTGAAGCCGCATGAACTCACTAGTTTTACAACTGTCAGTACTTTTTGAATTTAGAATACAAAATAGAAATCCAAAAAGGTGATCCAAAAGGTGATGTTCAATGAGTTCGTAACATTACCCATTAGTATTAAGTAGATATCATCATGTCATATCATTATAAGAGGTTTTGTGTTTTACAAACTATATACATATAAATGTTGATTGTAAACGTGATAAAACCGAACTAGTTATTTCTAATGTCCCTTCAACACTCTAATTAATAGAATTGTCAAACAAAGTCATTCTCAACTTTGATAAAATAATGGTTAAGGTTTAATTACCTTAATGATGGAAACATTCCAGTACTATATGTGCTATAACTGCCAACTGGTGGTTACTAGTAGAGTTGATTAGCGGTCGGTTACTTGATTTACAGGTCAGACAAATTTAGGAAAGACAGTCGGACTGACATAACATAGTTATTCGCTTTCGTTTGACATTTTTTCGTATTGATGAGAGACTAGAGAAAGTTTGTTCACTTTTATTCTTTTAAATTCTATCTATACATATTTTATTAATCTTCCATCGCAAGTCCGCTGGCAGAAATTTCTTTAGAAATAAGCAGTACGTACCTTTGTAGGTACTTAATTTCTTTATTTACATTTTTTTTTACTTTTCTAAATATAATATTGTAACTGACTGTAAAAATAGTAAAACTATCCAATCAAAACAATTAAAGGTCATCGTATCCAAAGTTTGATCGTAGCAAGTTCACAATAGCCCCTCATATCAATCGACCTACGCAGCGTTGAATATCAAATCTTTACTCATTCCCGCTATGTCGTCACATGGTCCAAATTTGTGGCTCTTATCACAAATCTGAAGCGATCCGAAACGTTGGTGATAACACTTGCATAATTGAAGTTAACTGCGTATTTCTACTGCGTAGTTGACCCAGGATGGGGTAATGACAATCACAGGGATGGCTAACCTTTTTATAGTTGTGTGCGTGAAGCAATTTTTGATAATGTTATCTTAGTAAGTTAAGTAAAATTCTAACAGCTTGTTAAAAGAGGTTATGTAATATATATAATATTATATATTAAGCACAGATTGACAAATAGTAACTTCGTAACCTGCAGAAGCCAAAAAAAGTTACAAATAATAATACAATACAATTCAAACGATTATTATTCGAACAGATTTAAAAATGTCTACTACTGATGGATTTGTACTGATGGTATTGTGGCCGCGAGCTGACAAACTGGTGAAAAATTGGCAAACCAAACTATGCGTACTCTTAGTTTTGCCACTCACAAACTAACTACATATTTGACGAGAGAAATGGTTAAATTACAATCTTACTTATTCATTAAATCATAAATTATATAAATTTTCAACTATTTTAAGCGTGACGAATTTATTGGGGGTGATATGTTCATTATGATCAAACCCTCTTAATTCCAAAAAGATAAAAAAAACTATTTTTCGTCATTAATTTTCTAGATCCTATTTATTTTTATTATTTAGTTTAAGGTGTAATTGTGTTTAGTCGACTGACATTGTTCTCACATAAGACCTCAGAACAATGTAACCTAAAATATTGTAAGCCATTTATTTAAAAGAGCAACCATGGAGTTTCTTGCCAGATTCTTCTCCATGAAGGGTAGGCTGCCCTTGGAACTGGCAACTAGAGTCACTCCTATAATTAACAATTTTAGAATTATGTATGACTACTCATAAGTGCCTAATGGTCTACAATAGTCTACATGAATAAAAATATTGTGATTTTGATTTTGATTCTATCTTCCCAGTTGTCCCAATTTTCAGAAAACAAATAATATTAAATATAGATAAGTATAATATTTTCGTGCATGTGTTGACCACCCCTGAACTATCATTTTTTTATTGTGTCGGTTTAGTTTCAGAAATTTGATCTAGATACGATCGTCACTTCCTGACTGACTCATGGTAGCAAGTTGTATTGTGCTATATAATGTGATTAAGCATGATTTTCCCAGTATTTGAGTGTCCGATAAAACACTCAAGCATGAGCCGTTCGTTGTACTTTTAAATTATGTCAAGGCAATGTGTACTTATTTAGAATTTAACAATAAACGATAAATGAAAATAAGCAATTATTGATACGATCTTACACAGAGTCTATGAAAATTGTAATAGGAAGTGGCATCTTGTAAAAGAATTACAGAAAGACGAATACGAATTTATAGTCAAGACAAAAATGTATGTCCGACACTAGTTAGCCAAGATAAGAATCACGGAAAGTCCAGATTGACAGGTTTCAAATTTTTGTAGAAAGAAAAAATCGATTACGAGCAAAATTTTAACACGTATAATGTTATGCACAAGATGCGTGTTCAAATTTTGCTAATAATAAATAAATTAATAATTATAATCAATACTATATTTTATATTTTTAAATGTACATTTTTATTTTTTTTATATATATTTAAAAATTTATTTTATATGTATTGAAAATTAATAAATGGAATAATAAAAATCGATTACTTACGAGCAAAATTTGAACACGCATAATGTGCATAACATTATGCGTGTTAATTGCTTAATAAGTAATCGATTTTTCTTTTCACAAAAATGTTGATCTTTGGCGTTCGCATAGCTTTATAAAATAAAATAATGTTGATATATTGATAAAGGGTGTGTGAGCACTGGTCATGATGACGGCACCAGAAATCGCTGAACTGACTCTCGTGCGAGATAACCCGACACGAGTAGATGACCAAGCAAAGTACAGGGCGAACAACCTGTATATTGCACAATACAATACGTAACAGTTTTATGAACTTTGATACGGTAAGTATGTGTTTAGTGACGTTCATAAGTATTTGATTAGCATAATTAGCATTCTAATAATGTTATTGTTGAGATTTATCTATAAAATATTTCTTAGTTTCTGCGACTGTGGCACAAGGCCACAAGCATAGAGTTAAGTGCTTTTCCAATATGAACTCACGAATTTTGCGCTTGATAAAAGCTATTGTTTTTTTAATTTTTTTTAAATTTATTTCGAAAAAAGAAAAAATGGTAAGATTTGGGGGAAAACTTTATCCAGCAGTGAGATAATATTGGATTAAAAATATTTTTTTTTTGATATAACATAACTATGGCGCCTTATCATACTAAATACAGAGAGATATTAAATTATCTTGTCAGGTATATTTTGACTAAGATATTTTG